>CM057455.1:1509690000-1512550000 GCA_016271365.2 Neoceratodus forsteri
AACACTTGTGAATATCCAGAGCTCACTCTGCAGGAGTGAAAATATTTTCTATATCACCTCCTGCCCATCATGTATTTTATATATATATATATATATATATATATATATACACACACATACAGTATATATATATATATATATTCATGGCAAAAAAACTCCATTTAATGCATCATTTAGGTTGTTCCACAGTGACAAAGTGGGAAATTCGATGTTAGGGTTCCCACTTCCTTGCACACGCACCCTAGCCCACCCACCAAAAGGCACCGGGGTGTCGTTGAGGTCAGTAGGTCCTAACTCTCACCCCATCCCCATGTGTAAACAAGCTGAGGGTGCAGAACAGGAGAATGGGGTGGCGAGAGTTGGGACCAGCCATTAACGCACACCGATGCCTGTTGGTGGGGCAGAGGTGGGGTGCAAGAAGAACCCTAACATTGAATTTCCTCACTTCTCACTGTGAAAAACCCTAACTGATGCATAAACAGAGTTTTACAATGAATGTCCCTTCTTTTTGAGAATGTGCACTATAAATAGTGACGTAACTGCAATGCAAATGCAAGCTCAAATGCTAATGCACATGGTGATGCAAACGTAAATGCTAATGCAAACGGTAATAGAAATGTAAGTGCAAATGTTAATGAAAACTGAAATGCAAATGCAAGCATGTATGGAAATACAAACCGTAACAGGCATGGTCACAGTAACACAATTAGAAATGCAGACACTTACAGTAACAGCAACGATAATGCAAAAGGAAACACAAACAGAAACAAAAACACAAACAGAAACACATATGCAAATGCAAATGGAAATGCACGGTGATGCAAAATAAAATGCAAACAAAAACAGTAATGAAACACAAATGTTAACAGAAATGCAAGCTGAAATTAAGCAAAATGCAAAGGGTAACGCACATGGCGGCATAGACAGGAATGCTAACGCAATGGCAAAAGTTAATGAAAAGAAATGCAAATGCAAGCACATATGTAAACTCAAATCATTGCTAGCGCACATTCACGGTAATGCAAATGGAAGCATAAACACTGAGTGTAACACCAACGATGATGCCAAAGAAACACAAATGGAAATGAAGCAGGCGACAGAAATGCAAAGGCAATGCACATGGTGATGCAAAAGTAAATGTAAACAAAATCAGTAACGGAAATGAAAATGTTAACAGTAACACAAACACAAGTGGAATCACAAATGCAAAGGGTAACACAAACAGTGGCGTGAGAAGGCAGCTAACACAAACAGTAATGGAAATACAAGTGGGAATGCTAAAGTGCAACAGTAATGGAAGCATACACCTTTTTTCCTCAAAAGCTGCATTAGAAACACATTGAATACAAATAATGTATGCATAAAAATGGGCCTCGGAGCAGAAAATGAACAATTGGAATGCTAAATGGCTTATATCTCAGGAACCGTGTGACATAGAAAAAAAAAATTAATTTTATATTATTTATGACTTTCCTGGTTAGTTTGCACTTTGCTGATGAAAAGTCCATATCTCAAAGTGTTTCCAAGATACGGGCCCTGAAAGGCGTGGCAGATGCCGTAATGTCAGCCTATGGGAAAAATAGTCAATTTCAGAGTACCGTAACTTTGTAGCCCTCAAATACTTTTTCACCAAGCCATGAACAGGCACATCTTGGCTGTCTTCCTCAAATTGCAGCCCAAAGACCAAACTGTTCTTTTGCAGTAGGGTGGCAAAGATTTCCTATTCTTTTGGGCATAGTGTATGAAAGCAGTGTTGCAAATCACGGCGATTTCACCAAAAAATCATGAAAGTGTCACAAGTGTGACACTATTTAGCAATACTACAGTTTAAAAGATCTGAAAAACATATTTCTAGGTGTTAACCCCCCCAAAAAGACATGGCTATCATCTTCAGTGCTCGGCTTGTTGAACACAAAAAGAATTGTGTCCCAACAGGGTCCCAATATTAAATTCGAAGCATTTCTGTGACCAGTAACTGAAAAAAAATGGCTGTCTCACAACACTACAGGGGTCATTTGTGACACTAAAAACTGCATTTGTGACACTGTCGAGCTTTTTGTTAACTTTTCCTATTGACTATAATGGGAAATTGTTTTTGAATAACTTTTGAACTGTTTCATATTTTTCATGAAATCTTTGAAGGACATTGGGGACCCTGGCCACATGTTCCCTGAAGGTGTGGGACCAGTCACACAAACTGTGCAACCTGTAGGAGTGAGCAAAAATGCACAAAAAAGCATACATGTGACTTTGTTTTGTGCTTTATAGCTCCACAACCATATATCTGACCATAACAAAACTTGGAAAATCCAGAGGTCTATGGTACCACTCTGTGTATGCCAAATTTCAGGCAAATCTGTCATACGGTGGCAAAGTTATTAAACTGCAGAATTTCACACTTTAACCTTAAATGGGGTACTCAACCTAACTATAGTGGCACGACCATGCCACTATACATATATATATATATATATATAGATATATAGATATATATATATATATCTATATATCTATATATATATATATATATATGTGTATAAATATGTATATCTATCTATAGATATAAAAAACTGTGTTAATGCATCATTTGGGTTTAAAGCAAAAAGTCAGGAAATGAGACATTAGGTTGAACCCCTAACCCTCCACACACACCACCCCAATCCTCCACAGACTGACAGATGCCGGGGTGTGTCATTGGGAGTTGTGAGGCCCAAATCTCACCCCATTCCATGTGTGAGCATGATGACATGCTACAGTAAAAGAGAATGGGGTGAGATTTAGACCTCAACTAATGACATATCCCAACATCTGTCAGTCTATGGAGGATGTAAGGTGTGTGTCTGTTTGAGGGTGAGGTTGGGGTTCCCAACCTAATGTCTCATTTCCTGACTTTTTTTGCTTTAACCCTAAATGATGCATTAATGCATTTTTTTGCATAGAATTTCCTTACTTTTTGAAAAAGTGTAATATAAGTAGTAAAAAACATGTATTGGTGGGAGCGCTGAGCCCAGCATAGTAATATGCATCTGGGCCCACACTCCCACTTATGCAAAGTTATGGAGCCATGCAGCAGCACTATAGGGCACCAAACCCTTGCAACAGTAATTTGTGCATATGTTGTGAACTGTAAGAAATAGAAAAAAAATTCTAGCATCATTGTAATCAAGACAGTAAGTACTTCACACAAAATCGAATGATTGCACCTGTATCACATTGTTTCTGAGATGTGGGCACTGAAAAGCATTGGACAGGCACTCTTTGAACCCTTGTGACAGTAATTTCACAATATCTCGTGAACCATGCAACGTACGAAAAAAATTCCACTGCAGGCTACGCTACGATTTGAAATCTTTTCCAGCAGCATAGCTCACTTAAAAGTGAACTAAACAGCCTGTAGCAAAAGTCTGTATCTCACTTTGTTTCTGAGATAATGGTGCCAAAAGTCATGACACAGATTGCAATGTAATCCTAGGGGAAAAATATCTCTTCAACCAATTAATTCCCCAACACCTAAACAGCATCATTCACATCTTTAGGACATCCCTTCAACTCCCTGAAAATTTCAAGTAAAAAGACCAAACTGTGACTGAGATATGGTTGCCCCAATCTGGGCCATTTGATCTGTCCTAGGGCCATCTAGTCTTTCTCATTAACATTGCAAAAAATACATATAAATGTTCCCCTAGGATATAATGGGAATTTCAAATTGTAATAACTTTAGAATGGATTAACATTTTTTCACCAAACAAATGATGACATATTCCTTAGTGCAAGCTCTTTCCATGTCCCACGTTTCAGACCAATAGACCACACAGTGTCTGTGCAGCACCACAGACAAAAAATGCACAAAAGTGGCAAAAGTGCATTTTTGGGCACTGCTGATACAAAATTGTATGTCTGCCTCAAACACAACTTAGTAAATTAAGAGATCTACCATACCAGACCGTGCATTCTGAATTTAGTGCAAATCCATTGAACAGTTGCAAAACTATTAATGCACAAAATTTGAGGTTTAACATTAAAGTGCCTAATCAATCCTAAATATAGAAAGTGCGACTGTTGCCTATAATATATATAAAATTCATTACAAAAACTTTGTTAATGCATCAGTTAGGGTTGAAGCACCAAAAGTAGGGAATATGGCAATAGGGTTGAGACCCTAACACCCCACCTTACCTCCCCAACCTCCACAGACCAACAGTCGATGGGGTGTGCTTTTGGGAGTCATCATTCCTTTCACCCCATTCCATGTGTAAAAATCTGACATGATACAGTACAGTACAGGAAAATGGGGTGAGAGTTACACCCTCAACCCCAAGGCACACCCATCAACTGTAGGTCTGTGGAGAATGGGTGGGGTGGTGGGGTGGAGGGTTAGGTCTCAAACCCTAATGCCTCATTTCCTACTTTGCACTTCAACCCTAACTGATGCATTGATGAAGTTTTTGCAATGAATTTTCTTTGCTTTTGAGAAAGTGTAATCTTACCCTTATAAGGTTTTGGGAGTGCAGAGCCCCATGGTATAAGTTTTTGGAACAGAGGGCCCATAATGAACTATCATTTTCCTTTGGGAGTACAGGACCCTCTGGGCCCTGTGCTCCAGTATTGTATAAAATATGTCCCAGCAGTGCCATTTCTGCATAATGGTATTCATATGTAGAACACAAGTCTCTCTGGGCCCTGTGCTCCCACCTATCTATAATTGTAGAGATGCAGTGCAGGCCTAGACATATTTTTAGTAACCCTTGTGCTGCAAATGGGCAATATTTCAGTAACCGTAGCAACCCTGGAAAAACTTCCACTGCAGTTTCAATGATGGACTGGCAACCTGCATGTGTGCTTAGTACACCTCAGCAAAAAATCCATATCTCAAACCCTTTTCTACATATAGCCACTGAAAGGCACCGTATTCACTACAATGTTATGCTATGGGAAATTTATCAACTTCAGAATGCCATAACTATGGAACCGATGTCAATTCTTACACCAGACCAGCATATGTCACATTTGTGGGACAACCCCATTGTACCATGCAAAATTTAAGCCAAATAACCTAACCGTTTCTTTGCAGTGAACTGGCAAAAAACAGAAGAATTTAAAAATCCCTGTTTGTGAGGTGTCAAAATCCTTGTTTACGAGCTGAATCCTTGCTCGTGAGCTGTCAAAATCCTTGTTCATGAGAAATTTTTGTTCGTGAGATAGTGCCATCTGGTTTTGATCTCACGAACAAGGATTTCAACACCTCACAAACAAAGATTTCTTACAAACAAGGATTCTGACATGTCACAAACAAGGATTTTGTCACCTCACAAACAAAGCTTCCTTTTTATAATCCTTGTCCGTGAGGGTCCTGATCTCATTAACAAGAATTATGACACTGCAAGAAAAAGGATTTCTCATGAACAAGGATTTTGACACCTCAGAAACAAGGATTTTGACATCTCACAAACAAGGACTCTTTTTTATAATCCTTGTTCATGAGGTGTCAAAATCCTTGTTCACAAGCCGAATCCTTGCTTGTGAAGTGTCAGAATCCTTGTTTGTGAGAAATCCTTGTTTGTGAGATAGGGCCATCTGGTCCTGATCTCATGAACAAGGATTTTGACATCTCATAAACAAGGATTGATTTGTAAAGAAGGATTTTGACACCTCACGAACAAGTATTTGAAGCGAATAGCGAACAAAGATTTTACAATTTTAAAATGGTCATTTTTTGACAAAACTAAAGGAAACCAAAGTCATGGGTATATAGAGGGCATCACCCTGAACAAAACTCATACTTCAATGTCCACAGAAGACACCCAGAAGGCAAGTTACAGCTTTGTTAGTCAGTAAAATTTAAAAACAAGATGGTGGCTCACAAACAAGGATTTTTTTCTCACAAACAAGGGTGTTTTAAATCCTTGCTTGTGAGCTGTCAAAATTCTTTTTCATGAGGTAAATCCTCATTCACAAAAAATACGCCTATTCAAAAGACTGAGCATGTGCTAAACCCAAAATTTCAAAATTGAATAACTTTGGAAAGGACTAGTAATTTTCACCAAACCAGAACTGGCTTGTTCCTTGGGGCAACCTTTTTCTACCCTGAAAATTTAAGGCCAAAATTGCAAATGGTGTGGCTGCAGTGTGATGGGCAAAATCAGCAAAAACAGGCAAAAAAACACCGAAAAAAACCTTTTTTCGCTATGTGCTGCACAAAAAGATACACATCCAATCAAAACAAAATGGAGCACATCAGGATATCTGCCCCTTAGGACCACACATACCAAATATTGTGCAAATCTTTGCAAGTTTGCAAAGTTATTAAAGTGCAAAATGTGGGTTTAACATTAAACTGCTTACTCAACTCTAACTATAGAGGTGCAACTGTACAGCTATAATATACAGTGTGTGTGTATATATATATATATATTCTATGCACAAAACTGTGTTAATGCATCATTTAGGGTTTAAAACACAAAAGTCAGGAAATGAAAATCTTTGAGGGTGCCCCTACCTCCCTTGTGGACCCACAGTCATCCCCAGATTGACAGATGACAGGGTGTGTCATTGGGGTTATGAGACCTAAATATTGCCCATTCCTTGTATAATAATATTCAGAAACATAGTGAAGAAGAATGGGGCAACATTTAGGCCTCACAGCCAATGACCCTGTCATCTGTCAATCTGAGAATGTTCTTCCAGTCGGGGAGGGCAACCCTAATTCATTTCCTGATTACCCAACAAATGATCATTAACACAGATTTTGCATAAATTTCCTTACTTTTGAAAAAGAATGAAAACTAAGAAGTTGCTGAAGTTGGTTGGAGCGTGGGCCCTTTGAGCCCTGTGTTCCCACCAAACTGTAAACATCTCCATAAGATAAGAGTACAACTACTGAATAAGAGATGTTTTGAACAGTCATAAGAGTGGCACAATTGAGCAGCTGTTTACATCTCAGACACATAAGCAGTGAAACTATCTGCATGGCACTAACACTAAGTACCCTATAAATCTGAAGGCAGTACCACAATGCAAAATGCTATATGCAAAATGTAAAGTGTGTGACACAATATCTCTGCAGGAAATTAATTCTGCAACACCTAAATACCGTAAGTGACATCTAAAGGACATGCCATCAAAACCCTCCAAATTTCAATGTTAAAAGACCAAATCATGTCCGAGAGATAACAATTTGAAGTTTGAGATTTTCATTCATTGGAGTTGCAGAGTTCTGTACCTGTTGACATTTCACAGACACAATGACTGAAAACTACATCCATGACACTAAGGCTAGGTATCCTGTCAATTTCAAGCCACCACCACAATGCAAAATGCTGTCCGCAGAGTGTAAACTGTGCCATGCAATATTTCTGCCAAAAAAAAAATTCTGATATGTAAAGACAGTAATTTACATCTACAGGACATGCTGTAAACACCCTCCAAATTTCAAGTAAAAGACCAAACTGTTTCAAGATATGAAATGTTAAAAATTAGTAAAATTGGCCTATTTAATGCATCATAAAATCTGGCCATCTTGTCCCTATCTCATGATCAAAGATGGCAATCAACGAATCTTGCTATCAAAGAATTTGCAGGCTCATGATCAAAGAATAAAAAATAGTGAAACTCAGTTTTTAGGTGGAATTACATTAAACTACCACCATGTTTTTTTTGCAATTCAAAGTTTATTATTTCTTATCCACAATACCAACAAAGCAGACATCAATACAAGTACACCATTCACATTAGACATTCACAAGTCTTAAGTCTGCTATATCTCCACCCGTCCCACCCCCTCCTCCCCTACCATAATGTTTTGATAGAACAAAGCTCCTGACCAAAACCCACCCTCATATGTGTTCCTAGGCCACCCCTGGGCTGAGAAATTTGAATTTTTCAAAGGGCCATCTTGTCCTCTCTCTCAATGCAAGATCGTGATCAAAGACTCTCATGATCAAAGAATTTGCAGGCTTGTGTCAAAGAATTTGCAGGCTCATGATCAAAGAATACAAAATGGTGAAACTCGAGTTTTAGGAAGAATTACATGAAATCACCACCATGCCTCTATAGAACGAAGCCCCCTGAGCAAAACCCTCCCTCATTTATTTTCCAAGGCCACCCCTGAGCTGAGAAAATTGTATTTTTACCTCATGATGCAAGAGCGCTATCAAAGAATCTCATGATCAAAGAATTTGCAGGCTCGTGAACAAAGATCGTTAGCGAGTCACAATTAAAGAATTTAAAACATTATAACTCTATTTCTTGACCATTTTAGGTGAAACAAATGGCAAGGGGTCAATAGATCAAAGCCTTCTGAGTAAAACCCATGCAGGTTTTACTTCAGGAATGACCCCTGAGCCTTGATATTTTATTTTTCTGACGGAATTTAAAAAACAAGATGGCGGACCTCGCGATCAAATAATACTTAGGGACAAAGATTCTTTGACCACGAGACTGCAAATTCTTTGACTGCCAGGTGGGCCGAGATGGCCCAAACCCCATTCTTTGTTTGCAAAACAACCATATAAATGTTTCCATTGACTTATAGTGGGAGCTTAAAAGTGGCATAACTTTTGAATGCTTTAATGTTTTTTCACCAAATGAAAAGTGGCTCGTTCAGCCCCTGAAGCTCTTTCAGATGAACCATCTCACAGACCAGCATATCACATGATGGCCATGCAGGGCCACAGGCAAACTCCCCCAAACTGCCTCCAAAACTGGCAAAAAGTGCATTTTTCAGCATTTTGGTTCGCAAAGGACGTCAGTCTGACCAAAACAAAATTTGGGAAATGAAGAGATCTACCATGCCCCACCATGCATACCAAATTTCAGGCAAATCTGTTGAATGGGTTCAAAGTTATTAACATGCTAAATTTTGACTTTAACATAGAAGTGCCTCATAACCTAAATATAGTGGTGTGACCGCTTCACTATAATATATATATGTATACATATATATGTACACACATATATAAAGATATATATACTATATATATATATATATATATATATATATATATATATATATATATATATATATCTATATATTTGTAATAGGTAACCCACTCTAGGGTGTATGGTCATGCTCTGATATGCCCATACCTTGGTGTGCTCTGTGATGCACGAGGCTGCAGCTGTGCAAAAGATTTAAGCTAAAGGTTATTGATACAGTTACAAACAAACTTCATAGAATTGTGTTAATTAAAGTCAAGTATGACAAAGAATGCATTATTTTTGGTTCAGTATATGCTCAATTTAAAGGATTTGGAATTTTTTTAGTTGAAGTGAGCAAGTTATTAAATAATTGGAACTGCCCCAACATTATTTTAGGAGTGGATTTCAACTGCACTCTTAATTATATAAAAAATAAATCATTGCAGCCATCCAAATGGGACGACTATAAATCATATTTACTTTGTACTTTTTTTAATTTAAAATAACTTGCCTGATATTTGGAGAGAAACTTTCAGAAAAGATATAGATTAAACATATTATTTAGCCAGACACAACATGTTGTCAAGGTTCAACTACATATTGATATCTAATGAGTTATTTGTTATAATGTAGTCTCAACCATATAACCATTGACTATTGATTACTTCTTGTCACAAAATTGTGAGTTATAATCTGCCTCTAGATATTCATAAAAAAGTCAATAGCTGCTGGAAATTAACTAACAATAGTCTATCAGATAAATCATTCATACAAAAGTTAATGATAGCCATTCAACAGTTCTGTGTGGAGAATCAGATTGATAAAAACAATATAATAAGTTCATGGGGCACCCTAAAATCTACAGTTAGAAGTGTCATAGTTTCAGAAGTGCCTTAGAACCCCCAAAAAGAAAAGAAAAGAAAGAAAACGAATGTTAGAAGATGTTCATGAGAAACTTAAAACATTACAAATAACTGTAAGAACTGGAGATGAAACTAAAGCTCAAGAATATATAGAACTAAAAACAATCACTGATTCAACAGACATTTATCAAACAAAATGTAACTGGCTCAAAAGAAACAAAATAGCTGGAAACCACCCCATACTACACTCTTTCATAGCATAGCACAGTCGTGACATTTCCTGTAGCAAAGCAAGAAGGGGTGGATCAGAAGAGTATGCACACAATGACCTCATTTACAGGGCACAAAGTAATTTAACTTGTTATAACAAGTTATACAAAACAAAGAAAAACACAAATCAAACTTTTGCTTTCATTTTCCTACTTTAATTACTCTGACCAAGTTATAAATCCAACAACTTATCTGAAATGAATATTATTAACTGCAGGTACTGTGGGACACTTTTCAGAATGCAGTTTTGCAGGATTTAGGACACTGTACTACATGCTGAGCCATTGGAGATCTAAGGGCTCAGCTCCAGGCAGCATGGGCAGAGACTGCGCACCTCAAATCACATATTCAGGAGTAATTATTTTATAAGAACCACCCCCCCATTTTCCCAACATCCAACAGAAACACTTCGACCGCAGAGAGTAGTTGGTCCAGGAGGTTGGCAGGTGGTTAAAAGGGGCAAATCGAGTGCCCATCACTCTGTGCTCTCCAGCATATTACCTCCATAAACCATATAAAAACTATAAAATGGTATCTGCCTCTATCTCCAAAATCAAACAAAGGGGAAGAGGACACGGCAGAGCAGGACACTGCAGCACAGGAGCTAACACAACAAAACCTGCCCAAAACAGAAACCAAAACAAAAAAAGCAAAAAGGAAATCCAAAAAACTTCTGATCATAGGAGACTCCATGATTCTGGGAGTTGATACCTATCTCCAGCAAGGGGTAATGGTCAGATGTCTCCCAGGTACATCAGCATGGAGAGACACTGACCACATGGCTAAAATTGTACAGGAAGCAGAAGAAAACATTGATGTCCTAGTATACATAGGGACTAACGATCTTGCAAGCCAGTCAGTTGTGGAGACCAAGGAACACCTGGCCAGGCTGGGTGACAAACTATCATCCATTTTATCTGGCATCTCCTTCTCTGAGATCCTGCCAGTCTGGGGGGCAAATGAATGGAAGGTCATAGAAGGGGAGATCTGGCGCAAAACATGTGGCTCAAGGGCTGGTGCCAGGAAAAGGACACAAATTTGTAGAAACTGGCAAGAGTTTTGGGATTGAAAGTTCTTTAAATCTGATGGACTGCATCTGACTAAGGAGAGTCAGTGCATTGGGGCAGATGTATGGCGTCTTTGCAGAATATTTAAACTAGCAAATAGGGAGAGGGTGCAGCACCCGATACATCAAATGGGAAGAACACCCTCCCACTCAGCTAGTGGTCAAACAGGAGTTCAGCATGTTTGTAGTTTATTTGCATCACCAGATCATCAGGTGAGGAAAAGGTCCAGCTCCCACTACACACACAGGAAATGCCAGACCTCATCCGACAACTAACACGCTGAAATCTGGCCAATGAACAATCGTTGTACACAAATGCTTGCAATCTGGGAAACAAGATCCCAGACCTGCAGAGCATAATGATAGAGGCTAAACTGGACATAGTAGCCATTAGTGAGACATGGTTTACCAGTAATCACACTTGGGAGGCTTCAGTACCTGGCTAGGTACTGTTCAGAAAAGACCGAGGTGCAAAAAGGGGGTGGGGGGGTGGAGTGAAGTGGCCTTTTATGTCAATAAAAATATCAAAGCTACAGAAATTCAGAATACACATAAGGAGCCAGAAGAACTTTGGATCACCCTGGAAACAGGAAATGGGACAGTCATATGAACTGGGGTTGTCTACAGGCCTCCGAATCAGGGGGAGGACATAGACACATTACTGTTAGAAGATATACAAACCATGACAGCTAAAGGGGTGGTTCTGATAATGGGAGACTTCAACATGACAGATATAGATTGGTCAATACCAGCAGGAACAGCTGCAAGAACTAGACACATACAGTGGTAGCCACAGACATTGGCAGCTATTTCCAGATATTTTGCTAAATTTCTGAAGAGTTTCTCTCTACTACCCCTACTGTGGAAATTCAGAAAGCAGGAGATATTTCTGAAATATCACAGAAATTTGGGGTAATAGTTGGCAGTGTCTGTGGCTGCTATTGTAATGGATTCCATGCAAGGGAGGCCTCAAACAATTGGTACAGCAACCCATAAGAGACAGGGCTATCTTAGATCTAGTTCTGACTAACAGTGAAAGGATCACAGATCTCCAGGTAGAAGGTCACCTGGGGCCAGTGTCCATCACATGGTATGTTTAATTTGTCCACTAGAACTAAACCATCCCATTCTAAGGCAAAAATATGGGACTTCAGAAGAGCTGACTTTGATATGATGACCAACAGAGTTAAGCTAGCCCTGGCAAAAAGAAATACAGGTGAGGGGTACAGGCAAAGTGGGCAAGCATTAAGGATGAAATACTTGAAGCAACATCCCATCTTGTTAGAGAGAAAGGAATGCAAAAGAAGAAATGACTTTGGTTCTCAAAACAGAAGCAGAAAAGGTCAGAGCCAATAGGCTGCCCTTCAGGAAATATAAGGAAATGCCACAGGATGAAGATAGGAGGCATACCAAACTTCCCGAAGGGAAGCAGGGAAAGCAGTATGGCATAAAGGCCCAAACTGAGGAAACACTAGCACAAACAGTAAAGAAGGTGACAAGACTTTCTATAGATACATTAGTGAAAGAAGAAAGTCCAGAGGGGTATTGCTAAGATCAAAGGGATAAGGGGCATGTGAGGGAGGAGGAGGACCACGTAAAGCATTTATCCTAAATATATACTTCTGATCAGTATTAACTGAAGAGAAAGTAGAGCAGGCCCACAGCTCAGCACCATAGACACAGGGTGGAGGGAGGTATGCAGTAGTCCCTTCACAAAAGAAAGGGTCCTGCAAGAGCTCAACAAGCTCAGGGTGGACAAGGTAATGGGACCTGATGGCGTACATCCCAGGGTACTAAAGGAGCTAACGGTGGAACTAGCAGAGCCATTATCAGAACTGTTTAGTGAGTCTCTAAGTACAGGAGAGGCCCCAGAAGACTGGAGAAGGGCTCATGTGTTCCCGCTCCATAACAGTGGTAGCAGGGAGGAGGCAAGGAACTACAGACCAGTCAGTCTTACCTCAGTAGTGGGCAAGACTATGGAGGCACTCCTTAAGGAAAGGATAGTGCAACACCTGGAATCCATAGGTGCACATGATCCAAGACAACATGAGTTTACAACTGGAAGGTCCCATCAAACTAATCTCATAGATTTCTTCAACTGGGTAACCAGAGTGGTGGACCAAGGGGGGCTGTTGATGTCACCTACCTTGACTTCTGTGAAGCTTTGATACTGTTCACATAGCAGATTGATTAATAAGCTGGGTAGGCTAGGGTGGGTCAGAAGTTGGTCAACTGGGTGGAAAACTGGTTGACAGGCAGAAAACAGAGAGTGGTGGTAAATAGTATACAGTCAGAAGAGATGCAGGTCACAAGTGGATACCTCAGGATCAGTCGGGGCCAGTCCTCTTCACTATTTCATCAGTGACATTGCAGATGGACAGGAGGTAAGGTTTGTCTGTTTGCAGATGACACCAAGATCTGCAACAGAGTAGATGATCCAGATGGGGTGGGCAGAATGAGAAGTAATCTTAATAACCTGGCAAAATGGTCAGAAAAGTGCCAACTGGGGTTTAATGCAAAGAAGTGCAAGGTCATGCACATAGGGAAGAGAAACCCTGAAGCCCCATATAGGTTGGGAGTGGAGTTGCTGGCAGTCACAAGGGAAGAAAGAGGCTCAGCCATCATCATCACAGATGACCTGAAATCATCCAAGCAGACCATTAAAGCAGTAGGTAAGGCTAGGGGAATGTTGGGGTGTATTAGTAGGGGTATCAAAGTCATAAGAGGAGGTAATAATCCTCTTTACAAAACACTAGTTAGGACCTATCTGGAATACTGCGTTTAGTACTGGAGGCCACACCTTCACAAGAACATTAACAAATTGAGGCAGTCCAGAAGGGCAACCAAAATGGTACAGGGACTGCATCAGAAAAGATTGGATGACAGATTAACAGAGCTCAATATGTATACCTTGAGCAAGAGAGGGAGAGAGGTGATATGACTCGAAATGTTCAAACAGCTTAAGGGCATTAATAAGGTGAAAGAGTCTAACATGTTTCAATATAAGAAAATAGCAGGACAAGAGGGCATAACATGAGATTAGAGGGAAGCCAATTAAGGGGTAATGTGAGGAAGTTCTTTTCACAGAAAGTGTGGTGGATGTGGAATGACCTGCCTCTGGAAGTGGTGGATATGAATACAGTGCAGGGCTCAAACAGGCATGGGATAGGCAAAGGAGCAATACAGATGAATATGAATAGATAGGCCATTGACAGAGCAAAGGCCAATAGCACATTCATAAGGTAGAAAAAGAAATGGTCAGACTGGATGGGCCTTGCGGTCCTTATCTGCCATCAACTTTTATGTTTCTATGTTAAATCTTTTAGAAAAACTTTTAAAAAAATGGATCAAAGCTTCAGAGAAAAATTCAGCGATCACTTGTATTAATATAACTTGGGACTATTGCAAACTGAGCAGATAAAATTACAGACACATTTCTGATATTCTATAAAAATTATATACATCTGAATGTTACCCTTCAGAAGAGGAGCTAATATTACAATAAATTCAGAAAGCAGAATATCTCAATTTAGGATGGATAGACACTGATTAAGCCAATCTCACTCAAAAATAGTAAATAATATACTCAGTATGACAAATGGCTTATGCTCAGGCCTGGATGGCTATTCACTGTAATTTTATCTTGTTCTAGCACTGGTTATGGTACTATTACTGGAATCATTTTTACTGAAATTCAAAGATTCACAAAGTTCCAGAATTATTTAATCAGGCTTGTTTTTCACTAATTCAAAGCAAGAGAAAGACCTGAACAAGGTGGAGAACATATAGACAGAAGGCAATACTCAATACAGATGATAAGATATATTTTATTTATTTATTTTATTTTATTTTATTTAGTTTTTGTTGACTGGGTAAGGTGCACTAGCCATAGAAATGACTATTTTCAGGCATGACCCAGGAGAAATACAGGAAATAAAACATTTTTACAAAAGACATGCAAGAGCATATAAACAGTAAGTGCATACAAATATATCAATACAGTGTAAGTAATGGTAAACAGTTTGATACACAGTAGAAACAACTGATTTAGCAAGAACAAAAATGTAGCAATAGTAAAAATAAAGGAGGGCGGCATAGTAAAAGTCTTAAGCAACGTTGTGGCAGAAAACACAAGTTAGGTTAAGTTCGTGAGTGTATGTCAACTGGTAGTCAAAGGGAAAGGAAGCAAAGAGGAGGGGTAATTGAGGTAGGGGGAGGTGTAAGGGGATGAGAGGATGAAAAGGGGGTGAGGTAAGGACTTTAAGTTAAAAGTTGTATGGAAACAGGCTAGTAGACAGGATAGTTCTGAGAGTAGTTGGTTGAGGGAAGGAGCTGTGAAAGAGGCTGTAGGTAGGGGAAAATATAATGAAGTGAAAGTGATTGCTAAATGTCTGAACATAGAATTATTTTATTTTGGACAATATCATTCACACTGATCAATCAAGTTTTATACCACACACTTCTCTTCAATTAAGCACATAACATCTGATTTATTACTGAATATTTAAAAGTAATAAAAAGCACTGTTCCTATTGTTAGACATGTGAAAAGCTTTTGACATGTTAGAGTAGAAATAACTTATTTTGGGCTATGAGATCCTTTGGCTTTCCAGATATATTCATAGATCATATTAGATACATCTATAAGCAACCATTGCAAAATAAGAAGTTAATATTGTTTCTTTTTATTGTTTTTTTTTCATTTTGCAGTGAGGCAAGGTTACCCCCCATTCCCATCACTGTTTGTGATGGGTCTCGAACCTCTCTTATTAGAAATCAGATTCAACAAAGAAGGTGGAAGGAATCCAAATAGGAACAACTAAAACAAAGGTTAATACATACACAGATGATTTATTGCTATTACAACAAAAACCCAAGAACAGTTTAAAATAATTATAGATGATCATTAATAGGTTTTCATCAATAGCAGGACACAAGGTTAATGAAACAAAATCTGAGATGATTACCTTTAACTATAATCAGATTGACAATTAAAAAAAAAATAATGCCTCCCTTCAAGAAGACAGCATGAGATATCTGGGCATTGTAATACCATCTTTAAAAGATAAACATTTAGGTTTGAGTTAAATCCAATTCTCTGTGGGAAACATTCAGATTATTAAAATGTTGGCAATTTTTCTCTATTCTACAGGCTTCAAACTAGTAGTATACCTGTTCCCCAAATTGGCTTAAGAAAATTCATATTTGTTTTGTAAATTCATATGGAATTATAAACAATCCTGTATTTCCTGGCAAAAACATTGCTTATGTAAAGATCAAGGGATAAGTCATGCCATGATACTGGAGTCCAACATGTCAAATATGTGGTAAGGTGGTAAATTGTTGGGCTGATTCTGGTCCAGATAAAATCAACATGAAGGTGGAAAACTGAATTTTGAATGAGACAATATCAGAAAATTTAGATCTCAAAAAGATTTAATTTACCACAAACACATTTAGTAATTCTAATGATGTAATAATTAAGAATGTGTGTGGAATAATCAGAAA
Organism: Neoceratodus forsteri; assembly: GCA_016271365.2. NCBI lineage: Eukaryota > Metazoa > Chordata > Ceratodontiformes > Ceratodontidae > Neoceratodus > Neoceratodus forsteri. The sequence continues at coordinate 1,509,706,623 of CM057455.1, forward strand.
ATTTACAAATAAAACTAAGTGGGTCACAAATGCATCTCTGGCCAAAGATATCTGAAACAATCTAATTTTAATATAAATGGGAATGTTAGATAAAAATCCTGGGTGATGAAAGGGGTCAAAAACATGGCAAGACCTTCTTGAAATGGACAAATTTATTAGTTGGGAAAAATGTTGCGATACATTTTATTTAAGCAACCAACAGTCCAGATATGTAGCCTGTATATAAAGGACTTTAAATGCTGAAGATCCACAAATAGTAAAAGGCTGGAAAAAGAATTGCAAAGTATTTAGGATGGTAAAACTAAAAAGCTTTTTGCATGGATTACCAGTTATATGCATACTTGACGAGAAAAAGTATACAAAGAAACTGTGCCCAATTCACAAAGGTTGATGCAGGGCTTAATGGCAGCTTGTGCCAAACCCTACACCATCTGTAGTATCTGGCTCAGCGGCGCCAAAGCCCCTTTGCTACAACACAGCCTAATTTACTAATGGCTAGTGCAGTTACAACAGTTTCCCCACTTTATAGCAGCCTTTGCTAAACCCTGGGTGCAAGCTCCATAATACGGGTCCCCCAGTGGTGCAAAGTTAGACCAGGGGGATCTGGTCTAACTTGTTGCATTCAGTGAAAGGGACTTGAGGCAGGGGTTTGTGGCAGGCATCATTCCTGGATTGCACTTGCTTCAAAGTGTGACACAAGTCATCCCTTGCATCGAACCCTGTGCCGTGAGTTCCTTGCGCCAATCCAAAATGCTTTGTGAATCAGGCCCACTATAACACATTGGGAAAAGGAACTGAAAAGCTCTTTCAAAAATCAACATTAACTATCAGCTTGTATTTCTAATCAGAATTATACACTTTCTAGATATAGTACGATACAATATAAGAATTTCAGTGGAACATATTTTTCTTCATACAAATGACATAAAATGAATTTAGCACCTAACTCAGATTGTTGGGATTGTGGACACCTCAGTGCAGATGTTTTTCATTTATTTTGGAAGTGTCATTTATGTGAGATCTCAGTCTTTCAACACATTAAGAAAAAATGGATTTTATTTTCCTGTTGGCAAGACCCACAATTTACAATATTAGAAATATTTAACCAAAGAGAATGGAACAAAATAAGGGACTATTTTAAAGCCAATATTATGGCTGTCAAAGACTAATTATAAAATATTGGAAACATCAAATGGCACACTATCTTTTCCAAAATCTGAATAGAAACAGCTATTTCTAACTTTTCTAAACAATTCAAATTTTTCAAAGATAATGAAATCCTTTGGAAACTGTATAGTAAGGATACAGGCGACTGGAACACTATGAATTTGAAAATTAGAAACAGGGAATGAAGTTTTGTGTTTCACCTTTTAACACTGTCTATGTCAAGTTTTATAAAGTTTGTCACGATCATCTGTAAGATATGAAGAATGGAACTATTAAATATTTAATACTAATATATTCATAAAGTGTCCAGTTTTTTGCAGGAGTTGCACAAAATGCTATTTATGGCATCATATATTGACCAATCTCTGCATGTTCTTTTAATCTATTCATACACTTGTACTAGTGCTAAATGTTACAACCAATAACAATTTTACTTCCATCAAAAGCAGAGGGAGCCAGATGTAATTGCCCACCTGGGGATGAATGATCTGGCAAGGAAAGCTATAAGGGAAGTGCAGGATGGATTTAGGGAGATGTGGGGCGGGGCCTGAAACAGGAAGCTCACATAGTTGCATTCACTGAGTTGCTACCTGTGCACAGTTGTGGAAGGCTAGGGAACACCACATGAGGTCATTCAATAAGTGGTTGAAGTCATGGTGCAGGGATGAGGGCTTTGACTGTATCAGGGACTGGTGTCACACCTGGGTGATGGAGGTCTGTACAAGGGAAATGGCCATCATCCATCCAGGAAAGACCAGCCAGTCCAGGTGGAAGGTTTAAATGTTATATTGATGAGCATTTAAACTAGGCAAGTGGGGAGGCAGAAAGACTGAGGGAGCCAGAGAATGTCTCCTCAGAGACTAGTGCAACAGAGAAGGTTATCCCAGGGAGCGGAAATTCCCTGAATGTTAATGGAAGCAAAGCGAAGGGTTAGGCAGGCAAATCTGGAGGAGGAACTTCAGTTGAAAGAGGGAAGGAGGAAGGCAGGAAGACCACATAGCAGAGGATGGCAGAACCAAGGTAGCAGGGGATGCTACATGTCAGTTCCTCCAGTCAATGTGCTCACAACATTTTGCACCTACTATTAGCTCTAGGGCCAGTCAGTCACTTCTACAAATTGTTCCCACAATTCACTCCACCATGTAAATTTAATAAAATAAACTCCAGGTAGGTGCATTTTGGGAACAAACCATGCAGGGAGCCAATTGGACACAGTAGCTAATGTAGGGCATGACTTGTCACAGGGCAAAGAGATCGAGTGAATTGACATAGAAACATAGAAACATAGACTTTGACAGCAGATAAGGACCACTTGGCCCACCCAGTCCGTTCATTTCCCTACCTATTGGATAAGCTACAGGTTCTAGTTAACCAACAGCCTACTTCCTGCAACTCCCACTATAATTGCCTTATGTCTGTCCCATGCATGTTTGAATTACCCCACTGTTTTAGACCCACAACCTCCCAGGAAGGTGGTTCCATGTGTCCACCACTCTCTTCGTGAAAAAATTTCCTCACATTACCCCTGAGTCATTCTCCCTCTATCTTTAAATTGTGTCCCCTTGTTCTTGCACATCTCTTTTTCTGAAAGATGCTACCCTCCTGGACTTTGTTGATTCCTTGAGGTACTTGAAAGTTTCTATCATGTCCCCGTCCCTCCTTTCATCAAGGGTTTACATATTAAGCTCTCTCAGTCCTCTTCATATGATTTCTGATGCCAAACTTGCACCATTTTAGTTGCCTTCTTCGGGACTGCTTCCATCCTGTCTATGTCCTTGTGTAGATGGGGTCATGCCACCAAGAGGGTTAAAGGGAGGGGAAACAGGAGTGGGAGGCAGGTTAGAGGGAGAGAGGGTCAAAGAGAATGGAGAGCCATGTGTGCCAATGCAAGGAGTCGGAAACGAAATTCTTGCCCTTGAGATAATCATTGCAGAGGCAGGCCTGGATCTGGCAGCCATAATGGAATCATGGTCAGGGACACTGGCTTACTGCAGACACAGTGACACAGATGGAAACCCAGAAATCTGACTGGTCCACAGAAAACAGTGCCAAAACAGGAACAACATTTGTTCTTGGGAGGCTGTGATATGAAGCCCTTCAAAGTTACAGCACAGCAGTGTGCCTTCTTTTGCTACTGCCTGTATTATGTGATCAAAAGTCTTGCTTTTCTTTCTGCTTTTATATCAGCTGAAGTCCTGGTGCATCTTAAAGTGAAAACAATTCTAATTCCTCTCTGATTTCTATGTGTAAGTATCATTTTGTAACCTTTTATGCATTTGCTAGCACAGTGCCCATCACCTAATATTTTCAGTTTCAAAACAAAGTGTAGATCATTCATCTGTACACTGTGAATGTATTGCCTTGGCTGCAGTAGCTGTTGGTCCAACCACTGAGGCTATACAATTTTAGTTTAAAAATAAACTAGAAACATGAAAGATGTTGAGCATTTTAAAGATTTGTAAAAGAGATAGTAGCTTGCTCTCTCTCTCAGCTGCTTTGAGAAAAAATGGTTTCCAGATTTTGAGGGCTCAGAACTGGACCAATAACATTCAAGTACAGCAGTAACAGTAGGGGTATTTGTGCTAATTTTATTAAATTTAAACTTATTTAAAGTAAAATGCCACCACGATCGGATCCAAGGTTTCATAGGGGTGCAGATTGGGAACCGAGCTGTTCATTTAAATGTTATAGTTATGTTTTCGAGGTTAAAGTCTGCTGCCAAATCTGTCTGATATACAGAAAGGTAACACCAGTAACATCAGGAGTATTTGTGCTAATAGATTACTAAATCTAAACTGAACTGATGTAAAATGCCATGATCAGATGCCATGTTTCATCGAGGAGGGTGGCAGGTTGGGAACTGAGCTGTTCATTTCACTATTGTACTTAGTTTGCAAGGTTAAAGTCTGCTGCAAAATCTGTCTGATCTACAGAAAGGACCACCACACTGAGAATGGGTGTTTGTCCAACATAATTGGTCCAGCCTGGAGGAATAGCAGGGCAGCCACACTGAGAATGATTCTAATAAAATGTTTTATGCTGTTCCTTGGTTTCTGAGCTTGCTTCTTTCCTTTGGCTGTAATATTTATTTTATCATATCATTCAGCTTGAGGGGTGCACCACCACTATCTTAGGTTCAGCTTGGGTGGTGTAGATGAGCAGCATTTTGCAAATCAGTGTTTGAAAGGCAGCTTCATTTTTTCCACAGTTCTCTTTTTTTGTATATTTGGAGAGAGCTGCCACATTAAATACACAGTCAAGAAGGACTATTACTATAGTGACAAAATATTGCTGTTATTGGTGGTATACTGGTTGTGTAGGTGGGGTGGGGACACTGGTTTTGTGTTTGTGTGAGTGTAGGTTGGGGGGACAATGGCTGAGTGTTGTGGGGTGGAGTGGGGACATTGGTTGTGTTTGTAGGTGGGGACTTTGGCTGTATTGGTATGGTGGGGACACTGGCTGTGTGTTTTTGTGGGGTGCTGACATTGGCCATGTTTGTGGGGGTGGGGACATTGGACATGTTTTGGTAGGGTGGGATGGGGTGGGGTGTGGACACTGTCTGAGTGTTGGTGGGGTGGGGTGGGGACACTGGCTGAGTGTTGGTGGGTGGATTGGGTGAGGACACTGGTTGTGTTTGTGGCATAGTGACACTGTCCATGCTGGTGGGGTGTGGGCATTGTTTGTGTTGGTGGGATGGTGACATTGGCTGTGCTAATGGGGTGGGGACATTTGGTGTGAAGGTGGGGCTGAGTGGGAATACTGGCCATGGAGGTAAGGTGGAGTGGGGACACTGGCCATGGAGGAGGAGTGGGGACACTGGCCATGTTGGTGGGGCGGGGTGGGGGACACTGTCTTTGTTGGTGCAGTGGGGATGCTAGTTGTGTTGGTGGGCTGGGGTGGGAACACTGGTTGTGTTGGTAGGGTGGGGTGGGGACACAGGCCATGTGTGTGGAGTGGGGAGGACACTAGCCATGTTGGTGTGATGGGGTTACTGGTTGTGTTGGTGGGATGGGGTGGGAACACTGGTTGTGTTGGTAGGGTGGGGTGGGGACACAGGCCATGTTGGTGGAGCGGGGAGGACACTAGCCATGTTGGGGTGGTACAGTTGCTGGTTGTGTTGGTGGGGTGGAGTGTACTGCGTGCCACACAATGTGTCTTTCCAAGGCAAAAAGAAGTTTTTTATGTTATTTTGTTGCTGCAGAGATCAAGCTCTGTGGGACCTGTAACTGTTTGGGGATGGTGTAGAGGTTGGTCGTGTTGGTGGGGTGGGATATTTTTTTTAACTCCTCTAATCTTCACAGTGCCATACAGTACATAAAGATACTTGTGTGAAGGTATACATTAAAATGTGTGCCCTTATGCTCCAGGTGGGAGTTGGGAGGGGGGGACATGAGACCAAGACCAACCAACTGAATGGTGAATCTAGTAAGATCTTTGCAGTGTTTGTGTTTTAGTTTGGTCTGAAATTAGTGCCCATTGCTGATTGTTTGCATTTGAGTTGTTCAGTGTGTGTGGCATACAGTCCTGAAGTGGGATGGGGGAGCGGGTGGGTTGGCTAACGCTGATGTGTTCTCCAGTGTTTGTCTTTTGGTGCCTGATATCTTTTAATAAAGTCCTCGTGGAGGGTTTGCATCCAAGCTAAGCCAAATGTCTGCTCCTTCCCCTTCCTGCTCCCTACAGTTTTGAAGATCGGGGAGTTAGCAGGGCTTAATCTGCTCTCCTGTGTGTTGTCAGCAGAAGAAATCAGGTTCATTGTGCAGGGTTTGCTGGCCCAAATCTGTACTTTTGATGGGAGGGGGAATTGTTTTTAATTTTTTATATTCACTTACTGTGAAGCAGAAGGTTCCTGAGGCAGGTGGGTAGCGTTGGTACGACTGAGCTGCTGACCGTTAGCTCAGTTTTCTCTCCCACTGCATGGTTCACTTTCCATCCATGGTGTCTATTAATTTTTAAACTTTTCCTTTTGCTTGACTGATCTGTGGGCAAACATCTCAGAGGCCCAAGAGGAGACTACAGTGGGCATGGTTCAGGTAGTGGACACACTGAAATTAGGTAACACATTAAATCTTGGATTTGTCTGGGTTTGGTGGCATGATTGGCTGTGTTTGTTCAGAGCTATCTGTGCTGGTGATGGGGGAGCTGGTTGTACTGGTGCTGCCATGACATCTGAGAGATGCAGGACATAATTATGCTACTGCTGTCACATCTGAGGGATAGTAGTGTTGCTGCAATCTCACCCTAGGGGTGTGGGATGTAGTGCTGCTGCTGTTGCTGCCATCACACCTGAAGTATGGAAACATTAGTGCTTCTGCTCCTGCTGTCACACCTGAGGGATAGGGGCCATAGTGCTGTTACTGCTTCCATCAAACCTGAGGGATAGGGCTGTAGTACTGCTGCTTCTGCTGCCATCACATCTAAGGGATGGGGACATTAGTGCTGCTGCTGACATCACCCCTGAGGGATGGGACCATACTGCCATTGCTGCTGTTATCACCCCTGAGGGATGGGACCATAGTGCCATTCCTTCTGTTATCACACCTGAGGGATTGGGGCCATAGTGCTGCTGCTGCCATCAGACGTAAAGGATGGGTGCCATAGTGGTGGTGTTGCTGCTGTCACATCTTGTACCTATTAAAATAATTTTTAATAGATACAAGAATGGATGGATGTATATTAGTGGAAGTCAAAATTTCTAAAATGCATGTTAGCAGAGTAAAAAAATGTTAAATAAAGTACACAAAACAAAACACCAGTAAAAACAGATTTTGGTTTGGCAGACACTGGTGACAATATTGGTTTTCCAATGTGCAAAATGGAATTATCCCTTTCTCAATCATGGTAAACCAATGTCCCTGCTTTGGTGAATATACAACCACAACTGGGAGTGGACATCCCAGACAGTATCATATTCCAGAAGGACAGATCAAAGAGGAAAGGCAGAGGGGTTATTTTATATGTGAAGGAGGGTATAAGGACAACTAAGATACAGGGGGAACAGGAGGACAGTAAAGAGTACTATGGTTAAACTTAGACATGGGGTTGGGGGCTATTATTCCCACAGGGGTGCTGTACAGGATTCCAACATGGTGAGGATTTAGGCAGAGCACTGGGGGAAAGCCATTAGCAAAATAGCCAGCAAAGGGGAAATTTTAATTATGAGGGATTGTAATGTGGAGGATGTAGACTGAGGCATTCTGACTGCAGTTATATCAAGAGGTAGGGCCATCCTCAGCTCCATACCAGGGGCATTTCTCAGATAGTGGGTTTTAGATCCACAGAGATAGTATTGCCGGTATAACATTGGATTGTCCCCTGGGTACAAATGATCAGCATGCTGTGTGTTTTGGCATATGGGTAGGGCAGGAAAAAAACACACAATAAGATGAGGGTCCTGGACTTCAGGAGGGCAGAGTTTAAAGAAATGGGAAACTGCAACAGAAAATGCATCAAAGGGGGAAAGGTAGAGGGAAAGTGGAGGCTCAATGGAGAAAGATTAAGAAGTGTATAGCTCAGGTAATTGCATGCTGTTTGAAGGGCATTAGCAAAGGAAAGATGAGGAAGAGTCTCTAGTGTTCTCTAACAACATTTAGAAAGTAAGGAGACCCAGAAAGATGAAAACAGGGAGGTATGTCTAGTTAACAAAAAAAAGAAGGCAAGAAGGAGGTTGAGGGCAACTAAAGCATTAACAGAGGAGATGATAGCTAAGGAGGTCATACAAGGGTACAATACCTCCTTCAGGTATATGGGTGAAGAGGAAGACAAGGGGAAGGATAGTGAGAATCAAAAGGGTAGGGGTACTGTGTAAAGGAAGAGCAAGAGAAAGTGTAAATATTAAACAATTACTTCTGCTCAGTTTTCACAGTAGAGGATGGGGGTGATGGACCAGCATGCTGCAGTAAGCACCGGGGGCGGTGGACCCAAATGTATTCTCAGTGAAGAGGGTACAGAAGGGATTTGAAACCTTAATGAAGAATAAGGCAACAGGGCTAGATGGGATTCATCCAACAGTTCTAAAGGAATTGAACATGGTGCTGACCCTTTGTCTGCACTTTTAGTATTTCATTGGAGATGGAGAAAGTTCAGAGGGCTGCAGGAGGGCAAATGTTATCCCTCTGCACAAATGCCACAGAAGGGAGCATGTTAGCAATTACAGACCAGTCATTCTCATCACTGGTAAGAAAGTTAATAGAGACACTTCTAAAGGAGAGGTTTGTGGAGCAATTGAGGCAAATGGGTTACAGGATCACCTGCAGTATGGTTTCACATGGGGAGGTCATGTCAAACTAATGTCATAGAATTATTTGACTGGGTCACCCGGGAGGTGGATGAAGGGAGAGCAGTGGATGTGACCTATATGGATTTCAGTAAGGCTTTTGACACTATACCATACAGAAGACTAGTTAAGAAACTAAGCAGCCTTGAAGTGGGGGAGAAAGTGACAAACAGGGAATCAAACTGCTTAAGTGATAGGAAGAAAGAGGTGGTGGTAAATGGTAGCCACTCAAACTATTGGGGTGCCAGGGTTAGGTTCTGGGATAAGTCCTCTTCAATGTCTTCATGACTGCTGTTGCAGAGGAGCTTGAGGGGAAAGTATGTATCTTTGTGGATGATACAAAAATCTGCAACATGGTTGACACTCAGGAAGGAATGGAAAGAATGCAAAGGGATTTGAGGAAACTAGAGGAATGGTCTAATGGGTGGCAGCTGGGTTCCAATGCCAAAAAGTACAAATGTATGCACTTAGATCTGTGGAAACCAGGCATTGTGTATAAGATGGGATGAGTGGAGCTTACTGTCACAAAGGAAGAAAGAGGCTTATGGATCATCATATTTGATGGCTTCAATGTGGCTGAGCAGTGAGATAAAGTAGTGGGAAGGTCTGGCAGGATGCTCGGGTGAATTGGGAAAGGGATTTCTAGTAGGAGGAGGGAGGTGATGCTGTCATTGCATTGCTCACCAGTGAGGGCCCCACCAGGAGTACTGTGTCCAATTCTGGAGTCCACATCTCTGCAAGGATATTGAAAGGGTGGAGGTGGTACAGTGGAGGCAAGCCAAGTAGTTGTGGCATGGGGATGCACAAGAAGCCATTTTAATTTATTTATTTGCTTTTGTATTTTACCAGGTATGCACTAGACAGCCAAGTGCCTATTTTCAGGTGCAACCTGGGAGATTACATGGTACAGACAAAACATCAGTCATAGACAATTACAACAAGAGGCAGGAACTCAGCATGTACTCCCTGTATGAGAGGAGAACAAGAGGGAACATGATTGAAACCTACCAGTACCTTACAGTACCTTACAGGAGTGAACAAGGTACAAGTGGAGGGTCTATTTCAGGGAAAGGAAGGCAATAGAACAAGGAGTTATGCAACAAAGCTAAAGGGAGGAAGAGTAGGAAAGATGTGCAGAAATACTTATATACAGGAAGGGTGGTGGATGTCTGGAAGAGTTTGCAAGAGGAGGTAGTGGGGAGCAAAGACTGTGAGGAGCTTCAGGCATGCATGGAATAGCCACCAGAGCATATTAGATAGAGGAATGGGAGCTAGAGTGACAGCTATGATCAACTAGGGTCAGTTGTGATGAAATAGGCAGGTCAAGGGGCAGACTGGATGGGCCTAAAGGTCAGTTTCTTCTAACAAAATCTATGTTTGTATGTAAATAAAAACATAGAAAGGATAGAGTAGCTGTAAGGAAATCGGGTTATGGCAGATAACGTGTTATAATTAATGGGTTCCATTTTTTTCCTATTGAAAAAGCGTGTATTAAATACCGTAACACCTGAGTAGGTGTTATGGCATTCAATTGGAAAATGCTTGAGACGGAATGTAGCTGAAACTGTCACAAACGAGTGTCCCTCATGAATTCAGTCACCCAAACACTCACACCTCCTGAGCCGCTGTGAAAGGACAAGATATTTTCTCTTTCCCTACTACCTCAAAAAAAAAAAAAATTAAAAGCAGCTTTATCGCAACTTTTTATCACGTATCCCTCCTCTGCAGGTTACTAGACTCCTGCTAAGCAACACCTAGCAACGCCATAGCAACCTAAAAAAGCAACCGGAGATTGAATCGGACTTTTTTTCTCTTTGCTATTAAAGTTAGTTAAATTCCCACTGTAACACTCTTACAAACTCCACATTTTACCAAATGAAGAAAATCACGAGACAAGGCAAAATTGTGTTTCATTCATTTCTTACCTCTCAATGGAAAACAGAACCCCTTCAATTATATAAAATAAAATATGAGGTGCAGTGTGTTTTTAATCAATTTAACACACACCCTCGTTGTTGGATGGCTAGCATAAACCCGAGGGGGCTTAAGCCCTCCGGGGTTTTATGTGCCATCAACAACATGTGTGTGTTAAGTCTCTTCTACTGCACCCCATACTATCCTACATATCATATGGAACATAAAATCAAGTTGCATGCATTGGGATAAAGAGTTGAAAATACTTACTCAGAGCACACTGACAGAGTGTGTGACTATCAAATACACAACTGACATGCATCTATTAGTATTGATTTGGGACTCTGTTCTTGTGTAGTGTTAGCGAAGACTAAGAGGTTAACTATCTTATGGCTGCAGGTGGCTGTTACTTAAAGTACATAAGTATGTTTGATCATAATGATTGGTGTGGTGGATGTAAATCTTTTAAATGCAGAAATGTCATTAATGTAATGCAGGACTTGGTGCATGTGTCTGTGTGTGTGGCGTCTTAATGGTACTGTATATTTATTGGCTGCTGCATTACCATTTATCCCCTGATGCAAGAAGGTTGGCAATAGTACAGGCTGTTGCTTTTTGGCTGGCTGTTTGCTATTCCTGGTGCTGAAAATGTGAGATGACAGGGGGAGAACATGGTTACTGCTCTGCATATTGGTATCTGTTTTATTTTTAAAAATGAAAATGAAAAGGTTATTCCTTCAGGCCTGTGATTATTTTCAGGTGCTATATAAGATACCTTAGATCCAGTGGATTTGTGGCATGTAGTGATCTTTTGCAAAAGGGGGTCAGGAGCCACACCTTTGTAATGGCAGTAATTGGTGCAATGAGAATGGGAAGCAAGAAGAGGCTGATCACCATGGGCCCAGAGACCAGACAAATACAAACAGTTTGCCTAATGGAATGATTAGTGTGTCTGATCAAATGAAAAGTAGCATCGGGCACAACTGCACTAATGAGCTTAGGAGTAAATCTATAGCCTACCCTCCTTTGTTTCAGAAACTAATTTGAAGTTACAAAACATCTGGTCTGATGCATCAACAGTAGATGAAAAAAAACTGCTATACAAAACTCACTATTTGGGAGGTTGGTCAGAATTTGACACAAATGCATTATTCTGCATTTTCTCATTGCCATGGGCCTTGAGATTGGCAATGAACTCTTTCATATCACTTTTTTCCCCTTCCTAAATTTGGAAAATTAATGCATACATAGCCTGGAGGTTAATAGTGTCTTGGGTCTGGCTGATGTATTTGGGACTAAAGACATGACCTAATGGCCATGTGTCCCCTCTCCTCTTGTGATCAAAGTGGAGATCTTCTACTTGATAATACTAATGGCTTTCTGTATGCCAGTCTTATGTCATGTTTTACCCAGTTTGGGATCTCATACACAATTTCAACCTAACTTACAGGCATGCTCCATTAATCATTATCTGTCTTCATATGGCTATGGGACTCTTTTCCTTTGTTGTTGATACCTGGACCACATGCCAAGGTGGCACTGCCCATATCCTTGGTTGTTGGGCTGGAGTTGCATGTGCATCTCAAGTGAATTACAGGTTGGATTTTTTGTCAGATCTTACCTGGTATATGTTGCCATTTACTGCCCCTGCTATCACAACTGGTCTTTTTGGAAATTCCTTGTTGAAGATCTTTATTGGACTAGTTGTTCTGCTGTTAACCAGGGCAGTTATGAAAACAAATTACAGCCCCACTAGCCTGTAAGGTACTCCACCTACCACCTGATGACATACGTAAAGTATGGCAGTGTAGGAAGTTGAACTTATTATAACATTACACATGTATAGGTGGGCTTTAGTGTACTGTTTGTAGTCATCTGCCTAATACTTACCATAAACCTGTCTTGAAGTGGATAGCCTATCTATTTGTAGGAAAATGTGTTTGCACAGTTTCTAAGAAACTACTGTATGTACTGATTGGTCAGAGGCTGTCATGGACTGGCATTCAGCAAATAGTCACTTAAATAGTCATCATTTATCTGTAACCACTATTTCAGACAATTGCTTGCTCATACCTCATATTTTCCAGTGTAGCATGCCCTCCATGAACCCATCTCTGCATGAGATTGGGCTCCTGATTTACAAATTGTTGTCTCAAAACCTGTATAAACCATTTCCTCTGAAATAATATGACTTGAACTTGGTTTTTATGACTGCACTGTGTCATGATGCTATGCTGACATATTGCTATCAGAAGAAGAGGTCTGACCACAATTCCCAATGCAGCACAGCTGTGTTGTTACAAGGGAGTGGAATCGAAGCATAACTTCTTGAAAATCTGTCAGCGTCCTCCCATTCACTGCAAGGTGTTTCCTTCTTCTCCCCTCCCTCATCATACTATTTTCTTCCTCCTGACCCTGCTGCCTGCCCTCCAACACATCAAGTATCTCATGCAGAACACAGATATTTGAAAGGCTTGAACAGTGGCAGCAGCACTAAAATGCAACCCCTGTGAAGTTAAAAGAACATGTTAATGATTTCATTGACTTGCCCACACACTAAAAAAAGCTTGTTTTTTTAATGGCAACTAGAAGTACCCATTACACTGTATTATTAAAGGAAGTAATGTATATTACTTACAGAAGTGTGCGCATGTCACCCCAGGTGCTGTCCGCCCCTTAGTTAGGCATGCAAGAGCATTGTAGCATTTGCGTGTTGCTAAAATTAAAGCTTTTTCAGGGAATAGTCTGAAAAGTACATTTGCTTAGCCCCTTGAAAACCAAAGGCTAGAAGTAAAGACTTTGGCTCTTTCAAAAGAAGTACTGTGCGGTGGCTGTTAATACAACATTTATACTGGACACTGTAAGGTTCAGGAGTTCAGATCCATGCACCTACAGAAAATAAGTTTTATAAGCATCTTGGAAAATTAAATTAAAATGATTGGAAAAGATCTCCTGAAATTTGTACTGAGCACCAAACTAAAACTCCTTGGCAAAAATGTATTTATGGGCTTGCATTACATGCAAAGTATAGTGTGGTGGCTCAGTGATACTGCAGAAGATTTACACCAAATGACTAAATAAACTGTAACCAATTATGCCCTTAAAGACATCAGTGCTTCAGTAGTAATGAACAAAGCTGATGCCTTTAAAAGAGGTACTGTGCAGTAGCTCCATAAGAATGCATAAGTTTATACTTGATGCTGACAAGGGAAAAAATAGTCATGAGCCAAAGGCAATCTTAAACATCTTAGAAAATTTAAAACAATGCATGAATCACATCAAATTCACAACTGAACACCAAAATAAGGTCCCTAATGAGTTAAAAAAAAACATAGACTCATGCTTTACTGAAGGTGATGTCCAGTGGCTCAGTGACAATGCTGGAGACCAATGCAAAGTAGCTTACATGATAAATGTAAAACTGAAATAAAATTTGTGTCAGGGTACTTGTAAAATCAAAAACACATGAAAAGTCCTATGTAATGAATTATGAAGGTCACACCAATAAGCTCTCCATCAACAGACACGTGCTAGCACATGAGGAAGTGGGAAAATGTAATAGATCAGTAAAATTCCAATTATTTATTCGTACATCCTCCTGAGTGCCATCCCCCCTTAGCGAGACATGACAGTGGAGCTGCATGTGCAGTGCCAACACAAAGCAGCTGGGCCATGGCAATCCAGGCTGCTCACATTAGGAGGCAGTTGGGAGTGGTGACATTACATCATTTCATATGCTTTCTGTAAGGTTCTGCAGGTACTGTGATACCCAGGAAATAGGATTCGACTTACCAACACTTTATTGAGTTCTCACTGCAATTCATGAAAATGGTTCCTTGCTTCCTGACATTCACCTAGCTTTTTACTGATAAAAATCACTGGCTGCATTATCTTTTATGCAAACATAACAAGTTACAAAGAAAATAAAGTCAACCATTCTTAGATAAATCATTTCATGTTTCTTGTTAAATATCATGACAAATGTTTTTCCTGATTATCACTACCAACGCCAGGTTTACCAAAGATGTAAAACAATTATACATTATTGACTGTGACTGCGGGCACCAGAGCAACTCTTCTTACAACCTCTCTTGAGAAGCCCACCTATCTACAATTACATTAGTTAAAACATATTTAATTAGTGACTGCTTTGTGCCACTAGGGTAAACACAATCAAATTTGTATGAGGACTGTGCCAAATACTGATGTTTGACAAATGTCATGCCCCTATCCCAGCCAGACCCCTCACCAGAAACTCTAGTATTTCTTTTAATAGAACAGTAAAAGTACCCAACAGGACTTAGCACAAAATAAAGGCGGCTGCTGTCTGTCTTCCAGTCAGGACAGGAAAGTGGTTTCAAAGAAGGACTACAGATCCCCTTGTTGCTGTGACAGTCGGGAGGGTGAAATTGAGTTTAGGTGGTGCTACTGCACTTCCTGTTTCCTGATTTCAGAATCGGAAGCATAGACTCACAGCTTGTCCCAGTGAGGCAATCTGTGGACTTTAGAGTATCCTTTCCTGAAGGATGTATCAGCAGGCACGCCAAATATGACAGCCTTCACAGAAGCAGACAGATTGATCCTTATCTGCTTGTGAAAGGACTTGCTAAAAAGAGCTTTGTGAACTGAAATATCAAATTGCCCTGTTACACTATGGAGACCTTTTCATTAAAAAGTACTTTCTCACATCCCTTCATTAATGAAGCTATTGCAGTGTTTCATTCTAAAAAGTAACATGAATCGAGCTGTTTTCAGTAGCAAAGAAACTGACTAGATAACGGGGTCCTGAACAAAAAGTAACTTGCTCCTTAATGCCTTTACTGGCACCCTGCCAGGATTATAGGCAGGGGACCCATATATTTTTTACAAACATCACCTATTGTACTAAGAATCACAAAGGAACATTGTTTTAGACTTTCACTCACAGCATATCTGACTAGTGTGCCTAAAAATAGCCCCAGATATGAATACCAAAAGTTCAGTGCTTCTCAGCCATGATTTCTTTTTTATTTTGTCATTTTACACCCACTCCAGTTGTATATGGGAATACATAATAGGTTACAGTGTAATAACATGTATACTGTATCTTCACTATTGAGTGGTAAGAACCATATAGTTATCAAGGTCTTACCACCTGAATGGCATTAACTGTGCTCTTCTGCCACAGCCCATTACATATTTGATATATACAGCACTACTTATTGTGCTTTCAAAAGGACAGTAAGAAGCAAAAATAAACAGTTCAAGACTGACAGACACAGAGAAATAACATGGGCTGCAAGGTGAATAACATGTTATTAAGCCCTAGAAGTGAGTAATAAGTGCATAGCATGGAAAAATATTAAAAATACTCACCACAATAATCTTCTTTCTTCCAAGGGGTCCTTTAGCATCAGTAACTTTTTGCACTAGCTGGCTAGGTGCAACTGCCTCGAGGTGTGCCTTTAAGAGATATTTAAATGAGCATAGGCCAAGCCAATCAAAAGACAGGATGGAGTGTGAGCTGAGTGAAAGCAGTTGAATGCTTAGAATTTGTTCAAAAGAAAAATGAGGGCAAATGCCCAAAAAGAATCAACAGGATTCAAAAACATGCAAATGTCTACAAAGTGGAAATAGAAACAATAGCAATACGAGCTAAAAAAAACTCATCAATAAGAAACTCCAAATTTGGTAAAGGTGACATAAGAGCCCTTCTCTGACAGGTGAACCAGGGAGGAAGCGGAGCTTGCTGATGCTAAAGGACCCCTTGGAAGAAAGAAGATTACTGTGGTGAGTAATTTTCTTCTTATCCCAGGAGTCCTTTAGCATCATGCTTTTGCAGATTACCCAACAGTACCACATGGGAGGTGGGTAGAGAACCTACTTAGAAAGAGGATCTGCAGAACCGCCCTGCCAAATTTGGCATCAGATCTGGTCTGCATCCAAACTGTAGTGTTTACAAAGGTGTGCACCAATTTCAGGTAGCTGCTTTGCAGACATCCAGTAGAGGAATGTCCCTTGCTGCTGCAAGTGAGGCTGCAGTGCCCCTGGTAGAGTGGGCCCTGAGACCCACTGGAGGTTGTTGACCAGCTTTCTCATAGCAGAATCTAATACAGGAGACCAACCCCATAGATGAGGAACAACTGAGTGGAAGAGCCTCTGAACTATCTAGTATGCTCTAGGTAGTGAAATATGGCTCTTTGACATCAAGCTGTGGAACTGTTGCTCACCAGGAGTGTATGTCTCAGTAAAGAAGACAGGCAGGGTAATGGACTAGTTCAAGTGAAACTCTGAAACCACCTTTGGCAGAAATTTCCTATTTGTCCTGAGATCAACTTTATCATTGTGAGGGATGATGTAACTCGACTCAGTGCACAGGGCCTGTAGCTCTGAGATCCTCCTGGCAGATGTAATAGCTACCAGGAAGACAGTCTTCAAGTTACAAGCTTGATGTGGGCCGTGGACATAGGCTCGAAAGGTGGATTCATGAGCCCATCTAGGCAAAGGTTCAGGCTCCAAGGAGGAACAGGCTCCCTGGTTGGAGGTTGGAGGTGCAAGAGGCCTTTGACAAACTGTTTAAAAATGCTGTGGGAAAAAAATGATTTTTTCTTTCCCACTGAAAGGTAAGCTGAAATTGCCACCAGGTGTAGCTTGAGTGAAGATGGTTTCAAGCCTGATGCCTGTAGGTGTACCAGGTAGTCTAGCAGCTGAGGGTCTGAAGCTGATAGGGGTTTGATCTTTTCACTCTTGCACCAGAGGGAAAACCTTTTCCATTTGGCTGCATAAGTCTTCTTAGTGTTTGGTTTTTTAACCATCCTCAGTATCTTAAGGACCTGTTCAGAGTACTGTGAGGATGTAAACTCTTAACTCCTCAAGAACCAGGCCTTGAGGTGAAGACAGTGTATGTCTGGGTACTGCACTCCTGTCTGAGAAAAAGTCAGCAGGGACCGAGTTGGAGGCAGGTGAATGGGCCCATTGCAGGACATTGAGAGCAGGGGTACCAAGCTTACCTGAGCCAGTCTGGAGCCACTAGGATCATCGAGGCAGGCTGCTGTCTGAGTTTCAACAAAACCCTGAATATCAGGGGAAAGGGAGGAAATGCATATAGGAACCTCCCTGACTAGTCCAGAATCAGGGCATCCAGAGGAAGTGTTCCCAGAACCGGGGCCTGCAACAGTACTGAGGAAGCTGAAAATTGAGAGGAGTGGCAAACAGACCCACGTCTGTTGTGCCCCCCACTCTGAACACTGTGGCTAGTACTTGCTTGTTCAGAGTCCATGCTCCTGACCTTGACTGATGTGGCTTAGAACATCTGCCAGAGTACTGAGTTTGCCTGGGAGGTGAATAGCTCAGAGGTTGACTCCAGGGAGAACGCTAGAGATGAGAGCTTCAGAGCTCCAAACAGAGAATTCCTGATCTGGTACCACTCTGCTTGTTTATATAGAACATTGCAGTGGGTGTTGTCGGTTCAAATTTGAACCACCTGCCCTTCTATGCTGGGAGTGAAAGCTTTGAGAGATAGTAAGATTGCTCTGAGTTCCAAAGATTTATATGCAACTGTGACTCTTCGTGAGTCCAGTTGCTGCTTACTGAAGCACTGTCTAAATGAGCTCCATAACCCAAAAGGAAGGCATCTGTGGTGATCACCTTCATGGGAAGAGGAGCTTGAAAGGGAACCCCTGCCTGCAAATTTTCAGGGTTCTTCCACCACAGCAAGTTTTGGAGGAACTGCTCTGACACAGGTATCAACTTTGAGAATGTGTTGCTTCTCTGAGACCAGCAAGCTCTGAGGTAGGCTTGCAGGGGTCTCATCCTGTACCTGACCCCTGGGACTACTGCAGTCATAGAGGCCATATGTCTCAGACATTTGAGAAAATGTCTGGCTGGTCTTGGCTATCCTTGGGTGAAAGAATCTGCCACTGAAAGGAAACTCTGAATTCTTTCCTGTGGGAGGAAAGTATATCCTTTCTGAGTGTCCAGCTGGGCCCCTATGAAGGTGAGCAGCTGGGTGGGTTCGGGGTGAGATTTCTTTAGATTTACCAGGAAACACAAGTAAACCAAGCAGCCCCTTGGGGAACCAGCATAGAAGTGGTGCACTAATGTATATGATATCAGCAGAGATCAGCTTGAAATTCAAAAGTGTTAATATAAAAAACAAAATTGTTGTTGTTCCCCTTGTATTCATAGAATGTTTGCCACTTTTTGGATGTGGGCTGGGCAGAAGGGAGAAGAAGGAGCCACGGAAGTGGTGAAGGGGCACCACAAGTATTTCTGCTTGGGGCACCATTAGGTCTAAAACCAGTACTGTCTCCAGGACTCACCTCTCTCATGTTCCTCCCTGGCTTACCCTCAGGGCAGGGAGACTGGAAGTACCATACCTATGGTGGAGTTAGTGCCTGGTGTTGGGAGAGAACCGCGTTGGCAGTGCAGGGTCTGAAGTGAGCTGAGCATCATCTCTGCCAAAGTCAGGGGTATTTCCATTTTCTGCCCCAGTTTCCACTTGACACCAATGGAGTATTCTTCCATGCATGCACATGCCAATACATCCTACATGTGACTGGAGCATGCCAGCATTCACCCTCCCTGATCCTTGGCTCCTGCTTGTAATACTACCTGTGGCCACCCAGGTGGTGGTACAGCAGCACAGACCAGGGTACTCCTTCCCTGAGGTGGAGAGCATCATTCTGGGACACTCAGCCAACCTCCCCTCACTGGCTATCTGATGATCCAGGCTTGTTCCCAAACCCAGGTCATCAACATTGCAAGTGGTAGCATTACTGTGGTGCCAGCAGGCTGGCCATACAGTATCTTTTGATCTGCTTAATGGTATTGTTGTAGGGTCCAAACCACAGGATGCGCAGTCAGTAAAACAATGAGAAGATAACATAATGATATACAGCTGCTGTTTTCATGCTGTAAATTGTTTTCAGTATGAAAGCAACATACTATTATTGTATCTTTTACACAATATGCATACCTCTTTTCCTACTAACAACCCACAATTTGAATTTAACATTGTGAAATCAGTTTTGAAATCATAAGGAGCAATACCACCCATCATTTTGTGCCAACTCCAACTTTTGCTCACAGGCAGCCACTTGGATATCCCATTTGTCCTTACAGACATTTCATCAGACTCTGCAGGGTTTTATACAGTAAGCATTTGTGTTGTGTATCTATAGGGGAAGATAAGTCTGCATAAGGTTGGCAAGAGCTGTTTCTATCTGTGGATGGAGAAGAGCAGGCCCCACTGGAGCCTGAACTTTTGAATACAAAAGTGGCTATTTATTTCTTGCATTGTGAAAGTGCATCGGTTTCCCTGTAGGGACTGGCACTTCTTCAGCTGGAAATGATGTTGTAATTTCCATTTCATGATTTTTCTCAAAAAAGAAAGGAAATTCATAAAAAACATGTTAATGCACCAGGTAGGGTGCAACTAACTGCTGCAGAAGTAGTACTATATAGTGTTAAGGTTCCCAGCCCTATCTTTCCACCCCCCATCAGCAAAAGGAAAAGACCACACAAGCAACGACAGACATCATCATCAAGTAGGCCAAACAACATGCAACTGTTTCCAGATGACTCAAATGCAGTAGCACTGATGTGCTACCTTTGTGGATTTGTATCGGGGCTGTAAAAGTACAGACTCAGTAGGGTCTCTGCTTCTGTATCCAGAAGTGTATGTGTATGTCTTGCAGTGTGCATGTATACCTGTCACTGCAAAAGCACTGGCCCTGCAGGGGCCTACGTTCCTGCAGACAGAAGTAGTGTTGTAATTTGGGTATCATGGATTTGTATCTGTGGCTGCAGAACTGCATACCACACAGGAACCTGTGCTTCTGCAACCAGAAGTCAATGTGTAGGTCTTACACTGTGCATGTGTATCTGTGATTGCAGAAGTGCTGTCCCTCCTGCACGGGCTGACAGAAGAACTGTTGTAATTTGGGTATTGTGGATTTGTAGCTATGGCTGCATGAGCATGTGCTTCAGCAGACAGAAGAAGCAGTGTTATCTGAGTATTGTTGATTTCTATCTGCAGCGGAAGTGAATGTGTATGTCTAGCAGTGTGCATGCACAGGTACAAACACACAATGGAAGCACATCACATAGGGAGGGTGGGTGGGTGGGTGTGGCAGGTACTGTGGCAGTATGGAGTTTCTAGTACTTAATAATTGCATGGCAGTGTGTAGAAGAAGACATAGAAGCATATAAATTGTCAGCAGAAAAGACCTCCTGGCCCACCTAGTCTGCCTTAAATTCCTAACCTATCCTGTTACCACAGACCCAACAAGATGTATGACCTTACCACCCTCCCGGCAATGCCACTGAGGTCCCCTTGTGTCTATCCCATGCATGCTTGAATCCTGCTACTGTTTTGTTGCCCACCACCTCAGCTGGTAATCTGTTCCAACTGTCCACCACCCTTTCTATGAAGAAGTACTTCCCTACATCCCTCTAAGCCTCCCCTTCAGCTTAATTTCATGCCCCTTGTCCTTGAGCACCTCTTTCTATGTAAAATGCCACCCTCCTGTATTTTATTAATACCTCTGAGGTATGTTTCTATCATGTCTCCACTTTCCCATATCACCTCTACAGAGTACATATTTAACTCCTTTAGTCATTCCTTGTAGGGCTTCTGATGGATGCCTTGCACCATTTTGGTTTCCCTCCACTGTACTGTCTCCACCCATTCAATGGCATTCCAGAGATGGAGCATCCAGAATTGGCTGCAGTACTCTAGGTGGGGCCTCACCATTGATCTGTACAGGGATAACACTACCTCCCTCTCCTGTGGGTAATACCCCTCCCTATGCACCCCAGCAATTTGCTAGCCTTTCCTGCTGCCATATCACACTGTTTTGCTACATTAAGGTAGGAAAAGGCTTGGAGATGTATACCCAGAAGCTCTGAAGAGAAGTGGGGGGGATGATATAAACTTTCAATATCTGAAGGTAATAAACATGGTAGATTTCCAGCAACTGTTCAGGCAATGTAAAGGGCCTGTGATAAGAGGGCATATACACTGTGATGCCAGCCAGGATGCAGCACAGTAGTGCTGCATTATATCACAAAATGGACATGCTGCATTATGTCGGAGGAACAGTGTAATTCAGTAGCAATTAAGCCCTTTTTACTGCAGTATTTTGGGAAATATAATTTACTGCAAATTATGGTATTGCATCATGTGTGGCTCCACTGTAACTATAAGCTAATGGTGGGTGTGGGGATTTCAGGAGCGATGTGGGGAAATATGTTTTCTTTGAGATGGTGGTAGAGAGGTGAAACTGTCTACCTGGGAGGTTAATATTGAGATGTGACAGGCTTTATGACATTGTGGGATAGACACATGGGTAAGGTGAAAATAATAGAGGTGGTTGGAAGGATCGAGTGGGAACCCTAAGCTTGGTATGCTGTATGTAAACAAATCAAGTCTTCTTTTCCTGACCTGCCATGAGATCATCCATAAAATGATATTGCCTGTGTTTGATGATGCAGATGTAGTGTACAGTACTGCCTCAAAGTCTACACTTGCCAGGCTTAACTCCTTTTTCAGTCCATCTGTCTTGCCCTTAGTGCACCATATCTCACCAATCACTGCTCTCTATATGCTGATCTGTCATTACCCCTCTTGAGGCCCAGAGTGTCTCACACTGTTCCACCTTCATGGCCAAATACTGACTTGCCACTACTCCTCTTTCTTCTCCTTTCTCTGCAATTCCATTCTTCAACTACCCCTGTTCATCTGCTGTTTATTCCTTTCACATCCCTCACCTGTAAATCCATAGCAGGCCAGTCTGCATTCTCTGACCATCTTCCTATACTTTGGAACAACCTCCTTTTTCCCATTCATCTCTCTTTTCTTCCCTACACTCCTTCAAACCACTTTTACTGACACACTTCACTAAAAAATGTGCCAGCAAATAGACTTCATTCTCTTCTCTTCTCTTCTCTTCTCTTCTCTTCTCTTCTCTTCTCTTCTCTTCTCTCTCTTCTCTTCTCTTCTCTTCTCTTCTCTTCACATTACATCAAGGGCAAAACTAGAATTTTTTTCAAGGGGTAGCACTTAACAAAGAAACACAGAAACATAGACTTTGACTGGCAGATGAGACTGCTTAGCCCATCTAGTCTGCCCATTTCCTACCACAGGATAGGCTGCAGATCCTAGTTAACCAACAGCCTATTTCTTCCTACCCCCCACAAGAATTGCCGTATGTCTGTCCCATGCATTCTTGAATTCTCTCACATTAGACCCCACAACCTCCTCAGGAAGGCTGTTCCATGCATCCACTACCCTCTCTGTGAAAAAATACTTCCTCACATTGCCCCTGAACTGCCCCCCATCTTTAAATTGTGTCCCTGTCTTCTTGCATGTCTCTTTTTCTGAAAGATGCTACCCTCTTGGACTTTGTTGATTCCACTGAGGTACTTAAAAATTTCTATCATGCCCCCCCTCTCCCTTCTTTCCTCAAGGGTATACATATTAAGCTCCTTTAGTCTCTCCTCTTATGGCTTCTCTTGCAGACCCTGCACCATTTTTGTTGCCCTCCTCTGGACTGCCTCTATCCTGTCTATGTCCTTGCGGAGATGGGGTCTCCAGAACTGGATGGAGTACTCCAGATGGAGTCTCACCAACTGTCTGTACAGAGGGATAACAACTTCCTGTTTTCTGCTGCTGATGCCTCTCCTATGCATCCCAGTATACCCCTAACCTTCCCTACTGCCTTCTCACATTGCTTGCTAACCTTAAGGTCATCTGATATGATTACTCCCAGGTCCCTTTCCTTTTTGTTGTTACTACCTCCCCATTATGTAATCTTCCCTGGGTTCTTGTTTCCCAGGTGCATTATTTTGCACTTCTTTGCATTGAATCCTAGTTGCCATACTTCTGACCATTTCTCCAACCTTGCCAAGTCCCTTCTCATCCTTTCCATGCCTCCTTGTGTATCAACCCTGTAGCAGATCTTTGTGTCATCTGCAAAGAGGCATACGTTTCCTTCCAGTCCCTCTACAATGTCACTTATAAAGACATTAAAAAAGACTGGACTCAGTACTGAACCCTGCAGCACCCCACTAGTAACCCCTCTTTCTTCAGAGTGGACTTCGTTACAATTACCTTCTGTGTCCTGTTGTCCAGCCAATGTTTTACCAGGCTATCACCCTGGGACCCACTCCCAGGCTGGTTAATTTGACTATTAATCTTTTGTGTGGGACTGTGCCAAATGCCTTGCTAAAGTCTAGGTAGGCCATGTCCACAGCCCCTCCCTGGTCTACTACTTTGGTCACCCAGTCAAAGAAATCTATTAGATTCATCTGACATGACCTTCCTGCTGTGAACCCATGCTGCCTTGGGTCCTGTGTCCCACTGGCCTCTAGGTACTCAACAATTCTTTCCTTCAGAAGTGACTCCATCACTTTCTCTACAGAGGTCAAACTGACAGGTCTGTAGTTTCCTGCCTCTGTCTTGGTCCCACTTTTGTGAAGGGGAATCACATCTGCCTTCCTCCAGTCCTCGGGTACCACACCATCCTCCCATGATTTATTAAAAAGAGCAGCCAGTGGTTTCATTAGTTCCCCTTAATTCTTTTAGAATTCTGGGTTGAATTCCATCAGGCCCCATTGCTTTGTCCACCTTCAGTTTTAGGAGTTCTTGCAGAACCCTTTCTTCTGTGAAAGGACTGGGATCGACCCCCTATCAAGAGTGCTTCTGTTAATTGGATTAGGCACTTCCCCTCCTCTTTTGTAAATACTGAGCAGAAATATTCATTCAGTATCCCTGCTTTTCACTGCCCCCTCTGCCCACCCAATCGCTCATTCTATTCAGCCTCACTATCCCTCCCTTTGTCTTCTACACTCTCTGATGTACCTATAAAGGTTTTATCCCCTTCTTAACCGAGTTGGCTATCTTTTCCTCAGTTTGGGCCTTTGCTATTCTGACTTCCCTCCCTGCTTCCTTCTGCCTTACTGGTACAGCTCTCTGTCCTGCTCCTTCTGCATTTCCTTATACTTTTGGAATGCTATCTTTTTTCCCTGACTTTCCCAGCCACCTCTTTTGAGAACCATAGTTGCTTTTTCCATGAACAATGCAAAATGGTCCACTTTATAGCACATATTAGGCTAAAGGTATTACTTCTTCCTGGCCTAAGGAAATAGTAGGCATTATGTAGGCACTACTTCACTACATAGCTGGATCTGCTGGTGATTACAACAACCCATATCTGATTCATCTCAGACATTTTTTGCCTACTCAGTTGTATAGCTTTTTACAACTCAGTGTACCCTGTAATCTGCATGTGATGCTTCATAGGTTCTGTAAAAATGTCTTGTCAGACATTGGTGGTACATTCCTTTAGCTCCAAACATGGCTACCGCATAAACAATGTACATGCAAACTTTTACATTGTTTACATCTTTCTCTGAAATTCATTACATGTTCTATGATTTTATAGTACATGTTCATGCACCTATTGTTGTTACCTTGTTATTGCTATTTAACTCCCTGTTGTATCCCTTCCCAGGCTGCACCTTGAAACAAGCCACAGCGCAATTTGCCTAGTCCAGTCACCAAATTTTAAACAAAATTAACCAACAAGTGGATCTACATTTTGGGAGCACTGCATAGGTCCTACAAGTGCTATACTTGCAGGAACAAATATAGGGACTGGGTATCTTCTGCCTGAATATTTTTTTCATTTTGAAGCCAGAGGACCAAGGCCTCCTGAAATGACTCGGTGATCAACATGTTATTTTTAAACACCAAGGTCAGTGTTAACTGTGATAACATGGAATCACTTAATAAACTTTAACATTTTTTTATGAGCTTAGAAGAAATTATTTGAAGTAGAGCCAGAAACCACCTTGATTAGTAACTGGAAACAGCAACAATTTAAAAAAAAGCACTTTTACAGACAGTTCACAAAACAAAAATAGTATGTCTAGTAGAATCATAATGTTTAAATGACTAATCCCTTATACTAGGAAGTACAGTAAGTACTTAATACAATGACAGGCTTCAACATGCGTAAAATACATTGTGACAGGATGTTAGACCCTTCCCAGGACAATTATAAGTTTCTTTCTTGATTTAAAATATTATTTAATATAACACAATTGGTACACATTATCTCATTTAATGGTAGGCAGTAGTTAAGGTACACAAATAATTTTGTGTATAATGGCATAAAAGCATTAATGAAAGAGATTACATAATACATTTGTGAAAGATTTTAATAAATGTTTAGTCATGGTGACAGGGGCAGGAAACCGTAACCATTACCTTGCTTATATAAGAACATAATTATATCATAAAATACCATGATTACATTTTGTGTTCTCATAAAGATAATTGCTGAATTTACTTTTAATCAAAGGTAAACTTCCCATGCTTTATTACAAAGCAGAAGGTTATTTCTGTACTGTGGTATCAAGCTGTTTAAAAGATTCTCAGCCATGCACGTGTACTTATTTGGGGTAATTGATACCACAAGGATAAGTCACTCCTTAGGAATAGAGACAAGTGATGTCTGTAAGCCCTGTTGCAGAGAATGAGGTGTGACATTATTGTCTACACCTTCACACGAGGATATCCTTGTCAAAAATCACCCTGTTATCCTTTCTTAATGATATGTCACAAAGTCACAATGTAGGATTAACCTGATTGATCTACCATAAAATGGCTTTATCTAGTGTTTAAGAGAAGAATCACTTTAGAGTAAAACAAACAACAGTCTGTAAAAATGTCTAATGTGACTTCTCAAAAGACAGCTGAGGCACATTTTAAACTGTTTTCTGGTTAAAGGAGTAGTCCACCCAGAATTTGCAAAAAACATATGTCATGCAGAGTGTTTTGATATGTATGTTAAGTCCTAGTGTGCCCTTCCCTCTGTCTGCTATTAGAAGTTTTTCCTAAATTAGCCTGCTAGCTGTATAGTAGTTTTACAACTCCTGGGGATCTCCATCACAAATAGGTTTATTGGCTTTCTTTCTCCTACGATGCACCCTGTCTCATGTGATACTGATGTAGCCATGCCCTTACATTTAACATGTGCACTGCTTTAAAATCACTTTAAAATCAGTTCACAACAGCAGGTAACTGTTCTTATCCAGGGAGCACAAATGGCAACAATTACAGTTTAGCAGATACCTGAGAGCAAGCTAACTGGGGTTTCTGTGAGAAAACAGCTGCTAAATAGCTGTAATTCATTATTTGTGTTTTTGTGTGTGTCAGGTCTTGCTAGCAGTAGTATCATAGGTTGGACAGAGCTGAGAAGACTGTAGTCCATTTTGCTCACTGATATAATTTAGTAATAACCCTTAATTGACTTCTGTCTTAGAAACGTATCCAAAGAGTTTTAAATATATTCATATTATCACTAGTCACCACAGAAAGTGGTAACCCATTCCAAATTTTAGATACACTGACTGAGAACCAGGTACTTTGATTTGTTTGGCATCGTTCTACCAGTAATTGCAGTGGGTGAGCCCTAGTATCATAAACAACTTCTAAAAAACAGTCCTAAAGAATCCCATAAGGTAGCATCATGTAATGCTCTGTACACCAGACACATATCACCTCTCAGTCTGTGATACTCAAGACTGTATAATCCAAGTTTATTAGTCTATTATCATAATCCAGACCCTGAACTTCATTGATTCTTTGGTTGCCCCTTTTGTATGTGTCAGGGCATTTATGGAACCCCTCTTGCCAGGGGACCAAACTGGGCACAGTACTCAACATGAGGCCTAACCAGTGAGGAATACAATGGCAGTAGGACCTTACTATCTGTACTTTTAATATGTTTATTAATACAATGGAGTATCCCCAGCTTTGTTAATTACCTGTTGGCAATGTAAGCCAAATTTTAAATCATTTTGACCCTGATTCCCAGGTCTAGCTCATCATCAACGACCTTAAGACATTTGTTGCCCATATGATAATCAGCTGAAGGGTTATTTTTCCAAAATGCACTAACGCATTTCTCAATATTGAACATGATTTTTTGTTGATGCCCAATTTTCAAATTCATTTAATGCAGATTGTAAAGTAGTTACATCCTCTGGTTTATTAATTGTGTAGCCTATGCAAGTATCATCAGCAAATTTAGCCAACCAGACATTAGAGGGAGATGTCAGTGAGGAGATATAGATATTAAATAGACAGGGTCCCAATACAGAACCCTCAGGAACCCCGCTAGTCACAGGTTGGTTTTCTGAATAGTAACCCTTTATACAAACACGTTGTGTCCTCTCAAACAGCCAGGACTCAATCCATCTTGTAATGTTCCCATCAAGTCCCATTTTTATCATAGTGTCAATAAGTTCTCCATGTGGCACCTTATCAAAAGCTTTAGAAAAGTCCAGTAAGATTACATCCACGGCTACACCCCTATCCAAGGCCAAACTAATTCCACCATAAAAGTCAAGCAAGTTGGTCATACAGGAGCGGGATTTAACGAATCCATGCTGTGATGGGTCAGGTTGTATAATGGTCTTTATCAAGTTTTTTATTATACCTTCCATGATTTTACTCAGGACAGATGTTAGACTAATCGGTCTATAATTTTCAACATTTAGTTTTGATCCTTTATTTTTCTATATGGGAATGACGGTAGCCTGTCTCCATTCTTCTAAGACCACCCCCTCTATGAGAGATTTAGTAAAAAGGGCAGCCAGTGGACCAGATAAGGGGAGTGCCAGTTCTTTCAAGATACGGGGGTGTATACCATCAGGTCCAGCCGATTTGTTAGGGTCAAGTCCCATAAGTAACTTCTCCATTTCCTCATCCTCAATCTTAAATTGTGTATTTATAGGATGAAAATTGTGATTCATAGTAGGGGTGGTTTTATAATTAGAGACTGATGTAAAATAGCTATTATAAACAGCTGCCATATCAGTTTTATCAGTTTGAAGATCTCCATTTTGGTTTGCTAATGGGCCAATAACAGGTGCGCCACCCCTTTTGCTGTTTATATAAGTGTAAAAGTGTAAAATAGTAAGTGTTTTCATTTTAAAATTTTATTTCATCAAACTACACACAACAATAAAAAGCACAGAAATTGCCTCAGCTCATCAATGCTATAATTATTAAAGATTGTAGCTGTTTTCTTACAGAACACCTACTCAGCTCTCAAGTATTTGCTAAACCGTAAATGTAGGTACCATCATTCTGCTAGAAGGAACTGGGAGTTAGGGCTGATTTTGCTGTATAATATCACTTTCATTTATTTATTTATTTATTTTTTGTTACACATGTGAAGTGTCTTATTAATAAAGTATAATAATATGTATGTGTGAGTTATTTAGTTTGGAGAATATTTGTTTTATTATTTAAAAAAGTGTGATACACTAAATGTGTAGTGCTGTGAACCATTGTAAAATGGAATCAAATGTGTAGTTGAAATAGTCACGGCCATCCTATTGCATTAATGCCATACTAGACACAAGAGAAAAACTGACTTCAAAGTATTTTGCAGTTTCTAGGCTGCAGCTTCATACCATACACTTCATTTGTAAAAATAAATAAATAGATATGAAAATCTTGTCACAGAGCAAAATCAGCACTAACTGCTAATCGAATGCTGATACCTACATTTACAGTTTAGCAAATACTTGACATCTAACTGAGTGGGGTTTCTGTAAGAAACAGCTAGAGTATTTATTAATTACAGGTAACATTGATGATCTGGGCAGTTTCTGTGCTTTTATGGTTGTGTATAGTTTGATAAAATTAAAAGTTTTAAAATTAAAACACTCCTGCTAGCTAGATTTGATGTACATAGAAACAAAAAATAGTGAATTAGAGCTATTTAGTAACTGTTGTCTTAGAGAAACCCCAGTTAGCTTGCTCTCAGCTATCTGCTAAACTAACTGTTACCATTTATACTCCCTGGATAGGAACAGTTACCTGCTGTTGTGAAGTGATTGTAAACTGATTTTAAAGCAGAGCACATGCTAAATCTAAGGGCATGGCTACATCAGTGTCACATGAGACAGGGTGCATCATAGGAGAAAGAAAGCCAATAAACCTATTTGTGATGGAGATCCCCAGGGGTCGTAAAACTACCATACAGCTAACAGGCTAATTTAGGAAAAACTCCTAATAGCAGACAGAGGGAAGGACACACTAGGACTTAACATACATATCAAAACACTCTGCATAATATATGTTTTTTGCAAATTCTGGGTGGACTACTCCTTTAAATGTATGTTACATTTTCCTGTGAACTTTTACAATTTCATATGTATAAACATTCATGTTTGCAGTTCATTAAACTGATATATCAAAATCTTTATTTAACCAGGCGGTCACCATTGAGCAAGGCTCATTCTCAAGGGGACCTGGATGTAACTAAATACAGAATAAGGTATAATACACAATAATTACAATACAATAGCATAAACTGTGTGGAGATAAACAGAGATAATAATATGTGATACAGGTTAAATGAACATGTGTCGGGTCAAGCAGAGTGCATTAATGTTGAGACACAAGGAAAACAAGGAGATACACAACATTACAATGCACTAGCAAGAAAGCGGGGGAAAGAGCAGGAGTCGATAGAAATAAGTGAACAGCCAAACAAACTGTCCAGACAATTAATATTGCAGATGGCTTCCACAACTAAGATGCAAAAGTATGGGTTGTAAGGGGAAGGTGAGCTGACTGGAGACACAGGGTCACGTAGAAGGCTCACAAGGGGTAAGGGAGGGACAGGGTGAGGGGAGCAGGAGAGGAAGGGGGAAGGGGCGGTGTTTAAGAGTAAGTTGCACATTGCAGATTGTGTTATGAGGTCTTCTAGTAGTAAGAAAGATGGAGGACAGGGCATGAAGGAAGCCAGTGCAGTGCCGGAGCAGGTTGGGGGTGGAAAGAGGAGGAGAGAAGCAAAGAAGGGGAAAAAGGTGGTGTGTGTGTGAGAGAGAGAGAGGAGAGAGAGAGAGAGAGAGAGAGAGAGGGCCAGGCTGTAGCTGGACCAGTTATTAGGGAAGGTTGCAGTGAGGTGGAAATGGGTCCAGAAAAAAGGGGTACATGATCAGGAGTGGCAGACATAAGGTTCAGTGACATGATTGGAGTAAAGTGTTTTGAATGTTCCTAAGCTGACAACATAGTTTAGCTTTAGAGATTTTTGCAGTTTATATAGATATAGATATATAATAAGTTATATAATCACTGTGCAATATACATTAAGTGATACATTCTGTTACATTTTAACAGGAGACTGAGAAGTGAATGGCTGAGAGACATTTGTGATATGCACATTGGAATCCAAAACTGTTTATGATTACGCCAAGAGTAAATCAGGTAGGCAGTTACACATGACAGAAAGCACACTGGATCTGGTCAGAACACAATGCTTTGTTTCAGTTTACTGCATGACAAAAGGGATTAACTGCCATTATAACATGGGTTGGGGGAAAAAAAGAAACCCAACTGGCCAACCAGCATCACCTGACTGTGGATTAAGTAATAGCAAATGCACAGTTGCTGTGAATGTCCCTGAAGCAAGATCCCTGGAAACACAGAGAAATCCTAGCAGAAATTTATAAGTGAAAGGCAATCATTTTTTCCCCCTATCAGCCTGTTGAAAATATTAATGGGACATTCACAGCAACTTGCATGAAGAAGATTTAATCCACAGTTAGCTCATCCTTTTCCAGCAGTTGGGTTTCCTTCTTTGTGAAACCCAAGTCTATGTGCTCTAAGTCCCCAAAATGCTGTCACAGACAGTTAATGTGATTAGTACAGCATTCTCTTCATCACCTGTGGCATCCCAGACACTCTGTAGCATACCTGATATTCCAGTCTTGCAAGCACTGTTTTTATTTCCCCAACTTCTTTGTCATCTCTCTATTTCCTCGTGCCAAAGAATTTGTGCTCCTCCATGCTCCTAGTGCATGGAGCTCTCCACCTCCTTGGACTGAGAGAGGGAGGGAGGAGAGAGAGAGAGAGAGAGAGAGAGAGAGATATTAAGACATGTACTTTAAAAATCCTGCAGTCTCCTGTCTGTGTCGATCATCCCATTTCTGTTTCCTGTGACTGTCCCCTCCATCAGCTGTGGCAGCAGTGCAGAGAGAAAGAGAAAGATAAAAGACACAGACAGCGATCACCATCAATGCTGTGCAGAGATCCCCCCCCCCCAATACACAGTGATCAGAGCAAGCAGTGCTGCGGGACAGGCAGAGAGAGGGAGACACCTTACAAAAAGACACTGGCAGTAAGAGAAAATACTGTGACAGAAACAGTGGCAGTCATTGAAACATTCCCTGTCTCTGACGTGTCTACATTGCTGACTGTGGGAGTCATGCAATAATTAAACATTCCCTGTCTCTCCATTTTCTACATGGCTGATCATAGGACACTAGAGAGAAAGAGAGAGAGTGAGAGAGAGAGAGAGAGAGAGAGAATGACAGCAAGAAACAGACAGTGCCCCCTCTGTGTCTCTCTCTTTCTCTTTCTCTCGCTTCACTTTACAGGCATGCAGTGAGTGAACCATTCACTGTGCTTCACTTTGTACAGTACATGCTAAAGCAGCTGCATAGACTAAATATTACTTATTTCATTCTCAAAAGCACATTTCTCTGTATTTTATCATAGTCATTTTTAACCCATGTTATAAGCACAATAACCCACTCCAGGGTATTGGGTTATTGGGGATTAATCAGCACCCAGGGTGCTGTAAGGGCACTCTGCCCTCACAGTGCACCCGGAGTGTTGATTAATCTCCAATTCACCACACCCTGTCGTGGATAATTGCTTACTTAAAATTGTCATGTTTCCTGCAGCGACTCTGCTGCAGAATGTTGCAGTATTGCATTGCATCCCAGTGGCTCTACTACAGATTATAATCATACAGGCATGATATTGCATACAATTGGGGTCATTTTGAGGTTTCTTTAAAAATGGCCATTTTCACACACTTATAAGTTGGCTGTCTTAGAACTTAGGACTGTAAATTTAACATGCTTCATCTGAGTCCTAGTGTCTACTAATGTGGCAAGTTTCATGGACATCTGATTGTCCGTTTTGGATTTAAGTACTGAATTTATGTCTTTTGCCCATTTTGAACCAACATTTTGCCCAAGGATAGAGAAAAACGTACAAGTAGTTATGTTATGACACTTAGAGATTTCAATTTCAGTTTCAATTTCTTTATTTATAATACGCCTTTCAAAACCGAGGTGCCTGTACAGTAAAACCACAAATAATAATCAGATTTAACTAAAACTATAAATACAATATCAACTTAATACTCAGTAAATGCCTGCTAAAATATATGATTTCAAGGCAACTTTAAAACTTTGGATGGTCAGGCAATCTTGCACTAACGAGGTAGAGAATTCCACAGGGTCAGGGTCACAAAGCTAAATGCCCTTGCCCCTGATGTATGTAAATGAATCCTGGGAATCTCTAGCAATCCCTCACTGGTGGATCAGGGAGAGTGGGAGGGATAGCAGGGATAAGGAGATCTTTCAGGTAACTGAGTCCCTGATCATGTAGGGCCTTGTAGGTTAGCAAAGCAACTTTGAAGGAGCTCCACCACTGTATCATCAGCCAGTACAGTCCACGGAGCACAGGCGTTATATGACTGGTCCTAGGAGTACCATTCAAAAGCCTAGCTGCCTCATTCTGCACTAGCTGCAATTGGTGGATATCAACCACTGGTAGCCCTAGTTAAAGAGCATTGCAGTAGTCAATGCAGGAGGTAATGAAAGCATGGATCAAGGTTGGAAGATCATCAGGTGGAACCAGGTGCTTCACCCAGGCGATATTCCTCAGATGGTAAAAAGATGTTTTGACAACTGTAGACACCTACAATTTTAGGGTCAAGCAGTCATCAATAATAATGCTGAGATTCCACACCCAGTCTGAGGTGGTTAGCTGGACACCTCCAAGCCATAAACCCGAAGGAGAACCCACCAACACACCTGCCTCATGACAGCCTGGATCCACAATCAACACCTCAGTTTTTCGGATTCATCCACAGCCAGCTCATATTCATCTGGTCCTGGATCTCGGCAAGACAGCTGTTAAAGACTGAGACAGCATCACCCTGGCTAGCCACAAAGGACATGTACAGCTGAGTATCATCTGCATAGCAGTGAAAACTCAAGCTGTACTGCCTAACAATCACTCTCAATGGCAGCATATATTCCACAAACAACATGCGCACCAAGATGGATTCCTGCAACACCCTGCAGGATAGGGAGAGTGGAGCTGAGGAAAAAAACCCCGGCACCACCCTCTGAGTCCTACCCTTGAGGAATGATCGAAACCACCTGAGGACTGATCCTGAAAGTTCATAGATAAACTGCAGGCAATCCAACAGCACACCATGATCCACGGTGTCAAATGCCATGGAGAGATCAAGAAGGACCAAGATGGAATGGGAAACTCGATCTCTCGCTATTAGGAGGTCTTTCAGT
Organism: Neoceratodus forsteri; assembly: GCA_016271365.2. Lineage (NCBI taxonomy): Eukaryota > Metazoa > Chordata > Ceratodontiformes > Ceratodontidae > Neoceratodus > Neoceratodus forsteri. The sequence continues at coordinate 1,509,740,374 of CM057455.1, forward strand.
ATCTGGACAAGGGCTGTCTTGGTACTATGTCTCTTCCTAAATCCAGACTGGAGAGAATCATAGATACTGTGACTGGTCAAATGGTCATCCAGCTGTGATGCCACCACCTTCTCAGTAACCTTACCCACAAATGGCAGGTTAGATACATGCATTTAGTTCACCAGACAGTCTGGGTCCAAGGAGGACTTTTAAGAAGGGACAAACCACAGCCTCCATCAGGGGATCTGGAAAGATCCCTCTCCAAGATATCCAGACTATCTTGGCAAGGACCTTACTGATACTATCCACACAACCTACTAAAGGTGCATGGGGCCGGGTCCAAACTACAGTTGGTGGACGCAGTGACTGGATTACTATCACAATTTCAGTGATTGTTGGCTGGCTGAAGTCACACCACACAAATTGGGCATCCAACATCTGCTGACCACTGCTACTCCCTAAAGAGAGGGTCGGGGATGCCGGACCTGATTGTGGCAGCCTTATCCAAGAAGAACCAAGCAATCTCCTCACAACATTCTTGTGAAAAAGCATTTCAAGACTGGAGACAGAATGGATTTCACAATCTGTTCACAGTCCAGAAAAGCTGGGCTGGTCAACTCTGCTCAGCAATAATTTCCCTGGACAGGAATTCTGCCTTCTTACGGTCAATTGCTGATTGATAGACTGAATAATGGTCCATCAAACTAAGTCTGTCACATTCCAGGCCCGAGCATCACCAGCACCTCATTAACCTTCGTCCAACTCTCCTCAACTCCCTCAAGGCCTCATCAAACCAAGGAGACCTGGGGCAAAGAGTAAGGGATCAAACCCAAACAGGAGCAATAGAATCCAGGGCCTCTGTCACCACCTTATTATAGGCAAGTACCAGATCACCCAGATCCATGCATTCGCTCGGCATGCCCAAAAAGTCCAGCACCACCATCAGGCCATTGGGTGACACACCCCTCAAAGGGCGGTACTGGACCATCTCCATAGGGGCAGGCCTACTGGGAAGGACAGGAAACTGAACCTGATGGTATGATGGTCAGACCACCAGCTGGTTCCACCACAAAGTTGGATATCTCCATCATTGTTAGATGTTTTGGAGGAATAGGTCCTTTTTGTGGTTTGGTGCAAAATGTTAATTTATTTTGTAGTTATTAATGATATTTGTTTGAACATGCTCAGTTTGACAATAAAATAGCTTAAAAACTACAAAGAGATGCATTTGAAACTTACAGGTGTGTTAGATGTCACACAGCTAAAGGTCCTTTTGGTGGTTTGGTGAAAAATGTTAATTCATTTTAAAGGTATTAATGATTTATTGTTTGCACATGCTCAGTTCACAGAAAAAATAGCTAAATACCATATCTCATCAAGAAGAAGCTGCCCTTGAATCAAAGCCACACTCAAACACAAGTTAAAGATCAAAATAAATATATTTTTTTAAATTGTCCTCAAATACAAGTAGCTGCTTCTAGTCGTGGCTGAAGTCATGTTAGATTAATCATTGTGGATGGGACTTTGTGATTTTTTTTTTTATCTCTGTAAATAAATAGGCAGGTGCACACATACAAGCACTTGCATTGAAAATGCTCCTTGGTGCACACAACACATCCATTACTATTCTAACAATATACATTCTGCCCAAGCAGAAGGCCCCTGGATTAGACTCACTTATGGAGTGCATTGGATCACTGAATCTTACTAGGTTACTAGGTTTTTGTAGGAAAAAGAAGGCCAAGGCCCATCAAGATTTTCCCCCACATACAAATGGGCTAATATAAAGAGATAGGATTGGAAGTGAACCAAGTATCCAGTTTATTTTTGAATGTACTAAAGTTCTTAATACTTATTAAATCTTGAGGCAAGGAGATCCATAATCTGGGTGCCTGAATTATAAAAAGATTATTCCTTAAGTTAGTATTGGCCTTCTTAATCCTGATTTGTTTGTTGTGGAGCCTAGGGACTCTTTGATAAGTGAAAAAGGAAAGACCACATTGCTCCATTAAATCAAGGGATTGTAGAACCTTGTATATGAAGAGGATATCCCCCCTACATCTTCTATGTTGAAGGGTATGAAGGCCTGTGGTGTGCGGCCTCTCATGATAATTTTCATGAGAGAGTCCAGAAACCATTTTGGTATCACATCTCTAGACACATTCTACTTGAACTATGTCACCCTTAAGATGAGGATTCCAGAATGGCAATCCATAGTCCAGGTAAGGTTTAATATAGGTTCTATACAAGGAATAAGACATTGCTCAGTCCTAGACACAAAGTACCTTTGATTTGTCTTAGGAGGGAGTTAGCTCCTCTAGTAATTTTTGAACAATGGTCGTGGGTGGAGAGTTTGTTATTTACCAGGATACTGAGATATTTTTCCTTACAGGGTGCTTTTAATGGGATATTGTTTATGTAATATACATTTTTTGGATTTTTGGGGCCAAAACGGAGGACAACAAAGTTTTGGACATTGAATTCCATATTATTGTTCAGAGCCCACTGATCGATGTTTTTTAAGTCAGAGGCAAGGCTATATACACTGTAAATTATCAGGGGTGTCCACTTTCCCCACCCAGTCTTGAGTCATCTGCAAATTCTGATAACTAGTTTTGGGAAGTGATCTGCATATCACTAATGTATAAATTAAACACCGTGGGCCAAAAGACAGAGTTTTGGAGAACCCCACTAGTTATCGGACATTGATCTGAAAGGGAGTTGTTAATGTTTACCCTTTGAGTCCTGTTTGTTAACCATTGCCTTACCCATTTAGTAAAACATGGTGAAAACCAAGCGTTTCCAGCTTGGTTACTAATTTTCCATTAGGGACCTTATCAAAGGCCTTGCTGTAATCCAGCAATATATCATCTGTTGAGATGTTGTTGTCCAAACCATGGTTGATTTTATCATAAAAAGCAACTAGGCTAGAAGTGCATGAATGCCCTGTTTTGAACGGTGTTGATTTTTATCATTAAGATAGTGTTCTCCTATTTCCTTTTCGATGAGGAATTTAATAATTTTTTCCATTGTTTTACATAAAATGGAAGTAAGGCTAATGGGACTATAATTATGGGCATTAGATTTACTACCCTTCTCTAATATAGTGGGTCACATTAGCTGTTAGCCAATCTATGGGGATTTGGGAGCTTTCAAAGATTTATTGAAAATGATTTCCAAAGGAGTTGCTATTGATTTGACCATTTCTATCAGGAATCTTGGGTTGATATTATCAGGGCCAGGTCTGGTTATTTTCTTTAGGGTACACAAGACAGAAAGTATCATAGTGTCAGAAATTAGATTGGTGGTCGAATTGTTGGGTAACTTATAATTGGGAAGAATATAAACATCCTTGGGAGAGAACACAGAGGAAAAGTAGGAATTAAATAAGTTGGCAGTGTCTGTATCAGAGTTAACAATAGTATTATTATGGGTGAGAGGTCCAACCTTTCTGGTGTTTCCTTTTTTGTCATTTAAATATGAATATAGAGATTTATAAGAATCCTTAGTATGAGCCAGTCTGAACTCAAGTTTTGCCTTGGCTTTATCATAATGCTTGAGGGTACATAGTACAGTTTAGTAGTTAGAATACATGGCATCCCTGTTTATTATGGAAATGTTCTTTAATTTTTTTAATAGTTTTTACCTGAGCTTAATTAGGGATTTAATTTTATTGTTAAACCATCTAGGAATTCTGCCCTTGTTATTATACATTTTTGGATGGGGCCCAGGAGGATTCTAACTGGTCAATTAGTTTTTTTAAATATATTCCAAGCATCATTAGTTGATAGGTGATACATTAATTTGCCCCATGGCTTAGAAAGAAGTAATTTATTGATTTTTGTAAAGTCCTCTTTGTCATAGTTTTAATAAGTGATTTGTTTGTTTAAGCTTACATGCCCAGTTGTTAAGGAAAACAGAATAGCGAATGGTCACTATTACCAAGGAGTGCTTTAATTTGTATGTCAGAGATGTTGTCCATTATATTGGTTATAATGATGTCGAGAGTATTAAATCCTCTAGTAGGTGAATTAATGAGCTGTGTGAGGCCAGAATCAGAAAGGCATGAGAAAAGAGCTTCTCCTGATTGCTGGAACCTGATATAGATGTCCATTCTATGCCAGGAAAGTTAAAATCCCAAGTATGATGTCATCTCCCTGTCTGACAGGCATGAAATGTCGTCAATAATTCTATGAGTAGTTGAGATCTGATACAGGGGCCTATAACAATTACCGATTGTAATTTGTGACTGTCCTTAAATGAACAGATATCCTAATACTTTCAGTGGAAGTTAGGTGCTGAATTTCATAGGAGTTAATGTCATCTCTTATATAGAGGCAGACCCCACTACCCTGTTTGTCCAGTCTGTATTTGTGATACAGTTATGCCTTAGATTTTCTTTAACCAAATAGAGGAGAGTCCCACCAAGTTTCTGTTACTGCTATCATCCCTAAGTTGTAAATTTTGCTGATGGCTTATAATTTGGCCATATTTAATGAACGGTGTTCAGTGACAGGATTCTGTGGGGTGATGATTAGTATTAAGAGACTTGGGAAGTTTCCCAATCTCCCCTTGTTTCTAGTTTAAAAGATTATTAATCATTGCTAAAATGCTTTTCCTAGAAGAGTACTGCCCTCCTACTAAGGTGCAGCCCTCCCAACAATACAGAGAGGTTTGTCTAGATATTTCTCCCAGTGTGTGATGCATGGTATTCCCTGCCTGAAGCATCATTTCTATAGCCATTCATTAATAAGTTTGATGTTACTGGTGACAGATTCAGTAGCTCTGAGGACTGGTAAAATTTCTAAAAACCATACAGTGCAGCCCTCGTCAACAAGTAAGTTATTTAATCTAACAATAACCTGCTTTATTTGTTTAGGGCTGTTGTTTTGTACATGATGTTATTTGTACCAGAATGAATAAGTATGATTGGGTTACTCCCTGCCTTATGTAAAATGTTTGGGATCATGGATGTGATGTCTGTAATCTTTGCCCCCTCTAAAGTCGGAGCAGGTACAGTTTATTATATTTGGGTTACAGATGGTGCGATCAAGATGTTTAATTATAGAATCACCAAGCACAAAGACCTGTCTTGCCTGGGTGTGGGAATATGAGGGAGGGTTTCCACAGGCAGAGTGGTGGGGGGTAACTGAAGGAGATGAAGGAGGTGTAGATTTAGAAGGAGTGGGGCATGTACGGAGAGGTTTCACTACTTTCTGGGCTTTATTGGGTTTAGGGCTAATGGGTTCATCAGTAGAAACATTGGTAGGGACTGGAGAACTGACTGGGGGCTGGACAAGATCTTCAACTAAAAGGGTGAGGAATTTGTTTTGCTGTGGTAATGGAGGAGCATTGAAAATCTGACCACCTCTGCACCTAGTTTTTGATTTGATAACTATGGCCCAGTCATCAGTACTCGATTGGTTGGTACAGGGTTCTGGAATTGGGGCTAGGGTTTCCACTTGTTTGGCCATGGTATCTATAAAGTTTTCAAGTGATTTAATCTCTTCATGAATTGGTCCCTTAATGAGAAGTCTGAAGATTTATTCCTGAAGAGTACACACTAATAAACATTTGTCACAAACAAATTCATGTGCTTCTCACCAGCACAAAACATTAAACATTGAATACACATTTTTATAGGACCTTCCATGTGCTACACCTGTGGCATTATTTACGTGAACTGCAGTAAGTGACACATGGTATATAGTTGGTCAAACCCCAAGTAATTTATTTATTCTGCAGTTGTCTTTAAGACTGCCTGTATGGATAAGGATCAGTAATAAATGCCTGCCTATGTACAAACAATCTAGCATGCTGTCCTATCTTCTATTGCCACCTGTGCCAATGACGCCAAACAAGCCAAACACCCACTAGGCATGCACATCTTTATGCGTGACACCGCTCACCATGCTCGCAGCAGAGGCAAGTTAAAATACACAACAGTGACCTGGAAGATGTCCAATGAGATCATACAGTGTTAAAATCTTAAAAGTGCCCAAATAAGCTTAAATACCCTGCAAAACCACTCATACATGGTAATGGCAGGTGTTGAGCAGGCTACAAGCAAACAAATTAAAATGAATGCTCCTTTCTTGAGTAGTACATCCTGAGCATTTCACGGGAACTACAGCACTCTTCCAAGCTTCCTGTGACGAGGCCGTGCGGGCTCATGAGTACTGATAATGGTGCGAATAGCAATAATAGGTGTGGTGATGAGACTTGGCTATAGGTCTCCTATGAACACACCTTGCTTAGCTGACAAAGAGTTTCATCAAGTAACCAGAAATTATACTGCTTAGAGACTTTAATGCCAACTGGCACTCCCCTGATGCAAGCACTTACAGGGATGTAGTCTCAGCAGTTCATTTCACCCAGCTTGTAGAATCATCCAAGAGGTTGAACTACAGTACTGGTACATCCACTCTGCTGGACTGGGTCCTGTTCAACTGCCCTGAACACATATCATTCACAGTTGTACTCTCCGATTCTTTAAATGACCATTCACCTGTCCAGTTTCTATGATCTAACAATTTCTCTAAACCTCCTCCCAGAACCATGACAAACAGGGTTCTAAAAAGAGGGCACCTTGACCAAATGAAAGTTGATCTGTGACAGCCGGATTGGTCTACAGTATTCTCCACCAGCAATGTGAATATTGCACTGGAGAAAATCATCCTTCTTTTCAACTTGGTGTGCTAGGCATGCACAGCTTGAAACATGAAAAATAAAAGAATATTGCAATCCCTGGTTCTCTTCTGATCTTCTTGAATAGATGAAATCCAGGGACCATCTTTGGCATACAGTGTGGGCCACGGGTAAGTAGGCAGACACCCAGTCCTATAAAAAAGCCCAAAATGACTACCCCAGAGCCATACGTACAGCAAAGAGCCAACACTACAAAGAAGCACTTTCTCGTACATGGGGGAGATGGCAGAAAATTCTGGTCAAACCTCAAAGAACTCACAGTAAAAGATCCCAGATCTGCCCCCGTCATGCTAAATACTGATGACATTCCCACTTAGGATCCCTGTACCATTACAAACAACTTTAACAATGTGTTCTCAGACCTGAGTAGTGTTCTCCCCCCTGGATTCTTTCATCATGCCAATTTGAACCTTAACTTATGGACTGAGAGACAGCCGTCCTCTCACCCTCCCTTTCATTTCAGAGCTCTGACAGCTAAGAAGCCAAGAAATGCTTCAGGGGTTTAAGGAAGTATAGGTTTAATGGCAACTCCTGGACCTTGAACTTGTTGCATACTTTGAATGCAAATACTAGCTCCACTAACACACATAATCAATAACTCTCTGAAGTTCTCACAGTTCCTGGAAAATGGAAAGCTGCCTTAGTTATACCTATTTTTAACAGCGGGGATGGAACTTTGACTGGAAACTATAGACCAATCTCAATCCACCCACCACTTTCTAAAGCACTTGAAAGAATAGTGGCTGATCAATTAGGAGAGTACCTTGAAAAATATCAAACTACTATGCCCACAGCAATATGGGTTTCAGAAAGGACACAGCACCACAATTGCCCTCCTTGAGTTCATGGGCTATATAAATAACACTTTGGACCAATTACCCTAGTCGGGGCAGCTTCCATTGACTTAACAAAAGTGTTTGATACAGTTAACCATGACCTCCTTATTGAATAGCTAGCATTCTTAGGCCTCTCTGTTGATAATGTTGCATGGTTCAGAAGTTATCTTCATACCTTCTGCCAGTGAGCCAACATTGATAACGTCCTATTAGACAGCTGACCAGTTCACTCTGGAGTTCCACAAGGGTCAATACTCGGTCCACTGTTATTCAGCATATTCCTTAATCAGTTCCCATCCTGTATTGTCAAGTATGCATTCTGCTATAAGCAGATGATGCAGTCCTGTTCACCAGTCACCATGACCCAAAAACACTGGAACACAACTTAGAGATAAATTTTATGGAGGCAGAGAGCTGGTTCAGTGAGCATAAACTCATCACGCATTACAAAAAACAAAAACAATGTTGTTCTCCAGCACAAGAAGCAAGCATAAATCCTACCCACCCTCAATCACAAATGCAGTGGGGACACCACTAGAAGTAGTTCAGCACTTTAAATACCTGGGAGTTACTGTGGACAGCACCCTGTCCTATTCCCAACACATCAATATTATGGCCAAGGCAGTTAATACATGCATTGGACTGTTATAAAGGTTAAAGAATTGTCTAACCCTTGAGGCACTTAGTCATGCCATACATAGTTCTATAGTTTTGTTTGTCATCTATGGCCTAGTGATCTATGGTTGTGCTACTGATACGGCTCTCCACCACCTCAAAGTGGCATTAAACAAAAGGAGGCAGTATAGCACAGTGGTTTAAGGCTCTGAGCTGCAAATCTGGAGACCTGGGTTTGAATCCCATAGCCACCACTTGCATACTGTGTGACCCTAAGCAAGTCACTTAACTCCCTGTGCTCCCAGGTCACACCTGTAAACAAGCTTTCAGCTTAGTGTGCCACTCTGGTTAAACAATTGCAAAAAAAAAAAGGAGCATGGTGACTAGCAACTGGGGCAGCCTGGCTCACTCACACATGTGACCTTGTTGCTCAGGCAAACTGGCTTCAGTTCACAGGTAGATTCAGGTGCCAATCCTGCATTATGGCTAAAAAGGGAAACCTAAGCCTGTGTCCACTGGAGTACTGAATCTAGAGGTGGGCAAAGTGACAAAAATTCACTACATGGAGTAATTCATGAATTCTGCTCATTTTGCGTAGCAAAATGCGAAATTTTGCCATGAAATTTCACCTGCAGAATGGCAAAATTTCAACTTGTAAGGCAAAATTTCATTTTCCAAGGTGAAATTCGGCTTTTAGAGGCAAAATGTTGCCTTCCAAGGCAAATTTTTGTCTTGGTGAAATCAGGCTAAAAAGGGAAGAAATTTGTAGATTACTCCACGTGACAAAATTGGCCATTTTGCCGCAACTTCACCGGTGAATGTTAAATTCACTGCATCTCTAACTGAAATGACTCACCCCCATGAACCCAACTGCTGTACTAGAAGCTCTGAAAGTCTGTTCTTCAACATTCCCCACTCCAGCACCACACTAGGGCAAAGGTCCTTTGCGCACCGAGCTCCTTACTGGCTTAATGCTCTTCCTCTAGATGTCTCCTCTATGAGTAAATTAGGCCCCTTTAAGAGAAAGCTTAGAAGTCATCTAATTGTGAATTCCAGTTGTGATTGCCTTCCTTAACTCAATTTGCACAATATCTTATTGACCAGTTCTATCACGCACCAATAGGCCTCATTTACATTGTCTCTCCGCCCCTTCACTCTCCATCTGCTTATACCCCCACTCCCATTTTTTTCCCACTCCCCCTCCTTCCCTCCCTCCCCCAATGGCTGGTTAGCCTCGGATGTGTGATATTTCATTAATTTGAATTATGTCTTCTTTCACCTCTTGCTCTCTTCTGACAATGCCTTCTAGCTGAAGTTATTCTCTCATGCCCTGTAATTTCCTTTCATTAGCCCTGTGTTGATGATTTTAAAGTTGGCATACATTGTACAATATGGCCATTTACACATTGTTATTAAAGGAATAATGCCCGACAGGGTGGGTGTTATGCTGGGATAACATCCACCTTGGGTGTTGGGCCCAGGCCAAGGCCGAGGCCAACCAAGGCGGGATGTTATCCCAGCATAACACCCACCCTGGAGGGCATTATTCCTATTATACAATGGCTCGTTAATTTTAAAAGACAGAAAGATGAGGAAAAATGCATTTTTAAATACATTTTGTGTTTGATTTTCAATGTGGAGGTGTACTGAAGAGAAAAAGTAGTTCTGTTTTGGCCAGTAGGTGGTGCTGCTGCTAAACAAATTGATGTGTTTTTGAATGTGTCTGCCCCCACACACACAAACAACTGTATCTTGTTTGCAGTTCTCGGTACAGTTTGCTTAATGTACTGGGACAGTATCAGTGTGGATTACAATTTGATCGGAGTTGCCAGCGTGTCACTGTTCTGTGAGACTCCGGTTTTAGCACTGTGAACAGAAGGCTGTGACAGTATGGAAGTCTGTGACAGTACATGGCAGGATGTAGGGAGGATTAGTTTTGGAGATTACGAGGTGAGCTGGGATCGAGGAAGCTGGAGAAAAACTGTCAGTCCGTGACTGTTGACAGTTTGCGATTTACTGAGTCGATGTGCGGTTTTGAAGGTGGGGAAGCGGGCGCAGCGTATTTTGAGATGGGACGTGTTCAACTATCGTAGCTGCAGAGTGAGTGGACTTCGGGCTTCCATTTGTTTATGTATTTTAAACTGTCTGAGTTGGGAATGTTAACGTTGTGGCAGCATGGTTACCAGGGTGGCGTGTGACACGGAGCACAGTTGTTAAGCAGGGCGGGAAACTTCGATTCCGTGCACAAGAAGAACTGCTGTAGCTGCTGCTTGGGACGATAGTGGAGTGATATTTTGTTTACTTGGAATGCGGTCATCAGTGCACTGGGAGTAGAGTCAGGATGTTATGCTGGGATAACATCCCGGTTACTGTCCCAGTCTGACCAATTGGGGACAAGGATTTTCTCTTGCCATTGTATAATATTATGTATTGACTATGCTAACCATGTATATCGTTTTGTTACTGCTTTCCAGTAACATGTTTATTTTTTTTTGTCTCAAATCTGCTGTGGAACCTATATAATGAGCTTGTTCTCAAAGTTGTTAATCCAAGATCTTAATAAATAAATATACAAAATAAATAAATAATCATGAGTTTTGGGTTTTTCACTTTTTTTATTATTTAAGTTGATGTTTCTTTTACTTATTTTAATAAAGTAGACCAATAACAATAAACTTGGTCAAATCCAGATCTGTAATATTTTACTTTCAGCACTTAAAATGTGATTTTGCAGAATAATCCACTCTTGAATATAAACCACAGGTAAAGAATTACATTTTAATTAAAACTACTCAAAATAGTATCTGGATATTTTTTCTGTTAAGGTATTTATTTTCTTCAGTTGAGGGAGGCTGGCTCCTTTAGATCTGTCTGTGCCACACATCCATTGGCTACCACCATCCCTAGACTCCCTTGTCAGCTATGTTTCACCAGATTGTCTCCTTGGTGGGGCCAAGGATGGAGCCCCCATGTAGACATTGATCTGGTTGCTGCTGACAAGGCATCTAGCCTGCAGTTACAGTAGGTGCTTGCTTGTTTGCACTTATGGTCATGGAATAAATCTTTCTTCCAACTTTATGGCCCTGTCCACACTACACTGAAAACTCCCTCTGTAATGTTACAGAGGGTCCAAACTCATATTGCAATGGTTTGCATTTACACCTGTAACATTACAGGAGGCATTTTCGTAACCATTATTGAAACCACTTATGAGGTGGATTCAACAATGGTTATGAAAATGGTTCTGCCTCTGTAACATTACAGCTGTAGTGTGGACACGTGAGCATGTAGCCCCAGCATTGCCCTCAGTGCAGTACAAACTGCATTGTGGGATAGGGTGCTGAACATAACAGTCACCTGTTACCCACAATGTGGACTGGCTGTAACGGTTCTGAACCATTATCATGACGGTTCACTGGCAGTGTGGACATGCTGTAATGTTTACCGTCTGTAATGGTTTGAAACTGTTACAAGGTTTTAGTGGTGTAGTGTGGACAGGGCCTATTTATTTTCAGTTCCTTGTTTGAGTGCACTGGTTTTCTGGTCATATGCTTAAAAAGGGGACTCTGCAGTGACATAGGTGAGATGCAAGCCTGCCCTGCAGTCCATTTTCTCCCTTGTTTCTCCCATCTCTGTAACAGGGGTATTCATGTTGGCAATATGTTTGGAGGCATGCACACAACTCAGAGTCCCACAGCTCCTCCCTTCATGCCACTGCAGGCCACACTACCACCAGACCTTGATCTGGTGGCAGTCCTACAGCAGAGCCAAGAAACCCTATCTTCTCTGGAGTGCAGAACAGTCCATCAGATGTTTTATTCCCCCACTGACCTCCAGCAATCAGAGACAGTTTTTGATATAGGGTTGACAGCATCATGGCTGGTAGCTCTCCTGCCACACTACTGGGATGGCCTGTACTTAGAAATCTTTAATTAATAAACAAAATGTTTACACAGGAATCCCTCACAAACGTTTTGAAAATCTACCTGCAGCAGAAATAGTTTGAACATTCACACAAGGGTTTCAAAATATTCCTGCTGCAGCATAGTTTCAAAATCTACATGAACACAAGGGTTTTCAAATCTGTGCTGCTTGACAGTTTCAAAATCTTCATGCTGCATTATGTTTTTAAAATCTACTTGCTAACAATGGTTTCACAAAACAGAAATCCTACACATAGGGTTTGAAAATATACCAGCTGTGTGACTTTTTTTAAATCAACATGCTGCATAATGGTTTTCAAAAACTGCTGTTGACTGAAGGTTTTTAGTTAGTGTTTAAGTTCAAGGTGACTAAAAACTTTAACGTCAGATGACTTACTAGATACTTAAACGCTAAAGGTGATACTTTAGAGTTTGTGGAGAGGAGGTAATGAAAGCACAATGACCCCTATAGTAAGATGATTAGCACAACACTGACAAGCATACTGCAAAGCTAACCAGACTCAGTGCAACTGGGCAGGATAGGGACCATATCTAAAGGGTACCTGGCACTGCATACTGTGTATGGCACTAATACACAGATTACACTGCGATCATGCAATTAAGGGTGCACTGTTGCATATGGATGTAATGCTATATTCAAAGGCTTTTACTAGTGGTTATAGGCAGCCAGAGCAGCCTTAATTAATGCTTGTGAAAAACTGCTTTCATCAATCTTCACAGTAATGTGTGACCCCTACTCCCCCCCCCGCAGTAGCACTGGCGCTGGCAACCCCCACTTCCACCCGCTTCTACCTACTGTAACATGATACCTATCTACTAGCTGTGCATACAGTTTTGTTATAAATATATGTTTTAAAATTTCTGCTTACAAGACATAGCAGGGTCATCAGACTAGCTTGAAGATACTAGTTTTAAAGAGGCCTGACCTTTTGACCCCAACACAGTAACTGCAGTAGCTAGATGGCTAGCTTTCTTTTCTGTGCTGACACATAGTTGCAAGCCTTCCTGGGACTATAAAGACTTCCTTCAAAGGCCAGGTTATAACAGTCATAAACTATACCTTTACTTTGAACTGTAGGGACAAAGTATGCATTTTATGACCGCTGAGGAAAAGGCAATTTTAACTGATTTTTGTTAGCTTGTAAAACTTCAATTACTTTGAAGGCCAGGAAACTTCAGGTGACATCTAAGGGATAATTTTGTCTGTCATAAGGCCTTACTAATTAAGAAGAAGGTACATTTTTATTGGAATGTTTGAACAGTGGGCTGAGATGTGACTGATAAATTAACTCAGTTCTCAGGTATGAGTGACCTCATAGCCAGCATCTATGAGCTGTGTCATCAGGGAGGAGGAGTTTTGAAAGAAGCACATCACCAGCAGCTGGGAAAAAAACAGTACATTTGATTTTTGGTTTTTGAGCATTTGACAGATTTCTCCTGGGACTCCTGACAAACTCTCACAGCATTTTAGTAAATTCAACCACCTAGTTATTTATTTGAAACCTAGGGTAGCAGAAATTCAGTAATAAGGCTTTGTTTTGTATAATTATCCATTTACTTCAACATACTGTAAACCCAATTTTATATGTTCTGTGTTTTGTATTTTATCTATTTTTAATTTTCAGTAAACATTATTTTCTTGAAATTCTGCCTGTGCCTTTTCTCGGTTTCTTTTGTATGTGAATGCTGAAACAGTGTTAATTCTGACAACTGTTAAGGGCTTAAAAGTGTGTTACTGTCTTGATAAGTTAAGAAATTACCTAGGTCTCAAACTGAGTCAACAGGATAGAGTTCTGAACCAGGCTGGGTGCCCACTGGGTTAAGTATTGCACTACCTTTCCCAGAAAAGGGTGCGATATCTGATCCTGTTAACTGGGTGTGCTAGCAAAAAAAAGTTCATATTTTACCTCAGGACTCGAGGCTAGTAGGTGATTCGGACCCAAAACAGACAGGAGGGTTACCCTGTTTGTCACCTGTTCACATATTGCACTTTGAGGTTTGACACTGTGGGAGCAGAGGGCCTGACCTGTGGAGTGCATTTGTGACACTTACCACATCCCTGCTAGTTCAGAGCTTTATTGCAAATCCCAACCCTGGCAGTTTGGCAGTTCCCCTACCAAGATTGCTTTCAGAACTTGTTGTTATTGTAATATTTGAGTACTCAATAAAAAAAGTTTCATGGAAAAACGTACTGTGCAATATTAAAGATTCTAACCCTGTCTGCCTAATGGACACCCCTCCATCACCCAACCCCTGAGAGTATTGTATAACTGCACTAAAATTATTTCCTTGCAGTACAGTGGACCCCTTCCCTTAATTGAACTCTATCAGTATTGTGGAACTGTAACCAAGCCCTTCTCTTGCAGGCCAATGAACCCCCTTTCCTCACTTGATCCCTTCCAGTGTTTTGGAACTGTACAAAGCCTTTTTCTGGCAGTCTAGTGGACCCCCTCCCTCACCCTATCCAGTACTGTGAACTGTATTTAAATCCATCCTTGGCAATCTAGGGTTATCCTCTGATGGATTGCTGTCAAAGACCCACTGGTTGACCCACTAATCACTCACCACCCATACCCCCTATCAGCTCCCTATTCACCCACTTGTCCATAGGTCCACCACCATCTGGTCCTCACATGACAACTGGCACAGATCCTCCTCTCACCACCTCAGAAGGCCACTGTCTGACAGATAAGGAGTGAATGCATGTATTATGTAGAAAGAACTATTTCTACCGTGTGTGTACACTCACTACCTATCAATCAGATGGCAGATGGCTGAGGTGGTGAGTGAGGGGATCATAGCCTGTCAGTGTTTGAGAACCTGATAGCACCTCACATATGGATTGATGGGTGAGTTAGGGATTGACAGGGGTTGGAACTGGTGTTTGCTCAGTGGGTGGACTAGGGAGGGAGGCTTTCACAGTGGGTGGTTGGTTGGGGAGTAACACCAAAGTGCCAGGAATGGAAGAGTACACTTCCTCAACACCAGATCAGGGGAAGGATCAGGGTCCACTAGCCTGCCAGGGTAGGGATTTACTACTGTTCCACATTAGCAACAGAGATATGGGGCAGGTAGAGGGATCCACTGGGTGGCTAAGGAAGTGTTTTAGTATAGTTTTACAATTCCAACATGAATCAGTTTAGGGAAGGGGTTCTGCTCAACTGCCAGGTTTGGCATAGTTGGGTAGGGCTCCCATATGGGGAGAGGCTGAAGCTCTGTACAATGCCTCCCCCATTTACGCAAAGACACATTGTGCTGAGCTGCTGATGGCCACATAATGACATGCAAATGGCCTCTTAGCACTGTACATACCATAAGTATGTGGTATTTAGCATGCCAGCCAGAGAATATTGCTCACAGAAGTGATGACATTATTCTAGTTCAGACGGGCTATCTCCTTTGCTCCTGGGAGCCTGTTGCCAACAGGGACTGTGGTAATGATGCACATACTGAACGCATCATGCATGAATTGTAGCAGTTGGGTCCTGACTACATAAAAACACTTGTGCTCCCATACGCTGGTTTGGCTCCTCCACTCAACAGGAGAGAATATGCTGGTGGTTTCCTGTGCTCCTTGGAAATCATTGGTAAACTAAACTTTTCTGTAACCACCCCTCATGTGGAATGTTATGCAATAACACTCAGTCTTTAGCTAGTTACTTTTCCTTTCCTTTTCATTCACTCTTTCATGAGCTTTGCTTGGAGTCTCTTTGGTCGTGTAAGAAACAAATCATTATGCTACATGATGGGTTATTGTTAGGTTTACTAACATATTTAGAGTTACACACAAGGGAACATGGCCCTAAAAATTGCCACCCATGTCAACAATGCAAGACAGGATCTATTCAGCCCCTGGACATACAGTAAGTCAAACCCTTAGAGTACCTTAAAAAGGTTTTACCCTTTACCCATCTCTTACAAGAGCCTTATATCTCCTCTTATTTCTTGCAATGTATAAGTGTATTAGGTTTTACACCAGGACAGAGCCTTTTCTCTTCTACCTTCAGAATTTACCAGAACTCCCACCTTGCTATACGCTTTGGGTATAGAACAGGTATCACCACATCCAGAAAGTGTGGCAGTGCTGGTTATGTGTGGCTAGCCCCAGACATGGCAATGCAATGAAGACCCACACTCAGGAAACATGAACCAGGATACCATATAGCCATGAACCAAAGTTTATTTTCAGTACCTGAATGGTGGTGGACATCCATGCACTGGCACTTCAACCAGAATAAGTCTTCGTCAGTTGGCATGTTATATTGTACCTATACAGTCATACTTACGAAAAGTCCTGATTTAAAGGGATAGTCACACCATTGTGAAAAATGAATTGTTTTCATAGCAAAGCATAAACTTATTGCTTAGGACTTTGTGCACAAAAACAATTTCACATTGACAAATACATAATTATACAAAACTGATTTAAAAAATCAACAATTTAAATAATTGAATGCATAGTTAAATCCAGAGATGCCACAATATAGGATTTGGCAGGAAAATGGTGGGGGGGGGACTAAGGAGCATAGTCACAGGAACAGGTTACGGATATCAAAGAATGGTGACTGGAAAAGGAAATGTAATGTATATAGGAATTAGGAGAGAAGCAGACAAGAATAGACACTTTAGCTACTGCCAAGATTACAAAAGCAAATAAATCAGGGACTTTGGATCAAATAATTTCCTTGCTATTTAGTGAAACACAATAGGCATTCCTAAACTTGAAGCTTAACAGCAAAAACATTCTATGTAATATCCCATTGAATATAGTCATTATAATATGCAGTCTTGCTGTTACACCAAACACAAATGAGTTTTCTAATCCATTTGATTCTAAATCATAGTTTCAGTCCAAGTTACTCGTCTGAAAGAAATATTAATAACACAAAAAATTGCTACACCAACAAACACATGACACTGGTAACACACAACACTGATGAAATTCAGGATGAAGTCTAAATAATGAATGACTCTACTAAGAAGGGTCTATACACCACTTCTTCATTTAGTCTTACCATCTGTGTAATATTAAGGCTTAATATCCAGCAAGCTTCTTTTTACAGTAGACATATGGTTCTACCCCCCCCCTTTTGAAGGGTGGGATGGGTTCAAGGGCTATGAAAGCTAACAGAGTTGAATCTGAGTTGTAGGCATCTCGAAAGTGTGCACCAGGGCACTCCTATCAATGCCATTTATAATGGCTCTTACATGATCCTAAATGCATATTTTAAGAGGATGAATAGTTTTGCTCATGTAGTGTTTTAGACATGAACACCAGGCTACATACACAGTGAATGAGGTGGTACAGGAAATAAATTGTGTGACGTAGATAACTCTGTTGTTTGAGTGTGTAAATGCAGTGCCTTTCTTGTACATATTTGCATGTGTTACAGTCTCCACATCAGTGAAAGCCCACAGGTTTAGGAGGTAGCCAGTTCAAATGTTTGTTGCATCTGGTAGCTACTAAATGGCTTTTAGTGAGTAGATCCCCAAGATTTTCTGCCTGTCAGTCTGGGTTTGTTGCTCACTGCCTCTTTGAGTACATCATCCTTTAGTAAGACAGGCCAGTGTTTGTGAATGATGTTATCTACTTTTTCTGCAATACTATCGTATTCAGTGCCAAATGTGACTACAGAATCAATATTTCTGTTTTATTTTTTTGTGTTAACAAGCCTTTGGTGCTCTCTCATTCATATCAATCAACATCTGCAGCCTCCTTCCTAAAATGGATGCCCTACAGGCCTTCACCAGCCAAAACTGCCCTGACATCCTGGCAGTTGTCAAAACCTAGCTCACGCCATCAGTACCAGACCATGCAATCAGCCTTCCTGGCTTACTAGCGTCTTTAAGCTAGATCGCTCTCCAAAAGAGGTGGGGGCTGCGCTCTCTACCTAATAGACTCCATACAAAGGCACCACATCATTACCTCGCTCCAACCCACAACTGTTCAGATACTGCCAGTGAGCATCCTCCTCAGAGCCCAAAACCCTCACTGTTGCCACCATCTACATCCCTCCCAAAGAACAGGGAACTGGTGTAACAGCTGTTCTTGACTTTGTAAATCACTCCCACCAGACACCGAATCCATCCTCCTAGGAGACTTCAACATCAACTGGCCTTGGCCGATGCTGGTGCACACAGGGATACCATTGCTGCAGTGAACCTCACACAAATTGTTGACTCACCAACCAGGAAAAATTGCAGGAGGTGCACCAGCACACTCTTGGACTGGATCTTTACCAGTCACTCATTGCAGATATCTAACACTAAAGTCCTCCTTGACTCTCTCAGCAATCACTCTCCTGTTAGCTGCACCTGGTCAAATAAATTAATCAAACAACCACCAAAAACAATCACCAGCAGGGTTCTACCCAGTGGTCATCTTCCTTGACTCAAATCCCACCTCCTCCATCAAGACTGGTCCCCTATCTTTAATGCAACCAATGTAAACACTGCCCTTGACCACTTCATAAACATCTTCACTGTGGCCTGTGACACATATGCTCCTATTAAGAAACAAAAGTCAAATCACTCAGTAACCCTTGGCTCACAGGTGACCTCCTCAGGATGCTAAAACAAGAGACCACCTATGGGAGATGGCCAGAAACTCTGGAAGGCAAACAACATCCAAAACTACAAACATGCCCACTGTACTGCACAAAACCATCCGGCAAATGAAGTCCACCTACTATAAGCATGCCTTCACAAACTCCTGGGGCAACATCAATGGAACCACAACCCTCAACCCAAAAACCATTGCAGATACCTTTAACAAAGCCTTTACCGACCTCAGTGCTGTCCTAACTCAGGACTACTTCAAGATGGTGAAGCCCCTCTGTCTGCAATGAACACTACTCCACCAGCTCCCCTGCTTCTACTTCAAAGCAGTCAAGGCTCACCAAATCGCTAAATATGTTACCAAAGCCCTGGTATATCAAGATTCAGTAATGACTCCTCGATCTCAAAATCCTGTCTCTCACACTTGATGAAGTGCTTAGTCCTCTGACCAGAATTTTCAACCTCTCCCTCAGCCTTAGCCAGTTCCCGGACAGATGGAAATCTGCCACTGTCACCCCAATCCATAAAGTTGTGACAAAACTGCCCACAATAACTACAGACCTATCTCCCTACTACCCCCACTCTCCAAGGCACTAGAACGCATCATCTCAGACCAGCTCACAGAATATCTGGATATGTACAACATCCTGTGCAAGCAACAACACAGGTTCCACAAAGGTCACAGCACCTCCACAGCCCTACTTGAATTCACCGGCACAATCCATAACGCACTTGATTCCGGTTAACTACTAGGCTCAATCTCCATTGACTTAACTAAAGCCTTCAACACCATCAATCACTGCCTGCTACTTGTCCAGCTTCAGAACACTGGGTTGTCAACTGACACAATTGGCTGGTTTAAGAGCTACCGTGAAGAACGGTCCCAAACAGTAAGAATCGCTGATACACTCTCGGACCCTAGACCGGTCCGCTCAGGAGTCCCCCAGGGCTCCATTCTGGGACCCCTCCTCTTCAGCCTATTCTTAAACTCACCACCGGACAGCTGCCCAGAACAAATAATTCTCTATGATGCTGTGATCCTCACCTCGGACCCTGATCCAATCCAATTACAAAATAAACTTCAGCGGGCCTTCTCCTCCATCGAATCCTGGTTCCTAAATCATAAACTGCTTCTCAATCAGAAAAAAACAAGTCTATGGTCTTCTGCAGTGCCACAACAAAAACAAACAACTCCACCTCTCCGTTGCAACCAAAAGGAGCCATCCTAAACAAACACAATCGTTCAAGTACCTTGCACCCCTTGATTCCCACCTCTCATCGTTGTCCATATCAGCAATGTTGCAAAGTCTGCCAGTGTGAGGTTAGGCAAATTATTTTGGCACAGGAAACACCTAACTCCAGAAGCACCATCAGTGGGCGTCCAAAGCTCCATTGTCAGCATCATAGACTATGGTCTTATCATATATGGGTCTGCAACTACCACCGCTCTCAAACGTATCGTGACCTCCCTGAATAAGGTCTGTTGTCTCATCATTGGCTCACATCGCCGTACCCACACATGTGACCTTTATTCCCATTCTGGATGGCTTCAACTGGACAAATGCATAAAATACCAAACCTGCATCACAGCCAAGAAAATTATAATGGGGCTCACACCTGGTGACTATGCCCTCCTTAAGCCTAGACATAGTAATGTCACTACAAGGAGATCCAATTCCCATCTACTGTACTACATATTCCACGATGTCGCACAACCCAAGGACAAAGATCATTCACCTATTGGGCATCCAACTGGCTCAACTCTCTTGGCAGCGACATAGCGACCGCTCCAACACTTGGCCTCTTCAAGTCCAAGCTGCACCTCTCACTGCTTTTATCCTGCAATTGCCCATCTTAACATTCCACCATTCCAGCTGCACATGCCCCAGCACCCAGCACTTACAATCAGTCTTTGCACCCAGCAGCCCTGTCATATTCCCTCGACAAGGCCCCTGGCTGCACTGTCTCCCACCCTCACCCACCTCCCCATATCTCACTCCTGCCCCTGCCCCAACCACCTCCTGTACTCCCCTTACCCTCTGCTCCTCCTACCCCCTTGATCTCCTACCCTCACTTCTCCCCCACCTCCCCCTCCTCCCCTTGTCTTGCTCATAGCTCAAGTCTTTGTACTGGTTATTACATGTCTGTAAGTCAGTGACTATATGTTTGTAACTAAAAATGATAAGTGTTGCACATGCTGACATGCAACCTTTGTAAAAACCTCGGCTCAAAGGTATTGTAATCCTAGATCGAAATAAATAAATAAAAAAAATAAAAATTAAGATCACATGCTCTTTGAAAGTCTATGTGCAGGACTGTTGCCTCATAGCCTCGTGCCAAAGATCTGTTTGTTATGTCAGTGGCCTGCTCCTCAAAGACTTCCATACAAGTACAGTTCATGCTCAAATGCGAGTACTAATTTTACAGAATAGCATGGATGTTCAGATAAAGAGACAGCCTGTGTCCTGGAAGACAATGTCTTAAATATTAAGTTGAAAGACGCATTTAATGTTTGTATTGCTGAGTTAATGAAGGCACTGTATAGGAAGGGCAGAAGAGATTTGGTTCCAATTAAAGAAGAGATAAAATACATTCAAGATAAAATTAGACTTGTGCAACACTGTCCTGAATTTACAGAATTAAACAGTTTATTAACACAACTACAAAATCTGAAACTGAACTCTGAGATGCAGAGGACTATGAGACAGGGGAAGTTGTTAAATACTGTAGGAGAGACAAAACAATTCCCCAAATCATGGTAGACAAAAGAGCAGAACAAGAGTTTGGCACAGATGGTCTAATAGATCTAAATCTATGACCAAACCAAGCTCTCAGACATTTATCAGCAAAAAGTAATACTAATAACCTTGGACTGACATAACTCTGAATGTTCTGAACTCTCCACTTCAGCAGCAGATCCTTTTTTATCCAAACTGAGGAGTCCACACAAAGCCAAAAACAAACCCCAAAAAACACAAAGAAAGGCTCAAAAAGTACAAAAGAAGGCAGAATGGGCAGAGACAAAAACAAGTGTGAAAAGAGTCTGGTGGGGCAAGTAGAGATGCAGCGAACTTAAATTTCCCTGGCGAGGTTGTCACGAAGTTCCAAAACTTTGACTTTGCAAAGTTTCTATTGGTATCACCAACTTTGACTTTACTGTATTTAATAGCTGCCTAGAGGAAATCAAGAGCTGGATGTCTCAAAACTGGCTTGGACTTAACCCAAACAAGAATGAGGTGCTAGTGGTGGATCCAGATCATCGTGGTGGGGATGATTAAGATGACCCCCTGTCTTAGTGCTGGGAGGATTCCTCTTACCCCATCTACTCAGGTGAAGGATCTGGGCATGATCCTAGATGACAGCCTGACTCTTGATGCTCAGATGTTGGCCACTGTCAAAAGTGGATATTATCATCTGAAAAACATTGTTTGGATCCAGGCTCTGATTCCATCTGAGGACCTGCCCATGCTGGTACAAGAATTTGTCACATCCAGGTTGGACTACTGCAATGCCCTATACCTAGGGTTATCTGGAGGCAACTTTTGCTGACTGCAGCTGGTGTAGAATGTGGCAGCGAGATTATCATTAGTGTAAAAAGAAACAAACATATTATTCCTGTCCTCTGTGAGTTGCACTGGCTGCCAGACAGGTGGAGGATTGTCTTCAAGTTAGAGCTCCTTACCTACAAGGTCCTGAATGACCAGGGACTGGTCTATCTGCAAGATCTCCTGGTGCCCCACCGGCAGACCAGGTCTCTCCATTCTGCCAAGGGTGGCGTCCAAGGAGTTCTTAGGCTAGGTTGTGGCATGCAGGGGATCATGTGTTCTCGGTTCCCGCGCCTACCCTGTGGAACTCACTACCTAGGTATTTATGGGAGGCACCATCAGAAGAAGCCTTTAAAATAGGTCTTAAAACACTCCTTTTTCAACAGGCATTCTACCCATAATTATTTATATTGGGTGCTGCATTTTAATTATTGATGATGGATGCATTTTAAGAATGCTTCTATTTCTTGATGATCTGTTATCCGAATTTGAAATTTTGTTATTATAATTATTGTATTGTATTGACTTGTTTTAATGTACAGCACTCCAAATCTCTGGAGAGAAGTACTTTATAAATAACACATCTATCTATCTATCTATCTATCTATCTATCTATCTATCTATCTACTTCACAAAGATTTTCAGCCAAAGTGGCACTTTTTTTCAATGAATTGGCAACTTTGCAAGTGAAGTTTGGTCATTTTGTGGAAATAAATACCACTTCTCCTGGCAAAAACATTGCAAAGTGAGCACTTTGAACTTCACAAAGTTCTGATGAATTGAAATTTTCTCAACTTAGTACATCTCCGGGGCAACAGCAAACCAAAATTAACCTCAACAGTTTCAAGGTAATGGAACCACAAAAGAAGCTTCTAGCAAGAGGATTTTCCTTTATCTTATCTCCAAGCACTGATATTTTCAACATTAAAGCTGATGTATTAAATAAATTAGAAACTGAAGCTGAAATACTACTGTGCCACAAAATCCAATGTGGGACGTACAGAGAAACTATAATGATTGGAGCACATCAAGCCAAACAACAATCTGCTTTTGTTCACACTGACTTGTTGGAAAATGGGGACATCAGCATTTCTGAAAATAAAATTAAAGTAAAATGAACATGTTTTTACAACAAGATGACATGGACTTAATAGACAGGCTTAACATATGAGAACTGTTAGCGGAAGCAGATAAGAACATTTCTCTGAGTAATGATCCAATTACAACAGTCAGTAGGAGAAAAGATAAATTCAAACTGAAATCTATTTTTTCATGTGTCATTAATAGCCGGTCTGTACATGCATTTGAGAAACCAGTTCTTTCTGATATTGAGAAATTGGCTCAAGAGATTTTATTTTGTAAAATTTAACAATTTACCACTATAGAATGAGTGACCCAAGAGAGACACAAGCTTATGATCTCACGCTTAGTAACTGCCACATTAAGCATCATCACAAGCATTCTAATAACATTTAATGTATACCCAGTTAAAGAACAAAATTAATTTATGATGTCCAGAGGAAACTGGGTGGGTGACATACAGTAAGATGTTGTCAGCATACACGAATGTGGTGTAAATGTTCTGACTCAGTTTGATGCCCTACAAGACAGGTCAAGTATTTACTGTAGCTTACAGATAAGGGGTTCTAAATACAAGTTAAATAAAAGGGACAAAAAGGGACAATCCTGTTGAGTGTCTCTGCTATTAAAAAATAGGGTCTGAATGGACTTCATTACATTCTAGCCTGAAGATTAGTGTAAAGAAACCAGATTCACTGAATAAAATCTTCAGGAACCTGAATTTGGACAATATTGCAAAGAGAAAAGGCCATGTTGCATGATAAAAGGCCTTCTTTGCATCCATGGAGACCAATGCCACAGGATTGTCAGGCTCCATGGAGGCAAAGAATTAAAGCTGTATGGAACATAAAATCCTGCTGGCAGAATGCCTCTGGAATTACTGTTCTGAGTCCACAGAATTTTGAGGAGTTTGCACAAAAATTATTTGGAATTTTGCCAAATGTTAAATTTCAGTTATTTGGTCTAGTTTTTTAAATACATTTCCAAATAATACCACACTTAAAAGATATACAGGTACTGATGGTTTGAATAAGTGTGCTATATTTAAAGTCCTAGATAGAAAGGGAGCTGAATTAAGGGTGGACAAACATTTAATCTAAATGTCATTTTCATTTTTCAGCTAATTTAAAATTTATTATCCACATTTCTCCACCATTTCAGGATTTAGAAATCTGCAACATACAGTAGTTAAGAGCATAAAGATTTAAATCTCAAGCTTTAAATGGTGCTGAGCTACAGGTAGCCAAACATTTTGCCAAAATGTATATTTTAGTTTAGTATAATTTTGAAACTTGTCATTGAAGTGTTATAACATGTTGTGGGCATATGGGTTATTATGACTTTTATGTATGTACTTAGTTTAAGATTTCTAGCTCCAAAGGTGCATGAGTTACATGCAGGTAAAACTTTTCATGAAATTTCCCACCAAAAATAAAGTGACAGACTTTGAACACCTATCATTTTGAGATGATGTGGTCTTATGTCATTATGGTTGGAATGCCATAAGAACTCCTATCAACAAGCAATCATACCAAATTTCAGATCTATAGCTCAATAGAAGGCTAAATTATGGCCATATTAATAAAACTGAAAAAAAAAATCCAGAGTATATCATTACATTTTAAATTTTAGTTATTTTGGTCTAGTGTTCAAAGTATGTATCCAAATGATACCAACTTTGGCATGTATACAGGTACTAATGGCTTTCATAAGTGTGCCAACTGTCATAGTGCTATATTGAAAGTGGACTAGTTGAGGGTGGCCAAACATTTAATCAAAATTTAATTTTCAGTTGTTTTCATCTAATTTTAACAATTTGTATCCAAATTTCTACATTGGCAGGAGTTAGAGAAACATGCAACATAGGTATGCACACCAAGTTTTAAATATCAGACTTTAAATGGGCTATGCTATGGGTAGCCATACATTTTGCCAACATTTTCATTTTAGTTATTTTAGTATAATTTTGAAAGAATTCATCACAATATTATAACATGTTGCAGGTATAAGGCTTATTACTACTTTTAGATATGTACATAGTTTCAGATTTCTAGCTCTGAAGGTTCTTACATTACATGGAGATAAAAACCTTCATGACATTTCCCATAAAAAAATAAAGTGACAGATGTAGAGCACATATAATTTTGAGATGATGCACCCCAATATCAAGATATTTGGTAGACCACCAGAGCACCACTCAGTATGTACTCATACCAAATGTCACATTTCTATCTCAATTGACAGCTGAGTTATGACCAAATTGTTACACTTTAAAAATAAAAAGGAATCCAAAGAAATTCCACAAATGTTGTCAATTTCATGGGATTCCATCAACATCCATTAATTCAGACTTTTCTCATTCTGCAGTGTTCTACAGAGAAGGTATGATCTAATTTTCTCAGATAGTCAGAGAACACCATGCATGACCTAAATCCCACCTGACTGAGACCCACTAGAAGTACTATCACTGTGCATTATAGCACATCTACTACCTAAGTCCATATAAATTAACACACAATTATATCACAATAATACAACAAATAAAACAATTACACATCTGGTTAATGCATCAGACAGCTGTTTTTAGCTCTAGCCAATGCTTGTTTGATGTTGGAATCAATGCTGACTGAGAAAATCAAAATGACATTCAAATCACATCCCAAGTTACTTGAAATAGAGAATTGGCTCAAGGAAAGTGTCATTGAGGGTTGAAAAAATTGGGGATCTGGCTAAGTTTAGTATCCTGGTGGTGAGAAAGGAACTGCATGGAGACCCTTAACACGGTTTTCAGTGAAAGCTAGTTGGTGCAGAACACGTATTAGGCAGGTACAGTTCCAATGGGGGATCGAGATTTTAGAGGCATAAAGAACTGGGTCATCAACATTCAAGTGTATATTTGCTGAGACACAGGCCAAGGGAAGTTCATTCAGGAAAATTGAGAAGAAGTTGCACCCACAGTGAAACCATGAGGCACACCAGAGTTATTGAGGAGGGGAGCAAAGAAGGCTTTGCTGATCTGGACAGACTGGTTATGACCAAAGAGGTAGAATTGGACCAGTTTATTGTGGAGACTGAGAGCCCAGTACCTCTCACTCATCTAGTAGTACAGGAAGAACTGCAGAGTCAAACACCTTTGCCATGTCAATTAGGAAAGTGGCTGACACATGACCCTATCCATCCCCTTTAGGCTTAAATCAGTGACATATAGGAGGACAGAAACTGTAAAATGGGCTTTAAGGAATGAAGCCTGAATGAGAGAGAGAGAAAGGAGGAGGAGTCAGAAAAGTTGGAGAGCTGGGAGACAAGAAGCTTTTCCTAATGTTTATCGAGGGAGGAGAGTAGAGAAATAGGGCAATAGTTCACTGAGGTGCAGGTGTCATCCCCTTTGAGGAGGGATGGAACTTTAGCCTGTTTCAAGCAGGAGGGAACAGAGCAAAGCTCAAAGGAGAGGTATAGAATCGGAGAAATGGAGCAGTGATGGCAGGGGCAGAGAGATGGAGAAGTTCAGGATCCAGATCATCTGTACTATGTCCATGGAAAGGATTAAGAGAGAAGGACAGACAAAACAGCAGAGGCCAAGACTGGAGAGAAAGGAAACAAAGAAGAGGAGGGTCTATAAGCAGCAGCAGATAAGGAAGCAGAGGATGGAAGAGTAGAGATAAAACAGGTAAGAAATGAGTGTTGAAAGCGGTGGCCACCTCCGAAGGCACAAAAATGGCCACAGGTGGGTTGTTTAGTTTAAGGGTAGGTGTGGCAATATGGGAGGGTGATTAAAGATGGAGAGAATGACCCTCCAGAACTTACATGAGGAATTAAGCTTATTCTGAAGGTTCAAGATAAAGTATTTGGCTTTTGCCTTCTGATAGAATTTATGCAGGCATTACACCAGATGATCCTGTACCCTTAGTTTTCTGTGTTACTCTACACACATGGCAATAATATAACAACAAAACTAAAGACTTACATATCAAGCTAATACAGAAGCATCTACAGTATGTAAGGGCCCCATGGTGGTCCTGCAGCATATATGCCAGGGAGTGGAGCATTACAATTTAAATTAAATATTTAATGTGATAGGAAAAGAAAGGGTGAGTCAAAAGAAAGAGTATAATTTCACTGTTGTAACATTAAAGAGACTGATGGTAGTAATGTACCACCAGTTTTATGTGGGCAGATCATATTTGTAGCCAATTACTGATAACTTTAACTTAATGAACACTAGCTCTTCAATGTGTTGAAGGTCCAACTTGGAATGATGTGGCTCAACAACATCACCAGCAGTGATAAATATCTTCTAAGATGGTACACTTGTAGGAGTGCAGCTAAGGTATTTTAAGTCACTGAGCTCTCTAGAATGGAATCCTGAGTGAGTGCTGTATTCCTGTGTAAAAATGGCTGTTTTCCTGAGCAGCTAGAATGTTTGGAACTAAAATGGTAACACTCCAACTTGGAGTGTAAATAACTAAAAAAGCATAACTCCTATCACAAAACTTACAGCATGAAGTTTGCTCACAATAAAAAAAATCTTTAAAATAAGGGGTCACACATGTTAGTAGCATTAACCTTTTTTTTTACAGAGCATGTAACAATGACAATTTATGTTTTTTCTTTTTAAAAAAACTAAAAATAAAAACACCTTAGAAGTTGCAAATGTCTGTTGTATGATGGTTTTCCATCACACCAACATCTGTGCATTACACCATCATAGTTTAGAATATTTCTGAGCTGTTTTACATAATAAAACAGACATTAACTAAGGCATGTGCTGAAACATAACGCCAGTAAACCCACTGAATTCGAAAATACTATGCACAACTGCCCACATGACTCACAAACCACAATAACTAAACAAGTATGCCTCCTAACCCCTAGACACCTGCATGGAAAATTTTCACAATAACAAGAGCTTTAAAATGATGGGTCACTCATGTTAGTGGCATTTGCAGATATTTTTTACAGTTCCTGAAATGTTCAAAAGTTCATTCTTTTCATTTTGTTCCCAAATAAAATCTTACATCATAAAAAGTACACCTCCTAGACCCCATACACCAGCATGATAATTGTCCACATTCAAAAGACCTTTCAAATGATGAGTCACACACATTTCAAGCATTTACAGTTGTTTTTTTTTACAGTATCTGAAATGGAGGAAAATCACATTTTTACACTTTTTTATCCCCAAAAAACTAAAAGAAAATTACACCTCCTAGCTCCCAGACACCAGCATACTAATTTTTCACAATGAAAAGAGCTTTCAAATCAAGGATCATATGTTTTTAGCATTTACAATTTTTTTAACAGTACCTGCAATGGAGAAAAATAACATTTTCTTCACTTTTTAACCCAAATTAAAACCTAAAAAAAATCTGACAGGTAGCAAATGTGTCCAATATAAAGTCAGTATTCTGGTAGGTAAGAATGTTTCCTACTGACCTGCACTTACCAATAACCTTATTCCAGATTGGTCGATCCAGAAAGTGAATAAGAAGTGCAGGACGCACTATGCGCTCTGGGGATGAGATGAAGTGAATACCTGATGCACATATGCACTATGGGTACTAGAAGAAATTTCCTGATGATGCACATATGCACTATGGGGCTGAGTGAGTTAAAGCAAGCTGTTCCACATGAGGAGATGAGTTCATTTTCTGAATCCAGTAGCCTTGTGGATTAACTTCAGATGTTCAGCTGTTTTGTATTAGCTGTTTTTGGTGGTCGCTGTTTTTACTTTGCTGTTTTGACATGGACCCCCCCCCTGATCTTCACCAGTATCATCTGATTCCAAATCTCTACATCAAGAACCTGAGCTGCAGCATCATCTTCTCTTCCAACAGACTCACTACCTGTATGACACTATTTAACTCTTCATTCACCTGTTGTCTAAAATGAGTCACCCTGTGGCTGTCTGTAGCCATATGAAGAATCTCACATTTGAACATAGGGTCCAGCATGGTAGCAAATATGTGTTGGCAGTTATCCATGACTGTGGTGAACCTTGCATCAAGTTCTGCATCAAGATGATTAACAAGCTCAGTGACATCTTGTGTACTCATTGTATTGTCAGCCAAAAACCACTGTAATGATCTTTTGAGAATATGCACAGCTGGGATAACCTAAGTAAGTTTGTGGTAGCACTTATGTCACATGTACTCCTCTCAAATGGCATAAGAACCTTCACAAGCCATCAAGAACTAACCAATCATGATGTTCTAGGACCTCTCCAATGTGTGTCTCCATAGACATTTCATGTAGTGCCCATTTTTGCTCGAGCAGTCTTGAAAGCATCAGGTATTAAGAATTCCACTGAGTGTTAACATCTTGTATTAGAAGATGTTGGGAAGACCAAGGCATTCTGGAACTTCTTGTAATTTGTTCGTGGCTTTACAGAATGATGGGAATGGCTGTAGATGGAATAGGCTGTGGATAGTATGTTGTTGGCCTAGTACTGTTACACAGTGCATGAGTCACCACTAAGTTCAGTGCATGTGCAAAGCAATGAATACTCACAAAATGCCCATCATTGATGGCTTTCACAATGTTTGTGCCATTGTCATTAACACAAAAAAAGCTGTTAAATTAGTGTTAACACCAGTCCAAGACTGCAATATTTCTTGCAAGAATGTGAGAATATTATGTGCTCTGTGGTCTTCCTTCATCAGTCTGACGTTCAGAAAAGCTGACCTAATGTGACTGCCAGATTGTGGTGTGGGGGGGGCAAAGGGTGAGTCACAAGGTGATGTATTGGAAGCAGCAGCAGCAGGCTGTTACACACACCAGTGTGCAGTTAAGGAGAGATAGGCATGCAGGGAGATGTCTCTAGTCCAGATATCTGTTGTGCAGTAAAAAACACCACCAACAGCCTCTGCAAGCACAGCATCAACAGCAGATCGCATACCATCATACAGTCATGGCAAAACACTCTGTAAAAATGTAGTATCAGGTGGCATTTGATAACATGGGTGCAAATAGTGGAGAAGCCGTCCGAAGCCAATATCTTCCACAACTGAGATAGGCTCTGGAGATCCAACGCCATCATCTCGACAATCAGCTGTGTGATTTGAGGAGTATCCATTATTGGAACTACCATGGGAGACATTGATGTGGACCGCTTCACCAGTGGTGTGCGAAGTGCTGATAACTGTCTCTGCCTTGTAGTATCACTGGAGTCAGAAGTAACCATAGTAGAGGGACTCTATGTTGGTTAGGGGGAAGACTGCCATGAGCACTGGGTTGCTTGAAATCAGATCTGTCAATACCAACACCACTTCCAAGAGTACATGCCTGTCCACTGGAGGGGTTTGGTCTTTGTGAAACCAAGGGTTCAAATCCAGACCCAGATGAGCTTCGATATAGTTAAGGGTGTTTAAGCATCAAGTGGTTCTGTAATGATGTTGTGGTTAAGTTAGAGAGTGATTTCCCTTAGCTTATAGTGCTCTTGCAAAAAGAACAGCCCATCTTCCTTGTGTCCTCCTTTAACATAGTAAAAAGCTGCCACTCTGTACTCAACACTGTGGATACCAGTGATTCTGGTAGAACCACATCCCCCATTCTTTTTTCAACAAATGTACCTGTCTTGTCCTCATGTTCTTACCCTGAGACCACTGGCCCTATGGTGCCATGTCAGTGCTGCCATCACTGGACTGTCCTTCAGGCTGTGATACAGCCTGCTGAACAAATGTCAGTTTTGCTTATTTGGGTTTCTTAGGGGGAGGGGGATCCTTATGCTTACTGCTACTTCTACTACCCTCGGTACTAGTGCTACTCCTAGAGGCTCTTTTTGCAGGCCATCTTTTTCTGCCTTCATATAATAGCATACTCTGCCTCATCCTCAAAGTCACTCACATTTACCTCTGGTGAAGAAGATGATGTGTCACTGGGCAACTCATGTGGAGGGAAATACTCAGAGCCAGATGACTGCTCCACCTCTACAACTTTTTCAGGAATACTGAGAAACTGAGGAGCAGAAGGCATAACTGAATCAGATTTAGTTGTCATACTGTCAATATTCACCATGGCAGGGATAGCAGACTGTGGTGACAGTGTTACAGTAGTGGGAGTATTGGAAGGGTTCATAGTGTCAGTAGTGGCTGGAGTGACTGTCACATTTGCAGGACTGGCTGTAGTAGTCATGCTGCCAGTTGTTGTGGAAGACAGGGTCTCTGTGGTGGTGGTGGGGATGATGGTTCTATGTGATAATGGCGATCGCACAAAGGCGATCACCATTCTGATGAATACATCAGCGAAAATCAATTTCGCCAATGTACACTCTCGGCGCATGGCAAAGGGTACCAGGGACTTACATTTTGTTTGTTTATGCAGGGGGCTGAGCCCTTCACACCTCCCTAGTAAAGGATTCTCAACTCCAGGGGGGGTGCATGTCAGGGGGGTGCAAATGATAAAAATAAATAAATTTGGGCCAGGCGCAACAAAAATGTATGATCACCAGGACCCGAAACCGGCACCCTCACAGCTGAAGCCTGCGACCCACCTACCATGCCACGGGGCAGCTCAACATCCCATCACCTCAACACACCACACAAATCCTCCTTCCCCTTCTGCCATGCTTGCTCCCCCACACAAGGGCACGTATGTATATATAACGACAGGTCGCCGCTATAGCTGCAGTCGCCTACCCCATCCAGTTGCTATCTGATAAGGCACTGCTATTGAGTCTCCTTTTTTGGTGTGCACTCAATAGCCAGCACCCTTATCACTGGATACTGGGGAGGACAGATGTGATGGTACTGGTGAGAGATGGGGACATATTGGTGGCTGTGGGAGTAAATAACAGTGTT
Organism: Neoceratodus forsteri; assembly: GCA_016271365.2. NCBI lineage: Eukaryota > Metazoa > Chordata > Ceratodontiformes > Ceratodontidae > Neoceratodus > Neoceratodus forsteri. Next base: position 1,509,772,434 of record CM057455.1, read on the forward strand.
CTTCTGCTTGTGCTTCTCGAATCACTTTCTCCTGTGTCAGCCACAGTACTACTATTGCTGGAAGAAATATGCTTGGAAGGGTAAAGAATAATTCTGGGCTTGAATACAGCCTGACCATTGCACACATTCAGGTTCACCATCACCAACCTGTTCCTGCATTGTAGATTTGCATGGGCTGAACCAAGTACACTTTTATCACTTCTAGCTGCTATTGTCTATGCTAACAATTTCTAAATACTCTCAACTACTGTAATATTTTATATGAACAGAAGTACTGATTTATTTTTCACAGAACAATTCTTGCAAGTGGCATGCAAGCAAGGGTGTGTGCAACAGTGCAGCGCCACCATGGCCCTAAATGCAGGCGTGGAGTGCAGTCAGCCAACTGCCCTCCAAGACTGCTAGTTGCTATTGACTTTTGTGAAACCTGAGCCCAGTCCCAGATTACAATACCAATATTTTTAAAGACAGATTTCTACATCAGAACTACTGTAATGTTTTCTAAATGTACAGAAGTACTGATTTATTTTTGCACAAAAAAACTCTTGCAAGCAGCACACAGGAATGGCAAGGGTGTGCGTGCAGTGCAACTGCACAGCATCACTACTTGGCCATAAACTGTGGGCAGTGGGAGTGCAGTCAGCTGACTTCCCTTTGAAACTGCTGGCTGCTACTGACTTTCGTGAAACCTGATCCCAACCCCGGATTACACAACCATTATTCTTATAGACAGATTTCTACAGCAGAACTACTCTAATACTTTTTAAATGCACAGAAGTACTGATTTATTTTTGCGCAAACAAATTCTTGCAGGTGGCACGCAAGGCAGGCAAAGGTGTGCATGTAGTGCAACTGTGTGGCATCATTATCTGGTCTTAAATGATGGGTGGTGGAAGTGCAGTCAGCCGATTGCCCTCCAAGACTGTTGGCTGCTACTGACTTTTGAAACCTGAGCCTAACCCCAGATTACACTATCAATAATTTTATTTTAAAGACAGATTTCTACAGCAGAATTACTGTCATACTTATTAAATGTACAGAAGTACTTATTTATTTTAGCATGAAATAATTCTTGCAAGTGGCATGCAGGGCAGGCAATGGTGTGCATGCAGTGCAACTACGCATTGTCACTACCTGGCTCTAAACTGTGGGCGGTGGGAGTGCAGTCAGCTGACTGTTCTCCGAGACTGCTGGCTGCTGGTTGCTACTGACTTTTGTAAAACCTGAGCCCATCGCCAGATTACATCAATATTTGTAAAGACAGATTTCACAGCAGAACTACTGTAATATTTTTTAAATTTGCAGAAGTACTGATTTATTTTGCACAAAAAATTCTAGCAAGTGGCATGCAGGGCAGGCAAGAGTGTGCATGTAGTGCAACTGTGCAGTGTCACTACCAGGCCCTAAATTGTGGGCAGTGGGAGTGTAGTCAGCTGACTGCCCTCTGAGACTGCTTGGATTACTAACTTTCATGAAACCTTAGCCCAACCCCAGATTATACCTCCAATATTTTTGAAGACAGATTTCTACAGCAGAACTACTATAATACTTTTTAAAAGTACAGAAGTACTGATTTATTTTAGCACAAAAAAATTCTTTCAAGCGGCATGCAGGCAGGCAAGGGTGCACATGCAGTGCAACTGCACAGCATCACTACCTGGCCCTAAACTGTGGGTGGTACAAGGGCAATCAGTCAACTGCCCTCTGAGGTTGCTGGCTGTTGCTGACTTTAGTGAAACCTTAGCCCAGATTACATCCAATTATTCAAGTCAGAACTAAAATACTTATAAGTGTACAGAAGTACTGATTTATTTTAGCACAAAAACATTCTTGCATGTAACACACAGGGCAGGCAAGGGTGCGTGTATAGTGCAACTGTGTAGCATCACTACCTGGCCCTAAACTGTGGGTGGTGGGAGAGCAGTCACTGGACTGCTCTCTGAGACTGCTTGCTGCTACTGACTTTCGTGAAACCTGAGCCCAACCGCAGATTATATCACCAATGTTTTTATAGACAGATTTCTACAGCAGAACTACTGTAATACTTTTTAAATGTACAGAAGTACTGATTTATTTTTCCACAAAAAAAATTCTTGCAATTGGCAGACAGGGCAGGCAAGGGTGAAGGTGTAGTGCAACTGTGTGGCATCAGTACCTGGCCCTAAATTGTGGGTGGTGGGAGTGCAGTCAGCTGGCTGCCCCAGAGGTTGCTGGCTGCTACTGACTTTTATAAAACCTGAGCCCAGATAGCACCCTATTATTCAAGCCAGAACTAAAATAACTTTTAAATGTACAGAAGTACTGATTTATTTTAGCACAAAAAAATTCTTGCAAGCAGTACGCAGGCAAGAGTGTGTGTGCAACTTCACAGTGTCACTTCCTGGCTTTGAGCTGTGAGCAGAGGCCTGGGAGTGCAGTCAGCTGACTGCTTCCGAGATTTCTGGCTGCTACTGGCTTTTGTGAAACATGAGCCCTCCCAGGATACTTATTACTTACACCACCAAATTAAAGACAGATTTGTTTTAAATAATACAGCAGTCAAGCTAGACATTAGAACTACTGTAATTAATATGTATAAAATAGTTGCAATAACACTATCTTTTTCTCCTTCACCTCCATAGAGTACAGAAGCCTGTGAAATCAAGTTAGTGAGACTGCAAGTGTCTCTCTGCACAGCACCTGCTAAATAAATCACTAGATCCGACGATTTCTTTGGGAAAAAACTCCTACTGGTACCAGGCACTAAAAAACACAGTACACTAACAAAATAACAAGGTTTTGTGATACAATATAGTTTGTTTGTGCTTACTCTGTCCTACTCTCAGAGCTCTCTCTACCAGGTCTTTCTTGGTTCTACCCTCAGAACGCACCAGCGTTACGGTGCCGAGCCATTAGGGCTTCAGTCGGCAATGTTACCGCACCCCTCCTTGTGGAAGGCTGTTCCCCCCACACACCCTCATAACTTTAGATTCCAACTCTGTGGAGAAGGACCTCAGGGTGGGGGTGAAAAATCCTGGATTTGGCACCCTGATGGCTCGGCTCCCTAATGCCAGCGTCCTGAGTACTGTCAGTGGTCTTTCTCTGCTGCAATGTGGTAGTCACATGATCTGGCTTTGGCAAACATTCAGTGACTGGCCAACAAGTTCAAGTTCAAGTTTATTTCATCAGGAAAACTCCATTTAACATGCTCATTTACAAGGATGTCTTGCATAGGACAATGGAGTACATCAGATACAAAATGCACAGGATTGGTAATACAGTCCCCGCCACTTATAGCGTCCATGCTTTATGCAGACAATCACGTTTTGTGGGCAGATTGTGGCTTCCATTTGCCCAATACATAGACTCCAATGTAAAAATAGCTGGTTATAGTGCTCTATGCCCGCCTTCTATTAGAAGGCGGTCATAGAGCGCTAGCTAACTGTTACTCAGTCCTGTTAATGTAGCAACTGTGAAGGGAAGTCCCGGCTTTAATGCAGTGGCAGTGAAGGGAAGGGATGATCCATCTTTGTCTCTGTATGGAAAAGAAAACCCACAGCAAATGATGCTTTGCTTTGGAATGGAGCTAGAGTGCTGCAGGAATAACCAAGGATGGGAGCAGAGTTGTGGAGATGGGATAGGTGAGTGCAAAACAACCTAAACAGAACTTCTAAATCCATGCAATACAAACTCACTCTTACCTACTGCATTGTTCCCTATTGTTCCCTCCTACCCAATGACAAGCTGTATACTATGAATATGAACAGGAAAGAGTACAGGTGTGCCTTTAATATAAAGTACTATAATAGATTTACAGCGTGGACTAGCAGGACTAGCGGGAATAATAATAATCAGCATGGTGTTTAAAAATCCTTGGTTTTGTTTACAGAGACAACTTCGTATAATGGGCAGAATCTGCTTACACAGATACACCCATTGTAAGCAGCTTTGACTATACAATACACATTACAGAAAACATGCCAGTATGCCAGTAGAGAACTTATCACAGAGCATTACAAGCCCAAATGTTTAGGCTTGGTGTTGGGCATGTCCCTTTTCCAAAGTATTGTTCTGTGTTCAAAAGTCTGTTTGGGGCTGGATATAGGTAAAACACAATGCAACGATTTATGACAGAAACCAGCCATACTCCAAGAAAGTCATGACATTTTCCTTCTCTTTTTGTTTCTCAAAGCAAATCATCATGTCACCCAATGTTTCACCCATATGGCTTCCTCAGGAGAGGATCTATGTATAATCAATATTTCACAATTATTTTACATGTAAACACATCACTGTAATAATTTAATATTCAACTCTTAGCAAGAAAAAAAATTCTATTCCTGTAATTTCCTGTTCCGACTTTACATTTTATAATTCTATGCATGCTCTTAGTTTCTTCATGTATGTATCCTTACAATGGCTATATTAAACAAACACGAAGCAGCCCTGAAACATCTAAGTCAATAAATAGAGACATGTATTTTAAGAAAACAGGCAGTAATATAGTGCAACACTTTACTTTGTAGGAGACCATTTGGTAACAGCAATAGAGAAAATAATGTATAGAGAAAGTGAAAACTGATTTAACAAACATAAGATATGCAAACTCTTTTAAGTTACCAGAAAACATAGACAGACTGTTAAGAATGAATATACATAGAATTGCAATGCTGGAAGTGAACAATGTCTTATTTCTAAGATGTTTGTGAAACACAAGGTTAGGAGAAAATGAAGCTGTGATTTACACCGTTTTGTAACAATTCAAAATATAAAGGCCTGCGAAGCAGTGAGGTAATGTCTTAGTAGGCAATTAAGAACTATCAGTAAGTATTTATTAACAACATGTGATAACCAAGAAACGAGTATAGAAAAGCGTTTGAATCAGAAATGAGATGCCTTAACTCGAAGTTGTGAAAATTATATTCATTAATTCGAAGTCTGGCAAGAGAATGTAATGTAAATTTATTGTAAGAATGTGTTAACATGGAATTAATAGAGAGAACATAATAGCCAGTGCTTATCTAATGTAGGGAGTGCAGGGCTGAATTAGATACTTACAAGTCGTAAGTAGCAGGTAACTTCGCATAAATATTAGTACCTTGTGTATGAGATCATGGATTTAGTCAGTAAATGGCAGCAGTAAGCAATGTTATGTATAAGGATTGAAAGGGCCTGACAATGTGAATATTTATCAATTTCCTTAGAAAATATGATATTCTTTGTGTGTGACATTAAGAAGACAAGGTCATTTGCAAGAAAACTTGCCTGGATATACCTGACAGTGACAGCATAATAGGCATGATGAATAATATACACTAGTGATATTAATTACTCCGTGCTAGCATATTATGGAATAAGTATCATTTGCTGGAGGCTGTAGATTTAATAATTGTAGCATTATACTAGTTTACAGAGAAAGAAAGAGGTGAAATCATGAGACTATGAAGGAAGTAAACAGTCTATGCAAAAAATAGCATGTAATATAGGGAGAACCACATTCCTATATTTATTGACTTAGTTGTTTCAGGGCTGCTTCATGTTTGGTTAACATAACCATTGCAAGAGTGCATATATGAAGAAACTAAGAGCATGCATAGAAATGTGAAAATGTAAAGTGGAACAGGAAATTACATTGAGAGAATTTTTTCCTTTTACTAAGAGTTGGATATTAAATTGCTACAGTGATGTGTCTGCATGAAAACTAAACTGTGAAATATTGTTTATACAAACATCCGCCCCCCCGAGAAAGCCCTACGGGTGAAATGTTGGGTGCTATGAGGGTCTGCTTTGAAAAATAAAGAAATGGTCTGGCCCAGTGATGCTGAGGGTTGAGGCACTGGACGTCATACCTCATGCTACACCAGTGGCCAAGGTTCAGGAACAGGCCCAGGTCACCGGGGGTCATCTGGAGGAAGGAGGATTGAGCATCCAAACCGATGATCTCCTCTGCGGGGGTTACCAGGCAGTGGACTCCCATAGCACTATTTCTGGTGGAAGCACGGGTGGTAGGGTTGTGGCACCTGACAAATTGTCCCTCCAAATTGAATGGAAAACTGACAGTCATGGACAGATACTTCCTGTTGACAGCCTTTACAAAGGCACCTTCCAAGGATGGCCCAATACCAGAATTGCCCCAAATGGCACCCTGTCTATCCACCAAGCCAACTACAGACATACCAGTTTGTATATCCTTTCTGCTTTGATTGATCCACCTTTTGTGACAAATACCAGAAGACTCTGCAAGAGACTTTTGTATTTGCAATTATATAGCTACTGCAGCTATGTTCCTGTCTGTAGTACCCCCTACTGAAGCAGAACTTACTGACTGTCCTGTACAGGAACCTAGACCATAGTTTCTGACTGCACCTCACATCCTGGCACACTTGTAAACAATGCATAATTCATGCACATTCCTGTCATTTTCAATCTCACACATTGGAATATGGCGAATTTAGTATGTGTTCTAGAACTAACACTCTAGGTTTTATAGTACTATGTTATTAGATAGTCTTGCAACATATCAGATATGTACACAAGACCCAGTGGCTGGTCCACATACTACTGTACACTTAGAATTATTCTGATCTTGATCCAACCCCAATAACAAGAAAAATTCCTCATTACACAGGAGGTGTGCCACTGCTGATGTCACTGGTTCAACTTGCACCATTTCCATACTTTTTGTCAGCAGTGCACAGTGGGTTGCCAATAAGGGTATGGGAACCAAGCCTAACATTCTCCCCCTTGTTGCCTTACTGAAAAGGCAACAACACTTTTGTGAAAGTAATGGGTGCAATATCCATTGTTTACAGACCCTACAAATGAGCCTTGTAAAGGAAATGGAGTTGTTCATGGTGTTGTTTTAGAGTGTGCCATAGGCAGCACAGTGTAAGGAGCAAAAATAGAATCAAAAATATTTGAATAATAATAACAAAAGCTTTAAAGTTAACTCTAACCATGTATTGGAAAGTGAAGTGCTTAAACATCCTCCCCAGATAAGGGTGTTAAGGGCCTCTCCAACTTTGTAGATATTATTGCTGATGTAGATGACATGGGTATCCTTTCTATCTAAAAGTGCCTTAAGTGACAAAGTTAAGTTATCAGTACAGACATTAAAAATGGATAAATACTGAAGCACAGCAAGTAGATATTCAGGGTAAGTATCAATAATGTCAGGTTCCAGGATGTGAACAGGAGTAATCACAGTATAATCAATTACAGTAGTTTGATGAGGAATGAAACAGAAGTTAGGATATGGTATGTCACAAGTTTTGGACCCATAAGCAAAAGATTTATGATTAGTAACTACACAATACTGGCCATCCGAATTATATGACACTCTCACTGTAAGGATCCACCACTTCTGCAGTTGAATTGGGCAGGTGAAAGATTGATTTGTGAGTCTGGTAGTGAAGCAATGAAACTCTTCTGCATAGTTCTGATAGAGACAGTCAGTGTTGCTCACTGGTGATGATGTAGCTGAAGTTGAAAATGCTGTTGCCCTAGCGGTACCAGTTTCATTTTAAGAAATGTCAAAATCCAGAGTAAAGGACCAGTCAATACTGTCTGGTGAATATCCACAAACTGGCTTGATGGTGTCAAACACATGACTTCAACATAAGTAGTGGTAGCCCTTTTTGGCACAGCAGTCTGTATCAGGCACCACCCAAACTTCCAGGGTGGGATGGAAGACCAGAAGAGGTGGGATGTCTATTTTCTCTTGGTAAATGTCCTCATTGAGATACCCAATGGAATGGATGGAAGCCAGTCTGTCAAAGATGGCAGTCTGTGGATCAAAGCATGGCAAGAAGACAGTGAAGGTCACAAACATGGTCTCATGGATGGTGCAGTGGTTGGCAATGTAGCATGAGCCCCTGTTGGGATGGCTGTGACATAATCTAAATTTCTAGTAGTAGATATTGGTATAGCAACAGATTTAGACATACACATTGTAACACAAATAGTGACTCTACAATGTAGACAGTACATTTAGCAAGTCATCTATCAAGGATAATATCTGGAATACATCCAGATTCCAAATCCGGAAGAGAATATTGATAGTGGTTTATAATATAAGAGCCATAAGCAGAGCATAACATTTCCTAGCAATACATTGCTTGTCTGCCTCCTTGTTATTCTGGCAAAGAAGTTCATTGATTTTATTCTTAGTGTCATTAAAACTCTTGGCAATGTCATGCATATTATACACAGTATATCACTCTTCTTGAATTAGCCCATCTACACCATGCAATAAAGGGGTTAAAACATTACTTTTCATGCCAGTCTGGAATGCAACTGTTTGGCTTTTAACGGCAGCAATGTCTGCATGTCCATCTGCAACTGGTAACTTATAACCTAGTATTCAGGTAGGTGTCTGTGCCTTCCTGAACATTTATTGGGAACATCTATGCTGACTCCTTCAGGGATGGTGGTGGGTTTGTTTCATGGAGTGTTATATTTTCCCTCTGGGTGTCTGAGAAGTGGAAGGAGTCACTTTAAATGTTGGTTGTAGTTGGATATAGTTTTCATATCCTTGCCATTGACAATAGGGAGCACTTCAAGAAGGATGATCAAAGCAAGATAGCCATCTTACGTGTGTGCCTGTAAGGGAAAACGAGAAGGCCACTAGGTACTATTCCGCCCAGTGTGGTTAGGAAAAGTAATTATTCTCCTTTATGCAATTTGAGCAATTAGTATGCAACCATTTATCAGTAGCTTTCTTCTGGTGAATATGTTTAACTTGGTAGACTGTGGGACTGAGTTTATTAATGATGGGGTAGGGTCCTTCCCACTTATTGGAGAAATGATGAGTAGGGTGTGCAAACCTGAGTACCATGACCTGGTCTCTGACTTGCCAGTCCACTTCTTATATGTGTTTGTCAAAGTGAATCTTAGATTGCTGTTGTGCTTTACCCATATGATGTGTAGCATACAGGTGGGTCTTGATGATGTCATCTCTCAGTTTTGGGACATATGTGTCTGTGGACACTTTGTCTACAGTGGGTGTATTCAGATCAATCAACAGGTGCTCAGGTAATCTCATAGTTCTATCAGTCATCACCTCAAAGGGTGTGCACTGGGTGGTCACTGAAGGAGTACCCCTACTTGCCATAAGGAGTAAAGGCAAAGGGAATCCCAATCCTTGCTAATGTCCTAATTGAATTTGGATAACATCTGCTTTATCCGTCTGTTGGCTCTTTCTATCTGACCTGAAGATTGCGGGGTAGGTAACGTGAAACCTCTGGTGTACTCTAAGAAGTTTGAGTGTTTCTTGAATAAACTCACCAGTAACGCTGAGTCCTTGATTGGAGTCTACCTTGAGAGGTAGGCCTCACCTGGAAAAGAGTTGTTCTATCAGGACTTTTGCAGTTGCCTTAGCTGTGCATTTGTGAGTGGGAAAAGCCTCGACCCATTTGGAGAACAGATCAGTGACAATGAGGGCATACTTGTTGTTCCTGCTGGTGGTGGTCAGAGGGCCAATGAAGTCAATTTGAATTGCATGCTAGGTACCAGATTTTCTCTGGAAAAGTAATTTATCATTCTTTTTGTTTGGGGCAGGATTGTTTTGCACACAACTAGGCAGTTTGATGTAATGTTTAACATCATTGGTGATGCTGGTCCACCAACCCACAGATTTCAGGCTTTGGACTGTACCCCCCCAGGTGTCCACCAGTCGGGGTGTCATGGACCTGGTGGATGAACTCAGATTGCAATGATTCAGGAACTATCCACAGCCTGTGGTTCAAGTCATTGGGCTGATATGATATCAGCTTGTTGTCATGTAATAGATGCAGTTTGTCTGCATGTCTTTTGTAGGGGTTGTTGGTTGGCAGTTCTTGTTCATTTCCTTTGTCTAGGTATCTGAACACTTCTTTCAGCCGATGGTCAGATTGTTATGCTGTGTACAAGTCCAGTGGCACAAAAGATTCAGTTTGCTTTTTTTTATAGCAGTTACATGTGTAGCTGCCAAAGCCACAGGGTGAGCCATATCCCATGTGTCCCCCCCTCAAGCACTCTCTTTTGCAAAAGTGTCTGCTCAGTTGTTGAACCCATGGTATGGATCAGACTTGGAGTGGGCCTTCACCTTGTGAATAAACAGTCTGTGCTGAAACTATTGGGTCAGAGTGTGAATGTATACAGAATGGTTTGTATTTCACAGGGGTGCCATCAGAAGGGGAAATAGTTCTTCTCCCAGAAAAGCAAGTATTCAGTCAGAGAGCAACAGACCCAGGTACTGTAGAGTCTGTGAAAATGATAGCATCTGTGGAACCAGGTGTATCAGTTCAAGAGCACAGGCCATAGTTGTCAGTTCTGTACTGAGAAGATGCAACACTGCAGTGCTTAGAGTGCGTGAACAGTGTTACCATTGGGGTACATGATTAGCATTCCAAATCCAGCTACCTATTCTCCTTGGTAGTACGTGGCAGAGCCATCAGTAAAGACATGACACAGGGAAGTGTCAGCAAGGAGTTTTGAAGTAGTGGGAAGAAAGGGTCCAGGATCAGGCAAATCAGGAGGTCGGAGTGTGCAGTAATGTGGGGATCCTTGGTACAGGACATAATGGGCCAGGATTGAGGGCATTTTAGCAGTGTGGATCTGTATGTCACAGTCCTGGAAAGAGGAGACCAATGAGTTAATCTGGCATTAGATACAAAGTCATCCTTCACTCTGTCTGACAGTAGGAAGTTTGTGGGGTGTGATTGGTGTGCAGAATTATGCGTGAATACCCAATGATTGTCAGAAAGTGCTTAACAGCCCAGTAGGTAGCCAGAAGATTTCTTTCACATAGACTGTACTTCTGGTCTACTGGGTGCAACATCTGGGATGCATAGGCAATAGGTATCAGAATGCCATTAACTTTTTGAGCAAGTACTGCTGACACAGCAGTGTCTGAAGTAGTCATTTCCAGATGGAAAGGTAAGACTGGATTGGGGTTAACCAATGCTGGAAAAGAGGCCAAAGACTGTTTCAAAAGGGTCACAACATTGGTGTGAATGGGACCCCAAGTCCAGAGGACATCCTTTTTCAAAAGCCCATACAGAGGGGTGGCCTGCTGTGCAAAGTCCCAAATGAAATCCCTGGAATAGTTTACCATTCCCACAAAATGTCTGAGTGTTGCTATACTGGTAGGAATTGGCAAATCCCGTAGGCCTTGGATCTTCTTCTAGGTTGGGCTTCTGCTTTGTTCTGTGATACACAGACCAAGGAAAATAATATTTTTCTGGCACAATTGTGCTTTTGCAGGGTTGGACTGGAGGCCTGCTCTCTGTAAGAGAGTCAGTAACTCATCAAGGAGGTCAAAATGTTGTTCCTTAGTGGCAGTTGCCAAGACTAAGTCATCAACAAACTGCAGAAGACACTGTGGGGCAGAGAAACCCTGCAAGGTGTCCATCATGTGTAGATGGAGGAGGTAGAAGCTGTTGTGGAAGCCCTGTGGGAGGGAGATCCATGTGTACTGATGATCCTCACAGGTGAAAGCAAACTTGTATTGGTTTTTCTGAGCAAAGGGCAGTGACCAAAACCCATCAGAGATGTTGAGGGTGGTAATCCACTTATGATCTGGTGTTAGCAACTTGAGCACATCTGGTGCTGATGTTACTCTAGGGCAGCAGCTAGGAGTAACAGTTGAGCCTCCTGTAATCAATAGTGAGCCTCCAAGATCCATTGGGCTTTTTCACCACCCAGATGTGTGAGTTAAGGGTTGTTTCAACAAGGTCTGATCAGACCTTGCTGAAGAAGGGACTGAATGGTTTCTTTGAGTGAAGGTAAAGCCCCTGAAGGAAAAGGGTATTGCCTTTGCCTGGCATATTCAGGGCCTGGAATTTCAGTGCTGGTCTGCATTCTTCCACAATCATGTCTGTGTGTTGCAAAAACATCAAGGTGGGGCTTCTTCAGAATGGGCAACAGTTCATTGAAGAACTCATGTGTCTGGAACAGAACTATGACTTCATATTCCTTGTCATTGACCACAATGGCAGCCACCAAGTGGAAATCAGGATCCATGACAGTATGGTATTGTCCTTTGACTTGAATCAAGATCCAATTTTCTAACTCCACTACATAGCCATGTAGTGTTAGGAAGTCAATTCCTAGATTGCTGGGATGATGACGTGATACCATGAGGTCAAAGTGTGATTCGTGTTGAGGATTTTGAACACTAAGGGAAGGACAACAGAGCAGTAGGTAGGCAGTCTAGTGCCATCAACACCTTGAGCATTGGTCCTCCAGCCAGTGGACCAAGAAAAAGAAGCTGGGTTCCCATCATGTAGTATAAACACAGCTGTGCCTGTATCTAACAGCACAACAATATGGTGGCCCCCGACCATGGCCTTGGTACAAGGTCGTCCATTTGTGTCAATAGTAATATTGTTCACAATATGGACTGGGGCCTGTAACGTCAATCTGAACTAGTACTGGTGTCTTCAGGTGGGTCTTGAAAACGCATGCCAGTAGGATCTTGCCAGGCATCTTCCAAGTCCTGCATTGGATACAGGGAGTTCTGGGTACTGGTAGTAGCTGCAACAGGTGAGAAGTTAGAATTAGGGCCTGCTGCAGCCTCAGCAGAGGAGGTTCCATTATCTCCTTGGCCTAACGAGGACTGGGTCACCCAAGCTAATGCTGCAATGGCCTGCCTTGCGATAGACTCTGCCACTGACTAGACTTTCCCATGAAGTGTGCAGAGGTTGTTATTCTCCGCTACTACCTCACAGTAGGAAGAGCCTTGTTGATATTTTTGATTGCCCTGGTTGTCATCCTGATTGGAATTGAGATTATTCCAGTTTCTTTTTCTGTTCCCATTTCCATTGCAGTCCCCCCCTTCTTATAGGTCTGTTTGCCATCAGAGGGCACAGCCTTATTGTCCTGGGTCTTGCCTTCCACCGTGTAGTGGGTTATGGATTTGCTGGCAGCGACCATGGTTTTTGAGCCAGAATTCAAATCTCAGAGATAGATCAGGTTGACACACTCAATTCTCGTAAGAATGTCTGAGAATTTGCCAGTTCTGGGGAAAACCGTGGGCTTGACCTTGTCATGCACTGCCAGAATCATGTTCTGAATAACAAGGTCATGTATTCAATTTGATCTCTGTTCGCTAGCTCTTGTGACAGCCATTTGACAGTATGGTAGGCCAACCATAACCGCTGATGGTATGACATTGGACTTTCCTTGGCATACTGTTTTACAGGGTGGACCAACATAACGTCAACCACACCTGGGGAGTATGCTGCAATGAGTTCCGCAGTGATGTCATCAAAAGTCTCATCCATGGCTTGACAGATTTCCTCTGAGAGTTTTGCCCAGAGGCCGGGGTCTACAGTCAGTTATAGGATCTGTACTTGATAGGCTGCCAGCAGACTGAGCATCTTGCATTTGGAAAAAAACTTTTTCCAAATGACAGCTGAGATTGTCATTGGGGGTCATGCAGTCTATGCTGTCAGTGATCTGCTGCACAGAGTGAGCTGCCTGAATGGGGATTATTGTTCTGAGCTGCAGCACGCAGATCAGGAAAAGGGTTAGAGTGTGGCCATGAAGGGCGGCCTTCGCTGCAGCATCAGCTACAGAGTGGACAAGCGACTGCTGAGCAGCAGCCTCCTTCAACATGCTTTCCATGTGTTCGCTAAAGATCCATCTTTGCTCCACAGTCATCTGTGTCCTAGTGAGGGCAGCCTCATGCCTGATCGATCTCCTTTTTGTCTTCCTTTTTCAGGACAGCAATCAGAGGGGCTCGGCCTCGACCTCCGCACCTGTCATGGGATCACCATCTTTGCGTTGCCCATCAGAGTCACCATATGTCTCATGCCCTAGGTTTGTGCTATTACAGCATAGGAGGCCGCCATCTTGTAAATGGCAGGTTGAAGAAGATCCATTTTGAGAGTGTGACTGGGCGCCATCTTGGTTGGTGTCATCACCAGAACCATCATTTCCGAATGACGTAACGTCAATGGGTGTGTAATGAAACCAGCCTATCGCTTTGACATGACCAGCCAACACCTCTCACTGATGATGCAGTTTCACCATCTTAGCTCTGCACTGTATGTGAATAACTTTTATGTTGTTCTAGCCAACACCTCATACAACCTCTTTGTGCAACACTCTATATGCAATGCCATGGGTATCCCCAAGGTGGAATGCAGGGGTGATAAGATTGTTCTCCAACTGAGCAATGCATCAGGCCAGGATGCAGGCAATATAGCCTGTCCTTGGTATACCAGTGTCCCACTGAGACATTGGTACTGGGAAAACTTATTTTCCTGTTGCACCATCCCCTAAAGAAGTCAGCATGCAATGATGAAACCAATGCATGTGCACACACAGAGCATGCACAGCACTTGTCCTTCAACTGATGTCTACCACTCCAACTTCAACCTTGATATCCTCAGCTGCACTGCCACCCATGGTCACCCTAAACACTGAGAGCATCATTGTAAGAGCTGATACTGAACATTGTTGATACATTACTTGATGTTGCAAGGCTTATTTTATTAAGACAAGGAGAGATTTTGATTAGCATGTCACTTAGGATGATTGCAAGAGGTTTAATATTAGCCAAGTTTTAATGTTCCCTATGAAGTGATAGGTGATCATGGATTTTGCCCTGCCAGTTTTAAAGCTTTTGTCCTCCAGATTACCTTCACTAACTTCATCTTCAGTTACAATGCTCACATTGCCAATTACACTGCACTTCCTTCATCTCCAAGTACTGGCTTGTCTCCCTTCCTTTCTTCTTCTCCTCTCTCCTGCTCCCCCTGCTCCATATTCCCTCCACTCCAGGGACCAGAGAACCTTCTCCACTCCTCACCCACATTCCTCTGCTGGACAATCATCCTTTTTCTATCATCTGCCAACAGTCTGGCACCAGCTTTGCTTTTTCCTCCACCATTCTTCCTTAGGCTCCCATGGGCTGCAGCTAAAGCTCCTCCCACCACTCTTCAGCATCTGGTTTCTGTATGTGGTCCACCCTACTTATTTTGGTATCTCAGGTTTTTGGGTCCCCTAATCTTTTACTGATCCTTAATACACTGCATTTCTAGACCCTGTATTGCTTTCTTGTCAGATTCCCAGTTTTCCACTTGCACATGTATTTGTACAGCATAGTTGCACTTTAATTTGTTCCAAGTTTGTACCAAAGAAGCATTAATTTTTATGGCTGTGGTTGAATCCTACAGCCATTTTTCAAATGATCTGTTGCTCCTAAAATGGCTGATCATGGCACCTTCCATTGGACATTTGGAAGTATCCTTCTGAAAGTCCAACGGACCTTGTAACACTCTGCCATGACTGGCCACTACGGAGTAACAGCTGCACTATTTTGGCTGTTACTTCCATAGTCCTGGTGCCACCATCTTGTGAACCACAACTACACATGTGTGAATGCCATGCGTTCACAGTTGCGTCACCTCCACCATCTTGCAGATGGCATTCCTCTCATACCCTCCCACTGCTCCTGTCCTCCTTGCCTCCTCCCATCACTGGCAGGTAATAAAACCCTCCTGCTCACTCCCACTGCTGCAGTCCTCCCTGCTCCCTCCATTTCCCATTCCCACTCTAACATCAGGTGCCCAATCCCCGTGTCAGCATCATGTAAACCCCCCAACTCATGTGGCACACTGGGAGACCACCCCATTGTGCCCAAATTTAGTTTTTTTTTGTTTCTCTCCTGTGTTGACATCGGGGTGCCCAATCCCTGTGTCAGCATCATGTACCCCCCAAGTCAAATGGCACACTGGGAGCCCACCCAAGTGTGCCCAATTTTTTTATTCATTTTTCTCTCCCACCGACATCGGGGTGCCCAATCCCCATGTCGGCAACATGTCCATCTCCTCCACTCATGTGGCACACTGGGAGCCCAGCTCAGTGTGTCCAAATTTGTTGTTGTCCCCTGCAAATAAAGAAAACAGTCCCCAACATCTTTTTTTACCTGTAAAAAAGAACGTGGTCCCTCATCGTTACCCCAGTCCCCCCTCCCCCATCCCCATCCTCCAATGAGCACCACCTCCTGCACCCCCTTATCCCATACTTACCTCCAGAAGTCTGCGCTCATCTTCTCTGGACTGGGACATGTCTGCACTCTGCAAAGCTGAACCGAAAACTGAAAAATCAAAGGTAAGCCCGTATAATGGCACTCAAAGAGATTTTCAACTTATCTAGACATTTATTTATTTTTATTTAGTTTTGTTTACGGATAAGTGTGCTAGCCATAGAGATGACTATTTTCAGGCATGACCGGGGGTATAGGTAAACATTACAGATACACAACAAAAGATGGTTACAGCAAGGTATTAATAATAGTGTTACACAGCAGGTTCAGCAGCAGAAATTAAGATACAAGGTGTTGAGAACCAGGTACAGAACATATTTTACAGTTATAGCATGGTGATGAGACATTTTTGCAGTGGAGTAATACAGTGTGGGTCACAAAAAGAAATAAATAAATCTAGGTCAGAGTATACAGTGAGGCAACAAATACAAAAGATAGACAAGGCAGTAGATATGACCCTAAAAGAAGGCATTTAAACAGACAAGTAGGATAAGGGAAACAGCTGAATAAGTGCTAAGAGGAAAGAAGTAGGAGATGGGCAACTGGGATATACATATTTGGGGTCAGGTAAGCTTCAGAGATATCAGCCATGGCAAGTAGTGGGTGAGCGGGACAGGCATATATCAGCCATTTTTAGGAATTTTGACTCCACATTTTCAACATGGGGTTCTTGGAACCCCACCTCATGAACACTGTCTTTGTCATCTCATTACTCGGTCCCGAAAGGTGATTTTGTGATCACTACATGGAATAACCTTTTGGGACTGATTCACAAAAAAACAGTGACACTGTTCATGAGGTGCGGTCTCAAAAAACCCATGTTGCAAATCTGGTGACAAAATTCCCAAAACTGACTACGTTATGAGTGTGCAATGCGCAGTTTCTACGCACAATCCTAACTTCACCAATTTTTAATATTTTCACTCCTGAATTTCAACATTGCCATTTTTATACACCTCCTTATTAACAGCACAGCTGTCATTTTTCACATCCTGTCCAAAATATGTTTTCGCACCTGTGGCGCAGAACGGCTCAGTTGCTCTGCAAAATCACCTTTTGGGACAAGGGACTGAAATGAGAGCGGCACTTTTCATGAGGTGGGGCCCCAAAAAGGCTGTGTTGAAAATTTGGTGAAAAACCTCCAACAAATGGCCGAGTTACACCTGGTTGTTCCAAATTTTCTACGCACAGGTGCAACTTTGGTCATTTGGCAGCTCACCACAGCCATATTGGCTCTGGCTAGAGTTTTTTATCTTTGTCTGCACTTTGTTTTCCATACCATGTAATGTATTATATTATGTTTTTCTGTTCCTCCTGTCATCATTCCCCTGGTTCGCATGTGGAAATGAGCCTCAGCGCAGTGTGCCTCTCCTGTTTACCAGTTTTCAGCTAAATTAATAATAACAATACATGTAGTAGTAGTAGTAAAAATATTTATTCATAAAAATTTTATGAATTAGGATAAAACTTGATTGAGTCACAGACTCATTTTCAATGAGGTCCTCTTAAAGTGTTACACAATATACAGTACAAAAGCAAGTCCATACATACAAACAAAGATTAACATTACAAGGGATAAAGTCAGCTGTCTGTACATTTCACTTAACATCTTCAGGCATACATACAAAGATTAACAATTACAAAATGACTCAAAACTGGGGGCGGTGGTGGATGGGGAGGAGGGGGAGGGTGGCCCTACAGGGGGACCTGGAGGCTCTGGAAAGGTGGTCTAGAAAGTGGAAGCTGAGGTTCAATGCAGGGAAATACAAGGTACTGCACCTGGGAACCAGAAACCTGGTCCAAGTGTACACCCTGGGGGGGAAATGCTACAAGTCTCAATGGCTGAGAGGGACCTAGGGGTGGTGGTGTATGTCAAGATGAACAACTCTGAGACTTGTAGGAGGGCAGTGGACAAGGCCAACGGGATGCTGGGATGCATCACTAGTCTGATCACCTCCAGAAGGAGGGAAGTGATACTCCCTCTGTATAGTTGCTTGGTGAGGCCGCACCTCGAGTACTGCATGCAGTTTTGGAGGCCACACTTAAAGAAGGACATCATACTCCTGAAGAGGGTCCAGAGGAGGCCAACCAAAATGATCTGGGGCTTGGGGGACAGGACCTATGGGGAGAGGCTTGAAGAGCTAAATATGTACACATTGGAAGAAAGAAGGGACTGGGGGGACATGATAGAGGTCTTCAGGTACATGAAGGGGGTAAATAGGAGAGGAGCAGTCAGGGTGCTCTGAAGGAGGGGGACAACTAGAGGGCATGGGTGGAAGCTGGAGGGGGAAGATTCTGGGGAGAAAGGAGGAGGTACTACTTCACTGAGAGGGTGGTGGAGCCATGGAATGCACTGCCCAGGGGGCTGCTGGAGGCAGAGATGGTGGAGGAGTTCAAGAGGCCGTGGGACCAGGTACAAGGGAAGGATTCTGGAAGCAAAGCCCTGTGCAGTGAGAATATTCGGAACTGGGAAGGGAGAAGCCAGAGAGGGCGAATGGGGCAGCAAGGTCAGCTCCCAGGGTGGGGGCTGACCAAATGAGCAGACACAAAAGACTGTTAGGCCTACTCTGCTGGCATTTTAGTATGTTAGAATTTAAAAAAATAAAGTCAGATGTCCATACATTTCACTTAGCATCTTCATGCAGGCCTTTTCTCTACTTAGTTGAAAAAGTCAGCACCTACTATCCCATGTCTGAACTGCTATAGTGACAGCATTGTCCTGGTTTGTTAACGGAATTCCTTAACCGTGTTTTAATTAAGTTCCAAGTTTTTGTCTCTACTGAGTCTCTTAGATCAAATGGGATTTTAATCCATAGTAGTGTAGCTTGGTAGTACACTGTTTGACAGCCCAGTTCCAGGTTACATACTGGTAGCACCAGATCCAATGCTGTAGCAGATCGTAATGATGCAACTTCATCCCTTTTTACTAAATGGGAAACTATATTTGTGGGAAGATTGCTGACCATCCTTTTACGGATGAAGGCAAGCAAATGCTCTTGCCTTCTCTCCTGGAGGGTCCAGCAGTGTATTCTATCATACAGAAGACACCTGTGAGATAATCGTGGGGCATCTAAAATAAACCTGGCCAATCACCATAGTATACATCTAATCTCTCTAAGTCTCTTTTTAAGCCATTCAAGTATAAGATGTCTCCACAATCAAGTATGTGTATAATCATAGAATTTACCACTTTCTTTTTTATGTCTGTAGTCAAACAAGATCTGATGCTGTATAGAGCCCCCAGTCTTGAAATAAAAGCCACTTTTTGTTACAAAAATATAAGTACTTTTGGGGGTTATACTGTATCCCAGAGGCAGCATGTCCTAGGAAAACAGGCCATACAGTATGCTGCTGGAAAGCTGCATGTCCCTGATTTCCTCCAATGTATGTCATGTTTTGCTAGGACATTACTTCTCTGTGACATAAGCTTAAATGTAACTATTTTTGTGACCCAAAGCTGCTTTTATATCAGCACATGTAGCTTTTCTGGCCATTCAATGAAGCTTTCTAAGCTTGATTTCACCTCATTGATTTGTGTGACAATTTACAATATCAGTGATGGTCCCTTCATATTTATAGCAATATAAAGGACAATCTGCAAAGGATAAACTGTATCTTAATAGTAATTTAGCAAAGAAAGTGTTGGCCAATGTACAAAAAAAGTGTTACACCCTGAAAGCTGCCCTACTTCTGAGATTGTTACTCTGCCCCCCCCCCTCCGAAAGCTGGCTGCCCATCTCCCTTGCTTTAAAAAAAACTGATTTTGATCCATACCTTTTTAAGGACAGGTACAATCTGTGATGAGCAGCAAAACAAAAAAAAACACTTAGCACCATAAGCAAAGATTAGAATCATGACCTGCTAAGGGTAAACAGTGCAAAATAAGTAAACTAAGAAGGAAATGGTAAAATGGCAGCAGCTCATCTGAGAAGGCAAAATGATGCCCCAGGTTAGAAATGTTTGTAAGCTGTAGTATACACTGCATATGCCTGCCAACACCAGTGCTGTGTTCCCCTCCACTTATTTCCTCCACACTTCTAGCTCCCATTCCTTTAATGTTCCCCATTACTGTATGTTTACTGGTTGGCCCACTTTCTCAGTTCAGCTGCCTTTACTCTTAGTCACTCTCTTCTCTCTCTCTCTCTCTGGCTTGCCCCTCTTACCTTGCTCTTAAGCACCTGCTGAGTTCCCATCTGTGTCTCCTACTTACTCCTGTCTTCACTTAACTGGCATCTAATTCAGGTTGCCTCTGCTTTCTTTCTTCTACCCCAGTGCAACCCTAATTTGCTCTATGCCTTTTTTGGTAAGTCTCCCTTATTTATTGCACTCACTTTTTGGTTTGCATTTTATTTTTTATGCCAACCCTTCTGAGGGGTCATGTTATGATGTAATTTATTGTCCTGTTCAGACATTGCCCTAATTTACTTGACATTAGTAGGCTTCAGCTATTGCACTTGACGTTTTGCAGCAACACAGAACTTCCAAGTAACCTTGCTGGTACTACTTATATCCTCTGTTCTCCTTCCCTAGAATCATGCCTGTACATAAGCTTTGGCTAAGTGTATCATTCCTGGTCACCATTTTCTAAAGCAACAAAATAAGTTACAGTGAAATTGGAAACTTTGCACTGCACGTTTTGGGTTGAAGTCCTTCACGTTGCTTTGCTTTACAAAGCAAAGCATTTTTTAAAATCCATTCTTTCTTAAAACAAAATCTGGTAAGAGTTGACACAGCTGCAGTATCGCTCGCTGAGCTCATGGTAAAACAGTCTGTCAGAGCTCAGTACACATACATGAGCAGGTGCACATGCGTGACTTTACTTCCACAGTTGCGATGAAGTTGCGCATGCACACTGAGCTCTTGTGGCCATCTTGGCCATGGCGGACTGTTCTGCTGTGAGCTCAGTGTCCTTGCATGAGTTCACTGCGAAGTCGCACATGTGCAACTGAGCTTTGGTGGCCATCTTGAGCATGGTGGGTAATGGCAACAAAAGTAATGTGTCCGCGGAGGGAGGGGGAGTGAGCAGAGAGTCTTTGAGTTGCAGAATGATTGTGTTGCAACTCCAGATTTGTTCTGCAGATGGACCTGGCGGGTCATTTTTCAGGTGCTTGCAAGATGGCTACAGGCTCAAGCCACTGCAGCCGTAAAAAATACCCTCACTCCTGTGCAGCATGTAAGCATTCCCTCCCACACCATTAGCTAAAATATACTAAAGTTTCTCCAACTCCCACCCTCACAGCACCCACCTCCCTCCTCCCCCTTGTTTCACAGTGAACTTCATTTTATATATGTGATGATCATCCTTATAATAATATAAAAACCCCTCCCCCTTCCAATTCTAAATAATCAGTTTCTCATCTCCACACCCCACCCATCCCTGTCCCAATCAAACAGTACATCTCTGCCCTACATACTCACTGATTCTAGCACCATCCCCTACAGTACCCAAAGGATGCAACAAAAGTCAGCAAATAAACCTATAAAAAAAAAAACTCCACTTCATAAGCCTGTGACCAGCCTCTCTAATCACCACTTCATTCACACTGAATAATTTCATGATGATGTGCAGTAGTAACAACAGATTAGTCAATTTAGTCAGCCAATCAGTTGTTACTACTAGCATATAATAAAGGTGCCACTGTGTGTAGATATGAATGGCTGGCACTATGTGAAGTGACACCTTCACTGGTGCATTGATACTATGTGTAGTCTTCATCAAGTGAAGTGCCCTCTTCACTAGCCAAAGAACTATGGGAACTAGCCCTTCACTCTACATGAAGTTGGGCCACTTCACCTAGTGCTACACATATCAAACTTAAAAAAACTCTGCACTCATTTACAGATTGAACCCTGGGACAGCAGTCATGGCTGGGAGAAGGGGGTGCTTAGCCACTACTGCAGCCCTTTGGGCTTCATGGTTTCTGCCATCTCTACCAACCCTAGGAGTCACATATATCCCTTTGTGGATGTGGTACATGGCAGCCCCTGTGCCTGTCCCCATCCTGCCTAAACAAGTAGCCTTAGACATGACTCAAGATACGTTCTGCAGGGGGCACACATTTATATGTGTACCTATATGCCCTGGAATGCCCCAATGATGTGTATCCTACAGGAAGGTGGCCTTTTGAGGCTTTTCCTACCCTCCACCAGTATGAACCAGCCATGAATATTCTGAGGAGCAGATTCTTAAAAACCTTCATTTGCTGGATGGCTATATTGTAGCTTTCATCACATTTTTTTGCATCATTTTGTCTTCAAGATCTTTGAAGAGGTGGTTGCTGACCAGTTTATTAATTTCCTTGTCTCTATGAAATTCATTGATGCTCTGGAATCTCATGTATTATCTGTGCTGAGTCTATAATGTATTGCACAATATGCTGCTTCCCTATGGAATTCTTTACTAGCACACATTAAGCATCTCCCTTCTGATAGGTTATTTTCCTTAGAAACTGGTACTCAGTATCTTAAAAATACAAACGTATGCTTTTGTATGCAGGTATGAAATGATTTTGTTGACTAATTTATTGTATGTCTTCATTGCATTTTGTACTTTGCATACTGTATTTCTTGTTTTACTTGTTCTTACTTTGACCTCGGGTTGTACCTGAAAATGGAATGTACATTGCAGTGTGCCTATCTGTAAATTCAAATAAATAAAAATGAAAATGAAAAAAGTAACAAGGACCACTCTGTTGAGACTACATTAATACTGGACAACAATGGCATTCTTAATGCTAAAAGCCAGGTCCAGTTTATATTCTGATTCTGCTGAACTTCTCAACAGCCTTTGTTACAGTCAACCATCAGTTGATTTTTAAGCAGGCTAACCAAGGAGTTTGGACTCTCAGGTCTGGCTCTATCATGGTTTTGTCATATTTTTCTGACTTTTCATTCAGGGGTCTTTTAGCTCAGCATTCTATTCAACAAGGTATGATTTTTTTGGACTTCACTGTTCTGCATTAATATTATGCCTCTCAGTATATGTTTTTCAGTTTTCATATCATCTTTATGCTTAGATTTATATTTTGATCACTACTTTAAATGATGAAATCCTTCAAACCATTTACCAACTGCCTACCTGCAGTTTATCTGTGATGTGTCTATAATGTATTAAAAACTTAACACTGATAAAACTGGGGCTACCTGATGGCTCAAGTAGAAGCATGTTGCGCTTCCATGCTGACAAATCAGGGTCGGTATAAAGGCTTCATATGTCAGGATCAGGCAGTCAGGCTGGGGAGTGCTACTAAGGGAGCATGAGCCAGCTGAGGGGGGCTGGGACCTGGTGCAGCATCAGCCCTCCTCAGTGAGCTGGGGAGCTTACTCCTTCATGGGGGTAAAGTCACCATGGTGCACACTGCTGATATCCAAGGCCAACAGAGGTGAGGCCTGATGTCACAGGGTGTTGGAAAGGGTACAGGAAGAAGGGAGAAAACCAAGAAAAAACCCTATGTGCCATGAATGCCATGAATGATGGTCTCTGTGGTCCTCTAGCCTCACTCTGTGTGAATCCCTGCCAGCTTTGATGGTGGGAGGGGTGGCAGTCGGGGTTGGGGATCAGCAAGGGACCTGAAGGGCAGGAGTAGGAGGTGGTCAGGGCCAAACAGGTATATAAGAAAGAAAAACACTGACAAAACTGATGTCATGCATCTGTCACCTTTTCATGTTCATACCTGTGCAAAGCAAACATTTTGATATGACTGTTGGGTTTTGAGAGGTGTGTCACTGTCAGTCCAATGCAGAGCAGTCTGTATGGGACTCAGCAGTGTCAGACCAATCATCTGACAGGTGGATCATGACACTTCTCTAGGATTGCTGTGTGAAAACTGTGAATTTCAATGAAAAGATCTGGCTGAATTGTAGAGTGCTCTTTCTTTTGATCTGCATGATAGTATCACCCAGGAAGCACAGCTGATCAGAGTCATGATCAGCCTACTGTGGTCCTCCACCCAGGGTAAAAACAATCCCTCCCACCCTCTACCAAGTATCACTCCCACCTACCATTGCTTCACCTTTCCGTCTTAATTTTCTGACACTAGGGTGCCCGATATATGGTGCCAGCCATTACTCCCCATCTGTTTTCACTGTGTCACCAGGGATCCCACACTCAGTGCAACCAAATATAACCAAGGATGCCAACAGGCATGTGCAGTGTACACAACTGCCTACAATTTTAATATAACAGGGCAGCATTTCTGTTACTGAAGGTTTTCATTTTTGTTGCAGCATTTGAGCTGCCTGTCTCTGGTGTTGTGTAATGCTGCAACCTATTGAAGCCTATTGCTCTAGCACAATATCCACCTTACCTAAAGCTTGCAGCTTAATGTTTTTCTTCCTATCAGTGGTTGAGCCACAAGAATGGTGTGACTGGTTGAAAGGATTTCACAGCATCAAGCATAAGTATGGTTGGTTATCATGCCATGACTCACAAGATGCTAACTACAGTAGGATACAGGTGGGAGTCAGGTGGTGAGCTGCTCAAAAAAAGTGCACAGTACTAGTTGTCTAGCTGTGTTTTGGAATCTGTGCTTGGCATAACGGCATAACAACATAACAACTGGAGGATCGAAGAGCACAGAGACGTTGTTGAAGCAGCAGTCAGCAGAGAATGAAATAAAGTGCTTGTGCAGCAACAGCCATGGCACTTACCCAGGGCATAATGAAAGAATACAGTTCCAAGTCTGTATAGGTTCAACTCAAGGTTCCATTTATTTTTTGCCTTCAAGCAGCAAAAACAGATGACTCTCCAGGGCCTGGGGAAACAATGAAGTGCTCTTAATAAAGAATTGTCAGAGCATCACTTTATTATGGAGGGGGCTACCAAAAGGTATTCACTTATTAGTTCCAATATTTACATATGGATTCATATAGATGTTGGGGCAGAGATGGTGGGGTGAGGGGGTGAGGGAGTGGGAAGGTAAAGGGCTGTTTGTTGGGTAAAGGGGAAGAACAAGGGGAAAAGGGAAAAGGAAAAAGGGGTTGGGGAGAGGAGAGGAAAAAGAGGGGGGGGAGGAAAAAGTGGTGTGGAAAAGGGCAAGTGGGTACCTGGGGAGTTAGGGGTGGGGGAAGGGTTTATTTGGGGGAAGGAGGAAAAGAAAAAGTGGGAAAGGGGCAGATATTTACATTACCTAAATGCAGATGCTACAATATATGTGGTATTAGGTCAAAACTGGTGGACCCAGAGAAGAAAGAGAGGAAGGGGAAGGTCGAAGGGAGCATTGGGATACAAATGAAATGGAGGTATCAGCAGCAGATTTAGAACCAGAGCCTGGAAGTAACAGCATTATGAATCTATCAGAACACTACCTTATAGAACAGGAAAATCAAGTACTAAGTAAGGGACTGTCATTTGTGCCTACTTCAGATTTAGATTTCTTTCAGACAACTATAGATTTGTATAGACTTTGCCGTGTCCTGAATTTGAGGTACTTCTACTACAGGGAAGATGTCATCATGAGAGTGATAGCAGTGGACACAACTGTGAGAAATATCTCCTCAATACAACCCACAGTCCCTTCCTCCACTAACAATGATATGCCTTAAATAATATCAATGCAAAAAAATTTAGATGCTCTGTGTGAATCAGAATTGAATTCTGAACACAATAACACTGTGAGGAGAAAACCAAGTACATTCTGCCCTCCACAGTAGCCAGCAGTAGGTACTTTCCTAAAGTTATATAAAAGAGATCTTGAGGTGTTGAAAAAAGATGTGTTTATGCCTAGTTACTGCAATGTATCAGCCTTAGAGAGAAAAGCTTTAGAAGGTTTAAAAATAAATAACAAAATTGTTATTAAACTGTCTGATAAAGAGGGCAGTAGTGTGATACTCAATGCAGCTGAATATAAATAGGAGATGGAAAGGCAGCTAAATAACAAAGACTTTTATATGCCAATAAGCACTGATCCAGCAGCAAAAGTAAGTATAAGGTGGATGAGTTGTTGAAATGGGCTCAACAAGAGGGTTTAATAACTGAAAAAAGAGAGCATTTTTAACAACTGAGTATCCCCTGTGAGCCCAGTTTTGTAAACTCCTAAAATTCATAAGAGCTTGGTTAAAATCCCAGGAAGACCTATTATTTCAGACATTGGTACAGTTACAGAGCCTTTAACAAAGCTTGTTGATGATAATTAAAAAAAAATGGTTTTTGGTCTACCATCATACCTCTTACATATGGGAGATATCCTGAATGAATTAAGGGATGTTAAATTGGAAAAAAGTTCAATGTTGGTCACATTGGACATTGAATCATTATATACTAATATTCCCCATGATGAAGGTTTGAGGACATTACGCTATTACTTAGATAAGAGACGTGAGGGAACCAGACCAGATACTGAACTTTTCATAGACATGACAAGGATAGGTTTGGAGGAAAATGTTTTTACATTTGGGAAGAAATGTTGTCAACAACGAAAAGGAACAGCAATGGATGCCAGTTTGGCAACCAATTGTGTGAATTTGTACTTGGGCCACTGGGAGAAGGGGGCTTTTTGGGATAGACTTGCTAATCCTTTTTTTGGAAAGATCCAGGTGTGGAAATGCTTTATTGATGATGTTTTCATGGTGTGGTAAGGGAACAAAGCAGAGCTAGAAAAATTCATAGAGTATTTCCATGCAATATATTGTAACCTTAAATTCACATGTAATATGAGTGAATCTGAAATTCCCTTCCTGGATTTAACAGTGATGGTAAAAAAAGATGGAAAAATAGCTACTGCACTTTATAGAAAACCAACAGACAGGAATACTGTCCTAGTAATGAGTAGCTGTCACCCTCACCACACCATTGAAAACATCCCAAAAAGCCAGTTTTTTTCACATTAAGTGGAATTGTAGTCAGCAGGATAAGTTACAAGAGGAAATGTTGACTCTAAAAACCAGATTGAAGGAAAGGAGCTATGCAGATACTGTCATCAAGAAAGCTGTTAAAGCCACTGAAGAAATAGACAGAGAAATACTGTTAGAGAGAAAGACACCAGTTACTGCGGCACATGGTAGCCAGGACCAGATTAACTTTGTAACAACCTTCAGCATTAGATCCTGCAGGGTGAGGGATCTTATATTCAAAAATTGATTTGTGTTAGGTGCTGATTACAGGCTTAAAACAACAGCTAAGACCCCACCAAGAATGTCTTATCTCAGGGACAGAAACATTAGGGACATCCTGGTACATTCGGCACATTAGGTAAAAAAGGATGAGTACAGAAATTGGATGCCACCCCTACCAAAGGAGTGTAAAAAATGTGGGTGTTTCAAATATTGCTCTGTAATAAAGGAATGTTCTTTGTTTAAAAGTCCAGAGGAAGATAGAATGTTCATGATAAATGAGTTCATTAGCTGCGACACCACCTATATACTGTAGTCCATTTATCTCTTTGTACATGTGGGTCATTTTATGTTGGGAAGACCAATACAAAGATGAAGGAGAGAGTGGGGGTCCATATGAGGACAATTGTAAATGGTAACTTGGATTATGTATGGGCACATCACATGTTAAATGCTACAAACAAGAATGAGCATGAGCTCAACTTTATAGGCATAGAACACGTGACATTAGGGCCAAGAGGATGGGCTAGAGTAGAGATGGACTCCTGAGTAAGCTAGAATTGTTTTGGATATACACTCTTGTAGCCTACAAAGGAAAAGGAACTCAATGAACAGACTGAGATAAAGCCTTTCTTTAAAGATAGACACTAACAGTGTGTTATATGCATCTTTCTCTCTTTTTTGTTTTTCCAGGTGCATAAAATTATCAAGGAATTGTGAACAAAGTGGTACTGTATGTCCTGTCTTTTCTTCTAGGCCTCTATTAATACTGTTTCTTGTTCATAAGTATGTAAACACTTGTGTCTATGTACTCCTTTGACTTACCCACATACAGGGTCTGCATTTAGGTAATGTAAATATCAGCCCCTTTCCCCCCTTTTTCTTCCCCCAAAACAAACCCTCCACTACCCCCTCATCTCCTCTGGTACCGACTTGCCATTTTCCACCCTTTCTTCCCTCCACCCTCTTTTTCCCTTCCTTCTCTCTCCCTCCTCTCTCCAACCCCCCTTTTTTTGCCCTTCCCACTTTCCCCATGTTCTCTCCCCTTTATACCTAACACACACCACCTTTTCCCCTTTTTCCATTTCCCCCTCCCAACCCTCCACCATCTCCCACCTACATCTGTAGGATTCCATATGTAAATACTGGAACTAATAAGTGAATACTTTTTGGTAGCCCCCTCAATAATAAAGTGGTACCCTGACAATTCCCTATTAAGAACACTTTATTGTTTCCCCTGGCCCTGAAGAATCATCTTTTTTGAAAATAGAACAGTTTTTGACTGCCTTGAAAATGCTGAGACTGTCTGTCTCAGAAGAGAAAGAACATGTACTGTACTTTTCAACAAAGTTTCATCTAGCAACTCTGAAATAAATACAGATATGGATGTGGACGTGGACATAGGAAATATATGACTTATTCAAGTCATTAGAGAAATCATATGTTAAACAGCTAAATCATTTTTTCAACCAAGTCACTCGTGAGTGCTACTTGGACCAAGCTCAGAGTCCTCACAGCTTAAGAATTGATAAATTTCCCACTTACGGGTTACAAGAGTTGGACTTTAAAGCTGAATGGGAAGGAGCTCTAAGTGAATGTAAAGATAAATTAACTACTGCCCTTATAAACCAGGACAAAAGACTCTTGATTAAGCTTAATCGAGAAATTGATTCAATTCAAGAAAAGTTAAAAACATTTAAAGACCATACTGAATTTGAAAAGCTTAATAAAAGTTATGACAGCAAAGTTGAAAAAGAACTGGTAAAAAGGAAAAAGACTAAATTAGCAAGATATAAGGTCCAGAAACAAATGATTTGATACCTTTTATTGGACCAACATGGATGTTACAGAAAAGAACAAAGTGCTTTAGCTTTCGAACCAACCAGGTCCTTCTTCAGAAGCTTTGTGGCAGTTTTTTCAAGATATAAGGGTGACTATGAATGGGGAGAAGTTCTCAGTGGGGAACGCCTGAATTGTAATATCAATAATCGTGGAAGGTCATTGAGCAGAGGCCTGTCAAATGGAAACAGAAGGTACCATAATACATCTAAAAATGTTCATTTTCAAGATACTGCTACCCCAAATGGCAATTAAAGAAATGAAGAACCTGCTAGTTTGGCAAACATTGCCATTGCCACCACCTCTGTTTCTACTTCAAAAGCACCTGACCCTTTAGTAAAAAAAAAAAACAGGCAAAGCAAACCCCAAAAAAGTGATTACAGAAGAAGAGCAGAAAGAGGGAGAAGGTGAGGTAAATGATGAAAACAGCACTTCGAGGAATCTATGAGGAAGGACATATCAATTGTGAACCTTTCTAATCAAGAACTAACAAATGCACAATTATCTGTGTTAAGGAAGGTGTTAAGTGTTGTTCCTGTATCAAGGCCTGATTTTTTCAAAGTTAGTGTTGATGTGTGTAAACTGATCAGTAACCTTAGTCTAACTGTTTTCTTTCAGAGGTGTGATGATGAGACCAGATAAAGTGATTATGAAGATAATATGGGTAATCAGGCAGACTATGGAGAGCAGGGCAACCGGGGGGGGGGGGATTCTAAGGATATTGATTATTTATTAAATGAGTTGAATAATGAAAAAGTATTAAATAATGATAGTGCAATAATTGATGCTGCTGACTTAAAATCATTACACGGGTGCTTTGATCTCTCTGATGCTGCCACGAGGGTGGATTCTATGCACACCAAATCTGGTTTTAAACCTACATTTAAATTCTGTCCAAATGTGGGATATAATTCCACAATTGCAACTTTTGAGAAGTTGTTGTTATCAGGGATAAATTATATATTTGAAAAAAGTAAAGAAAATCAGTATTTTAACCTGAGTGTTGAAGAGCAAAAAGCTTTAAATGAGTAAAAACAACTTTTGGGGGTAATAAGAAAACCCTCGGACAAAGGAGGTAATTTGGTAATTATGACAGAATATTGATATAAAGGGAAATTGCTTGATTTATTAAAGATCAAATGGAGTGGTTTTTCATGCCTTTAAATAAAAGTGTGAATTCACTTGAATTCATGTCCCTGTGTCTTAATTAGTGTTTTCTGAAAATGTCATGCTGTTTGCTTTTGTGGTTTTCTTTAAATCAGCATTTGTTAATGTGCTCTGCATTAACTGAAAACAATGAAGTTGTTTCTGTCCCTATCAGTGAGCAATGACATCATATTGGCTAGCCTACTGCTTCAGTAATTAAGTCCCTGACAGACTGAGAAATCAGCTTGTCTATATCATACCTGTCAGTTCTGTCTCATCAAAACTCTACATTGTTTTCTGGTTATATAACACAGGGTTGTCTAATGGATATAAAATAAATCTAAATATTGTTTATTTATAGAAGTAGTTTGACTTTGCTGTAGCCTCCACAAATAGGTTCATGTGAGAATTTAAAGCACAGAAGCGGCCACCATGGAATTGATTTGGAGCACAGAATTATTGTCCAAAGTACTAAGAAAAGGATCTGGCTGCCCAAATATACTGACAAAAATGAACTTTTAGACTAAGTTCAATTATCAAAAAGTATTTATTGAATAGATACACCTAAAACGTAGAAGCAAATTGATCCCCTACCACCTGGATGTGGTGGCAGAGACAGGACAGCATGGTGCAGAAGCCTTGACTGTGTAGCAGGACAAGGGGGGCATCAGGGTACAGCAGCCATGGCTGGGGAACAGGGTGCAAGTGGTGCAGCAGCTTTGCCCACTTGGGGCAATGGAAGCTGGTAGCAGGTGCAGCAAATGCCCCATTTCTGGTGGCCTGGGGAAGCATGGTGCAGCAGCCCCAACTGTGAAGGCAGAGGTCCTGGGATTCTAGGGCTGTGCAGAGCACAGCAGCCCTGACTGTGGAGACAGGAATAGGGGGCAACGGTGCATTGGCGCTAACTATGGGGGTGGGGGACAGGGGGAAGCAGAGTGTAGTAGCCTCAAATGGGAGCAGGAGATAGGGAGCGTGTGGGGAAGGAGAAAGGGGACAGCAGAGTGCTGCTGCCTCAACTGTTGGGCAGGAGACAGGAGAATAAGAATGCCATATAGTATTTCTAGTTATGCACATACATGTTGTATTTCCACACAGGAACCCTCAAAGAACTGACATTTTTGAGTACATCCTGTTAAAAATAATTAAGGTCTCTGCTCATTTGAATGTCAGGCACCTAATATATGGAATAACTTACCCCTTTCTTTAAGATCAGTTAACTCCTCTTCAGTCTATAAGACTAGAGTTAAACAGTATTTATTTTCATAGTTTATACTTACTATGATTGATGTTGTTGATGGATGTGTTATTTATTATATTGTGTCTTATGTTTTATGTATATATGTCTGGGTCAGACCTGAAAAAGGGCTTCAGCCCAGTGTCCCTACCCAGTTAACAAATAAAATGAAAATGAAAATACAGCATATGTTCCTGAAAAAAAACTGGCATTTGGAAGTTCATATAGTACATATTCCTGAAACAGCAGAGTGTGGCATGTACCTGTTTGCAAACAGAGTGTGGCAGACACATGTTTGTCAATTTGACAGAAAATAAAAATCATTCCCACTGTTCCCACATGAACCTATTCATGGAGGCTACATCAAAGACAAACTACTTCTATGAATTAACAATATTTAAAATTCTTTCATGTCCATTTAACAACCCTGTGTTATATAGACAGAAAACAAAGCAGTTTTGATTATAAAGAACTAACAGCTGTGATACAGGCAAGGTGATTTCTCAATCATGGATTTAATTGCTGAAGCAGCAGTCTAGACTAATATGATGTCATTGCTCACTGATAGGGGCAGAAACAACTTCATTGTTTTCAGTTATGGCAGAGCACATTAACAAATGCTGATTTAAAGAAAACGACAAAACCAAACAGCAGAAAATTTTCAGGAAACACTAATCATGATGCATGGACATGAATTCAAACGAATTCAAGCTTTTATTCAAAAATATGAAAAACTGCTGCATTTGATCCTTAAGAAATGTTAATGAGTATGCAAAACTGCCAAAGGATCCCACGTGCTCAGTTTTGTTATAATTGTATGATTTGATTGATCAGGCAGTATCTGAAGTACATATTAGTAAACAAGAACCAGAATATGGTAAACAGAATGTCCGGTGATGCTGACTTTATATGCACTGCCAAAATTGCATAAAGACAATAAAAAGCCACCAATAAGACCCATAATATCAGGAATAAACTCACTGTCATACAATTTGTGTAAACTGATTTGATTTTTTTATCTCCAACCGATGGTTACAACATTACCCTCACACATTCATGACAGTATGCATTTACTACAAAAATTGGAAAAATTTTATTTGGCAAAGTACATGCTCCTGGCTGATGACAAATGTCATCAGTCTCTACACCTGCCTTCCTCACAAACAAGGCTTAGCAGCTATTAATCATCATCTAGGTAAAACAACATTTACCAGGGGGAAACACCAGTTTTTCCTTTCTTCTTTGGACTTTATTTTTCACAGAATTTTGTTTACAGTTAATGGAGAGATTTATATTCAGAAACAGGGAACAGCAGTGGGGGCAGCAGTATCACCCCCGTATGCTAATTTGTATATGGGGTTATGGGAGGACAAATATATTTATCAGCAGAATGATTACAGTAGACATATTATTTTGACATACATTTTATTAATGACATATTGTGTATTTGGGATGGGTTGGAAAGTGAAAAGGAAAAGTTCATTAGTAGTTTAAATTGTAATTCTATGAATCTACAGTTTACATACAATACTAATCTGGAAAAATTGATTTTTTTGGATTTAGCATTGCAGTCTATTCCTGGGCAAACAATATCTACCAACAACTTTAGAAAACCAACCCTAGGAAATTCTCTTTTGCACTGTCATAGTCATCATCCATGAAAACTTAAAGAATCAGTTCCATTTGGACAATATTTGAGACTGCATCCCAATTGTTCAGATGAGGCAACTTTTAAGATACAGTTGTCTGATCTCCAACAGAGATTTTTAGAGAGGGGGTATGAACAGAACGTCTTGGAAACTGCATTATCAAAAGTGCAAAACATAGTAAGGTGCTCGTTATTTACACCCAACAATATCAGTAATTTGAATAGAATGGAAGGTAAAAGATGAATAACTTTTTCTACAGAATTTAGTCCACTAGCTGGTAAAATAGGAGCATTGGTCCATAGATTATGGCCTATATTAAAAGCTGACAAAGTTTTAAATGCAAATATCCAAACTGTTCCTAGGGTTTCATTTAGGAAAGGCAGAAGCCTAGGTGATGTGTTGACTCACAGTCACTTTATCAGTAGTAAAAAAACAGTAACAACGGTCTCTAGGAATTTATTGCCCCGAGGCTTTCTCTCATGCAAAAAATGTAATAGTAGTAAGCATGCATGTGAAGGGAAATAATTTATTAAGGATTTCTTCATGTTAGACATAAAGGAATTAGTAACATATAGCACTAACTTTGTAGTGTATGTTGCATGGTGCCCATGTAAGATGCATTATATTGGGAAAACGATTAGATCTCTAAAGAAAATAATTCAAGAGCATGTCAGAGCAATTATAAATCAAGATGAGAAAAATGCTTTAGGTTTTCATTTTAAATATCACCATAGTTCAAGAATAAATTATTTAAAATTTATGGGCATTGAACATGTGCCAATTCTACCAAGGGGTGGCAATCAAAATGATTTGCTGTTACAGAAAGAGACAACATGGATAGTTTTGTTTAATACAGTTAATCCTAAAGGTTTGAATGAAGAGGTAGATTTTAGACCTTATTTATAGATATGGATATTGTATATGTTTATTATAAATAAATAAAGAATGAAAAATAATATGCATTATCTTAACAGCATTTTTTCTTTATCTATTTTTTAGAGATCCTTAAGAGCTGAGGTTCTATACAGATAGCATAATTTATGATCAGGGTTGAATAATAGAAAAATAATTAATTTTGAAATAAATCATAAATAGATTTATATTTGAGAATTAATTAATACATAGAGTCAGTATGCTAGTTATAAAATTAACTTACAGGACCTGAACGCTCCACTCTAAAAAGCCTGTGCACGGTAAAGTTATACACAAAAAAAGGCAGGAACACCGGCACCAGACTAGCAGCTAAATATTTTAATGTATCATTTGCAAACCAGCAGATACACAAAATGCATAGATATACAGCCACAATCAAAACCATACACTGAACACAGAACACCCAAACAGGTTTCACCCATAGGTTTTATCAAGGGTTACTGGTCAACTCAGGAGTTTTGCTTTTAAACCAGTGTGAGCCAATCAAGTGTTTGAACAATATTTAAAAGGTGTAAACAACTTATAAAGTGCTAATGTTAAAGTGCTTTAAAATATAACAATAAAAAAAGCTTGTCCTAAAAGGACATGCTCACTCTTAAATAGTTCCAGACAGCTTATTAAATAAGTACGTTATATATTTCGTTAATTTTTGGTATTAGCTGATTGCTACCATTACAAGAAATAAACTTTGCAGTTGTACTTTTTATAACTTCCAATGGGTTCAACACAGTCACTTTCAAAATTTACCTGCCACCTTCTATGGCTGGCTATTGTAACTAGTGAATCACCTTTGGTAAACCATGCAAGGAAAGAACAAGAGGGAAATATAGCAGTTAGAATAAAGCTATAAAAGAGGATTACCCTAATCTATGATATTTTATATACAATCAGGGTGGCCTATTTTCAAATTGTAAAAACTGGGGCATTCTTTAATCAATCATATCATTTTAAGGCCCTAACAATTCTGCTCAATCGATAACTGCATGAGGGAAAATGGAATTAAGGTTTCCTTCTTCGTTTTCGAATATACAGTAGTAGCCGCAGACAGTGCCAGCTATTTCCTAAAATTTCTGGGATACTTCTAGAGAAATCTCCTGCTTTCTGCATTTCCACAGTAAGGGCAGCAGAGAGAAACTCTTAAGAAATTTTGTGAAATATCTGGAAATAGCTGGCAATGTCTGTGGCTACTAGTGTAGGGCATGATATCTAATCTAATCTATCATTTAACCCTGGTGAAAAATACTCTCCCAATTGGAAGATCCACATTACTTCTCTCTCTAATAACAGGGCATCCCCATCCCACCTTCCTAAGGTCACTTTATCTATGCCATGAAATTTAAACTCATGTTTTCCTCTTTTTTAGAGATTCTTGGATGTGTACTGCTAGAGGATTAGTGATCTTCCCTTGTGGTATTGCTCTAACATGTTCCCCCACCCTTAGCTTCAGAAGTCTAGTTGTTTTTCCTACGTAAAAACTCCCACAACTGCTCTGGGCCAGGTACACCACATATGTCGAATCACATGAGATGAAATTTATGATTTCAAACACCTTAGTAGCATTTCTACAAGTGAAAGTGGTAGTGTTTTCTATCACACTGCAATATTTGCAGTGTCCACATTTGTGGCTACCACTTGGCAACTTGGGCAGCCAAGTAGTTAGTTGTTTAGGGGGTGGGGGTTGGTAACAGTGTATGAGGAGGTCAGACAAATGCTTACATCTTTTTGTAGCTAAATCTAGGTGGAACCATAACCTCTATCCTCAAGGTGGGGTCTGACTCTATTATATCCCAATGTTGTAATACAATCTGTCTAACTGCTGCAGACCTTTTATTGTATGTACTGACAAAATTTATACAGTTGTTCAAATCTGAATTCCTCTCCTTAGGGGCAAGCAGTTCACTCCGTTCTATCAGACCCACTACCTGCTCTGCTTTTTCAAGACACTCCTGTTTGTAGCCCCTTTTTTTAGTTACAAAAATTAAAACTTGTTGATTGGTTAAGGTTTTTTACAAATCTTTTTTATGCACATGTTGTATTAAGTACATACTGTATGTATGTTGTAATACAGATATATTATTTATTGTGTGGTCACATATATTTTTGATATATGACTTTAAGATGTCACTATAGATGTAATAGTTGTCTATCCTTCTGTGGGGATATGCCCCCTGAGGAAGACCCACATGGTCAAAGTGCTGGGGCCATTTTCTCAGCATTTTCATGTGTCCTGAATAAACTCACAGTTTAGTGAATGTTTGAGCATCACAGTTTTCTTCTTTGTGTGCCACCTGTTTGTTTTCTCATCAGCTGCTGCTAAAATGTCTCCATTTTTGCTCCATCAATTATTCTCCCTACAGCATTTCATACAGGGCAACTCATTTCATCTCCAGGTCCTCCTAAACTGCATTGCCTGGCACTCTATTGTTGTGTCCCAGTCCAAAGTGCTTAATTAATTAACAGTTTCCTGATGCAGTCAGATAATAAGACAATATTGTAACATTTTCAAAGTCTGTCCATGTTGAGGGTTACATTTCTTGGGAGAAGGCAAGCTCAAACTCTTTCTTTTAATTGATGAGCCGCAAATAGCATTCTCAAATTTCTAGTGCATCACTGCTAAATATTGGATTTACACTTACGTGATGCATGAAGAGTGTGGCCATAATTGAGGGTGTAGGGGTGGTGTAGGGAAGTACATTACATTACCTGGTGACCAGACCACCAATTGCAAATAGCATTTTCTTATTTGTAGTTCACTGCTAAGTATAGGGGTATTACTTTCTACATGCCTTCTTTTTAGAATTAACGTTCATTAAAAAAATCAGATGGGGCAGAGCTTACCATCTACAATGGTGGCAGTGTAATTCTTTCGGGGGTCCGTCACGAGAGCCGTTTTTGCGATCATCCGCCTAAAGCGCCAGTGGTTTTATTCTGGTTTACCATACTCATTCTCTGGGAACCTCATGCTATCCAATGAACCTAATTTCCCCAAAATCATCCAAGGAGAACTGACTCTATGCCATGGTGTCATCCCAAACAGTGCCACAAGGAACAGGGCCATTTCAGACGGGCGCGCTGTAGTACTGGCTTGCTGACCAGAAGCTCCATAAGGTGCACAGCAGCGAGGGTAATCATGGCAGTGAAGCACTGCTCTCACCATGCATCTAGCCCTCAAATTAGCCAATCTGCCTCTAGCATGTCTGCAATGATGGCTAAGCTAGATAAAATTCTTACAGACACTGCAGATCTTAAAATCTCTACGCAACAAACCAATAAGGAATTAGCCACCTTGGCATCAAGAGTCTCTCATACTGAACAAAAGATTCAGCGAACAGTCTCCACCCTCACAATACAGGACAGCACACTCCAAGATCATCACAACAAACTGAACTATCTGCTAAATAAGGTAGTTGATTTGGAGAACTGTGTCTGCCTCAAAAACATCTGTAATGTAGGCATCCCTGAAAGGGCTGAGGGCAGAGACATGACTGGTTTTCTCATAAATCTTCTGCCTGAGTTGGTACAAAGCAACAATCTGCCCCCTCCTGAAACTGAACGGGCCCACAGATCCCTTGCCCCCTGTCCCCTGCCAGAGGAGCATCTTAGATCCATTCTGTGTAAGTTCCTGCACTATCCGGTTAAAGAATTCTGCCTCAAGCAAGCTCGAGACCGTGGGTCTTTTCAGTGGCAGGGATACAGGATGCAGTTGTTCCAGGACTTCTCATTAGAGCTTTCCAACCATTGTAGAGCCTATGTAGGGGTGAAACAAATGTCTTACTGTCTCAACATCCCTACTTCCCTAAGGTACCCAGCTTTGCCACACCTGCAGGTGAAATGGGGGCTATATTACATTTGACACCCCGACTGCGGCAGAACAATATGTGCAGCAATATCAGGACAAAGAACACAGGGTAGACACTCAGGGCTCACCTCGTGGTTTGCAAGATGTCAATATGGAGGTGACACAGGCTGCAGCCCAAGGGGAGACCGGGACAACCAGCAAGGAAGCACACCTGCCCCAGCCTGGCAATCTACATCTCGAGGACAGAAAGCCAAAAAGAGATTTGGGGCCACGCAGGATGTTTCTTTCCATCCAAGACAGCAGAGATCATGTAGCCAACAATGGAGGTATCGTCCTTCAGACACTAGCAGCTGCTCCCCAGGGGTTACACCAATTAAGACATCCAACAGATATGAACCCCTTTGTGACCTGAGCCCTCTAGCATTGGATCTCTCTTCACTGACCAAGAAGAATACGCTTTCTACTGAGATGGAGAAGGTTTCCGATACTGCTTGGTCCCCCTTGCCTGCCGACTGGGCCAGCTGCTTACCGGATGATGACTACATTGCCGCTGATTCCACTGAGACTTTGACTGAACTCTTAGATGTATCAGACAAGCTGGCACAGCTGACCTAAGAGGTCTTGATACCCTTTTTGTTTTCTATCCCAGTGTAGATCTTGGGCTCTACCTGCCCCAGGCCAATTATGACTCTGGGCTGACTAAAGGGGGAGGAGGGGGGAGAGTCTCATGAGCAATAAAGGTTATGTACAGCTTGAGTGCCCTGGGATCCCTGAAACTCTCTAAGCCCCCCACGGGGTGCTCATTCGATTGCCACCTACTTTCCTTTACCAACCCCGGATCCCTTCCCAGGGACAGGTAAGTTCAATTTAGGTGCTCCTGAGGCCTTTGCATACTCCAGCCCCCCCTATGATTGTGGGGAGCACTGGCATCCCTCATTTAAGTATATTTGGCTAAGCGGCTGCTGCCTTGCTTAGATATGGGTTGGCTCTGCTCATAGATAGCTCCACTAGCAATCAACACACTTTTCTTATACGCTGAGTTTTCTAGCGAGTTCTACTGTGGGGCAATATGCCTTCTCTTTCCTGGAATGGATGTTACCATGGGTTTTTTCTTGATTGGTTCTCATAAAACTGAGGTTCTATAAGTGTTAGTTCCTGTGTTTGTTCAACAATACAGCTAAAAGTGCTCTGGCTCTGGATGACGTTCCCTGGTTTTTAGAGGGTTCAACATCTCAGACAGTTTTCATGTTCAGTGTGAAACGTTTAATGTTAAAATTATTCCTACAAACATGTCAAGTGTTTATCATGTAGCCCACCACATTGACGCCCCAGAGCGGCCCCTTCAGGATCTTGGAGGAGCACAGGATCGGCTCCTTCCGTCTGTAAGAGGGGCCCAGTCTCTTTTGTATGGGGAGGGACCTCTACCCCCTAACCCCACTGATGAAGGTATTTCCCATCATAGGTCCGCCTAGTGATCAGTCCACCGGAAAGGGCCCACCTTACCCCCAGATGAGGGCAAGGAAGACCCGATTCTAAGAGTTATATAGAAAAGAAATCTTTGCACAGAGGTCAGGTCATAACTTATCTGCCTTCCTGGGAAGAAGAGGCACACCTGGGTAACATACACTCACAGAGTATTCGAAAGACAGAGTTCAGAGCAGAGGACATCACCTTTTCCCTGCACATTTTATGAGGGAAGAAGGCCTGTTGATAACAGATTACTATATAATTATTTACTCCCACCATGGATTCCCCAACACCGATAACTTTTACCACATGGAACGTTAGAGGCCTGAATGCCCCGATAAAATGCAAAAGGTGATGTCCAGGTTCAAAAAACTCAAAACACAAGTTGTCTTCCTCCAAGAGACAAAGGTCAATCATACAGAATCAGGAAAACTACTGAGGGATTGGGTAGGGTGGGAAGCACATAGTGTTTCAGGTAAGAAGAAAGGGGGTGTGTCAATCCTATGCCACAAGCAACTTAAGTGGAAGTTGGTGGACCAGCATAAGGACAAGGAAAAGAGATGGCTCTTACTGAAAGTCATAACAAATAAAGGGCCCTTAATCCTAGGTAACATATATTCCCCAAAGGACGATGCCCCAGAGTTCTTCAATGTAATCTCCCAAAGGCTGCTAGACATGTCTCACGACCGGCCCTATATAATTTTGGGGGGAGATTTCAATATGGCCCTGGATTACCTACTAGATAGATCCAATGCCAAGCCAGAACCCCATAGTAAAGCCCTGAAGACCCTGTCCGACCTACTAGCCTTACATCACCTTACCGACACATGGCGTAACCTTCACCCTACTGAAAAAGACTTCACCTATTATTCAGCAGTTTGATCAATGGCTAGTAGACTAGATTACTGGTTTTCCTCTACTAACTTAAACATGTCCATAGCAGATGCCTCTATCACCCCCCTTGTATATTTCCAATCATGCCCAAGTGGTCCTCCAGGCCTACTTCTCTACAAATATTGTTCACTCAGTGACATGGAGACTTGATCCCCTCCTACTGGCGGACCACCAGTTCCAAGTGTGGCTAAAGCAAGAGGTGTCCCACTATTTTCAGGACAATCCAGCATCCTGTGTCTCCCCACAAATGATATGGGAGGCCTTTAAGGCCACCATTAGAGGCAGGATCATATCCTATGCTCTCCATAGGAGGAGACAACGGGAAGAAGAGGCCCGGCAGTTAGAAGTCCAGCTGGCACAAAAAGAGGCAATCTACAAAAATGACCCAGATCAGCTAACTAATCAGTCTCTAATATATGAGCTCACAGTTCTTCGACTCAAACTTAATACCTTAGCCACTAGGAAGGCAGAACTACAAATGGCTAGACTACAGCATAAGTACTGGGACCAGGGGGGATAAGGCAGGGAAGCTCCTTTCCTACAGATTAAGGAAGCAACAGGCTGAATGCCATATAGATAAATTAAGGGATAAATCAGGAGTGGTGCAATTTTCCCCCCAAGGCCATAAATGCCATATGAAAGAATTCTATGACAACCTGTATAGCTCTCATGCTCCCTTCCTAAAGTCTAGTTTTGATGCTTTTGTTGCAAATTCCCCTCATACCAGAATCTCAGCTGAACATAGGGCCATGCTAGATGCTCCCATAGAAGAGGCTGAACTGCT
The DNA here is from genome assembly GCA_016271365.2 of Neoceratodus forsteri. Taxonomy (NCBI): domain Eukaryota; kingdom Metazoa; phylum Chordata; order Ceratodontiformes; family Ceratodontidae; genus Neoceratodus; species Neoceratodus forsteri. The sequence goes on from CM057455.1 coordinate 1,509,813,243, forward strand.
AGAAGCAATAGATGGCATGGCTCCCCATAAATCCCCAGGGAGCAACGGATTTCCCACAGACTTCTATAAAGTCACTAGGAGCCTTATCCATCAACCCATGCTCCACATGCTGAGGGATTCTCATACAGCCCAGTCCCTTCCCGACACACTCAAAGAGGCTGTGATAACTGTCCTCCCCAAGGAAGGTAAGGACCCTCTCTCCCCAGCAAGTTACAGACCTATCTCCCTGATAAACGCCGATGCTAAAATACTAGCCAAAATCTTAGCAACCAGATTGGAAAAAGTACTTTCATCCATCATTCATGAATCACAGGTGGGTTTTGTAAAAGGGAGATCCAGTGCAGACCACCTGAGGGCATTAGTGACCTTATTTCAACAGGCCTTCCAGTTGTCCTCTCCTGCAGCGGCCATTACTGTCGATTTCTAAAAGGCCTTCGACTCGGTAGAGTGGGGATATCTCCAAGCGGTCCTTAAACACTTCAACGTAGGCCCAAACTTTGGGAGATGGGTCAGCACATTATACAATGCCCCAACAGTGAAGGTCCTTACTAATGGCCTTCTGTCGGACCCACTGAACTTGCAACGGGGCACGAGGCAGGGCTGCCCTTTATCACCCCTCCTCTTTATCATGGCTATCAAACCCTTAGCTTCAGCCATTCGCTCCCACAATCTCATCCTTGGCATACAAATAGAGAGGGAAGAATTCAAAACAAAACTGTATGCAGATGACTGCCTCATCCTGACTAGAGATATTCAGTCTGGCCTGGATTCTGTTCAGAATATTTTTTCTAACTTTGAAGCCATCTCAGGACTCAAGATCAATAAAAACAAATTAGAAATAATCCCTCTTAACAAGCATACTATGGTGGAAATGGGAGAAGCTTCTGGTCTAGCTTGGGCAGATTCCCAGATTAAATACCTTGGGGTTACCCTAACACCTGATCTTCACAAACTTAGCCAGCTCAGTATGCATCCTCTGATATCCACGTTCCAAAAAAGAATTGAACAGATGGCAGCACATAAATCTCTCCCTCCCAGAGAAAATTGAGTCAGTTAAAATGATGCTAGCCCCCAGAGTATTCTATCTGCTGGCACATCTCCTGATCCTCATTCCTGACAAATGGTTCCAAAAACTAGATTCAATCATAGGCCACTTCTTCTGGGGGTCTTCCCCTCCCAGATTTAGTAGATCCAAGCTCAGGGCCCATTGGTCCAGAGGAGGGTGGAATCTTCCCTATTTCAAACATTGCATGTATGCCTTCATCACATGTGATGAAGGCATACATGTGATGAAGGCATACATTACATGTATGCCTTCATCACATCAAGGACATCACTGGTGTTCCATAAGAGTGGTCCCTCTCCCCCTTCCAGCATGGAGTAGAATTGAACAATCTATCCTAGGCATACGGCATCCTTCCATATACCTAGGATTGCTGCTACCTTGAGCAGCTGCCCAGTGGATTACTATACAGGTGGCCCATAGAGCATGGGTTCTAACAGCTAGACTAGCCAAGAAATGTCCAAGATTAGGAAGGTATACATACCTATGGGACAACCCTGACCTCCGTATTGAGGGTGAGACCTTTAGATGGGCTGCATGGGAAAATTGCATGATATGTACGATAGGGGACCTCCTCACTATTGGTGAATGCACTATTGACACCTTTCAGGGGCTACAAACCAAATTTAACTTAAATTCTCTGGACTTTTGGAGGTACCTCCAAATCAGATCTGTTTACCTCCACTGGAGGGACACCCAATGTAAATGTCAACCCTGTAAAGTACGGAAAGCCAACCTTGTCCCTGACCTGACACTTGGTGAATGGCTGGCAGCTCATAAGACTACAGCAGAAACTATCTACAGTGTGTAACGTGACTCCCAGCCAGATCCCACGAGTAAGTCTAGGGCCAACTGGCAGACAGCCCTACTCACTGAGATCCCTCCATCTGATTGGAATAGATGCTGGAGATTGGCCCAACAGGCATGTATTGACCAAAAGAGTAGGTTGATTCAGAAAAAGATACTCCACCTCTGGTACAGAATGCTGGCCCAACTTAAAGCTGTGGAGTTTTCCCCAACAGATAGCTTCTGGAGGTGTGACTGTCCAGAGGCTGACCTTCTCCACATCCTTTGGGCCTGCCCCCAGTTTTCCTCATTTTGGTCCAAGGTGGTACACACTTGCTCCTCTATCCTTGAGGCAGATCTACCAATGTCTCCATCCACCATACTGTTGGGGTGTCCCCCCAAAACACCCATTTGCTTGTATGGAAACTGAAAATGGCTTATTGCGGCTTCAGTTAAGGCGAAGCGGTTAATCCTTACTAAATGGAGATCTACATCCCTGCCCACTGTACAGGAATGGATTGCTTCATTAGAAACACTGGCCATGAATACTAGGCTGACCTTTCTGACCAGGCAACAAATGGCTACCTACTCTGACATGTGGTCTCCTTATTTACATAACATTGCCCGTCTAGCTGCCAACAAAAAACAGGCCCTACTCACTAATGTGGGGTAACTCACTCTCCTCGATAACAATAGACCCTCTGTGTTCACTACTGTGAAGGTAACCAAATACTGTTTCAATAACAGACTATATTGGTGTACTGTTCCTTTCCAGTATGTACGCATATTCATGTGTACATCTGACCTATAATGTCTTTCCCGTTTACATGTACATCTACTAATTGTTTACATATATTGTATACATCTGCAAAGATTTCAATAAAAAGTTTAACAGCAAAAATAAAATCAGATAGAACAATAACAGCTAACAGAGAAACTGGTCCATGTTAAGTTTGCCTTACTAACATGTATCTTTCTGCATTCTACTCTTAACTGCATAGCTCTCCATTCCTCTATTAACATTTTTCAAATAAAGATGGATCATCGTACCAGAAATGCACTCAAAAACTGTATATGGATTTCTATTTTGCATCTTCTCTGGATATTTTAATGCATAAAAGGAATGAAAAGCATGTTAAATACATTGTGTTGCCTCTGTTCAATAATGATATTTGTGCAACACATGAATTAGTATTTGAAGTTCACAGAAATGTTTCATAAATGTGTCATATACTTGGCCTTGGGCTCATTACTTAGAAAAAAAAAATCTGAGAAAGTTGTGCTGTCAAGACCACGTAAATTTCTTAGACCATCATTGTTGGCTCTTACCGTTCCTGAAGCCTCACTAAGCAAGTTTTGAAGAACACTGCCATGTTTTAAATGAACATTTGCATGCAAGAAACTCATCACAGAGCTATGAATTTTTTAGAAATGCATATTAATTTATGCTCATAGTGATACTGTTGGCAGCACATCCAAACAACTAAGAGTGTAACTGCAATTTACATGGGGGTACTATGCACCACTCCATTCCACTCACAGTTTTTCTTTCAGGATCAGGGTGGATTGAGAATGTAAAGCCAAGCATTCAGAGAACTAAGCACAGTCAGTGAGTGCACTTTTCCAAAACAATATCACATGAGGAAGGGGAGTGTTGAGTGGGGAAGGTGGCAGGGACTGAGTGTTCTGGTGCTGGAATAGTGACCTGATTGTGTGTGGCAGGGTGGGTGATGTGCTGGGGAGCTATCATTGTGCTGTCATTGAGGGGCCCAGTGCCAAAGGGGACTCTTAATCATGTCTGACATGTGGGGGGTTAACTGGTGTCAGTTTGGCTCTGTTGGCAGCACATCCACCTATGGGCCAAAAGATCATGGGTTCTAGTCCAACACTGGGATTGGGCACATCCTATAAATGCTGGCACCTGTGTGCAGTAATAAGGGCATGCTATACTGTCCCATGGCACTTCTAGAAAAGAGTATGGGAATTTCTCTGGTGTACTGGGCAGATTTCTCCCATTCACCAAAATACCACCAATGACCTCATCTGGTTTAATTTCAGATAGTTTGCATCTTTTCTCTGTCATCAAAAACTAACAAAAAAAAGCAGTAAGTGTGTTTGGTGCTAGGGGTTGGATTTATGGCTCCATGGATGGGAAGGGGGAACTCTAAGTGTGCCTGGCATAGTCAGCAACATTTTAATCCTTGGCTGGGGGCTTTTCTGGGGGCAAAGGAAAATGCTTGTGGAAGTGCCTGGTGCTGATTGGGGTGGGCCTGTGATTGCAAGGCTCTAGGGAGCATTAGTTTAAAAAATGGCACTATGCCCAAAATCGCTGCTGGACACTGTATAAAATAAAGCCGTAAAGAAGAACGTCATGTCACCTACAATATGGGGTTGGGCCTGCATGGAGGGGGTACTGCTTTATTTTGAGAAGTACTTCAGGGGATTTTCTATGTCTGACTCAAGTGCTATAAATGAGGTTGCTAGTGGAGAAATGTGGACTGTATCTAGCGTGATTCTATTTATGTGTGTGTGTGTGCATGTGTGTGTGTGTGTGTGGTGTGTGTGTAGGGGAAGGTGAGCAAAGTAGACAGCCAATGATTTCCAGGTGGGTATGAATGCAAATTGCTGGTGAACCAAGAAGGAAAGTAATACTGCCCATGTACAGATCACAGGCCTCACTTGAAATACTCTGCCCAGTTCTGGAGTCCTCATCTGAAAAGATCAAGTTCAAGTTTATTTCATCAAGAAAGCTTCATTGAGCAAGCACTTTTACAAGGAGGTCATGCTACAGGCAAAACACAGACAACAAATACAATAAAATAACAAGACATGAGTCAGGGCTAATGCAGGAGGGTGGATAATACCAAATGAATTATACAGTAAAATATCAAATTTGCATGAAAAGCATACTACAAGAAGGTAACAATTGGCATGCTAAAGCATAATACAAATAAGATATGAGACAGTCATGTTCAAACCAGCAGCATGGGGTGGAGATGTAATAAGTGCGCAATGATGGATACAGAGATCCCAATGTAATTGACAAAGTGCTAGCACCCAATCGAGGTTGCAAAAAAAAAAAAAAAAAAACTAGGGCCCAGCTAACTGATGTAGCAGTGGCAGTCTTCCTTAAAGAAGCTACTTATTAGGGTTTTGGCAATGTTCAGAGAGAGATGTAGCTGGATAGGTTAAGGGTGTTTTGGAGTTTGGAGTTTATTCCAAACCTAAGGGTGTTTTGGAGATTATTCCAAAAGACATTTATTTATTTATTTATTTATTCCAGAAGACATTGAATGATTGACTGATTCATTCATTCATTCATCCATCCATTCATTCATTCATTCATTCATTCATTCAATTCATTTAAAGGAGGCAGTATAGCACAGTGGTCTAAGGCTCTGAGCTGCAAATTTGGTGACATCCAGCAGACCAGACCTGGGTTTAAATCCCTCAGCTTCCACTTGCATACTGTGTGACCTTGAGCAAGTCACTTAACCTCCTTGTGCTCCCAGGTCGCTCCTGTAAAAAAGCTTTCAGCTTAGTGTGCTATACCTGGTTAAACAACTAAATAAAAAATTAAAAAAATTGATAACAGGGAGAGGCACACTGAGTCAAGGTTAGTTTCCAGGTGCGACCTGGGGGAAGGGAACAGGAGAAGCAGAGAAGCAATACAAAATAACAAGTCAACAGAGGAAACATTTCATAAATATGTTGGTACAAAAATAAAGTGGTACAGAAGTAAGTGTGGTCAATCAGAATATGGAATGCCTGTTCAAGTACAAAATAAACTGCAGCAATACACAGAATGCAAATAACAATACTGAAAAACAGGTGAGAGATCTACAAGACAAGTGCATGCCTACCAGAGACAGAGGAAATGAAGCTAGTATACAGGTAGGGGAGACCCATACGGATGCCTTATCAGTGATGGTTCAGGCTCAAGCCGGTGATGTGTCAGGAGGAAGGATAATAAGAGCAGGTGTGGTGGGGTTGGAGTTTAAATAATTTTAATAGTGCCCTGATTCAGGGTGAATTACCTCCTCTTTGGAAAACAGCGCACATCATTCCCCCTTTTCAAGTCTGGAGATCCAGCTGACCTGAACAACTACTGTCCTAATTCACTGCTTCCTATCCTGTCAAAAATCCTGGAGAAAATTGTCAATTATCAACTTAGGGATTATCTAGAATCTGAGAACCTCCTGAACCTGGCCCAATCAGGTTTTAGACCCAAACACAGCACTACAACTGCCCTCGCTAAAGTCTCCAATGACTGCCAAAATGCTTTGGATACAAAAAAACACATCAATGCCCTCTTTCTGGACCTTAGTAAGGCCTTTGGTACCATAGATCATAGCTTTTTGCTTAACATCCTGCACAGCTTCGGCCTAGAAAATACTGCCCTAAAGTGGTTTGAATGTTATCTCTCCAACAAACTGCAACAGATTAAAGCTCAAGGGAAACTGTCTCCACTTAAAACCCTTCCTCGGGGTGTGCCATAAGGCTCCATACTGGGCTCCATCCTATTCGCTTTATACATGAACCATACCAACTCTCACATACACTCAGGCTACATACATCGATTCGCTGATGATACAGTTCTCTACATTATTAACTCAGCCCTGGACATCGCTTACAATGAGCTACAACACTACTTTGTCACCCTCCAACACAATTTACTAAAGCACAAGCTGCTGCTTAACGCAAAAAAAAAAAAAAGCCAATGATCTTAGCTCCACTTGCCACTCACACCCAGGGGCCACTATCGAACCACCTGATTTACACCCTATTAGGTGAACCTCTGGAAATAGTGGATAAGTTTAAGTACCTGGGTGTCTGGTTGGATAACCAGCTTAATTTTTCGGTACATCTGAATGAGCTATTAAAAAAGCTAAGACAATGTCTAGGTATCTTTTATCACATAAGACACTTCCTCAGATTAGAAGCCAGAAAGACACGGGTCCTTACAACTTTTATTCCTCTGCTCGATTATGCAGACATTCTTTAAAGCCACTGTTCAAATCAGGTATTATGTAAATTAGACACCCTCTATCATGAGGAGGCAAAAAAATGCACTCCTGTGGTTCTACAGGGCCTTAATCAGTAAGCTACAAGGTTATATCTCTGCTCTCTCTGTACACGTAACAGGAGCATATGGCCTGAGAAGCACATCCCTTGTATCCTTCAAGGTGCCAAAAATAAGGTCCCAGTATGGTAAGGCTTCTATCAGTTTCTCCTTCCCTTACCTTTGGAACAACATGCAAAAGACACTAAGGTTCTCATCCCTGCCGGGTCCCCATACCTTTAAGCTGTTTATCACATGCATCCTGAAGGTCATATGTACCTGCCACAGGTGATTCTCCTACTGGCCTCCCTGCCCTACTCTCCATTAACTTAGCACTTACTTACAACTCCAGCACTTCTCTGCACAGCTCCCTCTGTATACTCTTCTTACCCCCTGGCCTTACTATGTTCGTGTCATCTCTCCCTCTAGTGTTGACATCCTCCTCCTGAAACCCCCTCCCCCCCATCCTTCCCCTCAAAGGGTAAACCCTCCTGGTCAGTCCATTCATGCCTTCTTGTTCTATTAATATAATCTTCTTACCACACCCTGTTACTTCTATTGCCTTGTTTAGTATTCACCCCAGATGTTAGTGTACCCTTAATTTAATTTGTTAACAATCTGCACACTCTGTGGTATCCGATGTTGTTGTTGCTATTTTTTTACTGTATGTACCAGCCTGCACTAACTATCCAATTGTATTATTCCTTGCTCTGTTCCCTTCTGCCAGGACCATCTTGAAAATGAACTTGTTCAATGATGACTCTGCCTGGTTAAATAACGTTTTGATTGATTGACTGATTGATTGAAATTGGTGCCTGAAGGAGCCAGGAAAGAAGGAGGAGAGATGAAGGGAGGAGGGGAGCAGGACATCGAAAGACTGGATTCAGTGCAGTGAAGGGTCACCAAAATGACCCAGGGACAGCAGGGCAGATTCTATGAGGAAGAGCATGAGGCCCTGATCTAGTATTTGTTGGAGGCCTGAAGGGAGAGGGGGGACTTGATAAAAGACCTGTACATTTCCAATGCGTATGAATAGAATGAATAGTGAAGACCTAGTTGTTAGAAATAGTGATGAAGTCATGAGGGGGCATGATTGGAAATTGGTGGTTGTGGGGGGAGTAATTTCAGGATGGATGTGTCAAGTTCTTCTTCTGGGAAGTTCTTCTTCACTTCTACTATGGGTAGACTCGATGAACCCTCAGTTTTTATTTGACACCAGTGTATACAGTATGTTTCTGTCTGGGAGGATGTGGTTATCCTGTCTGGTGAAGGTAGTGTGGACAAATCAGGAAGTGTTTCCAGTGCTGCTGGGGTAAACACTGTGGCATCCCTGAAGACACCAATAGGGTAAGGACACAGGAGGAAAATATGGACTTTGTGCAGTGGTATGGTGGTTTTAAAAAGAGGAAGGAGAGAGAAGATTATAAAACAAAAGAGACTGAACAGGCAAATAAGTTAGGACAATGCAAATAATGGAATAATGCACAACAGGGTGGGTGTTATGTTGAGATAACATCTCGCCTCGGGTGGTTGGGCCCGAGTCTGAAGGCAGAGGGTGTCCAACATCCAAGAAGAGATGTTATCCTAGCATAACAGCCACCCTGGATTACATTATTCCTATTATACAATAGCGCACATTGAAGGAAAAAAGAAAAAACATATTAAAAGGTTTATTAAGAGTAGATTTTTGTGTCATTTTTTGAAAGGGTAGGAATACTTAGTTAAATAAATAGTGTGTATTATTTTTTGGCCAATAGGTAGAGCTACTATGATGTTAGCTGCGAGCCTGTGGCTCTGCTTACACACACACACACACACACACACACACACACACACACTCAATTGTTTTCCCGTATAGGTGGTGGCAGAAAAGGGAGAGAGTATCTTATATTTTTTTTTACTCTGAAAAGGGGACTTTGTTGTTCCATATGCTTGTCCATCAATCCAGAAGAATGCCCCCCACTCCGTGTGGTTGTCGTCCTTCCTGGCATGACTTTTGGGCATATGCCAATGGGACTGCAACACCCACACAGTGAACCCCCCCACAGTGAAACCCTGATGGCAACTGTCTTTGCTGCGACTGGAATTTCACCACAGCGGACTTTGCAGTGACCAGGGGCATACATCTAACTCCACTGTCTGTGCGATGTGGAGTAAGATATCTAAAGTAGGGGGATTTGGACCCCGCATTGCTGCGATCGAGTGTAGCTGTTGGTGTCACAGTGTTGCCAGTCATTGCAGGGACACGTCGGTATTAGGAATGTCGACGGGGTTTTGTTGCTGTCAGGGACTTCACTGTGGGGGATGTTGCAGCATTGTCACAGATCTACTTTTGGGGGAGAAGAAAAAGAACAAAATAGGACATGAGGAAAAAAGGCGAGCAACTGATTTTTGTTTTAATTATGTTGGAAAGCCACACAGCCAGTTTTGTGTTTTTGGTTGCGATGTCGCATGGTCAATTGCCTGCCTCTCAGCGCTCCTGCTTCAGAGTCCCATTGTGCTTTTCCCAGTACACTTGTTACATGTTTTGTACCAGAAGAGAAAAAGTTTGTACAACATGTGTTCACTGTGTTTAGCTTGGGCATGGAGTGTCGATTCCAAACGGGGCAGGGGTTACCGTGTCTTTGGTAGCGACTGGTGGTTGGATCAAACAAGTTGGGGATAGTGACAGCGGGCTGGACTGAGGAGTGGATATTAATGCTGCAGGCTATGGGAAGTGATATTTTAAGAGTTGCAGTGGTCATTTTTGTGCTGGGACTAGAGTCAGATATTATGCTGGGATAACATCCCGTGTCTAGCCCCAGACTGACCAATCGGAGGCCAGCATTCTGTCTTGTCATTGTATAATATTATTATTCAATGGCAAGAAAAAAGTCCTTTCCTCTGATTGGTCAGTGAGCCCTAGAGACAATACTGTTATCCCAGCACAACATCATTGTATCTAATCCTGGTACACACATGACCATTGAATATGCTTTACATATCAGTGCACATGGCATAAGCTCCCTCCTAACATGTAATACACCAAGGCACACACCACTATTGGTCACCCCCCCAGCATATACACCAATACAAAAACCTCACATAAAACCATACTTTTACTTTTTGGCACACTGCAACTCCCACCAGCAAGAGAAATGAAACCTTTTTTTAAATAGCTGACTCCCACATGTGGCACTCTCACAAGACTGACATGAGCACACACACCCGCCTCACACTCCACCTGTCATTTTTCTGATGGTTTCCTGATCTCTTGACTGCCCTATAAATTTATTAATGTTTGCCATTATGATTAATTTATCTAAAATATTAGTGGCCTATTGCCACCACTGTCAAGTGCCTTATGTACTTCTAGAGCAGAGCAGAGTGGAGAAATAAAAATGCAAACCCACTCTGCTCCGAGAAATCCACTTTCATTTTTACTGCATCTGGGTTATATCAAGCAGGACTCATATAGTTACATAGTAGTTGTCAGCATAAATGGACCTCTAGGTCTATCCAGTCTACCCTGGTTTAGCTTTAAGTAATACCTTGCTTCCTTCTGTCAGATCCTGCTGGACCTGTTTCCATTCTTCCCTTCTGTCCCAATCTCACTAGTCCCCTGTGTCTATCCCATGCATGCTTGAATGACCCCATGGTTTTGGCCCCCACCACTTCCTCTGGTAGCCTGTTCCAGGGTTCAACTGCCCTCTCTGTGAAGAAGTACTTCCTCACATTGCCTCTGAATCTCCCCCTCTTCTGGCCACATATCGTGACCTCTAGTTGTACTGCTCTTTCTTTTCTGCAGATAGATGGTCTCCACTATCTTATTTATTCCTCTGGCATATTTGAATGTTGCATGTCCCCCTTGTCCCTTCTTACCTCCAGTGAGTAAATATTTAATTCCCTGAACCTTTCCTCATAATTTTTTTGATGCATGCCCTGGACCATTTTGGTAGTTCTTCTCTGCACTGCCTCCACCTGGTTGATATCTTTTTTGAGATGGGGACTCCAGAACTGCACACTTTACTCGAGGTGTGGCCTCACCAGTGACCTACATAGGGGCAAAATTACTTCCCTCTTTGTACTTGTTATTCATCTCCCAATGCATCCCAGCATCCTGCTTGTCTTACCCACTGCTTTACCACACTGACTAGACACCTTGAGGTCCTCTGTTATGATGACTCCTAGGTCTCTTTCCTGGTTAGTTGTTGACATTTCTTCCCCTCCTAGTAGATACGTTTCCCCTGGGTTCTTGCGTCCCATGTGCATAACCTTATATTTTTTTAGCATTAAACCCCAGTTGCCATACCTTTCACCATTCCTCCAGTTTAAGTTCCTCCTCATCCTATCCACTTCCTCTTGTGTGTCCACTCTGTTCCAGATCTTTGTGTCATCTGCAAAACAGGCATACTTTCCCTTCCAGTCTGTCTGCAATGTCTCCATTGAATACATTGAATAGTAATGGCCCCAGTACTGACTCCTGTGGTACCCTACGTGGCACCTCCCTCTCTTCTGATCTCCCCCTGTTCACTAATATCCTCTGGCTCCTGTTGCCTAGCCAGTTCTGCACCAACATCGCCACCTTTGCACCCACTCCTAGACTGTTAAACTTGTAGACTAATCTTCTGTGTGGGACTGTATCAACGGCCTTAATGAAATCCAAGTATGCCACATCCACTGCTCCCTCCTGGCCCAACACTCTTATCACCCAGACGAAAAACTTGATTAGGTTAGTTTGGCATGATCTCCCCCCCCCCCGTAAACCAATGCTGTCTTGGATCCTGCAATTTGTTACTGATCAGGTACTCTACCATTCTTTCCTTTATTAATGTCTCCATTACCTTTCCCACCACCAATGTCAGGCTTACTGGCCTATAATTTCCTGCCTCCTCCCTGCTCTCACTCTTGTAGATTAGCACCACATATGCACTTCTCCAATCTCCCTGTACTATCCCTGTATTCAAGGGTCGAGTGAACACGGCTGCCAGGGGTGCAGCTAGTTCTTTCCTTAGTTCTTCTAGTATCCTTGGGTGTACCCCATCAGGTCCCATAGCCTTGTCCACTCTTAATTTCTCCAGTTCTTTAAAGTACCCTGTCCTCTGTAAAGGGGCTTGTGTCCACCCCCCCCAACCATTGTCATTTTCTCTTTTATCTGTGGAACATTTCCCTCCCCTTCCTTTGTGAATACTGAGCAGAAATACTTGTTCAGTATGTATGCCTTCTTCTGGTCCTCTTCCACACATTCACTCCCTCCCCCTTGATTCTCACCATTCCTGCCTTATGTTTTATTCTTTCACTGATGTACAGTACCTGTCAAATGTCCTCCGCCCACTAACTTTGCTATGTTCTCTTCTGTGAGAGCCTTTGCTTCCCATATCCCTTTTGTTGCTTCTTTTCTTTTGCTCCTATGCACCTCCCTGTCCTGTTCTCCCTGTGTTGTTTTGTACTGCTGGAATGCTATTCATTTTGCCCTGACTGCCTCTGCTACTTTTTGTGAGAACCAAAGTGGTCTTCTCCTCCTCCTCTTATTCTTCAATACCTGTCTAATACATAGGATCACAGCTTCTTCTAATGCCTTCTTAATTTTCTTCCACCTTTCCTCTACCCCTCCCCATTCTGTATTCTTGCCAGAGTGCTGCTAACTCCGTCCCTCATTTTCCTAAAGTCCACCCTCGTGAAATCCAGGGCCTTTGTTTTGGTGTGGAATGCTTGTTGCCCAGTACTTAACTCGGAGTGTATTTTTTTGTGATTGCTCTCCCAAAGGTGGTAGGGTTGCCACCTGTCAGGTTTTTTACCTTGAGATCAGGTTTTTAGGGTCCCTATCAGGTAATCCAGTTTTGCTCTATGCTGATCAGGTTTTTGAGCCATTTTGAGTGCTGAAATACTTTTGGAACAGATTGTGTCATATCATTCATTATTTCAGCTGCATGTCCAGTTTACAGACAAGTTCTGTTGCCAATATAGCCGTTTGTTTGTGAGAGCAGTCAACCAGGGAGGTGTAATGTATGGCCATTAACACCATTAGCATCTATTTAACATAATATTTTCCACTGCATCTTAAAGTGGCAAATTAGGGCAAAAAGCTTGCCCCACCTTTTGTGACAGTAACAGAGCCAGTTACCTTCCATTTTCATTTGCTTGCAAACATTTTCATCTCTAACAGAATTTAGGTATGTTTAAATGTTTTATTATTTTTTTCCCTCAAGAAAAAAGTATGGTCACTTCTTTGGCTTTGAAATAGTACTGTGGGCATGAAAAGGAAATGGAGCCGGAAAAAGATACGGGCCAAGATATTCAAAGGGGTTGCACTAGCACAACCCCAGAAATGTACCCCGGGGAAATATTCAAAAGAGGGAATTGTGCAGTGCAATTCCCGATGCACTGGGGTGCAAAGATAATGTATGCGACACATCTCCAGGGGGCGTGCCCATGCATATGTGGCACATCCTGATATTCAGCCCGGGATGTGTGGTGCATCTGCTGGCACAACCCACAGATGTGCCACATACCTGGGCTCAAAGTTCAGCCCATAAAAAACTGCTCAAGTGCTAGCCACCCACAGGCAGGCGGCTGTAGTGCAGTGCACAACACAGCAGCAGCCGGTCTTGGGTGGCAACCCTCCCAACACCATGCACAAGCACTCACAATAGTCCCTGGTAGTCTAGTGGTAACCCCTCCCCATCCCATACCCCCAATCACTGTGATATAATCTATTTTAAGTTCCCTGGTGGTCCAGTGGTTCCTCCCTCCCTGCCTGAATCCCCAATCACTGTGAAAGCAGCCATTTCAATTCCCTGGCAGTCTAGTCATACCCCCCTCCCCTCCCATACCTCCGATCACTATAGTATACCATCTTTAGTCTCCTTGGTAGTCCAGTAGTATCCCCCTCCCCTCCCATACCTCTGATCACTGTAGTATACCATCTTTAGTCTCCCTGGTAGTTCAGTGGTACCCCCTCCCCTCCCATAACCTTGATCACTCATTTTGAATAACTGAATAGCATTGGTAGTCCAGTGGTACCTCCCTCCCCGCCTGTAACCCCAATCACCGGAATTAACACAGCTTATCATGCCCTGGTGGTCCAGTGGTACCCCCACCCACACAGGACCCCCAGCTTACATAGCAATCCCCCACATCATCAGCGGGCAGCAACTCACCCACATACCTCTGTGGATACCCGCTGAATGACAGCTTACAGTATCATCTGCTAGCCCATTGTTCCACACTGTGGACCAATGGGCTTGCAGTGCATACTGTAATAGTCATTCACAACTTTGTAAATGAATGACTTAATTCACAAAGATTGTGAATGACTAGTACAGTATGCACTGCAAGCCCATTGGTCCAGGTGTGGACCAGTGTGTGTACAGATGAACATAGCTGTCATTCAGTGGGCTACTATGAAGGTATGTGGGTGGGTTGCTGTCTCGTCAGATGATGGGGGGTACTGGGTGTGGGGGTCCTGTGTGGGTGGGGTGGTGGGGGTACCACTGGACCACCAGGGCATGACAATCTGTGTTAGTTCTGGCAATCGGGGTTACGGGCGGGGAGGGAGGTACCACTGGACTACCAGGGCTGTTCAGTTATTCAAAATGGGTGATCAGGGTTATGGAAGGGGAAGGGGTACCACTGGACTACAAGGGAGACTACAGATGGTATACTACAGCGATCAGAGGTACATGAAGGGAGGGGTTACCACTGGACTACCAAGGAGACTAAACATGGTATACTACAGTGATCAGAGGTATGGGAGGGGATGGGGGTACCACTAGACTGCCAGGGAGTTGAAATGGCTGTTTTCATGGCAATCGGGTTTACAGGTGGGGAGGGGGGAACCTCTGGACCACCAAGGATTTTAGAACCACAGTATTATGGCAATTGGTGGTAAGGATGGAGAGGGGGTACTAATGTGGTACCTGGTACAGGGACCACATACTGTGCAGGGTGCCAGGTGCATTTTGCTGGCCAGCCATGCACAACTCATTCAAATGGGGCCATAATGACATGCAAATGGCCTTATTTGCACTTTGAATGCATTATGGCTGCATTTGCATATTGGTGTCTGACTATCAGGAATTTGCAGACAGCATATCTCTGATGCACTGGCGCATTTCACATTCCTGGTATTCAGACATGTTTGGTGGATGCACCAGCACATTGTATTTGCACAGTGTGCATGGTTTTATACATTCAGAAGGGCTGCGCCATGACACATCTCTTTTAAATATATCCCTTTGTTGTTCCAGTGCAACTTAATTGCGCTGAGCACCCACTTGCACAACTGCCAGGTGCCATTCTGAATATCGGGCCCATAAAGTACAGATTATAGGAAACAATTTCTTTATCATGTATTATTATATACCATGTATACTATTGTATGCTATTTACAGTATTTCCCTTGTCTCCCCCCAGATCATATCTGTAAATGAGATTTATTTTACCTTTGTGTGTTTATCTGGTAAACCAAGGTAAATAAATAAATAAATACATAAGTAAGTAAATAACTAGGAAGAACCTAGGAAAGTAACTTTAACAGGTACAGTACAGAATCTTAAGATTTTTGTTGAACTGCTGCTTTATGTGTTGTCTTTTATTGATCTAACAAATGGCTTTCTAGGAGGAGCAATGCGTGATGAGTTGTTAAAAAGGGGTGGAGCTAGGAGAGGAGCTTAAGATCCATTTTTTGCCTCATCCAAAGGTGGCAACCCTAAAAGGGTTCCCCCACTGTAACATAACATTCTGTTCTTAAAAACTTGAGTTCTCCATTAATGCTTCACATGGATGCATGATATATAATTCACAAAAACAACTTCCTAATAGCAAGCAGGGGTGGAGGGAGTGGAAGACACAGGCAACTGAGTAAAACACAGCATGACCTACTGGGCAAAAAGAAAATAGGAACTTTTTTTTATATGCTTCCACAGACGCAAAAACTGCTTCAGAACTGTTAAAAACATTTTATTTTTATATATTTGTTTAATTGAACAACAAATCATTGTATAATTGCAATATTGCACTCCAGGGTATGTGTTGGTGCTTGAATAACATGACTTCTTGGGAGTTGGATGCTCTCATCCTTTGGCCTTGTGCCCCACCACCAGAGGCATGATGTTATCCCAGCATGACACACAGCCTGCTGTGCATTATTGCTTAATTTAACAAGACAATGCTCTGTATAGCATGCCAAGCTCTCCCAGCGCTTCAGTACATGACATTGCAAGGTACAAAAGAGTCAGGAGAACAAGCAGTGAATAAGCAAGCTGGGGAGGCAGCATGTTTATGGTACTGAGTATAAAACAGAATTTGCTGGTTACACCCCACTGGGGTGCCAAATCCCCAGTGTTGGTACCCGAAATAAAAAAAAAAAACATCCCTCGTAGTCTTTTTTCATTTTTTTAAATTCCTGTAACCCCGCCCTCTGCCAAGTATCAAACCCACCTCCCCATCACTTCCCATGCCCGTAGAAGTTAAAATGATACTGGTGTGCCCAATCCCCAGTATTGGTACTTGTAATAAAGAAAATCATCCCTCATAGTCTATTTTTATTTTTATATACCCTGTAAAAAAAAATGGTCGATCCAGTGATTTCCATGCTTGTAGAGGTTAAACTGACACAGTGGTGGCCAAAACCCCAAGTGTTGGTACCTGAAATAAAGAAAACCATTCCTTGTAGTCCTTTTTTTAATAAACCGTATAAGAAGGAAAAAGGTCCAGTGATGTCTGTTGCCACTGCCACCCCCACGTTTACAGTCCCCCCCAACCTACTCCTGCACTCATCAACCACAACCACCACCCCTTACTTAACTACCAGGGGTACAGCACTGTAATCCTCTTTGGACTGGAGGCACGTCATCACTCTTTAACCCTGGACTGAGAACTAATAAAATCAGGTTTGTGGTCCAATGTATTTCAATGTGTTTTGAACTTGTACTCATAACTTGGTAATAGTTTTCATATTTTCCTCCAAATTTTCAACATGGCCTTTTTGGAACCCCACCTCATGAACAAGGGTGGTGGCGAAATTCTTCAAATCTGGCCCAAATGGTGATTTTGTAATCACTCTGCAAAATCACTGTTACAGTAGGATTTTAAATTTTTCACCTACTGGGTCCATGAGGTGGGGTCATAAGAACACTATGATGTAAATTTGGGGTCAAAACATAAAAAAACCAAAAAAAAGTTATGACGGTACATTGACATTTTTCAACACTCGCTCATAACTTTGGTAATTTTCAATATTTTTGACCACAAATTTTCAACATAACAGGTGTTTCATGCCACTCCATGAAAGTGAGAGGTGGTGTTTTTCAAATCCTTTCCAGAATGTGTTTTCACACTTGTGGCACAAAATGATGCTTTAGCCAGTATTTTATCAATGGCATCTGTCATGTTATGAAAGAGGGGTCATAAAAAGACTACTGTATTTCAACAATTTTGGGACAAAATGTGAAAAAAACAACTAAGCTATAAAACAAAGCTATGAAGAAACATTGAATTTTTCCAAAGTTTACTCATAATTTTATTCTTGAAGATTTTGACCCCATTGTCCAACATTTCCCTTATTTTTACCCCACCTTCTAAATATGACAGGTGTCATTTTTAAATCCCCTCTGAAGTTTGTTTTTGCAGTCACACTGCAAAATCATGTTTCAGATGGGATTTAAAAAATTCTACCTCTTTTGATCCTAACCTCAAGGCATAAAAAGACCGTTGGAAATCTGGGGTCAAAATGTGGGGGCCCATTGAAAATTAGATATTACCTCTCATGTAGCCTATTCTAGGCAAATACAATCTAAAAATGTGTCAAAGCAGGACAACACTGAAAATGAGGTACTACAGCTCATCTCAATTATACTGTGTAACTGTTTAGTAAAAATGTGTAAAAGCAGGACCCCGGTACAGCAGACCCCCACCAAATGGTGTATTCATGCTGCTCTGTCATGGGAAAAATAAAGTGAAAAAGCTGGATCGCACTGAAAATTTAACTTGTCTTTCAGTTGGGCTATCCTGGGTAAATATATTATAAGAATGGATAAAAGCAGGGCCCACTTGAATGAGATATTGCACCTCTCCTGTGCTATCCTGGGTAAATACAGTGTAAACACTGGTAAAACAGGAGCTCACTGAAAGCAAGATAACATCTGAGCTGTGCTATCTTAGGTAAATATAGTGCAGAAATGTGCCAAAGCAAGACCCCATTGAAAATGTAATAATGCATCTTAGCTGGGTTATTCTGGGTAAGTATACTTCCAAACTGAGTGCAAAAACAGGACCCTACAACAGTACCCCACTGAAAAGGAGATGATGCCGGCACAGCACAAGGCATCCACATGCAAAGCCAACATCCTGGGTTTGGGGACGGACTCGGGAGTCAGAGGACCGGCCTTGGGGAGAAGGATTGAGTGTCCTAGGGATGACTCTCCTTCTCTGGGGGGGAGAGAGAGAAAGAGTGTCCAGTGCTTTATGGACCCCTGCCAGAGACTGGGGGTTCCACTGCAGCCAGAACCATTAATTTGGGTGGTGGGGCAGACATTGCACATCATTGCATGTCCCACCCCCAGGGAACAGCATTCACCAAAATAGCTGGCAACCCCATTAATGATGCCCGCTATCTGACTCACACTCTCCTGCCATGCATCCTGGTCATGACCAAGATGTGTGTTGCATTGGTTGGCTCACCCACATAGTCCCACCCGGGGGGGGGGTAAGCCCAGGAAGCCCTGCCGGCAGCAGTGACACCACCAGTAATCTGGACAAGTGTCTGCAGGGAGGGGCCATATCGGTGGCTCTGCCTTGTGTCGGCAAGCCAGGGTGGTCGCGGTCGTAGAGGTCATGGGGGTGTGTGTGTGAGATCCGGTGGAGTTGGATCAGATGTTGTGGGGTTGCTGGCTGTAAAAAAAAAAGGAGATGATGCATCTAAAATGATCTGTTCTAGAAAAGTACATTATCAAAGCAGGACCACACTGAAAACAAGATATTGCATCTCACCTATACTGTCCTGTGTAAATGCAGTATAAAACTATGTAAAATCAGGATCCCACTGCAAATGACATATTACATATCATCTGGGCTATCTTGGGTAAATATGTAGTAAATGTGTACAAGCAAGACCCATTACAACAGCAATGCAAGCAGCAAACATTCAGCATTGACAAATGATTGTTTGTGCTCAGCATGAGTTTTATGCTATTGATTGGATTAAAGAGCTGGTGTACTGCCTAAAAACAATATTAGACTTTAAAAGCAGCCAACTATTACCTTTTATATCTGAGGTACTTGGTCTTTTTCCTTAAATTAAAAGATTGTTTACCTGATGTTAGTAGGCGAGATGTGTGGAACAGCTCTTAGCCTGGCAGCTAACATATCTTGCTTTACTGCCCCACACTACATCACGAGGATTGTGACCTCACTGACTGTGACATCACTGCTATTTAGGAACAGCAAGTGAGTGACTGCCAGATCATTCACCTGTGATGTCACAGTCAGTGAGATCATAATGCTGATGATGTAGTGTGGTTCAGTAGAGTTAGACATGTCAGCTGCCAGGCTAAGAGCTGTTTCACACATCAAGCACAATATTATCACATTGAAGACGTTCTGCTGAGCAGAAGGAAAAATAAAAATACTTCAGAAATAAAAGGTTACAACTGACTGCTACTTACAATTTGTATTATTTTCCTGTCTGCCTGTTTTAACTCCACTAGCTCTTTAATTCTGGCATATGTTTTCCTGACTTGTAACTTGCCTGTCAAAAAACTGTTAGAAACCTTGGGGTAGTAAGGGAAAGGGGAAATTGTTTAACCAGGAAAGGCACACTAACCTGGAGTTTGTTTCCATGTGTGACTTGGGAGAACTGTGAAGTTAAGTGATTTGCTCAGGATCACACAATATGCAAGTGGGGGTTGATGGGATTCAAACCCAGGTCAGCAGCTCAGTGCTCTTAACCACTACACCATACTGCCTCCAATTGTATTGAAGTCTAGTAGAGGAGTCAGAGAACAAGTTTCAGCCATCTTGGAACTGTGCTGGTTTTATCTGGTTAATATAAAGCAGGCTTGTAAATACTTGTCTTGTGAGGCCTCCAAGATTAGTGTGCATAGTCTGGTTATCTCCCTGCTTACACTTCTCTAATGAATTCCTGGCTGGCCTGTCTCTCTCTTAACTCAACTGACACATATGAAAAATTTTGCTGCCTGTTTGATTATTTCTAAACATTGTTCTGATGATGTGGCCACTTGATTCAAACAGTCCATTGGCTTCCTTTAAACCTTAGATTAAATATTTTTTTCCAGTACTGAATGTGATTACCTCATCAGATGTAAAAGACTGCCTTCATCGATATACTCTGCAGTCCCAGTGTGCTGGTCTAATATTTGATACTTATCCCTCATACCACTTGCAATAGAGTAGATCCTGCTCCTGTTTTATGCAATTCATTCACTCACCATGTCTTAGAGTTAGCTAGTGTGCAGAGCTTTAAAGAGCAGCCGACACATTCTGGACAGGCAACTCCTATCAAGGACGTGCCTGCCTGAGGAGCTAATTTAGCCCATTGTGATTTTTTTATTTAGGGTTAATAGCAGGACTTACATTTTAATGCAGGACTCCTTACTTCTGAGTATGACCTGAGCACAAAACAATGCTGCAGCGCGCCTCTGAAAATAGCTTTTTGATGCAACATGGCAGTAAATGGGGCTGCAGGTGTTCTGTACAGCAGAGCCATGATGCAATGCAATAACTTATAGTAAGTGGTGTGTCACAAACTATTGCATGAAAAAAGGCTTATTTGCCATTGAATTAAACTGTTCCCTGTAGTTTACTACAGCATTTTGTGATATACTGCAGCATTTATGCTTGGCATCTTGGCTGGCACACCTAAACATACATACACACAGTATCTTTGTTTGTAGTTATAAATGTATGGGGATGTAATATTCATATTGTATATAAGCTCCACACCTGTGTAACTCCAAGAAAATATACTGAATGTACTGTATGTTTAAATGTCCCCCTCCACCGCTTCCACTGATCCTTATATAGAGCACCTGCAGCCCAGTTCCCTACATCATTTCATCAAAATACTATTTTTATTAGACTGGTGGGAAGAAACATACTAATAACGGGGGCCTACAAAATATTGCAAGGTACAGGAGACCAGCTCCTGGAGGGGCTGAGACTAAAATGGGAGGGCAACATGGTGGCTGCGGTCCCGAGGAAAGGATGGGAAAGAGCATGGTCACAGGGTTGGAGTACCTCGGCCTCACTGGCATGGAGGGAGTTCTGATGGAAATGTCTTTCCCATTTCTTTCACATGCCCTCTATAACAACCCATTTTAAACAGGGCAACACAAACTGTTTCTGGCTAGGTTGTGACCAAAAGGGCACAGACCTACATGTTTTCTGGTCCTGCCCAAAGGTAACAAGATTTTGATCCCAGGTACACAGCCAATTAATCAAATTGTGGGAAGTGCAGATCCAATTTGAGCGCAACACCCTGGTCCTGTGTCTCCCAGCAAGAGAAATTAGGGGCCACAAGCAGCAGTCACTACTCCGCTTCATATGCCTAGCAGCAGATAAAGAAATCACTGAGACCATACCCTCAGTTCAGTCATGGGTAAACAGGGTGGCAAACACTGAAAGAATGGAAGGTCTCATGGTCCAACTAAAGCACACAACAGGGAAAGATGTGGAACTCTGGTCTAAATGGATCGCATCAATCACCCAGATAAAACAATGAAAGGGAGGTGACTTTTGGGGTGGCTGGGGGGAGGGAGAGAGAGAGAGAGAGATTGGGGGAGGTCGGTATGAGTGTGTGAGTCCTTAACTGATACTCTTGGCACAGAAAAGAATATAAACAAGATGGACATAGTATTATCAGTACCCCTGCTGGGCCCAGCAGAAGTTCAGAGTTATTGTAAGTTAGAAGTATACCACCCTGCAATTAGTTTGTGTGTTTGAGTGGAGGGGTGATTGGTGTGCTTGGACCATTAGGTCCCACAAGGTATGAAGAAATAAAAAAAAATGTTTACCAGGTTTTAACACCTCACATCGGTGTATAGATTGAATATAGACCCTGAAGAAACCAAGAACATCCAATAGGAAAGAGTGCATGCCTATTAATAATGGGAGGACTCCCATTTATACATTGTTAACTGAAAGGATCTCACGGAAAATGAACTAGTCTCAGCTGAGTCTTCCTATTCAATTTTTCTGAATAAAAGTTAAAATGAATGAAAAATGAAAGATTTAGTGATATTTGTAAGGCTGTGTTTTCATCACATCATAAAGTGAAATTATGTAACCCCTTTTTTGTTGGTATGGTATGGTATGTATACTGTCAACCTAATAATAAAATAAAGTTTAAAAAGACTGCTAATTTTAGGGGCAGGGTTGCAGTACTGTTTGGCCACTCAGATCATACTCAGAAGGTATCAGTCGAGCATTAACATTTAAGTCCTGCTTTTAATCTTTTCATCTAGAATAAAAACAAAATCACAACTAGGCTAAATTAGCTCCTTGGGTAGGAAGCTTCTTTGTATGAGTTGCCTGCCTGAGACTGCAGATTGTGTCAGCTACTCTTAAGTTCTTTATACTTATTTGTTATACATCGGCCTGACTCAGTCTATGCCATTTATCTTCATGATTCCTTATTGCTACAGAAGATAACAGCATCATCTGCATACCACCAAAAGTTTACAAACTTGACTTACTCAAGATAACCAGTTCAAAATAAAACAACACAATGGACATAAAATGAACCCTTGTGGTATTTCTAGTTCAGCTGGTGAATAACAACAAATCTAACATCCTCTGTGGCTTTAATGATCACTTTTCTACCACAGGCATTGCATTTGATACCTCTAAAGCTGCCTCCCTCATCTCCAGCTTGCCTAATCATTGTTTACCACCAACTAGCAACATCTTCTCCTTCACCTCATTCCGGTACAGAGGTAGAAGACCTTCTTCTTCATCTTGATGCTAACGAAGGTGCCCAAGCTGATGGGATAGGACCTTATTTTCTTAAAGCTGGTTTCCAGTACTTAATGGCCTCCATCTTGCACCTTTTTAATCTGTCCATCAACTCCAGTACTGTACCTGGTGCATGGAAAATAGCTTAGGTACTACTGCTATTTAAATCAGGAGACCCTATGGATATAAATAATTACCAACCTGTATCCATTCTACCCCTACTTTCTAAACTTCTTGAGAAATTGGTGAATATTCAAATAAGGGACTATTTAGATAAAAATAACCTGATAAACCCAGTACAGTCTGGTTTCTGTACAGCCCATTGCATGACTTTGGCTATAGCCTCAGTTACTAATGACTGGATCCTTGCAATGGTTAGGAAGCAAGTCACTGGGGCTGTCTTCCTGGACCTCAGTAAACCTTTTGACATGGTAAATCATGCTTTATGCCTTGATACATTAAACTGCCATGGCATTTCTGGCCCAGCCCTCTTATGGTTTAACAGCTACCTGACAGACTCCAACAGGTTAAGGCGGAAGGTTCCCTTTCCCTGCTCCTTCCTATTAAGAAAGGAGTACCTCAAGGATCAATCCTTGGACCCCTCCTTTTCATGGTATATATCAATACTATAGGCTCCAACATAAATAAAGCACATTTACACCTTTTTGAGGATGACACTGTGATAAATATATCCAAACCCTCTCTAGCCAAAGTACGCTTGGAGCTCCAAACTGAATTTGATCTTGTCCAGCACAGCCTTGTATATTCCAAATTACTATTAAATGCTTAAAAAACAAAAGTGATGTATTTCTATTCTAATCCTCTACCTGCAATTGCAAATGCACTAGAAACCCTGCCCCCCATTAAGACCCATCTTGACAACAATCTTGAGGTACTTAGCAAGTTTAAATACCCAGGCTGTGAACTAGATGTGCACTTAACTTTTTCGGCTCATTTAGTCTCCCTAGCCAAAAACTGCTGCAAGGAATTGGCTTCTTTTACAGAAATAAATTCCTTTTCACCACAGAAGCCAGGCTTCGGTTAGTCTGTACTACTTTCATCCCTCTACTTGGCTATGCTGATATACTATATGGCCAATCTGCAGACAACCTGCATCATCAGTTGGACACCCTCTATCATAGGGCACTGTGCTTCATTTCTAAAGCCCATCATCGTACTCACCACTGTTACTGTACCAGTACACCTCCTTGGGTTGGTTATCCTTAGCAAGTAGATGCCTTATCCACTCGCACACATGGTTTTACAAAGCCCTCCTTTTGAAGCTTCCCCCCTACATCTCTAATCTCTTTCGGCAGTCTGCCTGCCTTTGCCCCTTACATAGCAATGCCTACATTATGTTAGGTATTCCAAACTCCCACTCCTGCTTCGGAGCCATGGCCATATGCCGTGCTCTTCCAGATGCATGGAATGAAGCCCAAACTAGTCTCAAACTACAAAGTCTAATCCCACTAAATAGCTTCAAAAAACTAATCGTTGGTAAGTTATGTGACTTTTGTGCTTGCAACTGAATAAGTGTCATCACCTCACCCTTTATGTCTTTTGTAACAACAGACATTCTCTTCTGTACAGCTCCCATCCCTTACCATCCTTCCTTACTTGTATACCCCATCCTTCTCCCTCTTCCCTCCAGTTTCTTCATCTGCCTTCCTTACTCACCATCCTACCCACCTCCAATCTCACCCAGCCTCCTTTTCTTCATGATGCCATTTACCATTCTCCCTGTCTGCTTTCAATAACTGATCTACTTCCTCCAAATATCTACCTCATTTTTGCCAACATTTAAGGAAACCTGTATTATATAAAATGCACTGTATGCTGTATAATACCTTACCATGTATCACTATCCTTGTTCTGTCATACTTAATGATCACCTGTAAATATTTGTTAAATAATCCTGTACCTTGTATACATCATAATTTCTATTTATTGTGTTTCGTTTAGATTACATTTGTCTCCTATGTTCTGTTTGTGTGTTCAGGACCTCCTTGTAAATGATCCTGCTCAACTGAGTTTTTCCTGCCAATAAACTTGGCTTGACTTGAATAGGAGGAGTACACAATATTTAACCCTCTATTGCCTCATTTGCAAGTAATTTTGAAACCAATTTTTGGGACAGACCCAGCTTACTCAGTTTTGCAATTAAAAGCTGGTGACCCCCTATGCCAAATGCCTTTGTCAGATCAATGTAGATCATACTGGCTCTGTTCCCACTATCCAAGGCACTATGACTTGGATTAAGTGGAGATAAATAGCAAAAGTGTAGATATAGGATTTATTGTCATTTAGAATGCTTCAGTGGATACATTAAACCATTTAGCTGTAAAGTTTTACCTTCACCTATACTGAATATGTAACCCCCTGTGGGTTAATATGTCTTTAAAACTCCCACTCTCAGGTCAAAGTTGTTTACTGCCACTGATTGAGTCAAACATGCTCTGTTTGCAACAGGACTGAGAACTGTGCAATCTGTGTGCTCACTGAACTGGACGTGAGCTTGCACCTATGTAGACTACAGCAGGGGGTGAATAGATGTTGGTACTTTGTTCCTTGTGTAAATCAGGACTTTTGTGGAAATTCTCTTCGGGACTACAACCAGGCCTCCATGTTTGTCACCCTTTGGCCCATATAGTCTGGCAATAGGGTTGGAGGAAAAAGTGCCATCCAATCAGGAATGCTTGCCAGTTCAAGGAACAGCTGGGCTCATGGACTACTCAAGATGGGTTTAATTCAAGTGTGTTTCCAGCTGCCAATCACATGTTGTGTGAGTGACCTCCATGAGTGCCTGACTGTGATTGACAGCTCTGGTGACAATTAACTTTTTTGGTTCCTCATGCACAGCTGGGGATGTTGCAAACCTCAGTTAATTCTGCCCAAACTCCTAAGTAGAGTGCCAAAATCAGCTCTCATGC
Organism: Neoceratodus forsteri; assembly: GCA_016271365.2. Classification (NCBI taxonomy): domain Eukaryota; kingdom Metazoa; phylum Chordata; order Ceratodontiformes; family Ceratodontidae; genus Neoceratodus; species Neoceratodus forsteri. Next base: position 1,509,839,035 of record CM057455.1, read on the forward strand.
TCAGGTGTAACCTGAAGGGTGAAACTAGGTGGGTGGCTAAGCCAAGCAACAAGACAGATCCAAGAATGGTTCCATTTCCAAAGAATATGAAGGCAGGCTTGTTCGTATGAAAACACAAATAAATGTTATTGGAGCAAACATCTCATAAGCATGTGAGCTGCTTCCAGTCACACAAATGGTTTACAACCCCAGCACTTCACCTTCAAGCAAGGCTTTGTGAGGGAGCAATAGTGAGGAGATCAACACAAGCCTTTATAGTCCCCACTGATGACATCATAGTGGGGCGTTCATTACTTTTACAAAAGAAGTATTTTTTATATATTCAAAGTAATAATGAAAAAGATAAAATCAGTGTAGAGTAATAAAGCAAACAACTTAATTAACTGTCACTCTGCATTTTAGACTCAGCTAGCACAGTTCATACAGTTATCAATACTATAACAAATATCATCGAAAGAGAGGAATTTCCAAATGGTCGGCAGAGCATTGCATTTTACACATTAATACAGTTTATTGGAAGTCTGCAAGTAAATTTCTATGTACTGTATTTGTAACAATGTCACATTTAATTTCATGACTTTATAAAAACAGTAATATAAATATGAACATTACAGTATAAGATTTCAAAGAAAATAAATTACTGTAAACAATCATGATACTATAGCAGAAGTGATAATTTCTCAAAACCCCACCAGCAACTGGGTCCTGTGATCACCCATTAATTTTTACAGAACAAATCCCGGGGATCAACTGGTACAGAGTGGTGATGTGGAATTCTTTGAACATGAATTTATGCCTAAGCATCTCCAAACCTAGAAGAAAGAAACCAAAATAAAGAAAAGACTGATATTAAAATTGGGGGCTTAAAAGATTAACCGTTTACCTAGAAGGAGGCACGATTAAAAACAAACAAGATCTTAATATGGTAGATCACAATACAAACAGTCATCTATTCCAATGTAGATTACCCTTAAAGAAAAAAATCTAACTAAAACACTATTTTTAATCAGTTACCTGTGTGTGTGTGGGGGGGGGGTGGCGGAGGGCAAGCTATACAGGCTAAGAAAAGACAACTATCTTTCTAATGTTGAACTCAGTTTTGAAATGAGGTGATTTATCTACACATTCAAAGGAGGGGGTGGAAGTGGCAGCTAAAGGTAAGATTTCAGGTCCCATATTTAATTTCAGCCATTAAGGTTTACTCTGTTTAGGGTGAATATAACGGCTTGTGTTGATATCATCACTATTGTCCTCTCTCGAAGTCTTGTTTGATGGTGAAGTGCTGGGGTTCCAAACTATTTGGGTGACTGACAGTGGCTCACATGTTTATGGTCTGTTTGCTCCAATAAAATGTATTTGTGTTTTCACATGAATGAGCCTGCTTTGGTATTCTTTGGAAGTGCAACTATTCTTGGATCTGCTTTTTTGCTTGGGTTAGCCACCCACCTAGTTGCATCCCTTTGGTTCCACCTGAGCATGAGAGCTGGTTTTGGATCACTTCAGAAGGGCTGTATGTTCTCATTGTCATGGCAGGTGCAGCCACACCTGTTTCAGAGACAGAATTACACCAGCACACCCACTTTTTGGTTTTGGGCTGAAGCAGTAGTTTTAGCTGTTTGGTGCAACTGAATGTTTTCTGTAATTAACAAGTTATTCTTGCAGTACTCACCTGGAGAAAGAACTGCACCCATGAGAAATACTATTACTATTACTACCACAAGCCTCAGTTTGGAGACACCACTGTTTCTGCATGAGAGAAGGCAGCAAGCATGGAAATTACTTGCAGGTACAGGGAATTACACTGATTCAGGAGAATCAGCAGGTGTTGATACCACAGAGGTAAACATCAAGAAAGCATTTTTTGATCTGGAAAAACTGCTCACTAATGAACTGAATGTCTCTTATAATATTGTGACACTTGAGACATATGTAGATAAAGAAATTGTTCCTAGGGGTCTTCTAGTTCTGAAAGCGTCATCTTGTGGGATTGATAATTTCAGTAACAAAGAGGCTTGGTTTAACATGGCACACAATTGCTCACTTGGATTTGTTAAACTAATAGTTAAAGAGGATATTGCAAAATATGAGGAACTATTGAAGGAGTTAGCTGAAGCTAAAGAAACTGTATCATCTTTACAACATCGTACTGACGTTGAAACACTCGATAAATCCCTCAAAACTAAAATGAATAAATATGAGAAAGAGTTAGTTGAGCAGAAACAAATAAAATTAATTAAAGACCAGACCGACTATGAAAGGGGTGTATTTTTAGTTAGCCACAGAGTTATAATACAAGGAACCACTCTTTAAGCAGGGGAAGACAACTGAGCAGAACCCATAACTGAAACAAGAATAATTCATCTCCTGCAGTTGCCAAAAAAGCCAGTGTTCATTTTTTAGAAAAGAAGGCACAGGATTCGAATTTAGGAACATCAGAGAGGGAGAGTGGAAGAGAAAAAGAACAAGATGGGGGAAAGAGGATGAAGGAAATCTAGGTATAGGGAGGATCTTGAGAGACAAGAAACAGACCGGTTACAGGTCATACACTTGTTTACAAGGATACTAATGGATTTATAACTTTCTGTTCTATGTAAAGGACTTAACTTCGCACCAACACATACTAGGAACAACTTTGAAATTCACATTGACCTGCATGGATTTTTAAAAAAAAAATCCGACTCAAGTCCTTTTTTTCTACTATAAAGTTTCAGAACACGATGACTGGTAGAATGGGATTTATGGCACATGCAGAACACCACCAAGTCAAAGATCTGAACTTGCTTCTTTCAGAAATACAAGACCGCAGCAGTACACAGATTTACGAGGCTGTTTCTGCTTTAGAAACTGAAAAGGAGACTCTGGACAGGAACAATTTTGAAACCCTCCTAACATTATGTGAGAGTAATCAAATATCTGATAATATTGAATTTTTGTCTGATTTCAACAAAACAAGGAAGTCTCTGTTTAGAGGTAAATCAGGTTTTTGTCTAAATAATTATAATAGCTCGATTTTGACATTTGAAAAAACAGTGCAACAGCAGTTAAGACACTACTGACTCATAACTCTCCATTTGGACACAGCATTTCCCCCACCTAAAAGATAAGCTCTTAATGCACTTTCTGAACTAAAAGATATCATTATTAAATCGGCTGATAAGGAGGGAAATTTTGTGGTAATGGATTGAACACAGTATAGTAATATAGTATACAAACTTTTTAACATTAGTAGTAATCACATCAAACTTTCAGGGAACCCTACAATGAAATATAAATAAGAACTTTCCCAACTACTTCAGGAGGCAGTTATTGAGGGCTCCAGAATGATGAATACAGATTCATATGAAATGAATATCTAATAATGCCTACTATTTACATATTTACATCCTACCCAAAGTACATACAGATCTTGAGACCCGCCCCCCCCCCATCGGAAGAACAATCATTTTAGGGACTGGATCCCTCACTGAAAATCTGGGTAATTTCATAGACTTTTTCTTGCAGTGACCAGTCAGGAAGCTTCATTCTCACCTCAGAACCACATGGGATACCATTACCAAACTTTTGTATTTTGAATGGGAAGATAATTACTTATGGTTAACAACTGATGTAGAAGCTTTGTATACAATGCATCAATCAGACATGAGAATGGCATTATGGTTGGCAAGATATTTTCTAGAAAATAGTGACATCGACACTGTTAATCCTGTAGATTTTCTTATGAAAGCACTAACATTTATCTTAACACATAATGTGTTTGAATTTGAAAATATTTATTATTTGCAAGCCTATGAAATGGCCAATGGGACCATAATGGCTCCTTCTTATACTAGTCTATTCTTGGGATATTGGGAACTTTTGAACATACACAACCCAGCTACCAATTCATTCTTTAACAACATCAAGAAATGATAACACTATATTGATGATTGCCTGTGTGTGTGGAAGGAAGTGAGAAATTGGCCACAGAATTTGTTAAATGGCTCAATTCCAACAATTTGAATCTTAAGTTTACCCGCACAATGGAAAAAGATGGTGTGAATTTTTGAGATTTAAAACTCATGGGGAACTCTGCTACACAAAAGGTCACTACTAAGGGATTTAGAAAAAGCACTGCTACAAATGCAGTGCTTAGATGTAACAGTGCACACCCAGACAAATTGAAGAAGGCTATGCCATATAGTCAAATGTTACGAGTTCATAGGAGCTGCTCTACTAATACTGATTTTGAGGTACATGCTATGGAGTTGAGAAGTCATTTCCAACAAAGGGGGTATGGGACAGACACTATAGAACAAGCTTATAGTGATGTTAAAAACAAAATACAGAGAAATTTAATACAGACAAAGGACAAGGCATATAACAAAAAGGGGTGGAGACCCATTACCTTTCCCACACAGCGTTAACAACAGTTCTGGCTCAATAGGTAACATCATTTGGAAGAAATGGTCTTTTCTCTTCGGTGATCCATCAGTGGCAGTGGCCATAGTTACATCCAACAGAGTCATTTTTGAAAGGGTCCCAAGTATTCATGATAAACTGGTGCACAGTCATCTGCCGACTGAAAAAACAGTACAGCACTTGGTTACCTAATAAGACTATTAGGCAATCATAGGCATCTTAGGTGTAACATTTGTAAATATGTCAACATAGGGAAATATCTCTCTGCTTTTAATAAAAATTAAGATATAGCTATTAGGGACTTAATCACCTGTGGTACCTTTTTTGTGGTCTACTTGCTATGATGTAGCTGTGGACTTGGATATGTAGGGAGAACTGTTCAAACTCTAGAAGATAGAATTCAGGAGCACGTTCATTACATCATTAACAATAGGATAGACAAAGCACTAGGGAGACACTTTTGGAAAAGCAAGGCACATTTCATTTCTTGTGTGCCCAATCCTGAAGGCTCTGAACATCATACAAATACAATAGAAACATAGAAACATAGACTTTGACGGCAGATAAGGACCACTTGGCCCATCTAGTCTGCCCATTTCCCTACCCACAGGATAGGCCACAGATCCTAGTTAAGCAACAGCCTATTTCTTCCTACCCCCCACAAGAATTGCCTTATGTCTGTCCCATGCATTCTTGAATTCTCCCACAGTTTTAGACCCCACAACCTCCTCAGGAAGGCTGTTCCATGCATACACTACCCTCTCTGTGAAATAATACTTCCTCACATTGCCCCTGAACCGCCTCCCTTCTATCTTTAAATTGTGTCCCCTTGTTCTTGCACATCTCTTTTTCTGAAAGATGCTACCCTCTTGGACTTTGTTGATTCCACTGAGGTACTTAAAAGTTTCTATCATGTCTCCCCTCTTCCTTCTTTCCTCAAGGGTATACATATTAAGCTCCTTTAGTCTCTCCTCATACGGCTTCTCTTGCAGACCCTGCACCATTTTAGTTGCCCTCTTCTGGACTGCCTCTATCCTGTTTATGTCCTTGCAGAGATGGGGTCTCCAGAACCGGATGCAGTACTCCAGATGGGGTCTCACCAACTGTCTGTACAGAGGGATAACAACTTCCTGTTTTCTGCTGCTGATGCCTCTCCCTATACATCCCAGTATACCCCCAGCCCTCCCTACTGCCTTCTCACATTGCTTGCTAACCTTAAGGTAATCTGATATGATTACCCCCAGGTCCCTTTCCTTTTTTGTTGTTGTTACTACCTCCCCACCCATTGTGTATTCTTCCCTGGGTTCTTGTTTCCCAGGTGCGTTATTTTGCACTTCTTTGCATTGAATCCCAGCTGTCATACTTCTGACCATTCCTCCAACCTTGCCAAGTCCCTTTTCATCCTTTCCACGCCTCCTTGTGTATCAACCCTGTTGCAGATCTTTGTGTCATCTGCAAAAAGGCATACTTTTCCTTCCAGTCCCTCTGCAATGTCACTGATGAAGACATTAAAAAGGATTGGACCCAATACTGAACCCTGCGGTACCCCACTAGTAACCCCTCTTTCTTCAGAGTGGACTCCATTTACAATTACCTTTTGTGTCCTGTTGTGCAGCCAATGTTTTACCCAGGCTACCACCCTGGAATCCACTCCCAGGCTGGTTAATTTGACTATTAATCTTTTGTGTGGGACTGTGTCAAATGCCTTGCTAAAATCTAGGTAGGCCATGTCCACAGCCCCTCCCTGGTCTACTACTTTGGTCACCCAGTCAAACAAATCTATCAGATTCATCTGACATGACCTTCCCGCTGTGAACTCATGCTGCCTTGGGTCCTGTGCCCCACTGGCCTCTAGGTACTCAACTATTCTTTCCTTCAGAAGTAACTCCATCACTTTCCCTACCACAGAGGTCAGACTGACAGGTCTGTAGTTTCCTGCCTCCGTCTTGGTACCAGTTTTGTGAAGGGGAATCACATCTGCCTTCCTCCAGTCCTCAGGTACCACACCATCCTCCCATGATTTATTAAAAAGAGTAGCCAGTGGTTTCACTAGTTCCTCCCTTAATTCTTTTAGAATTCTGGGGTGAATTCCTTCAGGACCCATTGCTTTGTCCACTTTGAGTTTTAGGAGTTCTTGCAGAACCCTTTCTTCTGTGAAAGGACTGGGATCGACCCCCCCTATCAAGAGTGCTTCTGTTAATTGGATTAGGCACTTCCCCCTCCTCTTTTGTGAATACTGAGCAGAAATATTCATTCAGTATCCCTGCTTTTTCACTGTCCCCCTCTGCCCACCCACCGTTCATTCTATTCAGCTTCACTATCCCTCCCTTTGTCTTTTTAGGCTCGCTGATGTACCTATAAAAGGTTTTATATCCCTTCTTAACTGAGTTGGCTATCTTTTCCTCAGTTTGGGCCTTTGCTATTCTGACTTCTCACCCTGCTTCCTTCTGCCTTAACTGGTACAGCTGTCTGTCCTGCTCCTTCTGTGTTTCCTTATACTTCCCGGAATGCTACCTTTTTCTTCCTGACTTTCACAGCCACCTCTTTTGAGAACCATAGTGGCTTTTTCTTTCATTTTGATTTGTTTATTTGCTTCACACAAAGGCTTGTTGCCTCTGTGATGGCAGTTTTGATGATTCCCCATTGTTGCTCCACACCTCCTTCTAGCCTGTTTGCTAGTGCTTTTCTGAGGCACTCTCCCATCTTGCCAAAGTCAGCCCTCCTAAAGTCCAGTACCCTCACTTTTGTATGCCTTGACTCTGTAGCTGAGTTTAACGTGAACCACACTGTTTGATGGTCACTTGTCCTCAAGATGGCAACCCACTTCTAGATCTGAGATCCTCTCACTGCCCCGTTTGAGAGTATGAGGTCTAAGATTGCTCCCTCATGAGTGGGTTCCAAAACTAGCTGTCTGAGGCCTGCCACCTGTAGGGCATCAAGAATGGCCCTGCTCTTGGATGTGGCTGCAGCAAATGTGCTCCAGTTAACATCTGGCATATTCAGGTCTCCCATCAACAGTATCTCCCCTTTCTCTGCCATTCTAAGAATGCCATCTATCATATCCTTGTCCATTCCCTCCCCTGACAGGGGTCTTTCTCTAACCCTGTGCGATTGTGGTGCCCTTTCCAGTCTCCAGGTGACCCACAGTGCCTCCTCTCCTCCCTGTTTACTCTTTTGTTCAGTTGCTTTTATCCCTTCCTTTACATAGAGAGCTACTCCTCCCCCTCTTCTCCCCTGCCTGTCTCTCCTGTAGGTTATGTACCCTGGTATGTTAACATCCCAGTCATGGTTCTCTGTGTACCATGTTTCTGTGACTGCTATGATATCCAGGCATCCCTCTTCCATCAAGGCCACCAGCTCAGGGAGCTTGTTGCCCAGACTACAGGCATTGGTACTCATTACCCTCCATTTCCTGATGGCCTTACTCCCTTTTGCCCCATCCCTGTCCTTCTTGCCTTTGTCACTTTCTCCATTTACCCCTGCCCTTCTCCCTATCGACACCTCTATGTTGGTGTTTGCCACACTTACTACCGTGATTTTTTGGGGGCTAGGATTTCCCTGCTCCTTTCCAGTGCCTCCCCCCTTGGCTAGTTTAAATGCTTGCCAATGAAGCATTTAAACCTATCACCTAGGATCCTGGTTCCCCTCCCGGACAGATGCAGCCCATCATGCAAGTATAGGCTTGCATCACTCCAGGTGGACCCCCAGTCCCCAATGAAGCCACATCCTGAGCTCCGCACCAGTTTTCAACCACTGATTGAATCCCATGGTGGGAACACCCCTAGCCTCTCCTATGCCGTGGATGGGCAGCACCTCCGAGAAGGTTACGTGCGTGCTACTTGTCTAAGACCCCTCCCCAATTCCACAAACTCTTCCTGCACTTCTCTAATCCCTTTCTTAGCCAGGTCATTTGTTCCTAGGTGGACAATGACATCCAGCTCCCTCCCCTTGCAGCTGCTCAGGCAATCCTGAGGATTCACTCCATGTCCCTCCAAGCCATGGCGCCAGGCAGGCACCTTACCTCCCTCTCCCCTTCCTCTCCCAGTTCTACCTTCCTAACAATGGAGTCCCCCACCAGGAGTTGTTTTCTTCCCCTGCAGGGTCCCCTGCCACCCTCTTGTGGGTCTCCTTTGTGGAGGTTCCCAGCATCCTCCTTGGTCTCCACTGCAGAATATAAAAGGTAATAAAAAACAAATACATAAAACACAAATGAATATAAATAGCTAAATAAAATATGATAGCAGGCCCATAACAAGGATGAAGCAATTGCCTGCAAGACAGATAGCCATAGAGGTTAGAGTAATGAGCTGTGAATAAGCTTGGTACATCCAGCAGATCTGGGTTTGATTCCTACAACCTCCACATATTTACTGTGTGATTCTGAACAAGCCTCTTAACCCCTCCCCTGTGCTCCCAGGTTGCCCCTGAAAACAGGCATTTGTGCCTAGTGGGCCTTACTTCTTTACCAAAGGCTAAAATAACAAAAATAAAATAAAAAAAAACTATGTCTGGGAATGCTTGTTTAAATAAGTGGGTCTTGAAGTGGGCTTTGAATGCCTCAACTGGTGGGGCCTCCCTAACAGCTAGAGGAAGCAAAATCCACAGGATGAGGCAGGCGACACTAAATGCTCTGTCACCTGCAGTTTTTTAACTTTGTCCTGGGAATTGCAAGGAGGTCTCTGGATGAGGAACAAAGGGAGCAGACTGGTGCGGTAGGTGTTAGAAGGTCAGTCAGGTAGCCAGAGCCAAGTCCATGTGGGGCCTTAAAGGTGAGTAAACCCACCTTGAAGAGAACCCTCCACATAACTGGCAGCAAACCATACCTTTAGGTGCCACCCCTGCCCTCTTCCTTTAAATATGTAGATAAATAACCTCATCTCGAAAATGAGTTCAGAATTCGAAATTCAAATTCAATTTATTGGAAGGCAAAATTGAGAGTTAACTGTTTTTTACAATTGTGTCCAACATATAACAAATAACATCAGACATACAAATAATACAAAATAGCATCAAAATTAGAGTCATACCATTCAATAATATTGTAATTCATCCATGGCAGTCACATTCATGCATTAATAATCTATTAATATGTGATTTAAAACAGGAGTAGGATAAAAGAGTTACCATTTTAAGTTTCTTTTGAACAGCAGCTCATTTTCGAGCTACAATAACTGACAGAGTGTTATTTCCATAATTACTTTTATATCTAGGCATTAGAAACTGTGGGCGAGCTGTAGATCTTAAATCATATTTACTAGGTTGTTGAGGCTGTAATAAATCCATCAAGTATGGAGGTAACATATTTATAATAAATCAATAAATAAAAATTATAAAATGGCTCTGCCTCTGAGCTGCCAAGGATTGTCAGGCTACCACAGCATGGATAAGTGTGTTTTCTTAGCCTGTATATCTTGCCCCCAACCCCACAGGTAACTCATTACAAATAGTTTTTTAGTTAGACTATTTCTTTACGTGTAATCTACATTGGAATAGATGTATGTTTATAATGTGATTTACGATCTTGCTTGTTTTTATTCCTGCCTCCTTCTAGATACTTACGAGTTAAAGTTTAAGCCTCCTTTTTTAATACCAATCTTTTCTTTATTTTGGGATCTTTTTTCTAGGTTTCGAGATGCTTAGGCACAAAATGATTTTTGAAGAATTCCGCTTACCCGCTCTGTACCAGTAGATCCCCAGGATTTGTCAATAAAAAATTAATAGGTGATCAAAGGACGCAGTTTCGGGTGGGGTAGTGAGAAATTATCACTTCTGCTGTATCATGATTGTTTACAGTTATGTATTTTCTGTGAAATCTTACACTGCAATATTCATATCTATGAAATTGTTTTTATATAGTCATGCAATTAAAGGTGACATTGTTACAAATACAGTACATAGAAATTTACTTGCAGCCTTTTATTAAACTGTATTAATGTGTAAAATGTAACACTCTACTGACCATTTGTAAATTCCTCTATTTAGTTGCTGTTAGTTATAATATTGGTAACTGTATGAATTGTGCTTGCTGAGTATAAAATGCAGAGTTACCTTTAATTAAATTGTTTATTTTATCACTCTACTTTGATTTTCTCTTTTTCTTTATTGCTTTGAATATATAAAAAAATATATATAAAACACTTTTTTTGGAAAGGTAATGGACACCCCACTATGATGTCGTCAGTGAGGACTACAAATGCTTGTGTTGCTCTCCTCACTATTGCCCCCTCATGAATCCTTGTTTTAAGGTGAAGTGCTGGGGTTGTAAACCATTTGGGTGACTGGCAATGGCTCACATGTTTATGAGCTGTTTGCACCAATAACATTTATTTGTGTTTTCACACAAATGAGTCAGCCTTGGTATTCTTTAGAAGTACAACTATTCTTGCATTTGTCCTAAGGAGAGTGGATCTGCATGAGCTGTTAATCAAGTAAGACTGTGGAGTGCTATAGAGCAGTGCTATGACAAAATGCACATCTGCCTTTGATGAACTGAGCATTTAGTGCAGATTCCCTGCTCTGAGAAAAGGATGCATTCTCATGCTAGCCAAACATGCTTGTGAAGCTAAGTATCACCAGCCACAGACAGCGAGGAATAATGCTGCAGCATCTGTCCAATGAGTATAGTACTATAGCCCAGTACCAGGCTGTCACTGCTCTGTTGTACTGGATATCTTGATAATGAGAATGATGCAGATTCTAGTGGCCTGATTCACTGGAGGGCAGCCCAACATCTAACGTGTATCACCATCTAGATGCATGGCAAGAGTGTAAAAATGGGGGACTGAAGAGACCAACTGATAGCCTGAAAGGGACTGCTACAAACTGTGACAGCAAACCCCTTCACAGTGAAGGAGATTAAACAGCAACAGAGCCATGAGTAAGATCAGGGCTTGTTTCTATATCTGGGAACACAACAACATAGTTTGTGAAATCATTTTCTGGGTTTGGGCCAACTGTCCAGAAGATTACAACTACCGTCATTTGAGGTCTTCTGTGATTTGCAGTTGTATGGTCTTTGGCTAGGGGTTTTACTGATTATCTAAGTTGCTTACAATTTAAAGTGCACCACCACTGGCTAACACATGGAATGACAACAAGTCATTATTGATACCATGGCTGGGTATCTACTAAAACTCAGGGACCTCCCTTAAAACTTTTGAAGGGTAAAGCACCGGTGATAGTTGGGAGAGAGTAGGGCCCCTAGAACAGGAGGGTGGAAGTAAGTGACAATATTGTTGACTGTGTGTGTGGGGGGAGGTAGTTGTGTTTATGAGCCGAGCCTGGAAGGAATCTTATTTTGTAGCACAGGGAAAGCTTTTCATTGGCTATGCCTAGTAGGGCATGTTCTGTAAGTACAGCCCAACAAAGTATAAAATTGGTTGCACCTGGAAGGGCAAGTGAGGAGTGGTCACAGGACTGGCCACAGATTATTCTATCTGGGTTTAAGGGGGAATTGAGAGACAGACAGTTGCTCACTGTCTACATCAGCTGCTGCGAACCCTCTTTTTCCTCTTTAGGGTCTGCTAGCCTAAAATGAAGTTGTGTACTTGTTTGAGTTAAGTGTTTACTACCATTTTGTTTAGATTGTAACAGCAGAGTGTGGGTCCACAGGGGGCATGAATATAATGGGGAAGTGGGGCGGTACTGCATCCCGGGGAGTGATATATTAGTTTCACCAGGTCCACAGTACAATTAATCTAGGTGGAGGACCCATGCTATTTCTAACTACTAACCAGCTATAACTCTACCCTCATTATCAATGGGAATTCATGGATGCAGGAGTCACTGTGACACCAATAGTGCCAAGGTATCATATACTGGTTGTCATGTCTCACATCACTAAGGCATCTTGGAGGACACCCATGGGGAATCCTGGCATTAAATATGAATAATAATAATAATACTGCTACAGTAAGAAAATAATCAATGCAGCAGAAGTGAGAAACCTCTACTCCAGAGCTTTGGTAGGGGTGAACCAAGGAGGAAGGAATGTCTTAAAAAGGGGTGTATTTAAGTACTAGTGCTATGGGCTTCATTTCAAGATGAATGGAGGAAATAATGAGTTCTATATATGAGCAGAGGCTGACATTCACTACTGCCTTGGGGCAACAGTAGACAGACTCAGGAACAAGGTGGCAGAAGTCATTGGGAAGGAGGAAGGAGGCTGGTTGTTGTGGTACATGTAGTCACAAATTACCTTGCAAAGATGAGTGTGGATAAAGAAAAGAAGAGCTTTCACACTCTTGAATGGACACTAATGGAAAGATCAAGAATGGTAAACTTCCTGGAGGTTTTACTGAAGCCAAGAGACAATAAGAAGCAACAGTTCAGAGTCTATCAATTCAATGCATGGCTGAAGGGATGGTTCAACAATGAGTCATTTCAGTTTCTGACAAATGGTGGTCCCTCTTGAAAGGGCTGATAGTTGTTCTGAAAAGACAGCATGTAGCCAATAGAAGAGGGAACATGGGTGCTAGGGCAGAGGTTCACAAATTATATCAAGACCAGTTTGAACTAGGAAAGGGGGAGGCAGTTCAGTAAGGGTTAAGTACATCTACATAATGGTGGGTGTGCAGGTGGGTCATCCCCTAACATTACATAGAAACAGAAAATTGGTGACTGAAAAGGACAGCTAGATCCACCCAGTCTGTGCAAGGGTTACTTGCCTATTGTACCTTCACAGACAGTAACTGATCTCCAGGGACCCTCCTAACTCAGCATTTCAGTAATGTGTCCCTGTGTCTATCTTATGCATGCTTTAAGCCTTCAACCCTTCTAGCCTCCACATCTTCAACTAGTAATTGTTTCCATGCTTCTACCACCCTTTCTGTGAAGAAGTATTTGCTTACATACTTACATACTTCTTGAAATTTCTCCTTCCCATTTATTGCATATCTTCTAGTCCTGGAGCTCATCCTCTCTTGGAAGAGCTCACTTCAGGCACTATATTCATCCCCATAGTCATTATATGTATTCAGTATCATGGGCAGAAGGGAATGCACAGAACAGAAAGGGGATGGAGGAATGTTGGCATGAAAAGTAAGAAAGAGGCAGAGGTAAGAAAATTGGAACTATATATTGTATAGGACAGACAAGAATTACATTAGAAGATTACAACACAGGGGGAATGGAGAACCATCACAACATAAAGAGTGAAGTGGATAAGAACAAGACCAAGCTGTAAATTAAAAATTGTGGAAAGATATTTAAAAAGAGTGGAAGGAAAAGACAAAATAAAATGAGGAGAAGGAGGCATAAACTCTCAATTGTGGTGTGCATGAACACCAGGTACCTACAGAATAAGACTTGTGACCTGGAGGCACAGGTCAGAGGCCCAGTTATACTCAATGGCTATGACAAAGGTATGACCTACACAGCATCATGACTGGGATCAATGCATGCCAGGATAGAGAGTTCTCTTGATTATTGGAAGTCAGGGAAAGAGGGAAGAGTGAACATGTACAATATGTGAAGGAGGGCATCAGGGTACAGCTGACAAAGACATGTAGGCGGCAATGAAACAGAAGCATTGTGGGTGCAGATTGTCACATATAAGGGAGGCTTATCCAGTCTAGAGTGGCATATTGACTGCCATCTGAAAAGAATGAAGTGCACCAGGTATTGGGAGAGGTAATAAGGAGAGCAGCAAAGCAAAGTGAGATGGTTCTAATAAGGGTCTGCAACATGTCAGATGCAGACTGAAGTGCTCCAGTAGCAGTGAATGCTAGAAACCAGAGGCTGATAGAAGCCCAACCAAATGCATTTCTGGTACAGAAGATGGAACAGCCCACAAGGGAGGGCACCATTCTAGTTTTGTTCCTTATAATAGGGACAGCATTGGAGAGGTCACAGTAAGGGAGTCTGCACCACTGGGGTGACTGTGAGGTTTGACATAAAATTAGAGCCAGAAAGCAATCACTTAAAAAGTAAGGTTTTAGATTTTAGAAAGATGGATTCTGAGTTGCCCATTGTCACAGAGGGCCGAGGCACTGGATTCCTCACCTGACGCCACACCAGTGACTTGGGTTTGGAATGGACGAGAGTTACTGAGGGGCCAGCCAGGGGAAGGAGGATTGAGCATCTATTGATGGCTCTCCCCCTTTGAGGAAGCAAAACAGCATGGGTTGCTGCTCAGTAATCATCTGGCAAAGGCTTGGTGGCATGGCCTTGACAGCTTCCTGATTGGCTGGGGGCAGGCACTGAATGCATGCGGAATCTTTACAGTGCAGGCCCATGCAATGTCATGTCTGCCAGCCTGGGAATGTAGATGTGACAGTATGTGGAGTAGTGGTTGGGGATGCCAGGGACAAGAGATTAAAGTGCAGGACCTGGAGACTTCATAGGCCAAACAGCTATATGAAAATGAAAAAAAGAGTGGTGGATTTTAATAGAATGAAGGAACTGGTGAGAGAGAAGAGTTGCTTGGATTCTGAGTCACAGAATTAGATTTGCTGAATTCTGACCAGATTTTTGAAATAAGGAGTTTTTGAAACTGTGGTCTGAAAATCCTAATTCCAGAATGAAAAGATAAAAAACAAAATGGGTGGGATTCTAGAAGGATGGCCCAAGTTGCCACCAAAGGCTACTTGTGCCAAACGCAGCTGCGACATTGACCTTCTGCCCTATTCTAGAAGAGGTAGGGTCCCTGCCTCTAAATCCTACAACTTTCGACATACAGCCAGGTGCACTGAATAGAGAGCGTACCTGGCTAGGACATCGTAAGTCGCAACCGCTATTCAACAAGTCGCAAGTGCCCCCATGCCTGTTCACTGGCAGAGCCCTGCAGGGTTAGAGGCCCCCTACCCACTGTCATGCCACCACGGTTCCCCCAACTCCAATCTGAATCCCCATGATGACTGTGCATTGTACAGTATGTACAGTATACACATAATTCTGATGTCCCAATGGCACACAGGAACATACCTGGTAGTCTCGTGGCACCCCACCCAGCAGTTCCACTCCAGCCAGCACCCCCCACCTGTCTCCAGCTGGTGACTGGCACAGCCCACCTCTCACCTCCACAGCCAGCCACCAGCTGAGCTCCTTCTGAGTGCTTACTGTATGGATGTGCCAGTTGCCATCTGGGGATGGGTGGGGAGGTGCACTGGTGGGTGAACTGCTAGGTTAAGGCCACTGAACCACAGTGGGTGATATTAATTTTAACAGTTTGTGGCACTGCAGGGACCTGAGCTTCGGAGTGGGAACCAGATCTTGGGGAGGGGCAGAGCTGCCCTGCGGGCTGATAACAGTATGGGGTTTTGGGGCATGAAGTGTGTGGGCTGCCCTGCAGGGCATTTATGGTTTGGGGGTTCCGGGGGCTGGGGGTGTAAGATACTTAGCTGGGCACCTCTGCTATATGGGATCAGGGGCTGGGGGGTCATGGGATGCACTGTGGGGTGACAACGGGGGTGTTCTGGGCATGGGGGCACATGGTGGATTGGGTGCAGTGGGTCTACAGAACCCCCAGATGGTGTATGTATAGTTATGCCAGCTAAATGGTGGTGTAACTTACATTGACAGTTCTCCTCCAAGGGTTCTTGTAGAATTCTGACATTGAGGACTTTGTTGCTGCCCTTCTAGAATAGGGCGCAACTGCTGCCTTAAACCCCCTAGCGCCAGGTGGCAGAGGGTTTAGGGCGCAAATGCTGGTGTAACTCCACTTTGGTGCAAATGGCCTGCAGCATGTCACAGGCCACTTTGTAGAATCCTGCATGTTGCAACTGCTGGTGTAACTTGCTTCTTGCGCCATTCTTTTTGGCACAAGTGTGCTTACACCAGGCGTAACTCTTCTAGAATTGGGCCCCATGTTTTTATGTAGGAATTTAGGATTAAGGGTTTTGGAATTTGTTTTCCAAATCCAATTCCAAGATCCTTCTCAGATAGAAACATAAATCAGATTCAGAATCAGAACTTCCTAAATACCTACAAAGTTCTATTGGATTGGAATCTGTCAATTTCAAGCATCCTTATTAAGAAGAAACTGGAAGGGGTGGGGGGCAACAGTAATAGTGGATAGAAAAGGGGGATTGATTTAAAATAGGTAGTTTGGATAGTAAACAGTGACTGATTAAAAAAGGGTTGTTTGAAGAAAAGAATCTCTTTATTAAGGCAGTAGCAGAAAACAGGAGGGGAACAAAATGAAATAATTGGCACATAAAGTGGGGGTGGGGAGCAATTAAAGAGAAGAGGAAGGCTTTAAAAAATACAGGGCCAATCAGACAGGTGACAACAGATAAGTGCACCAGACCAATATGAGAAATGCCAACAAAGGTTAGGATGGCAAAGTCAGAAGCAGAGGCAATGACAGCAGAGGGGGTGACATAGTGGGATAAGGCATTTTTCTGCTACTGTACATTTGAGAGAAGGGCAGATCCAATTGTGAGATAGTTACACTGAGGAAGGTGGAAGGGTGGTAAGGCAGAAATACTAAATGAGTATTTTTGCTCAGTATTGATGGTAGAGGACAAGGGACCATTACCTGAATGCTGTCTCAAGGCCAAAAGGTTGGGAGGGGGTCACATTTAACATGGTGTTGATCACTGACAGGAGGGTGCTCAGGGGTCTAAGCACTCTGATGGCTGACAGTTAATAAGAATAGTGTCAGGACCCCCCCCCCCCCAGTAGTCCTCTTTGATTGTTCACTGGAAACAGTAGTGATGCCAATGAGTTGTAGTGCAACTGATATTGTATCCCTGCACAAAAGTTTGAGCAAGGACAAATAAGGAACTATACATCAGTCAGTCTGATGTCTTTAGTGGGGAAATTACTAGGTACGCTAAACAACTAAAGGAAAGTCTGGTTTACACAGAGAGTGGTCACCATGTGGCACTCATTCCCAGAGGAAATAATATTTTGCCAAATAATGGATAGATGTAAAACCAATTGGACATATATTTAAAGAGCTACTGATGCCTCAAGGAAAACTTTGAAAAACATAATAATTAGGTACAATTCAGCTTACATTCCATATTATATTCTGTATTTCTCTTTCCATTATTTATTACTGAGTAAATATGCATGAATATATTATCTTTATCCCAAAGAGTGCCCTTAGAGTTCATCTGCCTCTGTAACTTACTTCCTACTTCAAGTCATAATCCTCTGTTGTGGCATCACAGTATGTTGCTGTTAGAGAAACTGTGAAATCACAAACAGTGCATTATGACCTCAGGTATGGAGAAAGCAGGAGGAATAGATAAACTGTTCAGGAGCAAAGACCCTGTTTTCATGCAAATGACCACAGTAATAAATAATGAGGAGGAAGCTTACAGAACTAATGTGAAATACAAGCTGAACTGTATCTAAATATTATGTTTTGTTAAAGTTCTCCTGAAGGTGACAGCTGCTCTTTAAGGGCAAGTAACAAACATGAATATAATCATTGAGAAATGGTGTGCATATAATGGACTATAAATCTACTTTGCATGTAACCCCTTCCTATAATTCCTAGTTGGGGCCATTATTAAGGAGAGGATGGTGGAGTTTCTGGATGTCAGTGGATTGCAGGACAAAATATAGAATGAATTCAGAATGGGGAGAGCATGTTAGTCAAATCAGATTAACTTCCTTGACTGTCGATGAAGGCAGAACACAAAAGACTGACTGTGGACATACTGACCTTTAGCAAGCCTTGGACTCACTCTCTCTCTCTTGGGAAAATGGCTACATAATTAGTGGAAGCCAAGGTTACAGGATAGATCAGGAAGTAGCTGGGTGGGAAAACATGAAGAGTAGTCTTCAATGGGAAATTCTTAGAGGTAAGTTTCATCAGTGGGATTCCCCAGTGATCAGTCTTAGGTCTAGTTTCTTCAGCATTTTATTTGCAACAGTGGGTAAGTATCCACGGGAAGATGCGTATATTTGCAGAGGACACAAAATAAACAGGAAATCAAGGGAAGATCTGAAGATACAGGAGAAATGGTCAACAGTCTGGCAACTACAATTCAATGCAAAAGAGTGCAAATGCACATAGGAAGTCAGGAATCAGAAGATAGAATTAAGAATGGGAGATGTAGTGTTAGGTAAAATGACAGAGAAGAAAGATTTGGGGGTCTTAAATGCAAATAACTTAAAGCAGTCAGCACGGTGTAACAGAGCAGTGGGTATGTGACACTAGATGTTGTGCTACATAGGCAGTGGGATCAGTAGCAAATGGAATGAAGTGATCCTGCCCCTCTACTGTTTCACATCCCTGGTGTGGCTACAGTTGGAGTACTATATGCAGTTTTGGAGTCCACACTTAGAAATGACAAGGATAGATGTGATGTTTAGTTTAGTTTAGTTTATTGGTCTAGGAATTAATACCTTTGAGCCAGGGCTCTTTTACAAAGATTCCATGTCACATAGAACATCAAACAAACAATGCACATTACAAGTAATACCAGAAGGAAAAGTTACATAATAAATATGCTATTAACAGTTTCAAGTCAGTAAAGTTTAGGAGTTACATAATAAATATGCTTTAAACAGTTTCAAGGCAGTAAACAATTTAGGAAATAAAAAAAACTTCCAGGGAGAGGGAGATAAGTAGGAGCCAACACGGAGGTGAGAAAGGAGGGAAAGTGGTGGGCAGTAGAGCAAGTGAGAGGGGACAGAAGGGGGAAGAAGAGAGTAAGTTAGGAGGCAGACAGGAGTAGTAGTGGCACGTGCGGGTTCATTAGACAAGGAGAGTAGGCCATGGATGTGAGGATGGTCAAGAGGAGGAATAGCCTTTATTGAATGCAATCACAGTTGCTAGTGGTAGTGAGGTGGGCATAGAGCATGGTTTTGAAAGCTCCAAGAGAGGTTGAGGATAGAGTAGGTGGACTTAGAGCATTGAACCAGGTCGGGGCCCTGTATGCGAACGTTCTTTGTCCCTGTGCAGTCCGACATCTGGGAACCAGAAAAGGTTGGTGTTCAGATCTGGTGGTGGGACGCATGCCATGATTCAGATGGAGTAGGTTTTGGATACATAATGGAGTCAGTCCCAAGATAGATTTTTTTTGCCATTATGCAGGTGAGATATATAAGGTGATTTGATAGTTGCAACCAGCCTGTTTCATAGTAAAGTTCACATGTGTGTGTCAGTCTTTGTGCCCCCCGTGAGGAGCCAGCAAGCCTTATTTAGAGCGACTGAGATACGCCTTAGTGCCGTGGTGGTAGCTGAGCCATAGATAATAAGGCCATAGTCAATGATTGGGATTATGGAACTCTGTATAGCTATCCTCAGCGCAGCTTGGTTTAGGAATTGTCGGTTTTGAAATAGTATTCCTAGACGTTGGTTCACTGTTTTCTCCGTGTTGTCAATGTGGGTTGCAAAGGTAAGCCCTTGGTCAAACGTGATGCCAAGGTATTTGAAAGTATTTACTTGGTCCAGTGTATTTCCAGCAGAGGTTTTTATGTTGCGTGGAGTATTTCTATTTTTGTTTTGGTGATTGGTAAAAAGCATGGCTTTTGTTTTATTGTGGTTAAGCACAAGTTTACTATCCAGGAACCACTTTTCAACACTAGAGAAGGCAATTTGTAAGCTTTGGCCTAGGGAGTTTGGCTCTTTGTGAGAAGAGAGAATTACAGCATCATCAGCGTATAAGATTATTTTTCCTGGGCAGAAATCTGGGAGGGAGGGAGTTGAGGAACAGGCTAAAGAGGAGCGGGCCTAGAATTGATCCCTGCAGTACACCCGAGAGGACTGGTTTGGAGTCAGAGAGTTCATCAGAGATTTTTACAGTCTGTGACCGATTTGACAGGTAACCTTTTACCCAAGCACTAGGACCTTCAGCCAGGCCTTGGCTGGTCAATAAGGAGATAAGTAGGCCATGATGAACTGTATCGAAAGCTTTTGTGAGGTCAATGAAGACCGCACCGGTTTGGTACCCTTTATCCAGGGCTGAGTGGACTTCTCCAGAGAAGTCAAGTAAGGCTGCTGTAGTACTATGTCCTTTCCTAAAGCCGTGCTGTTGATTACAAAGTAGATTGTACTTGTCCAGGTAGTCAGAGAGTTGGTCTGCCACTATGCATTCAAGTGCTTTGGAGAGGGGTGGGAGTATTGATATCAGTCGATAGTTACCTGTTGAGGCTTTGTCCCCTCCTTTGTGCACTGGCATGACTATGGCAGACTTCCATTTGTTGGGAAATTGACTTTGGCAAAGGGACAGAATAAGAATTTTGGCAAGGGGGTGAATCACTTCGTCCAGGGTGAGAGACAGGATTTTTAGATCTAAGGTGTCACTACTTGTTCTGGATTTGGAGCAGGCCTTTTTTATGTATTTGTAGGCTTTGTGTACTTTGATTTTCTTGAAATAAAATTGTGGTTTGTCATGAGGGGTGTTTTGTGATACTAGGTTAGGCACAGGTAAGTCCAAGAAGAAATCTGGGGGGAGGATCCCACTGAGGTCTGTGAACGTCTTATTTAGAGCATCTGCAATAGTCTTTGGGTCAAGTGTGGTGGATCCATCAACTTTCATAATGGTGGGTGAGGATGTTGATTGCTTACCCATTATATTTCAGATGCTGTCCCAGAAAGCTCTCCCGTCACCCCAGGTGGATTCAAGGGTGTTTTTGAAATAGGCGCTCTTCATTTGCCTAATTTGTGTGGTGCATCTGTTTTGTGCCTGTTTGTATTTTAGGGTATCATGCAGTGAGCCTCTGTCCCTGGCTATGGCCCAGAGGTGGTCCCGAGCATTGAGCTGGGCAAGTAGTTTGGCAGTAATCCAAGGATTTGATAGTGCTTTGATTTTACGCTTTTTTACTGGGGCATAAAAGTCACATGCAGTATTGAAGGTTGTGATGAAGTATTCTAGTGCAGCATTAACATCAATCATTTTGGAAATTGGTGTCCAGTCATGTTGCAGGAGACAGGTCTTTAATTTGATAAGATTTCCTTGTGGCAATACTCTGCTTGTAATAACTTTGGGGGGCGGCTTGAGAAATTTATTAGACCAGGTACAAGACACTGGGGTGTGGTCACTGAGAGAGTCAGGGAGAACTTTAATGTTTTTTATCCAGTCAGGGTGATTAGTGAGAACCCAGTCAATACGGGTGCTTGTTCCAGTTTTGTAATTTTTCCGGGTAGGGGAAGTTACCATCTGCGTCAGGTTGGCTGCTAGGATGTCATCTTTGCAGGAGCCAGTGTCAGAGGAGAGCCAGTTTATATTGAAATCCCCGAGGAGGAGGAAGAGGAGCTCATTTTCAGGGGGTTGCAGGCTTACAAATTCAAGCACTGACTTGAGACTGGAACGGTGGTCTTTTGGAGGGATATAGACTGCGGCCACTGTGAGAACTTTATTTTGTGCACCGAGGAGCAATTTGATAGGAAGAGTATTTGTGGAGGTGAAGCTGCCATGTTGACTGGATAGGTTGTTCTTTATGTAGATAGCACAGGTCCCACCCTTCTTGGTTGCCCGGTCGAGTCTGAAAAGATTGTAGCCTTCAAGCGAGACCGCATGATCCGGGGTGCTGGGAGACAGCCAGATTTCCATGATGGCTAGTATATCGGGATTTTTTTGCCCAACGAGTGTTTGAAGAGATGCCAGTTTAGGAAGGAGAATGCAGATATTTAGGGTGATAATGGAGAGTCCACTACCAGCTTTCACTGTTTTTGTTGACTTGAGTGTGACAGGGCCAGGGTTTGGGTGCACCCCACCAGACATTAGTAGTAGGAGGAGCAGGAGTTTCAGTGATGCCATTTGTAGTTCATAGTAGGTTAGCGTGAGTCTCTGCTTGTTCTTTATTAGGTGTTTGGTTTTTCTTCTGGTATCCCAGTAGAGGGTGATAGCGATTTATCTTGATTTGACAGTTTCCAAGTAGGAAATATTGTATTTTGTACCCAGATATTAGTTGGATGATGTTTGATTAAGGATTCCGGTGTACTTGCCATGGTACCATATTGTGGGTAATCGAATAGGATGGTGAGAGAGGGTGGAGGGCTAGGGTAGGCAGAAAGGGGAAGTTGGCATATTGGGAAAAGGAGGGTGAGGGTCAGCAGGGACAGATGTGGAAACTAAGCGAAGGCATAGTTTAAGAGAGGCAGATTAACTATTGAGTTGGAGGAGAAAGTAGACAAATGGTGTGAGGAAAGCAATCAGAGAGGAGGTGGTGAGATAGAGTGGGGGACAAAGAGCATAGGAGGGTGGCAGGGTAAGGATTTTAGAGGGCTTAGGAGGGTAACGTTAGCACTGTATCGAGTACAGAAATACTGAGAGGGTTTAGTGACAGGGGGTTAAGGAGAAATAATGAGACAATATGAAGTTGAGGGAGGAAAACATGGAAGGGAAAAGGGCAAAACAGGAAAGAGGAAAATAAAAAAAAGAGGGAGTATAATGGCAATAGTGGCTTAGGGGGGTAAGGGAGAGAGTGAGTTACAGAGCAGGGGAGGAGGGGAGGAGCAAGACTGCGGGACATGTAGAAGGCTCCTGTTAGGGGGTTGACCTTTTCACCTGGGCGGAGCGATGAGCCTATTTAATAAAGGTCAGGGGGAGAGGGGGCGGGCATAAAAATTCGGCCAAGAGCAGTGCAAGTGAATGGGCGCCGAGCCCAGCACAGCACACTCTCAGCAGAAACCAATGGGAGGACAGTTGCTGTAACCGGGGGCAAATGGGCGAGCATCTTCAATTGCTTTGTCCAATAGCAGCTGAATCCCTACTTCCAGGACTAGTGGAACTCCTTACCGGCTTCAGAGGAGGGTTTGTGGTGGCTGGTGGTGGCGTTGGGGGGCCCCGAGCCGTGCCAATGGGGCACATGGCTTATTCAGTCAAAGTGTCAGTTAGGCTTCAGAGGAGGTTCGCGGCAATGAGTGAGGTGGCGTGGGGGGCTAAGCGGTGCCAGGGTACATAGCTTATTCATTCAAAGCATCCAGTCCAGCTTCAGAGGAGGGTTTGCGGTGGCTGGTGGTGGTGTCGGGGGGCAGGGGCACATGGCTTATTCAGTCCAAAGCATCCAGTCCGGCTTCAGAGGAGGGTTTGCGGCGGCTGGTGGTGGCATCAGGGGGCCCCAAGCCGTGCCAACGGGGCACATGGCTTATTCAGTCCAAAGCATCCAGTCTAAGGTGGGAAGGATGTGGTGCAGAGGAGGCCAACAACATGATTCAGTAGCAGCAAGAGAAGTCCTACACTGAGAGTCTTGAAGGTGTCAACATGTATACACTGGAGAGTAGGAAAGATAGGAGAGACATGATTGATACTTTCAAGTTTCTTCACAGAAAAAGTAAGGTAGACAATAGGAAACTGTTCACAGTGGGGCCTATGCATGAACTCAGAGCTGAGTTTGCATGGCACGCAATATGTGCATGTAAGGGTATATGTCTGTATACCATGCATGCCACCACCAAGCGGCATGCACATAGGGTATGCAGCAGCATACAGACAGGACACATGTGTAGCTATGCATCATCCACACTAGGTGCATGTCTTGGGGCATGGCTGCATGCCTGCATGCACAAAGTACACCTATGCACATACATGACATGCACTAAGTCACCCCAGCTTGTGGAGCAGCAGGTGCACCACTACGCCCTGAGAAGGGTTGCCATAAACTACAGATGCACAACACAGGCATATATGTTGTATCATGGAACACCCATTGTGCACAATACTATGGGCACAGGCCCTGACAAAGTCCCTTTCTGATAACCAGTAGCACCATGCAGGGGTGAAATAGGCAGGGAGCCACAGTGACCCCCACTGGACTCTCAGACTTAGATGGTGACAGCAAATCACTGCATGAATAATGATGACAACAGTGTGAATGGAAAAATATCTTTAATAAATAAAACTGTGTCACACACAACAGTGCCCAATTGACTGCACTGGCCTGTGCCACCTCATCACCCCCTATTCAGTCTTCCTTGTTCTGGAAGTCATCACTGGACCTCTTTTGCATGCTGGCCATGTACCAGTGCTAGATCAGAACCATCCTGCAAAGAAGGCCATGATTCATCCGTAACACACACCAAAAGAGGACATTCATAAGTGGTCTGTACATGCAGGGCCACTGCTGTGCAAAGCTGTCATACACATTCCCCAATAACACTACCGGTTCACATTTTGGAGGGCTTCTTGATGGCCTACAGCTCCCTTGCTTCATGCTTATAGTAGATGTCCTGGGATCCCACACATGCCAAGAAAGGAAATAGAGGAGATAAAGGGGCACACACCTGTATCATTTCACTACCACCGATGCAGCACCGTCTGGATGCTCTGCATGCTGGAGCACCATCATCTCAGGATGACCATGGTAGTCCTGCACAGACATAAGGAGAGGGGAACACATCACTGACACAGTACTAGACACATAGATACATAGATACATAGACAGTGTCGGCAGATAAGGGCCTTTGGCCCACCCAGTCTGCCCATTTGAGCTTGTAAGTTCAGTTTATGTTTTCCTAGAAGTCTGTTGCCCCTTACTCCGACCTCCAGAATTCCTTTATGTCTATCCCATGCATTCTTAAATCCCATGATTGTTTAGCCCCCACCGCTTCCTCTGGCAGCATGTTCCACTTGTCCACCACCCATTCTGTGAAGAAATTCTTCCTCACGTTTCCTCTGAATCGTCCTCCCTCCAACTTCATCCCATGCCCTCTAGTCCTGGAACATCTTTTTCGCTTAAAAATAGTGTATTCCTGCACCCTGTTCCTCCCTGTAAGATACTTGTACGTCTCTATCATATCCCCTCTCTCCCTCCTCTCCTCCAGGGAGTACATGTTCAGTTCCTTCAACCTGTCTTCATAGGACTTGTGATGCAATCCATGCACCATCTTTGTTGCCCTCCTCTGAACCTTCTCTACCCTGTCTATGTCCTTACGTAGGTATGGTCTCCAGAACTGTACACTGTACTCCAGGTGGGGCCTCACTAGTGTCTTGTATAGTGGAATTATGACCTCCCTTTTCCTGCTGGTGATGCCCTGCCTATACATCCAGCATCCTATTTGCTTTACCTGCTGCCTTGTCACACTGTTTCCCTACCTTGAGGTCATCAGAGATGATAACCCCAAGATCCTTTCCTGTTTGGTGCATGCTATATCCTCACCCCCAACTGATATATTGTGCCAGGGTTTTTGTGCCCTATGCATTATCTTGCACTTCCTTGCATTGAATTTCAACTGCCAAACCCTGACCATTCTTCAAGTTTCTGAAGGTCCCTTCTCATTCTGTCTACACCCTCTGGTGTGTCTACTCTGTTACAGAGCTTTATGTCATCAGCGAACAGTGAAATTCTGCCTTCTAGGTCCTGCGCCAATGTCACTGATGAAGATGTTGAATAGGACCCGGTCCACACTGATCCCTGTGGTACCCCACTGGTCACTCTTCCCTCTGTGGAGTGACAGCCATTTACCACCACCCTCTGTGTCCTGCCATCCAGCCAGTTACCTACCCACCACACTACTGTCCTGCCCACACCCATATTCCCCAGTTTGTGTAATAGTCTTCTATGTGGCACAGTGTCAAAGGCCTTGCTGAAGTCCAGATAGGCCATGTCCACTGCCCTCCTGATCCACCTCCTAGTCACCCAGTCAAAAATTCAATGAGGTTGGTCTGACATGACCTCCCTGGTGAAACCATGCTGCCTTGGGTCCTGTAGTCCATTGACAACCAGATGTTCATTCAATCTCTCCTTCAGTAGTGCTTCCATGATCTTCCCCACTACTGAGGTGAGGCTGACTGGTCTGTAGTTCCCTGCTTCCTCTTTGTTCCCACTTTTGTATAAGGGGACTACATCTGCTGTCCTCCAGTCTTTGGGTACCTCTTCTGTTTCCAGTGATCGGCTAAACAGAATAGCCAGATGTTCAGCCACCACCTCTCTTAGTTCTTTAAGGACCCTGGGTGCACCCCATCTGGCCTCATTGCTTTATCAACTCTTATTACTTCCAGTTCCTTCAGGACCCTTTCTCGTGTAAAGGGACTTGTGTCCATTTCTGCACCATTCTCACCCTTGTACTCCCTTCAGACCCATTACCCTCCTCTTCCTCAGTAAAGACTGAGCAGAAATACCTGTTCAATATGTCAGCTTTACTGTTGTCATCCTCCACATGGCACCCATCCTCCCCTTTCAGTCTCACTATCCCTCCCTTTGTCTTTCTTTTTTCACTTATATACCTGTAAAAGGTTTTGTCCCCTCTACCCACTGATTTTGCAATGTGTTCTTCTGGCTTCCCTTACTGACCTCCCTACCTCCCTTTGCTTCTCCTGGCACTTCTCCCTATCCCCTTCTGCCTGTGTCTGTACTATACCCAAAAGACATACACACAGGACCCCCAAGTGTTGTACACAATATTCTACCTGACCTAATGCTCCATCAAACTGTGCTCAGTCACAAGGGTGTCGTGGGTAGTAAAGTAAACTATACTGACATGTTAGGGAATGCACCATGGTGCAGGGGTACACAGCAATAATAATAATAATAATAAACTTTATTTATATTGTGCCTTTCCAAAACCAAGGCGCATTCCAGAAAGATTAAATACAGACAGAACAAACAGACAGTAACATAAAAAACTGATAAAAACAAGTACTAAACATTAATCAAGACCATATGCCTTATTCCATAAAAAGGATTTAAGAGCCTGTTTAAAGCTCCCCACGGTTGAACACTCCCTTATCCAACGTGGCAGAGAATTCCAAAGGGTTGGTACCGCAAACATAAAAGCCTGGGCACCAGCTGATTTCAGTATGACCCTAGGAATCTCTAGCAACCCCTCATCGGCTGAGTGGAGCGACCTCACCGGGAGGTAAGGAATCAGGAGATCTTTCAGGTAGTCAGGGCCCAGAACATGTAGGGCTTTAAAAGTCAGTAATCCAACTTTGAAGGTGATCCGCCACTGGACTGGTAGCCAGTGCAGGTCCTGCAGCACCGGAGTAATATGTGATGTTCTAGGAGTACCTGTAAGTACTCGAGCTGCAGAATTCTGCACCAGCTGAAGGCGGCGGATATCAACCCCTGGAAGCCCAAGGTAAAGCAAGTTGCAATAGTCCAGGTGTGAGGTCACGAAGGCATGGATCAAAGTTGGCAGATCGCTGGACGAAATGAGGTGCTTGATTCTGGTGATGTTTCTCAGATGATAAAATGAAGATTTTACCACTGCTGACACTTGAGATCTTAAAGTAGGCCCAACATCTAAGATCACCCCCAGATCTTGCACCCATTCAGAGACCAGTAACTCGACATCCCCACAAAACACCCCAGAGGGGGGAGCCAGCCACAGGTCCCCCTATCCAGTGATCTGGATCCAAAACTAACATCTCGGTCTTCCCAGAATTCAACTTCAACCAACTGGGCCTCATCCAATCCTGGATTTCCTCCAGACAGCTATTAAATACCGAGACAGCTCCTTCCTGGTCGGGTGCAAAGGACAGGTACAGTTGGGTATCATCTGCATAACAGTGAAAACCCCCAACCCATACCATCTCACAACGCCTCTGAGGGGAAGCATGTACACCGCAAACAACATGGGGGACAATATAAAGCCCTGAGGGACCCCACAAAAAAGAGAGAAGGGAGCAGAGGAAAAAAACCCTGACACCACCCTCTGAGATCATCCGGTGAGGTAAGATGTGAACCATCTGAGCACAACCCCAGAGAGTCCACAAATACATCTCAGGCACTCCAAAAGAACCCCATGGTCGATGGTGTCAAATGCTGAAGCTAGATCCAGTAACACCAGAACAGACCATTTTTCTCTGGTCTCTCACCATCAGGAGATGATTGAGCACCCGAACCAGTGCAGTCTTGGTACTATGCCTCTTACGGAAACCTGATTAGAGAGGTTTGTAGATGCTATGGATGGTCAAGTGGTTCTCCAATCAGGCTGCTACCACCTTTTTGATCACCACCTTCTTGATCACCTTCCCTGCAAAGAGGAGGTTTGAGATAGGTCTGTAGTTAGCCTGACATGCTGGGTCCAAAGACGGTTTCTTCAACAAGGGTGTCACCACTGCCTCTTTCAAGGTCAGGGGATATTCACTCGAGTCAAGAGAGGACCAGACTATCTGTGTTAGAGCCAGTAAAATAGAATCACCATACCCTAAGATTAAGGGTTTGGGACCTGGATCTAAACTACAGGAGGTAGGATGCAGCCCCTGGATAATCCGCATAACATCCACGATTTCTGGGCAGTCGAAGGTACTCCAGGAAAACAAAGGGATAGTGACCCAGTCCTGGGCACCTGCAACTAGCATAGAACATGCCAAACTGATGTCTGCCCTAATGTTGGCCACCTTATCAGCGAAGAACTGAGCAATCTCATCACACTGTGATTGTGACAACACTCTACGGAGCTGTAGACAGGTTGGGTTGCACAATCTGTCCACAGTTCTGAAAAGCTGAGCAGGTCAGTTCTGCGTGGCAGAAATTTCCCCGGACAGGAACTCTGCCTTTTTACAGGAGATTTCTGACTGATAGAATTGATAATGTTCTAGCAGTCTAAAGCGGTTGGCATCCAGGCCAGACCTCCACCAGCAATGCTCTAACCTGCGTCCAATTTGCCGCAACTCCCTCAGAACCCCATCAAACCATGGGGTTTGAGGTCGGAGGGAGAGAGGACACACACAAACTGAAGCAATAGAATCCAGGGCAGAGGTAATGGCAGTATTATAAGCCACAACCAATGCCTCTGGATCATTGCTATGCACCAGAAGCTCTGATAGGTCAAGAACTGCTGCAAGGCCATTAAAGGAGACATTCCGCAAGGGGCAGAATTTGACCATCTCCACAGGGGTTGGCCTACAAGGGGGGGACATCAAAATTGAATCTCACAGTGTAGTGATCTGACCATCTGACTGGTTCCAACCCCACATCAGAAGCCTTGATCCCCAGAAGGAAGACCAAGTCAAGAGAATGGTAAGAGAATGGCCAGCTTTATGAATAGCAGTGGTAACCACCTGTGTTAGGCCCAGTGAATCCATTAACTGGAGGAAATGATACTACAATATGAGAGAGTAGATTCAAATACAGGACCATTAAAACATGGACAGTGATGTTGCATACAGGTATACCAGACAGATGTACACTTACCTCCAAAAGCTCAGTGACCTGCCACAGTTCCCTCAATCTGGGTTGCCCTGATAAGCTGTAGGGGACACCCTCCACAGCTTGAGAGGGAATACCACAGGCATGCAACCTCCTATTCAGCTGTGTTGTGTGTTCATGGTACAGCTGCCTCCACCATTTCTGTCACCCCTTGTGCATAGTGACCCTGTGACACCCAATTAGTGGCATCAGCCTGCCATAATGCCAGGACACCCCTATTTAAATGGGACCCTGTCAACAATGGACACCAAAGTAATGGACCAGACAGCGCTTGTGTGTGGATTAATGATTGTGGGCATTACACTTTATGGGACATTCACAAGAAGGTCCACAGTATGAGCCTAGGCCAACTTCTAAATGTCCTCCTGATGGAGGATGAATGACAGCAGCAAAGACCTATGAGGGCACTCCTGAGGACACATATATTCAGGCCACAGCTGGTTGTCAGGCAACTGAGGGGCACACATTACAATGAAAGATTTTGCCTGGCCCACACCAAGATTGCAGGGCTGTGTGACATGTTATATACCCATTTGGCACCACAACCATGGAAGTCATGGGCAATGTCTGTGGAAATGAAGGTG
Source organism: Neoceratodus forsteri (assembly GCA_016271365.2). Classification (NCBI taxonomy): domain Eukaryota; kingdom Metazoa; phylum Chordata; order Ceratodontiformes; family Ceratodontidae; genus Neoceratodus; species Neoceratodus forsteri. The sequence continues at coordinate 1,509,869,016 of CM057455.1, forward strand.
CAGTGTGCCCTGTCATGCTCTTCTACAGAGTCCTTACAGAGGGTTACTGGGGATGTCACTGGTGTCAGCCAGTCATCCATGTCCAGGGCATGGCACCAGATCATGGGCACCCTACTACTGAATGTGCATGAGCACATAGCATTCCCCACTACAGATGGCAACATATTTACCACAAAGGAGGCATTCCATGCCATGTATGACATAACAAATGTACTTGGGGCAATAGATTATACACATGTAGCAATCCTAGCACCAACAATGGAGGAGGTGGACAAGAGGAACCAAATTGAGTTCTACAGCATAAACTATCAGATAGTATGTAATTTGGGTGGTATCATCTCCAACGTGTGAGCCAAGTACCCTGGTCATGTCATGAGTCCTACATCTTCAATGGTTCCAGGCTGTGTGCCCTCCTCACAGCATGTGGTGGTGCAAACAGATGGCTGCTAGGTGAGTATGGATACATAGCAGGTGCGAAACAGGTGGATGCAATGCCACATGATGATAACACTGCTGTTCTTTACCCATTAAATAGGTGACAGCCAATACCCACTCCGGCTATATATGATGATTGCATTGCTGGAGGTGACTGGCACAGAGAAGGAAGCATACAATAAGTCCAACAGAAAGACCCACGCCATGATCGAGTGGACTATAGTGCTTCTGAAGATAAGATTCCAGTTTCTGGATCACACTGGTGGCATGTTGAGGCATGCTCCTGGGAAGGCATGCAGAGTGATTGCTGCATGCACCATGCTGCACAACATGATCATGCATAAACAGCTACCCATGCCACGGGACAAACAGGGTGCTATCCCTCGAGGCAATGAGGGATCAGCTGCCAACACCATGGTCCCAGGTCACTCTCTGGCTGGTTGGTACTTAATACGCTTGTCAACGGTGCATTCCATAAATGGGGGGATGCCATCAAGGCACTGTGATGAGTTTGATATGACCTAAAAGCTTATTTTCTGGGGGGGGTGACAAGGTTTAATAAGTCCCTGTTCCATTTGTTATGCAGAGACAGTTTAAAGCAAGGCTCTATTTCTACTCTCCTATTCTTCCACTTGTCTGCTGCTTGCCTGTCTAATTGTAAAATAAAATTTTCCTTATGGCCCCTAGGAACTGGCCACTCCAATGGTCCCACAATTCCTCCTGTTATAGCCCTTCCTTCACTTGCTGATTCTATTCTTTCTTTCTCCCCCCCCTCCTGGTTTCTCTGTTGTTAAAAACATATATGTGAACATTTATGTGAAACTGAGATCCCTTGGTTTGCAAATGAATACAGTTATATTGTTGGAATGATTAGACAGCTACTTGGGTTTCTTAGATAAGTTAGCAGTCTGGAACACAGGGAGTTGATCTTGAGAAACCTTTTGACCTTTAACAAGCTTGTTAATAGAATTGTCAGCAGGAAATATGGGACAGGATGTCTTAATTGGTTGCACCTTCTAAGAAGACTAATGTACTCTTCAGGCTGGTCATAGGAAGGTCAATGAAAAAAGTATTGCTGCATTTTGTGAAAAAAACAGGAGATGAAGCTTACAAGAACAGATTAGAGATGGTTAAACTGCCAGGCAAAGACATTTCATATAAAGAGAGGAATGTTTTGTTTGGAGTGGGAGAGAGAGAGAATGAGATTCAAAATGAAAAGAGACTCTCAGATGAAGGACATTGTTTCTTTGTTTGTACTGCCTTTATGAACAGCTATCCTGGACAATTTTATTTTATTTTTCTATTTTATTGATAATAATAAAATGCTAATTGCAAATTTTTGCTACCTGACTGATGCCACTATGACAGTGTGTGCCAAAAGTGGAATTTGCACCATGTATACTCCATGCCAGGTGTTTTGTGAATGGGTACTAGACCTGTTAACAGGGAGGCATAGAAGAAAGGTATGGACCCTGCAACAGCAAGCCCTGAAGTGATTACCAGAAGAATGGCAGCCAAACTAGAAGCAGAAACTAAAATCCAAACTGAGACTACACAGCTGGCACCAGTGATGAAAGAAGGAGAACAGGCAGGGAGCGAGAACTTGGAAGCATGTATGCCTTATTTATTTAGTTATTTATTTAAAAGTTGGTAACCAGCAGAGGCACACTGAGCTGAAGCTCATTCCCAGGTGTAACCCAGGGAAGGATATATAAGGAGGAACTAATTTCAAAACAAATACAGGTACAATAGTGCATTACATGATAATGGATATAGTGGAAATTACAGAGGCATCAGTAAAAAATTAGCATAATATAGTAATAGCTTTTGTAAAGTAACAAATGGTGGCAATCAGGTGTGAGGCAAAGTGCACAGTGCATGTTTGGGTAGGGGTCATATACTGAAAGGCATCAAGCTAGGGGGATGAGTAGAAAAGGGTCAAAGGAGAGGATAAGAGGTTAGGGAGGGGTTGACAGGAACAGAAGGGTGCAGGAAGTTGCCTTAGGTGGTGTCTAAAGGCAGGGAGAGAAGGGGAGAGGTGGGGGGGAGCAGATTCCAGAGGGAAGGGAGGCCTTCTTCAAATGATGGGCTATGTAATAAAGAGAGACTGAGAAACAGAAAAGAAAAGTGATGTAACAACAGGAGCAGTGATGGCTGGATGCCTTGCAAGCTATCAAAACTGGAGGATCTGGTACAGGTCCAGCAGAGTAGCAAAACATGAAGAACTTAAATGGCATTATACTTACAAAGCTGTGTCCCTCAGATGTATTCGAAGCATACCTGACAACTTTTGAAAGGGTCAACAGAGCATGCCAGGGGCCAAAACAGCAATGGCCAATCAAGCTAGTACCAAATCTGGCAGGTAATGTCCAATTTGCCTACAACAAGATGGACACTGCACAGTCAGAAAGATATGACCTTGTGAAAAAAGAAATCCTTAAAAAATACATCTCAGGAGAGACCTACAGGCAAAGATTCTGGCCCTTGAAGTACCACTCAGTTGACAATCCTACTGAGGACTTTACCCAACTCAGAGAACCCCACATTAAATGACTCACCAGAGGGCAAAACAGTCCCACAGATCATCGACATATTTGCAGTGGAGCAATTCATCAACATTCTTCCTATAGATGTGCAGCATTGGGTAAAAGAACACTGACCAGAAAGTGGGGAAGAGACCATTTATTAGCTGAGGACTATCAGATCACCAGACAAACACTGCAACAGCAAAGTAACAGTCAAGGAATGGTAAGACCCTCTTCTTCCCAGTTTAACTCCAGATCACATACAAACTTTGATGGGGCTAACAAATACTGTATGTACCCAAAGACTTTAGTTACTAGAACTATAATAAGCCAGGCCATATTGCAAGAAACTTGTATGAAAATAAAGAGGGTAACACTGGAGCAAATTTGGCCTTAGCAGATTGATGCACGTGATTAACAGATGACAAGTTGATGATAAGACTGTGAAGGAATTTACAGACCCAGGAAGCAGACAGACCTTGGTGCATGTTGAGGTTCTGGGAAATGACTGTGCAAAAGGACCAGGTGCTGAGATCATCTGCATCCATGGGGACACTCAATACTATCTCACCACCCAAGTGACTCTGAACATTAATGGGGTGCCACACCAAATGAAAATGGGGGTAGTACCAAAATTACCTGTTCCTGTGATCGCTGGAAATGACTTTCCAGCATTTACTAAGTTAATCACAGAGGGATTAAACCCTACTGTTTCAGCAGCTGTGATAACAAGAGCACAGGGAAAGAAAAACTCTGATGTTGGGGACTCTTCCTTTTTGTGACATTGATTCGGACTTCTTTGAGCCAAGCTCTAAGATCCAGAAGCCCAAGAATAAAAGAACACACATGAAAAAACAGTGGCAACAGAAGACTGATGGACATAAGGGCTTGATACCGTATATGGGAAAATGATGAAGCTAAACTGATAACTGATTTTGATTTTGTTTCTGAGCAAACTAACAATGTTTCTTTCCAAGTTTTTTTTTAAGCAGCTGGGTGTTAAACAAAAACAGGGTGAAACAATGTTTAAAAATGTAATGAGATACTGTAGAGAGTTTGGGTTAATCCTCAGACTCAGGAACAGAAAGAAAAATTGGTCATAGTAAAGAAGTATAGAACTGAGTTGTTACAGATAGTACATGATTGTCCTTTGGCTCATCACTTGTGCAGGGACCCCACTTTTGCCAGATTGTTGTACAGATTTTATTTACCTGGATTCATGAAGATGTTGCTACTTATTGCAGTTCATGTGCTGGCTGTCAGAAAGTAGCCCCAGTGACTAGGGAAGACATGATGCCCCTGGTGCCTGTACCCTTGATAGATATGCTTTTTGAGAGAATTGAAATGGATGAGGTTGGACCATTAGACAAAAATAAAAAGGGTACTTGATTCATTTCAGTAGTATGTGACTATGTTATTCAGTACCCAGAGGCAATTTCAATGCATACTGTCACAGCCCCAAAAGTGTCAGCAGAGCTTGCCAACATTTTCAGCAGGGTGGGCATACCTAAAGAGATTATTACCGATCAGGGTAGTAATTTTAATGCTGCATTGCTGAAGCAGCAGTACTGACTACTAGTTATCACTTGAACAAGAACGTCCCTTTATCACCCTCAGACAGATGGTCATGTTGCATATTTTCATCAAACTCTAAAATGCATGTTAGAAAGTTTTGTGAAAGGTGACAGGAAAGATTGGAACCATTACTTCCTTTATCTTCTTTTTGCTTACAGAGAAGTGACACAAACATCAATAGGTTTTTCACCCTTCAAAATATTGTATGGTAGACAACCTAGAAGGCCACTAGATGTATTAAAAAAACATGGGAAGATACCCCCACTCAGAAAGTCTTTATTACATCTTATATGTGTGCACTGAGAAATAAATTGGCAAAATACAGTATGTTGAAACTGCACACAGTAATCAGGAAGAAGCCCTGATATAACAGAAGGTGTATGACGAGCATGGGGTAAAAGAAACATTTTTTGAGACAGGTGAAAAGGTCATTTTATTGTTACCCACTACAAAAAAAAACTGTTAATGAAGTGGCAAGGACTTTATAAAGTGATTAGATGTACTGCTACACTTAACTATTAGATTAAGACCCCTGATAGGAAAAAGCCTACATGATACACCCTGCTAACCTCCTGAACAAATGGGTTGAAAGAACACCAAAGATTGCTTTGTTAGTACAGAACACTCCAGATAAATGGGACAAGGAAAAAACGGGATGCCTGTTTAAGCAGGATGGCTGCCTGGGAACCGATTATCACTGATTCAAATCAATTACAGTGAATTCTGCATAGATGTGGTGGCGCTAATTAGAAACCCTGCTTTAGCGGGATGATCTCCTCCGGCATAAAGGTCACAACACCTCTGTCAGCACAGTACCATAAAACCCGGCACTGCCTTGCTCACCTTTCTCGTGCACTCAGTAAAAATGGGACTCCTTAGGAATGAGCTGTCACTTGCTGACAGACTGCAGTTCTAAAAGCCCTTGATAATCCTAACTGTTCATTGTCTCAAGCATTAGCCCAGTTTAAGATCTCCAAAGGTCAAGCCAGTTGCATAAGCAAGAGCCATGAAGAGGCGCTGAGAAAAAACTGTTAGTTATCGGCAAATGCAAACACTCAAGATGCCTGCCCAAGGACCTGAAGCTCTTACTTGTGTGCACCAGCTCCAGTAATGCCTGGATGACCTCCATTATCTTTCTAGACTGGCTGTTGAACTGGTACAGTGAGCTGAGATGAACTAAACATAATATCCTGCTCCACCTGGATAACTGCAGTGCTCAGCCTCATGATCTTGTCATCAGCTAAAATTAATCACCCTTTCTTTCTTCCCCATGAACACCACCAGCATTATCCAATCAATGTATATGGGGTGATCAAAAATCTAAAGGAGCACTCCCATTCCCTAGTGGCTGTAAAGACTATACAGATCATTGGTGAGGGGAACAGTGCACAAGCCACTGAGACATCAAGAAAGGTAACTTTTCTAGAAGTAATTTATGTGCTGAACAGAGCATGGAAGACTGTGAAACCTTTAATCATACTTCATTCTTCCAAAAGGCTGAATTTACAAGCACAACTAACACAACACCAGCAATAAAACAGCCTGATGATGTCTCAATTCCAGCATTTTTGGACCCCATGATGTTCTCAGATTTTGTCAAAATGGACACAGACTTAGCAACTGATGGCAACTTTGCTGATGAGGAGGTAGTCACCACAGCTTACAGGGCTACTGAATTGGAGAAGGAATCAGAGACGAAAGAGGGATAGCCAGGAGGACCCTTCTGTATCCACAAACAATGCCCTTGCTGGTGTACAATGTGGCATGAAATGGTGCAGCAAAGAGGACATGTTGCTAGCTAGAAGCAACTGCTAGGTGTTGAGGAGGTGGTTGGAAAACATACGCTGCTTGAAAGTGAGCAGAAGAAGACCACAGACTTCTTCACTGCTGCTGGAAGACAGAGGAGTGAGGAAGCCATCTCTCAGTCTGAAATCCCCTGTTAGTCTGAAACCCACTGTCAGTCTCCTGAATTAGTATAATTCACAATGTGCATGAAGAACATGAAAAAAAATACATTGCACACTAAAGAATAAAACTGCTGTTGATACATATAAAAAAAAGTGAAGCACATAAAAGACCCACACTACCCTACCCTAATCACACAAACCTAAACCAACACTGCCTCATTCAGTAAACCTGACCTGCAATAAAAAACATAGAGCTCCATTTAAAATAAATGACCGCTTAAACAGGACAACTCTCAATCCACCAAGTCATCCATTTAAATGGATTGTACTGTATTACCAGACATTGCTAAAGAAGATATTGATATAGCTTATGACAGACTGGAACAAACTGTAACTTCTGATGCTATAAAGGTGAATGTTTCCTTCTCCACAGGACAAACTACAACAATTTGTAACTTTGTAAAGACATTTAAAAGTACATTTACCACAGTGCCAGGCCAAGCAAAAGGGGTTGAGCATGTAACTGTGACAGGGAATGCTCATCCTATCAGACAAAATGCATACAGATTGCCAGGGTGGTTAAGAGCAGACATGGTTAAAGAAATAATCAAGAAGTGCTTGGTTATCACCAATGGTGGCAGTAAATAAAAAAAGGGGAGGGGGGATAAGAATCTGCCCTGAATTTAGGAAACTTAGTCAAGTGTCTGTATTTGACAGCTATCCTATGCCCAGGATAGATGATTTGGTGGACAGATTGGGAAGTGCCACGTACATTAGTACCCTCGGTCTTGCCAAGGATTACTAGCAAATTCCTCTAACTAAAGAATCCAGAGAAAGAACTGCATTTCCCACTCCAGTTAGATTCTATTAGTTCACTGCCATGTCATTTCATTTACATGGTGCACCTTTTACATTTCAGCAGTACATGGATGTAATTCTAGCCCCTCACACTGGGTATTCTGTAGCTTTCCTGGATGATGCCATATGTACAGTACAGACCCTAAAAAACACATGTAACACCTACAAGTAGTTATCCAGTCTATCACAAATGCAAGTTTGACAATTAATCCTACCAACTGTGTTTTAGACATGCAGGAAACCAGATATTTGGGTTATATTTTGGGAAATGGAGAAGTAAATCCAGAGATTTCCAAGATAGAAGCTGTAGCTAACAGTCCTGTCCCTAAAACAAAGAAACATGTCAGATCATTTTTAGGTCTGGCTGGTTACTACAGGAGATTTGTTCCCAGCTTTGCCCAGTTAGCTACTCCCCACACTGAATTCACGAAAAAACAGTACCCAAATAATGTGAATAGGTCTCCAGAATATGATGAAGTTTTGTGGGGGCCATCAAGGCCGCATTATGTTTTATCCCGGTTTTAAGAAGTCCCAACTTTGAAAAACAATTTCTGTTACAAACAGATGCATCAGAGGTAGGCCTAGGTGCCGTCCTGAGTCAGAATATAGATGGTAAGGAACATCCCATTCTGTATATCAGTAGGAAATTGCATGGCAAAGAGAAAAAGTACTCCACTTTTGCAAAAAAATGCCTTGCTGCAAAATGGGCAAAAGAGCCCCTTAAGTATTGCTTGCTAGGGGCTTACTTTGTACTTATAACAGATGACAATCTTCTCTGTCTGCTTAATCAAATGAAGGATTAAATTCCCTGAATCACAAGGTGGTATCTGGCACTGCAGCCATTGAAATTCAAAGTGATGCACAAATCTTGAAAAGAGAATGTCAGTGTTTATTTTCTGTCAAGATATGATCCAGAAACTGAGAATTTAGAAGGTTGAAAAAAAAAGCATGTGTGTCACTGAAATATTTGCTGTAAAAAGCATTATGAGTAAAAAAGATATTGCATATGCAAAAAACTGTAAATGTTATAAGGTAATGTTAAAGGAGAAATGATAGATGGTTTTGGAAACCTGTCTTTTTTTAACAAAAGCAGATTCCCTCTTAAAGAAGTAGGTATGTGATAGGGTTTTATAAGACCCTGTCCCATTTGTTATACATAGACAGATAAAAGCAATGATCTATTTTCCCTTCCCCTACTCTGCCATTTATCTGTCTATTGCCTGTCTTATTGTGCAATAAAATATCAAAGTTTCATTGTTTTTTTTTTCCCAGTTCTGTTTCTGTACCTACCTTGAGGAACTCTGTCCAGCTGCTTCACTCACCATTGACTCTACCTCCCTGTCTGAAGCCTTCCCCAGGTCCGCTCCAGCCTGGTGAATTCCCTGGCTCTAAGCCCCCCGAGGTGGGACCTCCAAGGCCTTGGTGCTCTATCTACAATCTAATGCACTGGGCCAGAGTTGGTGGGATGCCCTGGTTGAAGGCTCGACTGTGGGAGTGTGGTCATGGCACTGGAGGAGCCTTTCCCTATCCCTGAGGCAAGGGATTTTTTCCTATTTGTTGTTGCCCCCTGGAGTTCGAATGTGCAATGATGTCCATGGCACTTACATGCTTGACGTCCGCCACAGCTCCACCCCTGCATCTGCTAGTACCACAGGTTCCATGGTGCACCCCTGACTACTGCCAGAGGCCACTCAGGAGCAGCACAAACCTTGACACCCTCCCAGGGAAGGGAGAGCAGTCCTCTGGATGCTCGATCCTTTCCCTCCCCTGCTGACCCCCAATGGCCTGAGTCCATTCCTGAACCCTGGTCACCAGTGTGGCACAAGGTGTGGCATCCAGTGCCTCAACCCTCAGAACCACCAGGCTTGCCCTCAAATTTTCATTGTGATATGTAGAAATAGGCCACTGAGAAGGTCCCACAATTTCCTCCTGTCATCTCCTTTTCTTCATTTGCTGTTACTAGTCTTTCTTTCTCTCCTTCTTCTCTGTGGTTAAAAACATATACAGGTATGTGGAACTTTATGTGAAACTGAAATCCCTCGGTTTGCAAATGTATACAGTAATATTGTTGAAATGATCACAGACAGCTGCAGTACTTGGATTTGTTAGAGAAGTTAGCAGTTTGGAACATAGAGGAATGACCTTGAGAAACCTTATGACCTTTCACAAGCTTGTTAACATACTTGTCAGCAGGAAATCAGCCCTGGGACAGAATGTCTTAATTGGTTGCACCCGTTAAGAAAACAAATGTACTCTTCTTACTGGTCACAGGAATGTCAATGACAAAAAAATCTTATTGCATTTTGTGAAAACAGCAGATGAAACTTACAGAAACAGGATGCAGAGGTTAAACTGCCAGTCAAAGATATTTCATATAAAGAGAGCAATGTTCAGTGTGGAACATGAGAGAGAATGAGATTTAAATTGAAAAGTCATTCTTGGATGAAGGACTGTTTTTTTGTTTGTACTGTCTTTTTGAAAAGCTATCCTGTACATCTTATTGTCTTCTTTATTTTATTGTTATCGATAATAATAAAATACTAATTGAAAATTTTATAACATCTCCTGGTTTGCCTATGCCTCCTGAATTATGCCTCTATGACAGTGGTGACTATGTGATCATTTCCATAGCTGTTATGTGTGTCTATATGCAACCATGTTCAGAGGGTGTTTGTGGCTGTGTACAGGGAGATATGTTGCTGTGTACAGGCAGGGGTTATGTGGCAGTTGGACAGTGGAGTGTTTGTGGCTGTGTACAGGAAGGACAATGTGGCTCTGTATAGTTTTCCTAGATTCTGTTATTATGTTTATGACTTTCACCTCATGGTAGTGTTGTGGTGCCACAGACATAGCTGAATTCCTGCTGGACTATTACTTTCCTAAGTGTGTGGACAGCCATGAGCCCAAATGCTTGGTCTTGAATGTCACCTTGCCTCCCTTACATGGCCATTTATCATGCTGTGCATACAGAACTTGCTGTGATTGGGCATCCACTGGCTTTTCCAGAATGCCTGTAATGTTTGGTGCTGGATGGCTACTGGCATCTGTGTGTACCACAGATCTTGGGGACTGGTGTTTGCTGGATGAAGGTGGTCACAATGCTCCAAGACTGATTTCAAATGTTCTCTGTAAACCCAGTGAGATATTTTTGTGTTTTCTTGTAGATTACATTATTTCGTATGGAAGTCGAATTGCCCTGTTTTCCTACATAACCAATGCAAGTCTATGGGAAGAATTTTCCTGTAGATGGCCCCAGATCCCTATAAAATACAGGAATCCCTGTAGATCAGGGAGCCCTAGGGTCATCCTTGTGTGACATGGGGACAAGGGACTGATGGCAGGTGGCTGAACTGGGGCATCAGGGTGAGGCATGGGCCAGTAGGGCTGGTGGATGCTGGCTGGATGGGGCATCTAGCTATAGCTTGGGGACAGACAGGGTGATTGTGATGGGCATGGCTTGCAGGTGCTTGATCAACTGCTTCAGTAGATCGCCAATGTAGTCAATGCCTCATGCACCCCCTCACCTCCACAGTGAGGTCCTTCAGGGCCTCTGTGTTCTCCCATTGAGCCTGCAGGTGATCACATTCCAAATAGTGCACCTCTGGTTTGTACATGTACAGTATGCCATGTGCAGATTCCCTCCTTGGACAGCTGGGCAGGTAGTTTGAAGGGACCTCTTCCCACTGCTGCATGGCTGTTGTGCAGTGGCCTGGGGCACCCATGTGTCCCCTGGCTATATGCATGTGGCAGGAGGGCATACACAAAGGCCATGCATGTGAACCTGTGTCACAATGTCATCGGTACCCTGTATTCTGCCACTGGGAAGCTGACCATGTTTTGTTAGTGGGGGTAGTGAAATGCTGTATGATGGCTCTCTGTGGTTGCTGTGTCCATGTCCTGCATATCATCCTGTGTCTTCACCACAGTCTCTTTGTGTGTGCCCTCGAGTGAGGACACATCCTCTACTATGACCTCTGCCTCCTGCATTGTACCTAGGGGCAAGAGAAAGGTCTGTTGTCACTTGTGGCTGCACCACCATGGGTTGTCATAATGTACTTCTGGGCACAGTGCAAAGCACATACCTGCACCATCAGTGCATGCCTCAGCCTGTGTGTCATCCTCCACAGTGGGCACAGCCTCTACCTGAAGGCTGGGCACTGTCACAAGCTCTGGAGGGTGCAAAACAGGGTGATTAGCATTTCAGTGGCATCACGAATGTCCCAGCCCTTGTCCCTGAAATGTACTCCATATGTGGCACTATGACCATGCCCTACTCCTCCCCTTGCAGGGAGACACCAGAAAGGGTGTCAGGCACCATCCTCTCAATGATGGTTTGACTGAACCTCTGTGTCAGTTAGCCACCAACTGTGCCTATCTGTGCCAGTTTTATGGCTGCCAGCTTCCATTTTACTGCTGATCAGTGGTCACACCACTTGTGTTTAGTGGCCAACAGTGTCCATGCATCTGGACCGGCTGCATTTACAGTGGATTGGAAGTCAAGCAGCAAGCAAGATTTGGTCTTGGCAGGTGCCTTGAAGGACTCTGCACCATATAGTATGGCATAGTTCACCTGAAATCTGCCACCATGGCTGCCACCTACCTGCCTGTGAAGTTCATGGACCATGACTAGGCACCACTGCGTGCCCAGTCACCTCCACACCTCTCAGCGTGTCCCCATCCTGTGCCATTCATCCCTGACATTGCAGCCAACTTTGTGTTGTGCTGAAGTCTGAAACATGACTGGATAGGCTCACATTTCTGCAAATATATATGTAGTTCACCACCACCACCTTCTTGATTACCTTTCCCAGAATGGGAACCCTTACAGAAATAATTATATGAAATGTTTTCATGATTCACACATAAAACTACTCAAGTGATATGCGTGCTGCAAGTATGATTTAAATGTTGAATTGGAATAGATTGCATGCATATGGCATGCGTGTAGCAAGCAAGTGTGGAAACCATGATTTTGATGTTAAATTGGGAAAGGCTGCATGCATGTGGCATGCGTGCAAAAAGCAAGTGGTCATTGATAACTGCACACGTAAAAGTTAAAGTGACTTTCTCAGGATCACACCATACACAAATAGGGGCTGAAGAGATTCAAACCCATGTCTTCATGCATCCAAGTCTCCTGGCTTGTAGTTCAGTGCCTTTAACCACTGAGCCATACTGTCTGCACACATATGGCTCGCTTGTACTTCAATACATACCTTACCTGACTACATCTGCACACATGCGGCATGCTTGTAGCCACTGTTATGCTTTTCAGTTTTCTTTTTCTTGTCTTACTCATCTCAGTTTCACAGTTGAACTGTAGCACACATACCAGTAGAAACACATGTGGTTTTTCTCACCCCAATACACAAATTTACTCACAAAACCACTTAATTACTTCTGTCTGGTCTGTACTCCTACTATTTTTTCTCCATAGGTTCAAATGCTTCCACGCAAACAGACTTTAAGGTGCAAACAGAAAAGTAGTAATAACTTGACACACACCTTCATGGCCAGTCCCCCCCCCATGCACACACACTGTAGCGGGTACGGCCATGCTGCGATAGACAACCCACCAAGTATAGATATAAGTAAAAAGTCTCTTACTTGAGTAATAGGAAGCCAGAGTCAGGAGTCTTTAAGAGATGATGTCCATAGGTCAGAATGCTGGGGCATACCTCCTTGAAATGAATGGAGTTATTTTTTATTACTATTTTATAAGTTATGATGGTGAGTTGGAGAATAATGAAGGTCACTGTTCTACTAAAAAGGTCCTTGTTGGTCGAGCAGCAGCCTCTATTAATCTGCAGCTCTCCATCTATAATGTATAAAATAGTAATAAAAATAAATCCCCATTCATTTCAATGGTGCACACCCCTGCAGTCTCCTTTGCCCTTTGTCATAATGTGGCTGAGCATGGAGATGTGGAGGTCAGCTTCACTGTGGGGGGGGGTATAAGCCTGACTACTGTGGGGCTCCAATAGTCTGTGTATACTATACCGCTCAACTGTCCATGAATGCAAGGGACAGTTCTAGAATGTCTGTAACAGCTCTAAAAGGTACAACTTCTTTGTTTTGCCTGAAAAGTGATATGCAAATCAGGAAAAATTCAAGTGTATAAGATTCATCTATATATAACCCAGAACAGTGCATCAGATTTGGGCTTGAACCCACCCAATTACAAACCAATTTTTTTCCTAGCTGAAGTTCTGCCCCCCCCCAAAGAACTTTGTCCCAATTTTGCTCCCTGAATCCATTCTATTCAATACCCATTATGGGTCATGAAGCCACCCAAAGGTGAAGAAATGTGAAAAAAAAACATTAATATTTCAGTCCTTCCTCCTTCCCTAATACCCCTGTAAAAAAAATATTTATTTTTACTTACCCAGCCATATGGCCAGAACCTACAGTCTGGCACAGTGTGCCATCAGCCCAGTTTTCAGTCTGCTCCCCCTCTCTCCTTCCACCAAAAGCTGGATGCTAGAACCGACCATCACAAATCCCCATTGTGGTCCATGGCCAAGTCACCTCACCAATCAAACCCACCCCACCTGGGTTGCTTTCTTCTTGCTTGGTTGCTGCTGTGACTGCTGCTGCACTGCACTGATCAAGGCCTATGAAGGCCACCCACACTGCTGTCACCACTGCTGCTAAGCTTAGCTTGCTGCCGTGGGGGTCTGTGCTGTTTGTTTTTTTTTGGATGGCGAGCCTAGTAGAGTAAGTAGGTAGCCTAGTCTTGAGTTAGCTTCTAGCTCACCCTCTACCCCTTCAGCCACCAGGGGTGATGGAGACTCACTAAGAGTAGACCAACAAAAATATGCTGCCACAACACTGCTATTGAGAGTGCAGTACTCACTGACTCCTCCAAACTGTAGTGTGCATTCTGTCTCCTCTGTGGTGGGAAAGACAGTGTCACACTTGCAAGACTCATGCTCACTTTCTTGGCTGGAGCTCATACATATCACATGTGATTGAGCTACCACTAATGGGTGGAGATAGTGGACAACACAATATAGAAACAGTCGAACCTGGGGAGTACCTGCAGTGTATGCACACATTGGCCAGGTGGGCACTTATTGTGCAAAAGATTAAATCAAAAATTTAATTCCATTATTGCCACACCATCAGAACATCCTAGGCACAAATATGTGGAAGGGGGGGAAGGACCTGCCTCTGCCCTACCTAAATGGCACAACTGCTTAATGGTAGAAATTTATTCTTAGGTGCTAATGCAATGGTTTCCATTGTGTTCTGAGGTACTGTAGCTCCATGTTTCATGATGTGTCCTGATCTTTATGTGGGTTAGTGTCCCTCATTGTCCCTCATTTTGAGTGACAAAGAACCTCTGTGCACAAACACTGAGGCAAAGGTTACCCCCAAAAGGCATTTGGCTGGGAAGCCAAGTTTCAAGAAAATACAAAATCACACATGCCCACACAATGCAAAGCATCATGGGCTGCATATGCAAATCACCACAGAATGTTATGCTGGTTCAACTTTAAGCAGAATTGCATGGTGCCGAAAGGCCTCTCACACAGTTTGCAAAGGGTGCTAACAGATGACATAGACACATGTTTCATCCTACCAGGACTCATCAGTATGCCTCGTCTGTTTGACACCCCAGTGGAATGAACCAGCTACCCTAAGACAGTGTGTCTTGGTTATGTTGTGGTGAACCCATTAAAATAAAAAACTATTTAAAAGACAAAGAACCTCTGTGCACAGACACTGAGACAAAGGTTACCAAGACATTTGGCTAGGAAGCCAAGTTTCAAGAAAATACAAAATCACACATGCCCACACAATGCAAGCATCATGGGCTGCATATACAAATCACCACAGAATGTTATACTGGTTCAACTTTAAGCAGAATTGCATGGTGCCGAAGGCCTCTCACACAGTTTGCAAAGGGTGCTAACAGATGACATAGACACGTGTTTAGTCCTACCAGGACTCATCAGTATACCTCGTCTGTTTGACACCCCAATGGAATGAACCAGCTACCCTAAGACAGTGTCTTGGTTATGTTGTAGTGAACCCATTAAAATAAAAACAATTTAAAAGACAAAAGACCTCTGTTTGTCTTTTAAATAGTTTTTATTTTAATGGGTTCACTACAACATAACCAAGACACACTGTCTTAGGGTAGCTGGTTCATTCCACTGGGGTGTCAAACAGAAGAGGCATACTGATGAGTCCTGGTAGGACGAAACACGTGTCTATGTCATCTGTTAGCACCCTTTGCAAACTGTGTGAGAGGCCTTTCGGCACCATGCAATTCTGCTTAAAGTTGAACCAGCATAACATTCTGTGGTGATTTGCATATGCAGCCCATGATGCTTTGCATTGTGTAGGCATGTGTGATTTTGTATTTTCTCATTTTGAGTGTCCACGTCCCTCATTTCAATGACAAAATGTAAGGTATGATGCATGCTTCCAAGACCCTACTCAGCACAAAGAGTGCTGAGCATGGCCATAGTGTATATGTTCAATACAGAATGGCAAAGGGAAAGTAAGTGAGAGAAAACAGTCATAGAGAAACACATTTGTAGCACTAAATAAACATAAGGGATTTGCATGGTCCAAAACAAAAAAGATAGGCTTCACAACACAGAGATCCCTCTTTGTACATCTGGAAAGGGGGATGTTGATTGTCTATATCCTAGGCATTTAATGCAGTAAGCAACAATGTTTTACAGCTTAATGGAGATTTAATGACAGAAATCAAAAGCCATTAAACAACTTGCAAAATGAGTTTACCTAATTTTTATGGGAATTCAAATAAAAATGTATTATAATGACTCTAATTGCTAGCAGTAGTTTAAGAAATAGAAACGGATGTTTTTTTTTAATTGAGATTTGTTCCAGCTTAACTGCTGCACACATGGCAAGCATGTGGCATATGAACCTGATGTGATGTTTAAATGATGTTCACGCCAGCTTAACTGCTGCACTCTTGTCAAGCATGCAACATGCAATCTGATGTAATTTATAGAAGATATTTACACCAGCTTACCTTCTGCGCACGTCAAGCTTGCAGCATGCGAACCTGTTTTGAGTTTTAAACCTAGTTCACTTAGGATTACTTTGTGTATGCACAATTAAGCATGTAGCATGCATTGTGCCTGTGCACAACACACCTATATTTCTATAGGGGAAGGTTTATTGCAGGTTTGTAATTTGCATGAATAGCAGAGTCCAAAGATGGGTTCTTTAAGAAGAACCTTTACCACTGCTGTTTTTTTAAAGCTGCTAGAAAGACAATCTCCTTCAAGGAAGATCTAACAGTCTCTGCAATTAGCAGTCCAATGGCCTCCCAGCAGCTCAAGATCAACCAGGTGGGTGCTAACATAGGTCCAGCAGACCATAGGAGAGTCACTTCCCTGATACCACCTAGCCCAATGTATGCCCCAACACTGGCTCAAATTCTCCCCATAATAGGATGTTGCCTTTATACACCCACATCTGGGAAACATCTGCGCTTGACAGACCACTTGTGGAGATCCCTATCCTGATACAGGATACAATGTCCAAAAAGAACAGATTAAACTCTTCCCACTGTTCTATTGAAAAAGCTATTCTGGGTCAAAAACAGGGTGGATACAATAACCTATACATGGTGTGGAAGAGCTCAGCTGGTCTGTTCTTCCCAACAGCAATCATCCATGACCTCATTCTCTATCATTCTCATGGCAATTGCCCACTGATACTAATAATAATTAGTCCTCAGTGCCACTCTATCCTCCATTAAACTGGATCTTCTCCAAAGAAATTGTAACCTCTGCCCCTTTTTTATCAGCCGCCTCAGCTGATTACAGTACTATAATGATCTGCGGTGACCTGTCAAGAGTAGTGATGAGTGAAACTCTATAAATCCTTTTTTATGCACTTTTTCAAAAATGAAACAATTTTGCAAATGTTGACATAATTTCACAAAATGACAATATTATATCTAATAGGCCCAGTATCTACATATCAATGCATTTGTTTTATGAAATAATGAGCATTCTTATTTGGTTTTCACACATTGAATGGCGTTACAGGTCACATGACTCACCTAGAAGTTAACATGTGGTATTGGAGCCATTTTATGCTAACTATGCAAGTGTTGATGCTATTTAAAAGACACTACACAATTTTTATAGTAAGATTTCCCAAAAATCGGCACTTAAAAAAATGCACAATATTTCTTTACAAAACAAGTGCATTCTCAATGCAAAGCATCTTTTATTTGGGGGGGGGGTCACAGGAATCCTTTGTGTTTTAGACTAAGAATGCTCCACTGTTGCTCAGCCACCTCTATGCATTCAAGAGAGAGCTGTCAGAGCAGTCAGACTTACAGAGCTACAATCTTGTGCAGTCCACTGTTAGAGAAAGCCTAAAATATATTCTTGTTTTCATTTTTTTAAATCGGCAAGGAAAGAGTGGTAATTATTTTTTGTTTATTTTTTTTTCAGTTAATGTATTTGGCATTGTTTATGAAGGATGAATTTTCATATTCCAAAAAGGGAAGAAGGGAGTTATTTTATTTTTTTGTGACTTCTTCAAATACTGTACTGATCAAGGTGTCCTGCATATTGTGTTGCAATGTTGTAAGCTTTCAGAACTGTAATTATAGTTCTGCAGCACTGGAATTTGTCGTATATTGGTTGCAAGTAGTCCTGGAATACAGCATGTGCAGTAAACAAGATTAGGTGCTAATCACTCCCCTTGCAGGGTGTCAGCACAATTTTTAAGGTGAGAGACAGTGTAGTGTTGAAGGAGGTGGGCTTGGGTGATGGCATTCTGAGTTAAAGTACAGTGTTCAAACTTTAAAAATAAAAATGAAGGGCCATGTCTTCGTGGCTGGGGGTGTGGGCATTAAGTCAGTAGTGACAGGGAGAGGCAGTCTGTCTGTGAGGGGCAGTTACTGCACACATTACAAACTTAACTGAGAAAAACAAGAGTGCGGGTGAACCCATTTGGCTGGGGAGGAGGAAATTTACCCCTGACACTCTTAGTTCTACCATTTTTCAGACCATTCTACCACCTGAGTAATACTGGTAAGAAAACACGCAGAGATATTTTAAATAAGTGAAATAACATATATGTTTTAAAAGTAAAAAATTATGATACCTCCACAAAAACAAAATCAGGTACCAGATACATTGTTTTTTAATGTTGTTGAATTTCTTACTGAGGATTTGGGTAACAGTGTTTGGGAGATGTCAAGCTGTTAACATCACAGCCTGACACATGCTGAAACATAACACCCAACACAAATGCCTCAGTGACCCAGCATTAGATTTATTGTTCCTGGGATGGCGCCAACTCGGCTAGGATAGCTTCCAATGTACCCTCCATCCATCTCATTCATTGCCTCACGTCAACAACTTCCCACTATAATGCAGTGACAACTGTCTCAAGGAGCCTCTCAAAAGCTAATTGTGGTGGCATGGGATCCTCTGCTGGGACTGGGTGGGAGGGCCCACCAGCTTCTTTCTCTGCCAAATATTACCCTCCCTACCAATGTGCCCCCTGGTCTTCTTTTGACACAGGCTACTGACTGTATCAGTAAAAGGAGCGCATGGCATACAGTGGTGCTTGAGCAAAGCAGCAAGCTATCAATACAAAATTATAAAGAAGGCTCAGCACTCATAGTTTAAGCAAAATAAAGAGCAAATGCTCTCTTTATTGTCAAAAAGTGCCTGTGAATAACCAGTAGCTCCTAGAGCCTCAGCCCTTCAGTGGGACTTCTAATGGGGTCAAATCTAAAGAAATGATTTCTACTAGGTGGTCATTTATACAAATTAATTTAAAGTGGTAGACACATGTTTATGCCAAGGTGCCTAAACTCAGTGAAAAAGTGTAAGTACAAAAACAAAAATTAAACACAACAATGTCATTCTGACAAGTTAAGTTAATGACAATGCTTTTGTATGCCAAAAGTAATTCATTTAATCCTCATATTAGGAGTTACATATTTTTGTGGCATATATTTAAAGTTGATCAGATGGACAAAATTATACAACAATATTATCCATAGATGCATACATGTCTTTGCACTTACAGCTCATCACACTAAATTTTGTCATTAAGCAGTATTCATCACACTCGCCTTTTTATTCAGCTCAAGGTTAATTGTAACTGATAGTATCTGTAATGAAGATAGGAGAATAGGTGGGAGGTCAATCCCAGATGCAAAAGGTCAGGTTAGGGAAAGATGAACTTTGAAGAAAGTGGACAGTCTTTTAGTTAAGTGTAAATAGAATAGTTAACCGTAAAGCCTAATTAAGCAAAGTTTATACATTGTTGATATTCTATTTTGCTAAATAAATATGGGGGAGGGGGAGAGGGGGAGGAGGGTTACCGTAACATGTAATGTAAACAGTTTTATGATTGGTGTGCAGGTTCTTCAAATAAATAGGAACCGTTTACACAAAGCACACAGCTCTCTGACTAAATAAAATGTAATATGGTAGTCGCACACAGGGAGACGTGCAGTAAATTTATGTCACAAATGAATGTTTGGAAATGTTATTGCAGAAAGTTAACATAGCAGTCAAATTGTGGAAACACTAGATTGGATATAGAAATCAGTAAGATTATTATGGAAGGAAACAGAGGTTAGATTCTGAAAATATTCAAACATTAAGAATGTAAGTATTAAGATTCAGAAGATAGTACTGTACGTCTGATAGAATATCCTTCCCCAGTCCAATATCGTAGTGGACTTATTCTGTGCTCCATGGACTTACATCATTGTAGCTCACATTTTGCATGGTTCAGAAATATGGAGTCAGGTGTATTCCAGGAGAGGGAAAAAGAAAAAGAAAAATTATAGGTATTAATTCAACCTTCCAAACTACATATATGGCGAGAAATCCACATCTTCATTCAAACCAAGGGGTGTAACAGTATTTAACAGTAAAATCCATTTTGTTTCTCTCTGTCCCAATATGTTTGCTCTGTTACCTCCTATTGGGTGCCTTGTGACATGTTCTAAAATAGTAAATTTAAAATAGTCTGGTTTGCTGGCATGTGATTGGAGGAAATGTAATCCAGGTACATTATATACGCTGCCATTAATGATGGCACGAACATGTTTTTGGATTCTCAGTTTGCCTGGTCTAGTTGTCATTCCTATGTAGTAGCATGGACAATTGCAAAAGCATATTTACACCATGCAGGGGGTAGTACATTTGACAAATTTGATTAGTTCAAAAGTTTTTCCTTCTTTTATGAAGTTTTTCCCTGTATTGGCATACTGGCATATGTTACAATGCCTGCACTTATGTAGGCCATTAAGTCTATTACTCAGCCATGATTTATATTGATTGGTTTCTTATGATATGTAGTAGATATTTGTGATCTTGTCACCTACATTTTTACCCTTAGAGAATGATACTCTAGGTTTGTTGTTTATGGGGCAGATATTCAGAGGAGTTGCACAATGTGCAACTGAGCTGCACATGTGCAACCACAGAAATATGCCCCGGAGCCATATTCAACCAACGGGAATGTGCAGTGCAAAATACAATGCACAGATTTGCAATGGTAATGTATGAAGCACAAGTACAAGGGGGGCATTCCCATGAATAAGCTGCACAATGGCATATTCCACCAAAAAGCTCAGCCCAAGTCAGGAGCAACCCATAGAATACACTAGACAGACTTGAGCATATAAAAGGAGGCTCAAACACACACACACAGCAGATGCGCAAGCTAGAGCTAGTGACAGCGATGGATGCAGGGCCATTCATGATGGAGGTTGTAATGAGGGGTGTGAGGAGGAGGGAGGAACACCAACGTAGCCAAGGATGGGCCCATCGGCGGTATGCCCAACACAAATGGTACTGTGCCCACCTCACCTTTGAGGACTATGGTGATGCAGAGATTGTGGGCTGGTACTGACTGAACAGGGCAATTCTGAGGCAGCTCTGTGAGCTATGCCATGATGAGTTGCAGGCACCCACCAGAAAGAATCATACCATGACAGTGGAGACCAAGGTGACAGCAGCAATGTGCCTGCTCACCACGGGCACCTTCCAGAAACCAGTGGGACTACCACTGGTATAACCCAGTCAGCCACGTCCCACCTCCTCACACAGTTCCTCAATGCCCTGCTGCCACATGCTTCAGAGTTCATATGATTCCCAAGCACACAGGCAGAGCGTACAGCAAACATGCAGGACTTCCACAAGTGGCACGCATGCCAGGTGTGATCAAAGCCATAGACTGCACCCATGTGGCCATACACACACCACCTGGCCCAGAGGGGGCCACCTACATGAACAGAAAGGGCTACCCATCTGTCAACTGCCAGGTGGTGTGCGATGCCACGGGGCACATCACCAATGTCTGCATCACCCACCCTGGGACTGTACATGATGCATTCATCTGGCACAGCTCCATCCTGTGCCAGAGCTTCGAGTGTGGGGAAATCCCCACGGGTCACCTGATAGGTAAGCATGGCATGGGATGGGGTGAGAGGGCAGCTGTGCAGGGGGCATAGGCCTAGGCCACACATGGCGGGAGCTGAGAGGGGGGCCAGAGGTGGTGGGGGGAGGGGAGTAGAACAAGCAATACCATGTGCTAACCAGCATGTGTTACCCACACAGGTAATAGCACCTACCCCCTGTGTTCCTCACTGCTCACCACCATCTGGCACCCATCCAATGCTGCAGAGAAGAGGTACAACGAGGCACACATCGACACATTCAGCATCATTGAGTGAGTCTTTGGCATGCTCGAGATGTGATTCCATTGCCTAGACAGGTCAAGTGGCTGTCTACAGTACAGCCCTGTGAAAACCTGTGGCCTATTCCTGGTCTGCTACATGCTGTACAACATGGTCATTGACTGTGGGATAGCTGTCTAGGTGGATGAGGGCAGCAGCAGTGGTCGGATGGGGGTGTGCAGCCACCCATGCAGAGGAGGGACAGCAGGATGACTGTACAGGCATGGAGGTAACAGGACACTATTGTACAGGAACACTTATGGGACCCACAGCTGAGTACCAGACACGTTAACTGTGCATGTACAGAACTCCACACACACACACACACACACACACACACAGATGTGCATGGCCACACAGGGAGGCATGCAGGGACACCGGCACACACACAGCATGCACAGGGACTGCATGAACACATAGCCACACACCCACATCACAGTGCACAGGAATGGGCACAAGCACACACATGCAGGCCCTGCACTGGTCACAGAGCTACCCACAACATGACCTTTACAAGAAAAACCAGCACCATCAGGCTGCACACAGTTGGGCACAGTGGGGCATGTTGGTGGCACATACAGGAGCAGTGGGTGGTGTGGCATCATTCACACACACACATGCAGCTGGACGTGGAATGGATCAGAGTGAATGCACCGGTACACAGGCAAGGCTGGCACAGTGTTGCCCTCATCACGCCCATGCCACAAGGCCCAGCAGCACAGCATGCACACGTGGAGGACATACCACACGCCACACATACCTGCCAGCACACACACATGGATGCACCCAGCCAAGTGCACACCATCCAACATCAGCTGGCAGCATACACAACAGGTCTACCGTGTGGTGCCACAGTCACAATGGCCATGTGGGTGGCCATGTCCAGGCTGTGTGGCAGCCACAGGCTGTTCAACAGACACTGGAGGTGTAACCATCACACTCACAGTGGTAGTGGCCTGAGAACAGGACCAGGTCCTCATGGGCGTGAAAAGCCAGGCAGAGAGATTACTATCGGGTGTGTCAGGGATGGCCATGGCAGAGCACGGTGTCATCTGTGCTGGGGTCACCAGACGCTGGGTCCCTAGTGCTGATGTCACACTACAGGGAGTCCTACATGCCCTGCCTCACCCAGTGGACACCAGCAATGCAAATCTGGTGGCAATGGTACTGGCAATCCGGTCCAGTGATGCAGTCATGGCCTCCCGCAGCTGCCAGACCTCACCAGTCAGCTGGGCATGTCCAATGTCCCCACGCTCAGACAGTTGATGCAACTCTACCCACAGTGCATGGATATCAGCCCCGGGCATCACCTGGTTGTCCATGGATAACCGCAGCAACCTGGTGTTCTCATCCAACCTGTCAGTGCCTTGTGCATCCTGGGGCTGACACCGACCTGCTGGGGGTGTGGTGGCATGCTGTGCAACATACCTTGCCTGGGGAAGCTGCATGGGGGACCACGCAGGGGGTGGTGATTGTGCAGGTACCCCATCGGTAGCACCTGTGGGGTGCTACACGGTGGCCACTGCAGCATGCTGCCACTGCCCAACTGCCTACTGGGCTGTCCCCATGGCACCGGTGACTGTGGCAGTGCCCCCTTCACAGCTGGTGACAGTGGCAGCACCACACACCATTGTGTGGCCATGATCAGGGGGCTGCTGCGCAGGTGCCATACCACCACCAGTGGCAACTGCTGCCTGTGTATGGCCCTGTACCCTGGGTGGTGTGTCCAGGCCCATGCCACCCAGGATCAGTGTAATGTCATCATCTGTGTCCAATGATGCACCCTCCTGTGTCCCCGGTACAAGCACAGGTATGGCCTCGGGGAGCAGGAGGTCCATCAGGGGGTCATCGTCCCCCACACACAGGAGGTCAAGCAGCCCCACACTGCCCCATCACCAACAGTTACTGGCCCTGATGCCTGTGGATGTGGATGGCTCTACCTCTTCAGGTCCAGCGTTGTCAGCGGCATCCTGCAACTCACCCCTGAGGCGTGATGGCTCTGGAAGAGAGAAGAGCGGTATCAGTGTTGACCATGGCAATGTGCAAGCAGATCCATGGCCAGTACAACTAGGGCATACTCGCAAACACTGTGCCTGCATGCAACAGGGTACATCCGTGTAGCAATGCACATCAGGGTGGACATGCCACAGGTGATGCTCATGCCAGGCCAACCATGGTGGGTGGATGCAGCACATGGTGTTGCACCAACACATGGCTGACATGTATTCCCCCCCCATGGGCAACAACCACCTGGTTTGCCACACAGTTGCCTGCACCCCTGTGGACCATGCTGTGCCACTGGCGCACTGTGCAGGCAGCATTGTGGGGCTGCCCTGCAATGCTGCACACCCTGGTCCAGGGGCCATGGCCACAGTACAGTGCCCATGCTGCTGTCCCACTGCACACAGGTGGCCAATGCCATGCACGGTGGCCCCATGTGTGGCATACACAGCTTTATGCCACACAAGCCATGGGCATGCATCACTGCTTCTGTCACACATGCATGCTGCTGGGCAGCACACACCCCCACACTCACATACAACACCCACTGACTCACAGTGCTGTAAGGGGCTGCCACCCATCTGGAATTTACCTCCTGGAACGCCCTCTATGGCAGCATGGGTGATGGTCGCTGCCACCATCTCCTCATCCACTGTCAGTACTCGGGCGGTGTCCGGTTCCCCACCCATCTTGCTGTGAGACATCCTGATAGTGGCCACCTTCCCTTTGATGCACCTGCAGACCATCACCATCTTTTTCTTGCACTCCTGTGCATTCCTATTATGTCTTCCATGGGCATTGACATAGGTTGCCACCTCCTTCCACCCAGTGGCATGGTTCTGCGGGGTGCCAGTAGCCCCACTAAGCAGTGGCTCCCTGTTGAGATAGGCCTCAAACAGGTCCTGCTGTTTGTCCTTCATGAAGTTGGCACGGCGCTTCCATGCAGGCCCCTGCTCCTCAGCTCCCTCCAACTCAGACATGATGCTACCTGCGGACAGTGAGACATTGGCCTGATTAGCAGCTTGGCTGCCCAACCTGAAACAGTGCAGCACTGACAACAGGCACAGCTATTTCACGATGTGTGATGATCCTTACCTCAATGGCTGCAGTACTAGTCAGTGTTCTGTTTTGTCTTGT
Organism: Neoceratodus forsteri; assembly: GCA_016271365.2. Classification (NCBI taxonomy): domain Eukaryota; kingdom Metazoa; phylum Chordata; order Ceratodontiformes; family Ceratodontidae; genus Neoceratodus; species Neoceratodus forsteri. Next base: position 1,509,894,173 of record CM057455.1, read on the forward strand.
GGTGCATTTATGGCTCAACATATGCAAATGAGCAGCAGTGCAATTCTAATGAGATGCTAATATGCGTGACTGTGCCTGGCATTGGCTCATGAGGCTATCTGCATATGCTGGCTGAATACTGTGGAATTGCACCTTGTGCAATACAACTGCACTGGAGCAATTGGCTGGCGCATTCCCAGTGCATGCACAGTGTGCTGCTGCATGGTGGTCATGTGCGGCAACATGTCCAGTGGCCTATCACGCAGCTATGTGCGCTGTGCAACATTCCCCTATTGAGCATGTGGCCCTGTGCACATGCCGCACATACAGAGACACTGCACTGCCTGGCCCCGTTGTGCTACTGTGCCAGTTGTGCAATGCCACCAACCACGCATTGCCTGACACTGCACAACTGGCATGCACATGGCATTGTGCGGGGTCATGCAGGGCATGGATGTGAGTCACTGCCGTGAACCCATTCTCCCACCTTAACATGCTGCATTGCACATAAGCGGTACTGTGCAATAGGCATCTGTTGTGCATGTCTATTGCAGATCTCCATGCTGTGCAGCCATGGTCCATGACTCCCTATTGCACATCAGGCACTGCGCAGTTCCACAAGCAGGCTTTGCAAGTACATGCAGTCAGGCACAGTGCAGCAGTTAGCAGTGATGGCTGGGTTGGGTCAGCATGTGTGCTGGGCAGTAAACTGGAGCAATGTCGAGATGGCCAATCTGGTGGCTCTGGTTGAGCCTGTGGAGGACCAGTTGTTTGGGGTTGTTGAGCTCCAGGTGCCATGGTTCCAGGTCTGGGAAAGGGTGGCAGCTGGACTGGAGTAGCGGACTGGGGTGCGGAGCACCGGGGAGCAGTGCCACTACCATTATGGGGACCTCCACAGGTGGGATCTAGCTAGGCTCCAAAGGATTCAGGAGAGGGCTTGCAGGGGATCCATGCCGCAGCCAAGTAGGTGTCCCATGGCATTGTGTATGCTTCAATGTCCACGCCCTGCTGTACTGTGTGCTGCCTGTGTGGCTGCATGGGGGGAGGGTAGAGGGAACAGCACTGGTGGGTGGTGCATGTCCTTTGTTGCTGCACTGCATACCTGTGTTGTGCACCTTAACATTGGCCCATACACCATGCCCCACACACGGGCCTGTGTACCTGCCTGTGCTGTGTCAGTGCTGTGAACTGTGTCTGTGCTGGGTGGGCTGTGCATGCCATGCCACTCATGTCCATTTTCTCTCTCTTTGTTTCAGCCACAGGACTGGAGGACTGCAGGAGGGCCAGGGAGGCTACAGAGCAAGACAGGCGCCATGGAGATGGAGGTGCCTCAGCTCACTGACTACTGGACAGGCAGGTGAGTGTGTGTGGCATGGTTTATGGGACATTGCTGGGACTGGGTTGTGTGGTGTGGTACAGCAAGGGGCACTGCCACCATGTGTGGCCACTGCATTGGGCAGTTCCTGGATCCACTGCCTGTGTTATGTTGCACTGGGGGGGGGGCCATGCACATGGCCTCTGTGTGGTGGTATTCCGTCACTGTTCTTGGTAGGATGGGACTGTGTGCACATCCACATGGGCTCTGTGTGGTGATATCCCATCACTGTTCCTGGTAGGATGGGGGTGTGTGCGCATCTGTGTCTACCATACTGCCTGGGGGGCTCTTGCACCAGTACTGTGTGGTACACTGCACAGCTGTGTGTGCATGTCATTCACAGGTGGCCATGCAGTCTGCCTGTGGGGTGCAGCTGGGTCAGCTGCTGCAGTCCACTGTGCACATGCCACTGCTGGTTATGTCCACTTGTGGGTGTGTCAGCTGTCCTGTGTACTCATATGGTGGGGGGGGGCTTGGGCTTCCTTTGGGCTGCCACTTATTGCCTGTTCTGGTTCCCCTTTTGTAGGTCAGGTCAGGCCATGGGCCAGAAGTCATCGGTGAGGCTTGCTTGGTGGCGGCCTCCTACAGCTCAACAGGCTCATCCAGCTGGACATCACCAGAACGAACATCTTCATCAGGATTTGCCATTACCAAGTTGGTGCTACACGGGAGCTCATCAGGGAGGTGCACCAGTTGAGGACCTCGCAGCAGCATCTGCAACATTAACCCTGTCCCCTTTCCCCACTGTGCCCTGGATGTCCCCTACCCTCTTCGTAGTTGTTTCTGTTCTGTATTACACTGCATCTTTGCTCCCTACCATTCCCTTTATGATTTGTTTGTTGTATGCCCTGTTGGCACCCCACTGTTTTTGTTCATGTTTCTGAACATCAGTGTCTGTGTCTCCTTTGCCTGCAGGGTGCTGCACTGTGCTTACATTGTTCTGTGTTGCTCTTGGGTGTGACCCCTTATGTCCCAGTGCTGTGCCCTTTGTTTTATGCTTTCATGTGCACAGGCTTCTGTGTAGCATGTCCCTCTATAACATGGCCTGTGGGCTGTGGCTGTACACCTGCCCTGTGTGCGGTCCACTGCCTTGTGTCCCTGGTAGCCTGTGCTGGCCAGCCCTCCACCTGCAGTGTTGCCCTTGCCAGTGCTGGTGTGCTGTGCAGTGCTAAGCCCTGTGTCCCTGCATGTCAGCATGGCTTGTGCACCCTGTTCCCCAGTGCATGAGTGTCTCTTCTACCTCTGACCACTATACATACCTGGTGCCCTCCGACCATGCCTGTGACATTGTCCCATACGGTGATGCCTGTCAGGGTTGTGGTGGTGCAGTGCCATGGGTCTGCCAGCTTCTTTTCCATCTGTCACAGAAACATGGTACATGGAGAACTATGACTGGGATGTCAACATACCAGGGTACACAATCTACAGAAGGGACAGGGAGGGTAAAAGAGGAGGTGGAGTAGCTCTCTACATAAGGGAAGGGATCAAAGCTACAGAGCTAAAAAGTAAAGGGGGAGGACAAGAGGAACTCTGGGTCACCTTGGAGACAAGGAATGGCATCACAATCCGCACAGGGGTTGTATACAGACCCCTGTCTCAAGGGGCAGAAATGGACAAGAAAATGATAGAGGGCATTCTCAAAATGGCTGAAAAAGGGGAGATACTGTTGATGGAGGACCTGAATATGCCAGATGTTAACTGGGCGACATGGACTGCAGCCACATCCAAGAACAGGGTCATTCTCAATGCCCTACAGGGGGCATGCCTTAGACAGCTAGTGGTGGAACCCACTGGGGAGGGAGCAATATTAGACCTGGTACTCTCAAATGGAGAGAGGATCACAAATTTAGAAGTCAGTAGACATCTGGGAACAAGTGACCACTGCACAGTGTGCTTCACAATAAACACAACCATGGAGACAAGCCATACAAAGACAAGGATACTGGACTTTAGAAGGGCTGATTTTGGCATAATGGGTGAACACCTGAGGAATGCATTAGCAAACGGCCAGAAAGGAGGGGTGGAAGAATAATGGAGAAAAATCAAAACTGCCATCATGGAGGCAACAAGCCTTTGTGTGAAACAAATAAAGAAAACAAAGCAGAATAAAAAAACACTATGGTTCTCAAAAGAGGTGTCAGGGAAGGTTAAGGAGAAAAAAGCTGCATTCAAAAAGTATAAGGAATCACAGACGGAGCACGACAGGGAACTGTATCAATTAAAGCAGAAAGAAGTGGGGAAGGCAGTCAGAAAAGCAAAGGCCCAACCCGAGGAAAAGATAGCCAACTCAGTTAAGAAGGGGGATAAAACCTTTTATAGGTACATTAGGGAGCATAGAAAGGTTAAGGGAGGGATAGTGAAGATTAATAAAGGAGAGGGGCGATGGGCAGAGGAGACAGTGAAAAGGCAGAGATACTGAATGAATACCTTTGCTCAGTATTCACAAAAGAAGAAGAGGAGGAGTTACCTAAACCAAACAGTAGAAGCACTCTGGATAGTGGGGTTGGCGTCAGTCCATTTACATAAGAAAGAGTACTGAAAGAACTCCTAAAACTCAAGGTGGACAAAGCAATGAGGCCTGACGGGATTCACCCTAGAATCCTAAAAGAGCTAAGGGAGGACCTAGTGACACCACTAACCACACTTTTTAACAAATCATGGGAAGATGGGGTGGTATCTGAGGACTGGAGGAGGGCAGATGTGATTCCCCGTCACAAAAGTGGGAGCAAGGCAGAAGCAGAAAACTACAGACCTGTTAGTTTGACCTCAGTGGTGGGGAAAATGATGGAATCACTTCTGAAAGAAAGAATTGTTGAGTACCTAGAGGCCAGCGAGGCACAGGACCCAAAGCAGCATGGATTCACAGCAGGAAGGTCATGTCAGACGAATCTAATCGATTTCTTTGACTGGGTGACCAGCGTAATAGACCAGGGAGGGGCTGTGGATATGGCCTACCTAGACTTTAGCGAGGCATTTGACACAGTCCCGCGCAAAAGATTAATAATCAAGTTAGCAAACCTGGGAGTGGGTCCCAGGGTGGTAGTCTGGGTAGGAAACTGACTGCACAACAGGACAAAGAAGGTAATAGTGAATGGAACACATTCTGAAGAAAGGGGGGTTACTAGTGGAGTACCTCAGGGCTCAGTACTGGGTCCAGTCCTCTTTAACGTCTTTATAGGTGACATTGCAGAGGGTCTGGAAGGAAAGGTATGCCTCTTTGCAGATGACACAAAGATCTGTAATAGAGTTGATACACAAGGGGGGTAGAAAGGATGAGAAGGTTGGAGGAATGGTCAGACATATGGCAACTTAGATTCAATGCAAAGAAGTGCAAAGTAATGCACCTGGGAAATAAAAATCCAGGAGAGGAGTACACAATAGCAGGGGAGGCACTAACGACAACAATAATGGAAAGGAATCTGGGTGTAGTCATGTCAGATGACCTAAAGGTGGGTAAGCAATGTGATAAGTCAGTAAGGAGAGCCAGGGGGATACTGGGATGCATAGGGAGGTGCATCACAAGTAGAAAAAGGGAAGTGGTTATCCCTCTATACTGACAGTTGGTGAGACCCCATCTGGAGTACTGCGTGCAGTTTTGGAGACCTCATCTATGCAAGGACATAGACAGGATGGAAGCAGTCCAGAGGAGGGCAACTAAAATGGTGAAGGGTCTACATCAGAAACCATATGAAGAGAGACTGAGAGAGCTTAATATGTATTCCCTTGATGAAAGGAGGGATGGGGGGACATGATAGAAACTTTTAAGTACCTCAAGGGAATCAAAAAAGTCCAGCAGGGTAGCATCTTTCAGAAAAAGAGATGTGTAAGAACAAGGGGGCACAATTTAAAGTTGGAGGGGGGATGGCTCAGGGGTAATGTGAGGAAATTCTTATTCACAAAGAGAGTGATGGACGCATGGAACCGCCTTCCTGGAGAGGTTGTGGGGTCTAAAACAGTGGGGGAATTCAAACATGCATGGGACAGACATAAGGCAATTATAGTGGGGGGTTGCAGGAAGTAGGCTGTTGGTTAACTAGAATCTGCAGCTTATCCAATAGGTAGGGAAATGGGTAGACTGGGTGGGCCAAATGGTCCTTATCTGCCATCAAAGTCTATGCTTCTATGTTTCTATCTGGGTGGGTGGCAGGGTGTGTTTGGTGACCTGTGTTTGTGTTGTGCAGCCTACATTCTCTGTGGCCCCATGGCTGTGTGCCTGTGCTGTGCACCATGGGCATGGTCTCCTTGTGGTTTGGGTCTGCCAGGGCTGGCTTGTCACTCTGCTCTTGTGCTGCCCTGCCTGTGTTCCTCTTTGCCTGTTGTACTTGCTCAGCATGCTTGTTGCTGCTTACTGTCATGCTCCTGTGCAATCCTGGTTGCTCCAGTGCATTGGAGGCAGTATAGCGCAGTGATTTAAGGCTTTGAGCTGCAAACCTGGAGACCTGGGTTTGAATCCCAAAGCCCCAACTTGCATACTGTGTGACCCTAAGCAAGTCACTTAACTTCCTTGTGCTCCTTGGTCGCACCTGTAAATAATCTTTCAGGTTAGTGTGTCTCTCCTGGTAAAAAAAAAAGTCTGGTTGCGCAGTGGCGCATCTTTGCTATATTCAGTGTGTTTTGCACCTGTGCATGTCTATGGCGCATCTTTTGAATATGGCATCCGTTTCCTATGGCACATCTGCTTTGCGATGCACTGCACAGTCCATTGTGCACATACTGGGTGCACTTTTGAATATCTGGGCCTATGTGTTTTCCTAAGGTTGGCTCTGTTAGTAAAAGAGGCCAAAACCTGTGCACTAATGCTCCGATTCTGCCAGCAATTAGACTCTGTCCTGTTATAATAGTAACTATATTATGTAGATTTTCCCCATTTGTTTTCATTTTTGTATGGAGCTCGTGTTTCTTTGTCTTGTTACGGTTTTAAAAAGTCAATTCTATTAAGTTTCCTAGCTTTTTCAAATGCTATGTCTCATGTTTCTTCTGAATAACCTCTTTTCTGAAGTCTGTTCATCAATTCAGTGGCCTGTGCCTGGAACGCGGTTTCTTATGAGCAATTATGTTTTAGTCTTAAAAGCTTACCATATGGTATGGAAGCAATTAATATTTTAGGGTGTGCACTGGAGGCATGTAAGATTGTATTTGCTGCAGTGTCTTTTCTTGCCCCTTTAGTTTTAATGACTTCCCCTGTTACTCCTATAAGTTAATATTAATTAATTATTAGCATACTTAATGTTTGAATATTTTCAGACTCTAACCTCTTTCCTTCCTTAATAATCTCACTGAGGTCTATATCCAATCTAGTGTTTCCACAATTTGACTGCCATGTTAACTTTCTACAATAACTTTTTCAAACATTCATTTGTGACATAAATTGACTGCACATATCCCTCTGTGCGACTGCCATATTACATTTTATTTATCAGAGAGTTGTGTGCTTTTGTGTAAATTTTTCCTATTTATTTGAAAAGCCTGCACACCAATCATAAAACTGTTTACATTAAAGTTTAAGGTAACCCTCTCCCCCCCATATTTATTTAGCGAAACAGAATATCAACAATGTATAAACTTTGCTTAATTAGGCTTTACGTCTAACTATTCTAGTTGCACTTAACTTAAAAACTGTCCCCTTTCTTCAAAGTTCATCTTTCTCTAACCTGACCTTTTGCATTTGGGATTGACCTCCCACCTATTCTCCTATCTTCATCACAGATATTATCAGTTACAATTAACCTTGAGCTGAATAAAAAGGCGAGTGTGATGAATACTGCTTAATGACAAAATTTAGTGTGATGAGCTGGAAGCACAAGGACATGTATGCATCTATGGATATTATTGTATAATTTTGTCCATCTGATCAACTTTAAATGTATGCCACAAAAATATATAACTCCTAATATAAGGATTAAATGAATTACTTTTGGCATACAAAAGCATTGTCATTAACTTAACTTGTCAGAATGACATTGTTGTGTTTAATTTTTGTTTTCGTACTTACACTTTTTCACTGAGTTTAGGCACCTTGGCATAAACATGTGTCTACCACTTTAAATGCATTTGTGTAAATGACCACCTGGGGAAAGCATTTCTTTAGATTTGACCCCTTTAGAAGGCCTGCTGAAGGGCTGAGGCGCTAGGGGCTGCTGGTTATTCATGGCACATTTTGCCAATAAATGGAGTATTTGCTCATTATTTTGCTTAAACTATGAGTGCTGAGCCTTCTTTATAATAATGGCTGTCTGTGTCTGGGACCAAAGACACGACTCTTCTCCTTCATGGTTTTGGATTGTCTCTGCCTTCTTTGTCCTTTTTTGTCTTGAGTGCATCTGTCTTGCAGTGGAGTTCCAACTCCTTTAAAATTTTGGCCTCCCTTCACATAATCTACCTCCAGGATTTCTTTTGGGGGACTGCTGGATGGACTGCAGGATTGTGAAGGCCCCAAGAGTGAGAGAGAGAGAGAGAGATTTCAGTTATTACTTAAACAAATTGCCTCTCTCTTTCTCTATCTCTTGTTGCAAGATTATAAATACATTCTTATCTTGATAATTAAAAATTGTTTCAGAATGGCCATATTCTGATTGACTGTCACCATTTTGAAGATCTACGATGGGTTGTAGACAAAATTTTTGTCGAATGACCCAACAGCGAAACCGGCACGTCAACCGCATTTTGCCATTGGCTGCCGGTTTTGGAGAACAAGTGTTTTCTTTGGGGGGCTGTGCCCCCGTACCCCCCCCCACATAGGATTCTCAACTCCAAGTTGGAGCTGATTGGGGGGGAAGGTGCAGGACCCCCCACAGACAGTGCCAGGTTCCAGCAGGTTTCCTACAATGACGTGGCACTGTAGTCGCTGTAGGGGATACCGCAATAAAAATGTAGCTGTCGGGGGTGTATACTCCATTCTGACACCCTGGTGGTAAAGCAATTAAAACATTTTTAGATTTATAGTAAATGCCTCCTCTGTGGCAAAAGTTACTGAGGTAAAAATGTATCTGGCAGTGCTTAACTTTTTCCCCCACACCCTGCTTGTGTGGCAATGGATACTATTTTTACCCTGATGTACTGTCCAGTTGATCCCTTTCCTTCTTGGTTACTGCCCTGGCCCTGCATTGCAATATGCTGTGTAGTATGCAAAATGTGATACGGTACTGCACCATCCATTATAGGTAATGTTGCACATTTTAGATGATGATTTACTTGTGTTAATTAACAATTGTTAATTGTGCTAATTAAAAAATTGCTACTTCACACAAGAAAATCTACATTGAGAACTTTCACCATTGACAATAATGGAGCATGCAGTCCTGTGACATGCCATGCATACTTCACAACAACCATGCCAGTGTGGGGCCTGGGCAAGCACCTGAAGTGAAAGGATCAGCTGGATGGTCCACTGGACCTAAAATAGTATCTCTTTCACACAAATATGGCGGAGAAAAAATTGTCAAGCATCATTAGGTACATTTTTTGTCATTTTAACATTCTTCATATAGCAACACATAATGAAACTGGTTAAAATGCTTTAATTTCTGTTATACTGTCATGTAAAGTCTGATTACCGTGGCCCATGAATTCTTCCTGTCAGCATCCCATTCTCTGTCACTGCTGAATGACTAGAATGATGCATTCTGATTTTGAACAAGCATTATTAAATAGTTGGTGGATTAACAATTTTACTAAAAAATCTCTTTCTCAATTATGAAAACATTGTAATGGTACACTTTTAGTACTTTTCTCTTGAAATCATTTTTGTTATCGCAATAACCAACCCCCAGGAGTTAGATTACCATTCCTTAAGGCCCCCATCCCACACCTCTCTGGCTTCTCTTGCCCCACCAACTGTGCTCACCCAGGTGAGATAAATGATGAGGAGACCAGGCACACTCCCACCCCTGATGAGACAAATCTCTACTGGGATGCTCCACCATCCTTCCGCAGCCGTTCCTTCAGTGACCCAAGCTCACACTATAATCTACATGATTGGTTCAGTAACAGCCATATCTGCAACATCAATACAGTATGGGATGTTCAGTGTATTGCATAAGAAAAAGGGTAACTTACCACCTGAGGGAACTTCACTGGTCTGTGTCACCTCTGGCTCTGCGGCTGCCTCCTCAGGAGTCAGACAATGGTCTGTTATACAAATAAATAGAGGCATAAAAAGTGCATTGGTAAATATATTAAAGAATTATTTATGATCATGTTCGAACACATAGGCCTGGATATTCAGAGCAGTTGTGCTTGGCACAACTGAGTTGCACCAGTGCAAGTACAGAATTGCGCCAAGGAGCTATATTCATCTGGAGCCAATGCGCAGCGCAAAATCCAATGCACCAATGTGCAACTAAAATGTATGCTGTGCAAGTGCAGGGTGCTTTCTCATGAATATCCAGTGCAATGGCATATTCATCCGTGAAACCACGGCGCAAGTGTGGAGCAAGTCGAAGTTGCACCGACCAGACTTGTTCCTATAAAAACAGGGCACAAACACACAGACAGCAGTAATGCCAGGAGTGAGAGTGAGAGTGAGAGTGAGAGTGAGAGTGAGAGATAGAGAGAGACAGACAGACAGACAGACAGACACAAGACCAGACACAGAGGGAGAGGGACAGAGAGGTGGCATGGGAGAGGGAGAGAGGGGCAGAGAGAGATACAGAGAGAGAGAGAGAAAGAGAGAGACACACACACACACACACACATACACACAAAACCTGTGTACCAGGGTGGCACACAGCCAGCAGCCAACCGCCCAGGGTGACAGTGGACAGCAGGAGCCATGGTTGGTGCTCCCTTCTTGATGAAGGTGGTAATGAGGGGTGTGAGGGGGCAGGAGGAACAGCTTCGTGGCCCAACAAAGGGCCCATCAGAGGTTTGTCTGACACAGGTGGTACTGTGCCCGCATCACCTTTGAGAACTATAGTGACACTGAGATCATGGGCTGGTACAACCTGAACAGGGCCATTCTGAGGCAGCTCTGCGAGCTGTGCAGTGAGGAGATGCAGGCACCCACCGGACGGAGCAACACCACATCTGTGGAGATGAAGGTGACCGCCGTCATGTGCCTGCTCACCATGGGCACCTTCCAAAGACCAACAGGGGACACTACGGGTATCAATCAGTTGGCCACATCCTGCCTCCTCACACAGTTCCTCAACACTCTGCTGCCACATGCTTCGGAATTCATCCATTTCCCCAGCACAGGAGTGGAGCATACAGTAATTATGCAGGACTTTCACTGGGTGGCATGCATGCCTGGCATGATTGGGGCCATTGACTGCACCTACGTGGGCATCCACATGCCACCTGGCCCTGAGGGACTGATGTATATCAACAGAAAGGGGAGCCTGAGCATCAACTGTCAGGTGGTGTGTGATGCCACAGGGCACATCACCAATTTCTGTGCCACACACCTTGGGAGTGCACATGATACATTCATCTGGTAAAGCTTTGTGCTGTGCCAGATATTTGAATGTGGGGACATTCCCACAGCCACCTAGTGGATGAGTATGGCACGGGCAAGGTGCAATGGGTAGAGCAGACCTGGGGATGGGGGTGGGCAGAGTGTGCATGGTGGTGTGGATGCTATGGACAGGCAAGGGGTGCAGCACAGCATAGCAGAGGGCTAACCATGTTATTCTCCACGAAGGTGACAGAGCATACCCGCTGAGGCCCTGGCTGCTCACCCCCTACCGACGCCCGTATTCCCCAGCAGAGGAACGATACAATGAGACACACGCCAAAATGCGCATGATTGAGCATGTCTTTGGCATGCTGAAGGCACGGTTCTGTTGCCTAGACAGGTCAGGCGGTGCCCTACAGTGCAGCCCCTTGAAAGCCTGTGGCCTATTCCTAGCCTGCTGCATACTGCACAACATGGCCATTGACCGTGGGATAGGTGTCGAGGCTGATGAGGGCAATGGTAGTGGGGATGATGGAGGCAATCGGCCGAGGGTGGTGGACAGCCACCCTCTGGGCAGAGGGACCTCTGACCACTGCAGCAGGCATAACGCCACTGTGACACCATCACACAGGAGCACTATGGTGAACACAGGTAGGTGGTGTGGTACACATGCATGGGCCACACAGTCAGGTACAGCACACATGTAGGAATGTGCATGGTGAGGGGCATGCACACATGGATGCATGATGCAGGGGTTGGGGAGTCAGTGGCACGCATCCACACACAGCAAAACACACACACACATGCACCCACCCACCCAGGCATTGGAATGTGATGTGGATCAGATGCATAGCACTGGTGCACAGGTGCAACCAGTGCTAGACTGCCCTCATCATGCCCACACCACATGGTCCAGTGGCCGGGCATGCACACACACAGGCAGCATGTGGCATGACACACAAGCACCCCACCAGTGGTAAGGCACACACACAGCACCCATGCATGCACAGGGCTGCAGCTGCAGACTGTGGTCAGGGCAGCCCACATATCAGGGCCGCTGCATGGTACCATGGCCACCACAGCCACAGGGGCAGCCGAGCTGGGGTCAATCAGCAGCCACAGGTTACACATCAGCAGGGGGGGTGTGCAACAGCCCCCCAGGGTGGAAGCACAGGACCTTGACCGTGTCCTCGCGGGGGTGTGCAGGCTCCCAAACAGGCCATCCCTTGGCATCTCTGGGATGCCTACAATAGAGACCGGTGTCGATTGTGTTGGAGTTGCCCAACGCTGGGTCTGTGGTGTGGACAGTGCACTGCAGGAGGTCACCTGTGCATGGCCATGGCCTGTGGCAACCAGCAATGCAAAGCCATCCGTAATCGCACTGGCAATGCAATCCAAGGATGCAGTCTTGGCCTCCTGCATGCGTTGCATCCCCTCCAGGATCTGCACAGTGCCCCTTTCCTGCTGCTCAGCCAACTAGAGCACTTCTGCACACAGTGAATACACCCCAGTGGCAAGCAGCACCTGATGCTGAATGGACACCCACAGCAGCTGGGTGTGCTCAGCCAGACGGTCAGCATCCTGGGGATCCCGGGTGGGACGCCATTCCTCTGGTGGTGACCTGCCACTCTGCACAGCCCCCCTCTCCGGTGGATGCTATACAGTGTGGTCTGCAGGGGGAATGGGCACAGCAGGCACGCCGGCAGTGGACCCTGTGGCTGGCTGCCTGGTGCCACCTGCAGCCTGCTGCCATCACCTGTCTGGCCACTGTACATTGCCCTGTGCCTGCATGGTTGCACAACCACCACCGCAGGGCACATCCATGACAACGGACACCGGTGCACCCACAGTGGTGGTAGGCAGCTGTTCCACCACTGGCATAGCATTGGGCACACTACCTGACTGTGATGTCAGCAGGGGCGACATGCCCACAATGTTGCCCATGCTGTCCAAGAGCTGGGAGTAGTCATCATCAGAGTCGAACCCCACCCTGATCTGTGTCTCTGCACATAGGACACCAAGGCTGGCATCCTGTAGATCACATCCAGGGCCTCATCCGGACAGAGGTCCAGGACATCCCAGGCACTGTGGTGCTGAGCTGCAGCCTGTCAGGCCCCTGGAACCCATGGATGTAGATGTCTCATGCTCCAGGGCCATACCGGCATCCACGGGTGCTTCTGCTGCTGCTGGCACCCCATCCTCTGTATGCAGGCATGCTGGTGCTGCAAGAGAAGAATGGCATGTCAGTGATGCAATGCCCACATGTTCCCCCCATACACTGACACTGCATGTGTCCTACAGAATGGCATGTGTGTGGGTGTGCACACATGCACATGACATGCATGATGGCTGCATGCATGCCAGCATTCCCATGTACGCACCCTCCTGGCCACCAGCTGTGTGTGTCTGACATACATACCATGCAGTGATGGGCTGCCACCCATCTAGAAGCCTCCTCCAGGCACACCCTCCACTGTGATGTGGCACATGGTGGCTGCCACCAACTCCTTTGTCGGCGTCAGTGTGGCTGCATCTGCCGGCCCTCCTTCAGTGGCATTACAGGATGCTCTGATGGCTGCCACCTTCTCCATAATCCACTGCCTGTCAGTCCCAACCTTTTTCTGGCACTCTTGCATTGACCACTGGTGGCTGCCGTGCTGGTTGACATAGGTCACCACCTCCTCCCATGCACCAGCCCCGGCCTGTGGTGTGCCTGTGGCACTGCTCAACAGGGCCTCCCTGTCAAGGTAGGCCTCAAACAGGGCATCTGTCTCACCCTTAATGAAGTTGGGCCTGCACTTCTGTGCAGGCCCCCACTACTCGTCCTCTTCTTGTGCTGACATGTTGCCTCCTGTGGACATGGACAGGACAGTTTGTCAGTGGCAGCATCCCCCTGGTCCATCTCACCCTGCAGTGCTGTCTGCTCCCAGTGTGCTGCAGCAGCATCCACCACTTACCTATTAAGGTTGTAATACCGATCCATGGCCTGTGCTGTTCTGTGGTGTTTATGAGGCGCAACGCATGCAAATGAGGTAGCACGCAACAGTAATGATATGCTAATGCACCCCACTGCATCACTCATTGGTTGATGAGCTCATTTGCACGCAGCATCTGAATATCGAGATATTGCACCATGTGCAGTGGTATTATGCCAGAGCAAGAAGCGGCGCAATGCCCTCGCATTCACAGTGCTCTGGCCTGCAGTGCGCATGCACATTGCGCTGTCATGGTGTCAATCGCACAAGATGTGTGAACAGCGCAATGTATCAGCACTGCACAAGCTGCGCATGGCCGGCAATGTGCACGTCGTGCAAGATGGCATGTGCTCTATCGCGCTCATGCGCACTGTGCGCTAACCACTAACCTCTGACCCCTGGGTTCTTTCCATGACCCCATGACCCCACCCAGCCACGCCCACTGTGCATTTCCAGCACTATGCGATGGGCAGGCACTGCACAGTCTCCCGTGCATCACGCATCCAGCACCTGTACCGAACACATGGGCCTGATGCTGCCATTTTTGCTGCCAAACCCAATACGGAGCAATGGCACAGGGTAGAGGACGACGTGCCCTGAACTGGTCCTATGTTGAACTGGCCAACCTTGAGGACTGTGTGGAGCCCAATGGCGCACAGCTGTTTGGGCAGGTGCCCTTGCAGTAGGCCGGGGCACTGTGTGGCAAGCTGTCGCTGCCAGTCTGGAGCGGAGGACTGGGGTGCCCAGGACTGCAGAGCAGTGCAGGCACTGGTATGGTGACCTCATGAGGTGGGACACTGACAGGCTAAGGAGGCTTCAGGTACATGCCAGGCATGGTGCAGTGCCCCAGCCAGGTAAGTGATCCCATGTGGCATATCTGCCCTGGTGCTGTACTGTGGTGTTGGCTTTGCTGCCTGGCATGCCCTGCAGTGGGGTACACTGTCATCGTGCACATCATGGAGTGGCATTGCCAGCTGCTGCTTGCATTGCAATGCAGCCGTGCTGGTGTGCATGATGTGTCAGGCAGGGGCACATCCTCTGCACAGAGGGCTGGGGGGGATGCTGCAGTAGTCAGTTACTGATGTACACCTGTCTTCTTTCCATTCCCAGGGCCGAAGGACCGCAGGTGGGCCAGGGCCACAGCAGCACGAGACTGGGCAGTGCACCCTGATGGTGGAGGACCAGCACCAGTAGGACTGCAGGGAGCAGGTAAGCACTGTTATGGTCCTTTGCACTGTACATGGGGGGGTGGCAGGGAGAAGTGGGTGCGGGCATAGCCACCTATGCCATGTGCCGTGGCAGCTGTGTGTGTCGCACTGTGCATGGTGCATGCCACTGTGTCGCATCCATTGGACACGTGTGCCAGCTGTTGGTGGGCTGGGGGTGCACCCAGCTGCCACCATTGTTGCTGTGGTGCTGCCAGTGCACTGTGCCATATGACTGTCACTGTGCAGTCATGTGGCCATTGTGTGTGGGGATCACCTCTGTGTAATGTCGTGGTGTGCCATGTTGCTGGCTGGCATTGTCCCCCCCCCCACGGGTGGCTGTTACAGGCCCTCCAGGGGTGTGTGGTTCCACTGCACATTGCACACTGTGGATGGGCATGGTTTCTTGGGCCATTGCACTGATCATCTGTCCTGTCCCTTGCTATAGGTGTCCAGCATCCAGTGCACAGACCGCCAAGACTGATGCTGAGCTGGTTGATGTGGCAGACCTTATTCATTGTGTCGAGCATCCTTGAGGTGGTGGTAGCCATGAGGAGAATGATGGCGATGGAGAGGAGGGAGAGACCACTTGCCATGGGGGCCAGATGGGGCCATCACTAGTGTTGCCCCTGTTTATCTTCCCCTGCAGTCCCCCCTCCCACTGTACAGTCCCTGTTCCCTGTCCCCTTCCCTTGCTGTACCAACCCTTCCCCATCCCCTACTGTTATTGTACATAGTTGTGTTAAATATATATATTTTCTGACATGCCTGCCTGTGTCTGTGTCTGCTTTGCAGGTGGCGTGAGGAGCAATGCTTCAGTGGCTCAGTGTCTGTCCATGTTGTGTGCATGGGAGGGGGTGTGTGTCATGCTTCTGTGGTTCCCTGCTATGTGCTGTGGTGGTGTCCATCCCCTGGGTTGGTGGCTGTGCATTGGGGTGCCCATGGGGCAGCAGTCAGGGGTGTGTGGCAGGTGTGTGCATGGTGGTGGCACACGGCCATGGTCTTTGGTTGGGTACTGTCCACACACTGTGTTGGGGTCCTCTACTTGGCATTGTGTGGCCTGCCCCATGTGGTCTGCCATGCTGCCAGTGACCCGGCTGGTCAGTGCCCACTGTGTGGGCTCCCTGTGTGCCTGTGTGGCATGTGTGTGATTAGCTGCATGGTCCTGGGTGTGGCCTGCTGTGGTCTTCGGGGGCATGGCCAGCAGCCTGTTGGGGGGCTCCCTTGGTGGCCCCCATTGGCCATTGGCATCTCCTGTCACCTGCTATCCATGCCGCTGCTGTGTTCTGGGGTCCAGTGTCTGGGTGCCTGTATGTGCCCTGCTGGTGGAGGCCTCCTGAGGCCTGTCACTGTGCTTCCATGGCTCTGTCCCTGGGTCTGTTCTCTGTGCCCTGCCCCCCTCTGTTGCTGTGCTGCTCTGCTCCACGGTTGCTCTGGAGCATCTCTGTTTGCACCACGGCACAACTCTGCACTGTGGTGCAACTCTGCCATATTCAGCTGCATTGTGCTTGCACTGTTTGGCCTGCACAACCTCTGAATATGGCTCCAGTTGTGCAATGGCACATTGGATTTGCGCTGCGCTGGACTTGTGCCAGGCTTTGGCGCATTTCTGAATATCCAAGCCATAACATATTTTCAATGTTTTACATTCTGAGTCACCTAAAAAAGAGATTATGGAAATCAATTATGGGTTGCCATTAATATAAATTCATTATTTCTTTCTTATTTGTTACTGTGCAACAGAGTCATACAAACAGAGGAACACAATTACTCTTACTGTGCACTGGTGGATAGCGTGAACCTCAGACACAAGCCACTGACTGCTGCAGAATCACAGACCCCATACTGTGCTGGCTGAAGATAGCACCCCCCACATTGGGCCACACACATTGGACTGTCCTATACTATAAGTGGACAACCACCTCCTTTCATTCAGGTGGTGGCTGTTTGATGGGTGACAGAACAGAGTTGAATTAAAGTGCTATGATCATATTTCTACTGGGTAATCAATAATACCCTCCCCAAAAATGTAACACTTTTATTTTAAGACACAAACAGTAACACAGTTTTACAGGATAGTTAAGGACAGTGCCACATAATAAGGACATGATGGGCTGTAGTGCTAAGCAGATGGACTGTGCATGCCAGTCTCTAGCATTATGCCCTATAGTGGCATACTTTTAGGGGGACTGCTGAAAGTGCCTGTGGTATTATAGAGAGCAATTAGAGCAAGCTATCTGACAAATTTACAGGACTTTTTTAGTAAAAGTTGAACCTGTTACTGAAATATTGCAGACAGATAATAAATAATGTTAACATTTAGCACTAACCAAGTGGCTCAGTGACAGCAGCCTCTCCCTCCTTCCTCTTCACTGCATTCCTGAACCAGGACTGGCTCTCCCGGACCTTGATGACCCTTTTGTAGCTGTGCTGGTCATGGTGGCATACATCAACAAAATGCTTCTTTAGCTGGGGGATTCTGTGCTCCACCTCCATGATACTTTCCATTTTATTCTGAATTTCACCCAGATTTCCTCCCAGTCATGAAATGGGAGGGCGTCAATCCCAAATCAGTTGTTATGGTATCCAGACAAAAGGGTCAGCAATCTCCTTTACAGTGAACTTTGGCCACCCCAAAAAAACATTTTTTGAAAATTAAATAGAAACACAAGACAAAGTATAACAAAAAAGATACATGCATATACTGTGTATATGTATAGAAAATATCTATCTGTCTGCCTGCCTGTCTGTCTGTCTCTATCTATCTATCTATCTATCTATCTATCTATCTATCTATCTATCTATCTATCTATCTATCTATCTGTCTCTCTCCTTTACTTGGCTCCAATCTCCACTAAGCACACACCCTAACTCTCCTTGTCTCACACTGCATGTACTTCCTGCATAGACAGGAAACAGCATCATGCATTTTCAAACAAATGGCACATTTTCAAAACTACACTGAAAATGCAACATTCCAGATATTAAATAAAGCACAATCTCAAAGCAAAATGGTACATTTTCACAAAATGTGCCTAGTGAATGTATGCTAGATTTTGGTGCATGTTTTGTGAAAATTGTACCAAAGAGAAATCAACAAATTCACACAATTTCACAAGGGTACTAAAACGTTCACTCACCACTAGTCGAGGGGTGAATACAGTGGTGTGTCAGGGAGACCAGGGCAGGTGTAAAAGCCACATTCTTGCTCTTTATGCATTCTTGACTTCCTCAGCAGAAGCTGTCATCATGCTTAAGATGCCCCTTTCTGCCAAGAGTTTTTAAGCTCAAGATTACGTTTTGTGCAGTAATGAACTATCTCCACAGGAGGGGAATTTAAGCAGGGGTCACACAGAGGAAAGCCTGATATGTTGATCTGACCAATTGATTGGATAAATCCTGGCATTACAAATATCAAGACCAAATCAGAAGACCAATTCCAAGGTGTGGTCATGATGGTGGGTCCCTGAAGCAACTGCCTGTGTGACTCCCACTGGAAGTGATGTCCAAAATGCAAGGTTGCATTGTTGACCCAGGCATTGAAGTCCCCCAGTAACAAAAGTCTGGTGGAGTCCACAACTAGATCAGCCTTAAGAGCACAAGTTCCTGCAAAAAGAATTCATTCCTGGGCCCTATCGGCTGGTACATGAGCATGATCCTGCAATCTGAACGTAGTCCTCCTTGTAATGCCATACATTCAAACAACCTGGTTGTTCTCTTTTGGTGAACCCTAGTGTGGATGCAAAACAGATCCCCCCACTGATGCTCCTACCTCAGGCAATGTACCACAAAGTACTTAACTGGAACAGATGACTCCAGTATGGGACCAGAGTCATCCCCTTACCAGGTAGATTTCTGTGATACATCCCATTTCAGCAGTAGAGTCCATGATCAGACTCTGTTAAAGTGTTTTTTTTTTTCACAGAGACCTGGTATTAACATAGAAACATGGAAGCTGATGGCAGATAAGGATCGCAAGGCCCATCTAGTCTACCCATTGTTTTCTACCTTATGAATGTGCATAGACCTTTACTCTGTCAATGGCCTATCTATTCATACTCATCTGTATTGCTCCCTTATGCCTATCCCATGCATGTTTGAAGCCCTGCACTGTATTCATATCCACCACTTCCTGAGGGAGGCCATTCCATGCATCCACAACCCTTTCTGCGAAAAAGAACTTCCTCACATTACCCCTCAATCAACCTCCCTCTAGTCTTGTGCTGTGCCCTCTTGTCCTGCTATTTTTCTTATATTGAAACATGTTAGACTCTTTCGCCTTGTTATTGCCCTTAAGATGTTTGAGTGTTTCAATCATATCACCTCTCTCCCTCCTTTGCTCCAAGGTATACATATTGAGCTCCATTAATCTGTCCTCATATGTTTTCTGATGCAGTCCCTGCACCATTTTGGTTGCCCTTCTCCTGACTGCCTCCATTTTTTTAATGTTCTTGTGAAGGTGCGGCCTCCAGTACTGCATGCAGTACTCCAGATGGGGCCTAACCAGTGTCTTGTAAAGAGGGATTATTACCTCCCTCTTATGATTTGTGATACCCCTACTAATACACCCCAACATCCCTCTAGCCTTACCTACTGTTTTAGTGGTCTGCTTGTATTATTTCAGGTCATCTGTGATGCCCAAGTCTCTTTCTTCCCTTGTGATTGTTAGCAACTCCCCTCCCAATGTATAAGTGGCTTCAAGATTTCTCTTCCCTATGTGTATGGTCTTGCACTTCTTTGTGTTAAACCCCAGTTGCTACTCTTTCGACCATTTCGCCAGTTTATCCAGATCTCCTCTCATTCTGCCCACCCCATCTGAATCATCTACTCTGTTGCAGATCTTGGTGTCATCTGCAAACAGGCAAACCTTACCCTCCCAGTCCATCTGCAATATCACTGATGAAGATATTGAAGAGTACTGGCCCCAGGACTGATCCCTGAGGTACCCCCACTTGTGACTTGCATCTCTTCTGACTGTATACCGTTTACCACCACTCTCTGTTTCCTGCTCGCCACCCAGTTTGCCACCCAGTTGACCAACTTCTGATGCACCCCAAGCCTACCCAGCTTATAATCAATCTTCTGTGTGGAACAGTATCAAAAGCTTTGCTGAAGTCAGGGTAGGTGACATCAACTGCACCCACTTGGTCCACCACTCTGGTTACCCAGTCAAAGAAATCTATGAGATTAGTTTGACAGGACCTTCCTGTTGTAAACCCATACCGTCTTGGATCCTGTGCTCCTATGGATCCCAGGTGTTACATTATCCTTTCCTTAAGGAGTGTCTCCATAATCGTTCCAACTACTGAGGTAAGACTGACTGGTCTGTAGTTCCCTGCCTCTTTCCTGCTACCAGTCTTGTGGAGTGGGATTACATAAGCCCTTCTGCAGTCTTCTGAGACATCTCCTGTGCTCAGAGACTCACTAAACAGTTCTGCTAATGGCTCTGCTAGTTCCACCCTTAGCTCCTTTAGTACCCTGGAATATATGCCATCTGGTCCCATTGCCTTGTCCACCCTCAGCTCAGCGAGCTCTTGTAGAACCCTTTCTTTTTTGAAGGGACTTGTGCATACCTCCCTCCCCCCTATGTCCATGGTGCTGAGCTGTGGGCCCTGCCCTACCTTCTCCTTAGTAAATACTGATCAGAAGTATCTATTTAGGATAGATGCTTTTCCTTGGTCCTCCTCCATACACTCCCCCTTATCCCCTTTGATCTTAGCAATACCCCCTCTGGACATTCTCCTTTAACTAATGTATCTATAGAAAGTCTTGTCCCCTTTTTTTTACTGTTCGTGCTAGTGTTTCCTCGGTTTGGGCCTTTGCCTGCCATACTGCCTTCCCTGCCTCCCTTAGGGAAGTTTGGTATGCCTCCCTATCTTCGTCCTGCTGCATTCCCTTATATTTCCTGAAGGTCAGCCTTTTGGCTCTGACCTTTTCTGCTACTGTTTTTGAGAACCAAAGTGGTTTCCTCCTTCTTTTGCTCTTGCTTCTCTCCCTAACACAATGGGATGTTGCTTCAAGTATTGCTTCCTTAATGCCTGCCCACTTTGCCTGTATTCTCTCACCTGTATTTCTTCTTGCCAAGGCTAGCTTAACTCTGTTGGCCATCTTATCAAAGTCAGCTCCTCTGAAGTTCCATATTTTTGCATTGGAATGGGATGATTTAGTTCTAGTGGCCAAATTGAACCATACCATGTGATGGTCACTGGTCCCCAGGTGACCTTCTACCTGGAGTTCTGTGGTCCTTTCCTCGTTAGTCATTACTAGATCTAGGATAGCCCTGTCTCTTGTGGGTTGTTGTACCAGTTGTTTGAGGCCCTCCCCCAGCAGGGAATCCACTATGTGTCTAGTTCTGGTGGATGTACCTGCTGGTATTGACCAATCTGTATCTGGCATGTTGAAGTTTCCAATTATCAAAATCTCCCCTTTAGCTGTCACATTTTGTATATCTTCTAACAGTAATGTATCTATGTCCTCTCCCTGGTCTGGAGGCCTGTAGACAACCCCAGTTCATATGGCTGTCCCATTTCCTGTTTCTAGGGTGACACACAGTTCTTCTGGCTCCTTATGCATGTTCTGAATTTCTGTAACTTTTATATTTTCATTTACATAAAGGACTACTCCACTCCACTCCCCCCCCCTTTTTGCACCTCGGTCTCTTCTGAACAATACATAGCCGAGTACTGAAGTCTCCCAAGTGTTGTTACTGGTGAACCATGTCTTGCTAATGGCTACTATGTCCAGTTTAGCCTCTGTCATTGTTGTCTGCAGGTCTAGGATCTTGTTTCCCAGACTGTGGGCATTTGTGTACATGATTTTCCATTGGCCAGATTTCAGTGCGGTAGTTGTTGGGTGAGGTTCAGCATTTCCCTTGTGCGTCGTATGGGGAGTCGGACCTTTTTCCTTACCTGGTGATGCAAATGAACTACAAACATGCTGAACTCCTGTTAGCTGAAGGGGGGAGGGGTGTTCTTCCTGTTCGATGTATCAGGTGCTGCAACCCTGTCCCCATTAGCTAGTTTAAATATTCTGTAAAGATGTCAAACTTCTACCCCAATGCACTGAGTTCCTCCTTTGTCAGACACAGTCCATCAAATTTAAAGAACTTTCGCTCCCAAAACAGTTGCCAGTTACCTACAAGTTTGTGTCCTTTTTCCTGGCACCAGCCCTTGAGCCACATGTTTAGCTCCCCTATCTCCTCTTCAAGGACCTTCTGTCCATCTGCCCCCCCCCTCCCAGACATGCAGGATCTCAGAGAAAGAGATGCCGGATAAAATGGATGACAGTTTGTCTCCTAACCTGGTCAGGTGTTCCTTGGTCTCCACATCTGACCATCTGGAGAGATCATTACTTCCTATGTGTACCAGGACATCGATGTTTTCTCCTGCTTCCTTCATGATTTTAGCAATGCGGTCAGTGTCTCTCCATGCTGATGTACTTGGGAGACATCTGACCATTACCACTGGCTGGAGGTTGATATCAACTCCCAGAATCATGGAGTCTCCTATGATGAGAAATGTTTTTGCTTTCCTTTTTTTTTGTTTTAGTCCCTGTTTTGGGTGAGTTTTGTTGTGCTAGCTCCTGAGCTGCAGTGTCCTACTCTGCAGTGTCCTCTGCCCCTTTGTTTGATTTTGGAGATAGAGGCAGATACCTGTTTGTAATTTTTATATGTTTTGTGGAGGTGATACATTGGAGAGCACTGAGTGATGGGGTACCTGATTTGCCCCTCCTAGCCACCTGCCAATCTCCCGGACCAACTACCCTCTTATTTAGTTATTTATTTATTTATTAGATCATTGGTTTACAGACCTTTGAGTCAAAGACTCATTTACAAAGGCACCTAATCAAGAGAGCAATACATCACAGCAAACAAAACAGTACAGTGCATAACGCTTAGATTAAAAAAGCAACCAGTGTTACAGGCATTCACTGGTGGTACAAGCTTGGTAATAGGTAGATCATGGTAGTCATATTATAGGTACACAAGTACCAAGTCAGGTAGCAACCAGAGATATTTAATTACATTAGTCAGCAGATGTTGCCTTAGACCCCATGCATATACAGCAAAAGTAGACAGGGCAGACTCAGCCTAGGGGTGAGGGTAAGGGGCAAGTGGGGGATTATGTGCAGTTGCAGCAGTGAGTGCTTGTCAGATGGCTTCTGAGGGAGACCTTGAAAGGACCAAGCTTAGTGGAGTTATGTTTGCTGGGAGGGAATTGAACCAGGAGGGAGCCTGATAGCAAAAGGATCTCTGGGCCATACAGGTCCTTACCCTAGGGACAATAAGGGAGGTTTTGACAGTGCTGCGGGTGTAGACTGAGGGTGAGGCATGCTGCAGGGAGGTGGTGACCCTGGGGGGGGAGAGCCCTAGCAGGGTCTTTTTTACAAGAAGGCAGGTTTGGAATCGGAGTCTTTCTTCAAGGTTGAGCAAGTTGGTGTTGGAGTACAGCAGGCACGTATGGGTGCACTTAGAGGCTCCCAGCATTAGCCTGCAGGCCCTGTTTATAGAGAGCTGGATTCTTCCACGAGCAGTGTTGTCGGCTGCAGCATAGATGGGTAGCCCATAGTTGATTAGTGACAGGACAGAGGAGGTGATTGCCAATCTAAGGGCCTCTTGTGGTAGGCAGTCCCTATGTTGGTATAACAGTCCAGTCCTGACATTGGTGGCAGCAGAAAGGGCATTGATATGGGAATGGAAGGAGAGTGCTGAATCAAAGGTAATTCCCAGATACTTGTAGGAGGAAACCTGCTCAATGGGCTTAGTGTGCTAGGCAGTATCACGAGAGGTGCACCACTGGCTTTGCATTGGCAATGCAAGAAGAGCATAGCTTTGGTCTTTTTTAGGTTCAGGACTAGCCTTCGTGATGTGAACCAATGCTCAGCTCTATCAAAAGCTTGTTGGAGGGTGACCTGGAGTGTGTTGGGGTTGGGGTCAGAGGTGAAGAGCACAGCGTCATCCACATAGAGGAGGATCTTACTTGAGCAGACTGAGGGGAAGGAGTTGAGGTAGAGACTGAAGAGGAGAGGAGAGGGCCTAAAATAGAGCCCTGGGGAACCCCAGAGTGGACAGGTCATGTGTCAGATAGGGTGCTAATGATTTTTATACACTGAGTTCTGGCAGAGAGGTAGCTGGTGAACCATGCAAGGGGGCTGGGGAAGAAACCAAAGCATCTGAGGGAGTCAAGCAGGAGGGGATGGCAAATCATGTCAAAGGCCTTGGAGGAGTCAATGAACACGGCACCGGCAGGACTTCTGACATGAAGAGCAGAGTGCAGGAAGTTGGAGAATTCAAGTAGTGCAGTTGTGGCGCTGTGACCTGCATGAAAGCCATGCTGTTCAGGGCACAGGATATTGTACATGGCCAGGTATTCGGCAAGCTGGTTGACAACCACTTTTTCAAGGGCCTTGGGGGGGGAGGATGGAGATAGGTCAATTGTTATCCGGGGTTACTCGATCGCCGCTCTTTAGGATGGAAGTGATGATGGCAGTTTTCCATGTGCTGGGAAACTGCCCCAGGCACAGAGAGTGGTTGAGCAGCTCGGTAAGTGGGACCAGGATAGCATCCAACGTCAGACGAAGTAGTCTAGTGTCCAGTAGGTCAGTGCCGTGATTGTTACTACTAATGGCTTTTTGCAGAAGGGGTCTAGCCTCCAGTGGGGAGATTGTATGTAGATAGAAAGGAGGTCTCTGGAGAATGGGCAGGGGTGCTACTGGGATGGGGTCAAAGAAGTTACTGGGCAGGACTGAACACAGGTCTGAGGAAGTGTGGTTTAGGCAGTCTGCAATGCCAAGGTAGTCAAAGCAGATAGTTCCATTAAAGGACAGTTGAGATGGGGGTGGGGAGACAGATTTCCCATTCAGCACCTTTACATTATCCCAAAAGTTTCTAGCCAACCCCCAGGAGGAGACAAGAGTGAATTGGTAGTACTGGGCTTTGGCCTGTCGAATGGCCCAAGTACACTTATTGCGCTCGGCATTGTATTCTTGCCTATCAGCTGGCTAGCCAGATTCCATGGCAATGTGCCATAGGTTATCTCTCATTTTAAGTTTGCGAAGGAGGGAGGGGGTAACCTAGGGCGTGCTTTGCTTTTTGGTGTGATTTCTAGCGAAGGGGTCATAGAGGTCACAGGCAGTGTTAAAAGTGCGAGTGAAAAAATCCAATGCCTCATCTATGGATGGTGCAAGCCTGAATGGGGACCAATCCAGTTGTGAGAGGTATAGTTTAAGGAGACGCAGGCCACCTGGGAGTAGGCAACATCTCTGGGTGGTTTGTGGTGTAGGTTTGCTGTTGGCAGTGGACCAAG
The DNA here is from genome assembly GCA_016271365.2 of Neoceratodus forsteri. NCBI lineage: Eukaryota > Metazoa > Chordata > Ceratodontiformes > Ceratodontidae > Neoceratodus > Neoceratodus forsteri. Next base: position 1,509,919,405 of record CM057455.1, read on the forward strand.
AGAATATGACTGGGGAGTGGTCACTAAGTGAGTTGGGAAGTACACTGATATTGAGCGCCCTCTGGGGGCGGTTGGTTATGTTGATATCCAGGAGGGTGCTGGAGCCAGTAGAGGGGTTGAATCTAGTTGGGGTGGTGACAAGCTGAGACTTGTCAAAGGCGGCAAAGATATCTCTGGTTTGGGAGGCCATGGCAGACAGCCAGTTGATATTCAGGTCACCAACAATTATTTGGGCCATTTTGGGTGGTAGGCAAGAGAGGTAGTTAGCAAGTGCCTGAATGGCGAAGTCTTGCTTTCTGGGGGAAATATAGGCAACGGTGAGAAAGAATGGGCCCTTACCAGGGTTGGGGGTGATTTTTAGCATGAGGGCTTGTGCCCCGTTATCAAGCTTGGGTGGTGGAAGTACATGTCCAAGGAAGAACTCATGCATGTAGACAGCACAACCACCTCCATGCTTACCCACCCGATCTTCCCTGAAAAGGGTGTAACCAGGGAGGGAGACAAAGAAGTCAGGGGTGGATTTGGATAACCAGGTTTTGACAAGTGCGACAATCTCCAGTTGGTGCTGAGTAACCCAGCATTGGAATGAAGCAGCCTTCTGCAGTCTAGGTGCTTCAGTTGGATGTTGGGGAAGTGGCAGGTGGTTGTTATAATATATTTCCTCCTGAATATATGATTTGAGGTGCGCAATCTCTGCCCGTGCTGCCTGGAGCTGAGCCCTTAGATCTCCAATGGTCCAGCATGTAGAACAGTGTCCTAAATCCTGTATAACTGCCCTTTTGAAAAGTGTCCCACAGTGCCTGCAGGTAATATACATTCCACTTGAGTTGCCAAGTTTATAACCTGGTCTGAATAATTAGAAAGAAACAAATGAGAGCAAAAGTTAGATTTTTTTTGTTTGATTTTTTTTTGCATAACTTGTTATAACAAGTTAAATTACTTGTGCACCTGTAAGTGAGGTCACTGTGTCGATACCCCTCTGATCCTACCCTTCCTGCTGCTACAGGAAATGTCACAACTGTGCTATTCTATAAAAGGAGTGTAGCATGGAGTAGTTGGGGATAGGGGTGGGTGGTGGGCCCTTTCCCTGCCAAAAAAGAAGAACCACAGAAGAAAAAAAATCAAGGAAGTAAGAGCAGAAACAATCAACCAACAACAAATGCAGTAGCCCTGAAAGCTTAGCCTAATGATAGATAAAACTGTAAACCCTGTAAGCACCACCTGTAACAATTTCACATAAGATATACCCTGCAAAAAACACTTTGCTACAGAGATAAATAAAGAAGTAACGGAAGATATACCTTGCAAAAAATTTGAATCAGAGAAGATTACAGTAGTAATCTGTATGCACAATGGTAACAAACTGTAGGCACACCCTGTAATAGTGCAGCAGAAGGCATAGTCTGCAACAACAGTTTGAATCAGAGAAGATTGAAGAAGTAAAATGAAAGCAAAAGACAATATCAAATCTTGTGAGCACAAAAGAAAATAACACACAGTAAATCTGCCTAGCAGAAAGAAGCCTTAATCTTTCTCCTTGCTCTGATAATGTTATTCCTTGCTCTGTCCTTACAAGCAAACCTAGAAGGAAAAAGCTCAGGTGAAGCTAGGTGCCTTTGCAAGCAAACCTAGTTAGAACTGCCCAAAAAAGGAGGAGCAGAGTCAGCTGGTCCACTAGCCACCTGTTGCTACAATCACATGGAGCATGTAGAATTGAAATCCAGTGCAGAGGGGCCCCTGTCTCAATTCTGTGCACTCCTAGTGCCTCCTAGTCCTAATATGTTACATCTGGTCACTCCTAGTGTCTACACTTTGACCAAGCATATGGTTATAGCTACACATACCTCAGATGCCTCAGCCCACTGCAGTGGCCAATAACCATGGTAGATGAGACACAAGGGAATCCCTTGAATGGGCACAGCTGCCAAAGCTGCTCTGAAGATGAGACACACTTTTGCCCAGGTCTCAAAATACACATACTAATAGCAAGATGCAAATGTAAAAGCAAAAACAAAGTACCCCCAACTTAACCCAATTTACCCCCCATGCATACCTATATACAAAATAAATTACACATACCCACACTATCCCAGTTGAAACAATAATGAAAAATTAAAAAACATATTAAATAAACCAATTTAACTAATAGACTAGTGGTCAGGCCACAAAACCAAACTAAGAGCTCAAACCGATTCAGTCCACAAGACAAGATGTCAGACAGATGGAATCCTTGAAAAACAAATTAAATGTCCAGGTATTTAAATGTAAGTGCAATAAAACCAGCTGGTTCAATGACTTTTGTTCAAAATATAAAGTAAATTCTAGACTGCTCTCACTTCTCACAACTTCACCAAATTTTCTTTTAGAACCGATTAAAGGGATATTTGAGTTTAAGTTCCAAAGGGAATACAGATTGTAATGACAGGTAATGAGAGGTGAGCTGCCCTTTAACTGCAACTCAGGTAAGATAAAAGTGCCACTCTTCTGCCATGATGATACTGGAAAGTCAGAGAAATGCCAAATCTTATCTCCCTTTGTTTGCCTGGTTGTTCACAACACCTCATTCTCAGTGTGATGTCATGGCTAGTGATAATGGACAAAATGTGTTTATTGCAATAGAGGATGATGGTATCTACAAAATTTTTTGCTTGCATATTGTGTTACCCTCATAATGCAAAACATTCTCAATCAAGCAAACATCAACAAGTTGCAGGTTGTGTATGATACATATGTGGCCATGGTGCCTGCCTGCCTATTCAAGCCATGAAAGTAGTTGTGGAGATCACAAATCAAAAATAACCTGCCTCAGCACTGCATGAAGAAAAATGTGGTTACAAAATAGAACTCCACCCTCACAATAATTAAGTCAGTGTTCCGACAGTGCAAGATGATGTCTGTTTATGTGTTCATATAGATCTTCTATGATGAATCAGGACCTTCCATGGGTTTAACAACAGACCAGTAGTATTTAGTGGATGTGGTGATTTTCATCTTACTGCCTTTTGAATATTCCATTCAGAAGTTAAAGACCACACAGCATCCATGAACCAAGCAGTCCCACTTCTAAGTGTTCTGAGTCAGACATTATGTAATGTTCATTAGAAGCTGGAAGTACACTCATGCAGACATTACCTGACACCAGTGCTCTCCTGCAATACATCTGAGAATCCACACAATGGAAATTTGCCACTTTACTAGCTCCATGACACAAACATAGATTCCTAAGATATGAAGGGAGCACAGGCATTCCGGAAGGATAAGAATCACTTGATTGCAAATTTGTATGGAGAGCAACTGACAACAAAGCTAAGAGGATGGTGTCATTAACCCCCCAGTAATAACAATACTTTCGATATTATCCCAGTAGTGATGCTGACCCTGACCTTTCAATGGGACACTAGCACCAACTCTAAAGACTATCTTATTAGAAGTATCACCCATTTGTGAAAAATATTATCACAGGTGTGTATTGAGGAGGTAGAGGAGGAGGAGGAAAAGGAGGATGTAAGTCATTCATCTGGAGAAAGTGTGGTGGGGGTAAAGTCTGCAGAACATATTCTGGAGGTGTACTTGACTCAAAGAGCATGAACATTGATGAGAAGGCAGTTTTGTACTGGGCAACAAATAAACATCAGCAGCTCAAATTCCTATAGAACAAGGCAGCACTTGAAATTCTGATGAGCAGCTAAACCCCACATATAACTGGCATTACAAAAATCTGGTGGTCCAATGAGAATATTGGGAAAAATGATATTGTAAGGTAAAGATTACTTCAGAGTAACAGACATAACTGCAAGGGGCTAGAGATTCCATGTATATCAGGAACAATATAAATTGCATGGAACAAGAATGTATCAAAAATAGAGACAGTGATGTAAAAACACTTTAATTAAAACCTTTGTATGAACAAAATAACTCAACCAATATTAACATTTGCTACAGACCCCTAACAATGACACAGTATAGAATGCTAACATTTTGGGGGGAATTGACAATGCATGAACACATGTGGTAATTAAGCAACAATGCATGACAGGGTGTCTGTTGTGCTGGAATAACATCATGCCTGGGGTGGTTAGGCACAAGGCTGCAGACCAAGTGTTTCCAATGACCCCAGAAGTGACGTTATCCCAGCACAACACACACCCTGGAGTGCATTACTGCTATTACTTGAGTACTTGAATAGTTTATTTTTTAATCATAAAAAGATGATTATCACAAAGTACAAAGCGTACATGTTTACATACAGAATAAATAACATAGACAGACATATCAGGACAAAAGCATCTGTGTAATAAATTATTAAAAGTGAAGGTTATATACAAATGTTAAAGTGTCAAAGTGCATAGTTGGGGGTATTAGTATACCACAGAGACAGACACACAGATTTATGATATTTTCTTCCTAATTCTCTTCATAACACAGATGAATTTTCCAACATAGTGTATTATTAATGGATCTTCTGTAGTGAGGAGAAGCAATATAAGCTCTGTTTCAGTACAAGAACTTATGCCATTGATAATTGGCAATAGCCATTTACTTCTGGCTTTATTATACCATTGGCATCCTAATAAGACGTGAGCTACTGTAGGTCTTCTCTTTCATTATTAATGAAATTACATAGAGTATCTTTGATGTCTCTGGATTTGCTATACAGAGCAGTTTTAATGTTTGATTCAAACAATTCTAGTCTGAATCTAGTGAAATTTTTGCCAATCATAGGATCTTCTATGACCTCTAAATAAAATTGAAACTCATGCCTAGTGATATTACTAGAGTACCATCTGGCATAGTTAGAAGCTCCAATGCATGCAATATCTTAATCTTTATGGTATTGAACAATTTTCTTTTTGTTGAATGCTCTATACTGTAGAATTATGGCTATACCACTTTGAGAATATATTGTGAGACTAGAAAGCGTATATTTATCCAACATTCTATACACACATTGAAGCCATGGGGAATTTTTAAGATTCCTGGTTTTCCATTCTACTTTTTACTGAAGACATATTTTTATGCATCAATCATTGGAGAGGCTGAGAAAACACACCCATTAATTAATAATTCTGGAATCAACCCAGGCTTGAAGTTTAATTAAGCCCAATTCAGCCCATATAAATTGGGCTGGTATAGATTTCTGACAGCCCAGGACATTCCTCAGGAGTTTTATCACCATTTTTTCTAACTGATCAATATGGCTCAAACCCCATATTTCTGCGCTGTAAAGTAATTGTGCATTATGTTTTGCTTGCATGGTGCAATGTGGGGGTTGGACCTAATATCCACCACAGACATAACTGAATCTAGCCAAGGCTTCTATAGTTTTCTCTATTCTAGTGAGTGTGTATTCAAAATGGCATCTCCAATTACCTGAATTTGAGTAATTAATACACAGATAGACATAATTATTAACATTTTGAAGAGTACGGTCATTAGGTTTCCATGTATATTTTGTTTTCTTAGCACCCATAATTAGAATTTTTTATTTGTCCAGGTTTATTATTAAAGTTAAAGTATCAGAAATCTTTGCCAGTAAATCAGAGTTTTTTTTGAAGGCCAGAAACAGTAAGGGAAACCAGGACCAGATCATCGACATAAACAAGCAAAGAACATATAATGTGTCAATTTTAGGGGAATCAGATCCTAATTCCTGCAGATCCCATAGTAAATTATCAATATAGATACAGAAGAGCATTGGTGATAAGATGCAGCCCTGCCTTACACCTTTGTTAGTCTTGCTGTTACTTGAAGAGGTATTGCCAGCTCAAATTTTTGCCTATGTGTTGGTTTAATGATTTCTGATACTATTAACAAGTACAGGGGAAGTGCCTTTGCTTAGCATTATTTTCCAAAGAGTTGTTCTAGTAATTAAATCAAATGTGGAGCTAAAGTCTATGAATGCTAGGTATAATTTTTGTTTTCTGTTAAAGACGTATTTCTTAACTAAATGTGCAAGAACAAAATAATTGTCTATGGTAGAAAAATGCTATCAGAAACCAGCTTGGGATTGAGCTAGACCCTCCCCCCGTGATTCCACTTCTGCTTTTAAGCTTGCCTAAGATGGCCAATAAACTGACTGGATGATACATTGAGGGATTGGTCTTGGGCCCTTTTTACAGCTGTGGGCACAGCCTACAGTCATTTTGCGATCGATCTGTTGCTCCTAAAATGGCTGATCATGCACCTTCTGTTGGACATTTGGAAGTATCCTTCCAAATGTCCAACACAGCTTGCAACACTCCACCATGCTCGGCTGCTACGGAATAACAGCCACACTATTTTGGCTGTTACTTCCATATTCCTGGTGCCACCATCTTGTGAACTGCACCCATGGATGTGCAAATGCCGCACATGCACAGTTCCGTCACATCTGCCATCTTGCGGATGACACTCCCCCTGCACCCTCCCACTGCTCCTGTTCTCCCCACTTCCTCCATTCCCCCCCAGCATCAGCTGGTAATGAAACCCTCCAGCACACTCCCATTGCTGCAGTCCTCCCAACTCCCTCTGTTTCCTGTTCCTGCACTGACATCAGGTTGCCCAGTCCCCCTATTGGCATCATGTAACCCCCCCAACTCATGTGGCACACTGGCAGCCCATCCCAATGTGCCCAACTTTATGTTTTTTTTTGTATCCCACACCAACATCAGGGTGCACAATCCCCATGTCGGCATCATGTACCCCACCAACTAATGTGGCACACTGGGAACCCACCCCAGTGTGCCCAATTGTTTTTATTCATTCCCCCCACCAACATTGGGGTGCACAATCCCTGTGTTAACATCATGTCCGGCCCCCCACTCATGTGACACACTGGGAGCTCATCCCAGTGTGCCCACATTTGTTTTTTTCCCTGTAAATGAAGAAAACAGTCCCTCAACACCTTTTTGTTATCTATAAAAAAGAAAATGGTCCTTCGTCATCACCCCAGTCCCCTCCCCATCCCCACCCTCCCACTGAGCATCCACCTCCCTTACCCTCCTTACCCCATACTTATCTCGGAGGTTGACGTTGTCATCGTCTCTGGACTAGGACATGTCTGCACTCTTCAAAGCCAAACCGCAAACTGAAGAATCAGAGCTAAGCACTGTATAATGGCACTCAATGGGGTTTTCAAGTTACCTTGATATTTCAGTCATTTTTGGGAATTTTGGCCCCAAATTTTCAACATGAGGTTTTTGGGACCCCACCTCATGGACACTGTCACTGTCAGTTTGTTACTCAGTCAAAAAGGTGATTTCATGACCACTGCACAGAATTTCCTTCCGAGACCAATTAAAGAAATGACAGTGCCAATATTCATGAGGTGGGGTCCCAAAAAGCCCATGTTGCAAATTTGGTAAAAAAATTTTCAAGAATGACTGTGTTATGACCGTGCATTGTGCAGTTTGTACGCATGCTCCTAACTTCACCAATTTTAATATTTTTACTCCAGATTTTCAACATTGCCATTTTTGCGCACCTCCTTATTAACAGTACAGCTGTCATTTTTCATATCCTGCCCAAAACATGTTTTTGCACCTGCAGTGCAGAATGGCATGGTCACTCTGCAAAATCACCTTTTGAGACAAGTGAATGATGTAACAGTGGAACGTTTCATGAGGTGGGGGTTCCAAAAAGGCCATGTTGAAAATTTGGTCAAACAACTCCAAACAATGGCCTAGTTACACCCTGTCATTCCAAATTTTATGCACACAGGTGCAACTCTGGTCATTTTGCAGCTCACCACAGCTGTATTGGCTCTGCCTAGAGTTTGTTATATACAGTATAGGGACAATTATAGACCCAGTCCAGGAATTGGGAATATAGTTATTTAACAGCCATTCATTGAAAAAGGGTACCAGAAAATAAGCTCAGCTTTCAGGGAGACAAATATTAATTTCCCCTGGCATTTTGTCTGGGCCGGAGGCCTTATTTCTATTTAAGCTTGCAATAGCTTTCTATACCTCAAGTTTAGTAATGGGACTGAAGTATAGTCGGATATCTGAAATGTCCATATTTGTCCATGAGGAGGTCAGATTTGGGTCATATAATATATTACTATAAAACTCAGACCAAGTCTTCAGTTCAATATGATGAACCAAGTCAGTTCTCCAGCCCTTGCAGCCTTTGGAACCCAAAAACCAGAATGATTTATTATCATTACTATTTATGGCATCGAGCATTCTGTTCCATTGTTGTTTGTAACATGGAGGTTTTTTTTTTTGTCTTAGTAGCACTCTATTAATTTTTCCTTGTGTCCTTGAACACTCCAATGCTATAACTATCAGGAACTTTTTTAGCTTTTCTTGTAGCTTTATTGAGTTTTTTATTTTTTTTTGAGGGGTGGGGAATAGCATTCTGTGTCATACCAGCCAGAATTATGCGTGTTATTACTGTAGGTCTAATATTAATACATTTATTTAATTTGGTTTCTAAATTCTTTAAAAAGGATTGTAAAATCTCATATACCCTAAGTGAGTCTGTATTGGTTTGATCCCAAGATTCTAGAAAGCCAGCTATCTGTTCCATAACACAGTCTTGGAGAGCCGAAGTCCACTCCAGTTTTTTTGAATATCTAAGCGCTGTTCCATCGGAAGCTGTTAAAATGGGAACAGCAGACTGTGTGCTATCTATATTCTTATATAAAATAACTGGGAAATGGTCACTTTCTGTTCTGCTAGGTATTGCTAGGTCTTCCCAAAAGTCTGGGGGCCCTTCCATAAGATAAAATCCAATAATGAAGTCTTGTTATGAGTAAAGCAAGTTGGGGACCCAGAGGGTTCTCCTAAGTTTCTTCCATTTAAGGGATAAATTAAATTATCTTTCATTAGTTTTATTAATTTATGTTCATTATAATTGCATCTTAAATCAGTGGTTGCTCTTTTATTTCTAGTAATATAAGGATACATCATGGTAAGGATGGTATTATCATGGAGACCATCATAAGATCCAATTTGGGCATTAAAATCTCCAGTGAGCAGTAGCTATGCTGAGGGAAAATTAATCTGAGCTTCTCGTAGAGCATTAGTAAGTTTGTTCCAGTAATTATTGACTAAAAATTTATTTTTGGTGGTGATATGTAACAGTTAAATAATAACATTGGAACCCCACAGAGTGTAAGACTAGTTCCCAGAAAATGTTGCTCTTGCACTATTCAGTTTACATTCTGAGAAAAAAACAACTCTAAGGTATGTCACTTATCCACCAGATCTTCGTCATTTTATAACTCAAACTTTGGAATATGGTATAGCCATTTAAATCCATTCCATTGTCATTGGCCATGCCAAGTCTCTTGTAAACAAATGAGCTGGTATTTATTAAAATATGCCAGCCATTCTTGATCATGAACTTTTGCCCTGTAACCAGCTATATTCCACAAGATTAAGAGGGCAGAAATGCCCTCTACGTAATTTCTGCTGGCAGTTGCTAAGCTATTATTAAGGGATTCATTGCATACATTTATATTAGCCATAATATTTGATTCAGTGCATTGAGAATTCAGGATAGCTGGAGTTAGTCAGTTCACGTAACCAGCTATTGCCATAAACCCATTTTAAATGGGAAAGGAGGAGAGCTTCTAAGATGTCTGTGATGTTCATTGTTATTAGAATAAATAGCATTAGTGCTGAGGTCATCACAAGTGTGATGGGGGAGATACGAGGGAAAGCCATCCCCTCTCAGAAAAATCCACTGGAAATAGGCCCAAAGCATCCAATTTCATCATTTTGTGTCATACTCTGCTGGCTATAAAAGAGTTATTAAATAGTATATCAATTTGACCACCACCTCTAAGACTGGGATGCCAAAAACACACAGAATTCTATTTTGCCCTAATCTTATGTCAAGAAACTTTGCAAATAAATTGCACAAAACTTTAGTTAACTTTATGTTGTTTTCATTGTAAAGTTGTTTATAACCAAATAAGCTTAAGACAACTGGTGTATTGCTGTCATCACCTGTCAAAAGCTCTTCTTGAACTCCATCCATCACAGTACTGACAGATCTGTGTTTTATGGTGTCTATAATTCTAGCATTTTATCTAGCAGGACTTTCGATTTATTGTTAAAATTCTGTGTAAATTATGCCATACATAATAAAGTATTCTTTCAGAGGCAAAGAAAATAGCCACGTAATCTGTCCATATATCTTTGTCTGTAGCTACATTTCTTCTTACCATTTGTATATCATCAATTAGTATGTCCAAATTTAATTTATCATTTAATAGTTGGATAATTAAATCCAATAATGACTCTCCATTAACTTTTCTCAGGCCATAAGGTCTTATAAAAGGAGTTAACATAGTTATTGACTCATGGTTATGTGAGTGCGAATGCGCTCCCTCAGAAATATTTCTATTTTCCTCTGTATTTATTTGAGTTTGGTCTGTGGATGACAGCTGTAAATCATCTTTTTTATATTTTATTATTTTCTGAGGTATGGGGAATCATTTTTTGGTTTTGTTTACCTGTCTTCTTCTCCTTGGTCGTTTTCTTCTCCAAACAACTACCCATGGGGTTTTCTTCATTCAGGGCCCTCTTCATTTTGTTTTTTCCCTTTGTCTTTTTATTTTTTCCTTTTTTTTGTTGAAAGGTCTAACTCTAGGGTTTGCGTCTCCCATGGGGACATCAGGAGGGAAATTAATTGAAGAGAAATCTAGTCTAAGATTTACATTTTCAGGAGTAGAAAAATCATTTGTCTCCATGGGAACTGAAGATGGTTCCCTAGGAGGGTACATTTCATTGAAGATATTAAGAACATAGTCCAGCTTTGCACCATTAATTGCAATATGTACTTTTAAGGATTCAAGTTCATTCCTAGTCATAATTAATTGCTCACATAGCATCAAATTGGCTGCATGTTGGTTTTTTAATATCTTAATACTATCTTCACTTAATAGTGAGGGTGTATAGATTAATGCCTATCTAGTTATAGTATCAGTTAAGATGGTTTGACTTACATTTTCTGGAAAAAACATTCTTGGTACATCCCTCCTACACCTGGGTGAGATCTGTTCCTATCATCCCATTCTTGTATTGATAAAATCTTAGACACTGTATGATTTGAAAAAGTAGATTTCTGAATTGCATCCAATTGTTTTGGACCCTGAATAGTGTCCTCAAGTCTATCCATAACTTCTTGTATAGTAGATTTTACATTTAAATCCTCATTTGAGTTGTTCGTATGACTATTATTTTGGTGGGGATCTAGAGGTGAGTTGATGGGTTTCTTATCCTGTAGTTCAACATTTGATTCAATAGATGTCACAATACTGCCTTTCGGAAGATAGTGACGTCTGCTGGGGCTGTAGGAGACTGTTATTATTAAAACCTCACCCTCTAGTATCACTTTCCATCCTATAAGACGCTACCTTATGGGTTGTGTTCATCTGTTCCACTGGGCCCATTTCATTGTCTATATTGAATGTACTAGTACTATTTATTCCATCCACAGCAGTACATGACCTGCTTTTTAACAAGGCAGTCCCTGAGTTCAGAATTTTAGGGGCTGATGTAGAGGTAGAAACAAAAAGAAAGTATGTAGAGGTAATGGAGGAGTTATATATATTTACCAGATCCTTGGCAAACATCACCTCTAGCGTTTGTTGCATATACTTTTCCTTAGTTGTATTATCTTTCATGATGACAGGTTTCTCCCCACAATTCTCTATAATATGCTTACTCTTTCCTTTTCTAGTATTAACTTGTTTCTACCATTATAACTTTCCACATTATCTGTTGTTCTTACTTCAAGCTCCTTAATACCTTGTTTATCAGCTTGTTCAGGGTTTTTTGGAAGCGCTGCTAGTTCTGCAGCATTATAGGCGTCAGCTTGGCTTCTTGTGGTTACCATTATGTAATTATAGCTCTCCCAAAATACTTATACATATACTGTAGGACTATGTCCTTTTAAGTTAGAAAGTATATCACTTGTTTATTAGGGAATGTAAAATTTCTATGTTACTTTTCAAGAATGTTCATATACTGCTAATTGCAAAGTGCACATAAAGTTCAAGTCAGAACATTTCACAGTTGTTAAACACAAAAGTTATAAAACAGAAAATAGGAATATAATTATAAGTGAGAAAAGTCTATGCACTGTAAAAGTAGTCTTCTGTACTAATTAAAATCCAGGAAAGCACTGAGCAGGTCAGTAAAAGTACTTCATATTCCTCAGTGAGACAAATGTTAAGCATTCCAGAAGTAAAAGAAGTTACTGATAAACCAAGCACAAGGATGCTGAAAATATAGGCAAAATTCAAAGTTGTCTGGTTATGTTAGAACATATAATACGTGCTGCTGTACAGCACAAAGAAGTAAACCTGGAATAATTTTCACCTTTTCTGCCTCTGTTGGCCTCTACCTGCTTGTCCTGTTTTTCCTGTGTCCAAATTCTCTTCACCAGATCTTTACTAAGAGAAAAGGCTCAGGCAGTGTCCCTGAAAATATCGGCAGGTATATTCAAATTGCTGGATAGATGGAGATGGTCAAACCTCTACATTTGGCCCACTTAATCTACATTAAACAAAGAAATTGTTTTAGATATTTGCCAATCTCTTAAAACAGGCAGCATTAAAAAATACAATAAGATTACACCTTACTCGGGGGTGCTGTTGAACCTGAGCATGACAGAGGTCTGAAGCTATGAAGGTCTATATTTGAAATATATTCTTATTATTTGATACAATTTCCTGGACACTTTGGCTGATTTAAAACTAATTGCTGATAATCAGAAAACTTGTGGACCAAGAATGGGGAATCCAAAAAAAAAGAAAAAGCCCAGCAAGAAGGAGCTAAAAGCAAAAATGTTCCTGGACTCCCTGCAACAAGGTCCTTTCAAGGCCGTAGCGTTCTGAAGGAAACCACTACCAGAGAGGAAACCTTACAAATGAAAGGCATGAAGATTAATCACCTTATTTTTACAACCACCAGTATGGCAGAGAAATTTGACTCCCTGATAGTTAGCATCAACACTCTAGAAACTGACATAATTTTGATAAAAAACAAAGAGACGGAAACTCACAAGTGCTACGAGGCAGCCCTCAACACTATCACTACACTGGTCAAAGAAAACACCCACCTTTGGTCTTGACTGGAGGCCCTTGAAAATCAAGCCTGGGTAGCCAACCTGAGAATCATGGGTATGCCTGAGCAGAGCGAGAGAGGTCACCTTGGGTTATTTATTCAGGAGTGGATGGAACAACAACTGGAGCAACCTTATGCAGAATGATGCATTGGCATTCAGAATGTATATCGGGTGGCATGGAGAGGGAGACAAGATAATTCCAATGCCCCTAAAGCAATTGTGGTCATTTTGGATGGAGTCAGTTCTAGAGATTACACCTTATCATTTGCTCGACCAAAAAGTACTCTGCTACAAGATGGCATGCAGGTACAACTCTATCCTGATTTAAGTTATGCAACATGGCAGAAGAAAAAAAGCTTGATCTTAAGAGAAGGGGAGATCATTCACAACATGCTATTTCCAGCGTGTCTGAGGATTGTGCATAAGGACAAGGTATTTATTTTTTGGGACCCATCGGATGCCCTGAAATGGGCTCAGCGACATGCCCCACTGCCAAGACAGAGTGAAACTCAAGCTGTCTGATCAGGAGGAGGGTGAAGATGAAGAGACCTGACTTGAGCAACAAGTGGCCAAGTATCAGGTTTGCTAACCATAAAAGCATTTCTACAGCTAAGACTGTTTGGTAATTGTGCAAATAACGGAAGTTTACTGTCTTGAGCATGAGTTTTGTATGCTATAGATCACAAACCCCCCTTAGCCTGGGGACGGTTAGGTGATTTCAGCAAGCTGTTTCTACCGTTAAATAAGTTAGGAATGTAATTGTTGGAGATTCAGGGTGCTGGTCCTTCATTCTAAAGTATCCCCTCAGTTGGTCTTTTTACACATTTTGATACTTTATTGTTAATTAGCCAAATCTATTAATGTATCAATACACTAGAGCTTTAGAGAATTTTTTGGGAAGATACCAATATGGTACCTTTACTAAAGAATTGCATGATTTACTCACTTCCTTTCTTAAGAAAATAGAGATCTGATTACCTTTTGTACTTTATTATTGATTAAAATATCATGCAGCTCATGGTCTCATACAACGGCAATTGTAATCTAATCTCTTTTCAGGTTTATGTTGTACTTATGGACTCCCCCCAAAGAAGTATCTAATTGATACACTACATTTACCTTTTGTTTAGCCTGCATGTATTAAGAAAGGTGATGCGCTCATTGGTAACTGTATTTTTCAATTCTTATGTACTGTATCCGGACTCTTGACTATATGTCTATTGAAATCTCAATAAACATAAAGTTTTAAAAAAAAAAGGTTACACCTTACTAAAATCAAGGCTGACCAGTCAAACCATATTTTAATATGGTAGGCAATTAAAAAGTTTAAGGAAAATGATATTGTATTGCGAATGATACTAGTCCTTTTCAAAGATCCTGGGCTGCTTTATATTTCTAGGGCACAGAATATTGTTTCCCAAGGAAAAAGTTTAAAAACAAGTATATTACTTACTAGTCATGATAATCAGAAGGGAAACACATTCACATTAGGTCTGAAGTTCTGGCAAGAAGACACCAATTGAAACTGGCAGTTGGAGTCAAACCATGCTCCCCAACAGAGCCATGTCGAGTACAGCAAAAATGGTGACTACTGCTGGAAGATGCCAGCGCCTGCACATTTAATGCTCAGGTCACATGGGCAATAGCCCATGAAAGCTAATCATGCAAAATTAAAAAAAAAATAATAGAAAAATACTAAAACAGTTACAAAAAAATTAAATACAAATACACCCCAGAATGATCAGAAGCAATAAATGGATGAAATAAATATAAGTGAAATGTGAGTGGACCACTGTCACAAAGTCTATACTGTCTATAGTGTTGTCGCTGTGGTAATCTAATCAGAAAAAAATCACATAAAGCTTTGTGTTATAAAAATATTATAAAATATGCACGGTGGAACTTTAAGTGCACTGATAGAAATATAAATGAAAAATTATAAATAATAAAGATATAAAAAGAACAACTTTCCTTAATATGTTAATCCATCTGTAACAATAAGACAGAGTGAGAGGAGCTGCAGTTTGGAATAAAAACAAGCCTTGAGTTTCTTCAATTCTCTTTCCTTCTCTTTCATACAGTCTTAAGGATTTTGGAGATAAGTCAAGCCTCTCAACTGATGGTTTGCACACATCAAATGGCTACTCCAGTGTTTCAAATTGCTAGCTTATAGGACTCCCCATGCTCTCTTCCTGACACAAAGCCCCCCATGGGGTTTTCTCCACAGTCTCTCCACTATTAGCTGTGCTACCTTCCACACTCTGAATCGCTAAAAGAAAAAGAGTGAGCGGCAGCCAAGAGAGACCAGCAACTAGCTGCACAAGGTGACCTGGAAAGGCAGTACACTTAGACAGGTAGGAAGGCTTGAATCAGCAAAGTTCAGAGCAATGGTGGCATACCTTTTCTAGAAAGAAAAAAAAAGTGTACTGCTCCTGCTATGCTCACTCCTCCGCAATGGGGCAGCGTGTGGTGGCTCAGCTCCCTCTCGCTGCAAAAATGACCAACAAGCTTCTTCTACTGCTATTATACAATGGCTAGTTTCTTAATAAACAAGAAAAAAGGAAAACAAATTATTTTTTCTATTTTTTCCTTTGATTTTGCTGTGTGGAGATGTACGTTTAAAAAAAGAAAGTTCAGAATATTGTCCACCAGCAGGTGGAGCTGCTATGTTAGTGATGCTGTCTGCCCAGGCTACTTTAATTTTTAATCCCAACTGTGTGACTTCATTGGGTGACTGGCAGTTACAGTCTGTGTGGTTTATTGCAGTTCAGTAAACCATGCAGACCTTAAATGCTGGTCGCATGATGAAGCCACATGGTTCAGGAGGGAAAATGGGGGTTGTATGCTGCACTATGACATTTGCTGTGGTTCACTTACTTATAGAAAAGTTGCTGTTGGGTGGTGAAGTCCTGAGGGGATAAGAAATCAGGAGGGGGGGTGTTTCTGAAGGCGCTTACAGCTGCAGTGAGCTGTAAAGCCAGTACATGTATTTTACCAAAGCAGTTTGTTTAAAATTGAGATAGGAAGGTAGACACAGTTTATTTGAGGGGGCCGAGAGTGAATATTACATTTATGTACTATTTTAAATGTGGTAGTGAGAGATGGAATTATGGGGGGATGAGCTGTGGCAGCCAGTAAGATTTGGGTTTTCCATGTGCTCAGGTTGTGTGCAGTGATTTCTTTTACATTTAGTACGATCATGTGTAGGCTGGGACAAGATCCAAGTTGTTGTACTGGGATTTCACATGGGTCTAGCCCCAGACGGACCAATCAGATACAAGGAATTTTCTTGCCATTGTATAACAATCATTATGGGAGTCCTAAACAAGCCAGATATAAACATGAAAACGTAGTAGTAGTATATTTAATTCTTAGGTACCCAAACCCACAGGCCCTGGGTGCCTTACAAAACATATCAAACACAGCAGCACAATAAATAACTTTCAGTGTAAATTATACCATACATACAATAATATAAGAGTTAGTTAGGTAAGCACTTAAAACAAAAGATAATGTTTAATCCCAGTTTAAAATGATCAACTGTGAGGCCTCCTGGAGCTCTCCTGGCAACTGGTTCCAGAAAACTGGATCTGCCACCACAAAAGCACAGTCCCCAGACAGATTTAATTATGATCTGGGAACCTTCAAGAGGCCCACCTCCAAAGAGCACAGAGGGCTGTCAGGAGCATATAGACACAGGAGCTCTTTTAGAAAGCCTGGACCCAGATCATATAGGGCTTTGTATGTTAACAAATCTATCTTGAAGAGCCACCTCAGAGGCAGACAGTGCAATGTCTGCAAAGCAGGAACAATATGCTCAGAGCAGGAAACTTGGACAGTTAATCAAGCTGTGGTATTCTGCACCAGCTGCAAGCGATGAATCAAACCTCCAGTTAGCTCAAGATTAAGAGCATTACAATATTCCAATCTGGATGTCAGGAAGGCATGCACCAGTGTATTCAGGTCCTGAGAGCTAAGAAAAGGCTTGATCCAGTCGCTATTCCTAAGATGAAAGAAACCACAATGAACCACAACTGGCACTTGATGTTTTAGTGCCAACTTATGGTCCATGATAATGCCTACATTCCTCACCCTATCTCTGGCTGTGAGCTGAGTGGAACCAAGATGCAATCCAGCCACCAGCCCACCCTGCCATGCCACCATTTGGATACCTGAGTCTACCAGTAACAATTGAGTCTTGATAGGATTTATCCTGAGCCAGCTGGAGGCCATCCAGTCATTGATCACAGATAGACAGTCATTAAGTACACTAACTATACTTCTCTCCCTAGGGACAAATGATAGGTACAGCTGAGTACCATCTACATAACCGTGAAACTACATACTGTTCCTACAAATCACTTCTCCAAGTGGCATCATATACTCCACAAACAACATGGGTGACAAAATCTAACCTTGAGGGACTCCACAGATCAGAGCAGCTAGGTGAGAGAAACAATTCCCCCATGCTACCTGCTGTACCCTACTGAAGAGGAAGGGCTTAAACCACCTCAACATGGTGCTGCCAAGCTCCACCATGTCCCTCAGTCAAGCTGTTAAATTTCCATAATCTATTGTGTAGCACACTGACAGGAGCTTGGAGTGAACCAAGATGGAACATTCTCCTGTATCTTAAGGCAGGAGAAGCTCACTTTGCACCCTGACAAGCACAGTCTCCATGATATGACACCCTTTGAATCCAGACTGAAATGATTCATAGACAGAATAAAAAAACCTCCAGGTGCATCTCCAGCTGTGTTACCACCTCTGTCTCAATAAACATCCACAAAAAAGGGAAGGTTAAAGACAGGCCTGTAATTTATTAAGCTATCTGGGTTCAATGAAGGTTTCTTGAGGAGACACCTCACAACAGACCATTTTAAGGCCATCAGAAACACACTCTCCCCAACAGAACACTGGACAATCTCAGCAATCACTGGACCGATGGACTCTCTGCAGTCTAGTAACAACTGAGTAGCTCCACAATCCAGTGAACAGAAGGTGGGATGCAGCTTCATGACCACCCAGAAAATCTCTCAGCAGGCACATGGTGAAATTCCTCCCAGACAGACTGAAGGCCACCATTCATCACAGACTGGGCTATCCTGGACACTGACCACCCACTTGATGAGACTGATGAGGGAATAGAGGATACCCTATCAAGTAAAAACTGACCAACCTCCTTGCATCGCTCATGTGTCAGAATTCCTCTAGACTATAGGCAGACCAGATGAAACATCCTTTCCACAATGCGGAAAAACTGAGATGGTCAGTTTGCCCCTGCAGCAGTCACCTCTGAAGGAACTCTGGTTTTCTCGTAGTGACTGCCCCCGAATACTCCTTATTATGAGTTCTCTGGGTTAGTTTATCCTTCAACAATCTGCATCTATGCCAAGAATGCTCCAGTTTCCACCCTCTAGCCTTCAACTATTAGAGCATCTCACAAAATTAGGAGGCAGTCTGTCAGAAGAGTCTCATGTGTCCATGGAATGGTTTGAGCGAGTCAAGAGCAGTCATGATCATCACATTATAAACTTCCATGGCACTCTTGACCCCATCAGCACTCACCTGCAACCTCAAGATTAAAAAACTCAAGTCCCAGTGGGAGAACCAGGTCCAAAGTGTGACCAAATTGGTGAGTCATAGAGATAACAACCTGTGGGAAGCCCAAAAGTTCCATGTGTTGGAGAAATTGCGGACAAGGCAAAAGGGCTTGTTGTCAGACCAGATACAGAAGTCACCCATCACAACATGCCTGGGGTACTCCAATGTCAAACCAGCAACAAGCTCCCCAAATTCCTGCAGAAACCTACTCCTGCATGCAGGATGATGGTAAACAAAAAGGATACTGCCCGCCACAACAGCCTCACCCTTAACAGCTGCACATTCAAATGACCTGGTTTGGCCCACTGAGTAGGCTGCAAGTCTCAGACTAGCTCTAAAACAGATGACAACACTCCCTTACACTCTTGCCTAGGGCAGTGCAACACCATATCCCTGTAGAATGGTCACCTCCAGCACAGTTGTCCCCCAGCCAGATTTCGGTGATGCACACCAAGTCAAAGAAAGAATCTGTGTCAAAATTCATTTTTATCTCAGTCCTATTCCTGATGGACCTGGCATTACACAGAATTGCCCTAAGGGGAGAGCTGTGCCAGTGTGCTCAGCTACCATATCCAATGACAAGCCCTCACGATAGGAGCCAGTCAGAGTACACACCTATTCCAGTTCTCTTTTGACCCAGAGTGGCTCCTTAGCCTACTCCTCCTCATCCTACCCTCCCCATCTCTCACTGAGGAAACAAAACTTCACTGGTGACTCTGCCTTCTTGCTGTCCCCATCCCCCCACTCCAGCAGAGAGCCACAATGGGAACTGGAGGGCAGATGAATAGGTGACGTTAATGAAGCTGCTCCAGAGACTAGTAGATGTTGGTTACACTGACTACCCCTAAACAAATCCTGACACATAAAACCAACAAAAAATACAGTTCCTAAACTACCTCTCCACCAAAACAATTTCCCAAAGACCCCACAAACCACCCCACCAGCACACACCTCACACACATAACTCTTTCACTACACAATCACATACCAAACACACATCCAACCACCCCAATAATGCCAGCTGCACTAAATAAAAGCAAAGCATTAAATAAATATAATCATAAGAAACTTTTAACACCCTGAAAATCCTAACAGTACCAATAGCCCTGGGACCACTAACGCTTTAGTCAAAAAAGATCCAAACAGTACAGCTATTCACAAGTCTGATTCCCTTCAGTTCCTCACCACCCACAGTCCAATGTCCAACAGAATGAAATGCTGCAGCTGACCAAGGTCCTCTCCTATAAACACCAGGCCCCCATCAGATCTATACCTCAATGCCTGGAATACCTTAGAACTGTTCACCCTCTTTCTTGCATACTCTCACTGCGCTTAACCCCTCTCACCCCTCTCACAGTTGAGCCTTCTTAGGATACACAGTCTTCAGCAAGCAACAAGTAACATAGAAACATTGAAATTGTCAGCAGATAAGGACCTTCGGACCAGCTAGTCTTCCATATTACCAGTAACAACTGCACTCTATCATGCACTGCTGGCATTAGGTTGTACCCCACCAACTACCATCAGTCATCTATGCCTATCCCAAGAATGTTTAAAACCTGTAATCATTTCTGTCCTCACCACCTCCTCTGGCAGGCTGTTCCACTTGTCCATCACCCTCTCTGTGAAGAAGTAGATCCTCACGTTCCCTCTAAATCTCCCTCCCTCCCTCCAGTTTCATCTTGTGTCTGCTTGTCCTTGAGCATCTTTTTCTTTGGAATATAGTACTATCCTGTACTTTATTCTACCCTGTGAAGTACTTAAATGTCTCAATTATATCCCCCCTTTCCCTCATCTCCTCCAGGGAGTACATATTTAATTATGTCAGCCTCAGAGAGGCTATGGTACATGTGGAGGAGGAGTTGAAGATTGTAGAGGCACTGGCAGAGATCTGGTTTGGGGGAGGACAAGCTAAGAATGAAGGTCCATTATAGAGATGATCAATCAGCAATCTCCTGTAAGAAGGCAGAGTTCCTGTCCAAGGAGATTGCTGCAGCAATCAGTAGACCAGCTGAGCTCTTTGGCACCATAGACACATTGTGTAGTCTGGCCTGTCTTCAGTCCAAGGGAGCCTTTTTATGGTCAAGATGTGATGAGTTCGCTCCATTGTTTGCTGATAAGATTGCCATTATCAGATCAGAAATCTAGGCAGCGCCCTCAAAGGGGCATTGTGGAGAAGGGCGTGAGTTTTTTTTCGTTTTTTTTAATTTCATTGTTAACCAGGAAGTAGCACACTAAGCTGAAAGCTTTTTTACAGGTGTGACCTGGGAGCACAGGGAAGTTAAGTGACTTGCTCAGGGTCACACAATATGTAAGTGGAAGCTGTGGGATTCAAACCCAGGTCTGGTCTGCTAGATGTTACCAGATTTGCAGCTCAGAGCCTTAAACCACTGCGCTATACTGCCTCCCGAAGTTATATGTTTTCTCAGGCAGGTTGCAGGCACTTGGTCTGTCTGGTCTGACTTTGACCAGATAGATGTAGTAGAAGTTGTGATGGTCATCCGGGAGCTTCGGCCAGCTTACTGTAGTTTGGAACCGGGACCAACGCACCTCCTTGTGGGGTGTGTTGATGTCATTGGCACAGTCCTAGCTAAGATAGTCTAATGTTCTCTGGTGTTGGGGTCTTCCTGGATCCCCTGAAGGAAGCGGTTGTAAGTCCCCTCCTTAAAAAAAATCACTAGATGTGGATTGCCTATCAAACTACAGACCTATCTCTAACCTTCCCTTTGTGGGGAAGGTTATTGAGAAGGTGGTGGCTGGGCAACTGGAGACCTATTTAACAGACCACAACATCTACAAACCTCTCCTGTCTGGTTTCAGGAAAAGGCATAGTACCGAGACTGCCCTGGTTTGGGTGCTAAGTGATCTCCTGGTGGAGAGGGGTCGGAAGAATCCTTCCACTCCTGTCTTCCTTGATCTCTCAGCACCATTTGACACCATGGACCATGGAGAGCTCATGGAGAGCCTGCAGGTCTGTTGTGGACTGGCTGGCACAGTTCACAACTGGTTTAGATCTTACCTCACTGGCAGGTCGCAACGTGTGGTATCTGTTTTTTTTTCCTCAGCACCCATGTTCTTGTCATTGTTGGTCCCGCAATGCTCCTTATTATCCCCCATGTTATTCGCAGTGTATAAGCTTCCACTAGGGGACATTATAAGGTGGTATGGGTTAAGTTTTCCCTTCTATGCAGATGATACTCAGTTCTACATGTCCTTTGCACTCGAGCAGAAGGAGACGGTCTCAGTATTTAGCACCTGCCTTACTGAGATCCAGGACTGGATAAGGGCGAACTAGTTGAAATTGAATCCAAATAAGAATGAGGTACTGGTGCTGGAATCTAGTCACTGGAGGAGAGGATGCAACTTGATTGAGTCTCAGGGCTTAGGGTTGGGGACTCCCAGTTGCTTACCTCTGATCAGGTGAGGATCCTAGGCATTGTTTTGGACTGTGGCCTGATGCTTAGATCTCAGGTGTCAGCCATAGTCAAGACCTCTTTTTATTATCTGAGGAACATTGCCAGGGTGAAACACCTAACCTAGTCCTGTTTCCAGGCAGAAGTTGTAAGATACTGGATGCCTATAAAGGCGGATGAGCCTGGGGTGGGTGATATTATTTGACAGTAGCTGTGCACCAATAGCTGTGTACCAGAAACAATCAGCTAACTGTAAGTAACAAAAGAAGAAGAAAACAGGGTAAATGGCTCCTCTCCACTCAGCAGACACACAGCAATTTAAAGTCAATCACCTGAAATCTGATGCCTGCTGTTACTGCTGCTGAAAGTACAGTACAGACACACTCAGATAGAAACTGCCAGAAAGTTCCATAAATTTATCAGCAAACAGTAGTCCCTACTTCCGCTCAAACAAAATGGCTGAGGCAACACAATTCAAGTTAAGAAAACACATAGCAATTTAAAGGCAATCACCTGAAATCTGTTGCCTGCTGTTACTGCTGCTGAAGGTACAGACACACCCAGTTAGAAACTGCCAGAAATTCCAGAAATTTATCAGCAAACAGAAGCCCCTACTTCTGCTCGAACAAAATGACTGAGACAATTAAATTCAGGTTAAAAACATAGATACATAGATGTTGTCGGCAGATAAAGACCTCATGGTCCACATAATCTTCCCTAAAATCCCTACCTATAGTGCCACTAGAGACCCTATTTGGACTCCTGCTCCCACCTTGCTTCTAAGGTTCTCTTGTGTCTATCCCATGCATCATTAAATCCTGTAACCATTTTAGCCCTCATCACATCCTCTGCGAGGCTGTTCCGAGTATCCACCACCATCCCTGTGAAGAAGTACTTACTCACATTTCCTCTCAGCATCTCCCCCTCCAGCTTTATATTATGACCCCTTGTCCTTGAGCATCTTTTCCTTTGGAAAATGCTCCCTTCCTGTACCTTGTTTATTCTTGAGAGGTACTTGACTGTCTCTTTCATGTCCCCCATTCGATCCTGCCTTCTGGGGAGTACATATTTAAATCCTTAAGCCTTTCTACATAGGGCTTCTGATGCAGGCCCTGCAACATTTTGGTTGCCCTTCTCTGAACTGCCTCTATCTCACCTATGTCTTTTCTGAGATGCTGCCTCCAGAACCAGATGCAGTATTTCAAATGAGGTCTCACCAATGACTTGTACAGTTGCATCAGCACCTCTGTTCTTCTGCTGGTGATGCCTCTCCCTATGCACCCCAGCATCCCACTGGCTTTCCCCACAGCCTTGGCACATTGTTTGGCCACCTTCAGGTCAACAGCAATTTAAAGGCAATCACCTAAAATATGATGCCTGCTGTTACTGCTGATGAAGGTATGGACACACCCAGTTAGAAACTGCCAGAAAGTTCCAGAAATTTATCAGCAAACAGAAGCCCCTACTTCTGCTCAAACAAAATGGCTGGGGCAATTAAATTCTAGTAACCAAAAGTAAGAATAGGTATTGTGGCTTGGAAGAAAAAACAGCTACCCCTATTGGGGCCTACCAGAATACTGTCAGAAGCAATCTGTTCCAATGAAGGATAGGATCCAGGGCAGGCAATAAACACAACATCTAAAGCATTGGATGTTAACATTTCTCTTTGTCTTCACACCACAAAGAATGGACTAAATTAACTTTTGGTAAGGGGTGGGAGCTATTTGTTCTTACAAGAGTGACACAGCAGGATCCTTCAGAGTATTGCATGAAGGAGACCAAAAACAGCCCAAGGCTGTAACCAAGTATGAACACACTGAAACAGCCCTGTTCCCTAACTTCAGAACCTCAGCAGAATAGAAGATGCTGTTGACAAATAGCAAAAAGATTTCTAATGGGATGTCAGCCAGTGGCAAATGGCCTATGCAGGGCTACATAAATCAGGAGAGCCACACTGAGAATAGACTGGTGCTATAGCATGAAGCATAAAAAGTATTCAAAAGAGGCTAGCACCCAGTTAGGACTCCATTTCAAAAGCAGCTTTATTATGAAAGTGCAAGTGCAGTAGTGAAAAAGCATTCTGCTGGCAAGACCATTATGGTCACAAGTGCGGTTACAAAAAAATCTTAGGTTTCACCTTGCATCTCCCAGACTTCATCAGAGATAACGAGCATAGTCTCATACAATCGTTATATACAGGTACCAACATGTGGTTATGTGCAAAAACATGCTTGTTAAATAAAGCAATTAAAAACAGTCATTTGTCTTGCATGTTTCACTGCAGCTGAGACATCAATTCATTACGTTTGCTATTTGTAGAATGGTGCAGTTATATTAACCAACATCATCTTTACTTAACCACAGCCCTTACTACTATAGTAATTAAATATTTCATATGTATTTCATTACTAGCATTACTCAAAATGTATATGATTCATTTATCAGCTTCTTAAAGGGCTACATGGTTATATTGGAGACAAGTAGGTTACATTTATTCATTCATTAACCCAACAATCTAATAGTACTTTTATTAAAAGCATTCTGAAATGCAATTTCACCCTTTTAGTCACAGAAATGCTGGCTGGTCAATATTACCATTCAGTCTTAATCCTTCTCCTGATTTTAAAACAAATATCAAAAAGCTCTCTCTTTGGCCAATGAGTTGTTTCAAATTATCACCTCTGGGTCCTACCATAACCTTCTCAATGCCCAAGAATTTTATTTGATGTTTCACATCAGGGTCCCTGTAACTGGTGACTTGTCTAACTATAGCGTAAGTCACGTCTTTATGTTCCAAGGCCCTTAGATGCTAATTGATTCTGACTCTGAACTCTCTAGTTGTTCTGCCATTATAGTTAAAACCACAAGAGCACTGTAATAAAGAAACAAATGCTATAGTATTACATAAAATCAAATCCTTGATCTTGAACTCCTGGTTTGAGACTGGATTTCTGAATGTATTAGTGGTTTGTACATAAGGGCAGAACTTAAATGTGCCACATTTCTTTACAGCAGCAGGTGGATTTGCAGATCACAAAATGCTGCTTTTCTTTTCATGTGGCAAATATGATTTTATTACTTTGTCCTTTATTGTGGGAGCTTTTTTGTATATCATTCGTGGACCTTCCCCACAACACACTGCCTTATTTTTTTATCAGTTTACAGAATCCCCCAATTTTTTGTTAGAATTTCCCTTACTTCTGAGCTTCTGGCATTATACTTAGTTAAAAACTCTATTTCCTGAAATATGTTACCACTAGTTTTTGATTTTGGTGTTAATATATTTTCCATGAACATATGTTTTACTGTCTCTAAGGCTTCATTTATTGTGGCCTTACTGTATCCTCTTTTCCAAAACCTGCAGCACCTGCAAATATCTCTGTTCCTCAAAATCAGTTCTATTTGTACAATTTCTAAAAATTCTAATCTACTGATCCTTTGGAATATTTATAGGAATATGCCTGGGGTGAAAACTACAACCTGAAAGTAAAGAATTTCTATTACTGGCTTTAGTGTACAGAGGAGTCCCAATGTTACCCACCCCAGCTTAAAGATCTGCAAATCCAGGAAACTTATTTCTTGGTCCTCAGTATGTGCCTTGAATCATAAGTTGGTATCAGTACTGAGTAGCTAGTCCACAAATACAAAAAAACATTTCTCTTGTTCCCCTTCCAGATTATTATGATGTCATCAATAAAATGACACCACAAATCCAAATATGCAGAGTATGGATCTGTGACACCATTTCTCAGCTAGTTCTTTTCTCACTTGCCAACATATATGTTGGCATAACTAGGGGCTATTGTGGCTCCCATCACTGTCCCTTTAATCTTCTTGTGGTAAGTGCCCTGAAATAAAAAATTTATTAGAGCACAATACCAATTCTGCTAGATGAATTAAAAATTCAGCAGGGACCTCACGGTGTTGCAGTCTTTTATCAAAAAAATACTCCAGAGCTTCCAATCCCCCACTGTAGGGGACATTAGTGTATAATGCATCCACATCTAAAGTTGAGTTGCAAAAAGCCACCCATCATCCATATTTATATGTTCCATGATGTTTATAACATGGGTAGAATCTTTCAGATAGGATGGCAGGTTGTGCACAATAGGTTGTAGATGTGCATCGACAAAATGGAACAGAGGTTCTGTGAGTCCCCACCCTAACATAATGGGGCGGTCGGGTGGATTCACAGGATCCTTATGGATTTTTGGGAGACAATAGATAGTGGAAACCACTAAATATGTAGCTGTAAGGGCTTTTAGTTCAGCCTCTGGAATATAAGCAGAAAGATGTCTCTCACACAGTATAATATCAATGTTCTTTTTCAAATCGGTGGTAACATTGTAAGTCAGTTTCTTGTAAAAACTGGCATCAGACAATTGCCTTTCAATTTCTGCAATATACTTTGATTTGTCCATAACCACAATCGCTCCCCCCTTACCTGCACTTTTTATTATTATATTCTGATTTGCAGACAGATAATTTAGTGAAATTTGTTCATTCTTAGAGCAGATTATTAAAAATCTGTGGCTTTGGCAAATTCATTAGGTTTTCTATATCTAGTTCACATTGCAACAGTTTTGGACTATAGGTCCAGCCCTAGTGACACTGACAGTAATTCTGTGAATTTTCAAGTGCACAGACACTAGCACCCCCCACAGAACACTCACCCTCAGTCCCCTCCTTGCAGATTCAGTGTGAGGAAGACCATATTTCAAGAGCTGTACTATAAGGAAGAAAATGCAGTGTGGAGGGGTGCAGGCATGGAAGAGGTCGAGGGGGTTTCAGGTACTGAATGAAATGCAACAGTCATCTACTATAATCAACATATCAAGCTGTACCTTAACGAAGGATGAGGAAGCTGTATTACATACACATGAACATATGAA
This sequence comes from Neoceratodus forsteri, assembly GCA_016271365.2. Taxonomy (NCBI): domain Eukaryota; kingdom Metazoa; phylum Chordata; order Ceratodontiformes; family Ceratodontidae; genus Neoceratodus; species Neoceratodus forsteri. Next base: position 1,509,946,379 of record CM057455.1, read on the forward strand.
GAAGCCAGCAGAAGAAATGTCATTTGGTCTATCAAGTCTGTTCTCCTGACTTCCAGGGAGTACATGTTCAGTGCCCTCAACCTCTCCTCATATGGTTACCCTGCTGACCCACTATCATCCTTGTAGCCCTCCTCTGGACCTTCTCCAGCAGACTGATGTCATTTTTAAGGTGTGGGCACCAGTCTTGAACTCCATACTCTAGATACAGCCTTACCAGTGACCTGTACAGGGGCAGTATAACCTCCTCTCTCCTACTACTGATCCCCCTAGATATGCATCCCAGCATCTTGTTTGCATTTGCTGCTGCTTTCTTGCACTGCATGGAGTGCTTCAGGTCACTAGTGATCATCACTCCCAGGTTCTTCTCCACCTCTGATGCAGATACTCAGACTACACACAGGTAGTACTCTGTCCTGGGATTCTTGGCTCTAATATGCATAACTTTGCATTTCTTGGCATTGAAGCCAAGCTGCCAGGTCCTGGACCACCTCCCCAGCTTTTCTAGATCTTCCTGTAGGTCCTGTATCCCTTCCTCTGTGTACAGTCTCCCATAGGCTTGGTGTCATCCACGAATAGGCACATTTTGCCCTTAAAGCCATCCCCAGTGTCATTGATGAAGACATTGAACATTGAATACAAGACTGTCCTTTCCTCTAACTACTGGCCTTAATCAATTCAAGACTGTTGTTGACCAGCATCACTTTGCATGCAAAATAACATTAAGAACTATTTTTGGAACTGTCAGCATGTGTGAGGAACCGGAAGAGAATGATATTGGGGATAATAAGACTGTTAATATGCAATTAAGGTCCAAATCAACTTATTTCCCCATGTTGAGTTCAGCAATTAGAATACTTGGAAAAAAAGAGAACTAAATATAGAAAACCTAATTAATTTGCCAAACCCACAGAATTTTAATAACTGCTCTAAGAATGAACAAATTGCACTAGATGATCTGTCTACAAATCAGAATATAATAATAAAATGTGCGGATAAGGGGGAGTGAATGTGGTTATGGACAAATCAAAGTGTATTGCAGAAATTGAAAGGCAATTGTCTGATGCTAGTTTTTACAAGAAACTGACCTACAATGTTACCACTGATTTGAAAAAGAACATTTATATTGTACTGAGTGAGGGACATCTTTGTGGTTATATTATAGATGCTGAACTAGAAGCCCTTACAGTTACATATACAGTGGTTCCCACAATCTATTGTCTCCCAAAAATCCATAACGATCCTGTGAATCCACTGAGCCACCCCATTATTTTTTTTGGGGGGGTGCTCACAGAACAAATATCAAAAAGCTGTCTCTTTGGCCAATGAGCTGTTTCAAATTATCACCTCTGGGTCCCATTTTGTTGATGCACATCTACAACCTATAGTGCAAAACCTGCCATCTTATCTAAAAGATTCTACCCATGTTATAAACATCATGAAACAGATAAATATGGATGATGGGTGGCTGTTTGCAACTTTAGATGTGGATGTTTTATACACTAATGTCCCCCATAGAGGGGAATTAGAAGCTTTGGAGTATTCTTTGGATAAAAGACTGTAACCACATGAGGTCCCTACTGAATTTTTACTTCATTTAGCAGAATTGGTATTGTGCTCTAATTTTTTTTTTATTTCAGAGCACTTACTTTAAGTATATTAAGGGGACAGTGATGGGAGCCACAATGGCCCCTAGTTATGCCAACATATATGTTGGCAAGAGGGAAGAGAACTGGGTGAGAAATGGCACCACAAATCTATACTTTGTTTATTTGGATTTGTGGTACATTTTATTGATGACATCATAATAATCTGGAAGGGTACAAGAGAAATGTTTTTTGAATCTGTGGACTGGCTATGCAGTACTGATACCAATTTATGATTCAAGGCACATATTGAGGACCAAGAAATACGTTTCCTGGATTTGCAGATCTTTAAGATGGGGGGGGGGGTATAACATTGGGACCCCTCTGTACACTAAATCTACTGATAGGGAATTCTTTATTTTTAGCCTGTAGTTTTCACCCCAGGCATATTCCTAAAAATATTCCAAAGGGTCAGTAGATTAGAACTTTGAGAAACTGCACAAATAGAACTGACTTTGAGGAACAGAGATATTTGCAAATGCAATGGTTTTTGGAAAGAGGATACAATGAGGCCACAATAAATGAAGCCCTAGAGACAGTAAAACGTATGTCCAGGGAAGATACATCAATAACAAAACAAAAAACTAGTGGTAACATATTTCAGGAAATAGGGGTTGTAACTAAGTATAGTGCCAGAAGCTCAGAACTAAGGTAAATTCTTACATACAGACAGCTGGTGAGACCCCATCTGGAGTACTGTGTGCAGTTCTGGAGACCCAATCTCTGCAAGAACATTGACAAGATGGAAGCTGTCCAGAGGAGGGCAACTAAAATGGTGCAGAGTCTGCACCAGAAGACATATGAAGAGAGACTAAAGGAGCTTAATATGTATAGCCTCGAGGAAAGGAGGAAGAGGAGGGACATGATAGAAACTTTCAAGTACCTCAAGGGAATCTACAAAGTCCAAGAGGGTAGCATCTTTCAAAAAAATAAGATGCGCAAGAACAAGAGGGAACAATTTGAAGATAGAGTGGGGGTGGCTCAGAGGTAATGTAAGGAAGTATTTTTTCACAGAGAGGGTTGTGGATGCATGGAACGGCCTTCCGGAGGAGGTTGTGGAGTCAGAAACAGTGGTTGAATTCAAGCATGCATGGGACAGTCATAAGACAGTTCTAGGGGGTGGGGGTAGAAAGAAGTAGGCTGCTGGTTAACTAGGATCTGCAGCTTATCCATTAGGTAGGGAAATGGGCAGACTGGGTGGGCCAAGCAGTCCTTATCTGCCTTCAAATTCTATGTTTCTATAAAATTGGGGGATACTACAAACTGATGAAAAAATAAGACAGTTTGTGGGGAATGTCCAAGAATGATATATAAAAGAGATTCCACAATAAAGGACACAGTGATAAGATCATATTTGCCACATGAAAAGAAAAGTGACACTTTGTGGTCTGTAAATTCACCTGCTGGTACAAAGAAATGTGGCAAATTTAAGTTCTGCCCTGTATAAACCACTAATACATTCAGAAATCCAATCTCAAACCAAGAGTTTGAGATTAAGGATTTGATTTTATGTAATGCTACAGCTGTTATTTATTTGTTACAGTGCTCTTGTGGTTTTTATATATTGGCAGAACAACTAGGGAGTTCAGAGTTAGAAGCAGTGGACATCTGAGAGCCTTGGACCATAAAGACATGATGTATGCTATAGTTAGACATGTCACCAGTTACAGGGACCCCAATATGAAACATCAAATAACATTCTCAGGCATTGAGAAGGTTATGGTAGGACCCAAAAGTGGCAATTTGAAACAGCTCATTGGTCAAAGAGAGAGAGAGAGAGAGGGAGCTTTTGCACATTTCTTTTAAAATCAAAAGAAGGACTTGGACTGAGTGATAATATTGACCTGTCAGCATTTCTGTGAATAAAGGGATGAAACTGCATTTGATAATGTTTTTAATAAAAGTACCATTGGATTGTTAGGTGAATGAGTGAATAAATGTAATTTACTTGACTCCAATATAACCATGTAGCCCTTTAAGAAACTGCTAAATTAATCATATACATTTTTGAGTGATGCTAATAATGAAATACAAATGAAGCATTTAACTACTATAGTAGTAAGGGCTGTGGTTAAGTAAAAAGGCTGTTGGTTAATATAACTGCACCATTCTACAAATAACAAACGTAATGAATTGATATCTCAGCTGCAGTGAAACATGCAAGACAAATAACTGTTTTCAATTGATTCAACATGCACATTTTTGCACATAACCATGTGGTGGTACATATATATAATGATTTCACAAGACTATGTTAGTTAACTCTAATGAAACCTGATAGAGGTAAGGTGAAACCTAAGATTTTTTGTAACCACAATTGTGACCATAATGGTCTAGCAGCAGGAATGTTTTTTTCACTACTGCACTTGCACTTTTATTTTATAATAAAGCTGCTTTTAAAATTGAGTCATGACTGGGTGCTGGCCTCTTTTGATTACTTCCTATACAGGGCTGCAGCCAAATTAAAGGCTTGATGAACCTAAGATTTTTTGTAACCACAATTGTGACCATAATGGTCTAGCAGCAGGAATGTTTTTTTCACTACTGCACTTGCACTTTTATTTTATAATAAAGCTGCTTTTAAAATTGAGTCATGACTGGGTGCTGGCCTCTTTTGATTACTTCCTATACAGGGCTGCAGCCAAATTAAAGGCTTGATGAACACAAAGGTGAAAAATGCTACCACAAAGAGACAGCAGTGGTTCCTGATGGTTACCCACCACACAATCCCAAACACTACAACTCACAGTGGCTCTTCAGAAATTACTGCAACAACAATAGCACTTTTTTTTACAAAGGAATGGTGACCAAGTAGTAAAAGTCTATGGGCAAAGACATGCAGATACTGCAAAGATTACAGGCACTGCTTGTATACTCTACAAGGGCAATGGAACATTAGGGTGGTAATTAAAAAAAAAGAAAAACAAAACTGACTGGCTGCCTCACTATATAGTCCCTAGCTAAACTACTAGTACACTATTTGCGAGGAAAAACAGATTTAAAATGCTAAAAGAAGCATTTTCCTCTCAGAGTCAGTGCTACTGTTGGTGGTCAGCCCATTACAGTGGCCATCTTTTTTTGATTGCAGTGCCAGCAAGTAGTAATGCTGGCACAGGGTCACTGGTTATCATCTCATAATGTGGACTCAAACAGATTGTGAAAGAATCAATTAGAGAAAATCACATACTAGAAGTGATTTTAACAAATGATGGGAATAATGAAATGTATTGTGGGGGATCTGCTGGTGAATGGTGACCATAGTATGATACAATTTAGTCTAAATAGGTCCAAAATGATTGAATATGACATTATAAATTAGCATAACTATAAGTCAACAAAAGCAAGGCCATTAAAAAGAACATTTCAAAATGAGACTGAATAGACTAACGTGCAAGGATAATAATTAAATAAGATATGGCAATATATTAAGTTAAAAGTCATCTCACTCAAGACTAAACATGTGTCCCAAATCAAAATGTACAGTATGAAGGGCAAATCACCTTACTGGCTGACTGCATTAAAAACAAACCCTGATCGGAGCCAACACAGCTGCTATACTGCTTTAATGGGACCTTGTCCACTTAAAATGATCAAAGTTATGAGTGTGCGTTTCAAAATATCAATGTATGTTCATAACTTAGTTGTTTTGTAATATGTTTACCGCACATTTTCAACACAGCTTTCTTATGACCCCACCTCATGAAACAAGGGTAGAGAAAATGTTCAAAACCTGCCCAAAAGGCAATTTTGCACAGCAACAACGTCATTCTGCACCACAGGTGCAAAAACACATTTTGGTCAAGATGTGAAAAATGATACTTTGCACATCCATAAGGTGATGTGAAAAAATGACTATGTTGAAAATTTGGGGTTAAAATAGTTAAAATTACCAGAGTTATGAGTGTGTGTTGCAAAATTTCAACATATGCTTTTAACTTTGCCATTTTTTTAATATTTTGACCTCACATATTCAGTATGGCCTTTTTATGAGCCCACCTCATGAACAAGGGTGGAAAACATTTTTAAAACCTGCACAAAAGGTGGTTTTGTGCAGCAGATGCGAGAACACATTTCGGTTAGGATTTGTTAAATGACAGTTTTCACATTCATGAGGTGATGTGAAGAAATGGCTATGGTGAAAATTTGGGGTCAAAACAGTGAAAATGACCAAAGTTAGGAGTGTACATTCCAACATTTCATTGTACACTCATAACTTTGTCATTTTCAAATATTTCCACTACAAATGTTCGACATAGCCATCTTATGACCCCACCTTATGAACAAGGTCAGGGAATATTTTCAAATATAGCCTGAAAGGATATTTCACCAAGTGACCACAAAAACGCCCTTTGGGCCCGATTTCCATAATTCCACCACCATTGGTCATGAGGTTGGGTCCCACAGGGGCCATGTTGAAAATCTGGGGTAAAAATATGCAAAACTTTCAAAGCTATGCATCCAAGTTCAAAACCCATTGAAACTCACTTACCTTAGTATCTCTGATTGCTGTTGCTGGTTCGAGCAGCAAGACATGTCTTCAATTGCAGAGTGTATCTTCGCTGTGTGACCTGTTCAAGTGAGTGAGGATGTATGGGGGTTCTGCAGGGGGTGTGGGGTGGTGACTGCTGAGTGGGAGGTTGGGTTGGGAGGGGCAGACTAGCAAGGGACAATTTTCTTTTTTACAAGTTTATAGAACAAAAAAACAATGAGGGATGGTTTTCTTTATTACAGATCCCATATGGGGACAGCAATTGCAGGCTGGTGTGAGTGCCACTAGACACCAGGGAAACATTACAGGGAATGGGAATTGAAGGGTTGGGGGCCACGAGACACCAGGGAAAACATTATAGCAGATGGGGATTGGAGGGTGGGGCATGTCACTAGACAACATGGAAAATATTATAGTGGATGGGGATCAGAGGGTGGGGGTACCACTAGACATTAGAAAAACATTATAGGGAATGGGTATTGGAGGGTAAGGGTCCCACTAGACACCAGGGAAAACATTATAGGGTAAGGGGATGGGAAGGTGGGGGTGCCACGAGACACCAGGGAAACATTACATAAGCAAGGTGCCAGTGATCAGACAGTGATAAAGACATGGCTCTCTTTTGTATTTTTTTTAATATATTTTCATCCATAACAGGAACCAGGAAGGGAATGGGAATTGGAGCAGTGTGTGGGGGGAAGGGGGATCTAGACACCAGGGAAACATTATATAAGCAGGGAGCCAGCGATCTGACAGGGGGACACACAAGGATCTCTCCTTTTTTTTCCAGCTTTAAAAAGGAACCGGAAGTAAACCAGAAGTGACAGGCAGCAACAAAATAGTGTGCCTGCAGAGGGGAGTGCTGCTTGGAAAGAAAGAAACAACACTGACCACATGTGCTTCACCTCCACTGGTGGAAGGACACACTCAATGTATCCAGTCATGTGCTTCCACAATCCTACTCTCTTAAGTTATAGCATTGCATCACACATAGCTTTTAGCTATGCAGCCATAAAAAAAAACTAATAAAGGGCAAGCAAAAAGAGTTCAAGGAATGGCATAGGGAACAAAACTCAGTAACTAGAGCAAAACAGAAATTATTTGAGAGTATGTAAATCAGAAATAAAACAGGATAAACTCAAACTCAAAACTAGACTAGCACATACAATGAAAAACAGCAAAGCATTGTTTGAGTACATAACCTCCATCATACGCCATGACAATACAGTGGGATCCCCTGACATAAATGGAAACAACATTACAGATGAATATCAAATTGTAAATTGTTTTAAGAAGTACTTTTGTGAAATTTTCCAAATGGCACATAAGCATGGGAATTAATACTTCCAAATTGCACACTGGATAGTATAAATCAATCAAGTGCACTAAAGGTAGACATCCAGCACATAATTTCAAATTATTTACTTATTTTATTTATTAACTGGATAAGCACATTGGAGAAGGATCTTTTTTAGATACAGCCAGGAGCTGAAACACAAAAACATCTGTAAGATGTTAAAAATGCATATAACAAACACAGTCATATGATAATCAATAGCACGCATCTTGTAATATGCAAGTGTGAAGTAATTTGATTAAGAGAACCATAAGATGCAGTCCCTTAAAAACATTCACAGCCCAGCTGGGTGAACAGATAACTATTTAGCTGATTTTTAAAAAACATATGGCTCTTAGCAGAACAAACTAGAACTTGGTTATCATTCCAACAATTAACAGCATAAACAAAAATGCGTGCTGAACAATAGCCGTTGCAGTGTGCTGGATATGAAACAGATACTTGTTTGCTGATGTAAGATTTCTAGTGTAATTTTTGGGTATAAATTTGGGGGATAATGGAGAATCAGATTTTGTCCTGAGAGTCTTATCCATGTCATAACAAAGATAATAAAGTTTGGGCTGCCCCATCTATGCCTTCATAGATCTCTGACATACCCCCCATTTAAGACCCCAATTTCACCTAAGATTAGTCAAGGTGAGTGAGATCCTTAAGCTACTTAAAGCCCTCAAAAACAATGACTCTGGAGGCCCTGACAGAATTAGCCCAAGGTTACTCAAGGAAGGTGCCCAGTCCCTTGCCAAACCTCTGACCTGGATCATCAATAGGTCTCTACTTGAAGGTTACATTCCACACCAGTGGCAGGTGACCAATGTGGTCCCCATTCACAAGGGTGTCTCGTGCAAACACATTGGCAATTATAGGCCCATCTCCCTGCTATGTACCCTTGCTAAACTGCAAGAAAGGTTAGTGTACAGGCAACTGAGAGACTACCTTGAGCGCCACCAACTCCTAGCCCCCCTCACAGCATGGCTTTTGGGCAAACCATGGGACAGATACAGCATTCATCAATCTCACAGTGGGCATATTCAGGGCATTGGACGTAGGCATGTCAATGGGTGCAATCTTTATAGATCTGGCCAAGGCATTTGACCTTGTGGACCACAACCTTCTTCTAACTAAGCTTTTGTTTTTTTTAATTAAGTATATTTTATTTGAGCTTAGTTCAAAGCAGTGTTTACATACATTTTCAGCAAGTTGCAGTAATACATAATTGGTTATCATCAGCTCATTCTTTTCAAATCTGTTTTCCTAGTTCCCCCAAAAGAAAAAAAAAGGAAAACAGATAAGACACATCTTTCCCACCCACCACACCCTCCCTTGCTGACCCTCCTACCCCCCTGCCAAGTGCAATATCCAATGGTATTAGCCGAGTTCTGTCTCCTATTGTTCAGAGTAGAGAAGGGAGATGCAAAAGTATGTGGACGAAGGGAAAGTAGTGACTCTTAGGGTTTCCATATTGTCAATGCGGCATCAAGTGGGCCCCACAAAGCTAAATATGCATCTCCTCTATGTCTCATATAAGCGATATGTTTTTCTGACTGTAATGCCAATAACATTTCTCTATACCATTCTGTCACCGAGGGTGTTTGGTCATCCTTCCAGTGTCTTAGAATTATCAATTTGACATTCGCTGCCGCTAGGGCAATGTGGGCCTTTTGCCGTAATGTAGTTCTTGGGGGAAACAGGTATATTAAGCAGTCTTCTGGGGTAAGCCATGGTTGCAAACCAAGGAGAGGATCTAACCCTTTCATCACGGCGTGCCAAAGGGGCCTGATTTTCGGGCAGGTCCACAGCATATGGAACAGTGTGCCCTTTTCCTCTTGGCATCTTCTACAAAGAGGTGTGGGGATAAGTCCACACTTATATAACCTTGTTGGCGTGTAATATAAGTTATGCACTATGTTAAACTGAACCATGCGGAGCCTGTCCTGTTTGATAAATCTATAGCAGTTTCGCCATATTCTCTTCCATACGTCTGTATCCTGTGTCAACTCTAGTTCATGCACCCAATGGTAACATACCCCCTTAGGTAAGTGTGGGTCTAATGTTTGCAGTTTTTTAAGCACCCCAGAAACAGGGTGGGATTTGGATGCTACCTGAATTAACACTTGCACCTCTGGATCCTTTACCATTTGACCTGCTTTATATCCTGTAAAAGCAAAAATTGCCTGTTTAATTTGGATAAATTTAAATATGTGTGAGTCCGGTATTTTGTAACGAGACTGGAAATGAGAGAATGAAACTACTTCCCCTTGGTAGAAGAGGTCTGCTACTCAGAGCTCATTTAACGGTGCCCAAAAAGAGGACGGGATAGGCCTTGCTCCTATTTTAAAGTGAGGGTTCCCTGCAATCGGTTGCAAGAGTGACTGATGCCAGCTTAAAGAAAAGTGTTGTTGCATCTGATGGGCTGCTCTAAGTGACCACCCTATTGGGGTATTTTGGAACTGCTTGGGAACCTGGGAGGGAATAGCAAACATGAAAGCGGGTAGTGAGTATTGGTGTCCGGCTACTAAATGTTTCTCTATCTCCACCCACAGAGGCATGTATCTGTCAACTGTTGGAGGGAGATCGGCCTGTAACCAAAATACTATCTTACTCAGGTGTTGAGCACAGTAATAGGTGAAAAAAGAAGGGGATGCTAACCCTCCCTGTGTTTTAGGAACCGTTAGTTTATGGTATGCTCTCCGGGCTTGTTTTCCCTTCCATATGAATGTGTTTAGCATTTTCTGCACTTTAGCGAACCAAACTTTGGGGAGATAGCATCCTATCATCCCCAAGGGGTATAGTAGATGGGGGAGAATATTCATTTTTACCATGCTGACTCTACCCCATATGGAGAGTGGTAAGACCATCCAGTGGTCAAGGTCAGCCTTCAGGATATGAATAAGGGGATGAAGGTTTTCTCTTGCTAGATAGTTAATATCTCTTGTTATTTTGATACCCAAATACAGAAGCGATCTAGACTCCCAGGACAGATTGAAGGGTGCTACCATGGCACGTGTGAGCCAGTTATTCAACAGGAGAATCTTAGTTTTAGAGCAATTTAATTTATAATATGAAACCCTTGAGAAGGCATTAATTTCTTTCAGCAAATTGGGATAGCTTGCTGTGGGTCTTGATATGCATAAGTATATCGTCCGCGTAGGCCGAGAGTGAGAATCTTTTTTCCCCAACTAAAATACCTGGTATTCCTTGGGCACTGAGGAGGTGCCGGATTAGAGGTTCTAAATAAAGGTTAAAAAGGAGAGGAGATATAGGGCATCCCTGTCTAGTACCCCGCCTAAGGGGAAATGGGTTGGAGAGGATGCCGTTGCTCAAGATTCTGGCCGTGGGGCAAGTGTACTTCAAATGAACCCACCTAATATAGTCATCAGGGAGACTCTTCTAACTAAGCTTCACAGCATAGGTCTTGACGCCCAGGCCCTAAACTGGTTCAAGAGCTACCTATCAGGCCACTCCCACAGGGTCATTTGGAAGGGAGAGCTATCTGACCCTCTTCCTATCAAGGAGAGGGTGCCACAGGACTCAATTCTTGGCCCCTTCCTAGTCTCTCTCTTCACAAATGACCTCAACCATCACTGTGGGGATAGCTCAGTTGTTCAATATGCTGATGATACAGTCATCTACCAGTCCATGTCTACCCTCCAGGTCCTGGGCCCTCTCTTCCAAGGAGACCTAAATATACTTGAGGCCTGGTTTACATCTAACAGAATGGTCCTCAACACAGCAAAAACAAAAGCCTTGCTGTTTAGCCCTAGATCCCTCAGCCAGAACAGGACCAATTCCTTACAACTAACTTCCCTTGCTGGAAAGAGTATAGACATTGTAGACAACATAAAATAATTTGGGCTATTGACCAAGGTCTCACCTTTAAGTCCCATGTAGACCAGATAACTATGTCTATCCACAGCAAACTGGGCACCTTGTACTGGCTAAAAAAACAACTTATCCCAGAGACAAGGTGAGCAATTGCCTCCAGTGTCCTCCTTCCTACATTAAAGTATGCTGCCCCTGTAACTCAGGGTATGTAAAAGCATGAGGTCGACAGGCTTCAGGTCCTGTACAACAAGGTGGCAAAGTTTGCAACACTGAGTCACCCAAGAAGCCACCCCTGCGTCTCGCTGGACCAGCTTCAATGGCCTTCCTTTGAGGCTTATCTTCAGTACCCCCTACTCTGCCTTGCTTACAAACTGCAGCACCTGGCTGCCCCACCTAGCCTTACAAGAATAATCATTCCTAAGTCTAGCCCTCATATACTCAGGACCACCAGTCGGTCCCTACTAACAATCCACAGAGTCAAGACTAACATGGGAGGCAAATCCTTCACTCACACTGCCCCTAAGCTGTGGAACACTCTCCCACCTTTAGTAGAGGAAGCCCCATCACTGTTAAACTTTCACACAAGGCTCAAGTCTTACCTACTTGGGGCAAGCTCGTGCCATTGTAAGGGTATTGGATAATCAGCCCTGGTCCCACATCCTACACCAATCCCTCTCCTTTTTCTCACCCAAAATGGCTCCAAAAGCATGCCTCAACTCTCTCAATTGTTGCGCTTATGTTCAATATATTGAAATATTGCCTTTATTGTAACCTTGAATTTCATGTCTACTTTCTCTGCGCCCTGTACTACCTGACTGTATTGTACTGTTTCTGTCTCCCGGGTCGCCCCTGAAAAAGGGACCTTCGGGGCTCAGTGGGCCTACCTGGTCATCAAAATTCAATAAATAAATAAATACTAAATTGAGAAGACAACCATCCCAGTTAAGTTTACAGTACGTCAAATAATGATAGGTTTTAAATAGTGCATGTAATGCAAACCAAAAGATGTTATTAAAGACTATTTACATGGGCTGATTCTGCTGTGTTACACAATGCTAGGAAAGACAAATGACTATAACTCAGGTTAGGTAATATGACACCCCCAGCAACTGCAAGCAGAGTTTCTGCAGTTAAGCATTTTTAAGTGTAAAAGGTACACATAGCTTTTAATTGACTTGTTTACATATAGAATTTTTATAAAGCAAAAAGAATAAAATAGGACAAAAAAGGACTCCCAAGTGTTTTAAAGTCCCTACCTGTTTGAGAAAAGTGCCATTTGAATCTGCTATATTGGGATTTATGGGGGCCTTTAGATAACTTGGGTTTTGACTGAAACATATGCATTTAGTTTGTTTTTACTATTTAGGAAGGGGCAATGCAAAAGAAACAATGAATTTAATATACCAATGTTCCTGTGCAAAACAGAGATAACCTCTGCAATAGAAGAATAACTAGCATAAATGATATATCCTGAATAAAAAAACAGAATGTATGTGTTCCATAACTGATGGGAGTGAATTATTAAAAAGGGAACATAATAAGAGTCCCCTGATAATAGTGGTTAACTGGTGACTGGCTTTTGCTGGTTACATTCTGTTTCTTTTTAGTGGTGGTATATATTTGTGTGAGCTAGAAAAATAAAATGTACTCACCAGACCCCTTTTGTCTCCTCTTTTGTCACTCAGTTGTATATACCTTACACTGTACTTCAGCAAGTGTATAGTAAAATCATAACATTTGCAGCAGTACTTTGTTTTATAATTTTGGGCAGGGTGGGGTTGGGAAAGGCACTCTGAGATTAAACTTGTTTCCAACTGAATCTCAAGTCATAAGAGCACACAGAGGTAATTTTTATCTTGCTCAGTGTCACACAACATGCAAGTGGAAGTTATGAGATTCAAACCTATGGCCACTGGATCATCAAATTTGCAGCTAAGGGTGTGCAAAGTTGAAAATTCACTCCATGAAATAAGTTGTGAAATTTGTTACATTCATGAAGCATGAAGTGCTGACTTTGTGAAGTTTTTGGCAGGCGAAGTGGCACTTTTCAGGAGAAGTCATGCAAATTTGCTAGCAAAGTCTTAACTTCACCTGACTTTTTCTGTTATGTGGGGTACCTCAGGGTTTGATATTGTCCCCCATGTTGTTTGCAGTGTACATGCTACCCCTTGGAGACATTGTAAGAAGGTATGGTCTGAGGTTTCACTGCTATGCTGATGATACCCAGCTCTGCCTATCTTTTGCACCCTACCAGGATAGAGCTCTCTCTGTATTTAATAAAAATCTCACTGAAATCCAGGGTTGGATGAATTTGAGCTGGCTGAGGTTGAACTCAGAATAGACTTAGATGATGGCTGTGGACTTGGGTCACCAGGTAGAGGGGTTGGGAGCGGGTTTGCCTTCAGAACTTTTCCTTGGAGGCTCCCAGCTCCTCACCTCTGAACAGATGTAAAACCTGGGGGTGATTTTTGATGATGGGCTGACACTGCGATCGCAGGTGTCAGCAGTCATCAAATCCTCTTTTTTCATCTGAGGAACATCTTCAGGGTTAAGCACCTAGTTCCATCCCATGATCTTCCTACACTCGTCCATGCCTTCATGACCTCATGCCTTGATTATTGCAACTCCCTTTATCTAGGGCTTCCTGGGGTTGATATCTGCCACTTGCAGCTGGTGCAGAATGCCGCAGTCTGGTTACTGACGGGAACTCCCCAGACCTGTCACATCTCTCTGGTGCTGCGTGAACTGCACTGATTGCCAGTGCAATGGTGGATCACCTTTAAAGTCAGACTTCTGACTTATAAAGCCCTACACAGACAGGGCCCAGACTACCTGAAAAAGCTTCTGGTTCCTTACTGCACTGGGCGATGGCTCAACTCGACTGACATGGCCCCAGTCCTGTGGAATTCTCTACCCCATCAGCTCCAGGAGTGCGCAACTGTGGAGAGATTTAAACAGGCCCTAAAAACCCATTTGTGTCATCTAGCCTACCCTGCATGATTTTATTTGAAGTCTGAATTTTATGACAGTCTGTATTTAACTGTCTTTTATCGCACTCTGTTTTATCTTTTTGTTAAGGCAACTTGATTTTTTGAAAGGCACATTATAAATAAAGTATTATTATTATTTATTATTTCCCCAGGAAAACTCAATCTGAAGTGACACAGTGGCAAATGGGGCAAATCACAAAGTCATTCACAAAGGTAAATTTCACAACTTCACCAGAATTTTGCCATTGAAGTAAAACTTTGTATCATCTCTGTCAGCTCATTGTTCTAATACCTAGGCTATCTAGGCTATGCTGCTTCTCCAAGCAGTATTACTTTCTAAACCCATTCTAAAATACAAAGTAATACTTTCTTAAAAACTTCCAAAGTGTGGTCACAGATCTGGGACTTGCCTACATTTGGAGCAAATCATCATCCTTGGGGAGGGTGGAAGGTTCAGCCTGTACATTTTAACACTGGACTAGTGGAAGTTCCAGCAGGCAAGTCCACAGTCTCATCATTCACAGTTTCTTATTTCACTTTGGTAATCATGCTGTTTATTACCACTAAACAGAGATTTAATGCATTTTGTGTACAGAAATGTGGAATACAAGTTGTTTAAAACTATGTTTAGCATACAGTTACCGTAATGCATAAAGGTTCTGAAGTCTTTGGATAAAGTTCCCATAACTATCAGAACCCTCTGTTACTTGTTAGAACCTCTTAGAACCTCTGAATTATTTGAAGGTCTCCCCCCAGTTTGTACAAACTGCCATTGCTGTAGTTTGTTTTGCTGATCAATTTGTGCTGTTTCTCTGCTTATCAACTCATCATATTGCGTAACAACCATTTCTGAGGTGCCGTCTTTTGGATGAGATGTTAAACTGAGGTCCCATCTGCCTGGATTGGTGGTAGTTCAGGTGGATGTTAAAGATCCCATGGCACTTATCGAAAAGAGTAGGGGAATATTTTATTCAAAAACTTGAAACAAAACATACACAATGTGAATTACAATATACAAAATCATAAAAAGGAAAAAAAATAAATAAATAGTACAGCATACTTGAACAGCAAACAAAGAAACCACAGACGTATAGAACCCCTTTTCCAAATCCTACTACAAAGAGTAGGAAAATGCTATAAGAAAACAAAAAGGCAAAAAAAATATGCATGGTGAATATACAGCACACAAAATCATACTACAAGACAAAAAATGAAACAGAAATAAGTATTTATAACATACGGTCAGAACAAAGATCAATGTCTTAGATACCTGAAAAAAAAGAAACCCCTACAACACCACCCCCTCAACTGGAAAAAAAATCCAAAACCTAAGTAAAAAGGAAATAGCAAAATAAAAGGTTAGAACAACAAAGGGAATATCATAGCACAGCATTAACCCGTATCCAACCAGTGAATTGCCTTCCACTTCCTGCGAAAAGCTGAAGTTGTTAACGTATGATGGTCTTTAGTCCAAACCCCTAGCAACCAACCATGGACCTTCCAGAATAATTGTTCAGGAGAAATAAATAATGATCGCAAGGACCACATACATCTCATGTACCATATGTAAAATTTTAGACCTCCCAAAATTAGTCTAATAGTGTCAGAATTAAAGGGCCCCCAGTCTGAAGATAAAATACCAAAAAATAAACAATCCCTAGTAATAATAGAGAATCAAAAGTGCGCCCACTGAGCATAAAAAAATGACCAAAATTGCACAATATAGGGACATTCAAAAAATAAATGGGTCATCGTTTCAGTACAAAGTTGACAAGAACTGTGTCTAGGACAATACCTCTCTTCCAGACTCTTATGCTTTAAATTACCCTTAACATTAAGTTTTCCATGGACTGTGAGCCAAGTGACATCCCACATATAGGGCAGAAGACTGAGAGACTGAAGCATTAAAGAAATCTGAGGTATAGCAGAAGCCGACACTTCAGGAAACACAGGACAAACTGAGAAATATTTATCTAATAAAAAATAATACATACTCTTACGTGAAGAGTGAGTAACCATAGAGTAAGAAACTTGCCAAGTTTTCAATTTCCCAAAACAAGAATGTAAATAGTGTGGCAAGGTATGAATACGTGTTTGCTTATGAATAATTCCAGAGGAGAACCAATCGGTCACCCACCTGGAAGTCAAATCCAATAACCAAATAGACCATATTGTAGAGCGATCCGAGAGAAGAGGAACAAAATTCTTATATAAAAAACACTGAAAAAAAATACAGGATTAACCATATGTATCCCACCATCTTTAATAGGTAAATATAAAATATTCCTTTTAATAGGATTTAACCGGCTGCCCCAAATAGCTTGAAAAAAAAAGACCAGCTATAGCAGTTTCATGGGAAGCAGGCAGCTCATAAACAGCGCTCAGATGTAAAAACAAACCAAGAAGATATGTTTTGACCATATAGACCCTCTTTTGCTTTGACATAGACCATCGATTCCAAGAGGTAATCTTCCACTTGGCAGATTTAATAAGGAAATCCCAGTTATAAAGTGCCATGTCCGGGCCACAAAAAAAATAGATCCCCAAAATTTTAAGGACTGTAGAAGTCACAGGGATTCCCAAAAGGTAGGAGTGGGTAGTATCAGTAATACCAAAAAAACTACACCTACTCTTCAACAAATTGAATGAGGCTCCAGTGCCCTTAGAATAAGCCTCAAGTAAAAGACCAGTAGCAGTGCAAGAAGGAACATCTGCTAGAAAAAAAAACATAAATCATCTGCATAGGCGACTACTTTAATTTCAGCATCATCAACACCCAGTGAAAGACCATGAATGTGGTCAGATGCATAAAGAGCAGAAAGGAGTGGGTTCAGAGAAAGAATATATAAAATGGGGCTTAAAGGACACCCTTGCAGTACACCTCTACGACGAGGTTGTTTAACACCTATCCAACCATTAACATAGGGAATAATATCCACCTGAAGATAATAACTACGAAGCCAAGAAATAAAGGTGGATGGAAATCCCATCTGTAACATACATTCCCAGAGATACAAATGAGATACGGAGTCAAAAGCCCATGCTTGGTCTAGAGTGACACAAATACCAGCCAATTCCTCCCTATTACCCCTCTCATGGATCTCCCGAATAAGGATGAGAGCATCAGTGATAGTGCGACCGGGGGAACAGAACAAAATTGTGTAGAGTGTATAACATGATGCAAAATACAAGAAAGTCTGAGACTCAGAATTTTAGTAAGGAGCTTACAGTCTGAATTTAAAAGAGTAATCGGTCTCCAATTATTTAGACATTCCCTGTCACCTGATTTGAACAAAAAGATCATAAGTCCTTCATTCATACTAACCGGAAAATTACCACTAAAAAGACAGTTATTGAACATATCAATCAGTTGAGTACCTAAATGTTCACCAATAAGGCAATAAAGCTCATTTGGAAGACCATCTTTACCTGGAGTTTTCCCTTTACCAAGACCCCGAATAACAGAGCGCAATTCCACTAATGAAATCGGCACTAGAAGGGAGAGAAAACATTTTTCAGGTACTTGCGGCAAGGAAATAGAATGAAGCCACTGAGAAATAGAGTCTTGAGTAACAAGAGAATCAACCTGAAAAAGAGTGGAAATATGAGAGTCAGTAACCCGAAATAGATCAGGTTTGGAAGAAACCACACAACCGTGTGAATCAGATAGGCGATACATATCCTTGTGGTCTCGAAGCGTTTTCCTATATTCATATGGGTTCGTGTGTGCCGAAGAACCAGCCGTATTAAATTTTTGTTCTCTTTCTAAGTGAAGATGTTTGGCATTATAAAGCTGCGCCAGCTGAGCCTTAACCAACTGTAAATCATGTGCAGCAATCTCCACACCTAGATTAATCTGGGAATAAAAATGTAGCAATAAATTTTGCAAATATCTCTGGATGTTTTTACGGGAAGTCCCTAACAAACATCCAATATGTAAAAAATATTATTTAAAACTAACTTTAGAATCTTCCAACCAATCCTGAGGTTGATCATAAAGAAAATAAACAGAAAGATGAGCTTTCAAAACATCAATGAAACCCTCTACAACTTCGGGAATCTCTAACAAAGATAAGTTTAATTTCCAATATCCTGGACCTTTGGAAGTATTTTTATAAGCAGATAAGGAAAAACTCAACAGTCCATGGTCTGAGGAAGCTACCAATTTGACTTGTGGAGCAAAAAACTGTAGAGAAGGGGAAATAAACCAATAATCAATCCTGGATTTCCTGGTACCCTGGGTGTAAGTAAAGGATGGAGTATTTTCAAAAACATCTCGTAAACCTGAAAGTGATAACAAATCATTCAAACAATGGGAATCACAATAAATCTTGGGGTTAGCAGAGGTAGTAGGCCCACGAGATATATTAAAGTCACCACCAAATAAAACATTCTTATTAGTATACAAAAATGGCCTAATAAGATGTAATAGTTGGATGCGGTCCCATTTATTTTGAGGGGCGTAAATATTAATAAGACAAAAAGGGGTGCCGTCAATAAGAATGTCTAACAATAAAGCCCTACCTGGAGCAATATGGATTTCATCTAGGATTTTAAATCTAAGAGACATAAAACAAATACCTAGGCCAGAATACACATCAGTGCCTCCAGACCAAAAGCAAGGACCCCAACCCCACAAATCAGTAGCAGCAAGAAAGTCCTGAGTCGTATATAGTCTAGTGTCCTGAAAAAAAATAACATCATAAAGTAATTCAGAGAAAAGGGCAAATGTTATTCTCCATTTATAAAGGGAGTGAATACTGTTAACATTTAAACTAGCTAAAGAAATTTCATAACCAGGGGTTGTTAAACCAGGAGTGAATTAAGTATTAGTGGGTAATTTTCTATTGCTTTTACGTATACCAATCCTCGACGTAGTTTTTTTTGATTTACCCTTTACTCCTAGGGGTGGCAGTGGTGCAAGTTGTCCTTCTGCATTATAAGGGAAGGGCGGCACAGTAAAAGACTATGATGGCCACATGCCCAGTTACTGGAGTGGAGTGCACAGGGGCCTGGGATGAGCAGCCAAACTCAGGGTCAGGGCAAGGAAACTGTAGCACAACTAGAGGGGAATTGGTGCAACTCCATGTAGAGATGGGGTGTCTGCTCCTCAGAGTTGCATAAATGGGGTGAGCTCTTCAGACACTGCAGTCCATTCAACAAATCCTGCCTGAGGACATGGAAGAGCTCCATTGTGGCAGTGTGTGTGCTCTTCCTTCTGGTTCACCCAGTCCATAAATATTTTAAGAATACAGCTTTCATCCTTTCTTCTCCAGTCATCAATAATCCTCCCTCTGTTCCACCCAATCCTTAGCTATATGAATAAGAGACACTCTCCTCTCTCCTCTTAGTCTTTCTTCAGTCCTCTTTCTTATTAAAAAAGTTTTAAAAATACAAAAGCACTCTTTTTCTGTCTTTGACTCTTACTGTTTGGCTCAATCCTTCCTCACGGTGTTTGTTGTCTGAGTGCTCGCCTATTAATAAAAATAATTCTACTGTATTTTCTATCTATTTTTTCTGTAATTGCACAGTTTATGCACCATATCATTCTCTTTTCTCTCACTACTATTTTTGTTGTAAAGCACTGTGGTTTGCATATACAGTGCATGTAAAAAACACAGTATGAAAGACTGTCTAGTCCCCAAAATTCTTGACCATCCTACAGTTAATGTGCTGTGTCACTTGCCCACTTGCCCTCTCAGACTGAGTCCTTCCTTCCACAGCCACTTTTCTCACTTTTCACACTTTCCTCACTTCCTGGAATTGTCTCCAGAACCAAATATTATTAATAGTGGTAATATGCTATTGCTGTTGCACCGTTTAAATTGCCCTCTTGGACTTGGTCACATCACAGGCAATCTTATATTCACTTTCTGAAAGGGGAGGCGAGGATACCTGTGAAGACAAGACCGAGATTGAATTTATTTAGACTGTAGTCCAGTTCATGTCGTGCTGAATCTCTGAAAGGAAAATTCTGTGAAAGGAAAGTGAAAATAAAATAAAAAGAATTAGGAAAGGATTGTTATCACTTTGGTGATGGCTATCCTGTACAATAGCAGAATGTGGCCCCAGACACAAGATGCAGAGGAGGAGGAGAAGGAGGAGGAGGAGCATTACTTGCTGGAGGAGATAGTAGGTAGAACAAAGAAACCTGTGAATGTAAAAGAAAATTATTTAGACTTCATTACACTTTAGATGTGTTGCCACTATGGTGGTTGCATGTTGCATCCCCTGTTTACTTCCTGCTATTACCTGTTCAGGCATGAGTGACACTAATTTTCCTATGATGGCCACTATGGTGGCTGCACAGTACATCTGTTGTCCACTCTCAGCTATCACCTGTCAAGGCATGAGCAAAATGATATTTTCTATAGGGTGGTCATACAGTACATCCATTGTCCACTTCCATCTTTCACCTGTCCAAACAAGAGTGACATTATTTTTCCCTTGATAGCCACAAGGGTGGCTACATGGTGCATCCATTATATACTCCTGTTCTGAGTCACAGCTGTCAATCACCTGTGACTACAAAAAAGGGGAAAATATATAATTACACTTAATATTAAATTAGTGGTGGCCATGTCATGTACTGGCGAGACAGTGCAACAGAGAGAGGTGGTTGAGGAAGAAGCATCTTAAGTATATGCCTTGAGGGCTATCTGGCTTTGCAAAGCCATCCCTGTGAATGGTCACACATGCAGTAAGAGGTAGAGAAAAAGGAAAGAAAGAAGCACATTTTAAAGCCTTGCAAGCAATAAGGTGGGAGCCACTACTGCTTTCCAGTGAGAGGGGTCAACAGTGAGGAATGTGAACAACAGTGAATGTCACTTATTATTACAGCTGAAACAGATAGGCCTTGCTGAACATAATGGCCTGCTACCTTGCTGGGCTGGCTATCTGAAAGGGCAGCTTGAGGGCTGGCTGTCTGGAGGGCTGCCTGACAATTGCATTTACACTGAATTAAGAGTCTGAAATTGTTTCTGGAAGGATGTGCTAGGGTGGTGACTCATGTTGTTTTCAGATGTGGGGGACTAAAGCAGGCAAGAGGAGGAGGTGGTGTCTAGGTTGCTGGAGGTGGCATGAACTACCTGGTAAAGCATTTACACAGGATTAAGGGTCCAGGTTTGTCACTGGATGTAAGCGGTGGAGGCAGCATTCCATGTTGTTTGCAGATGTGGATGGTTCAAGCAGGCCTGAGGAGGAAGAAGATACGGTGCATTGCTTGTTGCAGTACTGGAGAACACACGGTCTGCTTGGCTATGGCATTTACATTTGTTTCTTGAATTAATAATATGTGACTTGGCAGTGGAGGCAGGTGCTGCAGGTTATTTTTCAAGTATCTGGACCGGCAGGTAGAATTATTTCGTAGTATGGATTGGGCTTTTGACTGTGTCCACAGGCTGAAGGTGATGTAGCAATCAGACTGCATTACAAACATCAAAGTTTATAGAATGGTGTGTGTAATTTCTTAAATTCAAAGTGATACAAACATACTAAAATTTAAATGGATTAGCTGACAGCAGGAATCAGAGAAGCATTTTCTTGTAATGTGAAACAAGAAAGACTTCTAATGTATAACAAACTCTGGTCAGAGGCAAGATGGTTGTAATGTATTAATCTGACAAGGCATGTAGAACAAGAAAATAGTATAATCAGACAAGGGATATAGAATAAGAAAATAGTGGTGTGGGGGGAGAAGAAGAAAGCACACATTAATGAATGGAGAAGACACTGAGAGATTTGGAGAATGATGCGCTTCAGCTGAAGTTGTTGCAAGGAGCTAGCTGTGGTGCTTTTGGTATCTAGCCATAACCATGCCCCCATAACCCTCTTTTCTGTATATGTCAGCAAGATGTCAGCATAGCTTTTGGGGAAAAAGCATGTCTTTCTATATGATGGCTTGGGTTCTATGGGATTACCCTGGGTCCTGGTGCCTGCCAACTCTGGATCCTAGAATACAGATTAAATGGTAGCATCACTATACATGCTGATTTACTTCCAAAAGAGTATTCATAATGACTTCAGAGTCTGATCTGAGATACTGCTGATCTGAGGCACTGGAATTATAGTATTGAGAACTTCTGATCATGACAGTGAAACCAAGATGTGTGTCTATTAGCAGGTTGTTAATGTGCTATCTGGTAAAATGAAGAGCAGCAAACAAATTAATAGAATCATATTTTTTTGTTTTGTTTTGTACTGCGGGGCTATAAATTAAAACAACTATAAGTGTTCAAACAAACAAAAAGCAGCTTTTCTTGGGACTTATCAAGACAACAAGGCAGCACAGTACCACTTCACAGAATTGTTACTGCTAATCTTCATACCAGTTGACCTATTTGAGCAGAAGACCTCAAACACAGTAGTTTAGAATCTTCTACTATATTTTTGATAAAAACCAAAGTCAGTCCCTATGTTAGATTGTACAAAATCCCATGAACAACAAAGGCTAAAGTTTAGAACAAGTGTGTCTGAAAATAAAGCCAGTTGACAGATGAACTAGAATGAAACTAAATGAAATGAGTGTGTATAAACCAAATACATTCATGCCAAATATGAATTAGAATTTGAAAGAAGATGCCTAACCCCATTTGCATTTTAGAGTCCAGTTATAGTCTTTCTTGCAATTTGCAGCTCTGTGGATAAATAGAAACTGGTTTCACAATCACTGCAGCTCCCTACATTCTTACGCAACAAATGCCCAGCCCTATGACAAAGTGAACCTGTGTGATATAATATTAGAGTGTTTGACTAAAACGCAAGACATAAAAAGAGATGTTTTATGGCAAAGCAAACCATTGTGACATAATATTAGTGTGTTTGCTTAGAACACAAGTCACAAAAAAATATTTTGCCATATCTATTTACAAAGTTTTCCTCTCAGTAGATGTGAGAGGGAGCAAGAAAATAGTGTGGAGGGGGGTGGAGAGAGGAAGAAACCACACTGTAGTGAATGGACAACACTTAGTGAGCTGTGCTTCAAGTCTACTCCACATATGGAGACTAGCTGTACTGCATTAGGTGTCTGCCCATACCCCAGAGACCGCTTTTCTGAAGTACATCAACAAGAGGTTAACATAGCTCTTGCTATGCTGCTGTAAATTGGCAGCCTGCCACAAGTATATGTGCACAGGAAATATTATTACAAATGAGAAAATATTAGAAAAATAGCAACTTCTTGGTTTCCAAATGTGTCCCACCAACACCACACAGTGCAGAAAACAATTACATGTTTTACATGACATGACATTTATTTTCTTTTACTCAAACCGAATAATGTTGTCTTGCTGTGATGCAAGGAATTCCTTGTCACCATCTTCATTATCCAACTTTCTCCTTCAGGAAACTTCTTCTCCATTTCCACCATGCCTCTCTCAGTTTGAGCAAAGGATGATGTCCCTTGCCTCTCTTCACCTTCCATGTCCTTGTCTGTGAGTGTGACCAAGCTGATGTTGTCCTACCTGGAGGAATATGATGCTGAGTCATTTTTATAAATGCGAACATACTGACCTTGGTTGGGGAAAAGGTTGGTTCACCTGGCCCTAATAATGGCCCCTGCTGAGCTGAAAGCATGTCTGTCACTCTCACTAGATGGGGGACAGCTGAGATATTTAAAGGCTACTGCTGCCAGTGATGGCAACACTTTCACCCTATTCTGGCAGGAAAGAAGTACCTCATCAGAGGCTTAATGTGCCTCATCAGCCATGTATGCCTTGACTAATCTTGCTACTGCCTTTTCCCTTTCATCAGCAGCCCATGTGTCCTTCTCCTGGGCCTCACAATCATCAACACCAACTTGCAACAAAACTGCCAAAAGTAGATTGCATGATATATGTGCTTTTTTACATGCAGATGTGCTACTGTTATATCTACCCTCCATTCCAATTGCCTTTCCCAATGCTCCTACCTTTCTCAGGGTAAGCTGTCCATGCTGCCTTTTCAATACATACTTCCCATGTGCCTTCTTTTGTGAGAAGTTTTTGATTATATACGACCTGGTTGTGTCCCCATGAA
The DNA here is from genome assembly GCA_016271365.2 of Neoceratodus forsteri. Classification (NCBI taxonomy): domain Eukaryota; kingdom Metazoa; phylum Chordata; order Ceratodontiformes; family Ceratodontidae; genus Neoceratodus; species Neoceratodus forsteri. The sequence goes on from CM057455.1 coordinate 1,509,970,694, forward strand.
GGACTGAAGACAACTCACATTTGTATGGGGGTGGGGTTCCGCATGGGTTACACTTTAAATGTCACTTAACTACACTGTAGTTATAGTGTAACTACACTGTAACTGCATTGCAACTGAATGTGTCACCAGTCACCTCAAAATGCCTTTGCACATTCATATGGCCTGGCTCAGCACGCAGAGTATGAGTATAGCCTAACTGAGGGAGTCAGTGTCCCCACATACACTGGCTGTGTCACATGATTGAATGGGCTGAATATTACAACTAAGCCATCCATAACCTCCACTTTTCAGTAGTTATCAACATGGAAGGTCCTGAACTCTCCTAGCTTGTACACAGAAACATAGAATTTGATGGCAGATAAGGACTGCTTGGCCCACCTAGTCTGCCCATTTCCCTACCTAATGCACAGGCTGCAGATCCCAGTTAACTAACAGACTACTTCCTCCTACCCCCCACTAGAATTGCCTTATGTCTGTCCCATGCATTCTTGAATTCCTCCACTGTTTATGAGTCCTCTACCTCCTCAGGTAGGCTGTTCCATGTATCCACAACCCTCTCTGTGAAAAAATACTTCCTCACATTACCTTTGAGCCATACCCCATTATCTTCAAATTGTGCCCCCTTGTTCTTGCACATCTCTTTTTCTGAAAGATGCTACTATCTTGGACTCTGTTGATTCCCTTGATGTACTTGAAAGTTTCTATCATGTCCCCCCTCTCCCTCCTCTCCTCGAGTGTATACATATTAAGCTTCTTTAATCTCGCTTCATATGTCTTCTGGTGCAAGCCCTGCACCATTTTAGTTGCCCCGTCTGGAAAGCCTCCATCCTCTCTATGTCTTTGTGGAGATGGGGTCTCCAGAACTGGACACAGAACTCCAGATGGGGTTTCACCAACTGTCTGTACTGTATGCAGCAGCATGCACTCAGACAAGTCCATATTAGTCATTCATCTTTTCCATCATATATAACTTTGAGTTCCACCTTGTTATAACCTATTGCTTCAACCAGTGATCAGGCAGACCATCTCTTATTTGCAGGGCCCATAGCTGGTCCCTTGCCTTTCCAGACCTTGCAAAATCCACACAGAGTCACTTAATGTTTATAGCTTTAACAACATTTTACCTGTTGCTGCTTATAGTAAACCCTGTCTTTCATAAGAGTGGATGCAGCCATGTGTTAATCTCCTCTAAAACTGAAGACAAAATGTTGCTTGTAGTGTGTGACATGGGAAGCATGGCATGATACAGCACAGAAGATGGGCTGCTGCTTCATCCAGTGCTTTTGCCAGTTCCACCCATACAATATAATATTTAGAGTCAGTGGCTCAGTAGGTAGCACACTCGCCTCTGAGGCCGGGAGATCAGAGGGCTGTGGGTTCAGTTCCCACATCTGGCACTTGGGTTAATATCCCAGTACTGACACTGTAGTGCAGAATCAGGGGGATGCTGCACTTCTGAGGTGCTGTCTTTCGGATGAGATGTTAAACTGAGGTCTCATCTGCCTGGATTGGTGGTAGTTCAGGTGGATGTTAAAGATCCCATGGCACTTATTGAAAAGAGTAAGGGAATTTCCCCAGTGTCCTGGCCAAATTTCCCTCATTCACTAAAAATACCACCAACATCTTAATCTGATTCAAGGTCAGTTGGCATTCATCCGTATCCCCCTCCTCGGGTCGTGCCTGAACATAGGCAGGATTTGTCTAGTGCACTTACCCGGTCAACAAAAACTAAATAAAATAAAATAAATAAATAATAAGTTTCACTTGGTACACAAAAAAACAACATGGCTGACCCTGAAAGTTCCACCCCGTGTGCGGCTACACTACTGTATGAGCTCACAGCGATTGGACTACTACTCTACTACTTGACATGTCAGTGGTTATGTGGCTAAAGTAACTTGATGAATGCTGCTTCATTATGCATGTTTTACGGCATTTTCAACAACATTCCTCAGTTCTGGAACTGCCTTCTATGAAAATAAGCCGGTGGAATCCCTCATTTTCAAAGAACAAAAATGGTAACAGATCTATGGCAAGCATCTCTACTGTTGCCACATTCAGTTCCTGAACACATGAGGGAATTTGCACTGCCTGATCAGAATGCTGGTGATTGTGTGCTGTACTTTATTGGGTGGTGCTTGGTGGAAAAACTTTACATGGGCACTGCATTGCTCAGAAGTCATCTTCTTGCCACCAGTGATTAAAAAGCCAGTGATTTTTGGTGTGCTGGATTTTGGCGCTGATAATGGGGGTTTTGTAAAGGTATGGATGGCAGTACTGCTGTAGCTAGTATTGCTGATGGATTGATTGCTGCTATTAGGAGTATAGTCAATATCCTCCTCAGTTAAAACATCCTCAATTAAATTAACCTCTTCCCCTCCTTTCCATGTGGAGGGTCTGTGGTACTACCGCCCTCTCCACCCACTGCTAGATGTTGATGCTGCTGCCTCTTACCCAGGTGCTTCCTTTTAAAAGGAATGTGTTGCTCACTAGAGCGTAAATGAGATCCTTTCTTGCCACAACTTACTTTTACCTGGCACATCTGGCAGATTTCACCATTGTGGGGGATTTGATACCATTTATTGGACCAAAAAAGATTTCCAATAAAAACTTTAAGCTTTCAAACCTACAGGTCATTCTTCAGGAAGAAACTGGCAGGTTGCTTAAAAAGAGTTAACTTTAAAAATACCAGAGCTTACACATTTAATGACTATAGACAATTTTTTTGTCATTGTTGGGGTTAATTATAAAAACTCCAAAACAAGGAATTTGGAAGGATGTAGCATTATATGGAATACAGAAATGAAGATGATGATGACAATGAAATAGCAGAAAATACCAGGGGCATAACAATGAAACACAGAAAAATAGATTTTGAAGGCAGATAAGGTACGCTTTGCCCCAATCCAGTCTGCCCATTTCCCTACCTATTTGATAAGCTGAAGATCCTACTTAACCAACAGCCTACTTCTTCCTACCGCCCACCAGAATTCCCTTGTGTCTGTCCCATGCATTCTTGAATTCCCTCACTGTTTTTGACCCCACAACCTCATCAGGAAGGCCGTTCCAATGCATCCACAACCATCTGCATGAAAAAGTACTCCCTCATATTGCCATTGAGCCATTCCCCCCATCGTCAAATTGTGCCCACTTGTTCTTGCACATCTCTTTTCTGAAAGATGCTACCCTCTTGGATTTTGTCAAGCCCCTTGAGGTTCTTGAAAGTTTCTATCATGTCCCCCCTCTCCCTCCTTTCATCAAGGGTATACATATTAAGCTCCTTTAGTCTCTCTTCATATGGTCTCTGTTGCAAACCCTGCAAAATTTTAGTTGCCCTCTTCTGGACTGCCTCCATCCTGTCTATATCCTTGTGGAGATGGGGTCTCCAGAACTGCATGCAGTACTCCAGATGGGGTCTCACCAACTGTCTGTACAGAGGGATAACAACTTCCTGTTTTCTACTGATGATGCCTCTCCCTATGTATCCCAATATCCCCCAGCTCTCCTAACTGCCTTCTCACGTAACTTGCCTATCTTTAGGTCATCTGATATGACTATCCCCAAGTACCTTTCCATTTTTGTTGTTGTTAGTACCTCTCTCCCCCCCCATTGTGTACTCTTCACCTGGATTTTTGTTTCCCAGGTGCATTACTTTGCACCTATTTGCAGTGAATGTTGGCTGCCAGACTGAGTGATATACTGTAATTTTGGCAGTCAGACATTTTCTAACAAAAAATTCACTTATTGGTTTTGTTATTTTTTGTCTTTAACATCATTCACTTTATTTTTTGTTGTCTCCCAGGAAAGACTGAGTATGAGGTTATCTTCATTGCCTTCATCTTCAACCACCTCTTCCTTCTCACTCTTCTCCACTTCTGCCACCTACTCCACTTTTTGCCAGTCATACTGCTGCTCCTCAGCCTCTATTTCTATAGGCTCCACTTCCACAGGCTGCATTTTCTCTCCATCTAAAGGTTCAACCCCATCCCCTGTATTATCCAGCTTCTCAGACTCACATGTCTCACATACAGTAGTAAATTGTATTTCGGGGATACACTGATATTATTGGTGGTGTGGGTATTAATGGGCATGATGTAATTTTTTGGCTTTCAGTCTGATTATCTCCAGTCCATCATCCTAGATTCATAGTAAAAAGAACATGGCCATATTATCTGCTGTGAGTTTTTCACTGTGGACTGCCTCTGCCTGCTGCTTTCAAACTGCTACCTGTAGCTCTTTCCTGCTGCTGCCTTGCAACCAGGAGCCTTGCCTTTTATTATTGTGATAAGAAAATATTGCCTTACACAATGCTAAACACCTTCCTATTTCTGAAAGGATTAAATCTCAATTTAATTTAATTTCCTTTTTTGAGGCAGGAAAAGAAAAATGAGCTAATGCTACTTTCAAGTGCATACAGAGTGAAAAGAATTTAAGTGACTTGCTCAGGTTCTGGAAGTATTGAAGTGATCAGTGTGGAATGTATAACCAGAGCTCCAAATTAACTTGGTATTCTAGACTAATCTCAGTTATGCAAAATAAAAAATAGCTGCTTCTGCTACTGCCATTGCTGATTATAAAATGCACAAATATTAGAGAAGATTTGAAGGTACAGTCAATTGGCAAGAGAACTGAGAAACAGAATATAGATTGCCCTTCCCACACTACATGTTCTGTGCTGCAGAGTAAGACTAACCTACATAACAGCACAGACACAACACACTCTAAAATGTTGACCATAAATAGTAAAAAAACTAAAAAAAAATAATAAAAATTATCTTCAGTTGAAGTATATTTGGTTTTGAGAAAAAAATAATTGCTTTTGGGGGCTTTCACACCAAATGAAATAAGTTCTCTCTTAGAGAACTCAGAGGCCGATCCTATCTCCTCACATCTGCTGGTAGGACTGCACAGAGCACAGCCCTCCCACTTGGTTTCCTGTTGCTTAGACACCATGTGACCTTCTCACATAATAATTCATGTATTCTGAGAAATTCACCTGGAGTAAATTTCATGAAGTCTTAAACTTTGCAACTTCTCATAGGACTATATTGCATGCATAGTTCAATTCTGCATCTTTGAAGAACTTTACAAAGTGTGCGATCTTCATGAAGTTCTAATGAAGCAAAGCTTTTTTAACTTCACACGCCCCTTGTCTGGATTTCATCCTCATCATCATATTATGTTTCTTAGTGACAAGTAAGATGCAGTTATTGAGCTGAAGATCAAATACAAAGGCAGCTTGAGAATTTACTTATATAAGATATTCAACATAACAGGTTTCAGCAAATTACAATTCCACATACTCAGTCAGTTATCATAGGCATGGGCTGGGGCCTATGATACATTATTGGTACACCAATTTCTAATTTGGTTAGCCTTGTAGTCTGAATCGGCACTGTGCTTTATATTGCTATTAAAATGAAAGTACAGTAGATAAATGAGACCCATTGTTTTCTTCACATTTATCAGTACCTACCCCACAAAATAATTAGTAGGTTGTGCAACAAATGAAAATTGGAATATGGTATGTGCTACAAATACTGTATTTCACTACATCTCCTTTCTTCTAGTAGTGGATAAAAAAATGTTTACCTTATACATCCAGTTTCCAGCACAAACCACTAGAGCCAAAAATTGTTAGCACTTACTAGGCAGAAACAAAATCTCAACAATCAATAATTTATGTTGATCTCCTGTAATATTGGGCATTCAGAATGGAAATGTATAGACCACTTGATCATGTGGTTTGCAAAATATATTGGATTATGTTTGTTCTGTTCCATGTGAGCACATTTTAACACTGTAGTGGAGATTTCATATTGCTGTCATATAGGAATGTTAGTATGCTGAACAATACACTATTAAGCAGGCTAATATACTGCCCAACTCTGATTCCATGTATAAAATGATTGATGGACACCATTGGGATGGCACTTGGTCTGAGTGGTGCCACAGAAGTTGTTATCCAGCCTTTTCTTCACTTTTTAATTATCCCCCATCCATGTGGATCTTCTATGCCTTCTTTTTTATGGCTGCAGTGGGTGGATCCCTGTAGACATCTTGCATAAAAAAGGTACCCAGCAGTACTTCAAAGCATTCTTTCCCAATGAAGAACATGTTGGACTTGCAGTATAATCTCCAAAGCAAGATAACTACACCAGATAACAAAGTTACTTCCCAAAAAGCAAGAAAAAACAAAGGGCAGGATTCATAAAGAAACCAAAAATCCCACAGCTGAGAGAAAAAGGCCTGTGGCACTGTGGACATGCAGTTGCGTGATATTCATAAAAATATTTTGAGCAGGTGCGAATTTCAGAAAATCTCCTCAGTCTAGTCATGAAATTGTGCATGTTGAAAACTGCTAGAATTGGATCCACAGCTGCAGAAATAGCTTAGGAGGCACAGCAACAGTGAACTTAATTAGCTGGAACAGCAGACTTTAACAGAGCTGCCATAGAATGAAGCTGAAATCACCCACAAAGAGACCAGCAACCAGTCCCTCAACTGGGACCAATGCAGCACCACAGGTACCAGTAATACCATAGCACCACAGTGGCCAACTGTCACTGCTGTTCCTCCCCCCTGGGGTGTTCCTGTTGCCTGCAGGGGTAGTACTCACTGTAGGCTGGCCAGGCTCTACTGCCTGTGGGGCTTCATCATGGGCTGCACTGTGTCTGGTGGTTGTTGCCTGTTGCCATATCATGGCAATATGTGCTTTTTTGCTGTTACAGCAGCCACTGTTGTACTATCTGGGATGCTATTACCTGTGCCTCACCTCCACCTTAATTGATTCCAATTGCTGGGGCACTACTGCAGTTTACTGAGGGAGAGTTACACCTCATTCCACTGTGTGTAACATTTTTTCTGCAGCTGTGGAAAAAAACTGGTTGTGAATAGCCTTTCAGGGGTTGTGCCTTACTTATCTCACACCTTTTTTTCCTCAGGGACTTCCACAGCTGCACATTTTTCCACAGTCCTTAGTGTTGTTTTCCTCAGTTGTGGAGGGTTTTGTGAATAGCACCCAGTGCAAATTCTCTTTGTTTCCATGGCTACTGCAGTTTTGGGGACTTAGGGAAGGTTTTGCACCTTCAGAAAGCTTTGTGAATCCAGCCCAAAGTGTGTTTCCTTTGCAGTTGCAATACCTCTTCTACTTTGCCAGAGTCACATATCAATCATTAGTTCAGAATTCCTTTACATAAAATCCCAGTTCTGTCTGTAGGCAGTAAGGGTTTACAGTACTGTGCTGAATCAATCACTGCAATGCTTTTTCCTCCTAGGTTTTTAAATTTCACACATGCACACTCTCTCTCTCTCTCTCTCTCTCTCCAGAATTCCTTTACATTCCAGTTCTGTCTGCTTATTCTCCTAGTGGTATTATAGAGAAATTAGATTCGTGTCATGTGATTGGTGTACACATTCCAACCTCTTTTTCCCTCTTCTATATATATTTTGCCCTTGCATCATAACCACAGTCTATATATTTGTTCAGGGATTGGATTCCCCACTCATGCCACTAATCTTATTTCTTTACTGAACTGTAATTTAATTTCATCAACAATCAAGAGCACATAAGCAGCTGCAATGGACTAGATAAGTTGGGCAGTGAATATAATTAATCATGTTTTACTTTTTCATTTTACATTTATCACTCATTTTTATCTTTATTATTACAGCTTGTAGCACTGTGTGTTAATTTGAGCTGCATAATTCACAACCTCATAGTCTCCTCACACTGGGAGGTTTTGGAGGTCAGAGGGAGACAGATATAGCCATGTGTTTTAGAAAAATAAATATCTCAATTTATATCTGTATTGATAGTAACCACAAAATGAGATATTTACAAAAGTAGAGCAAGCAACATCTACAGTATATCATACATTTCTATTCCCTGCCATGCATTTACACTCACCCCATGACTAAATGTTCTCTAATTGTTTAAAAACTGTTTTCTAAATCCATTTTAGTGAACACTAAGGGGCAAGGTGACAGCATTGGCAACCATTAATGAATAAAGAGCACAAATTTTTTATTTTTTTATTTATTAAATTCTCGGATTACAAATACCTTTGAGCAGAAACTGCTCATTTACAAAGGTTCCACGTCAAAGGATGAGGGTCAACATACATACAGAGGTAGTAAAAGAATGCCCAACAAACAACCAAAACAACTAGAAGTAAAAATAAAGATACTCAGTTATAACATACTTTGAGATAATATTCATATAATGAGCAGCTTGAGTAGGCAGCGGCTGCGTAATAATAAGAGATAGAGGGCACCATAGGCAGTTAGTATTGCAGGCGCAAGGACCGGGAGAGGAAGTTGGCAGGCTAATGGGCCACTGTCCGATGGTGGTGGAAAATGTCTTGTACCAGTGTAGATGCAAAGCAGGAAAGGAGTCACAAGGAAGGCTCAGTGCCAGAGGGAATGAGACTGGGAAAGGGAGGGCTGTGAGACATGAGTGAACTGGGAGGTGTTTAGAGAGATCTCTGTTCAGAGAAGCAGTCACATTGAGTGGTAGAGGTGAGGTAAAGTCTGAGATTCCTTTTGAAGGGTCAAAGTGTAGTAGAGGAAAGCACTTCTTTATTGAGGGAATTGAACCATTGAGCGGCTCTATAGATAAAGGACTGCTGACCCATGGAGGTACAACATCTAGGAACGTGAAAGGTTAGAGATTGGGCACCACGTGTTTGTTGAGTGCCACTGTAGGTAGTAAGGAGTGAGCTAACACCAGGTGGCATGAGACCGAGGAGAATCTTTTTGGTAAGTAAGCAGGTCTAGTATTGTATTCTGCTGAGTAGGGGTAGCCAGCTGGCCTGTGCATAGAGGTCACAGGTGTGAGTTTGTCAGGCCACACCTGTTAGTAGTCTACAGGCTTTGTTGAGAGAAACTGAGATCCTGCGGAGGGCACTTGTTGAGGCAGAGCCATAGATGGCAAGGCCGTAGTCAATGATAGAGGTGACAGAGTTCTATATGGCTAGTTTAAGGGCATCCGCAGGCATACAGTGCTTGTGTTTGTGTAGTAGTCCAATCCGTATATTGGCGGTCTTGGCAACAGTGTCAATATGCCGACTGTAGGAGAGGGTACTATCCAGGGTAATACCAAGGTACTTGAACTCCTTGACATGTTTGAGTGGATTTCCAGCATGGTTCTTGATGGTGAGGGACAGAGAGTTGTGCCTGCTCCATCAGTTACAGAAGGACATGGCTTTAGTCTTGCTGTGGTTCAGGACAAGTTTATGAGAATTGAACCAGTCTTCAATGCGCTTGAAGTCGAGCTGCAGCTGGGATTCAAGGACTGTAATGTCATGGTGGCTGGAAAGCAGGACTGCATTGTCTGCGTATAGTAATATTTGTTGGTGGCAGGCACTGGGGAGATTGTTGATGAAGAGGGAGAAGAGTAGAGGGCCCAGAATAGACCCCTGGGGGACTCTGGAGCGGACCGGTTTTTCATCCGAAGAGATCCTGCAATCCTTACATGTTGGATCTGATTATCAAGGTAGCTGGTGAACCATGGGAGGGCATCACTGGAGATCCCAGTGGAGGACAGTTGCTTGAGCAGTAGGGGGTGGTTAACTGTGTCGAATGCCTTGGTAAGGTCTATAAATACTGCCCCTCCACAATTCCCTTTGTCAAGCATGGCATGGATGAAGGCTGTAAATTCCAGTAGTGCAGTGGTGGTGCTGTGCCCTTTTCTGAAGCCATGCTGCTCTGGGCACTGTACATTGTACTTATCCAGGAATTCAACTAGTTGATCCGACACTATTCGCTCCAGCACTTTAGATTGTGCGGGGAGGAGTGAGATAGGTCTGTAATTGGTGTGGAGTGTCCTATCTCCAATTTTGTGAACCGGTGTGACAGTGGCTTTCTTCCAGAGAGAGGGGAAATGGCACAATCTAAGCGAGAGATTGAAGATCTTTGTAAGTGGTTCTAAGATTTCATCGAGGACTTGTGCCAGCAGTTTCAGATCAAGGGAGTCACCACTGTACCCTTGTTTGCCGATGGCCTTTTGAATGTATTTTCTATCTACTTGTGGTTGAACCTCCTTAAAAAAAAACTTTGGGGTTGTACGTTCTAGTTGGGGGTAACTTGGGAGGAGCTGGAGGGGAGGTCATTGAAAAAATTTGATGGAAGGACACTGACCAGGTTTGCAAATGCTTTATTAAAAGTGCTGGTGATGGTACCTAGGTCGAGTGTAGGAGTGCCATGAAGGTTGAGCATAGTCGGTGGTGCTTTACGATCCTTACCTGTGAGTTCTTTCATGTTGTTCCAGAATTTTTTCCCTGGCCCCAAGAGTTGGTCAGAGCCTCTTTGTAGTAGCTGCGTTTACCATTCCGTATTTTTCGAGTGCAATCATTTCTGGCTGCTTTGTATAATTATATGTTTACTTGTGTCAGAGTTGCATGAGCACAATGCCAGAGGTGGTCTCTGTGCTTGAGTAGAGTTAAAAGGTCAGTAGTAACCTAGGGGTTGGTCTGTCCTTTGACCTTCATCTTTTTCACTGCTGCATAGATGTCACTGGCTTCGTTGAAACGTTTGATAAATAGGTCCAGAGCTTTGTTGGTATCACTGAGGGAGTCAAGCACTGCCCAGTTCAGCCTGGTTAAATGGGATTTTAACAGCTAGAGGTGCCCTTGTTTGATAACCCTGGCATAGATAAGTTTGGGAGGGGGCTTGTGGTATTATTTTGACCAAGAGCAGATGACAGGCGAGTGGTCACTTATTGTATCCGGGAGTACAGAAACATTGGAGATGCGCTCAGGGTGGTTAGATAGAATCCAGTCTAGAAGCATAAGACAGCCTGTCCTATAGTTACACCTAGTGGGGGCATTGACCAGTTGAGTGAGGCGATGCGCCGCAGCTGCATCCTTATAGTTAAATGTTTTCATTCAAGAACTGCACTAACAGGGTTACTGTCCACAATTGTTAGTACCTTCTTTTTTAAACTATTTTTACAAAGTTGCACTACTCAATATATTAATAATTCGACTCCATGTCCCTGTTGCATTATCCCCACTCCCATTTTATTGGGTTCTCTGGACCCTGTTAGTGCAGTTCTTAAAGGAGAACTTTTGCACTCTTACTAGCTTACGATAGCCAGTGTAGTCACCTTTCCCCTTAATAAAGTTCACTGAAATGGATTTAGAAACATTTTTTGAAAGAATTATAGAACATTCTGTCATGGGACAAGGTACATGCATGGCATGGAATGGAAACATGTGATATAGTTGTTTCTTACACTACTTCTACAAACATGTCATTTGGTGGTTAATTTTGGTACAGATATCAATTGTATAGTGTAACTAGGGTTGCTTAAATTCCAGGATGATAATTCTATCAAGTGAGAAGTTTTTTTTCTAAAACACATGAGCATACCAGTCTCCCTCTGACCTCCATGACCTCCCACTGTGAGGTTGTGAATAATACAGCTCAAATTAACACACAGCCTTACAAACAGTAGTGGTAGGTAAGAAAGAGAACATGTAAAAAGAAGAAGTAAAACATGATTAATTATATTCACTGCACAACTTATCTGGTACATTACAATTGCTTATGTGCTTGTAATTGGTGATGTAATTAAATTACAATTTTGCAAAGAAATAACATTAGTAGCTGGCCCAGTGGTGTACAGGTCTGAGGCACTGGACACCTTACATCTTGTCACACCAGCAACCCTGATTCAGGAATGAGCCTGGGGTGCTGGGGTTGGCTGGGGAGGGAAAGGATTGAGCATCTGCTGGCCTGCTGTCCTTTCTCAGTGAGGGAGGACTGCCTCTCCCACTGAATGACTGCCACTAGCTGCAGGTGTGATGGTAATGTGGGTCTGTGGATGTCAGGGAAAGGAGGGAACTACAGGATTCCATGGGCAAGTGCATGCCTCCATGTACGCAAATCTGGCTTGCATGCCCCAGTGCACCGATGGGGACAGAAAATGGAAAACTGGAAACAGAAGTAGGTCCCATGATGCTCCTACCATACTTCCATCCTGAGGTGTCCACAGGTCCAGAGCCAATCTGGATTGTTGCACTGGGGGGGGGGGATGACCCTTTGTCCTGTACATATATAAAAAAGGAAAAAAAGAGGCTGAAATGTGCAACTCTATCATATGATGAAAATCTCATCACTTTACAAAGCCAATAGTTTGCAAAGAGGGGATAGTATCTGGATGGAGGAACTACAGTCTCATGGATGTAAGCTTTTGATTAATATCCAAATGCTTGTGCTGCTCAAAAACACACATAGTATGTGTTTGCTATGATACCATCTTTCTTACATATTTGTCACTACCATCACCAATATAATTTTGCAGCTATATTGACTCTGGCTAGAGTTTGTTTTCCTCTGGCACAGTGCAGCTGTAATATGTTCCATTTTGTTGAACACACTAGTTCAGTTGTGGGCATAGATTTTGGAAACCTGGCAGCTTGCCTTGTGTTCTGATCTAGCATGTGAACTGTTCTCTGAGATGGCCATACACTGAGGAAAGAATGTCTGTTCCTACTAGTTCTGTTCTGAATAGCATTTCCATTAGCCTTCCAGTGTGGTCTGCAGAAACTTGACAATCATTTGGAATATGCATACTGTATGGAACTATACTGATACACAAGTGTACCTTTAGATGTAAGTTACAACATTTTTGCTACTAAAGGTGGGTGAAATTAACAAATTCTGAATTTTTGGAACTTTCATAAAATTCCCTGAATTTTTGTGAAATTTTGTGAATTTTTGCAGAATGTTCTAAACTTCTTTGATTGACCATAACGTGGTCCATCTTAGAGCTAATGATATGACATTTGGCACACATGTTGTCCAATGCAGGCCCTAATACCTTTCCAAGTTCTGTGACATTTAGATGAAGGGTGAGGAAGTTATAAGGGCTTATGTCCTAGCAATTTAATATTCATGTGAGAATATCTGAAAATATTTCTGTGCTTACAACGTAACCACCTTCGGAGCTACATAATTGAAAACTTACATGCATACTTTCTTGGAAGAGTCCTAGAAACTGCTAAATAGAGATTGCAAGGTTTAACTATGACCTACCTCCTGACATGACTTCCAGAGGCTTGCTTCCAAACCTGGGTTGTCAGCATGGCAGCATGACCTTTTGATACTGGACAATGGTGGTTGCCTTAGAGCTCAACATTTAGGGTCAACGAACCTAACATTGGTGATAGTCTGTTCTCTAGCTTTAAGCTTATAGGGGCTTAAAATTATGCAGTTTCCATAATTGCAATATATAATTGTAATATTTTGGAAAGTTCAGAGGCTTATAACTCAGTCACCTCTAAAGCTAGAGATCGGAAACTTGGTTCACATATGTATGGGGATGGTTAATGTTACCATACTAAACTTGGTGCAATTTTCACAAACATTATCAGTTTACGTAATTGTTACCTGTAATTTTAAAATTTATGAAAGTTTGTGGAGGCTTATTACTCAGTCATTTTTAAAGAAAGAGATCCAAAGCTTGTTACACTTATATATGGGCAGTGAACCAGCCAACATACTAAATGTGGTGCAAGTTGGACAAATACTCTTAGAATTATACAAAAATAGCCAAAATCACAATGTTGGCAAATGTCATGACATTTTTTTTGGAGTAAATGTGTGAAATTTCATGGAAGCAAAATCAACATTTTGCCAGAATTCCACTGGCAGAACATAATTTTCACCCATCCCTAGCTACTACTGCTGCCTGTGGCTGGAGTTCCAGCTGATCTACCTGTGGCTGAACTGCAAAACAAAGCAGCATTTAGTATCTATCTTGCAATGATCTCATAAAACATATTATACAATGCCAAGAAAGAATGCTAGCATCTGATTGGTCAGACTGTGACTAGACCTGTGATGTTGTACTGGGATAACATCACGGGTCTAGTCCCAGCCCTCTGATGACCACATCAACTGTTAATGAAATCACTGCATGCATCCTGTTAACCACTACAGCTATCCCCTGTGGAAAGCCCACTTCTCTTCTTTTTACCCACTCACAGCTCGGTAGCCACCAACAGTCACAACCACACTGGCACAATGCTGCTCCCCCCACCCCCCATATTCCCCCAGACAGAAACATGTTTTAAATGAAACAAAAAAAAACGTTATCTGAAACGGTATTTTCATCGCATTGGGCTGTAGTGCAAGCACTTTCAAACAGCCGCTCATTGCTCAGTGGGCAGACTGCTCAATTCCTTCAAGAAATGGTCACACTGCTTTCACCCACTGTAAGCAAACAGGGGAAAATTAAAACAATGCAAAGAAAGCCATGAACAAAATGTCTTACTACAGTACCTCTGATCCGTTTTGAAATAGTGTGCAATACAGGAATTGGATTGTAGTTCCTAAACTCATCTGCAGATCCTGATCCACTTTTAAAACTTTGTCGCTTTCACATAAATAATTTAAAAAAATATTATACGCCTAAAGCCAATCCACGGAGTACAGCAGGACCAGCTCAAAGAAACACAACTAAGTACTTCCCTTGTTTTTTTTGGGGGGGATGGGGGTTCTCAATAAACAAATGCAGAGAATCACAACACAAGGACAGATCAAAAAGGGAATACACACAACTATATAGGTGCGGCACCACCTGCTGGACAATGCAGATACTAAGGATTTTTTTCCAATAGGTATACCTCCACTAGCAAAAAAATGTAAGAAAAAAGTATTTTAAATGTATTTTTCACATTTTCATTTTCTTAAAACACAATGAGCCATTGTATAATAGCAATAATGCACTCCAGAGTGTGTGTTGTGCTGAGATAACGTCACTTCTGGGGTCATTGGATGTGTTCAGCCTGCGGCCTCATGCCCAACCACCCCTGGCATGACGTTATCCCAGCACAACAAACACCCTGATGTGCATTATTGCTTAAGTAACATACTGTAGACAATGCCAGCAGAAAAAGACCATGGTCTATCCACTCTATCCTGTTTTACTCTACCCTACCCTAAGAATTATTACCTATATTGGGTTTTATTTTCTACACTGTCCTGAATGATGTTCATTGTCTTACTACTGCCCTCCTGGGTAACTATTAAGCCTTTAACTCTGCCCCAGCAGGGTTTAAAACCATTAATGACTTTGGTTCCCACTACCTCAGTTGGCAAACTGTTCCATGGTTCAGCTGATCTATCCGTAAAATAAAACGTTCTCAAATCCTTTCTGAAGCTATCCCTCCCCCATCAGCTTCCATGAATGCCTCCAGGGTCTAGATTTGCTATTCCTGTTGAATAGTTCTTAAGAGTTTACATTATTTATTCCTTTCAGGAACTTAAATGTTTCTTTTATATCACTCTTTTGTCACTCTTCTTTGTTCTGGTGTCCAGTGAGTACATGTTTAATGTACTAAGCAGATCCTCAAAGGATATGTCCTGCTGGATCCGAATCATAATAGTTACCCTATATTGCACTGTCTCCAGCCTGTCCTTGTCTTTCCTTAGGTGACAACGCCAGTACTGGGCACAGTACTGCAGGTGTGGCCTCACCAGTGATCTATAGAGATGTAATAATGCCTTTTTCTTCCTGCTGTCAAAACCTCTCATTAGGTACTACAACATCCTGGTTGCCTTATTGTAGGCCTTGCATTGTCTAGTTTGTTTAAGGTCATCATCAATGATGACTTCTAGTTCCCCTTCCTCAGAAGTATAAATTTGAGTAGAACTGTTTTGGTGATGCTACACTGTTCAAGATGTTCCATTTTGTTATTGTTCATATTTAATTTACATGGCTAAATTGACCTTTTTCAGGGTTGACTTGAGTTGGTGGAAATCATTATGAATGTTCCAATCTCCAAACTCCCAAATAAGGGATCTTTTTTTTTTCCCACATCATTTATTAGTCTAGGGTGTGAATGTAACTGCATTGTAGAGGTTGTGAGTTCTGCTCTCATAATGGCAATACAGATGGAGTTAAACATTTTAGTAAATTAGCAAGGGGTTTGGGCTGATGCAAGAGCAGAGCTACTGTGAGTAATTTCCCTTTCTAAAGAAGAGTAGGAAATAAAGGTTGCAGCATTAAACAATGGGCCCGTTTCCGGGCTGTGTTGCAGAGAAATATGCAACAGTTTCACAGTTTCAGTTCATGAAATCTATTTGCCAAGGGTAGCCAAACTAACATGGCAAGTCACATAGTCATTTAAGGTTGAAAGGGTCTCTAGGTCCATCTTGCCATCACCCCCCTCCCCTGCTGCATAATCTGGGGTGATTATGCATGTTGTGTAGCCATGTCCTAATTTACTTCTATTACATTTTACAGTTGGCAAGAGGCATCCTGTGAAATTATGTGGCGTACTGAAAGTCATACAATCAGTTAATGGCCTTGGTAAGATCTGAACTTGGGTCTGCTGGTTCCCAAACCTGTACTTTAACTGTTAGACCACCCTTCCTTCTCTACTAGAATTTAAATTTATTGCTGGTGCTAATATATTCACAGTGTGGGAGAGATACTGTAGTTAAATAGAAATACATTAAGTGGATTTTAGGGACCAAATTGAAGTGAAAGAAAAAATTAAATATATGCAGACTGTATAGGTATTGCTAGCATTTGATCAGTATTCTGAAAAATGATACATACTTGCTGTCAAACAGCTTCATACGACTTCCACGAAGGCTGTAAAGCACACATGTGGCATAATCACTAGAAACCTAATACATTTTGGGAGTTTGGCAGTGCCATGGCAGACAAGTGAGGCAGAACAAATGTGTAGGGGGAGAAATATTTAAAATGAAAAACTTGCATTTGCATAGCACTGTCTCAGGTGTACGCTCCTTGGCAAACTTATTCAGGATCACTTAACTGTGATGGGTATTTAGATGCATTTGGGAATAACTGAGCTCAGATTTGATTTGCGTCTTCTCTCAATTCCCCTGTTCCTTCAAGGAGAAGGGTAGTTCAGTATTTCAAGACACAGACATTAAAGTGTACTTTAACAACTGATCCCCCAAACCAAATTAGTATCCAGAGATTTTGCTTGTAATTTCTCAGCCTTCTCTTACAAGGAGCTGGTTTGTCTAACAGAATTCTTGTGATAAGTGTTTTTTTTTTTTGCATCAATAGCAGTTCTGAACCTAAAACATGTCCTGCCCCCTCCTTCACTAGCACAACTCTTCTAAATACTTCAATTGTTTCATATAGGCTTTATATGTTTAAAGACATAAACTGAATAAGTCTCCATTTCATTGAACATTCAAATGCTAGTTGCCTTTGCATAACTATGCTTGAAAGCCAACCAATAAGGACAGAGATGCCACCAAATATTCAAGAGTAAGCACTTCAGACATTGTATTTCCTCTGACGCTGGAGTGTATCACAAAGAAACAGCTACTGCAATGCTATTTTTGAAAAGCATATGGACCAGCCATCTAACGAGTATTATTAGTCATGTATTCATGTGCATTGAACTTATGAATTTATTGATTTCATTTCAAACAGGGGAAAGTGAAGGGAAGGAATCCCTGATGGACTCAGACTTCATCCCTAGTAATGATCAGTTTGATCTAAACAAGTGCTGGATGGGTGCTGAGATAAAAAAGAGAATGAATCAACTGGGAGTGAACACTCTGAAAAATGTATGAAGAGCTTAATTCAAATCACTGAAGTTACCATGAAATGGAAAAATCAGCAATGAAAACATTGGTATCAGATACAATTGATACCCACAGGGCATGGTGAAAAACTACAGTCAGGGAAAAATACGAAGGACTAAGTTTGACAGAAATGAAGATGGGCATTATTCATTTGCCTCCAGCTGTTGTCATCACACAAAACAACAGGGATGTTAATTACTTTCATTACATTGCAGTATTATTAAAATTGAAAGTAATTTGAAAGAAGCTGTAAATTATTTGTGGTAATGTTGTGCATTCTTATGGAAGTATACTTGATGGCATTTTAGTGCAAATATATTTTAAGAACCTGTGTTATTAATTACACATATAACAACAGAAGTGGTACATTACATAAAATAACTAAAGAAGGCATAATACTGTAGTTCCTAGCACTCAGTGAATCATGATACATAACCAATACTCTTCATACCTGCATTACACATCTCAAACATCATTCTGAAGTATTATATGATTGTCTGCAATTTGATTGGTGGCCTTTAATCTCTGTTAGAACTGGAATAGGCATCACATGCTTGATGGTATATAACCATGCTTCACAAGATATACATTAGGGACCCATCATTTGCTTTATAGTGTATTACTTAGTCTAGCCCAGCGAGCATGTAATATCTCATTTCCAGCAGGGTCTTTCCCACTTTTAGAGGAGGGTGTGCAACAACACATAGAAGTTAGGCAACTTGCTCAGAGTGATAAGGTAAGTGACTTTGGTGAGATTGATTGCATATTGGTTAATAAAAAAGTGCCTTTGGTTATAGAATACTAAAATATATATTCTACAACAGTACTATGGTATTTTATAGAGCATTTGATCATTGATATAGTAATGTATTGTAAGACCTGCACCATGTATTTCTAGTTTTTTTCCTTGTAAATACCATCCAGTGAAGTGGAAAAACTCTGCAATTTGCATAGTGTGGTGCAAATTGCATCAATTCACAGTATACAATTCATACCTTTTGGTGATCTTTACTATGTGAATTACAACAATGTACCACCTTAGATTGAATTGTTAACCATAAGCTGCATTAAAAATATGCTGCAAAGTGTGAACTGCAGCAAATTTGTATAGTACATATTACACAAATATGCTGTGTAGTGTTTAGTATGCAGATGTATTGGAATTCACTGGCATATTGTGGGTTTACAGCACACTCTTGTAAAATAAAACTAGACAGTTGCTTCACATCATTCAAGCACAGAGAATTTTTCTGGGTAAAATAAATTGATCAATATTAATTAGAAGATTTAAATTAATTCTAGGTATAGTTATACACATGCTGAAAGTTGGGAACCCAGTGAGGTTCAAACCAAGCAAATGAATGGACTGTTCCTCTCTGAGCAAGTCATGTAAGAAAGAAAAAAAAAACATAGAAACATAGACAACTGTGAGCAGAATAAGTCCTTGTGGTCTATCCAACTATTATGGTGAGCTTGTACACGTCCTCTAGTGAATCAAGCCCTCCTACAGGATGGTCTTAACCTCCTCTCTAGTATTTGCATTCCATATATATATATATATATATATATATATATATATATAAAATAATCCTGAGCTTTCCAGAACTTTCTTCAATCTCACATAGCTAATCTAATGCATGTCTAGTTGCTACTGAAAACTATATGTAGATTATAAAGTGATTTTAAATATTGCACACATGACAAGTACTATATACATTGATTTCCTTTTTAGGTTTGAGCCCAAGAATGCCTTAAGTTACATATATTTAGACATTTAAGGTTCATTTAGTGCACTCACTTACCTTTTTGTGTGGTTAGTCAACAGCAGCAGGAAGAAGACTGCTAGCAGTTCAAACAAATTCTGGTCAGAGACAAAACAGCTGCTAGTGAATTATCTTGATAAGGGACATAGACACACATACAGTGGTGTCCCCAGGAAGAAATGCACTTTTAACACATTCTGCAGTATGCTGCAGCAGACCCACTGAATAAAGCAATGTAATTCCAATGGCAATTAGTCCCCTTTGTCATGCAGGAAACTGTGGCATTCACTTCATCCTGGCAGTGTCACATTTTCCTGAATGACAAAGGGGATTAATTACCATTGAAATTACATAGCTTTATTTTGTAGGTCTTCTGCAGCATTCAGCAGAGTGCTGCAAAATGCTGCAGAATTGCCTTTCATGCTGGGGGATGCCACTATACATACATTACCTGACCCCTTCTTCAATTGTCCTCTCCTCTGTCCTCACTTGTATATTCCATAACCTCCATCCACTCACACATCTCCTGCCTGCTCTATCCATTATTTGCCTCTCTCTCCAATAGCAGCTCCCCTGCCCCCACCTTTGCCATTTAGCTTCCAGTCTCCATTACCAAATTGTGTGCCAATTGCTATCTGATTGATCCCCTGTCCTTCATCTCTGCCAATTAATGAGTCACTCAAATCACCCACACAGATTTACCTGCTCTCTCTTTTGTCTATCACCAGATTTCCTGGCTCCCCTCCCACCACCACCCACACATGGTAATCCCACATTTCCTGCTCCTGGGTCTGTTTTCTCCCTTTCTCTGCAACCACCTCCTTGGTGTAATCTGCTGCAGGATCTGAATCATGTGCTACACCACTGGCCAGGGGTGAAGGCAGCTAGATGCCAGGGATTACTTGGATTAGAACTTGCAAAACATCTACTTGTAAGGATAACCAGACAAGGTAACTGCTGATCAGAGCTTTTCTTATCAACTTTATTACCAATGTGCCTATCTCTTGTTGCCACACCCCATCTCCAATCCAGTCTCCTACTAGTTGCTGCAGTACTATACCTCATTCTTCCATAACTCCTTATCCACTGGCTTACTTATTTCTAGCTGCCCATTTTTCAGCATACTCTGGGATGGAGTACAGGATAGCTGAGATATGGATAATTATAGTTAGTTAAAACTTTATTTTTATACAGGAGGAAACTTTAGGTACAAAGGTCCTATTTACAAAGTTGTCCTGTGCATGACTGTTGTCAGCATGCCTGGCAGATATCAATGGAAGCAGGTCCTTCTGCCATTTTGGTTCCAAAAGTAATTCCCTCCCCCAGTTCTGTTCTCACCCATCTCCCTCTCCTTAAACCTATTTTTCCTTGTAAGTCAAATTGACTTACTGCATAGTGTCAGCTAGTGTAATTCTTGAGCATCTCACCATACTATTGGTATTTAATTTCAAGGTCACTTCCTCATCCCCTCACTCAGTTTCTGTTTGACAGCATTTGCCCATAATATAACATGGAGCCACCTACCAGTATTTGTGATTCTGGGAGGATTTTGATACCATCTTGGATACTGGAAATGGCAGTGAAAGGAGGGTTTGTCACAATCACTGGCCCTCATTCTGTCACAGTTCTGGCATGCTTTTGTTTGGTGGCATGGATGTGAATGAGTTGAGATAGTGATTTGGGAAGGGTATGTGTCTTTGTGTTTTTTGGTTTGCAGCTGGTGGGATGGGGGTAGGAGTTGCTAAGAAGGTTAGGGAAGGAATGTTTATTAATTGTTTATCCAAGGTTGTTGTGGTTCAGTTGGAATGGATGGGGTGGGATTCATCATGATATTGGTTGAGGCTGGTTTGGGCAGGGAAGAAGATGGGATGGGGTGCTATGAATGAGTGGGAAATGGGAATGTGCATTTAAAAAATACTTTTCACTGTACTTTGTTGATGAAGTGCATGTGTAGCACAATGTTGGGCACTTTGCTAACAATTTTTCAGCAAAGTAAAACTTAAAACAACCCTAGCATTAAGTCTTACCTCTACCTGACCACTGGATGTCTTTTTTTTTCTGGCTCTCCACACTAGCATTGAGCAGAACTAGTTTTGATCAAAATTAGTCACCCAAACTTGGGTGGCTTGACAGGAACTGAGTTCAAGCTAAATCTTCCTGCTCTGGCTCAGAAATGGATCAGAGCTTTTGTTCTGGAAAAAAAAAACTTCTTTTTTAAACTTCCTCCCTCCACTCACCTGCCTATAACTTTAAGAAAAAAACACCGAAGTATTTTACTTTGCTCCCCCTTTTTGACAATAGATGACGAAGGAGGGGAAGATGGGAAACAAGCTAAGACGTCCTTGGGTTAGATTTTCAAATGTCATAAAATGGGCAAAACCCCTAATTAGGTCGGTTGGGATTTTCAAGTCATAAACTGTAATGCAACTCTTAATTAAATTAGGTAGGATTATCAAAAGTCAAAGCACAGGACTATTTTCAGAAGCTGGACTTATCTGTAGAATTTCCTGCAGGGGGAAAGGAGGAGGTGCTACTTCACTGAGAGGGTGGTGGAACCATGGAATGCACTGCCCAGGGGACTAGTGGAGGCAGAGTCTGTGGAGGGGTTGGGACAGGTACAGGGGTAGGATTGTGCTGGCAACATCCAATACAGGAGGAATATCTTGGACTGGGAATGGAGAAGCCCAAGGGGTTGGGGGGAACAGCAAGGTCAGCTCCCAGGTTGGGGGCTGACCGAACAAGCAGACATGATAGATCGTTAGGTCTATTCAGCTGGTATTTTAGTATGCTGGTATGTTAGTATGTTAGTATGTTTATGGTACTTTACATCCAATTTTTTGGATAAATACATGATAATAAATAGGTGTAAATAAATGTCCAGGTTACATTGCCTCTAAAATTGTGTCCACACACATTTACGCTTAAAGGAGAACTAAAGTCAAAATTTACAAACCCTTCCCCAAAAGAGGTGTGCAGAGTGTTTTGATTTGTAGGTGTACTCCTAGTAAGTCCTTCCCTTTATTTACTGAAAGGAGTTCTTTCTAAATATGCTTGCTGGTTTTATGGCCCGTGGGGATCATCATGTTCACATTTTTATGGCACCTCTTGTTCCTACAATGCCTCCTGTCCCATTTGACAGTGATGCATCTAGGATCATTGATTCAGAGAGTAACAGACTGCTGCAGCAGCAGTCTACTGTTAGGATCCTGATAGTCTAACTTTGACTAAATATATTTGTCTAATACAAACTTTCTGTTTTCTAGGTATGTATCTAATTCTAGCCAGCAGAAGAGAATGTTTTGTTTTTAAAGCTTTTTGTTTTATCAAACTACATGCAACCATTAAAAAAGCACACAAACCACTTTAGGTCACAAATGCTATAATTGGTGAAGACTCAAGCTGTTTCCTTAATCTCACCTCCGAAGGGACCACCACCACTGAGCCAAGCAAAATAGCATCCCTTTTCAATAAATACTTTGGTGACCTCAACCACTACAAGCTCAGCTCTGCTCCTACCCTGTCTACCCCACAACCCCCAGTCTCCAACCCCAAGTTCCATTTTAGATGCCTAACCGCTGCTGAAGTGGTCAAGTTAATCAGAACAAATGACCCAAGACCATCCAAGGGCGCCGACAACATTGACTTCAGAGTTCTCCATTTTGTCTGTGGCTCCCTGGCCATCCCTCGCAATAATATCCTCAACCACTCCATCTGCATGGGGTCCTTTCCTAAAGCATGGAAGTGCACCATTATTAAACCTCTGCACAAATCCAGTCCCAAGGATCTAGTATCCAACTACTGCCCCATCTCTCTCCTTGCCCCTCTCTCCAAAATTTTAGAGAAAGTGGGTTTCATGCTCATCACAATACCAAAACTGCCCTCATCAAGTTCACCCACTCCACTGACAAAGCCAACAACAAAGGCCTGTACATTGGAACTGCATTCATAGACCTCACCAAAGCCTTTGACCCAGTTGATCATTAGGACCTCCTCCAAACCCTGGCTGGCTTCCATTTCTCACCAGATGTCTGCCTCTGGTTCAAGGACTACCTAATGGGTAGATCCCATTGCACCATTCCTGGTGGTGTCCTCTCCGAATCCTGCCCCATCAAATATGATGTTCCCCAAGGGTCCATCCTGGGCCATCTGCTCTTCTCTCTGGTCGTTAACTCCCTACCTGACATCTGCACCTCCTCTGAACTCATTCTCTATGCTGATGATGCAGCCCTTTTCTGTCAGGACAAAAACCCCACCATTCTCATTAACAAACTCCAGTTCAATTGCAGCAGACTTCATGCCTGGTTCACGTCCAAAGGTCTAGTACTCAGCTCCAAAAAAACTAAGTTCATGGTTTTCTCCAGCCCCCGCAAACCCCTTGGCCTTGACCTCTCCCTCTATGACAACCTTGGTAACTCCATTGAAAGAGTCAGTGAATTCAAGTACCTTGGCTTACTCCTGGATTGCCACCTCAGTTTCAATGCTCACACTAGACTAACAATCAAAAAAGCTCACCAATGCCTCAGTATCCTCCACAGAACTAAGCATTATCTTTACAGGGAATCCAAATCCCTTCTAGTTTCCAGCTTCCTACTTCCTGTCTTTGACTATGGTTCTCTTGTCTCTTTCCCCCACCTCTCCACAAAAACTTCTCCAGACTCCGAAGCTCCTACCACAATACTATCCATTTTTCCACTGACCTCCCTAAACTCACACACCACTGTGACCTTTATCAACTCACTAGTCATCCCTCGCTTGAGGCCCACCTCAGTTGCAAGATGGCCACCTTCTTCTTCAAACTGTCCTGTGTGCTGCTCCCTGATTGCCTCACCTCTCTCTTTCAGACAGCTGCCACCACCTGGACCACTAGACTGTCCTCCACTCTCTCTTTCATGGTTCCTTTTTCCTGGACCACTCAAGGCCAGAAAACACTCTCCTTTTTGGGACCCAAGCTCTTCAACTCTCTCCCCCGGGAACTAAAATTCTGTCCCTCCACAAATGCCTTCAAACAAAATATCAGGAGACATTTCTCTCTCACACATTCCTGCACCTGTTCGCAGTTCTAATCTGGTTCCCCTACTGCATTCTTTTCCCCTCACCCTCTGGTTATCCACCTCTGGCACTTACCCTCTCTTTCTAACACTTGTAGTACTGTTATTCCACCTCAGCTAGTTTTTTGATTGCACTTAAATGTTTGTTTCCCATTGTTTATTATATTATTGTGAAACCCTCATAGAATGCTAATGTCAACTTTGTATTTGCTAAATCACCCAGGTTAGTTCTTGGTTACCCTTTTGTCTATACTGTCCTGATTGGATATGTACCTTGGTGTTAACCCTAGCTGTAAGTTAAATATTTTGGCCTATGTCATGTCACATGATTGTTGTATGTAACTGACGCTTGTGTAAACATGCAGCAATGCTCACATGCCTTTCCAATACAACCAATAAAAATGAAAATGAAAATGAAGAGTAGACCTCTCAATTATCCCTCAGGTATTTACCATCTGAAAATCTAGCCTTCATTAGAGCTCCTTGAACAGGGAGAGCTACTTACAATCATAGCTTTACTACTACAACATTGATAAGAAACAGCTCTTGTTGAATGAATGGTCCTGGATGCATCATTGACACATGGAACAGGAGGCCCTGTATGAATAAGAAGAGCCATAAAAATGCAAACATAGAAACTCCTAGGGGCCATAAAACCAGCAAGCTAATTTAGACAAAAAATCCTTTCTGCAAAAAGGAAAAGACTTACTAAGAGTTCACCTACAAATCAAAGCACGCACTCTGTACAACACATTTGTTTTTGTAAATTTTAACTTGTGTTTTTCTTTAAACAATGCAAATTGTTCATAGCAAAGTTACAATTTTAAAATTTGGTCTTAGCTTCAGTATTGCTATTTTTGAAAATTGGACATAGGGGCAATTCTACTGATACCCAAAGTTATACAACAGAAAACTGCATTTTACATAAACTTTAATTAAAAGAAAAGTATTGTTTCCTGGTCAAGTTCAGTTGTTGCCCTATCCCTTGCTGTGTACCACTATGCCAGAAGCAGAGCAGAGCACTGAGGAGTTCAGAATGATATTCATTCTTTCTTCTACACAGTAATAAGCAACACGTGCTCATATATTTCATCATATATGAACTCCTATTGCTTATTGCTGTCTATGGGACTGCATGTGTACAGTGCAGATCTCCTCATCACACAGTACAACTACTGACATAGTCATGTGATGCAAGGGAAAAGGGTAAATGAGATAGCCCTGGAAAAAAGTTAAAGACTACTGAGCTTGCTGCCTATTAGGCCTGTCCCAATCAACTGTTGGCAGTTGAGGAGGGAGCAAAGGTTATTGCCCTAAACAGTACAGGTGGGTAGGATGATGGGATAGAGAAAGGGTCTAAAAGTGAGTCTGAGGAAGAGGAGATTGGCCAGATGCCAGTTAGTGTATGCTTTCTATTTGGATGTATTGCCACATGAAGACAAATTGGGTAGGGTGGTTGTCCAGTAAAGGAAGTATGGCCTAGTGATTAGAAATGAGGTGTGAACCCAGAGACCCAGATTTGAACCCCACCACTGCCACATACAGTAGAGTGCTAACCGGAGCAACTCATTTAACTTTCCTTTGCTTAACTGCTCTGTAATTTCTCTGCTATTTGAATCTTGTACACCAAATGGCAGCAACATTATCTCCCCTCTTCTCCAAGATTGCGAGGAATTTTGGTATAGAGGTTGTAAAAAATACATTGTTTTTTTATTTACTATTTTACAAGCACCCCTCACTCTGGTGTGGTGAATATATTGCCTTCAGGTTGGATTTATCACTTATCATGGAGCTACGGGCATAGTTGGATTTACTGCCTACTAGTTTCCCCATTTTTGTTTTGTGACCTCGACCCTACAGGGATGCTGGCATTTGGGCCAAAGTCCCCAACATGAGCATGTGTTAGCACACTCACAGGATACATAGCACAACATCCCTCTCTCCCTGTGTCCCCAGTACTCTACCAACTATATGTTTACAGATGGCAGCAGTGCTGCGAGATGCAACTCCTCCCTGGGAGGACAGCATCCACTGGGATGCTTGATCCTTCTCCCCACTGGCTGGCCCCCAAATGACTCAAACTCATTCCCAAACATGGGTCAAAAGCATCACAACCAGCATCCCTACCACTGCACTGATGGGCTGGCTATAAAATGCATTGTCTAGAACTAAACTGTATTCTGTTCAACAGTCTCTACAGCTACAAAACTGATACATTCCTTTTCCTTTAGGGCTTAGGATTAAGGAGGGGACTGGATATCAATTTGTCAGGTACAAGGGGAAGGAGACTGGCAAAAAGCTGGGCATGCAAAAAGTAGGGTGGGCAAGCAACAGCAAGCTTGAGCCACACTAGTAATGGTCAAAGTAAGCATTTTTGTCAGTTTGAGCAGTTAGTTTAGTGTATAAAGTGTTTAACTTGTATGTAGAGAACAGCCTTCAGTAGCCATGTCTCAGCTCAATTTTTGGCTCGTAGAGTCAAGCCAGACATGTGGCTGGGCTCTGGCTTGCCTCTATGTGAAAAATCCCTGGCTTGTCCACCTCAAGCTTCAAGTGGACAGTCAGATGACAGAAAATAAGGGTGGCACTCAGGAAGTATAAGGAACTGCAGATGGAGGAAGATAGGGATGTGTACCAGGTAAGACTGAAAGAACCAGTAAGGCAATGAGGGGGGCAAAGGCATGGACAGAGGAAATGATAGCCAAATGTGTAGCAAATGGGGATAAGATTTTTTTCAGATACATAAATGAGAAGAAGAAAGCAAGGAGAGGGATACTGAGAATAAGGAGGATGACAGAAGGACATTGCAGAAAAGGGGACTAGAGATGGGTGAAGCGGCCCCAATTCACTCAGCAAAGTAATTCGTGGAGTGAAGGTGAATTCGTGGAGTGCTCTGCAATGCAAAGCAGAGTACTTCGCATTATAATGGGTAACGCAAAGTCCATTGAGAACAATGACTTTGCTTTACTCTGCCTTCCCAAACCACTACTCCACCAATTCTTAAGTTGAAGTGCATTGAAAACAATGTACTTCACCTCACTTCACCTTGTTTTTAAGCTCCAAAGGTGAATTTTGCAGTGATTCATGGGATTTCAGGTCACATGAGCTCTAGATTGTTCTGCACAACCTCAGTTTGGGGTAGTGTGTGTAGGAAACTGTAGAAGACAGTCTGGTCTGAGAGCTCTCTGCGATTCAAACCTTCTAAAAGCTGTTAAAAAGGCCTTTTTGAGTCTTTTTTTTTGCTGAAACTTTAGTTCATTGATTATAGGAAACCCTTCTGTGCTCATATCATCGAGCATTTATTGTTTGTGTGTAGATTTTGAATGTTAATGTACAACATTCAGTCTGTGTACTGAGAGACAGTGGAAGTGTGCTTTGGGGTGGGGTGTATCCGTGATGTAGGTAGATTAACTTGGAGGAAAAGACAGTGCTTTCTGTTTTGGTGATATTTTTCTTGTATAACTGTGTTAATGTAAACACAGTAACATTTTCAATAATTCTTGCCATTTTTTTTGCTGATTATTGTGGTTCAGCAGTGCATAATTTTAGTTTGCTTAAAATATGTAGTTATATTACTGAAGTTTTCAATTTGCTACGCATTACTTAGTATGTGTGTGAGTATGTGTGTGACGCGTGTCATCAAATCAGACACCTTTTATTGTGCCACATAATAATTTCAGCAATTTGAACCTACTATCCACTGCAGCTGTGTGATTTTTGTACTTCTTTGTGGTATCTTTACTTGCACTAGTATTAGTGACTGTTACTGCAGCAGTGCAGTACACTGCCCCTTCCCCTGCGGCCCGCCCAAACCAGCAAAGGTATTCTTTTCCAGATTTGAATTTCTGATGGTGAGCACTGGTTAGGTGTTGTGCCTTTGCATCTGCATCTCTTTAGTGCGCAGCGCAATCTTAACCTGTCTGTGCATTTGCATCTCTTTACCGCTCAATCTCCATCTGTAACTTAAGTCAGTTGTTTCTTTGGCTTCCCTTCAGAGTACTGGATAGGTGTGGTGCATAATTCTGCATGAACATTGTACTCATTAAGTCAGGACCATCATCACAAGTCACTCATGATACAGATCAAGTTCTTCATTATCACAGTCACAAATGCAGTCACAAATCACTATTCACGATCAAGTCATGAAACACAACACTCATTTTTTGACTAGTTATTTGGATGAATTGTAATCATGTTTTGAAGTATCTCTCCAGGCTTCACCACCCTGCCATTGTACTAATTAATGAGTGCTTTTAAGTCAGGGAGTTTTTGCTACAGCTCATCGGGGAAGTACAGCCATAGGCATTTGTGTTCCCAATATAGTTCCATATTGTTTATCTCACACCGTTGACACCGAATCATGTTCTTTATCATCACAGTCACAAATACAGTCACAAATCACAATTCACGATCATGTCACAAATCTTCACATTAATTTTTTTACTAGTTACTTGGATGTATTGTAAGCATGTTTTGTAGTATCTCTCCAGCCTTCACCACTCCACCATTGTACTCATTAATAAGTGTTTTTAAGTCTGGGAGTTTTGTGCTACAGCCCATCGGGGATGTACAGCCATTGGCATTCGTGTTCCTTCCCGTACAGCATGTGAGTTACAGTACTGTAAGTAGTGGTGGGCGAAGTGGCCCCAACTTGCTCTGTGAAGTGATTCACTGAGTAATGTGGAATTTGTGGAGAATTCCACTATGTGAAGCAGAGTACTTCACTTCATAATGAGGAATGCGAAGTCCATTGAAACCAATGACTTTGCATTATTCCGCCTTCCCTAAACCACTTCTCTACCAATTTTAAGGTGAAGTACATTGAAATCCATGTAATTCACCTCACTTCACCCTGTAATTGAGCTCTAAATGAAATTCTGCACTTATTCATGGATTGCAGGTCACTTGGGCTCTAGATTGTTCAGCACAGCCTCAGTTCTGGCATGGGTAGTGTGTGTGCAGTGGTAGCTGGAGACAATTTGCTCTCAAAGCTCTGCGATTCATAACCTCTAAAAGCTATTTAAAATGCCTTTTTGAGTAATATTTTTGCTCAAAATTTAGTACATCAATTGTAGGAAACCATTCTGTGCTCATATCATCGAGCGTTTATTGTTGTGTGTGGATTTTGAATGTTAATTTAGAACAGTCAGTCTGTGTACTGTGAAGTGTGCTTTGGGGGGGCGTATTTGTGGGGTAGGTAGATTAACTGGGAGAAAAAGGCAGTCTTTCTGTTTTGGTTATATTTTTCTTGTATAACTGTGTTAATGTACACACAGTAATATTTTAGTAATTCTTGACTTTTTTTGCTGATTGTTGTGATGCAACAGCGTACAATTTGTTTAAAACATTTGGTTATATTACTAAAGGTTTTCAATTTGCTATGCATTACTTGAGTGTGAGTGTGTGTGCGATGTGTACCATTAAATCAGACACCTTTTATTGTGTTACAGAGTAATTGCAGCAGTGTGAACCTGCTATCCACTGCACCTGCATGAATTTTTTATACTGCTTTGTGGTATCTTTACTGGTAGTGGATTGTTACTGCCATGCACTAATCCCCCAACTGGCAAAATGTATTCTTTTCCAGATTTGGATTTGTGACTTGTGAGCACTGGTTAGGTGTTGTTGTGCCTTTTCGTATGCATCCCTTTCGTGTGATTCACAATCTTAATCTGTCTGTGCATTTGCATAGCACCATTAATTCTGGGAGACTGCATTTCTTGTTACACTCTCATTTCACTTCATCAGCACTGGGGAATTTTCTGGAAAAAAGACAGTAGCATTTTGGGGATGCACAATAATTCTGGTGATGCTGTGTGTGACCTGACTACTACACACATGACTGAGTGCATCATTAACTCTGGGAGACTTTGCATTTCTTGTTAAGCTCTCATTTCACTTCATCAGCACTGGGGAGTTTTCTGGACATAAGACAGTAGCACTTTGGGGATGTGCATTCATTCTGATGGCTGTGTGGGTGGAATGCTCCCAATATTGTTGTCACTCCACCTTACTTCGTGTTTAAGGGAGAATGACAATGCAAAGTAATAATAACAAGATGAAGTGAGCCTTTCATATGGGGCACTCTGTGTAGTGAAGTGTCCACTTCGCGTTCACTTCACCGGTGGATTTTAAATTCACTGCATCTCTAAAGGGGACTAGGAAAAGCAGACATCCCAAACAGGTACTTCTGCTCAATCTTCACAGTGAAGGAAGGGGGAAAGGACCACCAGGGAGCAGCAGGGACAAGGTGGGAGCTGGACCCATGTCCATTTTCGGTGGAAAGAGTCCTGAAAAGACTTGTAGCTCTGAAAGTGGACAAGGCTATGGGACCAGATGGGATACATCCAAGGGTACTCAAAGAACTCAGGGAGGATCTGCCTGTCCTGCTGATGGCCTTATTTAACAGCTCACTGGTATCGGGCATGGTCCTGGAGGACTTGAGGAGAGCGGATGTGGTCCTGCTACATATGAGTGGCAGCAGGAAAGAGGCTGTCAATTATCGGCTGGTGAGCCTTACCTCAGTGGTAGGGAAATTAATGGAAATGCTGTTTAAGGAATGGTTGGTAGAGCAGCTTGAATCAGGTGGGTTGCAAGACCAAATGCAGCATGGA
The DNA here is from genome assembly GCA_016271365.2 of Neoceratodus forsteri. Classification (NCBI taxonomy): domain Eukaryota; kingdom Metazoa; phylum Chordata; order Ceratodontiformes; family Ceratodontidae; genus Neoceratodus; species Neoceratodus forsteri. The sequence goes on from CM057455.1 coordinate 1,510,001,702, forward strand.
TTTACAGGATGGAGATCATACCAGATGAACTTGATTGAGTTCTGTGACTGGCTGATCAGGGAAATATATCAGAGAGGGCAGTGGACATAGCCTATCTGGACTTTAGCAAGGCCTTCAACACTGTGCAACACAAGAGACTAATTAAGCAATTGAGCAGCTTAGGGTTGGGAGCCAAAGTGCTGAATTGTGTTAGAAATTGGTTAACAGACAGGTGACAGAGGATGGTGGTTAATAGCAATCACTCTAAGGATAGAAGAGTGATCAGCTGGGTGCCACAGGGCTCAATACTGGGACTGGTCATCTTCAATGTTTTCTTAAGTGACATTGTAGATAAGCTATAAGGGAAGGTATGCCTTTTTGTAGATGATACCAAGATCTGTCATAGGATAGACAATCAGGAGTGGGGTAGAAAGAATACATAGGGATTTTGGGAAACTAGTTTAGTGGTCAAAAACATGGCAACAGGTTTCAACTCCAAAAAGTGAAAAAATATACTCCTAGGTCATAGGGGCCCAGGAACTGAGTATAGTATGGGAGGGTACTGTCAATCAATAAGAAGGAAACAGACCTTGGGGTTATTATATCTGATGACCTCAAAGTGGCAGGGCAATGCAACAAAGCAGTGTGTAGGGCCAGTGCTATGGTGGGATGCATTAGGAGAGGTATCTCAAGCAGGAAGCGGGAGGTGGTGTTGTCACTGTACTGTTCATGTTGAGACCCCACCTGGAGTTTTGTGTCCAATTCTGGCAGAGGCACAACAGAAAGGACATAGATAGGGTGGAGGCAGTCCAGAATAGGGCAACTAAAATGGTGCAGGACTGCATCAAAAGTGCTACAAGGAGATACTGGGGGTCTCATGATGTAACCCCTGGAAGAAAGGACAGAAAGAGGGGATATGATACAGACTTACAAGTAGGTAAGTAATAATTTATTGATCGACTTTTAGTCATTTCAATTAAAAATAATAAAATGTACAAATTACAGTTCTACATAGGGAATATTCAATACGTTATACAAGGATATACATCTTAAAAAAGAGAATACAACATAATACCTAAAAGATCAAAGAGTTGTTCCATATGTATTGCATTATTCCACTTAGATTGTCTTATTCATTTCTTAAGTTATATTTCTGATATTTCTTATTTTATTTATTCTAAAAAAGTAATTTGCTAGCCTGTCTATGGTTCATTCATCCTCTGTATGTAATGGGATTGAAAGAAATGTATCTTTTCCAATTTCTATACAACTGTTCATAAATGATCCCAACCAAAATTCTCTTTCTTTTTTGTACCATGTATGGTGCCACATGATGTGGGATAAATTCTCAATTCCATCATAAGAGCAGCTACAATTTATGTTGCCGCTATCCATCTTTTTGTGTCTAATCCATAAAACATTGCTGTCAATCCTTTCAAATTTGTACATTAAAAAATGTTTCCATAATTTGTGGTCTTCTAGTTTATCCAGATAAAACTTTTATCCATAAAAATGTTTATTATCTGAGAACCATTTTGAATATGCAGAATTTCTAATATGCTTCAAATCCATTTGGATCCAATAATTGTTAATTCTCTTTTTCACATATTTTTTATATTTAAGATTTAGGGTTATCTATTTCTTTGTTAGATTCTCCAACATAAGCAATTTACACTGAAAAAAACACTTACAAAGCCAGATATACCAGGAAGACTGGTTACACTTCATTTAATGCCACTTTCTTTTTTCTGTATAACATAAATAAGGAAGTTTGTGTTCCTACATTCAAGAAATTTTCAATCAGTAATTAAAACTTCCACAGTCCATCATGGTATTAACATTTTCTATTCCCAGCTCTGATCTTATACTGTATATGAGGTTGAGCAAGAATGATCTAGCGCCAATAGTGTTCTTAAAACTTTAAATACTGAGCTGGTTAACTTATATCTATTTCCCATATTCCAGACCTCATCACCACACAAAAGTTCTAAGAAGTACTTTGCTTGAATCGCCTTTAAGAGAGGCTTAATTGTAAGACCCCCATATTTATGGTTAAAACTTGCCAATCCTAGTATTTTTTTTATGATATCCAGAGTTTTTTCAATGTCGGAATTCCAATGTCCAGTATTATCAAAACAAATTCCAAGATATATATAGTTATTAACTACTTCAATTCTTTGGTCTTTTACTTTCCAACTACCATTTTTTTTTAGAGAGAGAAAATCATAACTTTAGTCTTAGGCACGGTTATTTAGAGCAGTTGCATATGGCACAACAGAGTTGCACCGACGCAAGTGTGGAATTGTGCCAAGGAGCCATATTCTGCAGAAGCCATTGTGCAGCGCAAAATCCATTGTGCCAATGCATGACTATAATGTATGCAGTTGCAAGTGCAGGGGGCGTTTCCTTTGAATATCCAGAGCAGTTGCATATTCAACCATGAAACCATGGCACAAGTGTGGAGCAAATCGAAGTTGCTCCTACCAGACTTGTTCCTATAAATACAGGGTGCAAACACACAGACAGCAGTTGCACCAGGAGTGAGAGTGAGAGGGAGAGAGATAGAGACAGACAGACACACACACAGATAGACAAAAGATCACACACAGAGGGAGAGGAACAGAGGTGGTGCGGGAGAGGGAGAGATGGGCAGAGAGAGAGAGAGAGAGAGAGAGAGAGAGAGTGAGAGACAGAGACACACAACGTCTGGACCAGGGTGGCACACAGCCAGCAGCCAACCACCCCAGGGGACAGCAGACAGCAAGGGCCATGGATAGTGCACACTTCTTGATGGATGCAGTAATGAAGGGTGTGAGGGAGAAGGAGGAACAGTGACGTGGCTGAGGAAGGGCCTGTCGGTGGTATGCCTGACACAGGTGGTACCGTGTCTGCATCACCTTTGAGAACTATAGTGACACTGAGATCATGGGACAGTACCATCTGAACAGGGTCATTCTGAGGCAGCTCTGTGAGCTGTGCAGTGAGGAGATGCAGGCACCTACCAGATGGAGCCATGCCATGTCTGTGGAGACGAAAGGTGACTGCCGTCATGTGCCTGATCACCACAAACACCTTCCAAAGACCAATAGAGGACACCACAGGTGTCACCCAGTCAGCCAAGTCCCGCCTCCTCACACAGTTCCTCAATGCTCTGCTGCCACGTTCTTCAGAATATATCCATTTCCCGAACACACAGGTGGAGTGTACAGCAACCATGCAGGACTTCACAGGATGGCAAGCATGCCTGGCATAATTGGGGCCTTTGACTGCACCCACGTGGTCATCTGCATGCTACCTAGTCCTGAGTGTGTGGCATATATAAACAGGAAGGGGAGCCCTAGTGTCAACTGCCAGGTGGTGTGTGATACCATGGGGTGCATCACCAATGTCTGCACCACACACCCTGGGAGTGCACATGACACATTCATTTGGCACAGCTCTGCACTGTGCCACAGGTTTGAACATGGGGACATCCTCATGGGCCACCTAGTGGGTGAGTATGGCATGGGAAAGGGGTGATGGGCAAAGCAGACCTGGGGATGGGGTTGGGCAGGGTGTGCATGGTGGCGTGGGCACCAGGGACAGGCAAGGGGTGCAGCACAGAATAGCAGAGGGCTAACCATGTCATTGTCCACACAGGTGACAGCACATGCCTGCTGAGGCCATGGTTGCTTGGCCCCTACTGATGCCCATTGTCCCCAGCAGAGGAACAGTACAGCGAGGCACACGCCAGCATGCGCAATGTCATCAAGCGTGTATTTGGCATGCTGAAGGCATGGTTCCATTGCCTAGACAGGTCAGGTGGTGCCCTACAGTACAGTACCTCAAAAATCTGTGGACTATTCCTGGCCTGCTGCATACTGCACAACATGGCCATTGACCGTGGGATAGGTGTCCAAGCTGATGAGGGTGACAGTAGTGGGCATGATGGAGGCAATGGGCCAGAGGGTGGTGGACAGCTGCAGCAGGCATGACACCACTGTGACACCATTGCACAGGAGCACTTTGGTGAACACAGGTAGGTGGTGAGGTACACATGCATAGGCCACACAAATGGGTACAGCACACATGCAGGGATGTGCATGGCAATGGGCATGCACACTCAGAGTCATGTTGCAGGGGTAGGCGAGTCAGTGGCACATACCCACACACAGCAACACACACACACACACACACACACACACACACACACACACACGTGCGCATCCATCCACCCAGGCATTGGTATGTGGCATGGATCAGATGCATTGCACCGGTGCACAGGCGCAACCAGTGCTAGACTGCTCTCATCATTCCCACACCACATGGTCTTGCAGCCAGGCAAGCACACACACAGGCAGCGTGCGGCACGACACACGGGGTGACACCAGTGGTAAGAACACACACACACACACACACACACACACACACACACACACACTGCCCATGTGCTCACAGGGCAGCAGCTGCAGACTGCAGTCAGGGTGACCCAGAGATCAGGGCTGCTGCACAGAGCCATGGCCACCAAGGCCATGGGGATGGCTGCACCAGGGCTGATTGGCAGCCACAGGCTGCGCATTAGCCGTGGGTGTGTGCAACAGCCCTCCAGAGGTGGAACCATGGGACCATGACCATGTCCTCATGGCAGTGTGCAGGTGCCCAAACAGGCCAGTCCCAGGCATGCCTGGGATGCCTACATCAGATCCCAGCATCGACTGTGTTGGGGTCACCTGATGCTGGGATCCATGGGGTGGACAGTGTACTGCGGTAGTCACCTGTGCATGGTCATGCTCTGTGGCAGCCAGCAAAACAAAGTCATCCGTGATCGCACTGGCAATGTGATCCAAGGATGTAGTCATGACCTTCTGCATGCATTGCATCCCCACCAGGATCTGCGCAGTGCCCCTTTCCTGCTGCTCAGCTAACTGGTGCACCTCTGCATGCAGTGCATGCACCCCAGTGGCAAGCAGCACCTGTTGCTGAATGGATGCCCACAGCAGTCGGGTGTGCTCAGCCAGATGGTCGGAGTCCTGGGGCTACCGGGTGGGATACCATTCCTCTTGTGGTGACTGGCCATGCTGCACAGGCCCCCTCTCTGGTGGACGCTGCACAGTGGGGTCAACAGGGAGAATGGGCACAGTAGGTGCACTGCTAGTGGACCATGTGTCCGGCTGCCTGGTGGCACCAGCAGCCTGCTGGCATCACCCATCTGACTGCTGTACACTGCCCTACACCTGCGCAGCTGCACCATCACCACCTCAGGGCACAGCTGTGGCAGCACACACCACTGCATCCGAAGTGGTGGCATGCAGCTGTTCCGCTGCTGAGAGAGTGCTGGGCATGGTACCTGTGTCTGATGCCAGCAGGGGTGACACACCCACAATGTTGCCCATGCTGTCCAGGAGCTGTGAGTAATCATCATCGGAGTCAGACCCTGCCCTGATCTGTATCTCTGCACAGATGACACCAAGGCAGGTATCCTGCAGGATCACGTCCTGGGCCTCATCTGACCCTAGGTCCAGGACATCTACATGCACCATGGTGTGGAGCTGCAGCCTGTTGGGCCCCGATGCCAGTGGATGTGGACTGCTGGTCCTCTGGGACCTTACCGGTATCCATGGGTGCTGTTGCTGCCGGAGCCCCATCCTCTGCATGGAGGCATGCTTGTGCTGCAAGAGACAAATGGCGTGTCAGTGATGCAATGCCCACATGTGCCCCCCATACACTGCTGCTGCATGTGTCCTGCAGCATGGCATGTGCGTGGGTGTGCACATATGCACATGATATGCATGATGGCCACATGCACTCCAGCATGCCCATGTACACACCCTCTGGGCCACCAGCTGTGCGTGTCTGCCTTACATACCATGTAGTGATGGGCTGCCACCTATAGGGTAGCCTCCTCCAGGCACACCCTCCACCGTGTTGTGTTGCATGGTGGCTGCCACCAACTCTTCCTGCAGCATCAGTGTGGGTGCATCCCCTGGCCCTCCTCCGGTGGCAGTATGGGATGCCCTGATGGCTGCTACCTTCTCCTAAATCCACTGCCTGTCTGTACCAACCTTTTTGCAGCACTCCTGCACTGACCGCTGTGGCTGCTGTGCTAGTTCATGTAGGTTGCTACCTCCTCCCATGCACCTGCCCTGGCCTGTGGTGTGCCCATGGCACCACTCAACAGGGCCTCCCTGTCCAGGTAGGCCTCAAACAGGGCATCAGTCTCAGCCTTCATGAAGTTGGGGCAGAACTTCCATGCAGGCCCCTGCTCCTTGCCCTCCTCATGTGCCAACATGTTGCTTCCTGTGGACATAGACAGCACAGTGTGTCAGTGGCAGCATCTCCCTGGTCCATCCCACCCTGCAGTGCTGTCTGCTCCCAGTGTGCTGCAGCAGCATCCACTACTTACCTATCAAGGCTGCAATACCGGTCCATGGCCTGTGCTGTTCCATGGCACTTATAAGGCACAACGCAAGCAAATGAGGTTGAGAGCAACAGTAATGACATGCTAATGCACCCACTGTTCCATGCATCGGTTGATGAGCTCATTTGCATGTGGTGTCTGAATATTGTAATTTTGCACAGTGCGCAATGGGATTGCAGTGGAGCAAACTGCAGTGCAATGCCTGCACATGCATGATTTGTGGGCCGACAGTGCGCATGTGTGGCATGCTATCATGGTGTCAATTGAGCACCATGCATGGACAGCATGATGCAGTGGCATTGGGCATGTTGTGCATGGCCAGCGATACAAATGGTTGTGCATGGTGTACCATGCCCTGTCAAGCATGTGCACACTGAGCACAGGATGGTGACCCCTGACCCCTGGATCAGACTTCCATGACTCTGTGACATCACTTAGCAATGCCCACTGTTCATCTCCGGCACTGCATGATGGGTGGGCACTGCGCAGTCTCCCACGCATTGTGCATCCAGTACATGGAGCAACACGTTTGCCTCCTGCTGCCATTTTGGCTGCCTAACCTGCTATAGTAAAATGGCACAGGGTAGAGGTAGACATGCCCCTAACTGGTCCCAGGTGGAACTGGCCATTCTTGTGGCCAGCGTGGAGTGCCATGCCCCCCAGCTATTTTGTCAGGTGCTGTTGCTGCAGCCCAGGGGAACTGTGTGGCAGGGGATTGCTGTCAGCCTGGAGCACAGGACTGGGGTGCCCAGAACAGGGACTCTGAAAGGCTGAGGAGGCTTCAGGCATTCACCAGGCATGGGGCTGTGCCACAGCCAGGTAAGTCATCCCATGTTACATGTCTGCCCTGGTGCTGTACTGTGGTGTTGGCTTGGCTGCCTGGCATGCCCTGCAGAGGGGTACACTGTCATAGTGCACATCACAGAGTGGCATTGCCAGCTTCCACTTGCATTGTGATGCTGTGCAGGCATGCAGGACGTGTCAGGCAGGGACACACCCTGTGCACAGGGGTCGGGGCAGCTGCTGTGGTCAGTTACTGATATGCAACTGTCTTCTTTCCATTCCCAGGACTGGAGGACCACAGGTGGGACAGGGATGTGGCAGCACAGATCGGAGCAGTGTGCCATGACAGTGGTGGACCAGCACCAGTAAGGCCATAGGGAGCAGGTAAGCACTGTCATGGTCCTTTCCACTGTACATGGGGGATGGCAGGGGGGGAGTGGGTGCAGGCAAGGCCGCCTGTGCCGTGTGCCATGGCTGTTGTGTGTGTCTCACTGTGTGAGGTGCATGCAACTATGGCATGTCCATTGCACATGTGTACTGGCTGTTGGTAGGGTGGGCATGCTTCCGGCTGCCACCATTGTTGCTGTGGTGCTGCTGGTGCACTGTGCCATGTGACTGTCATTGTGCAGTTGTGGGGCCATTGTGCAGTGGAGGCCACCTCTGTGCAATGTCATGGTGCACCAAGTTGCTGGCTGATGTTGGCCCACTCCCCTGCAAGTGGCCATTATGGGTCCTCCAGAGGTGTGTGTTCCTGCTGCCCATTGTGCACTGTGGATGGGCATGGTTTCTTGGGCCATTGCACTGATCACCTATCCTGTCCCTTGTTATAGGTGTCTGGTGGCCAGTGCGCAGACCCCTGAGGAGGATGTTGAGCCGACTCATGTGGGAGACCCTACTAGTGGTGTCATCAATACTAGAGGTGGTGGTCACAATGAGGCAGATGATGGCAACAGAGAGGCATAATGCTAGGGCAGCAGGACAGGGCTGGTGCTGAGGCTTCCCCAGTTTTCCCCTGTCTCTCTGTTTAACCTTCCCCTACAGTCCCCCCTCCCACTGTACAGTTCCTGTTTCCTGTCCCCTTCCCTCTCTGTACCTACCCTTTCCCAGCCCCTGTTTTTCTGTATATAGTTTTGTGAAATATATATTTTTCCTGACATACCTGCCTGTGTCTGTGTTTGCTTTGCAGGTGGCATGAGGAACCATGCTGCAGTGGCTGAGTTTCTGTCCATGTGGTGTGTGTGAGAAGGGGCATGTGTTGTGCTTCTGTGGTTTGCTACTGTGTGCTGTGGTGTGTCCCAATGTGGTGGTGTCCACCCCCTGGGTCAGTGGCTGTGCCTTGGGGTGGCTGTCAGGGGTGTGTGGCTGGTGTGTGCATGGTGGTGGCACACGGCCATGGTCATTGGATGGGTACTGTCCACACACTCTGTTGGGGTCCTCTGCTTGGCATTGTGCGGCCTGTCCCATGTGGTCTGCCATGCTCTCTGCAACCCAGCATGTTCAGTGCCTGCTACGTGGGCATCCTGTGTGCCTATGTGGCATGTGTGTGCTTGGCTGCTTGATCCTGGGTGTGGCCTGCTATGGTCTGGGAGAGGGGGTGCACAGCCAGTGGCCTGCCAGGGGGGCTCCCTTAGTGGCCCTCCATTGTCCATTAGCACCTCCTGTTGCCTGTTATCTGTGCCACTGTTATGTTCTGGGGTCATGTGTCGGGGTGCCTGTGTGTGCCCCCTGCTGTGCCCTGTTGGTGGCAGCCTCCTGTGGCCTGTCACTGTGCTTCCATTACTGTGTCCCTGGGGTCTTTTTTCTGTGCCCTGCCCCCCTCTGTTGCTGTGGTGCGCTGCTCCAGGATTTCACTGGTACATCTCTGTTTGCGCCATGGCACAACTCTGTTTGTGCCATGGTGCAACTCAGCCATATTCAGCCAGGTTGTGCTGGCACAGTTTGGTCTCCGTAACCTCTGAATATGGCTCCAGTTGTGCTATGACGCATCGGATTTGTGCTGCACTGGACTTGATCCAGCCTTTGGTGATTTCTGAATATCCAGTCCTTAGTATAATTTATATTTAGATGGAGATGTTGTGTCCTATCTAGTAATAATTCTCATTTTTTCTGAAGTCCAGATTTGGTTAATAACAATAGAATCAAATCATTAGCATACGCTAATGCAGCACAGAAAGAATTGAGAGTTTTTGAAGAATCGGTTGGTACATCCGAAACGTCTTTTAGTAAGTTGTCTATATATAGTGCAAATAGAGTTGGTGCAAGCATGTGCCCTTGTCTAACTCCTTTATTTATAATAAAGGTATTGGTGCTTTGTCCACTTATACAGTACAAAGTCTTACTTTAGCCCATGTATTGCTTTAAAGATTTTGTATAATGTATATAAGATTTGAATCAATACCATGGCAGTGCATCAGAGACCAAAGTTGATTTCTTGAAATAGAGTCAAAAGCAACTAAAAAGTCTACAAACACAGCATATAACTTTTGTTTCCTAAGAAAAATATATTTCTCTACAAGAAGATATGAAGTATAGCAGTTATCCACTGTGGAATAACCTGATCAGAATCCAGCCTGCAGTTCAGAAAAAAACCCTGTCAATTCAATTTGAATCTTTAGCCTCTCCAAAATAATTTTGGAGAGTATTTTAAGGCAAACATCAAGTAAGCTTATAATACGATATATTGCAGGATCCGATAAGCTCCCTTTTTTGAGTACTGGGACTATTTCTGCACCATACCAGGATTCTGGGTAATAATTTTCTAAGACATATTTATTAAAGATACATGTATGTGCAAGACACTAATTTTTGGTATTAGTTAAATACATTTTTGCAGGTATCTTGTCAATACGAGGAGCTTTGGCTCTTTTTAATGTATTAGTTAATAAATATAGTTCTCGTATGTCAATTAATTTAAATTTTGTCTTATCCAAACTCTCTATAACCCAGCAATTCTCAATTAAAAAGAATGTTTGAATAGTATTTTTTTTTTTTTAGTTTAAGTTTTTGTTGCCTGGGTAAGTGCACTAGACAAATCCTGCCTATTTTCAGGCATGACCCGGGGGAGGGGGATACAGATGAATGCTAACTGACCTTGTACCCAACGCTGGGCAAATCTATAGGAATCCAGATTATATTTATAACTATTGGTACCTTTAGCCACTAGATTCCAGAATACTTTTACATCATTCTGATGAATTGCTTTTAGCACTTATTCCCATAAAGTTTTTATGAATGTAGATTTTTTCCCCTTCAAAAAGTGTTTGCATTTCTTTCTCTTAAGATTCAATGTTTTTAGTACATCTCTATTTCTGTCTTTCCTGTACACCCTAACTAATGTATTAAGTTGCTATTTTCTCTCACTGCATTCAGAGTCAAAACCATCCTCTATTTTCTTTCTTTTTATTTTAATTCAAAAGAATTTGATAATATAAAGATTTGTTAATATTTTCAAAGAGATGTTCTAACTCCTTCTGTATAGTTTCAATATCCATACTTTCTAAGTGTGCGTTAGAATAACATAAAAAGGAGGTTTTTATTATTTCCTCAATTTGCAGTTCTAGGGGGTGGTCCCACATGACTCTTTTGTTTATTATGATATAATTTGATGAGATCATAGCCATAGGTTCATCAGAATCCTGAACTGAGTTCATATATTGTAATATTATAGGAAAGTGGTCACTTTTTGCTCTAGTAGGTATTGATAATTTCTGCCACATATTAATTGAGCCTAACCAAAAAATATAGCCAATTAGTGATGATTTAGTATAATTTACGTAAGAAAAATTACCTTCCTTGTTGCCCTCTAATCTTCCATTTAATGGATATAAGTTTTAGTCTTTTAAAATAGCTGTTAACTCTTTACCTGGTAAGTCAACTCTTTTTTCTTGTGAAACTCTTATGAATAGACTGTTTATACAGTTAACATATGATAATGATGTTTGTCCTTTAAGGGGCAGACCAAGTTGTGCTGGTGGACTCGTACCTTGTGGACAGGTTGGTTTGCTCGGCGGTGGGGGAGGTAAGGGGAAGGACAGGTAGCCAAGATGAAAGACAAAAACAGGAAGAGGGGAGCCAAGACAGGAATGAGGCAGGGGTAGGTGAAGAAGAAAATGGGAGGGGACTCAAGTTGCAGGGTACATAATGGTCAGCGCAGAGGTTTTCTGCCTCTTTTGCTGAAGTTTTTGTTAGTTAAAGTAATCAATAGAGCTACAGCACATCAGATTGGCAATTTGATTTCTTGGCATTTTCTGAGGAAAAGGTTTGTGTACCAGGACTAATTGAAAGGTAAGAAGCAGAGATAAAGAATGATATGAAGGAGCAAGGCTGGTAAAAGTTGTAGGACAAGCGTTTTATGTAGTGAATACATAGTGTGAAGAGGAAACAAGTTTGATGGTGTTCTGTATGGGGCCTCAGCCCAGTAGCAAGGAGGAAATAGCAAAATGGTAGCACAGCAAGATGGGATGTGGCCAGAGCCACAACGAGGGACAAGGGCGAAAGGGAGATTCTGGGAGCATGGAGCTCCAGACCCAGAGTACCAGATTTGTTAGGCCTAATGAGCAAGAGAAGAGTGATTTTGGCAGTATGGAGGAGAGTTGGGGGAGACCAGTGGCCTACGAGGCAGGAGAGCACATATGCAGCATTGGCATGAGAAGCATTTAAAATAAATAAATAAATACATTTTTAAAAGGAGGAAAAGCAAGCATAACAAGGGACAGCAAAGACTTGGGGGAGAAATGAGAGCATGTTCCTAGTAGAGCAGGGTATGCAGAAGTGGCTGAAAAGGGGGAAGGGAGAGAGAGAGAGGTTGAGCACGGGCCTGCCAGATTGGCCTTGTGGCAGGCCACGCGGCCACAACTCGGTCTCTGACGTCACAGACCAACCTGCTGGGTGGTTTTGACCCATGGAGGGTAGAGAGTTTTTGTTACATGGTATGAACTGTGGCAAGTGGGTGAAGGCATGAGAGAGAAGGGCTGTGGAGCAGCCAACCAGAAGGGCCTAGTTTGAGAGACCACGCAGCCTACAGTCGGCATCTGACATCACATAACATGGCGTCGCAGGAAGCAGGTGGCAGGGCCTGGGAAGGTGTGTTGGGGTTATAGGTGCCTGGAATTATGAAGGGTTGTAATTTACAGCAAATGAGTGAACAAACTGCAGACATAAAGGAAATTACTTTCTTGCAGTTTCTAAAATGGTTTGATGTTCTGTTCTATGTCTATGGCATGTTTTAACATAGCGCTTTAGCTCAGTAAACCTCATGGTTTAACCAGCTCAGTGCTGACATCTAAAAACCACTTAATCAGACAGGTTTTCGGCTGACTGTACTGTTCTCTACTGCAGCATAGCATTGGGGGGGGGGGCGGATGAGATGGACTACTGCGCCCAGGGTGGGCTTGATATGGTTGGGGAATTCCTTGCAGAAATGTACAAAAATGTTTGCACAAGGGTTTCTTCTCCTGTAAGGGTGTTTTTGGTGAGAATAAGAATGGGGGGAGCAAATCAGTGGCTCAAGGACATCAGCTAATTGGAATCCATGGACGGAGCCTGGAGGGATGACACAGTGGAGTGGGGGTACATGGCTGGCTGCACATACAAGGGCGAGGGGGCCTGGGGCGATAGCGGGCAAGGGCCGAAGTGTTGAAAGGGGGCCACAAAGAAAAAAAAAGAGGAAATAATATAGAATCATAAATAAACATGGTTAGCTAAGGAATGATGGTAAGCTTTAATGGAGATGCTTTGTTAGTTTATCCACAGTGTTTCTTCAGGAAAATTGGAGGCACAATGGCACCTAAGAAGAATAAGCCATCAAAAGAGGAAGCATACAAGGCGATAGTCGAGTGGGCGGAGAAGGCCAACAGGATATGGCAGCTGGTTGGGGGCAGAACTGGGGAGGTCAGAGGAGAAATGGAAAGTGGAAAAAGGTAAAGGGGTGATGGTAAATGATCTGCAGGGAGGCCACACAGGCCGAAAAGGCTGCAGTCACCACAGGTGGTGCCTCCTTGAGCGGGTAGCCCAGTACCACTGCAGCCCTCTCTGCCTGAACCATTAGTACCTCCCCTGGAGCTGATCACAGTACTGATGCCGGAACCCAGACTGGAGCCCCCTGCTGTAATGGTTTCACTGCTCCTGATACTGCCCCCAGTGGTCCCACCACAAAAAAACAGGAACGGTGCAGATGGGTGACAGCAGGTCGCATGGATGGGACATGCCAGCAGGTAGTGTATCAGGTTCCATTGGAGAGAGTATTAAAGATTACATTGGGCAAATTATAGTGGCCCTGGGGGCGGGTGGTCTTGGGCAGATGGAAAATGCACTGGCGGAGTTAAGGTCAGATAAAGAGAAGTTTGGTGGGGGAAAGGTGGTAGAGGGAGTGGGAAAAGGGACAAGGGATATAGGAACCTGGGAGATGAGAATAGGGGAACATGTGCCACTGGCCACAAAGGATATGAAAGGGGAGTATGTGGACATATTTGCCTTAGTAAGTAGAGAGGCGGCAGAAAAATATGAAGAGACTGAGAGCATAGGGAAGAGTGAGATGGCAGGGGCTGTGGTTTTATTGGGTAAGAAAGAGGAGGATAAGTTTACAAAGGGAAAGACATGGGTTGGGTGGTTTGTGGGTTTCGCCACATATTCGGGCATAGTGATGGAAAAGAAACCATAACTGGGCATCCCACTTATCACATATTCCCTAATCATATGAAGGGCAAAAGAGGGGGTGGGGTGGATATATTATGACGAGTTTTTCCCCCAAAGAATGGCGACATACAGGGATGTGAGATGGGACACAAAACAGCTAGACCTATGGACAGACTCTGTTACTGATCAATCCACACTAGAGAAAGAAATAGGTAAAAAGGGGGGGGGTTATCTCAGAAGTGCTGCTAGGGATACAACAGGGTGCTTTGTTCATGGTCACAATGCCATTTCCAGCACACCTGCTCAAGATGTGGGGGTTCCTACCCTGTGATGAGATGTAGGAATACCTGGACCCAAGGATCCCAGGTGGGGTGGAGCCCAGAGGATGGGCCACCAGCCTTTTCTGGAGGGGCCAGGGTTTAAGGGGCACACATGGAGCAGGGGGGGCAGATGCAGAGGTTACAGTGGTAGGGGAGTCCAGGTGTATTGAAAGGAGAGACAGGGAAGAAACAGTCAGGGAAGGTAGGGGGGTTTGGGGGGAGGGCATTGGGGGAAAGGAGCAATTTCAGATGGCAAAAACCCCTCTCAAGATTGAGGTCTGGGAAAAGTGGCTCAAGGGGCACCAAGATAGGGGGATGGCAGAAGCTATAAGGAGAGGTTTTAGAACTGGTTTCCCTCTACAGTGCGAAGGTCCAAGACAGGCAAGGGAGGCTAACAACTTGGGGTCAGTCAAGGGAAAAGAAGGCATCTTGAGACAAAAAATAGAAAAATAAAAAGCTGCAGGGAAAGTGGAAGGGCAGTATTCTTTTCCCCCTTTACACAATTTGAGAATTTCCCCACTGGGTCTGGTCCCAAAAAAACAAACAGGGGACTACATGGTGATCCACCATTTGTCATTTCCAGAGGGAGAGTCGGTTAATGATTTTATAGGGGAAGAGCATAGTAGGTTCACTTATGCCACATTGGAAGAGGCAGTACAGATTATCTGGGTGAATTCCGATTCATGGATGGCCAAGACAGATATAGAATCTGCCTTCCGGTTGCTTCCAGTGAGGAGGGAGGACTGGGACCTATTAGGTTTTAAAGTAGGGGACCAGTATTACTTCAGCAAGGCGATGCCTATGGGTTGTTCCATAGCTTGCTCCACTTTTGAAACCTTCAGCACCTGCCTTCAATGGATATTCCAGGAAAGAACAGGGTACAAGACAGTTATACACTATTTGGATGACTTGCTATTAATAGGCAGCAGACGCACGGAGGCAGAGAGGATGTTGGCTAGTTTCCAAGAGCTGTGCTGGGAGCTCGGGGTGCCACTGGCACCAGACAAAACAGAAGGCCCCAGCAAGGTCCTAAAGTTTTTAGGGATTGAGATAGATGCACAGGGGGAAGTGTTTAGGTTACCAGACGAGAAAGTGAAAAAGCTAAGGGAACTGATCCAGGTGCACATGAGCAGGAGGCGGGTACAGTTAAGGCAGGTGCAACAGGTAATAGGGTATTTGAACTTTGCCTGCAGGGCAATTGGGCCAGGTAGGACATTTACAAGGTGACTTGTGAGGGCCATGGCAGGGGTGACAAGGTCACACCACTGGGTGAATATAGCAAAATGGGTAAAGGAGGATTTTAGGGTATGGGAGGAATTCCTGAGCACCTATAATGGCTGCTCCTTTTGGCAGGAAGAATGGGTCTATAACACGGATCTAGAATTATATACAGATGCAGCAGGAGGGTTAGGAATGGGGGGGGCATCTGAGAGGAAAATGTTTTTTGGAGCCATTCCAGCAGACTGGGTAAGAGACAAAAGGGTGAGGGACATCACATTATTGGAAATCATGCCAATTTGGGCCAGCACCCTGGTATGGGGAGAGGACCTGCAGAATCAGAAGGTTACAGTTTGGTGTGACAGCAAGGCAGTGGTGGATGTGCTGAACAACAGGGGAGCTAGGTCAAAGACAATGATGCAAGTGCTGAGACAGTTAATATTAAGAGGCTTGCAATTGAATATGTCATTCAGAGCCAGGCTTATAGATGGGGTAAACAATATCCTGGCTGACAGCCTTTCCCGTCTGCAGCTGGACTGGTTCCGGATGCTGGCACATACAGCAGAGGAGCGAAAAGCACCCATTCCAATGAACATCTAGGATGCTGGCAAGAGGGAACCAAAATGCTGTTCTGCAATTCATGGGAGCCACGAACCTTGAGGGCCTAAGAAGGGGCATGGCGGGCATTGCAAACATTTAGGGAAGCACATCACATGGAGGTAAGTGGGGCCAGTTACGGAGGAAATTTAAGGTAGAACAGTGGCAGAAAGGGATGGCTCACACCACAGTGGGGGTGTACCTAGCAAGGATCAGCTTAATTTGTAATTTGAAAAAATGGAAGGATTCTATGAAGTCAATGCTGATATGGAGGGTGATGCAGGGTTGGAGTAGGCTGAAGCATAGGGACAAGGATGGGAGGCATCCGATAGCAGATCAGTGGTTAGCCAGATTGGGGGGATACTGCCTGCACTTTGTAAATCCAAGGATGAGGTGCAGCTGTTCCATATGATATATTTAATGATGTTAATGGGTGCCTTGATGGTGAGTGAGGCAGTGGGGCACGGCAGGAAGAACGAAGACGGAGGTCTGGAATGGGAAGATATAACCTGGAGACAAGGGAAATACAGCTTCTAATCAGAAGGTCCAAGATGGATCAGGATGGGAAGGGGTGTGTCATAGCCATTAAGGATCATCCAGACAGGGCCTTGTGCCCTGTGAAGGCTCTGTGGGCTTATGCCACAGAGCGTAATAACAAAGTAGGGATACTGTCTGTGCATGGAGATGGGAAGCAGGTGTCAAGTTACCAGGTAACAGCCTTACTCAAAAAAGGTATGGGGTTCCTGGGTGAAGACCCAGGTAGTTATTCTTCCCATTCATTTCAGATAGGGCTGCTTCAAAATGGGCAGCAGAGTGGGAGTCAGTGACCAGTATGCTGGAAAGGGGACGGTGGCGGTCTGCCAGCTACAAGAGATACATTCAGGTCTTTAAAGATTGAGATTAACCTGTTGTCATGTGTTTTGTCTTACAGGAACAGAACCCAAGAGTGGAGGGGACTATATAAAAAACAAACAAACAGAATAAGAGCAATCAGGAAAAGAGATGATTCTGAGGTTTAAGACATGTTGTGCTTGATTTACTAGGCAAAGGGAGGATCACGGAAGTATGGATCTGCGGGCATGCCTACATTTACTGGGCAGAAAGGAGAGTGGAAAAGAAGGCCGGTGGAAAGCACCTATACCAGGATGTCAGAAAATGTAGACTGGTATGGCGTGGTATTCGAGTAATGAGATGGGCACAGTTACTCTCGACTTTGATAGAGATGAGAGAGTGACGTCCCACTCCAGATTTGATCATTATACACCTTGGGGGTAATGATATTGGAGGAAAGCCATGGGTTGACACATATTTGTGGGCTAAGCAGGACTTGGAGAAAATAAAGCAATGGTGGACAAGGGTGAGCATGGCATGGTCAGATATGATGCCAAGGAGGGTATGGAGACACGAACATAGCCATGTAGCAATGGATAGGGCCAGAAGGAAGATGAGTAGGAGGGTGGGGATGCTGATAAGGAGCATGGGAGGGCATGTAATATTGAGAGGGGTGGGAGAGAGGGTAGATGATTTTTACAGATCAGATGGGGTCCATATGTTGGACTTAGCAATAGATATGTTTAACATGGAAATGATGGGCTTTATTGAAGCTTGGAAGAGACAGGAAGGAAGATGGGGGTGGGGGCTGAGAAGGGAAGACCAGTCATCCAACGTGAGCTGGAGACAGGCTATGGGGAAAAAAAGGGGGGGGGATGATAAAGGAATATGAGGAGAAGAAGAAAAAACAGAAGGAGAGAAAAGCAGTCTTGGTTTTCACAGTTACCTATAAGTAAAAGAGAAGAAGAAGGCACCCAGGTTTTCATTTGGGGAGGTGAGAAGAAGAGGAAGAAAGAAAAAGGGGGATCAGAGATGCATATTTTAATGCAATATAAACAAGGAATTGTGGAAAGACAATAATGGAAACTGGTGATGGTATTTGTAAATATGAATGTGAAATATAATAAATTAATTGCCAATCTAAGCACAACAACACACCAGTGGTCTAACTTTTGTGGAGGAAAGGGGTGAATCCGGGACAAGATGAAATTATCTATCAAGCCATCATATTCACCTATCTTGGCATTCAAGTCACCTAACAAGAGAATCTCTGTATCAGGAAGATTCAGTTTTAGTTCCATAATTAAATTCCTAAGGGAGTTCCATACATAAGAATTATGGTATACAGAAGTGCTTGGTGGGATATAACAGTTAATGATGGCAAATTTGTATCTATTTTTCTTTCAAATTATTGCCACAAATACGTCCATTATTTTATATGATTCAGATTCACTAAAGATGCTTACTTTAACATACATGGCTAAACCCCCTGAGCATCTACCTTGCAAATGCTCTATAGATCCAGGAGAGTGGAATAATTCAAATACATTTACTGTATCTCTATATTATTGCTTACTGTATGCCACATTTCTTGTAAACAAATGAGTTCACCTTTTGAAATGAAGTCCAACCACTCTGCATCTCCCAGCTTTGTAATTAAACCACTAAAATTCCATGAGGTGATTTTTACATTATATTCCCTAGTTTCTATATAACCTTCTCTCTGTATTTTATTTTCAGAGATTGACCCTGAAGCCACTTTTTTTATTTGTTAATGGCTGGATAGGTCAGTCTTCATAACCTGCTAGGATTCTAAATCTATTAGCCTGAGTCATTGGAATGTTTTCCACAGTGTTTGTTGCTCTAATACAGAGTCTTTCACTTTCCAATATTCCTGACTCAATTATAAATAGGCCCATGTTTTCTAAGATCCTAGTTTTCCCTAGTATATGGTTAGCCAGCTGTTATTTTTTACACTGATATCAATCTGGCTCCTATTCTCTCTTCTTTGAAGACATAATATTCCATCACAGCCTAGGCTGATTCCTAGGAAGTTTACTTACAGGTTACTTAATGCAGTTCTTAATTTATAATTTGTTTCCTTGGGAATCATATCCATTCCAAATATAGTTAAGTGGGAGGTTTCATCTATTTTACATTTGCTTGACACATCATTCATATTAAAAAGATGCCCATTAGGAAAGGATACTGTGACTCCTATATTATTATAAAATTCTCCATTTAGCTACACAAAATTTGCAACTCTGGGCAAAGAGAAAAGCACACAGGCAGTGTCCCATATTCTATTAAAGTCTCTTGCACCTCAATTATGTCCTCAAAATGTACTTCTACATGCAGATCCATCAGTATCTGTTCTGCTATATGTACCTTGCTATTTTCTTTTAATACTTTTCCCCAGTAATATGGCCCAAAAAATCTAACTAGTGAGTAAATTTCTGTGTCTGTCTGTTTCTCCAGGGTATGATCTTTTATGGCACCTAGTATCTATTCTTTCGCCCACATCTCAGTTCTCAGGATTTTCTCCCTATATTTCATTCTTGTTTAAGGCCTTGTGTTATCATAACAACTAGCTCAGTACTCTCATTGTTTGTTTCTTGTGTGAGTTATTGTCTATCTGGGTCCCTGCAATGCCCTGGGTTGCTTCTTTTAGTTGGTTATTAAACAGTACCATCTCATTATCCAGGATATCCAAGTAGTGGAATAAGTTAGATTTTAATTTGAGCCTCTCGCTGCATGAATATTCTTGGGGAATACTATGCGATGCCTCCTCTAGAGCATCGTCCTTAGATATCTGTGTTTTTGATGACATAAATAATTCCTCATCCCGTTGCCTCACATGCATCTTGCTTTTCTGTTTTTCTTTTCTCCTTTCTCCTCTTCTCCCTTTTTTCTCATTTTTCATCTCTTTTTTTCCTTTTCTTCTTGTCTTGTAAGTTTATGCTGTTTGGTATACTAATACTGGAGAAATCTGGCCTAAAATTACCCTGTGACTCGTTGCCGTCAGGTATAGCAACACTGGATACTTCAGTTGGAACGATAATCTCCATTTTATTCTGGAGGACTGTTAGCTTAGCCCCAAAGAATGCCATATCATCTCTTAATGATTCAGTTATATTTTTATTAATAACAAGCTGCTTCATGAGCATTAGGTTTGCTGTATATTGATTCTTAAGTAAGTGCATCATATCTTTGCTAAGACAGTAAGGCAAAAATTCACTCAATGTGTAATCCATCTGCCTTCTACTATCATTCCCAGATTGGTCTAAGTTCTCTGCAGCTTTTTAACAAATTCCCTGCACCCTGTGTTTTATTATATAATTGGTGCTCTAGCGATCTAAGGCCATGAATGGTAGTTTGCAATTCTTGCATCACCTCTCCTAATACTTTTCTATGTGTAGGATTTTTCTGTGTATCTTCAGTCCCCCAAATATCAGGAGACTTTTCTAATTCCCTAATACTGCTTTTACTAACTTCTGTACTGAGATCTGTGGGGGGGTCTATAAATTTCAATGGAGACACACCCTCAGTCTGCATAATATTGCCTGCTATTTCAGACTGAGATTCACCAGATTGTTTAACTTCAGGAATAGTTTCATTCAAGCTACCACAGATGTTTTCACTATTAGATACCATATTGAGTGTCCTATGGGGTGAGGTTCTTCCATCATGACCCCTAAGACAACTTAGATGGTCTGTGATTTTAATTTGTTTACTCTTCTTACAGATCTTGGACCTTGTGCTCACAAACAGGGACAGTGTGATGGGGGTAACAGTGAGGGAGCACCTGGGTAACAGTGACCACCAGTCATTGTGGTTTGAAATCACAGAAAGAGCAGAAGCAAACCACACAAAAACACGTATCCTGGATTTTAGGGGGGCAGACTTTGGGAAAATGGGGAGATGCTTGAAAGAGGCATTAAGGGGAATGGGACAGGAATCAGGGATTGAGGAACAGTTGGCAGTATTTAAAATGGGGATTATAAGAACAACAGAATTATGCACTAAGCAGGTTAGCAAGAGGAAAAGAAAGAGGAGACCATTATGGTTTTCCAAAGAGGTAGCAAAGAAAGTGAAAGCCAGAAAGATTGCATTCAGGCAATACAAAAGACACAGGCAGAAGGGGATAGGAGAAGTACCAGGAGAAACAAAGGGAGGCAGGGAAGTCAGTAAGGAAGCCAAAGCTCAGACAGAAGAACACATTGCAAAATCAGTGGTTAAAGGGACAAAACCTTTACAGGTACATGAGTGAAAAAAGAAGGACAAAGGGAGGGATAGTGAGACTGAAGGGGAGGATGGGAGCAGCGTGGAGGATGACAACAGTAAAGCTGACATATTGAACAGGTATTTCTGCTCAGTCTTTACTAAGGAAGAGGGGTAATGGGTCTGAAGGAGTACAAAGGGGTGAGAATGGTGCAGAAATGGACACAAGTCCCTTTACGAGAAAGGGTCCTGAAGGAACTGGAAGTAATAAGAGCTGATAAAGCAATGGGGCCAGATGGGTGCACCCAGGGTCCTTAAAGAACTAAGAGAGGTGGTGGCTGAACCTCTGGCTATCCTGTTCAGCCAATCACTGGAAACAGGGAGGTACCCAAAGACTGGAGGACAGCAGATGTAGTCCCTTATACAAAAGTGGGAACAAAGAGGAAGCAGGGAACTACAGACCAGTCAGCCTCACCTCGGTAGTGGGAAAGATCATGGAAGCACTACTGAAGGAGAGATTGGTGGAACATCTGGTTGTCAATGGACTACAGGACCCAAGGCAGCATGGTTTCACCAGGGGGAGGTCATGTCAGACCAACCTCATTGAATTTTTTGACTGGGTGACTAGGGAGGTGGATCAGTGGAGGGCAGTGGACATGGCCTATCTGGACTTCAGCAAGGCTTTTGACACTGTGCCACATAGAAGACTATTACACAAACGGGGGAATATGGGTGTGGGCAGGACAGTAGTGTGGTGGGTAGGTAACTGGCTGGGTGGCAGGACACAGAGGGTGGTGCTAAATGGCTGTCACTCCACAGAGGGAAGAGTGACCAGTGGGGTACCACAGGGATCAGTGCTGGGACCGGTCCTATTCAACATCTTCATCAGTGACATTGCACAGGATATAGAAGGCAGAATTTCACTGTTCGCTGATGACACAAAGCTCTGTAACAGAGTAGACACACCAGAGGGTGTAGACAGAATGAGAAGGGACCTGCAGAAACTTGAAGAATGGTCAAGGGTTTGGCAGTTGAAATTCAATGCAAAGAAGTGCAAGATAATGCATATGGGGCACAAAACCCTGGCACAATATATCAGTTGGGGGTGAGGATATAGCATGCACCAAGCAGGAAAGGGATCTTGGGGTTGTCATCTCTGATGACCTCAAGATAGGAAACAGTGTGACAAGGCATCAGGTAAAGCAAATAGGATGCTGGGATGTATAGGCAGGGCATCACCAGCAGAAAAGAAGGTCATAATTCGCTATACAAGACACTAGTGAGGCCCCACCTGGAGTACAGTGTACAGTTCTGGAGACCATACCTACGTAAGGACATAGACAGGGTAGAGAAGGTTCAGAGGAGGGCAACAAAGATGGTGCATGGGTTGTATCACAAGTCCTATGAAGACAGGTTGAAGGAACTGAACATGTACTCCCTGGAGGAGAGGAGGGAGAGAGGGGATATGATAGAGACATCCAAGTATCTTACAGGGAGGAACAGGGTGCAGGAAAACACTATTTTTAAGCGAAAAAGATGTTTCCGGACTAGAGGGCATGGGATGAAGTTGGAGGGAGGACGATTCAGAGGAAACATGAGAAAGAATTTCTTCACAGAACGGGTGGTGGACAAGTGGGCAGACTGGATGGGCCTTGCGGTCCTTATCTGCCGTCAGCTTCTATGTTTCTATGTTTCTAAGTGGAACACCCTGCCAGAGGAAGTGGTGGGGGCTGAAACAATCACGGGATTTAAGAATGCATGGGATAGACATAAAGGAATTCTAGAGGTCAGGGGTAAGGGGAAATAGACTTCTAGGAAAACAAACTGAACTTACAAGCTCAAATGGGCAGACTAGGTGGGCCATAGGCCCTTATCTGCCGACACTGTCTATGTATCTATGTATCTATGTATCTTTACTGCCTCCTCTACGTTTGTGATGGGGGGGGGAGGTATCACCATTAATTTTTCTTTGTAATCTTGTATTTATCATTTCAGTACAATAGTGAAAGACTAGTAAAGCTTATAAATAACAAGAAGAACAGGCTTCACAATAAGAAGCAAAATTATGAAGCAATATCAATATTTAAGATAATAGATGACTTAAAACGATGTTCTAGATCAATTATGAAAAACAAATGCAATAGATAGTAGAACAAGTTGAAGTCCTTAAAATCCAAATGTCACCTTTAAGGGAAAATCTACTTTGGCAAAGAGAGCTAACTTGATTTACCAGGTTCCAAGTTTTATAAGTAGATAGTGGGATAAAAACAGACCAAAGTCTCTCAAGGCAGAGAGTTTCAGCTTCAAATGTCTCTATCTTGTGTGCCAGCAGCAGCACACCAGAGTACAATAGTCTTTTCCCTTTACAATACATCAGCAGAATGTTGAAAATAGCCTGGAGCTTAAATTTGGACTGTATAGCAGCTGTAGGCACTTTTAAAAAGAAAATGAAAACAGGGAATCAGGAGACAAACAAGCATTTGTCAATGCTGAATGTTTGCTTGCTGGCATTGGCAGTGGTAGTGTAGAAGTTACAGAGCTGCGTAATAGGAATGGCAGTGAAGTACTGAACTGAAGCAAACCCCACCACCACCCTGCAGAGAGTGACAGGCATTGGGGTGTGCCTTTGGGTTGTCAGGCATAATGGCCACGCCATTTCACCACACCCCACTCTGCAGACACTGACAAGTGTCACGGTGTTCCTTGGGGTCTTTGGCCCTTATGCACACCCCATTCCATTAGGAAATATGGTGAGATGGGTGCGACATAGGAGAATGGGGTGAACTTTGGGGCTGAAGAGTCCAAGGCATACCTCGATGCCTCTCACTGGCTGCAGGGTGTGGAATGGTATGAGCATTACAGGCAAGAATCCCAAGTCACACCCCTGATGCCTGTCATTCTCTACAGGGTTGGGCATTATGGTTGGAAACCCTAATACCTCCGGCATTCGTTGGTATTTTCACTCCAAATTTTCAACATGTTTTTGTGACTCCACCTCATGAACAGTGGCAATATCAGTTTGTTAGCCGAAAGCTGCTTATGCACAACGACTACGACATTTAGCACCACAGATGCAAAAACATTCCGAACAGGATGTAAAAAATGACAGCTGTACTGTTCATGGGGAGGTGTAAAAAATGGCAATGTTGCAAATCTGCAGTAAAAATATTAAAAAAACTGGTGAAGTCACGAGCGTACATAGAAACTGTGCAATGCAAACCCGTAATATAATTAGGTTGGGGATTTTTTACAGCAGATTGTCAACTCAGGCATTTTGGTGCCTCCGATCATGAACAGTGTCACTGTAATTTTCTTTATCTGTCCCGAACAATGATTTCCCACAGCGACCATGCATCTCTGCACTGAAAGTGTGAAAACACACTTCGACCATGTTGTGAAAAACGACAGCTTTACTGTTCATAAGGAAGTGTGGAAAAATGCCACTGGTGAAAATCTGGACTGAAAATATTACAAAGTCATGAACTTATGAGGGTGTGTGGAAACTGCGCAATGCTCACTCATAACACAGTCATGTTATGGACTTTTGTCACCAAATTTTTGACATAGCCATTTTAAGACCTCTGCTCATGAACAGTGTAACTGTGATTTTCGTAATCTGTCCCAAACATTGCTTTCGCGCACCAACAGCACCATTGTAGCTACATGTCTGAAACACATTTTGGTGACATATGAAAATGGCAGCTGTACTAGTTCTTAAGGAAGTGTAATAAAATGGCAATGTTGAAAATCTGGAGGAAAATATTAATTAAGAACTTACGAGCGCAGTATAGAACTGCGCAACGACGCCATAAAACACAGTCATTTTAGAATTTTCACCAAATTTTCAACATAGCCATTTTAAGACCTCTGCTAATGAGCAGTGTCACTGTGATTTTCTTAATTTGTCCGTACATTGATTTCGCACACCGACTGCGCCATTGTGCGCTACATGGGCGGAAACACGATTTTGGGTGAGATGTGAAAAATGACAGCTGTACTACTCATAAGAAGGTGTGGTAAAATGGCAATGTTGAAAATCTGGAGTGAAAATATTGAAAATTTGTGAACTTACGAGTGTGTGTAGGAACTGCGCAATGCACGCTCATAAAACAGTCATTTTTAGGAATTTTTTCACCAAATTTTCAACATAGCCATTTTAAGACCTCTGCTCATGAACAGTGTCACTGTGATTTTCTTAATTTGTCCTGTACATTGATTTTGCACACTGACTGCGCCATTGTGTGCTACATGGGCGGAAACATGTTTTGGGTGAGATGTGAAAAATGACAGCTGTACCACTCATAAGAAGCTGTGGTAAAATGGCAATGTTGAACATCTGGATTGAAAATATTGAAAATTCACAAACTTATGAGCGTGCGTAGGAACTGAGCAATGCATGCTCGTAAAACAGTAATTTTTTAGAATTTTTCCACCAAATTTTCAAAATAGGCTTCTTGAGAGCCCACCTTATGAACACTGGCAGTGTTGTTTTGTTAATTCGGTCCCTAAAGGTGATTTCATGCAGTGACTGCGAAATCACCCTTCAGGCCCGAATAATGCCATGACAGTGACAGCATTCATGAGAAGGGGACCCAAAAACCCCATGTTGAAAATTTGGTGCAAAAATTCCAAAAAATGCCTGAGATATGCAACAAAGTTGAAAAAACCCTATCTATCCCATTATACAGCTTACCGGCATTTCCTCAGTTCGCAGTCAGCTTTGAAGAGTGCAGACGTGTTCCCGGTCCACCGAAGATCGTCGCACCAGACTTCGGAGGTAAGTATGGGGTGAGGAGGGGTGTGGGGAGGCAGGGTGTGCAGTGGGTGGGTGCGGGTTGTGGGGGGGCAGGGAGACTGCATGGGACCGTTTTTTCTTTACAGGTTGTTTTTTTTTTTAAAATGACGAAGCGGGACGTTTGCCACACTGGGGTGGGATCCCATCATGGCACAAGGACGACTGGTTGGGGGGCGTGGAGATGATGGGGGATTGGGCACCCCCGTCAGCCATAGCATCTATTGCCACGCTGGGGTGGGCTCCCAGTGTGGCACCCTGTACTCTGGGCAGGGGGGAGGACAGTGGAGCTGACAGGGGATTGGGCACCCCCGTCGGCTATACCATGAGTTGCCACACTGGGGTGGGCACCCAGCGTGGCATGTGGAAGGATTTGGGGGGGAGTGCAGCACAGCCAATGGGGGATTGGACACCCCGTCGGCTATACAGTGTGTGGGGGGGGCAGCATGCAGTATGTTGATATCTGATCGCTGCTCACTGAAGCGTAGCTCCCCCTTTCAACTGTACGCCACTGCATTTTGGAGCTGTCATAGACAGCTCCAGCATGCATTGGAGGACTGGTGCCCCGCCTGCCAACACACTGACTGAATTGGAAGAGGTGGTGACACACCTCCAAAAACTTGGATGATGGCACTATGTTTCTTGCACATGTGTGCAGGCAAACATAAAAAGGAAAGTTGTTCCTTTTCTATTATGTGTGTGTTTCTTTTTTATTAAAAATCTTCCTTTAAAAAAATCTTTCTCAAAGCCTTTTAGAGAAGAATATTTAACTATGGTTATAATGTATAAGAATAGTATCAGAATGGCCTCAATTAACTATCAGTACTTTAGTTTAACATTAAGGAGAGCAAAGCCAGTTACTTGTATCTGTTTTAACTACACACTCCTTGTGGAAATGCATTTAGTGTCAAAAGCGGCTTTCCTTAGAGAGCAACAAGCGTGTCGAAGTTGCACCTCTTTAAAAGAAAACAAAGGTAAATCTGTCTGTGACAAACTCTGCTAGCAGAGAAAACAACTTCTTACAATGCCATAAAAAATAGCTCTAGTGAGATTATAAGAGTGGCCACCTCTGAGAGTAACAGAATGGCATGTCTGGCTTCCACATCTGCAAGGCTGATCTGGTGGTAAATGCCAGCACATACGTTCTTATTGGGGAACTCCCCTTGGTCACGTGAGTCAAAGGGCATGAATTTTAAACCTCTAAATAATTTATTATAATTTTAACATTAAAACTGACTCTAATTAAATAAAAGAAAATATATTCACTATATTTGTTCACTTGGGAGCTTAAGCAACAGGTTGGTAGAAAAGAGGCCAGGAGTTATATTTTGTTTTAAACTGAAATATTTGAATAGTTTGTTAGTGAAATTAGTTCTATGTGTTAAAAATTATTACCTTGAATTTGAACTGATACTTGGGCTGTGATATTGTAGGTTTGGGGATAGATGTTTGGCAGGGAAAATTAGAAGGTAATTTAAATGTGTTGTTTGCCTGGTGTTTGGTAAGAGCCCTCCCACCCACCCTGTTTTGTAGGCTTTCTTAAATACTGAAAAGCCACTGGGGGTTGGGATTGAAGGGCTGAGTATTTCTGTTTGGGACTGAAATTTGAAGCAACAGGAGTTGGTGGGCCTGTGACATCATATGGTACCTGGAGTCTGCTTACACACACTGTTAGTGGGACTGAACACATACTGGACTGTATGTGTTTGTGAGACTTGGGAACTTTGTTGGTGGGGTTGAAATTGGGTTTGTAAATAACTACAGTCAGTATAGAGAGAAACTGTACTCCAGGGGAAAGGGACTGAGAAAAGGGGGTGTGCTATTATAAACAGAGGGGAATAATCAGGTGGCCATATTCCACCATGGCAGGCATCTTCGGAAGGGTTGTAGGCTGCACAGGCTGTGGGATGGCAATAATTCTAAATTGGGCCTGAGAGAGGAGGCTGCCCACTCTGTAGACAGCTATCTTGTATCAGGAGTGAGGTATATTGGTTAAGGAGAAGCTGTGGGAGCTGGGGGTGTCAAGGATAAGGGGTGTGGATATGGGCAGCAGAAGGGTGGGGCTGAGGGGAGGCTGGGGCAACGCTCTGAAATTACAGGACATTATGCTACAGCAAGCAGAAGGGGGATATTAGGGACAGAGGACCCTTAGATAGGAAGTTGATGCTAAGGGGAAAGCGTACAGGGTGAAAATTCTGAATTCAAGGAGACTGGAGGGAAAAGTCAGGAGGGAGCTGTTGCAGGCCTAAAACAGCAGACTGTGGGAAGAGCTCCTAAGGTGAACAGTGCAAGAGAGGAAGAAGAGGGTCAGTTTAGAGATGCAGTCAGGGGAAACTTGGGTTACTTGATGGAGGCTGACATAGAGTGTCACAATAAATTTGAGATACTAAGCATCCTAGAGGGGAGGAAGGGTTGGTGGAAATGAGGAAACTTATACAGAGGCGGGGAGGGTCAAATACCCATAGGGCATCACAGAACAGCTATGGAAAGGATAGACATAGTCCCAGAGGAGAAGGGAAACATATATGTTAAGCAAATGGGGAGATGCAACATATTCCAGACATGAGGGAGGAGAGCATGATTGGAGAGAACTGGGAGACAAGGAGGTGGGAGAGGGCCCCCTTCAGCAGGAAGGTCAGTACCAAGGATGGGGCCCTAGCTAAGGGGACCACAGAGAGCCTCTGGAGACAGGGGTACTATTACAAGGGGGATGAGGGTGCGGGGGAAGGGGAAACCATCAGGGCCAGGATAAATGGTTCAGATAAGAGAGGGTTAAAGGGGACACCTATTCAGAGGGGGTTTGAGTTAAGTGGGCAAAATAGCAAGGGAGGCAGAAAGGGGAGGGTGACAAGGGTGTCTCTAATAAGGCAGGAAGACTCCCATGAAATTGCGATCATGAATAAAGTGGGGGGGGGGCTGAGAGGGCATAGTGGAGGTAACCATAAGGATGATGGCGGTGTTAAGGTTCTGTTACTGGGAGACTCGATGATTAAGGGTATCCATTGGGAGGGACAGGGGGATGGGTGCCATAGCCAGGTGAAGGTAGTGAGTATCTCTGGGCTGACAGTGCACAGAGCAAAGTTCATAGTGTATGAAATGGTTAGGGATTGTGGAGGAAACCGGATTTCCGGTGCATTTGGGAACTAATGATCTAGAGGGAAATAGCATTATGGAAATCCAAGCAAGGTTCCAAGAACTTGCCAGAGTCTGTCGGGATAATGGATGCAACGTTTCCTTTTCGGAGATATTGCCAGTACCAAAGGCCTCAGTGGAGAAAAAAATGAAGCTCACAGAGATTAATGAATGGCTCAGGAAGTGGGGTGAAGAGAATGGGATGGGGTGTTAGGGAACTGGAATGGAGTTTGGGAGGATAAGGGACTATATGCCAAGGACAGGTTTCATCTTGCCCCATTAGGGAAGGAAGTCCTTAAACAGGGATGGCTGACTACATACAAGAAAGGTGGGGTTTAAACATGGGGGGGAAGGGATAAGGGAGGGCTGACAGAAACCCTCCCTCCAGATGAGGGAGTAGCCTTCAAGCCCAAGGGGGAGGGGAAACAGACTGGAGGTGGAGGTTTCAGGAGGAGCAGGGGAGGATGGAAGTATAAGGAATCTGGGTGGGGTTCGACAAAAGGATCAGAGATAAGGGTGGGGGTTAGTGTTAGTAAATGCCAGGAGCTTGGGAAACAAGTTGCCAGAGTTCCAGGCCATGCTGTTCGAGGGGGGGATGTGGCGGCAGTCATGAAACGGGCCAACAAAACCATGAGCTCGGGACCTAAATGTACGGGGCACACTATGCTTAGGAAGGATAGAAAGGAGGGCAGAGGGGTGGAGTGGCTATGTTCATTAGAGATGACATAGAAATTGCTATGGTAGAAGAGGCAGAGGGAAACGTGGAGGCCTTATGGGTCACCTTACGATCCCCAGCAGGAGATAAGGTCAAGCTGGGAGTAGCATATAGGCCCCCCGGGATGAGTGATGTTCTAGAGGATGGTTTGCTGGACAACATCATTGCCCAGTGTGGTCCAAAAGGGGAAGGAGTGGTGTTGATGGGGGACCTTAATATGCCAGGTACAAACTGGGGAACCATGTCCTCTAAGGTGGCCAAGGAGCAGAGGCTGCTGGATGGCTTCCAGGATGTGTTCTTAACACAGCATGTGATGGAGCCCACAAGGGAGGGCATGTCCTGGATGTGGTTCTGGCAGATGGGGATCTGGTAAGAGGAAATGGTTGTACAGGACCCCTGACTGGGAGTGACCACAATACTGTCTGGTTTCAAATAAGCATTGGGGGAGTGGGGATGAGATCTAGGACACTGGCAGTGGACTTCAGGGGGCAGACTTTATGGGCATGGGAAATATTCTCAAGGATCACTTGAAGGGGATTACCTCAACAACAAGTGTGGAAAGGAGATGGGAGGTCATAAAACAGGGACTTCATGAGGCAGTCAGGATCTGCGCTAAGTTGAAGCGTAAGGAGCAAGGTCACATAAACCATGCTGGTGGTCCAGTGAGGTCCAGGTAGCAGTCAGAGAAAAGAAGGGCTACAAAAATATAAAACAACAAGAGGGATAGGGATAAGGATATGTACCAGCTGCATCTAGAAAAGTCACCCGTATGGTGAGGAGCTAAGTCCAGTAAACAGCAGCTGGCACAGGGGATACATGGAGGGAAAAGGAGTTCTTCCAGTACATTAGGGAGTGGAAAAAACTAAGGGCCATCTCAGCAGATTGAGATCAGAAGGAGGGTGGGTGGAAGAGGCGGGGACCAGGCAGAGGTATTTTCGAGTACTTTGCCTCTGTGTTCACTAGGGAGGATGGGATATCTACAAAGCAAGGCACAAAGGGATAGAAGCGGCAGGAGTGGATCAGGGAGCAACAGAAATGGAGCAAAAGGGAGGAAAAGGTACCCAGGGTGTCACATCTGGATAAGGATAAAAGACCAGTAAGGTGGAGGGACGGATGATGCCATCCCACCAAAGGTGTGGTTTGCCCTCAAGGCCCTAAAGAAAGACAAATCTCCTGGGCGGATGGCATTCATCCGAGAGTACTATGGGAATTGGCGGACATACTGGCTGCACCTGGCGGAGCTTCCTCAACAGGTCACTTGAGACAGGGAGGGTACCTAGGGATTGGCGAGAGGCACATGTGGTACCAATCCATAAAGGGGGGTCGAAGGAAGTACCAGGAAACTATAGACCCATCAGTTTAACCTCGGTGGTGGGAAAATTAATGGAGAGTATACTAAAGGAACGATTGGGGGTTTACTTGGAGGAGGTGGGAGGTCTGGATGAGTCGGCAGCATGGGTTTGTGCCAGGTAGATCATGTCAAACCAACCTTGTAGAGTTCTATGAATGGGTAACATCAGAACTGGACAGAGGAGTGAAAGCCTGTGGATGTATTATTCTTGGACTTCAGCAAGGCGTTTGACTCTGTCCCCCACAATGGTCTGGTGGAGAAACTGATGGGGTTAGGAGTAGGCCTTTGATGGTCAGATGGATTGAAAACTGGATAGCTGGACGCACTCAGAGGTAGTGGTCTGTGGGGGCTCTCGAACCCTACAGAGGTTGGTAGTGGGGTACCACAGGGCTCGGTCCTGGGTCCAATCCTGTTTAATGCATACATATCAGACATCAGGATGGTATAGGGTGTGAAATGAGTCTCTTCGCGGATGATCCAAGATGGGAGCAGTAGTTGAGGGAGAAGAGGGAGGTTGGCCCTGCAAGAGGACCTGGACACCCTGGAAAGCTGGGCTCACACATGGAAATTAAATTTCAATATCACCAAGTGCAAGGTGTTGCATCTTGGTCGGGAAAACCCTAAACACAGGTACACCCTGGGAGGAGGTGCTGGAAGCCTCAACAGGGGAAAAAGACCTAGGGGTCATGGTGGATACATGTATGAATAACACTGAGCAGTGCAGGAGGCAGCTAGCAAGGCAAACAGGATGTTGGGATGCATCATGAGGGATCACCTCTAGGAGCAAGGAAGTGATTCTGCCGCTGTACAATGGACTGGTTAGACCACACCTTGAGTACTGTGTACAGTACTGGAGACCACACTTGAAGAAGGACATACAGCTCCTGGAGAGGGTACAGAGGAGGGCAACAAAGATGATCACGAGAGCTAGGGGATTTGACTTACGAGGACAGACTTGAGGAGCTCTGCCTGTTTTCATTGGAGGAGAGGAGAGACAGGGGGACATGATTGAGGTCTTCAAGTACCTCAAGGGAATAAATAGGGTAAACATGGAGGGATCTTTAGACTAAAGCAGGAGGCATCACCAGAGGATGGTTTGAAGCTGGAAGGTGGAAGGGTGAGGGGAAAAGGAGGAGGTTTTCACTGAGAGGGTGGTGGACCCTTGGAATGCTCTGCCTGGTGAGCTGGTTCAGAGATCCACAGTGGAGAGCTTTAAGAGAGGGTGGGACAGACACAGAAAGTGGATGTATCAGATGATGGCCTGTCCCGGGGGGGTGGGGATGAATGATAGGGGTTTCTGGAGCACAAGGGATGGGAGGGTCTTGGCACCCAACTAAGGATCTAGGTTCGAGCAGACTTGATAGACCATAAGGCCTAATCTGCTGGCAAATAGTATGTTAGTATGTTAGTATGTTTTAACAATAGGGCACTTTAAAGGTTAAAAAAAGAGTATGGATAAGCAATACGATACTAAAAACCCTCATTTCAGGAAGCAAAATTTGCTTTAAACCTGTTTAATATGTAAGAAACAAGCACTATCTGAAATACTGACAAAAATATCTCAGATGCTCAATTATCAGCAAACCAACTTAAAGTTCCACTTGTGTACAAGTGCTGAATACAACAATTGGCTCCTGCTGCTTTTAACAATATAAACTCAAAGTCTAGAGTAAACATTTTTCAATGTCTCAGACATGTGAGCTCCTATAATTTGATCAGTTTCAGTTTCAGTCTCAGTCCACACTCCGTGCTCCTTTTGGGTTGAAGCCGCACACCTCCCTGGCTCCTCTGTGACTCCTGATCCTCCTGGTTCTGCTGGTCCTCCTGCTTCTATGATATGCTGCTCTCAGGCTATGGCCCCCCTGAAGGGCCCTCTGTTTGTTCTCTGGCCCGACTAACCCACACCATTGGGACACCTTCTTTCTGGACAAGGAACAGAAACATGAGAACAGCACACCACACCAAAATAGTTAGGCACAAGATAAACTGATAAGGCTGAGTTAAATTATGGCAATGGGGCATACCTATTAAAAGTAAAAAAAAGCAAAACTCAAGCTCTGCTGCTGTAGCTCCTCCTCAGCATGAATAACGTGTAGTCACCTTCATGGTTATCCAGACTTACAAGCATATCACAAGGGTGAACAGGGTGCAGAAGGGGTGTCACTTTCCAAGGAGGAAGAGCACTATGACCAGAGGGCATGCGATGGAGCGGGGGTGGATTAATCAGGGATATCAGGAAGTACAACTTCACTGAAAGAGTGGTAGACTTCTGGAATAGGCTGCCAGGTGAAAGTGGTGGAGGCAAAAACAGTAGGGGACTTCAAGCATGCATGTGATAGACATAAGTGAATATTAATGAATAGGAAGAGAGGATGGAGGGTCACTAGTGACCAGTTAGGGTCTGTGAAAGCAGAGTAGGGCCAAGCAGACCTTTTCTGCTGAAACAATTTTTTTTCTGTTACTTTATGTGAGGAAATCACCATTTATTCATTTTGAAGCTGAACACTGAAGAGTGTGCAAGGTCATTCCAGCTTGAAATGGTATTCTCTTTTGCAGGTTTCTTCTATAGTATCCTTCTTGACTGCATGTGGGCTTGGGAAGGAGGAGGAAGGTTACATGCTGGAGGGTGGGTAAGGTCGGGTTATGGACATGCTAATTTTTTCTCAGAAGGGGCGAAGGAAGTGGTTTGGTGAATGTTAATACTGATATTCCTTATAGGTAGGGGGAAGGTTAATGCCTGTGTGCCTTGTTTTAATAAACTAAACAGCATAAATAAATCTTCAACGAGACTGTGTGTGTGTGGGGGGGTTACTGTGGTTAAGGGTGGATAGAGTGGATGTACAGTACATACATGAAAGGTGGTGGGAGGGGGTGAGTACTCTATTTCACAGTTTGGGGATGCGGGGTATTATTCTTTTTAAAAGATTTGAAAAAAAGATAGCTTAGACATGTGAAGCTCATGGTAAGGTTCGGAACTTTTTTCCTCTACATAAAGAACAAAGTTCATGACTTAGCATCAACTTAGATGGTGTAGCTGAATCTGCAATACTCCTAATCACAACTAAACTATTCCGTGTAAATAAACTTATCATAAAGCAGTTTTGGGTACAGAGAATGAAAATTACTACATACTACAAATGTAAATTATTGCATGCTATTTTACAGTCCACACACTACCAGTATTTTAAAGCTCACTTGTGAAGTTTTACTTCAATCAGTTTAGACAATCTTTGACTGTCATAAAGAAAGTGCTGGAGGATTGGGCTTCTAGAGCCAAACATTAGCTTATATAACTTGTTTCTGGGGAAGGGAATGGCATAACATGACTGAAGGTCAATTTAACAATGGAACCTAGGTTATGTTTTTATATTGAATAGTGCCAGTGGACTCTGTATGGTGATAGCCTAAGTAATATAATACTATATCTGTAAATGTTTTATGAGATAGTCCAGTATTGCACTCTTTGTAAAACTGACGGGGTGTGATTTCTGTGGATCTTTATTACCACATCCATCATGTATTCCTTTTCCACTTTAAAATATCAAATTATGTAATTCTTAGAAAAGTATACATGCAAAGTGTTTTAAAAAAAAATGCTTGGTAAAGCACGCTGTGATTCAATCTTTTAAATGGGTTTCCACATTAGAGTCGATGAAGACTCCAAACTTCAAACCCAAGACACATGCATCCTACTTTCAGACCCCAAGATATCAGTCTACTATAAGCATACTTTCTTACTTTATGTACAAGGGTCAACACTGAGTGCATGAAGAAAATGGACTAAATGAAACTAAAACCTTTTTATACGCAAACTATAAATAGGGGTAGGCTGACAAAGGGGCTTCTGTGTTTGTTTTAGGTAAGCCTCTAGTGACAGCACTGCCATATATTCCTTCTTTTGGGGAATCCACAGAGTTGTTAGTTGGTCTTACTTCTTTTCATAACTGTCATGAGCTAGCAGCACCCACCCTGCTCCCCCTCAGTATCCCGATCAGGCCACTGGCACAGCCCTCCACTCACATCCACAGCCGGCAGCACGACTGAGCATGACCGAGAGTTTGAATGAATGAGCGTCTGCGTGTACAAGCACGCGCACATTCATTCAAGTGCTCAGTCACAAATTATGCAAAATATTTTGTGGAGTGAAATTTTCCAGTTTTGCACATTCATGACTGTACTTATATTATGTTCCAGTTGTTGTAAATCAAGAATTTATTCTGAGTGTACAAAGTATATCATCAACATCTGTTTACTAAGACAATTAATGAAACCAGAAGGTAGAAATGGGCCCTAACCAATCAGCATTCTTGTACAGTTGTGTTTGTGTGTCTTCTGGTCTTGGTGATTTGCACAGATGGGGGGAACCTCAGGGTCTAGGGAAAATCTCAGTCTCTCCTGCAACCCACTGGTAGGGTCAAGGTATGCTTCCCATCTCTGCCAAAAGGCTATGTGCTTTTCTAGAAAGGCTTAGCTAGAGAGCAGCCATGAGAGTTTCCATTCTACTTAGCTCACACACTGTCCCACCCAGCTTCTATTTTGGGCAGCATATCCTGCAACCATAACTACGAGATCATTTCTACATTGTTTTCTGTAAATCTTTCAAATCACTCATATTCACTGTAACACCTTCAATGCAGCACAAAGCAAATGCTGTATTTTCATATGTTGGGTGGGGTAGTGAGAATAAGTAAATCTGAAGTAGCACACCAATGAGTTAGTATGGAAGAAAAGGAGTGTGTAGGATGCAATATAGATACAAAGTGAGAGAGATTTTCCAGTTAGTTTTGTTTCTGTAAATGTCTTTAAGTCACTTGCAGGCATGATAAGGCCTTAAGCCCTGTGCAAGACACCAGGCATGGTCAGTGGGGTGAGTTGAGCAGGAAATGTCCCAACTGTTACTGCATTCTGGTGGCCATGTCACTATGTAGACCATAGAATGGCCAGATCATGCACACTAAAGTTAACATCAATCTTTACAAAGATAATGAGTGAATCTGGATGAAGTCAATAATACTGACTCAACAGGATGAGGCCACTGGCCCCTCACCAAGTCACCACTAACTCCTTCCTAATATTCCCACCACATTCCAAGAAAACCAACAAGCCATGGGGCAAAGAGTCATGGGGCAGCCTCTGGACCAAACCTCTCCACCAGCACTAGTATCAAAGAGCCAAAATGCATGCTGCGCAAAACAAAAAAGCAACAGCAAACTAAATCAATGCTGCAATTGGCTTGTGACTATTGTATTGTGTAAGAAACAGATGGATGGCCAACACATTAACCCCGGTACATCTAATACCTGTGAGCTCTTCTTTGGGGGTGGGCACAAGCACCAAGACACACTTAAATAGTCAAGATTACGAGAGACAGTGCTTTTGTTAACAACAATGGGGCATTACAAATATATACAAAGATGTAGTAATGAAAATATATAAGTCTTCTTAACAAGT
This sequence comes from Neoceratodus forsteri, assembly GCA_016271365.2. NCBI lineage: Eukaryota > Metazoa > Chordata > Ceratodontiformes > Ceratodontidae > Neoceratodus > Neoceratodus forsteri. The sequence continues at coordinate 1,510,038,122 of CM057455.1, forward strand.
ACTGAAAGTACTGGAAAATGTATGTGCTTAAAAAGTGCCTAAAAGTGCTAAGCAGACAAACAGGAGATTAAGTGCCATGAGTAAGAAGCAAGGTGACAAGGCAAGGCAAATGTTATTTTTATGGTGCCCAATCCTGGAGGATCTGGGTGCATAACAATGAAGACCAATAATTCAAGCTACAATCAATTAAAACTCATTACAATTCTCAGTTAAAATAACAATAAAAAAACATAACAGTCATAACAGTAATTAAGAATAGAGTACCCCAGCAGGTCTAAAATCACTAATCATAGGTCAGGACAGATTATGCCAAATCCTCCGGAAAAGCCAGATGAAACAGTTGGGCCTTTAATCTCTGCTTGAACTGTTTGACCGATGGGGCCTCCAAAACAGTGGATTGAAGGGAGTTCCACAGGGTTTGCCCTGGGACATTAAATGTACTGTCACCCAAGTCTTAAGCTGAACCATGGGAACATCCAGGAGGCCCCTGATCAAAGAACGGGGGGAGCTGACTGAAGTGGCAGCTGAAAAGAGCTCAGCCAGGTAGTCAGGACCCAGTCTGTATAGGGCTTTATAGGTGAGCATGCCCACCTTGAAAAGGACTCCCCACATGATCAGCAGCCAGTGCAGGACCCGCAGGACCATGGTCACATGACTGGACCTAGACAGACCAGCCAGCAACCTGGTCTCTATGTCCCAGCTGCAATTGTCAGAGGGTCCATCCCATGACCCCGAAGTAAAGAAAGTTATAGTAGTCAAGCCTAGAGGTAACAAAAGTATGCACTAGTGTTGGTAAGTCTTCAGGTGGAATGAGAGGATTGATACTGGCAATATTTCTTAAGTGGTAAAAAACACTCTTTATGACAGACAACACCTGAGCCTCAATGGCCAGTCTGCTGTCCAGGATCACACCTAGATCTCACAACCTCAGGGAGGCCTTCAATGGAATAGACTCCAGGAAAAATCCTATGCTCACTCTGGAGGCACTTCCATTATGCCCATGACCTGGCTTGATCACCAGCACCTCTGTCTTGTCTGGGTTCAGTCAAAACCAGCTGGAGGACATCCAGTGGTTGATTTTGGCCAAACAGTTATTAATCACAGTTTTGGCATTGTGTGTTTCAGGGGCAAAGGAAAAATACAGTTGGATATCATCTGCATAGCAGTGAAAGCCCACACTGTATTGCCAAATGATCTCACCAAGGGGCAGCATATATATCGTGAATGACATGGGTGACAAGATCAAACCCTGTGGTACACCACATGATGGGAGGGGGGAGAAAAGGGACAGTGAGAAAACCAGGGAGGAGGGAAGATGAGATCAGTATACTAATACATGGTTAAAGCAGCTCCTCCTGAAGAAGAACCCACTGGGGTTCAAAGGACTGTGGTTAGTGCATCACCTGTCACTGTTTCTTGCACAATTAAGTGGCTACATGCCAGTTGCAGCACTGATTTAGTTTGTAAATGCTCTTTGTTTTGCACACCATGGGCTTGATTCTCAAAACTCCCAGTGCAGCTCAAGGGACTTGCCTCACAATGAGTGGCACAAAGTGCCCCTTGTACCAAATGATGTGCCGGGAGCCATTCTCAATAGCAGCCCACATCATCCGCAGGCAGCCTGCCCCAAATATGGCTTGCACCACCTGTGTGCTCAAAAATGGGCTGTGACAGGGATTGTTTAGGAAATTGGGGAGGGTTCTCAAGCAAGTATCTACTTCTGTCACTTTCTCAGAAGTACTATCTGCAAGAGGCAAGGGAGAGCATAGGGGTGCATGCACCAGGAACTTTAACTCATGGTTGAAGAACTGGTGCTGTGAGGAAGGGTTTGGATTCATTGGTGACTGGGGACCCACCTGGAGGGATGGAGGTTTGTTCAAGCCTGACGGCCTGCATCCATCCTGGAGGGGAATCCAAGCACTCAATGATAAGTTTAAATGCTACATTGACAAGCATTTAAACTAGCAAAGGGGGGTGGCAGGCAAGCCAGGAGGGTACCTACTTGCTCACTCCCCACAGCTAGCAGTGGAACCAGTGAACCAGAGGAGTGGCTATCTCTACAAAGCAGTGTGCAAAAGATGGAGATTCGTGCCCAAGAGGTGGATAGGCAGAAAAGGGGCAAAATTCAGCAGAAAGGTAGACAGCAAGGAGAACCAGGGATAAAAGACAACCAAGGAAGGGGCTGGAGTAGAACAGTGAAACAGTCTAGGGAGGTCAAATCCTGGAAAGCCATGCGTACAAATGCCAGGAGCCTTAGCAACAAGATGGAAGATCTGGAGGCTGTCATGGTGCAGTCAGACCTGGACATTGTAGCCATCACTGAAGCCTGGTGTAATGATAACCATGACTGGGAGATGGCCGTACCTGGCTACAACATATTCAGAAGAGACAGGGCAGGCAGGAAGGGAGGAGGAGTGGCACTGTATGAAAAATGACATAAGGGCCAAGAGATCCAGGAGGAACAAATGGGAGAGATACTGTGGGTTAAACTGAAAGGAAAATGGGGACAGCCATCTGCACAGATGTGGTCTATAGATCACCAGCCCAGGAGGAAGAAACAGATAGAGCTGATGCTAGCCATCCAAAGGATGGCAGACAAGGGGGAGGTAGTACTGGTTGGAGACTTCAATATTCCAGACATGGACTGGAGCATCCCAGCAGCAGCACCAACTAGGAGCAGATTTATCCTGAGTCCTTCAGGGTGCCTTCCTCAAGCAACTGGTCATGGAACCAACTCAGCAGAAGGCAATACTGGACCTTGTGCTCACAAACAGGGACAGTGTGATGGGGTAACAGTGGGGAGCACCTGGGGAACAGTGACCACCAGTCATTGTGGTTTGAAATCACAAGAGAGCAGAACCAAACCACACAAAACACGTATCCTGGATTTTAGGGGGCAGACTTTGGGAAAATGGGGAGATACTTGAAAGAGGCATTAAGGGGAATGGGGCAGGAATCAGGGGTTGAGGAACAGTGGGCAGTATTTAAAATGGGGATTACAAGAGCAACAGAATTATGCATTAAGCAGGTTAGCAAGAGGAAAAGGAAGAGGAGACCATTATGGTTTTCCAAAGAGGTAGCAAAGGAAGTGAAAGCCAAAAAGATTGCATTCAGGCAATACAAAAAGACACAGGCAGAAGGGGATAGGGAGAAGTACCAGGAGAAGCAAAGGGAGGCAGGGAGGTCAGTAAGGGAAGCCAAAGCTCAGACAGAAGAACACATTGCAAAATCAGTGGGTAGAGGGGACAAAACCTTTTACAGGTACATAAGTGAAAAAAGAAAGGCAAAGGAGGGATGAGTGAGACTGAAGGGGAGGATGGGGCTGCATGGAGGATGACAACAGTAAAGCTGACATATTGAACAGGTATTTCTGCTCAGTCTTTACTGAGGAAGAGGAGGGTAATGGGTCTGAAGGGAGTACAAGGAGTGAGAATGGTGCAGAAATGGACATAAGTCCCTTTTCACGAGAAAGGGTCCTGAAGGAACTGGAAGTAATAAGAGTTGATAAAGCAATGGGGCCAGATGGGGTGCACCCCAGGGTCCTTAAAGAACTACGATAGGTGGTGGCTGAACCTCTGGCTATCCTGTTTAGCCGATCACTGGAAACAGGGGAGGTACCCAAAGACTGGAGGACAGCACATGTAGTCCCCTTATACAAAAGTGGGAACAAAGAGGAAGCGGGGAACTACAGACCAGTCAGCCTCACCTCGGTAGTGGGGAAGATCATGGAAGCACTACTGAAGAAGAAATTGGTGGAACATCTGGTTGTCAATGGACTACAGGACCCAAGGCAGCATGGTTTCACCAGGGGGAGGTCATGTCAGACCAACCTCGTTGAATTTTTTGACTTGGTGACTAGGGAGGTGGATCGGGGAGTGCAGTGGACATGGCCTATCTGGACTTCAGCAAGGCCTTTGACACTGTGCCACATAGAAGACTATTACACAAACTGGGGAATATGGGTGTGGGCAGGACAGTAGTGTGGTGGGTAGGTAACTGGCTGGGCGGCAGGACACAGAGGGTGGTGGTAAATGTCTGTCCCTCCACAGAGGGAAGAGTGACCAGTGGGGTACCACAGGGATCAGTGCTGGGACCAGTCTTATTCAACATCTTCATCAGTGACATTGAGCAGGACCTAGAAGGCAGAATTTCACTGTTCGCTGATGACACAAAGCTCTGTAACAGAGTAGACACACCAGAGGATGTAGACAGAATGAGAAGGGACCTGCAGAAACTTGAAGAATGGTCAGGGATTTGGCAGTTAAAATTCAATGCAAAGAAGTGCAAGATAATGCATGTGGGGCACAAAAACCCTGGCACAATATATCAGCTGGCGGTGAGGATATAGCATGCACCAAGCAGGAAAGGGTCTTGGCGTTATCATCTCTGATGACCTCCAAGGTAGGGAAACAGTGAGACAAGGCAGGTAAAAGCAAATAGGATGCTGGGATGGCAGGCAGGGACATCACCAGCAGGAAAAGGAGGTCATAATTCCACTATACAAGACACTAGTGAGGCCCCACCTGGAGTACAGTGTATAGTTCTGGAGACCTTACCTACATAAGGACATAGACAGGGTAGAGAAAGTTCAGAGGAGGGCAACAAAGATGGTGCATGGATTTCATCACAAGTCCTATGAGGAAAGGTTGAAGGAACTAAATATGTACTCTCTGGAGGAGAGAAGGGAGAGAGGGGATATGATAGAGACATACAAGTATCTTACAGGGAGGAACAGGGTGCAGAAATACACTATTTTTAAGTGAAAAAGATGTTCCAGGACTAGAGGGCATGGGATGAAGTTGGAGGGAGGACGATTCAGAGGAAACGTGAGGAAGAATTTCTTCACAGAACGGGTGGTGGGCAAGTGGAACAACCTGCCAGAGGAAGTGGTGGTGGCTGAAACAATCATGGGATTTAAAAATTCATGAGATAGACATAAAGGAATTCTGGAGATTAGGGGTAAGGGGCAACAGACTTCTAGAAAAACATAAACTGAACTCACAAGCTCAAATGGGCAGACTGGGTGGGCCATAGGCCCTTATCTGCTGACACTGTCTATGTATCTATGTATCTTTGTATCGATGTTCCATGTCAGAATGACAACTGTGGAATGGTGAACCATAACAACAGCACTGAACCCACTGTGCAAATGATTTTGCAAATGTATTTTCTTCCAGGGACTTTGCCCCTTGCACCCCCTTGTGGGGGGGGCTTTGCCACCCACACCCTCCTTAATTTATATTCTAACCCATGGTGGGCATAACTCAAGGATTGGGGGGACCAGGATCACACAAAAGTGTTGACATCATGGTTCGGTCACGGTTGTGATGGTTCGCCATTCCACAGTCGCCCTCTTCACAGATTACCATGAAGGGGCACTAAGGAGCATGGGGCAGATGCAAGCTGCCACATCCCAAAATGTGGGATTCTCAGAACTCTCTCAGAAGGAGAAATTCTAAGTACCTGTAGACCAGCCTTGGCTGGCCTAAGGGTTCTTAGAATATCCTCCTTGAGAGAGTTGCCTGTTTGTGGCAATGTGCTGCTGTCTCCCTCCCTGATTACTGATGTCCCCATAGTGGTATGGTGAATTGTCTGACTGAGCAGCTGCACGCTATCCATTCCAAAGAGAAGGAGTAGGAGGGACACAGACGTGCATTTATTTCTTTTATTACAGGTGTGTCATTGTTGCCTGTGTAGAAGAGAAGGCTGCCGTGTCTTTTCCAGTCCAGCTTGTGCTGTGGTTTTTAAGGAGTAGAACCTTGGGTTTCACATTCTGACTGCTAAATTTGGATTGAGTCCAGGCAGTGGAGGAGCTTCAAAAAGCAGCATCTAATGGGGCGACCCTGTGGAGGGTTGGTTACAGGAGCCATTTTACTCCCAGAGTTAGCTGATAACAGCAAGGAAAAGACAGTAAAAAGAAGAAAAACAGCTAACTCAATTAGTTATTATTTTCTGGGTGTTTTTGTGCTATCTCCTCTCTTATGTCTTGTTTGTTTTTAAGATTGTGTAAGAGTTTGGCATGCAGCTTAAATGGTATTAATGGTATAATGGTATAAATTTGTATCTACTTTTAAGTTAGTGAATTTGTGCGGTTTTGCTGTGTTTTCATTTCTTTTTTATGTTTGGATATATTTAAATTTTTTATCCTACTGTAAACAGTTATTATGGCCACTGTGAGCATTAAACAGAGTTTTAGAATTATGTGTTTGTTAGCAAGTGAATGCGATTAGCTTTAACTTAAGAAAATTGAATATGCATTGGTAGTGCATGATTTTCTTGTAGCAGCATTTGAAGCTACCTGAAGTGTAGAGTCTTAATCTGATTTTAGCTAAATCAGCTAATTAGTTAAAGAGGGGATCTAAGCAGAGGGTATGTATTGAAGGCCCAGAGTGGATTGTAATCATTAGTTGAAAATTGCAGTCATCGGGGCTGTAATTGGTTTCAGGTGTTTTGAGATTACTGGCTTAAAAACCTCAGTTTGAACTTCTACCTCATCTCATTTTGTTCTCTACCCTTTGCGATGGCCGGCCAAGTTGTGTGCCGAGTTGAATAAATGTCTGGTGTTTGTTGCTTATAGCTGCTGAACTCTCCTTTATATGAAAAATTCTCAGAGAGAGATTTAGCTTTCGTTGACACTGAAATGTTGAATAGCTGTAACACTGAAGTGCTGAAAAGCTGTTTGCTGCCTGCTGACTTTTGGCTGTTGCGTTTTTGCGTGAATTTTCGGCAGAAGTAGAAGGCAGAGAATTAAAAAGTAAGAGTAGCGTACTTTGTTACTTGCTAATTCTATTAGCAATTCTATTATATTCTACCCCTAATGCTCATGGTTCTCAATAAACTATACATCTAAGTACTGAAGTGTTATGGTAATCAATAGTGAATAGTTCTTTTTGGTGTATTTTGTTTGTTTTGCTTCTGCTAAGTGTTAAGTGCACTGAGTGTAATAGGTGTGTTAAGGGCATCTTCTGCTCTTGCTTCTGTCCATTGTTCCTTTCTTTTTTAGTCATTTAGTTTAATTTAGGTTTTTATTTAAGCTGAAAAGTGTAAATGTTATTGTCCTGATCTTGACTTTTTTAGTGACGGGTTCCTGCATTATTAGTTGTTACCTTGTTTTTGTTTTATTTGCCCTCCCCCCACCTCCCCTCTTATACCTTGTCCTTCTGGATTTCTGATGGCTCAAGTTCTAGCAGGGAGGGGAAAGGGAAGAATTACTGAAGTACAAGAATACAGGAGGGGCCTTCAGAGTCTATAATTAAACTCATTGAAAAAGAAACTAAGTGCTGGGATTGCTCTGGAACCTTGTTGGCACCGCACTGGATTCGTGTGTTAGGGAAAGTGGTACTTCATTACAGAGCCAAGCTGGTGAGAATTGGGTGAACAAAGACTTTTGAATAAAGTCTTTTGATTTTATATGAATGTCATATTGATTGGTCTACAGTACATTGGGATATATTTGAAATTTATTTAGAATCTTACCAAGAAAGAGACTGTTAATAGAGAAGAGTTAATGTACAAGAGGAATTTTAAAATTATATATTCCTTAACATAGTTGCATATTTAATTAGTATTTCTGGTACTCCTAACAGACATGCTTGATATGTTAAATGATTAGTACTGTGTGGGTGTTTAGGAATTTTCTGTGCTAGCTTAGGATCTCCATTTTTAGAATTTAAAATCCTTGGTTTATTAGCTATATTATTGGCTATACTGTCTGCTATATTGTGTGCTGTTATTATTACACTCTCTTTACCCATTTTTTCTAAGTGTCAAACATAATAAATAGGTATAAGAGATAAGAAATTATGACTAGGCTATCAAAAAGGAAGATAAATGCAAAACCAATATGCTATAAAAATCAGAAAAAGAAACAAAAAAAAGTTTAGATGGAACAGTGAAGAAAACAGAGAGGACAATTACTAGTTACATTCTGGCCCCAGGAAGTCAAACAAATCTTGTGGGGAAAAAAGAAACTTTAAGAATTAAAGGTTCAACTTTACCGGCTATAAGATCCTCCCCTATAACTGATAGATTAAATGTCCGACAGCTAAGTAAAGACGAGCACCCATTGATGAAATCTATAAGAATATTTGAAATGGAAAATGAAGGTCAGATTTTACAAGAGGAAGATGTAGAACAGAAGGGATTAGATGAACAACAGAATTGGAGAAGGGTGGAAAAGTATAATAATATGCAACAGTTTGAAGAAAATTTAGGAGAAGAAAGAAATCATCAGATGCAGGATATAGATTGGGAGCAAAGAAATGCTAAAAATAATATGAGAGACATTTCACATTAATGCCCAAGTGCTTCATTTCTTGGTGATTTTGATGCCTTTCTCACCCCATATGTACAAAGGCTTAAATTAGATCCCCTTCCAGATGCCCCCCCCCCAATATATCTCATTTATTTCAACAAAGAATTGAAGAAAATTTAGAAGATATATGTGTAAGAGAAGAGTAAGGACAGTAATATAATGAATGAAAGTGGGACAAGGGAGTTTCCTTTCCTGGAAATCTTAAAATAAATAAATAATAGGATTCTGTTAAACAACGAGTTATTAATTCATCTTACAACAATGTTAAGCAGGAATTTTATAGAAGGTGAAAAGGATAACTCAGTTGAAGGGACAATTGGCAAAAACTATGTGAAAAAAGTAGAAAGGAATGTAATCTAAAGGACAAGATAAAGACCACAACAATTGAAACTGGAAATAAGGAGAAAGGGGAGATAGAACAACTAGTACATGTTCTGCAGGGGATTAAGGAAAACAAGAATAATAAATACAAGGAAAAAACACAACAGGGTAAAGGGAAGAAGGAGAAACAGGAACAGAGTAAGATAAGACAGAAAGGAGAGAAAGTAGAAAGTGGAAAGCAATATATTGAAGAAGGAAAGAGGACAGAGAACTGTGTTGATACTGTATATAGAAAATGAGGAAAGAGAAAAACAGATTGAGAAAGGGGAATGACTACCTACTGTCTTTTTTAAAGATATTCCACAAGCAAGTAATATATGCAAGGGAGTTTTGGGCAAGAAGTTCACATGGAATGATATAAGCTCCACCTTTAGATATCATGGAAGTAAAGAAAAAGGTTGGATTTGCCTGGTGGTAAAAAGCAGGAATATTAGGAAACAGATATTGATAATGAAAGAACAGTTCTGGGAGATAAATCAAAATCAAATTAAATCAAATCAACTTTATTTTTATAGCGCCTTTCAAAGCCAAGGCGCTGTACATAAAAACATATACATAATGATAAGAATTTAAAACAAATGTTAAAACGTATCATCCATAACTAAGAAAAAGCAAAACTAAATAAATATGTCTTTAAACCAACTTTAAAACTATCGATGGTTGGGCATTCTCTCAACCAATGAGGTAGAGAATTCACAGGGTTGGTGCTGAGAAAGCAAAAGCACGGGATCCTGATGTCTTTAATTGAACCCTGGGAATCTCCAGCTATCCCTCATTGGCAGAATGGAGAGGATGGAGGGGGCAGTAGGGAATCAGGAGATCTTTCAGGTGACCAGGTCCTTGATCATGTCGGGTTTTAAAGGTTAGTAAACCAACCTTAAAGGTGATCCGCCACCAGACAGGCAGTCAGTGCAGTTTGCAGAGCACAGGTGTAATGTGACTGGTTCTAGAAGTCCCAGTCAAAAGCCTGGCCGCCACATTCTGCATCAGCTGCAGGTGGCGGATATCAACCCCAGGTAGCCCTAGGTAGAGGGAATTGCAGTAATCAAGACGGGTAGTGACAAAGGCATGGATCAATGTTGGAAGATCACCCGGAGGAACCAGGTGCTTCACCCGGGCCATAGTCCTCAGATGGTAAAAAGAGAATTGGATGACTGCTGACACCTGAGATTTTAGGGTCATCCCGTCATCAAAAATAACCTCCAGACTACTCATCTGATTGGAGGTAGAGAGCGGCATACCACCAAGTGACAAAACTGATGGTTGTCCAGCTCCCAAACCCACCCCCGGATGACCTGGGTCCACTACCAATACCTCAGTCTTATCCGGATTCAGTCTCAGCCAGCTGGAACTCATCCAAAGTCTGATCTCAGCAAGGCAGTTATTTAGCATGGAGAGTGCATTATCCTGACTGGGCAGAAAGGACAAATACAGCTGAGTATCGTCTGCGTAGCAGTGAATACCCAGACTGTATCACCTGATGATTTCTCCCAATGGCAGCATATACACTGCAAACAACATGGGAGCTAAAATGGAGCCCTGCAATACCCCCACAAGGCAGGGAGAGAGCGCCAGAGGAATAAATTACAGTGGCAACTCTCTGGGACCTGTCCGTGAGGTAAGAATGAAACCATTTGAGGACTGTACCAGACAGCCCACAGAAAACCCGCAGGTGCTCCAACAGCACACCATGGTCTACAGTGTCAAATGCAGCAGAGAGATCGGGAAGGACCAGAATGGTACATGCCTTTCGATCTCTAGCCATTAGGAGGTCACTCAGTACCTGGACAAGGGCAGTCTCCGTGCTATGCTTCTTCCTAAAACCAGACTGGAGAGTATCATAGACATTGTGAGTTATAAGATGATCATCCAGTTGCAATACAACCTTACCAACAAATGACAGGTTAGAGATAGGCCGGTAGTTAGCTAGACAATCTGGATCCAAGGAGGGTTTTTTAAGGAGTGGTCGAATGGCCGCCTCCTTGAGGGGGTCAGGAAAGATCCCCCTCTCCAAAGACTTCCAGACAATGTCAGCAAGATAGGGTTTAATGTGGACACTTTTATAGAACAGAGAATTACTGAAGAAAGGGATAGTAAGGATATGTTTGACTGGCTAGGAAAGGAGAAAAATGATAAGAATAAACAGCAAAAGAACAAGAATTAACAGAGAATATCGCACTATATGAAACCAGTAATGAGTGAGCATGTATTAACAGTAGATGTGGAATATAGGAGAGTGATAAGAGGCAGACTGCAAAAAGGTCATAGAATTATTAGTAGTATGATATTGGATGAAACTCAAAAAGAGGAAACATTAGATAGTAATAGGAGTGAGAACTTGTACGGAGTAAGAGAAGACAGTGTGGAAAATGGAACAGAAGAAACTATAGAAATAGATTGACAATGTGACTACAAGAAAATTAATATAGGAGAACAAAAATTATATATTTTAAGCTGGAATATAGCAAGAGCCATTGGAAAATTCAAAGATAATGAAATTCTTAGATTTTTAAATGAAAAGCATATAGTCATGCTACAAGAAACCTGGGTAAGTACAGTAGAGGGATATCACTTGGAAGGATTCCGGGATGGCATATTCCTGCCAAAAAGACAAGTTTTTGGGGGGGTCCAGCAGGGGGAATTAGTACATTTCTCAAAATAATGTCTGGTTTAACATGCAAATGTATTTGGAATGACAAGAATTTCAATATTCTTGTCATTGAAATGGAATGGGAAATCAAGGAGGAAGTGTTATTGGTTAATGTGTATTTTACTCCTGATACCACTGCTGCGCCCATCGTACACTGCATATCTAGATATATAGAAATATTAGAAGAATTACAAACTCAGTATCCAGGAGTTATGATTATTATGGTGGTGGATTATAACCTAAGATTAGGAGAAGAACAAGAGGAAAATGGGAATAATTGAAATTTGGATGATATCTTTGGAATTCCTATTAGAAACTCTTGTGATAAAAAGAAAAGTAAGTTCAGTAATAGATTTTTAGCAGGATTATGTAAACTGAACATGCGGATTATGAATGGAAGAAGCAGTGGGGATAAAACTGGCTTGTATTCCCACTGTGTGTGTATAAAAATAGTGCAAGTTTGTTGGACTATATAATTGTAGATATATACTCATATCAAAAGATCTGTAGTTTGCAAATAGCTGAAAACTGGGACAGTGATCATAGACTACTTTTGGTGACACTGGAATGTCCACTTCTAATTGTTAATGGGGGTAAGGATAGAAGGAAATTGGCATACCAGAATATGGAAATAAAGGAAAGTAAAATAATGCAATGGAATAAAGTGAATAAGGAACAACTTAAAGGTTATTTGAACTCTTTACAGATAGATGAGTAAAAGAAATGCTGTATGAATATACTACAGGCTAATTTAGAATTAGATTTAGAACAAGATCAGAAGAATGATCTGTTCCTGGAATATCTAGCGCTAGAAGAAAGAATATTTAGAAAACTGGAGAAACAACAAAAAAAGGGTAGCACAAGAAGATCTTTTTTTGGTGCAAAATGGTATGATGGAGAATGTGTTAAAATGAAATAGTTAATAAATCAATTTGGTAGGAGAATAACAAAAAGTAATAATGTAGAAGATAGAAAAGCCTTGAAATCATTAAAATCGGAATATAAAATATTGATTAAAAATAAAAAGGATAAATATAATTATGAACTGTGGAACAAATTGCAACCAGCTATTCAAGAAAAAAATGGAAGTGATTTCTGGAGATTAGTGGTGTTTGGAATGAGTGATATAACTTATAATATAATAAAGGAATAATGCACGACAGGGTGCGTGTCATGCAGGGATAACGCCACGCCTGGGGGGGTTGGGCACGAGGCCGCAGGTAAAACCCCAGCAGTTATTTCACCAGAAAAATGGATATACCTTTTTACAGAAATGTTTAATAGTAAAGAAAATAAGTATGAACATGAGATAGATACTAAGACAGATAATGCTGAAAAGTTAAATTGGATGGAATTCACAAGAGAGGAGATGGTGCCAACAATACAAAAACAGAAAAGGAATAAAGCCCCAGGTATAGACAATCTTGGGGCAGAGTTATATCAGACAGATGCTGAATGGTGGGCTGACATATTATTAAAATTATATAAGAATATAATAAAGTATAAAAGAATACCTGAGAACTGGAATGTGGGAGTAATAATACCCCTTTTTTAAGAAAAGGGAATATGACAATGCCAGAAAATTATAGGCCAATAACACTACTGAGCATTAACCAAAAAAATGTTTACTAGACTTATCTTGAATAGGATAGCACATTGTATGGCAGAAAATGATGTTCTCTCTTGTTTTCAAGCAGGCTTTTGTAAAAATAGATCTACGGTGGACCAGATGTTCACTCTTAGATATATTCTAGATAAATATGTTGGACAAAGTAAGGGAAAGATATATACCACTTTTATTGACATCAAATCTGCATTTGACTCAGTACATAGAGGCACCCTATGGGTAACTGCATCAAGAAAACAAGCTTGTTGTTAGATATAATAAGGAAGGTGACACGAGTGAAAAGATTAAAGTTAACTGTGTGGTAAGACAGGAGTGTATACTGGCACCGTCTCTATTCAATCTATACATTGATAAAGTTGTGAGAGATTTAGTGGAGGTGGACACTTTTGAACCAAGGATAGAGGAAATTAGAGTACAGATATTGTTATACGCAGATGATGAGATACTAATTTCTCATACCCCTCTTGGTCTAAAGAGAGCTATTTCAGCAACAATAAAATCACTGGAGATGTTACATATGAATTTGAATCAGGAAAAGACTAAAATAGTGGTATTTGGTAGTAAATCTAAAAATAAACCAAAATGGAGAATTGGGGATATAGAGTTAGAAGAAGTTAGAGAGTTTACATACCTGGGGGTGATTTTTAGTGAGGATTTAAAATGGAAAAAACAAATAGAAAAAAATTAATGAGAAAGCATTAAGAACTTTAAATGGAATTAAGCACTTTACAAAAAAAAAAATAGGCTGGAATTTCTTTATAGCACAGTATAGATGCCTAAAAGCAAAAGTTAACTCTCAAATTTTATATGCCTCGGAGGTCTGGGGACTCCCAGGTAATCATAAAACACTGGAAATAGTTCAAAATAAGTACTTAACAAATCTTTTAGGTCTCTCAATGTGGGCCTCAGGGGCCAGAGTAAGACTAGAGATGGGAACCTTGTCAATTCAAGCAGAAATTATAAAAAGAAATATAACATATTGGAAAAAAATTATAACTACATATAAAAATAGCCTGATATATAAATGTTGGATAGATGCTAGTAATAGTGAAGATGGAGGGGGTAAAAATTTGTTTAGAACATTAAATCAAGTATTAAATAAAGCTGGGTTACCTTACAGTCATATATTGGATTTTGAAGGTGCTAAGAAGGGTGTATTGGAATTTACACAAATGGCAAGCCAGAGAATAGAAGATCAAGTGATACAATCTGACTTTGGAAGGATAAAAGACTCATGTAATAGATCTCCATTTAAAAAAAATTGAACAGTGTTTGGAATAGAGGGTTATTTATTGAAATGTGAGAATGAGAAACATAGAAAAGCAATCACCAGGCTAAGATTAGGTGAATTTGATAAATGGGGAGAAAGATATAGTGGCTTTAATCAGATGGATATTTGTGCAGGTTGTAATAATGCTGCTATGTCCAGTGTCCACTTAATTTTTGAGTGTAAGGCTTATAGTGATATAAGGAGAACATACATTGAGCATTCCTTTCAAAATCTTATAGGTTTGAATAAAGAGGAGCAAATAAAAGAGATTCTAAACTGGAAAAGATATTTGCTTTAGCAAATTTTGCACATAGAGTGGCAAAAAAAATGAAGTGGAGTATCTGATTTAGATTAATGTGTACATGGTTTTATTAACTATTATATTAACTCCTTGAAACTGTTGGAAATGAAAATAAGTGTACTATAAGAATTGGAAAAGGTTAAACAAAAGATTATGTGATTTTAACATTTTAGTATGTAACAAATGATAATTTTTATACATACTTTGAAACAAACTTTACCTTACCTTACCTTACCTATACCTATACCCCTTCCTGGTGATCAGGTGGCCACCCTGGTCTCCGATGTCCCCAGTTATGGTAGTATTTAATAATGCCCCCTCCCTGATCCCTGATATCTCCCGTTCTATTAGTAAGTGATAATGCCCTATCCCCGATGCCTCATGTTATGTTAAGAAAGAATAATGCCCCTTCCCTGGTGGTCAAGTGGCTCCATCCCCCTACCCCAGCAGGTGGTGCCCACCACCCTGCTCTCCCAGCAAAAAACAGAGCCGGTGATCAGCACAGCCCTCCTCTCACCTCTGTGACCGGCCACTGACTGAACTGTCACTGAGTGGACTGTAAAGTGTACAGGCTCAGAGGGGTACACTCTACATCCATCAGAAGGCAGTGAACACTGTACTGTCCTATTCTAATACTCAGGAAACTAAGAACCCATTGGGGGACTGCAGCAGTCACAGATCTTAGTCTACCCTCTTCCACCTCACCAGCCCACACACTTGTTGTAGAGAATCAAATCTTGTGTTAGCATTACCAGTGTGGACATTATCCTCACCAGGGTACATCATGAGCATCACCCTAGTATGGGAGAGACACTAACAAATGAACAATCCCCAAAGGTCCAATCCGCAGTTAAGGGGCAGATTATGACTTGGACAGCCACACTTCACTGCTCCCCACTAGCAAGAGGGTAGAGGGATCCTGTAAGCTAGCACCACTTGGAGCAAAGGGCTACTAGGACCAAACAGGGGGATGAGAGCTGAATCCTGTCTATACACACCATCTCCAGTTTCACTAACTCCCATGAGCCAGACACCCCACAGAGTTGACCCAGGCAATGATTTCACATGCACTTCATCTGGTTACCCCCGACAGCGACATTTCACCAGCGAGATCCCCCACAGCGATTACAGAGCCATGCCACTGTGGGAAACCCGGTGGAACCTGGCACTGTCTGTCGGGGGTCCTGCACCCCCCCAATCAGCTCTGACTCGGAGTTGATAATCTTTAAATTGGGGGTGCGGGGTGTGCATCCCCCATCGGTGGGTTCGGGGCAAAGGCCCCCCAAGAAAACAAGGACAGACAGTGTGAACCGGCAGCTGACTGCAGAATGCAGTCGACCTGCTGGTGTCGCTGACGGGGCGTTCAACAACAATTTTGTCGAGCTCCTGTCATGAATCCCACTTCATCAAGTCTCTTCTCTAAGGCATCAGTGTGTACTGTACCTTTACTCGCAGTTCACTTTATTTAATTTGTACATCATCACTGTATACATTTCAGACAGTAGTATTCAGGGCTCTGAATTCTTGCTACAGTATCCCTTAACAGGTGCAATTTTCACACACCCTCCATCACTTTCCTTTAGGTTGGTATCTGGCTGCTATGGGAACTGGTGAGCCTTCCAAATGGTGGAAAGAGCTCAATCCTCTCCCTCCAAAGAGCACCAAACTGACATCTACTTTACCCTACTCTCCTCAAACCATCTGTCTTCCTCCTGCACTTTCACCAGAAACCCCAGCTTCACCTCCTACACTGTGCACCTGAGCAAGACAGAGCAGCAGGAGAAGCCATTGATACCAACCATTCTTTCTGGCACCAAAGCAAGCGTACATTATTGGGAACCCTGAAGAGAACCCTGCATGTGCTGAAATATTTTTAAATAAAAAAGTTGAAGTAGGAAATTCTGTCCTGTAACAGTTTGGGTCTCTCAAGAAAAGATGAGAGTGAAGCCAAAGTGGCATTCAGGGAACCGCCAAACTTCAGCAGTTTCCGCCCAGCCAAAGCAGGTTTGAAGACTGCCATAATCACTTCGGCTCTTCAGCACTTTGGCAGGCATGATACAACTATAATACAGTGAGCATGTGTAAAACACTTTCTGTAAGCCACCTGACCTTCAGCAACCTATCAGAGGTGTGGGAATCTTGGCAAAACTGAGCATTCTGCAGCTCGGAGTGCCATTGGAGCCTTGATGCCAGGGAGGAAGGACTCTTCTGTGTATTCTGTGCTGTCTTTACTGTTTTTGTCAGAAAAGGTTGCCAAAATCAACCAATTTATGAAAGAGCAATTTCTTGGAGTTAAGTTAAGCTGAGTCCTGAGGACACTATGTGTTAGTGAAACCAGTCGAGGTTTGATTTTACCTGAGTTGATGTCGCTTTTGGCAACCTTTTCAATAAAGCTGTTTTTGTACTGTATCTATCTGGTGCTAGTCTTTTCCTTCTTGGATTTTGTTCATTTATACCTGGCACGGATGTAGTGGTTGGGAGTGAAGACTGCAGCCCTCTTAAGTTAAGCTGCCACTGCAGTTCCAGAGATTTTGTTAAGTCAGGAAAGGGAACAAAAAGAAGAACATTGCAAAGGTAAGCATGGGGAGGGGAAAAGGGTCCTGGTCTTGCCCTGCTGCAGTAGTCCAGTCAGTTATGTTGCTTTTGTTGTACTCAAATCTTTCAAAACAAAAGTTTTTCATACTTTTTCTTGACTGGGTGGGTGCCTATGCCCCAAAACATAACTTTAGCAGACTGTAGTTTTTGTGATTGTTTGGGGGTGGCTTGTGGCCTTGCTGCAGGGTCTGGGTCAGGGACAGGGACGGGGTGCCATGCCACCAGGCTCTAGCTTGCCTGGTCACCCAAAAATTCTGTGAAATACTTTATGCAATTGCAGCTTAGTCTTCATCGTGACAGGAAGTGTGTGCTGTGACAGCCGGGTTTGCTTGGTGGAGCCAGACCCCCACCTCCAACATAAATCTTGTGAAACACTTTATCCAGTTGCAGCCTAGTCTTCATGACAGGCAATGTGAGCCATGCCTAGCCTGTCAGTGTGGGAGTCAGAGCACCCTTCCCTGCCAAAAAAACCTCTCGGGAAACACTTTATGCAGTTGCAGCTTAGTCTTTGTGACAGGTACAGTAGTGTGCAGAGAAGCTGCAAAGTTTTACTCTGCGGGTGAAAATGAGGCAAAGTCACCAAATTCACTTCCACAGAGCACTTTGCGTGATTTTTCAAAATTACCAGGAATTCACCATTTATGACTTTGCTTTGCTTTTTGTGGTTTTTAAGTGCAAATTGCACTTAAAAACCCCAAAGCAAGTAGAGATTACAAATGGGGAATCCCTCAACACCACCCTGATCTATCCCTGGTGTCTAGTGGTCCCACCCTCCACTCCTTGCCGATCGCTGGTCCCAGTTTAAATATATATATATATATATATATATATATATATATATATATATACATACATATACATACATACATTCAGAAAAATCCAGCTCTTGTCTGTGCCCCTAAAGTAAGCTCAATGAATGAGCTGAATTGTGGCCGCATGGTGAATGAATAAACATGTGCTTGTACAAGCACACCATCATTCATTCCAGCCTGGTCAGTCGGGTGGCCAGCCATGGTGGAGAGTGTAGGGCTGTGCTGGTCACCCACATGTGGTCTGGGCTGGGGGAGAGAAGTGGTGATTGAATTTGAAGGAGGGGTGCTCCCTGGCTGGGTGGGGGGTCCACTAGACACCAGGGATTGTATTAGTAACTACATATATACATTTTTTTAAAACTGATGCCAGTGATCTGTTGGAGAGGGGGGACCACTAGACACCAGGGATTTAATTCACTTTTATAAACATATATATACTGTATATTTATTTAAACTAGAGCTAGCGATCAGCAGGGGGGCTATTACACATCAGGGGCTATTTTTTTTTATTAATTGGGGCCAGCGATCAGTGAGGGGGGGGCACCCACTAAACAGCAGGAAAGGCTTTGTGGGGAAGTGTGGAATTTCACAGGTGAAATTACATACTTTCTGGTCAATCCACCTACGCCAATTTGAGACTTGCACTCCACGAATTTCGTGCAATTCACAAATTATTTTGAGTAGTGAATTTTATGAACTGCACCCATCTCTAATAGTGTGTGCCCATCCTGGTCTGCTTGTGTGGGAGATGGATTCCTCCAAAATAAAACTTGTGAAACACTTTACCTAGTTGCAGCTTAGTCTTCATGACAGGCAGTGTGTGCCATGCCTAGGTCCAGGTCTGCCAGTGTAGGAGTCAGAGCCCCCCAAAATAAATCTTGTGAAGCACTTTATCCTGTTGCAGCTTTGTCTTTGTGACAGGCAGTGTGTGTGCCATTTCTAGTCTGCCAGTGTGGAATTCAGAGCCCTCCTCAAAAATCTTGTGACACACTTTATCCAGTTGCATCCTTGCCTTCGTGACAGGTAATGTGTGCTGTGCCTAGCCAGCTACTGTGACAGCTGGAGCCTCCCCCCAAAATAAATCTTGTTAAACACTTTATCCAGTTGCAGCTTAGTCTTCATAATAGGCATTGTATGCCATGTCTGGCCTGCCAGTCTGGGAGCTGGAGCCACCTCCCTCCCAAAAAAACACTCTTGTGAAACACTTAGCCAACTGCAGCTTAGTCTTCATGACAGGCAGTGTGTGCCATGCCTGGTTTGACAGTGTGGGAGCAGGAGCCCTCCCTCCCAAAAACCTTGTGAAACACTTTATCCAATTGTAGCTTAGTGCTCATGAGAGGCATTGTGTGCTATGCCTGGCCCACCAAAAAGTTGAAGCAAGGATGTCCTGAAAGGGTGCAGGGAGGACTGGTAGAGGAGGAGAAGCCACAGGTAAATGTTCCATTCTGGTACCCATCCCCACAATAAGTAGCAGTCATAGTCTTGTGGCCCATGGTGGGGGTGATGTACATGGTGAGAATGTTAGAAGTAGAAGGACAGAGAAAGGGAGTAGTGTTGGTGTCGGTGAAGCTGGTGGGTCCTAGACTGAGAGGTGTACTAGAGTGGGTCATGAAATAGGTGTCCAAAGAAACCATGAGGATTTGTTAGTTCACAGAAATCAGCTGGTTGTATGCCCACTTTAAGCAGGATCTTTCCCAGTCAGTCACAGTCAGTGTCCAGTGGTGCATCTGGTGGTGCTGAAACCAGCCATAGCAAAGTAGAAACACACAGGTCTGCCATGACCCATAGTACTCCTCCTTCTCTTTCTCCAAGTACTGCACCTAGTTTTCCCCCACTAGCCGTGGTGGTGATGTAATGCCATGAGATTCTCAATCCCATTCCCAAGATGTACAGTCAGCTCCTCCACCTGTGCATCTTGTGCGAACCACATGAAAGCAGCTGGCACTGCCAGGTGGGGTACTAACTCAGTAACTTGTACACTTGCACTGTGGTGCACACCATGGGCAATTTCCAGTTGCCCACCGGTGGCTTGAGGGACTATATGATGCTCGTTCTCTGAGTGTACCCACAGGCTACAAATCAGGGGGTCAGTCTGGGGGGTTTGACTCTACAGTTATCCTGTCACCTGAGGAAAAAGAATTGGTTGGTGTACATGGGTGAGGTGTTGTTTATACTATACCAATCCTTGTCTTTTATAAAAGCAAGCCAGTAGCATGTCTGCCACCAGCACAGCCAGTTGCAGTAGAGGAGACTGCCATAGAGAAAGAGTATGGAGGTGCATGTGCCAGTAGAGGGAGAGGTGCCAATGATTCAGAAGGGGGACGCAGAAGCACAGGAAAAGGAGGAGGCAGTAGAAAAAGGGCATGGGAAGGGTGAACCATCAGCTGAGAGTGAGGTGGACATAGGTAGGGAAGGAGAAGATGTGGAGGACGAGGAGCAGGGGACATTGGAGAAGGAAGCAGGAGGAAGGAAAGAGGAAGTGGAGTTTGAAATTCTGCTTTCAGTTAAAACAAGCTCCTCTGATGAGGACTGTAATTCTGATTAGTGGAGACCATCACTATCACTACCACCGGTAAGGAAGGACAAGAGTGGGAAAATGAGAGACGCAATGGGAAAGTAAGAGAAACAAGTATAAACTTGAAAGTCCATGCTGTATGGCACCTTGGAAGTAATAGGACATAGATAGTTAGCGACTTGCTTGCTCCTGTATAAAAAAGAAAAAAATAACCCAGAATAAAGCAATTAAACGCCTGCCCTCTTGTACTCACCCCCTCCCACTGCATAGAATCAAAGGCGCTCACCCAATATAACTTCGCCTCTCTTCTTATTCCTTCTCAGATCCCCAGGCCACCGAGGATGCTGCTGACATCCCCCTCCCCGAAGGGAGGAAGGCCAAGTCGTGAGGGCCTACTCAGGGAGCCCTCCCTGCAGAGATTGCCAGGTACACAGAGATGCCACAACCACGCGGCCGAGACAAAGGCTGCTGGTCCCAATAGCTAGTGGCGCCAACCACAGGATTCAAATGGTGTACTTAAGGAATTGATTTATTGTCCCCACACGAGTGCTGATAGTTTTTGAAACTGTATTTTGCCTCCGTTAGCATAGAATATTTGGGACAAACTCAGGACACCTTAATTGCCTTAGAAGTAATTGCTATGTAACTATACTTAGGAGGACGGCCTTAATTTGGAATTTGGCAAATGTTATATGAGATTACATTACACTCCCTGTTAAGAATGTAGTGACCTGCTGGGGCCTGCTGTAAAACATCTAAACTTACAGGCACAGCTGATATAGTGACTTGAAAGTCCATGCTGTATGGCACCTTAAAAGTAATAGGACACAGAAAGTTAGTGACTTGCTTGCTCCTGTATAAAAAAGGAAAAAATAACCCAGAATAAAGCAATTAAACGCCTGCCCTCTTGTACTCACCCCCTCCTACTGTGTAGAATCAAAGGCGCTCACCCAATATAACTTCGCCTCTCTTCTTATTCCTTCTCAGATCCCCAGGCCACCGAGAACGCCGCTGACCCCCCCCCAAGAGAGGAAGGCCAGGTCATGAGGGCCTACTCAGGGAGCCCTCCCTGAAGAGATTGCCAGGTACGCAGAGATGCCACGACCACGTGGCCGAGACAAAGGCTGCTGGTCCCGAGACAAAGGCTGCTGGTCCCGATAGGTAGTAGGCCCATCTGACGCTACGCGTCAGCTCTCCACTGCCCCCACCACCCTTGGTGGGCTCCGGCTTATATACTGAGCACCACGTGGCTGCATGAGCCTATCAGCTCACTTTTCCATTTGCAGCTTCTCAGCTGCTGCCACTAGAGACCGCCTAAGCTGGGTTGCCTATCAAAACCTACCGGTGCTGCGTTCTCAACAGAAATAAGATCCACCAGCCTAGTATTTGATCCCTGCCATCCAGCACAACAACTGCCCATATCAAAATAAGGAATTACAGGAGAGTGGGGCTGCGGCTAGTATCAGGGATCTTACCAGATAACAAAGATACAACATAGCAGGCTGACACACCTAAAAGGATGACAATACTGCCCAAACGTAGGGAACCCTGCTCCCTCAAGTACCATTGCCTGGTCATGGAGACATGGTGGAATAGGATCCACAGCAAAGTAGCCCAACCACTCCACCAGCAGCGATGGTGCTTGCAGCTGAACATGCACCTAGCAAGCATTGGATTACGGACAGTGTTACTCCTGTATATAGTTTCACTAGCATGGGTGGATGCCAAAATAAGTGGCTGCCACAACCCTAACTTGCATAGGGGGGCACAGGACCGTCACCTTCCACACCTCATACACTGCCCTACTCCCTCAATCCCACTCACACTGATTACCAAGCACGGATTTACTCACAAGGGAGCCTGCTATCTCATTTTCTCTGGTCTGACAGGTGAATGATCTAAACGATCTTACCAGACCCAGCAGGGGGTCCTCCGCCTCATCCTACTAATACTGACATTGAGGGCTGGTGATATCCACCCCAACCCTGGGCCAGCACCCGTTAACTCCATACTGGGATCCTCTGGGGACCCCACATGGTGTCACACCAAAGGACTAAGGGTGGCCCACATGAACATCTGCAGCCTCCAACCTAAGATGCTGGAGGTGCAATCATGGGTAGACACTTACAAACATGACATGCTAGCCATCTCCGAAACCTGGCTGAAGCCTCTTATACTCCCTTATGAAGTGGAACTAGACCACTACAACTCCTTCCGAAAGGATAGAGAAGGGAAAAAATGTGGGGGAGTTCTCATCTATGTGACCTCCTCCTCCTTGGTGGCTTCCTTGTCCCCTGTTGCTATGCCAAACACAACTAGACTTGAATTCATATTCATGCAACTTGTCCTGGGTGGTTCTAAGCACCTCACCATAGGATGTATCTACAACCCTCCCACGGGGGGTACTGCCACACTCCAAAGCCTCATCAGCCCAATAGCAGGGGTACGACTCACAGAGTTGCTGGTCCTGGGGGACTTCAACTTAAAGTGGGAACCCACTTCTGAGCAAAAATATAAGGCCATACTTCTAGATGCTAATCTGACCCAGGTCATCACTGAGGTCACAAGGTATAACCAAAAAACAGGGAACCACTATGTCCTGGATTGGATACTTACCTCCAAACCCACCAACACACAAGTGGCGGGTGTAATGTCAGATGCCCTAAGCGATCACTCACCCACTTTCTGCATATGGAAAAACCGACCTTCAAAGATCCCGCCCAAGCTCATAGTGGCCAGGGACTTCTCTGGTTTTATGGTGGAGGCATTCCAGAGAACCCTAAGAAACATAGACTGGTCAGCGGTGAGACACCTGGGGAGCACAGACGAGGCAGCACAGTTTTTCCCGAGCACGTTCTCAACAGTGGCTAACATGCATGCCCCAATTAGGACCAGACGAGACAAGGGCCTCTGCCATAAATGGATATCGCATGAGCTGAAGGCACTGATGATATCCTGAGACAAGGCCTGGAAGAAGGCAAGGAGTTCCACAACCCCCGCAGACTACTCTGCCTATAGATCTCTGCGGAATCAGTGTCAAAGACGCTCCAAGAATGCCAAAAGGGACTACATAAAATCCCTGCAGAGGCAAACACTAACTGATCCAAAGTCCTTCTGGGCAAACATCAACTCCCTGATAAAAGGTACTAAACCGCCCCAGCAGGGTAACATAACCTATAATGGCACCACTCTCACGGATGGAGAAGAGGTCGTTACAGCCTTCAACTGCCTATTCACTGACCTGGGGACGCTCAGACCCAACCCCACACACAGCTCTCAGAGCCCAATGGTCACTGAAACCAAGGACTCTTCGATCGCCAATTTTCATCTGCAGATAGTGCGTACCAAAGAGGTGCTAACCCTCCTAAAATCCTTAAAATCCAGTGGATCACCGGGACCTGACGGGCTGGATCCTAGGCTGCTAAGGGCCGCTGCCCCAGCTATCGCACTGCCTATAACACAGTTAATAAACAGATCCCTGCAGGAAGGTACAGTCCCACTAACATGGAATCAGGCTCATGTAGTCCCAATCCACAAGGGCAGAGCAAGGGAACCTATAGGCAACTATAGGCCCATCTCCATCCTATGTGATTTTGCTAAGATCCAGGAGCGGCTAGTTTATGGCCAACTTAGAGACTACCTGGAAGCCAACAGGTTGCTGGCCCCCACACAACATGGCTTTAGACCAACGCATGGGACTGATACTGCCCTCATCAAATTCACCTCTGATGTCCTGACAGCTTGGGACAAGGGTACCCTCACAGGGGCCGTGTTCGTGGACCTCTCAAAGGCCTTCAACCTGGTGGATCACTCACTCTTACAAGCTCAGCCAACTGGGGCTGGATCAGCACTCTCTCACTGGTTCTGCAATTACCTCACTGACCGCACTCAACAGGTTAAGTGGAAAGGGGCCACCTCCCAACCCTTACCTTTAACTGAAGGGGTACAACAGGGCTCAATATTAGGCCTGCTTATGTTCTCCCTATTCACAAATGATCTCTATGGACATTGTGGGGGCAGCTCCATAGTACAGTATGCAGATGATGCAGTGCTGTACAGAACGGGGGATCACCCATCCGACCTTGAACCCCGGCTCCAAAACGACTTCACCAAGGCTGAGACATGGCTAGTTGAGAACCGCCTGGTCCTTAACCCCACCAAGACTAAGGCCATGCTGTTCGGGCTAAAATCACTGGGCCTCTCCAGGGACCATCTTCTACCACTCTCTACCTTGTCTGGCTCCAAAATAGAGGTGGTACAATCAGTCAAATACCTTGGCCTCACACAAGATCAGGGGCTCACCCTAATGCCCCATGTGGACACCGTAACAAAAAACATCCACCAAAAACTGGGCCTTCTCTAATGCCTAAGCCACAACATGATACCAGAGACTAGACTGGCCATCTCACAAAGCATCCTTCTCCCAACCTTAACCTATGCCGCCCCCATCGTACTCGGCATCGCTAAAATGGACTACAGTAGACTTATGACCCTATACCATAAAATAGCTTGCTTTGCCTCTAAATCTTACCCTAGGACCCACCATTGTGAAGCCCTCACAGTGCTCAACTGGCCATCCCTGTACAATAGGCTCCAGTACCCCCCTACTAAGCTGGACCTATAAGCTCCTAGATGCCCATCCTCTGGCAGGGCTAAACGGACTACTTACCCCAAAGCTGCCCAGATGACCACTCCGCTCCTCGAACAAAAAACTCCTGGAAATTCCCCTGACCTGCATGGTAGCAGGGAGTAAATCCTTTACTCACCTAGCTCCAGACTCATGGAACAATCTCCCCAGCCATTTCCAGGAGACACCGTCAATAGCCCTCTTTCAAAGGGGGCTGTGTGCTCACCTTATCAAACCAAGCCCCTGCTACTGCCCAAATAGCTAAGAAAGCTGTACCTCATGTCAACTTGAACTGATTAGATACTGCTCCCCTACAAAGGTAACAACCAATGACTGCACAAGCGGGCACCCCACCCCGTAGGCACTCAAAGCACTTATCACCCTCACTCCCATCTGTTGTCACTGCTGTACTCTATACTGAAAGGTATTTGCTGCCCTCTTCTGTAGAATATGTAAGCTGTACACATAACCCCGTATTATCTGTACCACTCTGCCATACTGTACTCATCTGTGTAATATACCTCCGGCATAACATGTACTGTTCAGTATTGCTGTATTAGATGTACTACTGTATCAGATGCACTGCACTGTACTACTACTGCACCATCTAATATCATGTACCTCCTGCCCTCTTACACAAAAACTGGAAAATTGTATACTATCCTAGTAACCCTGTACTATATGTCTGACACTGTGAAATCTGTCTGTATGTTCAAACCATATGTAACAAACCCCAGGTCGCCCCTGAAAAAGGGACCTTCGGGGCCCAGTGGGCTCACCCGGTTAACAAAATGTAATAAATAAATAAAATAAAATAAGAGAAAATGACAAAAAAAACTGACGAAGCAGAGAAATCCAAATCCCTGGCCATGTTCCCAGTCCCACATGATAAACCTGGCACTACTGTTGCTGCTCCTGCTGATGATGATCACGCGCAGCAGCCACATCATTTTTCCTCAATGATCAGAAAAAAGAAATCTTGCTATAGTCAACCTATTTCTTCTAAGGCCCCCCCCCCATCCCTCCGGTTTGTGGTCATATAGCTAAGAAAGCCAAGAGATGTTCCGCAGTATGGGAATATTTTAGGGATGACTCAACAAATCTACTGAGAGCATGTTGCAGTATATGTGAGGAAAAAGTTTGGCAGGGTAAATCCACACAGAGATTGGGAACCAGTGTTCTGGCTAATCATCTAAAGCATGAATGTGGCATCTTGCTAACAGTCACATCCCTTCACAATCCACATGCAGGGCAGACTCAGCAGCAGCAGCCAGGTATATGTGGCAGGATCAAATACTTTATTCAAATTATTCAGCCCCATGGCAACAGCAGTCAAAGTCAAGTGACACTAGTGGCACTCCTTCCAGAACACCACTCCAACCAACACCATAACCAGCACCACCACTAGGCAGGGATAATAGTGGTAGTGGATGCACCAGCACCAGTACTATTCCAGAATTTATTGCCACCAAACAAACTATACTGCAGGAGTCATTACATGTATGCACAAAAATGCCACCTACTTATCCAGCTGCTGTGCAGAATCACTCAATTGGTAGGTGAGATGATGGCACTTGATCTGCAGCCATTCTCCATGTTGGAATATACCAGCTTTCAAGGACTGTTATATGAGCTGAAACCCACAAAATGCATGTTCTTCCTGCAATATATGAGGCTGTGTGCACACCAATGAGGCAGGCAGAGGGGGATATGTGTATTTCATTAATGACATCTGGAGCAGTACTGCAAACCAAAGCTTTTTGAGTCTCACTGCTCACTGAGTTATGTCAAGCTTCACAAGCACCACTGCTGCCAACCTCCATGACCAACGCCAGCCCCTGCAGGAGTTATCATGAAGCAGACAGTTGCAGAGAAGAACAGTGCTATAGGAATTGCCTTACTCAAGCTGGAGGGGAAGCACAGTGGTGAGAATATTGTGCACTTCCTACATTCAATGCTGGACATATGGATATAGTAAACCAAGAAATAGAGTGCGCACAAGGTTGTGGTGCTCTCAAGCAAAAAATCAGCATACAAGGACAAAACAGCTTGGGCACTCACCACCACATTCATTTGCTGACACCATGTTGATGTTCAAGAAGAAATAAATTTATTACATGTTAAAACATGGTAAAAAAAAACTCACCTGATGTGTTTCAGGTCCCATACTTGACATTTTCTCAAAGGCTAAAGTTACAGCCACCAAAACAGGAAATTTATAAGCAGATAATTTGATGACATCATAGTTACATCATCAGCTTGATTAAACTGTTTGATGGTCCACTGGCTGTCACCAATAACAACAATTCATTACAAAATCAAAAAATCCTATATATGAGCTGCTATAAATAGTGACTACATACATACAAAAACCTAACAAGAACCTGTATACAATGACAGGACAAATATCAGCATTCATCAATTATAAAAACACATTTCAGAAGAAATCAGAACATTTCTAGAAAAACACATACAAAAATATCAGTGAGTTTTTTGATTTGGGGGGGGAGGGTCAAGGCACAGATAAAGTCCTTATCATCTTTCTTCTAAATATGGTTTTATCTCGAAACCCATGTTTAGACCAGGGACTCTATTGGCCCTTAATTTTATTATCCAGAAGATCCATCTTTTTAAGACTAGATTATTGTAGTTTCCACCATGTCAGTTCATGTTTACTTTATCTATGGTCATATATGTAAAAACATGCTTTCTGCCATCTTTACTGTTAGCAACATGTGGAGTGGCATAAGTCATGTCTCCTTTCTCAATAGCCCTCTGATGCACCCTCACTCTAACCTTAAAACAACCAGAGGTTTACTACACATAAAATGCACTACAACTGCATCTTGCCAGGTATATAATACCACTGGTACTACAAGTAATAAGCTGTTTAATCCTATACATTTTATGCTGATTATCAACTTTAAATTCATTCCCAGTCTGGATATGTTTACAATAAACACAATTATTGCATTTACAACAGCCCTTTGGTTTGGTAAGCTAAGTCACAGTAGTATTGTTTTCTTGGAAATGGCTATGTGCTAACATATCTTTCAGGCTTGCTGACCTCCTATATGAAAATCTTGGTTTTACTTTAGCCATTTTTTCTAAAATAGAGTCTGCTGATAACACATTCCAATGCTCATTGATAATGGCTGTGAAACAGCTAGCCTGTGTTGAATAAGTTGTCACTACATTCATTCTGCCCATCTCTTCTCTTTTTTTCCCATCCTATTATGACGAAGGAGAGATTCTCTTTCCACAGTCTCTACAGAATTTCTGGCTTTTTCAATTTTACTTGCAATATAACCCCTCTCCAAAAATCTATGCTGCAAATTGTCTGCTTTTTGTTCATACTTCTCATTGCTGATACAGTTCCTCTTCATACGTAAAAATTCCAAATTAGGGATATTACCAATAACATGCATTGGATGGCAACTAGATACAATGAGATTCATGTTACCATCTACTTGTTTCCTGTAGGACTCTGTCTCAGTACTGCCTCTGGTGTTCTTGAAATAATTCAATCTAAATACGGCACTTTCTCAGAGAGACATGTATAGATAAACCTCAGATTCTCTTTGGTTGTATGTAAAATAACAAAACAATCTTGCAATTCTATTTCAGTACCATCTCAGACTAACAATATATCATCTTTGTAATGTTTCCACATTATCACATTCGAAAAACACAGGTTCTTGTTCATAACCTGCACAAAATCCTTCCCTCACCATCCCACATATAGATTCACTACTGATGGAGCACATGATGCCCCCATTGCAGTACCTGAAACTTGTCTGTAAAAGCCACCATTAAAAACAAAAGCATTGCATTTCAGAACACATTCAAGCAATTTTAACAGAAACTCCAAAGGTGGGGCCTTCTCACTCAATGTCTGTCTTAAATAAAAAGCAGCAGCATCCAGGGCCCCTTCATGTGGTACATACGTATTTAATGCCTCAATATGCAAAGTAATCATCAGACATATTTCATTTAAAATAATGCCACCTAAAATGTTAAGAATATCTTTCGTGTCTCAAACATAAGAAGGCAGTTTTTCAACATGAGGCCTGAGCCAGGAGTCCGAATATTGGGATAAATGTTCAGTCAAAGAATCCAGACCACTCATGATTGGCTGGCACAGCAGTTTGTCCATCGCCTTGTGTACTTTGGGCAACAAATAAAAAGTAGCCATTTTTGGAATATCAACAATAAAAAAGTCTTGGACATTCTTCATTATAATGCCCTGATTGTAAACACCATGCACTGCTTCATCAATAGAAAACTTAAAATCAAATGTTGGCTCACGTGATAATTTCTCTTAGAAAGTCATATCCTGAAGTTGTCTTAATACCTCTGTCACAGAATACACTTTTTTTCACAAAACTACCGCTCCACCTTTGTCCATTTGTTTAATAACCAAGTCTCTGTTTTCTTGTAATGTTACTATTGAGTTGCGTTCTTCTCTTGATAAATTATTAAAATCAGGAATAGGTGGTTTTTGCAAAAGTCTCTCCAAATCCTATTGTACTATTTAAATACAGTCACAGCCTGTCAAGGCGCAGGACAGAAGGTCGAGTTTGGTTTAAATGCTTCCCTTTCATTACCATTTGTATCAATATTGTACCCAATTTTCTTGTTAAAGAAGGCCATGAGGTTTAATTTTCTACATAATAAAGATAAGTCTATGACAGTTTGAACTTGATTAATCTCCATAGTTGGGAAAAAGTTCAGACCCTTTTTAGAAGGCTGGTTTCAGCCTCGTTTAACACATAGTCAGTTAAATTTATAATCTATTGATTGGCAACAATATCAGCACTCACCTCCTCCATCCCCAAAATGGCCTCCTGCTGTAAGGCTTCTGTTGGTAATCATACTGCCTGTACCCAGCATTTTCTAAATCGTCTCCCCCTCTGCGTCCTCTTCCATATATTGTTCTTGTGTACGCATGTCCCTCTTGATAATTCAAACTGGGACTCCTCCTAGGTTGAAAATATTGTTGCTGAAGTGGTGTTTTCACCAGATGGGGCAATTGAGCATGTGCGTGGTGTGCCTGTGGTGCAAGTGCCTGCAAATCTTCCTGTTCTGGATTGATCCTTTGTTCTAAAAATGGGTTCCAATCTCCCTTTTCACTTTCCAGTTCACTTTGGTCTGTACTAAAGTCAAATAATACATTTCTACTGTTCCTTAAAATACCTTTTTGTGATTTCTCCTTTCATGTGTATACCTTATGGAGTTTGTAATCAGCTTTGTCCCTTGTAAACTTCACTAATTTGGCCTTCTTTAAATCAGCATCTAATTTCTTGGAATATTACAAACATGGAAGCCCACCTTCAGGTGAAACGTATTCCCCATGGATTATGCATAGATTTAAAGCCAGCATATGGAACAGAGGATGTGGCTTTCATGACTGAATGGGAACGGATTTTGACAGGTTTTTATTTAGTATATCGAACTCGGTAGCACTATGTGTATATAATCTCAAAACCTGTTGTTCTTGCATTTTTAACTCCGTCATTATTTTAGTCTCTTTCTCTTTGTTGAACTTTATTATTAAAGCAATCAATTTAAAACTTGCTTCTGTCAAAATCCATTCCCATTCAGTCATGAAAGCTACATCCTCCGTTCCATATGCTGGCTTTAAATCTATGCATAATCCACGGGGAATACGTTTCTCCTGAAGGTAGGCTTCCATGTTTGTAATATTCCAAAAAAATATTTTTAATTATACAGCTAATTTCTCAAGGTGTTTGAAAGCTTCTTTTAATGAAATCATTTCTGGTGAAAAGCTAGTCGCTCCATGTTCATCAGTTAGAAATGGGTTAGCCACACCTGCCGCATATAAAAGTTTTTCCACATAACTTAAAGGATTGCTAGATGCAGGTGTTATCTTGGGGCTCCCACTGAACATTAAATTCAGCGTTGCTTCTAAAGAAAGATTCATATTTTTAGCAGCAAAAATCCCAATGGTAAAAGTCAGTTGTGATTTTACGTGATAAGGATTATCGCAACCTGTTGTGGACACTCAAATATAAATTGTAGTAAACCAAAAAATAGACTGAACACAAGGTTGTGGTGCTCTCAAGCAAAAAATCAGCATACAAGGACAAAACAGCTTTGACACTCACCACCACATTCATTTGCTGACACCGTGTTGATGTTCAAGAAGAAATAAATTTATTACATGTCAAAACATGGTAAAAAAACTTCACCTTATGTGTTTCAGGTCCCACACTTAACCCTTTCTCAAAGGCTAAAGTTACAGCCACAAAAACAGGAAATTTATAAGCAGATCATTTGATGACATCATAATTACATCATCAGCTTGATTAAACTGTTTGATGGTCCACTGGCTGTCACCAATAACAGCAATTCATTATTCAATCAAAAAATCCTATATACAAGCAGAGCTATAAATAGTGACTACATATGTATAAAAACCTAACAATAACTTGAATACAATGACAGGACAAATATCAGAATTTATCAATTACAGTATAAAAACACATTTGAGAAGAAGCCAGAACATTTCTAGAAAAACATACAAAAATATCAGTCAGCTTTCTGTTTTATGGACGGGGGGGGGGGTCAAAGCACAAATGAAGTCCTTATTATCTCTCTTCTAAATATGGTTTTATCTTGAAAGCCATGTTTAGACCAGGGTATCTATTGGCCCTTAATTTTATTATCCAGAAGGTCTCTCTTTTTAATACTTGATTATTGTAGTTTCCACCGTGTTGGTTTATGTTTACTTTGAGGCAGTATAGCACAGTGGTTTAAGGCTCTGAGCTGCAAATCTAGAGACCTGGGTTTGAATCCCACAGCGCCAACTTGCATACTGTGTGGCCCTGAGCAAGTCACTTAACTTCCCTGTGCTCCCAGGTTGCACTTGTAAACAAGCTTTCAGTTTAGTGTATCTCACCTGGTTAAACAATTGGAAAAAAAAATATGTAAAAAGATGCTTTCTGCCATCTTTATCATTTGCAACATGTTGTGCAGTGGCATAAGTCATGTTGCCTTTCTCAATAGCCCTCATATGCTCCCCCACTCTAACCTTAAAACAACAAGTGGTTTTCCCCACATAAAATGCACTACAACTGCATCTTGCCAGGTATATAATACCACTGGTACTACAAGTAATACACTATTTAATCCTATAGATTTTATCCAGATAATCAACTTTAAATTCATTCCCAGTCTGGATATGTTTACAATAAACACAATTATTGCATTTATAACAACCCTTTGGTCTGGTAAGCCAAATAATAGAATTGTTTCCTTGGAGATGGCTATGTAGTAACATATGTTTCAGGCTTGCTGCCCTCCTACATGAAAATCTTGGTTTTACTTTAGCCATTTCTTCTAAACTAGGGTCTGCTGATGACACATTCCAATGCTTGTTAATAATGGTTGCGAAACAGCTCGACTGTGCTGAATAAGTTGTCAATACATTCATTCTGCCCATCTCTTCTCTTTCTTTCCCCATCCTATTATGACTAAGGATAGATTCTCTTTCCACAGTCTCTACAGAATTTCGGGCTTTTTCAATTTTACTTGCACTATAACACCCCTCCAAAAATCTACACTGCAATCCTCTGCCTTTTGTTCATACATCTCATTGCTGGTAGAATTCCTCTTCATATATAAAAATTCCCCATTAGGGATATTACCAATAACTTGCATTGGATGGCAACAAGATGCAATTAGAGTCGTGTTGCCATCCACTGGTGTCCAGTAGGTTTCTGTCTCAATACTGCCCTCTGGTGTTATTGAAATGATTAAATCTAAATACAGCACTTTCTCAGAGTGACATGTATAGATAAACCTCAGATTCTCATTGGTTTTATGTAAAAAAAAAACAATAAAAACCTGCAATTCTATTTTAGTACCATCCCATACTAACAATATATCATCTATATAACGTTTCCACGTTATCACATTCAAGAAATACAGGTTCTTGTTCATGTCCTGCACAAAATCCTTCTCCCACCATCCCACATATAGAGTCCCTACTGATGGAGCACAGGTTGCCCCCATTGCAGTAGCTGATACTTGTTTGTAAAAGCTACCATTAAAAACAAAAGTATTGCATTTCAGAACACATTCAAGCAATTTCAGCAGAAACTCCAAAGGTGGGGCCTTCTCACTCAATGTTTGTCTTAAATAAAAAGCAGCAGCATCCAGGGTACATGCATATTTAACACGTCAATGTCCAAAGTAACCAGCAGACATCTTTCATTTAATATAATGCCACCTAAAATGTTAAGAATATCTTTCATGCCTCTAACATAAGAAGGCAGTTTTTCAACATGAGGACTGAGCCAGGAGTTCAAATATTGGGATAAAGTTTCAGTCAAAGAACCCAGACCACTCATGATTGGCCAGCCCAGTGGTTTTTTCATTGTCTTGTGTACTTCTGGCAACAAAACAAAAGTAGCCATTTTAGTAAAATCAACAATCAAAAAATCTCACACATTCTTTGTTATTAAGCTGTGATTGTAAGCACCATTCCCTGCTTCATCAATAGAAAATTAAAAATCAAATGTTGGCTTATGTGATGATTGCAGATGAAATGTCATATCCTGAAGTTGTCTTAATACCTCTGTCACAGAATACACTTTTTTCCTCAAAACTACCGCTCCACCTTTGTCCTCTTGTTTAATAGCCAAGTCTCTGTTTTCTTGTAATGTTACTACTGAGTTGCATTCTTCTCTTGATAAATTATTAAAATCAGGAATAGGTGATTTTTGCAAAAGGCTCTTCAAATCCTGTTCTACCAACTGTTTAAAAACAGTCACAGCCTGTTAAGGAAGGGGACAGAAGGTCGAGTTTGATTTAAATGCTTTCCTTTCATTACCATTTGTAGAATTATTGTCCCCAATTTTCTTGTTAAAGAAGGCAATGAAGTTTAATTTTCTACATAATAAACATAAGCCCATGACAGTTTGAACTTAATTAATCTCTGTAGTTGGGACAAAGTTCAGACCTTTTTTAGAAGGCTGGTTTCAGCCTTGTTTAACACATAGTCAGTTAAATTTATAATCTGTTGATTGGCAACAATATCAGCACTCACGTCCTCCGTCCCCGAAATGGCCTCCTGCTGTAAGGCTTCTGTCGGTAATCGTAATGCCTGTACCCGGCATTTTCTAATTTGGCACCCCTCTGCATCCTCTTCCATACATTGTTCTTGTGTACGCATCTTCCCCTTGATAATTCAAATGGGGACGACTCCTAGGTTGAAAATATTGTTGCTGAAGTGTTTTTTTTACCAGATGGGGTAATTGTACGTGTGCATGGTGTTGCTGTGGTGCCTGTGCCTATAAATCTTCCTGTTCTGGATTGATCCTTTATTCTAAAAATGGGTTCCAATCTCCCTCTTCACTTTTCGGTTCACTTTGGTCTACACTGAAGTCGAAAGATACACTTCTACTATTTTTTTAAATCCCTTTTTGTGATTTCTTCTTCCATGTGTATACCTTATGGAGTTTGTAATCAGCTTTCTCCCTTGTAAACTTCATTTGTTTGGCCTTCTTTAAATCAGTATCTAATTTCTTGATAGTTTCTTGTAGGATTTTGTTCAGTTTATAAAACTCAGCAGCACTGTGTGTATATAATCTCAAAACCTTTTGTTCTTGCATTTTTAACAGAATCATTATTTTAGTCTCTTTCTCTTTGTTGAACTTTATTATTAGAGCAATCAATTTAAAACTTGCCTCTGTCAAAATCCATTCCCATTCAGTCATGAAAGCCACATCCTTCGTTCCATATGCTGGCATTAAATTTATGCATAATCCACGGGGAATACGTTTCACCTGAAGGTAGGCTTCCATGTTTGCAATATTTAAAAAAAATTTTTTTAATTATACAGCTAATTTCTCAGGGCATTTGAAAGTTTATTTTAATGAAACCATTACTGGTGAAAAGCCAGTCACTCCATGTTCTTCTGTTAAAAATGGGTTAGCCACTCCTGCCACGCATAAAAGTTTTTACATATAAACTTAAGGATTGTTAAATGTAGGTGTTATCTGGGGCTACCACTGAACATCAAATTTGGCATTGCTTCTAATGAAGGATTCATATTTTTAGCAGCAAAAAGACCAATGGTGAAAGTCAGTTGTGGTTTTACATGATAAGGATTATCGCAACCTGTGCGTGGACACTCAAATACAAATTGCAGTAAACCAAAAAATACAGTGCGCACAAGGTTATGGTGCTCTCAAGCAAAAAATCAGTGTACAAAGTACAAAACAGCCTGGGCACTCATCACCACATTCATTTGCTGACACCATGTTGATGTTCAAGAAGAAATAAATTTATTACATGTTAAAACATGGTAATAAAACCCTCACCTGACGTATTTCAGGTCCCACACTTAACCCTTTCTCAAAGGCTAAAGTTACAGCCACCAAAGCAGGAAATTTGTAAGCAGATCATTTGATGACATCATAATTACATCATCAGCTTGATTAAACTGTTTGATGGTCCACTGGCTGTCACCAATAACAACAATTCATTTTACAATCAAAAAAATCCTATATACAAGCAGAGCTATAAATAGTGACTACATACATATAAAAACCTAACAATAACTTGAATACAATGATGGGACAAATATCAGCATTCAGCAATTATAAAAACACATTGGAGAAGAAGCCAGAACATTTCTAGAAAAACATATACAAAAATATCAGTCAGCTTTTTGTTTTTGGGAGGGGGTCAAGGCATAGTTGAAGTCCTTATTATTTCTCTTCTAAATATGGTTTTATCTTGAAACCCATGTTTAGACCAGGGTATCTATTGGCCCTTAATTTTATTATCCAGGAGGTCTCTGTCTTTTTAGTATTAGATTATTGTAGTTTCCACCACGTCACTTCATGTTTACTTTATCTATGCCATATAGGTAAAAACATGCTTTTTGCCATCTTTACTGTTAGCAACATGTTGTGCAGTGGCATAAGCCATGTTTCCTTTCTCAATAGCCCTCTGATGCTTCCTCACTCTAACCTTAAAACAATTAGTGGTTTTCCCCACATAAAACGCACTACAACTGCATCTTGCCAGGTATATGATAGAGACATGATGGTGACATAATAGAGACATACAAGTATCTTACAGGGAGGAACAGGGTGCAGGAATACACTATTTTTAAGTGAAAAAGATGTTCCAGGACTAGAGGGCATGGGATGAATTTGGAGGGAGGACGGTTCAGAGGAAACACAAGGAAGAATTTCTTCACAGAACAGGTAGTGGACAAGTGGAACACTCTGCCAGAGGAAGTGGTGGGGGCTGAAACAGTCACGGGATTTAAGAATGCATGGGATAGACATAAAGGAATTCTGAAGGTCAGGGGTAAGGGGCAACAGACTTCTAGGAAAACATAAACTGAACTTACAAGCTCAAATGGGCAGACTGGGTGGGCCATAGACCCTTATCTGCTGACACCGTCTATGTATCTATGTATCTATATAAAACCACTGGTACTTCAAGCAATAAACTGTTTAATCCTATAGATTTTATCCTGATTATCAACTTTAAATTCATTCCCAATCTGGATATGTTTACAATAAACACAATTACTGCATTTATAACAGCCCTTTGGTCAGGAAAGCCAAATAATAGTATTGTTTTCTTGGAAATGGATATGTACTAACATATCGTTCAGGCTTGCCACCCTCCTATATGAAAATCTTGGCTTTACTTTAGCCATTTCTTCTAAACCAGAGTCTGCTGATAACATTCCAATGCTTGTTAATAATGGCTGCAAACAGCTCGATTGTGCTGAATAAGTTGTCACTACAGTCATTCTATTCATCTCTTCTCTTTCTTTCCCCATTCTAATATGACTAAGGAGAGATTCTCTTTCCAAAGTCTCTACAGAATTTCTGACTTTTTCAATTTTACTTCGACTGAAACCCTCTCCAAAAATCTATTCTGCAAATCCATTGCTTATTGTTCATAGTTCTCATTGCTCATACAATTCCTCTTCATACATAAATATTCCCTATTAGGGATATTACCAATAATATGCATTGGATGGCAACTGGATGCAATTAGAGTCATGTTGCCATCCACTGGTTTCCTGTAGGTTTCTGTCTCAATACTGCCCCCTGGTGTTCTTGAAATGATTAACTCTAAATACAGCATTTTCTCAGAGAGACATGTATAGATAAACCTCAGATTCTTGTTGGTTGTATGTAAAAAAACAATGAAAACCTGCAATTCTATTTCAGTACCGTCCCAGACTAACAATATTTTGTCTATATAATGTTTCCATGTTATCACATTCAAAAAATATGGGTTCTTGTTCATGTCCTGCACAAAATCCTTCTCCCACCATCCCACATATAGAGTCCCTACTGATGGAGCACAGGTTGCCCCCATTGCAGTACCTGAAACTTACTTTTAAAAGCCACCATTAAAAAAAAAAGTATTGCATTTCAGAACACATTCAAGCATTTTCAACAGAAACTCCAAAGGTGGGGCCTTCTCACTCAATGTTTGTCTTTATTAAAAAGCAGCAGCATCCAAGGTCCCTTCATGTGGTACGTTCATATATAGCACCTCAATCTCCAAAGTAACCATCCGACATCTTTCATTTAAAATACTGCCACCTAAAATGTTAAGAATATCTTTCGTGTCTCTAACATAACAAGGCAGTTTTTCAACATGAGGCAAGAGCCAGGAGTCCAAATACTGGGATAAAGGTTCAATCAAAGAACCCAGAGCACTCACAATTGGCTGGCCCAGTGGTTTGTCCATTGCCTTGTGTACTTTGGGGAACAAATAAAACGTAGCCATTTTAGTAACATCAGCAATCAAAAAATCTTGCACATTCTTCATTATGAACCCCTGATTGTAAGCACCACTCCCTGCTTCATCAATAGAAAGTGTAAAATCAAATGTCGGCTCATGTGATAATTTTTCATAAAATGTCATATCCTGAAGTTGTCTTAATAACTGTATCACATAAGCCACTTTTTTCCACAAAACAACCGCTCCACCTTTGTCCAGTTGTTTAATAACCAAGTCTCTGTTTTTTTGTAATGTTACTATTGAGTTGCGTTCTTCTCTTTATAAATGATTAAAATCAGGAATAGGTGGTTTTTGCAAAAGGCTCTCCAAACCCTGTTCTACTAACTGTTTAAATATAGTCACAGCCTGTGAAGGCAGGGGAGGCAGAGGGTCAAGTTTGGCTTAAACGCTTCCCTTTCATTACCAATTGTAGCAATATTGTCCCTCATTTTCTTGTTAAAGAAGGCCATGAGGTTTCATTTTACACATAATAAACATAAGTCTATGACAGTTTGAACTTGATTAATCTCCATAGTTGGGACAAAGGTCAGACCCTTTTTAGAAGGCTGATTTCATCTAATTTCTTCATAGATTCTTGCAGGTTTTTATTTAGTCTATCCAACTCGGCAGCACTGTGTTTATATAATATCAAAACCTCTTGTTCTTGCATTTTTAACTCAGTCATTATTTTAGTTTCTTTCTCTTTGTTAAACTTCATTATTAAAGCAATCAATTTAAAACTTGCCTCTGTCAAAATCCATTCCCATTCAGTCATGAAAGCCACATCATCTGTTCCATATGCTGGCTTTAAATCATAGAAACATAGAAGTTGACAGCAGATAAGGACCGCAAGGCCCATCCAGTCTGCCCATTTCTTTTTCTACCTTATAAATGTGCCATCGGCCTTTGCTCTGTCAGTGGCCTATCTATTCATAGTCATTTGTATTGCTCCCTTATGCCTATCCCATGCCTGTTTGAAGCCCTGCAATGTATTCATAGCCACCACTTCTTGTGGTAAGCCATTCCATGCATCCACCACCCTTTCTGTGAAAAGAATTTCTCACATTCCCCTTAATCGGCCTCCTCTAATCTCATGTTGTGTCCTCTTGTCCTGCTATTTTCTTATATTTAAACATGTTAGACTCTTTCACCTTGTTTATGCCCTTAAGGTGTTTGAATGCCTCGATCATATCACCTCTCTCCCTCCTTTGCTCAAGGGTATACATATTGAGCTCCGTTAATCTGTCCTCATATGTCTTCTGATGCAGTCCCTGCACCATTTTGGTGCCCTTCTCTGGACTGCCTCAATTTGGTTAATGTCCTTGTGAAGGTGTGGCCTCCAATACTGCACGCAGTACTCCAGAGGGGCCTAACCAGTGTCTTGTACAGAGGGATTATTACTCCATCTTACGACTTGTGATACCCCTACTAATACACCCTAACACCCCTAGCCTTACCTACTGCTTTAGAGGTCTGCTTGATGATTTTAGGTCATCAGTGATGATGATGCCCAAGTCTCTTTCTTCCTTTGTGACTGCTAGCAACTCCCTCCCAGCCTATAGGTGGCTTCAGGGTTCTCTTCCTATATGCATGATTTTGCACTTCTTTGCATTAAATACCAGTTGCCACTCTTCTGACCATTCTGCTAGTTTATCCAGATCTCTTCTCATTCTGCCCACCCCATCTGGATCATCTACACTGTTGCAGATCTTGGTGTCATCTGCAAACAGACAAGCCTCACCCTCTAGTCCATCTGCAAGGTCACTAATGAAGATGTTGAAGAGGACTGGCCCCAGGACTGATCCCTGAGGTACCCCACTTGTGACTTGCATCTCTTCTGACTGTATACCATTTACCACCACTCTCTGTTTTCTGCCCGTCAACCAGTTTGCCACCCAGTTGACCAACTTCTGACCCACTCTGAGCCTACCCAGCTTATTTATCAATCTTCTGTGTGGAACAGTGTCAAAAGCTTTGCTGAAGTCAAGGTAGGCGACATCAACTGCTCCCCCTTGGTCCACCACTCTGGTTACCCAGTCAAAGAAATCTATGAGATTAGTTTGACAGACCTTCCTTTTGTAAACCCATGCTGTCTTGGATCCTGTGCCCCTATGGATTCCAGGTGTTGCACTATCCTTTCCTTAAGGAGTGCCTCCATAATCTTGCCCACTACTGAGGTAAGACTGACTGGTCTGTAGTTCCCCACCTCCTCCTGCTACCACTCTTGTGGAGCGGGATCACATGAGCCCTTCTCCAGTCTTCCTCTCCTGTGCTCAGAGACTCACTAAACAGTTCTGCTAATGGCTCTGCTAGTTCCTCCTTTAGCTCCTTAAGTACCCTGGGATGTATGCCATCAGGTCCCATTGCCTTATCCACCCCAGAGCTTAGCAAGCTCTTGTAGGACCCTTTCTTTTGTGAAGGGAGTAGTGCTCACCTCCCTCCCCCCTGTGTCCATGATGCTGAGCTGTGGGCCCTGCCTTACCTTCTCTTCAGTAAATACTGAGCAAAAGTATCTATTTAGGATAGATGCCTTTACAGGGTCCTCCTCCTCACATGCTCCCTTTTCTCCATTAAGCTTAGCAATACCCCCTCTGGATTTTCTCCTTTCACTAATGTATCTATAGAAAGTCTTGTCACCTTCTTTTACTGTTCGTGCTAGTGTTTCCTCAGTTTGGAACTTTGCCTGCCTTACTGCCTTACCTGCTTCCCTTAGGGCAGTTTGGTATGCCTCCCTATCTTCATCCCGCTGTGTTCCCTTATATTTCCTGAAGGCCAGCCTTTTGGCTCTGACCTTTTCTGCTACTGTATTTGAGAACCAAAGTGGTTTCCTTCTTCTTTTGCACTTCCTTTTCTGTCTAACACAATGGGATGTTGCTTCAAGTATTGCATCCTTAATGCTTGCCCACTTTGCCTGTACCCCCTCACCTGTGTTTCTTTTTGCCAGGGCTAGCTTAACTCTGTTGGCCATCTTATCAAAGTCAGCTCCTCTGAAGTCCTATATTTTTGCCTTGGTATGGGATGATTTAGATGTAGTAGCCAAATTGAACCATACCATGTGATGGTCACTGGCCCCCAGGTGACCTTCTACCTGGAGATCTGTGATCCCTTCTTTGTTAGTCTTTGTTAATCTATGCATAATCCACAGGGAATATGTTTCAATTGAAGGTAGGCTTCCATGTTTATAATTTTCAAAATAAATTATTTTTAATTATACAGCTAATTTCTCAAGGTGTTTGAAAGCTTCTTTTAATGAAACCATTTCTAGTGAAGAGCCAGTCGCTCCATGTTCCTCTGTTAAAAATGGGTTAGCCACTCTTGCTGCATATAAATGTTTTTCCACATAACCTAAAGGATTGCTAGATGCAGTTGTTATCTCAGGGCTCCCACTGAACCTCAAATTTGGCATTTCTTCTAATGAAGGATTCATAATTTTAGCAGAAAAAAGCCCAATGGTGAAAGTAAGCTGTGGTTTTACGTGATAAGGATTATCGCAAACTGTGCGTGGACACTCAAATACAAATTGCAGTAAACCAAAAAAAAAAAGAGTGCACACAAGGTTGTGGTGCCCTCAAGCAAAAAATCAGTGTGCAAGGACAAAACAGCTTGGGCACTCATTACCACATTCATTTACTGACACCATGTTGATGTTCAAGAAGAAATAAATTTATTACATGTTAAAACATGGAAAAAACCCTCACCTCAGGTCCCACACTTAACCCTTTCTCAAAAGCTAAAGTTACAGCCACCAAAACAGGAAATTTATAGCAGATCATTTGATGACATCATAATTACATCATCAGCTTGATTAAACTGTTTGATGGTCCACTGGCTGTCACCAATAACAACAATTCATTATGCAATCAAAAAATACTATATACAAGCAGAGCTGTAAATAGTGACTACATACATTTTAAAACCTAACAATAACTTGAATACAATGACAGGACAAATATCACCATTCATCAATTATAAAAACAAACTTGAGAAGAAACCAGAACGTTTCTAGAAAAACATATACAAAAATATCAGTCAGCTTTTTGTTTTGGGGGGGGGGGTCAAGGCACAGATGAGGTCCTTATTATCTGTCTTCTAAATATGGTTTTATCTCGAAACCCATGTTTAGACCAGGGTATCGATAGGCCCTTAATTATGTTATCCAGAAGTTCTCTCTTTTTAATTTTAGATTATTGTGGATTGCAACATGTTGGTTCATGTTTACTTTATCTATGGCCATATATGTAAAAACATGCTTTCTGAAATCTTTACTGTTAGCAACATGTTGTGCAGTGTTGTAAGTCATGTTGCCTTTCTCAAGAACCTTCATATGCTCTCCCACTCTAACCTTAAAACAAGTAATTTTCCCCACATAAAAAGCACTGCAACTGCATCTTGCCAGGTATATAATACCACTGGTTCTACAAGCAATAAGCTGTTTAATCCTGTAGATTTCATCCTGATTATCAACTTTAAATTCATTCCCAGTCTGGATTTGTTTACAATAAACACAATTATTGCATTTATAAAAGTCCTTTGGTCAGGTAAGCCAAATAATAATACTGTTTTCTTAGAAAACGCTATGTACTAACATATCTTTCCGGCTTATCGCATTCCTATTTGAAAATCTTGGTTTTACTTTAGCTATTTCCTCTAAACTAGGGTCTGCTGATAACAAATTCCAATGCTTGTTAATAATGTCTGTGAAACAGCACGACTGTGCGGAATAAGTTGTCACTACATTCATTCTGCCCATCTCTTCTCTTTCTTTCCCCATCCTATTATGACTATGGAGAGATTCTTTTTCCACACTCTCTACAGAATTTCTTGATTTTTCAATTTTACCTGCACTATAACACCTCTCAAAAAACTGTGCTGCAAATCTTCTGCTTTTTGTTCATACTTCTAATTGCTGATACAATTCCTCTTCATACATAAAAATTCACCATTAGGGATATTACCAATAACATGCGTTGGATGGCAACTAGATGTAATTAGAGTCTTGTTGCCATCCACTGGTTTCCTGTAGGTTTCTGTCTCAATACTGCCCTCTGGTGATCTTGAAATGATTAAATCTAAATACAGCACTTTCTCAGAGTGACATTTATAGATAAACTTCAGATTCTCATTGGTTGTACATAAAAAACTACAATAAAAACCTGCAATATTTCAATACAATCCCAGACTAACAATATATTGTCTATATAATATTTCCATGTTATCACATTTGAAAAATATAAGTTCTTGTTCATGTCTTGTACAAAATCCTTCTCCCACCATCCCTCATATAGAGTCGCTACTGATGGAACACAGGTTGCCCCCCTTGCAGTACCTGAAACCTGCTTGTAAAAGCCACCATCAAAAACAAAAGTATTGCAGTTCAGAACACATTCAAGCAATTTTGACAGAAACTCCAAAGGTAGGGCCTTCTCACTCAATGTTTGTCTTAAATAAAAAGCGGCAGAATCCAGGGACCCTTCATGCAGTACATTCATATATAACACCTCAGTCTCCAAAGTAACCAGCAGGCATTTTTCATTTAAAATTCTGCAGCCTAAAATGTTAAGAATATCTTTTGTGTCTCTAACATAAGAAGGCAGTTTTTCAAAATGATGCCTGAGCCAAGAGTCCAAATATTGGGATAAAGGTTCAGTCAAAGAAGCCAGACCACTCATGACTGTCTGGCCAAGTGTTTTTTCCATTGTCTTGTGTACTTTGGACAACAAATAAAATGTAGCCATTTTAGTAACATCAACAATCAAAAAATATTGCACATTCTTCATTATAAAGCCCTGATTGTAAGCACCATTCACTGCTTCATCAATAGAAAATTTAAAATCAAATCTCAGCTCATGTGATAATTTCTCATAAAATGTCATATCCTGAAGTTGTCTTAATACCTCTATCACATAATCTACTTTTTTCCACAAAACTAAGGCTATACATTTGTCCGCTTGTTTAATAACCAAGTCTCTGTTTTCTTGTAATGTTACTACTGAGTTGCGTTCTTCTCTTTATAAATGATTAAAATCGGGAATAGGTGTTTTTTGCAAAAGGTGCTCCAAATCCTTTTCTACTAACTATTTAAATATAGTCACAGCCTGTCAAGGCAGGGGGCAGAAGGTCGAGTTTGTCTTAAATGCTTCCCTTTCATTACCATTTGTAGCAATATTGTCCCCAATTTTCTTGTTGAAGAAGGCCATGAGGTTTAATTTTCTACATAATAAACATAAGTCTATGACAGTTTGAACTTAATTAATGTCCATAGTTGGGACATAGTTTTGACCATTTTTAGAAAGCTGGTATCAGCCCCATTTAACACATAGTCAATTAAATTTATAATCTGTTGATTGTC
The DNA here is from genome assembly GCA_016271365.2 of Neoceratodus forsteri. NCBI lineage: Eukaryota > Metazoa > Chordata > Ceratodontiformes > Ceratodontidae > Neoceratodus > Neoceratodus forsteri. The sequence continues at coordinate 1,510,082,355 of CM057455.1, forward strand.
AACAATATCAGTACTCACCTCCTCCATCCCCGAAGTGGCCAACTGCTGTAAGGCTTCTGTCAATAATTGTATTGCATGTACCAGGCATTTTCTAATTCATTTCACCCTCTCAGTCCTCTTCCATACACTGTTCTTGTGTACGCATCTCCCACTTCATAATTCAAATAAGGACTCCTCCTAGTTTGAAAATATTGTTGTTGAGGTGGGATTTTAAACATATGGGGCGATTATGTGTGTGCATGGTGTGGCTGTGGTGCAAATGCCTGCAAATCTTCTTGTTGTGGATTGATCCTTTGTTCTAAAAATGAGTTCCATTCTCCTTTTTCACTTTCTGGTTCACTTTGGTTTGTTCTGAAGGCAAAGGATACATTTCTACTGTTCTTTAAAATCCCTTTTTGTTATTTCTCCTTCCCTTAGTATACCTTATGGAGCTTGTAATCAGCTTTGTCCCTTGTTAACTTCACTTGTTTGGCATTCTTTAAATCAGTATCTAATTTCTTGAGAGTTTCTTGCAGGTTTTTATTTAGTCTATTGATCTCATCAGCACTGTGGGTATATAATCTCAAAACCTCTTGTTCTTGCATTTTTAACTAAGTCATTATTTTTGTCTCTTTCCCTTTGTTGAACTTTATTATTAAAGCAATTAATTTAAAACTTGCCTCTGTCAAAATCTGTTCCCATTCAGTCATGAAAGCCACATCCTCCGTTCCATATGCTGGCTTTAAATCTATGCTTAATCTACGGGGAAAACGTTTCAATTGAAGGTAGGCTTCCATGTTCATACTATTCAAAAAAATTATTTTTAATTATACAGCTAATTTCTCAAGGTGTTTAAAAGCTCCTTTTAATGAAACCATGTCTGGTGAAGATCTAGTTGCTCCATGTTCTTTTGTTAAAAATGGGTTAGCCACTCCTGCAGCATATAACAGTTTTTCCACATAATGTAAAGGATTGCTAGATGCAGGTGTTATCTGGGGGCGTCCACTGAACATCAAATTCGGCATTGCTTCTAATGAAGCATTCATATTTTTGGCAGCAAAAAGCCCAGTGGTGAAATTCTGCTGTGGTTTTACTTGATTAGGATTATCACATCCTGTTTGTGGACACTCAAGTACAAATTGCAGTAAACCAAAAAATAGAGTGCACTCAAGGTTGTGGTGCTCTCAAGCAAAATATCAGCATACAAGTACAAAACAGCTTGGTCACTCATCACCACATTCATTTACTGACACCATGTTGATGTTCAAGAAGAAATTAATTGATTACATGTTAAAACATGGTAAAAAAAAAAACCTTACCTAAAGCATTTCAGGTCCCACACTTAACCCTTTCTCAAAGGCTAAAGTTACAGCAACCAAAACAGGAAATTTATAAGCAGATCATTTGATGACATCATAATTACATTAACAGCTTGATTAAATTGTTTGATGGTCCACTGGCTGTCACCAATAACAACAATTCATTATGCGATCAAAAAGTACTATATACAAGCAGAGTTATAAATAGTGACTACATACATTTAAAACCTAACAATAACTTGAATTCAAGGACAGGACAAATATCAGCATTCATCAATTATAAAAACACATTTGAGAAGAAACCCAATAATTTCTAGAAAAACATATGCAAAAATATCAGTCAGCTTTTTGTTTTGGGGGGGGGTCAAGGCACAGATGAGGTCCTTGTTATCTCTCTTCTAAATATGGTTTTATCTCAAAACCCATGTTTAGACAATGGTATCTATTGGCCCTTAATTTTATTATCCAGAAGGTCTCTCTTTTTAATACTCGATTATTGATGTGGGTTCCAATCTCCCTCTTCACTTTCTGGTTCACTTTGGTCTGTCTTGAAGTCAAAGGATATATTTCTACTGTTCTTTAAAATCCCTTTTTGTGATTTCTCCTTCCTTGTGTATACCTTATGGAGCTTGTAATCAGCTTTGTCCCTTTTCAACTTCACTTATTCTGCCTTCTTTAAATCAGCATCTAATTTCTTGATAGTTTCTTGTAGGTTTCTATTCAGTCTATCGAACCCAGCAGCACAGTATGTATATAATCTCAAAACCTCTTGTTCTTGCATTTTTAATTAAGTCATTATTTTAGTCTCTTTCTCTTTGTTGAACTTCATTATTAAAGCAATCAATTTAAAACTTGCCTCAGTCAAAATCCGTTCCCATTCAGTCATGAAAGCCACATCCTCTGTTCCATATACTTGCTTTAAATCTATGCATAATCCACGGGGAATACGTTTCAATTGAAGGTAGGCTTCCATTTTCTTAATATTCAAAACAATTCTTTTTAATTATAAAGCTAATTTCTCAAGGTGTTTGAAAGCTTCTTTTAATGAAACCATTTCTGGTGATGAGCCAGTCGCTCCATGTTCTTCTGTTAAAAATGGGTTAGCCACTCCTTCCGCATATAAATGTTTTTCCACATAACTTAAAGGATTGCTAGATGCAGGTGTTGTCTCGGGGCCCCCACTGAACATCAAATTCAGTGTTGCTTCTAATGAAGGACTCATATTTTAGCAGCAAAAAGCCCAATGCTGCCACCAATAACAACAATTCATTATCCAATCAAAAAGTCCTATATACAAGCAGAGCTATAAATAGTGACAACATACATATAAAAACCTAACAATAACTTGAATACAATGACAGGACAAATATCAGCATTCATCAATTATAAAAACACTAGAGATACAGCGAATTTAAATTTCTCCGGCGAAGTGAACATGAAGTGGGCACTTCATGTTGTCACTCTGCTTTGTAGAGTGGCCAGCATGAAATGCCCACTTCGCCTTGTTATTATTACTTTGCGTTATTATTCCGCCTTAAGGCGAAGTAAGGCAGAGTGACAACAATATTGGCAGCCCCCCACACACACAGTCACTAGAAATAATGTGCATCTCCAAAATGCTACTGTCTTCTTGTCTCCAGAAAATTCCCCATTGCTGATGAAGTGAAATGAGAAAGTAACAAGAACTGCAATGTCTCCCAGAATTAATGGCACACTCAGTCATCAGGGCAGTTGTCAGGTAAAGTCACCAGAATTAATATTCATCCCCAAGATGCTACTGTCTTGTGTCCAGAAAATTCCCCACTGCTGACAAAGTTAAATGACAGTGTAACAAGATATGCAAAGTCTACCATCTTAGAGATGCAGCAAATTAAAATTCCACCGGTGAAGTGCCCATGAAGTGGGCACTTTGCGTTGTCACTCTGTTACGCAGAGTGGCCAGCATGAAGGTGTTATCCACTTTGCCTTGTTATTGTGATTGTAACTTTTCATTGTCACTCCACCTTAACCTGAAGTAAGGAGGAGTGACGACAATATTGGCAGCCCTTGGGCACCCACACATCATATGGCTTACAGTGCTGTTACTCACATGCTGTACAGGAACATGAATGCCTGCAGCTGTAGTTCCCTGATGACAATGACCTGTATCACAAAAATCCCCAATTTGAAAACTCATATCAATGAGTACGGTGGTGAAGTCTGGAGAGATACTACAAAACAGGCTTACATGATGCAAGTAACTAGTAAAAAAATTAATTTTGTGATTTGTGATGTGATCAGAAACTGTGACTGCATTCGTGACCATAAAATATGAATTTATTTTTCTCTGACTTGGAGCTGATGAGCGTATTGGGAACGCGAATGCCTACGGCTGTACTTCCCTTATGACCTGGCTGTTCACAAAATTCACCAGCTTGAAAACTCATATCAATGGGTACAGTGGTGAAGCCTGGAGAGATACTACAAAACATTAATTTTGTGATTCGTGACATGATCGTTAATTGTGTGCACCACACCAGTACTCTGAAGGGAAGCCAAAGAAACAACTGTGACTTAAGTAACAGATGGAGATTGGGCCCTAAAGATATGCAAATGCACAGACAGATTAAGATTGCGCTGCACACTAAAGAGTTGCAGACACAAAGGCACAACAACACCTAACCAATGCTCACCATCAGAAATCCAAATTTGGAAAAGAATACCTTTTGCCATTTGGGGGGGTAGTGCATGGCAGTAACAGTCCACTACTACCAGTAAAGATACCACAAGCAGTACAATAAAATTCATGCAGGTGCAGTAGATAGCAGGTTCACACTGCTGCAATTCCTCTGTGGCACAATAAATGGTATCTGATTTAATGGCACGCATGCATCGCACACACTCTCACACACACACACACACACAACAAGTATTGCATAGCAAATTGAAAACCTTTAGTAATACAACCAAATGTTTTAAACAAACTGAAATTATACACTGCTGCACCACAACAATCACCAAAAAAATGGCAAGAATTACTGAAAATATTACTGTGTGTACATTAACACAGTTATACAAGAAAAATATAACCAAAACAGAAAGACTGCCTTTTTCTCTCAGTTAACCCTTTTGCTGCCAGGGGTATTTAACACTCCTGTGCCAGGCAATTTATGTTATTTTTGCACAATATTATATAAAATTAAAATACCGCTATGTTCCCTTCAAGGAAAAGTAGGGAAACCATGGATGTTTTTTTTATTGTCAGACTCTGAGCTTTTTATAGGTAGTAAGGTTTTGTCAATATCAGGTCATGTGGCCATGAAGCACTGCCTGAAATGTAAACAAAATGCTATTTTTACTCAAAAATGTTGCAGAAAATATCCCAGAAAACATATCATTTAACTGAGAATTATGGACAGCTATATGGTGCTGAACTTTTCAGTGACTGTGCTATATACTCTCCAAAAATCTTTTTTATAGGCAGAAACATATTACAGAAGTAGTACTCTATTTAATTTCTACTTGAAGTGCCGTAAATTCTAATTTAATGCACATCATTGCTTCTTTTCCTTGTAGAGACCAAGAACTTCATGTTATTTTAGGAAAAGTACATATTTTTTGAAACTACACAAAATACTGCTTTTAAACATAGGTATCATAGCCTACTACCCAAATATATACTACACATTATTATTCTTTGTATTTCTTCCAACAATCAAAAATAATTTAAATTCAAAGAATGTTCATGTTCTAACAAAGTAAATGCAAATGTAACATAAGAGGCAGGTGTATAAACATCCCTTTTTTGGATTCTGTGGAGAACATTGGTTACATCGGTACCTAATTTATGTACCTTTACCAAAGAAATCTAGCAGAAATAAGCCCTATACGCACAGGTTACTAAGTGCATTTTAAAGTGGAAATATTTTCGTCCATAACAGTAAATGCCTGGCATTGCTTCTCTGGCCTGTAGACATTCAGGACACCTTGTCACCATAGAAAAAGTATGTATTTTATGAATCTGCACAAGATACTGTTTTTAAAAATGTATGACACTGCCTGCTACCCAAACGTTTGCTACCCATAATCCTCCTTTGCATTTGGTGGATCTATGCAAAATGATGGAAATTCACATAGTTTTCATAATTTAACAAATCAATTGTCTATGTCACATTGGATGGAGGTACACAAACTCCATATTTTTGGATTCCACTAAGAGTACTGGTTATAACGATACCACATTTATTTACCTTCACCACAAAGATTTGGCTGAAATAGGCTCAAAATCTATAGGGTGCTATGTGTATTTTAAACGGGAAAATATATGCCCACAGTGAAAAATGCACAACACTGATTCTTTGGCCTGTAGACACTCAGGACACCATGATATCGTAGAAAAAGTATATATTTTTGGAAACTGAACAACATACTGTTTCTAAAAATGTATGACATTGCCTGCTGTCCAAATATTTTCTACCCATAATCGTCCTTTGCATTTGGTCGAACTATGCAAAATAATGAACATTCGCATAGTTTTCACAATTTAACGAACCAGATGTCTATGTAAAATAGTATGGAGGTACATAAAAACCAAATTTGTGGATTCTGCTGAAAGTACCAGTTACAATAATACCACATTTATGTACCTTTACCACAAATATTTGGTTTAAATAGGCTTGAAACCTATAGGGTGCTATGTTGTATTTTGGCTCACAAGGAAAATGTTGGCCCACAGCGAAAAATGCATAGTATTGCTTCTCTGGCCTGTAAACATTCAGGAAGCCATTGTATCATAGAAAAAGTATACATTTTCTGAACCTGCATAAAATACTGTTTTTAAAAATGTATGACATAGCCTGCTATCCAAATGGTTCCTACCCATAATCCTCCTTTACATTTGGTAGAACTATGCAAAATGATGGAAATTCAAAAAGTGTTCACCGTTTAACAAACCAAATGTCTATGTAAAATAGGATGAAGGTACAAAAATATCACATTTGTGGATTCTGCTGGAAGTACCAGTTACAATGATACCACATTTATGTACCTTTACCACAAAGATTTGGGCAAAATAAGCTTGAAACCTATATGATGCTATGCATATTTTAAAGGGGAAAATTTAGGCCCACACTGAAAAAACAACTAGCATTGCTTCTCTGGGATGTAGACATTCAGGACACCATGGTACGATAGAAAAAGCATATATTTTCTGAAACTACATAAGATGCTGTTTTTAAAAATGTACGACATTGCCTGCTATCCAAATGATTGCTACCTGTAATCCTCCTTTACATCTGTTATAACTATGTAAAATTATGGAAATTCACATAGTTTTCACAATTTAATAAATCAAATGACTATGTAAAATAGGATGGAGGTACACAAATACCAGATTTATTAGATTCTGCTGAAAGTACAGGTTACAATGATATCACATTTATGTACCTTTACCACAAAGATTTGGTTTAAATAGGCTTTAAACATAGAGGGTGTTTGTGTATTTTAAAGGAGATAATTTAAGCCCACAGTGAAAAACACATAGCATTGCTTCTCTGAGTTGTAGACATTCAGGACACCATGGCATCACAGAAAAAGTATGTATTTTCTGAAACTGCACAAGATACTGTTTTTAAAAATGTATGACATTGCCTGCTATCCAAATGATTGCAACACATAATCCTCATTTACATCTGTTAGAACTATGTAAAATTATGGATGTTTGCATAGTTTTCATAATTTAACAAATCAAATGACTATGTAAAACAGGACGGAGGTACAAAAATACCACATTTATGGATTCTGCTGAATGTACCAGTTACAATGATATCACATTTATGTGCCTTTACCACAAAGATTTGGTTTAAATAGGATTGAAACATACAGGGTGCTATATGTATTTTAAAGGGGATACTTTAAGGCCACAGAGAAAAATGTATAGCATTGCTTCTCTGGCTTGTCAGCATTTAGGACACCATAGTATCATAGGAAAAGTATATATTTTCTGAAACTGCATAAGATACTGTTTTTAAAAATGTATGAAATTGCCCACTATTCAAATATTTGCTACCCATAATCCTCTACATTTGGTAGAACTATTCAAAATGATTGAAATTCACAATGTTTTCAGTTTAACAAATCAAATGTCTACGTAAAAAAGGATGGAGGTACATAAATATCACATTTGTGGATTCTGCTGAGAGTGCCAGTTACAATGATGCCACATTTGTGTACCTTTACCACAAAGATTTGGGGGAAATAAGCTCAAAACCTATATAATGCTAAGAACATTTCAAAGGGGGAACATTTTGGCCCACTGTGGAAAATACACAGCACTGATTCTCTGGCTTGTAGACATTCAGGACACCATGGTATCATACAAAAAGTATATATTTTCTGAAACTGGATAAGATACTGTTTTTAAAAATGTATGAAAGTGCCCACTATTCAAATGTTTGCTACCCATAATCCTCCTTTACATTTGGTAGAACTATGGAAAATGATTGAAATTCACCTAATTTTCACAATTTAGCAAACCAAATGTCTATGTAAAATAGGATGGAGGTACCCAAATATCACAATTGTGGATTCTGCTGAGAGCGCCGGTTACAGTGATGCCACATTTATGTACCTTTACCACAAAGATTTGGTGGAAATGGGCTCAAAACCTACAGTATGCAAAAGTATGGAAACTTGCATCATTTTCACAGTTTAGCAAACCAAATATCTATGTAACATAGGATGGAGGTACACAAACACCACATTTGTGGATTTTGCTTAGAGCACTGGTTATAATGATGTCACATTTATGTATCCTTACAACAAAGATTTGGTTGAAATAGACTTGAAACCTATTGGGTGCTATGTATATTTTAAGGAGAAAATGTAGACCCAACATAGAAAATCTACAGCACTGTTCTCAGGACAACATGATATCATAAGAAAAGTATATTTTCTGAAACTGCACAAAATGGTGGTTTTAAAAATGTATGACATTGCCTGCTGTCCGAATGTTTGCTATCCATAATCCTCCTTTACATTTGGTAGAACTATGCAAAATGATGGAAATTCGGATCGTTTTCACAGTTTAGCAAACCAAATATCTATGTAACATAGAATGGAGGTACACAAACACCACATTTCTGGATTCTGCTTAGAGTACTGTTTACAAAGATACCACATTTATATACCTTCACCACAAAGGTTTGGTTGAAATAGGCTTGAAACCTATAGGGTGCAATGTATATTTTAAAGGAGAAAACTTAGGCCCACAATTGAAAATCCACAGCGTTGATCTCGGGACACCAGAATACCATAAGAAAAGTATATATTTTCTGAAACGCAATAAAATACTTGTAATCACTGGTAAGACTGCTTGTTACCAAAGTATCTGCTACCCATAATCCTCCTCTACATTTAGTACGACTATGAAAAATAATGAAATTTTTCATAATTCTCTCATTTCAGCAAGTTAAGTAGGATGCTGGTATATGAAAACTTTTTTTTTTATTCTCAAGAGGGTACTGCTTAATGAGGTATTAAATTTATGTTTCTTTATCAGAGTCTGGCAGATGTAAGCCCAAAACACAGGTTGCTAAATGCATTTCAGATCCCTTGAATGTACAGAGTTAGCAGGTTTGGAGCATTTTGTACCAAGGGTCCTTTGGTGGAGGTGTAAGTTTGTGGTACCAACACAGTTAGTACTCCCCAAAGAAGCCCAACATGGTAGGAGTTTGTACTTGATAAATGAGACAGCCAGATAATTAGGTAGAAAAGGGGCCAAAATATTGCATTGTATTTAGTATTTTTAGCTGTGGAGCTTAATTCACTAGAAGATTATAGATAGTGAACATGTAGATAGGGTACTTTCTCAAACATCCTTAAAATCTTTATTTTGTAATTCTTAAAGCAATATATATTGTTCCCTGTGTAATACAATGCATTGAAGTTTTCTGGAGGTGGGAAATGCAGGCAGGGAGGGGCTGCATGGCAAAGGTTTCTACAAAAGCATATTGTAATAGGCAGGTCTGGACAGAATGCCATGGTAAGATTGCATGTGTTTCACATTTGCATTATTAAAATACTCTGGCAGAATCAGAAATAAAGTGAGTTTGCCCATACAACGTAAAATAAAATTATATCCTAAAGGCCCTTGAATTAAGGGCTGACAATATAGCCTAGTGGTTAGTGTAACGAGCCATGATCAAGTTTGGTACAGCGCTGGGTTTGATTCTCACCACCTCAACTTGCATACTGTGTGACCCTGAGCAGGTCACTTAACATTCCCAGTGTTTCCAGGTTACCCCTACAAACAGGCATTGTGCTTGGTGGGCCTTACTTGGTTACCAAAAGAGTACAAACAATGGTTTGTGGGTGCTTAGATAGGAAAATAACTTCTCCCAAAATGTTTTTACCTTAATAACTGCTTTGGCCTCATTGTCCTATTCAAGATAAATTTTTACACCCATCAGTCATTCCAGTAAATGAGCTTGGTGTGGTATTTCTCAAAACAGTTCTCCAGGCACAGCCCTGGCTCTGTGGGACAGTGTGGACAGTAATATATTGAGTCTTTCTTAAAGCCTTTTTTGTAGCAGCCTCTACATCTCCTCTGGGGCCTAGCCTTCCTTTCAGTAGGTGGCAATGTTCTGCAGAAATGTCTTTCAGTTAGTCTGGCTACACCCTCATTTCCTTCTATTTCTGGTATTTCTGCTGAAACAAATAGAAGACTTGAAATGACAACCGTTTGGAAATCTAGGAAGGATTTTAAATGACCAGATAACTTTGCCCGGTACACAATAAAAACATTATACATAGCCAGCTGAAACAGGTGAACAGCTAATTTCTTGTACCAAGCCATTGTTTTTCAACTGGCATCATGGGGCTCAAGCATCTGATCTGTTTTGTCCACACCTCCCATATGTTTGTTATAATCTAGAACACACTGAGGCTTGCTTTTCAATTTGTCCTGACCACAAACTGGAACTGCTGCTGTGGATTCATCATGAATTGTACTAAGAAGATACACATCTTTTTTTCTTTGAGTTTTATAGCCAGTAGATCATCACAATGGAGAGCACTGGTCTCACCACTTTTTTGCTTTCTGGCTACCAACTCTTTGGGAAAACATTGCCTGTTAGATCTGATGGTGCCACAAGCTACTGTATCAAACTGATACAGAATATTAAACAGAGGAATCCCAGTATAGAAGTTATCAATGTACAGGTTGTAGCCAGAGCCTAGCAAGGGAAGAATTAGGTCCCACACAATTTTCTCATTTGTGTTTAGACATGGGGGGCAGCCTGCAACATCCTATGTGGCATCCTTTCCTGTGTAGATTCTGAAACGGTATGTGTATCCGGTGGAACTTTCACAAAGTTTGTACAATTTAATTCCATATCGGGCACGTTTCAGAGGAAGGTATTGTTTTTGTTTTTTCATTCAATATACTTTATTCAAATTTTAATGATGATATAAAGATGGGCTACACAAAATCAGTCTGGGTTTCAGAGACATATACCATATACGAGTTATGAGACTGTACGTTAAACATTACATGCTAAATTATAATCTAAATTAACATAAAAATTCCCCACATAAAAAGTTTTAACTTATTCCCTCTCTATTTGGTACCAAGTGGGTAAACATGAGACATGATAATCTAAGGTTGCCATGCTACTAACAAAGAATCAAGGGTACCCCATTTATCCAGGTACAAATGCAGTCTATTATGCATCATGGCAATATGTTTTTCTAGTTGAAGAGCCAAGAGCATTTCTTTATGCCATTCTTATATGGTAGGTGTAAAGTCATCCATCCAATGTCTCATTATGACAAGTTTAGCTATACCAGCTATTAAAGGTAGGTTTTCCTCTGTTTAATTAGTCCTATAGGAAAGTAATTGAGAAGGCAAATTTCCAGCAGAAATAATGATTCTAGGTCCAATATAGGGTCTAATGATTGTTTAATGGATTGCCAAAAGATTTGGATTTTTGGGCAGGTCCATATCATATGATATAGATCCCCATGTGCACCTAAGCATCGGTGACACTGTGAGGAGTTAAGTTTTCCAATCTTGTGGAGTTTTGTCAGAGTAAAATATAGGTTGTGCATGATATTATATTGGACTAGACGTAATCGATCTTGTTTGACATGCCTGTACAGACTAATCCACATTTGTTGCCAGAGTTCAGTTTCCTGTTTGAGGGAAAGTCTGTGCACCCAGTAATAACAAATATCTTTGGGTAATTGGGTATCTAAAGATTGTAATTCTTTATAAACTTTAGAGACAGAGTGTGATTGGTTAGCGGTGTGTAAGAGAGAGGATAGTTCAACTCCAGGGAGGCCAGGTAATGATATTTTATTTAGAAAAGAGACTACTGTATGTCTTACCTGCCAATATTTAAAGGGATTTCCAATGGCATGGTGGAAATTTGATTGAAACTGAAGATAGGGGAGGACTTTTCCATTGGGAGCAATATCTGCAAGTTGGAGCCCTATTAAGGGAGTCCAATATGTTGAGGAAATGGGTCTATTCTGAATTCGAAAATAGGGGTTATTTAGGAGAGGCTGTTCCAAGGAACTATGCCAATCTAGATTTAGGTGTTGTTGTATCTGATCTAATGTTCTTAATGACCATCCTATTGGGGTTTTCCAGAGTTCTCAAAGGATATATTTCGGAGAGGAGTAGATCAAGGCCGAAAGCGTACAGGAGTTGTTAAGGGCTATCGTGTTCTCAATGTCCAACCAAAGAGGGGAGTATGATCCTGCCTGCCTCTCTCCCAGTGTATGGACCCAATGTGATAATTTGCTGATGTGGCATGCTCCATAATAAATGAAGAAGGATGGGAGGGAAAGACCTCCTTGTGACTTTGGTGCAATAAGTTTTCTGTAAGCACTTCTCACAGTTTTCTTTTTCCAGATATATTGGTTTATGAACTTTTGCAGAGAGAGGAACCATGATTTGGGGAAAAAGAAGCCTAACATACTCAATGGGTAGAGAATTTGGGGTAACACATTCATTTTGACAGTGTTAATCCTGCCCCATAAAGATATGGGCAATGCACTCCACCTATCTAGATCTATCTTTATTGTATTAAGTAGGTTGGAGAAATTCTCTCTCACCATTATGGGGATTTCTTTAGAGATTTTAATACGCAGATAAGTCAGAGATTTTGGTTAGGAAGGTATTGTTTAAATATTATTCTCCCTTTGAAAAGCAGAAGAGACTCATCCACTGAAATGTTTTGGGATGGGGTGTACACCTCAGAAAACATTTTAAAAAGATGATCAATAATAGGCCGTAATTTAAAAAGCCTATCATTCTCTGGATGGTCCTTGGCAAAGCCTTACTGTTGTCATTGTAGTGCATAAATCTCAGCAGAAGCTGAAATTGGTTTCTGTTTATTATAGCTGGAAATAGAGGGGTAGAATGAGCAGGGTGGGTGGACCAGTACATGCTGATGGTGGGCTTTTTCACAATCCCCATTAAAAATGTCAAACCCCAGAACCTTTTCATTTCCTCTAAGTTCATGGGAGTCCATTGGTGAGTCCTTGCATGTGGTTTTAGCTTCTCCCCATACTGAGCCAAAAACTGATCTGCATACTGGCTGCACCCCTGCCGGAGCTCTTCAACAGGTCACTTGAGACAGGGAGGGTACCTTGGGATTGGCGAGAGGCACATGTGGTGCCAATCCATAAAGGGGGGTCAAAGGAAGTACCAGGTAACTATAGACCCATCAGTTTGACCTCGGTGGTGGGAAAATTAATGGAGAGTATACTAAAGGAACGATTGGGGGTGTACTTGGAGGAGGTGGGAGGTCTGAATAGTCAGCAACATGGGTTTGTGCCAGGTAGATCATGTCAAACCAATCTTGTGGAGTTCTACGAATGGGTAACATCATAACTGGACAGGGGAAAGCCTGTGGATGTATTATTCTTGGACTTCAGAAAGGCGTTTGACTCTGTCCCCCACAATGGTCTGGTGGAGAAACTGATGGGGTTAGAAGTAGGCCCTTTGATGGTCAGATGGATTGAAAACTGGCTAGCTGGATGCACCCAGAGAGTAGTGGTCTGTGAGGGCTCTGAACCCTAGAGAGGCTGGTAGTGGGGTACCAGGGGCTCGGTCCTGGGTTCGATCCTGTTTAATGCATACATATCGGACATCAGGAGGGTATAGGTGTGAAATGAGTCTCTTCACAGATGACTCCAAGATGGGAGCAGTAGTTGAGGGAGAAGAGGGAGGTTGGCTCTGCAAGGGACCTGGACACCCTGGAAAGCTGGGCTCACACATGGAAATTAAATTTCAATATTACCAAGTGCAAGGTGTTGCATCTTGGTCGAGAAGCTCTAAACATAGGTACACCCTGGGAGGCGCTGGAGGCCTCAATAGGGAAAAAGACCTAGGGGTCATGATGGATGCATGTATGAATAACTCTGAGCAGTGCAGGAGAGCGGCTAGCAAGGCAAACAGGATGTTGGGATGCATCATAAGGGGGATCACCTCTAGGAGCAAGGAAGTGATTCTGCCGCTGTACAATGGACTGGTTAGACCACACCTTGAGTACTGTGTACAGTACTGGAGACCACACTTGAAGAGGGACATACAGCTCCTGGAGAGGGTGCAGAGGAGGGCAACTAAGATGATACGAGGGCTAGGGGATTTGACGTATGAGGACAGACTTGAGGAGCTCTGCCTGTTTTCATTGGAGGAGAGGAGAGACAGGGGGACATGATTGAGGTCTTCAAGTACCTCAAGGGAATAAATAGGGAAAACATGGAGGGGATCTTTAGACTAAAGCAGGGAGGTATCACCAGAGGCATGGTTTGAAGTTGGAAGGTGGAAGGGTGAGGGAAAAGAGGAGGAGGTTTTCACTGAGAGGGTGGTGGACCCTTGGAATGCACTGCCTGGCAGAACTGGTTCAGAGATCCACAGTGGAGGGCTTCAAGAGAGGGTGGGACAGACACAGAAAGTGGATGTATCAGATGATGGCCTGTCCCAGGGGGGTGGGGATGGATGATAGGGGTTTCTGGAGCACAAGGGATGGGAGGGCCTCAGCACCCAACTAAAGATCTAAGGTTCGAGCAGACTCGATAGACCGTAAGGCCTAATCTGCTGGCAAATAGTATGTTAGTATATAAATTTGTTTGAGCCACTATGCAAAAGCATTTCATCACTAAAAAATAAGCGAACATATTCTAGGTGGGTAAATTCCTTTGTGTCAACCTGGACACCTGCATTACCAGTAAATGGTGCAACACATGGTTTTTCCATATTTGGGGGATTCCATTGGTAAGTGGAGTATAACCACTGTTGTGCCTGCTACGGCCTGTAACTAGCACTGGGCCAGTAGTTTCAGACTCAGGCATTGCCAAGGGATCAACTTTTTCTGAGAAAGTGGCACTGCTGGTATCCCGCTCAAACAGTGCATTATGCTCAAGCTGAGTGTCTCCCTCAGGTAAAATGCAGGACTTGGGCAGAGTGTCAGGCTCAGGAAGTGTGTCAGGCTCAGGCAGTATGTCAGGCTCAGGCAATGTGTCAGGCACCAGCAACATATCAGGCTCGGACAGAGTGTCAGGCTCAGGCAAATGCATCAGGCTCGGTCAGAGTGTCAGGCTCAGGTAGTTTGCACCACGTTGGTTCATGTTTACTCTATCTATGGCCATATATGTAAAAACATGCTTTCTGCCATCTTTACTGTTAGCAACATGTTGTGCAGTGGCATAAGTCATGTTGCCTTTCTCAATTGCCCTCTGGTGCTCCCCCACTCTAACCTTAAAACAACGAGTGGTTTTCCCCACATAAAAAGCACTACAATTGCATCTTGCCAGGTATATAATACCACTGGTACTACAAATAATAAACTGTTTAATCCTATAGATTTTATCCTGATTATCAACTTTAAATTCATTCCCAGTCTGGATTTGTTTACAATAAACACAATTATTGCATTTATAAAAGCCCTTTGGTCTGGTAAGCCAAATAATAGTATTGTTTTCTTGGAAATGGCTATGTACAAACATATCTTTCAGGCTTGCTGCCTTTCTATATGAAAATTTTGGTTTTACTTTAGCCATTTCTTCTAAACCAGGGTCTGCTGATAACACATTCCAATGCTTGTTAATAATGGCTGCGAAACAGCTCGACTGTGCTGAATAAGTTGTCACTACATTCATTCTGCCCATCTCTTCTCTTTCTTTCCCCATCCTATTATGACTAAGGAGAGATTATTTTTCCACACTTTCTACAGAATTTCTGGCTTTTTCAATTTTACTTGCACTATAACACCTCTCAAAAAATCTATGCTGCAAATCCTCTGCTTTTTGTTCATACTTCTCATTGCTGGTACAAGTCCTCTTCATACATAAAAATTCCCCATTAGGGATATTACCAATAACATGTGTTGGATGGCAAATAGATTTAATTAGTGTCGTGTTGCCATTCACTAGTTTCCTGTAGGTTTCTGTCTCAATACTGCCCTCTGGTGTTCTTGAAATGATTAAATCTAAATACAGCACTTTCTCAGAGTGACATGTATAGATAAATCTCAGATTCTCGTTGGTTGTATGTAAAAAAAAAACAATAAAAACCTTCAATTCTATTTCAGTACCATCTCAGACTAACAATATATCATCTCTATAACATTTCCACGTTATCACATTCAAAAAATATGGGTTCTTGTTCATATCCTGCACAAAATTCTTCTTCCACCATCCCACATATAGAGTCACTACTGATGGAGCACAGGTTGGCCCCATTGCAGTAACTGAAACTTGCTTGTAAAAGCCACCATTAAAAACAAAAGTATTGCCTTTCATAACACGTTTAAGCAATTTCAACAGAAACTCCAAAGGTGGGGCCTTCTCACTCAATGTGTGTCTTAAATAAAATGCAGTGGCATCCAGGGCCCCTTCATGTGATACATGCATATATAACACTTCAATGTCCAAAGTAACCAGCAGACATCTTTCATTTAAAATAATGCCACCTAAAATGTTAAGAATATCTTTCATGTCTTTAACATAAGAAGGCAGTTTTGTGGAAAAAAGTGGATTATGTGACAGAGGTATTAAGACAAATTCAGGATGTGACATTTTATGAAAAGTTATCACATGAGCTGACATTTGATTTAAAATTTTCCATTGATAAAGCAGTGAATGGTACTTACAATCAGGGCTTTATAACAAAGAATGTGAGAGATTTTTTGATTGTTGCTTTTCCTAAAATGGCTACTTTTTATTTGTTGCCCAAAGTACACAAGACGATGGAAAAACCACCGTGCTGGCCAATTGTGAGTGGTCTGGGTTCTTTGATTGAACCTTTATCCCAATATTTGGACTCCTGGCTCAGGCTTCATGTTGAAAAACTGCCTTCTTATGTTAGAGACACGAAAGATATTCTTAAGATTAAAGGTGTGAATTGTTGTGACAGACAGTAGGAGTAACATGCTGTAGTCCATGAATGACAGCGGGTGCTGCTATGCATCTTGCTTCACACATGCACTGAATCTGGTGGTGAGTTATGTGCTTGAGAAACATGCAGAGTTAAACAGAAATACTGGACACTGTTAGGGACATTACAAGATATTTCCATCGCTCCCCCAAATGTGCTGAGCTCCTCCTATATTACCAACAGATGCACAATGTCCCACAACACTGCTTGATTAAAGATGTGCAACAAGGTGGAACTCTGTCTTTTACATGGTGGAAAGATTGTTGGAACAGAAATTCATGTTCCGGGCTATTGAATTTGATCATGTGCCTTGTGGGGGATACCTGTCCTGGGTGCAGTGGTGTGTGTTGCAAAGGCTGGTTCTGTTTCTGATACCTTATGAACAGGTCACTAAAGATCTGTCTGCTAAGTCAGCTTCTCTTGGCATGGTCCTGCCTATGGTGACTCTACATGAACAACACACACAACATTATATAACATCTACCTGACCCACAAACTGGCAAAGCAAGGCCGGTCACAGTGGTGGTGCAGGTAGACATATGTGGTGGTTGTGGCATCAGCTGTGATGAAGGTAAAGATAATGGGCTTGATTTTCAAAGAGCCCTTAGAGCAATGCAAGTTGTGTTGCTCCATGGCTGCAGCAAACTCGGGGTGGATCAGGGACCCTGCACCTGATTTTACAAAAATCAGGGTCCCAATGTTTGATGCAAGTTGATAGCTGTGCTAAACAGTCAGTGCACCTGTAGGAATGGCCACAGGAATTGGCCCCCTTCTCACATCCAACCTGACACAACACTAGAGGGGCCAGGATGGTGGGGAGGGTGGTGAAATTGCTGGACAGATGGGGACCGGGGGCAGAAGGGGGATGGGAGGTGGCATGGGAGGAGTAGGGGAAACAGCTAGGTAGGTAGGAAGGGGGTTGATGTGGCATCCCACGGGGTGTGTTTGCTGTTATAATAATGTGTTCTTGTCTATCAATAGATGCACAGTACTGTAACTAATGTAGAGCTAACTTATTTCAGTTTCAGAATGTTTTTGCTGTGTTTGCAGTTTAGGACATTCCTGAGAAAATATTCATATTGTGAAATACATTAAAGTGAAATATTGCAACAATGCATATACCAAGCATTAGTTATAAATAGTGGTATCTCGTTTAATCACTAGTAACCATGACTTTTACTTACTCAATATATTTTCAGTAGCAGTAAAAAATAAATGTGCAAAACATTAATGTGCAGATCACAGACAGACAGCAATGTCATGTCATCAAGCAACAAAAAGAAGTGACACAAACATGGGGTTTGTCTGCTTCAAGCAGTGCTATAGTTGTGAACCCCCCCGAGCCCACTGGTGTGTTCATGTATAGAGGTTCAGCAGCTGCGTCAGAGACAGTGCCCTGTTGTTAGTGTACAGTATATGCCTCCTGTCCCCAATTGCTTTGCTTGATCAGCCAGATACAGTATATATTCTTTAAACAAAATGCACAGCTGCAGACTGCCCTCTCTGTGGTCTGATTTGCTCATTCCTGAGTTTTCTACCCACAGGTCACACTTGATGATTAAACTCTAATCAGGATAATACTAACCCACCTCCAAATCCCACATGTGATCTACAACATTTTTTAGCAATGCATCTTGCTATAAAAAAAACTGCACAGTACTGTACCTAATGGGGAAGCATGAATATTTGCAGCTGCCAATACCTTTTTGGTGCCATATTAATAAAACTGTACTACCGCACTGTGTTACCACTATGATGCCATGTTATTCAGAACTATCACATGCCCCTCCTTGGCTGTGTTGGCATTCATCTTTTTAGGTATATACAGTAACAAAACATACATAAAAAGAAGAACTCTAACACAGCCAAGGAGGGGCATGTGATAGTTCTGAATATAACGGCATCATAGTGGTAACGCAGTACAGTAGTACAGTTTTATTAATACTGCATCTGAAGGGGGGCATGGCTTGGCCCTTAATAAGATGGCTGGGTAGCTTTGCAGCTCCAAGACTCACAGGACATCAGATCCTCCATCAATGTTATTGACAGCTTCTCCAAATTGATAAAAGGACTATTCGGTGCTGGGAATACATAAAGTGAATGTTGAACTTACTTTTGGAAGCTCTGCATCCTGGACCTTACAAATCTCACTTTCTGTAAACCAACGTGTATTCTGCATGGCAGGCAACATGGCGACAGAACCTTCCTCCAGTTGGGACCCTCAGGAGGTAGAAAATATGTTCACTCAACTCATGAATCAGATGGTGCAAGTAACTATTGCATCGAATCATACTACACAAGCAATGCAATCAATAGAAGTAAAGCTTTTCCAAATGGAATGCAAAGTGGGGTCTCATGAGGCTACCATTCAAAACCTCATGGTGGTGGTCTGTGAACAGAACAGGGCCCTACAGACTTTTCAGGAGAAAGTGGATAACCTAGGGAACTGGAGCCGGCGTAATAACCTCTGGTTCCTAGGTTTTCCTGAAGAGGCAGAACAAAAGGATGTAGCGGCTTTCTTACAGCAGACTCTCCCCGGAATATTGGATCTCACACTCTGTCAGCCCCTTCAGATTGAAAGAGCCCACTGTTCCCTGGCTCCCCTGCCCAAAGTGGGAAACAAGCCCCTATCCATTCTTGCCCGCTTCCTGGACATCGGGCAGAAAGAAATCATAATGATCACCACATGGGATAAGGGGCAGCTTTTTTGGCAAGACCACAAAATTCACACATACCAGAATTACTTGAAAGACCTTTCTGAGTGGCGTAGGGCCTACATTGAATGTCGTAGGTTGCTACACCAGATCAGATTACCCTTTTCACTTTGCTACCCTACCACCATGCGTGTGGTGCACAATGGAGTGCTACTATTTTTCACCCATCATGAACATGTGATGGATTTTCTATACAGAACTTTTCCTTGAGACATGCGATCATCCAGGGGACCACCCAATGTGGAGACCCACTCACCGAAGGACCACATGGACACCAGAGAGCCTCCATCTCAGGCTGGCCCAGACAACTGTCATGAAGAGAGTGAAGTATCCTGGACCCTACTACCCCTCGAAGTCAGAAACGGCATACTTCCAAAAAACACGTTAAGAGAGACCATCCTACTGATAGAAACTGATCCAGGAGTCCTGGAGGTGGTGCTCCAGTACAAGACCCATCCACAGACCTTGCACCCTACTACTCTCCAAATCAGTTTTCAGCCCTTGGACAAATGGCTCTGGAACTCCCATCAGTGCCTGCTGCAGTAACTCCAGATATGGGGAACCTACCACCTCACGCTCCACCTCTCACACCCAAGACCTGGGCTGAACTGGTTGCTGCAGACTTTCCATACACTGCATCCACTCCCTACATCACCAGCTCCGCCTTCCAACAAACACAGCTCCAGGGAAAGACTGACTCCTGACTAGCATCACCACACACCAGGCCTCTGACACAGGTTGAACATTCAGATAAGTGAAACTCTTGTTTGTTGTGTGAGGGTTCAGGGATTTAGGTGTGACTGGGGGGGACATACATAGCTTAGGGTCAGTACATGCCCATATCGATGCCTTGTTGGGTAAGCTGCCAGGGCCTATGTCCCCCCTCTTGAGGGTATATGTTTACCGAACTGCCTTGATCACCTGGCCACCACTCAAAGCAGACCTCCAGGCTACTGCTTCCAGAAAGGGGGAAAAAAACTGAAACTTTGGTTTCGGACTGCAACAGGAGCCCATGGCATAAAATGGATTACACTTCCCTATGTGTGCCGGGATTGAATGTCTGTAAACTTTTTTGCTAAAATTACTAGGTTGTGGGCTAGTAGTGCCAAATAGGCACATGCTTTGCTCCCTGCACCACACCATGGTGCAAAACAAAAAGTTGAACTGGTGGCAAGGAGGGAGCAGGCATCCTCGGGACCGATATGGCACACTTAAGGCTCAATTCACCTCAACCAGTGGGTATCTCCTGGGCAGGTTTGGCCTTGCCTGCCTCCTAATGCACAATAATTGTTCACAGGGCTGCAGTCAAAAAAATCTACAGCTCAGACATCGGCTAACTAGCTGCCAGTCATTCTAATTTTGTCATACTGGTGCCATAGGAGATAGAAATAAGCAGCCTTTTTTTTCTTTATCCCCTCCTGTCCCAATTTCAACATGCCTCGATGCTGCACTACTGTCACATCACATGGCCTTCTGCAGGTCCCAGGTTGCCACTCAGCTGGCAACTAATCCCATAGCCAATGCTAGAGTACACTTTGCTGTCTGGTACCCCTGAAGCAACTCATGTCATATTTATTCCCTAACAGCAGGGCAACAGTCTCTCTAAATGCAAACCCCCCAACCCCAGTATCTGCCTACATAGAAACATAGAAGTTGATGGCAGATAAGGACCACAAGGCTCATCCAGTCTGCCCATTTTTTCTACCTTATGAATGTGCCATAGGCCTGTACTCTGTCAACGGCCTATCTAGTCATATTCATCTGTATTGCTCCCATATACCTATCCCATGCCTGTTTGAAGCCCTGTACTGTATTCATATCCACCGCTTCCTGAGGAAGGCCGTTCCATGCATCCACCACCCTTTCTGTGAAAAAATGCTTTCGCCCCAGTGGGTCAGGTTTTGATTTCTGGCCCCCCACCAACCTGCTCTCACAGTGGGCTACCCAGCATGGGCTGTCTGGATAAGGAGCATACCCTACTATAAATATAATCACCACAACGCAGAGCGGACAGGCAGGCCTGACACAACTCTGTTGAAGGCTATACACCTAGACCACTCCTAGATGAGACAGGAGTATGCCTCTGTAAATAGTTTTTGGTTTAATGTTGTTGTTTTATATATTGTTAACTCTAATGTGACAGAGGTTTTAAAGATCCAAGTGAAATTACTAGGTGATGCCATATATAGGTATTGGTTGTTCCTAATAAATGCAGAGGTTTCAGACACCCCCATTGGTGTTACACAGGTGGCTTGGTGGGACCTTAACTTCCTCTTTTTTCACTCAAGCATCTTTAACTGCTGTATCCCCTCCTCTAGATAATGGGTGAAATGAATTGTCATACCTGGAATGTGAGGGAGCTAAATACCCCTGTTAAACATAAGTAGGTACTCTCTCACCTAAGGAAGCTCAGGTCCAATTTAGCCTTCCTGTAGGAGACTAAACTTAACCCCTCCAACCATGAAAAGTTTGCCAAAGAGTGGGTAGGCCAGGTGTTTTCCTCCTCCTCACCCACTCACAAAAGGGGAGTTGCTATGCTCATTTGCAAGCTGCTCAGATAGTCCCCAGTTAGAACAGAGTGTGATCCGCAGGACAGGAGGGTTTTTGCCCTAATGGACACACCAGAAGGAACCCTGCTACTAGGCAACATCTACACTCCCAACAAAGATGCCCAGCCTTCTTCCTTGAAATAGCCCAAAAGATGGGGCAGTTAACTATGGGTAAGGCTGTATTATTTTCATGGCATGCACGTAATTCACGATTTCCGTGAAAACTACTTTGCCGTGATTTCCACAAGTTCAGTGTACACTAAGTGATTTTAACCATTTTTTTAATTTTTTTTTAATTTTGCAACTAAACCAGGCTCATCACATTGTTTATTCCTTTGCAGCTTGCGGTATGCGGATCTGGTTTCAGAATGGATGGTTCTCCATAAGGGAGGGGGGATGACAGCTGATTAGCAACTAATGTGCTGCACTGTGAGCTCTAGGAAAAGAAAAGTTCACACTATGTATTCAATTGCAGATTGCAGTTTTTCTGAAACCTGTCATGCAATACGTTTTTGACAGCATTACACTGCGTTTATGTGTGAGAGCTGAGATTTCTGTATGTTTTTTTTTTTGTTGTTTTTTTGCAGTTGAGTAGGATCAGAATGCACACAACTAAAAAGCAAGTCTAACAAAGACAGCTCCTGGACAGCACCGAGTTGGCAGGGATTTCTCCCAGAATTTAAAGTCGGCACTTCCTCCTCACTCACTGTCTATTGGCTCCCTCTGCGCAATTTGCTCCCGCAGTCAGTTGCAGCCCAGAATACCATTTCTGACCACTCCCGCTCCTCATCTTTAAGTCCCTCTACTGCGGGGGAAGAGGTGACAGTTTAAAAGTAATGTATTTACAGCATTGCAGCACTTTATATTGCTCTGACTGATTCATATTTATACTGTATATACGTGCTTATTTTAAAAATGATTTTTTAAATTAATTAAAGCGTAGTAAAACTCATAAAGTTAACTAAAAACTTTGTGATTATGTTTTTTGTGAAAAACATAATTTTAGCTGTGCAGGAGCTGCGAAAAATGTCCATTTTTACCATGAAAATAATGCAGCCTTGACTATGGGAAACACCCTGATCCACTTAGAGGGAGATTTTAACCTTACCCTAGTTCCCTCCATGGATCGTAGCTCCACTGGGCATGAATCCCATACCAGAGGTGGTCTCTCTCTCTACACCAACGAATTCAGGAACAGGCCTATTGGATATCTAGAGAACATTCCATCCCGATGAGTGTGACTACACCTTCCACTCCCAGGTACACTGCTCCCACAGCCATTTAGACAACTTGCTTGTCTCCCCTCAGAAAGCGCAGGTATCCTTAGGGTCCACTATCCTCCCTGTGGTGATCTCCATCACCCTTTTCCTCCACTCGGTGGTTCAATTCCCTTCTTCTCAGAGATCCAAAGTTCATGCCATGGAGTCACAGAGAAGCCACTTTTTTCTTTAAGGAGAATCCCACAACCGACACATCAGCTGGGAACACCTGGGAGGCCTTCAAAGCCACCTTAAGAGATCAAAATTTTGATTTGCAGCACGAAGAAGGAGAAAAAGACAGCAACACCTTTCTGTCCTGGAAAAGCAACTAAAGAAGGCAGAGACCACTTTTAAACCAACCCCCACACCAGTGGGACACTGCCCTATTGGGCACACAATAGTAGGGCTCCGTATGGAGATTAATGAACTACTCTCCAGGAAGACAGGGATCTCACTACTGTAACTTAGACACAAATATTGGGAAGGTGGGGAAAAGGGAAGGAAAATATTGGCCTACAGACTGTGGAAACAACAAACTGGAAGATTTATACCAGGTCTCACAGACACCTATGGGAGGACCCGAGCCAAAGTACAGGACATAAATAGTATTATGAAAGATTTATATGCCAAACTGTATTCTTCCTCTAGATGCATGAATATACCACAAGTTACATAATTCCTGACCTTTTATTTTCTCTCCCATCTAACTGAACAGTAGACAGCCCTCCTTGATGCCCTCCAACTGACAAAGAAGTAGAACAGAGCCTACATGGTTTGAGACCAGGTTAAGCCCCAGGGGGTGATGGGTTTCCAGTAGAGATATGGGAATCCATTTCCCCTGTTATTATCCCGGTGTTATGCTGTGTGTACAATGAAACACTCATTGCCGGTTACTTCTCCCCTACCCTCCAGGAGGCAGTGGTAACAGTACTCCCAAAAAAGGGAAGAACCCCACTCTACCAGCCAGCTGCAGACCAATATCACTCATCAATGTGGACAGTAAAATGTTTGCTAAACCCTTGTCCACAAGACTCAACCCCCTACTTCAGCACCTAGTACACCCCTCACAGGTAGTCTTTGTCCCTGGCTGATATAGTGCAGGGCACAGAGTCATAATGTCACAGACGAAACTGGGCACATCAAGATCGTGTGGCATGATACAACATTGGGCAACACCTGACTGTTTTTCTTGCGCTTTGTGGGGGGGAACCCCCAGAACTATTATAATCAACTCCAAGGGGTGTGGACACAGGGGCAAGAAATATAATTGTAAAATAATGATTCCCTAGAAGGGAATCAAACCACTTCCCCCCAATCCCATCCACTGCTGGGTTGGGTGCTCTAGTCACTCCACCATAGGAGCAGCTTGACCGAGCACCCAACCAGCAGTAACTACATCTACTTTCTTGTTGCTGGTGAGCGTCAGGGGGTAGCTATACTTTCTATCACTGTAATTCCCCTGCCGCTGTAAACCCACATGCAGTAGTAGCAGTGTGGTCTTTCTGTGTGCAGTATCGTCCGTGATATTATGAACTGGTAGGATAGTGCAGACAACATCAGATCATTATTCAACATCTTTCATGCAGACAAATCCTCTCCCACTCCAGTGGTAGCAATAAACATTGACTTCTAGAAAGCATTTGACTCCCTGGAGTGAGACTACCTACAGCTTTTCCTCACACATATGAGGTTCGGGAACTGCTTTCTGGCATGGGTCCAAGCCTTCTACACATTCCCAACTGCATGGATACTCTCTAACTCCCTATTATCTGACCCCTCCCTACTAGAAAGGGGCACCACACAAGGTTACCCCTTGTCACCACTTCTGTTTGTCCTGGCAGTAGAACCATTCACAGTCACCATTAGGCAACCTCCCCTTATCCAGGGCATAACTATAGGTCAACAGAGGTATTCAACACTCATGTATATGGACTATTTTCTAGTTCCACTAGCAGATGTCATGACATCTCTGGAACCCCTACTGTCTCTGCTTTCTGACTTCACCCACCAGTCGGGCCTAAAATTAAAACAAGGCAAAACCAAAGTACTACCCATCAATGCAAACTGTACACCACACCTAATCACACCCAATGACCTTTGATGGGCACCCACTGGCATTGTATACCTGGGCATCCAGATCTTCCCAGTCATATCTAAACTATGGGTGCTCAATCTAAAGCCCTCACTGACTGACATAAAAACCAAATTTGAAAGGTGGAAGTTACTACACCTCGCCATGGCTGGGAAAATTGCTGCCATCAAGATGGTCACTGCCCCCAAACTCCTTTATATATTATCCCATATTTATTTATTTAAACATTTGGTAACCTGGAATGGCACGCTGAACCAAGGCTCCTTTCCAGGTTTGACCTGGGGAAGTAAGGGGGAGTGGAGTACAAAACATTAACAATTTCTGAAAAACAGTAAAGTCACAAAGTCACATTTACAAGAATAAATGAATGCGGAAGCAAAAAGTCACAGTATAAAGGATTGCACGTAGGATAAGGCAGTATACAATAATAATAAAACAGAGGTTGTGGATACTGAGTGGCAATTACACATCAGATTTACTGTATGTATACAATATAAAATTGAAGTGAAAATAAGTGTCATCAGTTGACATGAGAGCAGGTAGGAAGGGGCAGGAGGTGCATCTGGGACCTGATGGGGGTGAGAGAGGGAGTTAAGAAGGACAGGAGGCTGCAAGTTCCAAAGCGAGGGGAGGCAATAGGTGTAAGAAGATTTGCCCATGTTTGAGGAAGGTTTGGGTAAGGAGAATCAGTGGGCATCCCTGGAACAGAGGTAGTAGGATGCAGACAGAGCAGGGGTGAGGCAGTTAGAGAGATAGGAGGGGAGATGGTTAAACCAGTATTTGGAGATAAAGAAGACAGAATGGATGTAACATCGATGGGATAGGGGAGGGAGTACCAGGGTAGAGAGAAGGGAGCAGTGGTGGATTCTTGTGGGAGAGTTCAAGGCAAAACAAGAAAAGGTGTAAAAGAGAGAGTTGAGTCTAGCAAGTGAGGAGGAGGGGGCAGTGCAGTAAACTATGTCAGCATAGTCAATAATAGACAATATCATCTTAGTCAGGAGTTCCCTTTGGACAGGAAGGGAGAGAGAGTCCCTATTCCAGTAGATGATGCTGAGCTTAGGGTGAAGTTTTGATTAAATAAAATCAATATGGTGGGAGAAGTTTAGTTGGGGATCCAATCAGACTCCTAGATGCTTATAGGTTGAGACTTCAGTGAGTGGAGTGACTTCCAGGGTGATGATGGGTGGGGAGGGATTTTGCCAGTCTTTGAGAGGTTCTGAAAGTCATGAAGACAGTTTTGGAAGTGTTTAGCTTGAGTTTATCATTCTGGAACCAAGACTGGACACTTTGGAAATACTGTTGTATGGTGGATTTGATAGAGATTAGGTCAGTACCAGAGGTGAAAAGAATGGTATCGTCCATGTACATGTGGATGAGGGAGTTTGAACAGGCAGAAGGGAGGTTGTTTATGAAGAGTGTGAATAGAATGGGTCCAAGAATAGAGCCTTGTGGGATGCCTGCCAGGATAGGGAGGAAGAGAAGTTAACTATCCCGACCGACTGGCATCTGTTGGTAAGGTATGAGTTGAACCATTGTACTGCGGGGGGGCAAGACCTGCATGCTTGAGTGCATTCAGGGGTAGGGGTTGGGATGCAGAATCAAAGGCCTTGGCCAGGTCAATGAAAACTGCAGTAGTGATGTGGCCTTTGTCTGTGGCAGATTGGATGTGGCAGAAGATACGGTGGAGTGGTGTTTCCTGAAACCAGACTGGTAGGGGGACAGGAAATTTGTGGATGTGAGGAAAGCAGTCAGTCTCGATTGTGTTAAGTTGTCTTGTACCTTTGACAAGATGTGGAGGATGAAAATTGGGCGATAGTTACCAGACACTGTGGTGTCACCGCCCTTGTGGAGAGGGATGACACTGGCAGATTTCCAGGCCATGGGTACAGTGCCTGTGTAGAAGGATAGGTTCAGTAGTTAGGTTAATGGGAGAGTGATGACGAGGCAGATAGGTGCAGGAGACTGGGATGTATGCCATCTGGCCTTGAGCTAGCTGGATTTAGGGATAGGAGCGCAGTCAGTACTTCATGAGCAGAGGCAGGGGCAAGAAAGAAGTTACATCTAGTCAGGTACTATGGGAGGGAATGATTAGCAGGTGGTGAGGGAGAGGTTTGGTCCAGGAGGGCACAGGTAGTGAAAAAGGTGTTCATGGTGTCTGTGACTTGGGTGGGGCAAGTAATTTTAACAATGTTGAGGTTTAGAGAAGGGATGTTGGATTAAGGAGACTGGTTAATGATGGAGTGGACAGTATCCTAGAAGAAGGAGAGATGAACAATGCTGAGTCAGTTTTTAAAATTGGCCACTTTTGCGAGAATGGCCTTGGCACATAAATTTCTAGCAGTGTTGTAGGCTTGTCTAGAATGAGTGGTTTGGGAGGCTTTGAAGGCAGACTAGACTTTGTCACAGGATCTGCAGAGGGCAACTATAAGGGCGGTGATCGAGGGGTGCTTTCATTTTCTGACCCTAACTTTTTTTAGTGGTGCGTGGTGGTCCCAGACATTGGTGAAAATGTTTGTGAATTGGGTTAGGACAGCGTCGACATCTCAGGAGGAGAATGCTGGTGTCCAGTTAGCATTATGTAAGTCTGAGAGGAGGGAGTTTGTGTCAAGATAGTGCAGGGAGCATGTTTCGATGTATTTTGGAGCAGACTTTTGCAGTTGTGTATTTCTAATGCAGTAAGTGATTTAGTGGTCACTGAGGGCAGGGTCGAGGACTCCAGTGGAGGATATTCTGTGGGTGTTGGATGATAGAACCCAGTCTAATAGGCTGTGATGGGAGGAATGAGGGTTGTAGAGGGTGGGTTCAGTAACTAGCTAGGAGAGGTACAGGGTCTCGATTTTGGAGATGGTCTGAGTGGAGGAGGAGGAGAGCCAATTGAGGTTATAGCCACCTAGGAGCAATAGCTTGCCAGAGTTCACTAGTGGCTGCAGGGTGATGTATTCTGCGACTGCTGATTGTCCAAGTCGAGGGTAGGCATAAACCACCCAATGAAGGAGTGGAGGGAGCAGGGGAAAGAGAATTTTGCTAGGATCAGTTCATGGGATCCAGGACATGATTATTTATTTGTTATAGTGAATGAGAGGGGCTGCCTTATGAGCATTGTGATGCCACCCCCCTCTCTTGCCATGGTCTTGCAGAATGATAGAGTAACCTGGTATGGCAAGAGATGTGTCAGGTGTTTTGGTAGATATCCAGGTTTCTGAGAGGCATTAGATATCAGGGGAGTTATTGGTTAGCCAGCAATTTAGAAGGTCCAGTTTTGGTAGGAGACTACTAATATTGATGTGCATTACTTTTAGGCCTGTAAGGTGGGATGTCATTTCTTTTGGTGCTGGGGGGCCAGGGTTTCGTTCTATATCTCCAGAGAGTAGCAGGACTCGAAGGAACATAGAGAAGGTGGCTGGGAGTTTCTGCCCTTTTAACGAGATGATGGAGGGCCATTTGTGCCTGGAGAAGTGAACGAGGGTAACATCGTAGGATAATTGAGGTGGCAGAAAGCAGGGTGAGATGGCATAGGAAGAGGGCATAGGTGGGGAGTGAGAAGTTTGCAGGTGGGGTGTAATGGGGAGACAGGTCAGAAGGGTAAAGAGAAGGTGGGAGAGAGGTAGGGGTAGGGACAGCCAGAGGCGAGATGGGGGAGAGGTGGAGAGAATGAAGGAGAAAGAGGTCAAAAGTAGGACTGAGGGGACAGGATGCATGTCTGGGATTTGAGGTAGAGGTTAGGAACAGAAGCTAGGTATGTGTGTATTGGAGGAGCAGCACAGGAGGATGAGGCCAGAAGAAGAAAAAGTAGGGGGAGATTAAGGAGAGAGCAGTGTGGGGAAAAAAAGAAACTGCAGGGGAGGGAGTCAGGCTATATATCCTAGACTTAAGAGGATGTGCAGGCAGATAATAATGTAAGTAGTAGAAATGGCCTAGAGATGCAGTTAGGATAGAAATTGAAAGGTAAGCAAGGCCCTCTAGAGGTGGCTCAGTATAATCTACAAATTGTAGACCATATACCCTTGAAACTTCCCCCAAGGTGGTATATCCCAATAGATGCCATGGTACGTAACTTCCTTTGGGAGAACAAAAAGCCCAGGTACACCCCGGAACAAGCTGTGTGCCCATTGGAAGGATGGAGGGTGGTGCCTTCCCTGGATGGAAGGGTACATGTGGGCCTTCCATGCCACACAAGCTATAAAATGGTTCCTCCCCATTACTAGCACCTTCCCTGTATGGATCAGCATGGAACAAGCACAAGCCAACACATGCCATCTGTCACCCCTTCTTTACAACCCCGAAATGCCTAGCTCTGCACCCCACTGTAGGTCCAAAGTACTGGACAAAGCAAAAAACTGAACACAGAACCCACCTCTCGAGAACTGGCCCTCATTGCAGTGTCAGTGGCTCAGCAGGTTGCACACTCACCTCTGAGGCCTGAAGGTGCTTGGGTTAAATCTCAGTACTGACACTGTAGTGCAGCATGAGGGGGGTGCTGCACTCCTGAGGTTCCATCTTTTGGATGAGATGTTAAACTGAGGTCCCATCTGCCTGTTCAAGTGGATGTTAAAGATCCCATGGCACTCCTCAATAAGAGTAGGGGAATTTGTTTTTATTGCAAAGATCAGACAAGACAATAACATCATACATAAATAAAACAACCAAAAGAAACCAGTTTTCATATATACAAAAAAAAGGAGTAAAAAAAACATCAAATGTTATGTATAACTGTCAAATACAAAAAAATAAGTTATTGGAACATCACTGTCTAATCCATGGAAGATTTCTCCACATTCTCCTTATAACATAGCTTCCATAGGGGCCATAGTACCACTACCGCCCTCGTTGATTACACATCCTACATCAATCAAGCTCTTAACTAGGGTGTCATAGTTGGCTCTCTTTGTATTGACCTCATAAAGGCCTTTGACATAGTCAATCAAGCCTTGCTACTTTATGATCTACCTGCCCTTGGACTCTCTTGGGAAACCACACTGTGGTTCTCAGAATGCATAACTGATAGGACTGAATGTATCAAAGTCGGCTCCACCCTCTCCAGTTGCCACCCTGTGTGATCTGGTGTCCCACAGGGCTCCATACTGGGCCCTCTCCTTTTCACCATATTTTTGAACTCACTGCCAAAGTCCTGCTCAGGTAGACTTCTCTTGTACGCTGATGATGCTGTCATCTTCAGCAGTCATCAACAACACCTCTCCTGCCAAAACTCTCTCCAAAATTACTTCTCAGAAGCCGAAACCTAATTTCGGGATCATAGGCTTATACTTAATCACAAAAAAATAAAATCTATGATTTTCGCCCACTGCCAGAGTCCACACTCTGGATCAATCCTTTCCATTATCAACACACTGGGTGACATATTAGAACAGGTTTACACCTTTAAATACCTGGGCATAACCTTAGACACATCTCTCACTCTTTTCATAAATATATCCAGCTCCTATCCACCTCTCTAAATACTAGACTTGGCCTCCTCTACCGTCTTAAGCACTATCTCCCCCCGAAGCCATCCGTGTTGCTGTGTCCTCCTCCATACTCTCCATTATGGACTACGGCATTGTAATATATGGCTCTGCTGAGCAGTCATCTTTTAACCACCTTAAAATCACCCTAAACAAATCCTGTTGTCTCATCAGAGGCTGTGACAAATTTACCCATACCTGTGAACTATATCAGCAGTCCATGTGGTTGAACTTCGACTCGAGGCTCAAATATCACACCTGCCTCCTAGCCAAGAAAATCCTTCTCAATCTTGCTCCCCTGGGACTGACCCCCCTACTCCCACCTGCCCCTTCAAACAGACCGACCAGAAGTACTGCCAAGTCCCTCACAGCTGTCCCCTTCTGTAGGACCTCCCTTGGTCAGAGGGCTTTTCAGTGCCAGGCTCCTCAATGGCTCAATGAGCTCCTCACACACATCATGCATGAAACTAAATTAGGTCATTTTAAGACCCACCTCAAAAAAACTGCTCCTTTCACTGTCAACTTGTGACTGCCCCTAGTCCTGCCTCCTCCACCCCCACATCCCAACTTACCCTCTTTCCCATCTAGTCCCTAGTTTTCCCTCCCTCCCTCCTTTTACACTACTTGGATGTACTTGTATCTCCCCCCAATCCTTTGTCTGGTAAAAGTTTCAGAATTGCTCTGATTGTCTAACACTCGACGATGGGCCTGTACTGCCCTCATTTACTTATTCTATGTCTACTACCTATGTATTTTTATGAATAATTTCTATGTATTTTATGTTTCTCCTATGTAACTTCTGCTATATTCTATGATGAGGAACCTTTACAAAGGAGTCTATGACTCAAAGGTGTATCTCCGATTATTTGTAATAAACAAATATTATTGATTTTTGTTTCTCATTTCATTATGGTAAATAACTTTTATCTCATTGAAAATTTTAGCAGACAATTCAATATAAGAAATATTGTTCTATTGTAAAGTAAATAAACTTCTCATGTTCCATGTATACCACTTAAAAAATAGCAAGGATAAAATATTTGAAGTGCTTTTTTCTCATTTTTTCCAACTTATAATATAACACCCATATATTTAAGCTTTATAGTTTACTTTTTGGAATTATTTGCTCATTCCAGTGTTCAGCAATATAAGGCCAGAAATCCTGAATATACAAACAAGAGAAAAATAAATGCTCCATTGTTTCTAATTTATTAATACAGTTTGGTCTTGAGCAAATTCGTTCTTCTAGCATCTTATGCTTCTGATTTGCTTTAACATTCAAGTGCTCATGGCAACATAGCCATTGAACATCTTTAACTTTTTGTGGAATTCGTGTGTCTTATTATTACATTTTGCAAAGCTGATAAACATTCTGGTGGACATTTAGGAAAGGTTTCTGCTTCAAGTAAAATGAGTGTTAATAACTAGCATGTATACTTGTTTCTTTGTCTTTGTACAAATTAATGAACTAGTAATATTCCATGATTTCATTTTCATGAAAATATCTCTTAAATAAACAGGAGCTCTGCTGTCTGTTTTAATGACTTGTAACATGCCTATTTCCCATGCAGAGAACCAAGTTGAAATAGTGGATAGGAAAATTTCTTCCCAGAGTGTCCTTGTATTTACTCACAGTGCTTTAATATTAGTAAATAAATACTGACAATAAAAAACAGAATCGGATTTATGATATTCTGACCTCCTTGATGCAAAGGAAGTACAGAATATTCTTCTTAACTGATTTGAGGTGACTGCCCCAAAATGCCTGGAAGAAAACACTTAGAATAGTTGTTTCCCTGGCTCTAGGTGGAGGGAAGATATTACTACTAAATAAAAATAATGGCAAAAGATAAGTTTTGGATCAAGTGTATTCTCTTCTCTTTGCTCATGGTCCAGTTATTTCACTGCTTCACCATCTGTGATCCAAGCTGTATTTTACTGCCCCAGTTTATGATATCTAAATTGTTATTCCCATATTCAATAGCTATAATTTTAATATTCTCTCTCGTCAGTGTTATACCAGCTACATTTGCCAGAAAGTGTTCTTTTTTTCCCCTAATTCCCTCCCTATGCATTTTGTCATATTTAGTGCAGCTCCAGATATTGTCCCATGCTGTTTGCATATTTCTATTGCTTTTTCTGCAGATGATTTATTTTTGACTAATAAACATGTCTTCTTCATATGCCATAGCTTTAAAGGGAACTTCCTGTTGTACTGTTATATGAGTAATATTGGAGTGTGTGTTTAATAGTCTTAAAAGCGGATCTATGCTAAAAACATACAAAAGTGGGCTAATGGAACAGCCTTGCCATACCACTTTCTTGTTTGCAGTCATTGGTCCTCAAAACTCATTCACTTGTGGAATTACTACTGCATTTTGATAAAGAATTTTTAGCTATGTTATGAATAGGTCAGGTATGCCCTATCATTTTAAGGTATACCATAAAAAGTTGTGGTTTACTAAGTCAAGGGCCCTTTGTCAGTCCAAAGACAAAACAGACCCTTCTAGTCCAGAAACATTTATTATCTTTTTGTATGATGTCTCTTAGCAATATTAATTGATCACTAATCGATCTACCAGGTATAGTACAAGCCTGTGTTGGTGTTATTAGATAGGGTGCCACAGTCAAGTCTTTTATTAAGGATTTTCATCCAATATTTTGAAATCTATATTCAGGAGACTAATATACCTCCAATTTGACATAACTTTTTTATCCCCTTGCTTGTGTAAAAAAGTTAAAATTACCATTGCCATACCGAAAGGCATTCCTGTTTGATTTAATAGAAAAGTAAACACTACTGCTAGTTCCAGAAATAGTTCAGGGCCTATGAATTTATAAAGCTCTGTAGTTAGCCCAACCTTTCCTGATGCCGTTCCTGTATTTAAGGATGAAATAGCCATTTCTACTTCTATTGGTTCTATTGGTCTTATAATATCTTCCATAATTTCATTTGGGCATGTTGGAATGTCTATCTGTTGAAAACAAGATGGTGCTGTATAAAAATCTAAATTTTCTATTTGGAAGAGGGGATTTGCATCATTTGAAACTGTCTTTAAAATCCCTTGATTTGTAGTATGCAATTGGTTCTCACTGTCTAATATTGCATCCATATTTTTCTTTTTCCCTGTCAATGCAACTTATGAAAGGACATATAATGTCTGATTTCCCTCGTGTGCCATAAGTCTGTTGCACAATAAATGTGTTTGTTTGTTTATGGTGATAATCCTGCATCTTGTTTTTTATAGTTTGTATTTGTGCTGTGTAATTGTGTTTGGTAGTTAGAACTAGACTCATCAAATGTTATAATTGCTATCTGTTCTTTTGATATCGTCTATACTCTTCATTCCTTCTGGTTTTACTGAGGGAAGTAAGAAATATCCTAATTTCTGTTTTAGTATTTTCCCATCATAAGGAAGGGTTTTCATAGATCTCAAATAAAGATTTTTTTACAAATAATAAAGTATAAGATCTTTTGTCTGATATTTTCTTGCACTAATAATGATGAATTAAACTTCCAAATACCTGGACCATGCGCTTTTTTGAGATGGTCCTAACACAATGTATAGTTCGTTTTGATTAAAGTATTCTACTGTCTTAGTGAGTGCCTGTTGTAACTGTAATGTTTTATTAATAAAAAAAAAAATCTATCCTGGTTGCTAACTTCTCTTTTTAAAAAGTAGGGTCTGTCCTATATGTCTTGGTGAAGTATGTAAGCAATAATACCCAACAGGGTGGGTGGTATTGGCCAATACTGGACTGTCCAGGGGCGAAATGAGGCCCGACGCCGCAGGTGGAGAGCCTTATAGGCAATGGAAGGTCTGGTATTGGCCAATACCGCCCACCCTGGAGGGTATTATTGTGCTTAGAAATGGGATAACAGTTATTTAAACAAAATGTTTAACAAAAAAAAATTAACAAGTGTGAAAAAAATAATACAAAAGAAAAAAAAGTTTGTTTGTGTAAAGTAGTTCCTGCACTGCACTGGCACTGTCAGTAGAGGGTACTGTATCCATTGGTAAACTGTGGTCCAATATAGGAACAGGTCAATGGATCAGAAAGCTTACTCTCCTTTTAATTTTTTTTTTTCAAGTAGCAGTAGCTCTGTTTAGCAGGCCTTTTGTTAATTACAAATGGTATCGTCCACGTTGTCACTGTATGCACCTATTTAGGAGGAAGGAAAGATCGGGAGCTGCATGTCAACGGAGGTGGAGTGAGCTGGCACCTAAAAAGAATAGGAACTGGAAAAAAGGTTCATTCTATTACTAGTATTTATTAGTTTACACCTGCACATTTTAACAGGGGTATTCAGCAGGGCTAAAATGTTATTACTGAAATGATAGGGAGAATCAGATGAGTAGCTGTGCTGGAGTTCCTTAACTAGGGCTCCCTGGATGCAGACACACATTGCCGGGTTGCTCCAATTACTAAACTGGCCAACTTTTGAATGCGTGGGATCCTTGACTGGTCTGTCACATGTTGTCAGTCTGTTGAGGCTGAAAACCATAAATTTTATTGAAAAAAACCCAACTTGTTTTTGTATTGTTGATTGGATGGGGGGGGCGCTACAACCACTAAACATTCCTTGCAAAGGTAACTTTATTTTATCTTTTCATTTGGGTTTTAAACATGGTGCCAGTTTCAAAAGCTGCAGTCATGAGAGACAGCACGATCGGTAATATAGTCTTCTGTTAAGGAAAGCGCTACTGCTTTAAAAAAACACAAAGTTGTCTGTTTCTGCAGTGTTTTTTGTATTTCTTTCTTTGCAGGGTAAACAGTGCTGATGAACGGGGTTGCATGAGCTGCTGTAGCCTAAGGAGGAACTGTCACTTCTGTCATGGCATTTTCTGTTTTGCTAGCCGAGGGATAAATGTTGTGTGTCACAGCTAAGACAGCAGGCAGCTGGAGAAACAGATGAGGCGGGCACAATGAAGACCTGGCAGGAGGATTGAGTGTGAAAGTGCTATGCAAGGTAGTTTGAAAAGGAAAGTGTGTATGTGTTGTGGGGGGGGGGTGGTAAGTACTCGCTAAGTGATTTAAATAAAGAGGGATTTAAATAGAAATTAACCAATGTGTGCTAATTCAGTGCAGAGACTGCAGTGTGTGTGTGTGTGTGTGTGTGTGTGGGTTCAGTTACGTGTTAAGAAAAACATGGCTGCATTTACAAAATGAACATTCTGTTGGCACAAGGATTTAGAACCTAATCAGGCAGCAGAGACAGGGACTCATTATTTCCTGTTCTCTGTTGCCTGATACCGGACTGGCTGGTTGGTGGCCTTAGCCAATCAGCTTAAAATATTTCCCCAGCCCATTTTCTAAGCATCTACTAGTGAAGCAGACTGCACAGATGTTTGCAGACAAGTTATATCACAAAGACATAAAAACAATTTTGTGTAGTGGTGGTCTCCCCCATGTCCCTTCGTGATAGGCCACAGTTGAAATCCCCACCCCATACAATGTTTGTGATGAAAACAAATATGGCCTTATCTGTGTGAAAATCATAACCCTATCCAGTTTTGTTTGATGTCCTGGTACACATAGGGACTAACGATCTCGCCAGCTGGTCAATTGTGGAGACCAAGGAACATCTAACCAGCCTGGTTGACAAACTATCATCCATTTCATCTGGCATCTCCTTCTCTGAGATCCTGCCAGTCTGGGAGAGGGGGACAGATGAACGGAAGGTCACAGAAGGGGAGATAGGGGAGCTAAATACATGACTCAAGGGCTGGTGCCAGGAAAAAGGACACAAATTTGTAGGGAACTGGCAACAGTTTTGGAATGAAAGTTCTTTAAATTTGATGGACTGCATCTGATTAAGGAGGGAGTCAGTGCATTGGGCAGAAGTTTGTTGTCTTTGCAGAATATTTAAACTAGCAAATGGGGAAGGGGTACAGAACCCCAAACGTCGAATGGGAAGACCACCCCTCACCCCTCAGCTTGTGGTCAAACAGGATTTCAGCGTGTTTGTAGTTCATTTGCATCACCAGATAAAGAAAATGGTCTGGCTCCCCATACGATGCACAGGGGAAACACTGGACCTCGCCCAACAACTAACACACCGAAATCTGGCCAATGGAAAATCATGTGCACAAATGCTCGCAGTCTGGGAAACAAGATTGCAGACCTTCAGGCAATAATGATAGAGGCTAAAGTGGACATAGTAGCCATTAGTGAGACATGGTTTTCCAGTAACCACACTTTGGAGACTTCAGTATCTGGTTATGTACTGTTAGAAGAGACTGAGGTGCAAAAGGGGGTGGTGGAGTGGCCCTTTATGTCAATGAAAATTTCAAAGCTACAGAAATTCAGAATACACATAAGAAGCCAGAAGAACTGTGGTTCACCCTCGAAACAGGAAATGGGACATCCATTCGAACTGGGGTTGTGTACAGGCCTGCAGAGCAAGGGGATGACATAGACATGTTACTGTTAGAAGATATACAAAACATGACAGCTAAAGGCGAGGTTCTGATAATGGGAGACTTCAACATGCCAGATACAGATTGATCAATACCAGCAGGGACTTCTGATAAAACTAGACACATGGTGGATTCCCTGCAGGGTGAGGGACTCAAACAACTGGTACAACAACCCACAAGAGACAGAATTATCCTTGATCTAGTACTGACTAACAGGGAAAGGATCACAGATCTCCAGGTAGAAGGTCACCTGGGTGCCAGTGACCATCACATGGTATGGTTCAATTTGGCCACTAGAACTAAATCATCCCATTCCAATGCAAAAATATGGGACTTCAGAGGAGCTGACTTTGATAAGATGGCCAATAGAGTTAAGCTAGCCCTGGCAAAAATAAATACAGGTGAGGGGGTACAGGCAAAGTGGGCAAGCATTAAAGATACAATACTTGAAGCAACATCCCATTTTGTTAGTGAGAAAAGGAAGTATAAAAGAAGAAGGAAACCACTTTGGTTCTCAAACACAGTAGCAGAAAAGGTCAGAGCCAAAAGGCTGGCCTTCAGGAAATATAAGGGAATGCAGCAGAATGAAGATAAGGAGGCATTCCAAACTTCCCTAAGGGAAACAGGGAAGGCAGTAAGGCAGGCAAAGGCCCAAACCGAGGAAACACTAGCACGAACAGTAAAAGAAGGTGACAAGACTTTCTATAGATACATTAGTGAAAGAAGAAAGTCCAGAGGGGGGTATTGCTAAGATCAAAGGGCATAAGGGGGCGTGTGAGGAGGAGGACCACGTAAAAGCATCTATTCTAAATAGATACTGCTGCTCAGTATTTACTGAAGAGAAGGAAGAGCAAGGCCACAGCTCAGCACCATGGACACGGGGGGGGGAGGTGTGCACTAGTCCCTTCACAAAAAAAAGGGTCCTACAAGAGCTCGATAAGCTCAGGGTGGACATGGCAATGGGACCCGATGGCATACATCCCAGGGTACTAAAAGGAGCTAAGGGTGGAGCTAGCAGAGCCATTATCAGAACTGTTTAGTGAGTCTCTGAGCACAGGAGAGGTCCCAGAAGACTGGAGAAGGGCTCATGTGATCCCTCTCCACAAGAGTGATAGCAGGGAGGAGACAGGGAACTACAAACTAGTCAGTCTTACCTAAGTAGTGGGCAAGATTATGGAGACATTCCTTAAGGAAAGGATAGTGCGACACCTGGAATCCATAGGGGCACAGGATCCAAGACAGCATGGGTTTACAAAAGGAAGGTCCTTTCAAACTAATCTCATAGATTTCTTTGACTGGGTAACCAGAGTGGTGGACCAAGGAGGAGCAGTTGATGTTGCCTACTTTGACTTCAGCAAAGCTTTCGATACTGTTCCACATTGAAGATTGATTAATAAGCTGGATAAGCTTGGGTGGGTCAGACGTTGGTCAACTGGGTGGCAAACTGGTTGACGGGCAGAAAACAGAGGGTGGTGGTAAATGGTATACAGTTAGAAGAGATGCAGGTCACAAGTGGGATACCTCAGGGATCAGTCCTGGGGCCAGTCCTCTTCAATATCTTCATCAGTGACATTGCAGATGGACTGGAGGGTAAGGTTTGTCTGTTTGCAGAAGACACCAAGATCTGCAACAGAGTAAATGATCCAGATGGGGTGGACAGAATGAGAAGAAATCTGGATAAACTAGCAAAATAGACAGAAGAGTGGCAGCTGGGGTTTAATGTAAAGAAGTGCAAGATCATGCACATAGGGAAGAGAAACCCTGAAGCCACCTATAGGCTGGGAGGGGAGTTGCTGGCAGTCACAAGGGAAGAAAGAGACTAGGGCATCATCATCACTGATGACCTGAAATCATCCAAGCAGACCACTAAAGCAGTAGGTAAGGCTACAGGGATGTTTGGGTGTATTAGTAGGGGTATCACAAGTTGGAAGAGGGAGGTTATTATCCCTCTTTACAAGACACTGGTTAGGCCTCATCTGGAGTACTGTGAGCAGTACTGGAGGCCACACCTTCACAAGGAAATTAACCAAATTGAGGCAGTCCAGAGAAGGGCAACCAAAATGGTACAGGGACTGCTTCAGAAAACATATGAGGACAGATTAACTGAGCTCAATAAGTATACCCTAGAGCAAAGGAGGGAGAGAGGTGATATGATTGAAACATTCAAATACCTTAAGGGCATTAGCAAGGTGAAAGAGTCTAACATGTTTCAATTTAAGACAAATAGCAGGACAAGAGGACACAGCATGAGATTAGAGGGAGGCCGATTAAGGGGCAATGTGAGGAAGTTCTTTTTCACAGAAAGGGTGGTGGATGCATGGAATGGCTTACCTCAGGAAGTGGTGGATATGAATATAGTGCAGGGCTTCAAACAGGCATGTGATAGGATTAAGGGAGCAATACAGATGAGTATGAATAGATAAGCCATTGACAGAGTAAAGGCCAATGGCACATTCATAAGGTAGAAAAAGAAATGAGCAGAATGGATGGGCCTTGAGGTCCTTATCTGCTGTCAACTTCTATGTTTCTATGTTTCTGTGTTTCTATTTATGTTCACTAATCTATAGTAAGTATTATGAATTTTAATATCTAAAATTAAAGCTCTTCCAGGAACGAGAACAATAATTTTTCACGTGTGTACATCTGTGTGATGAAATAGAATACCCACACCTGAGCATGTTTCAAGTCCAATGGACCAGTCAGATACCCCTGTATACCATTCTTTCATAGCTTTTGATATTTCTAATACAGTATATAACCTTGTACCTTGAATAAAAATCACATTTGCATTATTTTCCCTACGGTGTGAATAAACACATCCCCTTTTGATTGCATTTTTGATGCTGTTCATATTAATAGTGAAACATTTTAAAGATGGCTGCATCAGATTCAATTTAGAAAAAAATGCATGCTCACAAGAAAAAAACCTTTCCTCAGGGAGGTTTATCTTTCTTATTTTTTGTATTGAACCACATATTCTTTTTCTTACCTTTGGGTTTGTCTTTCTTTTGTATTTCAGATGTTACCTCTGACTCACTTCAGATCCTGGACATCCTTCAGTCTGTAGTGACTCAATTGAGGACCCCTCAGAGTCATTGTCTGACCCCTCATTGCTGTCTGCTAAGGCTTGATATCTATTGGAAACTGTTGTGGCTGAGATCTTAGGTACTTTGGGAGCAGGTTGTGACCAAGCCTGTCTCCTCCTAGTAATAATTTTTTTTGTCTCAGGTGTTTGTGGGGGTGGGGGTGAGGGAATTTCCCTGGTGTCCTGGTCATATTTCCCCCATTCACCAAAAAAATAACAGCAACAGCTTAATCTGGTTCAATGTCAGTTGGCCTCCATCTGTATCCCACTCACCCAGGATGAGGCTGAAAATAGGCATAATTGTTGTCTAGTCCTCCATCCCGATCAACAAAAACTAAATAAATAAATATGGGGTAACACAGACATACAGATAGACCATAAACCTGTCTCCTCATCCCACTGAGCCTCCAAAAGAGTAATACATCTTAAAGATCTACTGAATGAGACAAATCCACCATGGCTATGTTTCAGAGTTTAAAATTGGGCTGGAGCCTCCCACAAATGGATTTCTGGAAGTATCTTCAGCTTCGGAGTGTGATCCACACTTACTTAGCCTCCATCCCCAAACCCGCATGACCCAACATCTTTCAGAGCTGGTTAACCCTAAACAAGGGCCTAGCCAGTTAAACATATTCAGTCCTTAGGAAAGCTATACCTAGCCAGTCCCAGGACTCCAAGACTAAATGGGAGCAAGCACTACAAATCATCATCTTCGACCAGCAGTGGCGATCCTGCTGGACCTCTGCACACCAATCCTATCCAGATGCAATAAGCAGGCTGATACAAAATAAAAGCCTCTACTTGTGGTACAGGAGCCCAGTGTTACTACATAAGGCCAAGCTCCTAGATAGCAACTTATGTTGGAGATGCAAGACACATATTGGAGACTTGAAACTTATCCTATGGGACTGCACCCTGATTCAGCCCTTTTGGCAACAGGTCTGCAATCTTGTCTCCGCAATAACTGGCAAACAAATACCCCCAGACCCTCCCCTCTGGATACTTGGACTACCCCCACCCAAACCCACAATAGCTGCCCCAGAACACAAATGGCTGGCCCTTTTTGGGCTACAGGCCAAAAGGCTCCTCCTGTGTAGATGGAGAACATCCAAACTTCCAACTCTTCCAGAGCTCTTAAACTCTCTTTCAAAAACTGCGTCTCTAGATCGCATAACACACACAGTCACTAACACTCTGCCAACATATTACTGTTGCTGGAGACCCTTTATCACATATCTGAAACCTCAAGCAGGCATATGGTAATATACCCTGCTCTCTCAATCATCCGACAAGTAACTATATCACTGGACAAATACAAATCTCTTCATAGCTGTATGACCACCTGCTACATGCTTTTGCTATTTGTTTACCGACTTGTTCTCTATCACCTGGGTTCTTTGTGGTGTTATGGTTTCCTTTCCAGGCACGGAGAAGTATATCATCTACAAGGTAGTGAAGCCACGCTCCACACACAGCATGTCTTAGAGCTGGCAAACCAGTTATCTCCCAGCAGGTGCCTTTTATGTGGACAATGCTCCCTATTGTTGTTCAGCATATCATACATGTTTTGTGATACTTGTCTCCTGTTGCCTATCATTGTATGAAATGTCACCATGTTGTATAATTTAAAAAAAATTAAAAAGTTTAACTAATAATACTGCACCTGAAATGAATTAGCATCCTCAAACATTCACACATCCCCAGTGGGTACAGTACTGTGCAGTTTTTTTTTATAGCAAGATGAATTGCTAAAAAATGGTGCAGATCACATGTGGGAGTCAGAGGGGAGTTAATATGATCTTGATTAGAGTTCAGTCTCTGAGTATGACCTGTTGGCAGAAAACTCGGGAATGAGCATATCAGACCATGGAGAGGGCAGTTGGCAGCTGTGCATTTTGTTTAGGTAAAGAACATATACTGTATCAGGCTGATCATGCAGGGCAACTGGGCCAGGAGGCTTATATAGTACACTAACAAATAGGCACTATCTCTGATGCAACTGATGAACCTCTATTCATGAACATGCCAGCAGGGTCGGGGGGGGGGAGTCTTGACTATAGCACTGCTTGAAGCTGACAACAGACAAGCCCCATGTTTGTGTGACTTTGTTTGGTTGCTCGATAACATGACATTGCTGTCTATCTGTGATCTGCTAATTAATGTTTTGTACATTTATATTTTACTGCAACTGAAAATATATTAAGTAAGTAAAAGTTGTATTTTCTTGTGATTTAATGAGATACCCCTATTTAAAACTAATGCTCGATAAGCATTGTAGCAATATTTCACTTTAACATTATTTCACTATCTGAATATTTTTGTGTAATGTCCCGGACTGTGAATATAGCAAAAACATTCTGAAAGTAAAATAAATTAGTTCTACATTAGGTACAGTATTGTATAGTAATATACTACCCATTGCTAGACAAGTTCAAGTTCAAGTTCAAGTTCAAGTTTATTGCAGGAAAACTCCATTGAGCAAGCTCATTCACAAGGAGGTCCTGTGACATAAACACTTAAAGTACAAACACAGATAGGTAATAACAGTATATACATGAAATACACGTTACATGATACAGGCTGGATATACATACAAGGGTACCACATAGGGTGACCGCAGGTGGTAAACATTGATATGAGACAGGGAAGCGACTTATAGGTTGCATACTGATAAATGAAACATGATAACTGGTGTGATTTGATTTAATCAAATCAAATCAAATCAAATATACAGTATTTTGGCAGCTAGAACAAACAACAGTCTACAACTGATATGGGAGAGAGGAGAGATTTGATAGAGTAGCAGTGGAGCGTAAGCAAAGATAAAGCCAGGAGTAGTAGAGGAAGGGAAAGCAGTTAATATGACAAATCAATTATACCTTACCAGTGGATAAATATGGCACACATGGGGAAGGAAGAGACTTAATGACAGTTACAGGTGTCTTTTATTTTGGCTGAACTTAGCGATTTGTAGTTTATTGAAACTGTGCTAGTTAGTTTCAGTACGGTTTGTAATTGGTTCCAAATGGAGGAAGGGCATATGCATAGCACGCTTAC
This sequence comes from Neoceratodus forsteri, assembly GCA_016271365.2. Classification (NCBI taxonomy): domain Eukaryota; kingdom Metazoa; phylum Chordata; order Ceratodontiformes; family Ceratodontidae; genus Neoceratodus; species Neoceratodus forsteri. The sequence goes on from CM057455.1 coordinate 1,510,125,717, forward strand.
CAAAGGAAGTTCGCCTCTGGTATGTCAAGCATAATAAAGTCAGATTTTCTTAACGAGTATGCACTATGTGAGATACTAATAAGGGAAGAGAGATAGTTTGGCAATTTCTGCAGGAGCAGTTTAAGAGTCCATAGCCCAGCATGGAGCAGGCGTCTAGTAGTAAGGGATGTCCAACCAACAGCTGCATATAAGTCACAGTGGTGTGAACGGTAAGGGGAGTTGGTAATGAACCGTAACGCACAGTGATAAAGGATGTCCAGTTTACTTAGATTTACAAGAGTGGTGGAGGAATAGATTACATCACCATAGTCGAGTAGGGGGAGAAAAGTGGCCTGTACAAGCTTGTTTCGAGTTTCAAGGGGAAAAGGGCCTATTTCTGTAGAAGAAACCTAACCTTGCTTTTAACTCTCTAGAGACATCTTCGATGTGGTCACTGAAAGATAATTTATTGTCGATCCAGATACCTAGATATTTAAATTTGGTTACAACTTCCAGAGGCTCGTTTAGCGTGGTGACAATGAAGTCTTGGGCAAGAGTATTAGGGGGGCCTGAGACAGCACTGCGGGAGAATATCATCGCTTTAGTCTTCTTGGCATTGAGCAGAAGCTTTGCCTTTATTAAATTATGCTTGAGTTGTGCGAAGTCCACTTGAAGCACTCCCTTGACTTCAGATAACGATGAGCCAGAAGTATACAACACAGTATCATCTGCAAAAAAGTGCAGATTGGACTTAGATATGTTAGCATCTAAGTCATTGATTTACAGAGAAAACAAGATAGGGCCTAAGATGGATCCTTGGGGGACTTCTTGCAACTGGCAAGGCAGCAGAAAATAGCTTTCCGCTTTACTTTTGGAATCTTCCAGTTAGGTAGCTAGAGAACCACTGGGGTATGGTATGTGGCACCCAACTTTGCAAGGCAATTGACTAATAGTTTGTGATCAACAGTATCAAAAGCTTTGCTGAGGTCCAAAAGACTGCACCAGTTACCTTCTTAGCATCTATAGCAGAGATCCAATCATTGGTTACTTTTGCTAGTGCAGTGATTGTGCTATGATTAGCCCGGAAGCCAGATTGAGCTGAGTTAATGAGAGAGAAGGTTTCCAAGTGAGATTTTAACTGAATATGGATCAGTTTTTCGAGAACTTTAGAAAGGATAGGCAATATGGAGATTGGCCTATAGTTGTTTACATCGCATGGGTCACCAGATTTAAATAGAGGGAGGATATGTGCTGATTTCCAGCAGGACGACACAGCAGCAGATGTAATGGAAAGATTGAAGATGTGGAGAATTGGGGCAGCGAGATGGGCATAGCCTGACCTTAGGAAAAAGGGTTCCAAGCCATTGTCCCCTGCGCTTTTTTTGGTGTCTAAGTTAAGAAGAGAATCTTCTACTTCTTTATAAGTTATCTAGTGCAGTTGGAAGGGACTGGGTGCAGGACTAGATGTGGCAGGAGAGGTATGCTGGCTCACCGCAGCACCAGCATAAGGTGTCGAGTCAAAAGTTAATCCAGCTGTGCAAAGTGGGAGTTAAGTTCCTCCAGGATTAGGGACTTGTTTTCCAAATCTTGCCACTTATGACTATCTTTGTTGGGACAGAGGGGCCATGTCCTTCTATAGCTTTGATAGTCTTCCATATTTTATGAGGGTTACCTTTAGCTTGTTCGAGAGTAGAAATATAATAGTTAGCTTTAGCAGAGCGAAGTTTTTTACACAGTTATTCCTGGCTGTTCTAAAGGCCTGCCAATCCGAAGATTCTTTGGAATGTCTAACTTAGCCCAGAGCTTATCTCAAGCTATAAGGGCTGCCTTGAGATCCGAGGTGAACCAGGGATTGAATTGTTCCGTACCTTACTTTGTGAAAGGGCATGCTTATTTATTATTGTAGTGAGTTTGTCATTAAGGATGCAAGCTGCCTTGTTGACATCTTTGGCTAGGTAAAGATCTTGCCATCTGATCATGCTCAGGTCAGATAGGAAGTTTACTGCACTGAATTTTGCGAAGGATCTTTTGTTATAAAGATGGGTTGCAGCCGGGCTTAATTTGAGATCTTATGCAAGCAACAATTCCATGATCGCTCATGTCGTTGTGAAACACTGCCAAATGAGATATTTTGTGTGGATGGGTGGTTAGTACCACATCTAGAATGAAACTGTTGGCAGTATTTAGAGTGTTGTTCCTAGTAGGTTCTCTGACTAATTGCCCAAGACCTAGCTCGTCACAAAGGGATTTGAGGCCGTGTGATTTAGGTGACAGCCAGTCCATATTTAGATCTCCTAGAAATATTGTTTCAGTTTTATCTACTGAACATGGATTTCAAAAGATTAAGGACTTCATCACCACCAGACGGGGTCTATAGCCACCTAGGATAGTGATACATTCCGAGGAGGGGAGATGAAGGTCAGCAAAACTAACTCAAATTCCTTGGCTAGAGATTTGCAACTAATATTGGTGACCAAGTACTTAGATTTGGCATAGATAACCACACCCCCGCCTCTAGACTCTCTATCTGCTCTAAATAAATTGTAGCCCTGCAGTGATATTTGTTGATCAGTGTTCGCCTTTTTAACCACGACTCAGTAATTATGATAAGGTCTGGGTTAATGTGTGCAGCCCAGCTTGCAGCTGTACAAGTTTTTTAGGCAGGCTTAAAATGTTGACCATCATCATTTTGAGACCTGTGGCCTCAGCAAAATCGATAGGCGAGGTAAGTTGTAGGGGGGTCAGGTTGAGCTCCACATTTCCTGAGCACAGAAGAAGCAGAAGTATAACTTTCTTTAAGGAGCTTATAAGAATGGAGACTGCTTTTTTATTTCTTTGCGGCAACCCATATCCTGCTGCACAAGAGGTGGCGCCACTGTAATGACAGTTGATTGTGATCAATGTAAGTGCTTGGGTAGACATAGGTGAGGACAGTAGCAAAGGGGTGTAGGCTAACCGGGGGGAATAGGCTAAAAGGGGAGAGGAGAATGACAGAGTGTCTGCACGGTAGACTGTTATAACATTAGGTATTGATAAGGTACATTGGAGAACTGAATTGCATTGAGGTACTTCGAATTGCACTGTATTGTTGAAAACTCTGCACCTTAGGAGCAATAAAACACAATAAGGAGAGCCATGGTCCCAGATTGAGTGGTCTCGTGATTTGTATTAGTGCAATATTTTCGAGGAGAAATTAGCCCACCTAGGTACCCATTTAAAACCTAGATGAGAAAATACAGCAGAAAGGGGAACAAGGAGATCAGGATCAGCTTAGTTAGTGGCCATCCACCCTTCAGACTCAAGTCTCCTTGTAGCAGAACCGGGAAAGAAGTAGAATGATAATGCAGGCCATATTGCCCACGAAAGAATACGGTGATTTATGTAGAAGACCAAGAATCCCTCTAGTGGCAGGTCTGTATAACCTGCTAATGGAAAACTAGCCACTTAAAAAAAAAAAAAAAGGTAGTTAGACTTATCGGAGCCAAGGCAGAGTGCTTGGATGGGGGGGCGCTGCAGGAATAGCAGTCAGACAGAAGAGGTGTAAGCAATTTAAAACAGTAGTAGAAATTACAATCCAGCTAATACAGTAGAAAAACTCCTAATAACACAGTAGAAATGTGCTTAGTTCTATGGAAAGTCTAACAAAGTGCCAGGTGTCTATAGCAGGGGAAAACTGCCAATCAGAGTGGGTTTGCTGGAAGCACCTGTGTTCCGATTGGCTGCGCTGTCCTGCACCTTCCAAGGAGCTGCAGGTGGGTGTCCTGGTCTTGGTCGGTGGCTGGCTGGGTGCCGGCCGACCGTGGGTGAGCTGGAACAGCCCTGTTCAGGGACAAGCAGCTTCCAAGGAGCTGCAGGCGGGTGTCCTGGTCTTGGTCGGTGGCTGGCTGGGTGCCGGCCGACCGTGGGTGAGCTGGAACAGCCCTGTTCAGGGACAAAAACATATTAATATAACAGCAACACACCCCATGGGGTATCACATCACCCGCTTCAATCCCAGCTGTTTATCTGACCCCCCCCATGCCACCTCTCATACCCCTTCTGTCATCGGCAGCCCATAGTGAGACCCCCTCCCACAAGCTCAAGCCAAATAGACCACTTCCTAGCTTGTCTAAGTGGTGCACCTTGCTGCGTCCATGGTGGGGCTTGTAAAATCCCCCAAAAAGGGAGGTTGCAGCCCCCAATGTGGTGCAAGCCCCCTTGTGATCTGGTGCACCTTTTTTTTTTGCTGCAGTCTTGTTGCAAGGGGATTTTGGTGCAGCTGTGTCAGGATTTGACACAACTGAGATAAAAATTCATGATTGATGCAGGTTATGACGCAAGTCGCCCTTTGCTTCAATATTTTTTGAAGCAAATCCCTTACATCGATCTAACAGTTTTGAAAATTGGGCCCAATGACTTCAGCAGTGATGATCAGCATTCTAGTGATGGATAAAGTGGTGGCTCTGCTGGTGGTGGTGGTGATACTACCAGTTCATCATCTCAGCATCTCATCATCTCAGCAGCATCTGAAGCATCTGAAGCTGGATGTAACCCCTATTGCGGAAGTGGCAGGGATGTTTCTGACACAACTTGAAGAACAATTTCAAAGCATTCAACTGGACACCCAGTTTGGTATGGCTACATTACTGGATACCAGATATAATCATGTCTGCGTTCCTCCTGAACATGATGACCATAGAAAGTCTTGCAAACAGTTCAGATGCCCTTACAGAAATAATTACTGTATATGAAATGTTTGAAGGCTGCGCACATAAAGCTACCCATGTGGCATGTGTGCTGCAAGCATGATTTTTATGTTAAATTGGAACAGATTGCATGCATGTGGCATGCATGCAGTAAGCAAGTGGTTATAACAGCATGCATGAAAGTTAAGTGACTTGCTTAGGATTATATAGCATTCAAGTAGGGGTTGATTAGATTCAACCCCGGGTCTTCAGGTTTGCAGTTTAGTGCCCTTAACCACTACACTATACTGCATGCACACATCTTGTTTGTACTGCAGTACAAATCTGCACACACCTGCATGCATATGGCATGCTTATAGCACTGCCATACTTTTTAGTTTTCTTGTCCTCCTCATCTCAGCTGTGCAGCTGAACCATAGCACACATAGCATCAGAAACATATACGAACATACATACGAACATATGAAGAAGCCAGCAAAAGAAGGCCATTTGATCTATCAAGTCTGCTCGTGTTGCAGGGTCCACAGCTTGAGCTACTGTCCCTGCTCCCTCTCCCCACTCCTCCCATCCTCCCTACCCATGACTCTTACTCTCCTCCATGCCTGTCCCAGCCACTTTTTTTTTTTGCAAATCAAAGTTTATTGGTTTTCCAGTACAGAGAACAGATCCAGTATACATCAGGAGTATCAAACAATGAAACAGAGACCTAATAATCCTATATACATTGGAACTGTCCCCCACCTATCTAAATCCTAAACCCCCACCCCATCCCCTAAAAACACCCTCCCACCCAATTCAGCACAGTCTACCTCCTCCATGTATTCTACGAACTCTGTTCCTAACATGTAACTTTATATATTGAGTAAACAGCATATGAAGAGGTTCCCATATCCTTTTATATCTATCCATTCTGTTATTACGACTAGCTACTGTCTTTTCTGAGGTTGGCAAGTAGCTCCTTCAACCATTCAGAATATGAGATATTCAGACTATCTTTCCAATGATGGAGAATGATCTTCTTAACTGAAAGGGATATCAATGCCATATGGTATCTTCTAATGGTGTCTGAGATCACGGCATAATCACTCAGAAGACACACCTCTGGGGTAAAACATAGAAACATAGAAACATAGACTTTGATGGCAGATAAGGACCACTAGGCCCATCTAGTCTGCCCATGTCCCTACCTACAGGATAGGCTGCAGATCCTAGTTAGCCAACAGCCTATATCTTCCTGCCCCCCACAAGAATTGCCTTATGTCTGTCCCATGCATTCTTGAATTCTCCCACAGTTTTAGACCCCACAACTTCCTCAGGAAGGCTGTTCCATGCATCCACTACCCTCTCTGTGAAATAATACTTCTCACATTGCCCTGAACCGCCTCCTTCTATCTTTAAATTGTGTCCCTTGTTCTTGCAAGTCTCTTTTCTGAAAGAAGCTACCCTCTTGGACTTTGTTGATTCCCTTGAGGTACTTGAAAGTTTCTATCATGTCCCCTCCTTCTTCCTCAAGGGTATACATATTAAGCTCCTTTAGTCTCTCCTCATACGGCTTCTCCTGCACCATTTTAGTTGCCCTCTTCTGGACTGCCTCTATCCTGTCTATGTCCTTGCGGAGATGGGGTCTCCAGAATTGGACACAGTATTCCAGATGGGGTCTCACCAACTGTCTGTACAGAGAGATAACAACTTCCTGTTTTCTGCTGCTGATGCCTCTCCTCATACATCCCAGTATACCCCCGGCCCTCTCTACTGCCTTCTCACATTGCTTGCTAACCTTAAGGTCATCTGATATGATTACCCCCAGGTCCCTTTCCTGTTTTGTTGTTGTTCCTACCTCCCCACCCATTGTGTATTCTTCCCCTGGGTTCTTGTTTCCCAGGTGCACTTTTTTGCATTGAATCCTAGCTGCCATATGTCTGACCATTCCTCCAACCTTGCCAAGTCCCTTTTCATCCTTTCCACGCCTCCTTGCATATCAACCCTGTTGCAGATCTTTGTGTCATCTGCAAAAAGGCATACTTTTCCTTCCAGTCCCTCTGCAATGTCACTGATGAAGATATTAAAAAGGACTGGACCCAATACTGAACCCTGCGGTACCCCACTGGTAACTGCCCTTTCTTCAGAGTGGACTCCATTTACAATTACCTTCTGTAATCTTTCTGTAAAAGATCCGATAAGCCTAGCAAGGGGTTCTGACTTTTGCTGGATACTCTCCCAGAGCGTTAAGAACTTGGGACAGGTCCAAAATATATGATACAGGGTACCCTCCACTTGATTACACTGAGGACAGGTGGGCGACACAATAAGCCCATATTTGAATCATGTTTGTGGAGTATAATATATATTGTGTAAAATATGGAACTGCCTGACCCGCAGCCTGTCCTGAGTAATGTATTTATGACAGTTACGCCATAACACTGTCCAGTCTATTTCTTTCTGAGGAAAAAATGTATCCCAGTACTTCTCAGGTGCAAACAAATCGGGTAAACATAATTATATATTACTTTATAGATGTTGGATACCATATAAGTTGAGTTGGGCATAAGGATCAGTTCTTCCAAAAAGCTTTTAGTTCCCCTAGGAGGAGGTGTCACTCCAAATACCTGAACTAGCAGACGCCTTAACTGAAAAACCTTAAATGTACCCTTAGCAGGAATATTGAGAGCTTTTAAAATGTCCGCAGTTGAGAACCAAAGATTCTCTTCTGTAACTAAATTGGAGAGCCTAGCATCGTGCAACTGGGGAAGGCTTGTTATCTATTTTTAAGTTTGGACCCCCCCTTATAGGTTGTATTAAGTCACATGTACGGCAATATTTCATGTAGATGCATATCTGAGTATGTATCTTGACAGAAATAGCTATGGGGGTTCCTTTTAAACCTGGAGGAATGGCACTGGGGTTAATATGAAACAAAGCTGCTGGGATTAAGCCATTCACCTGAATCAGAGACAGCTCAATTTTTAACCAGACTGGGACAAATACAGAGGAATTCCCCTCTTCTACATGACCTAACCACTTTATATATTTGACAATGTGACTCGCCCAGTAATAAAACATTAAATTAGGGAGACGCAAACCTCCTCTTTCCTTAGGTGCTTCTAACTTGTGAAACGCAATCCTAGGTTGCTTATTGGACCAAATAAATTTGATAATCAAACTATTAATTTTAAGAAACCAGGCCATTGGCAACCAAATATTAAGTAAATACAGGGGATAGAAATCCTAGGAAAAACATTCATTTTGATTAAGATGATTCGGCCCCACAAAGAAATAGCCAATTTGGACCACCTGTCTAAATCTGCTCCTATAATATTAACCAACCCATCCAAATTTAACTTTTGGAGCAAGGCCGCACTCCTGGTGATTTGAATCCGTAGGTATTTTAAAGAGTTCGGTGACCAATCCAGGCCCAATCCTGTGACGGAAGATTTAAGAACCTTGCGGTTAAACAGGAAAACCAAAGTTTTATCAATATTTAATTTGTAGTTAGCAAAATGGGAAGATTCCTCAATAATAACTAACATAGGGGGAATGGATGTGCTTGGATATGATAGCTGTAACAAAAGATCATCAGCATAAGCCGAAACTTTAATATTATGCCCCTGAATATTAATACCCTGAATCTTCGGGGAATGATTTAAACGACATATAAGGGGCTTGAGGTATAAATTAAAAAGCAAAGGGGATAGTGGACAACCTTGTCTTGTGCCAGAGTGCAATGTAAAAAGTTTAGATACCGCCCCATTGGCCATCACTTGGGCCGATGGAGTACTATAAAGGGCCCTAATCCAATTTATAAAATGTAAAGGAAACTTATAAGTCTTAAGATCCGAGAATAAAAACCTCCAATCAACCCTGTCGAATGCCCTCTCAGTATCCAGAGAGACTAACACAGCTGGAAAAGTAGCATCTCTGGAGACTGAACGGACATGTGACAGGGTTCGAAGATGATCAGTTGAAGACTTACACTGCATGAACCTGACCTGTTCAGGTCCAATAAGATCAGGCAAAACCAAAACAAGATGCTCGGCTAACAATTTAGACATTATCGTGATGTCCTGATTTACCAGGGAGATTGGGCGATAACTGGTGGTTAACTCTGCGTTCTTATCCGGTTTCAAAACGAAAATGATCAGGGCCTCCCATAATGTATGATCTGTGTGTGCACCTGACAATACATATTGAAAGAATGGGAGTAGTAAAGGAATTAAGTGATTTTGAAAGACTTTGTAAAAATTAGCTGAGAAGCCATTGGGACTGGGCGACTTATCAGAAGGTAGACTACTAATAACTCCAAGGACTTCTTTAGGGGAAATCGGGGATATGAGTAGATTCTGTTGTGTATCAGAAAGTGAAGGTACCCTGAATCCTCTTAGTATGCCACTAAGTCTTGATCTGATGCTGAGGTCACTTTTGGGCTATACAACTGCGAGTAATACAAAATCACACATGCCCACACAATGCAAAGCATCATGGGCTGCATATGCAAATCACCACAGAATGTTACGCTGGTTCAACTTTAAGCAGAATTGCATGGTGCTGAAAGGCCTCTCACACAGTTTGCAAAGGGTGCTAACAGATGACATAGACATGTGTTTGGTCCTACCAGGACTCATCAGTATGCCTCGTCTGTTTGACACCCCAGTGGAATGAACCAGCTACCCTAAGACAGTCTGTCTGGGTTATGTTGTGGTGATCCCATTAAAATAAAAAACTATTTAAAATACAAAGAACCTCTGTGCGCAAACACTGAGGCAAGGGTTACCCAAAAGGGCATTTGGCTGGGAAGCCAAGTTTCAAGAAAATACAAAATCACACATGCCCACACAATGCGTAATACTCCTTAAACTCTGCAACTATATCTGCCGGAGATGTTTTTAATGCACCATCAATGCCAGAACATATTGAGGAAATGTATCTATTAGCTTCTTGTTGCTTAACCCGAAGTGCTAATAATCTGCCCGCCTTTTCTCCCTGATCCAAATAATTTGCCTTCATTCTCAAAATTGCAAATTCTGCCTTGTCCCTCAATATCTCAAGATAGGCATGTTTTAGTTTAATCAGATCCATCTGAAGCACTTCTTGAGAGAGCCTGACCTCGGTTGCCTGAATTTGTGCCAGTAATGTGTTTAACTCCCTTTCTTTCTCCTTTGCATAGCTACGCTTATTAAAATTTCCCTAATATACGCTTTAAAGGCTCCCCATAATAAATCTGGATGAGATATAGAATGGAGATTAGTTTTGATAAACTGCTCAATATTCCTACCAAGGATTTTTATTATGTGGGGGTCCTTCAACATCTGATTATTCATTTTCCACTGGGTTGTTCTCTTGGGTAAGAAAACAAGGGCAATCATTGGCCTAGATCCATACTCCCTTAAGTGGTTCAGATGCTACCTCTCCAGTAGATCACAGCAGGTAAAAGCTGAAGGTGACCTATCCCCATTAAGACCACTGTCAAGAGGAGTCCCCCAAGGCTCTATTCTGGGTCCTATCCTTTTTGCCATTTATATAAATAAAATTTATTCAACCCTTACCAAGTCCTCAGTACACCTCTTTGCTGATGACACTGTTCTGTATGTCAGCAACCCTTCGCCTACAGTTGCTCATGAAATCCTACAAACAGAATTCTCCCTGTTACAACATCAGCTACTCAAGAAAAAGCTTCTGCTAAATGCAAAGAAAACCAAAGCAATGATGTTCACAACTCAAAACTCCACCAACACATCCTCTTCAATCAATCTCCCCCAGCTATGCACTATACTTGGAGAAAATCTGGAGTATGTTGAAAATTTCAAATACCTAGGTGTGTGGATTGACAACAGACTTGACTTCACTCAGCATCTAGAACAACTGTTAAAAAAGCTCTGCCTAAGGCTTGGCCTCTTCTATAGATTAAAACCCTTCCTTAACAGAGGCTCAAAGATGAGATTAGTCCAGGCCATATTTCTATCAGTCATTGACTATGCAGACTTCCTCTATAGTCACTGCCCCATTTCATACCTTCAAAAGTTGGATGCCTTATATCATAGAGCTATAAGGTTCATTACAGACCTGCCATATAATACCCACCATTGTTCTCTCTATGACGCAATTGGATGGGTTTCCTTCATGTCAGGAGGAGCAGAAATGCAGCTCTATGGATCTACAGAGCTTTATCAAAAACTCCCAAGCTATATCCTGGACTGCTTCAACCAGAACACCCTAGTTCCTATGCCCTAAGAAGCAGCAATATCATCCTGCTCAAATTGCCCAAAGTCAACACCAAAATAGGAGGGCAGCAATCAGCTATTCTCTAGCTATAGCATGGAACACCCTACAAAAATCCCTAAAACTGTCCATTATCATTCCATTTACATCCTTTAAGCAGCACTGTACAGCCTTCTTCACAGAGAAATGCAGTTGCTACCGCTAGAGATAGAATAGTCATCCCACAAAATTATATTCCAATCACATATGGCATATTCCTTCCAGTCAGACACCCCAGTATGTGGCACCCAATATTCCCTTCACCATCCTTGTACTCATTATGTGTGTGACTGTCATGACCCTCATTGGGATATATATGTACTGTACATTTTGTAGATATTAGTTTAACCTTCTCTTAACCGAGTTTCAACATGTGAATTCACTGTATATTATTGTGTTTTAAACATCATTTTTTTTTCTGTATGTATAACTGTCTTATAAGTATGTGATGTAATTGCTGTGTATCAACTCGAACCTTGACCTTATCAGGTCCACCCTGTAAATGAGCCTTGCTCAATGATGATCGCCTGAATAAATAAAGATTTGATTGATTGATTGATTGAATTTGACAGGTTACTAATGAATGGTCAGAGGGGGGACCTGATTGTATAGAAGCATCAATAACCCCGGGAAGAAGGGATTGAGAAAGAAAAATGTAATCGATGTACGAGGCTGTTTTATGGACAGGTGATAGAAACATGTACTCTTTCTCTGAGGGGTGCAAGATCCTCCACACATCACACAGAGCATAATGTTCTAAAAACTTTTGTAAGGCTCTTTGGGTCGGTGATCAAATCTTGCTCACACCTGAAGAACGGTCAAATAGTGGATCCATTACAGTGTTTATATCACCCCCTAAAATAATTGGTAGGGATAAAAAAGGATATAGGAGTTCTACAAATTGTGTAAAATATTCAGGTGAGTCTGTATTAGGTCCATATAGACTACCTAACACTATCTTCATCACATACAATATACAGTGAATGATAACAAACCTACCCTGCAGGTCTTTGATCACCTGTTTAAGGACAAAAGGAACCTCCCTGTTAATTAGAATCAGCACCCCTGCCCTGTTGGAGGCCTTGACTGCAGAAGAGACCTGCCCTATCTGCAGCTGTCTCATGCAGCTTGCCTCTGAGTCAAGTAAATGTGACTCCTGAATTAGAACCATGTCTAATGATAATAGCACCAGGTGCTTAAGAAACTTATACTGCTTTACTCGTTGATGGAGTCCTTTAACATTCCAAGCTGCAATCTTGATATTCTGAGACAACGTTACTTGTATAAAGAAAATACAACAGTACTGTAGACGTAATAACCTTTTCAAAAAACCAACAGCATTTTACAGAGACTGTGCTGAATTTCTCTTCCCAAAGCTTTATATAACCCCCTAATCCCCCCTTCCCCCACCCACCAACATTACATATCACTAAATTACTAACCCGACCCCACTTTCCCACCAAACTCCTACAGGCTTCGCTCTTCAGACTAACAATATTCTAACTCCCTTTCTCCAGCCACCCTTATACTAATCAAAGACATTGTGCACTTCTGAGAAGCATGAGAGAATATCCCCTCCCATTAACACAGGTAAGCTTCAGCTAAACTTCTCGCTGTTTTCAACATAAATGGGGATACTGTAGTAACTTACAAACACAAACTTCTCCCCTGAGGCCACTTGTCTAAAAAGGATATTACATGCCCCAACAATACCAAGAAGGAAGGGGGAATGATACATTACCCCTAAGTCAAGTTTAAAATCCTTATGCCCCTTCTAAACTATATAAAAACCTTGATCCATCGGCTCTCCCTTGTGATCACACACAGTAACCAGATATCCTCTGTGTTTAGAGTGCACGAGTTTAACTTAAAACTTCCCCCAATTTTTATTAGTTGCAAACTTATCTAAAAGGTAAAATCAGAAACCTACAGATCAGTGTACATCTTGCTCAAATCACCCACGAGCCTGATGAAGAGAAACATTTTTTGAAAACAATGTAAAGTCCCATATGGTTGCTTTCCTCTGTCATGTTACAGCTTAATTAGATAAGCGAGTCTCCCACACAACAGCTCTGACAGACTTAACTCCTGGTAGAAGCAGATGTCTGTGTAAACTTCACTTCTCCATAGCGCTATTCAGTATCACCTTACCAAAACCCGGTCCTATCATCTTCGTGCTCATGAAACTTGAAACAACTCTGGCAAAGCTTTCTTCAAACCATCCTGAGCTGCCTCTGGGTCCTCATATTTAAGCCAGGCTCCCAAAACTAAGACCTGTAACTTCGCTAGGTGTATCATTTTAAAGCAGATCCTCGCGGCTATTAATTTAGAGACCATTGGTTGAAAGGCAGTACATCGCTGTCTCACTGAGGTAGGGAGATCCTGGGCCACTCTCACCTTAGACCCTTCCCAGCTTAAGTCCTGTATTTCCTTGACCTTGCTTAAAAAATGCTGCCGTTCAAGAAAATTTAAGAAATGGAAAATCAGGGGTCTCAGGGGCGATCCAGCTGGGGGAACTGGTCTAAGGGCTCTATGAGCATGCTCAATGGAGTATTTTGCCCTGAATGGTTAGGGTCATCCCAGTTTTTCCACAAACTTTTGGATAAATTTAATGAACATTTTGTCCTTCCTCTTCGGGCAGTCCAATCAGGACTGCGTTGTTTCTCCTTCTGCGACCCTCTAAGTCCTCCAATTTTGCCTCCAGCCTGATGATTTTCTGCCTAGTGGCCACGATCTCTGGATCGATTTTATCCATTCTCTTTTCTAGGGAGCACAGTTTTACCTCCGAATCCGACGTCCATCAGGAGACATCTTCAAGAGCCACCGAAATGGCTTTAATCTCCGTGGTTAGGGAATGCAGCTCCTCTTTGAACGGCCTGAATTCTTCCAGGAACCTTGTTAACTTTAAGGGCTCCTGTTCCTCGGACATAGCGTTTGCCTCAGGTGGGTTGGCTGAGCTGACAGACCTCGGTTTTTTGGGGCCTTTTTCCACCATGGAGGGGGGCTTTCTTTTCGGCAAAGCTCTCCTCATCTCCACCTCCATTCACTGTAAATTTTTAAATATTCTCTGCACAATGTCTTTAACTATCTGGGACAGATCTTATTGACAGGTCTTTTGAAGATATTTTGATATATGTTCTTAAAAAAACAGACGGGTGGCTGGAGCTAACTCAGGGAACTTCCACATGGCTGCCTACATCACGTGCTCTCGTCCAAGCCTCTTTTAAAGCTGCCCACTGTCTTCAATGAGATTACCTCTTCTGGCGGTGCATTCCAAGTTTCCACCACCTATACATACACACTGATCCACAGAACATCTTAATCACTTCTATCTGTCCTGTACTCTTGCTATTTTCTCTCCATAGTTTTGAATGCTACTACACAAACAGACTTTAAGGGACAAACACAAAAGTAGCAATAAGTCAGCACACACCCACTCACGTGGCCAATCCTCCCCTCCACACACACATACACAGACACACGCTATATCAGGTATAGCCATGCCATTACAGACAACCCACTAAGTATAGGTATAAGTCGAGAGTCTCTTACCTGAGTACTAAGGAGCCAGAGGCAGGAGTCTTTGAGAGATGATGTCCACAGGACAGAGTGCTGGGGTGTGCCCCTTTGAAATAAATGGAGTTACTTTTTATTACTGTTTTATACATTATGATGGTGAGATGGAGATTGGTGAAGGTCCCTTTTCTACTAACAAGGCCCTCAAAATAGTAATAAATCCCTGCATTCTCATTTGCCCTATATCATAATATACATGAGTGCAGGGATGTGGAGATCTGCTTTGTTGTGGGGGGCATATGCCTGACTATAGTGGGACTCTCATAGTCTGTATATACCATACTTCTCAACTGTCCCTGATTGTGAGGGATATTCCTCATTTTACCTCTGAAAACTGCTCTGTCCCTCATCCATCCCTTATGGAAAACATGCTGCTCACACAGAGGATATCTGTAAATTTAGACTTAATGGCAAGGGCACAATTTCAGATTTCAACCGGGGGAGGCAATAACCAGTGGAGGCCAGGTGACAGTTAGCCCCTAGAAGGCAATCTCTGAAACATCTGGAGCATCTCTAAAAGGTAACACTTATTGTTGTGATTGAAAAGTGGTATGCAAAACAGGAAAAAGTGAAATGTATATGTTTCATCTGTCTACTGAGGGACAAAATCTGAGACTGTAACTGTAACTGCCTGTCAAGAACCACTGAGCATTTGCACAGGCACTGTGAGTGCACATGTTCAAGCAGGCAGCAGCTGCCTGCCTGCACAAATGTGCAAGCTGATTCCAGCTCAAATGTTCAGCTCTGCAGACTGGGAAAGCATGCCCAGCCCATTCCAGTACAAACAAAAGCAACCTTATATTATTGGGTCAAGGCACACCACACACTTGCTTACAGCCTTTATTTCAGCTGTAAATATCACACAACATAAAAAAATGTTAATTAACTGACCTTCAGGCTTCAGCTACTGTACCAGCCCTTGAGACTCTCTCACCACTTGCTCAGCTGTCTCTGTTTATTTCACTCAGTTGGTCAGTCTCTCTCCTCACTCAGGATTTTTTGATTTAGGCATTTAGTATATTTTATCATTCCCTCACACAGGCTCCAAGCCCATGCCCTGGAGCAGTGCATCAGATTTGAACTTAAACCCACCAAGTTACTAACAATTTTTTTTGTCCTGGCTAAAGTTCTGAACTCCTCCCCCCCAAAAAAAAAAAACTTGGCCTGATCTCTCTCTATGATGCCATTCCATTTATATCTATCCATATGAGTCATGAAGCTGCCCAAAGGTGCAAAACTGTGAAAAGCACATCAATATTTCAGTATTTCCTCCTTCCCTTATCCCCCCATAAATAAAATTATTTACTTTTACTTACCCAGTTGTCTAGCTGTAACTGGTGGCCTGGCCAAGTGTGCCACCAGCCCAGGTTTTCAGCCCCCTCCTCCTCTGTCAGAAGCTGGATGCTGGACCCAACTGTCCAAGGCCCCCACCGTGGTCAGTGACCAAGTCACCTCACTGACCAAACCCACCCAACCTGTATTGCTTGCTTCTTGCTTGGCTGCTGCCATGGCTGCTGTCACACTGCATTGATCAAGGCCAGTGAAGGCCACCCACATCACTGTCACCTCTGCTGCTAGGCCTAACTTGCTGTTGTGGGGGTCTCATACTGTTTTTATTGTGAGGCAAGCCTAGGAGTGTAGGCAGGTAGCCTAGTCATTGAGCTAGCTTTTAGCTCACCCTCTGCCCATTCAGCCACCAAGGGAGATGGAGACTCACTATGAATAGACCAACAAAAATATGAAATTACAACACTGCTATAGAGTGCTCAGTGCTCACAACTCTTCCAAGCTGTAGTGTATAGCCTGTCTACTCTGTGGTGGGAAATACAGTATTGCACTCACACGACTCACATGCTCTTGCTTGGTTGGAGTTCCTTCATGTCACATATGAAGACAACTTCACTAATAGGTGGAGAGAGTGGACAACACAATACAAACACATTTGAGTCAGGAGCATACCCACAGTGTGAGCACACACAGGCCAGGTGGCACTTATCATGCAAAAGATTAAATTAAAATTTAATGCCATTATTACCACACCATAATAACAATCTAGGCACAAATGTGGAGGAGGGAGGCAATTGCTCCCCTCTTCCCTAACTAAATGGCACCCCTGCTTTATGGTAGAAATTATTTCTCAGGTGCTAATATTTGTACAAGTAACTACAATAGCTTCCACTGTGTTCTGAGGTATCACCATGTTTCAGGCTGTGTCCCCATCATGAGGGTTAGTGTCCCTCATTGTCCTTCATTTTGAGTGCCCATGTCCCTCATTTCAGTGACAAAAAGTGAGGTATGGTGCATGTTTCCAGGGCTCTACTCAGCACAGACAGTGCGGAGTAGAGCCATAGTGTATATGCTACATACAGAATAACAAAGGGAAAGTAAGTGAGCCATAACAGTCATGGAGAAACACATATGGAGCACTAAATATACATAAGAGGATTTGCATAGCCCAAAACATCAAGATCAGCCTTCACACTACATGCCCCCTCTTCATACATCTGGAATGGGGGTGCTGGCTGACTACTGACAGCAAAGATTAATGGGGTCATATCTTAGGGATTTAATGCTGCAAACAAACGATACATTACAAATTAATGGTAATTTAATGACAAAAATCAAAAGTCATGAAAACATTTGCAAACGGATTTAATGGTCAGAATGGATTATTTTGGGAAATCAGTGGAAATTATTTCAGTGGATCTAATTGCTGGTAGTAGTATGAGGAATAGAAATTGATGTGTTTTTTTTAATGAGATTTGCACCAGCTTAGCTGCTGCATGTATGGCAAGCATGCACCATGTGAACCTGATGTGATTTTTAGATGATGTTCACACCAGCTTATCTGCTGCACACCTGTCAAACTTGCAGCATGCAAACCTGATGTGTTTTTTCAATCTGGTTTGCTTGGGTTCACTTTGTGTATGCTAACCATATGCAAACATTGCACAATTCAGAATGTGGCATGCACTGTGCATGTACGCAGCATACTTGTATTTCTGTAAGGGTAGAGCAGTGCAAGCAGTGGACAGAAGGCAAAAACTGAGCCTCCTCCTCCTCCCCCCCTCCTCTTCTTGGGTCTACTTCCCATGCTTCCAGTGCTTAGAGCGTCAGCATCAGCATGTTCGTGATAATGACGATGATGATGACATCAGATGGGATGAGGAAAAAACTGATGGTCAATTCCAGGAGATACAACCAAAGATGTATGGGAGCTGTTTGACACTCAATACTGACATCAAGCAGACATTATGACTAAAGGTATGCACATGACACCACCAGACTACATGAATGAGGCATATTTAGCAGAGTCACTGTCTAGCCGAAATACTGATGCCATCAAATTCTGGCAAGAAGGAAATGTCTGGCTAAAGTGACTTTGTACTTTCTTGGATGTCCACCAACATCTGTTGCTCTGGAAAGGTGTTTCAGCACAACTGGAGATATTGCCTCACCACATCACTCCAGGCCAAATCCAGACAGTATTGAATTTCTAGCTTTTCTGATACTGAATTTGCAGTACCATGCATCAACTTTACCTATCCATTTGATTATTTCAAATGTTAACAGTGTCATCAACTAACCCTGAACCTCCTACAGACAAGTCTCCCTGCACTCCCACTAGCACTGGCAGCTCTACAGGATGGCTCAGCACCACCACTCTTAGCAGCACAGTCAACAGCAAGGAAAAAATTTGGACACAACGCTGACATCATGAGTCCTCCAGAAGATAGTACAACAACTTTTACCATGTCATCACCAGCAAGCTCAATTTGAGCAGGTGGCAGATATTATGTTGCCACCCCTCAGTGCAGCTCAGCCTCAGCAACCTCACATGCTTACAAACAGTCAGTGTTACTTAAATCAGACCTGCAATGTCTCCTAAACCACTGCCATGACTCTGGTTTCAACCTTATAAGATAAGCTGGTGCACACAGATCATATACAGGGGAAGGAATTGGAAAACAAACAACTATTATTGGGTCCCTTACAACCAGGGATGGTACCCTGTGGTAGGTGTTCAGTTTGTGGACACACTAGTAAAAAACAGAAATACAAACACCCTTATACTAACAAAGAATATGACATAAAACAATTTATAACTTGTGACTCTATAGGGGTAATATATGTTTTGCAATGTCCATGTGATAAGATCTACATTGGTAAAACTGTTAGAACTTTAAAACAGTGTATTCAAGAACACAAATCAAATATTAGGAATAAGAAACCCACCCCAGTGGTGGATCATTTCTTGGAAGCTGGCCATACAGGGGCATCCCTAAGATTCTGGGGATTAGAAACAATCAAACCGTCAGCTAGAGGGGGTGATTTCAATAAAACAGTAGAAAGATTGGAAACTAACTGGATATTTGAGATGAGAGTGCTTGAACTAAGGATTGGACTAAATAAGGAGATTCACTGGGGCTGTTGTCGTAGGTGAAATCTGATGAATAATATTTGCAACAGTCGTTTTTTTATGTAGAGGATATTAGATAGATCATTTTCAGAAAGGAATAGCGATCTGTGATTAGATCTTGTATAAAAGTACTTTATGGAGAAGGACATCAGAGTGATTGAGATGCAGAATGACTGCAGTGCTATTTTAGTTTGGACTAAATAACTGCAATACTGTTTAAACTTTTTTGTGAAGGATACCAGAGTGACAGAGATGTAAAAATGTATTATAGTAATCTAAAGTTAAAGTCTCTCAGTGAAAGGGATGTCAATGAAAATATGGGAAGTATGCCTGATTCCATGGTAATAATCTATAATAATAGACTTAAATGATATCTTTATATTTTAGCATGCTAGATAAAGGATGTGATAGCCATTTTTTGTAAAAGAAGCAGGCACCATTTATAAGGATATTCTAAAAGGGAAGAATAATCATTATTCAGATTGTTTGTGAAAGTAATCACTAGCTAAGGACATCAGAGCTATTGAGACATATACGGAAATTGAGACCATGCACCAGAGATGGACTCTTTGATTTAAAGAAAGTCGACAGGAATACAATGTGGTCCAGCTGAGTTTAGGGCAAAGCGAGGGATATTAAAAAGCACAAAATTTATTTAACTTGCAGTGGTATGTGAGTTATAAAAACATTAATTGTGAAAAAATCAATGAGCCTAGTGGAGGGCATAGTCTGTTTAGTGTGAGTAGCAAATTGCTGCTCTGTATAAAGATCAACGGTGAGATAACTCGGATGAATGTTTCAAGATACTGAAGGACACTGATACGATTGAGATGCAAAGGTAGTAACAGCTATTTATTATAAGAGACTTTTAACAATCTTCATTTAACTAATTGGATTATAAATGAAGTAATGATTTAAGAAAGATGTAATGAGTGATTGAATTAATGATTTTGAAAGATATGAGATGTTCATCAGCAAGGTGCCTTTAATGCTGATGTGTGACATCATTATAAGAGCGTTTTTAAGGCCAATGAAAGCGACAGCCAACAAAACACAGAGGACTAAATTTTCCGTGTTCTGCATGGTGAGAGGATCCACGAAATTCAGGTCATGACCTTTACAGGCTTTCTTACAAGTGAGGGATATTTAAAAGCATTAAATTCATTCAGTTTGCAGTTGTATGTGAGACACACAAATATAAATTGTAAAAAACCTATGAGCTTAGTGGAGAATATAGTCCATTTAGTGAGAGCAGCAACAACTGCTCTGTATAAAGATTAATGGTAAGATTACTTGGATAGATGTTTTAAGACATTGAAGGACACTAATGTGATTGAGATGCATAGGTAGTAACAGCTTTTTTTTAGAAGAGACTTTTAATGATCTTCTTTAACAAATGGAGTATGAATAAAGTAATGATTTAAGGAAGCTGTAACAAGTTACTTAATTAATGATTTTGAAAGATATGAGATGCTCATCAGCGAGGTGTCTTTAAGGCTGGCTTGTGACGTCATTATAAAAGCGTTTTTAAGGCCAACGAAAGTGACAGCAAAAAACACAGAGGACTAAATTTTCAGCATTCTGCGTGGTAAGAGGATCCACGAGATTCAGTTCAGGACTTTTACAGGCTTTTTCGCAAATGTCTTTTGATAACAAAAGTGGGTTAGAATGCCAATACTAAAGTATAACATTGAGATGTTAAAAGATTAATATAAAAAGAACAACAAACATGTTTACAATGAGAGTTTGAAACCTACAATGTGGTTACATTCACAAGTACATTTCCAGTGCTTTGTGTGGTGAGTGGAAGCATGAGTGGTGAATGTGGTGAATGAAACTACGAGTCTTAGTTTAAGACCTTTTCAGGTCATTTTGACATTGAAGGAAAGCCAGTATGTCACTTTCAAAGAAAAACATATAAAAGTAAGATGAGTGATATAATAAGAATAAATGAATATATCTATAGTGATAGCCCTGTTTGAAACCTAAAAGGTGGTTATAAGTATAGGAGTTATACAGTTTTGACATCCGTGAGAATAGAAATGAGTTGATGTAATATAAGTAATAATACTTAAGATTTTCATTTTTGCGATTTGTTATGTGGAAACCGATGAGAAATGTGGTCAAGGGTCTGCATTCACATTTAAAGTGATATTTTATATCATAATAGAGAATTAGATGTGTGAAGAAAAGCAGGTGAAGTGAAGTGATGTGGCTCAGATACAAATATATGAGAGTTTCAATTATATCATGATAAGATGTTGTGTAGGAGTTGATTTTGATTTAAGATGAGGTAAATCTGGCATTTAACATGGGTCCTCTTAAAGTATAAAAGGTTTGAAGTGTTAGATGAGTCAATCTATTTTAAAAATCTACAAAATTAATGCAGTTTAAAAATGGATTTGTTGTTTTTATAAACATGTGTGAGAGATTATCAGTTTAGATTTTTCTGATTATTTACTGGTATTACTAGCATGGTCCAATAAGCGTTTCAATTGCTTTGATGTGCCTCGGCTTACATGTTCAAATGTGATTTTTAGATATTTGTTTTTTGTGGCTAGATTTGCTTCTATGAATATTCTGGAGAGGAAAAACAAACACTCTTAAACTCTCAAACTCTTTAGGGATCAAAAAGGAAGTTAAATGAGTCTCCCTACTGATGAGCTGTGCCTTATTTTTAATATAATATTATTGGATGTTCGAATTGAGTACCTGTCTATGTTTTTTGCAAGGAATGTCTGAAATCCCTAGTAAAAACATTTTTAATGTTGATAGATACCTGTATATGATCTGCATAAAATGAAAATACAGTAAAGAATAAAAATAATTTTTGTTTCAATTTCAGATATGAATATAATATGAAGAAATATGAACCGAAGTAGAAAATGAACAAGGTCGTATAAAATAACAGGAAGTAAAACTTAAAAAATACTCAGGAATGCAGGTATTGACAAATATTTAATAGAACAAATGGAATTTTGGTTTATAATTATATGGTTTTTGGTGTTTTGTTTTTTTTGGTTCCTCTTTATAACAATATTTTAAAGGTATTAGGATGGATGGTAATATTTATGTCACTTTTTTTGTAGGACTGTGAACAGGGCCACAGGGTCTCACCTGGCACAGCAACAATACCGGGCACTTCGAAATGCCTGCACTAGACTCATACAGCAGTCCAAATCTAATTACTTCAAAGAGGCATTCAACAAAAACCACACCCACCCTTCTCAATTCTGGAAGTCCATCAAATCTCTCCTCACCCCACCAACCCAACTCCCAACCCCCACTCTCAACCTTGCAGGCAAAATCATCAATAATCCTTGTCAGGTTGCCACTGAGTTTAATACCCACTTCTCCACCGCTACTGCCTCCCTAATCTCCTCACGCCCCCACCTCCCACCTTTCGTTCTCCCCAAAGTTCCCCCCGTTCTCCTTAATGCACTTCCCCGGCCTCCTTTTCGCTCTGCCCAGTCACTCCAGACCAGGTGATGAAAATTCTACACTCACTAAACACATCCAAAGGTAAATGTCCATCGGGCATTGATTCTAAAATGCTCCAACTCGCTGCCCCAGCTATAGCCCACCCACTAACCATGCTCTATAATCTTTCATTTAAATTAGGGGCAGTCCCAACAAAATGGAAACAAGCCACAGTCATTCCTCTTCCCAAGGGAGGGGACCTCTCCTCACCATCTAACTATCGGCCTATATCTCTGCTCCCCATCCTAGCCAAAATTTAAGATCGCCTTGTTCTATCCCAGCTACACCCAATTCTAGACAACATCTCCTTCTTCACCCCCTTCCAAGCCGGTTTCAGAAAAAATCACTCCACCACCACATCCCTCCTTCGCCTCACTAACTCCATCCTCACAGGTATTAACAAAGGGGAAATAACCGCAACTATTTTTATAGAGCTGGCAAAAGCCTTTGACACGGTCTCTCACCCCCTGTTGCTGTCCAAACTTGCCCAAACTGGTTTGTCGGTGGCAACATGCAACTGGTTCCACTCATACCTATCAGGCAGGTCTCAATCAGTTCGCATCGGTACGGCTCTATCCACCCCCCTCCCTGTCACCAGTGGCATACCTCAAGGATCCGTACTCGGCCCACTGCTTTTTTCAATTTTCCTCAATGATTTTCCTGCTGTCTGCACACAGACTGACATCCATATGTACGGAGACGATACGGTGCTGTTCACCTCTGGCCCATCTGGAACTGCTGTGGCAGCATGCCTCCAGAAGGATTTCGACTCCCTCCAATGCTGGTTCCTTGAGAACCAACTATTCCTGAACCCAAAAAAAACTGTCTCCCTCACCTTCGGCTCCCGAGCCAAACTAGCCCGGCTTACTGATGCACCTACTTTCTATACCTTGGACAGTACTCCGCTCGAGGCCTGCTCCACATATCGCTATCTTGGCATCTGGCTAGATCAGTACCATGACTTCTCAGCACATGTAGATGCACTGCACAAAAAACTACATCCCATGCTGGGAGCTCTCCATCGCAACAAGTTTTGCATCCCTCTACCGACCAGACGAGCAATAGTCCATAAAATGATCCTTCCTATATTGGACTACGGTGATGTTGTCTACGGTTCCACCCCCCAGGTGTCCTTAGTCAGGCTCGACCCCCTCTACAACTCCTTCTGCCGGTTCGCCTTGGACCGATCCCCCAATACCCACCACTGCAACCTTTACCAGTCACTTGACCTCCCCTCACTCCAAAACCGGTGATTGCTGCACAGTGCTAAAATTACTGCTAAGTTCTGGTCTCATACACTGCCTCCTACCTATTAACATCCCTAACGCCGTCCCTCCACCTACCCTACGAGCTCCAGGAACACTGACTCCAGGCTCCTGCACATTCCCACAGATCAACCCGATCAGGTCAGGTTGCTTTCAGTTTCAGGCTGCCCAAATTGTGGAACTCTCTGGCAGCTGACATCAGATTCACCACAAGTATCCCCCAACGTAATGCCCTTCTCAAAGCACATTTCGCCACCAACTGCTCATGCTTTCACCCCATCGCTGACTTCCCTACACTGCTCAAATCAACTGCACGCAAACCACTCCCCATTCTAACATCCTACTCACACTCATCACAAAATGGTACTATCTGCTGAACCTGCTACTGTTACTGTATTATTACGCATGTCTTACCGATATTGTAAGGAATTTTTTGCTCACACTATGTACTACACCACTGTCTGAACTACTCTTCATATTGTATGAACCGCCTGTCATCTCAGCTACTGCACCCATCCTACTGGACCGCTGTCTGTTATTATCTGCAACTTACGTATGAACTGTTTTGTCTTAGTCTGCACTATTGTACCCCCTTCCCCAGGGCGCATCTGGAATCGAGCGGTATTCTGCTCAGTATGCCTTTCCTGGTAAATCTCTTAAATAAATAAATAATATATAAATATTAAAGGAATTAATTATGTATTATTACTTTGGAAGAAATAAGTGGCATCAGTGTTTATATGTCTATGTATATTGAATATATTTATATTTTTTGGTGGTCGTGGACAGGTTTCTAATTGTATTTATTTGTATTTATATAAAAGGGCATCTCTTGATAAAGCCAAGACACTTGGTGAAACGTTGAGGCTTGCCATTATTTAAATAAAAAAGGAATCTGAAACCAAGAAAGACTGTCTACGGAACTGAATTTGTAAAGCACCACCATATCATACACTCTGCAATAGAGTACACAATCAAACTATTGACACATCAGGAGTGGTAGCAAAAGGAATAATTAAAATATCCATTTCCTGTGGGATTGTGCTTTACCCTACGACATTGACATTGGTCATGGTCATCTTAGCAGCATGGGAGGGGCATCAGTCTAGGAGGATGTCAGAATGTGACTTCCATTGGGCAGCAGCTGTTTCAGTAAAGTTTAGCACTAAATGTGGAAAAAAAAATATTAAAATTACACAAAATAAAAGAAGGGCTATGGAGTGGGCTTCAGCACAGCCAAGGAAACTAAGAATTATGATAGCTCTTAGCACTATGACATACATTTTAGTAAAAATAAAACATATTTTAAACATTAAAAATGCTTACAAAAAAAATTAGAAGTAGGGACTATGGGGGGGGGGGGATTCAGTGCATCCAAGAAAACAAAGAATTGCAATAGCTCTTAGCAGTACCAGTTAGCAAAAAAAAAAAGAAAAGAAAAGAAATATATATATATTTACAAAAAAAAGGAGGAACTATGGGGAGGGGGAGCTTGAGCGCAGCCAAGCAAACTCTTAATTCCTATAGCTCATAGTAGTTAGCACTACCTGTTAGCAAAAAAAAAAAAACTAAAACTATTTACAAAAAACATTTTAAAAAAAGTAGGGACTAGGGGGTGGAAGTAGGGCTTTTCAGTCAGCCAAGAAAACTAAGAAATCCTATAGTTCTTAGTACAACATGTTAATAAATTATAAAAAAAAAAAAAAAAAATATTTACAAAAAAATCAAAGTTAATATGCAAATTTAGGAATGTAAGGTCTGCAAAGCAATGTCCTTGTATAGCACAGTAGTACTTGTACTTTTCTTGGAAGGATGCATATTTTTGTAGGGATTTATTTTGAAAAATGTGGAACTAACATTGCAACTGACATGAAAGGCAGGGGGAGCCTTGAGGTTTGCAAAGGAAACTGAATTCCTATAGCTCTGATGGGGCTGCTTAGCAGTCATATTTGTTTGGCATGGTGGCAATCCCCAACTGTGGCATACCAACACCACCTACCCCACATAAGTTATAGAAATTCATGTGCATTGCTGACTTCAAGGCTTTTCCCCCTTTTCTGTAGTGTAGTTTTGTGCCCTATGCCAGTTACTACATTGAGAGCCAAAGTGATTTGGTCAAAGTGTTGAAGCCGAACCAAATTTTACCTCCCCCACCATTAAAGCTGAACCAAAGTTACCACTGGGACACTTCTCTCACCCTTACTTTCAAGGCACTAGGGATCCCTTTGTCTCTGTGCTGGTGTGCTACCTGGCCTCAAGGGGCTGAGGATGTTAACAGATAGACCACATAATCAGGCAACAGCACCCTTCACCCAGACACACAATGTTCTTCAAGCAGTGATAGACATGTACGCACATGCTCAAACAGATGAAGACATCCACCCTCAGATAGAAATGCAATTGTATACTCCCTTACATACACAGACATGAGCAAAACCTAGCAACACACACACACACACACACACACACACACACACACACACACACACACACACTCATAGCTTCTTGGCTCCTTCTAAGATATGAAAATCATCTAAGGCCTCCATGCTGAAAATAGTTTTATGTATTACTTTTCACATGACAAAAAGAATATGTTTATTTACTTATCTATTAATTTTGTTAACTGGGTAAGTCCACTAAGACAAAGCTGTCCCTTTTTCAGGGGTGACGCAGAGTTAAATAAAGATATACAATCAGACATAATAAATGGACATAGTCAAAGCAAGTCAGATAAAAAAACA
This sequence comes from Neoceratodus forsteri, assembly GCA_016271365.2. Classification (NCBI taxonomy): domain Eukaryota; kingdom Metazoa; phylum Chordata; order Ceratodontiformes; family Ceratodontidae; genus Neoceratodus; species Neoceratodus forsteri. The sequence continues at coordinate 1,510,152,115 of CM057455.1, forward strand.
TTTTTGCAATACAATAGCAAACATTCAATATGTGACAAGGAGTTAACAAAAACAAACTAGGATTACACAAAAGTGCAGACAGCAAGAACAGAGGAAATCACTGAGTGAGGGAGTAGAAACAAACAGAGTGATTGTTACCTGTTGCAGACACATAGGCTCTGTTCAACTAGTAAATCTTTGAGCACTTTCTTAAAGCCCCTGAGTGTTGAACAGTACGGTACCATAGAGGGTAGGCAATTCCAAATGGTTTAGGATGAAAAGGCAAAATACCTTCTTTCCAAGACAGGTTCTGATGTTAGGTATTTCCAATAGGAGATTGCTGGTGTGTCATAAGACCGTACTCTGGATTTTGAATTTTAGAGTGTCTTGCAGGCTAGGGGACAGGGTGGGATGTCTTACAAGTTTGTAGGCCAGGCAGAGCACTGGATATTCAAGTTGGCCCTTGAATGATGGCCAGTGCAGGGAACAAAGTACATCACAATGATGTTCTCTGGATGGGGCACCAGCAGCATAGTGACCAATTTTGTTGTAAAGAGCTGTGAGTTTACTGAGTTCAGAACACCTTAGGGACTGTAAGACGGGACACCATATTGCAAGAGGGGGAGTAGCATGACAGTGGCAATTCTGAGCCTTGATTCTTTTGTAATAAAGTTGCCAAGTCGGTAAAGCAGATCAATTTTCTTGTGAGGGGTAAGTGAAATATGGCCTATATACTGTATGCTCCATAGGAAAGATCCTTATCCAGATGGATCCCTAGATTCTTAGTGGACTCAACCACTTCAATGGGTGTTCTTGAAGATGCAGTGAAACTAAGTAGGTGTTGCTTAAGTAGGTCGAAGTTCCTAGGCCAGAACAGCATGGCCTTGGTTTTATTGGCATTAAGGACCAGCTGATTGGCCTTGAACCAGTTTTCTAACTGAAGAAGGTCAGATTGAATCTGAATATTAAGGCAGCTGGGGTCCCTGGAACTCATAAAGCACTGCATTATCAACATACAGTAGTACACTCACATCCCCACAGTTCCCAGGCAAGTCATTTACAAATAACAAAAATAGCAGGGAACCTAAGATAGAACTTTGGGGGATGCGATCAAGAATAGGTTTATTCATGGAGAGATGGCCCCTCTATCTCACCAGCTGGGATCTGTCAGTGAAATAGTAGGAGAACCAGCAGACAGAAAGGGCATGAAGACCAAGGTTATGTAGCTTTGCTAGGAGGAAGGTAAGATTGACCAGATCAAAGGCTTTAATTAGGTCAATGAAGACAGCACCGGTAAGTAGGCGTTTATCCATGGCACCCAGAATATCAGTGGTCAGGTAGATGAGGGTAGTGTCAGTACCATGATTCCACCTGAAGCCGTGTTGCTTATCAGTAAGGTGGTGTTTCTGCTCCTGATAGTCAACTACCTGGTTATAGACGAGGCATTCTTGCACTTTAGCCAGGGAACAGAGTAAAGAGGTTGGCTGATAATGCTCAGTTGGTGCTACCCATCACCTTTATGAACAGGAACATGAGTGGCAGTCTTTGAATGTTCCAGGATTCATCCTTCACATAGGGATTTGTTGATGAGCATGACAACTGGGGCAGCTATAGCAGGAGCAACAGTTTTCAATAGCTTAGGTTCAAGTTTATCAAAGCCTGCTGATCCTTCCTCTTTCAGCCTGTTTAAGAGCAGTAGAACCTCCTTTTGAGTAACTAGGCAGAAGTAAAACTCAGGCAGGGAGAAGGCACCACTGGTTCAAGAGGGATAGGGTGGAGCAGGATGGTACCGATGGAAGGAGTTTTGAATCTCTCTGAGTCTGGGAAGAAGTTTTTGAAAGCTTTAGTTATGGCCAAGGGGTCACTAACTGACTGCCCAACCATAAGTATTACATGTTACATGCAGCATACAGACCACATCATGCTTCAGAAGTCAGGTGGTTCTTTTTTCTTTTTGCTTACATTTTAGCATTTTCTCCCTGGTTTTTCTCCCCAATATTGCGACCCCAGCAGACATGGCTGTACATGTGCATGGAGGCGCACACGCACGCTGGGTACCAACTCGGCCCCTTCTGCCCCACCCCATCGCTGTCATCGGGCTCCCCATTGCCTGAACTACCACCCATTATCCACTAGGTGGCAGCCAAGGGCCAGGGAAAACCCCTCATTACTCCCACTCCTCACCCTCCTACTCCCTTTCAACCCCCGACAACCCAGGCTCATTCCAGAACTCGGGTCCCCAGTGTAGCATGAGGTGTGGCATCAAGTGCCTCAAACCTCAGGGCCACCAGGCCAGCTAAATCAGGTGATCATTGAAGCATTACAGAATGGGTTTCTGACTTAGGGACTGTCAGAACCCACCTGAAAGACTGCAATCCTTGATCTGGTGTTCACAAATGGGGAGCATGTAAAAGACATAAAGGTCAAGGATCCCCTGTGTAATAATGATTATAATACAGTGTGATGCCAGCATGATATGGGTAGGGAACACATGCCCACTAAGACTAAAGTACTGGACTTTAGAAGTGTGAATTTAGAAACATGAGCAATTTGATAAGAATGCAATTGTTGGATATCAGGGTAGATCTGGGGGTTGACCAAAAGTGGTCCATCATTAAGGAGAGGATGTTAGCTGCAACAGATGATTGTGTGAGACTCAGGTGAAAAAACTAATTGGTCAGAAAACCAAGCTAGTTTAATGTTGAGGTCACCTAGGCTATTAGAAACAAGAGGCTACCCTTTAAGAAATTCAAGAAACTAATAGGGAAGAAGACAGGGTTATTAATCTAAAAATGGTTAGTGAAACAAGTAATGTAGTCAGGCGAGCTAAAGTTATGTGAGAACTGCAATTAGTAGAGGGAATTGGGAAAGGCGAGAAAGCCTTTTTTCATTACATAAGTGAAAAAGGGACAAAAAGGGTGGGATACTTAGGTTTTGAAAAGAGAACGGATGGGTGGGGGAAAATTGTGAAAAAGCAGAAGTGCTTAATGAATACTTCTGCTTGGTATTCACTAAGGTGAAAGATGGACCTGTGCCAAGGGGGGAGGAGATATGTACAAGGAGAAGGTAGCATGGAAATAGTAATAATGGGGGAAAAGTAGGGAATAGATTGTTACTATTGAAGGTGGACAAATCTCCTGGTCCAGATGGAATACATCCAAGAGTGTTGAGGGAGTTGGTAAATGAACTTGTAGAACCACTGGTGTACCTATTCAATAGCTCACTTGAGTCGGGTGTGGTGCCACAGGACTGAAGGATGGCCCATGTGGTACTCATTCATAACAGCAGTCAAAAGGATGAATCTGGGAACTATTGACTGGTCTGCTTGACTTTGGTCATGTGCAAACTCATAGAAACTTTACTTAAGGAATGGTTGGTAAAGTATGTAGAAGAGCAGGGTCTTCATGATGCTAAACAGCATGGGTTTATGGGAGGGAGATTGTGTCATACTAATCTGATTGAATTTTTTGACAGGTCACCAAAACAGAAGATAAGGGTCAGGTAGTGGACATCCTCTACTTAGATTTTAGAAAGGCATTTGATTCTGTGCCCCCCCAAAAGGCTGATTAGAAAATTGGCAGAACTCAGGGCTGGAGAGAAAATGACAAGATGAGTGGAAAATTGGCTGGGGAATAGAACCCAAAAGATATTGGTGGCAGGAGATCTATCTAACACTAGAGAAGTCATGAGTGGAGTTCCACAGAGCTCGGTGCTAGGACAGGTGTTGTTCAATGTCTTTATTAATAATGTTGGGGATGACAATAAGAGCAGGATTTGCCTTTTTATGAATGACATCAAGCTCTGCAGGATGGTGGACTTGGCTGAAGGGATATCGGACCTCAAAAAGGATCTGAGAAAGCTTGAGAGGTGGCCAGGGATTTGGCAAATTGAATTCAAAGTCAAAAAATGCAAGGTGATGCATTTGGGAGCCAAGAATCCCAAGACGGAATACTATCTGAGGGGAATCAAGTTATCTGTTACAGAACCGGAAAAGGATCTGGGTGTGATAATAGTTAGTGAACTAAAGCACTCCATGTAGTGTAGGATAGTAGATGCTAAGATGAACCAGGTGTTGGGGTGCATTGGTAGGGGGATTAGAACTAGGTGAAAGGAGATCATTCTGCCCTTGTATAGGTCACTGGTGAGGCATCATACAGAGTACGGAGTACAGTTCTGGTGATCTTACCTTAAAAAATACATTATCTTACTGTAGAAGGTACGAGGGGGCAACAACGATGACTGCAGGTCAGTAAGGGAAAACATATGATGAGAGGTTAAGAGACATAAACGTACTCACTGGATGAGAAGAGGGAGAGAGGGATATGATAGAGACTTTCAAATACTTAAATGGAGTAAACAGAGAGGATAAGAAGGCTCTCTTCAGGCTAAGTTGAAACAATAATACAAGGGGGAATTGTCTCAAACAGGAACTCTCATCTTCAGGATTTCTTAATGTCTGAAAGCCCATAAAAAGCTATTTTGAGTGAGCTATTGTGTTTTACCTGTTAGTTTTAGCATTCCAGAGTTATTCCTATACTGTATAAATCAACCTGTAATTAAGGATTGGTGCAGTCTTGTGTTTTAGGCTTCTGACAGGCAATGACGTCATAGAATCTTGACCCTACTTTGACTGCAGGTAATCCAATAGGTTAAATAGGAAGTTAACTATTTTACTGAGTGTGTTTAAGGTGTTCGTACAACACTTTTAACTTTATCATGTAACCCGCTTGTTACCTGGGGTTACTAGAATCCCAGTAAGACCTAGTGGTAGGCAGGGAAGGCAGCTTGTGAAACTCCAGTTAAATGGGTTTCACACTGTCTAACTCTGTTCTCAGTCTCAGCTGAGACTGAGGGATGACATCACCAACAGAACTATCGCAGCTGCATGAGCCACATTGGAATCTGCAGCATGGGAGTTAGTTAGAACGTTGGGAGGTTTTGAAGTCAGTGTCTTCAGTCAGTCTTCAGTGAGTTAGTGCGAAGTTGGGAGCTTGCTGAGAAAGCAGCTCAGTGAAGGCTCTAGGAGCCTCAGCCCTGACAGAGGGCTACTTTTAAGTAGTAGGGTGTGTGTCTGCATCTTAAAGAGAGACACAGAAGATAACTGAAGTGGTGGAGACCGCTGTTTTCTGGTCTCGGTGCCCCCTTCCTTCGGGGTGGGGCAGGAAAGGGTTCCCTGCAGATTCCTGGGGCAATCCCCTAGTTCTGCTTGTGGAGAAAAAGCTGCCTGTTTGTTCCAGAGTTTATTTGGGAGAACAAGAAGATTTGTGAGTCACCTGTGGGGCACCTGCAACGTGAAGGTGAGTGTCTGCTCTTGCTAGAAGGGCCTATGTTTTTCATCCTGGGACTTGTGTGACAATATGGGGAATGAACTACTAAATATTGGGAAGCCTAGAGTAATGGGCTAAGCAAAGTAAAAGCAGGTTCAAGTCCAGAGCTTGCTGGGATGCAAATGTTGTGTAGAGGAGATGTGACAGACGTCTACCCATAATCTGCATTTGAAAGTTCAGTAAAGGAATTGTTCAGTTTCCAGAGAAATGGCCGGGTATGGGCTGTGGGAGCTGGAGGTGGGTGGTCCCCCATCTTTAGTGATCAGGTCCACCTCTACGGATTTCTTCTGTGGATTTCTACTTTGCCTCAGGCACTTGGCCAGTGATGAGGGAAGTACCCAGATGTGGGATTGTAAGGAAAATTCTCTCTAGGAGTTGAAGACTCTAGTGTGGTTTGGGGAGCCACAACAGGATAATTGGTTCATTCCTCCAATGGACCGCGAACAGGATAATTGGTTCATTCCTCAAATGGACCGAGGATCAAGTGGCTGGCGGGGGAGCCAGGTCAGTGGGGAAAACCCAAGTGGTATACAAGTCGGGCTGTGCACCCAAAGCTGCGTGCAAGTCCGGGCTGTGTGCCTGGTGGGTTTAGAGCCTGTAGGGCTGGAAATAGTGATAGTGTTCTGTTGTCTCTAATCTGCATTACCAGGAAATGTAGCCCCATAGCGGTCCGTCTATGCTTTGTTTGTTCAGCTTGGATGTGAATAAAAGCCACACTGAAGAATCCCATTCCTGGTACTGGACATTACAGTTATTGCTTCCTGTATTTGGATTTACTTTGGTGTCCCTGCTCAGAGTAGCCAAACCTAGGTCCCCTGTGCCGAGTAACCTCATCCTCCCCGAACCCAGTCCCCACCAGGTACTGCTGTCAGCTTCAACAGCATGCCACCTGTTGTTTTGGCAAAAAGGTAGGGGTGAGGGGTTACAATATTAACTGTTCTGTATATGCAATATCACCTTTACATTTCAAAGTGCTAGTAAAAATATGCCAACAGAATTTTGATGTTACTGTATGTTTGAAAATACTATTACTATTCAGTTCAGAATATTTCAGTAAGAATATATCATACTTTTAACTTTATCAAAAGAAATAAAACACTGTTTTTATAACACATATTAAGTTATGCATGTTTTAACACTGTTGTCCATCTCTGTTTTTTTGCAATTAATAAACAAATAATTGTGGCCTACCTTTTTAAGTCAAATCTGGACAGAAATAAAATAAAATTTGCAGAATCATAAATGTTTACGTATTTTTTTTGTTACAATGTTTGTCCAGGAAAGAAACACAGAGCTGAAACGTACTTCTGAATGTGTTTTGGCAGCTTAGAGAGGTTAAGTGATTAACTTAGGGTCACACAATATGTAAACAGAACACGTTGGAATCAAAACCAGTTCTGCTGGATGAAGCAACCTTGTTTACAGCTCACTGCTCAAACCTGGGCTGGCAGTATATTTATTGTTATGGATTTGATGAAATACTGATTTTGATTCCGTGTCCTCACCAGGCTATCACTATTGATGTCGCACATTTGTTCCTGTTTACCTTCTGTAAAGTACTATTTTACTCTGGATTTTTGGAATGCCTCTATTCCCTTGGTCACTCCTGAAAAAGGGATATGTCTGTCCCAGTGAGCCCACCCGGTCATCAAAATTCAAAAAGATAAATAAATAAGTATAGCCCAGAGGTTAGAGTAACAAGCTGTGAATGAGCTTGGTACATCCAGCAGACAGACCTGGGACTGATTCCTGCAACCTCAACTTGCATACTGTGTGACTCTGAGCAAATCACTTAACCTCCCCAGTGCTCATGGGCTGCCCCTGAAAACAGGCACTGGTGCCTAGTGGGCCTTACCCAGTTACCAATAAATAAATAAATAGCGCCAGCTAGTCATCAAAAACTATGCATTTCAAAGCTAGCTCTATGGTACCAGGTATGGGACCCCACATCAGGATTTCTAGACCCTTGCTGTGTTCAAGTCAATACAAATTTCTGGAGCTGCCAAAGCACCACCTTCTAACTTTCTTTTTCCATCACCTCTCTTACAGCCTGTTCTCCTACAATCATAGGTTTTGGGTGTGAACTCAGGTCTACAAGATGCAAATGTGGCCCCGTATCTACTGGCCGGTCACCACAGGGCCAGCCATGAAATGTGTAGTCTGTGATGATCAGCTGACAGTATAGCCTAGAGGTTAAAGCAAAAAGCTGTGAAAAAGCTTTGTTCATCCAGCAGAACAGGTTTTGATTTCAACATGCTCTACATGCATATTGTGTGACCCAGAGCTCCCTGTTATCCTAATACACACCCATGAATTAACTGTAGCTCAGTGAGCCTTTTCTGGACAAAAGTAGTGAAAACAATCTGAGCATTTGTTATAGTCCTGCACATATTGTTCTCTTCTATCCAGATTTGACTTGAAAAGAAACCAAAAATAGGACAAAATTACTTATCTATTAATTGCAAAAACACAGACTGACAACAGTGTCGAAACATGCATAACTTGAAAATGTGTTATTGAAAGAGTATTTTAATTCTTTGCATAATTTATTTATTTGTTTATTTATTTATTTAGTTTAACATTCGGATAACACCTTTGAGCAGAAGTGCTCTTTTCCAAAGACTCCACATCAGTATAGAACAACGAACAAGAATACACATCATACATTCATCAGCTCAAGTGGAGTCCGGTCTGCTACAGACATTAGGGTTACAAAACAAAGGTACTGCAGCAGAGAAATCAGTCAGATGACAAGTGTGGAGCAGTATAATCCAAAAGAGTATTTAGTCATTTAAAACAACAACAGGCAGATTGCATTGTGAGTTATTTTTAAAGGAATTCTTAAAGTGTAACTTTAGGGAGACCCACACGGGAATTGGGCAGTTTAGATAGCAAATGAGCATCTATCCTGACTTGTTTTATGAAAGGGGACTTTAATGGCTTGTCTGATCATACTGCTAGTGGAGTAGTTGCTGACTGGGCAGAAGAGGTTGCAGGTTACAGCGGAGGTGAGGCCCAGAAGGGCGTTTTTTTTTTTTTTTTTGCCATCAAACAAGACTGATATTTTAACCTGTCCTGTAGAGGAAACCAGTTGGTAAGCACATACAGGGAGCAAGAATGAGTGAGTCTATCAGTCCCACTTGCAAAATGACCAGCTTTGATGAGAGTCATTCTTACCCAGTCTAGGACTGATTCACAGGCAGTGCCATATTATCAGGAGACCATAGTCAATGAGTGAGAGGACTGTACTGGAAACAGCCAGGCATCTAGTCTAAGCACTAAGGTTTAATCGCTGCCGGAAGAGCGCTCCTAGTTTTCCATTGGCCAGATTTGCAATGTTGTATTAAAAGCATAACAGTTTCTTATGGAAGTACTTTGGATTGAATTTTAACATATCAGTACCAGCATTCTACTGGATTATTTTTACTAACAGTTTGAAATGTAAAGGTGATAACTCACTAATTTCAATGCACATACAAAACAATTGCTGTAAATGTAGAAAGTGTTGTAAAAACACCTTAAAACACACTTAATAAAACAGACAACTTCCTATTTAACCTATTGGATTATCTGCAATCAAAGCAGGGCCATGCCTGTGGGGACATCATTGCATGTCAGAAGCCTAAAACACATGGCTGCCCCTAGCCCTTAATTACTTATGAATAACACTGGACTGCTAAGAGTTCCAGGAAAGCACAATAGCTCACTCAAATTAGCTTTTTATGGGCCTTTAGACATTATGCAATCCTGAATATGAGAATTCCTCTTTAAATTGGAAGGCAGAATGTTTAGAAGGGAATTTAAAAAGCAATTCTTCCCCGAGAGTGTTGTGCACAGCTGGAATGCACTGCTGGAAGAAGTGGTCTCATTGACAACAGTCGGCAGCTTAATAAATGTGGTGGTATAGACATAAGAGGAAAGTAAAAAATATGAGAGTGGTGGGTAGAAAGGCTGGGAGGATTGAGGGGGTGCTGGGTCAATAGTTCAAGCTATGGACCAATTATGAGCAGATTGGATGGACCAAATGGCCTTTTTGTGCTGACTAATCTGTATGTATGTATAAATGTATGTTCGGTGGATTTGGAAGTGCCTTTAAGTAAGAAATTAACTGGAACCCAGAACCTTTCTGGGTCAGACAGATTCTTGTCTTGCAATTGAGCAAGATAGGATTTCCTGGCACCTTTTATCTATTTTTTAAAAGTATTCCTAAACTCCCTATACTTGAGCTAATCCACCATTAGGCCAGAGGACTTGAAGAGCCCCCATGCCTTGTCCCTAAGTTTTAAGCATTTTCTCAGCTCAGGAGAAAGCTGTTTGGAATGTTGGTCCTTGACCCTTATCTGTTTAAAAGGGGCATGGAGATAAGCTGCAGATAGAACGTTATTGATAAAGAAGTCAAGTGCAGAACCAGTATTGGGCAATACTTTTATTGTGGCCCAATTGATGCCAGAAAGAAGGACAGATCGAATTTAGAAAAATCTTAGGCCACAAATATCTTGGGTGGGGGATGGGGGGGCACTGTTCTTCCATATGCAGAAAATCAGGGAATGGTCGCTCAGGGCACCTGAAAAACTCCCAGCTGCTCGTATTCTAAGAGGATTAGTGGCACGTATCAAATCCAGCAGAGTGGTTACCTGTCTTATTATTGAATCAGGTGGGTTAGGTAATAACCTGACTAAACTGGTCACCAAGAACAGTTACCTTGTGTGCAAGGTTCTTGTAGGGAGACCAGTGAATATTAAAGTCACTGAGAAGAATTAACTCTCCTAAGGAGTCTCTTGTTATTGCTTGGCAAAGAGCATCAAGTGCAGAGGAGGTTATCTTGGGAGGATTATAAACACAATCCACGTACAGTATAGTGGCTTCACTCCTCCAAGCAATATTTTTAACATGATGACCTCAGAGTTCAGATCATTTAAGGCCTAAATTACAATGCATTTCCATAAATAAATGTTGGTTCACCGTGCATAATTTACTTATTGAATTTTATTTATTCATTTCTGTTCACCGGGTAATTGTTGCAGCAACTCACTAGTGTGACCATTTAGTGTGAATTGGACACAGGAAGATGCATTCACATACAGAGACACACAGTAATATGCACACTTATCTATATACAGACACACATACGGACATGCAGTGTATACACACACACACACACACACACACACACACACACACACACCATAAGGTAAAGTGCCAAAACACCACAATTGATATAGCGTAGGGCAAATTGTGTCAGTTTGTTCTACACAAATTCATACTGTTTGGTGAATTTTGCCACATGAATTGCTGCAATTTGCCACTTTGTAGTGAATTTTTACCACAGTTTCTATCAAAAACTCACAACAAAGTGTGAACTGCAACAATTTATGTAATAAAATTTGACACAAAGTGAGAATGTGCATAGTGTGCACTACGCAAATACTCAGTGTAGTGCATAGCAACAACATTCATTGCAGTTCACATTTAAACTATTTTTATGTACAGGAGCATAGAAGTACACTTAAGACTAATAGGTCAACGCCATAGATGGGGAAGGTGTGTGACTAAAACCATATAAGGGTCATAACAAAGTTGTTTCCAGGGGCGTGGCCTGTGTGGAGACATGGCAGCAGCATAATTCCACAGCTCCATCCCTTTCTAGGCTTTATCGGTGAACATCCAATGTGATCCCCATACCTGATCAGCCCTGAGGATAGGTCTCTAACCATCTACTTCCCCTGACTGCCTAACTGCCATTTGTGCCTCAGATTCAGCTGTCTAACTTGAATTGTGGCCCCAGTTGGCCAGCCAGCCAGCAAGCCCCCTATGAGACTCTAGGCCCTGATGCGATCTGCCTGCATCTCCCGCTCGGGAACAGTGGCATTGGCCTACTTCAAGCATCCAGCAACAGTGCTCTGGAGCACCACTTGTGGCTCCCTAGTTACAAGCTTTGACCGTGACTGACCTGCGGACCAGTGGCATGGCCAACTCGGTACCTCCACGAACTCTCACTCTCTCTCGCGCTCTCTCTCTCGCTCTCTCGCGCTCTCTCTCTCGCTCTCTCGCGCTCTCTCTCTCGCTCTCTCGCGCTCTCTCTCTCTCTCTCTCTCTCTCTCTCTCTCTATCTCTCCTTGAGCCTGCCTCAGACTCCCCCACTGCAACCTCACTCGGGGGACCCATTGGTCTACATTATCCAAATGCTAGAAACATTACTCAGCAGAGTCGATGGTATTTCTAATGCTCTTACAATGACCGTGGCTGATGTTCGTAAGCTAGAGGATCAAGCAAATGTGCTGGAACAACGTGCAGACAGGCTAGAAGACCAACATGAGCAGTCTGGAGGCATTTATAGGACCATGAATGCAAGCTGGCCAAACTGTGGGAAAGGGCTGAGGACCAGGAGAACTGGGGACACCGTAATAAATCTGGATACTTGGTGTCCCTGAGAGTGTAGAGGGTCCCAATATGGAGAGATTTCTTAATGAATGGCTGCCTGAAGTGCTGGGGGACAGATGGAAAGGTTCAGTAGACGTAGAAAGAGCATACCACTTAACTATAAAAACTGACCCCCACACCTCTCCCCCTCGGCCCATAATTGCATATCTACTACGGTAGTCTACCAAAGAAAAACTTTTGAGAGCAACCAAGGACTTGTGGGACATTGTATGGAAGGGGTCCCCAATTTTGTTTTTTTCAAGATTACTCTCACTCTCACGAGGTGGCGATGAGAAGAAAGGCCTTTGTGCCCATTAAAAAAGTACTGCTGGCATATGGCTACAAATACCAAATGAGAAGACTCACCTCCCTGTACATGGTCAAAGAAGGTAGGGAAATCCTGGCACAGTCCCAAACAGAGGTGGAAAGCTGGTAGGTGAAATATGGGCCTGATGTGGTGCTGTCAACTACATCCCCCAGAAGCATATGGGCTCTGAGTGCAGATCAGATGAGGAGGAACCAAAATTCTGAGACGCAGCTTCCAGGGGATGCAGTTCAGGGACTGAAAGCGCAACCATTTTCTTGGCCACCCAGCTCCAGTTTGAGAGTCAGATCGAAGTTCCCAGACCCACAGTCTTGAAGCAGTGAATCCCCCCAGCCGAAGTCCACCTCACCTCCCACGCCTCCCCACCAGACATCTGTGGTTCGAATAAGCAGACCCAGACTGCGCTCTCGCAGCTGAGGGAGGACCAATATGTGGCATGTAGAAGACTCCCCCCCCCCCAGCCAAGCTGATGAAAGGAGACTCCAGCTCTGATGAAGGAGATGGGCAAAAGTCAGTGGACATGCTAAATGAGATGGACTCTAGCCCCCCCCCTTTGGACTGGGTGGCTCAAACAGAAATAACCACAGCCACTACAGATGACTCTCTGTTACCAGTCATGCGGGGCCTTCTGACCTTTGCTGCAGCAGTATCACAGGGACTTCCGCAGAGATCATCCCAGAGTACACCTCCCACCAATGCTTCCTCACCTGGACCAGATTGATGATCCGTATAGACTGTTTTATGGACTTTCTGGCAGTAAACTGTTTGAATACAGTGTTTGACTACTTAATTTTTGTTGGAGATACTTGGGTTCAAGGTCTACCCAGGAGATATCTGCAGTTCTCCCCTCCACCGCCGGGTGGGTAGAGTTACCCTGCCCAGCTAACAGGGTGATGAACGCTTGTTGGTCTTAGGCTCATACCCCTCTAGTGCCCTTTCCCACTGCCTTTTTATGGAGGGGGCTACTTACAACTGGGGCTTACCCTTGGTAACTCCTCCTCAGTTGTAGCCTACAGACATATACTACTTGTGTATTGGCACTTTGCCGGCCCAGGATGGGGTTGGACGACCCCCTGGTTGTCCCTCTGATATTCCTTTCCTTGTAATCTTTGTGTGCATCATAGCTTAAATCCCGAAACAGCTTGGGAGACAGATTTATGGTGCTATGGCCTGCTGTCCAGGCCATCCCACCCCTAGTACCCTCACTCAGTATCTCCCTATTGTGACATCCCAACCAGAAGAGCCCAACCACCACTACTCTGTTCAGCTGGGCTCTTTCAGCTTTTGCATATGGAAGTCAGCTCCCCTCCTCCTCATCCCCATTACCCCTAACCTACATAACCCCCTTCTAGTCCCTCCCCTTTTTGCTTCCCTGATCCCCTAGGATCACACTCCAGAGGAACTGGACCTGGGTATGGAAGGACCCCATCACTGGTGTTCTTCTCACTACCCCTCTTGGGTGTTGTGAGCTAGCATTGCTCGGGCGTACCATCCATGTTGATATGGCTCTAAACGTGCTTATCTCCTCACCCTTAGTGGTTACACCAGTTATATCCACAGGTATAACCTGCCACTGTTTCCATTGATAGTTGTCAGTTGATTATTTCTTGTTGTTTCTGTTTTATCAACTCTGATCTGTATTTTTGCTTTTCTCACTCATAGCTTACTCCATGACCAGTTTGGAAAATTTCTGAGTGCATTGCCAACCCTTTGCTACAGCTCCTTCCAGAGCCTTTAGTGTACGTGGGTAGGGGCCCTCATTGAGTGGATGCCACTCAACTTGGGGTACCTATAATTTCCTTTGTTGACTGACCATCCCCAGGTAGGTAAAGTTCCCTGCTTTTGATAGCTGCACTATGGCTGGGGCACCCTCTACGAGCATAAGGTAGATCTCTTGGACTGTCAAGGGTTTAAACCATCCAATGAAGCACACAAAGGTACTGCAGCACCTCCGCTCCCTTCATGCTGACATCACCCTCATCCAGGAGACCCATCTCACTGCCAAGATGGTAACATGGCTCCAGAAGATGTGGGTGTGCAGGGTTTTGGTTATCTCTGCCCCAAACAAAACTAGAGGAGTGGCTATCCTACTACACAAAGCCTGCCCCTGGACTGTTGAGGAAGTCCAAACCGACAAACGGGGCAATGGGTGATAGCCTAACTTTCCTAGCAAGGGGACAGGGTTGTAATTGCTAACATATAATGGCCCAACACCGACTCAGTGGACCTGCTACTTGAACTAGGCCAGGCCCTTACCTCTATCACAAGGGACCATTCCAACTTGCCCATCATTATGGGGAGTGACTTCAATCTTGTCCTGGACATCTTCCTAGACAAAACCAAACCCACCCCCCAGGCTCACCCCAAGGCAAGAGCTGCATTACAGGAACTCCTGGATGAATGGGGACTCATGGATCCCTGGAGACGGGACCACCCTAGTGGAAGGGATTACATCTTCTTTTCCCCTGTCCATGCCTCCTTCCACTGCCTTGACTTCTGGCAGGCCAATGGCAAGGCCCTGCCAGGAATAGGTGATACCAAAGTAGGGAACATCCTCATCTCAGATCATGCTCCCATCCTTTTCCACTATTTCCCTGCAGGACAGGGGCCAGCCAGCACTAGGTAGCGCTGTAACCCCCTGTTCCTACAGGACCAGGAGTTTCAGAAAATGATTAGGGATGAAGCCAAGGCCTACTTTCAACAAAATGCAGACGGGGAAGTTAAGGCTAGCACTGTATGAGAGGCATTCAAGGCTGTATTGAGGGGTAGGATCATCTCATTCACAGCCACTAAGAATAAGGCAAGGAAAGCCAAACTCTCCAAATTACAGGCGGAGCTTACCACTTTGAAGGCTAGATTTAAAGCCTCTCCACTAGCTCACGATGATCACCCCTGGTTGTGTCAATCACAGAACTCAAATATCAAATCAATACCCTTCTCCAGAGGAAGGCCGAATGGCATCTTCTCCAAGCGAAGCACACCTTCTGAGAGGGGGGCGGAAAGGGTGGTAAGCTTTTGGCTTACCAACTCCTAAAACAGCAAGCTGCCTCCCGTATAAATGCCCTGAGAGACCTCATGGGCTCAATTGTCTCAGATACCCAAGGAGTAAACCGAGTCATGTCCCATTACTATCAGACAATCTATCAGTCCCAGGCATCACTGACGAATGATGACCTGTCCTGGGTGCTCCGAGGATTCTGCGCCTCAGATGACATTCCAACCCTTTCCCCTGAGTCTGTGGAAGTCTTGGAGCAGCCCTTTACTCTCCAGTAACTGCATGCAGCTCTCCTCCAAATGGCCAAAGGGAAAGCCCCGAGTCCTGATGGGATGAGTGTGGAGCTGTACCAGGTGATGATTGAGGAAATTTCTTCCCCACTCCTCTCCACCTTACAAGAGTCACATGCTCCTGGTACCCTCCCTCCCTTCATGAGGGAGGCACTGGTAATGTTACTACTGAAAAAATCCAGTGACCCCTTAGACTGTGCCAACTTCCACCCAATTTTACTCCTGTAAATGGTCACAAAAATCGCAGCAAAAATTCTGTCCACACGGATGATGTTGGCCCTCCCAACTATTATTCACCCCTCCCAGGCGGGCTTCACCAGGGGGAAATCAGGGGTAGACAACATTAGGCAAGTCCTGAACCTTAAATGGCTGGCTCTACATTCCTCTGAACTGGCTACAGCCTAGGTGGCTGACTTTTCCAAGGCCTTCGATTCCCTGGAATGGGGGTACCTACACGAGATACTTCAGATTTATGGTGTTGGACCTTACTTCCGGGGTTGGGTCTCTACCTCATACAATGCATCACTTGCTAGGATTTTGACAAATTAAAATATTTCTCCCCCCTTCCAGTTACACCAAGGCATCTGGCAGGGCTGCCCCCTTTCCCCTTTGCTCTTTCTGGTAGCATTAGACCCCCTGGTTCGGAAGCTCATACACATGAAGGACGTCCCAGGCATCATAGTTCGAGACCAAACCTACCTTGTGAATACCTATGCAGATGACCTCCTACTCACCATCTCCCAACCTAGCCTGTCACTCCCAAAGGCCCTGGGCATCCTACAGGAATTTGCGCTACTTTCTGGCCTGACAGTAAACCAGAAGTAAACTATCTTAGCCCAACTCAATAACTTCTGTTCCAAAGACTGTTTGGCTGGCACTGACATTGCCTGAGCTCCAGACAACTTTTCGTATCTGAGGGTAACTATCCCTATAAGGTGGTGAGACCTGGAAGTTGTCAATTTCTCCCCCTTTCTTACCTCCCTATCGGCAGAGGCAGACCGATGGCATAAGCTCCGCTTATCCCTTCACAGTAAAGTAGAAGCTGTGCATATGTTCTTCCTCCCGAAGTTCTCATACCTGTTTAACAATCTCCCCATCCAGCTATCCCCTAAGCGTTTTCATACAATAGATAAGACAGTATTCCTGCTACTTTGGGAGGGGAAAGCCCCTAGATGTACCAAGGCAAAAATGCGTACCCACTGGTCCTATGGAGGTATGGGACTCCCATGCTTTCAGCATTATCAGTCAGCCTTCATAACTGCCCAGGCATTGAAGTGGTTTGTCCCTTCCCCTTCTCCTCCCCCAGGCAGATATGGAGAGGAGACTCATGTCAAGTACACCGCTATGATCACTGCTTCACCCTGCCTTTTCTAGAATCAAATGCCCCACACCGGCCATGACAGAGACGGTGTGTGCGTGGAGGAACTGTATGGCTCTCTCTCTCACACTCTGAGCAGGGCCCATGATCCCCCAGTATGGTATACTCCACTTTGGAATAACAAGCTCCAGTGTGTAGGTGGGAATCCGATCCACTGGGAAAACTGGGCTTCCAGCAGGATTAAGGTCCTACAGGACCTCTCTATTCCAGATACAGTAGACCTGATGTCCTGTGAACAACTCCAGGCACAGTATTCCCTCCCAACTAGAGATTTTTGGAAATTCCTACAAATCCATAGTGTAGTCTCCAAACTGTGGACTCAGGTGACTGAGGACTCTCGCTGGGAATAGCTCAGTTGGCTACATAGGTTGGCCTCTCAAAAAGGCATCACAGGTGGCTTCTATAGGACCCTAAGTGAAGCCAAACCTGACCCCACTAAAACAAGTAGGAAACATTGGGAGACCGAACTTGGGATCACCCTGCCTGCTGACACATGGAAGCAGTATTTAAGGTTTGCCCACATGGCCTACAGGGACACCAAGCGCCAAACTATCCAGCAGAAAATCCTACTGCGATGGTACAGAACCCCAGTGGCCTTACACCATATGGGCCTTCTCAACTACTCTTCCTGTTGGAGATGCAATCAACCATCCACTCTTCTTCATATCCTCAGCCAGTGTCCGAAGATTATTCCCTTCTGGGACATGGTGCTTACCAAATGTTCTAGAGTAGCAGGACAACCCATTTCACACTTGAATACAATGCTGCTGCTGGGTGACCCCACCTCACTAATCATGCTGCCTCCCTCTCTTAAAAATGGGCCTTAGTGGCTATCCTGGAAGCCAAGCGTGCTGTCCTGATGCACTGGAGAAAGCCCAATCCCCCCCTCTTCCAGCATGGAGGTCAGCCCTAGCACAGACAGCCACCTTGGAGAGGATATCATATTCCCATCTTGACCACCTTAACAAATACCAAAATAAGTGGGGTGCATACTTACAATCACACTTGTGCACAGTACTACCCCCTCCTCCAGCTAATCCACCAATATAGGTCCCCTACTTATCTATGAACCCCTCTGAATCACCCTTTACCTATCTGGAAGTACCTGTAGCAAAATATCAGCTAAAGTGTTTCACCTCTTGGATAACTATCCTAATATCATCTCACATTATTTTATGAGTTTGATACCATTGATGTTTAACTAAGTAGCTTATGCTAGTTCATAACTTTACTACTTACC
This sequence comes from Neoceratodus forsteri, assembly GCA_016271365.2. Lineage (NCBI taxonomy): Eukaryota > Metazoa > Chordata > Ceratodontiformes > Ceratodontidae > Neoceratodus > Neoceratodus forsteri. The sequence goes on from CM057455.1 coordinate 1,510,170,069, forward strand.
GTAGACTTATACTCTTACTCGATCTTATGTGCTACAAGCATGTTGCTACTGTATTGCAAAGAGTTTTCTCTTTTCTGTATCTGTTATACCTGCCTAAGCCTTGGTTTTATCAATGCCGAAGCATGCAACTTGAAAAATCAATAAACTTTGATATGATAAAAAAAAATAACAAAGTTGTTTCCAGTCAGGTTTGTGGACCCAAAATGGAGCATATAGCATAGTACAGTGATCTGTAGCATATCCAGAGCCAAGCAATGGTAAAGAAATAAAGTTGTTGTACTAGTGTATTTTAATACCTCTACCATGACTGATCTTGTGGTTGTAAGAGTGGTCTCACATGCATTCTAAGTATATGAGAACCAGGAGTCAAAGGTGAGTGGTTCTGATACCATGTAAATGTGAGACCACTCTTACAGCCTTAAGAGTGGTCTCAGTTGTGGTATTAATATATTATTGCTCAAGTTCAATCAGTAATACATAAGTATATCTGTGTCTTGCCTGTTATATTGTCTTTACGTTAGTGTTTATTACCTATGTAATTGCTTCCTATATATGCTGATATACTGTTCTTCCTCTAATTATTGTCTAACATGCTAACTGTGTTGTTACCCTTACTCCTCTACCAAGTTAATACTGTATTCATTGTTGTACTGTGCTCTGTATGCTTACTGATGTTGTTATCTCCTGGGTCATACCTGAAAAAGGCAGCTTCTGCCTAGTGTTCCTACCCGGTTAACAAAAACTAAATAAATAAATGTTTTTTTAAAAACCTTACACAGCTGGACCAGTGGCATGGTAGTAGCACTACCACCCATCACACTGGCGACCCCAGATCAGAAGCTATCTTGTGTAACTGGGGGCTGGTCCATGGGGAGAGGATAGAGCATCTGATGGAATGCTCTTTTCTCCTGGGGAGGAAGGGCTGCGGGCTCTGCTGCATGACTGCCACCAGTTGGAGGCCAGGTGATAGGAAGGTTAGGGAGCAACATAGAAGGGATGGAGCTGTGGGGCTTCAGCAGCATGTGTGCCTATACACATATGCACTGACGTGTGAAACCCAGCAATGGGGAGGGAGAAAATAAGGTGGAAAATCATGGAGAATCTCTTCATGAAGTCCTACCTGAGCAATCATGGTCCACTCTACTTTCAAGGCCAGGGGCACTCTGAGTATGTATGCCCGGTGGGGATGGCCCTCCCCCCTGGCCCTACCATGGGGGGGTATTCTGCGGGGGACTAGCCCCATACTGGCAGAAGTCAGGATGGTGGTGGCTCACGGGGACAGGGATGATAGCCACCTATTCTGCATGGGAGGATAAAATCCTTTATGGAAAAAACCTTACCTAAATGTGCCCATGCCCAGGGCTGCTGCACATGGGGCACACTTGACAGAATAAGTGTGTCTCACGTGCAGAGGAAAGGAGTACTCCAATAGGTCAGGAGTGCCTCCTTAATCTGTAATTGTTTTTGTGCCACTTCCCTGAATGACAGTTGTCCTTATTTTCATGGACAAACAAGGTTGTCCATGGACATCCATGGCCATGTCTATCTCCATTCTATCCCTGACATTGGTCCATCATAACTTCATCCATACTTTGCCCATGATTCATGGACAAAATTGGTCATGGTAGATGCACAAATGTCTGGAAAAAACACAACTGAGAGACACTAATAGAAAGAACTGAATAAACTGTCAATTTGATATATGATAAACAAATGTCTGACAAAATACCATTTTAAATTACTTCCGGTAGCAAGCATGATTGCTCAGGATCTGAATATGTGTTTGTGCCAATACTTGTAAGTGGATAATGGTTTTCAGTTATAATACTAATTAAATGTATTCGCTTTCTGTCCTATTTAGTATTACTATATATCATAGATGGTATCATGGTTTAAATATCAACATTGGGCCTGATTCGCTAATGACCTGAGAATGACGTAAGCCCCAGTTGCACAGAACATATGGTGCACAGGGCTTGCAGCATTCCCTGGTCTAGCTTGTGGCAATCTCAGGTACCCTTTTTACTGGGCTTGCTCCAAATATTTGGCACAAGCTGCCTTAAAGCAGAAAAGAGTTGGAAATGCACCCAATGTTCCTGACCGGGGTGCAGTTTGCAGGAAAGATTTCAGTGCAGCTGTGCTGACCACCAGGCTTGATGTAGGGCTTGGTGCAAGCCCTGAAGTACCCTTTATGAGTCCGGGCCATTGTCTTTATCACATTAGTAGATCCATCATTCAGACTATTAATGGCATAGAGTATACAGTGAAACCAAATAGGTAATGGATCGGGCAGCGGGTAATCAAAAAAATAGACATTTTTCAGATAGCCTGTGGGGTCCTGGGACTCTTCCGTCTTACAATCTGGCATTACAGGCAGCCTGTGGGGTCCACACAGCAGACAGGAGAACATGACACCGGCCTGACAATCCAATTGGTGAGTGCTGGTGTCTGAGCTCCCTATTTGCTGTGTGAGCACACAGACTACATCCAGAGCTTGAAAGGAGAGGGAGCAATCATGGCGAAAAACTTTACATTAAAAAGAAAAACACCAAGCATAACAGTTAAAACTTAACATTGAAAAGAAAAACAAACACCAAGCACAACAGTCCACCAAAAAAGGAAGCTAGGAGCAAGAGAACTTGGGGACTGAAGGGGGAAATCAGAGGATCGTGTGACTTGATGATTGGGAGAGAAGGAGAAGAGGGGCGCTCATTGCTGGCAGCAGTTGTGAAAGTCATTCAGGCTCTATACATTGTGTGTTGTTTGGTGCCCCGAGCCCTTTTCTGACATAGCACTACTCTGTGTGTCTCAGTATAGTGAAAGCCATTTTTGGCTGTATTTAGATACTGTCTGTTAGGTGCCCCAAGCCCTGTCTGTGACATAGCTACTGTGTGTTTGTGCAGCATAGAGAAAGCAATTTAGGTTGTATTACACACACTGTCTGTTAGGTGCCCTGAGCCCTGTCTGTGACATTTAGCTACTGTGTGTGTTCCTGCAATATAGTGAGAGCCATTTAGGCTGTAAAATTACACACCATCAGTGACATATAGCTACTCTGTGTGTCTCTGCAGCATAGTGAAAGCCATTTATGCTTTATTAGGCACCCTGAGTCCTGTCTATGACATATAACTACTTTGTGTGTGTCTCTGCATTATAGTGAAGCCATTTTACCTGTATTGCACACTGTCTGTTAGGTCCCCAAGCCTTGTCTGTGACATATAGCTGCTCTGTGTGTCTCCGAAGTATAGTGAGACATTTATTTATTTATTTGTTTGTTTATTGATTGCAATTTTCACCAGAAAGGCACACTGAACAACAAGTTGCTCATCTCCAGGTGTGACCTGGGGGGAGAGGGGTACAATTGGATGAAGAATTAGACATACAGTTTACCATTTAACATATCCAAGAAATTAAACATTCAATTACATTTGTAACAAGACATACAGTTAAAAAATATCATAAATAATCATACAATCACATTTGTGACATAACATACAGTTAAATATATCATACCTGTGGCATATTCATTTAATTACAAGTGGCATATCTGAGGAACATAGTACAGAAATTTAATGTAGCCTTGGAGCCAACTCCTTGCAGGAATGGATCACAGTTAAGAGGCAGATCATTTAGCAATTATTGAATGAATGAGGTGCAGTGAGGGGACATCAAGAAGGGTAGAGGGGTAGACAGGGGAAACCAACTGGGGAAGGAGAGGATAATGATAGGGGGAACATTATGGGAGCAAAGTGAGCAAAAAAATCAGCTGCGAGGAGTAAGTTAACACAGGGCTAGTGCAATCTGGGAGCACCTCAGACAGAACAAAAAGTGCAAGTTATTAGCTTAAGTGAGCTAATTCATTTGTTTAAGTGCAGGGGTGTAGAGAGGGGGGCAGAAGAGAGGTGCAGTTAAGGGATAGGGTAGGGATGGACAAGTCTTACCTGGAACTGGCCTCTTCAGAGTACGGAGATCACTGCCAGTGACGGAATGAGGTGAGGACTTAGAATAAGGGGCAGGAGTAGGTAAGGACAAGTTGTGTAGACATAGTAGAGGGAATGGTAAAGGGAAGAAGGAGAAGGAGGGTTGGAAGAAACTTGCCTAAGACTAGGCCTCTTCAGGATGCTGAGAACCCTGCCAGAGAACAGTCAGGCAAGGACGAGTAGAAAGGATGCAGGGAAAAGGGAGGAAAGAAGAATCATTTCTCAATGCTGGACCCCTCCAGGATGCTGAGAACCCCACCAGGGGGCAGAACTAGGTGCGGACATTTTGGGCAGAGGGAATGGGGGGACAGAAGAGGAAAAGAAAAAAAGGAGGGAAGGAAGAAACTTACCTGAGAGTAGACATCGCCTGGGTGCTAAGAATCCCGACAGAGGGCAGATTTAGGTGAGGATAAGTTGGGTAGAAAGGAGGGGGGAGTAGAGGGGAAGGAGGAGGCTTGCCCATTGCTAGACCCCTCCAGGATGCTGAGAACCCTGTCAGAGGTCAAAACTAAGCAGGACAAGTTGGTAATGGAAGAAGGTTAGGGGTAGGAGTGAGGGGGTAAGTGGTGAAGGGAGAGGAGAATGTGCTGAGAAGCAGGCTCGGGGAAGGAAGGTTTAATAGGGGATGTGAGTCATGGAGAGAAGCAGAGGTATATGAGGACAGTTAAGGAGGGTTAAAGCAGGAGCAGTTAGATGAGAGAAATTTGTGTAAGGCAGAGGCAAGGGAGTTGGAGGAAGAGGAGGCTGTATTACACTGTCTGTTAGGTGCTCTGAGCCCTATCTGTGAGATAGCTACTCAGTGTGTCTCTGCAGTATAGTAAAAGCCATTTAGGCTGTATAATCACACACTGTCTGTTAGGTGCCCCAAGCCCTGTCTGTGACATATAGCTACTCTGTGACGGCATACACCCATTTAGGCTGTGCTACAGACTGTCTTTTAGATGCCCTGAGCCCTGTCTGTGACACATAGCTACTCTCTGTTTCTGCATAAAGCCATTTTGGCTATATTACACAGTGTCTGTTAGGTGCCCCGAGCCCTGTCTGTGACGTATGGCCACTCTGTGTCGCTGCATAAAGCCATTTTGGCTATATTGCTGAGTGTCTGATAGGTGTCCCAAGCCCTGTCTGTGACATATAGCTACTTTTTGTCTTTGCATAAAGCCATTTTGGCTGTATTACACACTGTCTGTTAGGTGCCCCAATCTCTGTCTGTGGCAATGCTGCTCTGTGTGTCTCTGCAGTACAGTGAAAGCCATTTTGGCTGTATTACACAGTGTCTGTTAAGTACTCTGAGCCCTGTGTGTAGAACATATGAACATATGAAATTTGCCAGCAGATAAAGGCCTAGAGGTCTATCAAGTCTGCTCGAATGTGCAGCTAGCACCCCCTATTCTGCAGCTGCCCCTCCCTTCCACCCTTCCCCTTCATTAACCCTCCCCCTTGTCCTGTCCCATCCTCATTTGAAGCAGTCCACTGTTCTACTGCATACCACTTCAGCAGGTAATGCATTCCACCCATCCACCACCCTCTCTGTAAAAAAGTGTCTCCTCATCTCCCTCCTGAACCTTCCTCGCTCCAGTCTCATATCATGGCCCCTGGTGGCCATCCCCTCCCTTACTTTGAACAGCCCCTCTGTACCCATCTTGTTTATTCCTTTCATGTATTTAAAGGTTTCAATCATGTCACCCCTGTCTCTCCTCTCCTCCAGCGAGTACATGTTCAACTCCTTCAGCCTCCTCTCGTATGATAAGTCCCCCAGCCCCTTGATCATCTTTGTCGCTCTGCACTGCACCCCCTCCAGTAACTTAATGTCCCTCTTCAGATACGGACACCCGTACTGCACGCAGTACTCCAGGTGTGGTCTAACTAATGACCTATACAGTGGCAGAATCACCTCCTCCCAGCTTGAGGATATACCCCTTGCAATACAACCCAGCATTTTATTGGCCTTTGCAGCTGCCTTCCTACATTGTGCTGAGTTGTTCATTGATCCTGTAATGAGCACACCCAGATCCTTCTCCTCCTCTGTCTGGGCTAGCTGCACTCCTCCTAGCTGGTAACTCCTCCTTGAGTTCTTCATCCCAAAATGCAGCACCTTGCACTTATTGGCATTAAAGCCCAGTTGTGACGTATAGTTACTCTGTGTCTTTGCATAAAGCTGTTTAAGTTGTATTACAGTACTATTATGTCTCCTAGGTGCCCCAAGCCCTGTCGTAGGTACAGTGTGTGTGACGTTTCTCTGTGGCATAGCAAAAGCAATGGCTGTGTCTACTATGTCTCATATTTCCCAGCCTAAGTCTACTAAAAAGAAGCACAGTACTGCTGCACATGCAACTAAAGGTACCAGGTTAAAATGTTGATGTCATTACAGCGTGGTCAAAAACTGTACTGTAAAAACAGTGACATGAAAAACAGCTACAGTGATGGTATAGCACAATTAATGTTAGTGCTATCCCTGTACCTGTTGGCCATCGGGGGAAAAGGAGAATGGATCTGCTGGGGAGTGTGCTGCTGAGCAGCTTTCATGGCATAACTGGCAGGGCACAGGCAGTGGAGGTCAGCAGAATATCTGTGGAGCAGAGTTTGAATCCTGGCCCAGGGATAATTTGCTGTTTATTTTTTTCTGGGGACATGACATTCTTTTGTTTTTTTCTCCCCCCTCCTGACTGATGTGCTGCCTGTGTCTGCCGCCAGCCTTCACTTTTTGGCCCCTGTTTTCCTATTGGGTTCCTCTCCTCTTCTCAATGATTCCCCCTCCCCATAGTTCCTCCACCATCCCTGAGTTTTCTCCCCACAGAGGTGATCATTTATAGATTGGGAAGGTGCAGTGGGTGAAGCCCCCTACAAACACACATGGTAGCCATTTGGTTTGATGTGGCACTATGGTAGTGGTCGGTGTTTTTTGTGAGCACTACCATTGTTATCTGCATTTTTTACTGCTTGACTTTTGCCCCCGCTGTTGGTGTATCTGACATTTTGACCCTGTGCTGCAACTGAAAAGGATGTGGACAATATGAATCCTAGCACTAATGAAGACAATAACGACAATAATAACATCACCAGGACTGAAACTAACCGTCCTCCTGAACCAAAAAAGCATGTTAGCAAGGAAATGATAGAGTTTTGGAAAGAACTGACAGGAGTAACTGATATAGGTAGTGGACACTTTGTCACATGCATCAGGATACTTCCAACTGCTGAAGCAGCATGCAAGGACTAGGAGGCATCCTCCTCAAATATAAGCTCAGATGCAGAGGCAGCAAATGCTGGTAAAGATGGTGGTGATAGAGGGAACTGTGAATGGGATAGCCCAGGATATATCCTACAAGATGATCATGGTACTTCCACTTCTGAATCTTGTGGCAAAGAGGTATGTACTACTTTCAATGAGGGGGTAGAAAATGGTGCTGTTGTAGGGCATGAGAGGAAAGTGCAGAAAAAAATCATATGCTAAACATAAAAATAAAATGAGCATGAATGAGAACAATTCATGTGAACAATAAAATGGCAGTGTAGAGTTTCCTTCAAGTCCCTTGACTGTACAGGAAATATGGCCAGGTACCATAATACAAAGCATAAAGGGTAAATCTTTACTGTGGAATTTATTTTATATTGACCCTGCAGACAATTCTCAAGCTGTATGCGGTCTGTGCAAAAGAAGTGTCAGTTTGGTGGCAAAGTGGGACATTTTGGAACATCAGTGATGATAAGGCATGCAAAGGCAAAATACCCAATTGAGTGGGGCAGAGCAAGAGACAGTGTGGGTGATATGGACAGTAGTGGAGGTGGAGGTGGAGGTGGCGGTGGCGGTGACCATAGCAACAGTGATCTGGAAGCGGGAACTGACATTGAATCACTTGATGTGTCCTTGCAGTCTTCCCAGACAAACATAGATTATTTTATTCTAACACCATCAAGTACTGCAAAATCCCACAGTGCTAGTACTCCACATAAAAATGCGTAAAAATTGAAATCCCCCCAAATTAAAAATATCTCCTTATTCTTGTCAACTAATATTAAAAGAAAGTGTTGTGAGAACATTAAAATTTACCCTCAAGCATCCAACATGTCAACTGTTAAATAGTGCCATTGCAGAGCTGTTGGATGATTGTCAACTCCCTTTTGCATTTGTTTCCCAAAAAGGTTTCCTCAAGTTCATGAACAGGATTGAACCACAGTACACCATTTTCTGTCAACCATATTTCTCAAAAAAAGGCTGTTCCACAGTTGCATGACTTGGTGAGTAGTGTGGTCATTAAACATTTGAAACTCTCTGAGGTGAAGCAGGGTCACAAAAGCTTGAATATATGGACCAGCAACCAAATGACTATAATACTGTTACAGCTAATTGGGCAAGGTTTCAGTCAGTAAGTAATAATCCCCACTCTTCTGTGAGTAGTAGGAAGCTGGCTGTATTAGGTGTCACCACTTTTGAGGAAAACCACACTGTTGTAAATATTTTCAAGAGCTGCAAAATCAATTCCAGAAATTGCTAACTTCGTATTCCTTATCTCCAGGATTCATAGTACTGTATCAGATCATGGTGCCAACTTAATCAAGGCTGTTAGAGATGGCAACTACCAAGACATTCCTTGTTTGGCAACATTGTTTAAATCTTCTCATTCTTAGTTTCTTAAATGGAAACAGAAATGTTGAAAACCTGTTAGGTCTTGCTAGAAAATATGTGGGAATTTCAGCCACTCTGAAAGCAAAAAAATCCTGAAGGAGTTGCAGAGGTCAAATAACCCACCCTTGCATACATTAAGAAGGAAGTTCCAACCCTCTGGAATTCAATATTGTACATGTGAGAAAGGCTTCTTGAACAGAAAGAAGCTGTACATGACTACACCATGTAGAATCAAATAGTTAAAGTGAACATCATGTTCAATTCCAGCAGCTGGACTCTACTGGAATCTTTGGTCACATTATTGGAGTAATTTGAGGCTGCCACATGTGATATCAGTGTGGACAGTGCAGCTCTGAGTCAAATGCTTCCTCAGATCAGATTTCTTCACATTTTCCTTGATGACATAAAGAAAGACTTTCAGTCAAAAGACAACACCACAGCTGTTATGCTGGCAGATTACTTGAGTCTCAAACTATTGACTGATCAGATACTAAAAGCCATGTTCAAGAATGATACCTATCTGTTGGCTACAGTGCTAGATTCCTGCTTCAAGTGGAACATTGAAGCCATCCTTCCTGCAGGGGAAGACATTGAGTATTGGAGAGATGTTCTGCTAACCAAATGTGACATTGCCCTACAAACACCATTAACTGATGTACAGCAATCACACCCTGCCAAACCATCACAGTGCATTTCTGCTGTAGACAATACAGTAGCACATCTATCAATTCTTCATAGTCAGCAGTGTCATCAGTGAGGGAATGGACATCTACAGCTATTTCTCAGGCATCCTACAGTATATTCAGGGTCATAAAGGTAAATCACTTCCGAGTCACCTGCAACATGGACTGGTATCATGTAAAGAAAGTGCAGCTGCTTCAGTTGCCAGACTAGTAACCATCTCACACAGTACAATGATCCTGGAGTACTTTGCAGACCATACTGTGATTGGTCTCAAGGAAGATCCATTACTGTATTGAAAACAGAAGAGAAAAATATGGCCAGATCTAGCAAATCTTGCAATAATGTACCTCAGTTGTCAACTTTCAATCATATATTCAGAATTTATATGTAGTACAGCTGGAGGAATAGTCACTGACCACAGAACACTGCTAAGTCTTGCAAATGTGAAATGGCTTACATTTCTCAAAATGAATGCTGATAATTTCACATTTGTCACAAACACTGAATTATATAAGTCTGACCCTGAACATGAACAACAATCTGCAAGCAGTGACACTGAATATGATGACTAGATTGTGTACCAAATGAATGGAACCATCATCACTGCCGTCATGCCAGCCACATGTGTCACATTAGTACTACTCTTAGTTTTCTTTTGTCAGTCATTTGATCAATGCCCATCGTGGGTATAATTTCTGTAAACAGCAGCAGTCTCACTCAGAGCAGCTGCACCTCTGGTACCAAATTCAGCAATGCCAGCCATATAATTTTTTTTTAAAACAGCAGCAGGCTCAATAACAGCAGCTGCACCTTTTATATCTGCCTCAGGAATGCCTGCCATGGATATAATTTTTCAAACAGGAACAGGCCTGCTAAAGGCAGCTGCACCTCTCATAGCTGCCTCAGCAATGTCCCCCTCCTATGGGTATAAGGGCTTGAGGAACTTAACAAACACTACAACAGTCCATAAAAATGGTCTTTTACATGGTTTTTGTTATGGCCAGGGTTAGGTTACTGGGCAACAGAATGGGTCGGGGTAGTAACTACTTAACCTGTCCCAACTACATCACAACTTTAATTATCTGAATTCTAATTATCCTGATCTCCCTATTATCTGAACTCTGACATTGTCCACCAACTCTCATTTGCCTATTGTTATGGACCCCTTATTATCCAAACTCTCTATTATCCAAACAAATCTAATGTCTCCCAGAGCATTTGGATAATTGAGGTTGCACTGTACTCGTTTTTCATCTGGGTATTTTTAGGGTACTTTTGAGGTACCCATGGGTAGTCTTGGGGGTCAGGTATTTTAGTACATGCCCATCCCTGATATTGACCATGGTCATATATGGCTTGTTACTTGGCTATTTATGGTCAGTGGTTGTCCAAGGATAACCATTCAGAGATATATTGGATGACCCATGAATGGCCACCATTTTGAACCAGGTATAAACATCATTTTACCAAGTACACTCATGGTTTATCCATGATCATAAGAGCAGGGTACTTGCATCCAGTGCTGACAGCCACTGTCACTGGTGGTAATGGTAGAGATATCCCACTGGGGGATGACAGCCATCACGCCATGATTGAAGGCAGCAAAGATAACATCAGCATGAGTGAAAAGCAATGAAAGTAGCTGACCAACTGATCAACTGACCAGAAAGCAGCACCAGCACAGTAGTGACACACAACATATCTGACAGCCACACACATATAGCCAGTTTAATTGGAGATCACCATATTTGTTAGATTTCTCTAGGGATAGAGGATAAAGTTAAGATTTTGCAAAGAAAATCATTTTTTTGTATGTTGTCCTTAATGTTTATTTTTAATTAGGGATGGGCTACATGCCTGGTAGCTGGGTCGGGCAGTGTGGGTATAGTCTATTTTTGGCTGGGCAGGGTAGTTCAGATAGTATACTACCCTGCTGAAAATATTAGTGTAATTCTTGGGCCAGGTAGTGTGAGATGGTTAATGAGTAGCTGGAAACAGGCATTAAAGGGCAGCCTGTGGGGTCCTTTACAGACTTCATAAAATGGAGCACATGACACCAGGCTGACATCTGATTGGTCAGTGATGGTGCACTCCTTCAGATTGACACCCCTATGGTGAAACAAGAAAAAAGACCATTACGGCGACAATTGCTGTAATGATTCTTTTTCCGTGTTTTGCTTTCCCCCAGTGTTCTGCTCCCTCCCAGGAAAAACTCCAACTTGTAGTTGATAATCCTAAAGTCTGGGGGGTGTGGGAGCAGAGACCTCTGCATGGGGTGTGTGGGGGGCACAGTCCCCCACAGAAAACACTTGTAGAACGGGCGGCACAATACCTGCATCGGTATTGTGCCGTCGCTGTGCAGGAGGTCGGCATTTTCACTGTCGACCTCCCTTGGTGCTTCCAGTCAGTGATGTTTGTGCTCCATCTGCTGTGTGTAATACAGCCAACAGCAGTCTATTTGTGTGTGTTGTGTTGTGTGGAAACAGCTCTGTGTGGGTGCTCACTCTGATTGCAGCACAAATCGTGGCCATAGAGTTGACATGGTGATGACTTGTTTGACTAAAAAAGATGAAAAAAATACTAAAATAAATGTATTTAGTGAACCTACACTGCTAGGAGCAAATGGACAGGGAAAGAGGGGGACTGAGAAACTATCTCAGCCAGTTGGAGAGGGGGAAGGCCAGCTTCAGTCGTGGAAGTGGTACTGAGGACTGGGGAGAGAACAGAGAAGGACGGTGGGGGATAAAAGAAATAGACAAAAACAGAAGGCACTGTGGGCTGCTGGTTTCTGTTACTTTGTTAGGTGCCCCTGCACCCTGTCATTTAGTGTGACATAGTTATCATACACTGTTTGTCTCAGCAGTACAGTGAAAACCTTTTCACGGCTGTGTATTACACTGTTTTGTAGGTGCCCCAGGCTGAGCTCTTGTGATTTATTACTGTGACATTAGCTACACTATCTGTCTCTACAGCATAGTGAAAACCTTGTATGGCTATATTACACTGTTAGTAAGGTGCCCCGAGACAGGGACCCTGTTATATTACTGTGACATAGTCAGTATGTCTCTGCAGAATAGGGAAACAATATCCTTTCACAACTGTGTCTACTATGTCTTGTACTTACAAGTCCAAGTCTACTAAATGGAAGCACAGTGCTGCTGCATACAGTATGCAGCTGTAAATGATATGGATAATATGAATCATTGCGCTAATGAAGAACATAGCGACAATAATAGTATCACCAGGATTGGCACTAAATGACCTGAACCAAAAAAGCATGTTAGCAATGAAGTGGTAGTAGAGTTTCAGAAAGAACCTGACTGGAGTTCCTCATAGAGGTACCGAATGTTTCGACACATGTACCGGGAGATTTCTAGCTGCTGAAGCAGCATTCAAGGAGGGGAGGCATCCTCCTCAAATATAAGCTCAGATGTTTAGGCAGCGAATACTGACAGAGATGGTGATGATAGTGGGGACTGGGAATGGGATAGCCCCAGCTATGTCCCACCTAATGATGATGGCACTTCCAGTTCTTTTGAACCTTGTGGTGATGAAGTCAGTAGTGTCAATGAAGGGGTAGGAGAGGTTGCCGCTGTAAGATATGAGAGGCAAATACAGAAAAAAATCATATGCTGCTAAACGTAAGAAGAAGATGAGTATGAATGAGAATAATTCATCTTAACAAGGAAATGGCAGTGTAGGATTCCTCCAGGTCCCTTGACTGTACAAGGGATAGTTCTAGGCACCGTGGCACAAACCAAGCAAGGTAAATATTTAGAGAGAAATGTATTTTATATTCACCCTGCAGACAACTCTCGAGCTGTATGCAGTCTGTGCAAAAAGTGTCAGACGTGGTGGCAATCTGGCAAATTCTGCAACATCAGTAATGATGTGACATGCAAAGGCAAGCACCCGATTGAACGGGTCAGAGCAAGGCCCAGTGTGGGTGGTAGTGGAGGTGGTGGTGTCGGTGACCATGATGACAAGAAACTGATAGCAGATTGTGACACTGAATCACCTGATGTGTCCATGCAGTCTTCACAGACAAACATAGGTTCATATGTTACGGGTTCAAGTCAAATAGCTTATAGGCCATCAAGAGACTTGTCAATAACAGTGGATGTATCCTCATTTTTCTCTCCCCCTCATATATAGATCTAACTAGTATTTAAAGGCGTCCATATTGGGGGCTCCCACTACAGTCTCTGGTAAACCATTCCACATATTCACTAGCCTCTGGTTAAACCAGTGCCCCCATTTTTTAGTCCTATATAATTCCCCTTTCAACTGATAGGGAAGTCTTCTTAAGGCTCTATCTTGGTTTTCCTTTCTGGTTAAGCCTGCAGATTCTCAAATCACCTCATCTTGGAGGGATCCATATACATAGCATAAGTCCCCTCTGATTTTATGATATCCCATAGAATACATAACTAGTTCCCTCAGTCTGTCCCTGTAGGCCATACCTTTGATTCTATTCACTTTTTTTGTCATTTTTCTCCGTACTGTTTCCACACTATTAATGCCAACTATACTACACAGAGAGCAACACGGGGCATTGTGCTCTAGTACTGGTCTCACCAGAGAACCATAAAGTGGCACTAACACCTCCTCCCTCCTACTACTAATATTCCTTAGAATATTACCAAGGATCCTGTTTGCCTTCTTGACACATTCCCCGTGTGCTTATCAAAACTCAAACTATCCACAATCCAAACTCCCAGGTCTTTCTCATTCACTGTGGATGCAACTACATTACCATTAATAGTGTACTTTACTTCCCTATTATTGTTGCCAAAGTGCATCACCTTACACTTGATTTCACTGAAAACTAATTAATGTTCAGTAGCCCAATTAACTAGGTTGTCTAATTGTCCCCGCAGTTTATCAGCAGATTCCTTGTTGTTTACCATTGCCCCTGCCTTTGCATCATCCACATATTTGCAAAGCCACGCTCCATCTTCTACCTGCATTGTTGCAATAAACATTCTAAATAAGATGAGCCCCAGAATCAATCCCTGTGGGACCCCACTACACACTCTCCCCCATTCCAGCCAGTGTCCCCTTATACCAACCCTCTGTTTTCTCTGTTCTAGCCAGGACCCTATCCAGGCTATCAATCCCTTATTAAGACCCATTATTATTAAGGACTTCAGCAGCATATTATGTGCTGTGGAATCAAAAGCCTTAGAGTAATTGAAATAAATCACATCCACAGGCATTCCCCAGTCAAGTGCTTTACTCACAGGTTCAAAGAAACTAAAAAGATTAGCCACACACGACTTGCCTTCCACAAACCCATGTTGTGTGACATCCACCAAACCAAGATGGCATACATTTTTTCCCAAGCATTCTTTTATGAAGCCAACAATAATTTTTCCCACTAGCGATATAATACTTATCAGCCTATAATTATCAACCTTGGTCTTGTCACCCCATTTCAGTATGGGGGTGATATGTGCCAACCTCCATTCATTCTCTGGTACCTCTACTACTTCCTGTCTCCCATCCAAACTCACTCCCCCCCTTTTTTCCTGTCCCCTCTCACTTACTCTCCCGCTCACCACCTTTCCCTCCTCTCTAGCCTCCTTTTGGTGCCTAATGATCACCCTCTCCCTGGAAGTTTCCTTAACCTCGAAATTGTCTACTCGCTTGAACCTGTTATAGCTTGTTTTCTATGAAATTTAAAAACGTTACTGCCTTAAACTTTAATAGCAAATTTATGATGTAACTTTCCTGTCTGGTTTTACCTGTAATGTGTATCGTGCTTTGTTAAATGTTCTTTGTGACATGGAACCTTTGTAAAAGAGCCCTGGCTCAAAGGTATTAATTCCTAGACTAATAAACTAAACTAAACTAAAACATTCAGGACCCTGCTGTTAGTCAATGACAAATGAAACATTAGTGCAGGTTGGTCTGCCAATTCCTCTGATTTTTCATTTCGAAAATAATGGTGAATACCATCTGAACCACAAGATTTGTGTTTATTTAGCTTTCTTAATTTATCCCAAACCTCACTCTCTAGAATGCCATTTAATGTATTTTGTTCTGTCCCCTCCTCATATCTACTACCAGGCTTATTCAGATCTTGAAATACGTTCAGAAAATACTCTTTAAATTTATCTGCCATTTCGTTTCCATTGTCAGTAATGACATCCCCATCCTTTAGTTTCACCACTTTTTTGCCCATGCCTTAAAATACCCATAGAGCTAAAGAAATGTCTACAGTTATCCTTTTTTTGTGGTAGCCAATCGTAGGTCTGCTTGTGCCATTACCTTCTTAATAGTATTTTTACACATTCTAGCAATTCTTTTGTACTTTCTCCTAGTTATCATCTGTCTGGTTCTTTTTATATTTCTTGTATGCTCTATCCTTTCTTTTAACTAATTTTTGGACCATTTTACTAAGCCATTAAGGAATCCTTCTTCTTTCATTATATTTTAAAACAACAGGCACATACTCATTCACACAATCAGCTTTTTTTTTGTAAATATTTGCCCACATATCTTTAAAGGGCAAGTCCTTTAGTTCACCTCTCCAATTCCAGTGCTTTAACACATTTGTAATTATCTTAAAGTTGACCTTTTGATCATTCTTTATCTTGGTTCTTCCTTTTTGATTTTTTGTATCGACTGCAACAGTAAATGTAACCATGAAACAAAGAAAAAAATGTTTGTGTGAGCTCAGCAGCATCTAAATCTAGCGATTAATAATAACTTAATTATTGGTCACAGAGTTAACTATACTGGTGCTCCTTCCAGGGTATTTTCTAAACTCGAAAATGAAATGTATGGCAAAAGCACTACATCTCATTTGAAGTGCACTCAGATCAAAACGGCACAGGCAGCTCTTTTTAGTGAAACAGTAGTGCTTACTTCAGGTCAAAAAACACACGGTGGGTGAAAAAATACAAAAACTGTATATGGTGAGATGCAAAAGAATGCTATCTTCTAGGCAGTAAATGCATACAGTCATTAATTGTGCTCTAAGCCTCTTCATGATATTCAGCTGTCCTGACAATGAAAACGTAAAGTCAGTTTACTTAGCTTATAGCCATTCAGTTGTTGTCTTGCGTTCCAAACTTTTTCACCTCATTAGTCTTCTTGGCTTATGAGACTAATGTCCAGGATGCAGGCAACCAGAAGGAATGTTCAGTAATGGTGGTTATAAAGTTTAAATAAAGCCGTTTGCATGCATTCCACTTCCTCATTAATTTTGGCATTGGAACAGTGCATTTGAGCAAAGGGGTTTAGACAATTGAGCCAAGAAGACTAATGAGATGAAAAATTTTGGAACGCAAGACAACAACTAACTGGCTATAAGCTAAGTAAACTGACTCTGTTTTCACTGTCGGGACAGCCGAACATCGTGAAGAGGTTCCGAGCACAATTAATGACTGTATGCATTTACTGCCTAGGAGATTAGCATTCTTTTGCATCTCACCATAAACAGTTTTTGTATTTTTTCACCCACTGTGTGTTTTTTGACCTGAAGTAAACACTACTGTTTCACTAAGAAGAGCTATATGTGTCGTTTTGATCTGAGTGCACTTCAAATGAGATGTACTGATTTTGCCATACATTTTGGTTTTGAGTTTAGTAAATGTAACCATATTATGGTCACATGCTCCCAATGGTTGGATGATTTCAACATTTTCCAAGACATCTTCCATGTTGCTAAGGACCAAATCAAGGATATTGCTCCCCCTTGTACTGTCCTTAACATACTGCTCTAGGCCATGTAATTGGCAATATTCCATGAATCTAGTTTCCCATAAAACCAGTTGCTTTAACAGAGCTCCAATCAATTTTTGGAAAATTGAAGTCCCCTAAAAGTATACTATCACCTTTTATTCATTGTGCTTCTAAAGCTTCCATGAATGTGAGATTTTCATTCTCCATCAGATTTGGTGAGCGATAACAAAGCCCTTTAGTTATATCCCCAGTCATGTTTTTAACTCTAATCCAAATTTGTTCTACTTCCCCTCCATTCTCTCTTTTACTACTAATTTCCTGGGCATTTAGGTGTGCTGATACATAAAAAACAGTGCCTCCCCCTTTTCTACCCTTTCTTGTTGTCTGGAAGTAATCATATCCTTGAATGTCATCTATCCAGTCCTCCTCCAAAAGCCAGGTTTCTGTTATGCAACATGTATCTATCTTTTCCTTGACCATAATATGTTTCATCTCCTCCATTTTGTGCTTCATGCTTCTTGTGTTTAAGAGAAGCACCCTTATTCCCTTTTTAGTAGGTATCTAATTCGATTTCCTACCCCTCCTACTCTTAGCTTCTTGTACCAGGAGACTCCCCCCTTTTTTTCATTGGTTAACATAGATTGTTTTCTGACACCATCTAGTACTGCAAAATCCCAAAGTAGTACTCCTCATGAAAAAGGCATGAAAAATACATTCCCCCCAAAATTAAAAGTATCCTGTTCTCATCAGCTAACATTACAAGAATGTGTTGTGAAGACATCAAAATTTACCTGCTAGCATCCAGTATGCCAGGTGTCAAATAGAGCCATTGAACAGCTGTTGGCCAATTGTCAGTTCCCTTTTGCTTTTATGCCTAATAAGGTTTCCTCAACTTCCTGAACCTGATTGAACCACAGTACACCATTCCCTGTCAAATATATTTCTCAAAAAATGCTGTTCCACAGGTGTATGCCTTGGTGTGTACTGAAGTCATTAAGCAGTTGAAACTCTCAGAGGTGAAGTAGGTTCACATAATGACATATATATGTACCAGCAGCCAAACAATTGACTACATGACTGTTACAGCTCACTGGATAAGTTTTCAGTCAGCAAGTAATAATCCCCACTTTACCATAAGCAGTAGGAAGCAGGCTGTATTATGTGTCACCGCTGTAAATACTTTGCAGGAGCTAAAAAACAATTCCAGAAATGGTTCACTCTGTATTCCTTATCTTCAGATTCATAGTGTCAGATAATGGTGCCAATATAGTCAAAGAAGTTGGAGATGGCAAGTACCAAAACATACCTAGTTTTGCACACTGTTTAAATCTCCTCATCCATAATTTCTTAAATGGAAACAGAAATGTTGAAAACCTGTTAAGTCTTTCTATCAACATATGTGGGCATTTCAGCCACTCTGTGAAAGCATAAAAATCCTGAAGGAGCTGTAGAGGTCAAACAACTTACTACTGCATACATTAAAGCAGGTAGTTCTAACCCACTCACAATAAACCACAACAGGGTGTGGGTTATGCTGGGATTTATCCACTTTTAATGTGGTTTACTCACTCGGCCTGCAGCCTTGTTTCCAAACCCCACCAGGCATGAGGAAATCCCAGCATAACCCACAATGTGTCATGGTTTATTGTTTAATTATTAAGGAAAAAACAGCTGTAAATATTCACCAACTGTTGTGGGCAGGATATACTGTTACACAGAATTTACAGTTATGGTTATGTCAAAGTCCTTATACTGTGCAGTGAATAAAATTGATATCATGATAGTATAAGAGAACAATTTAGTTAAGGTGGTTACCGAAACAAAAGAGTTTAGTGAAGTACTCTCCCAGTGAAACAATCAGTGTTTCACTCCTCACACACCACACTCACATCCATTAAACATGGAGTAATGTCAAATGCTCTAGGAGCACATTTCAAAGAGGATCATAACAGTAAGCCAAAAGGTTTGCATTTTACTGGTTTAGAATCTGCAATATGTGGGGAAGGGGAGATCTTTGCTATCATGACTCCTGCAGAGAGAGACATGGTGGATTTTTCATTTGAAATCATTGGAACTGGAAGGACCGAATAAAATAATAGATCTGAATCTGTTTTAATGAAATGCAGTGTATAAAAATGATAATACATTTTCTATCACCTGTTTGTAAACAGTATGCAATTTTGTTACTACAGTATGTAGCTTTATAATAAGTTAAATACTTATATGGCATTCATTATAACTAGCTGTGTGTAACCCCTCCCCAATGTTCCCCTTTTTATTTTAATATGATATCACAGTTCAAATACTAAGATACTGCTAGAATGACATGTCTGTACCTTGTGTTAATTCTTTGAGCTCTTGTTAAAAGACAGAAAATGTATTTGAATGACTAACCTCAATGCAATGAAGTTATGGAATATCTTTGTTAAAAACTATTCCAGCTATTTGATTAAATGCATCAAATTGTTCTAAATTATTATTCATACAAAGAGACCATAAAATGATTTATTTAAATGGATGAATAAGTGATGATATTTCTGTCAAAATATAGTCTGGGCATATATTGTGCCAGTTGATGAATGTGAATATAACATTGTGTTCTTTTGTCTTTAGCATCCCTATAAAACACTTACAAAAGTGAAAAGGAAGAACTCTGTTTCTTTTTCTTAACTGTTCTAGACACATACATAGAGATGCAGTGAATTTAAATTCCACTGACAAAGTGCCTGCAAAGTGGGCACTTCACATTG
The DNA here is from genome assembly GCA_016271365.2 of Neoceratodus forsteri. Classification (NCBI taxonomy): domain Eukaryota; kingdom Metazoa; phylum Chordata; order Ceratodontiformes; family Ceratodontidae; genus Neoceratodus; species Neoceratodus forsteri. Next base: position 1,510,189,802 of record CM057455.1, read on the forward strand.
TCGCTCCATTACATGAAGTGGCCAATGAAAAAGGCTCACTTTGCCTTGTAATTATTATTTTGTGTTGTCATTCTGCCTTATCGCAAAGTAAGGTGAAGTGATAACAATACTGGCAGCCCTTTACACACACAGTCACCAAATTAATGTGCATCCCCAAAATGCTCATGTCTTGTTCCAGAAAACTCCTCAGTGCTGACAAAGTGTAATGAGAGCACAAGAAATGCAAAGTCTCCCAAACTTAATGGTGCACTCAGATGTCATGCATACAGTAGTCACACACAGTCACCAGAATTAATGTGCATCCCCAAAATGCTACTGTCTTGTGTCCAGAAAATTCCCCAGTGCTGATGAAGTGAAATGAGAGTGTAACAAGAAATGTGAAGTCTCCCAGAATTAATGGCACACTCTGTCATGTGCGCAGTGGTCATACTCAGTCACCAGAATTAATTTACAGCCCCAAAATGTGACTGTCTTGTGTCCAGAAAATTCCCCAGTGCTGACGAAGTAAAATGAGAGGGTAACAAAAAATGCAAAGTCTCCCAGAATTAATAGTGCACCCCATCATGCACGCAGTGGTCAGACACAGTCATCAGAATTAATTTGCATCCCCAAAATGCTACTGACTTGTGTCCTGAAAATGACCCAGTGCTGATGAACTGAAATGAGAGGGTAACAAAAAAATGCAAAGTCTCCCAGAATTAATAGTGCACTCTGTCATCTGTGCAATGGTCACACACAGTCACCAGAATTAATATGCATCCCAAAATGCTACTGTCTTATGTCCAGAAAATTCCCCAGTGCTGACAAAGTGAAATGAGAGCATAACAAGAAATGCAAAGTGTCCCAGAATTAATGGTGTGCTACAAATGCACAGACAGATTATGATTGCACTGCACACTCAAGAGATGCAGACACAAAGACTACCTTTTGCCGGTTGGGGGGGTAGTGCATGGTAGTAACAGTCCACTACCAGTAAAGATATCACAAAGCAGTATAAAAAATTCATGCAGGAGTGGTGGATAGCAGGTTCACACTGCTGCAATTACTCTGTGGCACAATAAAAGGTGTCTTATTTAATGGCACACATCGCACACACACTCACACACACTACAAGTAATGCGTAGCAAATTGAAAACCTTTAGTAATATAACCAACTGTTTTAAACAAACTGAAATTATACACTGCTGCACCACAACAATCGCAAAAAAATTTCAAGAATTACTGAAAATATTATTGTGTGTACATTAACACAGTTATACAAGAAAATATAACCAAAACAGAAAGACTGCCTTGTCCTATCCTTTTTGCCATTTATATAAATAAAATTGATTCAACCCTTACCAAGTCCTCAGTACACCTCTTTGCTGATGACGCTGTTCTGTATGTCAGCAACCCTTTGCCTACAGTTGCTCATGAAATCCTACAAACAGAATTCTCCCTGTTACAACATCAGCTACTCGAGAAAAAGCTTCTGCTAAATGCAAAGAAAACCAAAGCAATTATGTTCACAACTCAGAACTCCACCAACACATCCTCTTCAATCAATCTCCCCCAGCTATGCACTATACTTGGAGAAAATCTGGAGTGTGTTGAAAATTTCAAATACCTAGGTGTGTGGATCGACCACAGACTTGACTTCACTCAGCATCTAGAACAACTGTTAAAAAAGCTCAGCCTAAGGCTTGGCCTCCTCTATAGATTAAAAACCCTTCCTTAACGGAGGCTCAAAGATGAGATTAGTCCAGGCCATCTTTCTATCAGTCATTGACTATGCAGACTTCCTCTATAGTCACTGCCCCATTTCCTACCTTCAAAAGTTGGATACCTTATATCATAGAGCTATAAGGTTCATTACAGACCTGCCATATAATACCACCATTGTTCTCTCTATGAGCCAATTGGATGGGTTTCCCTTCATGTTAGGAGGGCAGAAATGCAGCTCTATGGATCTACAGAGCTTCATCAAAAAAACTCCCAAGCTATATCCTGGACTGCTTCAACCAGAACACTCCTAGCTCCTATGCCCTAAGAAGCAACAATATCATCCTGCTCAAATTGCCCAAAGTCAACACCAAAATAGGGAGGGCAGCAATCAGCTATTCTCTAGCTATAGCATGGAACACCCTACAAAAATCCCTAAAACAGTCCATTATCATTCCATTTACATCCTTTAAGAAGCACTGTACAGCCTTCTTCACAGAGAAATGCAGGTGCTACCAGTAGAGATAGAATAGTCATCCCACAAAATTATATTCCAATCACATATGGCATATTCCTTCCAGTCAGACACCCCAGTATATGGCACCCAATATTCCCTTCACCATCCTTGTACTCATTATGTGTGTGACTGTCATGACCCTCATTGGGATATATATGTACTGTACATATTGTAGATATTAGTTTAACCTTCTCTTAACCGAGTTTCAACATGTGAATTCACTGTATATTATTGTGTTTTAAACATCATTTTTTTTCTGTATGTATAACTGTCTTATAAGTATGTGATGTAATTGCTGTGTATCAACTCGAACCTTGACCTTATCAGGTCCATCTTGTAAATGAGCCTTGCTCAATGATGATCGCCTGAATAAATAAAGATTTGATTGATTGATTGATTGATTGACTGCCTTTTTTTCCCAGTTAATCTACCTACACCACAGTTACGCCCCTCTCTCAAAGCACACTTCACAGTACACAGACTGACTGTTCTAAATTAACATTCAAAATCCACATACAAACAAACACTTGATGATATGAGCACAGGTAGGTTTCCTATAATTGATGTACTACATTGTGAGCAAAAAAAAAATAGCTCAAAAGTACTTTTTTTAACAGCTTTTGGAGAATTTGAATCACAGAGCTCTGAGAGGAAACTGTCTCCATCTTCCACTACACACACACACACTACATAGAACTGAGGCTGTGCAGAACAGCCTAAAGCCCATGTGACCTGCAATCCCATAAAGCACTACAAAATTCACCTTTGGAGCCTAAAAACAAGGCAAAGTGAGGTGAAGTACATTGATTTCAATGTACTTCGCCTTAAAACTAATGGAGAAGTGGTTTGGGGAAGGCAGAATAATGCAAAGTCATTGTTTCCAATGGACTTCGCATTTCCCATTATGATGCAAAGTACTCTGCTTCGTGTTGCGGAGTATTTTGCAGATTCTGCATTACTCCACGAATCACTTAGCAGAGCAAATTTCGGCCACTTCGACCACCACTACACATACATAACAAAAGAAAACAATCCAAGAATTAAAGGTAAAGCTGCATGTAACTGATGTAATAGGATGGTTATGTATAAAACTTATGTCATTTACAAATTACTCAGTTATGAAGTTGTTAATGTTTGTAGTTAGTAATTAATGTTACGCATAGTAATATCTTATCTCAAATAATATGATTTGTTTGATTGAAAACAGCCTTATTATAAAATGTTTGTTGTCTCTGGATAAATAGATTGTACAAAGGGAATCAAGCCAAAATCTGGCATTGCTCCTCTATCTGCATTCACGTTTTAATAAGTAATTTAAATGTGTGTGAAGTAAATAATGGGGCACACGTCGTCGTAGTCTTCTTCTTCTTCTTCTTCTTCTTCTTCTTCTTCTTCTTCCTTAACAAAAAGAAAGCTAATTTACTTAAAATACATGGAGCCTTCTTATTAATCCTAACAGCAACTACTCCAGCTAAACACAATTTAAATTTGAAAACATGCAGGAATGCATTGATTAGTAATGACTGAATTAGTCTGTGGACTAGATAGTTTCAATAATCCAATTTTATGGAGATATTTAAATAAGGAGCATTTGGGCTAACAACAGATTTTTCCCCCTGACAAAGATGTAGAGAATCTTGCTATAAAAGAGAGTTGATGTTGGACTCTTGGTGGGTTTGGTTCCTTGTGAGGCGGGTCAGGTATCAATGCAGGCTATATGCCTATTTTGTACGTATGTATTGTTACTATGGTGCAATGTTATAATCACTTTTTAGCACTTTGTTCCTCTCCTAGATAGTGTGAAGCTTGGAGAGCTATGTTTGGCACTTTAAATTTTAGTAAAAAACCTTTTACTAAAGCCCAGAATCTGTGCAGTTTTAACAATTGATATTTTTAATCATAAAAATAAAATATTTGAACAGAGTTGCTCGTGTTTGAGTCTCCCTTTCTGAGTTTGTCGTGGCGCACTTGCACAGATGAACTCATTGCTATAAGGTGCTCTACAGGGGTGTGCCTAACGGAAAGCTTCATTTCTAGCAGCAGGCAAATGAGTCAGCAGGCTGACGATGACTCACTTTCAGCTGTTCGGGCTGAGTTGGACAACTTTTCAAAGGATGGAGCCACACCAATAGTGGCGCAGCTCAGTCCTTTGAAGTTGCATTCCTGCACTGCATTCCTGGTTACACTTCCACACTGCTGTAACTTACAGCAGTGTGAATGCGCTGAGCCCAGGACTTCCGCATGCCCCCTCACAGTTAAAAAAAAAAAAAAAAATTGGGGTACCCAGTCCCCTGTTGGCATGCCCCTCCCAGTTCATTTTGTTGAAGGGGAGCCCACCCCATCAACATAATGCCCCCCCTTAAATTTATCATGTGCCAGCCTTTAAACACACACAAACCGATGGGAGCCCACTCCCTGTCAGCATAATGTTCCCCCCAATTTGTTATGTGCCAAGGGGGGTGCTCAAGCCCCATTGGCTACAGCCCCTCTAAGCATTCAGTTGGTACACTGGGAGCCCATCCCAGCATGCCAAAAGACCCTGTTAAAAAAAAAAAAATCCTGCAGTGGGTTTAAATATTTTTTTAAAACCTGTAAACTAGAAAGCGGTCCCTCGTTAAATCTCTTGCCCTTCCCCCAACCGGACCCATGTACTGTACCCCTCCTCCTCACCCCACCCCATACTTACCTCTGGAGCCTGTTGTGATGATCTTCAGTGGACTGGGAACACGTCTGCACTCTTCAAAGCTGCCCGAAAACTAAAGAAATGCCGATAAGCTGTATAATAGCATAAATAGGGTTTTTTCAACTTTGATGCATATCTTGCATTTTTGTGAATTTTGACACCAAATTTTCAACACGGGGTTCTTGGGACCCCACCTCATGAATTCAGTCACTGTCATCTGGTTATTCAGTCCAGAAAGGTGATTTCGCAGTCACTGCGTGGAATCACCTTTTGGGACCGATTAACAGAACGAGAGTGACGCTGTCCATGGTATTCTCTAAAGCCTATGTTGAAAATTTGGTGAACAAATTGCAAAAAATGACTGTGTTATGAGTGTACGTTGTGCAGTTTCAATGTACACTTGTAACGTAGTGAATATGTAATATTTTCACTCCAGATTTTCAACATTGGTATTTTTTTACACCTCCTCATGAACAGTACAGCTGTTAGTTTTTACATCCTAGCTGAAATGTGTTTTCGCACTTCCTGTGCAGAATAGCACAGTCATTGTGGGAAATCAGTGTTTAAGACAGATTATGAAAATCACAATGACAATGATCATGAGCGGAGGTCTCAAAATACCTATGTTGAAAATTTGGTGACAAAAGTCCATATAATGACTGTATTACAAGCATGCATTGTGCAGTTTCAACGCACAAATAACTTCATGAATTTGTAGTATTTTCACTCCAGATTTTCAAGATTGCCATTTTTTTGTACCTCTTATGAACAGCACAGCTGTCATTTTTCTCATCCTGGCCGAAATGTGTTTTCGCACATGTGGTGCAGAATGGTGTGGCCGCTATGAGAAATCAACGTTTGGGGCAGATTAACAAAATCATAGTGCCATTGTTCATGAGATGAGGTCCCAAATGCTTTCATGAGGTGGGGGTCACAAAAGGCCATGTTGAAAATTTGTAGTGCAAATACCAACTAACGCCCGGGGAGTTAGGAGTTCTAACCATAATGCCCCCCCAACCCATTGTGGGGCTCCAGTGCCCTCATCTTCTCTGAAACGCAGACACATCGTGACTCTTCAAACCTGATCACGAATTGAGGAAACAGGTATGCACTTCACTGCATTTCAACAGGAATGTGAACTTGGTGGCATAACTTGTTCTTTCTGCTAAGAACCGTAGTCCTGCCAATCGATGGATACCGACAGCAATACCAACGACGAACTCTGGCATTGACAAATACTTCTTTAGGAATAGTTAGTTAGCAGGATACTCCTGACAAAGTTTCTATTTCCTGATAACTAAAACTGCATGTAGACATAGTGACTGACACGCAGGAAACAGAAAGATTTCCTCAAGCTGCTAAATACACTGCTCTCCTGTTCAGTTTATAAATAATAAACTTCCAAGATGTATGGTTGTGGGAGAGTTAAATAACCAGAAATACAAGAACAACAGGACATAAGCAGCCATAAACACTCCTAAAATAATTATAGAAAAAAATATATTTTCAGTTGCTCAAGTAGGTTGGGGTCAAAATGTGCAAGGAGAATTTGTTTCTAGGATCTTTCACTATTTATAGAGAATGCTCTTTGCTGAGTGAGCCTTGCAGAGGCGCATTGGGAAGTGCTTAGGCCCAGTTAAGTCCTAAATTAAATACACTCTCTTTCCATCACCATCCCACCCCAAATTTGTTATCCATCTTTACAAAAACCTGGCCTCCAAAAGCAAAGTTAACTTGTACTGGTAATAGCCAATTTAATAAGTTAAAATACATGACATGTACAGCAGATATTAAAATATACAACGTTGCCAACCAGGATGAAACATATTGTGATAAGCGCGTCATATTTCCCGCATTAGGAATGTGAGTTATTACCATTGAATTACATTTGGCTCCTGCAGTATTCTGCAGCATCCAGAAAAGTACAGTTTGAAGTGCTCAAACCCTTCAGTAGGGTTCTCCAATTTGCTGCTCCTACTGTCAGTCAACAGTTAGAGACAATGGTGCCATAATGCACAATTTACCAGGAACTTGCAACAATGTTACAGACACTGGATTGCAAGTTTACTCACCTGGTAAAGGTGATCATAAAAACACCATATTTTTTAATGATCACATACCTTACTTGTAGGGATGTGCCCTTATTTTCCTATGATCTCACCCCCACCCATCCCCTACCCAACGTTTCCCAGATCCTACCTGACGGATTACTGGCCATGCCTTGCCCCACTAGCAGAGCTCCCTTCAGGCAGTTTAGGGGGAGAGACTCAAACCAACTTTTGGTCTCTGGCGGTTTGATCAAGCATCATTCAGGCTGCTAAGGGAAGGAACTTCCAATGTCACATCACACAGAGCCAGACTTTTTTTCTTTCTTTCTTTTCTTGGCTTCCCTATGGAAGGTTGGATGTGCAATGATGTTCAGGCATGTCACACATGCTCTGATGTGTGACAGACTGATGTCTGCCAAGAGTTCCAATCACTTCATAATTTCCTGTAGTTCCTTTCCATTTATATTGCTTGTGTATATAATAGGATAATTCTTTAGACTACTCTTTCGAGGTGATTTCCCATTTTTACCTTTCCCTCCTTCTCATCCTTTGCTTCATCATTCTCTGTCTATTTGCTTGTTCCCCCTTTTTCTTTTCCTTTTATTTTTCCTGTCCCCTCACCTCTCCTGTATCACACCCCAGCTTTCACACAATGCACTGTTTTTAATTTGAATTTCACTTTATCGTTATGAGGAACATGTGAACATACAGTAATTGTATGCACCGTTTACATGCACTGTTCTACATTGATTCTTTGGGAGCACTTTAAGACTGACCACCTCCCTACTAGAATATTCATTCTCAGCTGATATTTAAAGATCAACTCTATTATAATAAAAAGCTTAAAAAGCTTTTGATTTACACCAGTTATGTTTTAACTTTATTATGTTCTAGTTATTTGTTATTGTTTTTTATTTTTCCCTGGTGTTGGTCTACTAAGTATTGTAGATAATGCAAAAATGATTATATTGAGTCTTTCACAATGTATCTGACTCTACCCAGCTAACCACACAATTGCTGTTTGTGACATCACAAGTCCACAAGTTGATGCTGTGAATGAAGTGGTGCAAAAAGAGGGTGGCCAGCCCAAAACAATCAAGAAAGTCACAATAACAGCACTCATGGCAACACTAGAGATCACACCAAGAGGTAAGCCAATCGGAAGGTGACACCAACACAGTGACATACCTCGCTGTCAGCAAAATCAACACTATACTGACAGCTCACTGTGTTGGTGTGCCCAAGACAGGGGCACACAGTCTCCCAGTCCTTCACACCCTCCCAGAGTCAACTCTGACTGGAGTTGACAATCTATAGTATGGGGGGGTATGAGGGCAGAGCCCCTTGCATGGGGAGTTCAGGGGGCAAAGCCCCATGATAGAAAAGCAGGAACGGGAAGCCTGTGGGATTTATATCTACTGCAACTTGCGGTCGACATAAACTTGTGGACTTGTGATGTCACAAACAGCAATTGTGTGGTTAGGCTGTTGGTTAAATAGGATCTGCAGCCAATGCATTAGGTAGAGAAATGGGCAGACTAGGTGGGCTAAGCGGTCCTTATCTGCCATCAAATTCTATGTTTCTATGTGTTGTCGAAATGGACACTAAGATATTCTTTTGCAAATGCAGTTTAATATTGTGCTTGAGCCAAATGCCCTTACCTCAGCGCTTCGGCTGTAAAGCCTTTGTAATGGTGTATGGCAGGGATGTTTACAACAAACATTTAAATACCCCACAATCGTGACATCATAAACAATGTGCACATTTTAAACAAATGGAAACATACCTAGCAAATAAAATTACAAAATGTAAATGTTTAGCTGAATAACATATTTTTTCTGAACTTCATTTTAAATTTCACTTCTTTCTTTTCAGATAGTCTTACATTTGTTTTCATTAGCTTAATAAATGCTAAATAGCTCAATCTTAAGCTAAAGCAAATTTATAGAGAACAAAGTAAGAGGAGAACTTAGGACAAGACATCATGTGATCACCCCTACAGGCTAGCATCATGATAGTTCCATATCACTGGAGACCTACATAGTAATTGGAGAAAGGCATGAGACAACAGGCAGAGGAGTCCTCCTGTGGAAAGAAGATATAACAAAAAAACATTACTAATGTAGAAAAAATTATAATAAATATAAGCGTTCACAGTAACATCTCTAGTATCATTTCTCTTTTTAAGAAAGAGTTTGAGATCCCATACAGTAGGTCATTCATACCACCAGGTTTTACACTTTGAGTCTATAAATCCTCTCACTTTGTCTCTGTAAGAGCATGTTAACCATGTCACCACCAAATCTCAGTGGGGGTATCCATTCAATACCCATGAATTTCGGTTCCTCTGAGTCTGAGGTGTGATATTGAGCAAAGTGCAGCCTTATGTGGGTTTCAAGTTTCCCATTACTGATATTCCAGACATGTTCCCCTATTCTAGTATTGAGTGGTCTTGTTGTACATCCAATGTACAATAAGGTACAGGGGCACCACAGAATACATACCACAAATGGTGTACTACACATAATGAATTCTCTAACTTCAAATTTCAATTAATTATTACCTGGGTGTTCAAAGTTTTTACCTGGATGGCAGTTACAGCATAAATTGTACCTATGGCATTTGAATGTGCTCGCTGGCCTTCTAGGTAACCAGTTAAGATCTTGGTTTGGCTTTTCTGTGCTAAGTTGACTATGCGCCAGCTGATCTCTTAAGTTGGAGGCTCTGCTAAAAGTAGTGCAGGGTTTACTCCCCACAGCTTGTGCTACCTGCTGGTCCTCTAATAGAATCTGCCAGTTATGATGAACTATGTTACCAATTTGGCCAGCCCAGTTGTTAAACTCTGTGACAAAGGTCACAGGTGTCTCATCTGCAGCCCTGTTTTTTGCCATTGATAGTTCCCTTTATAAGGCCCTCTCTGGGCCTAAGGGATGCGTTTGCTCGAGCCTCCATTAGAAGTTCCCTACTGTAACCCCCTCTTTAGAAATCTCGACTCCAGTTCCTTTGCTTGTTCCATAAAATCCACATCATCTGAGCAATTTCTTCTCAGATGTAAGAACAGAATTTTCAAGTCTAACTGGATGGGCACTGTCAGCACTCAAGATAGCATACGTTGCTGTCAATTTTCTGAAACATTTAGTCTTAATCTCTTCTGTGGCATAAATGGGTTTGAACAGGATGATATCCAGGAAATTTATAGTATCTTTACTTGCTACAGAAGTAAAGTGTAAGTTGATATCATTACAATTGATCCAATTCATGAAATCCACAATTTCCTGGAGGACTCCCTGCCATAACACAGATAATGTCATCAATAATGTGCTGCCAAAACCTGATTTTGGACAGGAAAGGATTATTACCTGGATTAAAAATAATCTCCTCCTCCCCCCACATGCCTAGAAACAGGATGATAAATGATGGCACTGTTGATGCATCAATGGCAGTCCCACACATCTGTAGAAAATGTTTACCCCAAATTCAAAATGGTTGTGAGTCAAGATAAACTTGAGTGCAACCAACATAAAATTTATGGGAATATAGTCCTTCTCAGTGTGTTTCTCTGAAATGTATTTACACGCCTTAACCTGCCAAAGTAATGGGGTAAGGGCATTCGGCTCAAGCACAAAATTAAACTGCATTTGCAAATATTTATCTTGGTGTGATCTATAGTGTTGCCATGAGTGCTGTTATTGTGACTTTCTTTCCTGTTTTTGACAGCACAGTCTGTTGTCATGGTAAGCTCTATGATGTCATGAACAAAGGCACTATGAGGTAAATAGGACAGAGGCAAATGTATTCAAATGTTTTCTACAAATACTTTTTAGATGGACTACCTAGATGTGCTATAAATCTTGGAAAGGAACATTGAAAATAAAAAAAATATATATTCTTTAGTAAATTGTAACAGCTTAACTATTTCATGAAAGTACTCGCTGAAGTGCAGAGTTGCTTTTTAAACAATAGTGATAGGTTGGCTAACAAGTTCTGAAAAAGGCATAGTCAAAGAACAGCTTGTGGCATTCCTGCACCAGACATGCATGCTGTTCTGCCAGTCGCTGTATGATTCTGCTTGTTTCATGCACCAGGAAGTGCAGCAGTGGCTGTTTTATTATTTGTTCACCTTGCACTTTACCTGCATTTGTCTGCACTTTGTCACTATCAGTCTGGAGGAGGAATCACTTAAAATGCTAGTGAAGTCCTGATAGGCTTATAACAAAATTGCTGTGTCTCTGATTTGTGGTCAGTGCCTGACAACATTATGATTATTTGAATGTTGGTCACTGGGTAGGATCACTGAGAGAACTGCAGTCCCTTTTTCAGGGTCGACCCAGGAAAGACATGAAAACAGAATACAATACAATTACAACAGTTCAGAAGGTGACATACTACAGGAGCAGCCCTAGACATATATACATTAACAGAACCAAGGGAAGAAAAAGAGAAAATCTTTAGTTAATCAGTTTGTAGATGTACGGTATAATACATTACTATGTACAAGTAGTGGCACCGGAAGGGAAACATTGAATGCTAACAGGTAAAAGACAGGTAGGGGGCAGTCAAATATCACATATATAAACTGAGGCAGAGTGAGAGGGAGATGAGAGGGACTATAGAATTGAAAAATAAGGGAAAAAGAAAAAAAGGCATGAGGTGAGTTTGAGGCACCAAGAGGAGTGCAGCCAGCAACTCAGGAGTGAACAGTCATCAACGGAAGCAAGTGCATTTTGCCGAGGAGGTAAGAAGCGATAGTAGGTTGGACTGGAACAGAGAAAGTGAGGTGCAGGACAGGACCCAGGGGGGCAGGAAGTTCCAGTCTACTACTGCTGCAAAGGATAAAGAGTTACATGCAACAGCTAACCACAGGTTAGGTCTTAGTAGGAGAGGGAGGGAGGCTGATGTGAGGGCACGAGGAGCTTGTCTATGGCAGATAACCTCACTGAGGCATGGGAGGTTAAATTTGTGGACAAGCTTGTGCATGAAGCTGAAGGTGGAGAGTCTCAGTTTAAATATATAAGGCAACCAGCCCAAAGAGGAGAGGATGTCACAGTGGTGAGTGCGGGTGTTGATCCCCAAGGCGAACCTACCCACCCAATGTTATGTCTGTACAAGGAGAGACACATTAGATGCATGGGTAGACTTATACAGTGACTGGCAGAACAGAGTGCAAGTCTGGTGCAGGAATGCCACCACCAACCTGCTTACCTTGGAGGAGTGCCTGCGCTACCAAACCTGCTTACTTGCCAAAAATCCCTGCTAGGAGTCTCCCCTCCAGGGGTCACCGTGTCCCTGTGGCTTGCATCTCCATCTGTTGCCACCCGTAGCTTAGTTAAAGGCCACCTTTCTGGTGCCCCATACCAAGACCTCCCTAGCACAAAGGTCCTTCCACTACCGTGCCCCCAACATGGCTCAACTCCCTCCTGCCCTCTGTCACTAAATCTACCAAAATTGATCCCTTTAAAGTCACTCTCCATAACCACCTCTTTGGTGCACAAAGCTGTAGCTGCCCTTAATCAACCTAATGTTGGGGTCCCTCCCCAATTCTGGCCCATAGCCTTGACAATGTCCTTTGGACTGCTTCCCCCCCCTTTTTTTTCTCACCACTGTTCCCTCCCCACCCTTCCACATAGGTATTTCCCCGGTATCACCAGGGTTGTGACTTCTACTATTGTTATACTTTATACAATTGCTATTTACTGCCTGTAACTTTATTCTGTAAACTATTGTCATCTTGTGTTCTTTTGTTATCTGTGTTGCACCTGTATGTTACCACTGTTGTGTCTCACACTGTAACCATGTCTACCCTCCCTGCGACAAGGTGCCTTTGTAAATGAGTCCCTGACTCAAAAGTTGTCAATCTGACTTTCAAAAATAAATACAAATAAAATAAAAAATAAACTGCAATAGAGCAGTAGGGGAGCACCATAAGTGAGAAGGGGGAAGAAGGGATGAAGAGGTGATCTGATGGAAGAGGTAGAGGTGAGGAAAGGGTGAATGCAAAGGAGAAGAACCAGCTTCTGATTCAGAGTCTTGATTAAGGCAGAGACATGGGCATGGAAAGAGAGTGAGAAATCTAGGGTGACACCTAAATATTTGCAGGTGTTGACTGCTTCCAGAACATCCCCATTTAGAGAAGTAATACAGAGGGAGGAGAGGGAGTGGGAGGTGGAAGGTCGTTGAGAGAAGAGCATACTTTTAGTCTTCTTTGTATTGGGCATAAGCTGATTACGCCTGAACCAACCCTCAAGGTCAAAGTCACTTGTGAGTTCCTTGTTAATCCAAGTAGCATCAGAAGAAGAGAGATAGATAATTAGATAATAGTATCATCTGCATAGAGATGCACAGCCACCCCCACCCATAATTGTTAGCAAGCTCATTAATGAAAAGTAAGAACAACAAAGGACCCAAAATGGATCTCTGTGGGACCCCATGTGTTATAGGTCTGAGTTCCGAGACAGAGCCAGCCCACTTAATACTTTGAGAGTGGGAAGAAAGGTAGCTTTGGACCCAGAGAAGAGCACTGGAGTCAAGGCCTATAGCTCGTAGTTGCTGGAGCAGGAGACCATGATTCAGCAGGTTGAACTGTTTTGTAAGGTCGACAAAGATGGTGCCAGTTGCATAACCTTGGTCCATGGCATGGTAAATACCTGCAGTTACCTTTAGTAAGGCTGTGAGGATGCTGCAGCTCTTTCTGAAATCATGTTGGTAAGATGAAAGCAGATCATGGTGGTCCAGATAATCCCGAAGGTGATTATAAATAAAGTGCTCCTGAATTTTAACCAAAGGGTAAAGGATGGAGATTGGTCTAAAGTTCTCTACAACAGTGCTGGGCCCTCCTTTATGTACAGGTACAACTACGGCTACCTTCCACTTGTCAGGAATCATGCTAGTCAGGAAGGATCAGTTAAATAAGTCTCAAACAGGGCATGCAGGTGCAGGACCTACCATCTTGAGAAATTTAGTCTCAAGGGTGTCATGACCTGGGGAGTTCTCAGCTTTAGGTTTGCAAGAAGCCTTTGGATCTCATTCCGGGTGGCCATTTTCAAGTGGAAAGAAGGACAAGTCCCAACTTCCTTCAATGTGGAAGGGATTGAGGGGGGCACCAGAAGGATTATGGAAAAGCGAGGTATATTTATGTAGATCTGTAAAAAATTTATTGAATTCAAAGGCAATAGATGTGGTGTCAGTGAGAGTAGCACCCTGGGTCGAGATAGATTTCAGAAGCTCAGCCACCTTCCCTTTCACTAAGGCATTGACCTGCCTATAGAACTCCTTAGGATTACAAAGGTGTTCTGTCGGAAGTGATTTAAAAAGGGTTTATTCTAAATCCTAACATGGGCATATTCTGCAATACACTAGTGGCAGAAACTGTAATAAGAGAGTTGCATCATGGCTGACTTCACTGTAAATAGAATACAAGTAAATAAGTATGAAATGGAATGGTGTTGAGCACTAAACTGTAAAGTCCCTGCAATTCAGCAGCTCCAAATATTGGTAAAGGACAGTGCTGTGAAATGTAGTAAAACAGTAAACACGTAAAGTATAATGCTAAACTGGTAATACAGTAATTATGAAAGATTGAATACTGAAAGGTACTGGATGCAGCTGTCAGAAATGAGATTTTAAACATTGAGTCTTGTGGCAAACAGTCCAAGACCAGAAGTTAGGCTTTAGAATAACATGGACTATAAAATAAGACATAAGAATCGATTTTCAAAGAGCTCTTAGATTGCCACAATTAGCAACAATCCAGGGCTGAAGCGAACTCTGGGTGCACCAAGAAAACTGCACCCAAGATTGTAAAATTAGGGGTCCCTGTGCCAAAGACCCAGGAGTTGCCACAGCTGTAGGGCTGTGCCAAACATTGGTTGCACATATGGAGTTTGATGGAGGGATCCATCAACCACCCTGTTGCAAGCACACATTACCCATAGAGGTTGGGGGAAGAACTCTGGCTAGAAGGTGGGGAATGGGAGCTGCTGGGGCAGTGAGGTTGCCATAAGGCATGATGGGTGCATGGCAGCAGTTGCAGGGAGTGGTGGAGGCACCTGGCAGAGGTGCCATATGCCGTATCCGATAGCCGTGGGGACCAGGTAGAAGGCTGGCATGGGGATACTATTATGACATTGCCCCAGGTGGAAGCAGCCCTGGCACCTGTCCCACAGGACTGTGGGTTCAGTGGGGCAGGTTCCAGGGCTGCTTCTACCTAGGGCCATGTCATAATAGTATCACCATCCCAACCCCCCCTCCACATGGTCCCCTCAGGTATCAGATACACTGTAAGAAGCAATAAAGCAATTCTAGTGGGGGGTAGGAGGAAATAGGCTGTGGGTTAACTAGGATCTGCATCTTATCCAATAGGTAGGGAAATGGGCAGACTGAGTGGTCCAAGTGGTCCTTATCTGCCGTCAAAGTCTATGTTGCTGTGTTTCTATGAAACCTCTGCCAGGTGCCTCCTCCACTCACTGTAATTGCTGCCATGCCTCCCTCATGCTCTATGGAACCCTCACTGCCCAGCAGCCCCCATTCCCCACCTTCCCAGTCCCATAACACACTCACTCTCTGCCAAGACAGAAGGCATTCTTAGAATGGCAGAGAAAGGGGAGATACTGTTGATGGGAGACCTGAATATGCCAGATGTTAACTGGAGCACATTTGCTGCAGCCACAGCTAAGAGCAGGGCCATTCTTGATGCCCTACAGGTGGCAGGCATTAGACAGCTAGTTTGGAAGCCCCTCATGAGGAGCAATCTTAGACCTCGTTACTCTCAAATGGGGCAGTGAGAGGATCTCAGATCTAGAAGTGGGTTGCCATCTGGGGACAAGTGACCATCAAACAGTGTGGTTCACGTTAAACTCAGCTACAGAGTCAAGCCATACAAAAGTGAGGGTACTGGACTTTAGGAGGGCTGACTTTGGCAAGATGGAGAGTGCCTCAGAAAAGCACTAGCAAACAGGCTAGAAGGAGGTGTGGAGCAACAATGGGGAATCATCAAAACTGCCATCACAGAGGCAACAAGCCTTTGTGTGAAGCAAATAAACAAATCAAAACAAAAGAAAAAGCCACTATGGTTAGCAAGAGTTGGCTGTGAAAGTCAGGAAGAAAAAGATAGCATTCCTGAAGTATAAGGAAACACCGAAGGAGCAGGACAGAGAGCTATACCAGTTAAGGCAGAAGGAAGCAGGGAGGGAAGTCAGAATAGCAAAGGCCCAAACTGAGGAAAAGATAGCCAACTCAGTTAAGAAGGGGGATAAAACCTTTTATAGGTACATCAGCGGCGTAGAAAAGACAAAGGAGGAGGATAGTGAGGCTGAATAGAATGAACGGTAGGTGGGCAGAGGGGAAAGTGAAAAGCAGGGATACTGAACGAATATTTCTGCTCAGTATTCACAAAAGGAGAAGTAGCCTAATCCAATTAACAGAAGCACTCTTGATAGGGGGTCAATCCCAGTCCTTTCACAGAAGAAAGGGTTCTGCAAGAGCTCCTAAAACTGAAGGTGGACAAAGCAATGGATCCTGATGGAATTCACCCCAGAATTCTAAAAGAATTAAGGAGGAACTAGTGAAACCACTGGCTACTCTTTTAATAAATCATGGAGGATGGTGTGGTACCGAGGACTGGAGGAGGATGTGATTTCCCTTCACAAAGTGGGACCAAGACAGAGGCAGGAAACTACAGACCTGTCAGTCTGACCTCTGTGGTAGGGAAAGTGATGGAGTCACTTCTGAAGAAAAGAATAGTTGAGTACCCAGAGGCCAGTGGGGCACAGGACCCAATGCAGCATGGGTTCACAGTGGGAAGGTCATGTCAGATGAATCTAATAGATTTCTTTGACTGGGTGACCAAAGTAGTAGACCAGGGAGGGGCTGTGGACATGGACTACCTAGACTTTAGCAAGGCATTTGACACAGTCCCACACAAAAGATTAATAGTTAAATTAACCAGCCTGGGAGTGTGTCCCAGGGTGGTAGCCTGGGTAAAACATTGGCTGCACAACAGGACACAGAAGGTAATTGTAAATGGAGTCCACTCTGAAGAAAGAGGGTTACTAGTGGGGTACCGCAGGGTTCAGTATTGGGTCCAGTCCTTTTTAATGTCTTCATCAGTGACATTGCAGAGGGACTGGAAGGAAAAGTATGCCTTTTTGCAGATGACACAAAGATCTGCAACAGGGTTGATACACAAGGAGGCGTGGAAAGGATGAAAAAGGACTTGGCAAGGTTGGAGGAATGGTCAGAAGTATGGCAGCTAGGATTCAATGCAAAGAAGTGCAAAATAATGTACCTGGGAAACAAGAACCCAGGGGAAGAATACACAATGGGTGGGGAGGTAGTAACAAAACAAAAAGGAAAGGGACCTGAAGGTAATCATATCAGATGACCTTAAGGTTAGCAAGCAGTGTGAGAAGGCAGTAGGGAGGGCTGGGGGTATACTGGGATGTATAGGGAGAGGCATCAGCAGCAGAAAACAGGAAGTTGTTATTCCTCTGTACAGACAGTTGGTGAGACCCCATCTGGAGTACTGTGTCCAGTTCTGGAGACCCCATCTCCGCAATGACATAGACAGGATAGAGGTCGTCCAGAGGAGGGCAACTAAAATGGTGCAGGGTCTGCAAAAGAAGCCGTATGAGGAGAGACTAAAGGAGCTTAATATGTATACCCTTGAGGAAAGAAGGGAGAGGGGGGACATGATAGAAACTTTTAAGTACCTCAGTGGAATCAACAAAGTCCATGAGGGTAGCATCTTTCAGAAAGAGACTTGCAAGAACAAGGGGACACAATTTAAAGATAGAAGGGGGCGGTTCAGGGGCAATGTGAGGAAGTATTATTTCACAGAGAGGGTAGTGGATGCATGGAACAGCCTTCCTGAGGAGGTTGTGGGGTCTAAAACTGTGGGAGAATTCAAGAATGCATGGGACAGACACAAGGCAATTCTTGTGGTGGGTAGGAAGAAATAGGCTGTTGGTTAACTAGGATCTGCGGCCTATTCTGTAGGTAGGGAAATGGGCAGACTAGATGGGCCAAGTGGTCCTTATCTGCCGTCAAAGTCTATGTTTCTATGTTTCTAAGCAGTGGTGTGGGACCATTAGACTACCTCCTAGCTGGTCTAATGTGAACCCTCTTTTGTGGCCACAGCGGAGCTTATAGAATCCCAAATAAGGGTTGTGCACCCCAGCATGGTGCAAGCCCCCATGTGACCTGACATACTGGTGCTTTTGCTACAAGGGTGATGCAGAGAAGCGTTGCTGCATGACTTCCCAATTTCACCGCAGCTGGAATTTGAAAATCGAGATCATCACATTATGATTCAGCTGCCACTTGAGACATATCTGTTTGATGCAGTCACCTTGCATCACAATTTTACATTTGAAAATCATGCCCAGAAAGCTAAAGTTGCTAGAACAGGGCATACTTGAGTAAGAAGTAGGGATGCTGAAAAGATAATGAAGTATGGATCTCTTCACTTATCAAGTCCCAGCTGCTATTCAGATCTTGGATAGTGAAAAGACATGATAGGCACCGTCTGGTTACCATACAAGAAATTAAAAGGGACTGTGAGTTTTGAAAAAGTTGCATCTCCATTTATAAAGTTAGATCTTCAAAGATACAGTATGCAGTATTAGAGTTTGGGATGGGAGATCAGACAGGCAAGGAATGGAACTCAGAACAATTTGCTCCCCATGCCTTTTATGACCCTTCTGGTCCTATTTCCAGTTTTCCTTATAAACAAACACTTAGACCATTATACTGAGAAGGGACAGGTGTCATACAGCCTTTACATTCTACATATGGGGTGGGATATTCAGAAGGGTTGCACATGGCGCAACACAGTTGCACCATGTGCAACCCACTGATGCGCCCTGGCATGATATTCAAAAGGGGAAAGTGCGAGGCACAAATCCTGATGCGCCTGGGTGCATCAGTAATGTATGAGGTGCAAGAAGGGGGGGCGTGCCCATGCATACCCCTGCACATCCCGATATTCAGCCCAGGATGTGCAGAGCCCATGCAGGCGCAACCCCTACATGTACCGCATACAGTTGTTCCAAAAAATAAAGGAGCAACAGCCGTCCACCCACAGGTGAGCTGCCGTATTGCAGGGCGCAACACAGCAGCTGCCAGCTGTGGGTGGCCACCCAAGCTCCGGCGGCACCCTCCTTTGAGTAGCGCCCCACCATGCCCGATCGTGGGCATAAGTATAAATATAAGAAACCCCTATATCCCTGGTGGTTCAGTGGACCGCTCGCAGCCTGAACACGGGCATAAGTATAAATAAAAGAAACTCCTATATCCCTGGTGGTCCAGTGGACTGCTAGCAGCCTGATCGCAGGCAGAAGTCTAAAGAAATAATAGATCTCATCCCTGGTGGTCCAGCAGTACCCCCCTTCCCACCCTCTCATTGAGCCCTGCCACCCCGCTCCCCCGGTCAGTGGCGGGCAGCAGCTCCCACCACTGCAAGCGCGGACGCCCGCCAGCTGACTGTGTACAGTACAGCTGTATGCCCATTGGTCCTGGCATGGGCCAATGGGTGTGCAGTTTACACTGTACTACACAGTCAGATATGAATGAGTCATTCACATATTTGGACTGTGTAGTACGTATGAATGTCACTCCATGTGGCCCACTGTGGACCAATGGACGACAGCTGCATTGTAGTGCAGTCAGTCAGCGGGCAGCCAAGCAGCCAGGTGGGGAGCTGACATCAATTGCTGACTGGGGGGCAGGGTGGCTGGGCTCAGTGGGAGGGTGGGGAGGGGGTACCGCTGGACCACTAGGGATGGGATCTATTATTTTAGACTTCTGCCTGCGATGAGCTGCAGTGGTCCAGGGACCTAGGGATATAGGAGTTTTTTTTATACTTCTGCCCGCAATCACTTCAAAAGGTCCACTGGACCACCAGGGATATAAGAGATTATTATTATCATACTTACGCCTGCGAGTGGGCTGTGGGGTACTTTGCCGCTTGTGCATGGGGCGTCGATCCCCGATGGCTGCAGCCTGGCAGGGTGCCAGGCACAAGTTGCCATGTATTGGCGCACCTGCATGCAAATGGGACCATAATAACATGCAAATGGCCCCATTTGTGCCTTGCATGCATTATGGCCCCATTTGCATGTACACCTTTGAATATTGTGGTTGATGCACCTAGTGCAACGGCACTTGTGCTAGCACATCCCCCTGCCCCTCTCTGGCCACTTGCACTGGTGCAGTGCCACTGCGCCATGCACAATGTAGGTGACCACAGAGCAATATTCAACAGTGTTCAGCCATGGCCCAGCACCATTGAATATCACCCTGTCAGCACCCTGGCACATCCCAGTTGCACTGCGCCCAGGCTTGCACCACAGCCTGGCGCAGTCTGAATATCCCACCCATGGTATACTATTTGTTAAATAAAAATAGGCTACAGACACAGGTTGCTGGGGGTCAGTCTGGGGAGGTAGTTATTGAGCTTCCAAGGACAGTTTTCCTCCCTTGAGGATGACGGTGTCTGACCCGCTGCTCAACCACCACCTGGAGGAATCCTGGTGGAGGTGCATGCATTGTGGATCAAGTGGGGAGACATCATATCCAGAGCACAGGGGGCATCTCCATGGAGGTGGACTTGCACAACATGCTCTTTGCACATTTGTGGAATCAGGCTAGAAAACTGGAAAAAAGATGGAGGACAGGCTTCATGATGCCCTGTCTGGTGGTGACCCGGTCTACCGCTCTGATCCAAGGGGACTTTCTGGATGTATAACTGGGGAGAAGGATGTCCCTTCCACCAGGCCCTGACACAGGTGGGGGATAATCCATGGGGGATACTAGCCCTGGAAGTCAGAGGCAACTGGAAATTGTGGTGGCTGACAGAATGGGGCTGTTGTCAGCTGCCCTGCCACAGGATGAAAAAAAATCTCTATGGAAAAAATCTAAGCTTATTTCCAATGCTGGAAGCATTTATAAACCAGAGACTCGGGGGGGGGGGGTGGATTTCCTCAGCACTTCCTCTGATCACAGATATGGATTCAGCATTCAGATGCCCTCTTTCTCTATACCTGATAAGAAATTACTTACTCGATCACAGAGAGGGGTAAAACATTCAACACTGAGTGCTATGCAATTTTTTAAGAGTTGTTCTGCTGCATATAATTAGACTAGATTATAACTACACATGTGAAAATTACATTAACTCTATGATGTCCACTAAAGCCCTCAGTTATGCCTGTGGCTTCTGCAATAATTACAGAACTTCTGCTTTCATGCATCCTAGAACTAACTTGATATCACATCACAACATACTTGGGATGACTACATAGAAACATAGAGTGACAGCAGATAAGAACCTCTTGGCCCACCCAATCAGCCCTATTTTCCCTGCCTACAGTGCCACCTCAGACCCTCCTCAGTCCTCGGATTCCCCCCACACTTGCCATTCTTCTAAGATCCCCTTGTGTCTATCCCATGTGTTCTTGAATCCCGTTACCATCTTTGCCTCCACCATTTCCTCTCTGAGTCTGTTTCAAGCATACAACACCCTTTCAGTGAATAAGAACTTCCTTACATTTCCCCTAAGCCTCCCTTCTCTAGCTTCATAGTATGACCCCCTGTCCTTGAGCATCATTTTGGATGAAAAATGCTCCCATCCTGTGCCTTGTTTATACCTGTGAGATATTTGAATGTTTCTATCATGTCTCTCCTCTTCCTTCTATCTTCAAGCGAGTACATGTCTAATTCTTTGAGCTTTTCCATGTAGGGTTTCTTTTTATTTTTTAATTCAAAGTTCATTAATTTTCAAAGATAAGCATACAGGAAACAGGCAAAATACTTACAGACTGGGTACACAATATTCCCCCCTGCCCACCCCTCCGCCCATAGGTCTCCACCCCCCCATGGCACCACTCTCGGATACATTATGGTGGTAAGCTGTGAGAGCTCCACCCTATAGCCAGAGTTCTAAGGGTCACAATGTGTATAATGCATATAGTTTGTCCCATACGGCTTTGTGGTTTTTAACCAGATGAAAGATGCTACCAATCATCCTTTCTGTGTTAATATTGAACCAAAATCCATGTAGGATTTCTGATGCAGGCCCTGCACCATTTTGGTTGCCCTCCTTTGAACTGCCTCTACCTTGTCTATGACCTTTCAGAAGTGGGGCCTCCAAAAGTGGACAGAGTACTCAAGGTGAGATCTCATCAATGATCTATACAGGGGTGTCACTACCTCCCTCTTTCTCCTGGTGATACCCCTGCATATGCATCCAAGCATCCTGTTAGCTTTTCCCACCACCTTGTCACACTGTCTAGCCACCTTCTGGTCCTCAGATATGATTAACCCCAGGTCCATTTCTTCTGTTGTTACTACCAGCGCTTCTCCTCCCAGCTGGTACTTAGCCATAGGGTTCCTGTGCCCCGGGTGCAGGATTTTCCCTTTTGAGCATTGAAGATCAAATGAAGAGACTTGTGATCATTCCTCCAGCTTATTTAGATCTTCTGTCATACTTTCCACTCCCACCAACCCCCGGAGTGTCTACTTAGTTGCAGATTTTTGTATCATCTGCAAACAGGCATACCTTTCCTTCCAGTCCCTCTGCAATGTCACTGATAAAGATATCTTCAGACTGCCTTCTGCTTTAAAGAGTTGATAGGATTTAAATCATAATTACTGTATTTTTAACATGAAACTATTTTATAAGCAAAGACATTTCAAATATAAAAAATCCACAGTTGTTCTGGAAGTCTACTCATGAGTTATGATAACCAGAAATAAATACTTGATATTATGCAAGAAAACAATATCAAGTACTCTACAGGAGAATACATCAGGGAGCATCATATTTAATACCTTTTTACAGTTATTGCCTGAAGAAATCTGAGTCATGTAAATTCAAATCAAGATATGACAATTAGTCACATATCACAAGTATATTATCCTGACAAGTTCTCTTTTTTTGTAGCACTGTTTGACTTTTTTATTGTCTCCCAATATGAAGTACTGTATATGAGAGGTACTCACTAGATTCTATGTAAATAAGTGTTCACAACCTGATGACAGTCATTCCAGGATGGTTACAAGTGCAGCTAAAATAATATCAAAACCAAGTACTTCCTTACAAATTATATCCCTCACTATCAATATAGTACATTCAATTTGAAAAACAGCAGCTGGTACACCAATATGTAAACCAAGGTCATACAGTATGGTGCATTATACAACGGCAAGAAAAAATCCTGGACTCTGATTGGTCAGTTTTGGGCTGGACCCATGATGTTATCCCAGTACAACATCACGGGTCTAGTCCCAGCCTCACTGTGAACCTCTAGTTGATTTGTTGCTTTTGCTTGATTTGCTTTGCTTGATTGTTTCCATTGTCTCTTAAAAAAACAAAAATATTTTTCCACACAAAAACATCTTTAAAATGATTTTTTTTCTTCTTAATAACAACAAGCCATTGTATAATAGCAATAATGCCCTCCAGGGTGTGTGTCATTTGGGATAATGTCACACCTCAGTTATTGGACGCACTCGGCCTGCGGTCTCGTGCCCAACCACCTGAGGCGTGACGTTATCCCAGCATGACACACACCCTGTCGGGCATTATTGCTTAATTTCAATATTGATGGTGCACCATAGTAGGTGAAAATTTAAATAAGGTGGGGGTCTGAGGCCACTAGGCCCCCCATTTGTTTTATGGTTGCATTTTAGAACATGTAGTAACATGACAATACATCCCTGGCATCCAGTAGCATACCCTTTTTCACCTCATCTCATACCAATATGACCCTGATGTCCAGTAGCACCCCCTCACCCCATCTCTGACATCTAGTTTTTCCTTCTCTCTCACACCACCTCATGCAAATATTTAGGTTCATGGTGTCTAGCTGCCCCTTCCTTTACCGTATCCCATTCCAAGACTGTCCTTGGCATTCAGTAGTATCCTAATACCATGCCAATAAATCCTTGGCATTGAGTGGTACCCCTCCCATTCTAGTAAATTCCCTGTGTCCAGTGGTCCATCCTTCAATCTTGCACCAACAAGTCTGGTGCATTCAGTGGTGCCCCCCTCACTCACCCTATTTTGTACAAATATGTCCCTAGTGTCTAGTTGCCCCCACCCTAACCTTGTGTCATGTCAGAGCCTCTGGTAGTCAGTGTCTTCCACTAACAGCAGCTAGCATAGCCCTCCTCCAACCTTCTCAGCCACAAAAAAATCTAAACCCATTATCACAAGCAGCAGTTTGTAAAATACAAGCAGATATGCATGTATTTCATAAATTGTCCCACAAACCTTGCAAGATGATTTAATAAATACACAAACATAAGTGTGTATTTCATAAATCACTGTTTGTGATAAAAGGTTCAGATGGTGCCTGTCCAAGGAGGTGAGAGGATGTCAGTTGTAGTGTGTGTGTGTGTGTGTGTGTGGGTGGTTGCTACTGTCTACCAGGGACCATTGTATTGGAATGGTGTGAGGTAGGGGCAGCTAGACACTAAAACTTTTTTTGTATTTATTTTATTTATTTATTGGAGAAATCAGTTTTACAACCTTTGAGTCATGGACTCGTTTACAAAGGTACCTCGTCGTAAAGGGGGGGAGACAACAATTAAGTGAGTTTGAGACAGGGGTGAACATACGGGTGAAAGTACATAAACACACTTGGAAATTACAGGCAGCAGCTATACAGGTACAAACATGTGTAAGGGTACACGTATTGTAACAAGGTAATAGATACATCGCATATCTAACAGCTAGTCTCAGACAAATTATGTAGTGAGCGGGACCGGTTAGGTGGTTATAGGCAGTTACAGCAGCGGCTGTCAATAATATGCTTACGGAGGGTAGTTTTGAAGCGGCCAATCCGAATTTTGGAGATAGATTCAGGAAGGGAGTTGAACCAAAGCGGGCCAAGTGATGGAAGACCTTTGGCAGCAAGGGTCCTGGCCCTGGGAACAATGAAAGTAGCAGTGGAGGACTTTGGGTGGGCAGGGGCCTGGTAACTGCAAGGGTCCAGAGACCCCAGGGGGCAAAGGCCTGACATGGACTTTTGGCCAGCAGGCAGGTTTGATATTTTAGTCTTTCTCAAGAGTGAGTATATTTGTGGTGGAGTATAGCAGACAGGTGTGGGTTCTGCTGTGGGCACTGGTAAGGAGCCTCAGGCTTTATTAATAGTAGTCTGGACTTTAGATAAGGCAGTGGTGTCAGCAGCAGCGTAGATTGGGAGCCCGTAGTCAGCCAGTGATAACACCGATGAGGCGATAGCTAGTTTTAGGGCAGGTTCAGGGAGGCAGTCTTTGTGGCAGTAGAGAAGCCCAATCCTGGAGTTCATGGCAGATGACAGGGCTTTGAGGTGGGCATGGAACGTAAGGCTGGAGTCAAAGGTGATGCCCAGGTACTTATAGGATGTTACAAGTTCAATTGGGAGGGGCGTGCTGGTGGTGATGTGGAGGGGACTGGGTTGAGGGAAGGGGTACCATTGGATGCCAGTGACTTATTGGCAGTAGGATAGGTTGAGGAAATGGAAATCACTGGATGCCAAGTACTTGCTGGCATGTGTTGAGATGTGGAAGAGGCAACTAGAAACCAGAGTCTTGTTGTTATGGGAGGGGATACCACTGGATTCCAGGGACTTTTGGCATAGGATATGGTGAGAGAGAGGGTACCAATGGATGCCAAGGATTTATTGGCATGTCATGAGGTGAGGAAGGAAACAACTAGGCATGAGAGACTCTTTGGCAACCACTGTATGGTCAGATTCAAGATCAACACAACAGAGGGCACCAGCAACTCCAAAATCAGGGTTGCAGATTTCAGAAAAGCAGACTTTCAGAAAATGAGAGCAAGCCTAGCAGGAAGCAGCAAGGGGGGAAGGAGGGGGGGAATGTGGTAAGACCTCAAGGGAACTATTGCTGAGGTCACAGACCAATGTACCAAAAGGGTAGGTAAGGCAAAAAAAGGGTAGGTAAGGCAAAAAAAGAAAAGAAATCATCTCCAGTTCTTCAAAGAGGTGGCAACCATAAAGAGAAACTGAAGGAAGCAGGAAAAGTGATAAGGATGGCAAAAGCCCAGATGGAGGTTAGAATAGCGAAAGAAGTTAAAGGAGGTGATACAACCTTCTTTAGGTACATAAGGGAGAAAAGGAAGACTAATGGAGGAATAGTAGGATTACCAGTGGGGGCTAGTGGAAGAAGACAGAGAAAAAGCAGAGGTCCTAAACAGGTACTTCTGCTCAGTGTTTGGTAAAGAGGAAGAAGGTAATGGGCCAGCGCTATCAAGTAATAGCACCACAGAGGCAGGGGTTGGTACAAGCCCCTTCACAGCAAGCCAAGTCTTGGAAGCTTTAAATAAACTAAAAGTAGATAAGGCCATGGGTCCAGATGACATACAGCCCAGAATTCTGAGAGAACTGGGAGGGGAATTGGTGGCACCCCTGGCTGAACTTTTCACCAAATCACCTGCAAGCGATGCGGTCCCCGAGGACTGGAGGAGCGCAATGGTAGACCCACATCACAAATCTGGAAGCAAAGAGGAGGCAGGTAACTATCACCCAGTGAGCCTCACCTCTGTCATTGGAACATTAATGGAGTATTTACTCACACAGAGGATAATACCATTCCTAGAGTCTAGCAGACAGCAGGATCCAAAATAGCATAGATTCACGGTGGGGAGGTCTTGTCAAACTAACCTGGTTGAATTCTTCAACTGGGATTACAAGTTGGCTAGATGGTAGAACACAAAGGGTGCAAGTAAATGGTACATTATCAGAGGATGTGGTGGTAACTAGCAGAGTGCCTCAGGACTCAGTGTTAGGACCTCTACTCTTCAGTGTGTTCATAGCCAACATTGCAAACAGGCTGGAGGGAAAGGTGTCTGTTTGCAGATGACACTAAGATATGCAACAGATTAGACACACCTGAGGGAGTAAGAAAAATGGAACCAGACCTAAAGCAACTGGATGAGTGGTCTAGAGCATGGCAGCTGAAATTTAATGCCAAAAAGTGCAAAGTCATGCACCCAGAGAAGGGCAGCCCTAAAATGGAGTACTACTTTGTGGGGGACAAGCTAGCTGCTACCAGTCAAGAATGAGATGTGGAGATCATTATATCCGATGACTTTAAGGTGGGTAGTAAGCGCAAGAAGGAGCTCTGAAGGCCAGTGGCTTGCTGGGTTGCATTGGGAGGGGAATCACAAGCAGAAGGAATGAAGTGGTGTTGCCACTGTACAGGGCACTCGTCCGTCCACATCTGGAATTCTGGAATACTGTGTCCAGTTTTGGAGGCCACACTTTATGAAGGACATCGACAGGATTGAGGCGGTGCAGTGGAGGGCAACAAAAATGATAAAGGGACAGCACCAGATGACATACTAGGATAGGTTGAAGGAACTAAACATGTACTCACTGGAACAAAGGAGGGAGAGGGGAGAGGGGAGACATGATTGAAACCTTCAAATACATCAAGGGTTTAAATAAGGTACAGGTACAGGACCTCTTTAAATTTAAGGAAGGTAGTAAAACAAGGGGATGTGATCTGAGACTAAAAGGCGGGAAGCTCAGGAACAATGCTAGGAAGTTCTTCTTCACCGAGAGGGTGATGGACACCTGGAACAGGCTGACCCCAGAGGACATGGGGGCCAAAATGATGGGGGGATTCAATATAGAGCATGGGATAGACACAAAGGTGTCGTCATACAGAGAGACAAATAGAGAGGGGGTAGCAACCTACAAACCTTGGGCAGACTAGATGGATCTTGCAATCCCCTTCTGCCATCAACTTCAATGTTTCTATATTTCTATTGGCATGGAATGTGGAAAGGGATGAAGGGTACCCCTGGATACCAAGGATTTATTTTTCACTGGATGGGGTGAGGAAGATGGTACTGCTGGATGCCAGGGACTGTCTTGGCTAAAGCAATTTACTCTGATTCCTTTTTCCAATAAAATTCAGACTTGAAGAAGGACCAGACTTTGCTCTATGTTTTACTCTGTTTTGTGCCAGTATAACAATAAATATCCACAAAAAAGAAGACATGGACAGAGAAATAATAGTAAAAGGTGAGGAAAAAATAATACCTTCATTCCCTCTATAGGTTCAAGTACTAGTAGCTCCTGAGTTTGTTCTGATGATTAAGGTATGAAATAGGGTCAAAGAAATGTACTGTATATAATTAATCAGCCAAGTAGTTCATTATCAAACTGAAGTTTTCCCATTTCCAACAAACACTAGGGCTAAGCAGACTATCCTTTTACAAATTGCCCCCCCCCCAAGATCCAGCCCATACCCATGTACTTGGACAAGTATGCACTTGGTTAATGGAATCCAATTCCAAGTCCGTGGCTAAGGTGGGGAGAAGCAGTACAAGGTGGAGAGAAGCAGAGAAGAGATTTAGTGAGCAGAGGAGAAGAGCAGTGAGCAGAGGAGAGACAGAGTGAGCAGAGGAGTGGACTGGGTGAGTCAGGGCCAGGTGAGGAGGAGAAGGAATGTGATGCTTGGTGCCACGTGGGTGGAGGGAGAAGGGGGGAGAAGCCAAGAAGGGGATGAATGGTGCAGGTCGGAGAAAGGGACTGGGTGAGTCAGGGAAATGCGCTGGGGATAGGAGGAGAAGGGAAGGTACATGGTGTCATAAACTAACATTGGTGGGTGGGAGAGGAGGGGGGAACTGGGAGATACAGGAAGGGGACTAGCTGACCTAAGAGACCATTAACAGCATGCTGGTGGCAGTCATAGCCACGGCCACCGATCAGCAGCTGGCTGGCAGAATGGTCATGAGACACCTCTCACCAGTGTAAATACTGCTGAACTGTGCAATGGACTCAGATGGGAGAGTAAGAGTGGCAGTGTGGGAAGAGTGATAGTTGAGAGATGGAAAGAGAGATGGACAGAGGATTAAAAGTGAGAGGGAGAGGGTCAGCTACTAAAGAAATGGGAAACCTATTAAAAATAATAAAAAGGAAAAAGCAACAGGGGTTCTGGATGGCTGCTGAGAAGAAAGAAGTAGAACAGAGAGAGATAGAGGATACAGCACCATGAGCAGGAAAGCCGAGTTGCAAAAAGAAAAACAAGCAAAGCCACTTAGTTGCAATTTAAAAAGGGGCTTCTTGTAGCTGCTGAGGATGGAGTTGGGGAAAGAGTAAGAAAGAGGAGAAGATTGTACTGGGGGGAGAGGCCTAAGGGGGCCAAAAGAAAGCAAACAAAAAATATCAATTATGTTAGCAAACACCCTTTAACTTCAGAACAAGAAAATGTGCCACTTTACAAGGAAAAAGTACCCCTCATCATAAGACTAAGAACATTTACCATTTTACAAGGAAAAATATACCCATTGTCATAATAACAAGAAAGTTTACCATTTTACAAGAAAATAAATATCCCATATCATAAGAACAAGAGCATTTACCGTTTTACAAGGAAAAAATACTCCTTATTAAAAGAACAAGAAAAAGCACTATTTCACAAAAAACAAGTACCCTTATCATAAGAACATTTACCCTTTTGCAAGAAAACAAATGCCCCTTATCATAAGAAAAAGAAAACTAGCCACTTCACAAAAAAACAAATACCCCTTATCATAAGAGAAAGAAAATATACTATTTCACAAGAAAACAAATACCCCTTATCTTAAGAACAAGAAAAATTACCATTTCACAAGAAAGAAATACCCCTTAGCATAAGAACAAGAAAATTTGCCATTTTAGAAGACAAAAAAATCTGTTACCAAAACAAAAGTTGCCATTAAAAAAAATACCCCTTCCAGTGGCTTCTGACTACTGAGGGAGGACAGAGTTGGAGAGAGCATGAGAGACAGAGGAGATTGTGGTGGGGGTTACAAAGAAATAAAATACCCAATCCCCAAGACCCCAACATAAAAGTGGCTTCAGGCTGCTGAGGGAGGACAGAGTTGGAAAAAAAATACCCCAAATCCCGCATCATCGGGACCCCAACTTAAAAGTGTCTTCTGGTTGTTGAAAGAGTATGGAGTTGGGGAGAAAGGGAGAGACAGAGAAGATTTGGGGGACAAAAAAATAAAATACCCCATCCTTAAGACCATAATATAAAAGTGGCTTCTGGCTGTTGAGGGAGGATCAAGCTGGAGAGCAAGAAAGACAGAAAACTGTGCTTGGGGTTTCAAAAAAAGAAAATATCCCTGTCCCCAGGACTCCAACATAAAAGTGGCTTTAAAAAAGAAGGAAACTAGAGAGAGGCTGAGAGAGAGAGAGAGAGAGAGAGAGAGAGAGAGTTAACATATATACTCATTCTGTTCTGACCTGATTTGTAGCACACTATTTTTTTTACATAGAAACATAGACAATGATATCAGAAAAAGACCAAACCTCCATCCAGTCCACCGGAGTTGCCTATTTAGCCCTGAGGCCTACTGTTCCTCCAGGGTCCTAGCCCTCCTCCCTTTTATTTCACCCTTGCACCTGTGCAAAGTGAATATATTGGTATGACAGTGGATTCTGAGAGGTGTGTCACTGTCGGTCCAAGGCAGGGGGTTTGACAGTGCCAGACTAATCATCAGTCAGGCTGATCATGGCACACTTCTAGTCTTACTGATTGGAAACTTCATGTAGTTCAGAGTTCAAAGAAAAGAGACACCTGAATCATAAGGAGTCTCTTTCCTTTGATCTGCATGGTGCCGCCCAGCAAGCAGAGCTGATCAGTGTCATGAACAGCCTGCTGTGGTCCTCCTCCCCACAAAAAAAAACAACCAAACAAACAATCCCTTCCACCCTCTGCCATGTATTCACACTGGCGGATTAAATCCTGGATGCGTGGGCGAGTACCTCCCCTTTTGATGAGCTTATTGGCTCTGAAAATGGAACAATGCCGCTGGCTTCTACACCTCTCCTGCATGTAGTCATGCCCCTGCTGAGCCCTCCCTCGCTCTTTTGGATTCAGCTCTACAGTATATGCCGACACTTCCTCCAGTGCATGAGGAAGTAAGCAAACTGAGTGCATTTGTAGAAGATTTGGGCGGCTAAGCAGACCACATTCAAACAGTGTTTTTACGCAAACCCAAACTGCAGCAGAAGCAGAAGTGTTAGATTGCTCCAGTTGCAAACCTGCCTTTTCTTCTAATTGGAAATGGTAAAATATATACAGTATGCAACTCATCTGTATCTGTAAACAGTTACATTAAGCAGAAAACAGAACCTGACAAGGGCAATTTGTGTCAGGAGAGGAAGTAATTTAAATAATCAGGTATGCCATCTTGCCTTCATGCCTAGCTTGTTATTATCTCTAAACTGGAAAGTTGTAAGTTTGTGATGCTGGGAGCACTGGCGTGAGACTTGTTGCATACTGGAAACCCTCCAACTGCCAATCCCCTCCTGATCTATTGGGCTGCTTGGCCTACCTTGGATTTGAAGGGTAAGCCTGTGACCAGGCTACAAGTGTTTGGACAGCATCCTATAAATGGAGTTGGGCTGACCAGACAGCACCATTGGATTGGGCTTGTTGTAGCAGTCTTTGATTGGACCTAAAGCAGCCCTAGATTGGCCAGTCAGTAACCTTTGACTGGCCAGACACTTGGACAGCAGCTGTAGACTGGGAGGTTGCTGGATGGACAGTGGACACAATAGGCTGTATTGCTGCTGTGAATTTTGGATCAGGATTCCCAATCAATCTGCCACTCCCTTAACAGGCACTGCTGCTGCCATTGAGATGGATGTGCCTTCTGTGCCACAGTTTCTCCTCACCTGTCTGTTCAGCCTGGTGGAGTTTTGTGGTTCTGCAGTTGGTACCTGGTGAGTGGTAGCAAACTGAATGGGCTGAAGAGGTGTTCCAAGCTGTGGCAGC
This sequence comes from Neoceratodus forsteri, assembly GCA_016271365.2. Lineage (NCBI taxonomy): Eukaryota > Metazoa > Chordata > Ceratodontiformes > Ceratodontidae > Neoceratodus > Neoceratodus forsteri. Next base: position 1,510,221,531 of record CM057455.1, read on the forward strand.
TCCATAGCGAGAAGGGGTTCAGCCTGAGCGGTGTCCCTCAGAGTGAGATCTCAGGTGAGTGACTGGGGGAAGGGACCTCTGCAGACCTTTGCCATGCTGTGTGTGCTTACATACCTCAGCTCAAAACCATTCTTGTATTCTATGATTATGTGTAGGGGTGGGGTAGAGAGAATCACAAGAGCCCAGCTTCAAACAGGTGAGCTACTTTACTTCAGCAAGCTATGTCAGGAGTTACCTTTGCAGACACCAACCATGCTGTGAGTGAGTGTGTGTGTGTGTGTGATGGGGGTGGGTACTGCACCCAAAACTGCTCTGTGAGGGGGTTAGAGGTTGGACCACAGTCACTGATGGGGAGAGTATGTCTGTAGACCCCAGTCCTAAATCTGTGAGAATCTGCATTCTGTATTCCCTAGCCTCAAATGCTGGAAAGGGGAGGTGGAACTTTTACCACATTAAGCAATTAAGGGTGGGGGCAGATGGGCATTTGTTTGCAACTTGCTCAACATAGGAATCTCCACTTCTTTATCTTGAAGTCCTGCTTTAGTAATCATATTGTGTGTTTTGTTTGCTTCCTACCACCCTACACATTTGAGAATAAAGATAATTAAAGTATGTAGGGTAACAGTAAACATTTGTGTTTAGGGGTGGCTGTCAAGTACTGAAAAAAATGCTGTTCTAGCTATCTATGGTAAGTTGCATATATTAGTCATAATGCCTTTGCATTACACGTGCACCCCTGTAATATTGTGCTTTGATATTTTAGAGTAATTATAGAGCAAGAGAGATTTGTGGCATGGGTGGCTATCTATGTGTTACTTTCTATCGCTAGCTCTGGCTGAAAATGTGTATTTGCCTTCTCTGTTATAGTTACTGCCCCTTATGGAGTAACATTTCTTATGGCATGTGAGGCATTGTTTTGGTATATTTTCAGAGCCAACCTTACAGTATCCACAAGGAATGACAGTTGAAAAACAAGAGATTGCTGATAATTCCTTTTCTAAACATAGAAACATGGAACTAGCTGGCAGATAAGGACTGTTTAGCTGATCTAGTCTGACCATTTTTGCCCTACATACAGTCTACAGTCTCACGGCAGATCCTACATGACCTCTGGTCCCTTCTGCCTTCCCTCTACCTTTTCCCTAAGATTCCCTTATGCCTATCCCATGCATTCATGTCCCCCCATCCCAACTGCTTTTGCCCACACCACCTCTGCTGGAAAGCTGTTCCAGGAATCCACCACTCTTTCTGTGAAGAAGTACTTCCTCACTTCTCTCCTGAATCTACCCCACTTCCAGCTTCATAGCATGTCCCCTTTCTCAAGTACCTTTTTGTTTGAAAAATACTTCCCTCCTGAACCTTATTTACCCCATTCCAGTATCCTGCATGTGCATAATCTTAACTAACCTGCTTCTAAAAGATGATCTGTACCATGTCATACCCTTGTGCCAAATCCCCAGTTTACATCAGGTAAAGGAGAGGGGCTTGCGGACCTGAATGGAGGCAATGATTCTGAATGCTGCTTGCTGACTTCAAGGTCGAAGCTGTGAAGTATTTGCCAGACCCCCCCAACCTTCCCTGTAAAGCTTTTCAAAGATTTAGCTTTGTCTAAACTAAAATTTCAAGTCCACATGAGTCAAGGCTAGGGGGGCATGCGTCAGCTGGTGCCTGATCTCAATGTGAATTCTCGGTGTGCGCAGGTGAGCGAGTGGATACCGGCTTTGCCAAAGAACTGACAGCAATGCCAAAGGAAGCTTTTCTCATGCCACCTCAGACCAGGTAAGTACCTCTCGTCAGCTATGGAACTTGTTCCCTCTCCACCAAGGCTCTCTCAGTGATGCTGGCACCTCTGTTCTAGTGGGTTTGGCCTGGCCCAATTCCCAGTTGTGACCTATTAGGCAGAAATGGCAGTCTGCTATAGTAGTTCAAGGAAGGGAAATATATCTTAACTGGGGATATATATATATATATATATATATATATATATATATATATATATGTGTATGTGTGTGTATATATGTATGTATGTATATATGTATGTATGTATATGTAACCCCTGTGTGGCGCTATCCCCAGTGTTACATCCCTGCATACTACCCTGAACATAGGCTAAGGGGTTTGGGTTCGCTAACTAGATCACCATTTTTTAAAACATTTGTGCAGTGTCTCCACTTAGGGTGCTTTTTGTGGGTGAGATGGTGATGGGTGTAGCCCCCTGTGCTGCTACACCACCCACTATGACCATTTACCTTCCGTAGACATGCCCCAATAAACATTTCCCCACACTTTAGCATTTTGCATTTAAAGGCTCTCTCCAATACTATGCTCATACCAGACATTTCAACAACAATAACAAGATATTTATTTAGGGGGTATAGGAATTAGGAATGGGGATGAGGAGTAGAGGTTATTTGATTACTATTTACATATGCACACAGCTTGTTTGGCTTTTGCTGGCAAACCCTCCAGCTGGGTAGCTACATACTAATAGACAGAAATAAATCAAATTTTACCATTCGACTTATGATACCCAGAGCCCTGTCTATCAAGCTGCTGACAAATCAGATGGCACGTAATAATTATCAGTTTTCCCACACTGGTACCAGCACCCAGGTACAGTAGAAACCCTGCAGTCTTATACTATACTGGACAACCAGATACCACAGTCCAAGATGTTGCAGGCCTGGTGGACGTTGCAGTTGGTCAAGGTGGACGGTTATTGATTTGAGGGAGGAGGCAACTTGGAAACAGATTCCTGTGAAGACTTCAGGTGCTATTTACACCAAAGGTAGGGATTGCCCTGTGATTAGCAGATGAGCAGCAATTGACCCTGCCGGACACAAAGAGCCAGAGATTGCCCTGCACATCAAAGAAGACAAGGATTCCCTGTGTTTGCAGAAAACCAAACAATTCAGAACCAGCTACTTGGATTTAATACCCTGAATATTCGGCACAATGTTTGAAAGTCCCATCCAGTATAGATAGAAATCAATACTTTTGCCAAGCATCCGAATTCCTTGAAATGAAGTCACATCCAGTACAGTTACTATACCAAAATAGGCTTGCATCCAGCCTAAGAAAACCGCAACACTTTTAGCAAGCATCCTAATGTCAGTTACTTGAAGTCAATCCAGTACATTTACTATACCAAAGACAACATTCATAGACAAAGTCTCATCCAGCATGTCTGTCCCTTTTACACTTATGGCAAGTGCTCTCAGATGACATCTGGGTAAGACCACAGTAGGTTCTCTTCAGAATCAGTCAGATTATATGCTCTAGGGCCTCCTGTCCTGTGAAGTGGCAAACGCGGCTTGGCAGTCAGCTCCACAAGGGCAAGACTCTAACCCATAGTGCAACAACAACTTATAACACATTTATGTGATTTACAATCAAGGCATCTTGCTGCACCTGTGATTTGGCCATTTGGGCTACAGACAACATGCATCCATATTGACTTGAACTAAGCAGTCTCTGATGGGGTTAGTAGCCCAGACTGATAATTCAGAGATCTTTTCATACAGTAGAAATATCTAGTAGTGAGGCTTGAGGCCCCCAAGATTACTCTTAAATCTTCTCCCTCGCACTAGGGAGGTACGAGGGTACTCACTCAGGTCCTCCATGGGTCTCATCCACAATTGAAGGCTGCCTGAATTCTTCTTCAGCTTTCTCACAACTGAGGCAGAGTAGATGGTCTTCTTCTTCCACATTTTTCCCCGACTTGGGAGGGAGGGCTAGCTTCTGAAGGGCATATCTGGCAACCTCCAGACAATCAGTTGCAAAACTAGATTTACTTTAACTGGTAACTGTAACTAAAAATAACAAATGCCCCCTGATGACTGGAGGGGCTTAGCTTAAGTGGCCCAGGCATGGTGGCTTGGCAGGGGCCTGAGCCCTCACCCCTGTGGGGGCTCCCAGCAGGCTGGTGCCTGCTCTCCTTCTCTCACTCTGGCAGAATCTGATCAAAAACTGGCAACACTGTCACTTATAGGGTTCCTAGTTTGACTCCTGATTGGCAGCAGAGATGGGGTAACAGATCTCTAAATGGATGAGGGACCTGTCAATCAGAACATTCGAGGCACAATTGGATGAGTGAATCGGTGCCTAAAATTATGTCCCTGTAAGTCCCCATGAGTACTTGGGTGGTTACCCATGAGATGTAGTGATTGTTCCACAAGTCCTGGCTTTCTATTGCTGGCTCCCAATTGGCTGTGGCTGCTTGCAATGGCTGCCTACCCCAATGTCCATCATAGCAGGTTAGATACAGTCCTGCATACTGTCCTGGGGCAGCCAGAAAGAAATAATTATTTGCCCCAATGCCTCACAGTTCAGTAGCTCAGAGATTGTACTTGCAGTCGTTGCACAGATAGAGAAGATGACTCTGATTGTTTTCCTGTCGCTACTGCACATAACAAGCTCCCCCTGCAGCAGCTGACAGGCTAAAACACAAGAATTCCAAAATGCTGGTGAAGGCAGGAAAAAAGTATTTATTTTAAAATTAGACAATTTCCCCCACATGTACAATAAATCCCCGTTATGCAGCAACAGTTTACAATGTTGAAAACATTTAATTTCTTCTGTTTTTGGATGAAGCCGCTTAGGGCTACCCTGGAGGCAGTCAGACACTCAGTTATTATTTATTCAGCTGACCAGGGCCCGGCTCAGGCACATTTGCCATGATCCCCAGTCAATCTCCCTTAATCTGCTCGGGAGCAGCCCCCCAGTAGGCTGTCCATAGTCACCAGTTTTCAATTAAGTAGGAAGGATCATGGGACCCACGGCACAGTCCCCAAGGCAACCACAAGCCACATGGCTTTACATCAAAGGTGCTTTGTGTGCCAACACGATTCCCACTACCCTGGAGGCAGCACCTTTTATTGCACCACTCACGAGTGGCGTCTTTTAAGCCACGAGGGGCTGGACCTTTATTCGGGTGGCTGGGCAGGGCACTGGAGGGGCTTACAAGATCTGGGGGACCAGCAAAATGGGAGGACAGATTGGGAGACAGCAGGAGGAGAAAAGAAGGACAGGGCTAAGGTAAGCCCAGGCTGGCATTTTTAGGAACCCCCATTTGCAAGGGGGTTACATATATATATATATATATATATGTTTATATATGGAGAGAAAGTAAAGGAGTACTGGGAGGCAGCAGTGGGGATTAAGAAAAGGAGAGAATAAGAGGGAAAATAGGTTAAGAGGGAGAGAAGGAATTTGAGAGAGAATTTCCTACAGTGATGGTAACTGCCTGCTATGTAGGGCAAACCTTGGCATAATGTACAGGTCTAGGCGAACCTCAGCAGAAAGTACAGGGTGAAACCTGGCATAATATACAAGGTAAATGGGGTAGAATTAGGAGGAGGAAGTACAGCACAGTGGTTAAAGGCTCTGAGCTGCAAGTCTGAAGATCTGAGTTTGAATCCCACAGCCCCCACTTGCATACTGTGTGACCCTGAGCAAGTCACTTAACTTTCCTGTGCTCCCAGGTTGCACCTGTAAACAAGCTTTCAGCTTAGTGTGTCTTTCCTGGTTAAATATTTGGAAAAAAAAAAAAAGAAAGTACAGGGTGAGCAGTGACATACAATACAGGACAAAGAGTGACACAATATACAGGACAAACCCCAGAATAATATACAGGGCAAACAGCAGCATAATAAACATCATGAGCCCCATCTTGATGTACTGGGTGTGCCCCATCATAATGCAAAAGTAAGCTAAAGGCTGAATCCTGCATTAACATACAGGATGATCCCCACATTAACGAAGAGAATGTTTGGTTCCAGCAATAGTGAAAGGTGAGTACTGCAATTGCTGATTGGGAGTACAGGTGCATTAAAGTGTACCACTGTTTTTTTAAGTAAAATAAATGAATAGTTCTTTGGCTACACAGAGTATCTGGGCTACCCTTCAACTACAGTTACTGCTATACCTACTTCCATTGGAGAACACTTGACTATGAGCAAAATAACAGCCCACTAAACCCACCCTGTGAGGAGACCAGGGCCAGGGTTAATAGGGAGATTTACAAGCTAGACACCAGTGCTGGTTGGTAGACTCAGGTGATTGAAGCCCAGGATGGTGTGGATTGAGAGCTTGCAGGTATGGCTGTGGGTTCTATAGAATGCCACCTGGTTTGTGGGTGGGGGCCCAGAAGACTGAGGTCAGGGTCGGGGCAGCTCAGGAGCTAGAGCCCATTCATGGGTCGGGACTCAGGAGCCTGAGGACAGGGATGGTGGGGCTTGCTGGTACAGGAACCTGCAGCTTCCAGGGTTGGGGAAGCTCAGTGAGGTAGAAGTTAGTGATGGGTGGTGGATTCTGGAGCCTGAAGCTAGGGATGGTGGGGTTTTGGAGCTTGATGCCACAAGAACCTGTAGCTTTGTCTTGGGGGGGGCTTGGAAGCATACCACCAGGGCTCTTATGGTGGAGTCTTATCCACTACCCATGCCATTCACCCCCCTAATGGCCCACCAAATCCCTCCTGTTGGAAAGGGGTTATAGCTATTGGGTAGGGGAACACAGACAGTCTGTTCTGAGGGGAGCAGCAGAGAGATGGCTGGTTTGTGGGAAGGGGGATTCCATCTGTGGGGGAGGGTAATCTGCCATTAGGTTTGGGGAATTTTTTGGGAGTCTGCTGCCAGTGCTGTGGATGTTCTGGATCCTTTTGCCATGGGAACCTGCAGCTTTGTCTGGGGGGCCCGGGAGGATGCCACCAGGGCAGTTGGAGGTGTATGGCTGGTCTTCTGCCCTTAACCCTTGGCATCCACCCCCATTATAGCCCACCAAACCCCTCCTATGGGAAATGGATTCCAGCTGTAGGGTAGGGAGGACGCAGCCTATCTGTTCTTCAGGGGGGCAGCTGCAAGGGGATGGCTGGTCTGTGGGAAGGGGGATTCCAGCTGTATAGGGGGCATGGAGGGGGGTGTTGTCCAAGTAGCAGGGATAGTCCACAGGTCTGGTGGAAAGCTGAGCAATCCCACATCATACAGAAATCCCAGAACTGTAATAGTAAAAGCAGGATCCCGGGTCAGGAGATCTCTTGCCCATGCGATATGCCCACAAGCATGCAGCTGTACCTGGGGGGCTCAGAAACTGAGGCCAGGGATGGGTGGAGGATCAGGAGCCTGAGGCCAGGGCTTGAAAAGGATCTGTGTGAGGCTTGTGAGCATGAACACATGTATAGTATATGGAGGATAACATGCTGTTAGGTTTGGCAGGATGGCTTGGGAGACTGCGACCAGAGTTCTGAGTGTTCTGGAGTCTGGTGCCATAGCTGGTGTTGTGGCCACAGAAACCTGCTGCTATGCTTGTGGGCTCCATAGTATGCCATCAGGCCTGTGGGTGGAGACTCAGAAGATTGAAGCCAGAGTTGTGGGGGGAGCTCGGTAGCTAGAGGCCAGTGATGGGTGGTGTACTCATGAGCCTAAGGCCAGGGATGGCGGGGCTTGGAACTTGCTGCCACAGCAAACTTGCAAATATAGCTGGGTGGGCTTGGGTGCATGCAACCAGGGCTGTTGGGGGTGGCAATTTAAAACTTGTAGTTTTTTGTCAAATTGCTACAGAAATTTTGTAGAAGAAAAAATCCCCAAACATTTCCCTTAGTTAGACACACACAAACAGCCATCTGCAAAAAGATTTGGCAATTTGGAGGCCAGAACATATAGCAGAATCTAGAAATGGATAGCAAAATGTTGTTTGGTGAGTGGCAGCTTAAATACTGGAATGGCATAGGATGAGGTTCGGAAGAGGTTCACACCAGAATACATAGATCATTGGGATGCATGGGATAGGCACAGGGGCATTTTAGGTAGAGGAACAGGGGTAAGAGAGTAACATCAATGACTATGGTCAGTGGTGACGGAATAAGCAGGGACAAGGGGCAGACTGGATGGACCTACAGGCCCTTTTCTGCTGACAAAATCTATGTTTGTATGTCATGTGGGACAATGGATGCTACTGAATGGCATGGATCTTTACAGAGGGTGCGGTAATGGATGTAACATAGGACACAAGGGAGGTAACACAGGACACAAGGATCACGTCATGGTGCATTTCATCAGGTGAGGGAATGACCTGTGCTCTTTTAAATTTACCAACATTGGCTGCTGTGCCACTTTACTTGTGTGCGACTTCAAGTAGGCAGATAAACACTTTTTGAAATCTGCCCAATGATGGGTGAAAAAAACTGTTGTTTGTTAGTCTCACTAAAACACTGAAAGAGGACCATGCAAATTGATGAAAAATGTAAGTCATGTATTACCAAAATAATACAAAATGAAGAAAACACACAAAACAATTTTGAATAGGTGAACACAAAGGAAATACTCAACATATAGGGAAAAAAAGAAAAGAACTGACTTTGACTGGGGTAGGCGAATACCTCATTATGAATATTCTACTAAATATTCGTATTTAGGGCATGAAATATTCGGAATTCGGTATACGTATTTGTTATTCGTGTACCTGGTGGGGGGGGGGATAAAAAACAGCCCCCCACCCTCCTTCCCAGCCCAAATGTTGAAAGTTACACAAAGCCTCATCAAATCACCCACTCTTCAACCCCCAGATCCCACAATTTAATGTTTAAAAGAGTGATCCCAACATGGACGATTGGCACAACCTTCCTGTCACAGGGCCAGTCACCCTCTCCTGTAGCTATTTTTATGTAGAAAAGAAATCCTCCTCCTACCCTTGCAGCAACACCCTCCCACCCTCCTCCTCCACCAGCACCCAAATGTCCTTATTAGAGAAGCCCCTCAAGCACAGGAAGGTAACCGGCACAACCTGCCCTCCTGTACGGCTGCCCTCCTTCTTGTCAATGGAAGTGCATATAACGCAAGCAAGCACCAGAGCACTTCCATTGATAAGAAGATGACTGGCTGTGGAGAAGGCCGGTTTGTGATGGTAGCCTTCCCACACCTGGGGGGGGGGGATTTCTTAATCAGAAAATTCGTGTGCTGGGGGAAGGTGGGTGGGAGGGTGCTGCAGCAATGGTGGGGATGATTTATTTTCTACAGAAAAAATGCTATGGGAGACACCAGCAGGACTGGAGGCGGGTGGGTTGTGTGAGTTACCCATCATGGGATTACTTTTTTAAACATTTTATTGTGGGTGCTGGGTGGAGGAAGGTAGTGGGGATGGGGATTGTGGAACTTTCAACAATTGGGCTGGGGGGGGTGCTGTTTTTACTTTACTGTTTTTTTATGTGAATATGGCCACCATTCATTATTCGTATCTGAATAACGAATAGTGCATCATTTATGGTATTTGGGAAATTCTGTTCATTACTTGCACACCCCTAACTTCGGTAAATCTTCTCATGTCAATTATAAATTAGAATGCATAGAGTGTTGAGCTTCATTCATAAAGTACTTTGGTGTAAGGGCTGCACATGCTGGTACCCACTGCAATGGTGCTGGTAACTGGCTGATTGCTGGATTCATCGACTCCCCCTCTTACTCACTTGAGGGTTGCACTCCACCTGTAACATTGTGTCATGTATTTTATTTTTCTTGGTGGGGACAAAAGGATAAGCAAATTGTGCATAAGAAAAATGCTTGCATATAAATGGGTGATTTTTTCTGTTTAACTAGTGGAGGAAACCAGTGTCTTCCAGATACCCCAGGTGAAAACACACATGACATGCTATGCATATGTTTACCTGCCATTTTTCCTAATTTCCATAGTTTTACACTATTTCTTTTTTACCACCTCCGATGCGCCCGCTGTTGTCCTCTCCTTCGGGCAGCCAAGTCCTGCCATTGCCTCCTCTGACCGATCCACCATCCAGCTGCTCCGATGCCCCGGTTGTCCCGGACGTATCCCTTTGCCGGGGAGCTCTCCCATATCCAGCTGGGCCATCGGGAGGAGAGACTGGAGCACACGTACCGCTCCCTTGCAGCTTTACTGGGGCACAGAAATGCAGCCTGGCGGTATCTCAGCAGGGAGACGCTGGAAGATGGTCCGCCATCATCCGGATGGCATGCATGCATTTTCACACTTTTCTGGTCCCTCTTGTGCGCCGCTTGTAGTACCCCTGGTCTCCACCCAGGAGTCACCACAGAGTGAGGCTTCCCACCCAACCCACCCCAGAAGAGGAGAGCAGTCCTCTAGATGCTCAATCCTCTCCTTCCCTGCCAGCCCCCAGCACCCCGAGTCTGTTCCCGAACCCGGGTCGCCAGTGTGGTGTGAGGTAAAGTGCCTTCCATAGTTTTAAATGAACATGGAGGCAAACATGTCCAGCTAACAAGGGCAGGAGGGTTGTCCCATGGCTGAGATGAAGGACATTGCACATAGAAACATGTGAAGGATGGTAGTGTCCAAAGGTTTGGGGGGAATGGTGTCTGGGCTCATGGGAGGAAGAGGGGTGTCCTTGGTCCCAAGGGCTATGATGGAGGGCATTGTCTGTGGGTTCCTGAGAAGGTGTGTGTTTCCCTCGGGTCTTAGGGCTGAAATGCAGGGCATTGACTCTGGTGCCCTATAAGGAAAGTCTTGACAGGGAAGGGTGGTGTCAGTGAGTATTGAGCAGGCTAGGAGGGAGTTTGCTGTCATGGGGCTGAGACCATTATCATGAGTTTCTCTCTCTCTCTCTCTCTCTCTCTCTCTCTCTCTCTCTCTCTGTCTCTTACCTAATCTGTTATGCAACCACAACTCTTGCTGTTCTGTTTTTCTGCTTGCTGCTGTTTCTTAGGTGTCAGTTCATCTCAGAGACAAAAGAAATCTTCCTTTGGCCACCCTCGCAGCCCTGGTTGTTGTGGCTTGATGAAGAGGCTCTCTGCCTCAAAGTACCAGGTTGTTTGTTCCAGATTCACTGCTGTGATCTTTAATACTAAAAGTCATAAAAGTGGCTATTGAGCATAGTCCATATGGGCAAATAAATATACAAATTTGTTGTGAGTTGGTGAGTTTTCCATTCTGTTTATGTTCCTGCTTGCTGAAATGTGAGGGCAGTACACAACAGCTGACTCTGCTGGGACACCAAAGTCCCAGTCTTCAGAACCAGCCAGGTCAGTTTCTTTAACTTCTGTAATGGAAAGGCTCATGCCTGTAGTTATGTGGGGGAAGAGCTCCTCCCCCACATCCTACATATTGCTTCAGGCTCCGACGCTCTGATTAGAGTCAGTTGCACTCGCTCATGGTGCTGCTTGTGTTCGGCTGCTCTTGCTCTCCATTTTCCTTTCTTGTGCATCCCCACCCCGTGTGCCTCCTTTCTGCTCATTTGTTTGCCCCCCCCCCTCCTTTGTGGTTGCTGTGTGTGTGTGTTTTTTTCTTTCCCTGCTTTTGGGGATTTCGCTTTCATTTTTCTTGCCTGCTGTGCCCTTGCTTCTCCCTCTTGCTCCATCTCCTGTTTGCCTTGCATACCTTGTTTCCTTCACTGCTACTGCCTTCTTTTCAAGCAGCCGCTGCCATGCAACCACTGTGTCCTGTACACCTCACTCTCCACTGTTCTCTTGCCTACTGCTTCAGACCACCACTCCTGTACCACACTGCTCCACCTCCATGTGGCTGAATGCCACCACCCAGAGCTGAACTCAGTTTACTCTTTCTTAGCTGAAGACCTGCGTTACCTGCACTTTGTGGTTGCGCCACCTCCGGACCTATCAGCTCGTTCAGTGACCTGCCTGCCATAGAACTCTTGCTATTCAGTTTCAACTACACACAAAAGCACAGGCATCTGTTTGGATCCCAGTTTCACAGTATGTATGTCCACTTGACACCTTATCGCTAAAACTACCACTCGCTGTGCTTAACTTGTGGGCTCAAGACAATGCTTTCATTAAAGGGTGTTTCATTGAAGCAATGCTAGCTACATGCTACCCAGACCTGTCGAATTGTTTGTTGTGTAACCTTAGAATTACTGTAGCTTACTACACTCGTAGTGTAGTTCACAATTCTCATTCCACTGAGACTGGTTCAAGTGCTGTGTCAGCTGCACATTGCTAGACTCAGGCTTCCAGTAAGCCATACCATGCCAGGCCCAGAAGTCTCCTTACTGTATGTAGCCTGAAGCTGATGCAGTAACACAGATAAATATACCTTACAATCCCTTTTTCTGAAGTCCAATAGGAGTGCTTACGGGTAACACCTCCCTCCTTGTTATGTCAAGCGTCTATCTGCTCAATGCATGAAACTATAATCCTGTTATACAGTTAGTAGGTCAATCCTTAGCACTATTCCTTGGCATTCCAGTTCTCAGAAACATTGCAGACCACGTGCAAGTCCAGCTGTCGCTACACTGTACTGACCTACGTACTGGTCAACTCTTGCTTACGCAATCTTTGCTTCTTGCCTACCTTCCCTCAGCTTCAGCCCTGGGATGTAAACTGTGCCAGTCAGCCCCCATGGCGGTGTTCCCCAATCCTGCTAGCCTTCATAGAGGCTGGCTTGGCCGCTCATATACCTTCCACCTGGCCTATGGGGTCCGGCTGTTTCTGCTGAGGGGCCTAGCCTGCATCTACCTTGCCGACATCAGGGCCTGGGGGTTCGACTTTCTGCTCAACACCTGCCTCGCCCAGCATCAGGGCCTGGAGGTGTGACTATTCTACCCTACACCTGCCTCACCCAGCATCGGGGCCTGGAGGTTCGAATTCTGTGGTACTCCTCCCTCACCCAGCTCAGGGCAGGGAGGTCCTGTCCTTGTCGGACTTGCTTGCTGGACAAGTTGGAGGTTTTTAGGCTTCTTGCCTTATGTCCAGTTACTGTTCACCACTAAGGAGCAGAGGTTCAGTTGCTCCACCTTCTTCAGCTTCCCATCTGTCTCCAGCTTACTTGCCTCACCTTCCAGGACTCTCTGCTTCCATGACCTCATATAACAGAACTCACACCTCTACTTCATGATTGACTGTGATTTCACCTGGATTCCAGATGACCGTCTATCGATAGTTTACCATGGATATTTACAGCTCAGCCTGGGAATTGCTCTGGATATGCTACCATCTTTGCTGTCCATTCATCATCAGTATTGCATTCCATTTGCTCCCTCAACCTTTGGATCTTCCTCTCTAGGGGTTTCGGACTAGCAGATATTATGTATATGACTCATTTTAGAATTACTGTCCCTTAGTATGCCCAGAAGGACAGGCAGGTCAGTAGCCATGGGTCCTCAGAGGTTTCCCCCCAAGGGAGGGTCTCTCTCTCCCACTGCTATTGCACACACACCTCCGGAGTTGGAGGAGGTAACGCTAGCTGCAACCATTATTTCTTTTAGAGGGTCTCATCCTATTCGACTAAGCATCCTTCCTAAGGTGGGATATGGAGAAAGGCCAAAACATCAAGTTATAACAAGTTACTCGTCAGTCAAAGCACCTAAGCACTATGCATTTACTATCCAGCTCATATGTGCTACGATCACTGACTTGCTCATGTCTATGCTGAAGTATCTAAGTGCTAATCATTCCATATAACTTATACCTTGCTGGCAACATCCCACCTACTGGTCTGGCCTATGTATCCAAGCAGAACTTACATCTTTCAGCTCTACTGTACGCAGCACAAGCATTGAGCTGTGAACCACACATAATGGAAAGGTGCATGCCTGTAGTTATGTGGGGGAAGAGCTCCTCCCCACATCCTACATATTGCTTCATGCTCCGCTGCTCTGCTTAGAGCGAGTCACACTCACCCTCCATCCTCCCCAATTATCCCAGCTGGGGGGGGGTCTCATTCTACTCGACTAAGCATCCGTCCTAAAGTGGGATACAGAGAAAGGCCAAAACATCAAGTTATAACAAGCTACTTGTCAGTCAAAGCACCTAAGCACTATGCATTTACAATCCAGCTCATATGTACTACTATCACTGACTTGCTCATGTCTATGCTGAAGTATCTATGCACTAATCATTCCATATAACTTATACCTTGCAGGTATCGTCCCACCTACTGGTCTGCCTATGTATCCAAGCAGAACTTACATCATTCAGCTCTACTGTACGCAGCACAAGCACTGAGCTATGAACCACACATAACTATAACAAGTGTCAAAATGCCCATCTTAATGCAGGTGGGGAAATTTATCTGACAGCTTCATTAATGCTGATTTTTTTGGGGGGGGGCACAGAGGCATGGATAAGGGGACGGGCAAATATTTTTATAATGGGATTAGAGTAAGGCTTTTGTGAGAGCCAAAGTTTATGCACTTGATTGGGGAGGGGGGCATTGATTTTACTAGAAGTGATTTTTTTTAAAGTGCAGAGATATGGGGACAATATTTTTATACTGGGGGCAAGGTATAGTTGCTTTTGTGGCAAGGGTGGCAGCAAGAGTTCATGTACATGGTGGAAGTTTGCCACATGGTTTGGGAGAGCAGGCAGTCATCCTTGCAATTAAAATGGGACAGTGTAAATGTATCAGGTAAGATGGGGAAGCAAGTCATGATTTTTGCAGATGAGATAGAAAAGCTGAAGTTTCAGGGATCTGTCACCATCTATGTATTTTCTGTACACCAAAAGCAACAAAGAGAAAGCCAGCTCACAGCCACTGACACTGCAAAAAATAAGACCGAGATTGGTTGCAGGATAATGGTAGCAGATAAATTTATTAAATAACAGAGTAGCACTCATCACTTTCCATACCACATCTAACCATGTTTGATGAACTACAGGCCAACACCTTGAAGCAAGCTATCATTACTCAGTGTGTCTTTCCTGGTCATATAAATAACGTAGTAAATGTGACTGTATTTTTGCAATCCTAGTAATGCTTGCTTTGTATTGCTACAGAATGAGCAAATTGTAAGGCTGGATGTGCGACAGTGCTCTCTACACTACAACCTCCTGAAATTAAGTTGTAGGGCCTGACAAAATGATTGTCTGATATTCACCATGACTGTAGTAAGAGTTGGCTGATGTGGCTGTGATAGGAACTTCAGTTTGGGTAAGGAACAGCAAAGGAACAAAATGCAGTAGTTACCCACTTTATAGTTTTAGTGAGTGCCAGGTTGGTTTCATAATTGGATAATCTCTATCCTTGATGGGCACAGTACACTATTATCCTTTGCACTTTTGGTAATGACACTAGGAAGTGGAGAACGATGCTGATTTTAGCCCTCCTGCTCCTGGGTTTGTAAAGCTGCCAGAGCAAGTGATAATCTTAAGAGCAGTTTGCTCCCTGACTCCAAGTGCCATTACAAACTTATACTCTCTTTCCATGGATGAGAATGGTGTTCTGGATGGGCCCCCCTCTTGTAGCTAGTTGTAATGCAGAGAGGCACCAAGCCAGCCACTGTCACCAGCAGCTAAAGGAGGGCCAGGTAATGATCGTGGTCTGGCTGGGACCTTGAGATGGAGGTGATTTTTTTTTTCATTTATGATGGGAAGAGAAGCAGCACGAAGAAGAGGTGAGCATACATGAACCCCACCCCCACCCCACGAGAGGTGCAAGAAGGTAATGTGCAGGCAAATGTTTCAATGCTGTCTATCAATTTCAAGTAAAAAAATTAAGATTGCCTGGGTCCTACCTTTAAAGTATATGGTATACAGTATGTGTGGTTTATTTGTGTATTTCTGGTAGGTGTTTCATGGATCTGATTTTAATGGTTATGGCTGTTAAAGTAGCAAGTTTGAAAATTTTAAACGATGAAAGTGGATTTTTTGAACTGAATCCATCTCCTCATTCCTTTCCATCACAGTGATAGGTTGCCTTGCAGGTATGAGTTTTGGAGATGCCTGGGGAGACATGAGGAAGGTATTATTTTACAGAAAGGGTGGTGGAATCATAGAACAGTGTACCTACTGCAGTGGTGGGTGCTAAAACTATTAGTGGTTTCAAGCGAAATAGTTAAGGGCATATTGGTTTCTAGGATGTGACAAATACTGGGAGGGGAATAGCAGGCTGCATGGGGAGGGCCTTGACCCTGGGTGGATGTTAGGTTCTGGAGTTTGATAGGAAACCATGGACAGACTGGATGGGCCATTGGTCTTTTTCTGCCATCATTATCTATGTTTCTATATTGTAGCAGAACAATCAGCCATCTCCCACTGCTTCCTTCTCATCTCTGTGAGGTAGCCATTATTGTCTTCAGCTGCTCTGTGATGGAAAGGCATCTAGAATACTGAGGGTTGGATCCATACTTTGCTCTTGACTCTGGGCTTAAAATCCACCAAAATGCACCATTTCATACATTACATTTTCAGAATTTTTACATGGTTTATTAAAATGCCAATGGCTGTTCTGTGCTGACCTGCCTACCTCTCGGCCTACAACCAGGTACAGATTTGGAAGAGCAGCCCACAGCTACCAACGGGATTGAACTTGGTGCTTTTTGCCTTTCAGGCCATTTGGCTGCACTACTACTGCTACTGAGCTCTAATTAGACAAAACACTATTCCCCCTCCTATTATTGGCTCTTGACTCTACCATTCCTGAGCTGTCTCTTTTTTAATACAACAACTGCTTTTTTTGTCTACTTGTCCATTTGCAAATTATACTGCAAAGCCACTAGAGGGCAACAACTCTTCCCCTAAGCACTTCTCGTCCTGGGTCCTTCTTCCCTAAAGCAAATTACTACACCCTAACAAACAATTGTCAGTCACCTTATCGCTGTGCCATAGCGACCACCACAATTATTAGTATGGAGTGCCCCCCTTATCGCCACTTGCTGGGCACCCACTGTCACGCGGACCACCCAGGCTTCTACTGATCAGTCTCACTATCCTACTTCTCGGACTCCTAAGCCCTCCCCTTAAGGGTCTTCTTCTCACACCTCCCACCCCTACGAACCACCACTGACTGCCACCCACACGGCCACTACCTCTCTTGCATCCTTATGCCCCCCCACATATCTCCCTGCAGTCATGTGCAACCATCAACCTCCATGCCGGATCACATTCCTATCTTTCCCAACACTTATAACCCTGGCCATCCCTTGTACTACCCGCACTATAACTAGGCAGCAGCTATCCTTGACAATAAGGCAACGATCATTTGCTCTCCTCAGAGTCTTTGCCATACCCCTACTAATTTCAGGAAATGTTCAACCTAACCCAGGCCCCATCTCGCCCAGCCCTAGCTTATCGTACCACGGGCTTAGAATAGCCGCAATGAACATTTGCATCTTAACCAAAAAGACAGCAGGTCTCCACTGCTGGATACTGCAACATCAGCCAGATGTGCTAGCACTGACAGAAACCTGGCTGTCCAAAAAAACACCTGACTCTTTGGTTGCACTCCCTGGCTTCACCTGTCACAGAGCCGATAGAATGGGCAAACGTGGTGGGGGGTGTGCTGTGTACGTCCATAACTCCATGATATGCCAAGCCCTTCCAATACCTCCATTAGACCAAGGTGCCCAAGCCTTATCATTAAAACTTACTCCAGATCCCTCCAGAGCCCCTGTAATTCTTACTGTCACATATGCCCCCCCAAAAAACCAACAACCTGCTATACAATCCCTTGCTAACTACATCTCTGGCTTCCCCCCCAAAATAGAACACATCATAGTTGGAGACTTTAATGTGAACTGGCTTGCCAGTTCGGCTTCCCACGCCAAAGACACCTTTGCAGCACTGGACCTGACCCAGCTGATCAGCCGACCTACCAGGGTGAACCCCACTAATGGCTCTAGCACTCTGATTGACCTTCTCCTCACCGACCATCCCCACAGAATCTCTGACCTGGTGTTCCTTCCAGACTCCCTAAGCGATCACTTACTCATCCTCTTTTCCATGTCGTGTCTTCAGCAGAAACCCAAACCAAACTATATTGCCTGGCATCATCTCTGACCCAGAGGCCTCACAAAACTAAGAAAATACTTAACTCAATGGGACTGGTCCCCCATCTCCAGGGCATCTACTATAGATGAAGCCCTTGATTATTTCATCTATTCTTTTAATAAAGCATGTGACATCTATGCCCTACTAGCAAAAGTGCAATCCAAGAAATGTAATGCCCACTGGGTCATGCCTGCACTGCTCCAACAGCTAAAGCACAGAAATGATCCGTGGCATAAAGCAGTCACATCCGGCATGCAGGTGGACAGGCAAGCCTATAAAGCGGCTCATAACAGATGCACTAGGGCCATTAAACAGGCCAAATCGGGCTACTACAAAATGACCCTTGCCTCCTCCTGGGGGAATGCTCAGTTGTTCTGGGACAATATCAAGGAACTCAATGGCAAATCCCGGCCCCCCCCCCACTAACTGTCAACAATGTCCCTACCACCGATCCGCTGGCCATTGCCAACTGCCTCAACTCATTTTTCTCTGATCTTAGTGCAGTACTCCCAAATAACTTCTGACCTCACTCCTGCAACCCCTCAAACACCCAGCATCCCCCTTCCATCTCAGTGTGATTTCTACGAATGAGGCAAGGCCTTTTCTCATGAAAGCACTCAGTGGCTCTTGCTATTGCAAAGATTCTTTTGATATGAGAATCCTACATCTAGTACTAGATACAGTCCTCTCCCCACTGACTGACCTCATTAACTGCTCCCTAAGTCTGGGGAAGTTCCCAGCAGCCTGGAAGACTGCCACAGTCACCCCAATACTGAAAAGTGGTGACAGCACCTCCCCCAATAACTACTGTCCCATATCCATTCTCCCACCACTCTTGAAAGCCCTTGAAAAAATTATAGCCACCCAATTTACTAAATACTTACTTGCTCTTAACCTACTTTGCAGGGAGCAGCATGGCTTCAGATCTGGGCACAGTACAACTACTGATCTCACTGAGTTCTGTAATTTTATTCACTCTGCCCTGGATAGAAAACATTTAGCTGGAGCTGTCTTCATCGACCTGTCATAGGCCTTTGATACAATCTTCCACCCCTTACTCTTAAGCACACTCCGCCACATAGGTCTGTCCCAAGGACCCGTCTCCTGGTTTACCAGTTACCTCACAGCTAGAGCACAATGTGTCAAAATAAACAACACCCTCTTAACCACCATGCCAGTCCACTCTGGGGTTCTCCACGGCTCCATCCTCGGCCTTCCATTATTCAGCATCTACCTAAACACCTTGCCCAATTCCTGCTCTGGCAACCTACTACTCTATGCGGATGATGGGGTACTTTTTGCCTCACACCCAGATCCCACAACATTGCAGTCCTCCCTCCAACACGCATTTAACCAGATTGAAAACTGGTTCATAGACCAAAGACTTGTGGTCAATGTAAAAAAGACAAAGACTATGCTTTTTGCCCATTGACAGAATAAGGCCAAGGATGAGCAGCTAACAATCCTCTCCCACTCTCTCCTTTCTCTAGAACAGGTCCATACATATAAATACTTGGGCCTTACATTTGATTCCAGCCTCTCCTTCCAGTCACACATTGACACTCTATCATGAGCCAAAAATGTCCGTATAGGCCTATTGTGTCGGCACAAGGATTGCTTACCTCCAGAAGCCCTTAATCTGGCTGTCACCTCCTCAGACCTCTCCCTAGTCGATTATGGGCTCACTATCTAATCGGCTGCTGACCAAACAGCTCTTAAAAAAATCCACCTTGCCATAAACAAAGCATGCAGACTCCTCACCGGGGCAGACAAGTGTACCCATACCTGTACCCTATATGCCCTGACAAATCTCTTTACCCTGGATGAAAGGTTATTTTATCAAACATGCCTCCTCACAAAGAAAATACACCTAGGGTTTACTCCCTTGGGGGTTTCTGCCTCTCTCCTATCCTCCCACACCTCGGTGAACACCTGCACTGCCAACTGACAGTTGTGGTCCATCCCGAGGGTTAGAACCTCCTTTGCCCAAGTGTCATTCCCACACAGGGCCCCAGCCTGGTACAATGAACTCCCCTCTGACATCTCCTCCATCTCCAAATTAGGACGTTTCAAGTCAGCCCTCAAAGAGCACATCCTCGCTTCACGGTGCTGCCAATGTACCAGCTAGTGCTGGGTCATCTATCTATCATCTTATGGGACCACCCCACCACTGAGCTCCTACCGATAGGGCTACCAAGAATTACCTATTAACAATGCCTCCTTTGGCTGCACTCACAAGGCATCTGTCTAATTCTCTACTTTGCTGCAAATATCAAACCTGTTACTCCCTCCCTCTATCAGCAAACTTATTGTTCTCTTGAAAACTGTAAAATACAGCTCTCAGTAACATGTTCAATGCAATGTATAGCTGATCTTGATTCTGCAATATTGTATAACTAAAAGAACTGTAACCTTTAGCTGTCATTCTATGTCTACATGTATTAAGTGTTTATGTTTGTTTTTCTGACACGGAGCCTTTGTAAATGAGTTCCTGACTCAAAGGTTGTAATCCTAAAGTCTGTTAAATAAATAAATAAGAATTTCTCAGGGGCTTGCTCCTGCACCCACATAGAGAGATGGGATTTCTAGAGTCAAGTACACCCCCTTTCCTGTAAATCCTTGGATCAACTACTGTATCCCTTCCACCTCCCATAGCTTCCCCCTTCTTTCTTAATTTTCTGACACAAGGGTGCCCAGTCCCCAGTGCAGGCCGGTACCCCCACCATGTCCATTTTCACTGAGTATCACTAAGGAGCCCATCTTCAGTGCTGCCATCCATAATACTGACACTGGGGTGCCGAAATCCCCAGTGTCAGTACCTGAAATAAAGAAAACCATCCCTCCTAGTCTTTTTTTTTACTTCCTGTAATCTCACCCTCCCACCTCCCTATGGCTTCACATGCCCCTAGAGGTTACACTGACATTGGGTTGCCCACTCCCTAGTGTTAGTACCTGAAATAAAGAAAACCATCTCTCTTAGCCTTTTTTTAATACACCATGTAAAAAAGAAAACTGGGCATCTGTGTCTGTTGTCACCTCTGGCACACCTCTGCCATTACCATCCCCCACCCGATCCTCTCAGCACCCACAGCCCCACACCCCTTACATACCTTCTGAGGGACCAACACTGTTATCCTTTCTGGACTGGAGACACATTTTCAAACTTCTGAAAAGATAAAAGCTAAGAGGGCAGCACTGAGGGAAGCTGGGAGAGCAGTAAGGAGCTGAAAGGCACAAAACAAAGAGAGAATAGGCAAGGCAGTAACAAAAGGGGACATGACTCTTTTTTCTTTTAGGTATGTAAGTTAAAAAAGGAAAACCATAGAAGGAATTGTAAGGTTAAGAAGGGAAGGGTGTGACCATGCAGAGGGGAAACAGGAAAAGGCAGACATCCTGAACAAACACATTTGTTTAGTGCTCACAGAGGAAAGAGACAGGGAGGCCAAAAAAATGGAACAGGAGCACTGGAGGGAGGGAGGTGGACACTAGTACATTTTCAGAGTAGAGAGTCCTGAAGGGGCTTGCAAATCTGAATGTAGACAAAGTAATGGGGCCAGATGGGGTCCACCCAAGGGTATTGAGGGAGCTCAGGGAAGTACTGGCTACAGCCTGTTACACGAGGCCCCTACACCCTGATTGGTACCCCCAGAGGTGCACCGTAGACAGCTAGCATTTAGATATATGTTATACTAACACATAGGGCTAAGGGCATCTGCCGTATAAGAGAAGATGTCAGGATATGTATGCACATTATTGCTATACACTTTACTTTCCAATATACACATGTATTTCTTGCTTACAAGATGTTAGAACACCTGCGTCCTTGTAATGATTATGATATATGAGTCGGCATTGCCATCTTCTGATGATTTGTATTACTACACGGCTATGTACAAACTGTACCTCTTTGTTTCCACAAAGTGATGACTATAGCAAAATTGTATAATGTTATCTCAGACTGAGGAGCCACCTCTAATTTAGCCAATAGGGCTCATCTCTGTAACTAGAAATGCTTCTGTCTTACAGTAACCATAGTAATTATCTTAGGTATATAATGTAAGACATTATGTCTTCTGCCTCGGAGACCCCAGGAGACACGGAGATTCCTCGAGGTATAGGGAACGCTTAGCATTGACTCCCAGTTCCTATTGGTAACAACTGCTTAGGGTAACTGTGATTTTCCTTTTGGTAGTAATAAACAAGTTTTATTACTCTTATGCAACGTGTCTGTGATTCCTTGCATGCCCATTACTGCCAAGAACCTGAGAGTGAGGTTCAGACCTCCTGACAATTGACAACCATATGCAGGCAATATTTGGAGGTTGCAAAGTTTCACTTATTGCTACAACTTTCCCTTCCCAATGGGGACAGTAGGTATGCATTTCCTCACCACCTCTCCCATTTTTCACCTACTTTGTAATCACTTGCAAAGTCTGGCTGCTTACTGGGTGTGGTCAATGCCGACTCGACCCACCCCACAGCAGTCTTGAATTGCAAGCTTACAAGTGCACAGTAGCCCAAACTACTGCACCTGTTGTGGATCGATACACAGCATGGCGCCTTTTCATTGTTTGATTTTTCATTCTCTCCCACACAATGGCCACCGTATCAAATATCTGCACAGAACTGAGACTCGATGTCTCAAACTTCCTTGCCTCCCATGGAGGATGGGCTGACTTTGCGTGGGACGCAAGTCAATCTGAAAACCCCATGCTTGGGATTTCAACCCAGTACACAAAGACGAGACAAATAGCCAGAAAGTGAGACGCTAAAGGGAGGTTGGTAGCAGCTCTCTATGCTACTTTGGAAACCTTCAAAGTGAGGTTTTAAACCCTTGAACTGCAAATCCCATCTCTTAAGCAGGAGATGGGGTTGCAGGAAACTGTATGTTTAAGACGTGAGCAGGATTTGGAGTCTGAACTCCAAACTCTCTGGAATGAAAAGGATTCCCTTTTGCATCATTTTGCTCAGGCAGGCATGCAGGAACTTTGTATGTTGAAGCAGGAGTGTGAAAGTTTGAGACAGGATAAGGGACAGGCTTTGCAAAGGAATGACTTGTTAAGTAGAATGAATGATCAGATGCGTGAGGAGTTGGGAGAGTTACAGGATGAGATAAACCAGGTATGTAATGACTTAGGAATGGCTACTAGGGACAATTGCAAATTGAGTGCCGCGTATAGAGAGTTATAGAAGCAGATTCAGGATGATGTGGATCAGAATGTTGCAAAAGTGAGTCATGCAGATTGTGAGTATAAAATGGTGAAACTGCGCCATCAGTGAGAGGAGCTGGCTAGTCATGTCAAGGCAATGGGAGGCGTAGTCCATGCCTTGTCCATGTCAACTGAGGAGGAGGAGTCAGATGACGACATCTCCCAGTATAACGCCCAGTCACACCCCTACTATGGCCCAGACACCCTTCCCTACCATCCACAACATGGTGGCCACCCATCACATGACCCCACATCCCTATGTCATTGACGGCATGATGCTCATCATGGACGATGCCAACATGGTGACTCCCATGATGTGGGGGCAGACCCAGGCCTAGTTCTGATGGCACCACCAATAGCCATTATTAATGTGGAAGACAGGCAGGAGATAGAGAAAATGTTTGAGAATGCCTTAGGCTATGTGTCCATCCCTGAGAAAAACAAATGGGTTCTCAAGACCCAGATTAAGCACCTTTTACAAGAGGCTGGTACAAAGGAGGGAATGGTCCATACTGTGGCTGAAGATGTGGCTCAGGCAGCCCTGGAGGGTGCCCAAGGTAATCAACCTTTGCTTGCTCAACCAAATGATCCCCTACAAATGGCCCACTCTGTCCAGCAAATAGCTGACAGTATTGGTCAGATGAGCCCATCTGACAACCTCAGTTGCCACTTGGAGAAGGTGCATGCTAAATGTGAAATGCTTAGTCTCACTGCAGACTACCAGGTCCAGATCCTACACAAGACCATTGATCCTGGCCAGTGGGTGAAACTCCCTGATGTTGTCTGTCAGGACGGTCATGCCACCTTTGACAAAGTAGCATCTGAACTCATCACTGCACACAACCCAGGTGTGGTGGGAGTGATGCTCACATACCCTGTGAAACAGAATGCAAAGAAAAGTCCAGCGATCTTCCGCCAGAGACTTTGGATGGCCTACTGAGCAGGGAAGTACCTTGCATTAGAAGCCACAGATGTGGACCTCATTGAATACAAGACCTTGTTCCTTAGGAATATGATCCCTGCAGTAAGAGAAAAGGTAGAGTCAACCACTTATCACTACACGGAGAGATTTGCTGATATTCTTTGGAAAACAGAGAGAGAATTTGTCAACTCTACATCCATGATTCAGGCTCCAGTTCCAAGAATGTAGCTGCCATGGAAGCCATCCTGGAGGCCATGATGCACTATGCAGTGGAGGGGCAGGCCCAAGAGAAACCACCCCTCCCCACAGATAACCAACACCCCCAGCAGTCCCAACAACAACAACAACAACAACAACAATCCTAGGGTGTGACTGGAACTACCACAAAAATAAGAAACACCATAAGAACAATAAGGGTAAACAACAGAGACCAGGCCCCTCATATCGGGAAATAGCCGATGAGAACTGGAGTCTCTGAGACCTCCTTGGGAAAATGCGCTCCGTAGTGGACTCTGTTCTGGTATGGGCCCTTGCTGCAATACAACCAGGACAGCAGGCCTCCACAGGCCACAGGGATATGGGAAGTCCAGGCTCTCAGGCCCCAACAGGTCTGAACCCAGAAGTGACTCCCTATATAGCATCAGTACAGCATGGTGAGATGGTTCAAAGGAACCAGGCCCAGACTCTCTTTCAAAGCTCCCTCATGCTTCCACTGGTACAGATTGACAATTACAGGCTCCAGTCCATATTGCAAATAAGCTGGTCTTGGATACAAATGGAAGGACCTGCACTGAGGCCGAGGTCAGGGGCCACCTACTGACAGTACTACTGGATACAGGCACGGCTGTGTCTGTATTACAGGATGACAACCCAGACACATCACCTTGGTCCACCGGATGGAGGACCAATATGTCTGGGGTAGATGGAACTAGGTTATGTGCATACCACTGCTTGCCACTACCTGTGACACTGGGACACCTGAAGGCATATCACACCTTTCAGCTGATGGTATTGCATGATGACCCTAGTATAATCGGAATTGACTTTTTGGCACCACACGGCTGTGTGGTGGACCTATCCAACATGTTACTGATACAAATTCAGGGACAATATCACACCATCATGATCCCTGACTCACATGTGGTTGCAACAATCTCTGCGAACAACAAAGAGTATGATGTCATAGATTTGTTTAAGAACCATGAGCTTTTCCCAAAGCTTCTCCCCATCCTGAAAAGGCATCTGGAGGCATTTGCCACCAACAAGCATGATTGTGGCAGGATGCACACTGTCATTGAAGTGACAGGCCCAGCACATGAGAGGCAATAGCAATACCCCTTTCCACCTGAGGCCTTGCCTTCTCTTAGGGAAACAATAAAATCACTCTTCAAGCAAAGTGTAATCAGGACATGTATTTCTACTGCAAATTCCCCAGTGTGGCCTGTGAAAAAAAACACAGGTGCCTGGAGACTTATTACTGACTACAGGAGACTAAACCAGGTCACCCTCAGTTGTGCCCCAATTGCGGCATCAGCACCAGATGTGCTATGACTACTGACCCCTGACCAACAATGGTTTAGTGCCTTGGACATTCCAATGGTTTTTGATCACTGCCATTGGCCCCAAATTAATATAAGTTTGCCTTCGCCTTTGAGGGCAGGCAATACACGTGGACCTGCTTACCACAGGGGTTCCATAACAGCCCCTCCTTGTCCATTTGCATATAATGGACACCCTTGAGGGTTTATCTACACCCCAGTGTTTCTTGCAGTATGTGGATGACCTGTTGTTGGCTACAGCCACATAGGAACAACATCTGGATCTCTTAGAGGAACAACTGACCCTCATCCAGAGGGCAGGCCTCAAGTGTAACCCAGCAAAAGCACAACTATGTCAGAAAGAGGTACTCTTTCTGGGCCTGAGGATAATAGACCAAAGCTGAAGCCTTACCTGGAAGAAGATACAGGGACTGCAAGATCTGCCTCTACCCACCTGCGTGACCACCCTTAGAAGGTTTCTAGGCATGGTAAACTATTCTAGAGATTTTATTTATGATTTTGCTCAGAAGGCCACTCCTCTGTATGAACTACTGAAAAAGGATGTTCCCTGGATTTGGGGCTGCATTCACACCCAAGCTGTGATGTCACTGAAACAGGCCCTGGCCTCAGCTCCAACTTTGGTTAACCCCAATCCAGCCTTGCTATTCAATCTGGAATCCACCACCTCTGACATTGTTATGTCTGCAGTGCTGGCCCAGAAGGTCCATGGCACCCTGAGACCCATTGCATATACATCACAGCTCTTGGCCCCAGTGGAACAGAAGTACAGCCTTTGTGAAAGGAACCTTCTGGCCACCTACTGGGCTGTCAAGCACTTTCTGTATATCATTGGGTACTCCCCCCTGATCATTAACACCAACCACACCCCAACAAACTTTTTGCTATCAGACAGAGTGAAGGATGGGTCAGTCTTCAATACCAGACTGACACACTGGTCCCTTCTTCTCCAGGACAGAGACATCAAGGTCCACTCAACCAAAATTACATCCATGCTGGCACATGGTCTCCTTTTCCAAGGAGAACCCCATGACTGTACACTGCAGCCACCTGATCTACCAGATCCAGGACTTTTCCTTACTGCTACACCGCAACTACTTGAGAACACCTCATTGTTTCATGTCTTCACAGATGGATCAGCTTCTTACTATCAGGGAGAACAGATAGCAGGGATGGGCATATTAGTAATTTACCCTTTTGATAACACTGTTAAGATCTCTAAACTTTGCAGTGTGGCGTCAATGTTTCTATCTTACAGTAACCATAGTAATTATCTTAGGTATATAATGTAAGACATTACGTCTTCTGCCTCGGAGACCCCAGGAGACACGTAGATTCCTCGAGGTATAGGGAACACTTAGCATTGGCTCCCAGTTCCTATTGGTAAGAACTGCTTAGGGCAACTGTGATTTTCCTTTTGGTAGTAATAAAGAAGTTTTATTACTCTTATGCAACGTGTCTGTGATTCCTTGCATGCCCATTATTGCCAAGAACCTGAGAGTGAGGCTTAGAACTCCTGACAACCCCGATGCCCTATTTAACAGCTCATTGGAAACAGGAGTAGTCTGGGAGTACTGGAGGAAGGCAGATGTAGAACCAATTCAAAAAAGTGGTAGCAGGAAAAAGCCTGGCAATTATAGACCAGTCAGCCTGACTTTAGTAGTGGGAAAGTTAATGGAATCACTGATGAAAGAAAGGATTGTGGAATATCTTTATTCCAGTGTGTTACAAGTCACAAGGCAGAATGGTTTCACAAGGAAGAGGTCATGTTAAATGACTCTAATAGAGATCTTTGACTGGGTGACCAAAGACCTCGATCAAGGAGGAGTGATCAAAATAGCCTCTCTAGATTTCAGTAAGGCATTTAACACCATTCTACATATAGTACAAGACTCATAAGCAAGCTGGGTAGCTTAGGAGTGGGTCCAGACATAGTAAGCTGGGTAAGAAATCGGTTAAGGGATATGTGACAAAGGGTGGTGGTAGACAGAGTTCACTCAGAGGGAGGGAGAGAGGGTAACCAGTGGGTGCCTCAGGGATCAGTACTGGGACTGATACTCATTAATGTCTTTATAAGTGACATTGCAGAGGAGCTAGAAGGGAAGGCCTGCATCTCTGTGGATAACACTAAATTCTGCAATAAGGTGGACAATCTGCTGGGGTGTGTGTGAAAAGCATGAGAATAGACCTGAAAAAGCTTGAGGAACAGTCAAGGGTATGGCATCTGGGTTTCAATGCAAAAAAAGTGCAAAAAAGGCACTTGGTGCACAGAAGAAGTGGGATGAGGTACAAAATGTTGGAGTATACTGACAACCACCAAGTAGGAAAGAGGACCAGGGATACTCACATGACCTAAAAGTGGCCAGGCAGTGCAGCAAAGCAGTTGGTTTGCCAAGTGGAATGCTGGGGTGCATTGGGAGGGGTATTACCATCTGAAAGAGAGAGGTGGTGTTGCATCTGTGCAGATCACTGCTAGGACCCCACCGAAGAGTACCATGTCCAGTTTTGGCAACCACATCTCAGAAAGGACATAGAGTAGAAGTAGTCCAAAGGAGGGCAACTAAAATGATGCAGGGTATGCATCAGGAGCCCTATGAGAAGAGATTAAAGGACCTAAATATGTGCACCCAGGAACAGATGAGAGAGAGTGGGGATATGATAGAGATCTTTAAATATCTCACAGGGGTAAACAAAGTAGTAGTAGTAGTAAAAACTATTTTTAGGAAGACATGTCATTTAGGTCAGATGACCCAGTTTGCAAGACAGTCCTGTTCATATCTTGCAATGTTGCCTATATGATTAGTTCTAATAAAGACACATTTAATAAAACATATCACCACAAAACATATTAACAAAACATATTAGTAAGCCACAACAATTACATTTCAAGACTTAGATACTAATAGTCTAAAAATAGGATAAAAAATTAATTATTTAATCCTAGCATCATAATCTTAAACATTGTTAATAACATGAACAGTTAAAAAGATTTGTGTTTTTATCTCTTTGAAGAACTGTGCAAATGTTGGAGATGTGCGTGCTGAATAAGGTAGAATATTCCAGTACTTAACAGTACAGGAGGGAAGTATTTTTTCAGAGAAAAAAGGTGCTCAGGAACAAGAGGACATGTTAAAAAGCTGGCGGGGGAGATTCAGGATAGCTCTGAGGAAGTACCTCTCAGAATGAGTGGTGGATTACTGGAACAGTCTTCCAGTGGAGGTGGTATGGGCAGAATCTTGGTGGGGTTCAAGAATGCATACGACAGGCATAAGGGAATCTTAGGGAAAGGGAATGGAGGGTGAATGGGTTAGAGATCAAGTAGAAATACTATAGGGAGGGAAAATGGGCAGGCTAGGTGGACCAAGCAGTCCTTATCTGCTGGCAAATTATATGTTTCTATCTTTCAGCGTCAAACTGGGAACTGAGGAAATCAGCTATATGGTTCAATGTATTTCAGTGGGTTTTGAACTAGAGCTTTTGGGACACATCTCATGAACAAGGGCAGTGAAAATTATGTAAAACCATCCCAAAAGGTGATTTCTTGGTTGCTGTAGGGAATCATCTTTCTGGCAGGATCTGAAAATGTTCTCTGCCCTTGTGCATGAGATGGGGCCATAAGAAGGCTATGCTGAAAATCTGAAGTAAATAATGTATACTAAACAACAACAAATTTATGGACATATGTTGAGATTTTTTAAAACATGCTTGTAACTTTGGTAATTTTCAATATTTTGACCCCAGATTTTCTATATAGCCATTTTTCACACCCCCTCGTGAATGTGACAGCTGTCATTTTTCGAATCATGGCCAAAATGTGTTTTCGCACATGCGGCACAAAATCACCTTTCAGGCAGGACTTGAAAATTTACTTCATCTTTGAATTTTTCCAGTGTTTACAAATAACTTCATTTTTGCAGATTTTTAACCCTTATGTTCAACACATCTCTTGTGTTACCCCACCTCCTGAACATGACAGGTGTCATTTTTCAAATCCACTCTGAAACATGTTTTTGCAGTCGCACTGCAAAAATCACCTTTCAAATGGAATTATAAAAATTTCCACCTGTCTTGATCATGATATCAGGTCACAAAAAGACAGTTGGAAATTTGAGGTCAAAATGCCTCTCAGCTGGCCTATCCTGGGTAAATGCATTTTAAATATGTGTAAAATCATTGCACCACTGAAAATCAGATAGTGCATCTCATCTGATCTATCATGGGTAAATATATAGAAAAAATGTGTGCAAACAAGACTGGTACAATAGCAATGCAAGTGGCAAAAATTCACGATTGACAGATGCTTGCTATTTGTTGTTAAAGCAAAGAGGGAGTACACAGGAAACCAGATGTTTTTGGTATTCTTTAATTCATTAAGTTGAGACATGAGAGTGGACTTCTGCAATTGTAGACAACAATAGTTCCTGGCTATCTGAGTATAAAGAAGGGTCATTATCAGTCTACCTCTCTCTTTCCTATTCTCCTTATTCTCATCATCACCAATGTACCAGTGTACCCCATATATATTAAGCATCTTCCTCACCAATTTAAATTCCATGGTAATTAGTAGCATTACATTGTTGAGCTGCTGAATGCAGTCACTGAACACTAACAGTATGAGTCACTGTTCCTTGTCTTCTGTGGAAGGAAGTGGTGGTCATCATCAGTTTTGTGTGGCTGACTGTGCTGTATACAAATTGAGGTTTGTTGTAATGGGATTGGGAATCAAGATGCTAGGAACTGGGGGAAGGATATTTTTAGAAAATAAAAAATACTAGCAAATAAATGAATAGATCAAAGTGTTCAGAGTCAGACAGCTTCAGGCAATCAAAAGGGAGTGTCGAGGGCCAGGCTAAGCAATTGTCTTCCTGCATGGGGCAAACAAAATCAAACCTTAAAAGGTGATTCTGGTCACTCTAAAGCACCATCTTCAAAGTGAATGCTTGTATCCAATAGAGATGCGTCTGTTGGATCAGTCCCCAAAATGGTTCCTTAGTTAAAACTAAAGGATTGTTGGGTACCACCACAGAGGCACTCCCAGTTATGGAACAATGCATACTATGCTAATGTTAGTCACCCACAAACTACATCTGATTCCTCTGAGGCTGAGGCTGTTGAGGATTAAGACAGTGATCAGGCACAGGGTGTACCAGTGGAAGATAAAGGGTTGGAAACTGCAAATAAGGAAGACGTGGAAGCAAATGATTTTATGGTGTAGGAAAAGGATGGGTTAGAGAAAGGGAACAAAGCAAAGCAGGAACTGGTGCATGAAAAATCCAGAAAGAAAAACAAACTCCTGCCTACCTGGCAAAAAACAAAACAAAAAACAAAGAACTTATTTTGTTTGAGCATACATTTCAGTTAGTGCCTTTAATGAGTTAGTAGCAACACACTCTATTTGTAAATGAGAAATCAGTAGAGGTAAAAAGAAAGGAGCATTACAAACTTCAGCACTGAAAAGGCACCTAGACAGATGTCATAACAGTAATCAGAAATCCATTTATGAGACTAGAAAAAAGTGATAATGATTATACTATTTCACACTCAGGGATATCTCCAATAGATGATAACAGTGGCAACACCACAGCAATACAGGAACACTTCCAGCACATTCTTCCATTCAAATGACTCCTAAAAGAGGAATTCTTCGATGCAAGTTGCCTGTGTCAAATGGGTATGATGCAATGGCACCTTGCATCAATGGTAGAGGCAATCCTGAATTTTGAATACAGACTGCATCAAAATTGTGATGCCTTGTGCCTAAGCCACCCAGTGCTACCCTTGCAGCAGAAGAGCCCTTGCATCTGGTCACAAAGGGCCTTGGGCCATGGCAGGGCTGCACAATCCCCTTTTTCAGAGTTTTGGAAGTCCTGTCATGGATACAAGAGGGGGCTTAGGTTAGACTAGTCAGGAGGTGGTCTAAGGGCCATGATCCACTGCCGGACAATGTGGTGATTGGGGTGACCTGTCAGGAGGGGGCCAGGAGAAGAAGGTGCATGGGGGTGCCCTGTGGAAGATCAGGGAAATGGTGGCTATGTCAGGGTAGTGAGTTGACACCAGGTGGGGGTGCCATTTACAAGGGCAGATGGCTGATTATCCTGGGTAGTTGGGGGGCTGGCAGGGATGGACTGTGACCTGGCCCAAGTTGGGCACAGCCTGGGCCCCTGAGCCAAAGGTGCCAAAATCCCTAACCCTGTTGGTGACAAGCAGTGGTTGCAGGTTGAGGACTGCCAGTTGTGGGTGGAGATGTTCTCCAGGCACCCCAACAGTTCCCTGGTACCCAGTCCCCCCCTCATTCTGGCATGCTGCCTCCCACTGACAGGGTTGGGGATTTTTTCACCTATTGGGCAAGTGCCCAGGCTGTGCCCACCTGGAGCCAGGTCACAGTCCATCTCTGCCAACCCTTCATTATCCAGGCCAGTTGGCTGTCTGCCCTTGTGCATGGCAACCCCTTCATGTGCCAACTCACCACCCTAACACAGCTGCTGTTTCCCTGAGGCCCCTAGGGCATCTTCTCATGTGCCTTCTGCCCTTGACCCCCTGCAAGTAGGCATATTCGCCCCCCACCTTCGTGGCACCTCTGCTGTTGCACTGGGTGGTGGGGTTGGATCCCTATGTCTAACCTTTCAGGTGCACCACATGTTTGCACAATCCTGCAGCTGCAGCAACTACTGGGTCTTTGGTGCAGGGACCCCCAGTTTTACAAAATTGGGTACAAGGGTCTCTGATGCACCCAGAGTTTGCCACAGCCCTAGAACAATGCCACTTACATCGCTCTAAGGGCTCTTTTAAAATTGAGCACCTAATGTTACTTATACTGATAGCGGCCATGTATTCAAATACCCCCCTTCAAGCAAACAGCTTACCATTTCTGAAACATACAAACATAAAGCCAAACATTCATCAACTCACCCTGTTGCTGTTTCAGTATCAAAGAGAACTTCAGCAACGATAGCCATTGACTTGCTGCCATGTAACGTGGTAGAACATGTAGGTTACAGTTGGCTGCTAAAGCATCTTGCACTTTGCTATAATATACCTTCATAAAAATATTTCTCTTCAACAGACATTCCAGATCTCTACAATTTCATATGTAAAAAAAAACAATATGCATTTTGGCCAATGCTGTTGGTAGGGTGGTACATCTCACAACAGATAGATACCTGGACAAGCTGTCAGCCTGAACCCTTCATGTCTATAACTTCACACTGGACATATTTTGCTGATAATTCTGGTGGGGGAAGTGAAAAGCAGATTGCTGTTTAACAGTTTTTTATTTTCCAGTGAAACACATTTCACACAATATCAACGAGCAGTTCAAGTAATGAATGCAGCAATGGCTCACATCCCAGAGACCGCCAGTTGGCTTTATAGTTGCAGATAATGAATCAAACATAAGTAAGACCTTGGGGGCCCATTGTTCGCATCTGCTGCTTTGTACATTCCTCAGATTTAATAGCTCAGAGTTTTCTTGATGCAGACAGGGACATTAAGGCTCCTGTTAGCACTGCATAAAGAATCTGCACTCATTTCAATCACTCAAGCAAAGTTCATCACTTGGTTGAAAAAATGCAGGAGGAGCAGAAACTGCCTTTGTACAAACTGATCTAAGAAATGTATACTAGGTAGAATTTGACCTTTTTCTGTTCCGGAGGCTACGGGGACAAAAGAAAGCTGCAGGTAGTATACCTTGAAAAATAAAATTGGTATTATAGATATTTTTATCACTCCACCACAGTGGGCCATGCTGGATTTTGTCATTTTACTTCTCCAGCCATTTGAGGAAATTACCAGAGAGGTGGGTGCAACCACAGCAACTCTGACCAAGGTGATAACCTTAATGAAAATGTTACAATACCACTTGAATCTGATTAGGGAAAACATAAGGAATACAAACAGTCCCATCTCACATGCTGCCACCACTGCTGACACAAACAGGTTGCCCACCAGAATACAAAAAAGATCTGACCAAATGTATGATCATAAAAGTTGATGAAGAAGAAAAACTACATAAAATGCTTCGGTCTGACCACTATATTAAAGAACAATGCTGGACCCACAATACAAATCAAAGCAACTGCTGAATGATGATAATTTTTTTGAGATAAACAAACAAGATAATTGATGAAGTGCATGCCGTAATGGAACAGAGTACAGAATCAGATTCAGAACAATCGTCTTCAAAACACAGCACCAGGTGACCCGTCCTCTGGTGTTTCAGTTGTTCCGTCTTTTTCCTCTTCTTTGCCCACCGTGCCCAGATCATCATCTACTCTTTCACCACCATCACAAAATAACATTTTTTTCACAATTGCTCAGTTCATCTTCAGGTCTCTGGAGTCATTTGCAAGCTGGCATTGTAACTTCTTCATCCACTTCTTCTAACACAGATGTGGCACAGGCCACTATTGAACTGTACCTGGCAGAGCTCACTATTTATAGGAATGCAGATGCTTAGAACTTCTGGAACTCTAAACAAAATATGTGGGCTGCTTTAGTAAAAACTGCTGTGAAGTACATGCATTTCTCTCCTACTAGCATTGAAAGATTTAGGTCAGCTGGTATTGTTATTCCTGACACAAGATACTGTTTGTCACACTCTGGAACCAGAACCTCCCTGATACTGTTTTTTGCTAGAAAATGCTGAGTATCTTACACTTCTGGAAGTCAGTGTTCCTCACTTTAATTTCAAGTATGATACCTGAGTAATGCATGAGGCATGCAGAAGTTAGTGACAGCAAGTCCAGTCAGGATATGCCGGGTCAGGACTACTTGAATGAATACAATGAGAACAAAGAAATAAAAACAATTATACAATGGGCTACAAAACAGAACGTAAATTCTCTATCCTGATTGGCTGACTCGCACCCCTCTCCCGTTGTAAAATCTGCAATCACCCCATGGGAAGAGGTGCCAGCCACTGATCAACCGCATCAGGATGTCCCCCGAAATCACTCCAACAGTCACCAACACAGCACTCGGAAAGACGGCGAAAATCCCTGCTTGACAGCGACCGGCAAATCGAGTTGCTACTACAGGAAACCGCATACCTCACATGAAGTTCAGCTTTCTCCCATATTCATTGATATTTATTTCATACTGTCTTCTGTGCCTCATGCACAATTTTTAACATTTCCCAGCCCCTCAAAAACACACTGCAGTCGGCAATGTTAACTCAGTACTGTGCATGCACAGTAGCAGCGTGGCTCCAGCAACCAGGGAGTATTTTTTCCCAGCAGAACAATAAACACAGCAATATATAGCTTAAAATGAATAAAAAAACTGATTTACTATTTTTTCTATGTACCAAAAATAGGAGGACATTGTATAATTGCAATATGCCACTAGAGGGTGTTGGTGATGCCAGGATTTACCACGCCTGCTGTGTTGTTGGTCACTCGGCAAGCCTGGGCGAACAACACCACAGAATCGGTAAATCCACCAACACCCTCTCATGGTATATTGCTTAATAATAACTTCAGTGGGTCCAGAGTCAATGTAATACAGCAAGCAACTGAATTTCATGTCCCAAGTTTAGTTGGCAGTATCACTAATCTCATCTAGATGGTAGGGTACTGCTGCAGACTACTACGACTTGTCAGCAACTGTGTAAAAATATTATTATAATTACTGGTGACCCCCTTTATCACACTGTTAACAGGGGTCTTTCAAACACAGTAATAACCAGAAAACCAGTTATTATGGCATTTTGAAAACTTTTCTTCACTACCAGTGTCAGTTTCTGTTCATGCACCACCTCACTGGCTTTTACTATGTGAGCAGGAGGGCCGAACACCTCCACAAATATGGCGAAGCTGTTTCTTGGTAATGGAAGGCCCATATTACTTGTTCATCTCTCACAGTCACTCCATGCATTATTTTCATGTTTCTTAACATTTATCTTGTTGAGCCTGCCTTTATAAATTCAAAAAGCTATCTGGTTGATCCTACTCTTCTAACCCTTCAGACGCGACTTCTGAGACAGCAACTCATTTGAACGGACCATGGCTGAGTACTTTAATTTCTTCTCATTGTGCTTCCCAGTGTAACTAAAAAAATTAAAAAGTGAAAAAAAAACAAAGAAATGCCTGTACTGCACAGTGAGGTGTGTGTGTGTGTGTGTGTGTGTGTGTGTGTGTGTGTGTGTGTGGGGGCGGGGAGAGCAGAGGGGCAAAGTAAAAGGCATCAGGGATAACAGAACTGCTTCAGTAATATTCTACAGCATAGACTTCCAGCAGTAATAATTATAAAAAATAAAGGCTATGCATCTGTGTTATTATGGATTTTTTAAACACCTTCAGTGTGTGATGACCTCATAAACCTCTCAAGCTTCGCTCTCGAGATTTATGAGTCATCACACACCACGGGTGTATAAAACAAATCCATAACACACAATTGCATAGCCATTATTCTCTATTTACTGCCTAACTGTACTGTAGTATGATGATACTATTGTTACTGTTTTTCCTACAACAGATAGCTGAGCTGAAGCCTGAGTGCTCTTTTTAGGATAATATATTTTTCACATCCCTCCATAACCATATTTGGCTGTGATTACTTTATAGAGAAAAATGTTAGCATTCATTCATTAATCCATTATTTGTAGTATGATGTAATACTGCATCTCATTTACAGTGACTGGCTGTGGTGAGATTATATTTTATATAGCACTTGCCTTGGCACTGGCAGCAATGGTTACTTAGAACTAGGAAGGATGAATTATCTGTGTCGTCAGGTGTACACAGCTGTGGCACACTGTTTTATTGTTAACTGCACTTGACTGATGTGCAACGGTATGGGTGGTGGTCAGTAATATAGCTCTAGTTTCAAGTTTAAAATATGCTGTTGAGTAGAACCAGTAGTAAAAAAACAATACCACCTGTTGGACTATGTACTGTGGTATACTGTGCCATAGTACACTGGGACATGCAATGCCGCTGCATCACATGGGTAGGATGTTTGGACTCTTACTGCTGCTCATTTGATTATTAACTATTTTTTGGCCTGGTCGCCCCTGAAAAAGCCAGAAAAAGAATATATCCACTATTAATTAAACATATCTTAGCTGCTTGGTATTGGTAGGTAGTTAGTACTTGCATCTCTCTCTCTCTCTCTCTCTCTCTCTCTCTCTCTGCCTTCCAGCACTCATGGGCAAAAGCACGTATGCCACCAAGGGAGGCCATGAAAGAGCTACTGATTGCTTTGTTTTAGCAGTTGTATTTTATTTTCATACAAAAATGAATTAAATTATTACCTTTGGGCCTCTGTGATAAATACTATAGTTTGGACCTTTTTATGCATTTTATCACATTTATTCAAATATTTGTAAATGATCAGAACTAATCAGTACTAATCACGCACCCCACCCCATGTTCTAGTTCTTAGTTAATAAGGGTCAGATCTTCATTGAGTTCTTCTAGCCCTGGTGATTGGTGCCTCCTCCCTACTAACAATAACTAGATAAGGCACACTTGGTCTCCTCCCAGGTACTTTACTGGGGATAGAGTGGTGCGAAAGAATCACAAGCCCAAACATGGAGTAACCGGCTCACTCACCAGTAGATTTATTATTTTTACATCTACACACACTTCGTATAAAAAAAAAAAACACTCCAGTTCAAGTCAGAGCAATGTTTCATAGTCTTCTGACTACTTCTTCAGGATCTGTGTGCCTGAAAAGTAAAAACATATTAAACTTTTTCTCACAGTTTTTTTATGTGATGTCCACCTTTCACCTCATACAAATTCATTTACAAAAATAAGTTCTCTAACTGTTAAAACATATAAAAATCTTCAAAGCAGCACCTTCTAGGTGGTACACAGAAATTCTTTCAATACGTAATAAACCAGTGTTTATATTCTTAATTGTCAATCAATAAACAAGTTCCCACCTCAGCATGTAACTGGTTGTCCTTCATTTCAGGCTGCTTTTTAATGACTTCCATGACCTCTATGTATAACCATTAAATTTAAACAGTTATAAACACATATTGTACCTTACTATTAATATATCCTAATTTGTATTTGAACAAAAGGTCTTCTCACCTCCATAAATATAAATCAGTATCTCCAATCTCCCTTTGAATTTGCTCTCTTTCATTTTAAATTGTTATGGGTTCCTCTGCAGACAAAAACCTTTATTTTTATACAGTTGTCCTTTCCACACGTACTCCTCTAGTCCCCTTCTTTAGCTATATTATATTTAATAACGCACTTACTCAGTGAAGCCTCCAGCTCCTATTGACCCACTGTGCTATGTCAAAGGAAAACAACCTATATCAAATATTTCAGTAAAGTCCCTGAATGTTGTGCTTGTATATATATCTAAAAGCTGACTCCAAAAGTTTTTATACAGTTGTACTATGTTAATTATTTCACCATTCTTAGACACAAACCTTTTGTTTCCATTCATGTTCAAATTGTCTAAAAAGGATCACTATTCCACCCTTCTATTTCATATAGTAAAAGGATCTCCTCTCTTAAGTAACTACACACTCTTTTCTTTATATAATCAAACTCCAACAAAGCCAGTCTAATCATTCTTATTTTCTTGTATATTTCAACCTGCTTTTTTAACACTGTTTGGCATTCTGATCTTCACTCTCTCATGTCTTCTGTAGTGTGGGTGCTGTCTGCTGTAGACGTTAACTGCTTTATAGTCTTGCATCACTATGGAAACCTTCTGAATTGGCATCAAATCTTTGCAAATACTCAGTGCACATTTTTTCTTGCTTAAACCTTTCTCACTATTTCGGACACTAAATTGTCCAAAACAGGCTTTTACTACTTTCCTGGAGTTATTTTACAAACTATTGCACTCTTTATTCTACCCTTTAACAAAGATACCTAACAACACCTACTATTAAGTATGTTTAAACACCTTATACTAGTTATTTTCTCCTAGTGACCCATGACTGTGGCACCTGTCCGAGGCAGTATCAACAAACTGCACATGCTCAGTTATCTGTATTCCATACTGAAGCTTTCCCAGACATCTAATGACCCCAACAACTACTGTATTTCTTCTTCCCTTAAAGCAGATCACCAATTGATTTTTCAGTTGTTTTACACTTCTTTAATAATGCAAGGCAAATGCTGCTAATTAATTTAATGTATATGAAATATCATTAGGTGCCATACTGCTGTGGCTTCTAAAGAATTAACACCTGAGGTTTTACCAATTCTCAAAATTAAGGGGTGAACACAACTCCCTTACTAACAAATTCCATTTGTGTACCACACTAAGTTCTTTTTCCACTTATTCTAGGTGTTAATAACATATATCCATTCCTCCTTAAAATCTCTTTTATATGAAATGAAATGTGTTTGTGCTACGAATAACATAAGAAAAGTGTTGGCTGATGGAGACCATGTGGTCCATCTAGTTTGCCCAAGGTGGCTACCCCTCAATGATATTTTTTTCCTATGTTACCCACATTGCCTGTCCCAAGCAAGTTTGAATTCCCTTACTGTCTTTGATGCCACCACTTCTGATAGCAGGCTGTTCCATGGGTCTATCACTCTCTTGGTGAAAAAGTACTTTCTAGATTTGTTTTTAAACTTGCCTCCCACCAGGCACAAGTTGTGCCCTCTTGTATGTGCCACGCTGGTTTCCTGGAAGACGTGTTCCTTCTGAGTTGTGTTAATTCCATTGATGTACTTAAATGTTTCTATCATAACCCATTGTTTCTTCTCTGTTCCAGAGAGAATAAATTGCCGATTTAGAAAAACTAAAACAAGCTAGCAAACCAGACAGCTGAATTGGGATGCCAGATCACCACTGCAGTGACCGATCCTTAGTCCTGACCCACCCAGACTACAAAATTAGGCTACAGGTGACCACCAAAAAATGTCACTAGCCAAAATGGATAGTTGACTTTCGAACGGTCAGCATCCCCCCAAGGCTTACAAATACCCCAAAATATTAAACAATGTCCCATCTAACAATTGTATACAGTTAACAACTATTAGTTGATGTGCTAAATATTGCAAAAGAGCACCCTTTCAGCAATTCAAATTAAGCCCTTATTTACATAGCCAAACTGAATACTACCACTCTGCAAGTTCTCAAAAACAAAACTGATTCATTGCAAAAATTCTGTCCAAACCATTTCTTCATTTAAACCACATCTAGGGTGCAAAGTGCCAAATCTATCAGTCTAATAAGCCTCTCGCAATAACAACTTTTTCCACATTACCTCCTGTGATAGAATTTTCTACTTTTTCTAAAAATCTTATTGTTGATAAATCATGACCCTTTGTTTAAAATGTCTTGTTACTGTCGAATTTTTGCCATCCACCTTATATTATTTCTATGTTACTTCAACCTTAATCTTAAAGGTCACAGAGTTTTACCTATATAGAAACGAAGAAACAGAATTTGAAGGCAGATAAGGACCACTTGGCCCATCCAGTCTGCCCATTTCTCCCTACCTACACTATTACATCAAACGTTGCCTGATCTATAGCTCTTTCTCCCTCCTGCCTTCCTTACCACTGTGATTCCTTTGTTCTTGTCCCATGTATTTTTTTTTTTAATTTATTATACTTTTTCTTGCTACCTGCTGCCGTTACCTCAGCCTCGGTCATGACCCCCTCTGCTCCCACTCCCACATTAGCCATGACTCCCTGATACCCCCTGGCTTGCCCCTCAGGGTGGGATTGCAGCACCGGCCCTCATTAATGCCGCAATCAAAGGGTTAGGTCAGGGAGCTGGCCTGGGAGTTCATCAGAGCAGAGGGGGCAGGTTTCATCTAGGTAGCAGGCAGCAGTGTCCCCCTTCCCCGTATGCAGGGGTGGAGCTATGCAGTGATGACTGGTGTCTGCCCCACCCCTCATACTACATTCTGGTGCCAGTTGCTGTGGAATCCCTGGCCTCCACCAAGGGTACATCAAGCACTGGTCACACTCCCTTCCCTCCCCCTAGAGAAGGAGAGCAGTCCTTGGGACACTCCATCCTTCTCCCCCCGGTCGTCCCTCTGACGTCCTGGGTCCATTCCTGAACCCGGGTCACCAGCATCACAAGCAGAAATCCAACTGCTGTGCTGACAGGTCAGCCAGCATCCCTTGTATTCTTGAACTCCAACACTGATTTTGCTCCCACCACCTCCACTGGAAGGCTGTTCCAAGAATCCATCACTCTTTCTGTGAAGAAGTACTTCTTTCCATCTCTCCTGAATCTACCCCCCTCCAGCTTCATAACATGTCCCTTTGTTCCTGAGCATCTTTTCTTTTGAAAATTACTCCCTTCATGTACCTTATTTATCCTCGTGAGATATTTATTGATCTCTACCATATCTCTCCTCTACCTCCTCTGTTCCAGAGTGTACATATTGAGGTCCTCTAGTCTCTCCTTATAAGGCTTTTGTTGCAGACCCTGCATCATTTTAGTCACCCTCTTCTGGACTGCCTTCACTCTATGTCCATTTGGAGATGTGGGTCTCAGAACTGGACACAATACTCTAGGTAGGGTCTTATCATCCATCTATACAGAAGCAACACCACCTCCCTCTTTCTGCTGCTGATAAACCTCCCTATGCACCTCAGCATCCCACTTGCCCTCCCTATTGCCTTGTTACACTGCCTGGCCACCTTTAGATCATCTGATATGATTACCCCAGGTCTCGTTCCTGCTTGGTGGTCATCAATACCATTCCACCCATTTTGTACACTGCCCCTGGGTTTCTGTGCCATAAGTGCATTATTCTGCACTTTTTCACATGATTGCAACCCCACTGCCATACCCTTGACCACTCCTCTAGTTTTCTCAGGTCTCTGCTCATCCCCCCCACCCTGGAGTGTCCACCCTATTGCAGATGTTGGTGTCATCCACAAAGAGGTAGACCTTCCCTTCCAGCTCCTCTGCAATGTCACTTATAAAGACATTAAAGAGGACTAGTCCCGCACTAATCCCTGAGGCACCCCACTGGTCACCCTCCCTTCCTTGGAGTGAACTCCATTTACCACCACCCTCTGTCGCCTATCCCCTGACCAATTTCTTATCCAGTTTACCACCTTTGGACCCACTCCTAAGCTACCCAGCTTTCTTACTAGTCTCCTATGTGGAATAATGTTGAACATCTTACTGAAATACAGGTAGGCCACATGTACTTCTCCAACCTGATCTAGTTCCTTGGTCACACAGTCAAAGAAATCTATCAAATTCATTTGACATGA
Source organism: Neoceratodus forsteri (assembly GCA_016271365.2). Taxonomy (NCBI): domain Eukaryota; kingdom Metazoa; phylum Chordata; order Ceratodontiformes; family Ceratodontidae; genus Neoceratodus; species Neoceratodus forsteri. The sequence continues at coordinate 1,510,263,093 of CM057455.1, forward strand.
CCTCCCCCTTGTGAAACCATGCTGCTTTTGGTATTGTAAACCACAGGATTCAATATATTCCACAATCCTTTCCTTCAGCAATAATTCCATTAACTTTCCCATCATCGATGTCAGGCTGACTGGCCTATAATTGCCAGCCTCCTACCTGCTACCACTTTTGTGTAGTGGGACTATATCCACCCTCTTCCAGTCATCTGGAACCATTCCTGTTTCCAGTGAGCTGTTAAACAGAATTGTCAGAGGTGCAGTCAGTATTTCCCTGAGCTCTCTCAGTACATTTGGAAGCACCCCATTTGGTCCCATTGCTTTGTCCACCTTCAGGACTCTCTCCTCCAAAAAAGGACTAGTGTCCACCTTCCTCCCTACAATGCAATTTAACTTTGTTGTGGCCCCTCCCCTTCTCCTTCCTCTGTGTATACTGAAAAGAAGTATTTGTTCAGATTGTCTGCCTTTTCCTGGTCCCCCTCTGCATCATCCCCACCTTTCCTTTTTAGCCTTAAAATCCCACCCCTGGTCTTCCTCTTTTCACTTACATATCTAAAAAATGCCTTGTCTCCTTTTGTTACCTCCTGGGTTAGTCTCTCTTCAGTGTGTGTCGTTGCATGCCTTACTGCTTTCCCTGCTTCCCTCTGTTTCCCCCTTACACCTCCCTATCCTCCTCCCTCTGAGTCTCCTTATACTTTCTGAATGGTACCCTTTTAACTTTTACCTTTTCAGCCACCTCTTTCAAGAGCCAAAGTGGTCTCTTTTTCCTCTTGCTTTTGTTCACTTGTTTGACTCAGAGGTTTGTTACCTTTACTATGCTCCTTTTTATCTTCACCCACTGTTCTTCCACCCCACCCAGGTCACCCACGCCTGCTAAGTCATCCCTGATGCATTCACCCATCTTTTTAAAACCTGCCCTCCTGCAGTCCAGGACCCTCACCCTTACGTGGTTTGATTCTGCAGCTGTCCTTATATTGAACCACACCATACAGTGATCACTTGTCCCCAGAGAGCCTCCCACCTTGATGTCCAAAACACTGTCCCTTGCAGTGAAAACCAGGTTCAGTATTGCCCATCATGAGTGGGTTCACTGACTAGTTGCCTGAGAAATGCCCCTGGAGAGCGCCCAGGATGCCCCTGCTTCTAGCTGAAGCTGCTGCTGGCAGGCTACAATGCACATCTGGCAGGCTGAAGTCCCCCATCAGCAGAACCTCCTCCTCCTCCTTTTCTACCACCTTGCCAATGGCTTCAACCTGTATCTTATCTAATTTCTCCCTCTGTGCTGGAGGTCTCTAGATCATGCCAGTGCAAATAGTAGCTCCATTCACTATCTCCAGGGTGACCCACAGTACCTCTGCCTCCCCCTGTATTCCCTGTATCTCTGAGGCTTTTATGCTTTCCCTCACATAAAGCACCACACCTCTTCCTTTCCTTCCAACCCAGTCCTTCCTAAACAGAGTTTAGCCTTGTAAGGCCATATCCCAGTCATGGTTTTCAGTGCACCATGACTCAGTAAAGGCCACAATATCCAGGGCAGCCTCAGCCATGATGGCTTCTTGGTCCAGAATCTTATTTCCTAGACGTCTAGCATTTGCTTACATGGCCTTTCAGATTTTGATTCTACTCTGCTTGTTGCCCCGCTTTTTTCATTTTTGCGCTCCTTCCTTCCTACCTCTCTTTTTAATGCTCCTGTTCATGTCCCACTTTATCTCATAGATACATAGATACATAGACAGTGTCGGCAGATAAGGGCCTATGGCCCACCTAGTCTGCCCATTTGAGCTTGTAAGTTCAGTTTGTTTTCCTAGAAGTCTATTTCAGCTTACCCCTGACCTCTAGAATTCCTTTATGTCTATCCCATGCATTCTTAAATCCCGTGATTGTTTCAGCCCCACCACTTCCTCTGGCAGGGTGTTCCACTTGTCCACCACCGTTCTGTGAAGAAATTCTTTCTCATGTTTCCTCTGAATCGTCCTCCCTCCAACTTCATCCCATGTCCTCTAGTCCTGAAACATCTTTTTCGCTTACAAATAGTGTTTTCCTGCACCCTGTTCCTCCCTGTAAGATACTTGTATGTCTCTATCATATCCCCTCTCTCCCTCCTCTCCTCCAGGGAGTACATGTTCAGTATCTCCACCACCCTATTCCCTTTATTAATTTGCACCCTGGAGTATTCCTCTCCTCTTGGGTTATCCTTACTCTTTACTTCAGCCTGTGGAGGGGGGATGCAGTTTCTGACTGCCCATTTCCTTCTGCCACCCCCCCCCCTTGATTGGTTTAAATGTTCATTGCGGTAATATTCAAACCATCCACTGATGACTTTGGTTTCCCTCCTTGATGGATGCAGGCCATCACCCCTGTATAGGTCCTTTTCATCCCAGGTGGGTCCCCAGTCCCTAATGTAGCCGAACCCTTCCTCTCGGCACCACTCCTTCAGCCATGAGTTGAAGCTCCTGGTGAAGAATTCCCTGTCCTCTCTCCTGTCATAGACAGGCAGCACCTCAGCGAAAGCCACTAAGTGAGCTATCTAAGACCCATCCCCCACTCCCTAAACTCACCCTACACTATCACAGCCCCATCCTTAGCCATGCCATCAATCAATCAATCAATCAAACTTCATTTAACCAGGCAAAATCATCCTTGAGCAAGCTCATTTGCAAGATGTTCCTGAGTAGGATAGAACACAATCAATTACACATGATACAAGGGTGGTACATACAGATAGATGGCAATAACATCAGTGCAAATACAAAGTGAACAGCTATATAAAGCTGGTACATGCAGAGAAATAGCAGTAACATCATCAGAAAATACAGAGTGAACAGCTATGCAAGTATAATTGAGGGCAACATCTAGGTAGAGAAACAAACATATAAACCAGATAGGAGCAAACGGTGAGGCATAGTAGAGACTGACCAGTATGTGTCCCTATGAGAGAAGAGGCTGGATGGATGGGAGAAAGGAGTGGGAGAGTGACTAGGGGAGGGGAGGATTAACACAAGCAAACAAGAGGAGCACAGAGGGGGAGAGGGAGAGGATGAGAGAAGTACTAGTTGTACAAGAAGTGCTGGATGTATATGTAAGTGCTGGGTAAATGAGGAGTTGAGCAGGGAGGTCAGAGGGAGATCACCTGCGACAGGCACATGCATCCCTAAGACTGAGAGCGAACAATAGTTTAAAGGTATGTGGACCCAGAAAGGAAGTGAACTTAGTGTCTTTTGCATGGTTTTCCAGAGGGTGGGGAGTGAGAAGTTAATAGTGGCCAGACAATGCTGTGTCCTTATTCTGTGCACCTTGAAGGAGACAAGAGAGTCACTCCTTAGTCCATACATTACCTTGGCACACACAAATAGAGTCACAATATAATCTGGTAGCTTGTCAGTTAATGCCCTGTGGAACCACATTAGTGCATTTTTTTGTCTCCTCAGTGTAAGTGAGGGCCAAGCCAACTTTTGGTAGAGCAGGCAGTGATGAGTGCTAAGAGGCATGTCCAGTATAAACCACAGGGCGTGATGATAAAGGGTGTCATGTTTACATAAATCCTGGTTCAAGCAATGGCTCTAGAGCAGGTCTGCGTAGTCCAGCAGAGGCATGAAAGTAGTTTGGACTAGTCTCTTCTGGGTCTCTAATGTGATAAGGTGCTTTATGTGATAAAACATACCTAGTCATTGTCTTAGTTTTCATATTAGTTCGTACAGATGGACCGTGCCGTTGAGCTGGTTATCCAACCAGAACCCTAAATACTTTAATTTATCCACTACTTCCAATGGTTCACCAAGTAAGGTACAAATTTGTAGGTTCACTGGCAGCCCTTGTTTGTGTGTGGCATGAGGTGATATAATCATTGCTTTGGTCTTCTTGGCATTAAGCAGCAGTTTGAACTTTATTAAGTTGTTCTGGCGGATGATGACGTTATGCTGGAGGTCCTTGGAAGTGAGATCCAAGGAACAGTTAGTAGTGTAGAGAACCGTATCATCAGTGAATAGGTGCACGTTACCTGTGTGTATGCGAGAGTCAATATGATTAATGTATATTGCAAACAGAATGGGGCCCAGGATAGATCCTTGTGGTTACCCCTGGTAAGGCTCTTTAGGGGGGACAGTTCCCCTTGTGCTTTAATTTGCTGCATTCTGTTAGTAAGATAACATCTGAACCACTTTAAGGCAGTGTTGTCTAGGCCCAAACTAATCAGAGCATTGATCATCAGACTATGATCCATGGTATCAAAGGCCCTACTAAGGTCTAGAAAGAGGGAATAGACCTGTTTTTTTTTTGCATCCAGGGTGGTATGCCAATCGCTAGACACTTTGGCAAGGGCTGTTACAGTGTTGTGCTTGGGTCAAAAACCCGATTAGGCCGGGTTTAGAAGGTTTTTGGTTTTGAGGTGCTCCCTAAGTTGGGAGTTGACAATTTTCTCCAGGATTTTTGAGAGGGCAGGAAGAAGTGAAATAGGTCGGTAGTAGTTCAGGTCAGTTGGATCTCCTGACTTGAAAAGGGGGTGATGTGCATTATTTTCCAGAGGGGAGGTAACTTGCCCTGCAACAGTGAACTACTGAACAGGTGAGTGATTTGGGCTGTCAGATGAAAGTAACCTCTTCTCAGGAAAAAAGGTTCTAGAAGATCAGTGCCTCCACACTTTTTTGTGTCCAGGGACATTAATAGGTCCTCACATGTTTGAAGGTAACAGGTTGAAAGCAGAAGGAGGAGAGTCTCAAGTTAGGGTCAGTACTGGAGTTTAAACCATCAGAGGCATCGATGTTGACATTTACCTTGCTAACATTTGAGTCATCGAATGCAAGACTTGCTGTAGCGAAATGGATGTTGAGTTGTTCGAGGATGTCACCACTTCAAGTGTATGATATATTTCCTTTTATTGGTCCCCAGGTGGACAATGGCATCCAGCACTCGCTCCCATCCTTCTGCCCTAGCTAGCCACAGGATTTGCTTTCCATCCCTCCAGGATGTGGCACTATGCAGGCACTGAACCTGCCTCCCCACACCTTTCCTATTCCCAAATCTATCCCCCTCACAATTGAGTCTCCCACCAGAAGTTGCTTCCTCCTCCCCTGGGCCCTCTACCACCCTCCTTGGGGTCTCCACTACAAAGGACCCCCACATTCCCATGGGCACTACCACAGCTGCTTCCTCTTGTCAGTCCCACCCTGCCAGAGCAGCATAGGAATTTTGCAGTGGTACTGGTTTAATCATACATAGATACATAGACAGTGTCAGCAGATAAGGGCCTATGGCCCACCCAATCTGCCCATTTGAGCTTGTAAGTTCAGTTTATGTTTTCCTAGAAGTCTGTTGCCCCTTACCCCTGACCTCTAGAATTCCTTTATGTCTATCCCATGCATTCTTAAATCCCGTGATTGTTTCAGCCCCCACCACTTCCTCTGGCAGGGTGTTCCACTTGTCCACCACCCATTCTGTGAAGAAATTCTTTCTCATGTTTCCTTGAATCGTCCTCCCTCCAACTTCATCCCATGCCCTCTAGTCCTGGAACATCTTTTTCGCTTAAAAATAGTGTATTCCTGCACCCTGTTCCTCTCTGTGAGATACTTGTAAGTCTCTATCATATCCCCTCTCTCCCTCCTCTCCTCCAGGGAGTACATGTTCAGTTCCTTCAACCTGTCTTCATAGGACTTGTGATGCAATCCATGCACCATCTTTGTTGCCCTCCTCTGATCCTTCTCTACCCTGTCTATGTCCTCACTAGAATGGTCTCCAGAACTGTACACTGTACTCCAGGTGGGGCCTCACCAGTGTCTTGTATAGCGGAATTATGACCTCCTCTTCCTGCTGGTGATGCCCTGCCTATACATCCCAGCATCCTATTTTCTTTACCTGCTGCCTTGTCACACTGTTTCCCTACCTTGAGGTCATCAGAGATGATAACCCCAAGATCCCTTTCCTGCTCGTTGCATGCTATATCCTCACCCCAACTGATATATTGTACCGGGTTTTGTGCTCATATGCATTATCTTTCCATCTTTGCATTGAATTTCAACTGCCAAACCCCTGATCATTCTTCAAGTTTCTGCAGGTCCCTTCTCATTCTGTCTACACCCTCTGGTGTGTCTACTCTGTTACAGAGCTTTGTGTCATCGCGAACAGTGAAATTCTGCCTTCTAGGTCCTGTGCAATGTCACTGATGAAGATGTTGAATAGGACCGGTCCCAGCACTGATCCCTGTGGCACCCCACTGGTCACTCTTCCTCTGTGGAGTGACAGCCATTTACCACCACCCTCTGTGTCCTGCCACCCAGCCAGTTACCTACCCACCACACTACTGTCCTGCCCACACCCATATTCCCCAGTTTGTGTAATAGTCTTCTATGTGGCACAGTGTCAAAGGCCTTGCTGAAGTCCAGATAGGCCATGTCCACTGCCCTCCCTGATCCACCTCTCTAGTCACCCAGTCAAAAATTCAATGAGGTTGGTCTGACATGACCTCCCCTGGTGAAACCATGCTGCCTTGGGTCCTGTAGTCCATTGACAACCAGATGTTCCACCAATCTCTCCTTCAGTAGTGCTTCCATGAGCTTCCCACTACTGAGGTGAGGCTGACTGGTCTGTAGTTCCTGCTTCCTCTTTGTTCCCGCTTTTGTATAATGGGACTACAACTGCCTCTCAGTCTTTGGGTACCTCCCTGTTTCCAGTGATCGGCTAAACAGGATAGCCAGAGGTTCAGCCACCACCTCTCTTAGTTCTTTAAGGACCCTAGAGTTGCACCATCTGGCCCCATTGCTTTATCAACTCTTATTACTTCAGTTCCTTCAGGACCCTTTCTCGTGTAAAGGGACTTGTGTCCATTTCTGCACCATTCTCACTCCTTGTACTCCCTTCAGACCCATTACCCCTCTTCCTCAGTAAAGACTGAGCAGAAATACCTGTTCAATATGTCAGCTTTACTGTTGTCATCCTCCACGTGGCTCCCATCCTCCCCTTCAGTCTCACTATCCCTCCCTTTGACTTTCTTTTTCACTTATGTACCTGTAAAGGTTTTGTCCCTCTACCCACTGATTTTGCAATGTGTTCTTCTGTCTGAGCTTTGGCTTCCTTACTGACCTCCATGCCTCCCTTTGCTTCTCCTGGTACTTCTCCCTATCCCCTTCTGCCTGTGTCTTTTGTATTGCCTGAATGCAGTCTTTTGGCTTTCACTTTTGTTACCTCTTCGAAAACCATAATGGTCTCCTATTCCTTTTCCTTTGCTAACTTGTTTAATGCATAATTCTGTTGTTCTTGTAATCCCATTTTAAATACTGCCCACTGTTCCTCAACCCCTGATTCCTGTCCCATTCCTTAATGCCTTTTTCAAGTATCTCCCATTTTCCCAAAGTCTGCCCCTAAAATCCAGGATACGTGTTTTGTGTGGTTTGGTTCTGCTCTTTCTGTGATTTCAAACCACAATGACTGGTGGTCACTGTTCCCCAGGTGCTCCCCCACTGTTACCCCCATCACACTGTCCCTGTTTATGAGCACAAGGTCCAGTATTGCCTTCTGACGAGTTGGTTCCATGACCAGTTGCTTGAGGAAGGCACCCTGAAGGGAGTCCAGGATAAATCTGCTCCTAGTTGATGCTGCTGCTGGGATGCTCCAGTCCACGTCTGGAATACTGAAGTCTCCAACCAGTACTACCTCACCCTTGTCTGCCATCCTTTGGATGGCTAGCACCAGCTCCCTATCTGTTTCTTCCTCCTGGGCTGGTGGTCTATAGACCACACCTGTGCGGATGGCTGTTCACATTTTCCTTTCCAGCTTAACCCACAGTATCTCTCCCCCATTTTGTTCCTCCTGGATCTCTGTGGCTCTTATGTCATTTTTCATACAGTGCCACTCCCTCCCTCTCCTGCCTGCTCTGTCTCTTCTGAATATGTTGTAGCCAGGTATGGCCATCTCAGTCATGGTTATCATTACACCAGGTTTCAGTGATGGCCACAATGTCCAGGTCTGACTGCACCATGACAGCCTCCAGATCTTCCATCTTGTTGCTAAGGCTCTGGCATTTGCACACATGGCTTTCCATGATTTGACCTCCCTAGACTGTTTCACTGTTCTCACTCAGCCCCTTCCTTGGTTGTCCTTTATCCCTGGTTCTCCTTGCTGTCTGTCCTTCTGCTGAATTTTGACCCTTTTCTGCCTATCCACCTCTTGGGCACTAATCTCCATCTTTTGCACTGCTTTGCAGGATATCCACTCCTCTGGTTCACTGGTTCCACTGCTAGCTGTGGGGGCTGAGCAAGTAGGTGCCCTCCTTGCTGGCCTGTCACCCCCCTTTGCTAGTTTAAATGCTTGACAATGTAGCATTTAAACTTATCATTGAGTGCTTGGATTTCCTCCAGGATGGATGCAGGCCGTCAGGCTTGAACAAACCTCCATCCTCCAGGTGGGTCCCCAGTCACCAATGAATCAAACCCTTCCTCACAGCACCAGTTCTTCAACCATGAGTTAAAGTTCCTGGTGCATGCACTCCTACTCTCCCTTGCCTCTCGCAGGTAGTACTTCTGAGAAAGTGACAGAAGTAGCTACTTGCTTGAGACCCCTCCCCAATTTCCTAAACTCTTCCTGAACTTCCTTTAGCTCCCCATTTGCCAGGCCATTAGTTCCTAGGTGGATAATGACGTCCAGCTCACCCTTCCGTCTTGCCTTCCCAGCAATCCCCAGGATCTTCCTTCCATCCCTCCTTGCCGTGGCATCTGGTAGGCACCTCACCTCCCTATCCTCCCCCTCCTGTGTTCCTAGCTGGATCCCTCTTATGATTCAGTCCCCCACCAGGATTCACTTCCTCCTCCTCTGGGGTCCACTGCTTTCCCCCCTGAGGTCACCTCCTGGCTAACCTCCACATCCTTTCCTTCCACTTCTCTGGGTACCTCTATTTGGTTGTCCTCATTTGCCAGTGTGGCATATGAGTTCTTAGGTGGAATAGGATCTGGGATGTGCCTCTGCCTGACCGCTCCTAACCCTCCTGAGCCCACTGTCATCCAAGTGCTCCTCGTTCTCAGCATCCTTTGAGGCAGTTGCATTGGACTGGGTGGTCTCTGGATAGGGGTGATGGTACTTCTGACCCAGTTTACTTCTGCTCTGAGTCTGGCTATCTCATCCCGCAGTCCAGAGAGATGCATGCAGATAGGGAAGCACCTCAGTGTCCAGAAGGTCTGCCTGAATATGGCTGCCCCACAGCCACTGCATTGCACCACTCCCCACATTATACTGCAATTTCAATCAATCAAGATTATATTATTCAGCATAAGCCATTACAATTTAAAAAGAACATTAAGTATTAAAACATAACACTTTTATAACTGCTACATTGTTTGCATCAAAGCAAAAAAATAACTACTTGGAGACAAAAGTTCCAACTGTAATCACTCATGAGTCCATTAATTGTTATTAGAATCAAAGGCTTCAGCATTTGGGAGTCCATTATATATGGAGCAAAGCACACATATATTAAAACATATAGCACAATAACACTTTTGAAGGAGCATTTCCCCATAATAATCTCATGTTTACTTAAGTTGCTTTCAGAAATGTTTATAAGGAATTTAGGGCGTTATTTATGTCAGGTGAAAACCAATGGCCACCACAGTCAGCTCCATTAGCTGGAGTCCTTCTGCTTGTAATAACTTCCACTAAGAATAGTTTAGATGAGGCTTTCAAAATTAGTGCCGAAGTGAATACAAGCTATAATCATTTCAACATTGAAATAAATAACACACAAGTTTATCGTAAACATAGTGAACTAAAACCATGTCATTCGACAGTGTTTTTAAAATCAGTGACCAGAGGGCCTAATTCCATACACCACACTAATTGTCTCCTGTCAGGAGTCCCATTTTCAGTGCATAAAATCAGCTAGAGCAGATGGCAGAAAACACATCACCATTTTTAAGATAAAAGGTTCATCTATAGAGACAAATAGTGCTATTAACAGGGACCCTGGTTTTCCATTTTTACCGGTAACACCGGTAACAATCACGGAATCCTGCTTGGTTTGCGGATTTTGAATTCTTGTACCGGTGCCTCACGGAAATTGCATGTCACTGCACAGAATCTCTAAGATTTCAGTATTTTTTTTTATTTTCTTTCTGTCCCCTTCTCACAGCATCAGTCTCCACTTTTCAGGCTGGGTATTCCTTAGCTTCACCCCCAGGTAATGCTCAGGAGCTCCTGTGGTCCTGAACCTATCCTGCCTGGGTTGTACCCCTGCCAGGAGGAATGGGAGGGGAACCCAGGACCCTTTCACACTCCCTTAGTGTGTATCGGGCAGCTCAGTGGGTACCTCATGGAGCCTGGTTATGAAGTCTGAGGCACCTAGGTCCCTTCTGCCAGTGGTCAATGTGGGGGGTGATCGTTCCTGGTTTTCTGGTCTCTGTCCCTGAGGGCACTGCCACTAGAGGAGATCCAAGGAGGTAGGCACATAGAAAATGTCACTGCTCCACATCCTGGCTAGGGTCCTCCTCCTGATCACTGCAGCACCATTGTACCACCACCCATGGTAAAGCAGCAGGACCTGCAGCCCAACCTCCTGGAGGAGGAGGACAGCAGTCCCCAGGTGCTCGATCCTACTCCCATGGCCAAACCTCCAGCAACCCAAGTTCGCTTCTGACCTAGGTTGCTGGCATCTGAAAATAATAGAGCTACTGCACCGTAGCAGGCCGACCCAGATTTCAGCATCTTAAAATGAATGCTGCTGTGCTTTGCATTCTTTCTGCTTTGCTGCATATAGAGTCAGTAAGGAAATCACCCGCACTGTTTTGTTGTAATCAGCCATTCAGTTTAACCACCCATGCCTAGTGGTTAGAGTAACAAGCAGTGAATGAACTGGGTACATCCAGCAGACTTGGGTTTGATTCCCACAACCTCCACTTGCATACTGTGTGACTCCAAGCAAGTCACTTAACCTCCCAGTACTCTAGGTCACTTCCTGAAACAGACAGTCCTGCCTAGTGGGCCTTACCTGCCTTCCAAAGAATATAAAAAATAAAATACCAATATATGTTTACTACATTATAGAATAGTAGTCAGGGTACCATGTAATTTACCTGAGTTTTACTTGGGCAGAAATTATTTTGTATAGGTAAAGATAAATGGTCAGATACATTTTAAGTGTTTTATAAACTTGTTTTTAGATTTTAGTCAGGTGTTTATTGTATTCTTTGCATATAAGCATCTAGGTTGCAGATTGCTAAATGCAGGATCACTGTTACCAACTAGCTTATTCAAGTTTATAACCAGTAGGGCCATCCACAATCCTCAGTTGTTTGAATGAAAACTAGTCTGAATGGAAATATGTTCACGAAGAAGAAACTGTCTTACTACTTATGAAAATACTTCACAGTTTGCACCCCATTTAGGTGAATTGGATCATTTGCAGCTTTTCTCCAACCTATTGTTTCAGTCTCTGTGACAACAAAAGGTTTTCTGATAGTCTGCCTCAACAAAAAGCAAATGTTAAGTATTTGAGAGTACTTATGTTTGGCCAGTGGATTTTGAAAGCACCGTCAATGACCTACAGAAGGTAAGACCCCAGGGGCTATATGATGCTGGTGGGCAGAGTGGTGCTCAATTCACATCTGAACAAAGACATGAAAACTGGGAGACACTGTTTTCATGGACACCAAGGGAAAAAAAAGCATCCACATGTCTGGTAGATGCATAATCCATTTCAACGTCCTCCACTAATCACTTGTGGATTTTTAGGTGAAGACACTTTATTTCAAAGAAGCAAATTAAGTATTTTTAACCCCTGGCCATTCACTCCTCCTTCAGGCCTGCCAAGGCCCCACCATCACTGCTGAGTGCCAACCACCATCCACTGCCTCTTACTGCTGTGCTACCAGGTAACCCAAAGTAACCCTTCATCGAGTGGGCCCCTACCCCTGTAGGTGGCTACCAGGGGAGGAGAATTGCCCTAACGAGCTTCCAGTGTATCCTGGGTATGGCAGGGGTCAGAACAGACACATGTCTGGGGATTCTGACTTATGAAGGGACCAACAGCTGTCCTTCAGTTGGGTCAGTGGGTGTTTTCCCATTTTCTTGGGAGCGTGACAGGCCACATGATGTCAAGGCACAAGCCGATGTCCGTCACGCTCCCTCCTGCAGTGAGGGCTGACATGTTGTCATGCCTATGGCCTCCACCATGGGGCCAGCGAATGCTGAGCCATGAACCCACCCTCCTCCCAGGAGAAGGTGAGTGGTCATTGGGTACTCAAGCCTCACCCACCAGCTGGCTCTCCAACACCTAGTCTGCTTCCTAACCCTGGTCAGCGTGTCACAGGCAGAAATCCAATTTAGGAAGTTAAATTATAGATAGGACAAAACAAAGGTAGTCCACCTTAGTGGTGATGGTTCAGATTAATTCACATCTGAATTCTAACAAGCAAAGAGACCAAGTCATTTGTAACTTGTGCATGTGGGGTGTGGGTGCTGAATAAAGGGGATCATAGTGCTGTCACTACTGCCATCACCCCAGAGGGATGTAGACTGCATTGTTGCTACTGGCATCACACCAAAGGGTGGGGCTGTAGTGCTTCTGTCATCACCACTGGTGGATGGAGAATGTATACTGCTGCTGTCCCACCTGAGGGATGGGGGCCACAGTGCTGATACTGCCATCACACTGGAGGAATGGTGAACATAGTACTGCTGCCATCACCGAAGGGATGGGGGCCACAGTGCTGCTGCTTCTGTCACACCTGAGGGAGGAGGTTGTAGTGCTTTGCTGCTGCCATCTCACCAGAGGGATGGGGGCCTGTAGTGCTGTTGGTGCTGCCATCGTACTTGAGGGATGGGGCCGTAGTACTGCTTCCATCACACCTTAGGGATGGGGGCTGTAGTGTTGCTGCTGCCATCACATCTTGTACCTAAAACAACTTTAAATTGGTACAAGGATGGAAGGATGTGTAATAGTGGAAATCAAAATTGCTAAACTGCATGTTAGCAGAATTAAAAACTATTAAATAAAGTACACAAAACCAAACACCGGTAAAAGCGGATTTTGGCTTAGCAGACACCGGTGACAGTACCAGTTTATACAATGTGCAAAATGGAATATGCCTTTTCTCAATCCCGGTAAACCAGTGTCCCTGGCTATTAATGTTTCACTCCAGTAATTATGCATTCAAGGCCATGATCATTCCAAATCAAATGGAATGATTCCATTCTCACAATTAAGGAGTCTACTGAGAGCAGAGAACCTGTCAATTTTGTATCGCTACTTTCTTTACTTTCCCAGAATGTCTCACAGTAAGAGAACCCGGAAGGACATTCTGGCAGTGCTCAAAGGAACTCTCATAACTGCCTACCTCCCTGCAACTCAGAAATTATCTCCATTTAGGTTCTCACAATATTTAACGTGAGTTTTAACCCAAGGGAGGAACAAGGAAGGTACAACTTAAAAAAATCATCTCAGATCCATCCGTATCACCTTAAAAATAAAGGACAAATCGGTACCTTTCGGGAGGGGGGGGGTACCCCTTAAGCCAATCCTCCAGAAATCATTAAAAAACATTTTTACCGAGGAGACCACTGTCAGAAGTCTCATGCAGAGTTTTTATTCCTGATTTTTTTTTTATCTAGTGGTACAAGGTATTGGTCCAGGGTTCAAAGTATCATCCAAAGTATCGTCGTGACTCCAAATTTAGACAGAGACCAGCCACATTTCCTCCTCTGTTCAATCCAACTCCACTAGTATGGCAGACACTGTGGGAACAAAACAAAAGTAGCACTCCTCTAATCGCAATAAACACAAACTTTAGATAGGTAAATTTTAAACATTCTAGCCCTCAGGCTACCATGGCATACCTGTTAAAGGCTTAAAAAAAGCCTATAAGGATAATGTGCAACCACAGTTTTCAGCCTCCTTCAGCATACTTCAACAATCTTTTCCTGTAAGAGCTGACCAAATTCTTTAAGGCAAGTCCTTGAGGGTCTGCTTCATACTACCACACATTATTCAAAATATGACATCTCTCTCAAACTTGAAGAAAAATTCCGAGTATGCTGAGCATTATCCCATTCAAAAACAGTAACAGAGCTCCCTAAGTGTAATAAGCTACCATGTTTCAAACATACCAGCTATACTCCGGCAAGACGCCAAACAAATTAACGGTCGACCAGATGCTAACTTCAGGAGCATTTGTGTGGCATATGCAGCGATCAGACTGCAAAAATAGCATATCTCTGAGAATCATTCATCTAAATATGTGGGGTTTCATATACCCCCAACAAAATAAATATTTTATCGAGCATCCAGAGAGCAAAGACATGCTGGAGGGAGCGGAGCAGCCCTGTGGCCATCTTGCAGCCCCGCCCCCTGGCATATGGCAAAATGAGTGGTACTGGTTGAGGAACGTGCCTCTGTCCCCACCACCACCACCCTTCCAGAGCCCACCATATTCCAGCCAGAGCCAGGTATCCTGTGACATCGGTGACTGTGATTGAGTGCCTACAAAAATGGTGACTCAATCATGACACCTGTCATTAGGGCTACCCAGCATGGAGGGTGACCGGATTGGGGGGTTCACACATATAGGGACAGGATGTCACTACATGCATACACAAATGGGGGGGAGCGAGCATGCTCAGTGAAGGGGTGGAGGGAGGGATTGTGAGGGTGGTGCCATGGTGAGCTGCAAAGCTACTCCTGTGGTGTGGTGGGTGGGTTCAGGCCTGGGCAGCAGAAAGTGCTAGGTTCAGGTCCGGGTGCAGGTACCTTTTGTTGCACCTGGCCCAAAATGTATTTTTTTTAGCTTTTGCGCCCCCTAACATGCCCCCCCGGAGTTGAGAATCCTTCAATAGGTGGATGTGGGGGGTCATAGCCCCCCGCATTAACATGGATATCGTAAGTTCCTGGCACCCTTTTGCTGTGCACCGGGGAGTACATCACTGAAATTTATTTTCGGTAATGTATAGTCACCCTAATGGTGATCGCTATTCTGCGATCGCCATTATCACATAAATCCCTGCAGCCATTCCTCCTGACTGGCATCCTCTGAGGTGATGGTGGCAGACTTGGTGGCCTCTGGGTGGGGGGAACGGTCTCCCAAATCCTAGCCAACTCATCCTGGAGTCTAGAGACCTCCTCCATCAATCCAGAGAGGTGTGTTCAGATTGGGCAGCATTGCAGTCTCCAGAAGGTAACAAGTTCTGAATCCCAGCACTTTGTAGCAGTTAACCACCATCATAGGTGTCTAGAATTGCAATGTATATGCAAGTTTCTCATTCTTTCTTATGTCAAGACAAGACTTAAGGAGGCACCTGAATTTGAACCAAGGACCTCTTGATCTCACTCAGGCTGCTGCATTAAAATCTCTCACTCAGGTTGCTGCATTAAAACAGAGTCTGTAATGCTGGCCAGTTGGCGCAGTTGTTGGGTTTCTGCTTGTGACGTTGGTGACCCAGATTCTGGAACGGACACAGGACACCAGAGGACCAGCTGGGGGGAGAAGGATCAAGCATCCCAAGGACTGCTTTCCTTCTCCGGGGGGTTGGAGGCATGTGTGACCAGTTCTTGATGGAACCCTGGTGGAGGCTGGGGGTACCACAGTGACTGGCATCAAAATGACACTCGAGGGGTGAGATGGACACTGGCATCATTGCACGTCCCCACCCCCACCTACAGGGGGGAAACAAGCTGCTGGCCACCCTAGATGAAGCCAGCCCTTGGCTTCAATCAGCCTCCAGGATGGCCCCTTCAGCCTATGCCGTCATCTGCAGCACCGTGCCAGGTCAGTGCCACAACCCTGCCCTGGGGGGTAAGCTAGTGGGTAATGAAGGGGCGCATCTAATGCGGAGGTGGGAGCAAGGGTCCATGACCTGGCTGAGGTTCTGGGTGGCTGGCGGCTGCAAAAAGTGTAATAAATAAAAAAATTAAATAAAACAGAGTCTGTGTGTATTACTCACAGACAGGACTTGAGGAAGTTTTTCTTGTAACACGATAAGTGGGGTAAATTGTGGAGAAACTTGCTGAACTTGAGCTTTTCTTTTTGTCTGTAAGGTAATTTGAAAGCACAGTAGCCCACATCTTAAGGGCCTTAAACTAGAGCTGTACTTTTGCCCTGTAGTTTACAGAAGAAAGATTTTTTTCCTGATTGTTTTTTGTAGACACTGAGTACCAAATGAATAACCCCCCAACCACCCCATTTCCCAAACCACCCCAGAGTGCTCTACCTTTATAGTGGAAAGCCAAGACACACCTACTTAAAGATGCAGGAACTGCTAGGCAGCACAGTGCAAGCAATAGCCTAGCTGGTATATAGGCAGAATTACAAAGGGTATAGCTAGCAACTAAGTCCACAAGGGCAGATAGAAAAGGAGGAGAGAGAAGATGTAAGTCACTACAAAAGGAGAGAAAGGCAGGGAGAGAAGGAGAAGGAGAAGGAAAAAAGAAAGGGTTGGGGGAAGAATATCAACAAGTGCAGGATGATGCAGGGAGTGGTGTAGTGCTCTGGCTGTGGTGCAGTAGTCTTCAGAAAAACATTCTGGTTTCTGCAGTGCTGCCCCATTTGCAGGCACCTCTCTGGGCTGAGGGAGAAGATCATCAGTCTCTGGGCTGAGCTGGCAGGAATACTAGGGACATTCGCCCCCACCCAGAGGCCACCAGGTCCCCAGCCAAAGCCACAATGGCCACCCAGGCAGATGGCAGGATGGACTATGGTTTGCTCAGGAAGGTTCAGAGGAGGGGGGCAGAGACACATCCCCCATTCAGTCCAGCTCATGAACCCTTACACAGTGTTGGTGGAATGAGACAGCCATGCAAAGGAAACCGAAGCTGAGACCAGGGAGGAGGTGAGGGTCCACCAGCAGGGATACCCAATGGCGGAAGGAAGAGAACCCCATAGGAAGAAGAAGTTACTCCTGTTGGGGGATTCAACTGTCTGGGGAATGGATTTAGGCACAAATAGTAGAGAGGAAAGGGAGGTAAAGTGCCTTCCAGGAGGCACAGCTCGGAAGGAGGGGACTGCATCCAGAGGATTGCTGAAGCTGTGGCAAGGATGGAAGGGCTGGAGGTCATTATCAACTTTTTGACAAATGACCTATCCAAGAGTAAGGCAAGCTTGGAGCTGGTAAAGGAGAACTTTACCATGTTGAGAGGGTGCCTGGGGAAGGTAGCAAGCTCTGTGACATTTTCAGAGGTGCTGTCAGTCCACGTTGGGGGGGAGAAGGAATCTCCACATTAGTAACTTCAACACGTGGTTGAAAGGCAGGTGCAATGAGAAGGGGTATGGCTTCATTGGGTACTGGGGACTGGGGACCCACCTAGAGTGATGCAGTCCTGTACAGTGGGGATGGACTGCATCTGTCCAGCAAGGGGAAGGCAGCCCTCAATGGATGGTTTAAATACATTGCTGACAAGTGTTTAAACTAGCTGGGGAACCAACAGGAGCAGAGATACTCAGGCAGCCCACCCCCACATGGTAGAGAAAGCAGAACAATGGAGAAGGACAAGGAGTTGATATCTAGGTCATTTGGGTCGGGCAGAAAGGGAGTAGGAAAGAAACTGGGAACACAAGAGAAAAATATCAGGAAAGGGGGGAAGATGCAGGGGACCAAAAACAGGAAGAGAGAGAGAGAGAGGTCAGGCAGTAAAACTTGGAAGGTCATGATGACAAATGCATGCAGCCTGGGAAATAAAGTCCTAGACATGGAGGCCTTAATGATTGAAGGAGACCTGGACATAGTAGCAATAATTGAAACCTGGTACACAGCTAATCATGAGTGGGAAACAAATGTACCAGGATATGTTCTATTCAGGAGGAATACAGAGGGCAAAAACTGAAGGGGAGCAGCCCTATATGTCAGAGAAGGTATAATGGCAACACAAGTTCAGGGTAGGCAGTGGAGGCCTATGCACTGTGGGTCACCCTTCAACCTGGAAATGGCAAAGCAATACACATAGGGGTAATACACAGGCCTCCAGATCAGGGAGAGGAACTGTACAGGGAGCTTTGTGGAGGAAATGCATGAGATGGCAATGAAAGGGGAAATTCTACTCATGGGGGATTTCAATATGCCAGATGTGGATTGGAACAATGTAGCTGCTTCAGCCAGAAGCAGAGGCATCCTTGATTCACTCCAGGAGGCTGGACTCAGGCAGCTTGTGCTTGATCCCACCAAAGACAGGGCAATTCTGGATCTAGTAATGACCAATGGGGATTGAATTGCAGATGTCCAGGTAGAAGGGCAACTGGGATCCAGCGATCACAACAATGTTTCAGCATAGGGACAGAGATTCACTCAAGTCATACTAGGACAAAGGTTTTGAATTTCACAAATGCTGACTTCGATGAAATGGGGAAGGGTATCAAAAGGGCCCTGAAGAAAAGGGAGGCAGGAAGGGAAATGGAAGAACAGTGGAAGCATATAAAGGAAACCTTACTGGAAGTAACAAACCACTGCATCAGGTTGGTATCCAAAGGCAAGAGAAGGAGAAAGCCACTGTGGTTCTCGAGAGAGGTGGTGGTAAAGGTCAGGGCAAAAAGGAAAGGGTTCAGGAAATATAAGGAGACCCAAAGGGAGGAGGACAGGGAGGAGTTCCTAGAGTGTCTAAGGGAAGGAGGAAAGACAGTAAGGAGGGGACAAGACATTCTTCAGATATATCAGCGAAAGAAGTAAAAACAAGAGGGGGGATTGCAAGGGTCAAGAGAGAGGGGGCAATGCAAGGAGGGTGACATGGAAAAGGCAGAAATACTGAATAAATATTTCTGTTCAGTATTCACAGAAGAGGGGGAGGGACAGAGGCCTCAGCAGTACAGAAGTTGCCAGGGGGTTAAGAGGTGGACGATAGTCCATTCACAGGGGAAAGAGTACTGCAGGAGATCACTAAATTAAAGGTGGACAAAGCAATGAGACCAGATGGCATACACCCAAGGATATTAAGGGAACTGCAAAAGAAGATAGCAGAACCTCTGGCAGCCATGTTCACAGAGTCATTCAACATAGGGGTGGTACCAGAGGATTGGAGGAGGGCACATGTGGTCCCTCTACACAAATTCAGCAGCAGAGAAGAGTCGGGGAACTATACGCTGGTCAGACTCACCTCAGTAGTGGGGAAAATCATGGAGACATTGCTTAAAGAAAGGATAGTGGGGCATCTAGAAACCATCGGAGCCCAGGACCATGGGCAACAAAGGCTCTACAATGCCAGTTTGACAACAATTTCTTCGACCGGCATCACAGCGATAAGACTTATGTTGACCCATGTTGTGGTCAACATAAATCCGGATGGACTAATGGTCTATTTTTTTTATCAGGGGGCTTCACCACCCAAACCCCCATGCCAGGGGGGGGCACTGCCCCCTCACCCTCCTTTCTATTTATAATCAATTCCAAGTTGGAGTTGATTCAGGGAGGGTGTGCAGGACCAGGAGACAGTGTGCCTCTGTCTATGGCACACCAATACAGTGACCTATTGATGAACTGTCGATTTTGTCAGCAGCATGGTAGGTCACTGTATTGGTGTCACTGTCAGGGGGGGCATACCAGCAAGATGGATTTACAGTGGGGAGGTCATATCAGACAAATATGGTTGATTTCTTTGACTAGGTGACAAAGAAAGTAAATCAGGGTGGGGCAGTGGATGACGCTCACCTTGATTTCAGCAAAGCCTTTGACACCGTCCCACATAAGAGGCTGATAAACAAGCTGGGTAGGCTGGGCATGGGGAACAGGGTGGTAAACTGGGCTAGAAACTGGCTAACAGACAGGAGGCAGAAGGTGGTGGTAAATGGGGTGCAGTCTGGGGAGAGGGGGGTGACCAGTGGATTCCCTCAGGGATGAGTCCTGGGGCCAGTCCTGTTCAATGTCTTCATTAGCAAAATTGCAGAAGGGCTGGAGGGAAAGGTCTGCCTGTCCACAGATGACACCAAGATCTGTAACAGAGTGGATACCCCAGAGGGGGTGGAGAAAATAAGGAGGGACCTGGAGGAGCTTGAAAAATGGTCTGGACTGGCAACTGAAGTTTAATTCAAAAAAAGTGCTAAATTATGCACCTGGGACACAGAAACCCTGGACAAAGCTATAGGATTGGGGGGTTGGGGAGTTGCTGATAATAAAAAAAGGAGGAAAGGGACCTGATGGTTATTATTTCAGATGACCTGAAAATGTCAAATCAAGCTGCTAAGGCAGCTAGGAGGGCTAGTAGCATGCTGGGGTGCATAGGCAGGGGTATCACCAGCAGAAGGAGGGAGGTAGTGATGCCATTATATAAAACCATGGTCAGGCTTCACATGGAGTACTGTGTACAGTTATGGAGGCCGCACTTTCATAAGGACTTTAACAGGCTGGAGATGGTCAGAGAAGGGCGAGTGAGATGGTGGTACAGGGCTTGCAGCACAAGACTTATGAGGAGAGATTAAGGGACCTTAATATGTACTTGTTGGAAGAGAGGAGGAAAAGAGGGAGCATGATAGAAACATTCAAGTACCTCAAGGGCATAAACAAGGTGTAGGGGGAGACATTTTCCAATATAGGAGGAGCACAAGAACAAGGGGTCATGACATGAAACTGGAAGGTGGGAGGTTGAGAGGGAATGTGAGGAAGTTCTTCTTCACAGAGAGGGTGGTGCACACATGGAATGGTCTGCTTCAGGAGGAGGTGGTGGGAGTGAGCATTGTGGATATATTCAAGCATGCTTGGGATAGGCATAGGGGAACCATAGAGGTACAGCAGCCAGTGGGTAATCCAGTAGTAATCCAGCCCAAGGGCTTATGGGCACACTAGATGGGCCAGGCAATCCTTATCTGCTGACAATTTCTATGATTCTGTGTTTCTATGATCTGTAGTCAAATGCTCTACCACTGAACTATACCCCAACTTTCATGCCTTATGCTATACACACTAAATCACATGGACAATTCAAAAGGTACATTACTTGCTCAGTCTAACACATTATAAATTGTTTAATCTCAGTCTCTTTATCCCTAAACAGGTTGTAAATTGTTTTAGTCCTGTGAGTATTCTTACAATTCTGAAAAAGGATAATTGCCTATAATTTGTGATCATCCCTAAAAGATTTCATATTCTGTTTTTTCTTTCTGGAAAGAGTGGCATAATCTATCATTTACGTTTTTCACCTTTGTTGAAATCACCAACATTGTTTTCTAAAAAAAAATGTACTCTCCCTACAGGTGTACCCTCAACACCTCCCAGTGTTTCCATGATGTAGATTTTATCTGTCCAAAATGTTCTGAATAGTCTATAGGAACAGTTATTCTGTCCTTTTCATCCTGCCTTGTTTTAGTGTCTCATAACAAATCCTCTTTCTTGCATCATATTTGTCTGTAGCTCTATCAACAATTCTGTGATTATACCCTCTCTGTACTGTCCTTTCTTCTAGTTCATCTTCTGCTATTGCCCATGCATTCAGACACACACACACACACATACACACACACACACATAGACACACACACACACATATATATGCACACTAGATGAATTAGAACAAAGGGTTATACAGAGATGGCATAGTTATAAAATTGTTGATAGAGTTAGAGACAAATGTGATGCAAGAATGAGAGAGGATTGGAAGGAGGAATTGTATTCCGGGTGACCTGAGTTCAAATCCCAGGTAAGGCACTTATTATTTTTCTCTGTCTCTCTCCTCTTTGTTTGGATTCCATACATGCCCCCTTGTGAATGAATGTGTAATTATGTGAACAGCATCAGGTTGTGTTTTAGAGAAAGTATGGTGCTTCTGGGATTCCCAGGTTTCTAGTTGTGTTGGTGTTGCACCTGTAGGGCAACATGAATTGCATTCTGGGTGGCCAGGGTTCAAATCCCAGCTAAGGCACATATTGTTTCACTTTTCTCTTTATTTGGATTCCGTATATGTGCACACTGCACCCTTTGAATGAAAATGTAATGTTTGTATTGCTCCACATTGTCAATGGTTCATACAGTGCTTCCACATGGAGAATATGAACCTTGGTTTACTGGTACTGTACAGCAGTATCTTTAGGAGCTGTCCCAAATAGAGATTCAGCAAAGTTTTAATTTGCTGGTGAAGTTGGTGCAAAGCTGTCAGTTTTGTACTTTATGAAGCTTTATGGCTTTCCGGACAGCCGCACCAACTTTGCCAGCCACACAAGGCTTATACTCTATCCTCAATCCACTGTGTCTTAACATCCCACCCACTCCCATCTTAGTTTTAGTTATTCATCCAACTTCATCCCTCCACTAGCACCCTCCCCACCTCACCTGGTGAATTTATTACCGATACGAAATATTTTATGTTGTTAATATCACTATATGGTTGCTATAGTGATATATTCTGTTTATTGTCATAAATATGTTTTGCAACAAGTGCAATATGCTGTATGTGTATTTCTTTAGAAATACCCAGCACTATTAAGAAAGCACTTGACCCACATTTGGGCTAAGAGGATCTATTTACTCCCATTATTTGTCTGGTGGGTCTCTTCCTTCGTGTTCTGATTACTAGCCGTAAAGCCCATATGCCATTGATTTTGGCCACTGCGAAAATAACAATACTCCATCACTGGAAGGATGATTCAGTTCCTTTCTACCAGGAATGGCATCATAAGATAAAGATTACATTGATGGTTGAGAAGCATATCACTTCCTTGAGGAAGTCTCCCCACCTTTTAAATCATAGATGGGAATCACTTTGTGCTCTTTTATCGGTCTCTTCTGCGAGGTTGCAACCTTAAAACCTTTTTCCTTACCTATAATAGCATTTCATTTCCTTTCATTTTATTTGTTAACTGGGTAGGGACACTGGGCCGAAGCCCTTTTTCAGGTCCGACCTAGACATACATACATAAAACACAAGACAAAATACAAAATACAATAACTTACACATCCATCAATAACATCAATCATAGTAAGCACAGACTGACAATTAAAATAAATACTGTTTAAGTCTAGTCTTAAAGACTGAAAAGGAGTTAACTGATCTTAAAGAAATGGGTAAGTCATTCCATATACTAGGCGCTCAAATGAACGGAGACCATAATTATTTTTAACAGGATGGGGTATTAACACAATTGCTTGAGTTGATCTTAACTTAGCTTGAACATTTCGAACCACAACCAAATCAGATAA
Organism: Neoceratodus forsteri; assembly: GCA_016271365.2. Classification (NCBI taxonomy): domain Eukaryota; kingdom Metazoa; phylum Chordata; order Ceratodontiformes; family Ceratodontidae; genus Neoceratodus; species Neoceratodus forsteri. Next base: position 1,510,286,151 of record CM057455.1, read on the forward strand.
AGGAGACAAACCCTAAGTATAAATAGCTTGATGAACCATCTTACCTAAAGCAAACAAATATTTATACTGAGGAGAAAGCCAACCCAAAGAAGAATACAATAAAAAATGATGGGTCATAACTGGAACATCCAAAATAAAATGACAGATGTTATTTTAGGCAACATTTATAATCTGCCCCCCAACCCCCAATTTATTATACAAAGAAGAAACATAGTTCAAATGAGGCAAGAGAACCCCAGTGGCTAATATTCTATGAGACTCAAAAGACAAATAGGATTTAAATTTGTAAACCTGTCCCAATTTGCAATGGATTTTCCTTTTTACTGATTTTACTTAAAGAAGAAAAGTTAAGGAAGGATCAAGTATGACACCCAGGTACTTAAACTCAAAAACCTGATCAAGTGAATTGCCTTAGGCATCATAAACGGCCAAACAAATATCATCTTTAAGCTGGACAGAGCTACCAAACATCATGACTTTAGTCTTACTAGTGTTCAAGACCATGAAGTTAGAAGACATCCAAACACGTAATCTTAAAAATTCCACTTGCAAAGTGTAATTAATATATTCAACAGACTGACCCTGACAATACAGGATCAAGTCATCGGCATATAAAAAGCACATGCATCTGTTAAATATTGAGGGAACCTGGTTGACAAACAAGGTAAATAATAAGGGACCAAGAATGGGCCCTTGAAGTATGCCACAAACAGTAGGACAATCTGTTGAAAAAACTGAACCAATAGATACATATTGCAAACAACCCTGCAGAAAATCTTGAATAATAGCTACAGCTGATTCAGACAGCCCAAAGTCACAAGCTTCTGGCAAAGAAGAACATAGTTAATCAATTCAAAAGCCCTGGACAGGTCCACTAACACTACCCCTTTTAACAAACCATCATTGCAACCTTGGAGGATGGTGTTCGTGAACCTGACCAAGGCCATGCTTCCTTTTGTTGATTCTTTTGTGTATACTTTCCACTTATTTGGGAACTACTTTTCTGACCTACCACCATCATTTTTCAAGGGGAGCTGAGCTGTGGGGAGGTTGGGGTGGAAGGGGGAGTTGGTTTGTGTTCTTTATTGTTCATGTGTCTTGTTTTCTCCTTGTGTGTTCCTGCTATGGGACTGTTTATATTTCTTCTGTCTTGTTTTTTCCATTGAGATATCATCAATAAAATATATTAAATTATATAAAAAAGAAATGCCCAGCACGTTGTATAATTTTTCACTTGTTCTTATGAACATTGTACTATTCTGTTTCATGCTCATGTACCTCCTTTTGTCTTGTTCTCCCCATGACACACCTGTAAATGAGCCTCAGCTCAATGTGCCTTTTTCAGTGAAGAATTTTCCTTTTTTTTACATAAGTTTATTTTATTTTAAGGAAATAACAATGATTAACTAATGAATTACAAGCAATATAACACAACATTAACCATGTACAATATAGTGGGTGCAGTGATCAAGCAAGCTAACTAATGAAATTGTGACTACCAAAACCAGGAAATGAAGGGTGAAATTCAACAGCGATAAGTAAATGTCCTCAAGGAAAAAAATTGGGCCATGACATAAATGCAAGACAATGTAATAAAAATAAAACAGAATATAACAACTCAGGAGCAAGAGCAAAACTATGTTCATTTGGGAAGGGTACAAAGTGTATGTAACTTGAGCCATTTCCTATGGACAAGGACATTCTGTTTTGAGTACTGGCAATGAGTTTTTCTAAGCAGAGGTTATTCAACAATTCTTGCAACCATTCTATGTGCATTGGATGGTGTTGATCCTTCCAATGGCATAGGGCTAGTCATTTCACTGCCATGGATACCTTCAAAATCTGGTATTTGTACTCTTTGGTGCATACTGAAGTAAGGTCTCTGACAATATAAATTTCAGGACTAAAATAATCTTAGAGGCCCAACAAATGGTCTGCCTGGTCCTTAACTTCATTCCAAAGTTTATGAATAGGATAAAATAGGAGGACAGTCCCAAAAACATGTAATAAAGTTCCTTTGCTGGGGCCTCATCTTGTGCAAATTGCCAAAGCCATTTTACCCATTCTATGCAATTTTTGAGGGGTCTAGTATAGGTTATGTAAAATGAAAAATTGGGTCAAACAAAGTCTGTCCTGCGATATATAGTTAAAGGTGTACTTCCAAATTTTTGGCCAGTTAAGAGCCAACCCCAGAAAAAACATCTTGCTAGTATTTACCTTGTGGTACATAGTCTCTATACAGCTCTGGAAGTAAAACCCGATATAGTTTAGATATTCTATGGGATGAGGTTGCTGCAGATTTTAAACAGGAGAGAAAAGGCTCACATGTGGTTGTCCAGGGGAAAGGAGACATATGCTGTGCAACAGTATGTTTAAGCTAAAGATACTTAAACACTTCATTACCTGACAAGTTAAGTTTGGTCTGAGCTTGAGCAAAGGTAATGAATCTTTCTTCAGATAGCTGGTCTGAGAGGGAGACCGTGTCAAGATTCAGCAACCATCTTAGGATGATAGATTTGCCTCTGATATTAAAATTAAAGTTATGAACAACTGGTTGCATTATATCTGATAATAAATTAATCAAAAGTGCTGCTAATTATTGCCTATGTATTAAAAGAGATGAATCCATCACCAAAAGCATAATGAAAACAGAAGGTGTGTACGTTTGGTATATAGAGCAGAAAATGGAGATAAACCAGCCAATTGAATTTGCTCCAGTTCAATACTAAGCCGTAAAGGACTACAAGATCTAGAGGGGTCCAGGTTTTGTGCACTAAGCCAATGAAGATATTTGCTGAAGTATATGACCCAGTAATACACTCTAAAGTCAGGTATTTGTAGGCTACCTAAAGTTTTGGGCACTACCAATTTGGAATATGTTTGATGTACTGGCTTGTCAGCCCAAATGAATCTAGAAATCATCTAGTATATCCCTTTGAAACATTTAAGTGGAAGACAGATGTTTAACATTTGTAAAGGATAACATATTCAAGGAAGGGCATTCATTTTGATCACATTTATATGACCCCAAATTGTAAACTGTAAATGGTGCCACCTCTCTAAATATGACTTAATGGAAGTCACTAGGGTATCTAAATTGAGCTTTTTGTTTTGATTTGGGTCTATAGTAAGACTGATTCTCAAATATCTCAAAGATTCAGTAGCCCATACAAATCCATATGGTGCTATGTCCACCCTATTTAAGTTTCTAAGGGACATAACTATCATTTCACGAACCTTTAGTTTGTAGCTGGAGAGAAAACCATAAGAATGTATTGTGACAAGGATAGCTGGAATTGCCATGTAGGGGTCCATTATTTGAAGTAAAATATAATTCGCATACACCAATAGTTTATATGAAGTAACTCACACATGGATCACTGTAATGATAGAGTTAAATCTGATTTTCAAAAGAAGGGATTCTAGATACTAGTTAAATAATAATGGAAAAAAAGGGCATCCCTGTCATGTACCACTATATAAGACAAAAGAAGAAGACGCAACTCCATTGCAATATATTTTGGCACTAGGGCAGTCATAGAGTACTCGTACCCATCTAAGAAAAGTACTTTGAAAGCCAAAGTTTTCCAGTACAGTGAATAAAAACGTCCGAGTCACCCTATCAAATGCTTTCTCGGCATCTAGAGATACAAGGCATGCTGGGCAATCCAGATCCTCAGACGCCAAGAAAATATGCTCTCATTTATGCAAATGATCTAATGTAGATCTGCCTGGCATGAATCTTTCCTGTTCAAAACCAAAAAGATGACCCCAAACTTTATTAATATGTGACATTAGGATTGTGTTCAATAATTTAAAATCTTGATTCGTAAGGGAAATTGGGTGATAATTCAAAACATGCCCCAAATCCTTACCAGGCTTTGGAAGAAGCACTATAAGAGCTTCCACTAAAGAGTTGTCAGAAATACCATTTTCCAATACATCAGTAAATACCTGAGTCAAGATAGGAGCCAGTTCTTGGGCTTTATCTAGGACTAATGAAACTATAGCCATGTTGATTTTGTCTAAAGAGATTGGCTGAATCAGAGCAGTACACCAGACTTTGGTTAGAGTGGGTAAATGGACAGCATCTAGATATTCATTAATAACTTGTTGGGAGGGGGGTTTGAGAGAGGTCCACATAAGGTTTTATAATGTAGAAAAAATTCTTGAGCTATAACCCTAGGGTGATGTTGAAGTGATTGATCTACCATTGATCGCACACATGGAATTAACATGAAACTTTCTTGTTTTCAGAGCTGAAGGGCCACTAATTTCCCAGTTTTTTCTCCTTGATCTGTATATATGGATTTAGTTTTAAATATTGTGTATTCTGACTGATCCTGGAGTAGATCTGTGTATTAATTCTAATTCTGTCTTTTGTTCATCAGAAAGGGCAGGGAGTCTCTCCAGACTTCTAATGGTAGACAATGGGAAAGACAATTTGTTATGGTGCATTCTCTTATGCGTGGAAGCTAACTATATAAATTCACCCTGCAACACAGCCTTACAAGTGGTCCATTCCAGGTCTCTACATTCAAGAGTACCCCAGTTTTCACTAATAAAGTTGTTAAGGATCTCCTTCATGTGTTGAACAATGTAATCATCTTTTAATAATTGGTTATTGAGTTTCCATATAGTGTCATGGTCAGAGTTGAAAATACAAGCTTGGTAGAGCCAAACCATGGAATGATCTGATAATACACTTGGGGCTATAATGCACAAGAGTAATCCAGGGAGAATAGACTGACTCATCAAACAAATTTTTTTTTTTTTAGTAATTGTTTTACCAGGAATGGCACACTAAGCTGATAGCTTGTTTACAGGTATGACCTGGGAGCACAGGGAAGTTAAGTGACTTGCTCAGGGTCACACAGTATACACGTAGGAGCTGTGGGATTCAAACCCAGGTCTCCAGATTTACAACTCAGAGCCTTAGACCACTGTACAATACTGCCTCCCTATTATTAAGTGTAGAATAAGCAGACCACAGCAGGAGATCAAAGGAACAGGAGCAGCAGGGAAGTGCTTCTTTCTTCTGTTTAATTTTGATATTGGAATAGTTAGTACTGTGAGGGTAAAACGTGCTGGGGAATTCATTAAGTGCTGTTGGGTTGGAGCTGTTACTGAGTGAAATTCTGTGTTGGGGAATTTCATCAGTGCTGTTTGGATTGTTGGAGCTGTTACTGAGTGGAATTCTGTGCGGTGGGGCTGAGACAATAAACTGGAGATCAGCTTGGCCTTGTGAGTGGGGGAGGGGGAACTAGTAGGAGCCATTTATGCTAACTGAATCACTTGGAAGCAGGAGGCCAAAGGAGCAGGATTAGCAGGGAAGTGCTGGTTTCTTCTATTTAATTTTGATACTGGAATAGTTAGTACTGTGAGGGTAAATGGTGCTGGGGAATTTAATCAGTGCTGTTGGGTTGGAGCTGTTACTGAGTGAAATTCTGTGCTGTGGAATTTCATCAGTGCTGTTTGGATTCTTGGAGCTGTTACTGAGTGGAATTCTGTGTTGTGGGGCTGAGACAATAAACTACAGATCAGCTTGGCCTTGTGAGTGGGGAGGGGGAACTAGCAGGAGCTATCTTTGCTAACTTAATCACTTGAAAGCCTTTCTATGCTAACTTAATCACTTGGAAGCAGGAGATCAAAGGATCAGGATCAGCAAGGAAGTGCTGGTTTCTTCTGTTTAATTTAGATATTGAAATAGTACTATGAGGTAAAAGATCCTGGAGAATTTAATCAGTGCTGTTGGGTTGGAGCAGTTACTGAGTGAAATTCTCTGCTGGAGAATTTCACCAGTGCTGTTTGGGTTGGCTGCCTGATTGTTCCAGGAGCCAGGGAGTCTTAGTCCCACCCACCAACCTCAAGGCAGTCCCTACCTTTATTCATCTGGGCCCTCATGTCACTTCTTGCTGGGACACAGGTAGTAGGGTTGTAACCTACAAATATCCATAAAACAAAAAAAGAATAAAAGTAGAAGCAGGAAATCAAGGATCAGGGACAGCTGCGGGTAAACTATCTACAAATGAGTAAACCAATAGAGAATAAAGGGGAGTATTATCAGGCAGTACGAATAACAGTAGAAATGATGCAGGGAGTGGTGCAGTGCAATGCGTGTGGTGCAGCAGTGTTCAGGAGTGCTTTCTGGATGCTGAGGTGCTGCCCCATTTGTAGGCACCTCTCTCAACTGCTAGCAGAGGTAGACAAACTCAGGGCCAAGCTGGCAGTAGTGCTGGAGGCCTTAGTTCGCACCCAGGGACCACAATATACCCAACCATTGCCACAGTGGATTCCAGGGCACAGGCATGGGTGGACTGCAGTGGGCTCAGGGAGAACAAGGAGGGAGACTCATGAGCACATTCCCTAACTATTCCTGCTGGAGAACAAATCTGCTGTTCTCATGGAATGGGATACCCGGAGAGGGGGCCCAGGGCTGAGACCAGGAAAGAAGTGCAGGACCACCAGAGGGAAAGAGGGCAAAGAGGTGGGAGCCAGAGGACCCCAGAGGAGGAGGAGGAAGCTTCGCCTGGTCGGGGACTCAATTGTTAAGGAGATGGTGTTAGGAATAGATGGAGATATAAAAAAGGAAGGGGTTAATGTAGAGACAGTACAGGTTGACTTCAGGCTCCTGAGTAGTCAGCCTGAGGGGGTCGTGAAATTGGTGATTTTCTCTGAGATCCTACCAGTCAGGGAGAAGGGGGATGCAAAGCATCAATGATTTAGCCAATTCAACAAATGGTTGAAGGGATGATGCACGTAATAGGACTTTGGCTACACTGGGGACTGGGAATCCACCTGGGCAGAAGCAAGGCTTTATAAGGACAGTCTGCATCTGTCCAGGCATGGAACGGCAGACCTCAATGAAAAGTTTCAGTGCTTCCTTGCCTGGCATTTAAACTAGCCTGGGTGGGGGGGCTATCAGAGGGAATGGAAATATTACAGTCTTGCCCCTCAGGTTCATAATATTAGCATTGGGAGAAGGAAGGACAAGAGTTTAGTGAATATGGATAAAAAACAGGTACAGGGTAAGGAACACAATGAGAAACAGAGGGATGGAATAGTAACAGATGCAGGTCAGGAACAATGGGACAAGAACAAAAATAATAGCAGAGGGACCAGGAACAAGATTTGGAACGTATATGTAATGCATATGAATGCCTGAAGTCTGGGAAAAAACTCCCTGATCTAGTGGCTTTAATAGTGGAGGTTGACATAGACATAGCAGCCATAACAGAGATGTGGTACACTAATAACCACTCATGGGATGCAACTATACCAAGATATGCCTTGTACAAGAGAGATAGGGAGGGAAAGAAGGGGTGGCACTTTACATCAAAGAGATAATCAAGGTGACAGTAATCCAGGCCAAAAATTAGGAGACAGAGGTGTTGAGGGTCACCCTTGAGCCGGGTAATGGAATGCCTGTTAGAACAGAAGTGATCTACAGGCCACCAGCTCAGGGGAAGGGATGAGCAAGTTAATGCTGGAGTCAATATACAACATGACGGATAAGGGGGAGGTTCTGCTTATGGACAATTTCAATATGCCTGATGCAGACTGGTTCATCCCAACAGGGTCTTCAAGCAGGACCAGGGACATTGTGGAGTCAATACAGGGAGCAGGCCTAAGACAATTGGCACAGAAGCCCACGAGGGACAGGAATATCCTGGATGTAGTGCTCACCAGTGGAGACAGGATCACGGATTTCCAGGTGGAGGGGGACCTGGGGTCCTGCGACCATCAAATGGATTAGTTCAAGTTGGATACAAGAATACAGGCCACAAATACAGAAGCTAAAATCCTAGATTTCAAAGGAGCCAACTTTGCAGAGATAGGAAGGAGGGTTAAAGAGGACTTGGCTAAAGGGGGGGCAGGAGGGGGCATGGTGGAGCAATGGCACACATTAAAGAGTCCATTGTCAGGGTAACCAATCAATGTGTGAGGGTGAAAAATAAGGGTCAGAAAAGGAGAAAGTCACTATGGCTTTCTAAGGTGATGGCAGATAAAATCAGGGCCAAGAGGGTAGCCTTCCAAAAATACAAGGGGACGCAAGAGGGTGGGGACAGAGAAGAGTACCAAAAATGTCGGAAAGAGGCAGCAGCTGTGGTGAAAAGTGCTAAAGCACAGACAGAAGAAAGGCTAGGACAATCTGTGAAGGAGACAAGACTATTTTAGGTACCTCAGTGAGAGGAGGAAGTCCAGAGGGGGTATAGTCAGATTCAAAGGGGACAATGAGGAGAGGGTAGAAGGGGACCTAGAGAAGGCCACAATCCTTAACATGTACTTCTGTTCAGTCTTTACTAGAGAGGGAGAGGGGCAGGGACAGCAACTGGAAAACAGATGTGCAGAGTGGGAAGAACTGAGCTTCACAACATTTACAGAACAGAGGGTCCTAGAGGAACATACAAAACAAAAGGAGGACAAAGCAATGGGGCCAGAAGGAGCACATTCCATGATCCCAAAGGAACTGAGGATGGGGCTGGCAGCACCTTTGGCTGCCCTGTTCAGTAAGTCACTGAACATGGGGGTGGTTGTGCAAGACTGGAGAAGGGCAAATGTAGTCCCTCTTCACAAGAGTGGTAGCAAGGACACAGAGAACTACCATGGCACTCCTCGAATTCACCACACATATCCATCATGCACTTGATCAGGGCCAGTTGGTCGGTGCCTCTTTTATTGACCTAAGGCATTTGACACTGTCAATCACTCCATTCTCCTCAAGCAATTATCCCTCATTGGTCTTTCAAGTGAAACTACCCTTTGGTTTCAAAGCTACCTCAGTAACCGGATCCAACAGGTCAGGATTGGTGAATTCCTCTCTTCATCCCTACCAATCCACTCTGGAGTACCCCAAGGTTCTATCCTGGGTCCCTTGTTATTCAGCATATTCCTGAATAATCTCCCTGCCTCTTGCCATGACAGAATGTTTCTGTATGCAGATGATGGAGTAATCTTCACTTGCCACACTGACCCCACCTCCCTTCAGTCTCAACTACAGAAAAGTTTCACAGAAGTGAAAGACTGGTTTTGCTCACATAAACTCATCCTCAACCACAAAAAAACTAAAACAATGTTGTTCCAGGAACCCACAACAAGTACAAGGACCATGAGCTCATAATTAACAACCACGAAGGTGAAACCCTTGAGCAGGTGGATATGTTTAAAAATCTGGGCCTGACCCTTGACTGCTCCCGCTCGTATACCAAACACATTGACAATATCGCTAAGACTGTGAACTCCCAGATAGGGCTGCTACACAAGCATAAACATTGCCTAATGGCTGAAGCCTTGAACCTTACTATCCAGAGCTCTGTTATCTCAACTATTGACTACGGGCTCATTATCTATGGATCCGCTACTGATACTGCACTCCTGCACATAGCTGTAACCCTTAATAAGGCATGTAGACTCCTTATTTCAGCTGCCCGCCTTTCTCACACATGTGACATTTATGAGCAGGCTAACTGGCACCAGCTACCTGGCAGGCTAAAGTACCAGACCTGAATTCTAGCTAAGAAGACATCACTGGGCCTCATGCCCCCTGGAGTCCAATCAATATTGACCCTGCAGCATGTCCACCACCTAACTAGAAGATCGGACAGTCTAACCTTTACAATACCTCGCTGCTGGACCTCTCAATCTCAGCATTATTACCTTGTCAGAGCCTCCACCTGGTTCAACTTGCTACCAACAGAAATCTCCAACATTGCCACAATTGGTGCTTTTAAGTGTAAACTACATCAACACCTTGCGGCTAGTGCCTTCTGTGATTGCTTCTTATAAACCCTCCAGGCATACTACCCTCAAGCATCCCTCCTCACTGCCTCAGCTCCTCCTCCTCTCCTACCCCCCATTACTGAGTATAGGATGACTCTGTCTCCTCTTCCTTTTCATCCCCCCATTCCTCCTCGCTTCCTATTTCCCATCTACCCAACGCAATGCCTTCCCTATTTCTCCCCTCCTCCCTCTCTCTCTTTCTCATACCACCCCCTCACCACCACTCTTCTTTCTCTTTACCCACTAACCCACTCCTAACAAAGCTTCACTGAGCCACCTATGACTTGTACTGTATAATTAACTCGCAACACAATTCCTTGACAATGTCTTTGGCTGCTATTATTGTAACCTTTTTTTTTTGCAGGTTCCATTGTAATGATCATGTTATGCTTTGTACCTTATTGTCCTTATTGCCTTGACATGGAACCTTTGTAAAAGAGCCTTCACCTTAAAGGTGTCATCTGAAATACAAATAAGTAAATGAATAAAAACTACAGGCCAGTGAGTCTCACCTCAATAGTGGAGAAGATCATGGAGACCCTGTTTAAGAAATGTATTGTGGATCACCTGATATCCACTGGAATGCAGGATCCAAGACAGGATGCGTTCATGGTGAGAAGGTCCTATCAAACAAATCAGACAGATTTTTTGACTGGGTGACCAAGGTGGTGGACCAGGGATTGGCAGTGGATACTGCCTACCTTGATTTCAGCAAGGCCGTCAACACAGATTGGCATAGAAACATAGACTTTGATGGCAGATAAGAACCACTTGGCCCACCCAGTCTGCCCATTTCCCTACCTATTGGATAAGCTGCAGGTTCAAGTTAACCAACAGCCTACTTCCTGCAACCCCCCACTATAATTGCCTTATGTCTGTCCCATGCATGTTTGAATTCCCCCACTGTTTTAGACCCAACAACCTCCTCAGGAAGGCGGTTCCAGGTATCGACCACTCTCTCCATTAAAAAAATGTCCTCACATTACCCCTGAGCCATCCCCCCTCTATCTTTAAATTGTACCCCCTTGTTCTCACACATCTCTTTTTCTGAAAGATGCTACCCTCCTGGACTTTATTGATTCCCTTGAGGTACTTGAACGTTTCTATCATGTCCCCCCTGTCCCTCCTTTCATCAAGAGTATACATATTAAGCTCTCTCAGTCTCTCTTCATATGGATTCTGCTGCAGACCCTGCACCATTTTAGTTGCCCTCCTCTGGACTGCTTCCATCCTGTCTATGTCCTTGCGATAGATGAGGTCTCCAAAACTGCACACAGTATTCCAGATGGGGTCTCACCAGCTGTCTGTAGAAGGCTGGTAAACAAGCTGAGGAGTCTAGGGGTGGGACACAGGGTGGTGAACTGGGTCGGAAATTGGTTAATGGACAGAAGACAGAGGGTGTTGGTAAATGGCACACAGTCAGAAGAAATAGGAGTCACCAGTGGTGTGCCACAAGGGTCAGTCCTGGGACCAGTCCTCTTCAATGTCTTCATAGCAGACATAGCAGAAGGGTTAAAGGGAAAAGAATGCCTGTTTGCAGGTGACACCAAGATCTGCAACAGAGTAAGATACTCCAGGGGGCATAGAGAGATTGAAAAGAGACATGGAAAAGCTGGAGAAATTGTCTGAGGTATAGAAACATAGAAACATAGACATTGATGGCAGAAAAGGACTGCAAGGCCTATCCAGTCTGCCCATTTTTTCTACTTTATGAATGTGCCATAGACCTTTAATCTGTCAATGGCCTATTTATTCATACTCATCTATATTGTTCCAATATGTCTATCTCATGCCTGTTTGAAACCCTGTACTGTATTCATATCCACCACTTCCAGAGGTAGGCTGTTCCATACGTTCACCACACTTTCTGTGAAAAAGAACTTCCTCACATTACTCCGTAATCAACCTCCCTCTAATCTCAAGTTGTGTCCTCTTGTCCTGCTATTTTTCTTATATTGAAACATGCTAGACTCTTTCACTTTGCTAATGCCCTTAAGATATTCAAATGTTTCAATCATATCACCTCTCTAACTCCTTTGTTCTAGGGAATACATGTTGAGCTCCATTAATCTGTTCTCATATGTTTTCTGATGCAGTCCCTGCACCATTGTGGTTGTCCTTCTCTGGACTGCCTCCATTTTATTAAAGTCCTTGTGCAGGTGTGGCTTCCAGTACAGCATATGGTGCTCCAGATGGGGCCTAACCAGTGTCTTGTGAAGGGGGATTATTACCTTCCTCTGATGACTCATGATACCACTACGTATTACAGTTAAGGTTTAATGTGAAGAAGTGCAGGATCATGCACATGGGGAACAGAAACCCTGTGGGGAGCTACATGTTGGGGGATGAGTTGTTGACAGTCACCAGGGAGGAGAGGGATTTATGGGTCATTATATCAGATTACCTGAAATCCACCAAACAGACCGCAAAAACAATTGGGAGGGGTATTGGGATGTTAGGGTGTAAAGGAATTGGTATTACAAGCAGTAGGAGGGAGGTGGTGATCCCTCTGTACAAGATGCTGGTTAGCCCTCACCTAGAGTACTGTGTGCAGTTCTGGAGGCCGCACCTGCATAAGGATATTAACAAGATGGAAACAGTGCAGAGGAGGGCAACTATGATAGTGCAGGGTCTCCATGACAAGGCACATGAGCATAGACTTAGGGATCTCAATATGTACACATTGGAACAGAAACAGGAGAGGGGGAACATGATTGAGACTTTCAAACATCTTAAGGATATAAATAAAATGAAAGAGGATAGCATCTTCCAGTAGAAAAAAATACAATAGAACTAGAGGGCATGGCATGAAATTGGAGGGGGGGTCGCATAAGGGGTAATGTGAGAATTATTTTTTTTTACAGAGAGGGTGGTGGATGCATGGAAAGCACTGCCTCAGGACAGTGGAGAGATTCAAGCAGGCATGGGATTTGCACAAGGGAATCATGCATATATGGGGGCATAGTTGAGACTGCTGACCTAGTAGAGGCAGTGGGAGCAAATTGATAAAATGGGCAGACTGGATGGGCCTTGCAGTCCTTTTCTGCTTTCAACTTCTATGTTTCTATGTAAGAGCAGTGGACTAGTGAGAAGAAAGTGTAACTCTTCATGGTGGGGTTAAGAATTCTCCATGGAAGCTGGCCCGCCAGTGCAGCAGTTGGATTTCCGCTTGCAACGCCGGTGACCTGGGTTCAGGAATGGACCTGGGGAGTTGGAGGGCTGGCCGGGGAAGAAGGATCGAACATCCCATGAACTGCTCTCTTTCTCCGGGGGTAGAGCATTCGGTGCCCAAGGGACCCCTAGTGGAGGCTGGGGAAACCACAGGAGACCGGTGCCAGCACATGAGAGGGACGGACGCTGGATGTCATTGCATGTCCCCGCCCTTGGGCCAGTCTAGAAAAGCACTGCTGGCCACCCTTGAAGCCCACCCTCAGCTTAGCTCTCAGGCCAGCTCTTTGACCTATCCTATCGGATGCAGCACTTAGGGCTGGTGCCACAACCCCACCCTAGGGGGCAAGCAAGGGGTATCAGGGAGTCGCAGCCAATATGAGAGTGGAAGTCATAGGATCTGTGACCGTGCTGAGGTACTGGGCAGTCAGTAGCAGGTAAAAAAGTATAGTAAATAAAAAAAAAAAAAAGAATTCTCCATGGATCACACATGCCCAGAGAGTCTATCATGTCATGTAAAGACTTTTGCACCAGGGAAAGTTTTGGCAAGGTTCTCGAGGTGAGGTCCAGGTCTGAAGTCAAGATGATATTCCAGTCACCTCCCAAGAATGATTGGCAAGTGTGCTAATGGGGTGAGTGCATTGGCTAATTCCACAAACAAAGATAGATTGTCCCCATTAGGGTCGTAGACAACACCCAAGAGAACCTTCGCCTCACCTAAGCATCCATGCACAAAAACATACTTACCAGACTGGTCGGTAACAGTGTTTAAGAGAGTAAAAGGCATTGATCTGGCAATAAGGATAATAACACCTCTTTGTCTGACAATATTTCCTGCTCCATACATTTGCTCTATATAATCACAGAGAAACAATAAACACTCAGCAGAGATTTGGTGGGTTTCTTGTAAAAACGCTAGTTGAATTTCATAATGCGTCAAATGTTTAAGAATTTAATATCTCTTAAATTTTGACCTTACTCCTTAACATTCCATGTTGCCAGCTTAAACCTAGGTAACATCTAATCTAGCAAAAGTGAAAGATAACTCTCCCTTTTTTATTTTTATTTATTGATTTAAAAGTTTAACCAGGAAAGGCATACTGAGCAGAGTATTGCTCTATTCCAGATGCATCCTGGGGTAAGGGGAAATGGAGAAAAAACAATAACAACATACAGTAACAACATACAGTAATTACAAAAGGTGAAATAAATTGACTAAGTTGTGCAGGAACATAACAGTACAGTAGTATATAATATATAGAATACATGGAGGTATAGCAGCAATTGAGTAAGGAATGTCCTGCAAGTACCCGAGAGGTGGTTGTCTGGTCATAATAAAATATACAGGCAAGCTACTACACCAATAGCGCATCCACAGGGAGCAGCTGAGCTACTGCGCGCATGCAGATATTGCCACCACAGGGAGCACTAGACTGTTGTGAGAGAGTGGCAATTAAGTACAAGTGCAGACAGTGAAGAAATGTGCTAAGAGGAGAGGGCAGAGGTGCAGAGAGTGTGAGGTGAGACAAACTTCCATGGGGAGGGAGTTCCACAGCTTAGGCATGTGATAGGAAAAGGCTGCCTGACTTCCTATGGTGGACTTGTGTGGGACAGACAAGAGGCGGGAATCAAAGTGTCTGAGAAGGTAAGTGGGGGTGGAACTGTTGCTAGGACTGAGGCCAGGTGGGGGGCAGGGACTGGGCCCAGAACATAGCTGTTAGCCTAGCACTGTGAACTTGACACCAGTCCTGAAGCGAGGGGAGGTCTAGGGACTGATAGAGAGTGCAATGATGAGTGGTGGGAGGACAGTCAAGGGCAAAACAGCAGAAGGAGTGGAAGAGGGGGTCCAGTCTGGGTAGGGAGGACTTGGGTGCAGCACGGTAGACTACGTTGCCATAGTCAAAAATAGGGAGAAGACATGCTTTACCAGGTGAAGTACAATAATACACCCTGCACTCCCTATCCACCCTCCCCCCAACCCATTTATTCCAAAACAAACTAACCAACCTATACAAACTATTAAAACTATTGGTAACTCATATGGTTGCCATATTAACCCCCAGTCCTCTGACTGCACCATAGTAGTCAGGTCTGTGAAAGTTACCCTGGATGGCTCTCCACCAGCTCCCAATGGGCATAGTTAAAGAACGTAAAATGAGAGGCATACCACACCTCGTGTAACCAGGTAGCAAGGCCTAGGAAGTAATAAAACAAAATACCATTTATAAGCTTACTAAGGTTTGCATAAGAAACTGGAGAGAAGCACATTTCTAAACAACATTCTGCAATTTTTTTTTTTTTTTTTGTTATTCAATTTACTTTATTAGCACATTAACTTTACATGAAAAATGCCAATCTATTCGGTCAGACAGTTACAAGTCAAACAAGACATTGTCAAGAGTACATAGTAATATAAACTGTCTCGTCAAGACGAGAACCACAGAAAATTGAGATGACACTGAGTCAAATATCCTAATTAATTTTACCCACCAACACACCCCTCCCCACCATCCCCCTCCCCAGCAGCATTTACAATCAAATTCAGACATTATACAAACACTCATTATAGTAAAGAAGCAAGTACACTGAGAGTACGCCAAGCCACGGAATTTCACCCATGGCCAAGAAGATTAAGCTTGCCAACTGATTAGGACTGCATCCAACAGGCCCCATTTGGAGCCATAGGATTGGATCCTGTTATTCATTCTGGCTATATGATATTCTAACTGTAATGCCATTATGATTTCCTTATACCATTCTAGGATTGGTGGGTGGAAGCATCCTTCCAGTGTCTTAGGATAACCGTTTGGTCATGCATATGATAGCCATGTATAGTTTCTTTGTCTAATCTCACCTCTAGGGAAACTATTTAACAGACAAATCTCTGGGTGTAAAAAGGAGCTCCAGACCCAATATTGATGGTAATGAGGGTGCAAATTGCCCTCCAGAAGGGCTGGATCATGTCACAATCCCACAATAAATGGTACAGGTCCCCCTCTTTAATTGCACACCTGTTGCAAATAGGTGATGACAATTTACCCATCTTATGCAGTCTGACTGGGGTATAGTATAGATTATGTATAATATTAAATTGCTGTAGCTTGTATCTATCCTGCCTAATGTATTTATGGTTATTGACCCATATCTGTTCCCAATCCCCGCTATCTACTACCATCCGTAGCCTTTGCTTCCAGTATGAATTAACATTAGCGGGTAGGCCATCGTCTGTCCTCTGTAATTCACTATAGGTTCTCGAGACAGAATGGGGTTGGTCTGCAACCTTTATCAGTCTAGACAATTCAATTCTGTTTTCCTCCCAGATTGTAACCCTGCGTAGATGGGCTTTGATTGAGTCACAGACCTGCCGGAACTCAAAATAATGCCCTTTTAGGTTTGAGAACTGAGTACATGCTCTCTCATATGATAGTAACTTTCCTTGAGGCGCTAAATCTCCCAGTTGTAGCCCATTTATCAGCCTCCAAAATGTAGAAGGGATGGGGACTCGCTGTATTAAAAATTGAATGTTATGTACCAGTGATTGTTCTGGCGAAATCTGCCAATTCACCTTTAGGAGCTTCTGAACCTGATGTAGAGCTTTTAAAGTCCACCCTATAGGCGTATTTTTAAGTGACTTAGGGAGGAATTTTAGAGTGGTATAGGCAATTGATCCTAGATTTAATGAAAATTTAAACACTAGGTCCTTCTCAATAGTAACCCAGGGAGGCACATACAAGTTCGGGGCCGATGTATCAATCACTTGTTTCCAGGATACTATTTTACTAATATGGGAGGCAATATAATATTTGAAAAAGGACGGAAGTGCTAGGCCTCTAGCTTTCTTTGGTCCTGTAAGTTTCTGTTAGGCTCTCCTAACAGCTTTCCCTTTCCATAAAAATACATTAAGTATCTTTTGCAGGTTCCCGAACCAACTTTTGGGCAGGTAGCATTCTGCAATTTAAAACTAAGCTCTATCAATATAAAGACATTCCTGACACATATCACTGTATGCAACCGGTAAATATCCAAAATACCAAGTACTATTCTTCCAAGTCAAAGAAAAGTACAATAGAAGGTGAAACAGAGAATAAGAGAAGATAAATAAAAACAAAAAAGGGGGAAAAGATCTTGCAAAATAAATCAAGTGATAAAATTAAATACAACTTCAAGTAGCTCAAATAAAAATGTCAGAGCTAATGAGGATGCTAGTTAGAATATAAGCAGCAAGAAACAAGCCAGTTATAAGGGAGGTTACAAATTAATAGGTAGAAAAGGTACTGGTGAGAAAGCAAGAAAAACAGTAACACTGACACCCCACAATGTAAGGCACTATATAATAGAAAGGGAGAGGAATATAAACTAAAGGGCTAAATGGCCAAGTTAGAAGGATGCAATATGATATAAGTAAAATCCAATGTAAAGAATACCAGTATTTATTATTTTAGGAAGAGCAGTAGTAAGGTTATGCTAAAAAGAAAAAAAAAAGATGCTAATAGCTATAGTACATTGAATACACAGCTTGCCTCTCTGAGAGAGGGAGAGCTTCCATATCCAACTATGCCATGGAGCAGGAACCTGCAAAAGAAAAGAAAAAGAAAAAAAAAGAGGGGGACCCACCCCACCCCCCTGTTGAGCATGTCCGCTATATATTATCGCTATATATAACTATGAACATTTTTTCCGTTAAGTTATAATCACAGATTGTACAATTCTATAGCCCTGATGGTCTCTCTATAAAAAGGTATATGAGTGTCCAGTGCACAAGTACTTTACTGAGGCTCTCCAACAATTTGTCTTCTGGAATTGCAGTGTCATGTCAAACACCTCTCATAAGCTGCAGGATAGATAAATTCCCAAGAAAACAACAATGTACCAGCATTGAAACCCTATTTTCTCAACAATACCAACATAACACATTTTCCAGCTAAAGGTCCTGTCCAAGTGAATTGAATTGATCTTGTAGAGTCAATGAGCGGGAATATGGGAGATCAGAAACAGGTTAGGAAACTGTTTAGTGAGTTCCAGTTGTGCCTCTGCTGGTAACTAAAAGCAAATTTCTCCTGTGGCAGTAGTAACATGGAGTACTGCAGGGTTATCGTATGCAAACTCAAATACCCACTGCATATAATTTTCTCTTGATCTTCTTGTAGGCCTGTTCCTTAAGCAAGATTCCAGGGCTTAATTCATTAAAAATATAAATGCAGGACCCCCTTCCACCGTAACTGCTTTTGCTCTCTAATTCAGGATAACACATGTATTTTATCCAGAAAATTTAGCAGGCCAAAAAATCAAGATTCTGAGCTTTTCCCCCAGAGGGGGCATTGATTTAAAAGAGCGGTGAGCCTGCTCGATCATATAAGTGCTACCATAGGGAGAGAGGCCAGCTAGTTTTTCTAATAATTGTTGTACATAGAGAATGGAGTTGGTCCACTTGGCCCTTTCAGGAATACCCGAGATGATTAATTGTTCCTTCTGCTTCTGGATTCCTGATCCTCTAGTCTTTCCTCCATTTGGGTCTTTCTCTGCTGAATGTCAGTTAACTCTGGCTCCATTTTATTACTCCAATCTTCCAGCAAAGATATACCAACCTCAGCATCTGTAAGATGCTGACTCAAAAGTTCTAAGGTAGGTTTCACTGTGCAAAATTCAGCCACAAGTTCAAATAAAACATGTTTAATAATAGCTGTTTCCTGTGCAAAAGTCTTGGGAGAAGAGAGGTCTGTGGGATCCAGGGACCCAGGAGAATAGAGATCCTCCATAGGCCATTAAGATGGTGGTGCCCGAGCTGTAGGTGTTTCTGTATGTGGCACAGTCTCCATGTTTTGCAAGTCCATTGCCATTTAGAAACAAATTTTGGCTGCCAGCAAGTGTACTGTAAGCAGAGAACACTTTTAAATGAAAGAAAAGTAGTTTAACTCTGAGGTGCAGGTCTAAATTATAACTTTAATTGCCCACCTCGAGGAGCTTGCTCGAAAGCATCCAACCACTAGCCTGCCATCATGTCAACCCCCGCCCCGTGAACAATTTTCCAATACGTTTTCAGAGATGCCATTGTCAACAGTCTTCTGCATTCATCTAGATGTTCCAGCAACATAATTTTGTCTATGAGAAAAATCTAGTTGTGGCACTAGTTTTCAGATCAGGCCTCCCAGGCACACTTGTACAGTATGTTGTTCCTTTTTTTGGTGTCATGTTGTGTGGGCTAAAGTTTGGTGAGATTCTAAAAGATATCAAAAAGACCATTGGTCCATATAGTCTGCCTGCAATACCTCATCCTACCCCATGAACTAGTGTCTATAAAGTGTTTATGTCACACTACCAGTTCCATGTTCCTTGCTGCTTCCCCCTCAGGTGATAACTTAGCCCTTACATCTATCCAAACTGTGTTTGACTTGTTCATAATCTTGTTGTCCTCCATTGCTCAACTGTTGTCTGTCAAGAAAAAAAACTTCTCACATCACTACTGAATTTCCCTCCCACCAACTTCCACTCATACCGGCGTGTTCTAGATTTGCAATTACTGTTGAATAATTCCTCGCAGTTTACCTTATTCATTCCTTTTAAAAACTTGAAGGTTTCTCTCATAAATCCCCTCTTCCTTCTAGATGCCAGCAAGTATTGTACATGCTTGGTGCCCAAAGCCAATTCTCATAGGTTCTGGCTTGCAGACCATGAATTATATTTGTTACTCTACACTACACCATCTCCAGCCTGTCCCTGTCTTTCCTCAAGTAAGGGCTCCAGAACTGGGCATAATACTCCAAGAGTGGCATTACTAGTGATCTACAAAGTGGTAGTAATATCTCTTTACTCTTGCTATCAAACCCCCTCCCAGTGCAGTCCAACATCTTGGTTGCCTTGCTGTAGTCCATGCTACTTTGGCTAGTTTATTTAAGGAAGTCACTTATGATGACTCCTGCAGTAGGACCCTTTCTTCAGTAGTAGTGTCTAGCTAAGCCCCTCCCATCCAATATTCTGTTCTGTGTTTCTAGTTCCCAAGGTGCATCACATTGCCCTTTTTCTTGCTGAACTTCAACTAACAAACCTTGGACCACCCCTCCAACATTAGCAGGTCCCTCTGCAACACCCTTAACCCCTCCCCACTGTCTTCCCTATCACAAAGCTTAGTGTCACCTGCTAAGAGACTCATATTGCCCTGAATTCCTTCTCCTATGTCACTGATGAACATAATGAATAGGACTGAACCCAGGACTAAACCCTGTAGTACCCCTCTTGTGATCTCTCTCTCTCTCTCTCTCTCTCTCGCCCTCCCCCTCCGGATTCTACTCTATTTACCACTACCTCTTCTGTTTCCCAACTAATCAGCTACCAAACTAGCTTCCTCAGCAACATTCTGTGTGGCACTGAGTTGAATGCCTTACTGACATTAAGGTAGAATAAATCTACTGCTTGTCCTTTATCTTCTGACCTAGATACCCAATCAAAGAATGTTAATAGGTTGGTCTGAGAAGACTTCCTTGCACAAACCTATGCTGTTTACTATCCTGGAGCATATAACCCTCCAGGTTATCCACTAGGTCCTCCTTGACTATTGTCGCTATCAATTTACCCACAACAGAGGTAAAACTGGCAATGCTGTAGTTACCAGGTTGCCCTTTATCCTCAGCCTTATTTAGAGGAACTATGTCCTCTACCCTTCAGTATTTTGGAACCACCTATAGCTGAAATGAGTTACTGAATAGCCCTGTCATAGGTTCAGACAATTTCACTGCCAGTTCCTACAACACCCTCACATGCATCTCATCTGGCCTTGGACCTTATCTACTTTCAGGACAGCTACAGTAGTCCTTTTCTGACCCTTTCACTTGTAAATATCTTCTGCCTTATTTCTAGAATCCACCTACAAAGAATCTGCTATCCTCCACTGTGAAAACTGAGAGGTGGTAGTCATTAAGAATAACTGCCTTCTGCACCTCTTCCTCTGTTACCCCACCCCTTCTGTCAGCCTAACAATCCTTTCTCCCATCTTTCTTTTTCCCCAAATATATCTAAAACCTGTTCTTACCCAAGCTTAGACCTCTATGTAGATTTACTGGGCCAGGGAGGAGCTGACATAACACACTAGCAGATGCCATGGGGCACGCAGAAGGGGGCACATACAGCTACCACAACTTCGACATGGGGGGCGGCTGGGAAAGGTTGTGGGGATGAATTGGCTTCTTCATATGAGTCCATGATGCTGAATGTATGGAGGGTGTAACCTTAACATCTCCATTGTAGTAATAAAGGCTTACATGCCTCGTACCTTGTGTGTCCTCTTGTTACTGCCTTACAGAAATAGTACTACAGCACTGTAGGAATGCTGCATTCCATCACACGTCAAGCACTGTGGTTGCTTGTCCACATGGGTGGTATCCATGTTGCTAAACAGGGCACATGCCCACTATCACTGTATGTTGCTGGGATAAGGAGAACCAGCAGTCAGGATAGGATGAACTGGAACTGGCATAAGGACTGATGTCCAACAGTTACGCAGGTAGAAAATGCTGTCATACAGTGGCTCCAAGCCTTGGGGTTGATGTGGGCAGGATTACCCCTGAGGTAGGAACTCCAGCAGAAGGCCTTGCAGGTCCACAGTGCTCTAACCTGTTATCATTAGGGCTGTATTTTTTTCACAGTAAACAATGACTCATTTCAACGCACATCCATGGTGAAATTGCTTTTTTCATGACGCAGCACAATAGAAATGGCTCATTTCACGAGTAGGGCTGTAACTGAAAGCGAGCATCTGTCGGCCAGTCTTTAGCCTACTAGGTGGCCTTACATAGCTTTTCCACAACTCAGTTGGTTAGCTTTATTCAAAATACAGTTGGCTTCCATTAATCCGTGTCTCGATAAATTGTGTTTCGATAATCTGTGCAGTGCTGTGACTTTTTTAAGCCAGCTGTCTCTGCCCCTGTAGCAGCAATCTCTAAATGGAGCTAATCTTTTTTACTGTAACAGTATTGCCTGTTGCTGGGATAGTGGGAATCTGAAGGGGATTTATGTAAGTACTGTACTGTATGTTTTTTCAATAAATGGTAGAGAAACTGAAAGGAATTTATGTACTGTACAGTAAATACTGTAGTGCAGTTGTTTTCATTGAACAGTGCAGAAACCGAAAATTAACCACTACATTTGAGTACTGTCCATTTTAATGGTATTGGTGGGGTATTATTCATGTTTTAAAAAATCATGCAGGATTTCCCAAACATTTAACTAAACGTCTGCTAATCCGTTCTTTTCACTAATTCCGGTTCAATTCGGTCCCAATCTGCATGGATTAACAGGAGCCTACTGTACTGTTGTAAGAGGTTTCCCATCTTGGGGCGCTCGCTTCATTTTCAAGAACCATTCAGGTCCCAGCTGACAAATCATGTGTTCTCACTGTGAGGCACAAGAGCCAGCCAGTGCTTGGCTGACTGATGTTTTCCTTATAATTATTATACAATTCTTAAAGACATTGCGATTTTCATGGGCAACTTCATATTTCACGCCATTGGTTTAAATTTCACGGAAATCGTGAAACGTGCGATAACCATGAAAAAAATACAGCCATAGCCATCATCCAGAACAGGAACATTATGTAGGACCTCCCCACATGGGACACTGTGTGGTGTAACACATTAGGCTGATGTGCTAAGGACTTGAGGCACGTAGGACAGATAAGGTGGGTGGACACTGAGGGCCCAAGTATCACCCCATGGAAACATGAGTGATGCACCGCTGAGATCACATTAGACAGTTCCATGCTGACTCATGGGCAACAGACCTGGGACCCACCTGGAATGGGGTTTAGGGAAGGGAGAAGCTGAAGAAATGGAGGTGGTGCCATACACGTCCGTACATGTCCATCAAGTGATATGCACTGCAGTGGAATACTCCATAGCATACACACAATGCTATTCCTGTGGCCTCCTAACTGTAATTCCCACACTCACCTTTTATCAGTGGACCTGCAACCAGCAAAATGATCCTCACAGACAACAGATAAGTAACATATTATATTAACAAGGGTGTAATGACAAAAACAAGCTACATTTCAACAGTAACAGTGGGCATAATATCATCAATCATAAGGAACTACTGTATAGCAGATTGAATTAGCATGTTATATTTAGCAGAAGTCAACGTTCTATACATATTTGCTTCCTACAGAATTAGCATGGACAGATTACTCTTCAATACAGTCCTACTGACAATTACTTGTGTAACCCCTACCAGGTACGCCATTTCTATCTGACAGCTCTACCTGGCGGGCTGGGTTTTGGGGAGGAATATGACACTCAGCACATAGGCTAAGTTTCACTACTCTGCACAGGACCAGCCAAGTAACTCTAAACACAGGAAGTAATAACTGTAATGTCCAATACCAGAAGTGGGATTCTAAAGTGTGGCTTTTATTCACATCCAAACAGAATAAACAAAGCATAGACAGACCCCCATGGGGCTACACTCCTGGTAATGCAGATTTAAGGAGACCAGAACACATCCTCATTACTTTAGCCCTCAGGCTCTGAAACACCTGGGCAAACATCCCGAACTTTATGCTGCTCTGGGATTTTCCTGGCTCGGCTCCCTTGCCAGCCACTTGGACACTTTCCATATAGCATGGAAACATTTATTGGTGGCTTCCCAAACCACATAAGAGCACTTCTGCTTCATAATGGAATCTTCCTCATTAATCCCATGTCTGGGTACTTTCCTCAGGCACTGGCCAAGTACCTGAGAGAAAGCAACAGGTGTCCCAGAGTAAATCAGTAGAGGTAAATTTTGGTTACTACTGATGGGGGGGGGTCTCCCACCTCTAGCTCCCACAATTCATACCCGGCCATTTCTCTGGACTGTAACACTTCATCCTTTAACACACTTCACTGTGTAGATTCTTTTTAAATGTATTTCACATTCAGTCTACTGCCTTTACTTCCCAATTGTGCTGGACTTGAACATACTTATTAAGTGGCTTTGTCCATTACTCTAGACCCCCCACAGAGTTAAGCAGTCCAATCCCCACATCCTCCAAACTGTACTTGGCTGTCTTTTCCTGACACCACAGTATCAGTCCCTTTAGTTTCATCTTGATGCAGGTGAAAACACATGGCCCTTTAGCAGAGCGAACTCATCCTTCGGTTGCAGGTGCTCCACAGGTGTTTTCTCCTCAAGGAACTCTCTTCCAGAGCTTCCGGTGCCTCAGCACGAACTTAAACAGGCAGCTTCTTTCCTTAGCTGGACCAAGGGGGGTTGCATCTGGACACAGGCTGATACCTTCCCCCCATCTCCACAGGGATGGGGCCCTGAACCATTGAAAGCAGTCTCCACCACTTCAATTTGCAGTTATTGTGTTCCTCTTCAGGTGGAAACACACACCTAAAAAAACAGAAGTAGCTCTTAAAAGAGCTTAGAGCTCTGAGGGCCTGCACTGAGCAGAGCATCTCTGCTGCCCTCTACAGACTCTCTCTCAGACTGACTTCAAATTCCCCAACATTCTACTCTAACCTCCAACTGCAACATTCCAGTGTGGCTTATGCAGCTGCAACAGTTCTAAAATGATGTCATCCCTCAGTCTCAGCTGAGACTGAGAACAGAGTGAGACAGTGTGAAATCCATTTAACTGGAGTTTCACAAGCTGCCTTCCCTGCCTATCACTAGGTCTTACTGGGATTCTAGTAACCCCGGGTAACAGCGGGGGTTACACTGACCCTGTGCCAGAAAAATGACTGTCCGCAGTCATTAGTCACCCAGCTTAGGCCATCCCACCCCATGTGTTGACTACGGGGAGGTAGCACTACCTTCTCCCCTACCATGTGCTAGCACAGGCAGACAACACTAAGGACCTAGAGGCCTTTGGCTGACATATCAGCCTCTACTGTACTTGCTAACTATGGGTACTTAGTGGCTGTGGTAGAACTGTTCAGAGCATAGCCCTAATAGATCAGTACTGCAGCCACTACAGCCGTTCAGGACCACAGCCTGTCTATCCCCCTAGCCCTCTAGGGAAAAGCTGTCTGCCTCTAACTCAAAATTCCCAAAACAAAACAAACATGGGACCTCCCCGACCCTGGACACCATGCAAGAATACCCCAGGAGCTAATACCATACACTATGCATTACTAGCACACTCCCCCACAACCATACCTGTGGAAGAAAAAGTTACACACAGTAACAACAACAACAGTACTTTAAACACTACACTCTAAAGTACTATTGAGGAACTCTGATTAGTCCCTCCTCCTCTTCTCGTCTTCTCTTCTATCTTCTTCAGGAACACCTGCAAGAAAAAGAAAGACAACACACACTCCTAATCTGCATACATAGTCTATCTAAACCCCTACCATCAAAACACTGGAGAATCTCAAAAACATTTTTTTTAGAAAAGTAGAAAAAACAGTATAAACATTAGAAAACAGTAGAAAACAATGACATTATTTACAATACACCATATTTGGGGGATGGAGTGCCCTAACAGTCCCATCTAGTGACCACAGTGCCCGAAGGCAAGTCCATTAAAGAGTCTCTCCTGGGCCGGAGCCCGATGAAGCACAGTTCTAGCAGGCCAAAGTCCCGAAGGGGAGAGTCTTTGAGGACAGTTCAAACATCTGGAGTCTGCTAGTGTAGGGTGTGTACTGCAATGTCATAAGAATAGAAAAGTCTGGACTTACCAGTCCCTTGTAGAATGAAAATGGCACCAAACCTGGTCCTCAGCCGAAGACTCTCCCTGGCAGCATTCTTCCAATACAGCTGGGCCGACATCTTCTGAGATATGACATGAGGGCACATCTGGAAACTGCTGGGCTAATGTCATCTCTGGAGATGGAACCTTGGAACAGGAAATACAAGGAAAACAGCTGGCCTGAAGTCATCCAATCCCCAGCGATGAATCAGGATACAGCTGGGCTGGTGTCCTCTCTGGATCTGAAGTCATCTGGTGGGCCAGTCGATGGATTCTGGAAGGCCAGTACACTGTAGAACTGATGAACATGGGGCACCTGAGTCCTTTATGTCCAGACTGGCAGAACAACATAGGTATGCCAATGGCTGGAGTGGCAGCACTGGCTACCACTGCTCTGCTTTCCATTTGGTAGGCATGGGCACATTCACAGGAAGGTCTTTGCATTGTGGCCAATAGCACAATGGGTCAGGTGCTTGAATTATTACCCTGTCTGGGTGCTCATAATTCACACTGTGAAAGGTTTCATGTTCCTTTCCATCCACAGTTCGAACAATGTCCATTAACAGTGCCCTGCCTCTTTTCCACTGGCTGTATTTGTCGTGAAACATTCCATTCTTAACATGCTTGTTTGCACCAGGATGCACACATTTCATCGCTTCTTCCCAAATCCAGGACTTCCTGCTTTGTTCAATCTCCTCCCAGACTCTCTGAGGAAAGGTAGGAAAGGACATCTCATGGATTTCATTCGCTTTCCTATGAACCAGTCTTTCCTCTTTACTAGCTTTGGTCAACCTGAGACCTCTGGCCTGGCTTGGGGGTGGCCAGTCCTGGTTCTGCCAGCTATGCATTCTTAATGACACAAAAAATGGACCCCTGGCTTCTTCTTGCACAGCCAGGGCAGTGGAATCACCACTCTCTTCCATGCATTCCTCTGAGGCAAGAGTTTGAGGCTGTGTACCAGTTCCTTTTTCACAAGGCCACATAGGTTCCCCCTCTTCTTCTTCTTCCTCACCGAGAATCTGTGCCCAGGAGTGAGCAGTCATCCTCACTCCTGAGACTGTCCACTCTTCGCTGGGCATGGAGGTCAAAACCTCCCATTCAAAGGCCTTCCTCATCTCATCTTCACCTATGAGACTTCGGCTAGGTCCCTCTCTCCAAGGGTCTACTGATGCACTTCCTGAAATGTCTCTCTGCAACTCAGACTCTGAAACATCAGCACATTGTTTTGTCTGTAAATCTGCACCCTCTTGCTTTGTGCCGCACTCTGAGGGGCCTTCTCCAACAGGCTCCATCTGGTGTTGTGTGCTGCCAACTGCAGATTCTTGAAATTTTGTCCATGTGGGAGCCAAACGAATCTTGGGCGCTTTAAATAAACCATATTTCTCTAGGCACCCAGAACAGTGAGGTACCATGACGACGTCCCTTCCAGCATTTAAGCACATCACACATACTCGCACTGGATAGCCAGGAATTGCCATATGAGGAGGCAGTCATCCCCGGTAGTAACATCTCTCAATGTCCCTTAACTCATTCACTTCTACTGCTATTACAGCACGGGCATGATCTGGGTAACAGGCTGGTCCTGAAGCCATGACTGCAAAGGAAAACAAACAACGCTCACTGTTATTTCAAGTCCCACATTACTGAAAACTTTTTTTCTCTTTCAAAATGGCTCCTCTGCTCCTGTGTTTACATTACTACCCCACCCTGTAATGACGGTGGCAGCACTCCTACGCATCAACATTCTGTAATTGGGTCAAGCCACTGTGCATCCAATTTACACACTCTAATGATAACTTTGCTCAAACTGCACAAACTTGCACTGTTCTTTTTCCTAGCACATTTGTATGATTTACCACAGACTTTTCACTCGCTGAAGACATTGCTCTGGCTTACAGTCCTTTAAAGCCTCAGTATTTCATAGCACAGGATTGCCTGTAATTTTTGCTGCATATCTGATACAACTCATAGTCTCCCTCATGGCTTTGAAACTTATACTGACACTGAACCTATAATTATGCTCACAGACGAGTGCTTATAATGCTTGCTTTTGCTGGTAAAACTTAACACAGTCCTTGTTTGCAAAGCGATCACACTTCTACACACAGATTCAGCTGGCTTTTGGCAAATCACTTAGTTTGAGCAATTATTTCAGTTGGTACTCACTGTTATCAGTAGCTGTTTGCTGCGATGGAAAATGGCCTGCAGCCAGTCTTGGAGGCCTCTGGAAAGAAACGGGTTGGGAGTCCTGCTGATTGTCCCTCTGAATACCACACTCACAGTCCAGTTGATCAAGATGCGGGTTGAGCCCAAATTCAAACAGAAGTCAGTTTTTTGAACTTTTTACAGTGCTTTCAGTCACCATGACGCTCCTCCTGATAAGCCAGTTCACACACTCCACTCACTCTCCCTCTCGAATGCTGTGCAGTTGCTCTAGAGCTGGCTTGGGGGTGGGACTGATTGCAGTCACACCAATAACTCGATGCCATGCAAATGAGCCTCTTTCCTCTCGAATGCTCTTCTCCTTACAGCAATCGTCGAGTAGGCAAATTTAAACTGCAAACCATACTTTTTTTTTTCAACTGAAGCTCCTTGGTGGGAGCACCATTTCAACCATTTTTCATGGCCATTAAGTACAACCAGTCTCTCCGTTCACAAGAAAGCATTTCCAACATCTAAGGCACAATTTTCCTTTTGATGCCCACAGTTTTCCACACTTTTCTTTGTCACAAACACTTTTAAAAGCTGGCAAATGCTGTAATTTGATGCAGGACAAGGGCATACACTCTCAGGCTTTACTGCTCCTTGGTAAACAGTTGGCATTTTAATAGCAGCACATGGATTAACAGCACACAGCGGCACATTAGTTAACATTCCTTCAGCTTGTTGGGCTACCCACTGCCAGATAACCAAAATGCTATCCTTTGCCCGAGTGACCTTTCTTACATTCCTCCCTAAATTCCAAACCCAAATCCTCAGCGGTGCCTCCATTTTTGTAACCCCCTACCCGGTATGCCGTTTCTATCTGACAGCTCTATCTGGCGGGCTGGGTTTGGGGAGGAATATGTCACTCGGCACATAGGCTAGGTTTTGCTACTCTGCACAGGGTCACCCAAGTAACTCCGAACACAGGAAGCAAAAACTGCAATGTCCAATACCAGAAGTGGGATTCTAAAGTGTGGTTTTTATTCACATCCAAACAGAATAAACAAATCATAGACAGACCCCCATGGGGCTACACTCCTGGTAATGCAGATTTAAGGAGACCAGAACACATTCTCATTACTTTAGCCCTCAGGCTCTGAAACACCTGGGCACACATCCCAAACTTTATGCTGCTCTGGGATTTCCCTGGCTCGGCTCCCTTGCCAGCCACTTGGACACTTTCCATATAGCATGGAAACATTTACTGGTGGCTCCCCAAACCACCTAAGAGCACTTCTGCTCCATAATGTAACCTTCCTCATTAATCCCACATCTGAGAACTTTACTCAGGCACTGACCAAGTACCTGAGAGAAAGCAACAGGTGTCCCAGAGTAAATCCGTAGAGGTGAATTTGGTTACTACTGATGGGGGGGTCTCCCACCTCTAGCTCCCACAATTCATACCCGGCCATTTCTCTGGACTGTAACACCTCCTCCTTTAACACACTTCGCTGTGTAGATTCTTTTTAAATGTATTTCACATTCAGTCTACTGCCTTTACTTCCCAATTGTGCTGGACTTGAACATACTTATTAAGTGGCTTTGTCCATTACTCTGGACCCCCCATTGAGATAAGCAGTCAAATCCCCACATCCTCCAAACTGTACTTGGCTGTCTTTTCCTAACCCCACAGTATCAGTCCCTTTAGTTTCATCTTGATGCAGGTGAAAACACATGGTCCTTTAGCAGAGTGAACTCACCCTCCAACCTCCAACTGCAACATTCCGGAGTGGCTTATGCAGCTGTGACAGTTCTAAAATGATGTCATCCCTCAGTCTCAGCTGACACTGAAAACAGAGTGAGACAGCATGAAATCCATTTAACTGGAGTTTCACTAGCTGCCTTCCCTGCCTACCACTGGGGCTTACTGGGATTCTAGTAACCCCGGGTAACAGGGGGGTTACCCTTGTTCATTATTTTTCACTATCTGTTTATTTTCACTGATTGTCTGTAATAGCGAATATAGCGAAAATAAACATAGTGAAAATTACCTTCTACACAGTATATATAGCATAAATTTGGAAAAAACAGTAAGCAAAATGAATAAGGGAAACTATGTACAGTGGGGAAAATAACACCAAGGGCAATAACAGAAAAACAAACTGCATGCAGAAGAATGATGTGAACAATCAAAAGGAAACATGAAGGGTATGAACTATATACAAAGGGTTTCTGCACTGGAAGTAGTGGAGTGTTCAGCCAACTGAGCTATTTACTGTGTGAACTCCCTCATGGCCTTTATGAAGGTGTTAATGGTGCCCTGCATCCCTTATATGGCAGAGGCGAAGGCTTCCAGTCCAGTTCTGGCAAATCAGGACAGTCTGTCCTGCGGAGGTTGGTCCACCTCCACTGCCGGCCCCTACGGGGATTGCTGTCCAAGGTCTGGGGGCCCCTCCAGTCCCCTCAGTACTTTCCACTTTCTCAAGGTCCAGTGTGCCTGGGTCATCTTCCTCTACCTGTGTCAGTGCTGTTGGTCCCTTCTATGTAAGCGCTTATGCTCCTGTCTGCTGATCTGGCTTGGTGGGCTGTTGGAGGTCTGGGCCAGCAGTGGGTTGCTGTTGTGCCTCTGGCTTCTCCTTGTCCCATGCTCAGAGGACCTCTGTTCCTCATTTTTCTGCTGGGCTGCAGCCATGGTTGCTGCTTGCATGTGTTGCCTGGTATTCACTGCATACACCCAGCCTCTCTCCTCTTTACTGTCTGCATCACGTGTCCCCGGGCACTCTGCCTTGGTGATCTCGAGACTGGCCTCCTTCCACTGGTCTGGACAGCACCTGTGGGGAAAAGAGATGCAGGCAATTAGTGTTGTGCAGGTGTGCTGCCACAGGAAAAGTGCTTGACAATGGCAGGGAGAACGATGAAGACATATGCTGACCAGGAGAGATATGGTGAGAGGCTCCAAGTCTGTTGCTGGTGTAATACCATGTTGTGTGGCCAGTGTGGCCATGGCCATGATGTCAAGGCCCATGCTACATCTTCTGGAACATGTGTACCCATGGGGTGAGGGTGTACAGCAAGTCCTCACCCTCAGGATGTGTGTTGTAATGCATGGAGATGGATGACCTAGAAGTGCTGTGTGGGATGTGTGACTTCAATGCCTGCAGGAGGAGACGGGTGGGAGTGCAACTCCAACTCCTGTGTTATGTGGACCATGCGGAGGGGGGGGGCTGGTGCGCTGGCCCCAATGTCCCACACCGAGGGAATACTTCAGGTACCAGAAGTGCCCTAGTGAAGACCACTCATTCTGGGGATGTACTCTTGCCACTAACACAGTTACCCAGTGACTGCCAGCCAGGGGAAATGTCTAGAGTGAGGAGCTCACCCTAAAGGGAGCATTTTGCTGTCTGTGACCCAGCCATGTGTGCACTACCCACATGCTGTGTTGAGAGGAAGTATGTGTCTGAAACCTAGGTAGTACCCACATTTCTGCCTTGCTACTGCCATCTGATATTCAGCATGGAATTCACCACCCCAGAACATAGTGATAACATAGTCATGGGCAGCAACACACGGGATGGACCATCCTGTGTTGAGCAGCATTGGAGGGAACCCTGAAGGTGGAAGGGAGTTACAGAATACGTCAGGGTTCTGAGGCGGGTATGCCATTGACATGGCCACAAGACCATCGCCATTCTGCCTAACTGGGGCAATGCATGACAGATGTTGACTGCTGTGATGCATGGCAGTGTTCTTCTGTATATACGGATGTGGAACCCCTGGTGGTGCTCATGTCCAGTATGGAGACATACATTCTCTCAAGGGATGCCATGATGAGAAGAGAACATGAGCTGGACTTCAGAGGGAGACACCCTTGGGGTGAGGACATACTGTACATGCACAGTGGAATTGTAAACATGCCACACATATAAGGACTGCTGTGGCATATGCTACAGGTTTCTGGGGTGGTCCATGCAGGTCCATGAGTAACCTGCAGCAGTTGCAGGCCTAGTTGGACCACCAGGACATCATGTCTCTAACACAACAGTCCATTTGGTCCACTTGAAATAGGCATATGGTTCGTGGCCATTACTGTCAGAACCTTCAGGGTCATGTGTATGAGTATCAGGGTTGGCACTGTTATGCATGTGCCACATCTGCTCTGCAACAATGCCCACAACATGGCAGCCAGTAGCTGTGTCCCTACCACCCACTCCAAGTCACTGTCCTCCTCATGCTCACCATCCCTGGCCCCAACATGTACCCAGACACTGGAACTGTCACGGTAAGGTATCTGTCATTCTGCACAACCATGTGGCTGCACAATACTACTGCAAGGCCTGATATTTCAGATGTGCATTGTGCCACTGTGTCATGTGTGCATGGCTGGTGCCTTCCAATCTTGCAGACGGAGAGAGGCACATGCCTGAGAAATGCACTCTGTTGTGGGTGCCTCACTGCACCCCCTCCCCCCTTGGGGGCATGCCAGGACTGGTACCACCATAGCATGGGCCCAACACCTGCTGTGAGCACTGTTGCCTTGCTGGTTCCCTCTCCCAATGCAGAGTGCCATTTAACTGTCTGTGGAAGTATGTCCACACTTCCAGTTCCCCACAGGCTACCAGGACACCAAGTAACCACTAGCAGGACACCAGGCCACCACTACAACATACAGACTTCAACATGTCAGTCCTGTCATCATCTTCAACCTTGCTGTGCTTGCACAGGGGCTTGGGCCAGTTGTCGCTCCCCAGCATGCGACTACACCTTCCTGGGGGAAGGACTCATCAGCCAGCACCTTGGCTAGAACTTGTTCACCAAGTCACATGCCATCACACATATGTGCCCACCATGCTCCCCGGCATCAGCCTTGCCACTCCTCCCAAGCAGCTTAATGATGGCCATGGCTTGCTTGGTAATGGTTCCCATCTTGCTCCCCTTCCCCTACACTGCTGTTACAGTGACCCTCCCCATCCATCTCAAGGTACCGCAGCGTAATGGATTCACCATGTAGCTACTGTAATCCACCACACATGTGACAGTGCACACAACACCCCTTCCCTTTGCCACAAAACCACTCCAGCGCCACCCTCAGCGGGGAAGTTGGTAGAGCTTCCAAGGTGACACACATGTCTCATGGTGAAACGTCGGCCAAGGCACCCACATCTGCAGTGGTTTACATTCAGTTATAGGTTTCTGCTGGCTTGAGTTCTCTACATGCTCTACAGGGTACCGCAAGCTCCTCAGTCTTCCACTCATGTGCCATGTGGAATTATGCAACATCAGCCACAGTGGCCTTGTGTGCCACTCACATGACCATATACATCATTGTGTTCTGTAGCTGGTCAGTGCCACCTTCTCCTGCTTACTTCTGATAGTCAGACATTTCCTGGTGCTGTTGTATAGAGGCCCTTCTTATAGTTATGGGCTTGCAGGGAGAACACACAGCACAAGACCAACATGTATGCATGACCAAAACTCCTTCACACACCCATCGTCTGGAACAACCTTTCTGCTGTGCATTTTATCTCATACCCTAAAATATATGTGGCCCCCTTTTCACAGTCCAGCATGCTAGCTGTGATCCACAATGAAGCAAGGCATGTGATGCTGTGTAGATCTACCTAGGACACATGACACACAGGTGATTTCCAGGGGACATACCCCACACATGGTACATACCTTGCCAGCTGCCTTGTCCACCTTCCTCCTGTGCTGGCATGGGCTGTTGTGCAGACTCTGAGGCCTCCTTCTCCTCCTCCTCCTGGGTGGTGGGATTGTCTGTGATGGAGATGTAAGCAAAAATACTACATAAGCAGATGTTACCATTTTTGGTGGGAAGGCATTGGAGGACTCATGTGGCTAACACCAAATCCACCTATCTCTGGTATGGATGTGGCCTCCCTTCATGACAATGTCAGCCTCTCTCGATATGTCCTGCAGGCAATGCAGACAGGTGGGGTTGCACCAGCACAGGTCATTCCACCTGTGTTTCACCTGTATGGAGGTCCGTTTGACCCGAGGCAAATGATGTAGCTTTACTGAAATGATACTCCACAACCTGTCCCTCTCTCTTGGGGTGTAGCGCTTTCTGCCAGGTGGAAGCAGCACTCAGGCCCATTGCAGCACTGAGCCTACAAGAAGGGCCATCTCCTCCTTAGTGAAATGTGGTGTTCTCCCCCATTGTGCAGCGATTTTCACCTATAACAATGATGGAACTGTGAAAACTGTGCAAAAATATGGCAAAAGGTACAGATCACACTCGCAAGTAAGGGCCAGAACATTTTTACTATGCACTGCTTCACACTGTGGAATGCCATGAGGTCACCATGTTTATTCCTCATTCTGCATCTGCATCAGTGCATCACACCTTTTGCATTAATTTCCCCCTTGACACAAACTGCAAAAGTAGTTCCTTCAAAAATCACTGCAATTTGTCTCACTTTGATGCAGCAATGTTGCAGTTGTTCCATGTCCCTCACAACTTGCTCAGCATGGGACAGTACTTAACTCTACCCACCCCAAGCCCCTCCTCTTTCCAACACATTCCTAGGCCCACTGTATAACCTTTCTGTGTGCCCCTATGCATCCTGCTCTGCTTTGCTATCCCAGCTTCCCTTCCCTTGCCCCCAAACATCAAGTTGTGTAAGTTTCCCATCCTAGGACCATTACATGCTTCCAATTGTCTTGATGTCCCACCTGAAGTCACTCTGCAGTTCCAGGTCCACTGTCCCATGGAGTACCATAACACACATAGTATCATGCTGACTCATTCCAAGTATACTGCATGTCACCCATGCATGACAGGCCACAACTTACAGCAGGCCTCCAAAAGAACCCCAAGTACTTTCTCAGTTATGCTCAGACCCTGTTCATGCCTGCCACACAAATCACACAGCTTGAAATGTTGCACTCCCCATCCTGTCCACTCTACTTGTGCCCTGATGAAGGGTCAGTAACCGAAGCGCTGGGGCCAGAGTGGGCATTTGTTTTGTCCATAATTTATACCATTTATTTTTTGCAATACAGCAATCAAAAAGGATTCATCTATGGTATTGTTCTGTGAGTGCAAGATTATTAGAGTTGGTGTCCACTCTACCTGCTGGCTGTAGACCTCCAGCATACCATCTGCAGTACCCACTGCCATTCTGCCTCTGGCACTACAGGTCCCCCACAACTGACCACCACAGTTTACACCACTGACACACACAAGTCAAAATTCCACAATTGCCATCCACGATGGTCTATGTGCGCCCTTTCCTTCCCAACTGGGGGGGCTCTCATGTTCCCCCTGTACCATGGGCCCAACCACTTAGTGCCACAAGACTACAGCCCAATAGCCCTCCTGCACCTACTTAAGTGCTTTCTCTGTGTACTGGAGACCCCCAACACCTGTTACCATGGCACTGGCAGATGCTGCCCTGGGCCTCAACTGCCACCACTTCCACAACGCACTCATCACCTCCCTGCACAATCACCTTCCCTGCTGTCTCCCCTATCTCTGTGTAGTCACTCACACCTACTTCCCCATGCTTCACATGGTCTGCATGCCACCAGACTACAGTGTCTGCAGAAGGCCTGTGCTGGACCCAATGCTGCTCAACCCCCTTACCAGAAGCAATTACCTGACAGTGGGTGCACTGACATACTATAAACTTCTACTCCCAGGTACCTGCCCCAGGTGGTAGGATCCTTCTTTGTTACATGACCTGGGCACACGTCATCTGCTTGCTGTCATCCATATGCGCACTTCATGGACTGGCTGTTGTCATGTTCTGTGTGGTGTTATGTAGGTGAAGTGGCTCTGAATAAGGTCCAACCTGGCATGAAGGCCCTCTGTTGCAGTGCCCACTCTTCCAGTCACCTGGCCAGATATGGGGTAGCCAAGGCTTTCACCTTTATCCTCCTCCTTATTATCAGGGTGCTCCACCATGTCAGGCATGACAGGATGGTGAGCCAGTATGATGTTGTGGACAATGCAACAGGTGACAAATATCTGGCCCGCCATCTTGGGTGTATACTGCAAGGCTCCTCCTGACCAGACTAGGCAGTGGAATCTTATTTTTAGCAGACTGAAGGTACACATAGTGATGGGCCTAGTGGCAGCATTAGTCTAATTGTATCTGGCCTCTCCCTCTGTCTTTGGGAGCCTCAGTGGGGTCATCAGCCATGGCTGCTGTAGGTAGCTACTATCGCCTGCTGAAATGAAAAGACATACTTAGCTACCTAGTGATACCACTGTCCATCTTACCTTCTTATCCCCACCCCCAAAAGCAAGTCCCTCATATCAATGCCCCTTCCCCACTCTCCCTGGGCCATGGGTCACATCAGTCATACACAGTGCCCACTTACAGCTCCATTGACTTTACAAGCAGCCAGGAGTGCACATGACCACCATACCTGCTAGTGCAGCAAAACATCAGGGCCTCTTGTGCCATGTCCTACCTTGTGCCCTGCCCTGGGGATCCAGGAACCCACCATGCAGCTGCACTTCTTCTGTACCACTGTCCCATGCATTTATCCTGCATCCCTGCTCATGTTCTTACCTAATAACTAGCCTCCCTGTATGTCTCCACATGCAAAGGCCTCAGATAGCCCACTATGTCTAAATATGTATGAGTCATGACGGGAGCCAGGGTACTGCACAACCATACTGAGGATGCAGCACTGGCTGTTGGACATGACCTGAGTAATGATTGAATGGAACCCCTTCCTGTTGACATACATGTCTGCATCTACAATCAGTGTGTGTATTGTCACGTGCCTGCTGTCCATGGCACCAAGTACATGGGGGAACTGTGCATTGCCATAAAAGCCCTGCTTTACAGCAAGTTGTTGTTGTTGCACATCCTGGGGGAAGGTGATGTATCTGTCAGTCCTGTACAGCAGGGCCTCCAGAAACTGTTTAGAGCATTTTGACACTGCGGACTGCTAGATTCCCACAGTGTCACCTGTAGGGGTATGAAAGATTCCCATTGCCAGGAAGCATAGTACTGTGACACCTTTACTTCCACTGGAATCAGATGCCCCTCAGGTTTGGCTCTGGAGAGCCCATGGAGCTCCTCACATAGCATCTGTATGGTATCATGTGGAATATGGTATCTTACCAGGCACTGCTCCTCTGACAGCTCACGGAATAATACCCACCTCCTGTACACCCTTGTAGCATACCTCCGCTGCCCCCTACCCTTCCTTTCAGCTGAGGCCTCATGCTGTGCCCAGTGGGACTGCCACTGGACACACCTATGACACCTACACATAGCCAGCCTAAAGGCTAGTTGGGCTGCAAACCCAGGCATTCTCTGTCATCCCTCTGGTGCTTTTGCTGCACAGTAGCTCCTCCTTAGTGACTCACATTACAGCTGACTAGTATAGCCCTATTTCTATCCTATGGTCTGACTTAGACCAACTCCACTCTGGTCTAACAGGTGTGTCAAATAATTGACGTAGGTGTTGGAGCTCCACCTTCTAAAATTCAAAAAAAGGTGATAGGGCAGCTATTTGTAGGCAAAATCTGCATTGCAATATGGTGCACCAATTGTTTTTACATAACCTGGATGCAAAGAACTTTGACGTAGCGGCATCCAAATTTGACACAAGCTGTGATACAAAATTGTGACTGTTGCAATTTTTGGTGCAAGTCACCCCTTGAGTCAGAATCTTTTGATGCAAGTCCCCTGCATCAATCCAATCCCTTTGAAACTTGGGACCCATGAGTGGAGTCCAATAGGGAGGGGAAAGAACATCCATGCGGATGCTTTCCACCCATGCGAGGAAGTTGATATGCACTGTTCATAGAGTGGCACCTGAAGTTAGCATGTGGCTGATGCTGGTATGAATGATCACACATTGGTGGGTCCTGCCCACAGTCAGCGATGTGGGCATACCCTAAGTGGTAGGTGGGGAAGGGTGGGGAGCACAGGAGAAAATGCCTGGCCAAGGAAGTCTCAGGTGATGACTTCCCTGTGTGCTCCACTGCGCCACTAGACCCTCATCAGCAGCACATCCACTACTCAGCCCCTGGTGCCTGGCCCTTGGTTTCATTGACATGCACTCCCTCTTTTCCAAAGCCAGAAGGGGAGGGGGGGTTCAAGGAAGCATAGATTGACCAGGCACCAGTGGGACATAATGGAGTCTGTTGGTGGATGACACAAATGTGAGTCTAGCAGGGAAAGGAGTAGCACAATGGGAGGGCCTGAAAGAGTGAGGTATGAGTGGCAAGAAAGGTGTCAAAGAAAAACTAGTGTGTCCAAACATAACAGTAATACAAGATGAAATGAAACATCTTTCCGTGCAGTCAGACATTATACTTCCAATAATCACACCATGCTACCATGGAGATTTTGTGCCCTTGAAAAGTTTAATGCTCTGAGAAGTGGTAAAGTGGTGAAGAAGCCAGAAGGGGAAGGAAACATATTCATATCAGTGCTTTACAGTAACTTGTAATTGCTATTTTTGCTATTAAACTTAGATTGTGGGCTTTTAGTGACACTGTAATTTCTTTGCTATCTTTACTTAGAATTGTTTTTGGGCTGTTGAAAATTTAAAATGTAGTGGGGTGTATTTCTTCGCTGTCTTTAATTGCTGCAAATTTGTCTTGGATTGTCTGACTTGCCCTGTAGTCTGGTTGAGGGGTGCTAATTGTCTGGCCTCTGACCTCAGCTATGTGATAACTGGAGGTGGGGCTTAGTCAGAGCTGAAGTAGCAAGTGATTTTTGTTTTCTCAGAAGAAGCCAGAAGGAGAAGGAAACATATTCATATCAGTGCTTTACAGTAAGCTATTTTTGTTATTAAACTTAGATTGTGGGCTTTTAGTGACACTGTAATTTCTTTGCTGTCTTTACTTAGAATGGTTTTTGGGCTGTTGAAAATTTAAAACGTAGTGGTGGTGTATTTCTTTGCTGTCTTTAATTGCTGCAAATTTAGTCTTGGCTTGTCTGACTTGCCCTGTAGTCTGGGTGAGGGGTGCTAATTGTCTGGTCTCTGACCTCAGCTATGTGATGACTGGAGGTGGGGATTAGTCAGAGCTAAAGTAGCAGGTGATTTTTGTTTTCTCAGAAGAAGCCAGAAGGGGAAGGAAACATATTCATATCAGTGCTTTACAGTAACTGGTAATTGCTGTGTTTTGTTAGTAAACTTAGATTGTGGGCTTTTAGTGACACTGTAATTTCTTTGCTGTCTTTACTTAGAATTGTTTTTGGGCTGTTGAAAATTTAAAACGTAGTGGTGGTGTATTTCATTGCTGTCTTTAATTGCCCCCCTCCCTCCCCTTCCTCCAACTCTTAATTATATACCCTGTTAAATCTGATTGACAGGCGCTAAACACAGGGGATAGTAGGGGGTATGGAGTAGGAGGGGCATAATGGGAAGAAGCCCACCCTCAGCACGACAAGTGTTTTGACTCATTTATTTATTAATTTTATTTTATTTTTTTTTAAAAGTATCTGAGGATCAGTGGCAGGATTTTTAGGCCAGTAAATTAATAAAAAGGGAACTAAGAGAGATTCAGTAACAGACAAGTAGTGGAATAGCAATATAACTGCAGAATAATGTGGGGAGTGGTGCAATGCAGTAGCTGCGGGGCAGCCATATTCAGGCAGACCTTATGGACACTGAGGTGTTACCGTATCTGCATGCATCTCTCTGGACTGTGGGATGAGGTAACCAGACTCAGAGTGGAAGTAAACTGGGTCAGGAGTACCATCACCCCTATCCAGAGACCACCCTGTCCAATACCGGTGCCTCAAAGGATTCCGAGAACGAGGAGCACTTGGATGACAGTGGGCTCAGGGCTGGTTAAGACGGTCAGGCAGAGGCATATCCCAGATCCTATTCCACTCAAGAACTCATATGCCACACTGGCAAATGGGGGCAACCAAATAGAGGTACCCAGAGAAGTGGAAGGAAAGGATGTGGAGGTTAGCCAAGGAGGTGACCTCAGTGGGGAGAGCAGTGGACCCCAGTGGAGGAGGAAATGAATCCTGGTGGGAGACTCCATTATAAGAGGGATCCAGCTAGGAACACAGGAGGGGGAAGGGGAGGACTGGGAAGTGAGGTGCCTACCAGGTGCCATGACATGGAAGGATGGAAGGAAGATCCTGGGGATTGCTGGGAAGACAAGACGGTAAGGTGAGCTGGATGTCATTGTCCACCTAGGTACTAATGACCTGGCAAATGGGAAGCCAAAGGAAGTTCAGGAAGAGTTTAGGAAATTAGGGAGGGGTCTCAAGCAAGTAGCTACTTCTGTCACCTTCTCAGAAGTACTACCTGCGAGAGGCATGGGAGAGCATAGGGGTGCATGCACCAGGACCTTTAGCTCATGGTTGAAGAACTGGTGCTGTGAGGAAGGGTTTGGATTCATTGGTGACTGGGGACCCACCTGGAGGGATGGAGGTTTGTTCAAGCCTGACGGCCTGCATCCATCCTGGAGGGGAATCCAAGCACTCAATGACAAGTTTAAATGCTACATTGACAAGCATTTAAACTAGCTGAGGGGGGGTGGCAGGCCAGCAAGGACGGTACCTACTTGTTCAACTCCCACAGCTAGCAGTGGAACCAGTGAACCGGAGGAGTGGATATCTCAACAAAGCAGTGTGCAAAAGATGGAGATTAGTGCCCAAGAGGTGGATAGTCAGAAAAGGGGCAAAAATCATCAGAAGGGCAGACAGCAAGGAGAACCAGGGATAGAAGACAACCAGGGAAGGGACTGGAGTAGAACAGCTAAACAGTCTAGGGAGGTCAAATCATGGAAAGCCATGTGTGCCAATGCCAGGAACCTTAGCAACAAGATGGAAGATCTGGAGGCTGTCATGGTGCAATCAGACCTGGACATTGTGGCCATCACAGAAAGCTGGTGTAGTGATAACCATGACTGGGAGATGGCCATTCCTGGCTACAGCATATTCAGAACAGACCGGGCAGGTAGGAAGGGAGGAAAAGTGTCACTGTATGTGAAAAAATTGGGGAGAGATACTGTGGGTTAAGCTGGAAAGGAAAATGGGGCCAGCCATCCACACAGGTGTGGTCTATAGACCACCAGCCCAGGAGGAAGAAACAGATAGGGAGCTGATGCTAGCCATCCAAAGGATGGCAGACAATGGTGAGGTAGTACTGGTTGGAGACTTCAATATTCCAGATGTGGACTGGAACATCCCAGCAGCAGCATCAACTAGGAGCAGATTTATCCTGGACTCCCTTCAGGGTGCCTTCCTCAAGCAACTGGTCATGGAACTAACTCGGCAGAAGGCAATACTGGACCTTGTGCTCACAAACAGGGACAGTGTGATGGGGGTAACGGTGGGGGAGCACCTGGGGAACAGTGACCACCAGTCATTGTGGTTTGAAATCACAGAAGGAACAGAACCAAACCACACAAAAATACATATCCTGGATTTTAGGGAGGGCAGACTTTGGGAAAATGGGGAGATACTCGAAGGAGACATTAAGGGGAATGGGGCAGGAATCTGTGGTTTTGGAACAGTGGGCAGTTTTTAAAACGGGGATTACAAGAGCAACAGAATTATGCATTAAGCAGGTTAGCAAGAGGAAAAGGAAGAGGAGGCCATTATGGTTTTCCAAAGAGGTAGCAAAGAAAGTGAAAGCCAAAAAGATTGCATTCAGGCAATACAAAAAGTCACAGGCAGAAGGGGATAGGGAGAAGTACCAGGAGAAGCAAAGGGAGGCAGGGAGGTCAGTAAGGGAAGCAAAAGCTCAGACAGAAGATCACATTGCAAAATCAGTGGGTAGAGGGGACCAAACCTTTTACAGGTACATAAGTGAAAAAAAAAAGGCAAAGGGAGGGATAGTGAGACTGAAGGGGGAGGATGGGGGCCGAGTGGAGGATGACAACAGTAAAGCTGACATACTGAATAGGTATTTCTGCTCAGTCTTTACTGAGGAGGAGGAGGGTAATGGGTCTGAAGGGAGTACAAGGGGTGAGAATGGTGCAGAAATGGACAGAAGTCCCTTTACACGAGAAAGGGTCCTGAAGGAACTGGAAGTAATAAGAGTTGATAAAGCAATGGGGGTCCTTAAAGAACTCAAAAAGGTGGTGGCTGAACCTCTGGCTACCCTGTTTATCCGATCACTGGAAACAGGGGAGGTACCCAAAGACTGGAGGACAGCAGATGTAGTCCCCTTATACAAAAGTGGCAACAAAGAGGAAGTGGGGAACTACAGCCCAGTCAGCCTCACCTCGGTAGTGGGGAAGATCATGGAAGCACTACTGAAGGAGAGATTGGTGGAACATCTGGTTGTCAATGGACTGCAGGATCCAAGGCAGCATGGTTTCACCAAGGGGAGGTCATGTCAGACCAACCTCGTTGAATTTTTTGACTGGGTGACTAGGGAGGTGGATCAGGGGAGGGCAGTGGACATGGCCTATCTGGACTTCAGCAAGGCCTTTGACACATGTGCCACATAGAAGTCTATTACACGAATTAGGGAATATGGGTGTGGGCAGGACAGTAGTGTGGTGGGTAGGTAACTGGCTGGGTAGCAGGACACAGAGGGTGGTGGTAAATAGCTATCACTCCACAGAGGGAAGAGTGACCAGTGGGGTACCACAGGGATCATTGCTGGGGCCGGTCCTATTCAACATCTTCTTCAGTGACATTACGCAGGACCTAGAAGGCAGAATTTCACTGTTCGCTGATGACACAAAGCTTTGTAACAGATTAACTTACTAACATACTAACATACTATTTGCCAGCAGATTAGGCCTTACGGTCTATCAAGTCTGCTCGAACCTCAGATCCCTAGTTGGGTGCCGAGGCCCTCCCCTCCCTTGTGTTCCAGAAACCCCTATCATCTATCCCCATCCCCCTGGGACAGGCCATCATCTGATACATCCACTTTCTGTGTCTGTCCCACCCTCTCTTGAAGCCCTCCACTGTGGATCAGTGAACCAGCTCACCAGGCAGTGCATTCCAAGGGTCCACCACCCTCTCAGTGAAAAACCTCCTCCTCTTTCCCCCCTCACCCTTCCCCCTTCCAAGTTCAAACCATGCCCTCTGGTGATACCTCCTGCTTTAGTCTAAAGATCCCTCCATGTTTACCCTATTTATTCCTTGAGGTGCCAGAAGACCTCAATCATGTCCCCCTTTCTCTCCTCTCCTCCAATGAAAACAGGCAGAGCTCCTCAAGTCTGTCCTCATACGTCAAATCCCCTAGCCCTCGTATCATCTTAGTTTCCTCCTCTGTACCCTCTCCAGGAGCTGTATGTCCCTCTTCAAGTGTGGTCTCCAGTACTGTACACAGTACTCAAGGTGTGGTCTAACCAGTCCATTGTACAGCGGCAGAATCACTTCCTTGCTCCTAGAGGTGATCCTCCTTACGATGCATCCCAACATCCTGTTTGCCTTGCTAGCCACTCTCCTGCACTGCTCAGAGTTATTCATATAAGCAACCACCATGACCCCTAGGTCTTTTTCCCCTTTTGAGGCCTCCAGCGCCTCCCCTCCCAGGGTGTACCTGTGTTTAGGGTTTCCCAGCCCAAGATGCAACACCTTGCACTTGGTGATATTGAAATTTAATTTCCATGTGTGAGCCAAGCTTTCCAGGGTGTTCAGGTCCCATTGCAGGGCCAACCTCCCCTCTTCTCCCTCAACTACTGCTCCCATCTTGGAGTCATCAGCGAAGAGACTCATTTCACACCCTATACCCTCCCTGATGTCCGATATGTATGCATTAAACAGGATCGGACCCAGGACTGAGCCCTGCAGTACCCTACTACCAACCTCTCTAGGGTTCGAGAGCTCCCCACAGACCACTACTCTCTGGGTGCGTCCAGCTAGCCAGTTTTCAATCCATCTGACCATCAAAGAGCCTACTCCTAACCCCATCAGTTTCTCCACCAGACCATTGTGGGGCACAGAGTCAAACACCTTGCTGAAGTCCAAGAGTAATACATCCACAGACTTTCCCCTGTCCAGTTCTGATGTTACCCATTCATAGAACTCCACAAGATTGGTTTGACATGATCTACCTGGCACAAACCCATGTTGCCGACTATCCAGACCTCCCACCTCCTCCAAGTATACCCCCAATCGTTCCTTTGGTATACTCTCCAATAATTTTCCCACCACTGAGGTCAAACTGATGGGTCTATAGTTACCTGGTACTTCCCTCGACCCCCTTTATGGATTGGCACCACATGTGCCTCTTGCCAATCCCTAGGTACCCTCCCTGTCTCAAGTGACCTGTTGAAGACCTCCGCCAGGGGTGCAGCCAGTATGTCCGCCAATTCCCATAGTACTCTCAGATGAATGCCATCCGGCCCAGGAGATTTGTCTTTCTTTAGGGCCTTGAGGGCTAACCACACCCTTTTGGCGGAGATAGCATCATCCGTCCCTTCCACCTTACTGGCCTTTTTATCCTTATCCAGATGTGACACCCCTGGGGTACCTCTCCCTCCCTCTTGCTCCATTTCTGTTGCTCCCCTGATCCCACTCACTGCCACTTCTATCCCCATAATGCCTTGCTTTGTAGATATCCCATCCCCCTCCCTAGTGAACACAGAGGCAAAGTACTCGTTAAATACCTCTGCCTGGTCCCTCGCCTCTTCCACCCACCCTCCTTCTGATCTCAATCTACAGAGATGGCTCTTAGTTTTTCTCCACTCCCCAATGTACCAGAAGAACCCCTTTTCCCCTCCATGTATCCCCTGTGCCAGCCGCTGCTCTTTACTGGACTTTGCTCCC
Organism: Neoceratodus forsteri; assembly: GCA_016271365.2. Lineage (NCBI taxonomy): Eukaryota > Metazoa > Chordata > Ceratodontiformes > Ceratodontidae > Neoceratodus > Neoceratodus forsteri. The sequence continues at coordinate 1,510,330,605 of CM057455.1, forward strand.
CTCACCATCCGGGTGACTTTTCCAGATGCAAGATGGTACATTTCCTTATCCCTATCCCCTCTTGCTGTTTTATATTTTTTATAGGTCACCTTCTTTTCTCTGACCGCTACCTGTACCTCACTGGACCACCAGCATGGTTTATGTGACCTTGCTCCCTTATATTTCACCTTAGCGCAGGTCCTGACTGCCTCATGAAGTCCCCTTTTTATGACCTCCCATCTCTTTTCCACATTTGTCATTGTTGTAATCCCCTTCAAGTGATCCTTGAGAATATTTCCCATGCCCACAAAGTCTGCCCCCTGAAGTCCACTGCCAGTGTCCTAGATCTCCCCTCCCCCATGCGTATTTGAAACCAGACAGTATTGTGGTTGCTCCCAGTCAGGGGTCCTCTACAACCAGGTCCCTTACCAGATCCCCATCTGCCAGAACCACATCCAGGACATGCCCCTCCCTTGTGGGCTCCATCACATGCTGTGTTAAGAACACATCCTGGAAGCCATCCAGCAGCCTCTGCTCCTTGGCCACCTTAGAGGACATGGTTCCCCAGTTTGTACCTTGCATATTAAGGTCCCCCATCAACACCACTCCTTCCCCTTTTGGTCCACACTGGGCAATGATATTGTCCAGCAAACCATCCTCTAGAACATCATTCATCCCGGGGGGCCTATATACTACACCCAGCTTGACCTTATCTCCTGCTGGGGATTGTAAGGTGACCCATAAGGCCTCCACGTTTCCCTCTGCCTCTTTTACCCTAGCAATTTCTATGTCATCTCTAATAAACATAGCCACTCCACCCCTCTGCCCTCCTTTCTATCCTTCCTAAGCATAGTGTACCCCCGCACGTTTAGGTCCCAGTCATGGTTTTTGTTGGCCTACGTCTCTGTGACTGCCACCACATCCAGCCCCCCTTCAAACAGCATGGCCTGGAACTCTGGCAACTTGTTTCCAAAGCTCCTGGCATTTACTAACACCAACCCCCACCCCTTATCCCTGACCCCCTTTGTCGAACCCCATCCAGGTTCCTTATACTTCCATCCTCCCTCTGCTCCTCCTGAAACCTCCACCCCCAGTCTGTTTCCCGCCTCCTCCCCTTGGGTTTGAAGGCTATTCCCCTCATCTGGAGGAGAGGGCTTCTGGTCAGCCCCTTCCTTATCCCTTCCCCCCTTCACTAGTTTAAACCCCACCTTTCTTGAATGTAGTCAGCCATCCCCTGTTTAAGGACTTCCTTCTCTAATGGGGCAAGATGAAGCCTGTCCTTGGCATACAGTCCCTTATCCTACCAAACTCCTTTCCAGTTCCCTAACACCCCCAACCCACTCTCTTCACCCCACTTCCTAAGCCAGTCATTAACCTCTGTGATCTTCATTTTTTTCTCCACTGAGGCCTTTGGTACTGGCAATATCTCTGAAAAGGAAATGTTGCATCCATTATCTGGACAGACTCTGGCAAGTTCTTGGAACCTTGCTTGGATTTCCAAAACGCTATTTCCCTCTAGATCGTTAGTTCCCAAATGCGCAAGGAAATCCGGCTTCCCTCCACAATCCCTAACCAGTTCATACACCATGAACTTTGCTCTGTGCACTGTCAGCCCAGAGATAATCACTACCTTCACCTGGCTGTGGCATCCACCCCCCCTGTCCCTCCCACTGGATACCCCTAATCATCGAGTCTCCCAATAACAGAACCTTAACACCGCCATCATCCTTATGGTTACCGCCACTATGCACTCTCAGCCCCCCATCCCCCCCTTTATTCGTGATATTAATTCCATGGGAGTCTTCCTGCCTTATTAGAGACCCCCTTGTCACCCTCCCCTTTCTGCCTCCCCCGTTATTTTGCCCACTTAACTCAGACCCCCTCTGAATAGGTGTCCCCTTTAACCCTCTCTTATCCGAACCATTTGTCCTGGCCCTGATGGTTTCCCCTTCCCCCACACCACCATCCTCCCTCCTTGTAATAGTACCCCTGCCTCCAGTGGCTCTCTGTGGATCCGCTTTAGCTAGGGCCCCATCCTTGGTACTGACCCCCCTGCTGAAGGGGGGCTCCTCTCCCCACCTCCTTGTCTCCCAGTTTCTCTCCAGTCATGCTCTCCTCCCTCATGTCTGTAACATGTTGCATCTCCCACATCTGGTTAACATTTATGTTTCCCCTTCTCCCTCTGGGACTATTTCTATCCTTTCCATTGCCGGTCTGTGATGTCCTATGGGTATCCGACTCCCTCCCCCCGGCATCTGTATCAGTTTCCTCATTTCCACCAACCCCTTCCTCCCCCTCTAGGTTGCTTAGTAGCTCAAATTTATTGTGACACTCTATGTCAGTCTCTATCAGGTAACCTGAGTTTCCCCTGACTGCACCTCTAAACTGCCCCTCTTCTTCCCCTCTTGCTCTGTTCTCCTTAGGAGCTCCCTTCCCACAGTCTGCTGCTACTAACACCAACCCCCACCCCTTATCCCTGATCCCCTTTGTCGAACCCCACCCAGGTTCCTTATACTTCCATCCTCCCTCTGCTCCTCCTGAAACCTCCACCTCCAGTCTGTTTCCCCCCTACCCCCTTGGGTTTGAAGGCTACTCCCCACATCTGGAGGAGAGGGCTTCTGGTCAGCCCCTCCCTTATCCCTTCCCCCCCTCACTAGTTTAAACCCCACCTTTCTTGAATGTAGTCAGCCATCCCCTGTTTAAGGACTTCCTTCCCTAATGGGGCAAGATGAAGTCTGTCCTTGGCATACAGTCCCTTATCCTTCCAAACTTCTTTCCAGTTCCCTAACACCCCCAACCCACTCTCTTCACCCCAGATTAGACACACCAGAGTGTATAGACAGAATGAGAAGGGACCTGCAGAAACTTGAAGAATGGTCAGGGGTTTGGCAGTTGAAATTCAATGCAAAGAAGTGCAAGATAATGCATATGGGGCACAAAAACCCTGGCACAATATATCAATTGGGGGTTGAGGATATAGCATGCACCAAGCAGGAAAGGGATCTTGGGGTTATCATCTCTGATGAACTCAAGGTAGGGAAACAGTGTGACAAGGCAGCAGGTAGAGCACATAGGATGCTGGGATACATAGGCAGGGGCATCACCAGTAGGAAAAGGGAGGTCATGATTCCACTATACAAGACACTAGAAAGGCCCCACCTGGAGTACAGTGTACAGTTCTGGAGACCTTACCTATGTAAGGACATAGACAGTGTAGAGATGGTTCAGAGGAGGCAACAAAGATGGTACATGGATTGCATCACAAGTCCTATGAGGACAGGTTGAAGGAACTGAATATGTACTCCCTGGAGGAGAGGAGGGAGAGAGGAGACATGATAGAGACATACAAGTATCTTACAGGGAGGAACAGGGTGCAAGAATACACTATTTTTAAGCGAAAAAGATGTTCCAGGACTAGAGGGCATGGGATGAAATGGAGGGAGGATGATTCAGAAGAAATGTGAGGAAGAATTTCTTCACAGAATGGGTGGTGGACAAGTGGAACACCCTGCCTGAGGAAGTGGTGGGGGCTGAAACAATCACGGGATTTAAGAATGCATGAGATAGACATAAAGGAATTCTGGAGGTCAGGGGTAAGGGGGCAACAGAGTTCTAGGAAAACATAAACTGAAGTTACAAACTCAAATGGGCAGACTTGGTGTGCCATAGGCCCTTATATGCCGACACTGTCTATGTATGTATCTATGTAACTGAGACCAGTTTGTTATCATGGGTGCTTTATCTCAAATAATAACATTTTGGAGTGTGTTTTATGCTGATATAAAATGGGTAAGGAAATCACTGCATCCTGATTGTCCATGACATGTTTCTAGCCATGGCATTAAAAGCACCACCAATGGCAAAAACAAGTCCCAGCCAACGTGGAGGAAGGGTATTATATTCCCATGTGACAACCTGATTTTTTTTAAAGCAGCCATGTTGTTTTTTTACAACTATTCAGCCAAACACCCCAAAAACTGAAACTGTGTGTAGTTTCAAGTTCTCACCCTATCCACTTCACAACAGTCCTTATTTTTTTCAACTTTGTTTTACTGTTTGCGCTCAGTCTGTTGAGCACTGATCACTTGACCAACCATTCTCACTTCCATTCCCTTTCCTGCTTGCAACTTATGGCTGCCCACTTTTCTGTTCAGGCTCAAGCTGGCAGCACATCTCCATATGCAGGAGCAGCAATGATGAAAGTACCACTGGTCTCATTCAGGTGGTATTTCACACAATGCTCCTGATGTGGCTGGCTGCCTGAGTACAGTGTTATCTCCTACTAACAGACTGCTTCCATTCCTATAGGTACAAACAAAGCCATGAGACAGTAGAAATGATTTTTTTCCTACTCAACTGCCCCTGCCACTCGCTGCCTGCTGTTTCAGCTGTGCACTTGCTCAGACCACAGACAAAAACCATGATTAAAGCAAAGGATTTGCACAAACTTTCATCCAGATCACACTTTAGCACTAATCTCATTTTTTATGTTTGCTTGCGTGCAGCGCAAGAAACATATTGTGGCAGCTTGGTGCCAAAGCAGGTTCTGGAGGTATGGCACTGTTGAGGCCAATAACTGCACAGCATTTCGGGGTGTCCACCAATAATGAGGGACACAGTCAGTGGCACTAGTTAGAAACGTTCCCACCAACTTGTAAAAAGTCAGCTGCTGCAATAAGAGGCCACCTTGTCATTGCAGCGTCTGCCATTCGCTGCAATGAGGGAGTGACCTGTCATTGCAGGGCAGGATGTTCACACATTGGTATTGTTTGTGAACATGGCTGCCCAATCCCCCTGGCAGCATGTGCCCCCCAACACATTTGTTTGCCGATGGGGGCCCCAATCCCAGTTGGCAGCAGTGGCCCAGATGTATGTTGCTGATGGGGGATCCCACTCCCTGCAGGCAGTATGTAATCCCCCCCGCTTTTCTTGTCTGCTGTCGGGGTGCCCAACCCCCATTGGTATAACATACCCCCCCCTTGTTGTGTGCCTGATGGGGTGCCCAATCCTCCATCGGCTACAGCCCCTCTCAAAAAGACTCAGTTGGCATGCTGGAAGCCCACCCCAGAGTGCCACATTGCCCTGTAAATAAAAAAAGTCCCGTGATGTCTTTTTTTTTTTTATTTGTAACGAAGGAAATGGTCCCCTGGCACTCTCCCTGGCCACCCTCCCACAACCCGCACCCACCCACTGCGCACCCTGCTTCCCCACACCCCCCCTCACTCCATACTTACCTCCGGAGTCCAGCGTGACGATCTTCAGTGGACCGGGAACATGTTTGCATTTTTCAAAGCTGACCACAAACTGAGGAAATGCCGGTTAGCTGTGTAATGGAATAAATAGGGTTTTTTTCAAGTTTGTTGCATATCTCACGCATTTTTTGGAATTTTGCCACCAAATTTTCAACATGGATTTTTGGGACCCCTCCTCATGAATTCTATCACTGTCTTGGCGTTAATCGGCCCCGAAAGGTGATTTTGCGATTACTGCGCGGAATCACCTTTCAGGACCGATTAATGGAACGACAGTGTCAGTGTTCATGAGGTGGGCTCTCAAAAAGCCTATATTGCAAATTTGGTGGGAAAAATCCCCAAAATTACTGTTTTACAAGCATGCGTTGTTCAGTTGCTACGCACGCTCGTAACTTTGCGAATTTGCAATATTTTCACCCCAGATTTTCAACACTGGCATTTTTTCAGACCTCCTTGTGAACAGTACAACTGTCATTTTTCAGACCCTGGATGAAATGTGTTTTTGCATTTGCAGCATGGAATAGCGCGGTCGGTGTGGAAATCAGTGTTCCACACAGATTAAGAAACTGACAGTGGCACTATTCATGAGCAGAGGTCCTAAAATGTCTATGTTGAAAATTTGTTGACGATACTCCATAAAATGACTGTGTTACAAGCATGCGTTGTGCTGTTCCTACGCACACTCGTAAGTTCGCGAATTTTCAATATTTTCAGCCCAGATTTTCAACATTGTCATTTTACCACACCTCCTTATAAGCAGTACAACTGCCATTTTTCACATTTTTCCCAAAATGTGTTTCTGCGCATGTAGTGCACAATGGCGCAGTTGGTGTGCGAAATCAATGTTCAGGACAGATTAAGAAAATCACAGTGACACTGGTCATGAGCAGAAATTTTAAAATGGCTGTGTTAAACATTTGGTGAAAAAATTCCCCAAAGTGACTGTTTTATGAACATGCATTGTGCTGTTCCTAAGCACACTCATATGTTCATGAATTTTCACTATTTTCACTCCAAATTTTCAGCATTGCCATTTTACCACACCTCCTTATGAGCAGTACAGCTGTCATTTTTCACATCTCACCCAAAATGTGTTTCCATGCATGAAGCGCACAATGGCACAGTCGGTATGCGAAATCAATGTTCGGGACAGATTAAGAAAATCACAGTGACACTGTTCATGAGCAGAGGTGTTACAATGGCTATGTTAAAAATTTGGTGAAAAAAGTCCAAAAAAAAACTTTTACAAGTGACCATTGCGCAGTTTCCACACACCCTCGAAAGTTCATGGATTTCTAATATTTTCAGTCCAGATTTTCACCACTGGCATTTTTCCACACTTCCTTATGAACAGTACTGCTGTAATTTTTCACACTGTGGCCAAAATGTGTTTTTGCACTTCCAGCGCAGAAATGCATGTTTGCTGTGGGAAATCACTGTTCAGGGCAGATTAAGAAAATCACAGTGACACTGTTCATGAGTGGAGGTTCCAAAGTGCCTGTGTTGACAATCTGCTGTAAAACATCCCCAAACTAATTGCATTATGGGTGAGCGTTGCCCAGTTTCTACACATGCTCATGACTTCACCAGTTTTTTTAATATTTTCACTGCGGATTTTCAACATTGCCATTTTTTCCACCTCCCCATGAACAGTACAGCTGTCATTTTTCACATCCTGTTTGAAATGTGTTTTCGCACCTGTGGTGCCAAATGGCATAGTCACTGTGCAAAATCAGCTTCCAGCTAACGAACTGATATTGCCACTGTTCATAAGGTGGGGGTCACAAAAAACCCATGTTGAAAATTTGGGGTGAAAATGCCAACCAACGCCTGAGACGTTAGGGTTTCTGACCATAATGACCCACCCTGTAGAGATTGACAGGCATCAGGAGTGTGACTTGGGATTCTCACTGGTAATGCTTATACCGTTCCACACCCTGCAGCCAGTGAGAGGCATCAAGGTGTGCCTTGGACTCTTCAGCCCCAAAGTTCACCCCATTCTCCTATACAGCACCCATCTCACAGTATTTCCTGATGGAATGGGGTGAGCATAAGGGCCAAAGACCCCAAGGCACACTGTGATACTTGTTGGTGTCTGCAGGGTAGGGTGTGGTGAAATGGCGTGGCCATTATGCCTGATGACACAAAGGTGCACCCCAATGCCTGTCAGTTTCTGCAGTGTGGTGGCGGGGCTGGCTTCAGTTCAATACTTCACTGCCATTCCTATTATGCAGCTCTCTAACTCCTACACTACCAATGCCAATGCCAGCAAGCAAACATTTGGCATTGACAAATGCTTGTTTTTAATTTTTTCCATACTACCTCAATCCTGCTTACTGATTGCACAATCAGTTACATCATAGCCACTCAATCATGTAATAGCCTGCTATATAAACAATCGAAAGTACAGGTACAAATAAAGAAAAACAAAAAAAACACACAGTTCTTTTTGGAAATTATGTTTCCAGTACAACTAATAACTAGATATTTATGTGAGTGTGTTATCTATTCTTGCATATTTATACATACAGTAAATATATTGACCTTCTAGTAGCACCTAATAGGTGGATGAACCATTTAACCTGTTTTCTGCAGTATTTGAATATTTTTTATATATTTATGAAACATATACATTTACTTTTTTTATTTCAGTAAATTACCATTTTATATAAGCAACACTGCACTCCAGTAGTGTTGGTTGTACTAGCTCACCCTACCATCAGGGGCTGAAAGCAATCGGCTTCACCTCATGCCTTACTGTGCTCCTGACTGTGGGGTAAACCTCGTACAACCAACACTCCATAATGCCTTATTTCTTTATTATTAAGTATATTAAAGACACATAAAGAACCAGGACAGCAGCCTTTTTGAGGGGTTGGTGTTATCATGAAAAATTGCACAGACTGGAGTAGTTCTTATCCACTAAGAATGCAGTAAATCTCCTACCCATTTGATAATGTGTGTTAATACATTCTCTTGCATCACTCATAGCTATAGGAGGGAGTTCATGCAGGCTCTTCTTTTTTGGTTTAGTTTCAAGAAATTAAAAGTGTACAGTAGAGCCACCCAGGATGCAACACATGCAGAATACTGCTGAAGAGTTACTACAGGAAACAAGTAAATTTTAATGGCAGTTAATCCTTTTGTCATGCAGGATTCCATGAGACTGCATTGCATTCTGGCAGACTCCACTGAAATTTGAATAGATCACTTCAGTTTTGTGGTTTTGGTGTATGCTTGAGTAACAGCACTCTCACTGTGAGACTCTTTTCACTGATACTGTGTAATGGATTCAGTTGTCCTTTAGAGAAAGGATAAAAAATGGTACATTCCAGGAAGATACTGTAGTATCATACAGCTGATTATCTTTTTCCAGTTAGGGTCTTTTTCATGTTAATGGCTTTCCTAGTCTAGACATTTTTAGGGCTGAAGTGGGTGGAGCCCTGCAGACCTCTTGCTATGAGTTGCGTCACAGTCACCTCCATGACCGTGAAGTCCTCTGCTCATGTTGTTTCTATTGACATAGCACTGCACTCATTTTTACAGTGCTGGCAGTCACAGCAGAACACGGCACACTCCGCTATGTCCAAGATGGCTGCTGCACTCTATGACTCATGTGCCAGTGATCACACATGCGCAGTAGAATGTGGTGACTATCTTGGTCACAGCAGAGTGTGCCATGTTCCATGTTCCAACATAACCACCTATTTCATTTTTTTAATTTTTTATTATAAAAATCCCCCAACCCTTCATCTGAGCACCCACCCACCCAACCCCTCCAGAAACATAGAATGACACTGGGGTGCACTATCCCCAGTGTTGCAACTCGTGTTCTCCATGATGCCAATCTTTTTTTTATTTTAAATATTTTTCTCCTCCTACCCGACTCTCCCTTTCGGCACCCACCACCTCACCCCACCCCAGAAACATAACAGTGACATGGGGTGCCCAATCCCCCAGTGCTGTAATTGGCTTTCCTCTGTCCTGTTTTTTTTATCATCACCTGTAACAAGAAAATTGTCCATCAATGTCTTTTGCACAGTTTTTGACCCATCACCTGATCCTCAAACTCAGCACCCACTACACCCCCCCAAGCCTTTACTTACTCATTGGGGGTCCAACACCATAATCCTCTCTGGACCACAGACACATCTTCACTCTTCAAAGCCAGACTGCGAACTGAAGAAACAAGTATGCCATTCAATATATTTCAATCAGGTTTTGAACTTAGAGGTATAACTTGCCCATTTTTGCATATTTTTGGCTCACATTTTCAACATGCCTTCTTTCAGACCCCACCCCATGAACGATGGCACTGTTGTTAGGCAAATCTCTCCCAAAGGATGATTTTGTGGTCCCTGTGCAAAATCACCTTTTGGGCAGGAGTTGAAAATATTCTCTGCCTGTGTTCATAAGGTGGGGTCATAAGAAGGCTATCTTGAAAATTTGGTATACAAATATTAAAAAACAACAAAGTTATGAGCCTACATTGAATTTTGCAAATGCAGCCTTGTAACTTTGGTAATTTTCAATATTTTTACCCCAGTTTAACAACATAGTCATATCTTTCCAGCACCTCATGAATTTGACAGTGGTCATTTTTCAAATCCTGGCCAAAATGTTTTTTTTTTTACATCCCAAAAGGTGATTTCACAGTCCCTGCATGAAATCACCTTTCTGGCAAGAGTTGAAAATTTTCTCTACCCTTGTTCATGAGGTGGGGTCATTAGAAGGCTATGTTGGAAATTTGGTGAAAAAATATTAAAACACAACAAAACTGTAAGCCTACATTGAATTTTGCGAATGCAGGCTTATACATTTGGTAATATTCAATATTTTTACCCCAAATTTTCAACATAGCCATTTCTTTACAGCACCTCATAAATGTGATAGCTGTCATTTTTCAACTCCTGCCCAAGATATGTTTTTGTTTCCTGAAAGTTGATTTCACAGTCCCTGCGCAAAATCACCTTTAAGCCAGGAGCTGAACATTTTCTCTGCCCATCTTCATGAGGCAGGGTCATAACAAGGCTATGTTGAACATTTGGTGTAAAATATTGCAAAACAAATTTATGAGACTACATTACCTTTTGTAAATGCAGGCTTGTAACTTTGGTAATTTGCAACATTTTTACTACAGATATCTCAGCTGCAGCCCCATCGGTTCTGGTCAGAGTTTGTTGGTGTTTGGGATCATTTTAGGAATACACCAATGTAAAGCGGAACTTTCTTCAGCCATTGCAGATTATAGGGGAGGTCATTTGGTACCATACCCTCCTGCATAAAGCAAAACCAGTCTAAATTATGTTGTGGAGTTTTGTATATATTTATTTATTTAATTTTGGTAACCGGGTAGGCCCACTGAGACCAGTAATAGTCCCCTTTTTCAGGGGCGACTCGGGATTAATTACACATAGTACAACAGGATGTAACATTTACATTAGAATGATTAGATCCATCAACATACAGTTATTTACATTTCATGAGAGGTGGTAATCATTTTATGAACAAACTACATAGAGCAACTATTGTTAGTTCTCTTATAAAGATTAGGTAAGGTCAACTATCACATACAAAAATCATGCAAACAAGAGGATCATAGCTGAAATGCGACTATTACAAGTGCATTGGTTTAATTCCAGCAAGTGTGTTTTTAGTCCCTTTTTGAAGCCCCCTAGTGATTCACATTCTTGGAGTTTTGACGGAAGCATGTTCCAAATGGGAGGAATGAGGGACAAGAAGCCCCTGGACCCTTGGGAGGACTGTGTCTAGGGAACCATGAGGAGCTGTCTGCTTGATGACCTTAATATCCTGCTATTCATTTTAGATTTTAGTAACTCTGCCAGACTAGGGGGAGCAGTAGTCAGCTTGAGTTTGTAGGCTAGACATAATGATGGATATTGTAGTCAACCTTCCAAGGTGCGCCAATTTAGAGCTTGCAGGACATGACAGTGGTGTTCTCTTTGGGGTGCCCCTACAGCAAATCTGCCAATCCTATTGTACAGGGTCCTTAGTTTATTCAACTCAGTGTTTTTAACACAGAGGAGCATGGGGGAGCCATAGAGTAGTTTGGGTAGCAGGGTACCAAGGGCAATCTTGTCATGAGACCCCAGGGTAAGGTAGGGACTGAATCGGTACAGGAGACCAATCTTTTGGTTCAGTGTTTTAGACAGCTGATGAATATGGGTCTTGAAGGTGAATTCTTGGTCTATGGTGAGACCTAGGTGTGTTAGTGAATCTGCTATCTCCAACCTTGCCCCAGACAATAGAGAGGTTTAGTGTATTTGATCTGTTAGGTCCAAGGCTTTTGGGCCCGAACAGCATCCCTTTGTTTTTTTTGCTATTCAGTACAAGTTTATTTATGGACAGCCATTCCTCCAGGTTCCGTAAGTCTTTGGATACAATTCTGTTTGGTTCATCAGGATCCTCAGTTGACCTGTAGATAACTATATCATCTGCATAGAGGATGACCTTTGCATCTATGCAGAAGGTCGGCAGTTTGTTAATAAATAGGGAGAACAGCAGTGGTTTCCAGATAGATCCCTGAGGGACACCATCTCTTATTCCGATCTTGTCAGATATGGTACTCTGCCATCTAACTAATTGGGACCTATCCAGGAGATAATCATTAAACCGTTGCACTGCCAGAGAGTCAAGACCAATCTGGAACCCACTTATAGTGGACACACTTATAGCAGACACTCACATATAACGGATAGATCAACCTTGCCAAAAGCTATGTGTGTAATTTTAAAAATCCCATTTATACCATACTATGCAACTCCTGTACAGTGGACACTGTGAACTCCTCTGTACCTCTGTCACATGCTGCAAATTGCTTATTAATTTTTCACCTGTTTATTTAGCTGGTTTGTCTGGCACTATAAAAACATCACTCACTTCACTTGATGCATGCTACCTGACATCTTACTCCAGGGGATTACTCCTATACCCTCCTGATCCCCCAGTAAGCACATGTTCTGTACAAATTCTTACCAATCACAGTTATTGTTCAGTCAACTGATCCCCAGTTGGCACAGGTACTGTACAGCAAAATCTTTCCAATCTTGTTTACTGTTCAGTTCTCAATCAGCTGCAAATGGCTGTTCACCATTCCCTTGGTTGACAGAGGAGCGGGCATTTTCTGATTTTGATGCCTGTGTGTGAACTATAGAGGAGGAGATTCATATTTTAAGACTTTAGGATATAGCGGACACCCCTTATAATGGCCAAAATCTGTTTTCACAAACATGTCCATAATGAGAGGGTTCTACTGTATTTCCCATGATGACCTGCATTATTGGTTATGTGAAACTGTGTATTTATTTTTCATTTGTTTTTTTGTATCAGATACCATCAGTGTTTTCATTTTCTGCTGCTTCTGAGTGTCTGTCTCTCTATTGCCATGGAAACAGAAAATCAAAATGGCATCTCAAGTGTAATTCTGCGAAGCTTATTTCTTTCTCTTACAGTATTTGTGTAACTTAATTAAGAATCACCATAAACTATGTACATATGTGAACATCACCTTGTAATACAATGAAATGAAATTAATTTAGTGTTACTGTGACTTGAAAAGCAAAGATATGTTCAGCAACAATAATACCATTCTTAGTAGCAGCAGCTACCTTGACTTGCTTTTTCTATTGTCATATAAATGTAACATACAGTAAAACAAGTGACACTGATATTCTAAGTGCTGCATTTAGAATGGACATGTCTCTTTCTTCCAGTCATCTGGCATTATCTTCCATGGCAGCAGCTACAGCACATCATGCTTTCCAACTGTTTCATCATCTGCAAAAATGTATTTTTTATTTATTTCCAAAGTTTCACCAGGAAAGGCACACTGAGCAGATAACAGCTCATTTTCAGATATGTCCTGGTGGTGAGGGGTGTGGGAGATAGTTAAAGAGGAGAAAAATCAATAGCATTGCCAACATTACAAAAATAACAATCATATACAGCAGTACAGTATACTAAAGAAGCATAATCATAAATATTGTAAGACAAATCAGTACAGCAGTGTGTAAAATGTAATTGAGGAGGACAGTTTTTCATGTAGGAGTCATGCTACATATTAGTATCATGGGACAGCTTAATGGTTCTTCACAGTGTTCACTGATGGTGTGGTAGTGGCTAAGTATTTTATGTCCATGGGGAGAAATAGAGATTGTTATGTACTGGATTGCCATCTGCTTTCATAAAAAAAATATCAAATCTTTAATGGCTGTGATGTACCTCACATTCATAAATAAGTTTTTTTTTTCCAAATTGGAATAGTGTTAGTGAGCCATGTTTTACATTTTTATTGCTTACAGGGTGTCATAGTTTTCAAATGATTGATTCCATGTTTCAGGTCTTTTGCTTGTCATTTTATGTTTGTATATCATAAGCCTATTTTCTGCTTCCACAACAGCTTTTACCATGTACTGTGTGAAACATGTTTGAAAACAGTTTCTCCAATGCTCCTTCTTGGCTATCAATTTTAAAATAAAATAAATTTAAAAAATGGAGAACAGCACTAAGCCTATATGTAATTTTTTCTTGCAGAAGTTGTTCTTACAATGCCTGATTTTCTTATGCGCATAGATATGTCCGTAAGAATGATAGAGATGAAACCAGCACTGTAAAAACAACTTCTGCAACTTATGGGCTCAAAGCTGTCCTCCTCAACTACATTTTACATACCTTTTCTTTAATTTTTATTGCTTACAGTCCATCATAGATTTCATATGATTGTTTCCATGCAGTAAACATATAGGGTGGATCAGGAGGGTCTCTTTAAGCTAAGTGGCAGCCAAAGCATTAGGGGACACAGTCTTAAGCTGGTGGTGGGGAGGTTTATGAGGGAGGATAGGAAGCACTTCTTCATGGAGAGGATGTGGCCATTTGGAATGCACTGCTGGAAGAGGTGGTCTCACTGAAGATGGTGGGCAGCTTCAAGAGAGGCTTGGATAGATGTAAAGGGAAACTAAGAGAGAGATGGGAGGAGCAGATGGAAAGGAAGGGAGGACTTGGGGACAGGGGCAGGGTCAGCAGCTTAAAGCTATGGACCCTGTAATATAAACAGACTAGCTAGATCAATTGGTCTTATTCTGCTAGCTCCTTCACATGTTTGTAATGTATTCAGGATCCCATGGATTAATTAAGCAGAGTTGAGCCCAGGCATCAGAAACTGCATAAAACAGACCCAGATCCAGATCTGGTATCAAATATACCAATTAACCTCAGTACTGACTTTAAGAACCTGCTTTCCTCAATTTAAGCATGTGTGATTCAGCTTCCATGTTCATTTAATCTTCAGAGCTTGGTACAAATCACACCAGAAGCCACTTGCTCACTATGTAATCTTGACAAAATCACCTAAACCCATAGTGTTTTAGCCCATCCAACTATAAAAATGGGTAACACAGTACAAGAGTGACACTGTATCTTTGTCTGCTGGCCTGCCCTGGCTAAAAACAGTAAAATAAATAAATAAGATGAGCAAGCATTGAATGAATGAACTCTGTTGGATTATGTTTGCACACTCAGTTGTAAATTTGTCATATGCTTAATCATCAAAGATTACTCTGTCATCACTCACTGTGATGGCTGCATAAGCAGTTGTTAAAAACTCTGTAAGAATGATTAAGGTTGGTAAATTGCACATAGAAAGTCTTCTTATGATTGATAAATGCACATAGAACATCTCCTTTTAAAAATACAGTCAACAAGCTTGATTCACAGTGGAGAGAGCCTGCCACAAGCACCAGGTGTGCTGAACACACAGCCTATGGGGCTTGCAGCAATCCCTGTCTGGCTATTGGGATTCTTGATCCTGTGCACCACAAGTCACATGTTAGACCAGCTTTTACTGATCTAACTCTTCAGATAATTTTACAGGGTTTACGCCAATTATTTGGCGCAAGCTACCATAAAGGGGGTACAGTGTCGTAAATGCACATGACCTATGTGAATTGGGTGCACAGTGCAGCATAGGGCTTGATGCAGGGTTTGTGAAAGTCCTGCATCAACCTTTTTTTTTATAGTTAATAAGTTTTGTATTGATTTGACTTTAACAAGCATTACATGGAATAAAGCTGTCGGATACATAACAATTATAATACAGACCTGTTTCATACATCTGTATGAATACAGTTAGAGGGACAGGCTTACAATAACTTGAGGAGCAGAGCCTAAACAAGTGGGCAGCAAATGAACTGTATTATTCCCTGGATGGACGAACAACACCTGTCCAGCCAGGAAGTAACCTATGGGAGTAATACCCGCTGGTGCTCATGTCTTGTAAATACCATATAAATTGGCTTGCCTAAACTATTCTTGATGATACCTGCATTGCTGGCACAACCGTAGAGTTCTAAGATGATCCAGGGTTGCTTCCCTCCAGTCAGGAACTTCAAAATACAAGAGAACCCACCCAAAGTAAACCTATCTAGAGATCGCCGGTCAATAAAATAGCAATCCCTCATAATATTCCAAGTTATTATTGGTACAGGGGGCCACAGAACCACAAAAAGTGCCTCTTCCACCCCAGCTCCAGTCTCAAACATGAGAGGAGGGTTTGCAAAAGTGAAGTGGAGCTTTTTCAGCCTATTCCCGCCCTAGGTTTCAAGTACATTATAAAGGGTTTCCACATGTTGATATATTTAGGGAGGATATCAGCTACAGTGTGTGACATTCTGGGCCAGATGGCCACCTGAACCAAGGAGCTAAGTACCTCCTCCACTGATGGGATTACCTGTGTCCGCCATTTCCACAAGAAGAGTAATTTTACCTGCCTGCTTAGGGTCAGGAGCAATTTTATCTCTGAGAGGCTTAAGTGGGGTCTGAGGACTGGAATCCTAGTATCAGCAGCTGGGGGGACATAGGAATGGGTTTCTGAACAATACTGGACCCCGTCTCGCCAGCTGCCTGCCATAAGGGCTGGATCCTCCTACAGTGCCATAATATATGGATTAGGTTGCCAGGGAGCTCCTGACATCTCCAGCAGAGGTCAGATTGGATCAGATTAGCCTTGGCAAGTACCACAGTGGTCCTTGAGCATGAATGCAGAATCTTATTCTGTATTAGCTGGCTTCTAGTATCAGGGTATGCCTAATGTGCAAGCCTGAGACACACCTTCCAGTCCAGATCTGTGATGTGGGCCTGCAGTGTCTGCTCCCATTTATGATTAGACCCCTCTGCTTTATACAGAATGGTGTTCCTAAGGGCAGCGTATATTTGGCTAGACTGGCCTCTTTCTAGGGCCAGCCAAGATTCTGCCTGAGAGACTCACTGCCTGTGGTGTTGCTTGTGAGTGCATTCAGAGATCGCCCTCCTTATTTGGAGAAAGTGCCAGAAATCTCTGGATGGGATTCCATATGTTCTCCTCAGCCCTTCAAATGAATTGAGGGTATCTGTGCCAGGGATATACATATCCCTGTGCTTTGAGAGCCCACCTAGTTCCCATGAGGGCCAGGAAATTGATTGCTTATTGATAGTGATCTCACTATTGCCACATAGTGGAGTGAGTCTTAGGGGAGAAGGTAGGGTACCCAACTTCTTATGCACTTTGGACCAGTACTCCCCAGAGGGGCCTATCATAGGGTGAGCGTGAATGCCCTTGGGGGGGGTGATTAAACAACAACAGAGATAAATGTGCCTGCTCACAGACCTCTCTCTCCATACCCAGCCACTGAAGGGAGTTTTGCTATGGGAAGCTGAACCATTTTAGCGTCTGAGCCATCTGAAAAGTCCATTTATACCCCTCGAGCCATGGAAGACCCCAGCCTCCATCTGTCCAATGTGATCTCAGCTTATTTCTGCTATACCTAGGCTTCTTGCCCTCCCATGTGAAGGAACCCAGCAGGGAGTCCAGCTTAATAAACCAGTATTGAGGGATTTTAAAAGGAATGTGAGAAAGGAGGTACATAATTTTAGGTGCTGTGACCATTTTAATTGCCGAAATATTACCTACGAGTGTGAGTCGGAGAGGCTTCCATCTATCCAGCTCCGTACGATGGAGTCCAAAGGTGGCTTCATATTCATTTCCCAGAGTTTATGCAAATTAGGAGTGATATTGATGCTCAAGTATGTGAGTCCATCCGGAGCCCAATGGAGACCATGCTGGGTAAGCATATGGGAGGTACAATTAGAGTTCAAAGGGAGGACCTCCATCTTGGACTGATTAATCTTGAGCCCTGAGAATGTATTAAATTCTCACAGGGTGCTCAATAACAGAGGGAGGAAGGGAGGTGTCAATATCTGCGATTGGAAGCAACAGGTCATCAACATACATGAGAGTAGGGTATTCCGTTTCTCCCACTCATATCCCGGAGATTAATGGATTCTGTCTTATAGCTGCAGCCAGGGGTTCCACTGCCAGGACAAAGAGTAGAGGAGAGAGAGAGGGCATCCCTGATGTGTGTTCTTACCCAGTTTAAAGAGGGGAGATAGCATCGAGTTGGTGAGTACCCTAGCTGCGGGAGATGAGTATATGGGCCCTTATCCAGGCCCGGAAGCCCACCTCCAACTCCATGGTGTCGAGCACTTGTTGGACATAGTCCCACTCCAGGGAGTCAAAAGCCTTTCCAAAATCTATTGCTATTGCTGCAGAAGGGGATGGCAATGTTTTAGCCTTATGAATCAAGTTTATGAGTGATCTAATATGGTCCGCACTAAATCATCCCTTAACGAAGCCTACCTGGGATGGGTGGATCAAACTGGGGAGGAGCGGATTTAGTCTGTTAGCTAAAAATGTGGCTAGCACCTTACTGTTTGCATTCAAAAGGGATATGGGCAGGTAGCTGGATGCTTTTAGAGGGTCTTTACCCTTTTTAGGCAGGATAGTGATGGTCACCTCCCTGAGGGAGGGGGGAGGGCACCTTCTTGAAGTGCTTCCGTGAACACTTGTTGTAGTATCGGGGAGATTGTGGCCTGCAAAAGCTGCCATATTTCAATGGAGAACCCATCCACTCCAGGAGCCTTTCCCTTTTTAAGAGATAATATAGTCTCTGCCACCTTCTGAGGTGAGATCGGGGCATCTAAGGCCAAGGCCTGATCCTCAGAGATTTTAGGAAAGTGTAAGGATTCTAGAAATGGGAGGAGAGCCTTGGGGTCAGATGCTGTGGATGATTTATATAGCGTGGAATAGAAGTCCATCATTATGCTATTGATTCCTTCTGTCGAGGTGTGGGTCTTACCCCCTTCATCCACTAAGGTAGCGATGTGCCTTTTGGCTTGCTGCTTTTTGAGGTAGTAGGCAAGGATCTTACCCCCTTCTCTCCCTCTTACCAATATTTGTGTTTTAGCCTAATAATAGAAATCTCTGCTTTCCTAGATAAAAGTTTATTCACTTGCATCTTCAGGGATGTCTCTCGGTGTCCTGCCTCTGTCCTGAGGAAAGGGACACGGAGGACCTTAAAGGTAGCTTTTGCTTCTTGGAGCTGTTTTTCAAGCCCCTTAAGGTGCTGTTCCCTCCTCTTGCAGTGCCTGCTCACAAATCTCATTATCGCCCACCTCAGGGTAACTTTAAATGCTTCCCAGGTATTGCCTGCTGAAGTATCTGCTATGTGGTTATTCTGAAAAAATTCAGAGGCTTCCCTTTGAAGCCAGGGGGGAAAAGTCTGGATCATGAAGCAGCAATGAATCCAGCCTCCAAGATGGAGAGGTGGGGGGCCCCCGGTGAAGGAGAGACACACAGGGGCATGGTCTGATATGACCAATAGATGAATAAAGGTGTCAATGGTGTTCCTGGTGACTGCTGGAGAGGTGAGCCAGAGATCTATCTGACTACGGGAACTGTGCACTGGGGAATGGAAGGTGTAGTCCCATTGGGAGGGGTGAAATACCTTCCAGATATCTGTAAGGCCCATATCTTGTTGTAGCTGGCTCAATGTCAGTGAATCCCTGGAGTGGGGCTCTGTGTTAGAGGGGGATCTATCAAGTACCGGGTCCAGTGTGAGATTAAAATCCCCCCCCCAATATTATAGTGGTATTACCGGGGCCAAGGAGCCCAGTGCTTGGGCCAGCTCATGGGAGAAGGAAGGTGAGTCTTCATTCGGGGCATACATGTTACCCAGAAGTAAAGGTCCCTCCTCTGTGTCCATAAGTACAGCCACCCATCTGCCCCCAGGGTCACTCATGTTATGCACCAGTGTCCAGTGAAGCTGCTTGTGAAGCAGTATAGCTACCCCTCTCTTTCTGGAAGGGGCCGAGGCATGTATGACTTGACCCACCCAATCCCGTTTTAGTCTATCATGGTCCCTTCTTTTGAGTTTGGTCTCATGACCTTCACTCCCAGCCTTTTAAGGTGCCACAAAACTTGTTTCCTTTTGCTGGGGGTATTAAGCCCCCTGACGCTCCACGTCAAACATGTTATATCACCTATTGGCGAGAGGGAGCAAGTATCTTTCCAGGAAATGTATCATAGTAAACTAGCAGGCTGGGAGCAAGGTCAGTCCACCCAGGAGAGACAAGTCCCTGTAATTCAGCGCCAGGTATGGAGAGAGTGAATAAGCCAGGCATTCCCTGACAGAAGCAACTGACCTCAATGTAACATCCAGCAGCAACTCTGTGTGTGTCTCTTGCATTGAAAACAAACAATAAGATATACATATAAACCAACTATATACAGGGTGCACAACCTTCAGTGTGTATTGGGGAAATAGAGGCTTCCCATCGGCCGCAGAGCCCTGCTTTTCCTAGGGTGCTATCCTGCTGTGCTGAACCTCTGTGTGTGTTAGGGGGAGTTTGGGGGAGGAAAACTCCCCAACAGGGTACCACCATCAGCTTGATTACAGTATTAATCCAGTGAGCTCCTTGTAGCCACAGAGGGGTGTTGATACTGCACTAGTCATTTTTACATGAGTATTGAGGTACTAATGGTAGGGCTATGCATCAGTGATGATGGAGTGGAAGGATGGGGGAGAGGGGTCACGGTAGAAGCCTCCTCTAGTATAATTGTGCCTGAAATGTCCTCTGAGGGTAACCAGCAATGCTCTCATTACAGGGGACTATTATGAAAAGAGTAAGTGGGGGGGATTAGTCCATTATACCGGGGAACATATGTGATCTGGTCCCTCTGGGGGGGACCCTCTGCCTCAGGGATCAGGTACTTCAGCCCTGATTCAGGAATACAGGTCACGGATCAACCAGCCCCCAAGCAAAAACCGGGTCGGGAACCCAGCTGCCCACCCTGGAGGGGTCTGAGCCTTCCATGTAAAAAGAAACAGCAGACCAATAGTGAACTTATTAGGCCTAAACATTAATACCCAACAGACTGAACAATAACACCAATTGGAACAGTACATTTGAGATAACCCTACACCAAGATGCTCTCATCCCTCACCCCTCCCCACCAGTGAGAGGGACTGATCCCTTCAGAATATCCGCCAGAGCTTGTGGAGGTGATTGATACTCCTCCATGCCATCAAGTTAAATGAGGGCTTCCTACTAGCCCTTGCGAGTCAGAGCATGTTTGTTGCCCCCTTGGAATCCTTCCCGGTATGGGAACAGGCATTTCAGTTGCAAGGTAGCGGCACAGATCGAGGGCTAGGCCCAGGGTGGGGAGTCCCAGCAGTCACCAAACTTGAGCTACGTGGATATGGCAAAGGAACAGCAGCTGGAGTGTCTCTCCACGGTTGCCGAGAAAGCTACCCCTGCCTTAACCCGGACATGGTTTTCCGCAAGGTTTAACAAAAGAACCAAGAATTAAACAAAAGCACTACTTATCTGACCATGCTGCTGAAGTCTCACCATTCTTTAGTTTGGGAGTTTGAATCTGCTCCGGTAAGTCCACGAAGAAGGCTGGATCACTGACAACGGGAGAGGCCTCCCAGGAGACCTTTTGTGGGTGCTGTACTCTGTTAGTCATGGCTCCATCCTGCGACTGGTAAGGGTAAATTGAAAGGGTCTGGTGACTTGATTTCAGCGGAGAAGGCCTGCCAAACACGGGAGCGTCGATGGTGTCTGGCCATAGATCCGGAGATCTAGGTCACAGGGATTCATACCTGTTGGCAGTGTGGAAACCCTATAGGGAGTCAGGATTTGTTGTGTCCATGTGTATGGCTCCTGATATGTCTGCCTGCTCTCGCTCCGAGGGGTGTTCTCTGCATCCATGCTTTTTAGAAGAGTGCCTCTTTTGGTTCGCCCTCTGGGGGAGCTCCCAAGCTGGTCCTTAATATCCTACCAGACCCCGGACCGGTTAACCTGAGAGGAGAATGACGGTCCAGCCCTTCTGCGCTAATTTTTGCTGGTAGAGGCTTCGGAGTATTTACTTCGGATTCCCACGGCCAGTTTGAAATTCTGTGAGGGAGTCAGGAGAGTCAAAAAAACACTGAAGCCCATTGTGGACTACCCGCATTGTGGCCAGGTATCGCAAGGAGAACGGCAGCCCAAGTTTGTGCATTGTGTGCCTTGCCTCAGTGTACTCTGCCTCTATCAGACAGCTCTTTAGAAAAGTCCTAAAAAATAAGGATTTTGTTTACTCTCCATGTTACCTGCTGCATTTCCCGGGCTCTGGCCAGGACCTTCTCTTTTTCTCTGTAATCTATAAATCCATAAATAATAGGCCGTGGCCTGTCCTGGGCCTTGTTCATGGGGGCCAGTGTGCGGTGTACATGTTCCACCTGAAAGGGTCTTGATGGATCATGCTGCAACATTTCTGATATTGCTAATTGCAGAAACCCTTCAGTGTCTTTCCCCTCCATGAGCTCAGTGAATCCCAAGAATCTAAGGTTATTGTGCTGACCTCAGTATTCGAGGTCATCTGTCTTGCTGTGCATCATTTGTATAGTGTACTGTTGCTCCCTTAGTGTTGCCGATAGGTCTTGTATCTGACTCTCCATCGCTGAGACCATCTGCTCAGTATGTAGCATCCTAGCCTCCAGGTTTTGGACTATCTGGGTATTGCAGTTTGTCGCCAAGGTGACCTGCGACATCTGTGCCATGAGTTGGCCAAACATCTTTTCCACTGAGGGCTGTTCCCAGGATTGTGATACGTGCAGTTCAGGCCTGCCCTTCAAGATAGGCCGCTCCACTGAAAGAGATTTTTTTCCACTACAATTAAAGCTTCTGCAATAATAAAGGGTTTTTCAGACTCCTTGTACAGTACTCCCGTAACTTCTGTAGTTTGAATTGGTAGAACTTGGTCAGAAAAGAAAGGATTATAACACATATATCCCTCTGGGTTGTAGAGCTGTAATCTAAGCTGCCATCCTGTTTAGCACCCCCTAGTGGCCAGTCTCCAATCTGCCTCAACCTTTGAGAATAGGGCCCTACACATTTAAAAAACATAAAAAATAGGACCCCGTCCTCAGATCGTTTTAATGCCAGCATGGTAATAAACTGTATCCTGCTGTTTTTCTGGCATTCTTATAATCTACTGGAAATCTGCTAACCCAACAATAATGAGCCTATGGACACCCTGCTGGTAATCATCAAATAATTCTCAGTCATCACCCATTGTGCTGGCTACAAGAACAGCTGTGAACTCTCTAAGTACAGTTAATTTTGATAAATACACATAGAAAGTTTCCTTTTAAAAAATACAGTCTACATAGTTTAACAAAAGTATACCATAAAAAACAGGACCCTATCCCCAAATCATTTTAATGGCAGTATGGTGGTGAACTGCATCCTGCTGTTTTTCTAACATTCTGATAATCCACTGAAAATCTGTTAACCAAACAATACTGAGCCTATGGACAACCTGTGGGCAATTAAAAAAATTATTCTTCCTTACAGGAAGGTTCCAAGAAATACACACACACACACACACACACACACACATATTCTATACTGTGTGTGTGTGTGTGTGTGTGTGTGTGTGTGTGTGTGTATATTCAAGTTCAAGTTTAAGTTCAAGTTTATTTCAGGAAAGACTCAGTTGAGCAAGCTCATTCACAAGGAGGTCCTGAGGCACATACACATACAGTTTACAATTACATAGATAGGAGATATAAAATGTAGAACAACAAAGAAAAAAAATATATAATACAAGAGGTATACACAATGGAAGTCCTTATGCTATATGTGCAGTACATTCCAGCTTTAACCTTGCCCTAAATTATGCAACACATTTCAGCTTAATAAGTAGAGGGCCAGTTGGTACCTAGGAAGTTGACTTGGCGTTGGGGGCCTAGTAGCACCTACATATGTCTTTAATTTAGAGATAGCTAGTGTTTTGTAGGAGTTAATTGATACAATGCTGGTTAGCTTCAGCATGGCTTGTAGTTGGTTCCAAATGTTTGGGAGGGCGTATGAGACAGCTCTTTGGCCAGCTGTGGTACGTGTCCTGGGAACATCTAGTAGGATAAGGTCAGATTTCCTTAGGGAGTAGGCACTATGCGAGATGTGTATGAGAGACTTTAAATAGACAGGCAGTCTGTGGAGTAGTAATTTGAGGGTCCAAATGCCAGCATGCAGGAGGCGTCTGGTGGCAAGAGAGGTCCACCCAACTGCTGCATAAAGATCACAGTGGTGGGTCCTGTACGCAGAGTTAGTAATGAAGCGAAGAGCATGGTGATAGAGTACGTCCAGTTTAGATAGGCTCAAGGTTGGGGAGGAGATAAAGATATTGTCTCCGTAGTCAAGCAAGGGAAGGAATGTTGCTTGGACAAGTCTTTTGAGGGTCACGAGAGAAAAGAGGGTCCTATTTCTAAAGAAGAAACCCAAGCGTGCTTTAAGCTTCTTTGATAGATCCTCAATGTGGTCGTTGAAGGAAAGCTTGTTGTCTATCCACATACCTAGATATTTAAATTTAGGTACAACTTCCAAGGGTTCACCTAGGGAGGTAACTATGAAGTTTTTAGGTGGGGTAGGTAGGGCACCAGACAAGGCAAGTCTCTGGAAAATCATTGTCTTGTTTTTTTTGGCATTTAAGAGAAGCTTGGCATTGATAAGGTTGCTTTCTAACTGGATAAAGTTAGCTTGGAGTGCTTCCCTGACTTCAGTTAAGGGCGAGCCTGATGCATACAAAACTGTATCATCCGCAAAGAAATGTATGCTAGAGTTCTTTATGTGGGAGTCAAGGTTGTTGATGTACAGGGAAAAAAGGATTGGTCCTCTGATGGAGCCTTGAGGGACTCCTCTGGCAATTGGAAGGGGGACAGATAGTAGGCCATCAGCTTTGACTTTTTGTATCCTTCCTGTGAGATAACTGTTAAACCACTGTAAGGTAAGTGGAGTGGCACCTATGTAGGCAAGACAGGTGATTAGGAGGTGATGGTCTACAGTGTTGAAGGCCTTACTGAGGTCTATAAAGACTGCACCAGTAACCTTCTTGGTGTCCATAGCATGGATCCAGTCATTAGAGACTTTAGCCAAGGCTGAGATGGTACTGTGCTTTGACCTGAAGCCAGATTGGGCTGGGTTTAGGAGTGAGTGCGCTTTGAGGTGATTTTTTAGTTGGTTGTATATAAGTTTTTCCAGCACTTTGGAGAGAAGGGGCAAGATTGAGATAGGACGGTAGTTGTTTAAGTCACAAAGATCTCCTGATTTGAAGAGAGGAAGAATATGGACAGATTTCCAGCAGGATGGAACAGTGGATGGAACAGTGGCTGTGGTAATAGAGAGGTTGAAGATGTGAAGGATGGGGGCTGTGAGCTGGGCATAGCCTACCCTCAAGAAAAATTATTCAAGGCCATCGTCCCTGCACTTTTCTTGGTGTCAAGGCTAAGAATTATGTCTTTGACTTCTTTGTAGCTAAACAGGCACAACTGGAAGGGATGAGGTGGAGTAGCATGTGTAGTATCTGGGCTAGTGTTGCTATTCACTTGGCTAGCATATGGGCAGGAGTCGAATGCCAACCCGGTAGTGGCAAAGTGAAGGTAAAGTTCTTCGAGGATTCGCAGTTTATTTTCAACCATCCCGTCCTTGGCCAGAATCATGGTGGGAAGGGAGGAAGCATCAGGATGGCCTTCAATGGATCTCAGTGTCTTCCAGATTTTTTGGGAGTTCCCTTTGGCCTGCTCCAGAGTGGAGATGTAGAAGTTTGCTTTAGTACCACGTACACTTTCAACAAAGGTATTTCTGGCAGTTCTAAATGCCTGCCAGTCTGCCGGGTCCTTTGTGTGCCTGGCCCTAGCCCATAGCTTGTCTCTATTGGTAAGTGCAGATTTGAGCTCATGGGTGAACCACAGCTGCAAGATTTTCCGCACCCTCATTTTAATAAGAGAAGCATGCTTGTTAATTAGGGTGGTGAAGTTGTCATTTAGGACAGACACG
This sequence comes from Neoceratodus forsteri, assembly GCA_016271365.2. NCBI lineage: Eukaryota > Metazoa > Chordata > Ceratodontiformes > Ceratodontidae > Neoceratodus > Neoceratodus forsteri. The sequence goes on from CM057455.1 coordinate 1,510,356,047, forward strand.
GCTGCATCTGCAGATTTGGCAAGATATAGGTCTTGCCACCTGATCGTAGCTAGATCGGTTAGGAAGTTTACTGAGTTGAATTTACAGAATGAGCATTTGATTCTGAATTTAGGATGCTGCTGGGTTTTAGATTGGGATCTTGTACATACAACGATACTGTGGTCGCTCATGTCGTTATGGAAAACTGCAGAATGTGAGATTTTATGGGGATGCGAGGTTAAGATGACATCTAAGAGTGAGCTGTTGGCAGAGTTAGAAGCATTGATTCTTGTGGGTTCAGTTACTATCTGTGTAAGACCCAGCTCATCACAGATGGCTTTTAGGGAGTGGGATTTAGCAGTGAGCCAATCCATATTGAAGTCTCCTAAGATTATTGTTTCCATGTTAGCAGCCAAAGTTATGGATTTCAACACATTAAGAATTTCTGTGCCTTCTGACGGGGGTCTATAGCCACCAGTGATTGTGATGCACTCTGAGGATGGAAGGTGAAGTTTAAGCGAGACAATCTTGTATTCCCTGGGCTTAGTTTTACAGGAAATGCTGCTAACACCAAATTTTGATTTGGTGTATACAACCACTTCCCCCCCTCCCCGAATCCCTATCAGCCCTAAAGAGCTTGAAGCCCGGTATAGTAATTTGTGGATCAATGTTGGTCTTTTTTAGTCATGACTCAGTAATTATAATCAGATCTGGGTCAGTGTGGGCTGCCCAAACTTGAAGATGATAAAGTTTTTTGAGCAGGCTTAGAATATTGACCATCATCAGTTTCATCCAATGAGCAGCTGCAACTCCCGACTATATATATATATATATATATATATATATATATATATATATATATATATATAAAATTTATAATGCATCACTTGGGTTGATTGCACAGTGACAAAAGTATGGAAATGTGATGTTAGGGTTACCCCCCGTGACCCAACCCCTACCCCCATTCTCCACACACCAACAGATGTCAGGGTCTCACCCCATTCCATGTGTAAGCAAGCTGACATGCTACAGTGTAGAAGAATGGGGTGAGAGTTAGGTTTGATGACTCCATGGCACACCCCGAGTTCTGTTGGTGTGTGGAGGATGGGGTTGGGGTGGTACGGGGGTAATCCTAACAGCACATTTCCATACTTTTGTCACTGTGTTATCAACCCTAACTGATGCATTAACAAAGTTTTTTTGCAATGAATGTCCCTTCTTTTTGAGAAAGTGTAATGTAACTGGTAACTGGCATGTTTTTGTGGGAGCATGGGCCCTCTGGGCCCAGCGCTCCCTTCACATTGCCCTTTTTTGTGTAATGGTATGCATCTGTTGGCACATGGGCCCTCTGGGCCCTGTGCTTCCACTTACACATAAGTACAGAGTCATGCAGCAGCCCCATAGTACTGAAAATGAACCCCCGTGACACTTATTTGGCAATATCTCAGTAACCATACCAGCTATGAAAACAATTCCACTGCAGTTGTAATCAAAAATTCAAAACCTTCATGCATGCTAAGGTGCAGGTAGTGAAAAACTTGTATCTCAAACTGTTTTTGAGATATGGTCACTGCAAGGTACCGCAGGTGCCGTAATCTTATCCTATGGGAAATTTCTCAACTTCAGAACACTGTATCTATGGGCCCAATGAATATTTTGGGACCAAATCACCAAAAGACACATCTGCGTGGCCAGGGCTTGCCACCCTGTAAATTTCAGTCCAAAAGCACAATCCACCTTGGGACAATGAAGTAACAAAGAAAACAACACATGGGACTATGTTTTCTAGTATTGTTTTCGCAAAAACCAAAATGCTTTCGTGACACCCCTATACCTTATAATGAAATCTTTTCGCGCACAAAAAAATGTTTTTGAGTCACCTTTTATTTTGTGCATGATCATTGTCATACACACAAAAAGTATTTTTATGAAAACAAAATAGCAAAATGATGGAAACATTTTGAAAAACATATTTCCAGCCTACCTGCACAAAAACTGATACCAGGGTCATGTTTCTTGGGGCCCAATTATGTAAACACAAGTGTTGGTGTTTACCAAGGGTCAGAACTTTTTTGATTTACAATGTTTTTGTCTCTCGCTAAATGAAAACAAGATAGTGGCAGCATGAAAACAAAAATGCAGAGCACGAAAACAGAAATGTTGTCACAAAAGTTTTCACAGTGCACGTATAAATCTTCCCATAGGCTAACATGGGTCATGAAAAACTTGCATAACTTTTGAATGGATTAATATTTTTTTCACCAAATCTTCAAAAGGCACCACTTTGATCCAGCTGGCATATACACATGGACATTTGAATCCAAACAGATTCATCTTTCAGTCTGTTAAGCCTGATGAAAAAATGCACAAAGGTTGAGGATTTTTCTCATTTTTGATGCTCTGCAGCTCCACAAATGTACATCTGACTGTAACAAAACTTTCCAGATCCATAGATCCATAGCTGAACACTGTGCATGCAAAACTGCAGGCAAATTGGACAAACAGTTACAAAGTTATTAAAGTGCAAACTTTGGGGTTTAACATAGAAGTGGCATGCCAACCCTAACTATAGCTGCACCACTGTGCAGCTATAATAAATATATATATATATATATATATATATATTTACACACACACACACATGGGGTGGGATATTCAGAGCAGATGCACCATGCACAATAGGGATGCGCCCGTGCAAGGGCGGTTATGTGCCAATGCGAGATATTTAGCGGGAGCAGCTGCACAGCACAAGACCCAATGCACTGCAGCGCAACAGAAATGAATGCATGTGCAAGTGCAGGGGAGTAACCAGGAATAATGTGTGCAGTGCGATATTCAACAGTAGGTGACGTGTGCAATAGTGGAGCAAGCGGAAGTTGTGTGACAGTGGAAATAAGCCAATACAAAAGGGAGCAAGTGAGGGGAGGATGAATGCACCACAGAGGAGCCATAGTGGGGGAGCATGGAGACAGTGGGGCAGGGAGGCAATTCAAGAAGCAGGGGTCAGGTGTGGCTAAGAGGTGGAGGGGGACCACTGGAGGTGTGTGCGAGTGAGTGAAGGGTGGGGTGTGTGTGTGTGTGTGTGTGTGTGTGTGCACAAGAGGCCTGAGTGAGCCACAGAGGATGGAGAGCAGTGGTCAAGAGGCAGGGCACACAGTGGTGAAGAGCCAGGGATGTACCCGGTGCAGGGGCAGCACCTGCAGCACACAGCCGGGGGGGACAGGTAGATAACCACCTGGGGGAACACCAACCAGGGATATGGCCAGTGCCACCTTCCAGATGGAGTTGGTAATGAGGGGTGTGAGAAGTCAGGCAGCAGGAAGGTGTGGCCGTGGAAGGGCTGGGCAGCAGTATGCCCAGAACAGACTGTACCATGCCCGCACCACCTTCGAACAGTACAGTGACACTGAGATTGTGGTCCGGTACTGCCTGAACCAGGTGATTCTGAGGCACCTCTGTGAGATGTGCAGTGATGAGATGCAGGCACCCACACAACGGAGCCGTACGCTGACCGTGGAGACTAAGATCACAACTGTCATGTACCTGGTCACCACAGACACCTTCCAGAGACCAATATGGGACATGACAGGCATAATCCAGTTGGTCGCATCACGTCTACTCACACAATTCCTCAGGGCACTGCTGCCACATGCTGCGGAGTACATCCATTTCCCCAGCACACAGGCAGAGCGCACAGCAAACATGTAGGAGTTCCACAGGGTAGCACGGCTGCCTGGCATGCTCAGGGCCATAGATTGCACCCATGTAGGCATCTACATGCCACCTGGCCTGGAGGGGGCAGCATACATCAACCGCAAGGGTTACCCAAGTGTCAACTGCCAGGCGATGCGCGATGCCATGGGGGTGCATAATCAATGTCTGTGCCACACACCCTGGGGGAGCACACAATGCCTTCATCTGGCACCAGTCCACACTGTGCATAGGTTTGAGAGTGGGTACATCCCCACTGGCCATCTGGTAGGTGATTATGCATAGCACGCTGGTTGATGGGTGCAGATGGGTGTGTATGTGGGGGGGGTATGGCCAGGGGTGCCATGGGGAATGGCCAGGAAGGCCCATGGCACAGTGTCACAGACCACCATGCTAAGGAAACCCCTCTACACACAGGTGACAGTGGTTACCCGCTACGGCCCTGGCTGCTCACACCATACCGGCACCCCCCAACCCCAGTGCAGCAACAGCACAATGAGGCACATGCCACAACATGGAATGTCATTGAGAGGCTGTTTGGGCTGATGAAGGCACAGTTCCATTGCCTGCACACATCAGGTGGTGCCCTACAGTGCAGCTCCTCAAAGGCCTGTGGGCTATTCCTGGCCTGCTGTACCCTGCACAACATGGCCACTGAATGTGGGATAGCCATTGAGGTCGAGGAGGGACAGCGGTGTGGATGATGAGGATGCTGGTTCAGCTGGTGTTGGGCAGCCACCACCTGGGCGAAGGGATCCCCAGCTGGCTCAGCAGCACTGGGACACCATTGCAGAGGAGCACTTTGGACAACACAGGTAGGTCAACAGGGCCACATGCAACCACCAAGGGCAAGGGCACAGCCCACAGACAGGCAGGGGTGGACACCAGGGGAGGACGGCATCAGGGGTGTGGGAATGGGTGTGGGACAGCACACAAAGGCAGGGAACAGCAGGGCTGCATGCGGCATGCACACACAGGCATACACGCCCCTACCCATGCCCACAGGGCCACATGCATGCTCCCACCCCAACAGGCCCCCCCATAGGACCCAACACAACCACACCCAGTTGCTGGCACTGTGCATGCCTCAGATGCTGAGCACCATTGAACAGTGGCAGACAGCGCTATGCTGGCATCATCATGCACACACCACAGTGGCCAGCAGCTGGGAGGGTGTGCACAGGGACCGTGTGTGTGTAGGGCAGGGAACCACACCCATGCAATGCACACAGAATGCCACAGTGCACACAGGGAAGCAGCAGACAGTGGCTGTGGAGGGGGAAGGGTCAGTCATGCAGCACAGTAGCACAGCCACCAAGGATGCATGGGTGGCCCCGGCTATACCTGCCAGCCATACCAGGCTGACCAGTGGACTCATGGGGTGGCACTGATGGGCCCCCAGGGGTGATGCTGCATGAATATGACCATGTCTGCACAGGGGTCTGCAGGCCACCGAACATGCCCGCACCAGGCGTGCTAGGTATGCCCACAGCTGAACCCGGCATCGACATGGCAGGGGTCACCCAACACCGAGAAACGCGGGTGGACATAGCACTATGTGGGGTATGTGGCAGCCGGGCACACAGTGGGTTGGCCAGTGTAGCCATGACAGTTGCCATTGCAGTGGTCTGCTTGTCAATGGCTGTGGTCACATCTGCCTGCTGTTGAGCCAACTCTGCCAGAAGCAGGGCATGGTTCCTGCTTCGCCGCTCCTCTGCCTGGTGCAGCTCCACACAGGGTGCATGCACCGCCACCATGCACCACACCTGCTTTTCCACAGAGGCCTGGAATAGACGGCTGTGGTCATCCAAGGGGTCATCTGCATGGCCAGCATGCTGTCCCCCATGGTGTTCCTGGCTCTGCTGCACTGCGCTGCCTTCCTGGGGTATGTCCACACACAATGCACTGCTGCTGTCCCCCACTCCTGTCCCCACGTCGACACTGGCCAGCTGCTGATGCTGCCCCTCCAGCTGCCTATTGCCATGCACCACTGGTGCAGCCATAGTGGCAACAACAGCCCCACCACCTGGGCTGCATGTCCAGTGCTGCCCCACTGGAACCCACAGACACAGCCTGGCAGATCCGCCTGGGCGGATGCCATCCATGGGATCACCCAGTGTCCCACAGACAACACTGTCCGGGACATGCATCACATCATAATCAGTGCTGGAGTCGGCCCTGATCTGTGTTTCAGCAAACAGGACACCGAGGGTGACATCATGCTGGAACACAGCCAGTCCCTTATCTGCACCCACTCCACAGGCATCAGTCCAGACAGACGTGCAGGGCTGCAGACAGTCAGTCCCTCAGACACCTGTGGAGGTGGATGGGCGCTCCACCGTGTCCAGGGCCATCCCCTCAGTGGACACACCCACCACTGCTGCCCCATGCAGACACTCAGGATCTATAAAGGAACACAGTACTGTTAGAGGTTCCACCCTGACCCTGGGGCCCACCCCCCAGCCACTCACACACTGCCAGCACCGGTCCTACCATATAGATGGGCTGCCGCTCATCTGGAAGCCTCCACCTGGAACACCCTCAATGGCACTATGCCACATGCTGCTGGCCACCTGCTCCTCCAGAGGCATCAGGCAGGGAACGTCCTGCTGGCCCTCACCAGTGGCAGCACGGGCCGCCCTGATGGCAGCCACCTTATCCTTGATCTGTCTCCTGTCCATGCCAACCTTTTTCTTGCACTCCTGGACAGAATGCTGGTGGCTGCCCTGCTGGTTGACGGCATGTGCCCCCTCACCCCATGCCACTGCACGGGCCTGTGGTGTGCCCCTCTGTCCACTGAGCAGTGGCTCCCTGTCAAGGTAGGCCTCAAGCAGGGCATCTGATTCTGCCCTGGTGAAGTTGGGCCTCCTCTTCTGCACCCTTCCCTGCTCCTCTTCATCCTCTCACTTGGTCATGCATGTGCCTGGGGAGATGGACAGGTGTTACCATGGACTGTGCAGTCCCATACAGCCCTTCCAGACCACTGTCCCCACGTCGCAACTGCATGGCACCTGCCTCATACGACTGCAATACCGATCCATGGCCTATGCATTCCCTGGTCACTTTTATAGCGCATTGCATGCAAATGAGGGCAGGCGCAACTGTAATGGGATGCAAATGTGGTGGATGTGCCATGGAATGGCTCATGAGCTGATTAGCATAACCTGGCTGAATATCATGCTGTTGCACCTTGCGCAATGATGTTGAGCATGCTCAAGCAGTGGCGCACCACTGTGATGTGCGCAATCGGCACCACAACACGTATGCCCACTGTGCTGACGCCTACACTAGCAGTGCTGCTGATGCACTGTGCACTGGAGGCAGTACAGGACACTGCCACTACTGTGCCTCTGGCACTCATGCACTACATGTCTGAAGTGGCGCACATGCCATGGTGTGCCGTGCATGCCATGGCACCTCAGCACAGTAGGCTACTGTTTGGCATCACACACATGCACCCTACCGCGCTCCATGCAGGGGCCTCCCAATAGCGCTGTGGCACTCCGTGCATGGACAGACCCTTGACCCTGTGGCTGCCCTTTGCCCTCTAGGTGCCATGTGTCTGCATGGCTGCCCCCCTTTTGCGCAGATGCATGGCTGTCCCCCTATTGTGCAGTCAGTGCCAGCGCAATTGCGACTGGCAGCACAGTACTGCGCTGCCTCTGCACGTGGGACTTCTGTGCTACCAGGTGCCATTTTGAGCTTGCCAGCATCTGCAATATGCCATGCACCAGAACACCAGTGTGGACCTCTGTAGGACTGGCAAACCTGGTGGCCCTTGTGGAGCTTCATGCAGGTGCCTTGTTTGGGCAGGTTCCCCTCCTGAGGCCACGCACAGTGGTGTGGCAGGAGGTGGCAGAGGGCCTTGAGGACACCACAGGGAGCAGCAGGACCACAGAGCAGTGTCGCCACTGCTATGGGGACCTCCAGCGATGTGATCCCAACCACCTAGGGAGACTGCAGGCACATGCCCAGCGGGGAGCCATGCCACAGCCAGGTAAGTGCTCCTTCACCACACTAGTAATATCCGTCTGTCCTGGTGGCATGGTGTTTGGCAGGCCATGCTGCTGGGGGGGCCAGTACTTGTGTTGCCAGTTGTGGGGGTGCATCGAGTACACACTGTGCCACAGTAGCATGGACGGGCTGTGCGGGCTTGCACACTCCTGGGAGGGCTATGGTTCAGACATGTACTGATGGGACTCTCTCCATGTTTCCACACTAGGCCCAAAGGATCGCCATAGGGCCCGGATGGCCCGGGAGCGAGGAGGTCAGGCAGGTGGTGTGGCCATGCAGGGACGGCACAGTGGTGGTGCTGGGGGTCAGCAGCACCCTGCTGACTGGGATGCAGGTGAGTGCCGTATTTCCCTTTACAACTGTGCATGATGGGTTGCAGGGGCGGTGGTGAGGCATGCAATTGGTCCCACTGCCATGCACATCTCACGGTGTCCTCTGCACCATCCTGTGGGTCTGCACTTGTGGGCGGGTGTTGCAGGTGGGCTGTGTGGGCACTGGGAGCCTGGCTGTGCCACTGCCATCACACTGCATTGCCATGATGCTAGATCGCAATGATGGTGCTATGCGGTGCATGGGTGGCGGGGTGTGCAGCAGTTTGCATGGCTGTGGGTGCCCAGGTAGGCAGATCATGTGTGTGCACCCACTGTGGGTGGTCACATGCCATCCCGGGGTGCACGCCACTGATGTACGCCATGCACATTGGGTGGGCTGCATTGGTCTGGCCAGTCACTCATACTGATTCTGCTCCCTTGTCCTAGGTGGACCACACTGGACGGCCCTAGAACGCAACATCCAGGAGATCCTGCAGGTCACCCGGGCCACACTGGAGCTGCTGCAGGGGATGGAGCAGGGTGAATGTCAGTGGCACAGAAGGCACTACAGGGAGGACAGGGACGACAGGGGCTACCAGTAGGGCCTGCAGCACCTGCACTGTACCAATCCCTCCCTGGATTGTACCCCACTCCTCTTTGTCCACCACCTTTGCCCTTCCCATTGTCCCCTGCCCTTCCCTCCTTGTTGTTGCCTTGCACATCCCCTTCCCCACTGTATATATATATTTGTACATAGTTTCTGTTGATGTTTATTGTTTCTTAATACATGCTTTTCCTACTATGACTGTGTCGATCTCTGTTTTGCAGCAGGCACATGGTGCCTTGCTGCAGTGATGTGTATAGCAATTGTGGGGTGGTGCTGGCCTGGCTATGGGCATGTCTGCCAGGGATCCTCCACTGGTGTGGGTGTGGGTGTGGGCCATGGACCCTGTCCAGGGTCTGTGTGGTGTGCCCTGTGCACTGTTTGCCTGTGTGCAGCGGGCTTTGGTGCATGTGGTATATCCTGGCCTCCCCTGGTGGTGTGTGCCATGCCCATGCAGCTGTGCCCCTTGCGTGTCTGTGGTTCGCACAGTCATGCCGACACCACCACCACATGCATGGATGCTGGCATGACATTGGTGGCAGTCCATACCAGCCACCTTCCAGGCATGGTGCCCTGGCAGCTGGCATCCTGATCTCAGGTCTATTGCACATCTGCCTCTGTTGCCACTGTGGGCAGTACTGTTGTTGTCCCCCTCCATGCAGTCTATGGTGTCTGGGGTGGTGCCTGTGGTCTGTTGACTGTTACATGGGGTCCTGCTGCATGCAGGCAGTGGCCTGGTTCATGGTGCATACACCACATGGCAGACTCACTGGCGACATGGTGGTGTGCAGGCTGTAGGTACATGGCACCATGGGACACATGATGGCAGCCTCTGTTGCTCCACTATGTGTGTGGCTCTTTGATAGGGTACCCTTGGGACTGTATTGGGGGGCTTTGTCTGTGCCCTGTGTTGCCTCCTGTGTGTCACATGCCTCCATGCACCACAGTAGGGTGCAGTGCTGTCTGGTGGGACCAGTGCTGGGTTGGGGTGTGTACATGGCTGGGTGTTCGGGGTGTATTCCTGCTGGTGGTGGCATCTGGGGCAGGCCTTGTCACATGCAGGGACCCTCAGGTATTGATGCCAGGTCAACCTCCCTGCTGTGCCTCTGTGGAGGCCATGCAGGGGGGCCTTGTGTATGCTGTGGTGACATAAGTGGATGGTGTTGCCACATGTGGGGCGGGGTCACAGTGGGAATGTTGTGCATGGTGCCATGGGGCATCAGGTTGCATTGTCATGGTGGTGGTGACATGCCTTCGGTGCCACACACTGTTTAGTCATGCTTTGGGGCTGGGTGTCTCGGGATCGCTGTACTGGGGGCAGTCAGCATTGGTGTGGTGCCATGGCATGGGTGGATCCTGGCCATCCTTGTGTTATGGTCTCTGTTTGACAGGGGACAGTGCAGGGGCACCATGCCCAGTGGGTTGGGACTGCTGGCCCACATCTGCTGTTGGATTGGTGCCAGGGTTCATGGGCTGGTGGTCCATTCTGCCCACGTCTGGTTGTGCAGCTCATTGGGGCCTTGCCTGGTGGGGGGGTGAGGGGTTGGTCTGTCTGTGCTGCTGCATGCCCCTCCTGCATGGCTCATCCATGGCTGGTGCACAGCTGCTTCCTGTCTTTGTCCCTGCGCATCCCTCATTGCACTATGGTATATCGGGTGCAATATTCAGCTACATTGCACATGTGCACCTTGGCCTGTGCTTGGTTTGAATATCGTGCCCATTGCGCCATGGTGCACTGCACTTGTGCCTGCTCCCTCTATTGTGCATCCTTTTGGCACAGTCTGAATATCCCACCCACTGTATATTATGTGTTTATTTATTTAAACTTTTGGTAATCGGGAAATGCACACTGAGTCAGAGTTCATTTACAGGTGCGACCCAAGGGAGGGGGAAAACAGTATACAAAATGAATTTTACATCATAAACAAACGCATAATAATACAGTCAGAGTACAAAATGCAGAGTGCAGTTCATAAGTACAAAAGTGCAAAAACAAGGAGATTTCACATAATAGCAAAAAGCTAAAATGCAGCCATAGTAAAAAATTCAGGAGTGCAGTTCATAGACAAAGCAGAACAAAATAAACGTATATGGAGCAAGGGCATAAAAGAAGAAGGACACATATATATATATATATATATATATATATATATATAGAGAGAGAGAGAGTGAGAGAGATTTATTTAAAAATTGACAGACCAACAGGTGATGAGCTGTGCCTTGAGAATCGGCTTAACTCTCACCCCATTCCATGTTTAAGAAAGCTCATGGAAACAGTATAAGAGAATGGGGTGAGAGTTAGACCCAACGGTTTCAAGGCACAGACCCGTCACCTGTTGGTCTGGGGAGGAGGGATTGGGGTGGGGTGGTAGGGTGGGGTTATTAGATGTCAACCCTAACACATCATTTCCCTACTTTTGTCACTTCAACCCTAACTGATGCATTAACAAAGTGTCTTGCAATTAATTTCCTTACTTTTTGAGAAAGTGTAATCTTACCCTTATACAGTTTTGGGAGCGCAGGGCCCTATGGGCCCTGAGTTTACTGAGTTATGTTGGACAAAAAAAGGCTCAAGGCCCATCAAAATTGTTACCCACACTATGTGGGACACTAGTCGTTAGCTGAAGTGAAGCTAAGCCAATTATCAAGCTTCTTTTTAAAAACGTTGAAGTTACTTGAGTCCAGGAGGTCTTGCGAGAGTAAGTTCCACTGTTTAGAAGCTCTAACATTGAAGAAATTATCACATTATGTAGGCTACCGACCATTCATTTATTAACTTATTTGAGTGCACATTGGTGCATTAACTCTGGTGATTGCAGCATTTTAAATGTAAAGACATTGTCACCCCTTTGTCTTCTAATACTGTATATAATGAGTGAAGACCTGTTTCTTTTAATCTCATCAAGTAATCTTTTGATGCTTCCCTTGGAATCATCTTGGTGATACATTTTTGAACCTGCTTGGTGCGGTGAATGTCACCCTTAAGATACGGACTCCAGAATGGAGAACCATAATCAGCATAAGGTCTAATATATGGTCTGTATAAAGGGACCAAACAGTGCTCTGATGTGTTAATAAATGTCCTTCTAATCTGTTTCAGTATACCATTGGCTACCCTTACTACTTTGATGCAATGGTCAGTGAAGGACAGTTTATTGTTAATTACAATACCCAAATCATGTTTGCTAGTAGATGATGTAAGAGCAGTATTATTGAGATAATAGTCTTTATTTGGGTTTTTGTTCCCAAAATGCAGAACTTTACATTTTTCCACATTAAATGTCATGGCATTAAAATGTGCCCAATGCTCTATTGATTTTAAGTCATTTTCTTGTATTGAAGCATTTATTGGGTTGTCCACTCATCCTCCTAATTTGGAGTCATCTGCAAATTTTGAGATTTCATTATTTGAGTTAATTCTCATGTCACTTATGAAGATATTGAAAAATATTGGCCCCAGCACAGAGCCCTGGGGCACACCACTACTAACTATACCTGAATTTGAAATAATACCATTAATTCTAACAACCTGTGTCCTATTTGAAAGTCAGTTAACTACCCAATTTACCAAGCATTGTGAGTAGCCCATTGTGTTTAATTTATTTATCAGTTTATAATGGGATACCTTGTTGAAGGCATGACTATAATCACACTCCCAACTGTCCATAAGTGCTCAGACAATGTAATAAAATGTCATCTTGCTGTGGGGGCACGGGGCCCAGAGGGCCCTACGCTCCCAGTATTACATAATGGCTGGCACAGCAGTCTGATTACTGCATAATAGAATCCATTTGTCGATATGAGGCCCTGCACTCCCATCTACCTATAATTGTAGAGAAGTAGTGCAGCCCTAGACACATTACAAGAAAGTCTTTTGCTGCAAATGATGCAATATCTCAGTACCCATAGCAACTTTGGAAAAAAAAAACACTGCAGTTGTAATCATGGATTGGTAACCGGCACACATGCTTAGTACACAAAGCTGCACTTAGCAAAAAAGTCCATATCTCAAACCGTTTTCAAGATATAGGCATCGAAAGGCACCACATTCACCAAAATGTTATGTTCAAAATGTGGGAAATTTCTCAACTTCAGAATCCCATAATGATGGAACTGATGCAAATTTGTACACCAAACCAGCATAAGTCACATACTGTATGTGGGACACCCCCTTGCTACTTGGAAAATTTCAAGACAAAAGTCCTAACTGTTTCTTTGCAGTGAAGTAGCAAAGAAGCAGCAACCTTTAAAAATTCCTGTTCATGAACTGCCAAAATCCTTATTCTTGAGCCGAATCCCTGTTCGTGAGGTGTCAAAATCCCTGTCCATGAGCCAATCCCTATTCATGAGGTAGTGCCATCTGGTCATCCACTCATGAACAAGGATTTTGACAGTTCGCAAACAGGAATTTTAGGGACATCTGGTCACCATCTCATGAACAGGGACTTTGACATCTCACAAACAAGGATTTCTCATGAACAAGGATTTTGACACCTCATGAACAGGATTCCTTTTTAGAATCCCTGTTTGTGAGCAGTTAAAATCCCTGTTCGTCACCGGAATCCCTGTTCATGAGGTATCAAAATCCTTGTTCATGAGAAATCCCTGTTCACAAGATAGTGCCATCTGGTCATCATCTCACGAACAGAGATTTTGACACCTCATGAGCAAGGATCAGCTCACAAACAGGGATTTTGACTCCTCACAAACAAGGATCAGAAGCGAGTTGCAAACAAGGATTTAAAAAAATTTCAGAAACACATTTTGAGGCCAAACTAAAGTAAACCAAAGGCATGTGTTTGTAGAGAACGTCACCCTGAGCAAAACCCATGCTTGGTTTACCTCACAACACTTCCCTGAGTCAACTTATAACGTTATATTTGATGAGGAAAAGTGAAAACAAGATGGCAGCTCACAAACAGGGATTTTTTCTCATGGACAGAGATTTTATAAATTCCTGTTCACGAGCTGTCAAAATCCCTGTTTGTGAGGCAAATCCTTCTTTGCAATTTATATACCTGTGCAAAAGACTGAACTGAGCATGCTCAAAACCAAACATTTCAAAATGTAATAACTTTGGAACAGTTTAAGATTTTTTCACAAAACCAATGCTGACTTGTTCTTTGGAATAACTGCTTTCTACCCTGAAAATATCACACCAAAATTCCAATTCCAATTCAAAACCCTGCCTCCATACATGGATGTAGCGATCCCACATAGAACTAAATTATGCTCACTGCGAGCTTCACATGCCACCAAGGTATAATCTAGAGATTGGCAGACAGTCTGTCTTTTTTAGAGGTCCAATGGCATGGAATAAGATACCAGTTGAAATTAAATCTTGTAAAGGGAAATTCCCTTGGCGGAATATTAGGGCATGGTTTAGACAGCAGGTTATTAATGTTAGGAATTGTTGTTAATAGTGCAGCATATTAACTATTTTAACTATATTTGTGTTACTTGTGTTTTTAATTGCATTGTAAAGTTTGTATATAAAGTGTAACTGCTTGTATAGGACTTCATTGTAAATGAGCTTCGGCTCAATTGAGTACATCCTAGTTCATATATTCATATTCATATGAATAAAACTTTTACTTACTTACTAAATGATGTGGCTGCAGCAGGATGGGCAAAAACCAGCCAAAACTGAAGAAAAAGGGGAAAACACACTTTTTTCACTATGCACTGCATGAAAACCATTCATCTGATCAAAACAAAATTTGCCACGTCAAGAGATCTACCCGACAGGACAGCGCATGCCGTATTTCATGCAAATCTGCTTAACGGTTGCAAAGTTATTAAAGCGCAACATTTGGGGTTTAACATTAAACTGCTTACTCAACCCTAACTACAGTGGTGCTACAGCACCACTGAAATACTATATATATATATATATATATATATATATATATATATTGTGTGTGTGTGTGTGTATGTACACTGAATTAAAGTCATCATAAAGAATGTGCTTTTGATGCATTCTGATAATAAAGAGACCATCAACTCAGTACAAAAAATGTATTAGCTACAATAAATTTAAATGTGAGTAATATTTAAACAAAGCTTTAAATTGAATCCATTAGTCACACTGTAGCTCCATGACATTTCCTTTTAGTCTAAATAAAAACACTGGGATGTATTTTTATAATAAATTACTATACAGTATGTTTGTGTAGCAACACATTAAAAATAATTCTTTTCTCAGATGTGCTCTGATTTAAGAGCAAATGTTTGGTTTTCTCTGCACCAACAAATATAGATCAATTTGTATTACAAAAGAACTGCCAGAAAAAAATAATTCTGCCTCTGGGTTCCTTACTGTTTGATAGTTTTGACCAGGTAAAGCAAATCCAGATGATTACAAGATTTGCAGTGAAGTGTGCATGGCCAAAGATTTTTTATTATTTTGCTAAGCTATAAATCTGATTATTTTATATCCCCCGAAGTCTGATTACAGTGATCCCAGCTGTGATTATTCTTACAGAACGTGATAATATTTCATAAGGCTTTATGGTCTTAGATAACAGAGAGAGCTCATAAGTTTTAACCTTCGTTGATCATCCCCCTTTGAGACAATGAGGAACATGCTGCTATGACAATATTGACATATGATGTTTTCTATCTCTCCAGGTGCCAGAAGGCAAAGTGACAGGTACAGATGCACACCTGCAATTGAATTGATTTTTCATTATAAATGTTTGATTATGTAAATTTCATTATTTTGTAATCTTGCTTTATTAACTGCACCTGGTGATGTTTGTCAGGTTTGACACATCTGTAGGTTAGCACAGTACTAATTGAAGTAGACCCATCAAAAGCAATTGTTACCATCTGCATTGTGCAAAAGAATACATTGAGCTTCAGTATAGAATGGGAGGGGGTACTACATTAGTTTGCCTCTAAATGGGGCATTGTAAAATATGTATTTCTAATGTAATATTTTTAAGATGCATTACCTGACTTTCCAGAACCTGTTATAATGTATAACCATATAATTAAATTAAACTTTCCTTATCAAGAGTTCCCCACTTGGGTACAAAAGATCTTGGGTTGGGGCAGGTATTTCGAATGCGCAGTGTCACAGAGTGTTGAGCATGGTATGGTACATTATTTTCAAAATGAGAATGGGGTGTTACTTGCCACAGGCCTACCACAGCAAGAAGCAGAAAAAATGTTGCATATTAAGACAGATACTGTACATAGGAATATAGGAGTATAGGATGGAGAAAGAACAATGGTCCTTAGAATTTACCTGCTGCCATCCAGGCAGCTAATGCATTCTCTGGTATTGTAAATGTATGTAGCCATTGTCTGTTTTTATGTGGCACAGTGCCAGTATATGTAACTGACTTTGTACAATCAAGAGGAAAATCACAGGTGTGGAAACATATGCAAACCCAAGGTCAAGTAATACACCTGCTGTTTATAGCCATATTAATTCTGACATGAAGTGCAATAGGATCCTCATTAGCCACTATTCTCATCCCTCCCTGCACCATTTTTATCATTCTGCTGCATGTAACTGAAGTAAGGGGCAAGTGGTTTGGTTGAAAGTAACAGTAGCTTTCAAAAGAACTCAGCTACAACTTCTTACATCTGAAATATTTTTTTCTTTTCTTTTTTGCTTATTAGAAAATGTTCTACCAGATAGTACAATGGTAGCTGCGATGAGTGGAAGAGCACTCTAGCTGGAGGCTGACAGTCACAACTATTCCTCCCTATACATCATCAGCATTGTGACTTCACTTACTGTGACCTAAGTAGTAGTGAAGAAGAACCAGTCCCCTGCTTCTTGATTGGCAACTTGTGACACATTACCACTCAGGCAGCAGGGCTTGTGGTATGACAATGAATGAGGTCACATGCTTATGGTGTAGTGGGAGGAAAAGATATAGATATGCCTGCGCTCAGATAATGCAATCCTTTTCACATCACAACTAATACTATTCAGTAGAAAACAATCCAATGATCACGTAGAAAACAGAACAACACTTCAAAATAAAAAGTAATAAGGGACTGCATTTAAAAATTACTAAATGTTTCTGCCTGCTGTTGTTTTGGTGCTACTAACCCTTTAAGGAAAATGTTATATGGTCTTTTGCTGTGCAATTATTGCACAACTGGCTGAAAATGTGTACAGATGGTAGACAAAACAAGTCTACCATCTGAAATACAAAATCCTGAAATTTTCAGTTAACAGTCTTAAAGATGCCCTCCTCCACCAAGCAACAATCTGGAACTTCAGGCTAGACTATGTTTAGGGTAGCATGTTATTGTAAGTAGTGCCAACATTTCTTAGTAAAATGAATGCTGTCAATGTTGACTGAAGAGGGGGCCTCAGGCTCTTGAAATATAGTGATTGGGAGGGCAGAGGTTGCTCTACTGACAATGTGGCATGAGCAGACGAGGGAGGGAGGGCTTTAAACTTGCAAATTGGGTTTCAGTGGATATTTGGACATTTGCATGAAATCTTATCATGGCCAGCAGAGTGGGACTAGATTTCTTAAACACTACTATAGAGTGTTAGATTGCTTAAATCCCTCTCTCACTGTTGGGCTAGAGGGCACAGTACCCCAGTATCACATCTATATCCCTATATTAATGCACCTACACAGAGCAGAGAGTAAAGCAATGCTTGCTGTATAGCAGGGTGATTTTTTTTAAATTACCTACTGGAACTGAAGATGAGCTGTTTATGTACCCAAGACAAGTTAGTACTCGAACTGAAAAAAAAAAAAAAGCTACAGTGCATCAGCAGCTAAAGATATGAAGATGAAAAATACTTTCTCAGGGAGATCAGGTCACTGTAAAAAAGAAACAAAATGCTGATGGTGATGTGTTAGGTTCTGTATGGGCTTGCGCATGATAAAATAAACAAATAAATGGTGGCACACAGTCAACGGATGTTTATAAATCTTCAGTTGACTTTTGTTAGTTACAGCACCACTGAAACTATATCAACACCTTTGGGCCATAGAAACTAGCTGCTTCTTCAGGAAAGGATGGCACTTAACGTTTTAGAGTAACTGTGTGTGTAGCATCACTCGTAAAGGTCTCACTATCATTACATTTCCTTTTAGTTGGATATGATTCTCTCTTGCACTGTTCATAGTCTGAACTGCCTCTTAGAAGTCTCTCTCAACATTTCTGCTGGCTGTTTACCTTTTTTCTGGCACACAATAATTAGTAGTACCATATATAGCTATTAAAGGTGTGTGGCATGCTTAATTCTGCCTGTGGAATTCCAGTGACATTGGACTTCCACATTTGCTATGTTGGAGTACCTGAAAACATTTTGCTAGAACCCAGTGCAGCTGCACTTGATATGCTCCCCTAAAACAATTCAGCAGCCATGATATTTAAACATTTAATGCATTGCTGGAGCCAAGGAATAAAGGCAGTCCGATAATTCTTTCATCGTGTTCCTGTGATGGATTCTCTAGCTGCTCCAGCTGTGGTGTAAAACAGTGGCAGCTGTTATGAAGATATCTTTCTTGGCTGTATATGCAAAAAGTTATATAATTTTTGTTTTGTAAAACCATGTCAGAACATTGCTTTAAATGCTGCCAGTTCAGTTCATTTGAGCACTGCCAGTGATTTAGGTCTCACTTAATGTATCAAATTTCAAGTTCTGCTTGTTAAGTTTAAACTAATGTTTTGGACATTTTGGTTGAATCACTTAAACTCCAATTTATTACTTTTAGTGTATCGATGAAATGTGATCCTCCATGGGGTTTGCTTTGGCAGCAGAACATGTGCTATGTACAGGGATTATGAAAATGCTCCTCAGAGATGTCATAGGCTCCAGACTGCTCATATCCTGGACCAGTCGAGGGGGGGAGGGGGCGTTAAAGAGTTTTACTTCTTTTCCAACTGCTTCAACTTTTTAAGTTCTTTTTCTGATATAGTCTAGTAACAGTACAACTCAAAAAGCTACACATCTGCATAAATAGGTCCACAGGGCTCAGTAGAAGAGCATGTTGCAATGTAAATGATTACAGCTTTGAGAAGTTCAAACACAGAGCAGCCATATTGTTTGCAACCAGCCTGCCCTTAATAACCTGTTTATTATAATTAATTTTTGTACTGCATCTGTGGTCTCTTTATTTCTGTTTCAACCTCATTGAATCCATTCTACCCCCCACTTACACACACACACACACAAAATTCCTTTGCATGTATGACTAAGTTACCAAACAGAATCCTCTCCCTTTACTTAATGTGTCTGAGACTGATCCCACCTAAAAAATTCTTAACATTCCATATGATGGTTATATGGTATGTAGTGTGCAGTGCCTTAGTCTGGGATATGTTCTGAATGGAAGAAATGGTTATTTTGTTTTTTGGGGGGTGAACTGTAAAGTATGAATTGTGAACTGTGTGTTGTGTATGAATAACATTTGGAGAGATTTTAATGAGGTGAGCTGGATCAACCTTATGCATCATGTGCATGGTTCTCTTTGGGGCTGGCCAGCTTGATTCGGTATAGAGGTTAACCAGTCCATTAGATTGTTTATAAGAGTCAGTGATTTTCTGGCTGTTTTGGTATGGTGTATATTTCCTAACCTACTTCTCTTTGTTACATTGCTCGGGACACCGTCCTCTCAAAAAGGTAAGTCATTATCCCCAGAGCCCCTCAAAATAAATACACCAACAACTTAAGTGTGGTTGCTCAGCTGGCAATAACTTTACTTATTTTCATAATCAATTCAGTATACATCTCCACAATTGACATATCTCTACATTTCAATTGATATCTCTTCTTATTACATTCCTGTACAGTATATACATCTAATACCTTATCATTGTTACAACTTTGATACAACTTTATTGACCCATCTTTATTTCTCCTTTCCTCTTCTGCCCCCAGACGTACATCCTGGGGAGACTCTCTTCCTCTTCTGCTGTCAAGGGGTATGAGCATGCACACCGTACCCCTGCCCCATGGTTGTCATTGCTGTGTCTTTTTGCTTGTTTTTTCTCTTTTTTTCTCCCTTTCTTTCCTGCCCTTCACCTCCTTTTCCTGCCGTCCACCTTCGGTAGTCCCCTCTACCTGCCACTGTGCTCCACCTACCACAGTGACGCCCTGTGCTCCACCTGCCACAGGGCCCATTACCTTCCTTCAGGGTGGGAGGGTGGGACTTTCTCAAAGCAAATTTTAGAGTCTGCGTGAGCTGTGTAGCCCTCAAAGGGGGCCCTTCTTGCTCCTCCCCTTGGTTCGTGACCCAATCTTCCTCTGCTACCTCACTAACCCCCACCCCTTTCTCCCTCCCCTTTTGGTGACATCACCTCTTCCCTTTTTGGGAGGTGGCTGCCCTTCAGGCCCCCTCCCCACCCCACCTTCCTCTTCCCCCCTCCCTTCACCTTCTGCCTCCTGAGCTCCCACACTTCTTTGTTAGGTCCCTCAGACAATGGGGTCTACCTTTACAGAGGCAACCCTCTTTGTCCCCAGAGCCCCTCCAAATAAATACACTGACAACTTAAGTGCAGTTGCTCAGCTGGCAATAACTTTACTTATTTTCATAATCAATTCAGTATACATCTCCACAATTGACATATCTCTACATTTCAATTGATATCTCTTCTTATTACATTCCTGTACAGTATATACATCTAATACCTTATCATTGATACAACTTTATTGACCCATCTTTATTTCTTCTTTCCTCTTCTGCCCCCAGATGTACATCCTGGGGGGACTCTCTTCTTCTTCTGCTGTCATGGGGTAAGAACGCACACACCATACCCCTGCCCCATGGTTGTCATTGCTGTGTCTTTTTACTTGTTTTTTCTCTTTTTTCTCCCTTTCTCTCCTGCCCTTCACCTCCTTTTTCCACTAGTTCACCTCCAGCTTATGATGGATGGTGGACTTCCCCCCAATTGCACCCTCCCTCCTTTTTTCTCCCGGGTCCCCAGATCTTCCACCTCTTCCTACCTACCTTCTTCCCATTTTCTTAGCCAACCCTCTATGGCATTTCTATCTCTGTGTTAAATAATGCCAGCCCTACCCCCCAGAGGTGTATCCCATTGCCCCATAAAACTCGTCCAGCCCTTCTATAATACCATGTCGAATGATTATTCCACCCATGCCCTCTATCAACCTCCCGACCCGTGCATTCATGCTCTTGCAGGCCCTATCCATACCTTTATGGCTCTCCACCTGCCTCCACACCCTTCTGGGTGTCATCTCTGAACATGCCACCACGACATCCGGCCACCATTCTTTTATTTTATTCATGTCGTGTTTTATTTGGTAGAATATGTCCAGCCAGGGCCTTGTACCCAGGTCATTGCCTCCCAGATGCAGCACTATCAAATCTGGCCTTCTCTGCTCCTTCTTGAGCCCCCTGAGTTTGCGTAATAGCTGCACCCTCTTCATTCCCCACTGACCTTTCCACACCAGGCAAATGGTATCACTGTCCAAACCCAACTGCTTTCCCCCATGTCTCCTGGCTGCCCATTTCTCCACCCAGTGTATGAATGAATGCCCGCAGATCCATGCTTCAAGCCTCTGGGTCCTCCCTGTATGAGCAAGCAACAGTGATTAGTTGTTTTCTCTCCTGTGCACCCTTGCCCCCCTTTCCTCCCGCATTCCCCTCCCCCTGTTTTGTATCTGCTGAGGGAGAGAAAGGAAAACAGCGTTATTGTGGTAATTTCCTCACATATTTCTTATAGCAATCTGATGCCCACCTGTCCTTCTCCTTGATCTCTCCTGGACAACTGCCCTGTGCTGCCAAGGCTGATGCTGCCTTGATCCTAAATGAGTGGGAGGAGTATCCCTCCACTTCTTCCCCCAGGAATCTGAGGCCTGTACACATCACTACAGTCACCTGGTATGCTAACACCGCTCTGCCATCCCTGTGTATGAACAGCACCGTGTCCTCCACTTTAGGTCACTCTGCCGCATAAGCATGCAGCGCCCCTACCGGGCAAATGCTTGCCTGCAGATGTCTCTTCAACCACACCTGCCTGCCTTGTCCCTGCTGATCTGTTTTTGATCTTCTTAATAATAATGCCACTTTATCCTCTTTCCACTCTATATCCCCCCATTGTAACCCCTCTCCCTCCCCCTTCTGGTTATGGCCCACCACTTCACTCAACCTGAACGCTCTCCCATACATCGTAGCATAGACAGCTCTAAATAGCACTGTCTCCCCGTTTGAGTTGCAGACATGAGTCAGTGCGTCCATTAATCTTCCCATCAGATTTTCTGATATTGGTTTCCTGCTGTCCTGTCTCCTTTCCTGCCCCCTTACCCATCCCTGCATCATCCTGTGGATCAGGTTGTCTTTTGTTGGGTCCTCCCATCCTCTTAGGCTGCAAATCTGCCCTATTGCTGCCAAGTGCACCCCCAGGTTGCATGTGCCATGTTTTGATGCCATTCTGCTACAATAAATTGGGCTACCTGTTCTCTTGTTACCACCCCATTTACCTGACCACCGTATTGCTCCCAGAATTTCTGAAACGCCCTCCATGATGTTTCATAAGCTCTACGGATCCTGGGGACCCAGGAGTTGTGGAACAGCTTTTCAGCTACCCCAATCCAATTGTCCATACATACATTGGGATGGTAGTCCCCCTGATGTCTGCTCTGGGTGCGATGGTGCAAAATTTGTCCATTTGCAGTCATGAGAGGCAGTCAGCAGTCATGTTGTCCACTCCATCAATATGCTTGGCCCTGAACAACATGTTCAGGGTCAGCCACAGACATACCATCCTGCCCAATACTCTCACGACCCTCTCTGCCTTTGTCCTTTTCTTACTCAAAACCTCTACCATTGCCTTATTATCACTCCGAAATGTTACCTTCTTGTTCCTTAACTGATCTCCCCACACCAGCATCGTCACCCATGTGGGAAATAATGCCAGGAAAGTGATGTCCTTTGCCACCCCTTCCTTTCTCAATTCCTCTGGCCATTCTGTCGCAAACCATTTCCCTCAGCAGTAACTTCCCATTCCCTTGCTGCCTGCCGCATCTGTATACAGCTGCAGATCGGTATTGTACACCCATTCATCCTGTCAAAACATCTGCCCATTGTATTTTTCCAGAAAATGTTCCCATACCCTCATGTCCTCCCTGGCCCCCTTATTCAGGTCCACCCAATGGTGGGGCTGCCTCACCCCTCATGTTGCCCATGCCAGCCTCCTTGTAAATGTACATCCAGGGGCACTGGCCCTGCAGGCAAAATTCAGGTGCCCTAAAACCTGTTGTGCCTGCTGCAGCTGCACCCTTTTGCGGCCCCCAATCTTCCTTAATAAAACCCACAATCTTTCTACCTTATTTCTCGGCAAACGGTACAGTTCCTGTACCGTATCCATCTCCAGTCCCAAAAACTCAATTGTCTGGCTGCGACCTTCTGTTTTGTCCTCTGCCAACGGAATCCCCAAGTCTCGGCATAGTTCTTTGAAATCCCATAACATCTCTCCGGTCTCCTTCTCCTCTTCACCTATAAATAAAAAATCATCCAGATAATGGACAACTGTCTGATACCTATATCACTTCTGAAATGTCCATTGCAACCACGTGCAGAACATCTCAAATGTAGCACATGCTACGGAGTAACCCATTGGCATGGCCTTGTCAAAGTAATACTGCCCCCCCGCTTGAAACCCCAATAGGTCCCAAGCCTCTGGCCGGACCTGCAGCAAGCGGAAAGCAGACTCTATGTCTGTCTTTGCCGTCCATGCTGCCTCCTTGGTCCTGATTAGATGCGCTGCATCCTCTAGTATGGCATATGTGACCTTACTGTCCTCCTCGCCTATGGCATCATTGACTGATTTACCCTTGGGGTAGGACAAGTGATGCATCACCCGGTAATCCCCCACCTGTTTCTTAGGCACTAGCCCCAATGGTGACACCCTTAGATTGGGTAGTGGAGGGGCTCTGAATGGCCCCTCCACCCTCCCCGCTGCCACTTCCTTTTGAATTTTTTGAGCTAATGTGGCCTACCTACCCCATGTGGATTTCAGGTTCGATGCCATCATTGCCTGCCACCTCCCCTTGAACTGCAAGCTAAAACTGCTATTAAAACCTACCCATAACTTCCTGGCTGCCTCCGTATCCAGGTAACCCTGAAGCCACCCTGCCATTGCCTCCACCCTGATGGGAGTCCAGGCCAGCCAGAACTCTCTGATCCTTCCTCCTTCAATCGGTCTAGTGCCGGGTTTGAAACCCGTGCCCCCTCCCTCCCCCATTTGTCCTGCCTCTGCTGTTGTTCCCCCACTACTGACTCCTGAAGGAACCTGGGTTACCCAGAAAGGGCTGTTGATAAACTGTCTCCTGGGTCCCGGTCCCTCTTTCCCAGTTGTATCTGCACTTAGAAGCTGGGTGATGCCCACTGCACTTAGAACAGCTAGGCCGAAACCGGCAGTTGGACCACGAACAAAAGGCTCTATTGTATCCCCAGCATGCCTTTACCCTGCCCCCCCATCTGTCCACTTCCGACTCTTTCTCTGTCTGCCCAGTGTATCTCTCCAACCATAGGTCTATCTGACTGGCATCCCAATTTACATCTTCGAAATTCACCATTCTTTTCCTGAATTTCTCATCGTATCTCAACCAGTTTGACCCCCTTTTTTATATGCATTTTTTATGATGAGGGAGTAGGTGAGGACAGGGGTCACCAGCTCTGGCCATTTCTCTATAACTATGGCTGTAAAATACGTAAACCCCATTGACCAATTGTCCCATGTTTTCCTTTTTCCTGCTTTATCCTCCTTCCCTTTACCTAGTAGCACTACGGCCGCTGCCATATCTTTCTTTTCAAAACTATCCTTCTCCTTGTATTTATCCATAGTGTTGACATTTGCCAGGGAGAATATGTCCACGTACTCCCCTTTCCAAATCTTTTCTTTCACTGCTGTGGGAACATGGTCTGCTAACCGCACCCCCGGGGCCCCTAGCTCATGCCCACCTATGGGTGTCGCGACTGGCACCCCTGAGCCTGATGGTGCCCCGGTGCCTCTAATTTCCCCATCACCCTCCCTAGCTGCCCCAGCCCATTCTCCCCCATGTTCTTAAGCATTTGCTCTACATATTCTTTCACACTACTTTCCATTGTCACCACCTGATTACCTGTTGTTCCCGGGTTGTCAGTCCCCAGCTGTGGGACTCTCACTGGCTCCGGTATAATTGTTGGAACCTATGGTTGTCTTTCTGGCTCCGGCTGGGTCAACGGGGCCATGGGTGTGGGGGGTTCCGGCACTGGTGCAGGGTCAGCCTCAGGTACAGGTGCCCTTGGAGACGGGCTCCGTGGGGCTGGTTGCTGCCACCCCTTCCTGGGCTCCGGCACCCCATGCCTTTGTGCCCCCGCTTCTTCATCTCCTCCTCCTTCCCTTGCCTCTCTTTCCACTTAGTGCCTCTGTCCCCCTCATCAGGCTCCGTCGCATCCAGAAGCCGATTTGCTTTTTTCACCAGGTCCATTACTGCCTGGTAACATTCATCCTTGTTGGGCATGACCTTTTTTGGTGCCATCCTAATGTCTCCGCTGTTCCTGCTGGAAAAGCATACCACATCCGTTAGCTTTTTTTTTTTTTTGCCACTCTGTTATAAACCCCCCTGCTCGCCCATCTCTGAATCCCCTGCTGGCTCCTTTAGACCACCCAGCTGTAATCCCTGCACTCTGCTCTCTATCCCCTTCCTTTTCATTCCCAATTCGCTGTGGGAACCGCAAAGAGGAGAGGTCGGCCCTTCCCATGTCCAGCCCTGGAGCGAGTCCCTCCAGCCACTTGTGCACCTCTCCCTGTCCATCTGCTTCCCCCTTTCTTATTCATCCACCTTTTCCCCCTGCCCTCATGCTTGCCTTAAGCTCCGTCCACTCTCTACTATGTGTCAGGGCCCCCCCCCCACTTGCCCACCTTTGTTTGCCTTCTGTGTATTACTTCATTATCCTCTATATGCTCTGCCTTCCATTCTTCCTTTGCCACATTGCACTGGTCTTTGTGCATCCTAAATGTGCAGTCATCCAAATTTCTTTATGTTCTCTCCCCACAGATTGTGCTCTAAACAAAATGGACATCTTGGGAATTACGCCCAGGTCTACCACAGCTTGTTCATTTAAAATCTAGGCCCAAACTGCCAACCCCCTCTGATTCTGTTAAAATTATGTGCCCCCCCTCCAGTCTGAGTGTTGCTTCTGTTACCATTATGCACCCCCATCAGCAGCATATGTGCCCTTCTTTCCCGCCACCCAGCACTAGCATCCATTCCTCCTCGCTACCACGTGGTGATGACGTCACACGCCATACCACGTGGTAGGCCCCGAATCCTCTCCCCATCCTGCTGTGCTTCTCCTTCGTGATGCACTCTCTCACTCTGTCCCTTGAATTTGCACCTGCTTTCCTTGCAAGAACCACCTGGAGCTCTTCGCTCATGCCCTTTCTCATGTGGTGCTTTTCAGACCGAAAAACTGGCTCTCCATCCAGTCAGACCAAAAATGTGCCACCTTCCCCTTGCTTCTGATCCCCTGCCACATCAAATTAGCCACTTTCTCCATGGCTGCCAACAATCCTTATCTCTGCTCATACCTGCCCATTTTTGTGGCTTTGGCTATCGGATCATTCCACTCGAGTTCTGCTGGCAACTGGCCCCTTAGGGATAACGCTGCTCCCCCGGACTACACATTCCCCTTTTTCTAACTTCAAACGACAAACTCATATTAGTTCTGCTGGTAAATGATAAAACTCCACCCCAGTGCAGCTTCATTCTCTCACAACCAAGGGAAATTTCGCTCTATACATATGCTACAACCATCTGAACTAACTCATTTTACACAGCAGTTCTTTCTTTCACCCCCAACCTGCTTAATACCCTTACCCATCTGTCCTGAGAGCTCCTGGTCCATCCATACAAACAAAATCCTGTACCTTACCTCGTTCCTCTCCTTGTCCTGTACTCACTTGGAAGGCTTCCCTGCTTAGTTTTTTTTTTATTTTATCTTTAACAGTGATCCTTGCTCTTACAGCAATCCTTCTTTTAACTCCAAATGCCAATTAAAATGCCCACTGGCACTAAAATCTCACCAACTGATGTGCTTCCAGAGACTACTTTCTCTGAGCAAATTTGTGAGCTCCCTGAGTTGTGCAGCCCCTTAAAAGGGGGCCCCTTCTTGCTCCTCCCCTTGGTCCTTGGCCCAATCTTCCTCTGCCACCTCACTAACCCCCGCCCCCCTTTCTCCCTCCTCTTTTTGGTGACATCACCCTTCTTCCGTTTTTGAGAGGTGGCTGCCTCCTTCAGGCCCCTCCCCACCCTCTCCACTCCTCTTCCCCCTCCCTTCACCTTCTGCTTCCTGAGCTCCCACACTTCTTTGTTAGGGCCTCGGGACAATGGGGTCTACCCTTTTACAGGGGCAACCCTCTTTAGGAAGCAGCTGTAAAGTCATCAACTAATATTTTTGAATTTAGTCACCCAGAACTACTGTTTGTAGTGCTCATTTTGAAGCTCATCATGTTGGCCAAACACACATATTTTGTCAATGGGCAGGGAAATAATGGTAATTACTAGTAGATGGACTATCCTGCCATAATTACTGCAAAAATGTGCCCTTAGAGGAATTTGCACACCAAGGAAGGGATGCACTTGGCTCTTACCAGGTCATGGCAACCATCTCCCACAGTCTGAAAACCAAGGTTTCTGTGGTTGCATCTGCTGCAACTGCTGCTACTTGTCCTTTCTTGGTACTGGCATCCTAAATGTCTCTCACTACTGACTGCAGAAGGTAGTAAATGTCCATAGTTCTTTCTCTGTCATGTTATTATTTTTTGCCTCTTATTTATTTATTATGCTCCCTTTTTATGTTTCCAGTTGTTACCATTTACTATACCCAGTGGGTGGTTTGGTCATTCCTAGAGACCTTATTCACCTGGAGCAACAGGCCAACAACTAGAGCCCCCAACCAGACCCCTTTATTTAAACTCTGAGCCTGCTGATTGCCTAAGAGACCACTGTATGTACCTAACATACGACACCACTCTGGTCCTTTATGTAGTCACAGGACCTTAATGGCTCCAGCCACCAATGAAATCATAGACCTTCTCTTTTTTAATTAGTAATTTGCATACAGGTTCTCTGCCTCATGCTGCTTGAGAAAAAGGTGCCAGGCTTATTCGGGCTTCACTCACTACGCTTTTACTGGCTGTTTTTAACCAGAAAAGGGATTGCTCAACCCAGTGGCACTGAGGGTTGAGGCACTGGATGCCACAAGTCGCGCCACACTGGCGACACATGTTCGGGAATGGACACGGGCCACTGGGGGTCAGCAGGGGCAGGGAAGGATGAAGCATCCAGAGGACTGCTCTTCTTCCCTGGGGAGGGGGTTATCAAGGCACCGATACCTGATTGCCCTCTAGCGGAGGCTGGAGAGCAAGATATATGGGCATGCACATGGGGGGGTTGGGTGCAGACGTCTCGAGGGGAGCGCGCATGGGAGCATGCGCAGGCCACCTCGGCTGACATCATTGCATGCACCCGGCTCCTGAGGGAGTAAAAGCAAAAGAAAAATCCTGCTGCAGCGCCTTCATGAAACCACCTCACCATCCCTCACAGCTCTCAGGCTGACTCCCGTACCTGACCTGTGTCTGTGACTCCTTGGCCGGTGGCACGGCCCTGCCCTGGGGGGTAAGCTAGGGGGCAGGGAGGACAGATCATGTGAGAGTGGGGTTGATAGGGGCCGTGACTGGGTAGATAATTGGCGCTGTAGCAAGGGAAAAAAAGGATTTTTGATTTATTATTATTATTATTTTGTCATCCATTATATTGTATGCCCCCCCTAGAGCTGTGGATCTGAACCTGTTGTGTGACTGTGAGGAACAAGTAGAAAGGGTACAAAGCTCAGAATGGCTAATGCCACTTAACAGAAAACATAGAAAGGGTACAAAGCTCAGAATGGCTAATGCCACTTAACAGAAAACAATCAATTCAATGTATCATTTTTTCTCTTTGTTTTTTAAATGTCCTTTGCTCAGTTACTGAGTAGTCAGCTGCAAGAATTGGGAAGCTATGGAATGGGAACATTGTCCACCTACTGGGTCTGTTTTAAGTTCTCACATCTATGTGGACTTGTGGCCAAGTCAACACATCCACTGTGGTCAGGAATTCTGACCTTTGTGGAACTCAACAAAAGAACAGCAATTTAGTCAAGATTTTGTTTTTGACACCCTCCTACTGCTATGCAATATGAGTAAATGACTGCATCAAGCTAGACTGCATGACCTCACTTGATGTTCTGCCCAGAGAGGTCCTTCAGCCATTTCTGGCATGCAAACCAAGCTGGATCCTGTCTGATTTAAAAAAAAACACAGACTTACAGAGACTGCTCCTCATGTCCCTGCCCCTGACTCACTCTCAGTAGCCCACAGAAACAAAAAGGGGTGAAGTCAGAGCTGTGTGGAATGTGGAATTCCTCTGGCAGAATTAATGCAGCGTGATAATTCTGCTTCAAAAATGTTTTCACTTTTTTTTTAATTCTGTGGAATTCTGAAAAGCATGTCTATGTTAACTGCGGAATAATATTCTGTGGATCATGAATGTAACCCCCCCCTCCCCCACCAATTTGGGGTTTACCTTAATGTCTTCCTGGGCTCCATCCATGCCCACAGCCAGGCAGATGTCCTGCATAGATAGTGAATCCAAGGTTATGTTTGATCCTGTTGATTTACGTATGAGTGCCATGATGTGCCTCCGTGCCTGCTCCTTTAAGACTTCAGCCAATATGTGAATAGTAAATGGTCTGGGAAGGGTTTGAGTGCTTCAAAGCTCATGACCAGCCAGCCACTGCTTTATTTTGCTCCACTCTGCTGTCGATAGTAAAGCAGAGGGAGCTTTAACAATTGCTGCAAATATTTACTTCTAACTTGCTGTTACAGTTGAATGAGGTGTTAGTTTAAATTGTTTTCTTGCAGCTTTGTTTATCTGAATGAAAGCCACTATGTTTGGTCCAGGACTTCTAGCATTTGGACCAGTAGGACACAGGGGGCCTTGAAGGGTCCTTAGCTCAAGTGCCTCGTGGGAAGGAAAATTGTAGTTTTTGTAGTTTCTAGGTTGACACCTAAATTGAATTGATGGGAGCATCCAAACTGTGACTGACAGCTCCCCCAGCCAACCAGAACTCTGGAAACCAAGGTAAATACCAGAGCTGTTAAGAGACAGAATGCAGTTGGCGTTAGAGTTTGAAGAGTGAGCAGCTCGAGCTATTGAGAAGCTACTCCAAGGAGGGAGCCTAGGGAAATTGGTAGGGAAAGGCCTGACTTCCTTCTCTGCTGAGGTTCTCCTGCTTGGGACTGCCTTATAGCAGTAATCAGAATAATCCAAATTGTGACTTTGAACTGTGGCAGAAAGCACTGAGACTTTTGAAAGTATTGCCAGAGATGTGGACCGAGAAGAAAGTCTTGTGAAGTATTCAGCCCAAAGGTTGTGAGAGACTAATTTGATGATCGAAAGGTTTGCTCAGTGAATCGACTGCAGTAATAACCAGCCTGAAACCGAATTGTGAGGTAGAAATGTTAATGCTGTTCTTGTTAAAAGTGCTAAATGTTCATTGTGGGTTGAGGTCTGTTTGCCACAGACTGGACTGTAATGTCAGCTGGAGGCTTCACCAGAAAAACAAACTGAACTTTGCCAAAAGTGTTCATCAGACTTGGGCCATTGCCAAACCCGGCCTAGGCTGATTGTGTTGCACCAGACACTGTTCCTCGGTGAGAGACTGGCTTGGGGATCCAGCACCTGCACAGAGACAACTCGCAGGTTGTGGCCACCTGGAGAGAAAGGGTGTGAAGTGGAGGTGTATCGTGATGACCCAGCTTCCCCATGCTCCTTGGTGATCTACAGGAGGTCTTCATATCACCAGGACAAGTGCAACCAGCTAGTAGCATGAATAAATTCAGGGTAGCTCCCTGCAACAAATCATTCAATTACTTTGTGGTACCATCTGATTGTTTCAGTAAATTACAGGGTTACAAGAGACTGGGCCAACCAGCCAGGATTACAAATCATCAAAGTGCTGTTTGTGCATGTTAACTGCCTTTTTCTTTTCATCAAGGGCCCCACCAACAGTTACAATGCTGGCCAACCCTGGGCACTGATTCTGGCCAGCCAGCATACTATTCTGGGTACCCAGTATTGTCAGACTGTTTACTTGGGACTAAAGTGCATGCAAAGTAACCTGAATCTAATAAGTATAGTAATCATTCATCTAAATTCATGCCCCTTCCATGTTCATGACCCCTTAATAGATCTGATTTGTTGTATCATAGTTAATCTGGCTTATGAGCATATTATTAGTTGGGTTACAGTGTTGGAAGTGTATACTTGCTTTGCTAATGTTGCTTTTACAGGAGACTCCAGGGAATTTCCTGAAGACCAAACCCTGGTGGTGAGTGTAAAGGGTGTGTGCATGATATTACTGTTCATTACTGATTGTGTGTTAACTGCCGCCGAAGGTATAAGGTCACCAGGTGGGTCTGTGGGTGGTTATAGCTTCCCAGAGGGCTATATCAGGTTAGGTAGATATCTCCACTATTGTTACTCTGGGTGGAGGCACCATAATATCAAATCCAGGCCTCTCATCCTGTGGTCAGAAATACAGGCACGGGTAGTAACCTTAGGGATAGTGCCACCACGGGGTTACATGTAATCTGCAGGATAATATCCCACAGTTTGCAAAAGTGAATCTCTAGTGTGCATTAACTGGAATTTAGAAAATGGGTTGGAGAATTTCTGGAGTCTGATTGGTTCAGGTCACCAAACAGCTGGTCCGGTATCAGGCAATAGAGACCAGGAAATAATGAGTCCTAGTCTCTGGACACCTGATTACCTTTGGCTGTCACTGGGCTGATAGAATGTTAAGTTTGAATTAGCAGCCATATGTTTTCTCTTGGTTAGCGAGAGATACAGCCTGCCATACTGAGGCTTAACAGATAAAATGAGTGGCAGCTTACAGTAAAAAAGCAGAAACAATGTAAAATGGCCAGATATGTGGTGATCGTCTTGCAGCCAAAGTAACAACACACAGTACTCTCCTACGGGAAATCATCTTCCATGCAGCTGACATGCTTGCTGTACCAAGCCATCATGACCTTACAACTGGTGTCAAAATTGTTGTCTGTGCCACTGACCCCATACAAAAAACAAAGAAAGTTTCTGTAACTCACTGTCCCACCAGCTCAGTTGATTTCTCGCATGCAGCGTTGTAATCCTCTGATCAAAACGACTGGCTGGTGAAATCAATTGACTTAGCTCCACCGCTCATATGTCCTCTCGTACCCAGCTCCCTGCATTTTTTTACCTGCTGTAACTAACATTTATGGCGGAACAGATATCGGGCAATGTCCCTCTACCTACCCCCACTGTCTCACGGAGCCTTCCGTTACTGAATAAACTGATAAAAGCTGTTGAAATTTGATCCAGTTTAGCGTGACCCACAGTACCCCAAATGCTGGCCGATCAAGTAGCTACTGTAAGCCAGCAGTGTCTCACTGTTTATGGTGGGTGCAACTCACCAAACCACCGCTCTGATCCTCGGCTTCATTCTCCCTGTCCCATAATTAGCCATGCTGAATAGCGCCTATCCCTAACAGCACAGAAAAGCCAGCGGGGAAAACACAGAAATGTACCTGTTTTTACAGGTTAACTTATTTTCTTTTTTCCTCTAGCAGCTCACTCAATTGTCATCTTCAAGGTCCCTGTTCAATCGTGCGTCTGCCTGCTCAGCCAGTCACTCCCTGCTTATACTGTTCTATGAAGAAAAAATAAAATCTAAATAAAGTCAAGGTGTCTGTGTGTGTGTGTGTGTGGGGGGGGCACACATAAAAGCAGTCAAAACAATAAAGGCACTAAGAAGCTCCCATAACCAGCAGCACCCTCTACTAGCAATTCAGTAAAGGGACTATTTTACACAAGCTGCTGTGTCTGATTATGTTTATAAATATTTTACCCTATTTTTCCTCATCAAATCACTTTTATAAAAAAATAAAAAAATAAATCCCATTTTCTAAGCGCAATAATACCCTCCAGTGTGGGCAGTATGGTCAATAGCGGACCTTCCAGGGGCCATAAGGCCCTCCACATGCAGCGTTGGGCCTCATTATGCCCCTGGGTGGTCCGGTAGTGCCCAATACCTCCCACCCTGTCAGGCATTATTGCTTGCATTGCATTCCACTTCCAGAATTTTGGAACTCTGTCTCCACTGGAATTTCACAAAATTTCTAAAGTTCCATGGAATCATGGTGGAAGCGGAATTTGAAAATTCTGCACAACTCTAATAGTGACTAAAACAACAACGGCCAAACACTCTAACCACAATGCTCTCCTGCACACTCCAACAACAAGTGGAAGTCCACACTACTGGCAAACAGAGCAATTATGGTATCTACCTGTAATCCACAGGTATTTCTACTGATTCAGACAAAGAAATCAGTTTAAATACCACCTACCACTTACCATGCAGATGCTCTATAGTGCCTACTTAAACTAACAACCACCAATATTGCCTTTCTACCCAATCTCTAAGCTAAAGCTACTCATCTGACCAAGGAAGGCAGGGGTTCCAAATCAGATGATGACTCAGAAGGAAAGCGGGTGAGCCAGGTTGCACCTGGCAATTTTACCATTCTCATCAACCTCTGGGAAAGCCCCCAACCCCACACACCTCTCAGGCAGCCCCACCTGTCCCCTCATTTATGCCCTTCCCATGCACAGTCTATCTCCCCATGCCCCTCCTCTAAGGGGAGGCAGGAGCAGAACCCATCCTGGGATCAGGACACGGAGCACAGGACAAAACTCTGTGGAGGATGGAGGCCATCCTCCAAAACCCACTAAGCAGGAATGCTTTGCTGATTGGCAATGATGCTCATATTCATGCTACAGCACTCAGAGCAGCATCCATTTCCTTTCTGTCTGAACCACTTTTGAACCTTTTTCTGCACTGAGAGACCACTGATGTGGCTATCCTCAGTCTCTGTGAGATTTCTTGTTTTGATTCTGCACTGGTGACATTTCTTTGCTGGATCTAGTATGTCAATGTGGCAGGGAACCATTTGACCTTGGACTCCCATTTTTGCAAAACTTAAATCACAGCTGTTCTCTCTCTCCCCTCACCCCACTTAACTACAATGGTGTCCTTGCTGCCTGCAACAGTTGGTGGGCTGCATGATATCTGTTACTGAAGAACGCCTCGGTCACTATACATATGTGGTTATTTGGTAAAACAAATTGTTAATGTGGGTTACAGATCTTCCCAAAAAAGACAAAGGGCCCAGTTCTCAAAGTGTCCAGAATGGCATGAGGAGCTTGCATCATAATGAATGTTTCAAGGAGTGGCTTGCATCAGGAATTGCACTGAGAGCAATTCTGAAATGCATACTGTGGCAACTGCAGGTTGCATGCACCAAGAGGGTCTTGCACCATCCTTGCGGCACAAAACGTGGTTTGGCATGGCACAAGGAACCTTGCACCAGGGCAGTGGCACAACATGCCCTTTTCTGTAATTCATTAAAGTGTATGGTGCCACCAGAAATAAACACCTGTTAGACTAGCCAGGGCTGGTTTAATGGTCTGTGCACCACCTGCAGAGCCCTCCCTGACAGGAGGGTACATGATGGTGGGAACATGTCTGTAAAAGGTGTTGTTGTACAGGTCTATATTGAAAATCATTGGACAGGGTAAACAATGGGACAGTAGCTGAGTAACTAAAGGGACTGAGTACACTTCTAGTTAACGTTTAACTAAACTTGCTCATTTCTTTCCATTTTACTGTAGCAGGTATTGGGGCATAGATTTACTGGGTGTTGGATCTCTGTTAAAGCTGGAGACAAGGGGGAAAGGAACAGAGGTGGAAAGAAGCTACTTTGCTGGGATTTTCATCCGTGGCTTTCCTAAGCTGATTGTTTTTTTGTCTTTTGTTGTTGTTTGGAGCCCAGTAACTGGACTCCAGGAGGACCTATTGAAGAGGCAAAAAGGGCACCAAAGGGAACCAAAGATTCGGGCTATAAATAGCTTGGTTAGCAGCAGGCACAAAAGCAGCTAGGGAAGAGTAGTGAGTCGGAGGACATGACTGCTCACACGGGCTGATACCTTTGAGCAGATGGTAGAGGGTTGATTTTGTCTTCTTTTGTATTTTTCCCCTTGTATTCTTTTGTTCTCTTTTGTTCCTCACTTTTGGTTCTCAGGTGCAGAGCGATTGGGCAGCTGGCACTGCAGTGACAAGTTCGCAAATTGCTGCAGGTTGAAACATTGGGCAGGGCAAACTGTGGGATGGCAGCTGAG
Organism: Neoceratodus forsteri; assembly: GCA_016271365.2. Lineage (NCBI taxonomy): Eukaryota > Metazoa > Chordata > Ceratodontiformes > Ceratodontidae > Neoceratodus > Neoceratodus forsteri. The sequence goes on from CM057455.1 coordinate 1,510,390,923, forward strand.
TCACTAAAGGGATGAAGTACACTTCTGGTTAACTTTTAACTAAATGTGCTAATTTCTTTCTACTTTACTGCAGCTGGTATTGGTGCATATATTTACTGGGTGTGGGATCTCTGTTACATCAGGTGACAAGGGGAAGGAACGGAGGTGGAGAGAAGCAACTTTGATGGGATTTTTGTCCGTGGCTATTGTGAGATGATTGTTTTTTTGTTTGTTTGCAACCCAGTAACTAGCTTATTCCTGCTGTCCCTCCCCCATCCCACCCACCGCTGGGTTCTCTGCCTTTATAGGTTACTACTAGGTTGTAACTCCTGCATTCTCACAGGAAGAAGACAGACAAGAGATTGACACCACAGCCACGCATAGTTATATAGCAGATCAACCTACGGGTACACTATCTTACAGGACACGAGTACATACAAAAGGCAAAGAGTGGGAGAGGGAGAAGTGAGGAAGTAAGGGGTAGGTACACACACACACACACACACACACACACACACACACACACACACGCACACACACACACACACACACACACACACACACACACACACACACACACAAAGCTTACTCAACCTGCAGCAATTTGCGAACTTGTCACTGCAGTGCCAGCTGCCCAATCGCTCTGCACCTGAGAACCAAAAGTGAGGAACAAAAGACCTACTGGACATTAGGCTACTTTGTCTGACATTGGATGCTATCCTGGTCCCACTTACATAGCTGCTCAACCGATCTCTGTGCCTGGGGTGGTTCCCCAGCACACAGAAAACCACCATCATCACTCCCATCCTAAACAGTGGTGATTGAGCGACCCCGGGTAACTATTGACCTATCTCCATCCTCCCCCCACTCTCTAAGGCCCTTGAAAAAGTAGTTGCCAACCAGTTTGCTGAATACCTGGCCATTCACAATATCTTGTGCCCTGAACAGCATGGCTTTCATGCAGGTCACAGCACCACAACTGCGCTACTTGAATTCTCAAACTTCCTGCACTCTGCTCTTGATGCTGGAAATCCTACTGGTGCCGTGTTCATTGACCTCTCCAAGGCCTTTGACATGGTTTGCCATCCTCTCCTGCTTGACTCCCTCAGATGCCTTGGTTTCTCCCCTGGGCCCCTTGCATGGTTCACCAGCTACCTCTCTGCCAGAACTCAGTGTGTAAAAATCAATAGAACCCTATCTGACACATAACCTGTCCACTCTGGGGTTCCCCAGGGCTCCATTTTAAGCCCTCTCCTCTTCAGTCTCTACCTCAACTCCTTCCCCTTGGCCTGCCCTAGTAAGATCCTCCTCTACGCGGATGACGCTGTGCTTTTTGCCACTGACCCCAACCCAACACACTCCAGGCCACCCTCCAACAAGCTTTTGATAGAGCTGAGCATTGGTTCACATCACGAAGGCTAGTTCTGAACCTAAAAAGACCAAAGCTATGCTCTTCTTGCATCACCAAAGCAAAGCCAGTGGCGCCCCTCTCGTGATACTGCCTAGCACACTAAACCCCATTGAGCAGGTTTCCTCCTATAAGTATCTGGACATTACCTTTGATTCGGCACTCTACTTCCATTCCCATATCAATGCCCTTTCTGCTGCCACCAATGTCAGGATTGGACTGTTATACCACCGTAGAAACTGCCTACCACAGGAGGCCCTTAGATTGGCAATCACCTCCTCTGTCCTGTCACTAATCGACTATGGGCTGCCCATCTATGCTACAGCTGCCAACACTGTGCTTGCAAGAATCCAGCTCTCTATAAATAAAGCCTACAGGCTAATGCTGGGAGCCCCTTGGAGCACCCATACATGCCTGCTATACTCCACCACCAACTTGCTCAACCTTGAAGAAAGACTCCACTTCCAAACCTGCCTTCTTGTAAAAAGGACCCTGCTAGGGCTGTCTCCCCCTGGGGTCACCACCTCCCTGTAGCATGCATCCCCCTCAGTCTCCACCCACAGCACTGTCAAAACCTCCCTTATTGTCCCCAGGGTAAGGACCTCTATGGCTCAGAGATGCTTTTGCTATTGGGCCCCCTCCTGGTTCAATTCCCTCCCAGCCAATATAGCTGACTCCACTAAGCTTTGTCCTTTCAAGGTCTCCCTCAGAAGCCATCTGACAAGCACCCACTGCTGCAACTACACATAATCCCCCACCTGCCCCTTACCTTCACCCCTAGGCTGGGTCTGCCCTGTCTACATTTGCTGTATATACCTGGGGTGTCATGCAACATCTGCTGACTAATGTAATAAAATATCTCTGGTGGCTACCTGATGTGGTACTTGTGTACCTTTATTATGACTAGTGTGCTCTACCTATTATCAAGCATGTACCACCAGTGAATGCCTGTAACACTGGTTGCTTTTTTAATCTAAGCAGCATGTACTGTACTTTGTTTGCTGTGATGTATTGCTCTCTCGACGAGGTGCCTTCGTAAATAAGTCTATGACTCAAAGGTCTGTAAACCGATGATCTAATAAATAATTACAATAAATAAATTAACATACAAGGAAGTGACACTGACTGACCACAAGGGGAAGATGCAGGGAGTGGTGCAGTGCAGTCAGTGTGGGGCAGCAGTCTTTAGGAGTATGTTCTGGGTACTGCAGTACTGCCCCATTTGCAGGCTCCTCTCTGGACTGAGGGCCGAGGTGGCCAGTCTTCGTGCTGAGCTGGCTGGAGTGCTGGGGACCTTTCCCCCACCCAGAGGCCACCATTTTTCCAGCCACTGCTGCAACAGTTCTGCAGACAGGAGGTTGGACGGACTATGGTGGGCTCAGGGAGTTTGAGGGAGGTGAGATAGAGGCACATCCCCCAACTGGTCCAACTTACAAACTCCTTTGCTGTCCTGGAGGAGAGGGTGAGTACTGCAAAGGAACCTGATGTTGTGACCAGGGGGGGATGAACGGTTCCTCCAGGAAGGAGACGCGGGGTGGAAGGCAGAGGACCCCAGAGGAGGAGGAAGCTACTCCTGGTGGGGGACTCTTTTGTCTGGGGAATGCAGTTTGGCACAGTTAGTGGAGTAGACAAGGAGGTGAAGTGCCTTCCAGGAGGCAGTGCTCAGAAGGAAGGGGAGCAGATCCAGAGGATCACTAAGGTGGTAGCAAGGAGGGTAGCTGGAAGTCATTGTCCACCTGGGGACAAAAGACCTAGCCAGGGACAAGTTGAAAATAGAGCAGGTGCAGGAGGACTTCAGGGGATTCGGAAGGAGCCTTGAGGAGGTACTGTAGTGAGCTCCATGAGATTCTCAGAGATGCTACCAATCCTAGCCAGGGGAGGGAGGGGGCTTGGAATCTCCGTATCAGAAGCTTCGACAAGTGAATGGAGGGCTGGTGCAGGGAAAAGGGTCATGGCTTCATTGGAGACTGGGGACCCACCTGGAATAATGCAGACCTGTATAAGGGTGATGGCCTTCATCCATCCAGGAAGGGGAAGGTGGTCCTCAATTAATGGTTTAAAAGCTTCCTCAGCATGCATTTAAACTATCCGGGGGGCAGAAGGGTTCAGGGAGTTCCAAGCAGCCCACCCACAACAGGTTAGAGCAGCCAAAAAAGAGGATCAGGTAGGCCAAGTTGTTGACAGGTACACCTGAAACACACACAAAGGTTATAGCAGAGGAAGTGAGGCAACAAATAAAAAAAATAAACAGGGTTAGAAGAAGGATAAAGAAGACAGAAGCAGGAATAAAGAGTGGACAGGCAGGGATACATGAAAGGTCATGTATACAAATGCACACAGCCTGGGAAACAAAATCCTGGACATAGAACATAGAAACATAGACTTTGATGGCAGATAAGGACCGCTTGGCCCATCTAGTCTGCCCATTTCCCTACCTACAGGATAGGCCGCAGATCCTAGTTAACCAACAGCCTATTTCTTCCTACCCCCCCACAAGAATTGCCTTATGTCTGTCCCATGCATTCTTGAATTCTCCCACAGTTTTAGACCCCACAACCTCCTCAGGAAGGCTGTTCCATGCATCCACTACCCTCTCTGTGAAATAATACTTCCTCACATTGCCCCTGAACCACCCTCCTTCTATCTTTAAATTGTGTCCCTTGTTCTTGCACGTCTCTTTTTCTGAAAGATACTACCCTCTTGGACTTTGTTGATTCCACTGAGGTACTTAAAAGTTTCTATCATGTCCCCCCTCTCCCTTCTTTCCTCAAGGGTATACATATTAAGCTCCTTTAGTCTCTCCTCATACGGCTTCTCTTGCAGACCCTGCACCATTTTAGTTGCCCTTTTCTGGACTACCTCTATCCTGTCTATGTCCTTGCGGAGATGGGGTCTCCAGAACTGGACACAGTACTCAAGATGGGGTCTCACCAACTGTCTGTACAGAGGGATAGCAGCTTCCTGTTTTCTGCTGCTGATGCCTCTCCCTATACATCCCAGAATACCCCCAGCCCTCCCTACTGCCTTCTCACATTGCTTGCTAACCATAAGGTCATCTGATATGATTACCCCCAGGTCCCTTTCCTTTTTTGTTGTTGTTACTACCTCTCCACCCATTGTGTATTCTTCCCCTGGGTTATTGTTTCCCAGGTGCATTATTTTGCACTTCTTTGCATTGAATCCTAGCTGCCATACTTCTGACCATTTCTCCAACCTTGCCAAGTTCCTTTTCATCCTTTCCATGCCTCCTTGTGTATCAACCCTGTTGCAGATCTTTGTGTCATCTGCAAATAGAGCATACTTTTCCTTCCAGTCCCTCTGCAATGTCACTGATGAAGACATTAAAAAGGACTGGACTCAATACTGAACCCCGTGGTACCCCACTAGTAACCCCTCTTTCTTCAGAGTGGACTCCATTTACAATTACCTTCCATGTCCTGTTGTGCAGCCAATGTTTTACCCAGGCTACCACCCTGGGACCCACTCCCAGGCTGGTTAATTTGACTATTAATCTTTTGTGTGGGACTGTGTCAAATGCCTTGCTAAATTCTAGGTAGGCCATGTCCACAGCCCCTCCCTGGTCTACTACTTTGGTCACGCAGTCAAAGAAATCTATTAGATTCATCTGACATGACCTTCCCGCTGTGAACCCATGCTGCCTTGGGTCCTGTGCCCACTGGCCTCTAGGTACTCAACTATTCTTTCCTTCAGAAGTGACTCCATCACTTTCCCTACCACAGAGGTCAGACTGACAGGTCTGTAGTTTCCTGCCTCTGTCTTGGTCCCACTTTGTGAAGGGGAATCACATCCGCCTCCTCCAGTCCTCGGGTACCACACCATCCTCCCATGATTTATTAAAAGAGTAGCCAGTGGTTTCACTAGTTCCTCCTTTAATTTTTTAGAATTCTGGGTGAATTCCATCAGGACCCATTGCTTTGTCCACCTTCAGTTTTAGGAGTTCTTGCAGAACCCTTTCTTCTGTGAAATGACTGAGATCGACCCCCCTATCAAGAGTGCTTCTGTTAATTAGATTAGGCACTTCCCCCTCCTCTTTTGTGAATAATGAGCAGAAATATTCATTCAGTATCCCTGCTTTTTCACTGTCCTCCTCTGCCCACCCACCGTTCATTCTATTCAGCCTCACTATCCCTCCCTTTGTCTTTCTACGCTCGCTGATGTACCTATAAAATGTTTTATCCCCCTTCTTAACTGAGTTGGCTATCTTATCCTCAGTTTGGGCCTTTGCTATTCTGACTCCTCTCCCTGCTTCCTTCTGCCTTAACTGGTACAGCTCTCTGTTCTGCTTCTTCTGTATTTCCTTATACTTCCAGAATGCTATCTTTTTCTTCCTGACTTTCACAGCCACCTCTTTTGAGAACCATAGTGGCTTTTTCTTTCATTTTGATTTATTTATTTGCTTCACACAAAGGCTTGTTGCCTCTGTGATGGCAGTTTGATGATTCCCATTGTTGTTCCACACCTCCTTCTAGCCTGTTTGCTAGTGCTTTTCTGAGGCACTCTCCCATTTTGCCAAAGTCAGCCCTCCTGAAGTCCAGTACCTCACTTCTGTATGGCTTGACTCTGTAGCTGAGTTTAACGTGAACCACACTGTTTGATGGTCACTTGTCCCCAGATGGCAACCCATTTCTAGATCTGAGATCCTCTCACTGCCCCCATTTGAGAGTACGAGGTCTAAGATTGCTCCCTCATAAGTGGGTCCCAAAACTAGCTGTCTGAGGCCTGCCACCTGTAGCGCATCAAGAATGGCCCTGCTCTTGGATGTGGCTGCAGTAAATGTGCTCCAGTTAACATCTGGCATATTCAGGTCTCCCATCAACAGTATCTGGAGGCCCTGATGACTGAGGCTGACCTGGACATAGCGGCAATAACAGAGACATGTTCCTCTGTACACCACAACTGGGAGGTAAATGTATCAGGTTATGCTCTGTTCAGGAGGGACGGGGAGTGTAAAAAAGGGAGAGGGGTGGCCCTATATGTCAGAGAAGGAATAAAGGCTACTGTAATTCAGGGGAGGCAGTGGGGAGCAGAAGCACTGTGGGTCACCCATGAGCCAGGCAATGGCAAAGCAATTCACACAGGCGTGATCTACAGGCCTCCAGCTCAGGGGGTTGAGGTGGATAGGGAGCTAGAGGAAGAAATACATGAGATGGCAGCTCAGGGGAGGTAATACTGATGGGTGATGTTAATATGCCTGACGTGGATTGGACCATCTCAACGGCTGCCTCTGTACCAGATTTGTCGATCCCCCTTAGGTATCTGAAAGTTTCAGTAATATCCCCCGATTCCTTCTATCCTCTAGGGTGTACAAACTCAGGTGTCTCAGTCTTTCTTCATAGGTTCTGCATTCCATCCCCTGTATCATTTTTGTCATGCTACGCTGCACTGTCTCAAGCAGCCTGCTTTCCTTCATCAGATATGGATGACAGTACTGCACGCAGTACTCCAAATGTGGCCTGACCAAGGATCTGTACAGGGGTAGGATCACGTCCTTGTGTCTGGAAGAGAACCCCCTTTCAATGCACCACAGCATCCTATAGGCCTTAACCACAGCCTTCCTGCACTGCGCAGAGTTGTTCTTGCTGCCCGTTACTATGACTCCTAGATCCTTTTCCTCCTCGGGAACACCCAACCATGCCCCACCCAACCAATATTCCTTTGGGTTCTTCACCCAGAAGTGCATAACTTTCCATTTCTTTCATTAAAACCCAATTGTCACCTTTGTTGACCACTCCTTCAAGTCTGGTTTGGTCACCCTGTAGCTTCTGCCACCCCCTCTATGTCATCCACAACAGCCTTGGTGTCGTCATTGAACAAACTAATCTTGCTCCCAACCATGTGTGCAATATCCGATATGAAAAGACCAAACAACACCGGTCCCAGCACAGAGCCCTGTGGTACACCGCTGGTCACTGGTCTAGGAGATGATGCCCCCCCCCACAACCATCCATTGCAATCTATATTCCAGCTAATTCTTGATCCAGTTAGCCAACTTAGCGCCCACCCCTACGTATTTCAGCTTTGCCCCAGTTGCCTGTGAGGGTCCAAATCAAAGGCTTTGCTGAAATCCAAATGTAGGACATCCACTGCATGGCCCTTGTCCAACCCCCTTGTGACCCAGCTGCAGTATTCTATTATGTTGGTCTGGCATGATCTCCTGAAGACGAACCCATGCTACTGCCCATCCTGGAGCTCATTGACCACAAGGAATGTTACCAGTCTCTCCTTCAAGATTGCTTCCATAAGTTTATCCACTATGGAAGTGAGATTGGCAGGTCTATAATTACCTGACTCATCTTTTGGACCGCACTTGTGGATAGGCACTACATGAGCCAACCTCCAGTTCTGCATCACACACCCCAGGTCCTGGGAGGTGTGCAACAGGTCAGCCAGTGGCCTGGACCATACCTCTGCCATCTCTCTCAACACACCAGGGTGAATGCCATCTATACCTGGTGCCTTATCCACCCTAAGTGCCGTCAGACCTTCCACTACCTTGCTTTCCAGAATCACCCTGTCATTCACATTCTCCCCCCTCATCCCCACCCTCCCAGTCCATGGAGGTAGTGGACCTCCTACCTCCACCATGAACACAGAGCAGAAGTATTAATTCAGTACTTCTGCCTGTTCCTCCTCCTTCTCCAGCAACCCCCATCCTTCTTGAGCCAGACTATCCAGTTCCTGCAGTTCCTTTTCTCCCTTACGTATCAATAGAATTCCTTCTTCCCCTCCCTGATGCCCAGAGCCAGCCTCAGCTCCTTGGAGGCCTTGGCCTCCCTTTTTAACTTGGTTACTGCCTTGGACCACCTCGCTTACATCTCCCTGTCCTTCTCCTTCCTGGTTATTTTCAGTCTCCTAAAAAACACTCTCTTGGCCCTCCTCCCAAAACATTCCTGGTCATCCAGCATGGCATCTTTAACTTTTAACTTCATATCATCTATCCTTTCTTCTCATACTCATACTACACTGGAAGATGTATCTCACCTGCACCAAGTTTATACCCTGTATGTACTTGACTGCTTCTATCATGTCACTTGATTCCCTCCTATCTTCAATCAAGTACATATTGATTTCACTTTATCTTCCCTAATATGTTTTCTTGTGCAACCCATGAAACATCTTTGATGTCCTTCTCTTTACTGCCTCCACTGTGTCAATGTCCTTCCCAAAGTGTGGCCACCTAAACAGCGCTTAGTACTTCAGTTTATGCCTTGCCTGTGTTTTGTACAATGGCATCAATGCCTCCAGCCTTCTGCTTGTGCTGCATCTAACGATGTACCACAACATGCCACTGCCCTTTCCTGACACCTCTGTACTCTAGTTTGATGCATTTAGGTTATCTGGTATACAGAACAACTGCAGCGCCATCCTGTAGCTCTCCCCAGGGTTAACTCTTACCACCTAGCAGCTAGGTATTTACAGCTCAACAGGCCTAATAATAAAATGTTGCAGGCAGTTGTACAATGCTTTAAATACTTTAATTCATATCAGTAGCTGGTTTAGCTACTGCAATGTATTAAACTCTTTGAAGCATTGTATATCTGCCTGCTGCATTCCATTCTTACAATTGGAGTGACCTATGTTTGCTGAATGGCTGGTTGGAGGAGGATTGCATGCCCAAAGGTCTGCTCTCCTCCTACATCTAGTTAGCGTTCTGTGTTCCACAGCAAAACTACCTCCTGGTTGACCACAGGTGGAGGTGCAGTGGGACAGCAGAAATCTGTAAGTGTGGACATCGTCCGTGATCCTGAGCGACTGTATAGCTAGACGTGACCTGCCTCACTGGATCACCATAGTTCAACATGCAGCTACACCACTTCAAAGATTACAAATATTTCTTTCTTCTTGTAGGAGTTCAGACAAAACTAAGCATGTGCTCAGTTGAGCTTCAGTGTGAAATCTTATTGAATGTCCACCACTGAAAATACAAAGGATGATGACGTTGAACCCATCATATCTTCTGGTTGTAATTTCAACGGCTCTGGAGATGACGTTTCAATGATATCACAGGTATTGGAAGTATCTCAATATGAACCAAGTACATCTGATATTGCTGAATCTTCAGATAGTGACTTCTCAGATTAAGGCCAGAGCATAATATTTTACTTATGTACATTCTGTTGTACTGCGAAATAATTTTAATAATGGTAGTAATTTAGAACAGTCACGTCTGCAATAACAAGTTATCATAACGTGCCTATAACTTATGTAGTTTCAATGACTTAAGGAAGTGTACTATTTTTTTCCTGTTGACCATCACATACATATGATCATACGACTACTTGCTAGCTGCACAGCATGATTGTGTATTTATGATTACTAATTATGAGCACTGTGCTAGGTGAAGTATAGTTACATTTTTATATAGCTAATCACAGTATATCACAAAATAACAGAAATCTGATGGCAGACAACAGCCTTGTAGGCACATCAAGTCTGCACTTTTCCCCCTCCTCAAAGCCTTCTTGTTTTGATCTCTTCTACCCAGTATGTATTGTATTTGGGTCTAGTACGCTCTCCCAACATCGATTTTCCCGGCTAAAAATAGCCCGTAATTTATTTCCCATTCGTAAGCTTCCAGCTGTTAATTTTGTACCGACGCTGATTCTCCCTACATATATCTTTTCTATTTTCAACTGCTAGTAACATACATAATAAAAGCAAGTCAGGGTGGTTGGCCACAAGAAAGAGGCTGTCACTTTCTCCATCTCTATCTATTGCTCCTGCTCTTACCTTTCTTAGTAACAGTAGCTGCTTACTGTCTGTCCCTCACTCTCCCCAATCCTCTCACTCTCTGTCATGCGAGGTTGAGCTCCCTGTCCCTGTGTCACTGTCTTTCACGCTAACTGAGGAGTCCTGTAGGATTTGGAGATTGCAGCTCCGTTTGCCTCGTTGACTACTGCTGCTGCTTTTTCGCATGCCGGCTCCCACTCCAGATGCACGTCTCACTCAGGGCAGGAATGGGAACATTGTTTTTTGAAATTTAAGTTTATTAGTTTCAAAGACAATACAATCAAAACAATGCAGACAAAGTACAGACCAGTAAGCCATAACCACACCAAACCCCACCCCCAACCCCGTAAACGAAATATATAGGATATCAGGGAACCTTGAAGGTAAAAAAAAAAAAAAAAAAATGAAGAATATAGATTCCCCAGCCAGAGTGTCAAAAACCCCCAAAAAACATATCCCTTCCCCATCCCCTCCCATCCCCTCCCCAGGGTGCACCCGCAAATAACCTACAGCACAATACCACTAGAGTCTGGATATCATCATCTCATTACATAATGATTGGTATCCTGACCAACAGCTCAATTTGTTGTAACAAGAAGATAACAAGTCCAACATCCATTATAACACAAAAGAACCATAGAGTTAGCATCTACTATACTATATGGCATGAGGGTCAAGGGATAGGGTCGCCAGGCCTTATCCTTTATGGTAAGCAAAGGGATTGGAGTTTACCCCATCTTTTATGAAATAGGTCCAAACGATTCTTATAGCTGGCAATCAGGTTTTCAGATTGGAGATATGACATCAACTCCTTTAACCAGTCAGCATATGATAAGACCAGCTGGTCCCTCCAGTGTCTTAAAACCAGCTTCTTGACTGCCATAGATACCAGGGCCATATAATATCTGCGCTCCACGCTATCTACGTGAGAAAAATTCCCCAAAACACAAATTTCAGGGCAAAAGAACCCGCTCAGACCCAGAAGGGGATCCAAATTGTCCCGAATCAAGGACCACAGAGGGGCAACTTTAGGACATTCCCAGAAAATGTGAATTAAATTGCCCTCACCTTGCACACACCTGAAACAGTCTGGGACGGAAATTAATTTATGCTTAAAAAGTTTAACAGGAGTATAGTAGAGGTTATTGACAATGTTGCACTGCACTAACCGAAACCTATCTTGAGTGTAATATTTGTGTAAGTTAAGCCAGAAATTCCTCCAAAGCGGGACATCCTCCGGAAGGAGATGCGTCCAGACCCGGGGACCCCCAATCTCCTCCAGCAAATTGAAAGTCAGGAGATAAGAATAAATCTGCAAGATTGAATGGGGCTGAGAGGCCAGCGTAATAATATTAGAGAGAAAAGGGTGAACCACCAATTGCTTAAACGTCACACCGAACTTACTACCCACCAGGTGCCAGAGTTGGAACACCTTAAAAATATCTCTGCTTGACATACCAAACCTAACTAAGATATCACCAGAGTCAAGGAGCGAGGTTTGACCAAACAAGTGCTCAACCATGAGATCTTTGAGTTGTGGGAGCCAACTTGGCCCTATCCAAGAGTCTCCTAATTTAATGTTGGGATTAAGAGTTATCGGCTGCCCTAAATCCAAGTGATTGGAAATCCGAAAAGACTTGAGACATTGAGCCCACACTCTAAAGGAGACTGCCACTGTGTCGTCCGGGATCAATTGTGAAAGTGTTTTCGGGGTCTGGTAAAATAAAGCCGACATATCCACTTTAAGTTCGGAGAGAAAGGCCTTTTCCAGCTGAAGCCAGCTTGGGTGAGAGCATTCAGTATTCGTAGAAAACCATCTTCCTAACTTGGACAGGTGGGCTGCCCAGTAGTATAACAGGAAGTTAGGGAGTCTCAGGCCACCTCTTTCTTTAGGGAGTGATAGGGTACCATAAGAGCAATGTGCCCCCTTCCCCCGCCAGATAAAAGTAGAAACCAAACTATGAAGCTGCCGAAAAAACGAAAGGGGGACCCAAAGATTAGTAAGGTTCAATGGGTAAAAGATCCGGGGAAGGACATTCATCTTAATAATATTGATTCTGCCCCACAAGGAAATAGGGAGCACTGTCCAACGTTGCAAGTCTTGGCTGATCGAGTCTCTGACTTTGGTTAAGTTTAATTTTTTGAGAAGAGAAAATCGGTAGAGAAATAAATCTCAGATATTTGATTGAGCTGGAGGTCCACCTCATCTCAAAGGAGTGAAAATCCGCTTGAAAGTATAGCTATTTAAAGGAAAGATCTCATTTAGAGATATTTAATTTATAACCAGAAAAGGAACTAAACTGCCTAATGATACCCAAAGCTGCCTCTAGGGATGCTACTGATTCCACTAAATGCAGCAAAACATCATCTGCATACTGATAAAACTAGTTCCATTTTGGAGCCTGATACCCCTCACCTGGGGGAAGACTTAAGGTTAATCAACAAGGGTTCCAAATATAAATTACACAACAGGGGAGACAGGGACAGCCTTCCTAGTTCCGCAAAAGACGGAAGGAGGGGACAAGACCCCATTACAATAAATTTTAGCAGAGGGCACTTATAGAATACCTGTATCAAATTCAAAAGAAATCGAAAACCATTTCCTCCATTACTCTCCATAAAAAGGACCAGTCAACCCGATCAAATGCTTTCTCCGTATCAAGAGAAACTAGGCGACTGGGCCTGAGGTATCTGAGCATACTGCGAGATATGGGACAAGGTCCTCGATGGTCAGCCACCTTCCAGGAACAAAACCGCCTGCTCAAGGCTCAGAAGACCGACCAAATCTTTTGATCCTTTCTAGTATTTTGGCCAGTATTTTAACATCATAGTTCTGGAGAGAAATTGGGTAACTAGCCGGATCAGAGGGTTCCTTGTCTGCCTTGGGAATTAGAACTATGGTGGCCTCGAATAAAGCAGGACTAAGACTGGTGAGACCAGGAAATAATTATATAACTCAAGAAGGATAGGAGTGAGCTCCTTGACAAAACTTTGTAGAAGTTTGTTGGGAATCCATCTGGGCCGGTGCCTTGTCTGGAACCAGAGAAGCTATAACACTTTATTTCCTCAGCTGAAATAGGGGCCAATAGGCTCGCATTCTGAGATTCCGATATGCACAGAACACCGATTCCTCTTATATTCTCTGATATCCGCTTATCGGATGGGATGTCGGGGAACGACTATAGAGACTCGAATAGTATTCCTTAAAAACCTGAGCAATATCTCTGGGCGAGGAGACAGTGTTACCAGATGGGGAAACCAAAGAGAGAATAATCCTCGAACTCTCAAGTGCTTGCAGGCGCAAAGCTAGTAGTTTACCGGATTTTTCACCAAGATCCAGATATCTAGCCCGGGTTTTCACCAGACAGTACTCTGTTTTTTCCTTCAGAAGATCCGAATATTCATTCTTAACCAAGAGAAGTTCCTTAAGATCTGACACCGAGGAAGATGATGAATACCTAGAATCTAACTCCCTAATCCTACCAACCAACTCCAGTGACCTAGCTAACCGTGCCTTCTTCCTAAGGGAAGCCATTTTATAAGGTCACCTCTGAGATAGCACTTTAAGGCTCCCCATATCATATCCACCCTGGGAGTGGAGCTCATATTATCGGCCAGAAAGAGAGATATTCTAGAACTAATTTCTGAAATGCATTGGGAGTCCTTTAATAGCTGAGTATTTAAATGCCACATGGAGTCACGAGAGTAGTCAGGATCTAGAGACAGTTGTATCCAAACCATAGCATGATCCGACACAATAATCGGTTCCAAGCCAGACAAAGGGATCTTCGGGAGGAAAGAGAGACTAACTAATGTCATGTCTAATCTTGATTTAGTACCATGTGACTGGGACTGGAAAGTAAAAGCACGGCAGGAAGGGTTTGCCAGACGCCACGGATCACCCAGACCTAACAATGAAACCATTTCACAGAAGGCTTTCTGGGCCGAAGTAGGCGTACGCCTGTCTTGGGGTTCCTTATCTAACTTCAGGGAGAAGGGTACGTTCCAATCCCCACCTAACACAAATTGAGTGGGCAAAAAGCTGGCCAGCTTATCCACCAGTGTCATAAAGAACTCAGGGTTCCCTCCCACCGGTCCATAAACTGAACCCAGAACCACATTTTCTCCATTTAGATTACCTTTAACGAAAACATATCTCCCTTCTGGGTCTGAGAGAACCAATTCTTTAATAAATAAAACATGTCTTTTAAAAAGAATCGCCACCCCCTTACTAAAACAGGAATTCCCAGCAAGATAAAATTGAGAAAACCCAGATCGAGAAAGCAGTCTAACTTCGACATGACATAGATGTGTTTCCTGCAGAAAAAGGATGTCAATGTGGAGTAATGAGCAATGATTAAAGACCTGTAGATGCTTGACCCGATCCCTAAGCCCTCTGACATTCCAGGATGCTATTTTAACTGTATTTCCAGCCATCTTATAAGTGTATCAAAACAGTTAGATATCCAGACAAAGTACATATTACCTACAGTAGCAAGGTGCACCTCATGTATACCGACCAGAAACCCTTTCATAACTCCCCAACCTCCCTCCTCCCCGCAGAAAACCCCCATCCAAAATTGAAACAGACCAATCTGAGAGACCCTCCCCCACCCCATCACCCCAAAAACCATGTCGACCTCAAAAACATCTTTACAAAAATTGTCCAAAGTGCCCAATAGTTAAGTGGAGTAGCCACCTGTAACCCCCATCCACCCCCTTATCAAAACTCTAAACCTCACAGAACACCAGATAACACCAGAAAGGACCCTAACCCCACTAACAAGACCAGAGAAATCGATACCATAACCTGCCGTATTCCATCCCCCCCCCCAAAAAGCATCTCAAACCACAAACCCACCAAAAACTATATACAAGTAGGGGTTCGTATGAAGGTAGTCCTAGATGAAATTTGTTGCCCCGAGTCATGAACCTCCCTAATCCCCAAGCGAACCCCAACCCCCCAGAGCCGGAACCAGATAACCATATGACAGAAAAAACAGGTACGTCCTCAATACAAATATAACCTCCGCGACAGTGAACCTGTTCTTACCCCGGGCCAGCCCCAGGCAGGGGTTAGCTACCCCCCCAACACACAGCTCGCAATCCCGCATCCAGCGAGCAAGCCCACTAAGTCCTCCCCCATAGCTGCCCCCAGCCCACAACATATAAAAAGCCAAGACCAGAACAGAACAAATAGAAGACAGGCATGAGGGAAAGGAACAAAAAACCAACATAAGAGAGCTTACATCTCAAATTGGGATACCATTTAAGCCCTGCCATCCCAAGCGCGCCAGCCAAACTCCGCTTCACCTCCCCATCCCTGTAATGGTCAAGGAACACCTACCCGAGCCCGCTGACGATTATGGGCGACGAAACCTGATCCTCGGATGCCATTCCAGCTTGACCATGGGGAGAAAAATGCCAGAGGCTCAAAACCGTGGTTGCCATTTCCAGGGGGACCGTTTAAACTGCAGAGCACCCAGCGGTCCGTCCCCCAGGAAGTTCCCACCCGGAAACCGCAACCCTCGAATAAAGGTTCCATCGTCGGGACGCCCCCGTAACCACAGAGCCAGGATACCGAACCGGAGCCCAAACCTAACGCTCTTTCACCCTCCTACCCCGACGGCCAACCCACAAAGAGGACCCAGAAAGAAAAATCCAGGACAGCCAGACCAAGACAAAGAGGACGATCCAAACGGAGCAAACACAGAGGTAGGTGGCAGGGAGGGTAAACGAAGACCAGACAAAGGACCGGGGGGAAAAACAGCCAGCCAGAAAGGGAAAGAAAAAGGAAAAACAAACAAGACCACAAACAGGGAATTTAGCACAAACGAGCATTAGAGCAGTTCGTCAGAGTCCACAGCACAGTCCTCATCCAAGTCCCTTAAACAGATCAGGCAGTTGGATTGCGAGGTCCTTATGGGCTGCTTCGGGGCTGCCAAAACTTGTAGCCGATCCACCAACAGTCACTTTTAGGGTAGCAGGGTACACCATCCTAAATGGAATCGCTGCTGCTATTAATTTTTGCACAATCTGGTGGTACGCAGCCCTCTTCTCCCGGATTTCTTTGGGAAGGTCCTGGGTTATACGGATCCTTGAAGCACCCCACAGAATCTCCTTCAATTCCCGGGCCTTCAGGTAGACATGTTGCCTTTCTAAATAACTCTTAATTTTATGATGATCGGACTTGAGGGGATCCAGCTGCAGGTCGAGGGCGTAATGAGCGATGTGCCCTTTCAAGATGGTAGGAAGTATTTATAGGAGACGGGCCCACTATTTTGACAAGGAATTTCTGTAGAAAGGCCATGAGGTCTGGGCCTTCTTCTAGCTCAGGAAGGCCAATTATTAGTAAATTATTTCGGCGGTTTCGCCCTTCCAGATCCTCAGTCTTTAATTGCAGCTTCTTAACTTGCTGCCTAAGCTCGATTATTTCTGTTTCAGCCTTGGCTCTCCACTTCTCCGAGGAAGCAACCCTGACCTCCACATCCGAGACCTTTTTAGACACAGTGGAGAGGTCGCTACGCAAAGATTTAAGTTCTCCATTCAACTCTACCAGTAGCTCCCTCAAAGGATTGATTTCTGGAGGAATTTATCCTCAGACAGTGGCATAGGTTGTGGAGCTTTATCTCCTCCGCGGTCCAGCCTAGCAGGGCCTGGTTCCTTTGCTTTTGGCGGCCGCCCCAGGAGATGCAGGAGGGGTATGCTTTGTGAGGGTCTGCTTTCCATCCACATCCATCTCGACCCAACAGGGGTTCGGTTTCCCAAAATAAGATCCTCAGTCGATGCCAGGCTATCAGCACACTTGGATTTTAGTTAAATTTCTGAAGAAAACCAACAGAAAGCACTATAAAATTCTCAATTCAGGCGGCCAGAAGGGGGAGCTCAGTATCTCAGCTGCTGCTTAGATGGATGCCATCACGTGACCTGTCAGGAATGGGAACATTGAACAAACTCTGGCAGCACTGTAGTTTTGCTCTGTATTCTGGGGAAACCTAAGTTTCCACACTATGCGGTCCCACAACAGAGTCACAATAAGACACAGTGGGAGACACCAGTGTAACAGAAACTTGTTGCAATCACTTAAATGTTGCTCTCCATTTTTCATTTTGTTTTTTTATTTGTATGCTGTGCTGTATAATTTAATCTAATGTAAGCTAATTTCTCTGTGTTCATTCCTATTCGTCCTGCAATTAACGCATATTGGGATGATTTCTGTTAGTTTGTTTTTCGTCGGGAAAGTAATGATGTCGGCAAGTATGTGTCAGTGAATTTAATGTCAGGAAGTTGTTACTC
Source organism: Neoceratodus forsteri (assembly GCA_016271365.2). Classification (NCBI taxonomy): domain Eukaryota; kingdom Metazoa; phylum Chordata; order Ceratodontiformes; family Ceratodontidae; genus Neoceratodus; species Neoceratodus forsteri. The sequence goes on from CM057455.1 coordinate 1,510,408,357, forward strand.
GGGCAATGGTACTGATTCCTTGTATTTAGGTATAGTGTATGGTGGAATGCTTCTATGTATGGAATTCTATGCCTGGAATATGCTTGTTCTGCTGCAGTAGTGACATCATTGAGTTGTTCTGCTGCAGTAGTGATGTCACTACTGCAGCAGAACAACTTGGAATGCTGCCACATATTGATTTCCTCTATCCAATTAAGTTGGAAGTTATATTTTAAACTTGAACTTGCAGAAACATCTTCAGCACAGTGTCAGTAATTTGAGCCTACACCAACCCTCAAGTGCCCCCCCAACCACCAGTTCACTGAAATAAAGTGCAATGTCTGAAATAGGCATGGATGCCCATACACTATATAGAATAGCAGATGGGCAACTCTATGCACAACCAGTGTGTTGTGCCACCTTGGGATCTGATTCCTATGGACCTCTCGAGCTTTGATCTCAAGGTCACAGTGAATCAGAGCTCCTCGGTGGCACAATACACAGGTTGTGCATAGTCATCCATCTACTAGCCTATATGTTGCATTTACAGCTTTACTCTTTGTTTTTTTGATTGGTGTCATTATACTTATCAGAGATGAACTTTTCATATACAGTGCACGACATATTTCACATCAAAAAATGCCCAGAGTTATTTAAAGAACAATTACCTAACCCAAATTATTTATTTGATATAGTCACAGGACAGAATCACGTGAAAACGTACCACGTGATGAGGAGGAAAAATGTATTGTTTTCAAAAGCTGCTTACTAAAGTTATTTAATAGATGTGCTGAAAGCAGTAGTCCAACATCTGGTAAAATATTGAGAAGGTGTTGGACTGCGATTCACGTTAGATCAAAAATGTAGAAGCTGTGGTCACAAAAATGATTGGTCTAGCCAGCCTTATATAGGCCACATCCCTGCTGGAAACCTTATTTTATCAGCTGCTATTCTATATTCGAGGCAACTACCATACAAATCGTTAAAGATGCTGTCATTCAAGAAAGTTGGTTGCATCGATAACAGTACATTTTTTAAACATCAGTGCCTTTATTTACATCCCATATTTCACAAAACATGGAAAGAACAGCAGGAAGCCTTGATGACATCACTAGAGGATATGTCTGGTGGGTTAATATTATCAGGTGATGGCAGATCTGACAGCCCCGGACACTGTGCCAAATATGGTGCATACACAGTTATTGAGGACAGAATTAATAAAGTGTTGACTATAGAGATATTTCAGGTATGATGTTCATCAATTCTTATTGGTATTTAGAATCAGAAATAGTTGTTTAAATTCAATGATCGATGACCTTTCATAGGACTTGCCGGAGAGATTTGAGGTGGTGCTTCATGACAGGCAGAAACAGAACTGGAACAAGTTTGTAGATGGGGAGTAACATTTTTTGATTGGTCAAGAGAGGATTACCAGATAAGCAACAGATGGTACAGAGTGCAAGGCAGTGCTGCAGAATGTTCTATCATTTATTAAGGTGTATTGAAGTCCTACGTGAAAAAAGGGAATCAGAATATTAAAATTGCCACATAGCACACATACTTCATATGGCAATTCAATATATCACCATTGTTTGTGATTGCTGTTATCACTTTACAGAGTAACAATGTTAAAAGTGCATCATGGTGTGAGTTGGAAGGTCTGAAAAGGATGGTATCCTTTGTGCATGAACATGGACAGACCATCAACACCATTATCACCAATTGACACAGACAGATTGCAAAATGGATATGGGAGAATTTTGAAGGATACAAAACATTGCTATGATATATGGCATGTTTCCAAGATTGAGTACCTCACAATTTTAGAACTTGAATTAACATGCCTGATGTTAATTACTAGAAAGCAGTCACATTCAGTATATGTTTTACATAGGCTGTCCATGTAAATGGTCATCTGATGTATTCTGACAAATGGCAGGTGAGACAATGCAAGTGCCATGTTACAAGTAAGCATTAAACCACTCCAGACCATGGTTCTACTGTGGAATTAATCCATGACTGGGTGGTCGGAGGCAATTGGCCTGCGTTCTTGTGCCCTAATCTCACTCCCACCCCTCAACCATGGATTAATTCCACATTAGAACCATGGTCTGGAGTGCTTTAATACTTACTAAACTGATTGTTATATTACTGTTTTTGCAATATTACTGTTCTGACATAACACTTCAGTAAAGCTGTATTGGGTATTTCCACTATGCTGACTCTTGGTATATTCTGTTCACACATCTTTTTACCAATTTAAGATATTGTAATGTAGAAAGTGATCTCTCTGACCATTACAAGGCTAACAGTATCAAGGTAAGAATGTCATATATGTTCATGAAATTCTATCATGTGACTGGACGGTAGTTTCCCAGAAGGGGGAAGAAAGGGAGGAACCAGGAAAATACCGCCCTATTAGCCTAACCTCAGTGGTCAGAAAACTAACGGAGGCACTTGTAAAGGAAAGGGGTCAATGGCAGACTGGAAAGGGTCCAGAGAAGAGCATCCAAGATGGTGAGGGGGCTGCAGGGGACGTCTTATGAGGAGAGGCTTGAAGAGCTGGGCGTGTACATACTGGAGGAGTGGAGGGAGGGTGGACATGGTAGAGGCATTCAAGTATTTGAAAGGCATAAACAAGGTAAGGGTCAACATCATCTTCGGAATGAGTAAGAACAATTCCACTAGATGGCATGCCTACAAATGGGAGGGGGGAAGGTTCAGAGGGGACATCAGGGGGAGGTTCTTTACCGAGAGGGTGGTAAGGCCATGGAACAGTCTGTCAGAATGGAGTGGATATGGTGGGCAGCTTCAAAAGAGCCTGGGATAAGTACATGGGCCTAAGAGGCAAGGGGCAGGCTGGTAAGAGAGGGAGTGGGGCTTCCTAGGGAGGTAGGGTTATGGGCAGACTGGATGGGCCATGGGCTCCTTTTCTGACCACAGTTTCCATGATTCTATGATTCTGTGACATTACACTTCTGTCATTCGTCACCACACAATCAAAGATATAAAATATGGACAGTAAATCTTGCTTAATGATTGGTTGCTATCTATGCATGAAATCTGGTCCATGTACAGGTGATAACAATTAACTTACAGCTGGACCTCTAACTGATAAAATCATTCCATGGTTTGAACTTTCTTGGTTGAAATGCCAGGATTTTGTGATTCCTCACTATCACGGCTCATCAAGTACCTTTAAGGCATAAACAATGTGCAAGGGGAAACATCTTCCATCATAAGAGATGTACAAGAAAAAGGGGGCATGACATGAAATTGGAGGGTGGCAGACTGAGGGGAAATGTAAGAAAGTTGTTCTTAACAGGCAGTGGAAGATGCATGAAATAAACTGCCACAGGAGGAGATGGGGCTAACACAGTGGAAGGTTTTACACACATGGGACAGGCATAAGTGTATATTGGTGTTGTGAAGGAGCAGGGAAAAGCCATAGACTAGGTAAGGACAGTTGACACAAACTACCATTGGGCTTTTGGGCATGACTGAATGGGCCTGGCAGTCATTATCTGCCGACAGTTTCTATATTAAAAACAAGTCTACCATATGGTGGCAGAAAGTAGGTTTGCTTCAAGTCCCATATGGGGGTGATTGACATTTGGATCCTGAAATATGGATCCCACAATATGACAGTTGTCCTATGACTAAAAATACAGTAACATCATTAGTCTGCAGGTGGAAGGGCAATGTTATATCAAATCTACATAATGTTTAATGTTGTTAGATAAATATAGTGTTTGCGGGTGACCCCCCAAAATTACAAAATGAACCAATTTTCTAATCACAATAAGACAATCGATGGTATGCCCAAAATATTTTTTACCACACAGCAAGATGCTGAAGGGACCTGTCATGCAGCCTACTGCCTCAGTACGCCCCTTGTCATGTGGTAAGATCTGTTCCATGCACACCCTGTTGTGTCTTACTGCATACATATAAGGCCTTGTTTACTATACATCGCATGATTATAAACATTATTTGTATAACTCAAATGGTATCATTGCATTACAGGTGTTTGAAAGAAGATTGAGTTACTAGGGATGTAGAAGGAATGCTCAGATGTATCACTTTGTAAATTGTCCATAGTGAATCACATGTACTGGTCTGCTGTGTCTAGTCGTGATGCGACTGGTGACATGATAGTTGCTAATTGGAAAAGCATTGTAAATCACATTCTGAATGCACATGTGAATCACAGTGAACTATTCCCAAAATGTCTTCATGGAGAAATTACTCCTGAAAGTCGTACGAAGCAATGGCTTAAACAAAGTATAATTTTTACTGGTATTGAACTTATCATGTTATTGTTTTTAAACCTCTTTTTTTATGTTGGTTTATAAATGTTTCATGAAACAAAAAAAGTTAAGTACATTAGTAATGAAAACCAAATGTCTCCAGCTATAGTGTCAATTTGATAAACATTCTAATAATGTCATGTTAACCATTATAGTTTTTCATAAAAATACCTGCTCATGAATTGTTAAAAGATGTAATTGTTTTTCTTGTTTCACATTTCTTGTCATTCATCTCATGACTGAAAATGCCAAGGGTAATACAATGCAATTTAATGATTGATGCAATCATCGCTAAAAGAATTCATTTTTGTCATTTTTTGGGTGAGCAGGTGTTGAGGGAAATTATATTTTACAGACACCTTACATTCATTGTCCCTGATTCCCCTCTTTTCCCTTACAAAAGACAGAGACCATTGTATGTTGTTGTGCGTAGATTAGCAATCAATTTATTATGTATCATAATTCCATTTTTATCTCATCATCATTTATTATTGTATTTTTTACAATTGCATTTTATTGCATCCATATATCAATCTCCGGTCATCCCTCTTTCTTCCACTTCTCACTCCCCCAGGTGAAAACCTGGGTGCCTTCTTCTTCTTCTCTTTTCCTGTTAGGTGACAGTGAGGACTGGGACAGCTTTTACTCCTTCGGCTACTTCTTCTTTTCATCTCCCCCCCCCTTTTCCCTTTTTTCTCTGCCATCCACCTTTGGCAGTCCATACCCTGTCCTACTGGACAACTCTATCATCCACCTCTGACAGACCAAAATACAGTCCCTTTTGACTGCCTTCCCCTCATTCTCTATGGTATATGGGTGGGTTGGAGGGAACAAAACTTCAGCAAAAGTGGCTGAGCCACCCCTGTGCTGCCCATTATGTACCTCCATTAGCCCCTCCCCTTCCTGTTGCCCGCCTATTGTTCTGTCTCCTTTTCCCCATCAGCCAGTCTCCAGCTTGCATTGGATGACTGACTTTCCCCTCAATTTAGGGTATTGTTGCCCCCACCCTTAGGGGACCTCCTCCCTTTTCTTCTCTTTTTTTTTCACATTCCATTTTCTGCATGTCTCCTCCATGCTTCTATAAAACCTATCATATCTGTATTAAACATATCTATGGCTAGATCTGACAGGTGCACTCCATCTGACCTGTAGAAATCCTCTACCCACTCTTCCACCCCTCGCAGTATTACATGCCCCCCCATTTTCCTTATCTGCGTTCCTACCCTTCTATTCATTTTTCTTCTAGTCCTATCTACAGCTCTATGACTGTGTTCGTACCTCCATACTCTTCTTGGGATCATATCCGACCATGCAAGGCATATCCCTGGCCACCACTGCTGTATTTTCTCCAAGTCCCTCTTAATCTGCATGTATGTGTCCACCCACAGCTTCCCCCTGACGTCATTGCCCCCTAGATGTACAATAATTAAGTCTGGAACGGGTCGCGGCTCCTTCATCTCTATCAGGGTGGGAAGCAGTAGCACCCATCTTATCCATCTGATGCCATGCCATACCAACCTAAATTTTCTCACATCCTGGTAAAGCTGTCTTCCCCCAGCCTTTTTCTAAGCTCTCTTTTCCACCCAATAAATATAGAGTGGCCACAGATCCATACTTCCGTTATACTCCCTCTTCCTATAGGATTTAAACAAAATAAAAGTCTTATACCTGTTCATTGGATCCTTTCTATACCCCAGCTTTATGCCCCCCTTCCCCTGATGGGTCCATGTCTGCAAAAGAAAACACAGGTGATACATTAGTTTCCACACTGCAGTGCTTGAATGTATCTTTTGTAACTGGCAGACCGCCAGCATCCTTTCACCAACATCTTAGTCACCGTTTCACCTGCGGATGCCCACTGTGAAGCAACCCTTATTCATAGAGAGTGAGACGAATAATTGCATGGGTCCTCCCCCAGGAATTACATGCCCTTCTTGAGCATGGCAGTGACCTGATAGCTTATGACCTTTTTTCCATCTCCATGCACAAATAAACTCCTGGTCCTACCCCCTCGCTCTGTGGCATAAGCCCACAAATCCTTCACTGGGCACACTGTGCCATCTAGCTGAGCCTTCAGGGTTACCGCACAACCCTGTCCCCCTGATCCATCTTTGATTTCTTTATCATGATATGTATCTCATTCATCCCCCAGTTTATGTCCTGTCCCACTGCCTCACTCACTCTCATTGCCCCAGCAAACATTACCAGATAGATCATATGGAAGAGTTGGGCTTCGTCTTTCGATCTGCAGATTGCCGGTAATACTCCTTTTAGTCTCGCAAGCCACTGTTCCCCTATTGGTCGTCTGTTATCTGCAGTTTTTTGCTTTATCCTTCCCCATCCCTGCATCATTCTTCTAATTTAACATTGACCTCGTCGGGTCCTTCCATCCCTTCAGGCTGCAAACCAAACTAATCCCTGCTAAATAGATTCCCATCGTTGTGTGGGCTGTTCCCTTCTCCCATTGCTCCACTGTAAATTTCCTTAGCTGTTCCTCTATAAGGGGCCTACTTACCTACATGTGGTGTGTTGCCCTGAATGTCTGAAACACCCGCCAGGACCCCTCGTAGGCCCTCAGAGTCCTTGGTGCCCATGAGCTGTGAAACAACAGTTCAACTCCCTCTTGCCAACGTCCCAGATGTTTGTTGGTATGGGCATTTTTTTTCTCTGCTGTTGGAGCCAGCCTCCAGAAATGATCCAGCTGCAGATGGGAAAGGCTCTCAGCCAGGGTACTGTGTACCCCTTCTATGTGTTTGGCTCTGAATGACATATTCAACTTCAAGGCCCTTAGCACCAACTGTCATAGTACCTGCATGACCATTTCTGACCTGGCTCCTCTGTTGTTTAAAACATCTACCACTGCCCTGTTGTCGCACCAGAATGTCACCTTCTGATTCCGCAACTCTTCCCCTCACACCAGGGTGCAGGCCCAAATAGGCATTATCTCCAACAATGTTATGTCCTTTACTTTCCTGTCCCTCACTCATTCTGTGGGCCACAGTTCTGCAAACTATCTGCCCCTCAAATAGCGCCCTCATGCCTAGGCCCCCCTCTGCATCTGTGTAGAGGTCGAGGTCCGTGTTATAAACCTAGTCCTCCTGCCAAAAGGAGCACCCATTATAACTACTGAGGAACTCCTCCCACACTTTAAAATCCTCCTTAACTCCTTTTGACATGTCTACCCAGTGGTGTGGTCTGGTTACTCCCACTGTGGCCCTTGCTAGTCATTTTGTGAAGGCCCTCCCTGGGCCAATTGTCCTGCATGCAAAGTTCAGGTGTCCTAAGACCTGTTGCACCTGCTTTAGCTGTACTCTCCTTCTACTTGTGTGTACTTGAATCAGTTCCTTCAACTTAGACACTTTTTTGTCTGGCAACCTAAAAACTTCCCTCAAGGCATCTATTTCAATACCCAAAAATTCTAAAACCTTACTGGGACCTTCTGTATTCTCTGGTGCCAGAGGAACCCCTAAATCTCTGCATAGATCTTGGAACATGGATAACATTTTTTTCATCTCCTCCTTCCCACTGCCTATTAGAAGGAAATCATCCAAGTAGTGAAAGACCATCCTGTAACCATTTTTTTCCTGAAATATCCATTGCAAGCAGGTGCTGAATGCTTCAAATGTAGCACGTGCTATAGAACATCCCATAGGCATTGCTTTGTCAAAATAGTATTGTCCCCCTACTTTAAAACCCCAGAAATTCCAGTCCTCTCTCCTAACTGGAAGCAATCTGAAAGCAGACTCTATGTCCGTCTTTGCAATCCATGCATCAGCCATTGCTCTGATGATCCGGACTGCTTCTTCTAATGTGGCATATGTTACCTTGGTATGCTCTTCACTGATAAAATCATTCACCGAGACCCCTTCCAGAAATGACAGATGGTGAATCACCCTATAATCTCCCTGTTGTTTTTTGGGGACCAAACCCAATGGCGAAATTCTCATATTCTGCGGGGAGGGGGGTGTTAAATGGCCCTTCGACTCTCCCAGCTGCCTTTTCCTTGTCTATTTTCTGTCTTAAGATTTCGTCTTTCCCTTTTACTGAACCCAGATTGCTCGCCTCTCTCATTTGCCTTGGGCCCACACACTGCAATGAAAAGCCTGTCTGAAAACCTTTTTTTGATCGTCTCTGCCGGCTTTTTATTCAGATACCTCCCCAGCCAATCTTCCATGCATCTATCCTGATGGGAGTTCTAGCTTCTTCGAAATGATCACCTGCCCATATTCCTTCCTCTTTCCCCAGAACTCACCTCTTGTTTCCCCGTTGGCCTTGCCACTCAGTAAGTCTGACCCCTCCTCCCTGCATGTCCTCTGCCTCTCCCCCCTCTATTCCATGCCTGTCCCCTATACCCTTGCCCCTCCCTAAAAAACTGCTGGCCTGTTCCCTGTGCCCCTGGCCCTTGAGCTCCTTGGGCCCATGTTGTTCTGCATCTGCTAGCTGGGTATGACCCCCCACATTTCAAGCATGCATGCCAAAAGTGGCATTGTGGCCAGGAACAAAAAGCCCTATTGTAACCCCAACAACATCTCTGTGGTATCGCCCCCCTTCATACCCATCTCCCCTTCTGGCATGGACTGACCGGTTACATAATCTGTCCACAGATCTAATTATTTTGTGTCCCATCTTACATCCCCATACGTCGCCATTCTTTGTTGAAAGAATTTGTCGTAGTGTATCCATCCTACCCCCCTCTTAGCCTTTGTCCTTCTTATTATCAGGGAGTAGGTGATGAGTGGGATGCCCAGCTCTGGCTTCTTCTCCATCACTATCGCTAAGTAAGTGGCAAAACCTACAATCCATCCATCCCAAGTTTTCCCTTTTGTGACTTTATCCTCCTCTTTCTTCCCCAACAAAACCACGGCTGCTGCAATTTCACTCTTTCCTATATTTTCCATTTCTTCGTATTTTGCCGCCGCTTCTCGGCTAACTAAGGCAAAAATATCCACATATTCCCCCTTCCGTATTTTTTCTTTAGTGGCCAGTGGGACATGTTCTCCCACCCTCATTCCTGGAGCTCCTATTTCCCTTGTCCTTTTTCCCTCACTCTCTATTCTTTTATCCCCTTCCTTCGGCAACTCTTTTTCTGACCTAATTTCCACCAGTGCTGCCTCCATCTGCCCCAAGCCCCCTGTTCCAAGTGACAAAATAATTTTTCCTATATATTCTTTTATTCTTTCTCCCACTGACCCAGGTATATTACCTGTGATCCTGTCCGCTCCTTGTGGCCTGCTATCATCATGATGCCCTGGGATGCTCCCCTGTGGCTGGGTGGCTGGTTGTAAACCTAGCAGTTGTGGAGGAACCACTGTGTTCAGGGGCTCCAGCCTGGGCTCCACCGGGGGAATCACTACCTGATCCTGGGAAGGTACTAATAGTACTGGCTCAATGGGTAGCAAAGGTATTGGACTAGCCACCCTGGGAGGTACCACCATCGGAGGCTGCACCCTGGTTGGACTGTGTGGCCTCCCAGCCGGCCATTTTCCTCTGCCCCCTTTTCTCTTTCCCAATTTCTGCTTCTCCCCAGAGTGCCCTGTTTCCTTACCCTCCACCATCTGCCACATTCTGTTGGCTTTATCAGCCAGATCCACAATAGCCCTGTAGGCATCCTCTTCAGAAGGCCTGTTCTTCTTTGGAGCCATGTATCCTTCTTTCTTGCAAATGAACTGTAAAGACCCTGAAAAAAGGTCTCTTGTTAAGCCTTTGTTGTAAACATCCATTTTTATGGTGAGGCCCTCTTTTCTTAATTTGTTCCTGTCCCTGCAAGCCAGCACTGATCCCATTACATCCACCAGGCTCCCTTATCGATTACCCCCCTTCTTTTTTTTTAAGACCCCCCCGTCGAGGCCATCTAGGCCTCCTGTGCAAGCCTTGCTGCTCTTGACATCCCTCGCAGCCTCGCAACCCCTCTGGCCTAGCTGGTCCCCATGCTCTGTGGTGCTTTGTGCCCTGGCTCATAATGCCAACCCCTTTCACAACCTTTCCTCCACCCCCAGGTCCGCAATCCCAATCTGCTGCTGCACCTTGCTTCTGTACTTTTTCAACCCTCTTTGTTATTATCCCTCGTGCCCACCCCCCCGGTTCGTTTGTCTGCTCCTGTTCCTTGGCACGTGACATCACGCCTCATGGCTTTGCCCCATTCTGCAGTTTAATGCTGGTGCCTGCCACTCTTTATCACAAAATGAGGATAAATTCAGAGAAACCCCCTTTTCACAGCTGTCCCTATTGCACGTCGCCCTTCCATCAGGCATCCAGCTACTGTCCTACCAGCCGTTCCCCCTTTCCTTCGTTCATCCTTTGTGGCCTGCCCCCTTTGGTGTGTGACGTCATGCCACGTGGCAGCTCACCATCCCCCAGCCAGGCCTTGCCTCGTAGGCCTCTCCTGCCAGGTCTTCACTAAATGTTCTGTCCCGCGATCAAAAAGGGGGACCACAGGCCTGCATCTGCTTGAGATTCCCCCTTTCCCTTCTTTCTTCTTTTTGGCCTAATCTTTAGCTGAAACAATGTGTGCTGCCTTCTGGTGGCCGCCTCCGTAGGCCTCATGCTAGCCCCTTGTCACAGGCCTTCCCGACACCAGCACATCCTGTTCCCACATTCACAGTCAAAACAGCCAGGTACCAGGTCAAGGGCTTCACGCTCCTCAAGGCTTCTCCTGATTTTTTAAAACACCCTCCTGAGTACAAGCCTTTCAGGCAGTCTCCTTATGCCCCAACAAGCTTCCCTCCTGACCCAGTACTGGCCTTGCTCCCTCGCCACCGGACCTTTTCCCCTTATGCTTAAAAAACCCTCCTTAGGTCGTTTGCTCTCTCCTCAACAATGCTTTGCCTCCTCTCTCCACTAGGTCACCTTCGGCCAAACACCCCGCATGTTGCTCGTACCCTTCCATCTGGCAGTTCTCAATTCAGCTCCTATAATCTGCCAAATTAAACCATAAACTTCACGGTGAGCTCCTAATTGAAAGTAAAATGCACATCCACATTTTATTTTACTTGCAAAGCCTTCAAACCCCACCTCTTGTACCACAACCATTCTGTTGGTCCCAAAAAATGCCCTGCAACAACCTTTCTCCCTTGAAAAACCTGCTAATGGTCTCATATATTTCATGTCACCTTGTAGCAACCCCACAAAGGTTTTAGATACTTCAAAGACAGGTTCCCTCAGCATTTCAGTAACCACATAATCCATGTCTAAAGAAACTTCACCAGAAAATCCCCAAAAGCCATCCACATACAGGTTTCATTGAAAACAATGTAATAAAACAACTTTCTTTTTTTTTTTTGGTTCCTTTGAGGCTAAAAATAGCTGCTAGTTTCCTTACCTGCTGTATGCTAGTGCACAAACCTTCCAATCGATAAGCCAATCTGATGTGCTGTAGTTTCATATAGAGCAAAACTTTAACAAAAGTGGCTGAGCCACCCCTGTGCTGCCCATTATGTACCTCCATTAGCCTTTCCCCTTACTGTTGTCTGCCTATTGTTCTGTCTCCCTGCCCCTCCCTTCCTTCCCCCACCCTTCTGAGCACACCATCTTCAGACAGAAGGAAAGAGGTGCACCAGGACAACTTGATCTGCCTCTTAAAAGGCAAACTCCATTAGCAATTATTAACATTGATTCCATCTAAAGTGCAATATGTTTAAATGCATGTAGTTGCTGAGCTGCGTAGAATTGTGTTAACAGTGTCACCACCAAACTGATTGTTATTGCTTGAATGGTCACAAAATGATTTTATATGATGCATGTCTTAAACTATATATGTTTTAACTTAGCAAAATGGTTTCGGCACACACAACCTCACAAAATGGGATGCCACCACTGTTTTTAGAAATTAAAAAATCTTTTATTAACAAGGAAGACCCATCAGCATCCTGCCTGACGCATTTCAGACACTCAGGTCCTTTATCAAAGGCTAAGGATGCAAGTGCAACTACTACTATTTAAATATCTAGTACACCACATGGTCATACGACATCATTCAATTAATCACATCAAGAAACATATCCTGCAATGCTATCACCTGTGGTGTAAACATTTAAAAAAGCCCAAATAAATGGTCATCCATACTACTAACCCTATATTTTTAATTTAGATAATACAATAAGATTTTTCAAAAACTACACTAATTCCTCAAATCTATAAATATCAAAAAATCTCAATTCTTTCTTTGAGGAAATACATCTAGAATCCAACAAGAGAAAATATAACAAATAAAATAAAAGGAAGGGGGGCAGGGGAGAAGGGGAAAGGTAAGGGAAGGGGAACAAAAAAGGAAAATATAAATACTAAAATACACCAATATCATAGGAAAATAAATCATCAATACAAGAATTATTTTCGGATCACTCATAGCCTATATTCACAATTCTATATTCAAAAATATCTATAACAAATTATTGTAGATTAGCTACATGTCAAGCATATCAGTTCTTAAAAACCTTTACTAAATATCAAAATCAATTTCTATTCGGCAGATATGGATGTAGATCCAGATGACTATTCAGACCAGGTTTCACATGTGCTTTAAGCAAAAGAATCCAGAAGTTTTCCCTACTTAGAACCAAATTATCAAAATTTCCACCTCTAGGACTACAGTTTACCTTATCAATTGCTGTAAATGAGAAAATATGTTGTTCTCCCTCATAACTGTGCATAACGTGAGCTGCTGTGGCATATTGTACATCATTTTTAGCGATCGCTTGTAAATGTTATCCCATCCTGATTTAAAAACTCCTAATCATTTTCCCCACATAAAATGCACTGAAGCTGCATGTTGCTAAGTAGATAATCTCTAATGTATGGCAAGTTATGTACTGTTTTATCTGGAAATCTCTTTCAACATTACAACTCTTAAACACCTTTGTCTGGTTCACTCTATCACAATACATGCAATTCTGACACTTGAAGCAACCTTGAGGCTGCTGTAGCCATGTACCCATTTTTTTTCTCTTGAAAATGACTATGCACCAAGCAGTCCTTTAAAGTATGTGCTCTCTTATAGCACATTCTTATTGGGTTGGTGCATATTTGCTTTAGACTAGGCTCCACTTCTAAAACATGCTAATGTTTTTTTTAAATTACCTCTAAGTCTCCTGCCTGTACTGAACACTCCACTTTATCCTCTAAGAGGCACCCACGTTCCTGTTGTTTCACTTCCATAAATGCAGTCAAAATTTTTGTTTTATTATAGCCACATTTTATCAGTTTATTAATTAAGTCCTGTACCCCTCTATCAAGACCTCCTTTTGTAGATCAATTCTTATTATTTCTCAAAAACTGTCATTTCAGTATATTTGCTGTTAAATGTATAGGGTGGCAACTACTTGCTTCCAAAAGGGTGTTTACATCTATCTCTTTCCTGTATGTCTCACTTTCTGATTTACATTCAGAATTTTTCTTAATCGTTAAGTCCAAATAATTGATCTGATCCTTATTTACAGTATATGTGAATATAAGATGTGGGTTCATTTTATGTAAGAAATTAAAAATTTCAACAAATATTTCTTCTTGTCCCTCCCAGATGACTATTACATCATTAGTATAACTTTTCCAAAGCTTAACAATTGATGTGAACTCATTCACTAGGAAGTCTCATATTACTTGTTTTTCCCACATAAAGATTAGCCACCGAAGGGGCACAAGTTGCCCCCATAGCTGTCCCCTCAGTCTGTAAATACATTCTACCATTGGAAACAAAGACATTACATTTTAAAGCACTTTCTAATAGTTTCAGTATATAAAGAACAAGTACATTTTCCACATTAATACTGTTGTTCAAAAAATGGGCTACTGCATCCAAGGCCTCCCATAGGGGACGTTGGTATGTAGAGACTCAGTATCCATCATAATAAGTAGTGTCTCAAATCTCAGAGCTATATGAGGCAAAAGATTTAGTGCTTCTTTAGTGTCTTTCCAAAAAGCAGGCAGTTCCATAACCAAGGGTTTGAGAAAGGAATCACAATACTGGGAGAGTCGTTCAGTCAATGATCCTATACCACTCACAATAGGGCAGCCTAGAGGGTCTCGTAATGATTTGTGTATCTTAGGAAGGATGTAGAAAGTAGCTCTAATAGGTTCTTGTACCACCAGAAAGTCTCTTATCTGGTTGTCTATTAATATCTGATTATAAGCTTCCCCAATTAATCAGTCTATTCCTGATTTAAAAATCCATGTCAGGTCCTCTGATACTTTTTGATAAAATTCCTGATTACTGAGTTGTCTCAAAACGTCCTGTACATAATCTTGTTTATCCATCAAAACCACCGCTCCCCCTTATCTGCTTGTTTTATTGTTACATTTTGATCCTCTTGCAATTCTCTCAAGGCTTTTCTTTCTTTAATATTCAAATTATTGAACCATGCAAATTTATTTTGCCTCGCTAATTCATTTAGATCACTTTGTACCAGACCTTCAAATACTGTTACTGCCGGGCAAACCAGAGGACAAAAAGTAGAGGGATTTTAAAATTTTGATGTTAAATTATTCTCACTATGTGATGGGTCCTGAGATCTTTTGCTGAAGAACACTTTCAAATTTAGCTTTCTACAGGCAAGGTTTAGATCTATTTCTGTTTGTATCAAGTCAATGTTAGTTGCTGGAACAAAGTTAAGCCCTTTGCTTAAGAGTATCTTTTCTTCCTCTGTTAATATGCGCTTAGATAGATTAACAATTTGTGAATTGGGTACATTTACCTCCTCCGTCCCTGTCCCCAGAAATCTCTCCATTGTTGAACCCCCCCCATGTTGTGAAAGTATGGATGCCTGCCATCGTGTGTTCTTCCTCCTTCCTCATCTCATCCTCTTACTACTTCCCTTTGGAATTCTCATTCATTTTGTAATCTCAGACTTCTTGGCAACACTGGACTGGGAGGAGTCTGATATTGATAGTCCTGATTTATCAGTCTCTGATTCCTGTTCTGATGTGGGGAAGGGGGATTGGAGGTATGTGGCCCCTGATGAAAAAACAGTCCATTCATATTCTCTTCATTATCAGAGCCACTCTGGTCAGTAGTAAAGTCAAATGAAACATTATAAGGTTTTTTAAGAATCACCCTTGTTGTTTTCCTTTTTCAATTGAAAATATAGCCCCGTTCATAACCTCCTCTGTCTCTCACAAACTTTGTGAGCTTAATTTGTTGTAAGTCATGATTTAATTTCTTAATGGAGTCTTTCAGCTTTTGATTCATTCTATCAAAGTCAAAATGGTCTTTAAATTTTAAGATGACAGCTTCTTGTTTTTTCAACTCATCCCTTAGTTGTATTTCTTTTTCTTTGCTGAATTGAATGATCAATTCAACTAGCTTGGTGCTTGCATCTAATAAAATTTGCTCCCATTCCCTCATAACATTTTCATTTTCTGAGCCACATGCTGGATCTTTCATTAATCTAAGTCCTCAAGATATTCATTTAACTTGGATGTAGGCATCCAAACTGGTGTAGTTCCAATAAACTCATCTCAACTGATGTGTAATTCTTTCTAACCCTCAAAATGCCGTTAATTAAGACTGGACTTCTGGAATATTATTAATGTCCAATCCATCTTCTATTAGAAATGGATTAGCTGTAGTCACTGTTAATAATAATTGTTCTAAATATGCCAATGGATTGTTTTTTCTTCCATTTACTGTTGCTGCTGTATCTGGGAAGACTAAATTCAGTGTGTTTTCCAAAGACATTTTTATGTAGGAAACTTATTTCTCACTATTTTAAAATATCAACAAAAAGTGGCGTATACCCATGAGGTTTTATACGTGTAGAAAAAACTTTTACTTGATTACTTCTGATGTCCAAATGTGCAAAAAGCTACCTGATTTATTTATTTCCCATAACCAGTGTGTTTCACTCACCTGAATAAGATTTTTCAATAATGAGTGCACACAGAGTAGTGGTGCTCTGAAACCAAACAGACTTTTAACTTAGCAAAAAGGTTTCGGCACACACAACCTCACAAAATGGGATGCCTCCACTGTCTTTAGAAATTAAAAAAACATTTATTAACAAGGAAGATCCATCAGCATCCTGTCTGATGTGTTTCAGACACTCAGTTCCCTTATCAAAGGCTAAGGATGTAAGTGTAACTGCTACTATTTAAATATCTAGCACACCACAGGGTCCTATGACACCATTCAAATAATCACATCAAGAAACATATCTTGCAATACTATCACCTGTGGTGTAAACATTTAAAAAAGCCCAAATAAATGGTCATCTATACTACTAACCCTATATTTTTAATTTAGATAATACAATAACATTTTTCAAAAACTACGCTAATTCCTTAAATCTATAAATATCAAAAATCTCAATTTCTCTTAAGAAAATACTTCTAGAATCCAACAAGAGAAAATGTAACATATAAAATAAAAGGGAGGGGAGGGAAAGGAAAGGGAACAAAAAGTAAAAGATAAATACTAAAATGCACCAATGTCATAGGAAAATGAATTATCAATACAAAATTACATTCTGATCACTCATAGCCTATATTCACAATTCTATATTCAAAAATATATATAAAAAATATTATAGATCAGCTACATGTCAAGCATTTCAGTTCTTAAAAACCTTTACTAAATATCAGAATCAATTTCTATTCTGCAGATATGGACATAGATCCAGATGACTTTTTAGGCCAGGTTTCACATGTGCTTTAAGTGAAAGAATCCAGAAGTTTCCCCTACTTAGAATGAAATTATCAACATTTCCTCCTCTAGGATTACAGTTTACCTTATCAATTACTGTAAATAAGAAAATATGTTGTTCTCTCATAACTCCGCATAACATGAGCTGCTGTGGCATATTGTACATCATTTTTAACAATCGCTTGTAAATGTTCTCCCATCCTGATTTTAAAACTCCTAATCATTTTCCCCACAAAGAATGCACTGCAGCTACATGTTGCTAAGTAGATAATCCCTAATGTATGGCAAGTTATGTACTGTTTTATCTGGAACTCTCTTTCAACATTACAACTCTTAAACACATTTGTCTGGTTCACTCTGTCACAATGCATGCAATTCTGACACTTACAGCAACCTTGAGGCTGCTGTAGCCATGTACCCATTTTTTTTCTCTTGAAAATGACTATGCACCAAGCAGTCCTTTAAGTGTGTGCTCTCTTATAGCACATGCTTATTGGATTGGTGAATATTTGCTGTAGACTAGGCTCCACTTCCAAAACATGCTAATGTTTTTTTTTAAATTACCTCTAAGTCTCTTGCCTGTGCTGAAAAATTAGTTACACAATTGAAATGCTCATTCTCTTCCACTCTTTCCACTTTATCCTCTAAGAGGCAGCTACGTTCCTGTTGTTTCACTTCCATAAATGCAGTCAAAATTTTTGTTTTAATATAGCCACATTCTAGCAATCTATTAGTTAAGTCCTGTGCTCCACTATCAAGACCTTTTTTCTGTAGAGCTATTCCTTTTTTTTCTCAAAAACTGTCCTTTCAGTATTATATGTTCTGTTAAATGTGTAGGGTGGCAGTTACTTGCTTCCAAAATGGTGTTTACATCTATCTCTTTTCTGTATGTCTCACTTTCTAATTTACATTCAGAATTTTTCTTAATCATTAAGTCCAAATAATTGATCTGATCATTATTTACAGTATATGTGAATCTAAGATGTGGGTTTGTTTTATGTAAGAGATTTTTGGTGTATTTTAGTATTTATCTTTTACTTTTCCCTTCCCCTCCCCCACCTTTTATTTTATGTGTTACATTTTTCTTGTTGAATTCTAGATGTATTTCCTCAAAGAAAGAATTGAGATTTTTTTTAATATTTATAGATTTAAGGAAATAGTGTAGTTTTTGAAAAATGTTATTGTATTATCTAAATTAAAAATATAGGGTTAGTAGTATGGATGACCATTTATTTGGGCTTTTTTAAATGTTTACACCACAGGTGATAGCATTGCAAGATATGTTTCTTGATGTGATTAATTGAATGATGTACTATGACCATGTGTTGTGCTAGATATTTGAATAGTAGCAGTTACACTTGCATCCTTATCCTTTGATAAAGGACCTGAGTGTCTGAAATGCGTCAGGCAGGATGCTGATGGATCTTCCTTGTTAATAAATATTTTTTTTTGTTTCTAGAAACAGTGGTGGCATCCCATTTTGTGAGGTTGTGTCTGCCAAAACCTTTTTGCTAAGTTAAAAGTCTGTTTGGTTTCAGACCACCACTACCCTTTGTGCACTCATTATTGAAAAAAATATATATGTTTGTAAATTCAAAGCCAGCTATCAAACTGGAGACAATACTCACAAACTCAATGTTGCTGAAAGATTTAAGAAGCCTCTCCATCGAACATCAGACATCATCACTAGAGGCTTTCCACAGCCTGATCTTACACTTTCCCCCAAAGCATACAGCTTTTTGATACCTCGGCATGTGCAGCAGGTATATATGTTCTTGCATAATTGTCACAAATTAATTTTGCCTTGATTAAGTAATATACCATGACAGTGTGTGGGTTTTGCTAGGATTTACCTCATCTGTTGTCTTGTTTGGTCACAAGGCCACAGGCCAAGTGAGCAAACCACACCAGGGGCCAGATATTCAAAGCCCTGCACACTATGAAAATCAGTAGTGCTGGAATAGCACCAAAGTTGGGCTGGACTGCAATATTTAAAAGCCCATTTAGTGCCTGCACTGTGTGATAGTGCCAATGCTAAAAGTTAATGTATGCAGGGGAGGGAGGAAGGGGAGTGGCCACAAATGCTGGTGAACCAGCATATTCAAAATAGTAGTGCCACAGTACAGGTTGTTGAACCACCAGTAGCATGGTGCCAAATACCACCTGCAAAAGGCATGTGGTAAGTGGTGGTGGAACCCGAAGTAATTCGAAGTGACACTGAATTATCACCATATTAATTCGAAGTATAACTTCAAATTACCAACAGGTCCAATCCTGGTAGTATAGTGTCCCCCTCCCAACAGCCCATTTTTATTGCCAGTGGGGGTGCCCAATCCCCCTGTCAGAAGCATGCATCCCCCCAACTCATGTGGCACACTGGGAGCCCACCCCAGTGTGCACAAAAGTTATTTAATTTTGCTTTATTGCATTGCCAATGGTGGTGCCCAATCCCCTTGTTGGCAGCATGTATCTCCCCCAACTCATGTGGCACAGTGGGAGCTCACCCCAGTGTGCCTACATTTATCTATTTATTCTTCCTGTAAATAAAGAAAACTGTCTCCCGATGTGTGGAATGTTTTTGTAACCTGAAAAAAAGAAAATGGTCCCTCTCAACTTCCCAGTCCTCCTCCCCCATCCCACCCTCCCACTGAGCACCCACCTCCCCTTACCCCTTACCCCATACTTACCTCCTGATGTCGGCGCTATCATCTTCTGAGGACCAGGACACGTCTACACTCTTCAAAACTGAACCACAAAATGAAGAATCAAAGGTAAGCGCTGTATAATGGCTGGCGATGGGAGTTTCAACTTGATGATATCTCAGCCATGTTTAGGAATTTTAACCCCAAATTTTCATCATGGGGTTCTTGGGACCCCACCTCATAAACACTGTCACTGTCATTTTGTTACTCTGTACCAAAAGGTGATTTCACAGTCACTGTGCAGAGTCACCTTTTGGGACTGATTAATGAAACAATAATGCCACTGTTCATGAGGTGGGGTTCCAAAAAGCCTCTGTTGCAAATTTTGAGAAATAATTCCAAAAAATGACTGCATTACAAGTGTGTGTTGCGCAGCTTCTATGCATGCTCGTAACTTTTTAAATTTCTAATATTTTCACCCCAGAGTTTCAACTTTGCCATTTTATCACATCTTCTCATGAACAATACAGAAGTCATTTTCACATCCTCCTTAAAAAACATGTTTTCACACCTGTGGCACTGAATGGTGCAGTTGAGGTGCAAAATCAACTTTCGGGACAGATTATCAAAATCACAGTGCAACTGTTCATGAGGGGAGGTCCCAAAACACCCATGTTGGCAATTTGGTGAAAAAATTCCAAAAAATGACAGAGTTACAAGCTTGCATTGCGCAGTTTCTACACATGCTCGTCACTTCACCAATTTTTTCTGTGTTCACTCCAGATTTTCAACATTACCATTTTTCACATCACCTCATGAATAGTGCAGGTGTAATTTTGGTGCAAAACTGTGTTACAGTTGCACAGAAATATATTTCCACAGGGCTTTGAAGGTTTTCTTTACTGGGTACATGCGGTGAGGTGATAGGAAGGTTATGTTGAACATCTGGGGTGAAAATTATTTAAGATACCACAGTTATGACTATCTGCTGCAATTTTACTACACCTGCTTGTAACTTTATGTGTGGTAGTGTAGTGGCCAGAGACCCCTGTGTTTCCACAGCTAGATTCATATGTGCATCTGTGGAGGTATGGGAGAAGACCCTGTGCTGCACCTGTGACATATAGATACTGTTGTATTATCTGGATGGAGGAATGGTACCCTGCAGTCCCACGGCAAAATGAGGATACAATTATACTATCTGAAGAAGAAGGGAAATTCATTACAAAAAACTCCATTAATGCATCAGTTAGGGTAAATACTATAGTGACAACAGCAGGGAAATAAGGCATTAGGGTTTCCAACCCTAACACCCCACCCCAGGGTTCCCACCCCTACCACTCCACCCCTACCCCTCCAACCTCCACACACCAACAGGTGTCTGGATGTGCATTGGGGTCCTTGGCCTAACTTTCACCATATTCATCTGTACTGCACCACCTCAGCCTGTTTACACATAGAATAGGATGAGAGTAAGGCCGCCAACCCCAATGCACACCCAGAAGCCTGTTGGTGTGTGGAGGGTGGAGGGGGTGGAATGGTAGGTGTGGAAAACCTGGAGGTAGGGTGTTATGGTTGGAAACCCTAACACCTCATTTCCCTGCTTTTGCCACTATATTATTCACCCTAACTGATGCATTAACAGATTTTTTTGCAATGAATATATATATATATATATATATATATATATATATATATATAGAAGAGAGAGATAGATAGATAGATAGATAGATAGATATATTATGGTAGCGCGGTAGTGCTACTATAGTTAGGGTTGAGGAGCCATTTACATGTTAAACCCAAAATGTTGCACATTAATAACTTTGAAACCATTTTACAGATTTGCCTGAAATTTGGAATATGTAATCAAGACCCATACACCTTGAGAACTGCCAAGTTTTGTACCAGTCAGATACACGGCTGTGGAGTTATTAAGCATGACCTGCATGTGCGTTTACGCTTTTTCTGGAATTCTACGGTCATGCCTACAGGGCACATGGTTTGCGGGACCGATCCGAAATCTTCAGGGAACATGTGGCCGGGGTCCCCGATGTGCCTTTTGAAGATTTCATGAAAAAATATTAAACGGTTCAAGAGTTATTCAAAAAAACTATTTCCCATTATAAGTCAATGGGAAACATTAACAAAAAGTTTGACAGTGTCGCAAATGCACTTTTTACTGTCACAAATGGTCCTTTTACTGTTGCAAATCTGCCATTTTGTTTTCAGTTAGTGATTAGAAAAATGCTTGGCATTTAAAAGTGGGACCCTCTAGCGACCTAATTCTTTTTGTATTCACCTAGTTGGGCCCTGAGAATGCTAGCCATGTCTTTATTTTGGGGTAAAACACCCCAGAAATATATATTTCAAATTTCTGGAAAAAGTATTTTCCAAAGTACTGTCACACTTGTGACACTGTTGTATGCATTTGTGAAAGCTTTTGCAAATTGCGACAGTACTTTTCTAGGCTGTGGGAAAATGACAGCAATTCTTTGGCACCCTGCTGCAAAAGAACGGTTTGGTGCTTTGGCCTGAAATCTGGAAGGAAAACAGTCGACATCTCACAGATGTGCCTTTCAGTGTTGTGTTGAAAAAATATTACACAGCGGCAAAGTTGCGGCACTCCAAAGTTGACGCTTTTTCCCATAGGATAACATTACATCATCCGACGCATTGCAGCAATCCTTTGGCGCCTTGCTGCAAAATAACAGCTTAGTCTTTTGGGCTGAAATTTGGAGAGAAGACAGACAACATGCCACAGATGTGCGTTTTACTGGTTTGGTGAAAAAATATTACAGGGAGCCAAAGTTATGGCACTCTGAACTTCTCTTTTTTCCCATAGGATAACATTACGGCATTCGCTCTGACTTTCAGGGCCCGTATCTAGGAAAAGGTGCCAGATATGGACTTTTTGTTGGAAAAATACTTATCCCTCTGACAGGAGCTAAGTGCAATGCTATCCAGGAAAGTCATAAATCATATGACTTTTAAATTTTTTCCCTACGTCTTACGGTTCCTGAGATATAAGCAATTTAGTATTCCAACTCCTCATTTTCTTCTCCGAGACCCATTATTATGCATACATTCTTTGTATTCACTGTCTTTCTATATGCAGCTTTTGGGGAAAACCAGCCTGTGCACTTACATTACTGTTACTGTTGCCCTTTACGCTTGTGGTTCCGTCCCCTTTTCACTTACCATTCATGTCTACGCCACCATGTGCGTTGTCCTTTGCATTTCCATTTGCGCCTGCTTTTTCATTATTTTTTGCCATTTGTGTCTATAGTATTGTTTCTTTTTCTGTTTCGCTTTGCGTCACCATGCCCATTGCCATTTCTGTTTGCGGGCACCATGTTACTATGTGACAAGACATCACATGGTGGACTGTTTCTGTCTACGCCACCATGTGCTTTACCCTTTCTGTTCTCATTTGCACTTGCATTACCATGTGTGCCACTGTTAGCGCTTCTGTTTGCATTGCTGTTCCTGTTACTATGTCACAAGACATTACGTGGTGGGAGCGGTCCCGCCACTGCATTACATTCACTATTTCTCGGTATCATTCTCAAAAAGAAGGGAAATTAGAGGCAAAAAACTCCATTTAATGCTTCAGTTAGGGTTGTTCCACAGTGACATAAGTGAGGAAATTCGGTGTTAGGGTTGAAAACCACCCTTGGACCCCCCCAACCCACCTCCCAACTGGCATTGGGGTGCGGTTGGGGTCTTGGTCCTAACTCTCACCGATTCTCCTATACCTCTGCTTCTTTACACATGTGATGGGGTGAGAGTTAGGCCAACAACCCCAATGCGCACCAATGCCGTTGGGAGGTGGGTTGGGGGGTCCAAGGGGGTTTCCAACCCTAACACCGAATTTCCCTGCTTTTCACTATGGAACAACCCTAACTGGATACATTAAACAGAGTTTTTTTGCCTTTAATATATATATGTGTGTGTGTATGTATGTATATATATATATATATATATATATATATCTATATATACAGTATATATATATATATATATATATAGTATATATTAGAGAGAGAGAGATAGATATATATCTATATATATATATATATATTAGAGGCAAAAACTCCATTTAATGCATCAGTTAGGGTTGTTCCACAGTGACAAAAGCGAGGAAATTCCGTTATTGGGGTTGAAACGCCCCCCTTGGACCCCCCAACCCACCTCCCAACCGGCATTGGGTGCGATTAAGGTTGTCGCCCTAACTCTCACCCCATCACATGTGTAAAGAAGCAGAGATATAGGAGAATCGGGTGAAAGTTAGGAACGAAGACCCCAACGCGCACCCCAATGCCAGTTGGGAGGTGGGTTGGGTGGTCCAAGGGTGGTTTTCAACCCTAACACCGAATTTCCTCACTTTTGTCACTGTGGAACAACCCTAACTGATGCATTAAATTGAGTTTTTTGCCTCTAATTTCCCTTCTTTTTGAGAATGATGACGAGAAATAGGAAATGTAATGTGGTGGCTGGAGCATGGGGCCCTTTGGGTCTCGTGACTCCACCACGTGATGTCTTGTCACATAGTAACATGGTGCCTGCAAATGCAAATGGTAATGCTCATGGTGATGCAAAGTAAAACAGAAAGAGAAACAGTACTGTAGACACAAATGGTAAAAATAACGCAAATGCAAGCACAAATGAAAACGCAAAGGGTAACACACATGGTGGCGTAGACGTGAACGGTAAGTGAAACGGGTACAGAACCGCAAGCAGAAGTGGTAATGGTAACAGTAATGCAAGCACACAGGCTGGTTTTCCCCAAAAGCTGCATAGAGAAACACAGTGAGTACAAAGAATGTATGCATAATAATGGGTCTCGGAGCAGAAAATGAGGAGTTGGAATACTAAATTGCTTATATCTCAGGAACCGTATGATGTAGAAAAAAAATTAAAAAGTCATATGATTTATGACTTTCCTGGTTAGTTTTTTACTTAGCCCCCAATCAGGGGGCTAAGTATTTTTCCAACAAAAAGTCTGTATCTCGCACCATTTCCGAGATACGGGCCCTGAAAGATGCGGCCAACGCCGTAATGTTATCCTATGGGAAAACATAGAAGTTTGGAGTGCCATAACTTTGCCACCCTGTAATATTTTTCCACCAAAGCATGAAAAGGCACATCTGTGGGATGTTGGCTTTCTTCCCTTCAAATTTCAGTGTAAAAGACCAAACCGTTATTTTGCAGCAGGGTAGCAAAGAATTCCTGTCATGCAGCGGATGCCGCAATGTTAGTCTATGGGAAAAAGTGACTAGTTGGGAGTACTGTAACTTTGCATCCATGTAATATTTTGTCACCAAACTACAAAAGGGTATATCTGTGAGATCTTGGCTGTCTTCCCTCCAAATTTCATCCCATAAGACCAAACCATTATTTTGCAGCAGGGCGGCAAAATATTCCTGTAATGCTGTGGACGCCGTAATGTTATCCTATGGGAAAAAGTGTCACCTTTGGAGTGCCGTAACTTTGCTACCCTGTAATATTTTTTCACCAAAATATGGAAAGGCATATGTGAGATGCTGGCTGCATTCCCTTCAAATTTCAGGCCAAAAGACCTAACCGTTCTTTTGCAACAAGGTGGCAAAGAACTCCTGTCATTTTGGCGATAGTGTTGCACAAGTATTTTCGTGATTTATGAAAGCTTACAGCTGATTGCGAAAAGTGTTATGGAGTCGAAAGTACTTTTGCAAAAGTACTTTTTCCAGAACTTTGAAAAACATATTTCTGGGGTATTTAACCCCAAAATAAAGACATGGCTGGCATCCTCAGGCTCCGACTAGGTGAACACAAAAAGAATTGTGTCAATAGATGGTCCCAAATTTAAATGCCAAGCATTTTTCTGATCACCAACTGAAAACAAATTGGTGGATTTGAGAAAGTACTATGGCCATTTGAGAAAGTAAAAGTGCATTTGTGAAAGCATTGCACTTTTTATTAACTTTTCCCATTGACTTTTAATGGGAACTTGTTCTTTGAATAACTTCAGAACCATTTAATATTTTTTCACGAAATGTTCGAAAGGCACATCGGGGATCCTGACCGCACGTTCCCTGAAGATTTCAGACTGGTCGAGGAAACCGTGCAACCTGTAGGCGTGACCATAGAATTCCAAAAAAAGCATAAATGCCTGCGCAGATCATGCTTAATAACTCAGCAGCTGTACATCAGACCAGTACAAAACTTGGCAGATCCCAAGGCGTATGGGTCTTGATCCTGTATTTCACATTTCAGGCAAATCCATTGAATGATTGCAAAGTTATTAAGGTACAAATTTGGGGGTTTAACATGTAAATGGCTCCTCAACCCTAACTATGGTAGCACTACCGTGCTACCATAATATATATATATATATATATATATAGGCATAAATACAGTAACAGAGAGACTCATTCCTACTGCACTTTGACACCCTGTAACTTTTTTCTGAATTGTTTTAATGTTTACATAAATTCTTTCATTTGTAATGCCCTATTAGGAGAGATAGTAGACATAAACTCAGTTTGGTTTTACTGTGTTCATTCTGTGTCATCACAAACACCTATTTACACTGGTAAGTATGGCTGCATTTTGTGACATTGCTGCTAGTCCCACTTTAAATCACGTAAGTACTGTTCATTATTGTGCCCCAGAAACCCAACTGTTCTTTATTTGCTGCTTAATTATTTCATGTTAGCCTCCTTCCATGAACCCCTTTACAAATATATGGTTTTTGCTTTTTTTATTAATTTGTACTGCCATAACATTCCTGACAAGTGGTGTCCCTTTTGACCTCATCTTATAACTTTTGTACTGTACTGAGCCGCATGACATTATTAATACCCCTCAACACTGGAGAGGGTCACCTATCATATATGTTCACTTTGGCTAGGACCATGACAGTGTGCAACTGCTGTTTTAAGAAAATATAGAATGAAATGATAATCACAGAGATATTTGAATTTAAAAACAAAGTTCTTTAATGCAGTAACTGATGAATTCTAGAAATGTGTTACCAGTTTTAGATGATTGAATATTTACTACCCTACAGCAAGTTTAAGGTATTCCAACGGCTTCCCTTAAATTGAAACGTTTGCATTTTTTGCAGAACTTATATTACTATGTGGGCATTTAAACAGACTTTGAAATACCTCTAGAACATCCCATGATAACACAGGGTTACTAGTACTATGAGAATCACCATGGCATTAGTGATACAGTGTGAGAGTCCGAAAACACTTTATTATTGTCATGGTCAATACAATTGCAAAAAAGCTACTAAGAACCATACTAAGATAAGAGAGAAGCAAAAGAAAAATTGCAAGGCCCATGGAGCTTCATGCCTTACATTTAGTAATTAAGAGTAGATCCTGATCTCATATAACTATCTAGTCTATTTTTAAAGATGGTCTTGTTGTTGCTAACAATGACATCCAGGGGCAACATATTCCAAGGCCTGACCACTCTCTGAGAGAAGAAGTAGGCCATTTTTTTTTGTCTTGCATATGTTTCTGGCAAGCTGTAATGGGTGACCTCTAGTATTAACCCGAACCTGCTTGAAATCAAGGCCGCATGCTGTTGATAAATAAGGATCTTGAATAATGTCCCATGTGAATAGGAGATCACCTCTGATTCTCCGATCCTCCAATGACATTAAATTAAATTTGGACAATCTATCCTCATATGACAGAG
This sequence comes from Neoceratodus forsteri, assembly GCA_016271365.2. Lineage (NCBI taxonomy): Eukaryota > Metazoa > Chordata > Ceratodontiformes > Ceratodontidae > Neoceratodus > Neoceratodus forsteri. The sequence goes on from CM057455.1 coordinate 1,510,435,611, forward strand.
CCTTGTTAGACACAACAGACTTAGTTATTCTTCTTGTACCTTTTCAATTTTAGCTATGCCCTTTCGTTTAAAAGGACTCCATAGCTGTGAAACAAAGTTAAAGTGGGGTCTCACATAAGCTATGTACGAGGGCAATAAAATATCAGGGTTTTTAGATGTAATATTGTGATGTATAGCCCACCATATCTTATTAGCCTTACTAATAGTGTTGGTAATATGAATATCAAAATTCAAAGACAGATCATCCCTAATCCCCAAGTCTCTCTCACTTTGTTTGCTAGTTAATATTTTACCATAAATAAAGTATTGTTTTTTAATATTGTTCTTTCCAAAATACAGAACACTGGATTTGGATGGATTAAAGCGTAGATTCCATTTTATAGACCAGACCTCTAATTTACTCATATCCTCCTGAATAATCTTCTGGTCTTCTGAGGTCACACATATATTGATTTTACATTCATCTGCATATTTGACGATGTTGCTTTGGATGTGATTAGATGAATCAGATATAAATATCTGGAAAATTACTGGTGCCAGAACGGATCCCTGAGGGACCCCTCTCTCCACCTTTTTCCAATTTGAAGTGTGACCATCAATAATGACTCTTTGCCTCCTATCAGACTGCCAGTTTGAGATCCATTATATATATATATATATATATATATATATATATATATATGTGTGTGTTTAATGTTACACAACTGCAGCTTCTGAATTAGAGCCCAATGAGGAGCAGGATCAAAGTTTTTTTTTAAAATCTAGTAGAATGACATCACAAGATTTGCCTTTGTCTAAGTTCTCACTTACTAAATTATAAAAGCTCACCAGAGTCGTAGTGCATGAATGCCCTTTTATAAACCCATGTTGGGAATTATCTAGTTCTGTCATAACTAAGGACAGTTCATCCTTAATTATACATTCCAGCATTTTGCAGAAAATAGATGTTAAACTAATAGGATGATAGTTGTCCGGTGAACTCTTAATGCCCTTTTTAAATAATGGAATAATATTCACTTATTTCCATCCAGAAGTCGCAGCACCTGTATTTAGACTTTTGTCAAACAGAATTTTAAGAGGTGCACAAAGATGGTCCTTTATTACCTATATTAGGTTCCCAGAAAAGCCATCAGGGCCAGCCAAAGAAACTTTCTTTATCTCTTTTAATTTAGTTTTAATAATATCTAAGGAAATATCTATATTATGAGATGAAAGGCAATCTGAAACTATGTAACTACCAGTATTAGTGTCAGAGGCAAATGCTTTGCAGAAGTGTGAGTTAAAAAATGTGGCCATTTCTTTTGGGTGTTGATAAACAGAGTCAGCGGTGATAATTGGACTTACTCTACATTCCTGCTTTTTTAGAGAATTGATATAACTAAACAGCAGTTTACAATTTCCTTTTTGGGATTCAAGTGAACTTTCCATCTTTAATTTTTCCTTTTAATTTCCCTTTTACAGATTTTTTGTATCCTTTTAAATGCCATTAGTGTTCTAATGCATTTAGTTGCACAGTACCTCTTATAAAGTTTATTTTTCTTTTTGATCAATTTCTATAAACTAATATTAAGCCATTTTGGATGCAAACAGGTTTTTCTTTTACATGTTCTAGGTATGAATTTATTAGCAGTGTCCATGATAATAGTAGAGAAGGCATTCCATATATCATCTATATTGCCATGGTTCAAATGAAAAGACCAGTCAATATCTGCCTAGTAATTGTTAAGGGCTTCCAAATCAGTTTTATGAAAGGCATATAATTCTGCAACAGTTTCTGCTTTTAAAAATGTGTTGCAAAGTTTGAAACTAACAATACAATGATCACTGTTACCCAATGGCGCCAAAGCACAACATTCTTCAATGATAACTGATTCGCTACCCAACACAATATCCAGAATATTAGAGCCTCTAGAAGGAAATGAAACATGTTGAGTTAAATTTAGTTCCTCACATAAGATCAGAAAGTCTTTTGCCATTTTAGACCTGGCTGTGGTGTTTACCCAGTCTATGTCACTCAGATGCAAATCACCCATAAATAGGATGTTTCCCAGATTAGCAGCTGTTTCTATTTCTGAAATTATTTCATTTAACGTGTCATGTTTTGAATCAGTTGGCCTGTAACAGAGGCCCAGTACAAGATCTTTCTTGTTTTGTTTTTTAATATTCAACTATATAGTCTCTGTTGAAGCAGTATTATCTCTGATTTTAGAGATGTCACGTACTAAGTTCAAAGAAACAAAGAGTGCCACTCTGCCCTCTTACGATTGGATCTACTTAGATGGAATATTGTGTAACCAGGAATACATGGCTTCCAAATCTGCTCAGAAGGCCACCAGGTTTCTGTGATACCAATAATATCAGGTTTTTCAGTATTAATTCTCAACATTAGTTCATCCATTTTATTGCCAAGACTGCAGGCGTTCAGCAAGAGCAACTTTAATTCATGTTTCTTTGCTTGTTTAAAGCTAACATGAGAAGATAATGACAAACCAGTTTTATGTGTTATTTGTGTTTCCCTCATCAGTTAGTTTAAAGTAATTGAAAGTATCCTAGTTTGAAATATCTGACATAAACTAATTGCACCGTGCTTACTCAGGTGTAAGCCAACCCTAGCAAATTTCATATAGCATTTATTAAAATATGTCCAGTGATTAATAAAGACTAGGTCACTAGAAGTACACCAATGCATCAGTCTTGCATTAATCCTCTTGATAGTGTTATTATTTTCCAGTATTGCCCATGGGATAGGGAGAATTCCAGAAATGAAGACATTGCAGTCCTTAGACTTAATCATTTTACCTAATTCAGTAAGTTCATAGCAGATATCTTTCTCATGTGTATAGCCTACATTATTAGAGCCTACATGAATAATCACATTGGATTAGTAATAAGAGAATCTACTCTATGAGCAATGTCCTCAATTCTAGCACCTGGAAAGTAGAACACTGAGACCTGGTTACTCTCAGAATTAGCTACATAAGAGCCAATATATTTAACTATGGAGTCACCAATAATGATAGTTGGTAGACTAGCTACCTGGGTGGTATCATGTGGAACATGTTCTGCTTGTTCATGTGGTAAGATAAAATATTTGTTATGAGATGCAAATCCCTGTTCATTTGAGTGTAATGAAAGCGGACAGTCAGATTGAACTTCACAGACATAGTCTGCTCTTCTTCCTTCCTTGTACTTCTGTTTTGGGATTTTTCCCCAGTTCCCATCAGAAATTAAGTCTGACAAAGCTTGTTTTATTAGATACTAAAGGGACTGAAGGGCAGTTTGACTGTTGTGATTGTGTTAATTGACTATCATAGGATGTTGTCTCTATAAGTTCAGGGTTGGTTAAAGGAACTACAGATCCATCTAAGGTTTGATAATTTAGAACATTTAAAGCATTAGAGACCTGCACAGGATTAGAATCTTGAAATGAATTTGGACTTTGATTAGTTTCAGGGAGATTCCGAACCATGTTGCCCAGGAAGTTTTCAAGCTCCTTAATTTCCTTAGCTGCTTGAATTTTCTATGTTAAGGCCATCATTTTTATTTTCATGGCTTCAACTTCCTAACAGTATAAGCAGATTATATCAGTAGGTAAGCAAGAAATGGTGGTAACATTAAGAAGCACATAACTGCATAAGGAATACACTACTAATGTCTGACATGTTTGTAGGATAAAGCAATCTGTTTTCAGCGATGGTTTGCTCATTTTGAAATGCCACACACAGCAATAGTCCCCAGATACTTCCTTAGCAACAGAGATATGTCTGAACTTGCCTTTTTAATGGTCACCTAACAATAATAATGTAAACTAAACTGGCCCACTACTTGGCTAGCCACGCTGGACACACGCGCAGGGATGCCCATGTCTCTGCATGCATCTCCACATGCTTGCCTGTGTGCACTTGCTCCACTTGCTACCATGAGCATTTTGTAGACAGGACCCGGAAATCACAGAGTTTGTGACTAGCAGCCAGCATCCCTAACTACAAACCGCAGGCACCTGGTATAATGTTATGTCAGTAATTAAGCCCCTAGCTAGGTATCTACATACAACAGTGCTCCTGCCTGTAGATGATATGCAAAGTAGCATTTAACTCTCCCCATATAAGCAGCCCTTAAAAGGACTATGCTCCAGAGCATTCAGCAAGTGTAATAATAGGCTTCAGACTGCACAGCCTACACTACATACTATAAAAACAGTATAGAACAGAACTAAAATAATAAACCCTACACCAGTAGCTGTTGCCTGTCTCACGGCTTTCGGCTGTCACACAGGGCACTTAACGGCAAAGGCAATATGTAGTTACTCTGTGACAGTGTGCCTTTTTTCTGAGTTCTGCCATCAAGCCATTACTGTACAGGACATTGCTGGTAAGGCAGGCCACATTGTGATTTGTTGTGAACAGTTTTCTAGACATTACCTATGCAGCTAGATTGATATAATGTATGGTAAGTGCCTATTAACCACCATAATCAGCAGTTACACAGCTTTGTTATGCACTGTTTAGAATTTTAAAAGTTGTTAACCACACTTCGGAACTTCCAAACAGTGGCAAAACAAAAAAGAATGCTCAAGAGTTCCATAATTCTCACACATTGAATGCAAACAGTGATTTTTTGACCATACACTATAAAAGATGATGGCTGGGGATCGGGTGACAACCATGCTGAAATCACCTTTCATGGTTGCTAGGGCTACAGTAAACCTCTCGAGCTGCGCTCTCGAGGTTTACCGTGTTGCCCTAGCAACCACTCAAGGTGAGTACAGTGTGGTTATCACCTGATCCCCAGCCATTATCCTCTATATCTTGAATGCAGTTATGAAAAGAGAGACAGAAGCAGAAATATACAGTGGCAGGATCACATAGACAGAAGACTAGGTTAATGGGATTGAATAACTCTACAAACTGTCTTAAAGAGATGTGGGAAGGGAGATATGATTGACTCTTTAAAGTACTTGACTAGAAAGAATTGCTGCACTGGGACCGGTGATGCTCCTCCAAAAAAGATAAACTACAAAAACAGGTGGGCACTCACCAACCAGAAGAAACACACAGGGCTCCAGAGGTATAACAAATTCTTACTTCAAATTTATTCCAAATACATATAATAGTACGCTTGACAAGTTTCAGACTGGGGTCCTTTATCAAAAGCTAGTACAACTAACAAACATACAGACTTAAATACTAAAATCAATTAACTCATGACATCATTAAAATCTCCTCTGTAATTGGTCAAACATGATGTTTCAGCTGACTATCATTAGAACAAAACCATTTACAACGCAGACCTTTTTAGAGGAATATTAAAAGAGAAGAAGGGGAGGGGGAAGGAATTGAAGAATTGGAAAGGGGGGAGAAGGAAAATGGTTGCATAGAATATAATACATAACTACATAAAAATACATTCCCATGCTTAATAGAAAAATACAGCAAAAACAGGCTCTAAGGTTTAAATGCGTCCTTGGCAAGCTTTTAAACTAGCCATGGGGGGAGGTGCTAATAAGAGGCAGGAAATTTCAAGCCTCCCCCAGAAAAACATGCCAGGTAGTAAGGGAAACACTGAGGTAAAGTGCTCAACAGAGGGCAGGACAGGGGTAAATGGAAAAATAGATAAGGGCAAAAAGAGCAGGCATGGGGGAAAAAAGGATAAAGCCAACATTAAATGGAGGACAATGAGTACCAATGCCTGTAGTCTGGGAAACAAGCTTCCTGAGCTAGTAGCCTTGACGGAAGATGAACAATTGGATATTGTGGCAGTCATGGAAACATGGTACATGGAGAACCATGACTGGGATGTCAACATAACGGGGTACACAGTCTACAGAAGGGACAGGGAAGGTAAAAGAGGAGGTGGAGTAGCTCAATACATAAGGGAGGGGATGAAAGCTACAGAACTAAAAAGTAAAGGGGAGGACAAGAGGCACTCTGGGTCACCTTGGAGACAGAGAATGGCATCACAATCCACATAGGGGTTGTATACAGACCCCCATCTCAAGGGGAGGAAATGGACAAGAAAATGATAGAGGACATTCTCAAAATGGCTGAAAAAGGGGGGAGATACTGTTGATGGGGGACCTGAATATGTCAGATGTTAACTGGATGACATGTACTGCAGCCACATCCAAGAGCAGGGTCATTCTCGATGCCCTGCAGAGGGCAGGCCTTAGACAGCTAGTGTTGGAACCCACTTGGGAGGGAGAAAAACTAGACTTGGTACTCTCAAATGGAGAGAGGATCACAAATTTATAAGTCAGTAGACATCTGAGAACAAGCAACCACTGCACAGTGTGCTTCACTATAAGCACAACCATGGAGATGAGCCATACAAAAACTAGCATACTGGACTTTAGAAGGGCTGACTTTTATAAAATGGGTGAATACCTGAGGAATACACTAGCAAAGGGTCAAAAAGGAGGGGTGGAAGAACAATAGAGAAAAATCAAAACTACCATCATAGAGGCAACAAGCCTTTCTGTGAAAAAGATAAAGAAAGCAAATCACAGTAAAAAAACACTATGGTTCTCAAAAGAGGTGGCTGGGAAGGTTAAGGAGAAAAAGGCTGCAGTCAAAAAGGATAAGGAATCACAGAAGGAGCACAACAGGGAACTGTATCACCTAAAGCAGAAAGAAGTGGGGAAGGCAGTAAGAATAGCAAAAGCCCAAACTGAGGACAAAATAGCCAATTCAGTTAAGAAGGGAGATAAAACCTTTTATATGTACATTAGGGAGCATAGAAAGGTTAAGGGAGGGATAGTGAAGATTAATAAGGGAGAGGGGAGGTGGGCAGAGGGAGACAGTGAAAAGGCAGAGATACTGAATGAATACTTTTGCTCAGTATTCACAAAAAAAATGAGGAGTTACCTAAACCAGACAAAAGAATCACTCTGGGTAGAGGGGTTGACATCATTCCATTTACAGAAGAAAGAGTCCTGAAAGAACTCCTAAAACTCAATGTGGACGAAGGAAAGGGGACTGATGGGATTCAACCCAGAATCCTAAAAGAACCATGGGAGGACCTAGTGACACCACTGACCACACTTTTTAACAAATCATGGGAGGATGGGGTGGTACCTGAGGACTGGAGGAGGGCAGATGTGATTCCCCTTCACAAAAGTGGGAACAAGGCAGAAGCAGGAAACTACAGACCTGTAAGTTTGACCTCAGTGGTAGGGAAAATGATGGAATCACTTCTGAAAGAAAGAATTGTTGAGTACCTAGAGGCCAGTGGGGCACAGGATCCAAAGCAGCTTGGATTTGCAGCAGGAAGGTCATGTCAGATGAATCTAACAGATTTCTTTGACTGGGAGACCATAGTAATAGACCAGGGAGGGGCTTTGGATATGGCCTACCTAGACTTTAGCAAGGCATTTGACACAGTCCCGCACAAAAGATTAATAATCAAGTTAGCCAGCCTGGGAGTGGGTCCCAGGGTGGTAGCCTGGGTAGAAAACTGGCTGCACAACAGGACACAGAAGGAAATGGTGAATGGAAAACATTCCAAAGAAAGAGGGGTCACTAGTGGAGTACCTCAGGGCTCAGTACTGGGTCCAGTCCTCTTTAACATTTTTACAGGTGACACTGCAGATGGTCTGGAGGGAAAGGTATGCCTCTTTGCAGATGACACAAAGATCTGTAACAGAGTTGATACACAAGGTGGGGTAGAAAGGATGAGAAGGGACTTGGCAAGGTTGGAAGAATGGTCAGACATATGGCAACTTAGATTCAATGCAAAGAAGTGCAAAGTAATGCACCTGGGAAACAAAAACCCAGGAGAAGAGTACACAATAGCAGGGGAGGTACTAACGACAACAAAAATGGAAAGGAACCTGGTGGGTAGTCATATCAAGTGATCTAAAGTTTGGTAAGCAATGTGAGTAGTCAGGAAGGAGAGTCAGGGGGATACTGGGATGCATAGGAAGGGGCATCACAGGTAGAAAAAGGGAAGTGGTTATCCCTCTGTACAGACAATTGGTGAGACCCCATCTGGAGTACCGTGTGCAGTTTTGGACACCTCATCTATGCAAGGACATAGTCAGGATGGAAGCAGTCCATAGGAGGGCAACTAAAATGGAGCAGGGTCTGCATCAGAAGCCATTTGCAGAGAGACTGAGAGAGTTTAATATGTATACCCTTGATGAAAGGAGGGACGTGGGGACATGAAAGAAATGTTCACATACCTCAAGGGAATGGACAATGTCCAGGAGGGTAGCATCTTTCAGAAAAAGATATGTGTAAGAACAAGGGGTCACAATTTAAAGATAGAGGGGGGACAGCTCAGGGGTAATATGAGGATTTTATTTTCACGGAGAGAGTGGTGGATGGATGGAACCACCTTCCTGGGGAGGTTGTTGGGTCTAAAACAGTGAGGGAATTCAAACATGCGTGGGACAGACATAAGACAATTCTAGTGGGCATGGCAGGAAGTAGGCCTTTGGTTAACTAGAATCTGCAGCTTAACCAGTAGGTTAGGAAATGGGCAGACTGGGTGGGCCAAGTGGTCCTTATCTGCAGTCAAAGTCTATGTTTCTACGTAACCACACACTTTATTTTTTTTAAAAACTCATTTTCTTTTTCTCAAAATAGGTTTAAGGTCAAAATTAATATTTAGACCTGGATACTGAGTTGCTTTCAAGTTAATAATCCAAAAAGATTCTCTGATCAAGACCAAATCATTATAATTGCCACTTCTAGGATTCAAGTTAATTTATCTATAGCTATAAAGGAGAAGGCATGTACACTTCCCACTTCACTATCATAAATGTGTGCTGCTGTAGCATAAGTAAGATCTTGTTTCTGTATAGCTCTCAAATGTTCACCTACTCTTGTTTAAAATCTAATAGTCTTCCCTGCTTAGGAAGCATTACAGCTGCATATAGACAAATAACCCCATTCGTATCACAAGTAATAATCTGTCTGATCTCAAATTCTGTGTTTACATTAACAGTACTACATTTTTTAACTGGTTACACATGATTACAGACTGTACATCTTTTACACTGAAAACAACAAGACACACCTGTTGTGAGCCAAGTCTAATTTTTTTCCTCTTTTTGAAAATGACTATGCATAAGGGTGTCTCCCAGGGTCATAGCCTTCCTATATGCCATTCTTGGCAATTCCTTTGTATAGAGTCTAAGACCCGGATCACTTTAAAGCACATACTAGTTCTTATATACAACTTCTCGAATAATATGTACTTGTGCTGAAAATGTAGTAATAAAGTTAATATGCATGCTCACTACAGGATATGGATCCCTTTTTCTCAGTAATTCATCCCTATTTGTAACACTAACTGTTTCTTTGGCTAGCATAACATTCTTGTTACTATACCCTCTCTCTTTAAGTCTTGCCCCCAATCTGTAGCATGTAGCTTAAAATCTTCCTGTGTGCTACATTTATGTCTAATACGCATCATTTGACCATTTGGAATATTCCTAGTTATATGGGGAGGATGACAAATGTTAGACAATAGAAGGGTATTTCCTGCTATTTCTTTCCTAAAGAGACTGGTCTCCATCTTTTCATCTTTTCCCTTAAAGATAGTAATACCTAAAAAATCTATAGAAGTGGCATTGATTTTCCAAGTAAATTTCAGAGAACAGTTGGTAGAATGTAAATAGTTAACAAAAGAACGCATTTCAAATGTACTGCCTTCTCACAAAATTATTATACCATCTATATATCTCTTATAATATTTAAATCTTTTCAAAAAATGGATTCACATTAGCACTCATTACATAATTCTCCTCCAATGCTCCCACATACAAATTAGCCAGGAACGGACACTAGTAACCCCCATCGTTGTACCTTTAATTTGTTGGTACCAAGATTTGTCAAACAAAAAAATATTGTCAGTGACAACATAGTCCAATAACTTTAATAAAAATTCTGTAGATGGATTTTCCCTTGGATCTCTCTGATTTAAATAATAAGCAAATGCATCCAATGCTCCCTGATGTGGGATGCTAGTATAGAGAAATTCTATCTCTAATGTCACAAATCTCATTGTTTCAGAGAAAGTCAGGGTATTCAGAACATTTAGTACATCTGTAGTATCTTGAATAAATGCAGGAAGACCGTTCACAAGAGGTCTCAAGTAAACATCCAGGAATTTAGATAACAGCTCAGTTAGTGAACCTATGCCACTAACAATGAATCTGCCAGGTGAAGAAATAAGTGTTTTATGAACTTTGGGGAGGAGGTAAAAAGTTGCTCAAATGGAATCTTGGCAAGTCAAAAAGTTATTTGTTTTTTCATCAATAATTCCTGCATCAAAAGCATTTTTTATGGTTGCATCAATATGAGATTTAAATTCAAAAGTAAATTCAGAGTTCAAAACTCTAGCAACTAGTGTCTCATAATTGTCTCAGTGCTTCTTTTTGATAATCTTCCTTATTCATCATGACCACACACCCACCTTTGTCTGCATTTTTAATCTCTATCCACATACTTGTTTTCAAACTTACTATTGCTGCCCGTTCCATTTTTGAAAGATTAAAGTTTTGAATTTGCTCACGGTTCTGTAAAGCCGTTTCAAGATATTGCTCCACAAGCCGTTTGAAAACTGAGATGGAAGTACTGGATGGTGGGTAAAACTCTGATTTTGGTTGACACACATTTAAAGCTATATTAGTTTCCATTTCCTCCTGTTTCCTTCTTCCAGCCAAAAATGATTTTATGCTTAAATCTCTATATAACATATTTAGGTCAATAGCCATTTGAAACACATTGAGTGCAGTCGTCGGTACACATCCCAAGCCTTTACTTAGGATGCTAGTTTCTGTATCAGTCAATAAAAAATTGGAGAGGTTAATTACCTTGGTAGTTGCGGTGGTTGAAATCGTGTTCAGAAGTGTCTCCCCCTGAAGTTCCTTTTCCCTCTCAGCGTTCCTCTGTTCCAACGAAAGTTCTAGTAACTGCGCTGTTGACCTTATCCTGCTCTTCTTCTTCTGGCTTCTCTGAGTTCTCTTTCTCCCACATGATAAGGTGTTTCGTCTTGCAATTGATTGCCGAGTAATCTCGGACTGTGACGTAGTTCTATAGGAGGTTCTGAATCTGGTCCGCATCTCTGAAAAGAATGATCACTCATTTCTTCCGATTCCGACTCAGTGTTTTCTGTACAATAATTAAATGACACATGTCGAGTTGGTTTCAAAATACCTCAAGGACTATTTGTTCTCTTCCAAGAATACACTCGTTCCAGTTCATAATCCCCCCATCATGTTCAAAGTTATTCATTTTGGAGGTTTTAATTTCCCTGTCTAGTTTCTCTATTGACAATCTTAACTTCTCATTCTCTGAATCAAAAGCTGTGTAGTTTCTAAAAGTAATAACCACTTTTTCTTTTTCTTTGATTTCTTGTCTAAGAATTTCTTCCCGATTTTTACTGAATTTAACAATAAGTCCCATTAATTTAAAACTTGCTTCCGATAGGTTAGCCTCCCATGATTTCATGAATTCCAGATCCTCCTGTCCACGAGTGGGATCTTTCAAGAGTCTTAAGCCCCTCGGAATTCTTTTCATTTGTATATAAACTTTCATACTGGACCTATTCCAGTACACCCTGAGAAGTTAGTCCATAACTTTTTGTTAACTTTTAAAAGCACCTAGCAGAGACAGCACTTCTGCAGGGAGAATTACTGGCTGGAAGTCCTGTGCAAGGAACGAGTTAGCTGTCCCTGCAGCTTGTAGCAGCTATTTAACATAATCAAGTGGATTGTCTGTGTTTGTAGGCTCATTGGAAAATATTAGATTTGGAGTTGCTTCCAGATGCATATTTAATTGAAATAGTCCACCAAAATGAATGGTCCCACAAAGTATGTAGAAGGTTTAATGCTGAATAAACATGAAAGAAAAATACTTCTTTTCTTCAGCAACCCATGCTAGCTCATATACAGGATACTTGACTCGAAAGAATGGCTGCACTGGGACTGGTGGTGCTCCTCCAAAAAAGATGTATTACAAAAACAGGTGGGCACTCACCAACCAGAAGGAACACACACATGGCATAAGAGGTATAACAAATTCTTACTTCAAATTTAATCCAAATACGTATAGTAGTAAGCTTGACGCGTTTCAGACTATGGTCCTTTATCATAAGCTAGTACATCTAACAAACAGACAGACTTAAATACTACAATCAATTAACTCATGACATCATTAAAATCTCCTCTGTAATTGGTCAAAGACGATGTTTCAGCTGACTATCATTAGAACAAAACCATTTTCAAAGTAGACCTTTTCAGAGGAATAGTAAAAGAGAAGAAAGTGAGGTGGAGGGAATTGAAGAATTGGAAAGGGGGGAAGGAGAAGGAAAATGGCTGCATAGAATATAATACTTAACTACATAAAATACATTCCAATACCTTAATAGAAAAATTCAGCAAAAACAGGTTCTAACTACACACCTTATTTTTTAAATAAACTCATTTTCCTTTTTTCTCAGAAAAAAGGTTTAAGGTCAAAATCAGTATTTAGACCTGGATACTGAGTTGCTTTCAAGTTAATAATCCAGAAAGATTCTCTGATCAAGACCAAATCATTATAATTGCCACCTCTAGGATTCAAGTTAACTTTATCTATAGCTATAAAGGAGAAAGCATGTACACTTCCCACTTCACTATCATAAATGTGTGCTGCTGTAGCATAAGTGAGATCTTGTTTCTGTATAGCTCTCAAATGTTCACCTACTCTTGTTTTAAAATTCCTAATAGTCTTCCCTACATAGAAAGCATTACAGCTGCATATAGCCAAATAAATAACCCCACTCGTATCACAAGTAATAATCTGTCCGATCTCTAATTCTTTGTTTACATTAACAGTACATTAAAAGTACATAACAGGGACAAAGGAGAAACCGAAACAGAAGAATACAATTGTTAGTTATAATTCTAGCAAAAAACAATGGAACACTACATACAACTGGTAGGATGTAAATTGAGGGCATCTGTGACTAAATATTTATTCACAGAGTGGGTATACTATAGAACAAAATTTGGTTTATGTTATTTATGCATATAGTGTGCTGACAGTACCACGTGCTGCTGGGCTTAATGTACTAATTGTGCTGGAAATGACCCTCAGCATTGTCCTCATCTGATAGGTCATCAACCCTACTACTGCTATCGTCATCCTCCATTGAAACATCTGGCGGCCTGTTTGCATCTCGCTGACCATCATCATTATGCATAGATGAAACTGCACTAATTTTGTACCCAGACAGGATGATCTCTGTTAATTTTAATAAATGTCAGCATTTCTATGTTTTTTGTAGATAAACAAGTTCTCTTCTCTGTTATTATTGCCCCTGCTGTGCTAAAGATCCTTTCTGAACTGACACTTGCAAATGGATATGATAAATACTGGACAGCAATTTCAGCAAGTGATGTCCACACTGTCGTCTTATGCTGCCAGTAAAACAATGGTTCCTCGTCAGGCAAATGCTGTTCAGGGTCATTGATACATGACTGAACCACTGATGTAGCAGATATATGGCTAGTCCAAAGACAGGTTGAAACCTTTTTGGTTGGCACACCAACTTGTGATAGAACTGACCATAAAGGATTCAAGGCTTTCACACAGTGACTTTGCTGCTGCTCTCCAGTTATTGCCTGATTTGAGGATGTGGACGAGGATGCTAACTTTGCATTGCTAATATTGGATGGTGAAGCTGTTCTGAACAAGTCAAATCTGAAGCAGTTTTTCTGCTGCTTCTGGGTCACAGCCATATTTTGATGTAACCGGTCTTCTTTATCCTGCATAAGCCTGATAAGGACGTCAGTTTTCAGATCTGACTGTTCCTCGTCCAACAAAGCCCCGATGCCATGCTTATACTGTGGGTTAAGTAAGGTGGACAAACCACAAACATCACACTGCAACATAGTGGTCAAATGACAGTCACTGTCCACACACTGAATCATTCGCTCTGTGAGGTCTCTGCTCATGCTGTTATCATCCCTGTCAAACTGGTCCCTTACATTTGCTAGAGACTGTTGCTGCATGTGAATGAGGGGAATTGTCTGACTGTGGCAGGCAATAGAAGCACTCACAGCTTGTGTGGCCTGCTCAAGGGGCTGCAAGATTTTAATCAGTGTGTCCATTAGGCACCACTGGTCAATGCTCAGAGACATAGAAGACATGTCAATGTCTCGATGCAACATAGTGTAATCAGTTAATGCTTTGTACCATTGCAATAAACATTCCAGCATGTATAAAGTGGAATTCCAGTGAATGTCCACCTCCTTCTTTAGCCGATGTGTTGGAATCCCATTTTTGGTCAGGAGGATTTTTAGCTGATTACGTGCCTTGGTGGAATGGCTGAAGTGTGATCACATGCAGTGGGCAGATGTAAACATGGTATTAGTTTCAGTTTCATGCTTCATAAAGTCTTGCACAATTAAATTAAGACAGTGAACAAAACCTGGCCCGTGAATAAATTCACCATCCTCTATTGCCTTAATGACATTATGGCCTTTGTCACTGCAACTGAAGCCTGCTTCCATTTGCTGCAACATGAACCAATGGTCAATTTGGGCTTGCAGTTCAGTTAAAATATTAATGGACATGTACCGAATAGTGTCTGTGCACATCATACTGAGTGCCGCCTGCTGCTGCACATCAAAATTGTGAAGTGGGTTGGCACAAGAGGGAAACTTACAGGGCTTTGAAGAGGAATTACTGAAATTAGTCCAATGTGCAGTGACACACATATATGAGGATGCAGCTTCTGGACCATTGCTCCACATATCAGTGGTGAGGTGAACAGTATCTATGGCACAATGAGAAAATGCATGAGACAGAAATTACTTCCAGTCATGGTACAATTCGAGAACGGCATTGGTGGAAAAATATGTCCTTGATGTAATATTTCACTTTGGTACAGTAGGACTCATGAGAAGTCGAAAACCAAGTAAGGCAGCATGTCCACTGCCAGCATCTGGGCCAAGCATGCATTTAGTTTGAGGACAACAGGGTGGTTATGATGATATTTGCTATTTTGAAAAAATGCATCATTTATTTTAGGTTACACCAGTGCTGGGGCTGTGGATTGTGAACATGGGGCATTTAACTGGGACAAGCACTTCTTGGTGTTTGCATTGTACTATTCACAGTGAACAAATATCCAGAACTTTAAGTGATCGGACTACTACATTGCTTATGCTTACTGACGGGGTGCTGATGCTGTTGATACATTGAAACAGTGGGTTACAGTTTGAGGAAACCCTGCTGCTGCTGCTGTCTCCATCAAGCTCCATGTCATCACCCTCATCCTCCCCTCCCCTTTGAACAAAAACAGGCTGCCTCCACACTAGTTTAGCCTCCTTCTCATGTTTCTGCCACTGAATTAAATGTTTGATTTTCATAAGGCTACGCTGTTCAGAAGTGGCAAGATGTGACCCTGCTTTCCCACGACTCACTCTCACTTTACAGATTTGGCAAACTGCTAAACTATTGTCTTTGGGATCCATTACAAAAAATCCCAAACTAAGGAGCTACTGTTGCTTTCTGGCTGCTTGCTTCTAACACTTGTTGCCGTACCCGGCACTACCACATGGTCATGGGATATAATGGGACCTGAATTGCTGCTGTAATGTTCATGTATGCCTGTACTTGTGCCACACATTCCACTACTTTCTTCCTGTTGTTGCTGTTTTTTTAAAGACAGCTGCTGCTGCTGCACCTTGCCTTTCCCCTTACTAATTGATTTGCCCTTATGCAGTTTCTCAGTCTCATCCTGCCGTGCGCTTCCCTCCTCCAACACCTCACTTTCTACTCTCCTTTTTCCTTTATAGGTCATCTGCCTAGATGCCACCCTTTCTGGCTCCCAATCTGTATCCAATACAGGACCATGCAAGTCTGAACAGACACTTCTGTCGATAGCAATATTAGCATCTGCCTGCTCCTCCAGAACCTGCGCCACAACTGCTCTGCCCTCATTATTACTCTCCACCTCCCCTCAATCATCTATCTCCTCTGACAGTGACATCTCATCACCCTCCTCCACACCTAGCAACTGTGAATCTTGTTCACAAGCAACATCTGACTGTGAAACACGGTCAGAATCAAGAGTCAATTGACTATGACAGTTACCTGCCTCTGACTGGGACATCATTAACATCACTTCTACATCATTGGTTGTTTTTCTTGGTAAACGACCATGATTCACAGACTCAGCACCTCTGCCTACACTCCCACGTAATACAGATGGCACCGCAGCTGGCTTAGTTTTAACTTGACCATCAGACAGCATGTCAGCAGTAGATTGCTGCGAGCCATGCCAATCACAGGCTCGTGCTCCACTACGACTGCCAGTGCCAGCACGTGCAGCTGCTCCTGTGCATCTCCCCCGCCCATGGAACTGACCTTACCTCTTTGAACAGATGTATACTTATCCATACTTATTAGTGCAGTAATATTTATGAATCTCAAAATCCAAACAAAATCAAATGTCACTTAGGGTAATATAAACACCAAGTTATGCAGCTCTCACAAAATTGTAGTCTATAAGGCACAGCAGCTCTAAGTTGCAGATATATAATACCACACAGAAAAAATTAATAACACTTTTCTTTCTAAGTTCTTAGACTGAGACTATTACACTAACACCAAAGTAAATTCTCTCTCACTCTCTCTCACTCACTCTGCTGCAGCTAGTGTGCTTCAGCACAGGCTAAGCCTTTTCCCACAGTGTTTGGGAAGGAAAACACCGCACAACAGCCAAGTACTAAATATAAGAAAGGCACACAAAAACTACACACTAAACTCACAACAACAACCTACAATAACACCCAGGGTACTCCACTACAGTCCTGTAGTGAATTTAAACAGTGAAAAGCACATTTTCCAAGTATTTTTCATCAAAGTTTTTCTTGTAACAATGGAGTTTGCCCTTTAGGGGGCAGACCAGGTTGTCCTGGTGCACCCCTTCCCTTTCCATCAAGATGGTGTGCTCGGAAGGGGAAGGGAGAGGGAAGGGGAGGCCAGGGGATAGAAACAATATACAAACAACAGGAAGGGGAGGGGCAAGAGGAGGTACTGAATGGGCAGCATAAGAGTGGTTCAGCCACTTTTGCTGGAGTTTTGATTTGAGCTGTTTGAAACTGCAGCATGTTGGATTGGCAGATTAATTGGAAGGTTTGTGCACCAAGATAAGGAGGTAAGAAACAAACAAATAATATGGATGAGGATGTTGAGGTAAATAAAATTATATATATATATATATATATATATATATATATATACACACACACACATGTGTGTGTGTGTGTGTGTGTGTGTGTGTGTGTGTGTGTGTGTGTGTGTAAAATAATTATATATATAATAATTAAAAGTACAGAAAGAGAATCAGGAAGCTAGAAAAATTGTAAGATGCTGAGAAGTCAAAATATGTGAGAAATAAATGCATAGTTTAAGGTGGTTTGTATATTTCAGCGATAACAAAACATTTTTTGTGGAAGCAGAGGTGAAGCACTACAGTGGGGAAACTGACTTTAAATTGTATATGCATAGTTGATCGTGGTTTGCACATTGCAGCAATAACAAAGCGGTTTGTGGAGCAGAGGTGAAACCTGCAGTAGGAAACTGATTTCTAAATTGTATATGCATAGTTTATTGAAGTTTTTGCATATTGCAGCGATAACAAAGCATTTATGTGGAGCAGAGGTGAAGAACTGCAGTAAGGGAACTGAGCTAGAACGGTGTATCACCAGCCCAAGGGGGTCTTTCTGGTGTTGAAAACCAAAAAGCACAGCTTTAACAAGACCCTTTGTAGAACAAGGGGAAGCACTGAAAGGGGCAGCTGACAGGGAAATTGTACAGGACAAAGGAGGCCAGAGGAACACCAGTAAAAGGGAGGATTGCATGCATTCAGCTGGGTTTTGTCTGAATTGGGCCTAACAATGAAGAGCCAGGGGAACAGGACATTGGGGAGGATCACAGCATGGCAAAAGGGTTTTTTAGCCTGGGAAAGAGGTAGCATATGGCCTGCAGTGGCCCTGGTGTGTTATTGGGGGAGAACTGAGTCGGAGAGTGACATTAGTGGACCATTGAAGTGGCAGTGCATTGGTAGGTCTGATGGAAAGAGGCCTAGCACAGAAAGACAGCATGGGACGGACGCGGGCGGCCACATGGCATGACATCACATGCCACGTGGAGGCTGCGAGGTGAGTGGTTGCCTAAACGGGAGTTGGGGACAATTTAGGATCTATGGGGGGAGGAAGGAAGTAAGCCAGAGGACTGCAAACAGAAGGATGAGGCAACTAATTGGAGGCCTGGTGGCTATGGAAAGGAGATTATACAGGCTAGCGCCATAAAAATGTATGGCATGACATCACACACCCGCAGGACCATGCAGTCCAGCCACAAGGTTCTTTCTGGTAAGCTAGTATCAGGCTTACCATTGACTGACAGCGGACAACTCGCACTGGGGGGGCAGCCCAAGCAGGCAGGGTTGCAGAAGGAAGGGGGATGCAACCAGAGGCTTGTGAGGGTGCACAGGACGGGGGAGGCACAGGCCCTAAGAAACACAGAAATATAGAAACATAGAATCTGATGGCAGATAAGGACCGCTTGGCCCACCCAGTCTGCCCATTTCCCTACCTAATGGGTAAGCTGCAGATCCTAGTTAACCAGCAGCCTACCTCTTTCTACCCCCAACCCCTAGAATTGCTTTATGACTGTCCCATGCATGCTTGAATTTAACCACTGTTTTTGACTCCACAACCTCCTCCGGAAGGCCGTTCCATGCATCCACAACCCTCTCTGTGAAAAAATACTTCCTTACATTACCTCTGAGCCGCCCCTCTATCTTCAAATTGTGCCCCCTTGTTCTTGCACACCTCTTTTTTTGAAAGATGCTACCCTCTTGGACTTTGTTGATTCCCTTGAGGTACTTAAAAGTTTCTATCATGTCCCCCCCTCCCTCCTTTCCTCGAGGCTATACATATTAAGCTCCTTTAGTCTCTCTTCATATGTCTTCCGGTGCAGACACTGCACCATTTTAGTTGCCCTCCTCTGGACAGATTCCATCTTGTCTATGTCATTGCAGAGATTGGGTCTCCAGAACTGCACACAGTACTCCAGATGGGGTCTCACCAGCTGTCTGTACAGAGGGATAACAACTTCCTGTTTTCTACTGGTGTTGCCTCTCCCTATGCATCCCAGTATCCCACAACCTCCTTACTGCCCTCTCACATTGCTTTCCCACCTTTAAGTCATCTGATATGACTAACCCCAGGTCCCTTTCCATTTTTGTTGCTGTTAGTATCTCACCCCTCATTGTGTACTCTTCCCCTGGGTTTTTGTTTCCCAGGTGCATTACCTTGCACTTCTTAGCACTGAATCTAAGCTGCCATACATTTGACCATTCCTCTAACCTTGCCAAGTACCTTCTCATCCTTTCCACCACACCTTGTGTATCAACTCTGTTGCAGGTCTTTCTGCCATCTGCAAAGAGACATACTTTTCCTTCCAGTCCCTCTGCAATGTCGCTTATAAAGACATTGAAGAGGACTGGTCCTAATACTGAACCCTGCGATACCCCACTGGTAACTCCCCTTTCTTTAGAGTGGACTCCATTTACTATTACCCTCTGTGTCCTATTCTCCAGCCAATTCTTTACCCAGACTATAATCTTGGGACCCACTCCCAAGCTGGCTAACTTGTATATTAATCTTTTGTGTGGGACTGAGTCAAATGCCTTGCTAAAGTATAGGTAGGCCATGTCCACAGCCCCTCCCTGATCTACTACTTTGGTCACCCAGTCAAAGAAATCTATTAGATTTGTCTGGCCACGATATGCCAAAAAAGGATAGCAGCGTGGTTGCAAGCAATCTGAAACTGGCCGGGGTACACAAGGAAAGGGGATCAGAGTTAGGCTGAGAGGCCATGTGGTGCAACTGAAGAATCGGGACAAAGGGAAAGGGAGAATGAACAGGTCCGAAGGGGCAACAGCCAGAGGCATGCGAGATCATGCAAGGAGAGAGAGGTTTTAGGCCTGGAAGAACACAAGAAGTGGCGCCTGAAGTGCATGAAGACTATTACCAGCCTGAGGCCCGCGGGGGCGGTCGTGGGAAGGGGAAATGAACAGGACGCACGGGGCAACAGCCAGAGGCATGTGAGAGCATGCAAGGGGAGAGAGGCTTAGGCCTGGAAGCCCACAAGAGGTGGCGCCTGAGGTGTGTGAAGGCTATGACCAGCCTGAGGCCTGTGGGAGTGGGGCATGAGAAGAGATAGGGGGCCTGAAGGGGATAGAAGGCAGGGGAGACCGGAAGAATGATAAGATCACCTGGAATGGGCCTGTTGTGTCCACTTGCAATCGAGGAAGGCCCATGCAGGGGTTTGGTCACGAGGCAAAAAAAAAAAAGGACATGTTTGTTACCATTAGGTGACTGTTTAAAAGAGGGCCTGGCAATAAGAAGGACTGCTGTAGACAGAATTTTTAATAATGGAACTTTGTTTTCTTCTCTTCAGTTGTCTTCACAGTTTGAAAGGAACAAGGAACATGGCACCAAAGAAGAGCAGGCCTTCAAAGGAAGACACTTACAGGGCTATAGTGGAACTGGCAGAAAAAGCCAACAGAATGTGGGAACTGGTGGAAGGGGAGGAACCAGGGAGATCCGGGGAGAAAAGAAAAGTGGGAAAGGGCAAAGTGGGCAGAGACAAGTGGCCGGATGAAAGACCACACAGCCCAACCAGGGTACAACCACTGACAGTGGGACCCACCAACGTGGCTGATCCAGTACCTCTGCAGCCTGTTGACCCGGTACCACCAGTACCTCTCCAGGACCAGGTTGTGACCCCCAGGGGAACCCAGACCGGATCCCCAGGGCATAGTGGTTCCTCCACAGCCGCCAGTGGTGCAACCACCCCTGCAACCACAGGGGACCATAATGTGGCACCAGGAAGACAGCAGGCAACAAAGAATGGACAAGGCTACAGGTAACACACCTGGCTCAGTCGGTGACAGTATCAAAGAGTATACAGTATAAGCCAAATTGTGTCGGCACTTGGGACAGGGGGTTTAGGTCACATGGAGTCAGCACTGGCAGAAATTAGGACAGAAAAAGAGGTAGCAAAGGAAAAGGAAGGAGGTACAGAGAAAGAAGGAAAAGGAACAAGGGAGATAGGAGCCCCTAGGATGAGGGTAGGTGAACATGTCCCGCTGGCCACAAAAGAGAAAATATGGAAAGGCGAGTATGTGGATATCTTTGCTTTAGTAAGCTGGGAAGCGGCAGCAAAATATGAAGCAGCAGAGAATATAGGAAAGAGTGAAATGGCAGCAGCGGTAGTTTTGTTAGGAAAGAAAGAAGAGGACAAATTCACAAAAGGGAAGACTCGGGACAGGTGGTTTGTAGGTTTTGCCACATTCTCAGCCATTTTATTGGAAAAGAAGCCAGAGTTGAGCATCCCACTCATCACATACTCCCTAATAATAAGGTGGACAAATGCAAAAGGGAGGGGTGGGGTGGATTTACTACGATGAATTCTTTCGGCAGAGAATGGCGACATATGGGGATGTAAGATGGGACACAAAGCAACTAGACTTTTGGACAGATTATGTAACCGATCAGTCCACACCTGAGGGGGATTTGAAGAAGAAAGGAGCCATGCCCCAGAGGTGTTGCTGGGCTTACAATAGGGCCTTTTGTTCTTGGCCACAATGTCATTTTCAGCACGTATGTTCTAAATGTGGAGGAACACATCCAGCAAACAGATGCAGGATGACATGGGTCCAGGGAGCCCAGGGATCTGGGGGTCAAGGTTCAGGTCAACAGTTTTTTCATAAGGGACAGGGGTATAAAGGGAAGACATGGAACAGAGGGTGGAGGGGTAGGGGCATGCGAATAGAGAGAGTCAGAATCACTAACCAGCGAGGCCAAGCAATGAGTGAAAGGGGAGAATTTTGGATGGGAGAAGGGAAGAAAGCCAGGGAGCAATTTAGTGAAGCCAGAGGCATGGAAAGACTGGTTGGACAGATACCCAAATAGAAAAATGGCAGAAATGATTGAAAAGGGTTTTCATACAGGTTTTTCATTGCAGTGTGAAGGCCCCAGACAAGCAAAAGAGGTGAACAACCTGGATTTGGTAAAAGGGAGAGAAGAAATGTTAAGACAAAAGATAGAGAAGGAAGAGGCAGGAGAGAGAGTAGAAGGACCATTTGATACCCCCCATTGCAGAATATGAGGATCTCTCCATTGGATTTGGTCCCCAAAAACAAGGAGGAGAATATAGGGTAATTCACCACTTATCCTTTCCTGAAGGGGATTCGGTGCATGATTTTATAGGGGAGGAATATAATAGAGTGGCATATGCAACATTAGATGATGCAGTCTGGATTATCCGGGCAACTGCTGATGCATGGATGGCAAAAAAAGATATTGAATCCATTTTCAGATTACTGCCGGTTAGGAGAGAAGACTGGGACCTTTTGGGTTTTAAAATTGGGGGACAGTACTATTTTGACAAAGCCATGCCCGTGGGATGTTCTATAGCATGTGCAACATTTGAAGCATTCAGCACCCATTTGCAGTGGATATTCAAAGAAAGAACTGGTTATAAAATAGTTATTCACTATTTGGATGATTTCCTTTTTATAGGTAGTGGAAAAAAGGAGACACAAAAAATGTTGGTCAATTTTCAAGAGTTGTGCAAGGAGTTAGGGGTTCCGCTGGCACTGGAAAAAACAGAAGGGCCTAGCAGGGTCCTAGAATTTCTGGGTATTGAGATAGATGCTCCGGGGGAAATATTTAGGCTGCAGGACAAAAAAGTGAAAAAACTGAAAGAGTTGATCCAAATACATACCAGCAGGAGAAGAGTACAACTAAAACAAGTACAACAGGTATTGGGGCACCTGTACTTCACCTGCAGGGCTATTGGACCAGGGAGGACTTTCACTAAAAGGTTAGCTAGGGCTACAGCCAGGGTGACCAGACCATACCACTGGGTAGACATGACAAAAGGAATCAAGGAGGATTTTAAGGTATGGGAGGAATTCCTCAGGGCCTATAATGGCTGCTCCTTTTGGCAGGAGGAATGGGTATATAATACAGACCTTGCAGCTGGGGGTCTAGGTATGGGGGACTATTTGAGGGGCAGATGGTTTGCAGAAGCATAGCCTACAGACTGGGTGAGGGATGGTAAGGTGACAGATGTAACATTGTTAGAGATCATGCCTATTTGGGCCTGCACCCTAGCTTGGGGGTAAGAATTCCGGAATCAGAAAGTGACATTCTGGTGTGACAACAAGGCAGTGGTAGAGGTATTAAACAACAAGAGAGCCAGGTCAGACATGGTCAATCAAATCTTGCGACTTTTGGTGCTAAGGGCCTTACAATTGAACATGTCATTCAGAGCAAAACACATAGAAGGGGTACACAATATCCTGACTGACAGCCTTCCCATCTGCAGCTGGAGCATTTTTGGAGGCAGGCACCAACAGAAGAGGAGCAAAAAACATCCATACCAATGAACATCTGGGATGTTGGCAGGAAGGAGCAAAACTGTTGTTTCACAGTTCATGGGTACCATGGACTCTGAGGGCCTACAATGGGGCCTGGCAAGTGTTTCAAACATTCAGAACAATACACCACATGGAGGTAAATAGGCCACTCATGGAGGAACAACTAGGGAAGTTTACTGTAGAGCAACAGCAAAGAGGAACAGCCCACACTACAGTGGGGGTCTATTTGGCAGGGGTTAGTCTAATTTGCAGACTGAAAGGGTGGAAGGACCCGATGCAATCAATGTTCATTAGAAGAATGATGCAAGGGTGGGGTAGGTTGAGACAGGGGGCCGTGGATAGTAGAAGACCAATAGGTGAGCAGTGGCTGGCAGAACTGATGGACTTATTACTGGCAATCTGCAGCTCAAAAGCAAAGGCCCAGCTATTTCACACGATTTACGTGGTGTTGTTTGCAGGGGCCATGAGACTGAGTGAGGTGGTGGGGCATAACAGTAAAGAAAAAGAAGGGGATTGGAATGGGAAGATATAAGCTGGGGGATGAAGGAGATACAAATCATTATAAAAAGGTCAAAGATGGATCAAAGAGGGCAGGGCTGCACAGTGACACTAAAGAAGCATGTAGAAGATGCAGTGTGCCCAATAAAGACTTTGTGGGCTTTTGCCACAGAGCATGGGAATAGGACAGGGAGTTTATTTGTGTATGGAGGTACTCCACCTGGGGGCCAGAAACCCAGGCCAAGTGTACACCCTGGGGGGGGGGATACTACAAGTCTCAATGGCTGAGAGGGACCTGGGGGTGGTGGTGGATGTCAAGATGAACAACTCTGAGACTTGTAGGAGAGCAGCAGCCAAGGCCAACAGGATGCTGGGATGCATCGCTAGGGGATCACCTTCAGAAGGAGGAAGTGATACTCCCTGATAACTGCTTGGTGAGGCCGCACCTGAGTACTGCTGCAGCCTTGGAGGCCACACTTAAAGAGGGACATTAACCTCCTGGAGAGGATCCAGAGGAGGGCAACCAAATGATTTTGGAGCTTGGGGGACAGGACCTATGAGGAGAGGCTCGAAGAGCTAAATATGTACACATTGGAAGAGAGAAGGGACCGGGGACATGATAGAGGTCTTCAGGTACATGAAGAGGGTAAATGGGGAGGAACAGTCAGGTGCTTGAAGGAAGGAGGAAGGGCCACTAGAGGCATGGTGGAAGCTGGAGGGGGAAGATTCAGGGAGAAAGGAGGAGGTGCTACTCACTGAGAGGGTGGTGGAGCCATGGAATGCACTACCTAGGGGGCTGGTGGAGGCAGACAGTGGAGGAGTTCAAGAGGGGTGGACAGGTACAGGGGAAGTGTTCTGGAAGCAAAATTCAATGCAGCAAGAATATCCGGAACTGGGAAGGGAGAAGCCAGAGAAGGCGAGGGGGACAGCAAGGTCAGCACCCAGGGTGGGGGCTGACCAAATGAGCAGACACGAAAGACCGTTAGGCCTATTCTGCTGGCATTTTAGTATGTTAGTATGTTAGTATGAGATGGAAAAAAGGTCACAAGTTATCAAGTCACAGCCTTGCTCAAAAAACATATGCAGTTCCTGGGGAGGACCCAATTAATTACTCATCCCACTCCCTACTGATAGGGGCTGCCTCATAGTGGGCAGCAGCAGCATACATGTGATATCTCCCTCTTTGCACAGGAGACTCCTGTTTTTTTGACTGATCTCCCTCTCTCCCTCCTGGGAAACAAAATCTCCTGCTTAAGTAAAATTATGACCAAAATATCCATTCATGTTTGTTTCTGGCAGATAAAAACACATAAAAAGTAAATTAGTCATGAACCATATAAGTGATAACATTGTACAACTAGCTGTTGATTCTTTTTAGTGCTTACTCTTGACAAAATCAGAGATATATTAAGTGCTTTTATTCTTATTTTAACTCCATTTTAGAGACAACTCATGATGTTACAGCATCTCCCTACTAGTAGGCCAATCTCCCTACTAATTTGACCCAAATCTCCCTCTTAAGCAAGTTGGACATATCACATGTATGCAGCAGGTGAGACTGTGCATAATAAATTCAAAAAGGGGTGCTGGCAGTCTACCAGTTACAAGACATACATTTGAACACTGCAGTATGGAGACTAACTTATCACCTATGCTTTTTGTTACAGATTGAGAGCCACGTTGGGGGGGGGGGAGATATTGGACAAGGCAAACTAAGACCATATATAAGATATTTATTTTGCTTAAACTCTATAGGAAGAGGGAGGATCTCAGAAGTCTGGATCTGTGGCCTCTCATATTTATTGGGCAGAAAGGAGAGCTGAGAAAAAGGCTGGGGGAAAACAGCTGTACCAGGATGTGAAACAATGTAGGTTGGTGTGGTGCGACATCCAGGGGATGAGATGGGCACAACTGCTTCCTACCCTGAAAGAGCTGAAGGAGCGGCGACCCATTCCAGACTTAATTATTTTACATTTAGGGGGTAATGACCTTGGGAGTAAGCCATGGGTAGACACGTACCTACAGGTAAAGAGGGACCTAGAGACATTACAACAGTGGTGGCCTGGGGTATGCCTTGCCTGGTCGGACATAATCCCAAGAAGGGTCTGGAGACATGAACACAGACATGGGCCAGGAGAAAGATGAACAGAAGGATAGGGACACTGATATGGAGAATGGGAGGACAGGTAATACTACAGGGCGTGGAAGAGTGGGTAGAAGATTTCTACAGGTTGGATGGCAGGCATCTTTCAGATCTAGCCATAGACATGTTTAATACAGAAATGATGGGGTTTATAAAAGCATGGAGGAGGCATGCAAAAAATGGAAGTTACAAAAAAAAATGAGAGGGAAGGACTGGGAAGGAGGTTTCCCTGTGGTGGGGGGACAATACCCTGAATTGGGGAGAAAGCTAGTTGTCCAACACAAGCTGGAGACCGGCTAATGGGGAAAAGGAGGGAATGAGAGGAGGGGAAGGGGGAAGAAAAAGGAATAAGATCAAAAGAAGAAGAAGCTGAAGGACGAAAGCTGTCTCAGTTTTCACCGTTACCTAACAGAAAAAGAGAAGAAGAAGGCACCCAGGTTTTCACCTGGGGGAAGCCTAAAGAGGAGGAAAGAGGCTGACATATGGATGCAAATAAATGCAATTGTGAGAGATATGATAATAATAAAAGATAATGAAATGGAACATGAAAGTATGATAATATAAATAAATTAATTGCCGATCTGAGCACAACAAATTATGGTCTCTGTCTTTTTGTGAGGGAAAAGGGGAAATCCGGGACAATGGAGTTTGCCCTTTAGGGGGTAGAGCAGGTTGTCCTGGTGAACCCCTTCCCTTTCCATCAAGATGGTGTGCTCGGAAGGGGAGGGGAGCGGGAAGGGGAAAGCCAGGGGATAGAAAAAATAGACAAACAACAGGAAGGGGAAGGGCAAGAGGAGGTATTTAATGGGCAGCACAGGAGTGGTTCAGCCATTTTTGCTGGAGTTTTGCTCACTCCCACCCACCCTGGAAATATGGAACAAGAGGGGAAGACAGTCAAAATGCGACTGTAGGGTATGCATGTCAAAGATGGCTGACAGAAGTGTCCGGTGGGACGGTTATAGGACTGCCAAAGGTGGATGGCAGAAAAAAGTATGGATTATTGGACTGCCAAAGGTGGATGGGCAGAGAAAGGGGGAAAAGGGGGGTAGGGGGAGGGAAAAGAAAAAGGAATAAGATCAAAAGAAGAAGAAGCTGAAGGATGAAAGCGGTCTTGGTTTTCACCGTTACCTAACAGAAAAAGGGAAGAAGAAGGCACCAAGGTTTTCACCTGGGGGGGGGCCTAAAGAGGAAGAAAGAGGATGATATATGGATGTAAATAAATGCAATTGTGAGAGATATGATAATAATAAAAGATGATGAAATAGAACATTGAAGTATGATAATATAAATAAATAAATTGCCAATCTGAGCACAACAAATTATGGTCTCTGTCTTTTTGTGAGGGAAAAGGGGGGAATCCGGGACAATAGCAGCAGATGGTTCTCTCACAAACCCCAAATAAAGACTGCACAGAGCCCAGGGAATCACATGGTAACATTGGCTGTGGAACCTGGCACTGTGTTTATATACTTCTGAGGAACATAATTACTCAAAACGCTTGTGTTAATGCCAATTTATGAGATATTGTTTAAAACCACTTCCTTAACAAAGATAACCTCATTCATGAAATGTATACTCATGACGATGCCTGGAATGCTAAAATTAGTCAACTATTTTTTCTCTAGCACTGACATATTGCGTGCTATTTTAGAAAAATGGTTGCAGATAATTTTTCCATGGAAAATTTAGATGTCTGTGGAATTTTACTCCATGGAAATGTACAGGTTTTGCAGTGGAATTCTGCCATTCTGCTTTTGGTGAAATTCCACAGAAACATGGTGAAATTCTACAGAATTTCGTTCCACTAGAATTTGAAAATTCTGCACAGCACTACTTTTTATCCCTCAATGTCCAGAGTTAGTTATATGTTTACTCTAGGGCACATGGGGAGAATATACACTGGGACCCTCATATTTCTAATGAAAAATATGGTGACGTTTCACAAGTAGTGGGGGGATGTTTCCTTTGTCTCCTGGTTTCTGCCAGATTATGATGCTCTGGCTCCATGTAGGGTGGATCTTGAGTGTCATCCCGCCACTTCTGCTGAATGATCACCACTTTTATACTCATTTACCATGGTCCATTTTAATTCAAGGTATGGGAGGACCAGCAGCAGTGCCTGCTTTCTCCCCCACTGGCCATAGCCAGTCATCAGAGCACAGCTGTGGCCATATGAAGGGCATAGATTTTTGCCTTTCCCACTTGGAAGTCAAGAGGTAACTCAGTGTTTCTTTGTAAATTTTTATTTTATTGTTTGGACAAATTGTTTTGTCTTTTGTGATGTTTCCTTACTGTTGTGTCATGAAGAGGTATGTATGATAACAAGGGATGGGGGAAGGGGGCTGCTGTGATGGATGTCCTGTGGGGGAAGTTTAACTGGAGAGCTATGAGACATATCATTTTATATTGGAGAAAAGGGGACACTTGGTTCATTACATGTGACAAACAGTTTTTATTTAATAGATGTGTGGTACATTATGCAGAACCTTTCTATTCATGGTTAATAATGGGCCGACCTTGATATATTCAAGTTTCTATCCAAAATGTTAACAGACTTAACAAAATGGTCCAACGATATAAGGTGCTCTCTCTGATGAAAAAAAAAAACACCAACCAACTTCCGTGCTGTTGCAGGAAATGCACCTTTCTAGAAAGGAGCATTAAAAGCTTTCAATCAATCAATCAATCAGTCAAATCAGTCATGTGCTATTACTATGTGGCCTGCTGTGTAATTAACCTCAGTGCACAAGAAGTTTTTTTATGTATACTAAGTTCGTTATACAAATTGTAATAAAAGAGGTTCATTACGTCTGCAGCACTCCTCCCTTCATTTTTATTGATGCTCAGTGCTAAGAGTTCAGCTATGTCAACACTTTTCACCCATTAGCTGTACCATACATTTTTTAAGGTACACCTCTGCTGTGCATCACAAACAAATAATAAAGGCTCTGGTGATAGCTTCGGTCTGTGAGTCCTAGGGAATCTCAGTTAGCTGTGGTCAGGAAACCCCTGTGCTGCACACTAAAAAATGAATCAAGTTTTTAGCAGTCTGGAGATCTGCTACCAGATCTCCTTCTTTTGAACAAGAATCAGATCAGAATGGCGGCCTTGAACAATAGGAGGAAAATGAGTGGGACTGGAGACCTGATGTATACTGCTGATTTGTATGTCCCCGTCTGTCCCTGCTACAGTGACAGAGAGTGAGAAATACAGACACAGGACAACACTGAGCATCATAATGGAAGGCCCCCTTCCCCTCTGTGACACAGTGGCAACATGCTACACAACATTCTCAGACCCTCCCCCACCCCGTCACAGAACACTACTGTGGTGTGCTGCACGTCTTGCTCTTATTTGTGAGAAGAATGCTGGTTAGATGAGACATGTAATCAGACTGTCAATCAGTGGAATCCTGCCCTTTGTTGGTCTTTTTTCAAGAAAGGACCAGCTACTTTCCACAGTTGCTAAAAGCTAGTCAAGCTTGTACTATACTGTGCCATCTGCTGTATGAATTAGCCTCAGCATACAATAATTTTTTTTTATGTATACCAAGCTTATTATATGAATTATAAATAAGATGTTCACTATGTCTGCAGTACTCCTCCCTTTCTTTATATTGGCATTTATTATGTTTTATACATTCTCTGTAAAAACAAAATACTTTCTATTACCTTCAAAAGGGATTTAGTGATATGACAGCATTTTAACACTTAACAAGTGGTAAAAGTTACTCAAATGTATGTTCTGTTACTGAGGCATCTGCTGCATAGACTAATCTCAGCATGCAGAAAGTTATATATATATATATATATATATATATATATATATATATATATATATATGTATATATATACCAAACTCATTATACAAATGATAAAGTATAAAATAAATTATAGACTAAATAAGTTCTTTGTCCCTTTTGCTTTCCTCCATTCATTTCCATTTGTGCTCAGCACTCAGCCAGAATTTTAACACCATTTACTGAAACATTCTGTTAACAAGTCAAGTGCTATCTATATCAGATCCGAAAATAAGTATTGCCATAGGCACACTGAGCAGGGATCACCGATTATTTCAATAATTAGTCTGCTTATTACTTTTTGATTCCATCATTGTGTTCAACATAGTAACACTAACATCATATTACTGTTTATATAATATTGGGGCAAAATAGTGCTCCTGTAGTTAGTGTTGGTACATCACTTCAATGTTAAATCTCATTTTACTGTTCAGACTGTGCTGTTTGAACAGCAAATGGCCATTTCTGTTCAAATGTGAATAACTATGTACTGTTCTAACTGCTGTTTGAACTTTACGGGCTGTACAGTAAAAATAGAGCATGCCTGTCCAGAACTCTGACTACCACTGCTGTGTTATTGCAGATAATGGCCAAGGCTAAGACATCCGTATTTGTTATTTAATTTATGCATTTATTGGTAGTTTCCCTTTTTACTTTTTTTGTCAGAGTACATTCTATATCAGAAGGAAGAGATCTGAGTTGGCATGTCCATGTATGCAGAAGTATATTGATCTTGATGCTGGCAACTATATGGAGGAAACTCAGAGAGAAATTGCCTCTAGACATAATGAAGACAGCAAGGGTGCACCAGATATATAGGGAACAAAACAGCTAGGTTAAAATGATGTTTTAATTGGATCCTTAGACCTTCCTGTCTGTCCCCTCTATATGATGGGGAAGGAGTGGGTGTCGGGTGGAGGGAGGGGGTTGGTTGTTTGACGCCGTGGTGTAACCACCTGCAAGCATTAGTGCTTAGAGATAGCTACCATGTCATTTCATTTGGCATGCACGATGAATGAAAGTATATAATAAAAGCAGGATTAAAACACAAACAAAATCAATTGTTGGTGTCCTCTTGGCAACATAGAAGAAGCACTATTCATTGCAGCACCTGCAATCTGGGATTTTTCCCCCTCCCCCTTTCTCTGATCTCCAGCCCCTTATTGCCTTAAGTCCCTGGTGGCTAGTGGTACACCCCCAGTCTGTTCCTGCATAAAGAAAACTGTCCCTTGATTTTTTTTTTTGTTTTGTTTTGGTCTGCCTGCAAAAAACAAAACAGTCCCTCACCAATCAGCAAACCAAAGGGTAATTACATTGATTGGCAGTGCGGTATAGAGTGACCGAACTGGTGAACGGAGATCAAGGCAGCACAGCCAAATTAGGGACTTTCCAGGTGCCAGTGGTGTCATGACGATCTGAATGAATCTGTCATCTACCTCTCTGTGTCTATCTGCTGCCTAGCATACACCCTTAAAGAGCAGCTCCTTGGGTCCTTGTAGGACTGATGGTCATGGTTTCCTAACCTTGACACTGCTGTCCTCCTGGCAGGACTCCAATAGCCGTCTTCTTGTAAAATTAAATGATTGCTGTATTAACTATAAAAAATAACTAAATGATTGCTCCTGCAGCCTCTCAAGATACACACGTCCGGTGATACTTCATGTACTGGGAGGGATACATATATGAAAGATAGCATTTGTAGTGTATACTGCAACCACATGCATTTTTCAGTTAAGGAATCATTGATCGGTGTGTGTGCGTGTGTGTGTGCGGGGGGGGCAATTCCTTTAGCCTCAAAACATTCCCCTGTCTAACTAAATTTGACATTTCTGACCCAGTAAGGGAGATAACTTAAAGAATGAGTGTTAAATATGGATTTGTTCAGAAAACGCGCATCGCATATAGTCACTATCTGAACCTCATAAAAACCTAAAATTTCCATGCATCCTGAACTGAGCAGTGCTGAAAAGAAATAGCAAGAATGAATTCTAACAGTGGAGTCTCAGATAACTCACAGTATTTCTGCACCTTGCCAGCACCAAAAAGTGTAGCGGTCCCTGTGTTTAACCTCTATAAAATAGTTACTAAATTAAACGTCAGGTTGGTACTCGTTTTTTATTTTTAGTTCACAGCAACATCATTCTAGCTGTGTGACCCTGTTAACATTCCTTTTCCAGGATTGCTTCAGTTCTTGGTGCTGGACATCTTCAGAAGTACTATAAGTTATCTGAGACTCTCAGTCTCAGAATTCTTTATTGCTTTTTGCACCCAGTTCAGGATGTCTACTAATTTTCTGTTGTTATGAGCTTCAGGTAGTGGCCATATAAGAACTGAGTAGCAGCTGAACAGTGTGCTGTTAGTTCTCAGAAGTGTTCCACATGGCAAACATACACACACACACACACACACACACAGCCTGTTGGAATCAGAGAGGAGCAGTAGTGCAAGAGCAGTGCAGACAGCTTGTGTAGTAGAGCTGCCACTTTCTAGGGAAGCCTCAATTACCACAATATGTTGTTTATCTCTATAAAGGTGCACGCGTCTTTGTGGGAAGCCTGAATTACTACACCACGCTCCCACTGCTGAAGAAGCTGCTACTACACAGTGCTCCCACTGCTGAAGAAGCTGTTACAACCTGTGGCTATATAAACTGTGAACTAGAACTTATTTTTTTAGTAGAGCTGTCACTTTCTAGAAAAGCCCCAGTTACTACAGTATGTTGTTTGTCTTTATCATGGTGTGCTCATCTTTTTAGGAAAATGAATTACTACACAACGCTCCCACTGCTGAAGAAGCTGTTACAACACAATGCTCCCAGTGCTCAAGAAGCTATTACTACACCACGCTCACACTGCTGAAGAAGCTGTTACTACACAATGCTCCCACTGCTGAAGAAGCTGTTACTACACAATGCTCCCACTGCTGAAGAAGCTGTTACAACCTCTGGCTATGTGTAGTAAAAAAAGGTATTTTGTGAAATATAACTTTATTTTTTTAGTAGAGCAGTTGCTTTCTAGGGTAGCCCAAATTACTACTACACTATGTCATTTGTCTTTGTAATGGTACTCTCATCTTTTTTATTTATTTATTTATTTATTTATTTATTTTTCTTTGAAGAGTAAGCTTGAACATCACATTTTCTTAATGTGACAATGCTCTTCCAAAACATTGTCATTACTTAACAAACTGTTGAACTGCAGTCATTTTACTGCCACTTTCTATGGAGTTTACAAACTCACAGTTGCTGTGTGATTTCTCCTGACTGCAATGTGCCCTTGTTTATGGCATTTGGAGACTGGAGTATTAAAGTTAGATATCTTCATTTTCTAACTGTGACCTGCCTAAGCAGTCTGCACTCTAATTAACTTTCTTTGTTAAACATTTGTGAATTTAACTGGTTTGCCTTACATGCATCTTTGGCTATTGCAATGCAGTAAGAAGTTTATAAAACTTCTCACTTTTAAAACCCCTCAACAGCTAAAGATGCATGTAAGACAAGCTGCTAAAATTTAGGAAGGTTTAAGGAAGTAAGTTAATTAGATCACAGACTGCTTACGCAGGCCACATAAAAAGTGAATATGTAAGGTAAATACTCCAAATGCCATAACTGAGAGTACATTGCAGTCAGGAGAAATTGCAATAGCAATTGTGAGTTTGTATGCTCGATAGAAAGTGGCAGTACTATTTAAGATGAGTGTTTATTTTTACATATAAAGCAAATGTATAATTTGAAAACTGAGATTAGAGAAAAAGCATTATCGTAGAGCCAAGGAATCAACCATGTAAAATAGTATTCAAAATTAATTTAACATTAGGGCCTCAAACTAAACTCTGATACTGTAAAGGCAGTCTAACATTGTGCAATCGAGACTGCAGTAAATGTCTAGAATCTATTTCCCAACTCATCACTGCTCTCTAAACTTACTTGACCCTACCTATTCTCTTTTACCATGAGCAGCTATATAATATTGAGAATAAAACAATAAAGCATTCTACGTTACTTGTACTGAAGCTGCTATGCTTTTATTACCCATAATATTTCAGCAGTCCCCAACACAAAATAACAATACCTAACAGACCTGCCCATAACAACCTGGGAGAATGCTCTTCTAGAAAAAATAAAAATATTATCTTTAGATATTCATATATCCCTCACATATAGGAAAGTAAACATGCTGCTTACAGGCAAAATGTCTTATGGTATTACCAAAAAAAAAAAACATTCAGAACTTACATACCTTGCCCAAACTATCAGTTTCCCATAAGACATGCCAAAAAATATAAAGAATTTAGATAATTAAATCTTGCTTTAGTAATAATCATTTTCCCAATTCAAGAACATTGAAAGAAGTAAGGTTAACAGCAAAACCTCGGGATCAGGTAAACCTAGCAACTATATTACCTCTATTCTATTACATGCGGCTTATAGGCATAATGTCTTATTAACAAAATCGGACCCACATAAATATTTATACTAAAAAAATAAGAAAATAAAATTGCTTAATAAAAAGCAAACAACCAACCCTATATTATATTGTGTCTTTTTAGTCTTAGAAAAGGTTCAGCATGAGAAAGGATGACCCCAATACCCTTAAATGCCCTCAAATAAATGGATACACTGAACATAAGAAAGCATTATCATGAAACCAAAAATTCCATCATGCCAACTAAACATCAAAATTGGTTTAATATTAAGCCATTGTACTACATCAGTAACTGTGAACACCGCTGAAGTCAATGCAAGTGAGACGCAGTGAGTGTTAAAATTCCACTTTCTAACTCAACACTGCTCCCTATAGTTATTCGGTCCCTTCTATTCTCCATTACAAACTAAGGCACATCAAAACACAAGTGCAGAACAATTGTTAACACTGATCTCTAGAATTACCTGACCTCATCTGTTCTCATTTACATAGAGTGTACAAACTTTAAACAATCATTGCTGCACATATACAAAGAAAGAGTTTTATATATATAACAGTAGCCTTCGAGAATAGAATTGTTAAAATACAGGCAGTTCTTTCTTTGTGATTTCCATAGAGTCAAACATATAAAGCATATATATAATTTAAAAAATGAGATTAAAGAGGACAGGAAATGGAAAACATTTCCCTGAAAAAAAATGTATCCTGTGTTTAAGTTTAGCCTAGAGTTTGTGTCAGTGTGAATAGATTGTTCATACTTGATATGTTATAACCTGGTCATCATGATAACTGAGGATAGATTGTCCAGTGCTACAGGACTGATAAATATGAGACAACCATAAAAAAATAAATTAAAAATAAAAACAGACTACAAACAGTATTAGAGTTTAATGCTACAACAAAGTCTTATGTGGGTGTCCTACTGTCCCCTTATGAGCACAATCAAAAAAATTTGCAGACCAGCACTACAAGGTTTATGACCTCTGTATAACATCTTATGTGTAATACCTGACAGAACAGTTTTGATTCGGACCCCCACCAAAAAAAAAAAAACACCACAACACTTGTACCATTGTGTGCACCAACATCTATGGCTGTGGCTATTGATGATAGCCTCGTAGTTATCTGTGCCAAAAATGAGCACATAATAAATTACAGTATGATCATATCAGCATGTATTGGCATACACCACACAGCAATCTAAGCAGCACACCATTTTAATGAAGTTGAATTCTCTAGTGCCAAACTTGCAAAGCACTGGGATTGATGTATGGTGTTTGACTAACAATTAAATACCGTAAGAGCTGTGATAGGATACATAGTTTTTCAGATGTAATTTTAGTATGGTGAATGTGACATAAGAGTGGCACCCTACATCAAAGGGGATTCTCACATCTAGTCTAACATCACTATGCACCATGGATGGGCAAATAGGCACTCTGTGCAGTGAATAGGAGAAACAAAGTGTGAAATGGGTTATCACTCAATTTAGGGACCCATAGGGAAAAAATTGATCTTGAAAAGTGCATACACAATTCACACACCGGCCCAATGTCCATGATTGCTGCAGACAAATTGTACAATGATGGGAATGTCTCCATATGGGACCTGATATGTCAACAGTGCCACCAGTTGTGAGTGAGACCATCATAGGCAGTGCATCTATAATTAGAATGGCATTCGAGAAGCATTTTAACAAATGGATGCCAATAGGCATAATCATCTTCCACCAAGATTTCACTTTCAGGTGCAGATCCTTGCAGCTTCATCATAATTGTGGCAATACCGATGTACTGTAGCACTATCCTGGGTCAACAGTAGCAAATCCATCCAGGGAAGACAGTGCTTAGGTAGCCCAGTTATTGAATTTGATGCAGTCTAGCCACTCCCCCCACGCCCATGCCAGCAAGTGATTTATCAAAAAATTAAAAAGAAGTGTATAGGTATCAGATTTTTTTTAACAATCACAAAGAAATGTACAATTAGCCCTGGCAATCAGTAAATAGATGTAATGCAATACAACATGGTACATTAACAAAAAACACAACAGCCTGTCAGTGTACACATTGATGAGATCAACTGTCTGGCGTGAGCACTTGTAAGTGTGCTACAGGAATACAAATAAGAACTGCAGCAAACATCTTCTAAATTCACTTTTTGTATTCTATACATAATGTGAAGTTCATTTGTCATAATTGTAATCATATTGATTATGCAGATTCACCCAGTCAGAAACTGCATCTGCACTGAAAGCAGAGTAGAGGGGAGAGGGACAGAATCCACCTTAGAAGCAGGGCTGGCCTAAAGAATAATTAAACTCGGTGGCTGACTAGGGTACCATTCAATTGGGGGTGCTCTAAAACAGTTTTTTTTTTATTCAACTTTTATTAAAGTTTTCAATACAGAGAACAAATCCACAATGCACTTGGCATAGTGAAAAACAGTTTTTTTTAATGCCCCCCCATTTAGCTGGATGGAAAAATAAATATGCCAAATTTTGTGTTTTTGTGGGGAGTGGGAAGCACCACTTTGAGTAAACACTACTACACTAGCCCAAAACTTAAAAACAAACTGTGGGGAGGAGTCCAAGACATGTGAATCAAGTGATTCACGTTATGTTCTGTGTTGCACCGTACCCTCTCCCTTTGTTGTTCGCTGCTGGATGCCGGCCCCACCTCTGAGACAGAAGTGCTGTTAATCAATAAAACCAGCTTAAAAAAAGTTTGGAACTGAAGGTAGAGTACACATTTACACAGATGAGACAGCAGGAAGAAATCAGATATGCAAGTCAACAAGTGGCAATCCCTGGCCCTATCATGCCTTCCTAGGTGACTGTTCACTGAAAAGACATGCAGCAAAGGCATGATGGCAGTCTGTACCTTTAGGGCACATATGTTTGAGTCTGAATTGATCACAGTCCTTATGCATAAGACTAATGTTTGTTGCCTTTTAAATAAAATAATCTAATAAGATTGCAAAACACAGTCACTCGTCCCTGTTGCCCCTTGTTATGTGCTTGCAGCAGCTACTAGCACATTATAAGCCACTTTAAAAGCCAACCTCCTGTTGTAAACACACACACACAGACACACACACACACACACACACACACACTCACTCACTTACACTTGTGGGACTCAAAGAAATATACTAGGACAATCTCCTGCAGTAAGCTTCATTATACGCTTTAATTTTTGTCCTCCTAACCTAGTTCATTAACTGAACTTGCCTTAGTGGAGGTTGGGCATAACCATTGGATTTTATTATCTGTTTTGCATTCTCTCAGAAGGACATACAGCCAGTTGGCAATCTTGTTTCTCTCTGTAGCATAACCATCCTCCACTCATAATCAATTGCTTTACCATTAGCTAAATTGCCATAGGCATACAAAGAACTTGAATATATGCTTTGTCTTTTTAAAATAAAAGTTGGAGTGAAACTCAACTGTTGCAGATTGTCCCTGACCTGATCTGTGTCTTCCCTGTAATCAATTGCTTTACCATTCACTAAATTGCCATCTTTTGTCCTGCTACTCTTTAAATTACAGTATCAAATAGAGATAGAGATACAAACTAGAGCATGTAAAATGCATTTGACACATTGATATAAATAGCACCTGAATATTAGTATATTGTCTTTTTAGATTCAATAAATAAAGCATAAAAATATATCAGGAGCAAAGGTGTACATAGAACTCGGGCAACAACATATCCTGTTTGTACACAAGGAAATTCAGAAATGGATTCTTGTGACTGTAAACATATTTAAAGACAAATGTCTACCAGCATGAATTACAAATATCTTTTTATTAATATTTCTATATGCTAGGGCATGATGCTATACAGCACACCAATCTCACACACACACACACACACACACACACACACACACACACACACACACGCACTGGAGAGGCACTGCAGAATTCCAACACTGTCTGTGTCTCTCTCTTCTGTAGGCAAGCATACAGTATGTAGTGACTGCCAATGATCAGGAGAGGGTGTGGGACCTCAGTATTTGTCTGTCTTCCTAAGGCAGAATGTGTTAACACTGTTATTGTGTATTTTGCTGTTTGTCTGTTTTACTGTTTACCCAAATGGCAGCAGTAATTGCACCCTGTAATGTATATTTCTTAACTTGACAGTTGTCAGCTCTTGGAGATAGTAATGAATTTGCCTCGTACTTTCACATCAAAGCAAGTAGATATTTGATGACACATACACTTCGGCTTATTTTTCTCTTCTACACCATTGACACTGTGATTTTTTGAGATTATGGGGAAAAATCAAAAATCCTTTTAGTGATGCTGACCCCCGTTTACATCTCTGATTCTGATGGGCAGGTTATGTGGGAGTATTTATGAGGTGTCAGTGGTGAGGGAGACAGAAATAAGCTGAAGTGTGTCATCAAATATCTACTTGCTTCGATGTGAAAGTACAATACAAATTCACTCCTATCTCCAAGATCTGACAACTGTCAAGTCAAGAAATGTACATCACAGGTGCAAATACTGCTGCTGCTTAGATACACAAGTTAAAAAAAAAAACAGACACACTATGAAATACAAATTAGCAAGACAAATTTTCTTTTTAACTCACAATCAAAGACAGATCATTGTTACAGTTGTTATGCCACAGATGAGCACATCAAAGGAGTCTCACATCAGACAAAGTTTGATCACATAACTAAGCACGACACATTGTGATGACAGAGAACAGAGGTGGAGAGTCTTAAAACTAACAGGCTGGAAAACTGATACATTTCTTTGCCTAAAGATAAAAATGTGCACGTTTCATTCACAACTTCACTGAAAGATTTTCTGTGTATGGCTGAGGATGACTGTCTGAAAGGCAGCTGAACAGCAGCTGGGTGAGAGAGCTAGGGCTGCCACTTCAGCAGTTCCTCAGGTGCTGTCACAGATCATAGCAAAAACACAGATCACGTAAGAAAAGAAATAGTGCTGTGTGATTGTGTTGACTTGGACTGCCTTACATGCCTGCAACACTTTTATCCCTTGCTTGGTATCATCTAATAACATTTTGTATTTGACATTTATTTTCTTTGAGTACCAACTTCACTGGTGTGCTTACACTGTGTCTACAGTTTCATCCTGGGGTCCCTAATATATCTGCAATAATAAAGTTGCTATTTAAAAAATACTTCATCCTATCTTTCTAAAACTTTACCTTCAGTTCAAAATTATGCCCCTAACTGTTTGTCAGACCCTATCTGAATAGCTCACTGGTTTCTATCCTGTTATACCTCCATGCATTAAAAATTCTCTGTTATGTCTCCCGTCTATCTGTTTTGTCCCAAATAAGTACATATTATGTATTTAGAATTTACTTTTAATTCCTGCACTGCCATCCTTGACTCATCCTTGTTGCCCAGCTCTGTATCCCCTCTAAACTGTTCTTATTGTTTTGGTGAGGGTTTCAAAACTGCACGCAGTATTTTTTTAATGTTTGAAACCTCTACACAGCATGTTATTTATCTTTAAATCCACTAATAAACATTTTTTTAATGTATGGATGGTTTATCAAATGGTCATATAATAACATCAATTATAGATTTAGTTCAGGACTCATTTTGGATGATGGGAAGATGGTGGCAAGAGAGTAGTGTCATGGCAAGGCTCCCGGTACCACCTCTGATGATTTTAAATATCAGCCACCTTTGCTCTGTGTAACACACAAGTTGCATCAAATACGTCTTTCACAAGAAAAGTGCCACATCTTGGGCAGCATTAGGAATAATGACACCAAGAAACTAAGCTGTAGACTAACTTGGCTTTTTGAACAAGATTAGTATATACTAAAATATAAATTAATTGTTTTTCTTTTGTTTTTCTATGAATGAGAGCTGTCATTGGTGGTGGTGGTGATGTTGGGGGTGGGGGGTGTTAGCAGCCAGAACCATGGCTCAGCTTCTCTCTGTCCTCCCAGACTCTCTCACCACCATGCTTACCAAAAGGCACTATCTACTATGATAATCAAGGTGTGTGTGTGTGTGTGTGTGTGTGTGTGTGTGTGTGTGTGTGTGTGTGTTGGGGTGGTTGCACAGGGAGGGGGACTCAAAACTTAGTACTGGGCATGGGTGTAACTATAGGGGGAATGGGGGGCAAAAGCTCCCCCTACTTTTGATGCAGCTTCTTGGAAGTCTTTTGTCCCCCATATTCAGTGTTGCAAGTCCCAAGTGTGCTACCTCTCCGCTCCCCCTTGCTCACACATACTGCATATGTTGGCAGGTTTTTTATGTCTAATTTAAGCTAAAAAGTGAGATGGCAAGCAGCAAGTAAGAAAGGCAGTGAACGAGTGCTGTGCATGTACATTCAGCATGTGACATAGAATAAGGCGCCTGACGTTGCCTACCATATGCAGCACTGTGGAGGAGGCAGGTGCAACTGATACATGTTTGTATCATGTAGTACAGGATACAAGAAACACAAAATACAGAAAATCAGATAGCTCTATGTCATAACAGCGATCACGAAAAGATGATCACCATTAGGGCAAGTGTACATTGCTGAAAATCAGTTTCAGTAATGTAACACTCGTGGCACTCAGCAAAATGGCACCAGGGACTTGTTTTTTTTTTTTTTTTTATATGCAGGGGGCTGCACTCCTGCACCTCCCAAGGGGGGCTTCACCTTCCACACCCCATTACTAAAGGATTTTCAACTCCAGGGGTGTGCATGTTGGGGGGTGGTGCAAAAGCTGGAAAAAATGTAATGTCTGGACGCAACAAAATGAACCTGCGCCCGGAACTGAACCTGGCACCCTCACAACCCTAGCCTGCCACCAACCCACCATGCCACAGAGTTAGTTCAGCAGCCCACACCCGCAGTATGCTTCACAAACTTTCACTCCCCTTCCACCCATCGCATGGTGTGCTCGCTCCCCCATGTGCCTGTACATATAGCAACATCCTACCGCTATATTTGCTGCCCCTGTCCAGTTGCCCTTCCTGTCCAGTAGCCCTGTGCAGATTGCACCATTATTGAGTCACCCTTTCTGAAAGTGCTCAATAGCGATCACCCTCATCACAGGCTACCAAGCAGATAGCAGCTGCAGTTAGATTGGGAAATAAAATATGTTCTGTAGCATTTTATGGCTTGTCTTGAATCAGTTTGAATTTTGTGTCAGCTGTGAATACTGACATGATTTGTTAGAGCACACAACTGCTAAGACAACAGGTTTGGGTTTCACCTAATCAGAATCACAAGAATGTATTCCATTATTTGACTAAGACAGCATTTGAAAACATTATTTCTGAATTAAAAATGCACAATAATAATTTGATTGTGGTAGTGTTAGAAAATGTTCCATACAATGGCCAGCACTAGTTCAATAATCTTTAACTTTATTTTTGTCATCACCCCTCTTGATTAGCAATAGCCAAACACCAGCCTTGATGGTACTCTGATCAAGTCAATATGTTGCAGACGCTTGACTTCCCTATATTGATTCCTTACACCCAAGTACCCACCTGACTGCCTTCAAACCTTGTTGCATCCCACAGAATTTCAGACCAAACCCAGCCTGACCCCCACACTACAGAGACACAGGCTGGTAGGACCTGGCCTGTCAACCAGACAAAGACGAAACTCACTTAACCTGCACCCAAGCCCAGAGAAACTCGGACCCAGGTTCCTATCACCCCAACCCCAGAGGGATGACCATGGCTCACATCACTTGTTATGGGCTTAGGTTTTCCCTGTTATTCCTTTCTTTGTGATTGCCTGTTTACTATTGGCCATTTCCATATCTGTTTATGTCTGCTACAGGGCTCCCATGCTATACTAACTGCCTTCACTCTTTTCTCATTCCTCTCTTTCTCCGGTGTTTACCTATCCCAAATTCCTTTTCTTTTGTTCCTAGACTCTGACTTATTGCACTCATAATTTGATTAAATAAAAGATTCTGTTTTCTAGAATAATTATGGAACTGGATGCATTATTCCCCATTGTGTTTGTTGCACCATGGGGGATGCTGCACTTTAAACCTAGCTTATTCCTAATCTGTTTAAGTTTATATTTACCTGGGCAACCATGGTTGTAAGTAGATAATGAGTCTCTTCTTCCCTCAATGATTGTTTCCATCTTTTGTGCACTCTGGGAGCCCAGCAACTTGCCACTTGCAAGTACAGCAGTTGGCCGGAGCAGCAAGACATTCCCTCCATACTTTCAGGGTGGGATTCTTCTGCCCTCTTACTGATTGATCAGCTGTCTAATAGCCAGTACTTTTACACTTTTGATGTTGCCTATAATTAAATTAAATGCTCTTTTGTTTTCAAAGATGCTTTAGTTATTGGATAGCTAAATGTATCTGGACAACTCTGTAGAGTTCCCATGGAGATCAGTCCTACCCAGCATGCTTCCATTTCCTTACATCACTGTATCTGTTTGCTGTTTCCTTTCTTTTTCTTGCCTCTATTACACTTGTCCATCTATGTTATCATTAATATTTCTATTTTCGTAATACATAAGTCTATGTACAACCCTTGCTGCCTTGCTATGGACCTAGGTCTTCCCTCTTTTCTCATCTTTCCTACAGTACTTGCAAGTGCAGTATCTACCTATCTATCTACAGTACCTACCTATCTATCTATCTGCAATTTTTAATTTCATTTTAAATTTGCTATATGGCTCCTATGTTCTCCTAACTACCTTCCTGGCTCTTTATTTCTTTCTCCCTGAGGTTAGCTTATCCTCAAGTTTTATTTTTATTTTTATTGTTAGGAATTTGTCTTATTGCACCTGTGCTTTGAGTTAAATGGGGAGCTGAGATGTATCAGTGAGGGTGTGGGGGAATGTGTTTTTTTATCACAGGTTAGTTGTGGTTATTGCCATTTTAAAATGTTATAAAGCTCTATTTAGGGTTTAGCTGTAAGGTTTCTTGTCTGTCTGTTTTCTTTTTTTACCACTGTCTTTGCTTGGTGCTTTCTGTCCTCTCCCTTCCTTGTTTTGTTTTGTTTTTGTGGGGGGTGCTTAGCGAATTGCAAGTTGATGTAATTGCAGATTTTTTTTAGGGGGTTTGTTTTGCAACTAGTCTAAAAAGTATATATGGTATCAAATTCAGCTCTATATCACAACTGTGACAATATCAATAGGAAAAGAATTTCCATAGAAACATAGACCCAAGGCACAGAGACTTACACTGCTGAGAGAGCAGCCTATGTCTGGGTCTAAGCAGAGCGATCGAGGAGAGAAGTCACCTCAGTAGAGATAGGAGCTTGGACTGTGCACTCCAAGGGGAATTCACCCAGGTAGAACTGCTGTCAAAGAATCCCTGCTTCTGCATCTGTCAGCGTCTGCCTTCCCGCTGTGATTGGTCTTTCTCCCAGTCGGTGAAGATCACTGAAGCTCAGCAGACAGTAAGCCTAGTGGCTGGACTGCACTTGATGTATGCCTCCTAGGGTTGCCTTTGTGTTTCAGCTGTTTAAGACAGGAGCTGGCCACCATGAATGATAAGTCCCCAATTGATTTAAAATAAGATAAATAATTTAAATGAGTTCCTATTTAAAAAATGTACAGCTCTACCAGAGGAGTACTG
This sequence comes from Neoceratodus forsteri, assembly GCA_016271365.2. NCBI lineage: Eukaryota > Metazoa > Chordata > Ceratodontiformes > Ceratodontidae > Neoceratodus > Neoceratodus forsteri. Next base: position 1,510,479,489 of record CM057455.1, read on the forward strand.
CTTCAGATGATCACAGAGACAAAGAAGACCTAGTTTTCTAAGCACTTAAAGGTTAAAACAACAACTTTGAAACTGATCTTTCACCTCAGTGATAACTTGTATGACCCACATGGCACCCAACTGATATACTGAATTTTTACTAGGGTGAATTTATTGATTTACATTTTTGCACACCAACATAGCATAATTTTGTTTGGACACCTATTTTTAAAGTGGATCCTGGTGGACAGTTACATCAGCAGCATCTCTGCTCCTCCGGACCATCTTCCACTAGTTCAGTGGAAGCCCTATCAGCTCTGCCCAGACATTGTTTTTTTTCCAGCAGTATGTCATTTGGCGGTGGGGAGGGGCACTAGACACAGGGAATACATTTATTTTAAATTGAGTGGGACCACTGGAGACCAGGGAAACATATATTTTAAATCAGGTGGGTGATCAGGTAGGGGGAGGGACCAGTGGACACCAGGGAATCATATTCTAAATCAAGCAGGTCATCCAGTTGGGGGAGGGACCATTGAACACCAGGGAAACATATATTCTAAATTGTGGGGGGGGGGGTGATCCAGATGGGGAGGGAACACTGGACACCAGGAAAAGTGTTTCATTACACTGAGCAAGGTATCAGGATGGGGCAGCATCCACTGGACACCAGGGACTATTGTGCTGAGAGTGGGCTGAGGATGTGGGGGTCACCACAGTACCTGAGTTGAGGGCTGGGGAGTCACTTTATTTCATGGCAGCAGTTATAGAAATGTCCTGCTGAAGTGGGAGATGTTGAACATTCTTGTGAAGAAACTTCAGATGAACTGGAGCCTTGCCCTTTTGCCCTCAACCTGCTCTGGATCTAATGCTGCACCAGCCAGCATACTTAAAACAGAGGGTGAAATACTGGCTCTTAGACTATATGAATATATGATGTTAGCCTCACATCAGTGGAGGGTAAGGCGATGGAGGTGTTAATAAAAGAAAGAGTGGTAAAATACTTAATGGACAATAAATTATTAGATGAAAAGCAGCATGGCTTCACTAGTGGGAGATCTTGCCAGACAAATCTGATCTAATTTTTTGATGGGGTAACAAAGATTATTCATCGGGGGGGGCAGTTGATGTGGCCTACCTGGACTTCAGTAGGGCCTTTAACTCTGTTCCTCACCATAGGCTAGTAAATAAGACAGAGAGCCTGGCGGTGGGACAGAAAATAACTAGATGGATGGAAAACTGGCTAAAGGATAGACGATAGAGGGTGGTAGTAAATGGTGAACATTCTAAGGTAATGATGGTGATGAGTGGTGCTCCTCGGGCAACAGTAATAGGATCAATTGTTTTTAACATATATATCAGTGATATATTAGTGGGACTTGAAGGGAAAGTGTGTCTTTTTGTGCATGATGCAAAGTTATATAATAGGATTGACATAGCAGGAAGGGTCGAGGCCATGAGAAGAGATCTGAGCACCCTAGAGAAGTGGTCGGACATTTGGCAGCTGACATTCAATGCTAAGAAATATGCAGTGCTGCATGTGGGGCATAATAATCCACTGACTGAGTACTCACTGGGGGGGGGACTGATGAAGCAAACAGAGCAGGAAGGGACCTGGGGATTATAGTCTCAAAAAACCTTAAGGTAGGAGACCAATGTAGTAAGGCAGTAGGTAAAACTAATAGAATGATGGCCTACATAGGAAGGGGTATAACAAGTAGGAAAAGGGAGGTGTTGAGGCCTTTATATAAAACCATGATCAGACAGCACCTGGAGTACAGGGTACAGTTCTGGATGCCTCATTTAAGAAATTATATAGATGGGATGGAGAGGGTTTAAAGAAGGGCAACAAAGATGGTACAAGATATGCAAGAGAAGCCGTACAAGACTAGATGGAGAGAATTAAATATATACCCGCTGGAGGTTAGAAGAGATAAAGGTGACATGACAGAGACTTTTAGGTATATGAAGGGAATAAATAAAGTGAATGAAGGTAGCTTTGCAAAAGGAAAGTAGGAGTTAAAACAAGGGGTAATAATTTAAGATTGGAAGGGGGACGATTTAAGAGCAATGTAAGGAGATGTTATTTCATTGAGAGGGTGGTGGAACCCTGGAACACATTACTTAATGAGGTAGTATGTGCAGGAACAGTGGAGGAATTCAAGTGGGCATGGGACAGGCACAAGGCGTTGCCTAGTGGGCAGAAGAAAATACCCCTGGAAAGTGGAGACAAGTAGTGGCAGGTGAGGAATGGGCAGACTAGATGGATCAGAATGGTCCTTTTCTGCTGACACATTACTATGATACTATGAACACAAACAGAAAAAGAGAGGCTTTAATAAAACCAACAACAAAAAATGAGCAGGATAAATTAAGATGGTTGTTAGTATTGAACTATGTATGTTAACTATCACTATTAATGTTAATGTCAAATGTTCAACATGGCAGTGGAACTGAGTTAAGTGCTGAGCAGTGGTTCCAATGTTCTGCTAATCACTCATGTTTCATGATTTTAAAAAAAGTTCTGTTTCTAAAATCAATGGCTATTTTTTTGTTCTGTATTTCACACTGTACACCTTAACATTAAGACAAAAATATCAGGAAAAAATGCATTTCCTCGCTCGAGAAAGCTAATTGGCTCAGTTGTTCTGGGACCCTGTGTGCACCAACAGTTTCAGAAGCTTTAGATGGGCAAACTTTGCCATAATGAATGATTGGAAGATCTGATTTTCAAAACTTGGAAAATCATGCACAAGCAGCAGCAAATGATTGAGTACTTCAGCAATCTTCATGGTACACCCGCATGTTCTACAGTCGCAGATAATTCCACGGCCAGCAGAGAATTCCGTGGTTAATTCCATGGTCAGTCTTAACCATAGAACCACAGAAAACTCAATCATATCTATATCTATAGCTATATCTATATCTATATCTAGCTATCTATCTATTCATATATATACATACAGTATATATATATTTATGGTAGCACAGTAGTGCTATCATAGTTAGGGTTGAGGAGCCATTTACATGATAAACCTAAAATTCTGCACCTTAATAACTTTGCAACCATTTGACAGATTTACCTGAAATGTGGAATACATGATCAAGAACCATACATCTTGGGATCTGCCAACTTTCGTACTGTTCAGATATACAGCTGCAGAGTTATTAAGCATGATCTACGCACACATTTACGCTTTTTTGCAATTCTTTGGTCATCTCTACAGGTCGCACAGTTTGCGTGACTGGTTTGAAATCTTCAGGGAATGTGCGGCCAGAGTCCCCGATGTGCCTTTTGAAGATTTTGTGAAAAAGTATTAAACGGTTCAAAAGTTATTCAAAAAACTGTTTCCTATTATATTTCAATGGGAAAAGTTAACAAAAATTCAACACTTTCAAAAATGCAGTTTTTACTTTTGCAAATGGCCATTTTACTTTCACAAATCCACCATTTTGTTTTCAGTTGGTGATCAGAAAAATGCTTGGCATTTAAATTTGGGACCATCTAGCAACACAATTCTTTTTGTGTTTACCTAGTCATACCCTGAGGATGCTAGGCATGTCTTTATTTTGAGGTTAAACACCCTAGAAATAAGTTTTTCAAGTTTCTGGAAAAAGTACTTTCGCAAAGTAGTGTCGCATTCATGAAAGTGTAGCAATTTTTTGCGAAAGCTTTCGCAAATTGCGACACTACTTTTCCATTCTATGGCAAAATTACAGCAATTCTTTGGCACCCTGCTGCAAAAGAACGGTTTGGTCTTTTAGGCTGAAATTTGGAGGGATCACAGCCAACTTCTAACAGATGTGCATTTCAGTACTTTGGTGAAAAAATATTACAGGGCAGCAAAGTTACGGCACTCCAAAATTTATGCTTTTTCCATAGGATAACATTACGGCGTCCTCCACATTACAGGAATCATTTGCCGCCCTGCTGCAAAATAACGGTTTGGTCTTTTGGGCTGCAATTTGGAGGGAAGAAAGCCACATCCCACAGATGTGCCTTTCAGTGGATTGGTGAAAAAATATTACAGGGAGACCAAGTTATCGCACTCCGAACTTCTTTTTCCTTCCCATAGAATAACATTACAGCGTTCGCTGCGCCTTTCGTGGCCCGTATCTCGGAAACGGTGTGAGATACGGACTTTACATCAGAACAGTGCTGGGGGCTAAGTGCAAAACTAGCCAGGAAAGTCATACATCATATGACTTTTAAATTTGTTTTCTACGTCGTATGGTTCCTGAGATATAAGCAATTTAATATCCCAACTCCTCATTTTCTGCTCCGAGACCCATTATTATGCATACATTCTTTGTACTCACTGTCTTTCTTTATGCAGCTTTTGGGGAAAACCAGCCTATGCGCTTACATTACTGTTACCCTTACCGCTCCGCTTGTGGTTCCGGACCTGTTTCACTTACCGTTCCTGTCTACGGCACCATGTGCGTTACCCTTTGCATTTTCATTTGCACTTGCGTTTGCATTATTTTAACCATTTGTGTCTACAGTACTGTTTATCTTTCTATTTCACTTTGTGTCACCATGCGCATTAACATTTGCATTTGTGGGCACCGTGTTGCTATGTGACAAGACATCACGTGGCGGAAGCATCCCGCCACTGCATTACATTCACTATTTTTCATTATCATTCTCAATAAGAAGGGAAATTAGAGGCAAAAAACTCTGTTTAATGCATTAGTTATGGTTGTTCTACAGCGACAAAAGTGAGGAAATTCGGTGTTAAGGTTGAAAGCCCCCCTTTGACCCCCCGTCCACACCCCCAACCAGCATCAGGGTGCGAGTTGGGGTTGTCGGTCATAACTCTCACCCCATTCTCCTATGCCTCTGCTTCTTCACACATCTGATGGGGTGAGAGTTTGGGCCGACAACCCCAACGTGCACCCTGATGCCAGTTGGGGTGTGGACAGGGGGTCAAGGGGCTTTCAACCCTAACACCGACTTTCCTCACTTTTGTCGCTGTAACAACCCTAACTAATGCATTAAATAGAGTTTTGCCTCTAATATATATATATATATATATATATATATATATATAGATATATACATATTAATATTTAATATATGGATCATGAAAATAATATACTAGAAAAGCATACAAAAAATTCCCCATAATACTATCACTCCCAAAGTGATAATACTACATTTCAGGAGTGATAATACCATCGTTCAGGTGCCATAATACTATCGTTGGGGATCTGAACGATAGTATTATCACCAAATCACAACAGCGCATGCGCTAGTGTAGCTCCCAAAGTCTTTCAAAATGTGCCTTCCAATTGGCCACTTCTCCTGTTAGGGCGGGCAGAACAGTTCGAAAAACATGGCGGCCACTGTCTCGCTTACCGAGAGTGTTTCTCAACTGGGACATTTTGCAGCTTTTTTGTTTTAAATATCTGAAAAATACAGATATCCAGCTGACCCTCCATTCCCTAGGCATGGAAAAGGTAGGCTGTCCTTCAGTAAAACAAAAAAAAAAAAACACCGAGCAGTGAGACAGTGTGGCGCGTGGCCAGGATGGAGAGACTTGTTTGCTGCAGCTGCCAACTGCCTGACAGAAAAGAAAATCGAAAATCGCATCCATATATTAAAAAAAATAAAAAACAGGTTCCTGTGCATTACAATGCAGTAATTCCATCTCGAGGTTCTGGGGACATGGAACCTCTCGAGCTTTGCTGTCGAGGTTCCCAATGTCCCCAGAACCTCTTGATGGAATTACTACATTGTAATGCACAGGAACCATTCTATTATTCTATTTATATAGATATATATATATGTATCTATATATATCTATATATATTATATATATACATATATATATATATATATATATATACAGTGTATATATATATATATATATATATATATATATATGTACTCTATATATATATATATATATGTATGTGTGTACATATATATATATATATATATATATATATATAGTAGCACAGTAGTGCCACTATAGTTAGGGTTGAATACCCCATTTAAGGTTAAATGGTGAAATGTTGCACCATGATAACTTTGCCACCATGTGACAGATTTGCCTGTAATTTGGCAGGCATGGAGTGGTAGCATAGATCTTGGGACCTGCCAAGTTTCGTACTTGTCGGATGTACCATTGCAGAATTATTGAGTTACATTCCGTAGTGCATTTACACTTTTTTGCGCATTCTTTGCTCGCACCTACAGGTCGCATGGTTTGCGCAACTGGTCCGAAAACTTCAGGGAACATGCAGCCGGGGTGAAAAAATATTAAACGGTTCAAAAGTTATTCAGAAAACAAGTTTCCCATTATAGTCAATGGGAAACGTTAACAAACAGTTTGACAGTGTCGCAAATGCAATTTTTCGTGTTGCAAATGACCCCTGTAGTGTCGTGAGTCAGCCATTTATTTTTTTCAGTTACTGGTCATATAAATTCTTGGCATTTAAATCTGGGACCCTCTAGGGACACAATTATTTTTGTGTTCACCTAGTTGAGCCCTGATGATGCTAGCCATGTCTTTTGGGGGGTTAAACACCCCAGAAATATGTTTTTCAAATTTTTATAATCTGTAGTGTCACAAAGTAGTGTTGCACTTGTGACACTTTCGTGATTTTTTTTGCAAAAGTGTCGCAAATCACGACACTACTTTGCAACATTATGGCCAAAATAACAGGAATTGTTTGCCACCCTGCTACAAAAGAACGGTTTGGTCTTTTGGGCTGAAATTTGGAGGGAAGAAAGTCAACATCCCACAGACGTGCCTTTTGGTGGTTGGGTGAAAACATATTGCAGGGATGCAAAGTTACGGTACTCTGAAGTTGACGCTTTTTCCCATAGACTAACATTGTGGTGTCCGCCACGCCTTTCGGGGCCCATATCTCGGAAATGGTTTGTGTTTCCGTACGCACTTGTGCTTGTGTTTCCTTTGGCATTATTGTTGCTGTTATGGGTACCATTTGCATTTCCAATTGTGGTACCATTACCGTGTGCATTACAGTTTGCGTTTCCGTACACACTTGCATTTGTTTGCATTTACAATTGCAGTACCATGACCGTGCACATTACCAGTTGCGATTCCATACGCTCTCGCATTTGGGTCTCCGTTTGCGTCACTGTTAGCTATGGCATCACTTTGCGCTTGCATTTCTATTACCATTTGCGTTACCATTTACATTTGCATGATCATTTGTGTAACCTTTTGCACTTGTGTTTGTGTTGCATTTACCGTTACTATGTGACAAAAAATCGCCACTATATTCCATTCACTATTTATAGTCCTCATTCTCAAAAAGAAGGGAAATTCATGGCAAAAAACTCTGCTTAATGCATTAGTTAGGGTTGCTGCATAACGACAAAAGTGAGAAAATTTGATGTTATGTTTGAAAGCCCCCCTTGCACCCCCTACCCTGCCCCCCCAACTGGCATTGGGGTGTGTGTTGGGGTTGTCGGTCCTAACTCTCACCCCATTCTCCTATACTTCACCACCTCAGCTTGTTTACACATGGAATTAAATGAGAGTTAAGGCCGATGACTACGCACACCCCATGCCAGTTGGGGGTGGGGTGGGGGCAAAGGGGGCCTTCAACAATAACATCGAATTTCCTCACTTTTGTTGCTCTGGAACAACCCTAACTGATGCATTAAACTGAGTTTTTTTGCCATGAATATACATATATATAGTACTATGTACTGCACAGTACATTTCTACGCACCTCATCATTGAAAATGGGCACGTGTCTAAATCCTATCTTGGTAACAAAATAAAAACAATGTAAGTATAGAGAATAATGGATAAGCAACTGTGTGTTATGGATTTTTTTATGCACCTAAGGTGTGTGGTGACCCACAAACCTCAAGAGGTTTATGAGGTCATCACACACTGAGAGTGTGTAAAAAATATCCATAAGAACATAGTTGTCTATCCATTATTTTTTATAATTACTGGTGCATGAGAGTGAATGCCAAAGCTACTGGAGCAGCTCTGTCTCACACACACACACACTCACACACACACACTGTCTCTCTCTCTCTCTCTTTTTTTCCTTTTAAAAAATTAATATGAGGAACCATGCTTAAGTCGTGGTGTAAGAAGTCAGCTACCCCGGTCAGCGACAGTCACAATGGTGTGATCGGACTGGGTCAGACTCTCAATTTGCCAAATCCATCCCACAGCAGGATCAACCACATATATTTTTTGACTAGTAAAGGCAGGATCAACTGGATAAATACTTTAAAAAAATAAATAAATGATGAGTAGAAAATACTTACAGTACCTAAGGGAAATGATTAATTGCTCCAGCAGCTTGTCACTAAGCGACAAATAGAGCAGCCATGTTTACGGAACTATTCAGCCCACGACTCACAGAATAATAGTGAATGAGGTAGCGCAACAAATGTTACCGATGGGTGATTTAAAAGAAAATGGCATAATAACTGGGTAACCTGGTTATTATGGCACTTGAAACACAGATTGAGTCAGTGTATTATAGGGGGTCACCAGTAATTATAAATACAAGGTCATGACCAGACACAACCTGAAGTACTTTGTGCAGCTTGAGTCTCCTCAATACGAGAGGACATTGTGATGATCAGGAGGGTGAAATGGAGGCACTCAACAATGATCATGTGTTTGGGCTTTAAGAGCTATGAGGATAGACTTGTGTCCATTAACATGTGTACTGTGGCTAAAAGGAGGCTGAGAGTGCACATAGAAACATAGAATCTGTTAGCAGAAATGGACCACTTGCCCCACTCAGTGTGCCCAAATGTTTCTTGCCTAATCTATCTCCACAGATCCTAACTCGTCTCTGGCAATCCTCCCCCTTCCCTGACCATTTACTAATATTCTTCTTTGAAGCCCCCCTGCCACTGTTTTCCCCTCCATCACTTCTGTTGACAGTCTGTTCCTGGCATCTATCACCCTTTCACTGAAGTAGTAATATACCACATTCCACTTAACCCCACCCCCTCCATCATCACATGCACCCTGGTCCTGGTGCCCTTTCTTATTTGAAAGAGACTCTCCTTCTGCAACTTATTCATCCTGTGAAGTACTTGTAAGTCTATGTCATGTCCCCTCTCTCCTTCCTTGTCTCTTCCATAGTGTACATGTTGGGATCCCTCAGTCCCTCCTCATACGGCTCCTCATGCAACCCCTGCACCATTTTAGTTGGCCTCTTCTGGTCTACCTCCACCCTGTCTGGAGGTGTGGCCTCAAAAACTGAACACACTACTCCAAGAGTAGTCCCACCAGTAAGTGTTACAGTGGAAACACCACCTCCCTCTTCCTGCTAGAGAAACCCTCCCTATGCACCCCAGCATCCCACAAGCCCTACTCACTGCTTTGTCACACTGCAGTGTCACTTTGAGGTAATCAGTTGTGATAACTGCCTGGTTAGTGACTGTCATTACCTCCCCCATCCTATACTCCACTCCTGGGTTCCTATTCCCCAAGTGCATGATTTTGTATTTTTTGGCATTGAACCCCAACTGCTATGCTCTTTTTGTCCTCCTTCTTAGACTCCAGCTTGCTGTCTCTCAGCCCCTGTCTCCTTGCCCCATCCCCCGGGACTTATCTCTATCCACCAGCATTCACCCTGGATTGCCCCTCAGGGTGGGGCCACTGGGGAAGTCTCTTCTTAACTCCCCGAATGGTGCCACAGAGTTACACCAGTGATGGAGTGCCTTTGTGGGGCTTTCAGAGTGGATGGGACATCATTCTGTCTCAGCTGGAGTCCCATTTTCCCTTGTTCTGTTGGGAGGTTTGGCATGTAATGACATAAGGGTGCAAGCGCCCATGTCTGGAAAACCTCCTGGAACCACTAAATCTCAGCTGCAATGGCCCTTGATCTCCATCAGGGGTCGGTCAAGACCGAGGGCTTCCCCACCCTCCCCCAGAGGAGGAGGAGCACAGTCCATCAGATGCTCAATCCTCCTCCCCCTGGCTGCCCCCAGATGCCCCGAGATTATACCCAATCCTGGGTCACAGGTGTGGTGGCAGGTAAAAACTGCTATGCTTTTGACCACTCCTGGAGTTTCCTTAGATCCCTATGCATTCTCTCTACCACCTCCTGAGTTCCCATCCTACTGCAGATTTTGATATCATCTGCAAAAAGGTATAGCTTCCTGTCCATTTTTTCTACAATGTCATTTATTAAGACATTGAAGAGGACCAGTCCCAGTACTGAGCCTTATAGCACCCTGCTGGTCACTCTCCCATCATTAGAGTGAATGCTGTTAACCACCACCCTCTGTTGCCTATCCATGGTTTGATTTTCAATTTGTCATTTATCACAGGCTGCTTCCCTGATCAATGGACGCAGACTCTGACAAGACCCATTTACAAAACTGGTGGTACTGGAGAGATGGACAATTATCATCCTTTTCCCCTGCTTCCACCACTGGGTAACATTCTTGAAAACTGGTAAATGAACAAATTACTGAATACCTATACTCACTGGCATTAGGGTTCCCGAGCAGCATGGTTTCCGTAAGTTTCATGATATGGGTATGGCCTTGGCCAGGTTCACGGACCACACGACTACGGTTATGGATCATGGCTTTCTTACTGATGCTGTGTTCGTGGACCTGTCCAAGGCCTTTGATTTAGTTAACCATCACCTGCTGCTTGGGAACATTAGGGACATCGGACTGGCGGATTCTCTGCTTCATTGGTTTAATAGTTATTTGACTAATAGGCCATTAAGGATGGGTTTGGGTGGAAGCTTGTCTAACTGTAGGATGATGGGACAGGGAGTACCACAAGGCTCAGTTCTTGGGTCTCTCCTGTTCACATTGTTCATTGACACCATTCCTTCCTTAATGAGACATACGAGACTATTTGATTAATGCTGATGATAGCATTTTGTTTTGTAGTTCAGACTAGGTGCAAGCTATAAATAAAAGACTAAATGAGAACTTTTGTGTTTTGGGTAACTGGTTAATAAAAACACAGTTGTCACTGAATAACAAGAAGACTAAATATATGCTTTTTGGTTCCAGACAGAGATTAGTCAAAGCATCCAATTTATTAATAACAGATTCTCTCGGAAATAAACTGGATCAGGTTACCCAGTTTTAATATTTGGGTGCCCTTCTGGATTCTAATTTAACTTTTTCTACTCACATACAATCGGTTAGCTGTCAGGTAAATCAAAAACTGGGACCTTTATTTAAACTGAAATTCTTGCTTGCTATACAAGCATGGATGGCAATAGCAAAGGGTGTACTTCTTCCAATCTTAAATTATAATTCTTTCCTTTTTTCAGATCTGGCCAAGCAAAATTTTTCTATTCTTACATTTGTATTTCACAGTACATGTAGATTCACATTTAACTGACCATATTCCACTCTTCACTGTACTTTGTATAAGCATTCTGGATGGCTTCCACCGAGGCTGAGCAGTCTGTATAGTTTGGGTTGTTTGACTGATAATATTCTTAATCAAAAGGAACATTTTCTTATTTATTAATTGCTTCATGTTAATAATAATGATAGGAGACTTTGCACTTGTGAAATGATTAGATTTACAGTGCCCAAAACTTAAAACTAAAATGGGAAACTGATCCTTTTCCTTTAGTGCCACTAGAAATTGGAATGAGCTTCCTGGGTTACTTTTTGGTAACATAAGTCATAAAACTTTTAAAGTTAAATTAAGGAAACATTTTCTGGATCAACTATGTTGTAATTGTTTTTGACTGTGTTGTATTGTATTCATGGTAACAGTTTTATTTACATGTAACATCTTGACTGTATTTATATGGTCCCGGGTCATGCATGAAAACAGGTCTTGGCTCATTGCGTTTACCTGGTAAACAAAAATAAATAAATAAATAAAAAGGTATCCTGTTAATACGGTGACTCAATACTAGCATGGTAATGTTTGCAAAAGAATGTTGCAGAACGTTTGATGGGCGACTTTGATTTTTTGGTGTTCTGTGTGTTGTGCATTAGCACTTTTACAGCGTGGTGTTTCTAGTGTGTTGCTGAGTGCTCATCTGTGGCCTATCTCTAACATGCCACAACCTGGAGTTTGTTATATTAATTCTTGTGGAATGTAGGGGTGGAGCCCCCCACAATATTGCATTTCTCGGTGTTCTCTTTTCTAGGTGCCTTTTTTGTATGTTTACTTGCTCTGCCATGAATTTTCTTATGTTTTGCTTGTTTGCTCTAATAATTCCTGCTACTGGAGGTTGCTTGCTACTGCTGGATGGCAGAATGTCAGGATGCCATAGGTGCTGTCAGCAGATTTCTTGTGCTCTGTTTTATATCACAAAATCGATTGTTGCTGCGGCATGGGTGAACCCCTATCCATTAACCAGTTTCTAACCTAATTCATCACCATGGATCCCACCCCTAAGCTGCTCAATTTCTTTATATGTCTCCTGTGTGGTACAGTGTCAAAGGACTTGCTAAAATCCATATATGCCACATCCACTACCCTCCCCTGAGCTATTTCCCTGGTTACCCAGTCAAAGAAATCAATCAGATTTGTTTGGTATGACCTCAGTCTCTGTGAATCCATGCTACCTGTGGTCTTGCAGTTCAATACTCTACCAACCTTTCCTTAAGCAGGGTTTCCATTAATTTCTCCACAACTGAAGTGAGGCTAATTAGCCTATAGTTGCCAGCCTCCTCACTGCTGTTTTGCTTACAGTATGTAATGAGACCATGTCTGCTCTTCTCCAGTCCCCCATAACCATGCCTGTTTGCAGTGCACTGTTAAATAAGTCCAACAGTGGGGCAGCTAACACTTCCTAGAGTTCTTTTAGTACCCTTGGATGTATCCTGTCCAGTCCCATGGCCTTGTTCACCTTCAGAGCTGCAAGTCCCTTAAGGACTCTTTTCTCTGAAAATAGACTTATGTCACCCCCCAACCCACCCTCGCCATTGTTCCCACTGTTCCCTGGTGGTAAACATAGAAACATAGAATTTGATGGCAGATAAGGACTGCTTGGCCCACCTAGTCTGCCCATTTCTCTACCTAATGGATAAGCTGCAGATCCTAGTTAACCAGCAGCCTACTTCCTTCTACCCCCCACTAGAATTGCCTTATGTCTGTCCAATGCATTCTTGAATTCCCCCACTGTTTTTGACTCCATGACCTCCTCGGGAAGGCCATTCCATGCATCCACAACCCTATCCATGAAAAAATACTTCCTCACATTATCTCTGAGCCGGCCCCCCTCTATCTTCAAATTGTGTCCCCTTGTTCTTGCACATCTCTTTTTCTGAAAGATGCTATCCTCTTGGACTTTGTTGATTCCACTGAGGTATTTAAATGTTTCTATCAAGGGTATACATATTAAGCTCCTTTATCCTCTCCTCGTATGGCTTCTCTTGCAGACCCTGCACAATTTTAGTTGCCCTCCTCTGAACTGCCTCCATCCTGTCCGTGTCCTTGCAGAGATGGGGTCTCCAGAACTGGACGCAGTACTCCAGATGGGGTCTCACCAACTGTCTGTACAGGGGGATAACAACTTCCTGTTTTCTGCTGGTGATGCCTCTCCCTATACATCCCAGTATCCCCCAGCCCTCCCTACCACCTTCTCACATTGCTTGCCAACCTTAAGGTCATCTGATATGATTACCCCCGGTCCCTTTCCATTTTTGTTGTTGTTACTACCTCCCCCCCATTGTGTAATCTTCCCCTGGGTTTTGTTTCCCAGGTGCATTACTTTGCACTTCTTTGCATTGAATCCAAGCTGCCATACTTCTGACCATTCCCCCAACCTTGCCAAGTCCCTTCTCATCCTTTCCACGCCTCCTTGTGTATCAACCCTGTTGCAGATCTTTGTGTCATCTGCAAAGAGGCATACTTTTCCTTCCAGTCCCTCTGCAATGTCACTTATAAAGACATTAAAGAGGACTGGTCCCTATACCGAACCCTGCGGTACCCCGATAGTAACCCCCCTTTCTTCAGAGTGGACTCTGTTTGCTATTACCCTCTGTGTCTTGTTGTCCAGCCAATGTTTTACCCAGGCTACCACCTTGGGACCCACTCCAAGGCTGGGTACATCCCATACTCCTTCCAGTGTGATGACTAAGCAGAAGCACCCATTCAGGATAACAACCTTTTCTTGGTCCTCTTCTGTGTAGTCTCCCCCCCTGCCACCCCCATAATTCTTACTATTCCTTCCCTTGCTTTCCTCTTCTCACTTATACATCTGAAGAAAGTCATATCCCTTTAGCTACCTCTTTGTCTAGTAGATCTGGGTGAAATTAGCAAATTCTAAATTCACAGAATTCTCATACTACTGTATTCCACAAAATTTCATAAAATTTTTCAGATTTTTCTAAAATGTTTTAATTGGCTATAACTCAGCCCATGTTACAGAAATATCACAGTGTTAGTGCTGTTAGTGCAACTAGATTGGGTGACAGAGTGGCAGCCTATAATTAGGCTGTCTCCATGACACTCAGTGCACTCACACCAGTCTATATATAAGCCAGGTCCTCATGCCTGTGACCCCTATTGTATGATGGGACTCTCAGGGTGATGAAGACCATGGGTCAGAGGTTGGAGCATTGCTGGTATATTACTCAGTCTGTGGAGGATCGACCAGCTTTGAGAAATCACTATGCTGATTATCAAAGGGTATCGATCATAAGAAGGCAGAGTTCCTATCTGGAGAGATGGCCACAGGGAAGAACAGACAATCTCAGCTCTTTTGGACTCTGGACAGGCTTATACATCATGTCTGTCTATAGCTAAAAACCAGCCTTTTTAGTAGCACTTGGTGAAGAGTTTGCTCTGTTCTGACAGGATATCCTCTATTCAGGCTGTGCTCTCACCAGTGGGTTTAGATCAGTCCCACAGAGTTAGGTCTGGCTGGAGCAGAGGCACTCTATTGTCTGGGTGGAGTTTCGGCCGATGGAGGTGGCGAGGTTTCCAAGGTGGTCTCGAAAGTGTGGCCCACTTGTTTTGAACTGGCCCCTGTCACAAAGGGTCTCCAAGTGGGATGTGTTGAGGCCATGGATTCAGTGTTCACTGGGATAGTCTAGTGTTCACTTAAAGAGTGGGTTTTCCTCAATGCCTTGAAGGAGGCATTGGTGAAACACCTTCTGAAAAAAACATCTCTTGACCCTGATGTCCTGGCAAATTATTAGAGCTATCTCCAGCCTCCCATTTTTAGGAAAGGTTGATGAGAAGATAGCTTGTGGCACACCTGGAGACTTTTGACATCTATGAGCCATTCCAGTTCGGGTTCAGAGCGAGGCACAGCACAGAGATGGCACTAGTTCGGGTACATAATGACCTCCTTAGGGCAAGAGATCTAGGAGAGTGGTCAATTCTCATCCTCCTTAATCTATCATCTGCATTTGATACTGTGGACTACATCACCTTAGAGAGTATTGTGGACTCACCAGCACTGTCATCAACTGGTTCTAGTCCTTTCTCTCATGCAGGAGGCAGAGGGTAGTGGTGGGAAATTTTTCCTCCTCTTCGATGCCCCTGACCTGTGGGATTCCTCAAGGTTCAATCCTGTCTCCAATGTTGTTCACGATGTACATGTTGCCCCTGGGGAGGCTCATTTGACAGTACAGTCTGGGTTTTCACTGTTATGCAGATGATACGCAGCTGTACATGCCATTTGTGCCAGGAATGAATGGTGCCGTTGAAGTGTTGAATGAATGCCTCGCTGAGATCCAGGATTGGATGAACTCTAACTGACTGAGACTAAACCCAGACAAGAAAGAGGTACTAATGATTGAGCCAGGATGCGGGTGGTATGATGGGACAACCACAAGCTTGATCCTCAGTTCAGTTCTGTTGATGGCATCCTCTAGGGTGTGAAATCTGGGTGTTGTCCTTGACAACAAGCTGACATTTGAATTTCAGGCATTGGCTGTCGACAAAACTGGTTTTTACCATCTGTGGAACATCACCTGGATTAAACCCCTAATTCTGCCCAAAGATCTGCCATCACTGGTACATGTCTTTGTGACATCCAGTGGTTACTGAGAGGTTGTTACTGCTTTGTTATCAGTTTTATTGATTTTAAATATTGTTATTGTATTGTATTGTAAAGGCGCCCTGAGCTCAGGAAGGGCGCCTTATATAAATAAATTTTACCTTACCTTACCTCAACTACTGTAATGCTCTTTACCTTAGGGTCAGTGGAGGGAACCTCTGCCAGCTGCAACTAATGCAGAACGCAGTGGACATGCTGCTGACGGGGCTGTGAAGGTCCTGTCATGTGACCTTGGTGCTGCGGGACCTGCACTGGCTACCAGTCCAGTACAGGGTCCTCTTCAATGTAGGCTTGCTCACCTATAAGGATCTATATAGGCCAGGCCCTGACTACCTGTCAGACCTTACTCCTGCTATCCCGCTCCCTGCGTTCCTCTGCCAAGTGCCTCCTGGTGGTTCCGAGGACCAGGCTGAAAACCTTGGGTGATCATTAATTCGGGGTGGCTGACCCCTTTCCTCTGGAACTTACTGCCAAGATCTTTGAAGGAGGCCCCTACAGTGGAGGCTTTTAAGAGGGGCCTGAAGACTCACCTTTTTAATAAAGCTTTTCCTTCGGATGTATTTTAAGTTAAATCCTGGACTTATTTTATATATGTATTTATTATGTTATTATTTGAATGCTTGTCTTACCCTGCTATATTAAACTGAAAGGTGCCCAGTGCCTCCAGGATTGGGTACCAAACAAATAAATTTACTTACTTGGTCTAAAATTTGGAACTCATATTGCCTGGTATGGGACATAACAGCATGTAAAGTTTTATATCAATCTGATAAAGGTTGGAGAAATTGCAGGGGCTCAAAGTTTGGCAATTTAATATTCATATGAAAATTTCTAAAAAATATATCAATGTTTACAACTTAGCCACCTTTGGAGCTAGATAATTGAAAACTTAAATGCTTACCTTTTTGCATGAGTCACAGAAACTGTTAAATAGAGAAGTACTGGTTGTGTAAATTATATGTTTTGGCCATGACCTGTCTCCCAACATGACTTCCTAGGCTCTCTTCCAAACCCGAGTCATCAGCATGGCAACATGACACTCTGATGCTGGGCCATGGGGGTTGCCTTAAAGCCAAATGGCTAGGGTGAATGAACCTAGCAACATTGGTGATATTCCATTCTCTAGCTTTAAACTTATAGGGGTTTAAAATCTAGCACATTAAGTAATGGTAAAATGTAACTTAAAAATTTCCTAACATTTAGAAGCTTATAACTCAGTCGCCTTAAAAGCAAGAAATCTGAAACTTGGCACACATATGTATGGGCATTGGAAATGTCATCATACCAAATGTGGTGCAAGTTAGGACTAACGTATTTAATTTACATAGTTGTTAACTGGAATTTTAAAATTAAATTTTAGCAGTAGTTAGTCTCAACAGGGTCGGGAACTAGAATTACTATTTTAAAAATGGGCAACATCGGGGATCAGGTAGGGGGGCACTCTACATCCTGTGACAGAGGATATAATACTTATTTGTAAATAGGGCAACATCGGGGATCAGGACTGGGGAATGCTCTAAAACCTGTGTCAGGGGCTACAATTAATTTGTTTACACTTGGCAACATTGGAGACTGGGGTTGGGGGGGATTCTACAACCTGGGATGGGTAATATAATACTTATTAATAAATGGGGCAACATCAAGGATCAGGGTTGGGGGATGCTCTAAAACCTGTGTCAGGGGCTACAACTACTTTTTTAAACTAGGCAACATCAGAGACTGGGGTTGGGTGATCCTCTATTACCTGTGATGGGAATTAATTGTTTGTTTTTGGATGGGGCAACATCAGGGATGGAGGAGAGCTGTATACCACATGGATGGGGGTTAATTCATATGTTAAAAGTATGGGTGGACATTGGAGATGGGGAGGGGGACCATGGCACATTGCTGCAAGCAGTTCATCTCCGAGAGAAGATTTGTCTATGTACCCTTAGACCAGCCCTTTCTGATCTGTGAGTACTTAGGATTTTTGCCTCTGGGAGAAATCTGTGAATTACACTTTCATGGATGTGGCAGTTTGCATTTGCCACATCCCTGCTAGCACCGTGTCACAGCCCATAGTTGGGTGCACAGACAGTGCAAGCTCCATTTGGGGCAAGCAGCCTGCCCTTGATGCAGGCTGCCTTTGTGAATGGCTCCTGGCACATCTTTTGGTCCAAGGGGTGCTTTGCTCCATTCTTTGTGGTGCACACCCCTTGTGCCCAGCCAGGATCTTTGAGAATCAGACCCATTTGTTTTCTAGTTTGGGGTCACCCATTCCTTTAGTCTTTGTACAATTCTTTTAGTAAATATTTTCAGTGTGGTATCCAGAAATCTTATCAGCCAATACAAAATTTTTTTTTTTTTGGAAGGGTCCCATTTAAAAGATTGGGAAACTAATACTCTCTGATCAAGATGAGGGTAATGTTCTCATTTGTAAAATAGTGTTATTTATTTAATAATGAATGATTGGTAGTTACTACTTCATCAAGAGATTCCTAACAAGACTAATCATATCCTGTTGAGTTTTCTGGGAGAATATTTATAAATAACTGCTAATTTAGTATATTTAGCAATGATCTGTACAGTTTATAAGAAATTAAAATTATAATCCAGTGTACTAATTTCCAGTTTTAAGGATAGCCTTGTGGCTAACATAAGGCCACCATGGGGTCTGCAATACAAATATATATATATACAGTATATATATATTTTTTTTTCCGGCTATCTTAAATAGACCGTGTTCTGGGATTTTAGGTGCAGTAGGTCAGCCACCTATCATGTATCTTGGAAAAGCAGAATTTCATGTTGGAATAAACATTTATTACTGTATATTCCTGATTTAGAAGCCACACCTCAAACAATCCAAGGCAAAATACATAGAAGATTCTATTTCATAGCATGGTCATTTCCATCTAATTCATCTGCCAAATATGCTTGTTGTCAGTTATGATTTCAATGCAGATTTCCAAAATGTTTACATCTTTTACTTAATGGCATTCTTAAGTGGTAAATTAAGATGTCTTCAGATTCAGGGGCTAATGGAGCAGGTTCTCTAGTGCATATTTCATTTATTCATAGGGACAAAACTGAGGGTTGAACATAGTAAGTAAATAACCTAAGTTGTTTAAGCTGTATCCTTTTGCCAGCATCTGGTCAGTCAGCTCATAGCTCTTAACCCTTAGACTGCTGACAGAATTAGAACGTATTGGAGTTCTGGGCTAGTATATTAGTCTACGGCCCTGCAAAGGTTAATTGGCAAGTCAAATCTGGGGCACTTTGTAGAGGCTTGTATTAACACTGATCCATGCAATGTCATCTTTACCTAAATCAAAACCCAATACTCTATATAAAAATGGGCTAGTTTTTTTCCAGTTGTTCCATCAAATTTATGGTTAATTTTCCTTGTAGTATCTATAGTAGGGATGGTATTCTGTGATGTGGGTGCTGAAAGTGGGTGCCTACCAAAATGGTCACCCACTTGTGGTGCAGGAAGGTCAGGGCGAGGGTGGGAGAAAGGCAATCAGATGGGGGAGGCTTGCGCAAATAAAGCACATCTACTGCCCGTCCCCTGTCTGCTGCCCTCGTGACCCAGCCAAAGAAGCAACCAGATTCAACTGGCACAATCTTACCAACTTGAAACAGTGCTGTTTAGGGTCTTGGAGACTGCATGACCCCTAATAATCCACTAGTCTTCCTTTTAGGATGATCTCCATTAGCTTACCCACAATAGAGGTCAAGCTGACAGGACGATTGTTACCAGGGTCTTCCCTGGGCCCACTCTTGTGGAGCGGCACAACATGTGCCAGCCTTCAGTCCCTTGGCATCTTCCCAGACACAAGAGAGGCAGTAAACAGGTCCACCAAAGAGCCAGGCAGAATGTTGACCACCTCTTTTATCACCTTTGGGGGCAACTTGTCTGGTTCCGGAGTTTTGTCCACCTGGATGGTCCTGAGCTCTTTTAACGCTGCTTCTACTGAGATGGGTGCTTCCAGTCCTCCTCATCCTCCTGAATCAGTTTCCTTTCTGCCCCAAGGTACTGGTCCCTCTTTTTCTGTCATGTAGGCCAAGCTGCAGGACTGGTTTAATACCTCAGTGTGCTCCTCACTACTCTCCGCCCATCCACCCTCCTTCTTCAGTCTCACTATGCTCTTCTTCCTCAGCCTCTTTTCCTTTACATGCCAGAAGAAATCCTTTTTGCTGATTTGATTCCCTCAGCCATTTGAAGCTTCCTTTTTGCTTTTGATACCCTGACAGTACTGCTCACCACCTTAGACTTCATCAGGTAAAGCTCCCTATCCTCACCTTTCTGTGATCGCTTGTACTGTATTTCAGAAAGGCTATTCTCTTCTCTTTCACCAGTTTGTAACTTATATGGAGAACCAGCTAGGCCTTTTGTGTCTGGTGTTTTTGCTCTTGATTCTGGTACAGGACTGTGTAGCCTCTGTGATACCTGCCTTTATTGCTTCCCACTTCTGCTCTACCCCCATCTCCGGCCTAATCCTATAGAGATGTTCCTTCAAGATTAGCCCCATCCTTCCAAAATCTGCCCTTCTGAAGTCAATACCTTGGTTTGAGTCTTTGATCTTTCATGTCCTAATCCTAGTATGAACCATAGTGTCCTATGGTCGTTCCTCACCAGTGGATCCTCTAACTTAATATCATGGACATAGTCTCCATTGGCTAAAACCAAGTTCAGAGTCACATCCCCCCTAGTATGGTCCCTGACCCCCTGCTCCAGAAAGTCATTCTGGAAGGCATCCAGGACATACCTTTCCTTAGTGTTGGTTATTCTCATTGTTTCCCAGTTAACCCCTGGTAGGTTGAAGTCCCCACTAAGTACCACTTTGCCTTTTCCTGACTGAGTTCTAATCTGCTCAGCTAGAATCACATCCTTCTTTGCTCCCAGTGAGGGTGGTCTGTAGACCACTCCCATTCTGCCCTTCTCCTCCCTCGATGACTGGAGTTGCACCCACAGGGCTTCCAGTTTCCCCTCCACTTCCTGATCCCTCGTGCAGCTAATATCTTCCCTCACAAATGGCACAAGGTTGCAATAATGAATGCAAGAATAGCACTCACTAACAGCACTGCAACAACAGCACCAGCAGTATGTGTGCATGTTAGCGGTTCCAGCATACAAGTAGGACCACTACCACACACAAAAATAGGGTTATAATTTTGTGGGGAGCTCCACCACCCACAACCCCCATAACTAAAATAATCAACTCCAAGTTGGAGTAGGATTATGGGGCATTTTGTAAAGTTGGGGGGGGGTGTCCACAACACTGGACTTAGTACAATTAGACACCCATCTCAGAAAAAAAATGATCACAGTCCAGGATAAGAACCCTGATCTCTACCACCATTCTGGTCAAGCTGCTCCATTCCTCAGCCCTCTCTACCATGAGAGCACCTCAGTCAGCCTCTGATCTTTCATAGCTCTTGTCTACCCCTGTACTGACTTGCAGTACCATGGACTGCTACAGGGGTAGCACTTACTGCAGTACGCTATTCCACCTGTATCACTGTCCATAATATGCTATTCATACAGCACAGTTCTTCACAGCCACTAGAACTGTTACACTGTTCTAACCAGTTGCCTCACAAACAGAGCAACACCCCTCCCTTCCCTGCTTCCTTGTCTTTCTGGTACAGATTGTAACCTGTACCTCAAGATCACAATAATTGTGACTGGATGCCCACATCTCTGAGAGGGCTGTTATGTCCACCTCATCCTCCACCAACAGCACTGGCAAGTTATCAGTTTTATTTGCAAGGCTTCTGGCATTTAGGGACACAACCACCATCCCTCCAATAGTATTTTCCTTGCACCTTGTGTCATCCCCTGGTTTCTGTCTACTGTATCCCCTGTATCATATCCCTCTGTCATATGTGCCTGCCCGCCATGCCCCCCAAAGTGAGTCCCCCCTGTTTCCCTTGTCCCCAGCCAGGGAGGGAGGCCTAAGGACTCCCTCTCCATGTGTCTCCGACTTCATTCCAAGCCCAAGCCCCCCTTCCTAGTTTAAATAATTAGATGTAGCCATAAACTCACTCAGCCTCATTTTCAGGACTGCCTAGCCATCTTTGTTAAGGTGGAGTCTGTCCCAGGCATTCAAGTTTTTGTTTTCCCAAGTGGACCCACATTCCCCTACCAGCCTGCCCCCATATCCTTGCATCATTCTGTCAATCTAGCATTAATCTCAGCAATCCTTTGCTTCCTGTCTGAACTTGCCCTAAGAACAGGTAGGACTTCAGAAAAGACCACTGTATTGCCCTCTCTGCAGCATAGCCTGGCCAGCTCCCTGAATCTTGCTTCTCCTTCAAGCACACTGCTGTCTACTAAATCGTTTGTGCCAAGGTGCACCACAATATTATATATATAATATAAGTATTTATTTTTTATTCAGTAGAGTGCTTTTCTGCCCTGAAAATTGTTGTAGTAATCTGATAACTTTGTAAAGTCTGTCTTTGTACTACAAATTAAACAACCAGTGCTAGAAAACCTTGTATCCCTTTAAGTGAGACTGCTTGGAAACTCAGTAAAATGTTCCATATGTTTCTATTGTTCAAAAATAATCAAACAATCAGTTAATAAGCTGTAGCCACCATTTTCTAATAATAAATATTCAACTTTCTTTATCAGGTATAATTTTTTTTTTTTTTGTTATTCTCTTGAACCCAGTTGCTTTTCCATTTTCAGGCCTGTGTAGTTTTTCTTAGTTGTCTTGATAAAAAAAATGCAGTCTCTCCAGTTACATTGGATCCAGAAGCAAGCAAATGGTTTGATACCTGTTATTGGACCAACATACTGTTGATGTTACAACAAAAGAACAAAGTGCTCTAGTTTTCGGACCAACCAAGTCCTTCTTCAGAAGCTTTATGACAGTTATTTAGAATATCCCATACTATTAACACCCAGATAACACATAAAAAACAGAAATAATTCTTAATGGTTTAACATACTCATTCAGAACATGACAGAAGATTACGTTCGAGAAGCTAATTAACACCAGTATGCTTTTAGCTGAGAAACTCCTGAAGGTCAAAGGTTGTCATAAAATAGCTAAAAGCAGAGAGTTCTCCTCACATAAATTTTAAAATGACTCAGTATGTTTCAAGATACAGTCTAATGAACACAAAATCTTTGGATACTATTCTCCCTAATTACATGTAAGATGAGGAGCTTACAACTTTATATGCAAGTGTCCTTGTGTTTTAAAGAACACAGTTAATGAATGACCAACCTGTGGATAATAAATACATGCTAAAAGGAGGCCTAATTGCAAGTTAAAAACAAGATCCACAATAAAATAAACATGAATTATATATATGGCATACAGAGGGTTTAAAGTGAAGTTTACTCAAAATGAGCAAATGTTTCACACATAATGTAATATAGAACTTAGCTTGAGACATTTTCCCAAATGCTATCTCTCTCTCTCCCTCTCTCTATGTGTGTAGATATATATACTGTATATATATATATATATATATATATATATATATTTATAAAATGGTGTGGTAAAATCATAAAAATCCCAGTGATACAATTGGCCAAAACACATCACATGACCGTGCATTATTTCCCAACGACCGCACACCTTCCACTACGACTGCACGCCTGAACTACTTTCCACTCCTCAAAACCTCTTCACCAGCAGCAAGACCACTCCACACCTGGTGCAGCTAGACACCCACACTAACACACATGTGCAACTGGCACCCACACCCATAAATAAATATACCAGTAGTAGCACCACACTGTAGAAACAGATCTGTTCATCCTACCATTAATGTTTACTGAAAATGTAATTTAAAAATCAAATCCTGCCTGCCATGTTTACAGTGTCACACTGTACAACCACTTTTATTACTGTAACCACTGTGACCACTCTCACTAACAGAAACCTAACTCTATATAGAAAACTATAACATACATTCCTTTGTATTCTTCTCTTCATTTATTTAAAAGATGCCTTTCCACTCACAATACACAGCGATCCTGCAGTACTTTCACTTTCAATGGAAATGTAGCATGACCCGGTGCTCATTTAGAAAGTGAGAAGCTGTTCACGAAGTCAAAGTAAGGCGTGGTGTGTTTAAAAAATCAGAAAAGTGACTGCCTTTTATTATTTTGTGCGGTTTTCCTAATATTAGCTCCATATGCGATGAGGAAGCAGCGAGATAAATCGGCGACCCGGTCATTTAGAAACATAGGCGGGCGAGGCGGTGTATGCAACACTACACTCGGCTCGCTCAGTCATTCTAAATTACCGACTCTCGATCTATCTCGCTGCTTCGCGCCGCGAATGGAACTAATATTACGAAAACTTGACTCGCAAAAGGCAGTCACTTTTTCTGATTTTTAAACACACCACGTCTTACTTTGACCTAGTAACAGCTCACTTTTCTAAAATGAGCACCGCTGTCACGCTACATTTGGGCAATTAAAGTGACACTGCTTTTACAGAAATACTTTTTCACACCAAAATGACTACATAAAGTTAAAATCATTTACAAATACAGTTTTTCACACCAAAAGTGTCACCTCTGCCAACATATCATTTAATTACTAACTACACAGAAGGACTACTTCCCCAAAAATCTATAGTCATTTTATAAGATAGATATACCACTCTGAGTTGTGCAGTCGTGCTCTGATATATGCGCGCCGTTGTGCGCTGTTGATGCTGCCTGCGCACATAATGCACACTAAGGCGCATGCGTATATCAGAGCGCACTAGCACACCTCAGAGTGGTATATCTATTATATAATATATATATATATATATATATATATATATATATATAGATGTGTGTATATATATATATATACATACATATATGTGTGTGTGTGTGTGTGAGTGTATTTCTGTGTATATATATATATATATATATATATATATATATATAAAATACATGATGAGCAAGAGTGTGATATGGAAAATATTTTCACTCCTCTAGAGTGACCTCTGAATACCCACGAGCGGCGAAGCCATGAGTGAGGTTTCAGAGGTTACTGTACAGGATTGAACATATTTCCCATATCACACGAGTGCACATCATGTATCCTATTTATAATATGGGGGCCTCATTGTTGCAAAATGCACAATTTGCATGGCTTTTCATGGCTTTGTGCGGGTTTAGTGCAGGTTTTGGGGTGTAGTAAACAGCATTTATTTTTGCTGATGTCATCAGGATTTATTTCACAGCAGTGAAAATAACTTGTTTTATCTCACTGTAATATGTCTCACCCCATTGTATAAATATATGTATAGATGTATATATATATATATATATATATATATATATATATATATATATACGGTAGTGCTATCATAGTTAGGGTTGAGGAGCCATTTCTATGTTAAACCCCAAAACTTTGCACCTTAATAACTTTGCAACCGTCTGATGGATTTGGCTGCAATTTGGAATACTTGATCAAGAATCATAGGCCTTGGGATCTGCCAAGTTTTGTATCAGTCAGTTACACCACTGCGGAGTTATTAAGCATGATCTGCACACACATTTACGCTTTTTCAGGAATTCTACGGTCGCGCCTACAGGTCGTACGGTTTGCACGACCAGCCCAAAATCTTCAGGGAATGTGCAGCTGTGGCCCCCAATGTGCCTTTTGAAGATTTCATGAAAAAATATTAAACTGTTCAAAAGTTATGGCAGTTCGAACTTCTGTTTTTTTCCCATAGGATAACATTATGGCGTTCGCCGCGTCTTTGAGGGCCTGTATCTCGAAAATGGTGCGTGATACGGAGTTTTTGTCAAAAAATTTTAGCCCCCTTAGGGGGACTATGTATATAACTAGCCAGGAAAGTGATAATACATATGACTTTTAAATTTTTTTTCTATGTCGTACGGTTACTGAGATATAAGCAATTTACTATTACAACTACTGATTTTTGTGTTCCGAGAGTCATTATTTTGCATACTTTCTTTCTACTCACTGTCTTTCTCTATACAGCTTTTGGAGGAAACCAGCCTGTGCACTTACATTACTCTTACCATTACCGTTTCTGCTTGTGGTTCCGTACACATTTCACTTACCATTCACGTTTATGCCACCATGTGCGTTACCCTTTGAGTTTTTATTTGTGGTTGCGTTTCCGTTGTTTTTAACATTTCTGTCTACAGTATTGTTCCTCTTTCTGTTTTGCTTTGCGTCATCATGCGCATTATGATTTGCGTTTGCGGGCATAATGTTACAATGCGACAAGACATCACCCCCGTGCTCCCGCCGCTGCATTACATTCACTATTTCTCGTTATCATTCTCAAAAAGAAGACAAATTAGAGGCAAAAAACTCCATTTAATGTATCAGTTAGGATTGTTCCACAGCGACAAAAATGAGGAAATTCACTGTTAGGGTTGAAAACCCTAACTCCGAATTCACCCCGGCCAGAACCACACACACACAGACACACACACACACATATGCAAGTATGGGGGAGGACCAAGTCAACACAACCAATGACAGACATCCAGCAGCACTGACAGAAATAACAAACAATTGTCTAAATGTACTACGAGACATCCCCACCCACCTGACCAGGTACTGCATGCTCAGTGGAGATCAACAACAAAACTGAGGCCGTACGCAAATGTACATCATCTTATTGCAGCTGCACAGCGTGCCACACTTAGTAGTTGCATGGCCTTACCTAACGATGCCCACACCACACCACAACTGGTACTGTACCGTTAGTTAATATAAATGCTAAAGGTGCATGATCAAAGTTGTAGAAAGGTTTTAACACTAGTGAGTATACATTAATTAAGAGAAGTACATAAATTAACTACAAGACACTAGCATGCTCAAGATAAAAGTAGTGTTACATTTAGTATGTGATTTTCATAGTAGTACATTTACTGCAACTGTTTACTGAAGATAGAGAGGCTGATGTAAATGTATGGAAAAGCATTGCCTGTTCAATGCTGTGAAATTCGTACTGCCAGTATCAGATGCATTCTTACTGATGAAGGTGTACTGCTGATGTACATACATAGACCTTCAGTGTGTTTCAATACTAAAGATGCAGTAAGTACTCTTTGTAAGAAACAATGTAATTGCAAGGATCAGGCAAAGCAACTTCTAAATATCATAGTACTACTGAGCCAACAATGACGTACCTGTATCGGAGATGTCTATAGGATAGATTTTCCAGTAGGCACTTACTCAGTATGTTGTACCTGACAAAGACAATCTCATTGCATCTGTGATGACTAACTTATTCAAACAGTGATACATTTACTATTGTTGCATTGAGTGATCGATGCTACTTACGGACACAGAGTAATTTTTTTAACAGTTGTTTCATACTCAGGCTGTATACGTAGTGTTTGGGTTTGCCACACTTCTGTCACTGATGCTATCAAAGTGATAACTATGTCAATTGTGGTACAACAGCAATCAAGTAGGTATGGTGTAGATATAAACAGAATGTCTTTTAGTATTGATTTAACTCACAATGGGGTAAGTGTACTAGGATGGAAGGGTTATTCTCATCACTGAGTCTGTCAGTTATAATCACACTAAGGTTTCGATGACTGTAATGATCAAGTTACACTGTTCATCTTCATGAGTTCATATTCACAGCCATTCTCCAGTAAGTAGACAGAGTATGGTATAACTGGGTGTGACACTGTGTTGCAAACTCCTGCAGTGCCTAGCAGAGGAGAGTATCTAGTCATAAGACAATTAAGCAATAAGGCATGACCAGCGGTTATGTTAAATGGTCTGTTAATCACCATGTAGGGGTTTAATGTTGAATGAGGCATAGCCGAGTGCCACATATCGCTAGACAGTGATAAACTGACCATTAACATAATACCTGGGAGTGGCTTATTGCTATCATAATA
The DNA here is from genome assembly GCA_016271365.2 of Neoceratodus forsteri. Lineage (NCBI taxonomy): Eukaryota > Metazoa > Chordata > Ceratodontiformes > Ceratodontidae > Neoceratodus > Neoceratodus forsteri. The sequence continues at coordinate 1,510,507,296 of CM057455.1, forward strand.
AAACTGTTTTTAAACAACATTAAAGCATGTTCATCATATGGTTAGGCTCATGTATGTTAATAAAAACTAAACATAAGGCTGTTACAATGTTTACAGTCAATTAGAAAGCTGCATTTCTCAAACCCTTGTTATAAACAGAGATATTATACCTGTACAATTCCTTGGTTTTGCTCAGCTCTGTTGCTCAGGTGGCCCATCACATGTGGTGTCATCTGGTGTGGGGCATCAGTAGGTAAGGCCATGCAACTACTAAGTGTGGTACATTGTGTGCAGCTGCAATCAGGGATGTGTACGTTTGGTGTACATGGCCTCAGTTTTGCTGTTGATCTCCACTGAGCATGCAGTACCTGGTCAGGTGGGTGGGGATGTCTCGTAGTACATTTAGACAATTGTTTGTTATTTCTGTCACCTGCTGCTGGATGTCTGTCATTGGTTGTGTTGACTTGGTCCTCCCCCATACTTGCATGTGTGTGTGTGTGTGTGTGTGTGTGTGTGTGGTGCTGGGGGGTGAATTTGGAGTTAGGGTTTTCAACCCTAACAGCAATTCCTCTTTTGTCGCTGTGGAACAACCCTAACTAATGCATTAAACTAGGTTTTTGCCTCTAATATACATATCTATATATATATATATATATATATATTATGGTAGCACGGTAGTGCTACCATAGTTAGGGTTGAGGAGCCATTTCTATGTTAAACTCCAAAACTTTGCACCTTAATAACTTTGCAACTGTTTGATGGATTTGCCTGAAATTTGTATTACGTGACCAAGAACCATAGGCCTTGGGATCTGCCAAGTTTCGTACCAGTCGAGTATACGGCTGTGGAGTTATTAAGCATGATCTGTGCGCGCATTTAAGCTTTTTCTGGAATTCTACGGTCGCGCCTACAGGTCGTACGGTTTGCACGACTGGCCCAAAATCTTCAGGGAATGTGCGACCAGGGTCCCCGATGTGCCTTTCAAAGATTTGGTGAAAAAATATTAAACGGTTCAAAAGTTATTCAAAAAACAATTTCTCATTATAAGTCAATGGGAAAAGTTAACAAAAAGTTCGACAGTGTCGCAAATGCACTTTTTACTGTCGCAAATGGCCCTGTTACTGTCGCGAATCCGCCATCTTGTTTTCAGTTAGTGATCAGAAAAATGCTTGGCATTTAAAATTGAGACCCTCTAGCAACCTAATTCTTTTTGTATTCGCCTAGTCGGGCCCTGAGGATGCTAGCCATGTCTTTATTTTGGGGTAAAACACCCCAGAAATATGTTTTTCAGATTTCTGGAAAAAGTACTTTCGAAAAGTAGTGTTGCACTCATGAAAGTATCTTAAATTTTTGCGAAAGCTTTCGCAAATTGCAACACTACTTTGCGACACTGTGCCCAAAATTACAGTAATTCTTTGGCACTCTGCTGCAAAAGAACAGTTGGTAGTTTTGGGCTGAAATTTGGAGGGAACGCAGATGACATCTCACAGATGTGCCTTTCAGTGTTGTATTGAAAAGGTATTACATAGCGGCAAAGTTATGGCAATCCAAAGTTGACGGTTTTTCCTATAGGATAACATTACGGCACCCGATGCATTACAGGAATACTTTGGCACCCTGCTGCAAAATAACAGATTGGTCTTTTTTCCTGAAATTTGGAGGGAAGACAGCCAACAGCCCACAGATGTGCCTTTCAGTGGTTTGGTGAAAAAATATTACAGGGAGGCAAAGTTATGGCACTCCAAAATTCTCTTTTTTTCCCATAGGATAACATTACGGTGTTCACTGCGCCTTTCTGGGCCCGTATCTCAGAAACGTTGCGAGATACGGACTTTTCGTCGGAAAAACATTGCCAGGACAACTTAGCCAGGACAGTTGTAAATCATACGACTTTTAAATTTTTTTTCCACGTCGTACGGTTCCTGAGATATAACCTATTTAGTATTCCAAGTTCTCATTTTCTGCTCCGATACTCATTATTATGCATACATTATTTGTACTCACTGTCTTTCTCTGTACAGGTTTTGGGGAAAACCAGCCTGTGCGCTTACATTACTGTTACTGTTGCCCTTTCCGCTTGCGGTTTCGTACCCGTTTCACATACCGTTGACGTCTGCGCCACCATGTGCGTTATCCTTTGCGTTTTCATTTGCGCTTGCATTTCTGTTATTTTTTTGCCATTTGTGTCTACAGTACTGTTTCTCTTTCTGTTTCACTTTGTGTCACCATGCCTATTAACATTTCTGTTTGCAGGTACCATGTTACTATGTGACAACACATCACATGGCAGACCGTTCCCGTCTACTCCACCGTGTGCGTTACTGTTTCTGTTCTCATTCGCGCTTGTGTTACCATGTGCGCCACTATTAGCGCTTCTGTTTGCATTGCTGTTCCTGTTACTATGCCATCGCGCCCCGCACTCCCACCGGCGCATTATGTGGCTGAGCGCGAGGACAGCATCTCCGCCACTGCATTACATTCACTATTTCTCATTATCATTCTCAAAAGAAGGAAATTAGAGCCAAAAACTCTGTTTAATGCATTAGTTAGGGTTGTTCCACAGCGACAAAAGTGAGGAATTAAGCTGTTAGGGTTGAAAACCTAACTCCGAATTCAACCCCCCCGGCACCACACACACACAGACACACACACACACATGCAAGTATGGGGGAGGACCAAGTCAACACAACCAATGACAGACATCCAGCAGCAGGTGACAGAAATAACAAACAATTGTCTAAATGTACTACGAGACATCCCCACCCACCTGACCAGGTACTGCATGCTCAGTGGAGATCAGCAGCAAAACTGACGCCATGCACACCAAACGTACACATCCCTGATTGCAGCTGCACACAATGTACCACACTTAGTAGCTGCATGGCCTTACCTAACGATGCCCCACACCACACCACAACTGGTACTGTGCCGTTAGTTAATATAAATGCTAAAGGTGCATGATCACAGTTGTAGAAAGGTATTAACACTAGTGAGTATACATTAATTAAGAGAAGTACATAAATTAACTACAAGACACTAGCATGCTCAAGATAAAAGTAGTGTTACATTTAGTATGTGATTTTCATAGTAGTACATTTACTGCAACTGTTTACTGAAGATAGAGAGGCTGATGTAAATGTATGGAAAAGCATTGCCTGTTCAATGCTGTGAAATTTGTACTGCCAGTATCACATGCATTCTTACTGATGAAGCTGTACTGCTAATGTACATACATAGACCTTCAGTGTGTTTCAATACTAAAGAGGCAGTAAGTATTCTTTGTAAGAAACAGTGTAATTGCATGGATCAGGCCAAGCAACTTCTAAATATCATAGGACTACTGAGCCAACAATGACGTACCTGTATCGGAGATGTCTATAGGATAGATTTTCCAGTAGGCACTTACTCAGTATGTTGTACCTGATAAAGACAATCTCATTGCATCTGTGATGACTAACTTATTCAAATAATGATACATTTACTATTGTTGCAATGAGTGATCTATGCTACTTATGGACACAGTGTAATTTTTTTAACAGTTGTTTCATACTCTGGCTGTATACGTAGTGTTTGAGTTTGCCACACTTCTGTCACTGATGCTATCAAAGTGATAACTATGTCAATTGTGGTACAACAGCAATCAAGTAGGTATGGTGTAGATATAAACAGAATGTCTTTTAGTATTGATTTAACTCACAATGGGGTAAGTGTACTAGGATGGCAAGGGTTATTCTCTATCACTGAGTCTGTCAGTTATAATCACACTAAGGTTTCGATGACTGTAATGATCAAGTTACACTGTTCATCTTCATGAGTTCATATTCACAGCCATTCTCCCAGTAAGTAGACAGAGTATGGTATAACTGGGTGTGACACTGTGTTGCAAAACTCCTGCAGTGCCTAGCAGAGGGGAAAGTATCTAGTCATAAAGACAATTAAGCAATAAGGCATGACCAACGGTTATGTTAAATGGTCTGTTAATCACCATGTAGGGGTTTAATGTTGAATGAGGCATAGCCGAGTGCCACATATCGCTAGACAGTGATAAACTGACCATTAACATAATACCTGGGAGTGGCTTATTGCTATCATAATAAAACTGTTTTTTTAAACAACATTAAAGCATGTTCATCATATGGTTAGGCTCTACATGTATGTTAATAAAAAACTAAACATAAGGCTGTTACAATGTTTACAGTCAATTAGAAAGCTGCATTTCTCAAACCCTTGTTATAATCAGAGATATACCTGTACAATTCCTTGGTTTTGGTCAACTCTGTAGTACATTTAGACAATTGTTTGTTATTTCTGTCATCTGCTGCTGGATGTCTGTCATTGGTTGTGTTGACTTGGTCCTCCCCCATACTTGCATGCGTGTGTGTGTGTGTCTGTGTGTGTGGTGCTGGGGGGGTTGAACCCTAACAGCGAATTTCCTCACTTTTGTCGCTGTGGAACAGCACTAACTAATGCATTAAACTGAGTTTTTTGCCTATAATATATATATATATATATATATATATATAAAATTTCTAATGTAAACATAGATCTTTTTAGGGCAAACTGTGAGTAAATCCCAATGTAATAGGCAATCTATGGTATTCAGTTTATTTCCCTATATATCTAATTTTCTGTCACTATTTTACCAGTTTTTTTTTCTGTAGTTTATTCTTTGTTAAATGTGACCACTTCAATGGCTTGTTCTGCAACTAATGGGTGAAAAAGCATAAATAATGCATCTTCCAAGTTATATGGATAATGTCTAATGTATTTAGTTATATGAACCTCTGGCTATCCTGTTTATCCAATCTCTGGAAACAGGGAAGGTACCCAAAAACTGGAGGACAGCAGATGTAGTCCCCTTATACAAAAGTGGGAATAAAGAGGAAGCAGGGAACTACAGCAGTCAGCCTCACCTCGGTAGTGGGGAAGATCATGGAAGCACTACTGAAGGAGAGATTGGTGGAACATTTGGTTGTTAATGGACTACAGGACCCAAGGCAGCATGGTTTCACCCGGGGGAGGTCATGTCAGACCAACCTCATTGAATTTTTTGACTGGGTGACTAGAGAGGTGGATCAGGGGAGGGCAGTGGACATGGCCTATCTGGATTTCAGCAAGGCCTTTGACACTGTGCCACATAAAAGACTATTACACAAACTGGGGAATATGGGTGTGGGCAGGACAGTAGTGTGGTGGGTAGGTAACTGGCTGGGTAGCAGGACACAGAGGATGGTGGTAAATGGCTGTCACTCCACAGAGGGAAGAGTGACCAGTGGGGTACCACAGGGATCAGTGTTGGGACCGGTCCTATTCAACATCTTCATCAGTGACATTGCACAGGACCTAGAAGGCAGAATTTCACTGTTCGCTGATGACACAAAGCTCTGTAACAGAGTAGACACACCAGAGGGTGTAGACAGAATGAGAAGGGACCTACAGAAACTTAAAGAATGGTCAGGGGTTTGGCAGTTGAAATTCAATGCAAAGAAGTGCAAGATAATGCATATAGGGGACAAAAACTCTGGCACAATATATCAGTTGAGGGGTGAGGATATAGCATGCACCAAGCAGGAAAGGGATCTTGGGGTTATCATCTCTGATGACCTCAAGGTAGGGAAACAGTGTGACAAGGCAGCAGGTAAAGCAAATAGGATGCTGGGCTGTATAGGCAGGGGCATCACCAGCAGGAAAAGGGAGGTCATAATTCCGCTATACAAGACAGTAGTGAGGCCCCACCTGGAGTACAGTGTACAGTTCTGGAGACCATACCTACGTAGGGACATAGACAGGGTAGAGAAGGTTCAGAGGAGGGCAACGAAGATGGTGCATGGATTGCATCACAAGCCCTATGAAGACAGGTTGAAGGAACTGAACATGTACTCCCCTGGAGGAGAGGAGGGAGAGAGGGGATATGATAGAGACATACAAGAATCTCACAGGGAGGAATAGGGTGCAGGAATACACTATTTTTAAGTGAAAAAGATGTTCCAGGACTAGAGGGCATGGGATGAAGTTGGAGGGAAGATGATTCAAAGAAAACATGAGGAAGAATTTCTTCACAGAATGGGTGGTGGACAAGTGGAACACCCTGCCAGAGGAAGTGGTGGGGGCTGAAACAATCACGGGATTTAAGAATGCATGGGATAGACATAAAGGAATTCTGGAGGTCAGGGGTAAGGGGCAACAGACTTCTAGGAAAACATAAACTGAACTTACAAGCTCAAATGGGCAGACTGGGTGGGCCATAGGCCCCTTATCTGCCGACACTGTCTATGTATCTATGTATTTGATTCTCCATTTTACATATAATGGACCAATTAAAGTTATGTGTTACAGTGTTTCCACATGACCCATTGTATGTGGGCACTTATCCTCCTTAAAAATTTCTTCTTTCTTTTTCATTATTGTGTCTCGCCTATTTGAGGGAAATAACTCAAGTCTAGCCCAAGTTATTCATCTTTTATATAAAACTGGCATCTTCAAATAGCTTTCCAAGTTACTGTGCTTTTTATTTAGTGCATACCATTGTGATAATGTCAATTTAGTTATTCTTTTTAGTTGTTCATCTGTCTTGTTTGCAAATAACCTTTGTTTAAATATTTTTGGTATTGCATAGATATTGTAATCTTATTTAAATGCATGACCCAGAGAACATCAAGTCTAATCTGTGTTAAAGTCCTCAATAGGAAACTAGTCTACACTGAAGTTAATCCTTGTTGGTGCCAATTTTGTTTCTCCAGCAAGGCCCATTTTGTTGGAAGTGCAGTCTTATCATTGATTAGCCTTAGCAAATATATTAATAATCTAAGGGTTGCAATTGTTTTGATAGGGATCCTCCCTAGTTCTGCATTTACTGCACTATTTGATGTTGAGGGTGGGACTTTCAGCAAAGCTTTGAAGTATGAACTATAGGGAGTATCTATAATAGCTGAACATTGGTACCCCATACCTCAGCCCCATATAAGCTTATTTGATTTCATTTTAGCAGCCCATAGAGCAGGTTCTATTGATCATCCTCCATAATTAGCATTGAATTTTAATATACCTCTGCTATTTCATTTTTCTTTTGTTTATTGATTAATATGGTGTATGCAGTTACCTGTGTGATACAATATAACCCCTAAGTACGTTAATTGTTTTACTTGATCTATTAATTTTTTGTTCAAATAACATTTATAGGTTTTCTTTGATCCAAAGAATAATGACTTAGTTTTAGCTGTATTAATATTCAAGCTTAAATTTGGGCATAGTTTATGTAAATTATTTAGTTTGCGCTGTAAACCTGGCATGGTCAATGATATTAAGGCTAAATTATCTGCATCAGCCTATATCAAACACTTTTTTCCTATAATCTTAGGCTAGTAGAATTCTTGATGATCCATATTATCAAGAACTTGATTCAGATAGATATTAAAAAGTCATGGTGCCAATAAGCAACCTTGTTTTACTCCAGAGTTTGTCCTAACATTACTTATAAGATTTCCATTCTTATCAAATCTAATAGATGTTGAGTTATTATTGTAAAGTTGGATTATTGGAATCAGTAAAGCATGACCAATACCATATTTAAACAGGGTCTTCCATAACAAAATTCTGTTAACCAAATCAAATGCATTTGAGAAATTGATAAACAATACAAAATAACTAGTTTTCCTCATTTTTACGTTCGCTTGCGCGCATGCACAAGGAACGTTTTGGGAGATGCTTACGCGAGGTGTGCCTCTCACCAATGCACTGCTCCCTTGAGCAGGGGTGCGGTCCTGCACCGATGGGTGCAGGAGCTCAGTATGACAGCAGAGTTCCTCTGCTTCAAGGAAAACACTGCTGCCATACTGGAGTGCTGCTGCCATCACCTCCGTCATAAGCTCTCCCCACGCGCATCCGCCCCCCAAAGCTTTCCTGCCAGCTGGAAGCCCACCCCAGCGTAAACCCGTTTGTTGTTTTGGCGATGGGTGCCCAATCCCCGTCGGCTCTTAGGTCCCCTCGTGGTTTGACGGGTGCCCAGTCCCCTGTCAGCTCCTCGGCCCCCACATCTTCTGCCATGCTGGGGCCCACCCCAGCATGGCAAGCGTCCGTCATCTATTTTTTCCTGTAAAACAAAAGCGGTCCTCGCAGCGTCTCCCAACCCCTCCCACAACCCGCACCCACCCACTGAGCACCCAGCCTCCTCCCCCACCCCATACTTACCTCTGGACCGTGCAGCGATCTTCAGTGGACCGGGAAGCGTCTGCACTCTTCAAAGCCGACCACCAACTGAGGAAATGCCGTAAGCTGTATAATGGGCTACATGGGGGTTTCAACTTTATTATAGCTTAGTCATTTTGATTTTTGCACCAAATTTTCAACATGGGTTTTGGGACCCCTTCCATGAATGATGTCACTGTCATGGTGTTACTGGCCTGAAGGGTGATTTCGTAGGCACTGCACAGTCCCTGCATGAAATCACCCTTCAGCCTTGAATAACACCATGACAGTGACATCATTCATAGAAGGGTCCTAAAACCCCATGTTGAGAATTTGCAAAATTCCAAAATGACTGTTTTATTACGCATGCTATGCAGTTCCTACGCAGGGCTTGTAAGTTCATGAATTTTCAATATTTTCACTCCAGATTTTCAACATTGCTATTTTATCACACCTTCTTATGAGCTGTACAGCTGTTATTTTTCACATATCACCCAAAATGTGTTTCCGCCCATGTAGTGCACAATGGCGCAGTCGGTGTGCTAAATCAATGTATGGAACACATTAAGAAAATCACAGTGACACTGTTCATGAGCAGAGGTCTTAAAATGGCTATGTTGAAAATTTGGTGAAAAAATTCCTAAAAATGACTGTTTTACGAGCGTGCGTTGCACAGTTACTCACTTAACGCTACGTCGTTTATGAATTTTCAATTTGCACTCCAGATTTTCAACATTGCCACTTCACCACACCTCCTCATGAGCAGTACAGCTGTCATTTTTCACATCCTGCCCAAAATGTGTTTCTGCCCATGTAGCGCACAATGGCGCAGTCGGTGTGCGAACTCAATGTATGGGACACATTAAGAAAATCAGAGTGACACTGATCATGAGCAGAGGTCTTAAAATGGCTGTGCTGAAAATTTTGTGAAAAAATTCCTAAAAATGACTGTTTTATGAGTCTGCGTTGTGCAGTTCCTACGCATGCTCATAAGTTTGCGAATTTTCAATATTTTCACTCCAGATTTTCAACATTGCCATTTTACCAAACCTCCTTATGAGCACTGCAGCTGTCATTTTTCACATCTTGCCCAAAACGTGTTTCCACCCATGTAGCGCACAATGGCACAGTTGGTGTGCGAACTCAGTGTATGGGACACATTAAGAAAATCACAGTGTCACTGTTCATGAGCAGAGATCTTAAAATGGCTATGTTGAAAATTTGGTGAAAAAATTCCTACAAATAACTGTTTTACGAGGCGCATTGTCCAGTTCCTACGCACGCTTGTAAGTTTGCGAATTTCCAATATTTTCACTCCAGACTTTCAACATTGCCATTTTACCACACCTCCTTATGAGCAGTACAGCTGTCATTTTTCACATCCTGACCAAAACGTCTTTCCCCCATGTAGTGCACAATGGCGCAGTTGGTGTGCGAAATCAATGTATGGGACACAGTAAGAAAATCACAGTGACACTGTTCATTAGCACAGGTTTTAAAATGGCAATGTTGAAAATTTGGTGAAAAAATTCCTAAAAATGACTGTTTTACAAGTGTCGTTCGCAGTTCCTCGCATGCTCGTAAGTTTGCGAATTTTCAATATTTTCACTCCAGATTTTCAACATTGCCATTTTACCACACCTCCTTATGAGCACTGCAGCTGTCATTTTTCACATCTTGCCCAAAACATGTTTCCGCCCATGTAGCGCACAATGGCACAGTCGGTGTGCGAACTCAGTGTATGGGACACATTAAGAAAATCACAGTGTCACTGTTCATGAGCAGAGATCTTAAAATGGCTATGTTGAAAATTTGGTGAAAAATTCCTACAAATAACTGTTTTACGAGCGTGCATTGTGCAGTTCCTACGCACGCTCGTAAGTTTGCAATTCCAATATTTTCACTCCAGATTTTCAACATTGCCATTTTACCACACCTCCTTATGAGCAGTACAGCTGTCATTTTTCACATCCTGCCCAAAATGTCTTTCCCATGTAGTGCACAATGGCGCAGTCGGTGTGCGAAATCAATGTATGGGACACAGTAAGAAAATCACAGTGACACTGTTCATTAGCACAGGTTTTAAAATGGTAATGTTGAAAATTTGGTGAAAAAATTCCTAAAAATGACTGTTTTATGAGTGTGCATTGCACAGTTCCCACGCACACTCTTAGGTTTGTGAATTTTCAATATTTCTACTCCAGATTTTCAACATTGGCATTTTACCACACTTCCTTATGAGCTTTACAGCTGTCATTTTTCACATCCTGCCCAAAACGTGTTTCTGCCTATGTAGCGCACAATGGGGGTAACAAAAAGATCATGCTGACAATTTATTGTGCAAATACCAGCAATCGCACAGGGCATTAGGGTAAAGCACCATACATGCCAAACACCACTGCAAATACATGCAAGCGAACGTTCGGCATTGACAAATGCTTGTTATGTATGTTTCAATCAAATGTTGTAATACAAATACCTGATCTATTATGGAGCAGTTTTTTTAACCCTGCTTCAAAAGGTAACAGAAAATTACTGCTCTTGAGCCAACTAAGTAATTTACTTAGAATAACACATACAAAAAGTTTAGAGATGCTATCCAAGAGATTAATTAGGTAATAGTTCTGTGGATCTGTCTGAATGCCCTATTTAAATATAGGGACCACTATGTTCTTCTTCCATGCAATTGGAGTGAATCTGTTTTTCAAACATTTGTTAAAGAGACTGATGAGTAGAGGAACTCAAATATTCAGATGAGACTAGTACACCTCATTAGGTATTCCATCTGGTCTTGTGGCCCATTTAATTTTACTTTTAAGAATTGCATCTTCCACTTCTCCAAATAATTTTTCTGTGGATTTACTTGTCCAATCGAGTTGTAGGATTTCCCACATATTACTATGTTCAAGTTCTTTATAAAATGATGTTTGGGAATGGGTAACCCATGCTTCTTGAGGGATGATAGTCTGTATTGAGTGACAATTTGCCATGGTGCCTCTAGCCACCAGTCTCCAGAATTTAATCCATCACCTGATTCCAGCACATCCAACATTTCACTCCATCTTCCCTCCTGAAATTTTGTTTTGGGATTTTTCCAAAAGATGCTATACTGTTTTCTTGCTTTGTTTAAAGCTGCACAGTTTTGTCTTTTTGGATTTTATTTGTCCATCTCATTATTTTATTTAATTCCCTTTTTGCATGATGACATTGTTTATTAAATAATACTAATATCCTTTATTTTTAATGCACCTTTCAAATGTCAAGGTGCAGTACAATTAAAACAGTTAAAACAGATAAAATCATCTTATAATCCTATAAAAATTCACAATATAATCAAAGTCTGCAATCTTCATCACCAAATGCCTTTTTACACAAAAAAGTTTTTAAGGCCTGTTTGAGTCCCCCCATGGACATGTACTCCCTAATCCGATGGGGTACAGAATTCCAGAGGGTAGGGGCCACGAACATAAAAGCCCGGCCCCAGCAGATTTTAAAGACAACCTCAGAATCTCCAGCAACCCCTCGTCGGACGAGCGGAGCGGTCATTCAGGGTGATAAGGAACCAAAAGCTCTTTTAGGTAGTCAGGACCCAGTCCATGTAGGACTTTATATGTCAGTAAACAGACTTTTAAGGTGATCCGCCACTGAACTGGCAGCCAGTGCAGTTCCTGCAGCGCAGGTGTGATATGGGAAGATCTAGGAATCCCCATCAACAACTGGGCTGTGGAATAATTCTGCACCAGATATCAACCCCCGGTAGCCCAAAGTAAAGCAAGTTGCAATAATCCAAATGCGAGTTCACAAAGGCATGGATCAATGTAGGAAGGTCACTGGACAGAACAAGGTGCTTGATCCTAGCGATGTTTCTCAGATGATAAAAAGATGACTAAACAACAGCCGACACCTGTGCTTGGAGTGTCAGCCCTGCATCAAGTATCATCCCAAGGTCTCGTACCTGTTCAGAAGAAGGGAGTTCAGAGTCCCCAAGGAATAAGCCTAAGGGTCGACCAGCTCCCAATCCCCCTATCCAGAGACCTGGATCCACAACCATCACCTCCGTCTTCCCAGGGTTCAACTTCAGCCAGCTGGACCTCATCCAATCCTGGATTTCAACGAGGCAATCATTAAATTCCGAGAGTGCTCCTTCCTGGTAGGGTACAAAAGACATGTAGAGCTGGGTATCATTGGCATAGCAATGAAACCTCAGCCCATATCATCTTACAATGTCTCCGAGGGGAAGCATGTACACCGCAAACAACATGGGGGACACCACTGAGCCCTGTGGAACCCCACAAGACAGAGAGCTAGGGTCAGAGGAAAAAAAACCCTGACACCACCCTCTGAGTTCTTCCAGTGAGAAAAGATATAAACCATCTGTGGACCAAACCAGAAAGCCCACAGATAGATCTCAGGCACTCAAGCAGAACCCTATGGTCAATGGTGTCAAAGGCTGATGACAGATCTAAAAGTACCAAAATGGACCATTTTCTGTGGTCTCTCACCATCAGGAGATCATTGAGCACTGAACCAGTGCAGTCTCAGTACTATGCTTCTTTTGGAAACCAGATTGGAGAGGTTCATAGATGCTATGGATGGTCAAATGGTTCTCCAGTAGTGCAGCCACTACTTCCTCAATTACCTTCCCCACAAAGGGAAAGTTAGAGATAGGCCTGTAGTTTACAAGAGAGTCTGGGTCCAATGAAGCTTTCTTCAACAAAGGTGTCACCATTGCTTCTTTCAAAGAGCAGGGGTACTCACCAGAGTCAAGGGAGCACCAGACTATCTGTGCCAGAACTGGGCCGATAACATCACCACAACCCATTATCAAGGATGTAGGGCCCATAGCTAAACTACAGCATGTAGGGCACATCCCATAGACAATCCGCATAACATCCAGTTTCCAGCTGGTAGAAGGTACTCCAGGTGAATGGAGGGATAGTGGCCAAGCCCTGGTCAGCAGCAACTCGCATAGAATGTGTTGCACAGATCTCCACCCCAATGTCGGCCACCTTATCAGCAAAGAACCGAGCAAGCTCTTCACACTGCAATTGTGAAAAAGCTCTTCAGACCTAAAGCACATTTCATTTTGTAAGGATTATCTTTTGTTGTTTTATATATTAACTTTCTAATTTCCATAACTATATTTTCAAAGTAGAAGTAAGCTTCACAGGGAGAATCATTATCTTCGCCAGTAGATTAAGATTTTCCTTTTTAAAGATAAAATGTTCTATTTCACCTATTTGAACTATTTGAATTTGCTTTTTATTATTTGAGTATTCTAACTTTGCCCTTCTAGCCTCATGCTCCAAAGCTGCAGGACTATCTCTAGATATTCTAAGGGAAGTCATTAATGGTGAGTGGTCACTTTCCACTCTTGTATGTACCATGAATGTTTCGATATTAATTGCATTTTCAGGGGTTGTGATTACTTAATCAATTGCACTTCTACCTTTTGCACCCAGGTAGGTCTGATCTCCATCTGGGTCCCCTAGATTTTGTCTATTCAGTATTACCATATCCAATTCCATTATAAGTTGAATAAGCGTATTCCCATTTTGATTTTGTACCTGATTGGAAGATTTCCTAGGATGGAATGTCCCTATAAAATCCATCCCACAGAAGCTTTCTATGTTTTCAAAAGATCCTATGTGAGCATTAAAGTCCCCAGTCATAATTATGCTTGCATCAGAGTACATAATCATATACTCTCCCAAGTTCTGGACTATATGACTCCACATAGTATCTTTATAATAATGAGTATTCCTAGGTGGTATATATATGCTGTCCCCATAAAAAGTTAAGTCTGGTTAATATTCAGCAATATAATAATCACATTTTCATTACTGAAGAGCACCTTCTTTATCTCCATGTCATTTGTCAGTTTTACATATATTGCCAAACCTCCTATTGCTCTAGTATGTTTCTTTATCTTTTGAGCTAGAGAACTTACTAACTGATATCCATTTATATTTAAATCTTCTAATGGCCATGTTTCCTGGAAACAAACTACACCATGTTTCTCAATACATCTGATCCATTCTACATCCACTATTTTATTTGCTAACCGTGCTATATTCTATGAAAGAATACAAACTTGGTTATTTGGTTGAATTGATACAGAGGAATCCAGTATATTAGTTTTATGTCATTGTGAGTTTGGTGGATGTGTTGTTTTATTTAGGTTTTCTCAGTCTATCATGCAAATCCCCATGTCATCCAGCAATGGTGCTTTCTCAAGCATTGCTTCTATTAATTTAGCCCCTTTAATAGAAATATCAATTTGTGTTGTTTGTTTATTAATTCTTTGAACATTACCTATTGTCCCAATATTGTTAGGTATTTTCAAGGTATTATGTAATAAAAAGCACATAGCTGCTTTCAAATTTCTGTGATTTTTATCTTTTAGACAATCTATTCCAAATAAAGTCAAATTTTTTTTCTACTTCAGATCTATATGACTGATTTGGATACCTCTCAAAGTTTATAATGAGGTTTTTGGCCTCTTCGCAATTCTCCAAAGTTTCATTTATAATCTGTCTTTGAGAGAAAAAAAGCATTGTGCTCCATTTTATTGGGGGTATCTATATCCAATCCAAGTCTTTGTAGCACCATTTTTTGCCCAAACTTTCTTTGCTCCATCTATGTTATTCAATGTATCATAGACGGGTTTATCTGGATTTTCATAATCTCTGAATACTCCAATAATTTGATCTCCTCCCCCCTGTATTCCGAGTTCAGCCCTAATCAAGTATGTTAATTAGTTATTTAAGAGAATCTTCTGTTTTGGTGCCTTAACATATAATCCCTGCATTTTTACTACTACTTCACTTCCCTTAAATTGTATAGCCTCAGTTTCCAACCCTTCTTTATTTGAATGTGTTAGTTGCATTCTGTTGATAGTCCTTCCTCTGTTGTGCTCCCTGTTGTTTCCCAGCAGAGTTATTTATTGACTTAGTTGTCTTATTCAGTGGGGTTTGTTCCTTATGGATTGGCTCTTGGCTTTTATTATTTCCCTGCTGTTCTGGTATAGCATTGTGTTCTTTCAAGTTACCCTTTTCTCCTTTATTCTTTTTTCCCCTATTTCTTTTCTTATTTTCATCCTATCTTCCTGATCTGTTGTTTTATCTTTTTCTACATAGCCTTTATCATTGTTTGACTTACCTGCCACCATTTTTTGACTCCTTTTTGTACTGTCTTACCCTTTTTTTTCTTAGTTTGATTATTATTAGTAATCCCTTTCTCTTTTTTGTTCACTTTGTGTTTGTGTATTGATATTTCCTCTGTAATTATTATTGAAGGGAAGTCTGGTCTAAGTTTCTTTAGCTCACTTTCAATTAGAGCTTGTTTGATTATCATTGAGCTATCTGGTGGAAATTTCCTCTTTAAAATTACTAAGACATCTCCTAATTTAGCTCAGTTTATTGCCACATTCTCTTAATGTTTCTAATTCATTCCTTATTATTACTGTCTGCTCCATTAGCGTAAGGGAGGCTGCATATTGATTTTTTCACTATCCTTATAATATCCAGACTTAAATAAGATGGGAAATGAGTAAATGATTGATTAAACATATTTTTTATATATTTTTTTCAGTTTAGTTACTGAGCATTTCAAATTCATATGCATCATATGAGTGCTCTGATTCTTCTGGAGAATCTTTTTTACACATGTTTTCTGTCTTTTCCCTCAATTTTACTTTATGTTTTTGAGTATCTAATTCATTTAGCCCCTGTATAGTATTATACAGATCTGTTGTTACCTCTGTTGAACTATCTGATTTTTTTGTGTTTGTAGACACCTCTTTAGCCAATATCACTCCTACCGAATGCTCATCAAAAGCCCCATATGAGGGAGGTGATAGGATCACTTCTGAGGAGCCCTCTTCTTTATGTTCATCATCCAACAACATTAGCTTTTGTTTCATGAGAGCTTCAAAATTCTCATAATGCTCAAGGGCTTGTTGTTGGTTAAAAGCATCCTTAAAATTCTCTAATAAATGAGGTGGATGTCCTAGTAATTGTCTCATTCCCACCATTTCATTTTTTCTTTGTAATGCTAGTTGACATTTTTGGCTGGTTAAGATCAACATTTATATTTAAATGTGGATTTCCTTTTTTCTTCCCCTTTCCTAACTTTATCTTTTGTGGTTGCTCCATGAGGATCTAATCCTGTTGACTCAATTGACTTCTAGTAGTCACCATTTTCAGGAGCTTAAGAGTATCAGCAATCAACAACAATTAATAAACCAACAGGTCTCGATGTAAATTAAAAGCCCCTTTTACTAAAACAATTTCCTTATTATTAGTGAGCCAATGCTCCTTTTCCAGCAACAGATGTCAGCAAAGACGAACACATTTGTAATTCTGATGATAATACAAAGGTTAATAATATTAATCAAGATTGCAAACAATGAATGTAATAAGTGCAATTAGTACAATTTAGTGCAATCTATGCAATCATTATAGCAAACAAACTTGTCCAGACTTATCCAATGAAGGCTAAAGGCAATCTATTCAAAGTTATGATATCAGTGGTAATTTGCCTAGATATTTAATATTTGTTATCTACAGTATTCTTTAAAGCTTATCTAAAAAAAGCTAATTTATGTGCTAAGCAATAACTAACAATTCTAAAATACTAGCATATAAGACATGTAGAACATATAGATTATGTATAAATATTTCTAAATATCTGAATATTCAGTGGTAGCTATAGGCTAATTATGGGAGATAAAAAATACAAGACAAGTCTTAGGTTGACTAACTCAGCTAAATCGACTAACTCAGCTAATTCTTCTGGTTTTTCAAAAATATACAAAGTGCAATATGCAAATTTCTCCAAGTATTCTTATGACCTACAATTGTTCAAATCCCTATTTGTACATGTAAGCCAAAAAAGGCAGATACCAGACACTTTAAAGTCCATCTAAGCCCATCTAAATCCTTAAGCATCAAATTTCATTAAGGTGACTGATGAGGACATGAGTAGGAGAGAAATTCAGTGGAAAGAAGTGCAGTGCCTATGTTAGTTCCAACTGCTCTTGCTCTTACTCATGCAACCATGCAGCCTTGCAGTTTAAGTATTTTCAATTCCTTTGGTACTTTAGTGTCCACTTTAATGTTCAGTATCTTTTGTTTCTCTGAATGGCCCAAGTGCCCTCACTATTTGCCTTCATATCTTGGTCACTACAATAAGCTTGAAATTCCTCCGGGCCTTTTGCTCCCAGTGTTTAACAGGAGTTATCACTATATT
Source organism: Neoceratodus forsteri (assembly GCA_016271365.2). Classification (NCBI taxonomy): domain Eukaryota; kingdom Metazoa; phylum Chordata; order Ceratodontiformes; family Ceratodontidae; genus Neoceratodus; species Neoceratodus forsteri. The sequence goes on from CM057455.1 coordinate 1,510,524,711, forward strand.
AGGGGCAAAGATAAAAGGGTAAATTGAAAAATCTCATACAAATAGAGATATTATCTAGAAAAAAAAATAACCAAAAATCTAAATAAATTAACCAGATATCATTGATACCAATAATAATAATCCCTGTACTTCTCTACCCCAGCACTAGAGGAACACAGACTTAAAAAAAGGAGCATAATGCCGTAAAGTACAAAGCTAAACATTAAAGGCACTTACTCGTGTGAATGCCCCACAAATGCTCCAAATAAACAACTCTCCAACAAAATAGCTTTTTTAACAAAATACTGGCAGAAAATAGAAGTTGACTAAAACCTTCGAGCAAAGTAACTCAAAACAGTTTGTGTCCTGCTTCTGCCTCTACAATATTTTCCCTAAAGAAAAGAAAAATAGAGCCTTGATTCCAACTCAATCTGTCAGACTCACCCAGTCTCACAGCATGGAAAGAGATGGTGCATCTGCTGAGGGAATGCCACACATGCACTCTTATTGCAAAAGGTCATGTGCTTCATGGTGTGAATGAATAACAGACTTATTTTAAAAGGAAAATGTACATATCACAAAATAAGAACCTTAAAGTTCTCAATCTTTAGTGCTCTTATACACAACACTCATACATATATGTAACATGTATTCCAAGCAGCCAGTAAAAAGCTTTGTTTGTAACTGTATAACTGAATATTTAAAATGCTATGAAACTTAAAAATAATAAAAATAAACATCATCCATGAGTGCAGTCAGTCAGTGGAAGGAAAAGATATGCAGGTCACTGGAACTTGACTATTGTCACCTGACCCACTTCTGACTCTCAGGACAGAGTCACGAGTTGAATCTGTCAGCCGCAAACCCTCCACAGGGCTCACTGATTTCCCAGCTACAAGGTGGGCTCCTCCACCATATAGACCCCAGGCCATACACTGAGGAATACAGTTTGGCTGGCAGCTCTCAATTCTGTTTTATCAAGCAGCACGCGACAGACTGGAAAGAATCCAGATTTTTCCCTCACTCAGGCAACAGTGGAATACCTGTTGTACAATTAAAAAGTGCCTATCTTCAGAACCCTGCTAAAGTTGAAATCTCCGTCAGACCACAGCATGCAGCTGCTCACCTACACTGAACCCAAGTTACATTCAGTAAGTCATGCAACCTCAGGGATAGAGTGTGATGCAGGTTAGTTTTAATTCATGCAAACTTTTGTCACTGGGTCTGAAGACAGATATGCGACCTCCATCCTCAGCAATTGGTCCCTAGGCTCTAGCTGCTCATAGCACTTTCTCTTTTTCAGGGAATCTGAGGTACTTCATCAGGTACTGTAATGCCTCAGTCATTTCCCTGGTTTAGGTTTTGGTCCATTTTGGTGTGCACATTGGATCTCATAGCTCTTGGCCACCAGTTCCAGACCCTGTTTTTCAACCAGCCACCTCTGTATTGATTTTCCATCATCCTACGCTTCCAATCCTCCTGGCAGACCAACAATGTGAATATTTGATCTTCAGGCTTGATTTTTTTAGTCCTCTGTTCGGGCTGATGTTTGTGCCATTTGGTCTTCTAAAATGTTACTATCTCAGGCCAGATCTGTAACAGTATCTTCAAGATTGCTAATCCAATGTTGAGCCTCATCTACCCTGGAGCCATGAGTAGCCAAGGTCTCCACTAGCCCAGTGACTACTGCTTGCATGTAGGTCACCTGGGCAGTGAGATTATCAAAGCCAGCTCTTACTTCATTCTGGAGATTAACAATTAATGCTGGAAAAAAATGCTATAGGAGAGTCATAGTTGCCCCTTTCCTGAGAAGCAACCCAAGGCAGTATCCTGTGATATTGGTGAAGGAAAAAAGGCAACTTAATTTATGGTGAAGGAAAAATTAAAAGTGCAAAAGAGTGACCAGAAATAATGTCAATAATGGAAAAGGAGACCGGCAGCTTTCTCTTCCTCCCCAAGTTTTGTCCCCCCCCGAGTTGACTATTGATAACACAGGGATGTGGGGTTCAGGGGACGATGCTCCCCGCTAACATGCAAAACAGTATTTTCACCCTTTTGAACATCAATTAATATTCCTGGTCACTCTTTGCTTCCTCGCCAGTTTTTCTTCATTGTTTTTCACTTTCTGTTTTTGCTTCACTCATATCACATGGAACCCTCCATTGCTACTTCAGTAGTAGCACTGAATTTGTCAAGCAATTTTGTGAGATTCCCTATTTATCCTTCACAAAATTTAGGGGAAAAAATCCTCTAAAATTCTTTTTGTTATACCTACAGAAAGAAGTCAGTTCCTATTACAGTACTTAATTGCCATCTGGTAGATTTTCAACTACACTATCAGATGAGACAACCCTCTCTGTGTAGCAGTGAACACACTAACAAACAAAATAAAATCCCTAACTAAAGGTTTCACAATTCTCAATAGGGATTTTTAAAAATCAGCACCACACACATACCAGAAAACAACAGCGTACAGCAGAGGATTATCTTTGTTTTTTATGTGAGGCTCAGCCCCCCACAACCCCTGGGCTTATTATAATCAACTCCAGGGGGTTGTGGACTTTGAGGAATGAAGAAACCGTGGAGTGGGGCAAAATTGCATCTGATGCAAAAATAAAGCAGCATTACAGTGGGACCTGGGGAGAACTGAACCACAGCACCAGGTCTCTGACATTGCCAGAGGCAGGTGCTTTAGCCACTCCACCACAGGAGCTGCTCAGCCAGGCACCACACTGGCAGTGTCTTTCACATCTCCCATGGAAGCATACAGTGACAGGAGTAGCAGTTCTTAGCACGTGCTGTAATAACCCCTGTTGCTGTATAGCCATTCATGCTTTTCCATGTGTGGTATTCCATGTGCAGTTTTGTCCAAACTATCATGACCTGGTACCATCTCCTTCATGGTCAGCAGACTGTCAGCTCACTTGTCAAACTTATCCACTGGGAGGAAGACATACCCCTGGCTACCCTGAGTGGATAACACTGCTGAACTGAAAGTAGCACCAGAAGAGTTGTTAGAGAAGTTGGTAGAGTGCTTCAAGTTATAAAAACTATTAAAGCCCTGGGATATGATAAGGCTCCAGGAATTGATAAAATACCACCATACCTGTACATGTTTAAAGCTGAAAGTGAGTGGTGATCTAGTTTACTTACAATACCTTACAATAAATGTATGGAAAACAATTTTGATTACAAGGAATGGAAAGGAAATCAAATCATACATTTTTTTAAGAAGGTATTCCAGACAAACCTATTAACTACAGGCAATTGATCTTATAAAAATGGTGGCAACATTTTTTAGTAAAATCCTGCTGGGCAGTCTTCAACAGTGGAATAAAATGCATAGTATTCAGAATAAATTTGAATCTGGTTTCTGAGCATATTATTTGACGACCAATCAATGCTATATTTTACAACATGTAATAGAAAAGTATTGCTTAAGAAAAAACTTAAGATCTATATAGCCCGGGGTGTTTGATGGAATATCTAGACCCCTTTTTTGTGAATGTCTCCTGTCTATGGGGCCAGATATTTCTTTACTGAATATCATAAAACAAGATTGCTCCTTCACTTGGACAACAGTCCATTACTATCTAATGAGAAATTTGACAGAGACATTTGACTCAAATCAAGGCAATTAGCAAGGGTGCCTTCTGGCACACTTGTTTAGAAAGTTGGGTATTTCCAAAAGTATGGATGCAGCCCTCATGTCCATCTTTCTAATGTATGATTCATCCTGGCAAATACATTGGGATGTTTGCAGCATATTTTCAAACATCTGGATGTATCTGCAACACTTGCCATGTTTTACAGCAAAACATTTTTAAAAACAAATTGATAAATGTATCAAATTTAGGTGCATGCATCATTTTCAGAGCACTAGTCATGGCAATCATGCCTGGGAGTTAGACCATCTTTTATGTGGTCTAATAGTCTGGACAGATGTTCCACAGCTGTGTCTGAAAAGGAGACACGAGTGTCTGAAAATCCCACCCAAACAGCCTTCCTTGTGATTTAGAAACTGTATATAATGATCATGCTCCAGTAATAAGCAATCAAGTTGTTCCTGAACTAAAGTATATTGAAAACTATATAATTATCTCACTACCACTCATAAGATCACAAAGAAAATGAAAAGAACTAGAAAAATATTGCTAGACTCAAAATTACAAATGATAGAAACATAGACTTTGACGGCAGATAAGGACCACTTGGCCCACCCAGTCTGCCCATTTCCCTACCTATTGGATAAGCTGCAGATTCTAGTTAACCAACAGCCTACTTTCTACAACCCTCGCTACAATTGCCTTATGTCTGTCCCATGCATGTTTGAATTCCCCACTGTTTTAGACCCAACAACCTCCCCAGGAAGGCGGTTCCATGCATCCACCACTCTCTCCACGAAAAACAATTTCCTCACATTACCCCTGAGCCATCCCCCTTCTATCTTTAAATTGTGCCCCCCTTGTTCTTACACATCTCTTTTTCTGAAAGATGCTACCCTTCTGGACTTTGTTGATTCCCTTGAGGTACTTAAACGTTTCTATCATGTCCCCCTCATCCCTCCTTTCATCAAGGGTATACATATTAAGCTCTCTCAGTCTCTTTTCATATGGTTTCTGATGCAGACCCTGCACCATTTTAGTTGCCCTCCTCTGGACTGCTTCCATTCTGTCTATGTCCTTGCATAGAAAAATTATGACACATGGAGGAAGATCACCAGAATTGAATTGGCTATTGAATAATGAGCCCTTGGAGATGGTAATGTCTTTCATGTATTTTTTTGTTTGTTTATTTTCTAATAAAGTGCTAGCTGGGTAATACATCAGAAATCACGTAACACAAAAGTTAAAATATATGTCCAGTGATTTGATAGTTCAATAACCAATATGGGGGTTCCACTGTTCAACTTACGAACATATGAAAAATGCCAGCGGATACAGGCCTCAAGGTCTATTGAGTCTGCTCAATTATACAGCTAGCAGTGTGTTACTTTGCAACTGCCCACCCCCCATATAGTGATGACATTTTCCTTGACCTTCCCCTTGACCCTGTTCCACCCCTTCTTAAAACTGGCCACAGACTTTAACATTACCACTTCCTCCAGAGATATGTCCTACCCATCATATCCTCTCTATCCCTCTTGTCTTCCAAGTGGAACATGTTGAGCTCCCTCAGTCTGTTCTTGTAGGGTTTTCCTCCATTCCTGTGATCATCCTGGTGGCTCTGCACTGGACTCCCTCCAGTAACCTGACATCTTTCTTGAAGTAGGACCACCAGAACTGCACATAGTACTCTAGGTTTGGTCTGACTAGTGACCTGTAAAGTGGCAGAGTGACCTCCCTCCACTGGGAGGTGATGTCCCTGGAAATACACCCCAGCATCCTGTTGGCTTTAGCTGCTCCCTTCCTGGACTGTGCTAAGTGGTTCGTTTGCCCTGTAATTATCACACCTAGATCCTTCTCCTCTTCTATAGGGGATAACTGTAACCCACCCCCGAGTCTGTAGCAGAACTTTCAGTTTCCAGCTCCCGTGTCCAAAACCATGCACTTCTTTGCATTGAAACCCAGCTGTCATGTGTCCTTACAAACATACAAACATATGAAAGTCCCAGCAGATAGAGGCCATACGGTCTATCAAGTCTGCACGAAGGTGCAGCTAGTAGCACTTATACTACTGCTGCCCCTCCCCTTCCAGTGAACCTCCCCCTTACCCTGTCCCTTCCCCTTTTGAAGCATCCTAGTGTATTACAGATTATCACTTCCTCTGGTAATATGTTCCAACTTGCCATCACCCCCTCTGTAAAAAAGTGTCTCCTCATTTCCCTACTGAACCCCCCCCCCACCAATTTAAGACTGTGCCCTCGGGTGTCCCTCCCCCTCCTTAACTGAAAGAGCCCTCCCATGTCAGTCCTAATGATCCCCTTCATGTATTTGAAGGTCTCAATCATGTCCCCCCTTTCCCTCCTCTCCTTCAGGGAGTACATGTTCAGCTCTTCCAGCCTAATCTCATATAGCAAGCCATTTTTTGTTGCCCTGCGCTACATTGCCTCCAGTAGTCTAATATCCTTCTTCTCGTATGGCCTTCAGAACTGCACACAGTAGTCCAGGTGTGGTCTAACCAGTGACCTGTACAGTGGCAGAATCACCTCCCCCCCTCCTGGAGGATATGCCCCTGGCAATACACCCCAGCATCTTGTTAGCCTTGGCAGCTGCCTTTCTACACTGCGTGGAGTTGTTCCTTGCTCCCATTATGAGTACCCCATGATCTTTCTCCTCTTCCATCTTGGTCAGCTGAATACCTCCTAGTTGGTAGCTCCTCCTTGGGTTCCTTGCTCCAGAATGCAACACCTTGCACTTCTTAGCATTGAACCCCAGCTGCCAAGTGTCTGACCAGGCCTCCAACTTTGCCAGATCATCCTGTAATCCCTGCCCCCATCTAGGTCATCCACTACTGCTCCCATCTTGATGTCATCTGCAAACAGACTGAACTTGCTTTTAATATCTGACCAGAATTCTAGTTTATCCAAGTCCTCCTGAAGTTCTAGCCACCCCTCTGTGCTGTCCACCACTTTTCAATCTTTGTGTCATCTGCAAACAGGCTGATTATGTTACTAACTCCATCTGCAGTGTCAGCAATGAAGATGCTGAGCAGCACTGGACCTAGCACTGATCCCTGTGGAAACCCAACTTGTTACAGCCCTTGAGGATGAGAGATTCCCCTTACAACAACCCTCCACTGCCTATCCCGCAGCCAGTTTTTGACCCATTCCACCATTCTCTCCCCTACCACCACATGATCCAATTTGCTAACCAGCCTCCCATGTGGCACTGAATCAAAGGCCTTGCTGAAGTCCAAGTACAGGACATCCACCACATGGCCCCTGTCAATAGCCCTTGTTACCCAGTTATAGAAGTCTACCAAGTTTGTCTTGCAGGATCTACCCGTAACACACATGCTGCTTGCTGTCCTGGAAACCATTCTCCTCCAGAAAGGTTACAAGACTCTCTTTGAGGATAGTTTCCATGAGCTTCCCCATGATGGAGGTGAGGCTGACTGGCCTATAATTCCCTGGTTCACCCTTGGGCCCACCTTTATGGATGGGCACCACATGTGTCCTCCTCCAGTCTTGGGGCATGCATCCAGTCCTTAGGAAGGTTCTGAGCAAGTCTGTCAGTGGTTCTGCTAGGACCTCTGCCATCTCCCTTGGCACCCTGGGGTGTATGCTGTCTGTCTGGTGCTTTATCCATCCTCAGTGCTCTAAGACCATCTAGCACTCTGCTCTCTGGTATTTCCATCCCTGTTGGTTTAGCCCCCATACCCACTGTTCCCTTCCCCTGTGGCATTGGACCATGCTTTTCCCTGGTAAATACAGAGCAGAAGTAGTCATTGTGTGCTTATTTTTATTTATTTTTTATTTATTTATTTATTGTAAAATCGGAATTACAACCTTTGAGCTAAAAGCTCATTTATGAAGGATCCTCATCGAACAGAGGATGGGGGAACATCAAGTATATGGGCAGTGGGGAATAACAGAAGCAGCTAGTAGGCATTGTCAGTTACACATCATTAAAAAGGATATACAGCATTACAAATAGAAGGATAGGGAGAGACAGAATACATTGCAAAAGCCATCATTTAATTACATAATACAGAGGAAAGTAGTCCCATAACAGATTTGGTAAATAAAGTGCAGATTCCAGCTATGTATAAAGTATGAGAATTCCCAGAATGCAACTATAGAGTTTAGATAGGTTCCCAGAGGGAACAATTAATGTGACCACCAACAAGTACAGCCATTAAATTACAGTAGTCTACAGGCTAGACCAGTGAAGGTGACAGCACAACAGTGGGTTTTAGCTTAAGGGTGAGGGGGGGCTAAGCAAGTGTGGAGGTGAGGGGTATGGAGGGTCAGGAGTGCTAAGTGGGTGAGGGGGTGGGGGGAATGGGGGACCAAGGGCTGGGTAGGTGTGGATTAGCAAGAGATTCTTAGGAGCCACTAGTCACCACAGCCAAGCCATATTGTGGCAGGTGCTTCTGTTTGCTCCACCCTGTTCTCAGCCCATCTGTTGGCCACCTTAATCCTAACTATTTGATCCTTATAGCTTCTTTTCTTCATTATGTATCTGAAGAAATCTTTCTCGCCCTCACCTATCCCTTGTGCCAGCCTAAGCTTCCTTGCTGCCTTAGCTGCCCTGACCATTCTGCTCACCTTTCTTGATTTCTTCATGTACTCCTCCATGTCTTCTGCTTTTTTGGATCTCATGTATTTCCTGAAGGTTTCCCTCTTTTCCTTAACACTTGCTAATACCTTCCTGCTTAACCAACTTGGCCTTCTTGATATGGCCTTCTTGCTTTGGATCTTAGAACACAACTTTGTGGCATCTTCTAACCCAATTTTGATAATCCCCCATTTCTGATTGACATCCATGTTTTGTAGGATTCTGGTGATATGTCCCTCCAGAATGCCCATCATTCTTCCAAAGTCCAAATGCTGACTTCGTTGAAATGGGGAGTGGTATCAAAAGAGCCCTGGAGGGTACAGAGGCAGATGGGGGAGTGGAAGAACAGTGGAAGCATCTAAAGGAAGCCTTACTGGAAGTAACAAACCAATGCACCAGATTGGTATCCAAAGGCAAGAGAAGGAGAAAGCCACTGTGGTTCTCACAAGATGTGGCTGAAAAGGTCAGGGCAAAAAGGAAAGGGTTCAGAAGATATAAGGAGGCTCATGAGGAGGACAGGGAGGAGTACGTGGAGTGTCTAAGGGAAGTGTGAAAGGCAGTAAGGAGAGCAAAGTCATGGACTAAGGAAGGTTTAGCACAGTCAGTTGAGAAAGGGGACAAGACATTCTTCAGGTACATAAGTGAAAGAGGAAAAACAAGGGGGGGTTGCTAAGTTCAAGGGAGAGCGATGGGAATGCAAGCAGGGTGACATAGAAAAGGCAGAAATACTGAATAAATATTTCAGCTCAGTATTCATAGAGGAGGATGAGGGACAGTGGCCACAGCAGTACAGCAGTTGACAAGGGAGTGAAGAGGTGGACAATAGTCCATTCACAGGGGAAAGAGTCCTGTAGGAGCTTACTAAATTGAAGGTGGACAAAGCAATGGGACCAGATGGCATACACCCAAGGATATTAAGAGAACTGCGAAGAGAGATAGCAGAACCTCTGGCAGCCATGTTCATTGAGTCATTAAACACAGGGGGGGTACTAGAGCATTGGAGGATTGAACATGTAGTACCGCTACACAAATCTGGCAGCAGCAAGGTGGCAAGGAACTATAGGCCAGTCAGCCTCACCTCAGTAGTGGGGAAGATCATGGAGGCATTCCTTAAAGAAAGGATTGTGGGGCATCTAGAAGCCATCAGAGCCCAGGACAATAGGCAATATGGATTCACAGAGGGGAAGTCATGTCAGACAAATCTGGCTGATTTTTTCAATTGGGTTACAAAGGAAGCAAATCAGGGTGGGGAAGTGGACATCGCCTACCTTGATTTCAGCAAAGTCTTTGACACTGTCCCACACAGGAGGCTGATAAACAAGCTGGGTAGGCTGGGCATGGGGGACATGGTGGTAAACTGGGTTAGAAACTGGCCAACAGACAGGAGGCAGAGGGTGGTGTTAAATGGAGTGAAGTCTGGGGAGAGGGGGTGACAAGTGGGGTGCCTCAGGGATCAGTCCTAGGGCCAGTCCTGTTCAACGTCTTCATTATTGACATTGCAGAGGGGCTGGAGGGAAAGGCCTACTATTTGCAGATGACACCAAGATCTGTAACAAAGTAGATACTGTAGAGGGGGTGGAGAAAATGAGGAAGGACGTGGGGAAGCTTGAAGAATGGTCTGAGGACTGGCAACTGAAATTTAATTAGTGCAAAATTATGCACCTGGGACAAAGAAACCCTGGGGGAAAGCTACAGGATGGGGCAGGGGGGGGAGTTGCTGACAGTAACAAAGGAGAAAAGGTATGTGGTGGTTATTATTTCAGATGACCATAAAATGTCAAAGCAGAGTACTAAGGCAGCTGGTAGGGCCAGTGGCATGCTGGAGTGCATAGGCAGGGGTATCACTAGCAGAAGGAGGGAGGTAGTGATGCCATTATATAAAACCATATTTAGGCCTCACATGGAGTACTGTGTGCAGTTCTGGAGGCTGCATCTTTGTAAGGACATTAACAGGCTGGAGACAGTCCAGAGAAGGTCGACTAAGATGGTATAGGACTTGCAACACAATAGATTAAGGGACCTCACAATGTACTCCCTGGAAGAAAGGAGGGACAGAGGGGACATGATAGAAACATTCAAGTACCTAAAGGGTATAAACAAGGTGCAGGGGGGAGATGTTTTCCATTACAGGAGGAGCACAGGAATGAGGGGGCATTACATGAAATTGGAATGTGGGAGGTTAAGAGGGAATGTGAGGAAGTTCTTCTTCACAGAGGGGGTTGTGGATGCATGGAATAGTCTGCCTCAGGAGGTGGTAGGAGCAAGCTCTGTGGATGGATTCAAGCATGCTTGGGACAGGCATATGGGAACCATAGAGGTACAGCTGTGGCTGGGTTGGAAGCAGTAATCCAGTACAAGGATTTACGGGCAGACTAGATGGGCCAGGTGGCCCTTATCTGCCAACAGTTTCTATGTTCCTATGTTGGCCCATCTGAAGTCTAATACCTTTGTCCTTGTTCTGCTTGTCTCCTTACTCATACCAAGTGAAAACCAATTTATACTACTGAATGCCGAAACTCATAATCTCAACAACTGGGAGCCCAACGCCAACATCCTGACACTCGGAATCCTGACTGTTGAGAATTTCCCATGGCAGAGGTTTTTACCATGTTTCAGGGGCTTTGCCCCCGCATCCCCCTTATTATTGATTGGCAACTCCACCGTGGCCAATTCTTGAGAGATGGGAGTAATTCTAGACAGTCAGGATTCTTAGTGTTGGGATGTTGGTTTCAGGCTGGTGGGTGTCAAGATTTTGAGTTTCGGTATCATGTAGTAATACCGAAAAGTTCACTGTGTTGTGGCCAGACCCTGCTAGGGGATCCCTCACCTCCCACCCCTGTATGTTCTCCCAATTTGTCAGCATAAGGTTCAGTATATTTCCTTCCCTGGTTGGTTCCCTTACCAATTGCACCAGGAAGCTGTCCTGGAAAGCTTCCAGGTGGACCTGTTCCATGTTGTTTGAGGTAGCATGGATATTCCACTCCAACCCTGGCAGATTGAAGTCCCCCCATTATCACGGTGTGACCCTTTGCACAGACCCTCCTTATCTGCTTGCCCAGCTCATATCAACATCTTTGCTTTGAGCTGGTGGTCTGTATACCACCCTATCCTCACCTTCCTTCCTTTATCTGTACCCATAAGCCCTATGTTCTTCCCTCCTCTCCCTCATCCTCGCTACAAGATATTTCCTCCTTTACATATAACTGCTACTCCTCCCCCTTTTCCCCTTTCCCTCTTCTTTCAGTACAATTTATACCCTGGGACCACCAGGTCCCAGTCATGGTAAGGGTGGCCCATGTTTCAGTGATGGCCGCTATGTCCACCTCTTCTTCTGCCATTATCACCTGCAAGTCAGTGGCCTTGTTTCCCAGGCTCCTTGCATTCAAGGAAAACACTCTCCAGTTTACCCCTCTCCCTTCAGCGCCCTTCCCTAGCACACTCTTACTCCCCACCCCCTGTGATTGAACTCCCCCTTTTTCTTTCTTTCTTCACTGGCTCGGGGGGAAGGGCCTACTGGCCTCCCTGTCTTCCAACCTTCTGCCACCCCCCTTCTAGTTTAATGAACCTTTGTAGCTATAGTTTCAATGTGCTTACCAACTGGATAAAATATGTGATAATGCTTGAGTAACTTGATTACATTTGTGGCTTTCCACCTCTCTATCCATGGGATATACCACCCTGTAGGGGTATGACCCAAGGAACCCTAGAGGAGGGTTCCCCCCCACAGGTGCCAGAATGAATGCATCAGCTAAAGGTAGGTTAGGAAGAAGCCCACGGGTAAGAGAAACAAGCTGCTGGAGGAGGAGGGAAGGATGGTGGGCAATGAAAATGAATCCTTGGAGAGTCGAGGATGAGTGATGTTTTGAGGTTGATGGAGGAGTGACGTTGTTGCTCTGCCCATTGAACCTCGGGCTTAAAGCCCTCCCATTCAATGTGCTTACCCAACTGGATAAAATACGTGATAATGCTTGAGTAATTTGATTACATTTGTGGCTTTCTGCCTCTCTATCCATGGGATATGCCACCCTTTAAGGGTACGATGCAAGGAACCCTAGAGGAGGGTCCCCCCCCTTACAGGTGCCAGTATGAGTGTGTTGGCTAAAGGTAGGTTAGGAAGAAGCCCAAAAAGAATACCCAATGATATCGAGTGTCGAAGAGGTGAGGATGATGGATACATTCTATGGATAGAAAGGCTAATTTCCTAAGGTGAGAGGGGAAAGCTGAGCCACCATCCGCCTCTGTCCAACAGTGGAACCTAACTAACTAATGAGAAGAAAATCACTAACTCTAACTAATATTATGACCATTGGCATGGAGGAGAGGAAAAACCTCCTTTGAGGAGGAAACCTCTGGGGATCCAAGCCCTAGGTTGCCTTCCCTCCAGGCTGACAAAGTTTGAATTGAGGATGTATATTTTTAAAAGAAAGAGTTCGGTAACTAGGGGGATACGAGTAGTGAGGATGGTGATGGAATATTGAAGATCCCTAAAAGGAAGTACAAATCGGGGATGGAACATGAGGCCGTGCACAGATCGAATGCAAACATGAGGCAACATTAATACTGATGGTGATAATCACTGCAGGAGGTCAGCGGGTCGATAAAGTAGCATAAGATTGATAATAGGTATGATTGATTGAGGCGAGGAAGTCAAAATTGAGGTCGCTAAGGCATGATTATATGATGTGAACAATAAGATCCTGTTGTTATGATCACAGAGTAGCATCAGAATCAATAATAGAATGCTTGAGGGAATGATAAAACTAGATAGATCTTGTTGGAACTAAGGAGGGTATGCTCGAGTGGTCAATGTGAGATAGTAGATCTGGAAGCAAGGACAGGAGGGAGTAAATCCATTTATGAGTCAGAGTAGCAAGGGGTATCTAGATGTGTTCATGAGGATATTCCAAATGGGTCAATGAGGAGACCAGTAATATTGTAGATTGGCTTGATGGAGCGATGCGTTTGACAGAGTGGACACTGAGGTTGAAGAGGCATTCTTGATTATGCAATGTAAACGATTAGATTCTGAATGATTAGACCCTGAGGTTGTAGTAGATGAGGTAAAACGGTATTGTATGATAGGAATGTTAGAGTAAGCGATGTAAATGGATGAGCTTTGAAGTAATGCTGAGTGAAAGATGACTGGATTCATGAACTCGATATGACTGGAGTTATGAATTCAATGCATTCGGCAGGAGGGCTGCAGCTGATAGGTGACATAGGAATTATGATAGGTATGCCCAAAAAAGAATGTCAAGAGCAGGTCAAGAGCAGAGGGAAGCTTGGATAGCTGGAAGTGAACTGGAAGAGGAGGAGATGGGAAAGAACCAAAGTGAACAGGCACGAAGGAAGTACACTGATGAGGCACCTTGAAAGGAGGTAGAGTCCGAGGCCAATAAGGGAGATCTGGAACCAGAGGCCACTCAGGTGAAGCGATCGAGGATCAAAACTGGACGAGATACGAAAAGGAGTGAGCAAAACTGGACAAAGTATGATGATGAGTGAAGCGAAGAATGGAGGAAAGCTTATGATGACAGAATCCAGAAGAGTAGGTACGAAACTGGAAGAAGAGGAGATGGGAATGAACAGGAACAGAACTTGAACAAAGGTATCAGGCACCAAGGAGCAAGACAAATAATGGAACTCCTCAAAAGGAGATAGACACCGAGGCCAAGAAAGTGCATCAGGAACCAGAGGATCTGCAATCCAGAGGGCAAGCACTGGATGGCGATCGAGGGGAGTCAGGTCTGACAAAGTACAGTGAGGAGGAAAAACAAGATCGGAAAGAATCCACAACAGGCAGGACGAGAATAATCGCTAGGCTGAGGAAGGGAATAGGAATGGATGAGGTACGATCAGAGATTTGATGCCATGAATGCAGGTACTGGAAAGTGAAGTCTGAAATGATGAAGGATGGTAATGAGGTCAATAGGGTAGCACAGTACCCAGCCGATGCCAGAGAAGAACTGCACTGGGGAGAGTCGAATTAGGTGGTACATGAGCCAGGATAGGCACGGTCAGACGGAGCAACAGAACAGTGCAGACCTGGCAGCAAACCATGCAAAGGCATGCCTAGTGAGGTAGTGAATGAGATGAGCATGTTGAGGCCAAGCATCACTGAGCCAATGGGCTAAGGAAAGGAAGGATCATCAACGGTGGACTATATGGAGTGAGTAGACTCCGGGAAGGAGAAGGCTCCTTGAGGGGGCAGGAAAGCGAACTGAATGAGGTGGCACAGAGGTCCAGGTCGATGGAAGGTCGGATGTAGTCAGCCATGGAAGGCCAGAGGATAGGAATGGCAAAGCAAAGTAATGGAGAAATCGTGGCACGATGAGATAGAAGCTAAGATTGGAATGAAACCAGGATGGCCGAGTTAACTGAAAGAGCCGAGGAGAGGGAGCAGAACAAGGGTAGAGGGAGCAGAACAAGGGTACACTGAAGCAGGGGTAGTGGATGGGGAAAGGGAGGCAGAAATAAATGAAGCTCAGAGCCAATGGAAGCAGATAAGCGTGGGATAACCAATCGGATTGGCTGCAGAGGGAAGGAGAGCCAGACAAAACAAAAGAAAGATACATAGGATCAAACCTAGTTAAGAGAAGGGTGAGGAGAAACACGGTCAAAATGTCTGAATACTACAAGGAAAAGACAGGGGAAGCATACATACCTGTTGAAGCTGGTGAATGCAAGCAGAACTACAGGGCAAATCCTCAGAGCGGGGTGGAGGAGAAGATAAGGGGAAACATTAGAAAGCACCAAGATATGCAGAATGCAATAATCAGCATGTGGAGCGGTTTACTAGGTGAGAGACTGGATACTAAGAAGGGTTAGACTAGCAGTGCAGAATTAGACAGGCTCCCAAGGGAGACTAGTATTGAGGATAACACAGAAGGATGCAACTGGTAGCATTCAGTTTCTAGTAGTGCAGGATAATAAGGTAGCGAAAAGGGAAGGAAATAAGGGCAGCATCTAAAAGCTGGCAAGTGGCCCAGTCAGAAATTCAGAGAGGCCGCCGTGGTGCAAGATCTCAAGGATTCAAAACTGCTTGGTCCAGGAGGAGGCATACTGGCGCTCTGGGGAGTGCAGAGCTGTGCAGCGGTTGGAGAAGCTTGAACCGCAGCCGCTGCCAGTTAGGGTGGCATAAAGGCTGAAGCAGGGAAGATAAGATCAATTGAGAGGTATACCTGATTGAGCAAGGTGAGGAAGGAGACACTGAGGCCGATAAGGCATGAACATGCGGCATGAACAAGTAGATCCAGATGTGAGGGTGAAGAGAGATCAGAGGATTCAACAAAGCGATGCAAGTAATGAGGTTTCTCAAAAGGAGATATACTCCAAGGCCAAGAAGACATGTCTGGGACCAGAGGGTATGCGAACTAGAGGGGTGAGACACTTGATAGAGCAATGTGACCAATTGGACTTCTCGAAAGGAGGTAGAGCCGGAAATGAATAGAGCGATGTGATGAAGTTGGCTCCTTGAAATGAGGTAGATTTGGAAATGAATGTGAAAGAAACTTGAATGATGGTGGATAGGCTCCTGCCAGCCTGTAGCAAGGGGTGACGGACAGGAAGGCATGGCCAGGAATGGAGGCAGAGCTGAATCAAGGTGACCAACACTGCAGGCTAGAGGGGGGCAGCCAAGGCATATAGACAGAGTGACTGAAAGAGATGAGCAGGTTGAGGCGAGATATGGTGGAATGCGAGCAAATGGGATGATAAGGAGTGAAACCATGACTGGAATAAATATTTAACAGCTTATGATGGAATGTATCCAATTTGAAATGGGCAATGAGGACTGGAGTCAGGAATCTAATACATGGGCAGGAGGGTGGCAGCAGGAATGGAATGAGAACTACAATAGGGCAAGTAGGATGAGGCTGGACAGAGTCCACCAGAGCTTGAGGACATGAAGGTGGACACACAGGCCAGACTGAGGTAGCTGATGCATGCAAGGATAGGGAATCCCAAGAAAAATGCATGGGCGTAGCAGAGGAGCAGTAACAGGAGCAGATGAACTGTGATAGGGATGCTCAAAGAAAGATCAAGAGCAAGCTAGACAGAGCATGTGCAGAAGGCAGACATAGCGAGGAACTATGAGAGCATGGTTAGGAAAGAGGACACGAAATCATCATGGAAATGTCACCATCCGGAGGTAATAAGAGGTCATATTACACTTGGAAACATACGAACATGTCAGCAAAAAACACACCCTGCAAGGACGCATAGGAAATGTCAATTAAAATCGGACAAGGCAAGATTCCATTCGAAGGTCCCCATAGAAGAAGTGAATTTGTCTGGTTGTAGATAGCCCAAGAAGGCCAGAATCATGGTGGGCTGAATCATAATACAGATCTCTGGAGAAAATACTCGAAACAAAGTGGTTGCATAAGCCAGTGAAAGAGGAATGCATTAAAGGGCATGCAGTACACGTATGAGTACGGTTCAGAGAGAATTTATTTATGTATTGTAATGTAGGCTCAAGAAACAGATGAAGATAAGTGCTCATAACAGAGCAACAGGTGGACAGGACAGACATAATAGGAAACTGGATTATTGCAAAGTATGGTTTTATAGCAGTAAGAGAATTTCAGTTTGTCACGGAGCAGAAAGCTACAATACAGAGCTGAAGGCAAGCGGAGAAGCACAGGATGAACACTGAAGGGTGGACCAGATGAGTGCAGCAGCGCTAAATGAGTAAGGAGACCAGGAAGTGGGAATAGGATGCCACAACAGAAGCGATAAACCAGAGAAAAGACAAGGGGAAACTGTGAGCCGCTAAGGGCAAGGCAAGCCAGGGAGATGAAATGCCACAAGGACCCGAAAGCTACACCAGGGAGCCTGAGCAGTGGTGAGAGCAAGGAGCAGGGTGGAGCGAAAATAGGAAAGTGAGCAGAATGGGGGAAGGGACCAAGGGAAGGAGCCACCTGCAGAACTGGAGAAAACCAGGTGGAGGCGGGCGGGGGCAGAGACACAACGGCAGCCGTGGAGCGAGCAAGTTTGTAAATTTTTTAATTTTTTTTTGGCGTATGGATGAATGAACTGCATCACGTAACACTAAGTATTAAAGAACAGCGGATACAATACACTGCTACACAGAACTGCAGCAACACAGTCGCGATTCTGATAGCGCAAGTGACTAGAGAATTGCCCCCCCCATAAGTTGTTGTTAAAAGCTCCAACCTACCACCTCTTGTCACTTCCACTATGAATAAATACAACATCTTATTCGATGAGCTGGGGAAAAACAACACAGCGGGATGGAAGGAGAAACGAACAGAAATGAGAGAATAGTGTGGAGGTGCATGAGCCAGTGACATGATTGCATGAACAGCAGGAGAGAGAGAGGAGGCAGATCAACGAAGCAAAATGCATAGAGGAATGAATGGGCAGCCGGAGGCAGCTGCAGATACCAAGAGAAATCGCAGCGGAGAGGTAGAAAAGAGCAGAGCCTCCAGCTGCAATGAAATGAATCCTTCGCAATGAAAATGAATCCTTGGAGAGTCGAGGATGAGTGACATTTTTAGGTCGATGGAGGAGTGACGTCGTTGCTCCGACCACTGAACCTCGGGCTTAAAGCCCTCCCAATATACTCCCCCAGCCTCCACTTCAGGGTCCCAGTACCTTCCCTACTCAAATGTAGCCTGTCAGGGGCATACATGTTCTTGTTCCCCCATGTAGTGCCCCAGTCCCCTACTAGCCCATACCCCCCAGACTGGCACCATTCCCCCAACCATGCTTTGAACTCCTCTATCCACTGCTTCCTGGCATTGCTTGCCTTGGGTACTGGGAGAACTTCTGAGAAAGTGACTGAGTGTCCTACTGCCTCACTTTGTTTTTCCAGTTCCCTGAACCTGTCTTGCACCTCCTTGATTGTATCCCCTTGCAATTAAAGCAGGAGACATGCAACTAAATCCTATTGCCTTGTATATGTCAGAGGCTTGGAGGCTCTATTTGAAGCAAGATATTGAAGTATTTTTTTTTCCCTATAAAGCCTTGCTTAGAGTTCCTAGAAGTACCACATCAGCAACAGTACATGCTGAGCTTGGCAGAATAACACATGCTACTCTATCCAAAGATTGAATCCTTGCTTTTTGGATTAAATGCCTGGGGTTAAACTTACTAATTTATGTCTTAAAGGAAAAATAGTTGCCCGAATATGTATTTTAAATCTCCCTGGTTACACTAGGTTGAGAACTTACTTAAAGAATTAAGATTAGAACATTCATTGCATGATGCTCAAAAGTGTATTATTAGCAGTCCAAAATATATAACCATTATTAAAGACAGACCTAGGGAAATGCTGCAGAATAATATCGTCAAACAGTAATGAATTCTTTTTTTTATCTTCAATTTATTTTCTCCCCTTCAGCCACTGACCTACCATCAAATCCAGCTGCTGCTCCTCTCCCCCGGCGACCACGGAGACACATCATCTGGGCCAGCTGGCATATGCAGCTGTACCCATGAGAGGGACCCCCCCCTCGGTCCCCCCGCCACACCAGGATCCAATACCGGCCTCGGAATCTGCATCCATGAACCCCGCCAGGCTCAGGGAGTGCAGCCATCAAGCTACCATGGACAGTGCTGCATTTTCCTCCTTTTTCTTGTCCTAGGAGTGCAGACGTTCAATGACACCTAGCACTAATGTGCTGATGTCCGCTGCACTCCTCCCTTCTTTACACCATCTCTATCAGTGCCTCCAGGCATCCCCAGGGGCTGCAGCAGAGTGGTGAAGACCCACAGCCCACCCCAGGATAGGAGAGCAGTCCTCTGGATGCTCAAACCTATCCTTCCTCTGACAACCCCTGACAACCTGGGCTCAAGTCCGAACCCGGGTCACCAGTGTGACAAGAGGTATGGCATCCAGCATCTCAACCCTCAGCACCACTGGGCTGGCAACAGTAATGAATTCTAAAATATTGAAATGGGTGGACAGTAGTAGTAGTAAATATGAACCAATCCAATCATTTTTCTTTAGAAATCATGAGACTGCAGACTGTTTAAAATATATAGGGTGAAGACTGTTAAATCTAAATGTTGTTCTAGTTATATAATATATTGGATGAAAGTGTGGTATCAGATACTATCATGCTATGTGGTATCACGTAATTAGGGCACCGGGAAAAGGGCACCAGCAATAAAGGTGACCCGCTCCCCAGTGCATCCCTCGAGGGCTATGGTAGGGAAGGGTGGCCAGATGGGGGTGTCGGCAAATATAGCGACAGGATGTCACTATACATACATGCGTGGGGGAATGAGCATGCACAAAGAGGGGTATGAGAGGATGTGTGGGGTTATGACATGGTGGGTTGCCAAGCTGACCCCGTGGCATGGTGGGTGGGTTGCCAGCACTGGTTGGCAGAGTACTGGGTTTGGGTCTGGGCGCTGGTGCATTTTTGTTGCACCTGGCCTGAACCTTTTATTTTTTTTTTAATGTCCCCCCCCCGACATGCACCCCTGGGTTGAGAATCCTTTAGTAAGGGGTGCAGGTGAACGAACCACCCACAGGGGGGGGGGGGAACACAACCCCTGCATAAAACATTAAAACAGTAAATCCCTGGCACAGTTTTGCTGTGTGCTGGGATGCCAGAGTGCCCAAAAACCTTTTTGGCACTCTTGACTTCTTGATAACAGCGATCGCCTTTAGGCTTTCGCCGTTATCACATAGAACCTGCTGTGTGACTGTGGATTAAGATAAAAAGACAACCTTATTTATAGATTGATCTTCTGCCCAATGTATACTGATTACAAAAAATTTTGGATTGCAAAATATTTAGATATTTGGTATATGACACCAGAAAATGCCTGTAATACAGTAATGAATCCCAACTTTGCAGATATAGCACATTATATCATCTCCTTTTTAAGGAAGGTTGATACAGTATGGTTTAAACATTCAGGACAAAATGTAAAGGCTTTAAGGGATCAACGACAACTCAGCGAAAGTGCGTGTACAAGGGTGACGTCTGAAACAGCGACGCTTTGTGGGTGAAAGCCCGAATAGCGATAGGGAGGGGAGGGCGACCAGCTGTGGGGGTGGGTGAATATGGTGACAGGATGTTGCTATACCTACACGCACGTGTGGGGGGAGTGAGCACAGCGAGCATGGGCTGGGAGGGGGCAGAGGGGAAGTAATGGGGTGGTGCTGCAGTGGGTTGCTGAACTGTGCAGTGGTGTTGGAGGTAGGTCTGCGGTTGGGGTGGGTGTGGTACTGGGTTTGGGTCCAGGTGCTGGTGCAATTTTATTGCGCCTGGCCCAAAACTTTCTTTTTCATGCTTTTTCCCACCCCCCAACATGCACCCCTCCTGGAGTTGAGAATGCAAAGACCCCTGCGTCGAGGGGGTGTGGGGGTGCAGCCCCCCCACAGAAAGCATGAACTTGTAAGTCCCCGACACCGTAGTTCTGTGCGCCGAGGATGTCAGAGCGCCGAAAATGTTTAAGCCACTCTGACATCGTGATAACACAGCTCACCTTTAGGCAGTCGCCATTATCACATAGAACCGTACAAAACAGAGCAGACAAAGTGAAAAGCAGTACCACGCTGAATAACTACAGCAAAAGCAAAATCGCCACAATTACAAATCAGCGTACGTTATGTGAAACAACAGCTCATACTGTACATACCACTACCAAATAATTATGAAGCAAACAATAACAACATCTACAGATAACCACTCATATTTATTGAAGTGTGAAAACACTGGGGTTGGGGGAATACAACTCAGGGAGAGGGCAGTGGACTCAACACAGAGAACAAAAAAAAAAACACATTGCTGGAATAGAATCTAGGTCCTTTGGGTGTACGACATGCATTCAGAGGGGGTAACTCTAACCTCTGTGCCACGCTGCCAGCATGACTGAATGGCATGCACTAGCTAACTTGAACAAGTTCCATAACACAGCAGCAGTAAAAAAATAACTGCAACCATTCTTTAATAATTTTCTTGCTGGTAACTATGCCCCCAGCACCCCCCATAAATATTTATAGTTAACTCTGAGACCTGAGCTTACTCCACAATAGGTGAAATTCCCACTTGTTGACAAGTTCACCCTGTGCAGTTATTGCAGCCTGCATTTGTGGTCCCGACCTGTGCTGTAATTGCTGCCACGTGCACATCTCTTTCATACTTTTCCTTGCACGGTAATTGACATACATTCATGACAGTCACTGAGTTGTTGTGCTACTGGCTTTAAGTACATCTGTTTATAGTTTGACTGTGCAGTTATTGCGGCAATACCAAGCTTGACTGGATTTGTTTTAGAAATTGTAACACATGTACTGACTGAATTTCTTTATGTATGCTGTACTGCAAAGACAGAAAGTTAAAATAGCCTAAAACACTGCTCAATAAAGCATTTAAATCTGAGCCTGAAGTTAAGAGAAACAGTACAGCATTCCTGGGAATCTTCAATTCAATATCCAATGGTCCGAACACCCACTGTGCACTATGCTTCCCAGTATATTGGGGTATTGTCTATGTAGAGGGTGAGGTAAGCCCATTGGGGCCTATGCTGATATGTATTTGTTGTCTATTGCAATTTAGCAGTTTCATTGCACCAGAGCCTTGTATGTATGTGTATATATATATAGTTTTTATGAGGAAGGCTGCTGTAGCTAGAAGGGGCACATTTCAGAATACTAAGGTGAATGTACAGGGGAGAATTAATGAATGTACCTCTAAGGATTCCAAAGATTTTGGGCTGGCAATACAGCCCAGAGGTTAGTCTAACAAGCTGTATAAGAGCTTGATATATCCACCAGACCTGAGTTTGAGTACCACAGCCTCCACCTGAATACTGTGGGACTCTGAGCAAGTCACTTAACCTCCCCAGTGCTCCTAGGTTGCCTCTGGAAACAGGCACTTAAGCCTAGTGGGCCTTATCTGGTTACTAAAAGAATAAAGAAAAAAAACAAGAAACACACAAGGTGGTGAATCAAAGGGTTTTACTGTATATCATGCAAGTGGCTGCCATTGGACAAATACATCATGACAGCACCTGATATCTGTAAGCCCCAGGCCCCCTTGTCGCATGGAAGTTTCAGTGTAGCCCTGCAGAGCTTAGGTGCCCTTCTGGTCCAGATAAATGATGACAGTTATGAAGCTAGTGATCTTTAGAAAGTTCTGAGGAGCTATAGTGGGAGATTGTTGAGGATGTACTAAACCTTTGGAATGGTTATAAACTAAAAGGCATTTATTTTGCCCCACAAAGACAGGATGAGCTTGCTCACTTAGACAGCTCATCTTCCACTGCCTCCAGTATGCTGTAATGTATAGACAGAACACTGAAATAATCTACTATAAGTGAGACTGATACATACCATGGAACCAGCCACGATGCAATACAATAACTTGCACTAAATGGCATGTCAGAAAATACTGTATAACAAAAAGGCTTAATTGCCATTGAATTCACTGTTCCCTGCAATACTGTATACTGTAGCATTTTGTGATCTATAGCAGCATAACTGCATTGTATCTTGACTGGTACAACTGTAGTTTTTCTGTCATGGTTTGTTTAACTTTAAAGCCAGGTACTGTTTATGGGTGACCTTAACTATGCAGACATTGACTGGGATAATTCAGAGACACATAGTCAGGCTGGCAATAGCTTCCTTACTTTGATTCAAGAATTAGAACTTAGGCAGCATGTAAAATAGCCTACATGTGATAAAAACATATTGGATATTATAGTTACTACTAATAATATTGAGATCCAGAGGTGTGAAATTGATGAGCTTCTCAGCAATAGTGACAATAGTAGTATCCAATTCGGTTTTAAAGGGGGAAAACTAGGCACTAAAGGCTGCAGAAGCATATTTAACTTTAAAGGGGTAAATAAGGAAAACATGCAGAAGGACATTGAAGCTATTCCATGGGATATTATATTGGTAGACAAAACAACAGTAGAGATGTGGGAGGTAATAAAAACAGAAATAATCAACATATGTAATTCACATGTGACTTAGATAAAGAAATATGATAATAAGGGCATAAAACCACGAAGGTTAACTAATGAAATTAAAAAAAAATACTCAAGAAAAAAAGAAAACTATATAAGAAATATAAGTTCTGCAATACTCCAGAAAATTGGGCACAATTTAAAAAATGTCAAAAAGATTGCAAGAGAGAGATAAGAAGAAAGTTAAAATGGAACATAAACTTACCAATACTGCAAACAAAGGCAATATCAAACAGTTTTATAGTTATGTTAATTCATTAAGAGGGAGCAATGTGGGTGTCACAACAATAACGTATGATAGTAATCAGATAGAGGAACCACCAGAAATTGCAGGAATATTTAATAACTACTTCGGTTAAGTATTTTCCCCTGCTACAGAATACAAGAAGGAACTTCCAGTGGGAAATACATTACAGATAGAGATTACCCCAATCTGATTATGGAAAAGATCAAAGCACTAAGAAATACAACATCTGCAGGTACTGATAATATCTCTGTTAAGATGCTTAAACTGTTGTCTCCTAATATTGTTACCCCTTTTGTTAAGTTATTCAAGAAATCCATCCAGGAGCAGGCCATACCTCCTGATTGGCTAACAGCCATAGTGATACCAATTCATAACAAGCATTTGTCAATGCCAAATATTGATTGCATTGGTCCATTGAGCAAGCTCATTGCTCCTCTGTCACTCGCTCATGCTGTTTCTCCCAGCGCTGCAGGCTGCTGTTTTGTACTGGGCTTCTGCCTGCGTAGGCACCCTTTTCTGTCCACAAAGAAATCCGCAGCTGTCCCAACAGAGCTCCATTGAGGTGGCTGTCTCCCCCTCTCTCTCACTCGTTCATTCTGTTTCTTCTGGCGCTGCAGGCTGTCCTTTTGTAGTGGGCTCCTGCATCTGTTGGTGGCTTTTCCTGCCCACAAAGAAATCTGCAGTAGTCCCTACACAGGTCTGTTGAGCTTGCTCACTCCCCCTCTGTCACTCTCTCATTCCGTTTCTGCCAGCGCTGCAGGCTGGCCTTTTGTACTGGGCTCCTGCCTGCATTGCTGCCTTTTTCTGCCCACAAAGAAATCCGCAGCAGTCCAAACAGAGCTCCATTGAGCTCACTCACTCCCCCTCCCTCACTCGCATGTTCTGTGTCTCCCACTGCTGCAGACAGCCCTTTTGTACTGGGCTCCTGCCTGCGTTGATGGCTTTTTCCTCAGTGGAGCTCTGTTGGGACAGCTGCAGATTTCTTTGTGGACAGAAAAGGGTGCCAACGCAGGCAGAGGGACTGGAAGGAAAAGTATGCCTTTTTGCAGATGACACAAAGATCTGCAACAGGGTTGATACACAAGGAGGTGTGGAAAGGATGAAAAGGGACTTGGCAAGGTTGGAGGAATGGTCAGAAGTATGGCAGCTAGGATTCAATGCAAAGAAGTGCAAAATAATGCACCTGGGAAACAAGAATCCAGGGGAAGAATACACAATGGGTGGGGAGGTAGTAACAACAACAAAAGGAAAGGGACCTGGGGTAATCATATCAGATGACCTTATGGTTAGCAAGCAATGGAGAAGGCAGTAGGGAGGGCTGGGGTATACTGGGATGTATAGGAGAGGCACCAGCAGCAGAAAACAGGAAGTTGTTATCCCTCTGTACAGACAGTTGGTGAGACCCCATCTGAGTACTGCATCCAGTTCTGGAGACCACATCTCAGCAAGGACATAGACAGGATAGAGGCAGTCCAGAGGAGGGCAACTAAAATGGTGCAGGGTCTGCAAGAGAAGCCGTATGAGGAGAGACTAAAGGAGCTTAATATATATACCCTTGAGGAAAGAAGGGAGAGGGGGGACATGATAGAAACTTTTAAGTACCTCAGTGGAATCAACAAAGTCCAAGAGTGTATCATCTTTCAGAAAAAGAGATGTGCAAGAACAAGGGGACACAATTTAAAGATAGAAGGGGGGCAGTTCAGGGGCAATGTGAGGAAGTATTATTTCACAGAGAGGGTAGTGGATGCATGGAACAGCCTTCCTGAGGAGGTTGTAGAGTCTAAAACTGTGGGAGAATTCAAGAAGGCATGGGACAGACATAAGGCAATTCTTGTGGGGGGTAGGAAGAAATAGGTTGTTGGTTAACTAGGATCTGTGGCCTATCCTGTAGGTAGGGAAATGGGCAGACTAGATGGGCCAAGCGGTCCTTATCTGCCATCAAAGTCTATGTTTCTATGTTTCTCTCACTTGCTTGTTCAGTTTCTGCCAGCGCTGCTGGCTGGCCTTTTGTACTGGGCTCCTGCCTGTGTTGCCACCTTTTTCTGCCCCCAAAGAAATCCACAGCAGTCATGATAGAGCTCCGTTGAGGTCGCTCACTCCCCTGTCTCACTCGCTCATTCTGTTTCTCCTTGCGCTGTAGGCTGCCCTTCTGTACTGGGCTCCTGCCTCTGTTGGCACCTTTTTCTGCCCACAAAGAAATCTGCGGCAGTCCCGACAGGGCTCCATTGAGCTCGCTCTCTCCCACTCTCTCACTTGCTTGTTCCATTTCTGCCAGCGCTGCAGTCTGCCCTTTTGTACTGGGCCTCTACATGCATTGCTGCCTTTTTCTGCCCACAAAGAAATCTGCAGCTGTCCCAACAGAGCTCTGTTGAGCTCACTCAGCCCCCTCACTCACTCGCTCATTCTGTGTCTCTTGCTTCTGCAGACTGCCCTTTTCTACTGGGCTCCTGCCTGCATTGGTGGCTTTTTCTGCCCACAAAGAAATCTACAGCAGTCCTGACACAGCTCTGTTGAGCTCGCTCACTCCCCCTCTCTCACTCGCTTGTTCCATTTCTGCTGGCACTGCAGGCTGGCCTTTTATACTGGGCTCCTGCCTGCATTGCCGCCTTTTTCTGCCCACAAAGAAATCCACAGCAGTCATGATAGAGCTCTGTTGAGCTCGCTCACTCTCCCTCTCTCACTCGTTCATTGTGTTTCTCCCTGCGCTGCAGGTTGCTCTTTTGTACTGAGCTCCTGCCAGTGTTTGAACCTTTTTCTGCCCAGAAAGAAATATGCAGCTGTCAGCTCCGTTGAGGTCGCTCACTCCCCCTGTCTCACATGCTCATTCTGTTTCTCCTGGCACTGCAGGCTGCCCTTTTGTACTGGGCTCCTGCCTCTGTTGGCACCTTTTTCTGCCCACAAAGAAATCTGCAGCAGTCCTGGCAGAGCTCCGTTGACCTCACTCCACTCCCCCTCTCTAACTCGCTTGTTCTGTTTCTGCCAGCGCTGCAGGCTGCCCATTTGTATGGGGCTCCTGCCTGCATTGCTGCCTTTTTCTGCCCACAAAGAAATCTGAAGCAGTCATGATAGAGCTCCACTGAGCTCACTCACTCCCCCTCTCTCAGTAGCTCATTCTGTTTCTCCAACTGCTGCAGTCTGCCCTTTTGTAATGGGCCCCTGTGTGCATTGCTGCCTTTTTTTGCCCACAAAGAAATCCGCAGCAGTCCTAACAGAGCTCCATTGAGCTCACTCACTCCCCCTCCCTCTCTCGCCCGTTCTGTGTCTCCCGGCGCTGCAGGCTGCCCTTTGTACTGGGCTCCTGCCTGTATTGATGGCTTTTTCTGCCCACAAAGAAATCTGCAGCAGTCCCAACAGAGATCAGTTGAGTTCGGTCACTCCCCCCCCCACTCACTCGATCCTAATCTGTCCCAAACACTGATTTCCGACAGCAACTGCGGTATTCTGCACCGGAAGTGTGAAAACACATTTCAGCCAGGATGTGAAAAATGACAGCTGTACTGTTTATAAGGAGGTGTGGAAAAATGCCAGTGTTGAAAATGTGGCATGAAAATATTACTAATTTGCAAAGTTACAAGGGTGCGTGGAAACTGCACAGTGCACGCTTATAACACAGTCATTTTATGGAGTTTCATCACAAAATTTTCAACATAGGCATTTTAGGACCTCTGCTCGTGAACAGTGTCAGTGTGGTTTTCTTAATGTGTCCCGAACACTGATTTCCCACAGTGACCGCACAATTGTGCGCTGGAAGGGCGAAAACACATTTTGGCTAGCATGTGAAAAATGACAGCTGCACTGTTCATAAGGAGGTGTGGAAAAATGGCAATGTTGAAAATCTAGAGTGAAAATATTGCAAAGTTGCGAAGGTTCGAGCGTGCATGGAAACTGTGTAATGCACACTCATAGCACACTCATTTTATAGACTTTCATCACCAAATTTTCAACATAGGCATTTTAGGACCTCTGCTAATAAACAGTGTCACTGTCATTTTCATAATGTGTCCCAAACATGGATTTTCCACAGCGACTGCGCTATTCTGCACTGGAACTGCGAAAACACATTTTGGTCAAGATATGAAAAATGACAGCTGTACTGTTCATAAGGAGGTGCAGAACAATGACAATGTTGAAATTCTGGAGTGAAAATAGTATAAATTCACGAACTTACGAGCATGAGTGCAAACTGCTCAATGCACGCCTATTGTGGCTCATTTTTGATGCCCACTACCAGTAACATAGGCTTTTGAGAGCCCTCCTCATGAACACTGGCACTTTTGTTTCAATAATCAGTCCTGAAAGGTGATCCCATGCAGTGAAATCACCTTTTGGGGTAGAATAACGCCATGACAGTGCCAGGAATCATGAGGAGACATCCCAAAAACCCCATGTTGAAAATTTGGTGCAAAAATTCCAAAAAATGCCTGAGTTATGCATCAAAGTTGAAAAAACCCTATTTATTCCATTATACAGCTTACGTGCATTTCCTCAGTTCGCAGTCGGCTTTGAAGAGTGCAGACGTGTTCCCGGTCCAGCGAAGATCATCGTGCCAGACTCCAGAGGTAAGTATGGGGTGAGGGGGGGGTGTGGGGAGGCAGGGTGCACAGTGGGTGGGCACGGGTTGTGAGAGGTGGCAGGGAGACCATGAGGGACCATTTTCTTTTTTGACAGGGTAAAAAACAAAAAAAAACATTGCGGGACCATTTTTTTTTAACAGGGCATGTGGCATGCTGGGATGGGCTCCCAGTATGCCAACGACTCTTTTTGGGTAGCTGTAGCCGATGGGGGATTGGGCACCCCATCGCACACAACAAAAAAGGGGTTACATTATGCCGACGGGATTCAGCACCCGCCAGCACTCAAAAAGTGGTGGGTGACATTATGCTGACTGGAATTGGGCACCCCCGTTGGCACACAACAAAAGCAGGGGGGTGTTACATAATGCTGACAGGGAGTGGGCTCCCCCGTTGGCAATATCACTCGAGCACTGAAGCCGAAAGGGATTGGGGCCCCCATTGGCAAACAAACATGGTGGGGGGGCACAATCTGCCAAGGGGGATTGGGCACCCCCTCAGCAGGGGGGTGCTTAATATTGTTTGTGAACATGGTGACAAGCCGCTGCCATGTTCACAAACAATGTCACTGTTACAAGGTTCCACCCAGCAATGACGGGTCACTCCCTTATTGCAGCGGAATAGCTTATGCTGCAATGACGAGGTGGCCCCTGATTGCAGCAGCTAAAACCTTACAATGCTGTGGCATGCTGGCTGAACTAGTGTCAGCAGCAGCGTGCCACAGCATTGGGGAAAGCGGGTCAAGCCTTTAAAGGCTGTGGGGGCATTGGCCACAACAGTGCCGTGCCTCCAGAACCTGCTTTTGGCAACCTGCTGCAATATGTTTCTTGAGCATGTGTGCAATCAACATAAAAAGGGTTCCAGAACTGATTATACTAATTATAGACAAATTAGTTTAACCTCTGTAACTGGCAAGATATTTGAATCTATTATTAAGGACCATCTGTATAAGGATATTAGTGATAGAGGCCTGCTAGATCTGACC
The DNA here is from genome assembly GCA_016271365.2 of Neoceratodus forsteri. NCBI lineage: Eukaryota > Metazoa > Chordata > Ceratodontiformes > Ceratodontidae > Neoceratodus > Neoceratodus forsteri. The sequence continues at coordinate 1,510,553,673 of CM057455.1, forward strand.
CAACATGGCTTCAGACCAGGAAGATCATGTGTTACTAACCAATTATGCTTCTATGAGAATATTTCATGTGCTTTAGATCAAGGGTACCCAGTGGACTGTATGTTTTTGGACCTGTCAAAGGCCTTTGACAAAGTTCCTCATAGTGAGGTAATTAAAACCTTGGTAGACCTGAAAATTGACAATTAGATAATTGGGTGGATCAAAAGCTGGTTAAAGGATATAACACAAGAGGATAATATTAATGGTTATCTCTCAGCTACAGCCCAGGTGACAAGCGGTGTGCCACAGGGTTCAGTATTAGGCCCACTTTTATTTCAACTATTTATATCAAAATTAAGGCATAACAGTGGAGTCTGGGTCAGACGATATTTATGCTGATGACACAAAACTTGCATGTGTTGTCTGAACTAATGAAGGGAAAGAAAAGCTTCAAGTGACACTGAACAAATTGGTATACTGGGCACAAGCATCAGGTATGACATTCAACCCAGACAAGTGTAGTGTGATGAATATGGGAAAACATAATATAGGGGCAACATACTATAGGAACTCTATCTCTCAAAAGATAACTGAGGAAACAAACCTTGGGATTATAATATCCAACAAATTAATTTATGAAAAACATTGTCAATCTCAGGCAATTAAGGCTAAAATAATTCTCTGGACCATTAAAAGGAATTTTTCATGTAGATAGGCCAGCATTATTATGTCCCTTTACAGAGCATACATAAGACCACTTTTAGACTACGGCAGCCCATTATGGGGTCCAATTAAGGGAGCTACCAGGGACATCATTGAAAAAGTACAGAGAAAAACAACTAAAATGATTTATGACTGTAGGGATCTGTCTTATGAAGACAGGCTGTTTAGGTTGAATTTAATGTCTCTTCACTTGAGAAGGAGCAGGGGAGATATGTTATTATGTAATAACTTAATCCATTATCCTATATTACTTAAAGAACTATATTAAAGTTTTAAAGCTCATAATAAGTGTACTAGAGGTCATAAAATGCAATTCATTCACAAAACATTTAACACTGAAAAAAGGAGAGCTTTCTATACACAAAGAGTGGTCAGTCCCTGGAATAGTCTTCAAGAGGATGTGGTATCCAGTAAAGATAAAAATCAACTTAAAAATAAACTCGACCATTATTTATTAAATGGAAATGTTCTAAATTATTTTGCATAGCCTTGGAGCACATATGGGCCTAAAGCCTTCCTAAAGCTCCATCATCTTAGTATGAATCTTAGTATGAATACCAAGGCATGCCAAAACAGCAACAGCTGGGATCCTTTGGTATGGGCAGTCAGCAAACTAACTAATGAAGTGCTGGGCTATACTGCCTGTGCTTGACTGCAATTGTTCGTCCACTATTATTAACATTTTAACATATTATGCTTTTTGGGCATTGAATAAAGATCTGAAGCTTATACCTGAGTGGACTTGTGATTTTTCCCTGGAGTGCAGCAATGACTGGGCATTGTAACTAAAGGAGCAGCTGGCAATTAAAGGGCATGATCTGGGTTTTAGTCCCAGTTAACTTAAAGTCAGTGAAAAGGGTGTAATTCTAGTTAACCACTCTAACCACAACTAGGGAGGTAGGGATGTTTATTAAGAAAAGGGTAATGTCATATGCAAACATGATTATATGATTTCTATGTCCCCATCTACAATACAAGGAAAAACACCAGGAAGAGTGACACATGTTTTCAGCACTGATGGCTCAGTTTGCCAGTAAGAGTAACAAAGTGGATAATGGGCATCCCTGCCTGGTACCCCTATATAAAGCAGATCAAGGGGAGATGGCAGAGGTGGTTAGCACTGCAGCCACTGGCATCTATTAAAGCATCCAGATTAAGGAAATAATGGATAGGGGAAAGCCAAACTGCCGCAGTGCATCAAAAAGGAATGACCACTCACTCCTGGCAATGATTTTTCTGTATCCAAAGACAGAGTGGCACTGAGAGTTGTCTGTGAATGTAAATTCCCTTAAAAGTCTGGGATATGCTACATGCTGTCTGATCCAGTAGGGCTGGAGATAAATCATACCTGGCTTGGATGAATTAGATCTCCAAATCTCTTCCTCAATTAGGGTAGCCAAACCCTTAACAAAATTTATAAGTGATATTGGGCAGAGGTGAGAGCAAAGAACAGTATCTTATCTTTTACTCTAAACACTTTGCACTTATCAAACAGGTGCTGCTGTTGGGCAATACAAACGAGTAACATGAGAAAACAGAATGTAGTCAAAGCTGCCAAAAACTGCCAGTGCATTTGCTGAAAATTACAGCCACACAAAAAGAGCCTATTCCTCACCATTTTGAGGTGCACATAAGACATACAGTATAATTAATTAGCAATGTTTGAAAACAGAATGTGTCATTTACATATTTTGGTAAGCAAGAATAATTATTTGGTGTTTATAAACAAATAGATAAATTAAATTGAAATATAAAATAAGATATTTCTAGTGATCCACTTAGAGGCAAGAAACATGGCAGTTGTTTCTGTGGTTGTTCTTCTTTTTAGCTGTTACTTTAGCAGTCACAACTGGATTGTCACTGCCACATACTGTTAATTAATTATATGTGTTTATGATTCACACTTGTTTCTGAAGTATAAAAGTATTTTTTTCCACATAAGCTATACCTGTCCATGATGAGGCATATGCACTTTTTGTGTGTCTCTGTAATTTTAAATAAATGCACTAGCGCTTTGTGGCAGTTTTGACTATACTCTCTTTTTCCTTTTTTGGAATCAATGTGATAAGGGCTTGGCTAAAACAGGCTGGAAGAAACCATGTTGCCCAGGCTGGTTCAGAACAATAAGTTGTCTTGGGGCCAGAATGTGCACAAAGGTGGCATAGCACTCACAAGGATATCCACCCAGACCAGTAGACTTACTTATAGAGATTTATTTAATAGCAACCTCTACTTCTGAGACTTCCAGGGGAGAACCAGAAATTGATTATCCATATCAGGTACTTGAGGTAAAACTATATCAGCATAGAAAGTACAGTATTAATGTAGAGAGGGTATTGGGCCAAAGGTGTACAATTCCTGATGACATTACCAGAATTATACATTAATAGCTTGTGGAGAGGTTACAACCTGGCCCTGTTGAGTTTTAATGGGGAGATACTATAAATCTCCATCTCTCGCATGCAAAGACTCCCCAGTTGTTTCCTGAATTACCAGTAAAGTTCATACAGAACCATTCATATTCAGTTTGTTTTATCCACACTTCATTCGCCTCTGTCCCTCTGGCAGCCCCCATCTGATTGACCCCCCAGCCCCTTCACCCAGTTCCTCTGGGATCTTACCTTTGAAGATCCCTCCTGGCCACAGGAGCAGCTGCTCTTCCACCAGTGTGGAGCCTAGAGGGGGGGTCAATCATCATCCACCACCACTGCAGCATTTATCCTCCATTTTCTGCCAATCATTCCCATTGCTGGGGTGCAACACATCAGCGTGTGGATATGAAGACATATGCACACTGCCAAGTCGTACAGCACCCACCCTTCCATTGGCTCCCCCATCCTGTTCTGCTCTCAGGCCTCCACCTGGGGGCAGTCATTTGGCAGGGCTGCTATGTCACCCTCCCAGAAGGGGAGATTTGTCCTTCAGATGCTCAGTACTATCCCTCCCTGGCAGAGCCCTGGTGACCAGCTCGCACTGTGAACATGGGAGCTTGGCAGAAGGTAAGGTACAGAAGCCTCAGCTCTCCATACCACTGGGGTGGCCCTTCATATTCAGTTTTATAGTAAACAACAGTTTCAGTCTCTGATCAGACCCTGTCCATCAGTTCCCACATTTTTGTCCCTGAGATTACTAAGTAAGCACTGCTTAGTCATGACCTGGAGATTCCAGTGCCTTTTGCTACATACCTAGGTGGTATAGGCTCTCAGCTTGCCATAAAGTATGGCCTTCATGGGTTCCCATAATGAGGCTAGTGATATATCTGTTGTATTGTTAAAAGAAAAATAATCTCATTTTCAATAACCCCTTCCCCAAACAATGTGCCAGAGATTACTCAAACTACCAGCTGCTGAGAGTTCACTTGGTGATGCAGCTGCAGAAAGCAAGCAGAATATGAATCCACAAAAGCAGCACATTTAGACAAAAAGTTACTGCTAATGCAATTTATTCAATATGATTGGAGACACAAGCACAGGAGTCACCCTAGTATTTTGAGGCACTATGCCTCTTTGTCAGCGGGAGTGGCTAACCGTGCATTCTCGTCTTCTTTTATACCTTCCCTTACTCCGACATGATCTGCTATTACAAGCTGGTTTGACAGGATCTGACATTTAAATTCAATCTCTAATAAACAAGCTGCTGTCAGAGCATAAACTGACAGAAAATAGGGATAGAGAAAGTGGAAGGGACAAGGGAAGGAGGGAACAAGGACAGACACACAACATTCGGACACTTCAATGGAAGGTGCTTCCATCTGGTTGCAGTACTGGGTCCTGCTGTCGTCATTGATTCCAACAGCATCAATATCTTGTCTGCTAAGGGGGCCTCATAAGACACTGCTTTTGCTTGGCCAAGTGCTTGCTGTAAGAGCATGTTACCTTCTCTGGAGAGGAAAATGTGTATGTAGAGACACAAAAGCTGATAATCAGGGCTGCAGGATAAATGAGAGAATAGACAATTATCTATTTTTCATAGCCCTGCTGTACCACGATACTGCAGAATGCCTGCTTCTTGTCCAGCACTGATCTAGGGTAATCTGGGTAAAAGCATATGCACTGCTCCTCCATGTTCATGTTCTTTAGACCTCTGGATTTTTATGGATAAGCTCCTTATTTAGAATGTAGAGGAGCTTAGATCTGAGGACCATGGTTAAATATGCTGTGAATTAAAACTCTGCTTGTGAAATTGGTGCAATGCCAGGAACTTGGTGCTATGCTTAGCTTAGCGAAGCTATTGACTTTTTCTCTAACTTTGCTCAGCAATTTCTTTGAACATTCTTATAAATTCCAAACTTACCCCCAACCCACTGTGCACACTTCCCCCACTCCACCAACCTCCCAGACAATGCTAATACAACCTCAGAGCAACCTCCCCTCCTCTCACCAAAGCCCCCCAACTAAAGTATTCATGCAGGCTGTAAAAAGTTTGGAAATGTTCTTCCTTGATTTAAGAAAATGTCCCCTTGGACAGTAACCTACTTCAGACAATCAGGTGTTACTGCTATGTAGGATAGCATCATTCATTCATTCATTCTTTCAGCAATACATTGAATAGTGGACAAATAAGCTGTGTCAGCTTCAATTAGGGAGCACATTTGCAAAATGTTTACAGCTCTCATGTCTTCTTTAGATTTTTTTTAGGGCTTGGGTGGGAGAATTGAGGTTGGGTGATACAGTTGCATAGGGAGGTTGTTGGTTCTTTGACTTATGGTATGATGCATCTGAATAGCAGAGGTGGACTCCTAATACTTCGCTAGGACTGTGGGGGGTGGAGATCGAGGTGTGTGCAGCATTGGGCTGAGTAGGGGAGGTGTGTTTACATTATCTGGGAGGGGGATGGTGTGAATGATGTGAACATAACAGGTGGGGGTGGGTTTTGAATGTAAAAAAATGTTTTATTTGTGTAGTACTTTGCATAGTTCTTCAGTGACGAAATATTACTTCACCCAGCAAAAATTACATGCAATGGTACTCTGTGTGCACTTTTGTTGCTGATGTACAACTATGCAAGAATTTCACAGGGTGAAGTAGCACTTCACCAGGTTTGGAAGTTGTCAAAGTGGCATTTCACAGTACATATTGCCAGGAAACTTTGTGAAAATGTTCACAACGCAAAGTTTTCTGACTCATCACACCTCATTCCGCAGTGTGTCAAATGTCAGTAGATTATTTCCCCTCCTAATATGATGGGCTCACTGAGTTTCAAAGTCATATTTCATTGGGGTGAGGTTCAGCCACACAAGGATATACTATTTGAGGTATTCCATTAGGTAAGAGATTTTGATGATCTCTCCAGAAAGTTCCAAAAGGGCCACACAGCTGCCCAAAAGCTCTGCCCCCTGAAAGCTTCTTACCCTAAATGCCCACTTCAGTGGTAACAGACCTACATCACTGGAGTGGAAAGGGTGGAGTGGGTGGACAAGGGTGAAAGTAGTCATGAACTCTTTCAGGTAATCAGGAACCAGATTGTGTACTGTAGGTCCTTGTATATAACAAGCTCGACAGACTAGTACATACTGTGCAGGATTGGTATGTGATCCTTAAAATATGTTCCAGCTACCAACTGGCTGCTTCATTCTGTATCAGCCATAGGTGACACATCAGATCTACAGATAACCCTAAGTAAAGAGTACTGCATCAATCCAGTCTAAATGTAAAAAAAAGACCATAGACTTTTGTTGCCAGGTCCTTAGGTGCAAGATGCAGTTTGAGCCGAGTAATGTGACTGTGTACTGCAGCCTACACCTGGTGTTCCAGTATCAGACTGCAGTCCACAGTAACCATCATATTCCTCACTACTTCCATAGCTTGAAATGTGCTGCCATTTAAGAACAGCAATATGACATCTATACTTCACATTGCTGACCCATGGAACCAGTTTCAACAAGCATCACCTTTATCTTACGTGGGTTGAGGAACAGCCAGTTGAAGGCCACCCTGTCTTTGATTTCCTGAAGAGACCAATCCATAACAGAGGTGGCATTACTCCCATGAGGTGCACAAAACAGATTTAGCTGATTATCATCAGCATAGTGAGGAAATTTAATGTCATGCTATCTTATGATCTCATCACATGGCAGCATGTATAGGGCAATGGCAGAGAATTTTTTGTTCCCCTGTGGGAGATCAAGGTTCTCTCTGCAACCTGCCTACCATGCTATGAAGAGGAGTAGCCTAGAACTTGCTGTGGAGGCAGTGTGTTCAGATTCCAGGGTGAAGGGAGAGATCCATCTCAAAATGTGAGCATCTTCTGGGATCAGTGGAAGCCTGACACTGTAAAAGAACATGAAACATTGACTCCTCCCTCCACCCACAGGCCACACAGTAGGTGATGTGTACAGTGGAAGTGGGCCAGATGCTAATGGGGAAAAGGCATTGACAAGTAAATGATGATACTCCAAGGATGCCCATATCATTAGGAACAGGCTAGCACCATACCCAACTCCTACTCATTAACAGAAATGCAAACAGACTTGCTTCTGGGTCATCTCCCCTGTTCTGGGGTGTACCATGTGACATTTCCCACAGTGTGTAAGATAGACTGGCAGTGGCTATGTGGAGTCAGTGAAGCAAAGACTGATGATCCTGGTTGGAAGTAGTCTAGGAGGACAACCTGAATGACAAAGGGTAAGGATTCAGACACTATTGGGAATAAAGTATAATCATAACAATAATGTTTATGGGTAACATAGAAACATAGAATTTGATGGCAGATAAGGACTGCTTGGCCCACCTAGTCTGCCCATTAACCATATTAAAAAGTCTGAATTTGTTTTTGGAAGGGCACCGTGCTAACAAAGAATAAGCTTTTATGCACCAAATGGCCTCATGTCACTCTCAGATTTTATTGTATTCTTTTTGATTGTGGTCTGTTGCGGACACAATCAAATATGTAAAACGTGTTCTAGGTAAAACCAGAATGGGGAGCTATACTTTGGATATGAAGTTAATTGCCCTGACTCTAGATGAACTAGCTCTCTCTCTTACCAAGCTATTCAATTTCTCTTTACAGTATGCCCAATTCCTGAACATCCGGAAAACCACTCTGGTCACACCAGTACACAAAAGCAGGAACCACACCACTGTTACCAGTTACAGACCTATTTTGATCCTCTCCTGTCTGTCCAAGGCAATTGAGAGAATTGTCTTGCACCAGCTGATCACATACCTTGGCAACTATAATGTTCAATGTCTGCAGCAGTGCAGGTTCAGGAAGCAGCATAGTACTAATACTGCCCTAATCGAGTACACAAACTTCCTGCATGAGGACCTTGATAGGGGCCACTTGGTGGGCTCCATATACATTGATCTAACCAGAGCTTCTGATTTGGTTAACCGGTAACTACTGCTAGAAAAACTCCACTCAATTGGCATCTCTACCAAAACAGTGTCTTTGTTCCATAGTTACCTCACTAATCACTCTTAATACATAGAAATCAGCAGTGCCCTATCTGATACAAATCGTGTCTCAGCTAGCATACCCCAAGGCTCCATACTGGGCCCCCTTCTTTTTGGACTCCTTATTAACAACCTCCCAGAAGCCCGCCAGGTCACAAAGGTGCTCCTTTACATGGAAGTCTCTGTCATCTAGACCAGTCATACATGCCATGAGTCTCTTACCCCAAATCTACAATGCAGTTTTGGTTCCCTAGAGGGTTGGTTGAAGCTAAATAAATTGTTGAACTATAAAAGACCAAAACTAAGTTGTTTGCCGGTACACAGATGAGAAAAAAGCTACACCCCCTCATCACTATCAACGAAAAGGGGATCAACTCTGAAACAGGTTGGTTCATTTAAATATTTAGGAGTCACCCTTGACTACACACTCTCCTTTGGGCCACATGTAGACATCACTGTTAGCTTTATTATTAGACAACTAGGAGCCATATACAGACACAGACATAACCTTACTTCTGAAGCCAAGTACATTGCAGTAACCGGCACTGTTCTACCCATAATTGACTATGGTCTTACAGTGTATGGAGCAGTCACAGACGCTCTTCTCAATAGGGTCAGGATGGTCCTAAATAAGGCATGCTGCATCGTACTTGGGGCTGATAGGCTAACAGATACGTACTTCCAAACTAATTGACCCCCCTTCCAAGACAGGATTAAATACCAATTGTGTCTAAAGAGGAAAAAAGTACTCATGGGCCTCACTTCACTCATGGTGAAAAAGCTGCTCAATCCCACTTACAACCAATATTCTACTAGGAACATGTCCAGAAGTGTTCTCTCTACACCCTACCTCAGAACAAGTCAAGCCATGCATTCCTTCACCATCAGGGACTCACAGTGGCTGAATGAGCTTCCTGAATCCCTCCTGGGACTCCCCAAATTGACACTATTCAAGAGGGAATTAAGAAAGGATTTCTCACCTAGTGCCAACTGTGACTGCTACAACTGATTCCTTTCTAATCCTTCTGAACTACCTGGTCTGTCCCAGACAATGCTCCTTTGGAGCAGCCATTGTCTTAGCCCTTTTGTATTTATTCACTTCTATCCTTTATTGTATCTAGGATAATGCTCCTTTGTGTGCTGCCTAAGTTAATGTCTTGTTTTGAAATGTCATATCTTGTATTGCTTTGTTGAGCTCTGCATGCTACCATTGAGGTAGAAGCTCTGTAAATGAGCACTTGTTCTCAAAGGTGTAATTATGAATGTATAAATAAATAAATACAATTTTACAGAGGACAGCAGTTGTAGGCAGAGGATTCCTCTCACTAGGTAGACCCACACATGAAGTACCTGGGCACTATATGGTGGAGGAGGTGATGATCCTGATAGTGAAGTAGTATAGATGTAGAGTATGGGGCAGAAGCAAAGCAGGTGAGGAGATGCAGAAATATAAACGTGGTCTTTTAGTGCCTAGTCCAAAAAGGTCTATAGATTCACAAAAAAAGATATGTAAGTCAGATGCACAGCTCCACACTGCATAAGTTCTATGTATAATATGCGCTCCACAACACTGCTAAAGGACACTGCAGAAAGATATGCAGGGAGAAGATCCAGCTGCACAGAAGCATGAACTTTCCCAGGGAATGGCACTCAACAACACCAATGCCATATAAGTAAATGATCATGCATGCAGGCACCTATGCAGAAATCAAATCTGTGGATAGCCTTGTAGGTTCACACCAGGATACACCACCAGCTTAGCATGATTGCAACAATCATTGTTGCTGTGATTCTGGTAACCACAGCAGTCATAGGCATGAATATATGAAGTGGATAGGGTCCAACACATGGCCACACAGTCACACCTGCAGCTACTGTACTGGAGATGTACTGATGATGGATGCATTTATGAATCCTGAATATGTCTCTCATGATTATCGTTAAATGATGGTGTCCTCAGCAGACATGCAGTACCATGTCCAAAGACACTTGGAGGCTTTTGCAGATGTATATACACACACACCACAAGGAAACTGCAAAAGGGATATGCAAGTGGGACTACTGTAAGCATAATGATCTATGAATGCAATATGTTCATAACTGAACTCCCTTACCTTCTGCAAACCTACCAAACACTGCCAATCTGCACAGTGCCCACTCCGAAGCACCATTCTCAGATACACTGTAATCCTTTTACTGGTCTGGAAAACATAGGCATTAACAGTCACTGGTCTGTCCAATAGACCATACGTGATGCAAGCTGTTCACATAATAATGTGTAATGTACTAATGTTACACAGAAGGGTGAACAACACCCTCCAGTTGGTGAATGCACTTGAGTTATACACCCAGAAGCCCTCCTTGGAGAGGAATTGCAGGTCAAAGAACCTGTGAACATTTGTTTCAGCTTTGATCTCCCTGTCTGGCCATAAAGCTGTTGCTGAGACCAGGACATGGGATTATTTAGCATCTACTGCATGCTGTCAACTAGTATATGAGAAAGGTCAGTGGACAACCTGTGTCACATAGACAGGCCATATGATTCAAGCCCCAACCCCCACCATTTGTGTGCCATCCCCATGGTTTCATGCAGAACATACAGGTGCTCTGTATGCAAGTGCATGACTTATTGTATGTATCATGTCCTGCTGTTACTGGTGACTTTTCATATCAGGGTCTGTGGCTATTTTTTTTGCACATATAAATTAGGGCTGGGTGAAATTTAAATTCCACCAGCAAAATTCTCATGAAATGCAGAATTTGCTTCTATGAAATTTCATAACAAAATGGAGGATATTGCATGAAATTCTACTTTAAACTGTGGAATTTTGTCATGTATGGCAGAAAAAAGTGGTGAATTGTGGACACTCTTTCTGTGGAACCGACTTCTTTTTTTTTCTTATATTTAGTAAGTAGAAGCTGTTGTAACAGGGATCATAACTGTGAAGTGCAGATTCTAGTGTATCTGGCAGGAGAAAATAAATAACTGTGTCGTGACACTGCTGCAACTGATACAGGTGCCACTGGGGGTAGACAGTGGTGTAACTGGAATGAGACACTGACATAACATGGTATGGTAAACTGCATGCAACTGTGAATACAGTGGGATGCATTGACACAACTGGGAGGATCAACCATTTCAACTGGGAGGAGACACTGCCAGGGTGCAAAATTCTTATACCGTAGGTGCGCCAGAGGCAAGTCCTTTTATCCAGAGTCATCTGTAGCTCCTCAGCGCATGCCCAATGGGACACCTAAGTTATTATTGTTACTTTATCTTTAATTTTTTTCTCCTCTGCTCCTCCCTTCTTTTTTTCCCATCTCCCTTGGCCCGCCCCTGCATGAGTGCCTCCACTATTTGTGATGGAGCAGCATCAACATTGCAAAACTAAGACCATGAGAGCGCTTGTCCTTAAGTGGAGTGGAGTAGCCAGGGCCAGGAAGGAGCATCATGGAGGAAAGATTGTCATGTGTCCACAAAGTCTATGCACGGAGGATCATGCTGACTCAGTCATGTAGCAGGTGTCACATAACAGGGGTCTCACTAGGCATCAGATCACAGTCTGTAGTGGAACAAAGCCAGAACAAATGGTTTGATACCTTTTATTGGACCAACAAGGAAAGGTAGTCTGTAGTGGAGACATTGATTGGCTGCAGCTGGTGACTGATCCATCCCCCCGTGAAGTGTTGCTGGTCAGTGCTGTTCATCTCCTCAGAATGAGTCATGGCTGGGAGCTGAATCAATCATTGGAACAGCAGGCAGCACACAGAAAAAGTCATTTTAAAAGCTTAAAATCAGCAATCTAATACAATCTTTTTAAGTGCTACTGATATGGGGTCTTAGGGACCCTCAGCATTGCAGCATATTATAGAAAGTTAAAAGTCCTTTTATGGACTTTGGGGGATAAAATAATTATGAGGACTTACTGTATCAGGGCAGGCAGACATCAAATTAGTTTTAAAACCCCCTTTTCATGGCTTTGGGGTTAGTGAGATTCCTTTTAAGTATGGGGCATGCAGACAGGCAGGAGAAAAGTAATAAAAAATACAAAACAAACCTTTGCAGGGCTTAGGGGTTAAGGCTTTACTAGGGAACACAGGCTGGCATTATAGCCAGTTTCAGTGTTTGGTTACTAGTGAGTCCTTTAAATGACTGAGTGCATGCAGACAGACAAGAGAAAAATCATTATGAAAAATAAAAAAAAAGCCCTTTTCAGGGCTTGGAAACTAAAGCCGTATGAATGCATGCAGGAAGGCATCATAGCTCTTTCAGGGACTGGTGAATAGCAAGTCCTTTTAAGGTCTGACGGCATGTAGGCAGGTAGCAGCAAATAAATTTAAAATAAAAGGCTTGTGGATAAGTAAGTTCTTTTAAAGACTTTTGGGGACATGTATGCAGGAGACACTTGTTTTAAAAAGCCCTTTTTTGAAAATAATTATCTTAAAAATTTAAAAATCTTAAAAATTCACTAAAAATGCCACTAACAGATTAATGTGTTTCAGTGTCAGTTGACAGCCATCTGTATCCCCCTCCCCAGGATGAGGCTGAAAATAGGCAGAACTGTCTAGTCCTCCTTTCAAGGTCAACAAACCAAAATAAATAAATAATAAAAAATGCTGCTTTATTGGGCCACCCGCTCTTGATTGAAGATGGCAATCTCAAGTAGGTGTACATGGGATTGGGTTTGCCTTGGGAACTCCTGATGGAGGCAGAAATGGAAAGGGACCTGGAGGTAGTCATATCAGATGACCTAAAGGTAGACAAGCAATGTGAGAAGGCAGTAAGGAGGGCTGGGGGACATTGGGATGCATAGGGAGAGGCATCACCAGTAGAAGACAGGAAGTTGTTATCCCTCTGTACAGACAGTTGGTGAGAAGCCATCTGGAATACTGTGTGCAGTTCTGGAGACCCCATCTTCACGAGGACATAGACAGGATGGAGGCAGTCCAGAGGAGGGCAACTAAAATTGTGCAGGGTGTGCACCAGAATCCATATGAAGAGAGACTAAAGGAGCTTAATATGTACACCCATGAGGAAAGGAGGGATGGGGGGGGTCATGATAGAAACATTTATGTACCTCAAAGGAATCGACAAAGTACAAGAGGGTAGCATCTTTCAGAAAAAGAGATGTGCATGAACAAGGGGGGCACAATTTGAAGATAGAGGAAGGATGGCTCAGGGGCAATGTGAGGAAGTGGTGGATGCATGGAAAATCCTTCCTGAGGTGGTCATGGGGTCAAAAACAGTGGGTGAATTCAAGAATGCATGGGACAGACATAAAGCAATTTTAGTGGGTGGGGTAGTAGGAAGTAGGCTGTTGGTTAACTAGGATCTACAGCTTATCCAATAGGTAGTGAAATAGGCAGACTGTGTGGGCCAAGCGGTCCTTATCTGCCTCCAAAGTCTATGTTTCTATGTTTCAATGATGCAAGACAGAAGAAAAGAGCATAAAGAGAAAATTAAAAAAGAGAACAGTGACCTATGTAAACCTCAGAATATCCTGCAAACTGTGGATTCCACTATCATTGTCAAGTAACAACTCATATTTATGTTGCCAGTGCTGCTTCACTTGCATTCACCTCAATGAGTAGCCAACTTCTTCTGTGTCTGTGCTGTCACACATATCACAGGTTTGCTTGAATTATGTTTTTGCTTAACATAGACATTGCTACCTTTTTGTTTAGTCACATCCTGCCCAGCAAAAAACTAGCAATACCGATGCTTGCCCCAGCGGCTTGAGCCCCCCAACTCTGGGAACCTTTAACACTTAATAGAGGGTGCTAGTACCACCTTCTTGCCCATCATCACCACCGCTTGATGATGAACACATCTTAAGCCCCACTGTACCACAGCCACAAGATACATTTCACTTGTTACCCAACAGCATGCAAACAAATACGTGTCTCAAAACAACTAAAGTCAACAAACTAGCAATTATATATAAAAAAATAACTCTGCAAAACTTCACAAAAAAATTGCACAAATAAGAAATGCCACAAAGTGTTTTGAAATATTGTTTTTTTTGATTTACAAAAGTAAGTCGCAAAGAGCTGCAGATCTTTCTTGTTCAACAAGGGCTGGAAGGGGGATGGAATCAGTCTCATTTCAGGGAAATGAATGTGATTTTTGGTGATTTTATTACTGTTGTTGTTGTTTCTTTTCCAGCTTAGTGTAGATTTCAATTTGTATCAAGATATTTTTCTGGCTTCATTTGGAAAGGTACCTGTTTGGGGGATTCTGTGGTACAGCTAAGTGTTTCAGGGGTGGGGGTTGATTGTCTCTGGAGGTCAGGAGGTAGAAATCAGATTCATTTCAGTGCAGAACCTGCTTATTGGCTCCTATGAAGTTAGGGGCAGGAAGTACATGCCTGAGGCATGCATCCCGCCTGTGCAGCTACACACCTGTGTACAGGTGCACACTGGTGGCATTCACCACTGCCGGCCACCTGTCTGTGGCCACACCCCCGGCGCACAGGTCCACACATGGCGGGCATGGGTGAACTCGTGGACCAAGCCAGGCATCCAGTCAGATGCCCGGCATGGGTCCAGCAGTGGATCCCTTACACAGCAGGGTGCATGTGGGGAAGTCTGAGGGCTGGCAGCTGTGGCAGGTGATAGGAGGCAATGCCACTGGCCCTTGCTGGCAGTAGGGGGAGGAAACAGTACTGCCAGTAGTGAGGAGGGGGTTAACATGTGGTTCACTGGCGTGGGGGGCAGCAGATTTGTGCCGGTGCCCCTGTGAGGGGTATTGATATTGTGAGGGGTCCCCGACACTCACCACTGTGTGCTGGGAAAGGTTGGTGGCATCAGGCGGCCATTTGCTGTGGCTCTGAAGGGTCACTGGGCTGTTTGCCCTGTCCTCCTGGGTGTGAGCAGGGCATGTATGGGGTTTATGGCAGGGTCCTCTCTGGTGTACCCTGCACATTCCCTATGCACCCCCGCTACCAGCACTATATGCCTTTGTGCAAGGCATATCGTGCTGGCACGCCCACCATGTGGTGCTGTCCACGGACCTGGGAGATTGAGTGTGTACTGTCTGTGTGTCCCCACTTTGTGCATCCTGCATGGGGGGCACAGTGTGTGCGGAGTGGGTATGTGCCCCAGATGCATGGCACTTAGCCACTCTGCCCCTACGTGCAAAGGGGCCATTGCTTGTTTTAGTTATTTTATACTGCTGATTTCACTTGGACTACAATTCTGCTTATCTTGTGTGGGTTTTTTTTAAGCCATTAACTTTAGAGTGCGGGAACTGTTTTTTTTTTTTCTCTTTTTTGTCTAGCCCTATAGCTTGGGGGAACGGTGCTAATTATTTTGGGCCTTGGCAGAGCTACTGTAAATCTAGAGGTGGGGTCAGGTCAGAGTGCTGCAGCTGGCTACCTTTGGATTCTCAGAAAGGGCTGGAAGGGGGATGGAATCAGTCTCATTTCAGGGATCTGAATGAGATTTTTGGTGATTTTATTACTGTTGTTTTTTTTCCAGCTTAGTGCAGATTTCAATTGGTACCAGGTTGCTTTTCTGGCTTCATTTCAAAAGGTACCTGTTTGGGGTATTTTGTGGTGCAGCTGAGTGTTTCTGGGGGGGGGGGGTTGCTGGTGTAGCTGATTGTCTCTGAAGGTCAGGAGGGGCCCACCCCCCCACCTCACTATACCATTAGCATGTGACATCATACAATACCAGCTGACTGCATACACACACTGTTAGCCATCTCATTTCAGTACACAGTACAGTCACACACCACACCCTGACTTAAATTGAGTAGAGACTTTACTGTGAGCTACTGAATAGGTGAGGTCATAAAGTAAATCATGGTACTGCTTGATAGCCAGCTGTGCAAGGAAGGTGTGCAGAAAGGAAGGAACCAATTTTAAAGAGTCTGTGATCACCAAATTTGTCTAGATTCCCTCTGGGATCAAGGTACTGTGTAGGAAAATACTGGATCTTTGGGATGAAATCAAGGTACTGTGGTTCTATGATTTTGGGTTTGGTCAAATGAAATCAAGGTAATGTGATTCTAGAACTGTTACTGGGGTACAATGTCTGTAACTCTGGGAATCTGAGGCAGATTACTGTGAGATCAAGGAACTATGACTCTGGGGACTTGGGGCTGAGTAAGTAGAATCAAGGTACAGGGAGTCTAGTACTGTGAGAAGGGAAATCTCTGAATCTGAAGCTAATTGGGTAATAACTGTGACTCTTATACCATTGTATTAATAAGGAGGGCTAGGGCAGCATGGCAGAAGGAAAATGGAGCAGGACAGGGAAGGACATACTAGAGGGGGGTAAGGCAACTTGTGGGGTGGCTGGGGACAACAGAAAGGTAGGTGGGCCAGGGGGCAGCAGGACACCTGGAGGACCAACATGGGTAGAATAGCTGTGGGCAGGGAGCGGGGGGGGCACAGAGGAGAGAATGGAGAGGGGAAAATGATTGAGGAAGTAGGTGGAAAGGACAGGGAAGGGTGATGCACCAGGGGGAAGGACAGTGGCAGCATAAGGGGAGGTGGAATCTGTGGCAGGAGGGGAGTAGTGGATACAGAAGAGCGAGGATCGTGGGGTGTAATAACTGTGAAGCAGCCATATTCATATGCACCTTGTGGAAGCTGGGGGAGTGCCCAGTTTGTCAAAGGCTGCGGAGGCTGGAGGATGAGTTATTAAGGTTAAAGAGTGATATGTCTTGGACAGAAAGAGAAGAGGAAATGGGAAGCACAGACTGTAACCAGGTAAACAGAAGAAGGGACAAGGGTGGGGACTGGAGATGGAGAGAACAAACCACACTGGGGACAAAGGGGGGAGATACAAGTACAGGAGATAGGGGACCAAAAGGAACGGGGGCCAGAGTTACTGCACATAGGCATACAATAGGTTCAAACAGGTACTGGCCATTGATGGGAATGACAGTTAGGGGAGAAGGTGCTGTGGAAGAGCAGTCCAAGGTAATAGAGAGAAATAGGGAAATAGGATGGGGGTTATAAGGGAAAATAAACTAATGTGTCTCAAGATAGAATGAGCACAGAAGGGAGTACTAATGAGGGTAGTATAACAAGGCCAGAAAAGGGGGAAAAATGTGCAGGAGGAGGAAGGAGTTAGGACAGGGAGGGGAAGGGAGGACAAGAGGGGTGATAAGGGCAAAAGGGGTGAGATCATAGTGTTAGGGGACTCAATACTAAGAGAGGTCAGGTGGGGTAGCAAATGAGAGAGGCATAGTCGGGTCTGGGTGGAAGCCATGCTAGGAATGAAGGTGGAAAGGGTGGGGCAATCAGTACTAAAATATGCCAGAAAGGGCAGGGAAACCACATCTAATATTACAGCTGGGGATGAATGACCTGGCTGAGGGGATGGTAAATGAAGTGAAGAGGAAGTTTGAGGATTTAGGTCCAGTTTGGGAGGGGGCAGGAAGATCAGTTACCTTCTCGGAGGTACTTCCAGTCCCAAGGGCAAGTATGGCAAGAAAACTGAGGATTCAAGAGCTAAATGAATGGCTGGTAACCTGGTGTCAGGAAAAAGGGTATGTGCTGGTGGGATGGTGGGGGGGTGACCAGGGAGGACAGCAGTCTATATGTTAAAGATAGACTGCACTTAAATGAAGAGGTGAAGAAAGTGCTAAAGCAAAAGCTTGGAGAGTATATTGAGGAGAATTTGAACTAGGAGAGGGGGATGGTAGAAGGGATAGAAGTGATCAGAGGCCTCGTGATGGGAAACCATATGGGCTTACCCCCATAACAGTGAGATAAGGTGAGGAGCAAACAATACAGGGAAGGCCAAAAAGGGAGAGGCGGGAGGAGGTGGGGAGAAAGAAAGGGGATGGAAGGTGATATCTTTAAATGCTAGAAGCCTGGGGAATAAAAATGAGGAACTACAGGCTCTCATGGTGGTGGGAGGTGGGGACATGGCAGCCATCACCGAGACATGGGCCACCCAAAACCATGACTGGGACCTGGCAGTTCCAGATTACAGACTATTCCTCAAGTATAGTGTTAAGAGGAAAGGAGGGGGTAGTGCTCTATATGAGGGAGGGGCTAAAGTGTGTTAGGGAAGAGGTGGGGAGGAGAGAGATACAGAGGCACTATGGATGCAAATTCAAGATCCAAAAAATAGGACAGTATGGTTGGGGTGGTGTACAGGCTGCCCTCCCAATTGGAAGAGACAGACAAGGTATTGGTGGAATAGATCTGGAGGAACTGTAAGAATGGTGGGGTGGTGATAGTAGGTGACTTAACCTGCCAGGAGTGGAGTGGGGGATGCCTGCCACCAAGTGTACATGGGAACAGATAATGCTAAACACCTTCCAGGATAACTTCCTGATGCAGCTGGTCAGCAAACCAACTAGGGAAGGGAACACCCTAGACCCTGTACACTGTCTAACGGGGAGTGGGTGAAGGAACTGAGGGTGGAGGAACCACTGGCAGGAAGTGACCACTGGGCAGTATGGTTCCAGTTGCAGCTGGGCAGGGAGAGGGGGGCATCTGGCACAAATGTGCTAGACTTTAGAAAGGCTGACTTCAAAAAGATGGGTGAAGTGGTGCAAGGGTTCCTGGACAGAATTCAGCCTAATATGGACATGAATCAGAGGTGGGAACTCATTAAGCTAGGGATAGTGGAGCCAACACATTCCTGCAGCAAGGCCCAAAGTAAAAAGGCTAGGGTGAAGAAACCTAGCTGGATGAGCAAGGGTGCCATAGACAGGGTGAGGAGGAAAAGAGTCACATATAGGAGATAAAGGAGAACTGGGAGGGGGGGAAGGACAGGAAGGAGTACTTGAAGGAAGCAAAGGAGGTGACCAGGGAAGTAAGGGCAGCAAAGGTTTCAAGGAAGCTCAGGCTGGTGAAGGGAATTAAAGAGGGGGGGAAAGACTTCTTCAGGTACATTAGAGAGAAAAGGGGTTGTAAGGCCCAAATAGTAAGGATTAAGGAGGAGGAGGAATAGGTGGAAAAAGTAGATGAAAATGCAGAAGCACTTAATGACTACTTCTGCTTGATTTTTACTAAACAGAAAGGGGGGGGGATAACTAAGTTTGGGGGGAGGATAGGATCAGAGTTGGTGACAGACAGGGAAATCACAGAAGGCAGAGTGCTAGAGGGGTTACAGGCACTGAGGGTGGACAAGGCACTGGGACTGGATGGCATGCACCACAGGGTACTGAAGGAGTTGGCAGAGGTCCTGGCAGGCCTATTTAATGCCTCTCTAGACTCAGGGTGTGTACCTCAGGATTGGAGGATGGTTTACGTGGTTCCATGCCACAAGAATGGTCCCAAACATGAACCAGGGAACTATAGACCAGTGAGTCTTACATCCATAGTGGGGAAACTGATGGAAACAATACTGAAGGAGAGGCTGATGACCCTGCTGGAGATCAGTGGGGTACAGAATAATCAGCAGCATGGCTTTGTCAAGGGCAGATCCTGCCAGACCAACCTAGTGGACTACTATGACTGGGTGACTAGGGAAATGGACAAAGGGCATGCGGTGGATGTACTGTACCTGGACTTCATTAAGGCATTTGACTTGATGCCACATGGGAGACTAGCATGTAAGCTAAAGGTTACAGGGGCGGGGGCAAAATTGGTGGGATGGGTGGAGAACAGGCTGCAGGGATGGCAGCAAAGGGTAATGGTGGGAGGAGAATTATCATCCCCAAGGGCAGTGAGGAGCAGGGTCCCACAGGGGTCAGCGCTGGGGCCAGTGTTATTTGGGGTATTTATTGCAGACATCTCGGTAGGCTTAAATAGCAAGTTCACTCAATTTGTGGACAACACCAAGATGGGAGCAGTGGTGAATGACCAAGGAGGGTGACAGGGATTGCAGGAAAATCTAACAAGGCTGGAGACATGGTCTGAGACCTGGCAACTTGGTTTCAATGCTAGAAAATGCAGGGTTCTGCATTTCTGGGCAAAGAATCCAAAAAGGAGCTACCATCTGAGGGGTGCAGTTAGCTGTGAATGAGGAGGAGAAAAATCTGGGGTGCTCATTATGGGAGCAATGAACAACTTAGCACAGTGTAGGAAAGCAGCAGCAATGACCAACAAGATGCTGGGTTATATTGCAAGGGTTATAAACTCTAGGAGGAAGCAGGTGATTCTGCCATTATACAGATCACTGGTCAGACCCACCTGGAGTACTGCATTCAGTTTTGGCGCATTTACCTAAAGAGGGGCATTAGATTGTTGGAAAGGGTGCAATACAGAGCAACAAAGATGATCCTGGGTCTGAAGGAGTTACCATATGAGGTTAGACGAGGGAGTTGAACATGTACTCTCTGGAGGACAGGAGAGATGGGAGGATATGATTGAGACCTTTAAGTACATGAGAGGAATAAACAGGATGGGCATGGAGGGACTGTTCAAGGGGAGGGTGGGGAGAGACACTCAGGGTCATGACATGAGATTGGAGGGTGGAAGGTTTAGGAGGGAAATGAGGAGGCATTTCTTTATGGAAAGGGTGGTAGCAGAGTGGAATGCACTACTGGCAGAGGTGGTGGCCTGCAAAACAGTGGGATGCTTCAAGAGGGGCTGCGATAGGGCAAAAGGGAGGGTCATGGGAGGGGAGAGTGGGAGGGACAGCTGCAGAGTAGGGCTGCTAGCTGCAAAATTGAGCAAACTTGATAGACCAAATGGCCTTTTTCTGCTGGCAGTTTCATATGTTAGTATATAACAGCTACTGTATAACTGCACAGCAGTGTAGGAGGAACAGTCACCAGTGAGAGAGAGGAGAGAGAGAGAGAAGGGTTGCTATTGAAACTCACCCTATTGATCCTTGCATTCCTGCCTATAGGCAGGGCCACTAGAAAATTGCATCCACAATTTTTTTGAGGAATCCACAATTTTCACCATTCTCCACAAAAATTTACGTTCCACGATTTCTTGCAATTTTTGAGTTTTTACATTGAACTGTGTATAAAGTATTAACATTTTTAATAAAATACTCTCAAATACATTGACAATTTTGCATGCAGACTTGGGTTTGGCTAGAACAGTGCAGTGCAAAGTAGGGCAAGGGTTTTATGTGACACTGCTTAGAAACATAGAAACATAGAATCTGAAGGCAGACAAGGACCACTTGGCCCACCTAGTCTGCCCATTTCCTACCTAATAGATAAGCTGCAGATCCTAGTTAACCAACAGCCTACTTCCTCCTACCCCCCACTAGAATTGCCTTATGTCTGTCCCATGCATTCTTAAGTTGCCCCACTTTTTCTGACTCTACAACCTCCTCAGGAAGGCTGTTCCATGCATCTACAACCCTCTCTGTGAAGAAATACTTCCTCACATTACCTCTGAGCCGTGTCCCCTCTATCTTCAAATTGTGCCCCCTTGTTCTTGCACATCTCTTTTTCTGAAAGATGCTACCCTCTTGGACTTTGTTGATTCCCTTGAGGTATTTGAAAGTTTCTATAATGTCCCCCCTCCCTTCTTTCCTTGAGGGTATACATCTTAAGCTCCTTTAGTCTCTCTTCATATGTCTTCTGGTGCAGAACCTGCACCATTTTGGTTTCCCTCCTCTGGACAGCCTCCGCCCTGTTTGTCTTTGCAGAGATGGGTTCTTCAGAACTGTACACAGTACTGCAGATGTGGTCTTACCAACTGTCTGTACAGAGGGCCAACAATGTCCTGTTATCTACTGGTGATGCCTCTCCCTATGCATCCCAGCATCCCTCCAGACCTCCTTACTGCCTTCTCACATTGCTGGCCCACCTTTAGGTCATCTGATATGACTACCCCAGGTCCCTTTCCTTTTTTGTTGTTGTCAGTATCTCGCTCCCCATTGTGTACTCTTCCCCTGGGTTTTTGTTTCCCAGGTGCATTACTTTGCACTTCTTTGCATTGAATCGAAGCTGCCATACATTTGACCATTCCTCCAACCTTGCCAAGTCCTTTTTCATCCTTTCCACCCCACCTTCCTGTGAGAAGCCAGAAGGGGAAGGAAGGAAACATATTCAATTCAGTGCTCTAGAGTAACTGGTAATTGCTATTTTTCTTTTAAACTTAGATTGTGGGTTTTAGTGACACTATACTTTCTTTGTTGTCTTTACTTATAATTGTTTTGGGCTGTTGAAAATTTAAAACATAGTGGTGGTGTAATTCTGTGCTGTCTTTAATTGCTGCAAATTTTCACTCACCTCCTCCCCTTCCCCAACTCTTAATTATATGCCCTGTTAAATCTGATTGACAAGAGCTAAACACAGGGTATAGTAAGGGGTGAAGTAGGAGGGGCATAAGGGAAAGAAGCCCACCTCAGCATGACAAGTGTTTTGACTCATTTATTTATTTATTGGTTTCTTTTTTTTCTTAAAAAAAATTATCTGAGGATCAGTGGCAGGATTTTTAGGACAGTAAATTAATAAAAAGGGAACTAGGGGAGCTTCAGTAGCAGACAAGTAGTGGAATTGCAGTATAATGTGGGGAGTGGTGCAATGCAGTGGCTGTGGGCAGCCATATTCAGGCAGACCTTCTGGACACTGAGGTGCTGCCCTATCTGCATGCATCTCTCTGGACTGCGGGATGAGGTAGCCAGACTCAGAGTGGAAGTAAACTGGGTCAGGAGTACCATCACCCCTATCCAGGGACCACCCAGTCCAATGCAACTGCCTCAAAGGATGCCGAGAACGAGGAGCACTTGGATGACAGTGGGCTCAGGGAGGGTTAGAGCGGTCAGGCAGAGGCACATCCCAGATCCTATTCCACTCAAGAACTCATATGCCACACTGGCAAATGAGGACCACCAAATAGAGGTACCCAGAAAAGTGGAAGGAAAGGATGTGGAGGTTAGCCAAGGAGGTGACCTCAGCGGGGAAAGCAGTGGACCCCAGAGGAGGAGGAAATGAATCCTGGTGGGGGACTTCAACATAAGAGGGATCCAGCTAGGAACACAGGAGGGGGAGGACAGGGAGGTGAGGTGCCTACCAGGTAACACGACATGGAGGGATGGAAGGAAGATCCTGGGGATCACTGGGAAGACAAGACAGGAGGGTGAGCTGGATGTCATTATCCACCTAGGTACTAATGACCTGGCAAATGGGGAGCCAAAGGAAGTTCAGGAAGAGTTTAGGAAATTGGGGAAGGGTCTCAAGTAAGTAGCTACTTCTGTCACTTTCTCAAGTACTACCTGTGAGAGGCAAGGAGAGATAAGAGTGCATGCACCAGGAACTTTAACTCATGGTTGAAGAACTGGTGCTGTGAGGAAGGGTTTGGATTCATTGCGACTGGGACCCAGCTGGAGGGATGGAGGTTTGTTCAAGCCTGATGGCCTGCATCCATCCTGAGGGGAATCCAAGCACTCAATGATAAGTTTAAATGCTACATTGACAAGCATTTAAACTAGCAAAGGGGGTGGCAGGCCAGCAAGGAGGGTATCCTATTGCTCACCCCCACAGAGCTAGCAGTGGAACCAGTGAACCAGAGGAGTGGCTATCTCTGCAAAGCAGTGTGTAAAGATGGAGATTAGTGCCCAAGAGGTGGATAAGCAAAAAAGGGGCAAAATTCAGCAGAAGGGCGGACAGCAAGGAGAACCAGGGATAAATGACAACCAAGGAAGGGGCTGGAGTAGAACAGTGAAACAGTCTAGGTAGGTCAAATCATGGAAAGCCATGTGTGCAAATGCCAGGAGCCTTAGCAACAAGATGGAAGATCTGGAGGCTGTCATGGTACAGTCAGACCTGGACATTGTGGCTATCACTGAAACCTGGTGTAATGATAACCACGACTGGGAGATGGCCATACCTGGCTACAACATATTCAGAAGAGACAGAGCAGGCAGGAAGGGAGGAGGAGTGGCACTGTATGTGAAAAATGACATAAGGGCCACAGAGATCCAGGAGGAACAAAATGGGGGAGAGATACCGTGGGTTAAGCTGGAAAGGAAAATGGGGACAGCCATCTCACAGGGTGTGGTCTATAGACCACCAGCCCAGGAGGAAGAAACAGATAGGGAGTTGATGCTAGCCATCCAAAGGATGGCAGAACAAGGGTGAGGTAGTACTGGTTGGAGACTTCAATATTCCAGACGTGGACTGGAGCATCCCAGCAGCAGCATCAACTAGGAGCAGATCTATCCTGGACTTCCTTCAGGGTGCCTTCCTCAAGCAACTGGTCATGGAACCAACTCGGCAGAAGGCAATACTGGACCTTGTGCTCACAAACAGGGACAGTGTGATGGGGGTAACAGTGGGGGAGCACCTGGGAAACAGTGACCACCAGTCATTGTGGTTTGAAATCACAAAAAGAGCAGAACCAAACCACACAAAAACACGTATCCTGGATTTTAGGGGGGCAGACTTTGGGAAAATGGGGAGATACTTGAAAGAGGCATTAAGGGGAATGGGACAGGAATCAGGGGTTGAGGAACAGTGGGCAGTATTTAAAATGGGGATTACAAGAACAACAGAATTATGCATTAAACAGGTTAGCAAGAGGAAAAGGAAGAGAGACCATTATGGTTTTCCAAAGAGGTAGCAAAGAAAATGAAAGCCAAAAGATTACATTCAGGCAATACAAAAAGACACAGGCAGAAGGGGATAGGGAGAAGTACCCAGGAGAAGCAAAGGGAGGCAGGAGGTCAGTGAGGGAAGCCAAAGCTCAGACAGAAGAACACATTGCAAAATCAGTGGGTAGAGGGACAAAACCTTTACAGGTACATAAGTGAAAAAAGAAAACAAAGGGAGGGATAGTGAGACTGAAGGGGAGGATGGGGCGCAGGAGGATGACAACAGTAAAGCTGACATATTGAACAGGTATTTCTGCTCAGTCTTTACTGAGGAAGAGGAGGGTAATGGGTCTGAAGGGAGTACAAGTGGTGAGAATGGTGCAGAAATGGACACAAGTCCCTTTACATGAGAAAGGGTCTTGAAGGAACTGGAAGTAATAAGAGTTGATAAAGCAATGGGGCCAGATGGGGTGCACCCCAGGGTCCTTAAAGAACTAAGAGAGGTGGTGGCTGAACCTCTGACTATCCTGTTTAGCCGATCACTGAAACAGGGAGGTACTCAAAGACTGGAGGACAGCAGATGTAGTCCCTTATACAAAAGTGGGAACAAAGAGGAAGCAGGGAACTACAGACCAGTCAGCCTCACCTCGGTAGTGGGAAGATCATGGAAGCACTACTGAAGGAGAGATTGGTGGAACATTTGGTTGTCAATGGACTACAGGACCCATGCAGCATGGTTCACCGGGAGGTCATGTGCGAGACCAACCTCATGGAATTTTTGACTGGGTGACTAGGAGGTGGATCAGGAGTAGGCAGTGGACATGGCCTATCTGGACTTCAGCAAGGCCTTTAACACTGTGCCACATAAAAACTATTAACAAACTGGGAATATGGGTGTAAGAGCAGTGGTGGTGGGTAGGTAACTGGCTGGGTGGCAGGACACAGAGGGTGGTGGTAAATGGCTGTCACTCCACAGAGGGAAGTGTGACCAGTGGGGTACCACAGGGATCAGTGCTGGGACCGGTCCTATTCAACATCTTCATCAGTGACATTGGCGGAGGACCTAGAAGGTAGAATTTTACTGTTCGTTGATGACACAAAAGCTCTGTAACAGAGTAGACACACCAGATGGTGTAGACAGAATGAGAAGCGACCCAGAAACTTGAAGAATGGTCAGGGGTTTGGCAGTTGAAATTCAATGCAAAAGTAGCAAGATAATGCATATGGGGTAAAAAACCTGGCACAATATATCAGTTGGGGGGTGAGGATATAGCATGCACCAAGCAGGAAAGGGATCTTGGGGTTGTCATCTCTGATGACCTCAAGGTAGGGAAACAGTGTGACAAGGCAGCAGGTAAAGCAAATAGGATGCTGGGATGTATAGGCAGGGGCATCACCAGCAGGAAAAGGGAGGTCATAATTCCACTATACAAGACACTAGTGAGGCCCCACCTGGAGTACAGTGTACAGTTCTGGAGACCATACCTACGTAAGGACATAGACAGGGTAGAGAAGGTTCAGAGGAGGGCAACAAAGATGGTGCATGGATTGCATCACAAGTCCTATGAAGACAGGTTGAAGGAACTGAACATGTACTCCCTGGAGGAGAGAGGAGGAGAGGGATATGATAGAGACATACAAGTATCTTACAGGAGGAACAGGGTGCAGGAAAACACTATTTTAAGCGAAAAAGATGTTCCAGGGCTAGAGGGCATGGGATGAAGTTGGAGGGAGGACGATTCAGAGGAAACATGAGAAGAATTTCTTCACAGAACGGGTGGTGGACAAGTGGGAACACCCTGCCAGAGGAAGTGGTGGGGGCTGAAACAATCACGGGATTTAAGAATGCATGGGATAGACATAAAGGAATTCTGGAGGTCAGGGGTAAGGGGCAACAGACTTCTAGGAAAACAAACTGAACTTACAAGCTCAAATGGGCAGACTGGGTGGGCCATAGGCTCTTATCTGCCGACACTGTCTATGTATCTATGTATCTATGTAACCCTGTTGCATATCTTTGCGTCATCTGCAAAGACACATACTTTTTCTTCCAGTCCCTCTGCAATGTCATTTATAAAGACATTAAAAAGGACCGGCCCCAGTACTGAACCCTGCAGTACCCCACTAGTAACCCCCCTTTCTTCACTGTGGACTCCATTTACTATTACCCTCTGTATCCTGTTGTCCAGCCAGTATTTTACTCAGGCTACTACCCTGGGACCCACTCCCAGGCTGGCTAATTTGTTTATTAATCTTTTGTGTGGGACTGTGTCAAATGCCTTGCTAAAATCTAGGTAGGCCATGTCCACAGCCCCTCCCTGGTCTACTACTTTGGTCACCCAGTCAAAGAAATCAATTAGATTAGTCTGACATGACCTTCCTGCTGTGAATCCATGCTGACTTGGGTCCTGTGCCCCACTGGCCTCTAGGTATTCAACAGTTATTTCCTTCAGAAGTGATTCCATCATTTTCCCTACCACTGAGGTCAAACTGACAGGTCTGTAGTTTTCTGCCTCTGTCTTGCTCCCATTTTTTTGAAGGGGAATCACATCCGCCCTCCTCCAGTCCTCAGATACCACACCTTCCTCCCATGATTTATTAGAAACTGTAGTCAGTGGTGTTACTAGTTCTTCCCTTAGTTCTTTTAGAATTTTGGGGTGAATCCCACCAGGCCCCATTGCTTTATCCACCTTCAGTTTTAGAGTTCTTTCAGAACCCTTTCTTCTGTGAAAGGACTAATATCAACCCCTCTATCCAGAGTGCTTCTATTAACTGCATTAGGTATCTCCCCCTGCTCTTTCATTGTGAATACTTAGCAGAAGTATTCATTCAGTATCCCTGCTTTTTCACTGTCACTCTATGTCCAACCACCTTCCTTTTTATTCAGCCTCAGTATCCCTGCCTTAGCCTTTCTTTGCTCCCTAATGTACCTATGAAAGGTTTTATCCCCCTTCTTAACCAAGTTGGCTATGTTTTCCTCATTTTGGCCTTTGCTATTCTGACTGCCTTCCCCACTTTCTTCTGCTTTAACTGGTTCAGTTCTCTGTCCTGTTCCTTCTGTATTTCCTTATACTTCCTGAATATTATCTTTTTCTCGCTAACCTTCCCCACCACTTCTTTTGAGAACCATAGTGGGTTTTTTTCTTTCATTTTGATTTATTTGTTTCACACAAAGGCTTGTTGCCTCTGTGATGGTGGTTTTGATGTTTCCCCATTGTTGCTCCCCCCACCTTCTTGCCTGTTTGCTAGTGCTTTTCTGAGGCACTCTCCCATTTTGAGAAAATCAGCCCTCCTGAAGTCCAGTACCTTCTTCACTTTTGTATGACTTGACTGTACAGCTAAGTTTATCGTGAACCACACTGTTTGGTGGTCACTTGTTCCCAGATGGCTACCCACTTCAAGATCGGATATCATCTCTCCATCCCTATTTGAGAGTACCAGGTCTAAGATTGCTCTCTCCTGAGTGGGTTCCAAAACTAGCTGTCTGAGGCATGCCCCCTGTAGGGCATCGAAAATGGCCCTGCTCTTGGATGTGGCTGCAGCAAAGGTGCTCCAGTTAACATCTGGCATATTCAGGTCCCCCATCAGCAATATCTCCCCTCTCTCTGCCATCCTAAGGATGCCTTCTATCATTTCCTTGTCCATTTCCTCCTCCTGAGATGGGGGTCTGTACACAACCCCTGTGTGGATTGTGGTGCCATTTCCAGTCTCCAGAGTGACCCACAGTGCCTCCTCTCCTCCCTGTTTACCCTTTAGTTCTGTTGCTTTAATCCCTTCCTTTAGATAGAAAGCTACTCCTCCTCCTCTTCTTCCCTCCCTGTCCCTCCTGTAGATTGTGTACCCTGATATGTTGACATCCCAGTCATGGTTCTCTCTGTACTATGTTTCTGTGACTGCCACGATATCCAGGCATGCCTCTTCCATCAAGGCTACCATTTCAGGGAGCTTTCTTTTGAATCCCTGACTTGTTTGGTTTCAAAATCCACTGGCCAAGCGTAAGTACACTTAAACACTTAACATTTGTTTTGTGTTGAAGAAGTCTATCAGAAAACTTTTTCCTGCTACAAAGACTGAAACAAAAGATGGGAGAAAAGGTGCAAATTATCCTATTCACCTAAATGGGGTGCTAACTACAGTATGAAACCTTTTTGCAAGTGGTAGGACAGTTTTGTCCTTGTGAGCATACTTTCATTCTGACTAGTTTTGATTCAAACAGCTGAGGATATTTGGATGACCTTGCTGATTTAAACTTGAATAAGCTAGTTGATAACAGTGATCTCACTCTTAGCAATCTA
This sequence comes from Neoceratodus forsteri, assembly GCA_016271365.2. NCBI lineage: Eukaryota > Metazoa > Chordata > Ceratodontiformes > Ceratodontidae > Neoceratodus > Neoceratodus forsteri. The sequence continues at coordinate 1,510,582,477 of CM057455.1, forward strand.
CCACCTAGATGCTCACATGCAAGGACTACATTAAAAACCTGACTAAGGTCTAAAAACAAGCTTATAAAACACATAAAATGTATCTGAACATTTATCTTTAAACAAAATCATTGCAGCAACAGTAAAACAAAGGTAAATTACAGGGCATCCTGACTACTGTATGATGCAGTAAAAATATATTGGTATTTTTTATATTTTTGGTAACCAGGTAAGGCCCACTAGGCACATGTGTCTATTTTCAGGGGCAACCCAAGAGCACTGAGGAGGTTAAGTGACTTGATCAGAGTCACACAGTATGCAAGTGGAGATTGTGAGAATCAAACTCAGGTCTGCTAGATGTCCCCACCTCATTCACAGTTTGTTACTCTAACCTCTAGTCTATACTGCCAGCCCCAATAACCCCCAGATTTAATGTTTAAATATTTGATTTCAAAAATAGTGTATAGTACCTACAGTGCAAATTATGAACATTAAACACTTTAACGACACTTTTCTAAAACTCAATTATTCACCACTCTATCTGCTTATTTTTCTTGTACCAAAGTGGGTGAATAGTTGACAGAACACTGTAAACAGCTGTTGATTAGACTTCATTAATCTGGTATGCCCCATGTGCGGCAACACCAACACAGTGAACTACGATCCTGTCAGCAAAATTGACACTTTGCCAACAGGTCACTGTGTTGGTGTGCCAGAGACAGGGACACATTGTCTCTCAGTCCTGCATCCCCGCTCTGAATCAACTCTGACTGAAGTTGATAATCCTAAATATGGGAGGGGGGGCTCAGGGGGGGTGAAGCACCCCAATAAAAAAAGGGACCGGGAGACACACAGGAATCATGTACACTGCAACATGTGATTGACATGACTCCTGTCAGCGAGATGCCGGTCGACAAAAGGGTTGTCAAACCGGCATCATCGAACCCATTATTCTACATCCAGAAACAGAAAAATGTATTTCTTCTGGATTTATTTAATATTGATTTGCTGTGGCTCACTTTATAGCATCTATTTAGCACTGTATGAGGCAGATGTTTTTAAATTTTGAAAGATAGGCAACGCTTATGATAGCTTATCAGTTTAGTATTCATTTTAGGAACATAAACTTTTTTTTATGTTTTAAACATATTCAAGTGGCAGTGTATTTATTTAGCAGTTTTTACTGACTAATACATGTTGCAGAAAACATTAAAAGATGTATTGTGAAGCACTCAGGGCCTATAATAGAACTTCTGCAATTTCCCTGCAATTGTTGCAAAAAGCTCCACAATTTTGGTTAACTTTTTCCGCAATTTTCCAGTGGCCCTGCCTATAGGTAGCAGAGGACTATTGTGTGTCCACATTACTTGTGGAATAATTTTTGAATGTTTTGTGGAATTTAACAGTGAATGGTGGAATTTTCTGATGAACTGTGAAATTTTAAAAATACACAAAAAATAAAAATTATATTACTTTGCTAGAAGTGGCAGTCTCATTTGAGAAAGTGGGTGTTTCTATAGCAAATATATATTTGGCCCTTTCATTCCCACCTAACTGAAGACTGTTACATGAGTGCAATGCTCTGGAATATGTTTATGTGGATTTCTACTGTAAACTGTGCAGGCAGAGAACACCAAGAAGAAGGAGCTGCTGTAATAACTATACTTCTGTACTAAGACTATATTGCCCTCCTTCTCTCCCCTCTACCCTAAGCCAGTTCTACTTTTTTAGGCACAGGATTTAACTGACAACAGGAACTTTCTGTTTGGGAGCAGGAAGTGAGTGATCACAGAGCCACGAAAGACTCACCATCCTAGAAGGAAAAGAGTAGCTCTCTGTCCCCCCAGCTGCTGGAGGTCTGACAATGAGCAAGTAAGGAGACTACTGAGAAATATACGAACTTCTTGTCTCAGAACAGGAAGATCAGGAGCTTAAAGGGCACAGAGGCAGTAAGTAGGGACAAAAATAAAAAAATAAACAGAGGAAAGAGTAAGTATTCCAAACAGTTAAGGGACCAGAAATAAGACATGATGGGAGTGATGCAGTGCAGTGGCTGTAGAGCAGCAGTCTTCCGGGAGACATTCTGGAGGATGCGGTGTTGTCCTATCTGCAGACACCTCTCTGGGCTGAGGGAGGAGGTTGCTTATCTCCAGGCTGAGTTGGCCAGGATTTGTAGGACCTCCTCTCCCACCCAGGGACCATCAGGGCCACTGCCGTTGCCTCAGAGGTTGCCAAGAAAGAGGAGTGGTTGGGCAACAATGGGCTCAGGGAGGGTGAGGGTGGTGAAACAGAGGTGCATCCCTCCAGTTATACCTCTCCACAATTCATATGCCATTCTGGCAAAGTGTGGTTCCTCTATGGAGGCACCCACAGTGGAGACCAAGGAGGATGCTGGGAACCTCCACAAAGGAGACCCACAGGAGGGTGGCATGGGACCCCACAGGGGAAGGAAACAACTCCTGGTGGGGGACTCCATTGTTAGGAGGATAGAACTGGGGGAGGAAGGGCATAGGGAGGTAAGGTGCCTGCCTGGTGCCATGGCATGGAGGGACAGGAAGCAAATCCTCTGGATTGCTGGAGCAGCTGCATGAGAGAGGGAGATGGATGTCATTGTCCACCTAGGGACAAATGACCTGGCTGAGAAAGGGATCAGAGAAGTGCAGAAAGAGTTTGTGGAGTTGGGGAGAGTCCTTTGACAAGTAGCATGCATGGTAACCTTCTCAGAGGAGCTGCCTGTCTATGGCATGGATGAGGCTAGGGTGCTCCACACCATGGGATTCAATCAGTGGTTGAAAAACTGGTGAAGAGCTCAGGGATTTGGCTTCACTGGGGACTGGGGGTCCACCTGGAGTGATGCCGGCCTATACTGGTGTGATGGTCTGCATCTGTCCAGGAGGGGAACCAGAATCCTAGGTGATAGGTTTAAATGCTTCATTAGCAAGCATTTAAACTAGCCAAGTGGGGAGGCACTGGAAAGGAGCCGGGAAATCCTAGCCGCCCCAAAAAAATCAGGGTAGTAAGTGAGGTAAACACCAAGACAGAGAAGTTAATAGAGAAACAGGCAGGGGTAAATGGAGAAAATAACAAAGGCAATAAGGACAGGGAGGCAAAAAAGGGCATGCCATCAAGAAATGGAGGGTAATGAGTACCAATGCCTGTAATCTTGGCAACAAGCTCCCTGAACTTGTGGCCTTGATGGAAGAAGGATGCCTGGATATTGACGCAGTCACAGCAACATGGTACACAGAGAACCATGACTGGGATGTTAATATACCAGGGTACACAACCTACAGAAGAGACAGGAAGGCTAGAAGAGGGGGAGGAATAGTTCTCTCTGTAAGGGAAGGGATAAAAGCAATGGAACAAAAGAGTAAACGGGGAGGAGAGGAGGCACTGTGGGCTACCTTAGAGACTGGAAATAGCACCACAATCCACACAGGGGTTGTATATAGACCCCCATGTCAGGGAGAGGGAATGGACAAGGATATGATAGAAGGCATCCTTAGGTTTGCAGAGAAAGGGGAGTTACTGTTGACGGGGGACCTGAATATGCCAGATGTGAAATGGAGCACCTTTGCTGCAGTCACATCCAAGAGCAGGGCCATTCTCAATGCCCTACAGGTGGCATGCCTCAGACAGCAAGTTATGGAACCCACTCATGAGGGAGCAATCTTAGACCTCGTACTCTCAAATTGGGACAGCGAGATGATCTCAGATTTAGAAATGGGTAGCCATCTGGGAACAAGTGACCACCAAACAGTGTGGTTTATGATAAACTCAGCTACAGAGTCAAGCCATACAAAAGTGAGGGTACTGGACTTCAGGAGGGCTGACTTTGGCAAGATGGGAGAGTGCCTTAGAAAAGCACTAGCAAACAGGCTAGAAGGATGGGTGGAGCAACAATGGGGAAACATCAAAACTGCCATCACAGAGGCAACAAGCTTTTGTGTGAAGCAAATAAATAAATCAAAATGAAAGAAAAAGCCACTATGGTTCTCAAAAGAGGTGGCAAGGAAGGCTAAGGAGAAAAAGATAGCATTTAGGAAGTATAAGGAAACACAGAAGGAGCAGTACAGAGAACTGTACCAGTTAAGGCAGAAGGAAGCAGGGAGGGAAGTCAAAATACCAAAGGCCCAAACTGAGGAAAAGATAGCCAACTCGGTTAAAAAGGGGGATAAAACCTTTTACAGGTACATCAGGGAGCGTAGAAAGACAAACGGAGGGATAGTGAGGTTGAATAGAAAGGATGGTGGGTGGGCAGAGAGGGACAGTGAAAAAGCAGGGATACTGAATGAATACTTCTGCTCAGTATTCACGAAAGAGGAGGAGGGGGAGGTGCCTAATCCAGTTAGCAGAAGCACTCTGGATAGGGGTCGATCCCAGTCCTTTCACAGAAGAAAGGGTTCTGAAAGAACTTCTAAAACTGAAGGTGAACAAAGCAATGGGGCCTGATGGAATTCACTGCAGAATTCTAAAAGAATTAGGGGGAAAACTATTGTCACCACTGACTACCCTTTTTAACAAATCATGGGAGGATGGTATGGTACCTGAGGACTGGAGGAAGGCAGATGTGATTCCCCTTCACAAAAGTGGGAGCAAGACAGAGGCAGGAAACTACAGAAATGTCAGTTTGACCTCTGTGGCAGGGAAAGTGATGGAATCACTTCTGAAGGAAAGAATTGTTGAGTACCTAGAGGTCAGTGGGGCATAGGACCCAAGGCAGCATGGGTTCACAGTGGGAAGATCATATCAGACAAATCTAATTGATTTCTTTGACTGGGTGACCAAAGTAGAAGACCAGGGAGGGGCTGTGGACATGGCCTACCTAGACTTTAGCAAGGCATTTGACACAGTCCCACACAAAAGATTAATAATCAATTAACCAGCTTGGGAGTGGGGTCCCAGGTGGTAGCCTGCAAAACATTGTTGGTCAACAGTACACAGAAGGTAATTGTAAATGGAGTCCACTCTGAAGAAAGAGGGGTTACTAGTGGGGTACCGCGGGATTCAGTTCTGGATCCAGTCCTTTTTAATGTCTTTATAAGTGACATTGCAGAGGGACTGGAAGGAAAAGTATGCCTCTTTGCAGATGATACAAAGATCTGCAACAGAGTTGATACACAAGGAGGTGTGGAAAGGACGAGAAGGGACTTGGCAAGGTTGGAGGAATGGTTAGGCGTATGGCAGCTTGGATTCAATGTAAGGAAGTGCAAAATAATGCACCTGGGAAACGAAAACCCAGGGGAAGGATACACAATGGGGGTAGTAACAACAACAAAAATGGAAAGGGACCTGGGAGTAATCCTATCAGATGACCTTAAGATTAGCAATCAATGTGAGAAGGCAGTAGGGAGGGCTGGGGGTATACTGGGATGTATAGGGAAAGGCAACACCAGCAGAAAATGGGAAGTTGTTATCCTTCTGCACAGACAGTTGGTGAGACCACATCTGGAGTACTGCATCCAGTTCTGGAGACCCCATCTCCGTAAGGACATAGACAGGATGGAGGCAGTCCAGAGGAGGACAACTAAAATGGTGCAGGGTCTGCAAGAGAAACCATACGAGGAGAGACTAAAGGAGCTTAATATGTATATCCATGAGGAAAGGAGGGAAGGGGGACACGATAGAAACTTTTAAGTACCTCAGTGGAATCAACAAAGTCCAAGAGGGTAGCATCTTTCAGAAAAAGAGATGTGCAAGAACAAGGGGACACAATTTGAAGATAGATGGGGAACAGTTCAGGGGCAATGTGAGGAAGTATTTTTTTACAGAGAGGGTGGTGAACGCATGGAACAGCCTTCCTGAGGAGGTTGTGGGGTCTAAAACTGTGGGAGAATTCAAGAATGCATGGGACAAACATAAGGCAATTCCTGTGGGGGGTATGAAGAAATAGGCTGTTGGTTAACTAGGATCTGCAGCTTATTCTGTAGGTAGGGAAATGGGCAGACTAAGTGGCCCCAAGCGGTCCTTATCTGCCGTCAAAGTCTATGTTTCTATGTTTCAGTGGAATTCTACTATAAACTGCGGCAGTCAAAAAAGGAATTACACACTTGCTACCAAATTAAAGCAAGTACTGAGAGAAACACTTAATTGCAAAAAGTGTCAAATTTAATTTATTTATTTCAGTTTGGGATTAATACCTTTCAGTCAAGGACTCATTTTCAAAAGTTCCACGTCAATTGTTAAAAACAGACATAATAGTATAAAAATACAGGGTTAACAGTAAATGGAACATTGAATCATATACACAACCAGTAATAGAACAAGTCTGAGGTTGTACACATCAATTTAGTACTTAATTACACACGCTTGATCCAAGGAAAGAGAAGAGGGGGTGAGGGTGGGGTCAGCCAAAAGGTGGCATCATCAGAGGAGGGGGGAGTGTTCAGCCATGAGGAGACATCATTAGTTACAAGGGAATAGGTTAAGGGGGGAGGACATCGGGAAGGTGATATTAAGTGGAGTGATATTTGAGGAAAGGGGTAGGTACTGGGAGACTATTTAATGAAACTACAGTGCTAGTGCCAAGAAGGCATCACAGTCTCAGTAACAGTAGTATATATCAGTAAGTCTCCTAAAGTGCCAAAAGTTCAAAATAGTAAATAAATAAGCAAATGTATAGAGCTGTTTAGCCAACCTACAGTACCAATCTCCCAGATAGTATGACTCTGTAATTTGCCTTCCTCAGGGACTGGATATCCCATCAGTCCTTTAATTTTTTTAGTGAAGCCCCTCCTCAACAAGTCAAGTCTAGATCCAGATAATCTACAGATCAAGCTATAATCTCCTTTCTATTGGGGAGTTTATTGAGAAAGTGGTGGCAATCCACCAGAGCACCTGGAAAATTTCAAGCTTTATGAACCTCTCCAATCAGGTTTCCACTCTTGCCACAGCATGGAGAGTGCCTTGGTCCAGATCATAATTGATCTGCTCCTGGCAAAGGATCAAGAGGAATTGTCTGTATTATTTCTCCTTGATATGTCATCAGCATCTGGCACTATTGACCAAGGGGAGTGAGTCGAGCGCCTGAGGTGATTCTTTGGATTGTCTTGGACAGTGCTATGCTGGTTCAGATCTTTCCTGGAAAACTGTCACCAAACCATGGTTTGGGGTAACTGTCAATCTGCACCTTCACTGGTTAGATGTGGTGTCCCATAGGGCTCTATACTCTCCCTGTTGGTATTCACAGTGTATATGCTCCAGATGGGAGAATTGATTTGAAGGTATGGTTTGAGATTTCACTGTTAAGCAGATGACGCTCAGCTATACCTTTTGTTTAGTCCTGGTCAGGGAGATCTGTTGTTGTTGATTGAAAAGGCCATCAAAGAAATCAAGTATTGGATGAGTGCAAACTGGTTGAAACAAAATCCCAGCAAAACCAAGTTGCTTCTGGTTGGCTTAGATCTTCTTGTGTCTACAGTAAAGGAAAATCTTGCCCCCCCAACCACCACCACCTGTGATGGGGAATTGCTGCAGTTCAGGGAGGAAGTATGCAACCTGGAAGTAATATTTGGCAGTAATTTGGATTTGTCTTCTCATATTATTGCTGTAATCAAAAGTGTATTTTACCACCTTAAAGCCATAACCAGATTGCGTCGCTTCCTTGATCCCGCAGATCTTTGCTCATTAGTTCACGCTTTTGTTACCTCGCGAACTAACTACTACGATGCACTTTATTACAGATTTCCAGCTCTTCACTTACATCATCTACAGCTGTTGCAAAATTCAGCGGCCAGATTACCGACCAAAATATCAAAATTTAACCATATTACTTCTGCTTTGAGGGAGTTGCATTGGCTTCCAATTATATGGCATTCTGAATCTATAGCCATAAATTGTTGATAACCCACCAGGGGGGTTGTTGGGATTCCAGAGTTCTTCATTCAGATACCCAAGGACTTTTGCAAGTCTCAGCATCAAGATTAAATTCTGCTGGGGTCAAGCTTTTTCTGTGGCTGCAGCTAGACTCTGGAATAATATTCCACTCACTAGCCACATTGCCTCCTCTGTGGAAGTTTCAAATCTCAGTTAAATGCCTTACTTTTTAGACAGGCATTTTCAGGAGACTGTTATGTTTCTTTTCTAAATCTTATGGATTTTTATTAGATTGTATTTAGATTAGACCTGTTACTGTGGTGATTCATTAATTGTATTATATTTATTTTATTGTTAAGAACTTTAAACTCTGGAAAAGTTCTATATAAATACATTTACTATCCTATCCTATCCTATCCTATCCTACCCTACCCTACCCTACCCTACCCTATCCTAGCCTATCCTATCCTACCCTACCGTACTGTACCCTACCCTACCCTATCCTATCCTAGCCTATCCTATCCTACCCTACCATACTGTACCCTACCCTACCCTATCCTAGCCTATCCTAGTTGTTCTTTTTCTCCCTCCCTGGCTGGTTTCTTTTCCTTCCAACCCCTCAGCCCCATCACCTGACATCACCCTGACTTATCAGGTCCAGCTTACTCAACAGCTTGTCCCCTGTGGAGTGGCGGCAGACAGCCTTACACTACCCACCGGACAGGATTTGTTCAGAGTCACACCTCTTTACCAGTGCAGGGCCTGTGAGGGGTCAGAGAATCATCTTGCCAACCAGGGTGATTTTTCTACTGTTTTTCTCCCTTCCCCTTGGTGCAGAGCTGGTGTGCAGTGATGTCAATGGCCGAGCTGTGCATGTTTCCATGTACAACATGGCAGACATCTGCCCCACCTCTGCCCCTTGTGTATGGTCCTAGTGGTCTGAACCCTAGCTGGGCCAGGCTAATTCCAGGTGCTCCTCCAATCCCAGAATGGAAGAGGGGAACAGTCCCTCAGATGCTCAGTCCTCCTCCACCCAGCCAATTCTCCAACAACCTAGGTCAGGATGTGAACCCCGGTCACCACCATTCTGAGTGGTAGCCCTACAGCTGTGCTGATGGTCTGACATATCTGGCTTTTTATACCCAGTACCCTGACCAATCAAACAATTAATGAGTTAAATACTAGAATACAGAAGTCATTAGAGTTGCCATGTTACATTACAGAAACAGAGAGTTGCGCTGCAGAGTGGTTGTTAAGAGTATGGGAATAGGGGAGAGCTGCTCTATGTTACCTCTGGAATGGTTTGATAACCCAGTGAAAAGCAGATATCGAAGATGATTTATAAATTGCTCTGGAGACTCTGAAAGTTTGTTTTTGGGGCTTTGGTTGTTTTGAAATTGATAACTAACCTGTGAGACTGTTTTGTTTCGGTTATCGTTAACCTGACCCTTCTCCCAGAGTCCCCTTACACAACCTCCTATTGTGTTGTGCCATATAATTCAGTTAAACATTTCAATGTTTAAATCCACATATAGTTATTTCTTCCCATCAGGACAGCTGGTTAGCTCACAGAGAAAAAGATCTGAGCTAGCAGGCGCTTTTAGTATTGCAGCTTAGAAAGTTGTCCTATTTAATATACTGTAGTAACTTTAATACATTCTTTTTTCTATTTTTATGTTTTAATTGCTGATTTATGTTTGAGTTTCAAATTTTTGCTCCAGCAAATAAGATTGCTTGAGATGATGCCACATAGCAGTCAGGTTTAAAGAGGGGTGTTGTTCTTTCTATCTCAGATGTAGATATTGTGAGGAACAACCGCCATGGGGAACAGTATGCTTCAGTACATTGTTGCTCTTTTCCTATTGCTTCTACTTTATCTGGGCTAAATGTTTTTTTAACTTTTCCAGTACTGGAAAGTATTTTTAGAAGCAAGTAATTATTTTTTTTCTAAGTGCCTGTCTCCTCTAGCCACTAGAACCTGTTCTGTTCAGCTGTCTATAGGTATCTATACAGAAAGCCTGCATTTTGTTAAGTATGATCTGCAGAGTTGTAACCAGTAAGTGTTCTATACCTTAAAATACATTGAATTTTATTATGTAGCAAGCATTAATGATGCAATGGTGAAAGAATATTTGTGTTTTTAACCTAGCTGCTGCTAGTTAGTATTGGTGGCCCGAAACACTATTTTTATTATATTTTGTTGTAATTCCTGTTACTTTGATTTTACTATTACTGTGCCTGATAAATATATTACAAGGTCACTTCAATGGAAGGATCAGAATTATGTATTAGAAGAAACAATTTCCAAAGCTGAGCGATAAAAGAAACATTGATGTCATGTTACGCTGCTGAAAAGTACTGCTTCTTTTTTTTTAAATGCACTGCATAAATGATCAAAAATCAACATGAGACTGTTTTGTTTTATTTCTTGATACAAGGAAAACAACTTGTAACTTAATTTTGGACCATAATACTGAGGATTGCTGAAACAGAACTCATATCAAGTTTCAACTTGGACAATATAAATTATTATTTATTATTATCTTCTGGACAGCTTTGCAAAAACTCTAGGATTGTGCTTTTTTTTGCAAATAATCTATGATCCGATACTGTTATTTGTCTGCTGGTAATTATTTAAATCTTGTGTAGCATTTTGGTAATGGGTCCCATTGTGTTAGAGAGAAAAGGAAGTGCAAAAGAAGAAGGAAACCACTTTGGTTCTCAAAAACAGTAGCAGAAAAGATCAGAGCCAAAAGGCTGGCCTTCAGGAAATATAAGGGAACGTAGCAGGATGAAGATAGGGAGGCATACCAAATTTCCCTAAAGGAAGCAGGGAAATCAGTAAGGCAGGCAAAGGCCCAAACTAAGGAAACACTAACACAAACAGTAAAAGAAGGTGACAAGACTTTCTATAGATACATTAGTGAAAGGAGAAAGTCCAGAGGGGGGTATTGCTAAGATCAAAGGGGATAAGGGGGCATGTGAGGAGGAGGACCATGTAAAAGCATCTATCCTAAATAGATACTTCTGATCAGTATTTACTGAAGGGAAGGTAGGGCAGGGCCCACAGCTCAGCACCATGGACACGGGGGGGAGGGAGGTGTGCACTAGTCCCTTCACAAAAGAAAGGGTCTTACAAGAGCTCGATAAGCTCACGGTGGACAAGGCAATGGGACCTGATGGCATACATCCCAGGGTACTAAAGGAGCTAAGGGTGGAACTAGCAGAGCCATTAGCAGAACTGTTTAGTGATTCTCTGAGCACAGGAGCAGTCCCAGAAGACTGGAGAAGAGCTCATGTGATCCCGCTCCACAAGAGTGGTAGCAGGGAGGAGGCAGGGAACTACAGACCAGTCAGTCTTACCTCAGTAGTGGGCAAGATTATGGAGGCACTCCTTAAGGAAAGGATAGTGCAACACCTGGAATCCATAGTAGCACAGGATCCAAGACAGCATGGGTTTATAAAAGGAAGGTCCTGTCAAATTAATCTCATAGATTTCTTTGACTGGGTAACCAGAGTGATGAACCAAGGGGGAGCAGTTGATGTTGCCTACCTTGACTTCAGCAAAACTTTCGATACTGTTCCACATAGAGATTGATTAATAAGCTGGGTAGGCTCGGGGTGGGTCAGAAGTTGGTCAACTGGGTGGCAAACTGGTTGACGGGCAGAAAACAGAGTGGTGGTAAACAGTATGCAGTCAGAAGAGATGCAAGTCACAAGTGGGGTACCTCAGGGATCAGTCCTGGGGCCAGTCCTCTTCAATATCTTCATCAGTGACATTGCTGATGGACTGGAGGGAAAGGTTTGTCTGTTTGCAGATGACACCAAGATCTGCAACAGAGTAGATGATCCAGATGGGGTGGGCAGAATGAGAAGAGATCTGAATAAACTAGCTAAATGGTCGGAAGAGTGGCAACTGGAGTTTAACGGGAAGAAGTGCAAGATCATGCACATAGAGAAGAGAAACCCTAAAACCACCTATAGGCTGGGAGGGGAGTTGCTGGCAGTCACAAGGGAAGAAAGAGACTTGGGAGTCATCATCACCGATGACCTGAAATCATCCAAGCAGACCACTAAAGCAGTCGGTAAGGCTAGAGGGATGTTGGGGTATCTTAGTAGGGGTATCACAAGTCAGGAGAGGGAGGTAATAATCCCTCTTTACAAGACACTGGTTAGGCCACATCTGGAGTACTGTGTGTAGTACTGTAGGCCACACATTTACAAGGACATTAACCAAATTGAGGCAGTCCAGAGAAGGGCAACCAAAATTGTGCAGGGACTGCATCAGAAAACATATGAGGACAGATTAACGGAGCTCAATACCTATACCCTAGAGCAAAGAAGGGAGAGAGGTGATATGATCGAAACATTCAAACACCTTAAGGACATTAACAAGGTGAAAGAGTCTAACATGTTTCAATATAAGAAAAATAGCAGGACAAGAGGACACAGCATGAGATTAGAGGGAGGCTGATTAAGGGGTAATATGAGGAAGTTCTTTTTCACAGAAAGGGTGGTGGATGCATGGAACGGCCTTCCTCAGGAAGTGGTGGATATGTATACAGTGCAGGGCTTCAAACAGGCATAAGGGAGCAATACAGATGAGTATGAATAGATAGGCCATTGACAGAGCAAACGCCGATGGCACATTCATAAGGCAGAAAAAGGAATGAGCAGACTGGATGGGCCTTGCAGTCCTTATCTGCCGTCAACTTCTATGTTTCTATGTAAAAAAAGACATGGCCCTAAAACAGAATACAAATAAAAAAAAACAAGCAAAAAAGAATAGAAAGAATTCTCAGGTAGTCTCAAGGGCAAAGAAGATTGCTAGTTATTTTTTTGGCTCCTGGTAGTCTGATTGAGATTTTTGTTAAATAAGAGATTAATAAAATTAAGGATTACAGTACATTAGCACAGAGTTAATGTCTTCACCAATTATAACTTGGAAACTAAGGACTCAGAATGCTAATCTTGCTGTAATTAAAGCAATACATGAGTCAGTTGTAATAACAGAGAATAGTGTAGAACTTAAGCAGGTAATGGCTAATTTGAACCTTAAAGAGCTAGGGGAACCAAAACAGACAGACAGGAAAATCATACAAATTTTAAGTAATAGTCATGTGTAACTTTTTATTTCTGATCTGTTTTTCTTTTTCCCTTTGCATATTAGAAAGTTTTTAATGTGATAATATTGTGCTGGACATGTGGAATAGCTTTCAGCCTGGCAGCTGACATATGTGTATGAAGTCCCCCCACTACATCATCAACATTGTGATCTCATTGACTGTGACATCACAGGTGACTGACCTGGCAGCTACTGAGTGGATGTTCCTAAGCAGCAGTGATGTCACAGTGAGTGATGTCACAATGCTGGATTTCCTCTTGCGACACCAGTGACCCGGGTTTGGGAATGGACCCGAGAGCTGGAGTGCCTGCCGGGGGGAGGAGGCTTGAGCATCCCATGGACAGCTTACCTCCTCTGGGGAGAGGGGGGACTCAGAGCCCAGCTCTAGTCTGACCTCGGGTTGAGACCTGAGGAACAACAAGGTCGAGGCCGAAAATAGGGTTGACGTGCTGGACATCGGCACTTCAGCGCGTTGATGTCAAGGCATACAGCACATCCAAGAACACCGGGAAAAACACCTGCAGAGCTCCCAGTAAATGGAGCACCAAGACCCCAATCCCCAGTGCCCCTACTGACCCTAGTGACGCATCCTGATGAAAGACAGAGACGACGGGGTGGAAGGGCCCCCACCACGTTCCCACCTGGGGGGTACAACCATGACTCCATGGGGGATGGGCTGCACCAGAGGTTCCGGTAGGTGAGCAGGGACTGATCAGGCTGATGGGTGCATCCCAAAGAAAGGGGGCTCTGTGGGAGGAGGAAAAAAAAAACCAAAAAACCATGATGATGTAGTGGGGGTAATACAGCTTGATATGCCAGCTGCGAGGCAGAGACCTGTACCACACATCACACCTACTAACATAACATCTGGTAAACAATCTTCTAATTAAACAAAGGGAAAAGAAAAACTACCTCAGACATGAAAGGTAATGGGTGACTGCTCTTAAAAATTAATATTAGTTTTAGGCAGTACACTAGCTCTTGAACTGGGAATGCTTCTGAAGCTTCTGGGCATGTGTTGAGACATTCAGAGCTAGATGAAGCTTCCCCAGAGAATGTATTTAAGCAGCTTAATTTGCAAGTAAACAGAATTGTTCCTGCTATGCAGGTGCAAAAACATATGACATCAGTTCAAGGTATTCCTAAAGCGGATCTGGTCAAGACTGTGTGAATAAAAGCATAGTAAAAAATGTGCAGAGAAAAAAGCATAGGTGAATACAGCAACAGGGAAATTATAGTGCAGACATTATAGTACTATACCTGTAGCTGTTTTCGGTCAGGCTGAGCACACTGAAAGTGTCATAGTGTGTGCTGCTTCAGCATGCTGCCAATGTGGCATACTGGCTAGAGTGATAGGTTGTGAATGCCTGGGATGGACAGCAGACATGGGTTAGAGTCATTCTCCCTCCTAAGAATTTGTTATTTTTGTGATGTTTGAAGTGTTATCATGGATGTTTATTTATATTATGGGTGGTATGGGGAGCGCAGTCCCCCACATAACATTGTTGAACAGATCGTGACAGTGTTCAATTGCCCCCCCAAACTAGTAACTCTCCCTTCTCCCAACTTTCTACCCTTGACTCATGCCCATCTTTCAATCCCTTCACTCCTGGCTCTTGGCTAACCATCAAAGGCCATGCTTTTTGGGTCCTCTAAAAAAGTGACCTCTGAGTCCCCTAAGCTCCTTGTCCACTGCCGGGATGGTACTACTGTCACTAACACCTCTATTTTCAAATATCTTGGGGTTACAATTGACCTGGCTCTGGATTTTTTGGCACATGTCAATGAGTTTTGTTGGTCTGTCAATGCTAAAATTGGTGCAGCCTATCGAGTGCGTCACTCATTCACCCCGACAGCCAGGATATCAGTAGCTAGAGATGTACTACTCCCTCAACTCCTTTATGCCCTCCCGGTTCTCTACCATGCCAATGCTAGTGTGCTCTGCAAGTGGGACACTTCCTATGATAACATCTGTAGGTTCATCTTATCAGCACCTTGCCTAACTCATCACTGCCTACTCTACTCTGGCTTAAACTGGTTGTCTTCCAAAGACCTCCGGTCATACACTCTGTGGTGTCTTGTTGACTCCCTTACTAGAACACCTTGTCCGGCCTCTCTAGGTGACATGCTTACCACGGTCTCTCACTCCCGCTCTCTTAGGTCCTCTTCCATCCCAACGCTCTTTGTATGGCCCTGTGCTGCCAAAATGGGAGAACAGGCTTTCTCCTATTTTGCCCCTAGGTTCTGGAACTCACTCCCACCTCAGGTTAAAAACTCTAACTCCCACCTTTCTTTTAAGCATTCTCTGTTCTCTCACCTCTTTTTCCTAGGTAACTGCTATTGCACATAACTGGGGAGTTGCCATCTATGTCTCCATACTATTTAGCTGTTAACGTATAACTTACTTTGCTGTGTCTTATTTATGTGTTTCCTTTCCCACCAAGCTTGGCTAAATGACTGATAAGAGTGTGCTCCTCCTCTAGCCAGTCATACTTCTGATTTGTTACATTATTGTTTACCATTATCGGTGCTTTGTATAAATATCTGTGTGCTCAACCTCTGACGTTTTGCAACCCAGACTGTAATGATTGTAACTAAGTTGTTGTTTTTGAACTGTGCTGTTGTCATTTCTGTATTCTCAATTTTGTACTTTCCTGGGTAATGCCTGAAAATAGGCAGGATTGTTGCCTAGCACACTTACCCAGTTACCAAAAGCTAATAAATAAATAAATCCCCCAGAGTGAAAGGCCCCATTCCATTATTCTTTTGTGTATCTTTTGTCGTTCCTTGTCTGCTGGGGTGTGTGGTCTGTAGCTGCATTTCACGATAGCTGTTTTTCATTACAGCTGTTTTTCCTCACTCTGTTTTGCTGACATGGTTTTGTACCACACTGTTATTGATTAGTGTTTTTGACCTAGACCCTTCCTTAAGATACTCAGATCCCACCTATATTTAAAATAGTGCAGAAATCCTTCCTGCGTGATTTTGATGTTTTTATATCACCACACATTAAAACATTTATGTTAGACCCTCTCTCTAACTGTCCTCCTGGGATTCCACACCTCTCGCCATCAGAGGAGGGGATAGATGTTCCAAAGGCAGGTACATCATATAGCTACAGCAGCACAAGCTATAGATGTGAAGCATGACTTGAATTTCACAGAGGCTCAAATTAATTTAGGTAGTGTGTTGCTAGTTTTAGATGAGCTGAAAAAGCCACTTCAAACTTGTAATGTTTTTTTTTATTTGAGAAAGATTGTAGTTTTAATGAAGAATTTGGATAATTTTAATCAGCCTATTTCTCCAGGGGAGGTTAATGAAGCAGACACAGATGACTTAAATATTGTTAATGAGGATGTTAACTACCAGGAGAAAAAGTATGGTAGTATTGGCATAATAAATGAGACAACTAATAATATTGCAGAAAGGAGCTATAGAACAAGACATTCTCTTAACAGAACTAAATGGGAGAAAAAGGGTGCTTGAAAAAAGGAATTAGTAGTGAACAAATTGAAAGAATAAAAAACACGAAAAAACAAGGTAAAAAACTTGAAAGAAAAAAGTACAGTAAAAAGAACCTGTGGCTGAAGAATGTGAGGATAATGCTAGAGAAACTATAGGGGCACTCAGAAAAAAAGTGCGCTTTGAAGTAACTGCTAATGATGGCATTGCTGATATTAGTGATCATTTTACATCCAATAATCAAAGAGTCTGTGTACAGTATATAACAGACATGACCCAGCTGAAGTACAAAAAAATGAAAAAAAAAAAGGTTAAATTTTATCTGTTTCTTTTATTAGGTTATATAAGGCTAAAAGGGAAACTGCTTTTACCTTGAAACTGTCAATATATCATCTTTGTAAGGGTTTTGTAGGAAATAAGTTCAATTGGTCTTATGTAAAGTCTACTAATAAGTATAAGGCCAAAGCAGATAAAGTGTGGGTCTGCCATGTAGTCTCCAACTGGGAAGAAAGAAGTATTTTACTGGAAGCTACAGCTAAATACCTGGAAGCTGGCATTAAATTAGCTAGCTCCATGAAGTATCAGCCCGTGAAAGATATGTATATTTTTTTGATAAATAACAAAAACACAGAGCAAAAAAGCACAAGCAAATACTAGTAAAATAACAGAAGATAATATAATTTCTGAAATATGTGGAAAAAGAACACATTTTGAAGAGTGATGATGAGTCAGAAAATTATTGCAATAAAAAAATCATACACAACGGTGAGATGTGTACATATATAGAACGCAAACAGAAGAGAGAGAAAAAATAAGTGCCTTAGCTGGCATTTGACCCCAGGACACCTGGAATTCCATTCTGGTTGTGCTACCAGCTACACCAACAAGACAACTGGAAATCTGGGACTCCTAAAAGCATCTTACTCTTTCTAAAGTACACAATCTAGTCCTACACAGATAATTACATTTTCAAACAAATTGCACCTAAGGCACTTATTTCTTTTTCCTGTTTGGGTTACAATAAGAAATCCATTAGAGGCAGGTCACAAAAGGGTGAGAGAACTAATACTAACATTATGGCACACTAATGAGTCCAAATGAGGATGAAACAAGTGTCTGTGTCTGCTGTTCTCAGCCTTTGCTGATTGTAATGTAAGGCCTTCCGGCAACATGCAATTCTGCTTAAAGTTGATCCAGTCCAAATTAATTCATGGGCATTTGCATATGCTCCCCATGATGCTTTGCATTATTGGGGTATGTGCAATTTGTGTTTTCTTTAATATTAATATTGTTCTAGAAGCAACTAGAGACGATGAGCACAGTGCTTTTATTTTTCACAGAGTTCAGTTACTGAGGCTTGTAGCACTGGTAGTACAATTACAATTTTGGATACAAAAGATTGATGAATTTCTGTAGCTGACAGTATTCCATGAGTTGTCCATGAGTTCTCAATTGACTTATTTCTATAGTTGATAATACGTGTCCACAAGTTCTTAATATTCTAAGCTGGAACACTGATGGTGTTAACAAAAAATTGGAGGATAGAGTTTGGGTGAACTTTGCGGGTAATTTTGATATCATTTTATACAGAAAACCTGGGGAAAAAGTCCCCAGTCTTCTTAGAGGATTTGCAGCATTTGGTGGTTCCAACAAACAACACTGTAGTTATGGCCGGTCTTGTGGTGGCCTTGTTATTCTAACAAATACTTGACTACACTTTGATTGTATAGGGGAAGACAGCTTTGACAGTCATATTTTGTCTGTTATGTTACAGTTAAGCAATACTGTTATGCTTGTAATAGTTAATTTTTATTTTCCTCCTCATCTTGTGGCGAGTGCCTTTCAGGCATCTGTTAAAAATCTCAAGAATTATATAAATAGAATAAGAAGTACATTTCAGAATATTATAGTAGTGGTTGCACGTGATGCTAAAGCTAGGAATGGGGATGAGCCAGAGGATAAGGACCCAAGATTGGAATTTAGATGATGAGCTAGAAATTCCAATTTGTCAGTCAAAAGGTAACAAAAAATTAAAAAGAGGGGCAAAATATTTTACAAAGTGCTGTAGATCTCATGATGAAAGCTGTGAATGTAAGAGCATCAGGTGAGCATCTGGGGGCAGGAGGCTGGTGGAAACCATAGGGGAGTTGGATGGGGGTTGAAAGACTGGGTGTCCTGTTGAACAGACAGTAGGACTCAGGTGGGAGCAAACAGGTGGAGTACGTTTGGTGCAAGGGTGGGGGAAGGGATTTATTCTTCAAGCAGATCAGCAGCAGATGTAGCAGAATTTTGCCAGGGTGGGAGTGTAGGGGAAGGAGGGTGCTAACAGGGGTGGCTGGGAGGTTGTGTAGTGGCTTTACTGTTTTGGGTGGGGAGAGGGGTGGTTTCTACATCACAGAGGGTGAGGAGAGGTGTTGTTAAACTTTTAATTTAAAAAAACTCCTGCAAATTTGGTGATACAGTATGTTGTGGAATTTGCAAATTTTGCAAATTGCAGATTTCCATGGATTTGCACCAGCTTTGCTTGCAGATAAAAAAAATACAACTTCTCTAATTACCGTAACTTCTAATTTGCATACTTCAGATAATATATACTTCGGACATAGGGCAACAGAAGGCCAAGGCCCATGTGGTTGCTCCCCACTGTTCAGTGATTATTACGTAATTCATTCTCTTGGATAAAAGCATCCAACCTAAGTTTAAATGTTGCTATGCTAGTAGCCTTAACAACTTCCTCAGGGAGCTGAATCCATAATCAAATGGGCCTTGGTAAAAATGAATATTTTATAAATTCAGTTTCAGGAAATGATTCTATGAGTTGACGCTTATGGCCTCTGAGATCATATTTGATATCCTTGTATGCTAAACCCTAGTCTAAACTTAAAATCGGGTCCTCCAAAATTTGTGTGCGAGTAACATATTTCCCCTTGATCTTCTTAGGAATAGATCCCAAAGTCCCAGTTTCCTTAAACAATGCTCATATGGTAAATCCTTACAGCCAGGGAGAAATTTAGTGAACCTCCTCTAAACTTTTTCTATCACATCCTTGTCATTTTTGAGATATGGATTCCAGGCTTGGGAACAGTAGCCCACGTGAGGCCTAATATTGGACCTATATAGGGGTAGCAGTACTGTGTTTGATCTTGAGGTGAAGGACCTTTGTATGCAGCTTAAAAGATGTCCCATTTTAGATGCTACATGTTTACAGTGAGTGCTGGGCTTGAGGTCATTACTAATAATGACTCCTAGATCTATCTATCTCTGAGGTCACAGATCCAATGTTGTTCCCATTTATTTGATATGTTTGTCTACCATTACTCCTACTGAAATGTAAGATGATGCATTTTTCAATATTTAGCTGCATTTTATCAATACCTATCTCTCTATATATTCAAGATCCCTAAGCACCTTAATCCTTTGCTCTTCAGTGTCAACTATTACCCCAGCTTGTTGTCGTCAGCAAACTTCACCAGTTTATTATTACTTGGGATTTTGAGATCACTTAAGAGTGGTCCAAGGACAGAGCCCTGTAACACCCCACTAGTCACATCACCCCCCTGGGAAACCACACCATTAATTCTTACAGCCTGCTTTCTGTTCACTGACCAGCTCTGGATCCATCTGACTAGACATAGATTCACTCCCAAGTCAAGCAGTTTCCTTACCAAGATGTTATGTGGGACAGCATCAAATGCTTTCCTGAAATCCAGGAACAGTATGTCAACTCCCTTGCCCTGGTCAATATTCAGGCTTACAAACTCATAAAAGCTGGTCAAGTTAGTGGCACATGATCTGTTATTAGAAAAGCCATGTTGTGCTCTGTCTGCTAATCCTCTAATCCTTAGATCATTAACCAATTTGTCCCTAATTAAGCTTTTGATTGCCTTGCCCACTATACAGTAGATGTTTAACTAATGGGCCTATAATTACTAGGATTAGCTTTACTGCCCTTCTTATGGTTATGGTATTACTATGGTTCTACGCCAAACGTCTGGTACACAGGCATTTAATAATGATCTTTTCCCAATATCTGCTATCCAGGGTGCTAGTTCTGAAGCTAGTTCTTTCAAAAGATTGGGTGAAGGCCATCTGGTCTGGCTGATTTGTTTACATTGCCACCTAATAGTTTATTAAGAACCTTATCTGTTGTGATTATTTTGCTGATGATGGTACTGGAGGTCAAGGACTCAGGACGTTTTTCAGGTTGCTCAATTGGGTTATATACTGAACATAAATATTTATTAAATTCTGTTGCCATTTCCTGAAGTGCATTATATGTGATGATTTAATTATAAGTGGACCAACTGATCTATCGTTCCCTTTTCTCTCATCTATGTAGGAGTAAAACACCTTAAGATTATGCTTGGTGTTAGCTAACCTGAACTCTGTCATTGCTCTTGGCTTCCTTATTTCATATTTAAGTTGTTTAAGTACCCTTCTGTAATTCCTATTATTGATGGAAACAGAATTACTTTCCATTTTGCTATATGCAGACCTTTTCTTAGTAATGAGCCTTCCTATTTTATTGTTAAACCACAAGGGTTTTTTCTCTCAACTGTTATAAACCTTAAATGAAGGGACATACGTAGCCTCCAATGTTGAAATAATACTGATCAACTTTCTCCAGGCCTTTTCTGCATTCATATTTCCAACTAATGAGTCCCAGTCCAGTTCATGTAACCTTTCCCTCATTGCTTGAACATTGGCTTTGGCATAGTTTTTGCATATTGTGTTCCCCTTCATGGTACATTTTAATCCATTAATTACAAAACTAACAACATTACGATCACTGTTACAGAGTGGTGGAATGACCTCAATATTTTTTATAGCTTGATTGACATTAGTCAGTGGCAGATCTAGTACATTCCCTCCTCTAGTTGGTACAGTTATGAGCTGTTGTAAATCAAAGGCTGCTAGCATTTCTAAGACTTTGCATTCCAACGTAGTAGTGTCCCCACTCTATATAATGTTTTTCTAAGTAGAAAATATTCATGATCAAACCATGAGCGAGATTCAGTAATAAGACAATTGTTTATTTTCCTTAGGGCCGCAACTAGATTCTGAACAAGGTCGCCCAAGGTATCCATAAATTCTGATAGGATAGAGAAAGAAGAGTCTCAGGTCCACATGGGAGATACAGCAAGAACTTTTTGCTTGAAATTATAAATTTCAGAAGAGAACAACAACATCAGAACATCTTGTTCAGTATATTCAAACCAGACAATTATATTTCTACTAATCATACTTATATGCACATTTGCCTTTTTAGACAATGCTAAATTGTGTCTCTGAATCATAGAATCATAGAACTCTGCCAGCAGAAAAGGACCCGTGGCACATCCAGTCTGCCCAATTATCCCCCTCCTCTAGGAAGATCCCCTACCTCCATTTCTAGCCCTCCCCTTTTGAAGTTGTCTATTGTATCCACACCCACCACTCATTTTGGCAGTCCATTCCATGGCATCACCACCCTCTCAGTAAAGAACCCCCCCAATCTCTCCTTTGCATCTTCCACCCTCTAGTTTGTAGGAGTTTGTTGGTATTGTGGAATTGTTCCTACTCATTTTAAAGATGTTGTTGACCCTCACTCTGTTTATGCCCTTCAAGTACTTGAATGTCTCCACCATATTCCCCCTCTCGCTCCTCTCCTCCAGCGTATACAGGCCCAGCTCTCCTAGCCTCTCCTAATATTACTTCCCATGCAGCTCACTCACCATCTTGGTTGCTCTTCTCTGGACCTTTTCCAGCCTGTCCTTGTTTCCCTGCAGGTATGGCCTCCAGAAGTAGACCCCATATTCCATGTGTGGTCTGACCATTGTTTTGTATAGTGGCAGAATTATCTCCTTCCACCTGCTTGTGAATCCCCTCCCTATGCACTCCAACATTTGGAGTGCCTTTCCTGGTGCTCTGTCACACTGACTCCTGACTTTCAGGTTGTCTGAAATAGTGATCCCCAGATCCCTTTTCCTGTTCTGTTACCTCCAGTTCTGCCCCCCCCCACAAGTTAGTATTTTGCATTTGGATTATTATGCCCTATATGCCTAATTCTGCACTTTTTTGTATTGAACTGCAGCTGCCACCTGTCTGACCACTCCTCCAACCTAGCCAGATCCTCTCTCATATCCTCCACTCCCATCTCTGCTGCATCAGCCTTATTACTACATATCTTCATGTCATCAGCAAACAAACACACATTCCCCTTTAGCCCCTCAGTGATGTCCCCAATGTATATGTTGAAAAGTATGTGTTCCAGCACAGACCCCCTGGGAAACCCCACTCATCACCCTCTCTTCCTTTGAGTGCACCCCATTTATCACAACCCTCTGTGTCCTCCCCTCCAACCAGTGCTCTACCCAGTTTGTGAGTTTGATCCCCACCCCTAAGCTGCCTACCTTGCCTATCAGCCTCCTGTGGGGGACAGTGTCAAAAGCCTTCCTGAAGTCCAGGTAGGTTACATCCACCACTCCACCCTGGTCCCGTATTTTCATCACTCTATCAAAGAATTTAATCAGGTTGGTCTGGCAGAACCTATCAACTGTGAATCCATGCTGATTGTCACTCAGGAGGCCCTCCTCCTCCAGAAATTTTAACAGCTTTTCCCTTAATAAGCACCTCCATTAGTTTACCAACCATGGAGGTAAGGTTAACAGGGTGATAGTTTCCCAGCTCCTCCCTTCCTCCCCCTTTCTGTAGGGGCACCACCTCAGCCATTTTCCAATCCCCAGGAACCATACCCTTGAGCAGTGACAGGTTAAATAACCTCATTAGTGGTGTTGCCAATTCTTGTTTTAATTCTTTGATAACTCTGTGGTGAATCCCGTCCAGACCCATCGCCTTATCTATCCACAGCTTACCTATCTCTTCCAATACCCTAGCTCCTGTGAAGTGACTTGAGTCCACCTCCCTACCCAGCTACTCCCTATTTTCTAGCTTTAGCCCTTTCTCCTCCTCCACCGTGAAGACCAATGCAGAGTATACATTCAGGACATTGGCTTTTTCCATATCTCCCACCACCATTGCCCCCCTTCCCCCTTGAGCTTCATAATCCTATGCTTCCCTTTCCTTCTGTCACTCACATATCTGAAGAACCTCTTGTCTCCCCTTTTTGCCTCCAGAGCTAATTGCTCCTCCTTTTCCACCTTTGCCCACCTGATCACCTTCCCTGCTTCCCTCAGTTTTTCCTTATATACCTCCTTGTCTGCCTCCCTCTGAGATGCTTTATATATCCTAAACACCCTCCTTCTCTCCCTGACTGCTTTCCTCACCCTCTGATATGAACCAAAGTGGTTTCCGTCCCCTCTTTTTCTTGCTCACCATCCTAACACATAGTTCTGTCATCTTCAAAATTCCACTTTTAATTTCTTCCCATAGTTCCTCCACATCCTCGAAGTCATCCTTCCCCTCTAGGTCCTCCTGGACCATCACCCTCATCCTCCCAAAATCTGCCCTTCTAAAGTCTAGCACCTTAGTGTTGGAACTGCTCTTAACCGGAACCTTCCTAATTCTAAACTATACTGTCCTTTGGTCACTGTAGCCCAAATTTTCCCCAACCTCCACCCCTCAATGCTGTCTCCATTTGTCATAATCAGGTCTAGTATGGTGCCCCCCCAGTAGGTTCCCTTACCAGCTGATTGATAAACACCTCCTGCAAGTCTTCCAGCAGCTCCCTACTCCTTTCTGTGGATGCTGCCAGGATGTCCCAATCCATGTCTGGTACATTTAGATCTCCCACCTCCATGATATTCCCTTTGTTGGCCATCTCCTGTATCTCCCTAACCATCTATCTATCTAATTCCTCCACCTGATTTGGTGATCTATATACCACCCCTACCTTCACTGCCCCCCCTCCATTTTGGTTAAAGTGACCCATAGGGTTTCTGCTGGTCCATCCCCACCCCTGAACACCATCACTCTAATCCCCTCTCTAACGTAAATGGCAACGCCCCTCCCCATCTTCCTGTTCTATCCCTCCTGTAGAGGACATACCTGGGTATTTTCACCTCCCAACTGTAGTTTTCAGTCCACCAGGTCTTCTTAACTGCAGTTAGGTCCAGATCATCCTCAGCCACCACCGCCTGCAGTTCTCCATTCTTATTACCGAGATTCCTGTCATTGGTTAGCAAACCCCTCCACCCACTCTGCTCCACACCCTTTCCCCCCTTCTGGCTTCTCCTGCCCCCTGCTGTGGGGAGAGCGAGTTAAGTCAGTTCCTTCTGCCAGTCCCACTGGGCTACCCCCAGCTTCGCCCTTCCCCTCACCTAGTTTAAAGCACTCCCTGGTATTCTGCTATGTATCCTTGCAGTTTTCCCCTCAATAGCCTAGCCCCCTCATCATTTATGTGCAAACTTTTCCTTACATACAGATGCTGGTCCACCCATGTGTCCCTCCAGTCACCTATACATTCGTAGCCTTCTCCCCTGCACCACTGCCTTAGCCAGTGGTTAAAGTTTTTAATTCTTAATTGTCTAGCTGTACTGGTACAGTGTATTGGCACGACTTCCAAAAAAGCTATGAAATCCACCAACTCCTTGCACCCTTTTGCTAATTTCATAAATCTCTTCTGCATCACCTCCACCTTCTCCCCAGCCAGATCTTTTGTCCCAAGGTTCAAAACTAGGTGAAGTTTTCCCCCAATCAGCCTTATGCACTCCTTAATTCTTGGAAGTGCCTTGCCTGCCTCCATCCTTGGCTCACAAAAAATCAACCTCCCTGAAGGCTACTCCCTTTCTCATTCAGTGGATCCCTTTAATAATAGAGTCCCCATACACTACCACTGATTTTTCTTGCGCGATCCCCACGTCTGCCTCAGCCTGGCTTTTTCTTGTGTTCCTCCTGACTCCCCTCTTTGGTCATCTCCTTCCTCCCCTCCAATCCCTTTATTCCCCTGCCCTGCTGGATGGTTCCCAGCCTTTTCCCTCCCCCTTGCCTCCTCTCCCCCTTGCCTGTTTTGTGCCTGTTAACCACTATCCTCACTCCCAGTAACTCATCCTCTCCCTAGTAGCCTGTACTCTGTGCTCTTCTCTGTTCTTCCCTTAGGACATCCCCTCCTGCCTCCTTCCTGCTCCCCTTTACTTCACCACCTAGCACAACTTGAAACCCCCATGCTATTTCTCCCTGCTTTCTTGGTGTCCCTTTTTACATTCCCACCCTGGACTCCAATAGCTTGATCTGCCTTAGCTGCTGACTTTGTCTACTTTCTCAGTGCAGCTCCCTATTCCCCTCAGCTTCTACCCCCATGACTTCCTCTTGCTCCAGCACCTCTGTTAAGGGCCAATACCTGTTGGAACCAATTGCATATCTGTGTTCATATACTCCTGCACTCCTGCCCATCATGCCTCTGTCACTTGACCTGAACCATCCCTCCCTGTCCCCCTGTGGGACCTGTTTCCTCCACCTCCTTTCCCCTCAGTCAGCCTGTTCCCTGTCCCATACCTGATTGCTTTCTGTGGATCTTCTGATGATTTCACTTTTTGTCCAGGCCAATTCCCTTTTTAGCCATACTAGCGCGGCCTCCAGTCTCCCCAGCCTTAGACAAACTGGGCATGTCCCCAGCCTCCACAGAGTGCTCATGAACAATATTGATCTTCAGTTATTACACCCCACAATCCTTCCTCCCCTGTTCTCCCTTCCCCCTCCTCCCACTGCTATGACACCACTAGCCATCCCCTGATGCACCCCTCCAGACTTCTCCATCTCCTTATGCTGCCACTGTCCTTCCTCTTGATGCACTGTTCCATACTGCTCCATCCCTCTGCCCCCACCTTCCATTCCCCAAGGCCATCACCCCTCTCTCCCAAACATACCTCCGGTGCCAATAACAACTAACATTTTTGGTGATTTACAATTTAACTTTAACCAGAAATACAAGTGTGTAGCTTTAAGTCACCTTTTTTTGCCCATTGGTTGTTAGTTTGTTTGCTCCCCAAGCATATTTCTTCAACCAGAAATACTTCAACAAGAAATACAAGTGTGTAGCTTTAAGTCCCCCTATTTGTTTTCTCTTTTTTCTTTGCCCGTCTCTTGTTAGTTTATTTGCTCCCCAAGCTCCTCCCCCCAGTCTTTATATCTTGTTAGTTTACAGCTGAAGCTCCACTGCCCCCTCATCTGATTAAGTATTTAATTATGGTCAGGGGAGGGGGTTGGTGAGGGGCCTTTTTCAAAGTTTGTGACAAAAACAGCTCCTCCTGGAATTCCTTGACATTTGTGGCCAGGTGCTTCTTTTAAAGCCCAGCCGCACAGTTCCAACTTGATGCTCTCTTCCCTGCTTGGTCTTACTGCCTCCAGACGTCATGGATTCTCCTCACTGGTGCCTCTGATTATGGTCACCAAGGCCTCCTCCTGGACCTCTACTCATTGCCCACTATCCACCGAATGTGGATCACCTCACCACCCTGCTGCTTCCTGCCACCAAATGTGGGTGCTTCTGGACCTCCGCTCACCACCCGCAATCTGCCGACTGTAGATCACCTCACAGCCCTGCTGCACCCTGCTGCTGAACACAGCCACTCACTGGCAAAAACATTTCCTCCTGGAAATCCTTGACTTTTGTGGCTGGGTGCTTCTTTTAAATCCCAGCTGCACAGTTCAAACTTGGCACTGTCTTCCTTACTTGGTCTGACTGCCTCAAGATGTCATGGACCCTCCTCACTGGTGCTGCCAATTATGGTCACCAAGGCCTCCTCTTGGAACTCCGCTTGCTGCCCACAATCCACCAAATGTGGATCATCTCACTGTCCTGCTGCTCCCCACTGCTGAACATGGCCACTTCTGGACCTCCACTCATCACCCACAATCCGCTGACTGCAGTTCACCTCACAGCCCTGCTGCACCCTGCCTCTGAATGTGGCCACTCACTGGCAAAAACAATATTCAACTTCATAGATCATGAAATAGGGAAGTGATCACTCTCCCACTATTCCAAAATCTCAAATGCACTCTCTGGTATGAATATATGTCTACAAGACACAAATCTAATAGTGAATCACCACTAATAGTAAGGAATGTAAACTTTCTGTGATAGACATCTGGTACTCTTCCATTCTCAATTCCCAGTTCTGGTCATGAGATCTGCTGCACTTTTTAAAATACTTTGTCCCCTCTTCTTAATTTTTTTATCCTTTAATTGACCAATTGGAATTTCTAGTTTGTCATCTGGATCAAAATCTTGGGGGGGGGGGGGCACCAGCATGGAAGGAGGTATCATGGTTTTTGTTATTTTTAGGTAGGGGAAGAGGTTGCTTTTTATTATTTTTGGGAAGGGGAGTATCACGAATTTGTGTTGAGATTTGCCTGTGAATTGGCAAGCTGCCATGCCAAATTGGACAGTTCACCTGGTGAATAATGATGTGAACTGTGGTTCTCAACTTCATGAATTTGATGAAAGTTACAGTGCAGAATTTTTTGGGGAGGGAATTTCAGCACCTTCACTCACTACTAATTGCATTGCTTTGTACACAAGTGCCCTTGTAAGCTTAAAAAAAGAATATAAGTGTCTGTTTATGTCAAAGAAGAGGAAATATAAATGACTTTTGTGAGAAAATCTACAAGACAAATGTATTTTGTGAGAAAAACTTCAAAAATCTATCTGGACAAATGACAGTAAAACTTTGTGGACATTTGTCACCCATGGGACAGACATTGGTAGTCGCATTTTTCATAGTGACTCTTTTATCAGTGCACCTAATACAAAAACTGTTACAGCTTTTACAAATTAGGGTGGTTGGTCTGTAGGGTTAGAGTTACCCTTGAGGTGTCTGTTTAGTATTGCAGGAGTAAAAGACACCATTCTTTAACAAAAAAAAATGGTTTTGATGGTCTCTCTGCTGAAATGCTTCATTGTAATGGAGACTGGTGGGTAGAGCTACTTGCCTCAATCTTTTCTCTTATAAATAACTCAGTTAAACTTCCTATTCTGACATCACTTCCCCAAAAGGGCAAAGAACATGCACCTGCCATAGCAGAAGCAGACATCCAGGAAAGGAACAGCAGTGAGTGAAGAGGTGACTGCTATCTCAGTGGAAGGGAAGTAACTGCAAAACAAGGAGCTTTCATTGTTACTTCTTTGCATTGCCATTTGCATTGTGGAAAGGAGGAGTAGGAGTTTGAAGAAAGTTGTGCAATAGTTACTTAAAGCCTCTTTTTTGGTGTGGACAGGAAGGATAGGAATGTAAAAAGCAGTTGCTCAATATATCTAGACATGTACAACAAAGGGGGTAAGGGAAATTAAGAAAAGGAGAAGAATGTTTTGCACTGATAGAGGGGAGAGGGAGACTTGGGGGAGTGTCAGTATCCTGCATCTGGAAGGTGGGGGTCGCCAGGGCAACAAGAGCAATGGGTAGGGTGGTAGGCTGCAACAGCTATGGTGCACCAAACCTTCTAAACATTGCCTGGAAGGTGGGGGTTGTTTAGTGTTCAACCACAGAGAGAAACTTAGAAGGGAGATCGAGGGTCTGCAGGAGGAATTAAGACAGGCAAGGCAGACTGGAGGCGGGTTTAGCCCAATACTGGAGGGAGGGAGGAGGGGAGATGAGGGAGGGCAATTTAAGCCAACAGTGGTGAGGAAAGGGTCAGAAGAAGGGAAGCAGAGATAAAGGGGCCCAGGCCAGGAAGAACGATTGCCGGGGAAACCAGGTCAGGAGACAAAAGACAAATGGAAGGAGACAGGGACTTGTGAGGGGAGAAGAAGAAGTGGCAACAGTCAAGGAGTGGAAAGGAGGGAACAGGTTACTATGAAGAGGGAGGAAGTGGACATTTGTGAAGGGTCTTTAGAAAATAATTTTGCACTGCTAGAGGGGAAGAAGGAGGAGGGAGGTGATGCAATTGGAGGAATAATTGATAAATGCCTGGACCAAAGTGGAGCGGGGGGAAGTTCTGCTGGGAGAATTGCAACAGGGGAAAAAGGGGGAAATAATGTGCAGGAGGAAAAAGAAGAGCCAGGAATGAGAGATGGAGATGAATGAAAGCAAGCAAGGAGTAAGAGGGGTGGAATCTTAGTGCTGGGGGACTCAATACTAAGAGGAGTCAGGTGGGGTAGCAAGGGGGACAGGCATAGTCACATTTGGGTGGAGGCCATGCCAGGAATGACAGCGGAAAGGGTGGGACAATGTATTGTGAAACATGCCAGAAGGGGTAGGGACAAGCCTCATTTAATTATTCATCTCGTGACGAATGACCTGGCTGACAAGCCAGTTGATATAGTCCAGAGGAGGTCTGAGGAACTAGGACAATTATGTGAGGGGGTAGGAAGATCAGTAACTTTTTCAGAGATACTTCCAGTGCCCAAGGCTAGCACAACAAGAAAGCTGAGAATAGAGGAATTTAATGGATGGCTAAGAACCTGGTGTCATGCTAAAGGATATGGGCTGTTGGGGGGCGGGAGGGACCTGGGAGGACAGAGTCTCTATGCCAAGGGCAGACTACACTTGAGTGAGGAGGGAAAGAAAGGAAAAACACAAAAGGAAAGTCATTCCAGCAAACACTATACAAATCCTGCACAGTATTGAGACACATATGCAAGAAAATAAACAGAAGCTTTTTTCCTCAGCTGAAAAAAAAGAAATTTTGACAACATCCTATAAAGGGTAAAAACTGTACAAAGAAAACTAATAAACTCTTATTTTGAGAGGAAACAAAAAATCTATAATAGAGTTAATGGCAATTCAGGTTAGGGGAACATCAGAGTCAGTAACCCATGGCATATTCTGCCAAACTGCTCTTAAAACCCAAGTAAACATCTTTTTTGCTTCTTATTGGTATATGTGTCTTAATCCAGCCGTTATCTTTTCAATTAATTCATGATGCGAAATTAGCTTCTGCTGTAAACTAAAGTACTAGTATTCCAGATAACCCATTTAATACATATTAAAACAATGTGTAATGTGCTCTTATCCCATTTTGCTATCTGTAGCTTGAAAATGGAGTTTCATAGAACACATTTTTCAGACTCTTCAATGTATCTTTCCACATCAACAAATCACTATGACAACTAAAATAAAATAAAATAATCCCTTTTTTCTGTTTAGAATGTTGGAGACATAACTCCAAGCTGCTTATCTGATGGCCATTAGGAAACTGAAACAGCTTGTTAAACATTGTTTGCTTATTAAACTGGAGATTTGTTTACCCCCTTCGAAATGCAGCAGTTTGCACATTTAAATGATTAGCATTTAAACATTTTTTGCTACTAACTTCAGTTGGGGATGAATATCTTTCAAGAAAGAGTCATACCTCATACATATGATCCTTTCCCAGGAAATGTGAATATTTACACTGTTTTTAACCTCTCAAGACCTCTCTGATAAAATGCCAGGTCGTCAGTGAACTACCCAGACTAAATACATAAATTTATTTTTGACAGGAAGGGCTACAGCCTGCTTCCCAAACATAACAGATACGAGCTACTGAGATCTCTTATAGTAAGAATGTGTGTGTGTGTGTGTGTGTGTGTGTGTGTGTTTGGGGGAGGGGTTGAGAAACAGTCAAACTCCTGGCATGGGAGACCTCTTCTAATGAATTAACTGCTGACAAACCATGAGTGATACAGGAGCAAATGGTATGATACCTTCTATTGGACCAACATAGATGTAACAAAAATAACTTTCTGATTCCTGATCAAACAGCTGCAAACAGAAGACTGCTTTTTGTCACTTTATACTATGATATACTGAGAGTGTATTTACTGAGTTGCTGGATCAGGGCCTTGATAAAATAATAACATTTACTTAACTCATTCAAGATTCCATCAGGTGGACAGAAAAAAGTCTATGAGAATTTCTCTGGAAACTAACAACTAAAAGATGCAAAAATAGCATTTGTATATATATATATATATGTGTGTGTGTGTGTGTGTGTGTGTGTGTGTGTGTGTGTATATATATATATATATATATGGAAATGTCTCTATTTGCAATAAATGTGTTTACAGACATTACTAGTATTTTTTGAAAGATTGTCTGACTTGTGATTACTAATTTTGAGTATAGTTCATGAAATAATGAGCTTGATATTTGTTATTTTATACAGTCCCCCATTATGCCTTATGCATAGCATATCAATCCAAGGTCATCATGACATATAATATTAATACTGAGCAGCAAATCAGATTTCTCTTCCTAATAAAAAGCTGCTGACATAATAAATAAAGAAGAAAGTCATAAATAAGGAACCAGTGGCTTATGGAAAAAAATAAAAGGATTTATACAGGGATTTGGGTCTGCCTTTATGGGGTAAACACAAGGAAAATGAGGGCTTCTTACAGAGTCATGGTTATTGGGATCTGGGAGCACTGAATATTTCTTATCCTATATTTTGTATCCTGGATAGGGCAGGGGAGCTGCTACACCTTATTGTCACAGGGATGTTCATTTACACATTTTTGCACTGTATTTACTCAGGCTATCCCAGATTAGATGCAACATCTTGTTTTCAATGGGGTCATGATTTTACCATTTTTATAATGTATTTATTCAGGCTACCTAGTCCAGGGCCCCCATATTCAAAGGAGATATGCAGCGCATCTCAGTGGAAAAGGGAGATGTGCAGCTTAATTCCAAAAATGCCCAGCAGTGTGATATTCAAACATGTGGGATGCACCAGCCACAAGGGAATGGGCCAGGGCACACACAAATGGTATGTTGTTCAAGTCGAGGGGGCAATCTCATGCATATGCCATGCTGCAGCATATTCAGCAGGAATGTGCCCCTTAGATTTCAGAGAACTGCAGCCCACAGTTAGGCCATGAATAGCTGGCCTAACCTGGCCAGCCACCCACAGGTGGGCTGCAGATGTGCACCCAGGTGCACAGCAGCCTGGCAGCCCTGCTGGACTAGAGGTACCCCCCCTTTCCATCCCCAATCTAGCCAACTCCATTCCTGAAGAGCTCCATAGTGTAGGGCGCCCCCCAGACCTGATTGCACTACAGGAAACCATGGTCCATATCCACAGTCTAGAGGACTCCCATCCACCACCACTGTACACAGACACCCTCAATCCCCCCATACCCAACCTGTTGCAAAGACTGGCACTGCCCTCCACACCCTGCCATGGCCAGACATTGACTGCACTGAACCTGAGCTAGGGATCTGTACTCTGAAATGACCCAACTGGCTGTACCGTGCATTGGGGCACCATGCCAGCTGCGGATCCACCAGTGTATGCAGCCGTGTGTACGCCCCTGGTAAACTGAAGAGGGAATTTACATACCTCCAATGCATGCCTTGCTGATGCTTTACCTTCCTGCTGTCATACACCACTGCAAGTCCACACTCTCCTCTGTTCCCCTGTGTAACATGTCACCCTCTGGACTACTGAAGTATCCCAGGTGCCATGGGGTGTGGTATCCTGTAATGCCATTTGCAGTGTACGCTTCAGGCTATAAATAGTTCATCCTCAGCTCCCCAATTGTACAAATGAATGGGAGGTTGGCTGTAACATGCCTGTTTTGGAGCCTGTGTGAGTGGGTACAGCATTGACTGTCACACACACTGAGCAGTGCAATGGCACCGGGATGATGGATATGCATGCGAGTGCCTGAAGAGTATGGTCACTGGGTGTTATAAGACAGACACAGTTTGTGCCTATGTATAACACATTTCAGCATCCTACTGCGAGTGATCCACCACCTGCCAATAGAGTGGTACAATCCCATTACAGAGCCAGTCGTCACAATGGCATGGGCTGGGGGCAGGGAGGGGATGTCTGTGTACTGTTGAAGGAGAGGGGGCCATTACACTATGGACATGGACTGTAGGTGCAATTAGGGATGGCACCGGGGTCCCTACAATATGGAACCAATAGAACCTGGACTCAAGTATGATCAGGGCTGGTAGAACAGGTGGGAGGGTGCCACTATACCACCAGAGACTTCAGGGTCTGTCCTACATGATAGCGATCGGGGGTCAGGACTTGGGGGCGAGAGCTGCTCCGGCGCATTCATCCCCATGACAACATGCAAATGGGCTGGTAATGAACATGCATAAGACCCCTTTGCACCATGCATGCTCAATTAGTTCATTTGCATTCCTGGGCTGAATGTCGTCCATGGGGGCTGCGGTGCATACTGGTATGTGCCACTCATTCCCCCTGGAAGGTATTCAGTCGGGGTTATTCTGGATGCACCTGACTGTGGCGGCTGCCTGCACTGCAACTCCCATCCAGGATCACATTTTCAACAGGAACGATGAAGCCCACCAGGATGAAGTACAGTGTCACAGGTTTACTGCATGACAAAAGGGATTAACTCCCTTTGAAACTGCATTATTTGCTGCAGTAACTCTACTTCAGAATTCTGCACTGCTGCACTTCATCCTGGTGGGCTTCACTGTATGTACACCCTGTACCGGTGGAGCATTCTCTTTGAATATTGTATCACTGCCGACTGGCACACCAGCTTTGTGCCATGGATGTTTCTGCTCGTGCATCAATCTGGCACTTAATATATCCCCCCAGAAGTAAAATGTTGTTTTTAGTGCATTCTGATTTTATACAATGCAGCATAATATTGTGTAGATGTAGAGACCCACTGAAAATAAAATGCCATTTCTTCTGAGAGCTATCCAGGCTAACTATATAGCAATCAGCAGGCATATTCTAGGAAAACACATTGTAAAAATGAATAAAAGGAAGACCGCATTGAAACTGCCTCTCCACAGATCTCCATTGTGCAAATTCATTAGAAATAATGGGTAAAAGCATCCCAAAAGCTCTTCACAGCCGTATCGGCTCTGATCTGAGTTTGTTGTATAGAGCCATGATAATGCCCATAGATCAAATCTTCAGAAGTGGCTACAGAGAACCATGGTTCTTTCCAGCTAGTGGCAAGTTCCCCCCAAAACCCTCTAATGTAATTACAAGTAAAAAAAAAGGTGATCCAAGGCTTCTATCTGTTGAGCACAAAGTGGTCTGTTACAAAACCTTTCCTCCAGTGCCTTATGCTTTTGGTTGTCTTTTACATTCATTTTTAAGTGGCAGCTAAGCCAGTAGATATCCTACATTTTAGGTGGGATACGCTGCTCTTTTAAGAGGTGTTGCAGATCAGGCAGAAATTGGGGAGGGCATTTGGGGAAAGTTTCCACCTCTTTAAAATTATTGTCCTGTATCTAGTCATACAGTCCCTTCCTTGGTTTTGTTAGAATCATTAAACTAGTGATCTTCCAGCTTTTAAGCTTGACAAAGGCCTCTCTAATGTATATTGTAATCTGAGTCGGCTAAGTGGGCCTAATCTACCCCATTCCCATTGTTGATACCAGGAATGTTATGAAAAATAAAAAAAATTTAACAAGCTTAGCCCAGTATTATTTAACAAAGACCATATGTTTGAATATATGAAAATACATTAAAAAATACAATGGGGTTTATCATACCCAGTCCCCTCTGGGAAATCAGCAGAAAAGTAATATTCCTTTTCAATGGATTCTGCCTGATACCCCAGACTGCCTGAGAAAAATATACTCAGATATGTGGTTTCTAGACTCTTGGGAGGTGGAAAAACATAATTCACATTAAGAAAAATAGGTAGCAAACAAGACTTAATGAGATATACTCTCTTTTTTTTCCTAATCACCATTTATTTCACTGGGCCACTGAATTTTTGCCTTGTTGAATTCTAGGGTCCAATTTTCCAGAACATCATGTGGTGTCCCAAAGGTAACCCCCCAGTAACTTAATTTTCTCATTACTTAAAGTAATACCTGCTACTGTAGCAGATGAAACCTGAGACTGACCCAACTCAAAGCTTGTACAATTTTGAATATTCAGGTTAGCCCCTGAAACTGAACTATATTGACACACATATCCTCATCTGCTGATTTGTTTATTCATTGAATTGTGCTGACCGGGTAGGCCCACTGAGACTAGAAGTCCCTTTTTCAGGGGCAACCCGGGGGGAAGGGATACAGATGGTAACCAACTGAGATTTAACCAGATTAAGCTGTTGGTGGTATTTTTAGTGAATGGGGGGATTTGGCCAGGACTCCAGTGAAATTCCCCTACTCTTTTCGAGAAGTCCAATGGGATCTTTAACATTCACCTGAACAACCACCAGAACAGGCAGACAGGATCTCAATTTAACATCTCATTCGAAGGACGGCTCCTCAGGAGTGCGGCATCCCCCTCATGATGCACTACAGTGTCAGTATTGAGATTTATCCCAAGTGCCTCTTGTGAAACATAGAAACATAGAATTTAACTGCAGATAAGGACCGCTTGGCCCACCCAGTCTGCCCATTTTCCTACCTACTTGATAAGCTGCAGATCCTAGTTAACCAGCAGCCTAATTCTTCCTACCCCCACCCCCCAGAATTGCCTTATGACTATCCCATGCATGCTTGAATTCCACCACTGATTTTGACTCCACAACCTCCTCCGGAAGCCGTTCCATGCATCCACAACCCTCTCTGTGAAAAATACTTCTTAAATTACCTCTGAGCCGCCTCTATCTTCAAATTGTGCCTCTTGTTCTTGCACACCTCTTTTTGAAAGATGCTACCCTCTTGGACTTTGTTGATTCCCTTGAGGTACTTGAAAGTTTCTATCATGCCCCCCTTCTCCCTGCTTTCCTTGAGGCTATACATATTAAGCTCCTTAAGTCTCTCTTCATATGTCTTCCGGTGCAGACCCTGCACCATTTTAGGTGCCCTCCTCTGGACAGCTTCCATCCTGTCCATGTCTTTGCAGAGACTGGGTCTCCAGAACTGCACACAGTACTCCAGATGGGGTCTCACCAGCTGTCTGTACAGAGGGATAATAACTTCCTGTTTTCTACTGGTGATGCCTCTCCCTATGCATCCCAGTATCCCCCCAGCCCTCCTTGCTGCCCTCTCACATTGCTTGCCCATCTTTAGGTCATCTGATGTGACTACCCCCAGGTCCCTTTCCATTTTTGTTGTTGTTAGTATCTCACCCCCCATTGTGTACTCTTCCCCTGGGTTTTTGTTTCCCAGGTGCATTACCTTGCACTTCTTAGCATTGAATCTAAGCTGCCATACATTTGACCATTCCTCTAACCTTGCCAAGTCCCTTCATCCTTTCCACCCACCCTGTGCATCAACTCTGTTGCAGATCTTAGTGTCATCTGCAAAGAGACATATTTTTCCTTCCAGTCCTTCTGCAATGTTACTTATAAAGACATTGAAGAGGACTAGTCCTAATACTGAACCCTGCGGTACCCCACTAGTAACCCTCCTTTCTTCTGAGTGGACTCCATTTACTGTTACTCTCTGTGTCCTATTCTCCAGCCAATTCTTTACCCAGGCTGTCATCTTGGGACCCACTCCCAGGCTGGCTAACTTGTATATTAATCTTTTGTGTGGGACTGTGTCAAATGCCTTGCTAAAGTCTAGGTAGGCCATGTCCACAGCCCCTCCCTGATCTACTACTTTGGTCACCCAGTCAAAGAAATCAATCAGATTTGTCTGGCATGACCTTCCCGCTGTGAATCCATGCTGCCTAGGGTCTTGTGCCCCTCTGGCCTCTAGATACTCGACAATTTTTTCCTTTAGAAGTGATTCCATCATTTTCCCTATCACTGAGGTTAAACTAACAGGTCTATAGTTTCCTGCTTCTGCCTTGCTCCCACTTTTGTGAAGGAGAATCACATCTGCCCTCCTCCAGTCCTCGGGTACCACCCCATCCTCCCATGATTTGTTAAAAAGGGTAGTCAGTGGTGTCACTAGTTCTACCCTTAGTTCTTTTAGAATTCTGGGATGAATCCCATCAGGCCCCATTGCTTTGTCCACCTTCAGTTTTAAGAGTTCTTTCAGAACCCTTTCTTCTGTAAATGGGCCGGTATCAACTTCTGTATCCAAAGTGTTACTACTGTTTGTTTTATGTACCTCCCCCTCTTCCTTTGTAAATACTGAGCAAAAATATTTGTTTAGTATCTCTGCCTTTTCACAGTCTCCCTCTGCCCACCCCTCCCTCCCTTTATTGCTTCCCTATCCCTCCTTGGTCTTCCTTCGCTCCTGATGTACCTATAAAGGTTTTATCCCCTTCTTAACTGGGTTGACTATCTTTTTCCTCGGTTTGGGCCTTTGCTGTTCTGACTGCCTTCCAGCCTGTTTTGCTTTAACTTCAGTACAGTTCTATGTCCTGCTCCTTCTGCGATTCCTTGTACTTCCTGAATGCTTTCTTTTCTCTTGAACCTTCACTGCCACTTCCTTTGAGAACCATAGTGGTTTCTTACATCGTCTTGTTTTGTTTATTTGCTTCCTTTAGGGCTCATTACCTCTGTGATGGCAGTTTTATTATTCCCCATTGTTCTTCCACCCCTCCTTCATGCCCATTTGCTAGTGCGTTCCTTAGGCACTCACCCATTTTGGCAAAGTCAGCCGTCCTAAAGTCCAGTACTTTTGTCTTTGTATGGCTTGACTCTATTGCTGTGTTTATTGTGAACCATACTGTTCGATGGTCGCTAGTTCCCAGATGGCTACCCACTTCTACATCTGTGATCCTCTCTCCATCTCCATTTGA
This sequence comes from Neoceratodus forsteri, assembly GCA_016271365.2. Taxonomy (NCBI): domain Eukaryota; kingdom Metazoa; phylum Chordata; order Ceratodontiformes; family Ceratodontidae; genus Neoceratodus; species Neoceratodus forsteri. The sequence goes on from CM057455.1 coordinate 1,510,620,323, forward strand.
CAGTATCAAGTCTAATATTGCTCCCTCTCGAGTGGGCTCCAGTACTAGTTGTCTAAGGCATGCCCCCTGTAGGGCATCTAGAATAACTGCACTCTTCGAAGTGGCAGCTGCAACTGCACTCCAGTTAACATCTGGCATATTCAGATCACCCATCAGCAATATCTCCCCTTTTTCTGCCATTCTAAGTATACTTTCTATCATTTCCTTGTCCATTTCCTCCCCCTGAGAAGAGGGTCTGTATACAACCCCTGTGCGGATTGTGGTGCCATTGCCTGTCTCCAAATTTACCCACAGTGCTTCTTCTCCTCCCTGTTTACCCTTTTGTTCTGTTGCTTTTATTCCTTCCCTTATGTAAAGAACTACTCCTCCTCCTCTTTTACCCTCCCTGTCCCTCCTGTAGATAGTGTATCCTGGTATGTTTACGTCCCAATCATGGTTTTGTGTGTACCATGTTTCTGTGACTGCCACGATATCGTGGGACTAGAACCCACAACCTTTCAATCTTCCAGCCTCAGAGGCCAGTGTGCAACCTGCTGAGCTACTGACACTGACATCAGGTACCAGCACAAACAGATTATCCGCATATGCAATAACAAAATAAGGAATTCTAAAGTCAGGTGTAGCTATCTGTTGTAGCCTAGGAGAGGAATTTAGGGCACGCAACAGTGGATCTATACAGAAAGCATAAAGCAACAGGTTTATAGGACACCTTGCCTCAGTCCCCTTAGGACAGAAATCATAGGGCCTCTCCATCCATTTACTGCTGGAGTGACAGTGGCAGTTCTATACAGGCCATGCAGCCACTTAATAAACTTCTGAGGAATCCCATAGTGTTTCAACACTGCCCATAAAAAAGAATGGCTCAGTGTCAAATACCCTCTGCTGGTCTAAAGAAAGTAGGAAGCCAGACATAGTACCCGTACGAATTTGTGCAAAAAGTTCCCTTAATAAAATTAACTGTTCAGTGATGGAACGGCCTGGAATGAAATATGTCTGTGCTGTAGTAATTAGCTCCTTTACCACTGTCAATAATCTCTTATTCAAAATGTTTAGATAGTTCTTAAAATCAGTATTAAGGAGACTAATTGGTCTCCAGTTAGTAATATCCTTTCTGTCACCTTTTTTAAACAGAAAAATCAGTCTGCCATTCACCAGATGCAACAAAGGAGCCCGATGGTATAAATGTAAGAATGAACTTCTGCTAATTCAGGGGCAAGCTCTTTCCCCATACATTTATAGATTTCCTCTGTGAGCCCATCCCCACCTGGGGCTTTATTGTTTGGTATAGAAGAGATTGCATATACAACTTCTTTAGGAGTAATGGCTCCATCCAACTAATTTTTAGCTGCTAAGGGTATCTCGGGGACTTGACATGACTGAAAGAAGATTGTTGGGTCTGGCATATCTATAGTATCCAGCTGAAAAAGACATGTCAAGTATTGTGTAACAATGCACAAAATTTCCTGTGGTGCTGAGTGTACCCTCTGATCTGGACCTATACGCCTCTCCATTTGTTTATACGAACTTCTGGCCTTACAATGTTTGAAAGGATAAATAGTGCTTCTATTGCCTGTGTCCCTTACCTTTGCTGAAACTGCAAGCTCTTAGCCTGCAGTACATGGTACTGTGTCATAGCATTTTTCACTTATTGAATTTGCCCAGTGAAATTCTATCCTGTAGTGTGAGCCAGTGTTACTAAGTGTTGTAGTAGTTTTGTATTATGTAAATATTTTATATACAGTGGCCAAGATATTCAGAAATGCACTAAAGGCCGGCGCAAGTCAAGCACAGTGCAAGTCAGATGCACCATGGCAAATTGGGTGCCACAGTCACAAGTTGCGCCACTGCAAATGCGGTAGTGCAAGCTGGCTGAATATGGCAAAGATGCACCATGGCGCAAGCAGAGATGCATCAGTGCAACCATGGAAGTGCTAAGCAAACCTGCGCCCAAACACAGGGGGTAGTGCAAATGCAAGAGGCCCAGGGACACAGTAAAGGAAGCACAGTGCCAATGGTAGAGGACCCCACCAGCCAGCAGGGCATACCAGTGCACGCAGCTGCACAGAGCAGGAGGAAACAATGGGCATCACAGGATGGAGCACAGCCACCAATGGAGGCTCTGTGTACCACACCAACCAAAGCCAGACCGTGGGCATGCGACAGGGGCATGCACCAGAACAGCACCCCAGAACATAATGGTGGGCTGGCCATCAGGGGACAGGTGGGAACAATGGCCATTGTGAGCCTGCCAATGCTGCCCCCCCACAGGCCACCAGCTAGCTGGACATGCCCAATGCCACACTGTGTCCCCCCACATCCCTGGATGCAAACACACCCATGCCGCATGCCACACACCCCCACGGGCAGCACCAATGCCAGGCAGTGAGTGATCCAAGACCCAGGCAAGTAGCCAGAACACACAGGATTGGAAGAGCAACAGTGGGTGTAGAAGGCCACACCCCATGGGCCAACAAGGCCAGCATGACAACCAGGCCTGTACACAATCCCCCCAACTACCTGCCCTACCCTGATCACAGCCCCATAGCAACTCCGAAAACATAAAACACACCCACCATACCCAGGAGACACCCCCACCACAACGGGAAACACCACTGGCCACAGCAGGGAACCACAGTCAACCCACACTCCCCCCCCCACACCAACACCATGGACCAACACCAGATCACTGCAGCATGACTCCATACACCACCTGCAAAGCAGACACGGATACAGACATGTAGGAAAATAAATGCTTTATAACATGGACACAGCAGAGAAACACAGTAACAGGGGCAGGGACAGGGGAGGTAATACATAGGATGTGGCCAGGAAATAGGGGCTGTACAAGATGCTGGGGGACTGCAGGGGAACAGGGATAGCAAGGGAAAGGGGGCTATACACAGGGATATGTTAATGCAGTCCACGCCTAGACAGCCTTCATCACCGCTGCTCCCTCCTCCTGGCCGTGGTGACACGCTGGATGGATTGTACTATGCAGAGTATTCTCCAGACCACAGCCAGGATCTGTCTCTGGATCCTCTCCCATGCCCTTGGGCCCCTCCTCGCTGCCACAGAGCTGACACCTAGGGGATGGTACAAGACAGACAAGCACTGCAATGCCCCAAGGACCCCTACCTACCTACAGTGCACATTGGACAGCGGGGACACCCACCCACCCCTGGAGAGACCAGAAAGGACCCTCGCATAGAGTGCAACACCAGCCATTCACATGCCACACCACGGTTGTGCACAGAGGTGGATACTGTAGTGCAGCGGCCACAGGACTGCAATGAGAGGGTCACATGACACACAGCAACAGCAGCGCCGCAGCACAAATGTTGGATATCATGTGCACATCCACCCCACCAAAAGCCGGTACACAGTGGTCAAGGGATGGCACACAGTGGAATGCACAATGTACTGTGTGACACACACGGCTGATAAGGTATATGGCAGAGGCTGACATGGCTGTTCCCTATCCCCACCAGTATCCCAGTGTGACACTGAGAAGGAATGTGACAATGCTTACCTGCCCCTTGCTGTGCAGCTGGTGCCACCTGCTGCCCACTAGGCTGCACTGCCCTGGCTGCCTCCACTGCCACCCTGGCCCATTTATGGTCCTCCAGCCCTGTGGAGGGAATGAAGAGTAATGGACATCAGTACACAGTCACATATGTGAAGCCCCCCACCACCACACAGTTCACTGTGCACTGGGTGTGTCCCTGTCAGGCATGAGGCCCACACACCAGCACAGCTGCTATCTGTGCAGCAGACAAGCCCAATGCACGGTACCCCCAGGCCAATGAAGTACCCCGCTGCGTGCCATGCCACGCAGCCATGCCAACACCACTGTACTACACCTGGGCATAACAGCAACATGAGCACACCTACCTGGCTGTGGCACAGAACCTTGCAGGATGTGGGCCTGTATACACCGCAGGTGGTCTGGTGCCCTGTGCTGCAGGTCCCCAAATGGTGCCTGCACTGGTCCGCCACGCACCTGACACCAGTCCTCTGCTCCCGAGCCTCTGCGACATGGTGCCACACTACCCGACTGGCCTGCTGGAGTGGCACCTGGCCATACAGCTGCCCCACAAAGGGCTGAACCACAGCCACCAGTTTGATGAGCTCAACCTCCATCCAGTTGCCTACCCTCCTGCTCAGTCCCTGCACCATGGTCAGCAGCATAGTTCAAGAGCAAAATGGCTGTGGAATAGCACACATCTCTGCCACATGTGAAGTATGTGTGATAGGATACAAAAGACTGCAATTGCACAGCACATGCATGTGCAGACACTGAGCAGTGCGGGGCCGTAGCACAGTCCGCAGCACACCGTGGCCAAGTAGGGTCATGACATGACCCATGGGTCAGAGGTCATCACCCCCATGCATAGTGCTCAGGTGCATGATAGAGGCAGTGATTGCATGTGTGATGGTATACATAGAAACATAGAAACATAGAATTTGACAGCAGATAAGGCTGCATGCGCCATGCCATGGCATCGTGCATACTGTGCATGATGCATGATAGCAATGTGGTCAGTGCTGCACACATGCGCACAGTGGGCATGGCCATCGCACATGTACACTGATGGTGTGTGCACTGCACATGAGCACTGCAGGCAGGCGCACCATGCATGTGCAGGTATTGCACCACGGAGATGCTCCAGTGCAACCCCATTGCGCATGGTGCAATTCTGTGATATTGAGATGCCACATGCAAATCACTTCATGAGCTAATGCATAGCACAGTGGGGAGCATTAGCATACCATTAACATTGTTCACAGGCTGATTTGCATTTCTTGTGCCTTAAAAGTGCCACGGAACAGCACAGGCCACAGACCGGCATTGCAACCATTCAGGTAAGTTACTGGCAACATGGATGAACAGCGGCCTATCCAAACAATTTAACAGAGTGCTGCATTGCAACATGCTGGCACTGACCCACTCTGCTGTTCATGTCCACAGGTGGCAGAATGTAGGGTAATGAAGGAGAGGAGAGTCAGGGGCCTGCATGCAAGCGCAAGCTTAACTTTACACCTGCTGAGAGCAATGCGCTCTTTGAGGCCTATATGGACCTGGCAGGCCTTCTCAGCAATGCCACGGGTACACCGCAGGAGTGGGCGGTGGGCTGGGAGGAGGTGACCCAATATATCAACACCCATGGATGCCACCATTGCACCCCTCAGGAATGGAAGAAGAAGGTTGGCACAGACAGGAGGTGGATCAAGGATAGGGTTGTGGCCATATGGGTGTCCCGCAGGGTGACTGGTGGTGGGGAAGCAACCGTGCCACTGCTGATGGCCATGGAGGAGCTTGTGGCATCCACCATCAGCTGCACGGCAGTGGAGGGTGTGCCTGGTGGTGGGTTCCAGATGGGTGGCAGCCCCGCACAGCATGGTGAGTATGACCAGCTACTAGGAGTGCCTGGTGCGGGAGTGATCCACAGGTGTGTCTGAGGCCATGCCCACTGCCACAAGAGTGTGGATGCTGAAACACATTGCTGCAAGGTGGCATGTGGCAATGGCACCATGGGGTGTGGAGAGGTATAGGGTATGCTGCCCCACTAACCCTCTGTTCTTGTTTTGCAGCACCAGCACACCTCTGTGCAGAGGTCCGGGTGGTGGTGGTGGCTGTGGACATGGATGCCCCCCCTCTACATCAGCGGGCATCCAGAACCAGGACAGACCATGTCTCAGTATTGTTGGACATGCAGCCGTGCTTGGCATGGGGTAGGACGACCCTCTGGCTGAGTTCCTGCACGATGACAGCCTGGAGGTGCTGTGTGCAGAGACCCAGCTTGGGGTGCTGTATGCCACTGATGATGACCGTACTCTGGTACTGGACAGCGTAGGGGTGGCGGTGCCTGACATGCCCCTTCCTGCTACACAGGCATCAGCAGGTTCCATATCTGTGCCCACAGCTCCACAGGCACCCCCCAATCCCCGCTGGTGCTGCTTTGTGTGGCACCACAGCTGTGTCCGGTGTGGGTGATGGTGGTGCTGTTGTTGCGGCAGAGGAGCAGGGCACTGCCCAACAGACAGTTGGGCAGTGGCAGCAGGATGCAGGTGAGGCTGGGCAGCAAGCCACAGTGCCCACCGCCAGTGCGCCAGACAGCACCATGCCCCCTCTATGGCCCACTGTGCTGCATCCATCTGAGCAGGATGCTGTGCAGCAGCATGCTGTGGCACCCCCCCAGCTCAATGGGTGGGCCAGGTGTCCCAGGATGCCGAGAGGCTGACGGAGCACACCCGGTTACTGCGGCCATCCATGGAACACCAGGTGTTGCTTGGCACTGATGTGCTTGCACTGGGAACAGAGGTGCACCAGATAGCTGAGCAGCAGGACGGGGTAATGTGAGGCTTATGGACAGGCTCACCAAGATGCAGGAGTCCATGACTGCAGTAATGGACTGCATGGCTGGTGCCATTGTGGCATCAATGGACCGCATGGCTGGTACCATTGTTGCTGAGCTGGTGTCAGTGGCAGCCACTGGGCTCAGCCATGTGCAGAGGACACCCCGCAGTGCACTGTCCACCCCATGGTCCTGGCATCTGGTGACACCTGCACAGTGGATGCTGGGATCTGATGTCAGCCACCCCTGCATGGACTCAGTCGCAGTCCCACACATCAACTGCTGGGGGGCGTCTGACACCCCCCCCGTGGCCGATACACAGCATGCATATGCCAGTCAGCCCCAGCGCGGCCACCAGTGTGGCTGTGGTGGTCGTGGGACTGCACGGTTGGAGTGACATGTCTGGTGCCCTGACCTGCCATCTGCTGCTGTTGCCACACACACATGTGGGTGGTGGTGGTGTGGCATGCATGTGGTGGTGCACGTGTGTGTTCTGCTGCATGCCCCGTGTGTGTGTGGATGATGCTGCTGGGACATGTGACATGGATGTGATGAGGGCAGCTCAGCACCGGTCATGCCTGTGCACTGGTGTCATGCTTCTGATCCATGCCATGTCCCTCACCATGTGTGTGGGTGGCTGTGTGTGTGTGTGTGCATGCATGCCATTGCTGCATGTGTCTGTGTGTGTGAGCCCATGTGCCAGTGGATCTGCTATGTGTGTTGTGCTCCCCCATCCCTGCATGCATACCAGTGTGCACATCCCTGCTACTGTGTTGTATTCTGGGCTGTGTGGGCCTTGCCTGTGTGTCAATGCACTCACCTGCCTTGTCTGTAAGCTCCCTTGTGATGGTGTCATGGTGCCGCCATGCCTCATGCACCATGCGCGGGTCGCTCCTGCCAAGGGGTGGCTGCCCACTGCCCTCCAGCCCTTCACCACCATCATCCCTGCTGCTATCATTCTCTTCAAGCTCGACTGCTATTCCACGGTCAATGGCCATGCAGTGCAGGATGCAGCAGGCCAGGAATATGCCACAGGCTTTCAATGGGATGTATTGTAAGGCACCGCCTGACCTGTCTAGGCACCAGAATCACATCTTCAGCATGCCAAAGACACGCTCGACGATATTGCGCATGCTGGCATGTGCCTCATTGTATCTGTCCTCCGTGAGGATGATGGTCGCCAGTACGGGGTGAGCAGCCATGGCTTTAGGGGGTATGCATTGTCACCTGTGGGGAGGATAACATGGTTATTCCTGTGCTGTGCTGTACTGCCACTCGCTTCCACTCAGCCACCACACATGCCACAGCACCTGTCCCAACCTCACTTCCCCACCCCCAGGGCTGTGGCTCTCTGCCACCCTGGTGCATGTAGTACTCACCGACAAAGTGGCCCGAGGGTATGTCTTCACACTCAAACCTCTGGCACAGTGCAGAACTGTGCCATATGAAGGCATCATGTGCACTACTGGGGTGTGTGGCACAGACATTGATGATGTGCCCCATGGCATCACATGCCACCTGGCAGTTGATGGATGGGTATCCCTTTTGATTTATGCACACTGGGCCCTCTGTGACAGATGGTGTGCGGATGCCAGTGTGGGTCCAGTCTATTGCCCCAATCACACCTGGCATGCGTGTAACCCGGTGGAACTCCTGCATGTTTCCTGTATGCTCTGCCTGTGTGCTGGGGAAATGTATGTACTCCGAAGCATGTGGCAGCACAGTGTTGAGGAACTGGGTGAGGAAGTGGGACATGGCCAACTGGGTGATGCCCGTGGTATCACCCATTGGTCTTTGGAAGGTGCCCATGATGAGCAGGCACATCACAGCGGTCATCTTAGTTTCCACTGCCATGGCATGGCATGACTACGTATGGTGGGTGCCTGCATCTCATCACTGAAAAGCTCACAGAGCTGCCTCAGAAGTTCCCCTGTTCAGGCAGTACCAGCCCACTATCTCTGTGTTAATGAAGTTCTCATACATGATCCTGGCATGGTACCACCTGTGTTAGACATACCGCCGCTGGGCCCTTGGTCGGCCATGCTGCTGTTCCTCCTGCCTCCTCACACCCATGATTGCCCTGTCCATTATGAATGGGTTACTGTCCATCACTCATTCACAGGGTGTGTCTCACTGGGTGCCTCTCACTCTCTGTCAGTCCATCCGTCGGTCTGTGTTTCTCTTTCTCTCCCTCTTTCTCTCTCTCTCTCTTTCACACTCGCTTACTCCATCTCTCTCTGTCACACTGTTGCACATCTGCTGTCTGTATATTTGTGCCTATATTTGTTGGCTCAAGTCTGCCTGGTGCAACTTGGGGTTTTCTCCAGGCTTGAACCTTGCTCGACAGTTGAATATGCCAGTGCACCACTTATTCAAGGGAATGCCCCCTGCACTTGTGCTGCATACATTGTGGTTGCATATTGGCACAATGGGATTTGCGCTGCACCACGGCTCCCTTAGAATATCGTTCGTGGCATATCTTCAGACTTGCACCGGCACAACTCAGTTGCGCCATGTGCAAGTGCTCTGAAAATGTCGGCCAGTGTGTTGAGTTCCTTTGATCCCAGCTGTTATTTTTTTAAAAGGGAAACCAAGTCTGTAGATGTATCTTCCCACCAAAGAGAGGGTCAGTGTACATTATGAAGACTGATTTTCTGACCTGAATGAAGTACTGCAAATTTGTAATTAATGTTTCTTGTGACAAATTAAATTTCCAGTCTCCAGGACCATTTCCCGGGTTCAACCGGTTTCCAAGTGTAACCTGAATCATATTGTGATCTGAGAATTCAGCTGGTAACAGCCTGATAGTATGAATTAATATAGCTCTGGTAATGAAAAAATAATCGATCCTGGTGGCCAAAGGCCCTTTTTGAAAGCTTGGATCTGACCTTCCTGCGTCCATAAAATAGACATCTTTCAGACTGGCCATCTGAATCATTTTTTCTGAAAAGACATGCCACAGAAGATGTTTTTTGTTCTGGTATTACATCCTTTTTTTGAAATTCAATAAACTTTATTATTTGTTTTCTACATCCATACAGGTATGACAAGGAATTGTACAGGTATACAATTACAGTGATAATACAGACAGGAGTCTTGAAGTTACATCAGTCATGAATATTTCTAACTAATCCCCCACCCTACCCTCTCCCCAACTTCTACCCCTTCCCTCCCTACTCTCATGATGTATCATAAATCTTAATGGCCTTGAATACATCTATGACATTCATTAATCTAAACAGAGTGGCTTTATTATAAAATTGGTATCTAAGACAAAGCAGACCCAGAGGGATTATTATTTCTGTAGGGAGTACAGCGTATAGATTTTACTCCATTTCTTGTCAAAAGATGTTGGGATATGTCTAAGAGATGCAATCACTTTTTTCAGTTCTCAGATTGAATAAGAGCACATTCGGCCATTCAGAATAAGAAATAATAGTAGAATTCTTCCAGTGCTTAAGCACCAGTTGTTTGACTGCATGGGATATTATATTCATGCTGTATCTTCTTTCCTTTACCCCAATCTGTGAATAATCTCCTAATATGAACATTTCAGGTTTAAATAGGTCTACAATACTTAATAGGGGATCTTCTTTTGCTCGAATCTCATTCCATAATGGTCTAAGTAAGGGGCAGTCCCACAAAACACGAACTAGGGACCCTTCATGCAGGCCACATCTATAACAGTTTGCATTTGGAGCTTTCCCTATTTTAGATAGTTTCAATGGGGATAGTACAAATCATGTAGGATATAAAATTGCATAAGACGAGACTTACCATTAGAAATGTACCTATAAACTCCCTACCAAATTTCCCCCCAACTAACTTCATTATTAGGGAATTGGTTAACCCAATATGTAGAGGGAACTGGGTCTGATGAGCAAATGCTAGAGTATAATTTTGAGGTTATCTGGGAGACAGCATGGGATTGCCATGCTAGAGTATGGAATAAAGTTATAAATTCCAATGAATCTGAGTGCCATGGCCCCATACCCATCCTAGTAATTAGTAAGTGTCTAATTTGGTATCCTTTAAAGATTAACTTCTTAGGAAGATTCAGAATTGGTAGAAGGTCTGGCTTGGCCTTAACAGCTCTGTTATCTAATAAGTCAGCAATTTTCATATTATCCAGTATAGGGTTCTCATACAGTTTCAAGCAGTACCCAATTAGCTTTGAAATTAGGACTAAAATATAAAGGCTGCAAAATATCCTTGCAGTTATTGTATTTAAGACTTCTACAAAGCTGTTCATGGACTCTCATGGACATTATAATTGTGTCATTCTTAATTGTAGTAGAACAATATTTTAGTGTATAGTAAGCTTAATTGGGAGATCCCCCTCTGTTTTATTATGTTACATTCTAATTGCAGCCATGGTGGTGTAAAAGTAGAGTCTGGTGGATCAGGAATAAGGGACATCCAATGCATATATTTAGCTAGATGACTAGCTAAGCAATAATGATAAACATTGGGAAGTCTGAGCCCTCCATTCATTTTGGTGGCTCCCAGCTTAACATACGATGTTCTTGGGGATTTATTTTGCCAAAGAAATTGGGATATAATACCATGCAGCTTGTGGAACCAGGATATTGGGAGATGGATATTCAGCATATTCAAAGGATAAAATATCCTTGGAAAAACATTCATTTTGATTATACTAATCCTTCTCTGTAAGGAAAGAAACAGAGGTGCCCATCTTCCCAAATCCTGTTTCAGGGTCTCAACCAGAGAGTCCAGGTTGAATTTTTTCATTTGATCATTGTCTTGGTACAGGATCAATCCCAAATACTTTAATTGGGAAGACCAGGTTAATTCAAGTCCCTCTAATTGTAACCGATGAGTATGTTTATTCAAGGGCATTACTACTGACTTATCAATATTTATTTTATAGTTTGACAAAGAACCATAGGAGTTGATTATAGTCAGGATTGCCGGAATTGAGATACTCGGATTAGAGACATGCATTAGGATATCATCTGCATATGCAGATAGTTGAAAATTAAAGGGTCCCACTGGGATGCCAATTATATTTGGAGAATTTTGGAGAAGATAAAGAAGTGGTTCAAGATATAGATTGGACAACATCAGGGAGAGTGGTCATCCCTGCCTAGTTCCAGAACACAGCGGGAAAGAATTGAAAATACCCCATTGCAGTAAATTTTGGCTGTAGGGTTGGTATACATTACTCTAATCCATTGTACAAATTTCTTTGGAATTCTGAATTTGACATTACTTCAAATAGAAAATCCCAACTGACTCTATCAAATGCCTTTTCAGCGACCAGGGAGACCAAGGCCATAGGAACCTGTTCCTCCCTGGACACAGAAAAAACATGAGAGAGCTTACAAAGGTGATCAGTCAAGGAACATCCTGACACAAAACTGACTTGTTCTAGGCCAAGCAGGGAGGTCCACACCCCTGCCAGGCGTGTGGCCAAAATTTTGGCAAAAAGCGTGATATCATAATTCATCAATGAGATGGGCCAATAGTTACACACTCTATTTTTAGGTTTATTTGGTTTAGAGAAAACAATTACAACAACTTCTAATAGGGATGAGTCAGAAACTCCTTCTTCACACAAATAATTAAACAGTTGTAAAAGAACAGGAGACAGCTGTTCCTCAAAGATTTTATAAAATGCAGGAGGAAAGCCATCTGGGCCTGGGGCTTTGTTATCTGGCAAATCACGAATTGCTTTGACTAATTCAGCTTGGGATATTTTGGGTATGAGGTTATCCCACTGTGAAGCACTGAGAGAAGGGAGAGGAATAGAGGCTAAGTAATCCTGGATAGTTGAGGTCTGAGGTGGGTTCTTAGGGGGGAATACAAAGATATGTAATATTTTTCGAATTTACAAACTATATCTTTAGGATTTGTAATAATAGTGTCATCTTCAAGTGAATTCAAAACTGTAATTAGCCTCGATTCCTCTTGTTTTTTAAGTCTTAAGGCTAAAAGCTGACTAGCCTTTTCTCCTTGTTCCACATATCGGGTTAGAGTTTTAAACAAGGCATACTGAGCTTGTTCGCATAATGTTTCTTGATACTGGTTCCTAATTTGTATCAGCTGAGTAAGGGTAGATTCATCTAAGTTGGATGTGAAAGCCTCTTTGAGAGTCTTTATTTGCTCTAGCAATGAGGAAGAGAGAGTCTCCCTTTTCTTTTTACGAACTGTAGCTAGTCTAATACACTCTCCCCAATAACACATATAAGGGCACACCAGATCTTATCGATTTGAGGTATCAAATTTTGGTGAAGCCTAAGAAAATATTCAATGGTTTATTTAAGGGATTGAACAATCCATGTATCTTGGACCAAATGTACATTTAGCTTCCAGCTACTTTCTTTACATAAAGCAGAAGGAAGATCCCTTCCAGCCAGACTCTAGCATGGTCCAAAATGGTTCGAGGAATAATTCCACTATCTCTGAGCCCAGACAACACTGGATTATTAACCAGAAAGTAATCTATCTGAGATAGAGATCCATGGGCAGAAGAATAAAAAATAAACAGCTTCATATGGGGATTTAATAATCTCCATGGATCAACTAGCCCATAATCTATCATTAATCCACAAAGAGTTTTCTGCACTGGAGAGAGTGCCTTTCCCAGATGACAGGGGGTTTTGTCAAGTTCTGAAGACCAGACTAAGTTCCACTCTCCAGCCAGTATAAGAGGGAGTTTCAGATATGTATTTAAATGGAGTACTAATTCTGAGAAAAATTCAGGGGAGTCAATATTGGGCCCGTATATTGACCCTAATATTACTTCAGCATGATTAAGCAGTCATTTAACAAAAATAAACCTACCCTGTGGATCTGGATGAAAAGTCTGCATTTGGAAGAAAACATGCTTGGAGATTAGACTCACCACCCCTTTATGTGCTGTGGCATTCCCCGCTGCATACACTTGCCCAATTTGCCTCCTATGAAACAGATTCCCTTCGCTCTCCAGCAAATAGGTTTCCTGGAGGAAGATTATGTCACTGTGTAAGGATTCCAGGTGTTTGAGGATTTGACATCACTTTATCCTGCACCTGGCACCTTTCGCATTCCAGATCACAAATCTCGTAACCATGATTATCCTTTATTTGGGGATTAGGATTAGATTAGCCAAGACTCGGAACTGCTCATTAACTCTGTAACAGTGAATAGATATTGTTTTCTTAAATGTAAATAGCTGTCTTCCCCATAAGCCAAAATGTGCTGCTATTAGAGTATGAGAGTAGATTCCCCTAGCCCCTAAGTCCCTCCTCCCCATATACATTCCTATACAAGAAGACCCACTATACTCCCTCCTCCCACATCCTGTTGCCTTCTTAAATCACAATAAAATAAAATAAAAACCATCTTGATTTTAAAGAAAAAACTGATAACAAAGAAAAAAAAAATTACCTAAAACCCCCAGTCCTTTCGACTGACCTACCAATGAATATCTGATTCCCATAGGCACTGTTAAGTCACATGCCTCTCAGTCATTCTCCAATCCCCCCCCCCGGCAAGGCTCAACCATAGCGCAGGCTAAAATTACCTATATCATTATGCACGTGAGTTGCTGATGTTCTTTATAACTAGTAACATCCAAATAAACTATTGTTCAACATTTAAGCTAATTATAATTGCAGAGATAACCCTGTAAATTATTTAATAAAGAGAAAGCCAAACATAGTGCTAAATGCTCGTTAAAAACACAAAACTGGATGAGCTCAAGTACCCATTTTACAGCCTACTGTAATTATACAGGCAGTCCCAGGTGAGAATTAGATCATCAGACCGATTTCCGCAGCCTTTACGTTGCTGGCTTACTTGCTATTCCTTCCTCCTCAACCAGGTCACCACAGTCACTTATAAAGGTCTGGGCGTAGTTTTTTAAGGGAGTCACTTGCTTTAATGAGGGAATCGTAGGAATGCCAGTTAGATTCATGACCTGACTTGGAGGGTAGCCGGATACCTCATTCGGAAATGTATCCCTGCTGCTATTAGCTTTGTTACCAATGGATGCAATTCAGTCCTCTTCTGCCTTACAGTACGTGGGAGATCTTGAGCGATGCTAATGGAGTTATTTTCCCATTGAATACTTTTGGTCTCTTTTATCATCTCCAGAATTACTTGCTTATCCAAGTAGTTTAACAGACGAAATACCAAAGGGCGTGGTGGAGAGCCAGTTGGGGGAGTAGGCCTGAGGGAGCGATGGGCCCTCTCAATAATATAAGTGGGGCCATTTGGTGATGGGCCAGCAATTTTGTAACACAATTTCTGCACAAATAAAATGGCATTAGCCCCGTTTTCCCTTCTGGAAGGCCTAGTACTGCTAAATTATTTCTGTACGAACGACCTTCCAAATTCTCAAGCTTATCTTCAGCTTTGCGCAGACGTTGTTTTAGACTAGTCAGGTCTGGATCCACTTGAGCCCTCCAATCATCTAAAGATGAAATCCTCGCTTCGTTGTCACCTGTGCGAATACTCAGTTGTTGGAATGATGATTTTAAAGATTGTAGGTCACCAACCACTGCATTCAGTGACTCCTTAATAGGAGCAAGCCCCTAGAAAAATGTTGCCTTTGTTAGAAGAGTTTGCTGCCCAGGCAGTCCTGCTTCTAATTCCCCTCTGGCTCTGCTTTTCTTGGCCGGTATATTTTTTGTTGGGGACGCAGGTGGAGTATGCTTCAGCTTTGCTGTTTTCATTTCGGTGTCCATATATAAAGGCAATATACGGCTAAATGCAGATCCTCTGTATCGTCTGGTATTCTGAGCAAATGTAGGCTGTTAGTAGTTGATTCTGGTGCATTTAAGAGGGGGGAATTAGCGGAGTCACCAAGAACGCATCTACACAGCGGCCATCGCAAACTGAAAGTCCTGGTATTACATCCTCTATCAGCTAAACTCAACCCACAATTAAAATCTCCCCCCAGTATTACATTCTATGATGAATGTAAGTACAGTTGTATGGCCTGAAAGAGTTCAACCTTTTTGGCCGTAGATTGTGCAGTGTAAATATTAATCAATCTATAGATAGTAGAGTGTATTTTGACATCTAAAATCAGTGCTCTTCCCGGTACCAGATCAATTATTTTTATTAAATCAAAATGTATGGTATGGAGCAATATAGACACCCCAGAACATGGATCAGTTCCAATGGTACAGTATGAGGGCCCCACTTGCTACTGAGTAATAGCTTGCTTACTTGCTTCACCTCCAGGTTTGTGTGGAGTCTGGTATCCTGAATGAAAAAACTCCCAGAAGGAAAGAACTTAAAATGTGAAAAAACTACCTGCTTCTTTTTATGTTTTGTTATACTATGAGTATTGATAGTATAGAGTGAAAGCAGGAGATTCATAGTGAGTGCTCAATAAGAGGAGGGGAATAAATCTAGCCCAATACTATTCATGGAGTTTTTTTCCTCAAGTTTTAGCAACCTTGGTACTCTGTTACCTTTCCCTTTTGTCTTAGGCTCCCCTTCCATGGGTTTATCTGAAAGTGTAAGGCTATCCCTATCGTATTCTGGATCCTGCAGCAAAGACCACACAGAGGAGGTGTCTGACTCATTGCCTGAGGTGACTACCACCTCGATCAGTACATCAAATCTGTTTGAGGTAGAGATTTCAGAAATGTTTGAAATTTTGGGAGCTGGCATTTCACAAGCCTGCCTCTTCCTAGTCACCATTTTTAACTTTTGTTATTCCTTCTGGGGGTGAGAAGGTGGGGGCATATCAGATAATGCTACATTAGGGACAACCTCTATTGCCTTCTGTACAGGCTCTTCCAATATCATTTCTGCCATTACACTTTCTTCAGTACCAACTACTGGTGCATCAGTGTGCACGGAGGGGGTGCTTCTTCACTTGGAATACTTTCCTGTGGGAGGGAGGAGGGGAGATGCTTATGAGGGCTGCCTAGGAGCTTGCTGTCTTGACTTTTCCCTCTGCGCCAAAGCTATCAGGAGACACTGTTCCTCACTATCAGCTTGGTCTGGCTGATTGTGGGCTGCTCAAGGGCAAGTGTGATATGTATGGCCCTCTGTCTCACAGAGGTAGCATTTTTGTTTGTTTCTACAAAAAACACTGGTGCGATCCAGCTCATTACATATAGTGCATTTCAATTTATCACATAGGCTCTTAATGTGCCCCATAGACCCACATCGATAGCAGGCCTTAGGTTGGCCTGCACAGAACAATTCCCTGTGTCCCTTCCAAAAAAAAAAAAACAGTTAGGCAGATGTTCCAGTCCCGTATCAGTACTATTCAGGATCACTCATATCCACCATCCCCCTGTCCAGATCTGCTCATCATCAAATACGGCTTCTGGATTCCCCAGTTGTTTTAACCAGTACAGCAGATCAATTATGCTGACTCCTTCATTTCTAAAGAGCACAGATATAGTTTGGTTAGCTGGTTAGTCTGTGAAATCACCTCGAAGACAGCCCTCAGGGGATGGTACTTCAAGATGAGGTATTTTGCCTAGAATTTCTGCAGTCCAGAACTCAACTTGAAGCTGAGATCAAACGTTTTTTCCCCTGACACATGTATTTGAGCCTACATCTCAGCTGCAGAAAAATCCATCAGACCCTTTAGCAGAGTTCAGGCTACAAACTTTCTGTCTGGAAAGGTCTCTAAACCCCCTCTGTATAATAATCTCAAAGTATTGTGCTGCTTAGCCGGGTATGTTGGAGCACGAAAAAAAGAGCCATACGACCTGGGCCGAGTACCTTCAGCTTCTGATGGGGGTTCAGGATTATTTGGTCTGGCCTGCGGCTTTTCACTGTAAGAAGTGGAAGCCCGTTGGTTAACATCAGGTGTCCTTTGGTTAGCACTTGCAGGCCTATGGTGTGGTGATGGAAAAGTCTGAAATCCTTCACCTGGGCTCTGAGGAATATTTTGACTGAACCTTGGATCAGGGGTGTGGGGCATCTGTAAACAACGTGTGAGATGCAGTGGGAAGGATACACAAGAAATCGGATCCCGAATTAAGCCCTTGAACATCCATTACATTATTAGCAGTATCAGATTGCAGAAGTATAAGGATTAGTGATGCTGCAGTAGTGCAGACCCTAGTTATTGCGATCAGCTGAGATCCAGCCTCCCACTGTCCAGTCTGTTCATTTTGTTCCCAACTGGCAGACCTGAGAGCGGCCTCAACTGACCTTGGTTGAGCACCTATCGTCTCTGATGTTACAGGTATATCCCATTTTAGGCCAGGTGTAGGGCTGCCCATTTTTGCCATTCCCAATGGGACATCTTTCAGCAACTTATTTTTGCTTACTTTAAACACAAAAAGCAATTCTCCGTTCATACCTGCTTTGAAGGAGAAATTCTGGCTGTGAGCTCCTATACCTCTTGCTTCCTGTCCCAGGACTTGTGCTGAGCCACCGATGACTGCTGTAGATTTCTGTCATTTCTCCATATGTATCAATGACATTCTTTCCATGTCTACTGTTACGGTAGGCTGTCTCTGGGCCTGCTCAGACCCATTTCTAGGAGATACCATGATCTGCCCTGACTGTAACATTTCGCGAGCAGTCAATGCCCACTGGAGCTCTGCCTTGTGCTTCAGAAAGCACTCTTCCTTGGACTGCAACAACATCTCTAAGTCTTGCATATTTTCTTCTGTAGACTGTAACTTACTCATACCAGCTCCAGCCATGTCAACACCTTCTCACATTAATTCCATGGTTAAGTTCTGTTTTCCAGCTGTCTGCTGCTCAAGTTCAGTGCCTGTGGAAATTGACACCACATCTGGTGCCACCACTGTCGGTGCATCGTAAAATTGCTCAGCTTCATGCAGCAAGGAGGAGGCCCGCTCCCCCACCTCCTGCACATCCATACTCTCCAACACTTCAAGAGAAGTGACCATCCAGATGGAGAGCAGATCCCCGTACAGGTCAGTAAGGGCATTTCCCCAGTGTCCTTGCCAAATTTCCTCCATTTCCTTAAAAAAAAAAATACCACCAACAGCTTAATCTCCTTCAATTTCAGTTGGTTGCCATTTGTGTATCCCCCCCTCCCCAGGATATGGCAGAAAATAGGCAAATTTATCTAGCCCTCATTTCCCTGTCAACAAAAACAAAATAAATAAATAAATAAATAAAGTACTAGGATCTGGCAACATGCCATTAAAGTCTCTTATGCCTCATATACCCATACCCCCATTAGGAATTCTGTACTAGTATTTTAGTTGTAGTTCTACCTGTATCTACTCACACAATGGGCCCTATGCATGGGCATGCATGAAACACAACACGGAACGGCGTAGACATGGTGCGCAGCTACATGGTGCACAGGACCCTAACGCTAGGCGGCATGCATGAATGGCAATGCGCACTGGTGGAGTTCCTGGCAGCAGCATGTAGCGAACTGCACAGGCAAAGAGTGTTGAGCAGAAACATGCAGGAGTGCTCCTTGACTCCACCATATAAGGATATGTACACCCCCTGCGCAGAGACATGGCTGTGAATGCCACACAGCAGATAATAGACATGCAATGGCGGACCAGGAAGGTGATGCGGAAAGAGCACCACAGTGAGATGCGGATGCCGAGTGTGGAGCCAGGGGGGACATGGGTGCATCTGTGGCCACTCACAGGGCAGGAGTCACTCAAGAGTGACAAATTCAGCAGCGGACAGGTGGGCACCATGGTAGCCAATACATACATGTGATATCTCCCTCTTTACGCAGGAGATTCCTGTTTTTTTTGACTGAACTCCCTTCCTCCCTCCTGAGAAACAAAATCTCCTGCTTAAGTAAAATTCTGTCCAAAATATCCATGTTTCTTGGGCAGATAAAGACACATAAAAATTAAATCAGTGATGAACAATGTATCTGATAACTTTATATAACTAGTTGTTTATTCTTTTTAGCGCTTATTCTTGACAAAATAAATACATTCGATTTTTGTATTGACTTTTTTCTTAATTTTTTGACGCCATTTAAGGACAAACTCACAGTGTTATGGCATCTCCCTACTAGCAGGCCAATCTCCCTCCTAATTTGACCCAAATCTCCCTCTTAAGCAAGTTGAACATATCACAGGTATGCCAATATACAGCAACACTACAGCTGCGTATGCAGTGCCCAGGCACTTACTACACCTGCTGAGGTCAAGGCCAGAATATAGTTTGACATCCAGGCAGACAGCAGTCCTGCAGGGTCCGTGGCATGGTCTCTGACCACTATTAAGCATAAGTGGCAGGACCTGCAGGCAGCTGTAAAGAAGAAGCTCACTGCCGGTAACAGGGCATGACGTGGCACAGGTGGTGGATCACCATACTCTGACAGTCAACTAAAGCCGCTGCAGTGCCTCATTGCTGAGATGTTGACAGATGTCACCTTCCATGGCAAGGTGGAGGGGGGGACACCATGGCTGGTATGGGCAGTGACCATCCACAATGTGATGCATTGCTGGAATGCACTGTACATGACTGAACTAACCCTTTTGCAATGTACCCACAGGCAACACAGGCTAATCCCAGAGAGGCACGGCACCCAACAAGGACACACTGGCCATGACAGTGCCCCCTGCTTAACTCGCTGCAGTGAATCCCACCCAGGATCAATCAGGTAAGTATGCACAAGCCTGGGGGGGCCCACAACTGGGTATGCCTGTGAGGGGTACACATCATTATAACATGCCCATTGTGTGACAAAAGGTGCTGATCTGGAGATGGAGACACTGGCAGAAAAGGGGAGTGAGGAGGACAGCCATGCAGTGGCATGGGAGGATGACATCATTATGGGGAGGGATGCAGCAGTAGGAACCGCAGGCCAGCACACATGGGACGCATGTGCTGGGGGAAAGGCAACAGCAGCACTGTGCATGGTGTCTGCAGTGTGCAGCAGCGGCAGGGATGGGATAGCCCCAGAAAGACATGCCCCCTGTGGTCCATTACACATGCGTACCATGGACAGCGGTGATGAGGGGCCGTCAGACCGAAGCAGTTCATGACGCCGTGCGGCCAGTGCTCAAACATACATGAAGGGACAGTACTGCCAACTGCAGCAGCTGCAGCATGACCGCCTGGCAAAGCAACACTGCAACACAGCCACTCTGGAGGCCCAGACCTAGGTGACACACCAC
Organism: Neoceratodus forsteri; assembly: GCA_016271365.2. NCBI lineage: Eukaryota > Metazoa > Chordata > Ceratodontiformes > Ceratodontidae > Neoceratodus > Neoceratodus forsteri. The sequence continues at coordinate 1,510,640,745 of CM057455.1, forward strand.
ATGCACAGTGCCATCCTACACTGCGCAGTAGCTCAGGAAGGCATACAAGAGCTCATGACAACCACCAGCACATGAGGGACAAGCACCACAACAACAATCACCCTGTATGGATACTGGCACACAGATGTCACCACCCACACCACACCTGACCCAGCAGCAACCCTCGTACACACACTCCCTGCCACACACCACACATGCATTGCAGGGTCATGACACTGTGCTGAGGCATACACTAGATCGCATCCTCAAGCACATGGGGACAGTGCCGATGCTGTCACAACAGGGTGAGTCAGACACCTTGAGGATGCAGCCATTTGCACACCCACTGAAGTGGGGAATGACTGGCCCATGAGTGAACACAGGGGCTGGCATGTCCCTTGAACATGGCCCCCTGCATGGCAGCTAGGGAGATGAACATTCGCACGGCTAATGGGCAAGTCTGATGCTGATGGGACCAGCAAGCTGTGCACCACAATGCACATTCACATGTCCAAATGCACATGCACACATACAGTCCATGCACCATCCACACTAGCACCACACTGGCACCACAACTGCATGACACACATACATATCTACCTGTCCAGCACACACTCTGATGACTTGCCCCGCATCCCACCCACCCGCTCTCACTGTGTTGCACTCAGAGTACTGTGCCATCATTGTGCATGCCCCCCCCCAACATGTACTGCACTGGCATGTGGGCAGTAGCCCAATGATTTGGCCACCATAATCCAAGAGGTCCAGCCATGCCAGCATGTGTTGGCTGTGGAGCATGTCCATGCCAGCCCTGGCCACGGATGTGCAGTGTGCACTGACCTGGCAATGGAACATACGATCAATGAAAGCCTGATCGGCCACACGACTGCCAGCAGTCTTCAGCACATGGGCAGGCACGTCATCATCCCCATCACTTTGGGAGGCTTTGGGTGGTAACTGTGGCAATGGCACATTAGCATGCTTTGCAATGTTGTGCAACATGGCACACATCACGAACACACAGCATGCCTTGGCAGGGGATATCATGAAGCTGCATCCGGTGAGGTCCAGGCACGAGAACCACACCTTCAGCTGCCCTATGGTTCTCTCCACGACAGCCCTTGTCCATCTGCGCACTGTGTTTTATGCCTCCTCTGTAGGGTTGGCTGGTGCACGGATTGGTGTCATCAGGTTTGTATGCAGTGGATAGCCGCTGTCACCTGCAGGGGTTGGTAGAAATGTGTCAGTGGTGCCATGGGTGAACACTCAGGGACATGTGTACCCATGCAGGGCTGTGATACTCACCGAACAGCCACCCATCCAGCCATCCAGTATGCAGCAGCACCACCATGCCAGAGGCATCAAGGATGTAAGAGTCACGCAATGATCCTGGGTACTTGGTGCACATGTCTGTTGTGATGCCAGTAGTGTCACAGATGACCTGGCAATTGATACTGTGGTACCTCTTGCAGTTCTGATATGTCCCCTCATGCACCAACAGTGTGAGTATTGCTATGTGTGTGTCATTGATGGCACCACACATGTTGAGCATGCCATGTATGGCACAGAATGCCTCCTTGGTCTCCTGGACTTCCACTGCAATGTTGGGGAAGGCAATGTGCTCCGACATGGTCAAGGTGGGCATCTGTCACCTGTGCTATCACCCTTGATATAGATGATGGGGATACAACCATGGTGTCACCTGTCACCCTCTGGAAGGATCCTGTGGCATAGTAGCCCAGCGCGCACAGCATCTTTGTCTCCACAGACATGGCATGTGACCATCATGTCCATGGTTCTATAGTGCCATGGATGCTGTCAGACAGTTGCATGATATTGTGCCATGTTAGCCAGAACCTCTCAATGCAGTGCATCACACCATGTCGCAACATCTATCCAGGTGTGAAACACATGGGGCTATGGGTCGCATCTTCACCACTGCTCTGCAAGCTCAGTGATCAGGTGAACATGAAGTAATACACCAGGGCACATTCCGCTATGCATGCCATGCTTCCGGTGGGTCTATGCACCATGCACAGTGGTCCCCTTTGTACCACCACAGTGCTTCATGTATGCCTTTAAGAGGCCATGACCATGTGGCACTGTGCCCCACCTCACCCACGTGATGGCAACACTTGCATTGTTCAGGAGAGCATCAGCGTGATCATGGTGAGACAAATGCTTGAAAGCAAGGCCATGTTCTCATGGCACTTGTTCCTTGTCCCTGAATCAGACTTTACTGAAAACTGGGGGATATGGTGAACTCTGGGCCATCAGGAGCTTTGACAAGGTGAGTATGCACTGCATGGCCCACATGGCAGCAGGCCATGGGGGGCCAGGGGGGTGTTTGCCCATGGTGCTATGTAGGCTGATGTTGTTTGTTTCTTTTCTGCAGAAACTCCGAGGGATGCCTATCCAGAATGAATTGACCCTGCAGGCCCAGCCAGATGGGGCAAAGGTGTACGTTTTGTCCAGGGCAGCACGGAGGATGCGATTCCTGCAGAGGCTACCTGACTACCTGTTCCTTAAAGGGGAACACCTGGATCTTTATTACAAGGACCGTGCCCTTGGGGCATAGGAGATCTATGTCCCATCACCAGTGAGTATTCTGTTCTGGGGGTGGCATGGAATGGCCATGTATACTGATTACTGTTCCCTTGTCTTGCAGTGCTATAAAGGCCAGGTTCACAGAATGATGCTCTGTTATGCTGGCCACAATACTCCACTGACTGAGCAGACTGAGACTGAGGAGGAGAAGGAGGAGGAAGATGATGAGGAGGATGGCCGTGCCTTGCGGATGTGCTCTACGCCATGACCACAGCCCGGGACAGGTCCATCAGGGAGCGGGGAGTAGAATGTGCACATGGATGTGCATGGACTGTGAGACACTGTGCTTGGCATGCTGGGGGGTGGGATTGGGGGTGTGTGTGGGGAGACCAATGTGAGTGATGTGGAGATTCTTTGCATTATTTATCTGTAATGGCTCATGTGCATTTCATTAAAACATGTATTACTGACTTCACCTGTGTGTTCACTGACTCTGGGGGGTTGTGCACTGCATGTCACTGGTGTCTGGGGCAGGCATAGATGCCACCTGGTGGTGCCCATTTGCGGTTATCCACTGGGCTGCTACAATGCATGGTGGCATGGTCAGATGGGCACATCCACGGCACATGGCTGCAGCAGTGATGGTAGTGGTACATGTGATGCACTCACCTCCGGGACATGGTGACGCTCATACACGTCACATGCTCAGGTGGCATGTGAGTGGTACCATGGCATGTGTGGCTGTCACATGCAGCTGCAGCCATGCCAAAACAATACATGTCACTGTGGAACCGCCATGCAGGCCAGGGCCTTGCCTGCATCCCTGATGCCATTCACCACAACTCTGGTGTGGCTGTAGGCTGCACGTCCATGTCCGGCATGTTGTGTGCCAACACCAACATGCTACTGTTTGTCTGGCCTGGGCAGTTTGCATACTGCTATGCCACTGTGAACATGGAGTATTTTACTTGGAACTGCCTATGCGACATTCCGTCGTATTTTTCATTGTGTATACACGTAGCTGTTGCTTAAGCTGCATGTTACGCGGCCACACCCTTGTGTACATGCAACGCGTGTGTCAGTGGTGCTTTCCGCACAGTGGCTGCATGCACACTAAGCATCCTTCATGCATGCTCTGTTCACACGGCATGCACGGCGGGGTGACCTAGCACTGTACGTGCTTCTGCTACGCATGCCTGTGTGCACCACATAGCATTAGTGTATAGGGCCCAATGTTTGCTTTCTTATTCACACCCTGTTTTTAGGGGTCTGTTTCACAAATTGCCTTATCTTCATTTTCATGATATTAAGCAGTACTAGTATATCCTGTAATCTTTTGACCAATGCTTTTTTCTCAGGGTACAGCTACTGTTTTGTCAGGACTTCTTTGTTAGTTTTACAGATTATAGACAGTAATATAATTGTCAAGTTCAATTTGTTGTATACCCTCCTGCTTCTGCCCAACCAGTTTTAGGAAAGGCAGCAAGTCTTCACCTGCCATTTACACCTCCAAACTGGCACCGCTTGCTCTCAAGGGATTAGACCCCCTGTGTTTGCAACCAACATTTCTAACACCAACCATGGGTACAACAACAGTTTAAATAAAATGTGTCTTTTGGAATGTGCAAGGCATTAATTCTCCCCTTAAGGGCAAACACATTCTCTCCCACCTGCATAAGCAAAAGTGTGACATAGACCTATTAAAAAAAAGTGCTCACCCTGAAAACACAGAAACTCCAGTAAGGTAATAGGCAACTCAAGCAAAACCACAGCAAAATGAATGTCCATCCTTTTTTCATAAACATCTCCCTATTCAAATCCTGGTCACCAAATGTAGTATATATGGCAGCTGGGTAATGGTTTTGCTGTAGATTAACTCACAGCTGATGGGCTGTGGGAATGTATATGGGCCAGTGAAGATTCAGACACTTTCTTCCCAGAAGTGGCACAAGCCCTAACAGACCTACACCAATCAGGAGACAAACTTATACTATGCAGGGATTTCCATGTAGTCTGGAACACTATGCTGGACAAACTCTGAAGCACATCCCTGTCCCCCATGAAATCCAGGAAGGCTCTCTTGCAGCTAGCAGATACATTTTCCTTACTGGATCCCTGGAGGGCCTTGAACACTACAGGCAGGGACTTCACATTCCGCTCTGCAAGGCATGACACAGGCAGCAGACTAGACTTTTTCCTAATCAAATTTGTTTTGCAATCAGTCCTCTCAGTAACCATAGGACCATCTGTCATTTTGGATCATGTTACTGTATCCCTGGTACTGACATTGGGCCATACCAACACTTCATCCCCCTGATGGCAGCTAAATACCCTCTTATAACAAGACCCCAATTTCAAACCCTGGTTGGAGGCAGAGATAGTCTTCTATTTCACCACCAGTGACACATCTGACATGACTAGGACTACCTTGTGGGATGCCCTCTTAGCATACCTTAGAGGGAAGATCATAAGTTACTCAGTGACTGCAAAGCACTGACACCTCCATCACCTCACTCAGAAGAAGCACTGAAAGAGCCTAAGAGTTTAACGCTTTCATCAGTCCCCCTTCTCACGGCTTTAATGGAAGATCCTGAACCTTAGATATTAAATTAACACCCTTACCAACAAAGCCATCCCAGTGGCATGGAGGACTGAGGTGTCTTACCTCCAGCCACACCGGTGACCCAAGTTTGTTAATGGAGTTGGGTCATTCTGGGGTTGGCCGGGGGAAAGGAGTGAGCATCCCAATGGATGGCTCTTCTCCCTCAGGGGAGGGGGGGTAGTGTGACCCAGTGCTTGCTGCCACCTTGCCCCACATAGGTGACCAGGCACCCTGCTGTGAGTCCTGCAAGTGGAGGTTGCAGACACATAAGGCAAATTACAGAGAAGTTGGGTGATGGGGCTGGGAGGACTGGACAGAAGGGTTCGGGCCAGAGGCATCAGAGCACAAAGTAATGATGAATAAAATACCTGTTACCCACACAGCAGTTAAATGTGCCATCCAACAGCTCTCCCAAAAATATTGGGAATCCGGAGAGCGAGCTGGCAAGCTGCTAGCATACCGAACCAAGGTACGATAAGCTTACAAACAAATTGCCAGCAACAAGAAGCCCTTGGTGCAGATTCTGACAGCCAAAAATGAGGCTAACAAGGCTTTTCAAAACATCTATGCCAAACTGTATTCCCTCCAGACTGGCCCCCTTCCTGTCCTGCCTGATAACCTTTTTTAGGAGATCACACCCCCTTCTCTATGATGGAGGAGTAGGAGCAGACCTTAGACCTCCCAATCACACTACAAGAAATCAGAGTAGCTGTTAAAGCCCTCCCCAAAGGGAAAACACCTGGAGGCCTGCCCACAAAATATTTTCATGCCTTCCTGATCAAGCTAGACACTAGACTCCTAGGCCTCTATGAGGCAGCACAAACCCCAGGCTCTCTCCCCCCTTCTATGCCTGATGCCCTCATCAATCTGCTCCCTAGTCCTGGCAAGGATAGCCAACTGATGCCAAACCATCAACCAATTTCACTCCTTAATATGGAAATCAAAGAGCAAGCAAAGCTCTTAGAATTCGGGCTGCAGTAGGACATCCCTCACATCGTTGATCACCCCCGGGTTCTGTAAAGGGCCATATGTTCATGGACATCCTGTGTGTTCTTTTCAGTTCCATATGGGCAGGTTCTAAGCAGCCTCACCCAGCTTGTCTCATGAGTACTGATGCAGAGGTGTTTGATTCCACTGAATGGACATACTCATACCAGGCCATGGCTGCAGCAGGAAAATGACCCTCCTTCATGAAGTGGGTAAGACATTCATATGGAAACCCCTCAGCCAAGGTCCTGACCAACAGCCTAGCCTCCTCATCCTTCCTATTAGGCGGGGGCATGAGACAAGGGTGCCCACTGTCCCCCCCTCCTATACCTCATAGCCATGGAGCTGTCACTCCAGAAACTATGACAGATGCCTGCTGTTGAGGGAATCAAGACCTGTACAGCCACCCTTGAAATGCTGCCATATGCAGACAATTTACTCCTTACTATAGCCAATCCAGCAAGCATGCTGCCACATGTCCTGACTACTTTAGAGGCATTCTTGTCTGTATTGGGACCGAAGGTTAACTGGGGGAAACAGAGGTGTGACCCTAAAATTTGCAGTGCCAGGAGAACCACATCAAGCCATAGCACCTTAAATGGTCCTCAGAACAAATTACATACCTAGGAATGGCCATGTGCCCAAATTTCAAGCAACATACAGGTCTCAACCTGAAGCCATTAATTAAAGACCTGGAGATAGACTTCCAATGGGCTATGCTTTTGGAGGAAAAGCTACAGCACACAAAATGATGGCCTTCCTCAAAAATTGTTTTTGCCTGAACAACCTCTCCTTACGCATCCCTCAGTTGGTTTTGCAGAGGTTAGAAAATATGCTCCTCTCCTACCTAGAACAAAGGTGGCTGGAGCTTCCCATGGCTTTGGACAAATCAACAAGTGGCAGGCATTAAGTAGTTGTCATGCTGGTTCCAACCCCAGCTGCATCTCTCCCTCTGTGGATCCATCCGGAGCATGCTTCCAAAGCACCACCACCACCATGGCACCTAACATTTGTGGTACATAAAAGGGAAATGACTAGCCTGTCCTCAGTGACAAGGCTTGTTGCTGAGGCATGGAACACCCTTCCCAAATGACATCATGGGGTAGATGATCACCTAGGCTACCGGGAACACCTGTGGAATAACCCACACATTACTGTAGATCATTAGTCACTTTACCATCCACAGTTGATAGAAGCTGGTATCACAGTGATGGGTCATTTACTCACCAGGAAGGGCAAACATTGGATGTCTTCCAGCACTTACAGGACAGATATCATCTCCCAAAATCAGATCTTTGGAGGTACCTGCAAATCAGACACACATACGAACATACAAAATTTGCCAGCAGATAAAGGCCTAGAGATCTATCAAGTCTGCTCGAATGTGCAGCTAGCACCCCTTATTCTGCAGCTGCCCCTCCCTTCCACCCTTCCCCTTCATTGATCCTCCCCCTTGTCCTGTCCCATCCCCTTTTGAATCAGTCCACTGTTCTACTGGATACCACTTCTGCAGGTAACGCATTCCACCCAGCCACCCAGCCACCACCCTCTCTGTAAAAATGTGTCTCCTCATCTCCCTCCTGAACCTTCCTCCCTCCAGTCTCATATCACGGCCCCTGGTGTCCCTCCCCTTCCCAACTTTGAACAGCCCCTCTGTACCTGTCTTGTTTATTCCTTTCATGTACTTAAAGGTTTCAATCATGTCCCCCCGTCCCTCCTCTCCTCCAGCGAGTACATGTTCAACTCCCTCAGCCTCCTCTCATATGATAAATCCCCAGCTCCTTGATCATCTTTGTCGCCTTGCGCTGCACCCCATCCAGTAACTTAATGTCCCTCTTCAGATATGGGTGCCAGTACTGTACTCAGCACTCCAGGTGCGGTCTAACTAATGACCTATACAGTGGCAGAATCACCTCCTCCCTCCTCGAGGATATACCCCTTGCAATACAACCCAGCATTTTGTTGGCCTTTGCAGCTGCCTTCCTACATTGTGCCGAGTTGTTCATTGACCCTGTAATGAGCACCCCCAGATCCTTCTCCTCCTCTGTCTGGGCTAACTGCACTCCCCCCAGCTGGTAACTCCTCCTTTGGTTCTTCATCCCAAAATGCAGCACCTTGCACTTTTTGGCATTAAACTCCAGTTGCCAGGTGTCTGACCAGGTTTCAAGCTTTGCTAGATCATGCTGCAACCCCTGCAATCCCCCTAGGTCATCCACCACCGCTCCTACCCTAGGGTGTGAGAGCTCCACACCCACCACCACCCTCTGTTGCCTTCCCTGAAGCCAGTTCCCTACCCATCTCACCAGCTTTGCACCCACCCCTGTGCCTTCTAGCTTACTTCCCAGCCTTCCATGCGGCACCGAGTCGAATGCCTTACTGAAGTCCAGATACAGGACATCAACTGCATGGCCCATGTCCAGTTGCCTAGTTACCCAGTCATAGAACTCCACCAGGTTGGTTTGGCAGGATCTGCCACATATGAAGCCATGCTGTCTGCTGTCTTGTAGTCCTTTGGCCTCTAGGAGGGCCACCAGCCTCTCCTTAAGGATAGTCTCCATTAGCTTACCCACGATGGATGTGAGGCTCACTGGTCTGTAGTTTCCCGATTCATCCTTGGGGCCACTCTTGTGGAGGGGCACCACATGAGCCATCCTCCAGTCCTGAGGTACACACCCCGAATGTAGTGAGGCATTAAATAGGTCTGCCAAAGGTCCTGCAAGGACCTCTTCCAGTTCCTTTAGTACCCTGGGGTTGATGTCATCTGGGCCTGGTGCCTTGTCCACCTTCAGTGCCTTCAAACCCTCCTGAACTCTGCCCTCCATGATTTCCCCATCTGTTGCCCCCTCCCCCCTGTTTCTGCCATTACTCTCTCCCTTGGGTGTCACCCCTCTTCTCCTTAGTAAATACCGAGCAGAAGTAATCATTTAGTGCTTCTGCCTTATTGCACTCTGCTTCCACCCAACCCCCCTCCTTCCTAATCCTTACTATGTGGTCCTTACAGCTTCTTTTCTCCCTGATGTACCTAAAAAAGTCCTTCTCCCCCTTCTTAATGCCTTGTGCCAGCCTGAGTTCCGTAGATGCCTTGGCTCCCCTTACTGCCCATGTCACTTCCTTCAATTCCATCAGGTACTTTTCCCTGTCCTCCCCCCTCCCTGTTTTCTTGTAGCTCCTAAAGGCAGCTCTTTTCCTCATTACCTTTTCCATGAACTCCTTGCTCAATCAGCTCAGTTTCCTAGTCCTAGCCTCCTTGCTCTGGGCCTCGCAGCAGGTTTTGGTTGCCTTCACTATCCCCAGCTTTATGAGCTCCCACCTCTGGTTAGTGTCCATACTAGATTGAATTCTGGCCAGGTACCCTTTTACCATTTCCCCAATCCTCCCAAAGTTGGCCATCCTGAAGTCCAGCACTCTTGTGCCAGATTCCACTCCTTCCTTGCCCATATCCAATGTGAGCCATACTGAGTGGTGGTCACTCCCTGACAGTGGTTCCTCCACTGTAAGTTCTCTCACAAAGTCCCCATTTGCCAGCACACGGTCAAGGGTATTCCCTAACCTGGTTGGTTCACTGACCATTTGCAGCAGGAAGCTGTCTTGGAAGGCATCCAGCAGTACCTGCTCCCTTCTGTTCCTGGTTGTTGGGGTACTCCAGTCCACTCCTGGCATGTTGAAGTCCCCCACAATCACCACACTACCCTTCTTGCAGGTCCTCATGATCTGTCCCACTAGTTCCCTGTCTAACTCCTCCATCTGAGATGGCAGCCTGTACACCACTCCTATTCTGAGAATCCTATTCTTGGAATCCTGGATTTGCATCCAAAGTGACTCCGTACTACCCTCCTCCCCTTCCTCCCTTTCACCCTTCAGTCCTTCCTTCACATATAGTACCACACCCCCTCCTTTCCCAATCACCCTGTCCCTATGAAATAACCTGTACCCTGGTACAGACAGGTCCCAGTCATTGTATTGGGTGGCCCATGTTTCAGTTCTTGACCAATACCAGGCAAATAACCAGGAAGGTACTACAGATCTCCCTAAGGCAGTTATTGGTTGGGTGAAAAACTCGATTAGACTGGGAGGTCAGATCTATCCTCACCCTCTCTCCCCAACTTGCTCCACTCACAAAATGCAAAAGTGGGATTGGGAACATGAGCCACAAATAATCATCCCTGACAGCAGTTGGAGAGCAATGCTGGAACAAGCCAATAAATGCTTTAGAGATATCAAGTATCAGCTCCTCCAGGAGGAAATTCTGCCTAGGTGGCATAGAATCCCAGTGATACCGAATACAATGGGACTGTTTAACAACAACCAGTGCTGGCAATGTCATCAGTCAGAAGGTAGCCTACAGCATATTCTTTGGTCTTGCCCAATAATATGGGACTACTGAGCCCAAATTTATAAGTTTTGTACCACCATGTTTTGTTGCAGCATCCCACCTGACTCATGGCTATGGGTATTGTCAGACACTTCAGTTGTACCAAATCTACCAGGCGGAGGTCAGCAATGGCTCCTCCATGCAGCATTAAAGGCCAAAAAAGCAAATACTGCTCTGCTGGCATACAGAAGCTTCTTCCACCTATTCTGAATGGATAGCAGCTCTTTGCAGGTTAGCAGAGTATGAAAAAACTGTCTCATGCCTCACAACATAACTTTCTAAGATTCTACCATATTTGGATCCCTTTCCTGCAGTTCCTCCCTCCCCCCTGCTTCCATGCAGAACAATACATTTAAGCTGGAAGTTGTTCATCCCTTTTTCATAGATGAGAATTGTATTTGTTTGGATAGATATCTTGTAACCCTGTCAGTTTAAAAATATTTTTACTATTGTAGACTGTTGTACCTTACCAGTCTGTATTTCAATATATCTATCTTGAAAATCATATAATGCGTGTTGGATGTAATGGTATAGTTTTGAAATTTTCAATAAAAACTTTAAAAAATAATTAAAAAGAATGGGAGGGGGAGTATTGGAGGGTGGTCAACCCTTCTAGTGTAAGTACACATGGATATTAGCCTATGTGGCATGTTGTTTGGCTTTGTAATGTCAGTTCTTCCAAAGACACCTCCTCATTTCATTACACGGCAACATTAGGCCAATTGGCATAATCATATTACAGTGGTGAAGGCTCCAGAAAGAGCCACTGAATGCTCCATGTATGATCACAACATAGATCAGCACCTGGAGTAACCCTGGCAAGGTGAGGATGGGAACTAGAAAATAAAGGAGGATTGTAGTTTAGGGGGCACCAATTGGAGGTGCTGCATCAGAAGGAGTGCCTACAAGGGCACCACATGCTTGAAAGTGTTGCATGCTGGGAAGACCTGGGTGTGCTGCATCCTAGTTACACCCTTACAGAAATATACAGTAAGTGTGCAGCGTACATGCAGAATGCATGTCACATACTTAATTGTGCAATGTTTGCATGCAATTCACATACACAAAGTGAACCTATGCAAACCAGGTCTAAAAATCACTTCAAGTTCGCATGCTGCAAGCTTAACACATATGCAGCAGGTAAACTGGTGTGAACATCTTCTAAAAATCACATCAGGTTCACATGTTGTATGCTTACCATGCATGTAGCAACTAAGGTGGCACAAACATCTTCTAAAAAGTACATCAGGTTCTTGTGTTGCACGCTTGACATGAGGGCAGCACTTAAGCTGGTGTGAACATTATTTAAAAATCACATCAGGTTCACATGTTGCATGCATGCCATATGTGCAGCAACTAGGCTGGTGCAAATCTCATCTAAAAACACATCAGTTTCTTTTTCTCATACTACTGCTAGCAATTAGCACCATTGGGCCCAATTCTCAAAAGGATACGCCATGAGTAAACTAAAATGCGCCAAACAAAATGGCAGAACCGGCAAGATTCACCAGCAGTTGTGACATGTGGTGTTCTATAACATGCAAGCATGACATGATGGAACCCCGTACGCCAAAAGTAACCTACGTCACAGTTGCGACAAATCCCTAGATATGCATATGCTTAGTGTGAGATGTGCCAAACAAAGCAGGTAATGGTGCCAGAATACGATTCTAGAAGCCAGGGAAGGACAAGATAGGCCAATAGAAATTGGCTGAATTTCACCAGGTGTGAGCAGGTGTAACTCAGCAAGGTATAAAAGGCACCAAAGGAGACACATAGGGGAGATACACTGTTCGGCAAGCAGTGGACACAGAGTGAACTAGAGAGGAATGGCAGCCCCAATAGCCCTACTGGCATACTCCTGGCAGCAGAGAGGTGGCATGGGTGGCACAGGATGCATGATGGCAGGAATCAGGGGAACAGGCAGTCACAACAGCAGCCAAGAGGGGCCAGACACAATGCACCATGAGTATAAAGGCCCAGAAAGCCATAACTAGACTGCACAGAGGAGCAGTGTAGTGCAAGCTACTGCCTGCCAAGTGCAATAATAGCAGAGCTGTGTGAAGACCTCAGGGAAGAGCTCCAGAGTGCCACCTATATGGGGCACCCAGTCCCTGTGGAGGTAAAGGTCTCTGCAGCACTGTGCTGCCTAACCACAGGGACCTTCCAAATCCCCACGGGTGACACAGTGGGCATCTCACAGCCTGCCATGTCACGAGGCCTCAGGCAGTTCATGGATGCACTGCTGCAGCATGTGGACATGTACTTCCAGTTCCCATGGGATGAACAGCAGCAGCGGGTTGTCAAGCAGGCGTTCTATGATGTGGCACAGTTTCTGCAGGTGTTAGATGCAATTAACTGCTCACATGTGGCCATCAGGGCACCACCAGGTGAGGCAGAGGTCTATGTGAACAGAAAGTGGTACCACTCAATGAACATGCAGGTTGTGTGTGATGCCCAGTGCTGGACCCTGGATGTTGTGGTGCAGTACCCTGGTTCCTGCCGCGACTCGTACATACCATGGAACTCTGGGCTACATGAGGTATGGGAGTCTGGACACATCAGAGGCGGCTGGCTCATTGGTAGGTACAACCGGCACACAGGGGACACATGACCACCCTGGTGTGTCAACAAACCACAGCAGTGCAATGACAATGTACCTTCATTCTCAACAGGTGACAGTGGATATCCACAGCTGTCATGGGTCATGACACCCCTCTGCCATTTGCACACGGCTGCAGAGCACAAGTACAATGATGCACACACAGCAACAATGGTGGTGATAGAATGCATGTTTGGTATCCTGGAGGCATGGTTCAGGTGCCTGGACCAGTCAGGGACACTCTTCAGTATAGCCCTGAGATGGTATGCAAGATGTTCCTCACGTGCTGCATCCTGCACAACCTTGCACTGAGGAACAATGTATCACTGCTAGAGCTGGGCAACATGGACCATGACAGGGATGGACACCAGCAAGACAGGCCCATGAGACAGACACAGGCCAAAGCCGCACTGTGCCATGCGGGGAAAAAGTGCAAGATGTGAGCTGATTGACCATCACTTTGCATGTCAGTAACAGCAAGCAAAGTGCACTGGCAGTAATAGGGAGGCAGAACAGTGACTGCAGAACAACAGTGGGATATGCTGCCTGGTGCTGGGAACATGTGAGGGTGACACTGTACACACCTGCCAGTGCCCCTACACTGTGCCCAGCAGCTGGTGGACAGACCACTCATCCAGGACTGGCAGGCATTGCAGCGTGGCCCACTCACAGCCAACATGCCAACCACCCTGTGAAATGGGTGGGCCACAATACAGCAGTGTAGTGCATATATGCTGCACACCCCACACCATCACATACCCTTCCATCACTGTATATGTGACATGCACATCCCAATAGAGCCCAAATGAGGGCACACAGGTGAGGACACTGCATGACAGCATGCTGCATAGTTGTGGATGCCAGCACAACGCACCTGTGGCCTGTGGTCATACACGGTGACCAGTTATGCTGTGATCTGCAGGTGGCAAATAACATAGGTGCGTGAGAGTCACACCCATAGAGAGGACCAGCATAACACTGCGCAATTGCGTAGATAATGTACATGCAGTGACATGTACAATTTACACACAGTTGCATCAAAAAGCAAATGCACACAGTATATTACTATGCATATGTGGTATGTGTACAGCTCATATGCATCTGCGGCCTTCATGTGTAGCGCATGAAGCACATGCGCTAGCCATGTTAGGTTAAACAGTAATGATGCCACAGGCCTGAGTAGGGATAGAGGAGCCTGCACACAGCAGACAGTGTTGACATACGTGCTATATTTTGTGGACAGGAGTGACAGGGACAGCACAATGTCCACAATGAGTGGGAGGGCATCTAACTACAGTGCAGCAGAAACTGCTCAACTAGTCAACCTGGTGCAGCAGTGGCACACCACACTGCTACCACCAGGGTGTAGGGGACACCCACCCAGGGAGAGGGACAGGGTGTGGAGGGCCATCAGTGCACGCCTGCAGGAGGTCTCAGGTGTCAGGAGGACCATCAGGCAATTGAAGAACAAATGGCAGGACCTCTACAGGAGGGAAAGGCCAATACTTGTGCGCATGATGGGCATGGCGGCCAGATGTGAGGTAGAAATGAGAGGCGGAGGTACATCCAGGGATGGTGAATGTTGCTCCCTGTCCATGAAATGACACCCAGTAAGGCTACATGGATGTGTGCATGTGCATTGTAAACTGACCTGTGTCACTCCTTTCATGCTACAGGATGGAGCTGTACCAGACGTGGGGCAGCAGGAGGACAGCCAGACCATGGCCAACCATGTGGGCACCAGCATGGATGGCACAGACACCACCACCGAGGTAAGTGTTGGTCAGTTGCCCCAGTGGAAATGTATGCAGCATACCACATGAACACTGCCAAGCAAATGCACCATCACAGAGTGACCACTGGCATGAGAGACTAACAAGTGTCACATACTCCTGACACAGGTGAGAGCCTGGCAGTACCCACCCAATACAGGGACCTAGTGAAAGCCATGGTGGACCAAAAGCACCTGGATGCCATAGCATACAAGCAGAGAACAAGGTGTATGTGGAGGAGGGCCCGCCCACTGCCACCGGAAACATCGGATGAAGACAAAGATGATGGGCAGGTGGAGGTGGATGTCAGTGCATAAGCACAGCCTGTGGCATCACTGGTTTTAGTGGCAGAGGATGCCCCCGAAGTGGGACAGGATGTGATAGCAGACATGGGTGGCCCCAGACAATGATGGGGCATCCATGGAGGCAGGCATCTGTGACACTGAGGGCCAAGATGGCACCGGTCTGCAGGACAATGCTGTGAGGGAGGATTTGGACATGCCAAAGCACAGACAGGAGTAGGAGGAGGCAGCAGAGGTGTGCGATGAACAACTGCATGAGGAAGGACCCACTGATGTGGACAGGCTGCACAGCAGTGCAGCTGTGGATGTGGCAGTGGATGCAGCAGTGGAAGATGTTGGGCAGCATGCACAGGTACAACAGCCCACAAACCGGGACAGGCAACTGGCAGACCTTGTTGGGGCAATCATGGCTGATGTCTCCATGCTGCATGGCTCAGTCAGTGCCCTTCTCACTGCACTCCAGGAACAGCAGTAGTCAGTGTAGTGTGAGGAGCAACTACACACAGTGCAGGACAGTTGTCCGTATGGGGTGGTGCATGTGGAGGAATGTGTAAAGGTCTAATTGTTGTGCTAAATACTCCTGGGTAGGGTGGTGGGGAATGTTGTTGTTGTCATGTACCTTGTTGTAGGGGCTGGGCAGACTAGCATATATGGAATGTTAGTGGTTTGGAGGGGTATTCTGATTGTTAGTGGGACCTGGTTTGTTACTGTACATAATTATTCTATAGGGGGATGGAGGCGTTACATATGTTCATATTGTCGCAGCTGTTTGATATTAAACCTTTCAACACTTCATGTATTCACTGTGTCCATGTGTGTTGATTGATGGCCCATACCATCCATCCTTCATGTATGTCTGCCATCGTACGCATGTGGGCACATGCATTCACTCTGCAGTGCTGTTGGATGTGTTGTTGCCACAACCCATGTATGGCACCCATGTGCCTGCTGAACACTACACAGCTGTAGGCACATCATGAATGTACACTGCAGCACGCCACAGTGCATTGCCAGTATTGCACTGCAGTGTGCTATGTACCCATGCCCTGTGAATGCGTGGGTGATACACTGCTACCCTTTGATCTGCATGGCACCACAACACCTTCCTGCATCCATTGACCAGCAGGTGGCACCATTAGCACCATGTCGTGGGGTTGCATTCCACAGTCCATCCACAGAGGTGTGCCTCCTGGTGCTGCATACCTGTTGTAGTACCACTGTGAACATAAACCAGTGGCCATGGCCGGGGTGTGGTGCCTGGTGGTTGCAGCATCATAGTAGGTTGGTGCCACAGCATGCTTTGTATACAAAGGCTCATGTGTTCAGCCTGCTACCCATCAGCTATGGGCTGCATGCACAACAGTGTCTGAGCCCAGAAAGGTACTGACCCTGATTGTGGGTGTGGGTGGCTGGCTGCCTGGTGGTTGATCACAGTGCAGCTACAATTTGACACAGTGCACCTGGGATGGGCATGCAGGTATGTCCATTGATCAATTGCGGCCATTCCAGTGCTGTGGTCCATGGCTGTTATGCAATGTGTAGTACATGTTCTGATGTGTGTGTGTGTGTGTGTGTGTGTGTGTGTGGCACAGCTGGCAATGTCTCTGATGTGGTGTGGGTGGGCAGTGCAGGACATGGTGTTCGACACCATGCTACCACTGACACATGCACACATGTGGCCCCTGCAGATGCCGGCATGCTGGCAGTGCTCATGGTCACCCACACAGCAGAGCGCAGCTGTGCTCTGTTGCAACAACAACCAATAGTCCAACAACACTGCAGCACACAGCATCCATACATCTGGTGATTGCATGTGGCATGGTGCAGCTTGGGACAACAGCCAAGCCCACCACACACAGCAGTATCCATGTGCGGCACACATGACCATGTGTTCATGCTGCAGCACACCCACACATGTGCCAGGAATCTGTGTTATGGTGCTGCAGCGCCACCCCCCCCAACAGACGGACACTCCACATACATGTGTAGTACCACAACAGGCTGGGAGAGTGACATGCCTACCCAATAACCACAATGGCCAGCCTGGCCATTGTGATGTGCTGTGCTGCACACAGTCACCCGCCAGTGTGACCATGGTACTGCTACTGGTGCTGCTTCACAATTCACTGCAAATTGGCTGGCATGTGTTCACCCTGCCATGTGTGGCTCCAGTCACACATGTGCACATGGTGCCCACCACACCATTGGCCACGTTGTGTTGCAATGCTCATCTTGCCATGCACTACACAGACACAAGTATGGCATGCACATGCACAGGCCCCCCCCAGCCCTGTTGGCATGTTGTCCACTGCCATGCATCATGGCAGGTTCAGCTCTTCACACACACCAGCCATGCATTGTCCCCACATTGTAGGTGTTGTCCACCATCTGCCAGTGGCTCACATGCACAAGCTCACGTCATTCACAGCACACACTGAGACAGTCAACAGTTTGGTTGGTGTTCATGCTTTACTTGTGCACTGTGCAAGTATCATTACATATGTACACCCCCCACCACCACCAGTGTCAGGTGCAGTACGTGCGTATGCCGGCTTACATCCCATTGTGCCCACAACCCCCATACAGTAATGTGCCAGTGTCTCTGTTTGCAGTCCCATGTCTGTGGCCACTGTGTGGCATTCAGGTCCACATGTGCACACCCCTGCACTCAGTCCACAGTTCATTAGAGAGCATCACTGGGACAAGGTGAGCAGGCATTGGTTGCTGCATCACTCATGTGGCCATGCCGTCCTCTGTGCGGGTTGTCCTGCTCTGTTTGTTGCCACTACTGTCAGGTGTTGCAGATGGCAGTTGTGACTGCTATACTCTTGCGTTTCACCTGGGTCCCACATCTGACTCCTCCTGTGGCACACTGTGTTGTGTCCCTGTACTGGTGGCACCACCTGTTGTGCACCAGGGCTTCCTGCCACGCTTCCTGGTCTGGTTCACGGTCCTTGGGGGTTGCTGATTTGACTCTTGGGGGTTGGCATACTGGTCAGTTGTGCCGGGCAGTGTGACAGTTGTTGCTGCACTGGCTGTGGTGGGTGCAGTGGTTTTCTGCTGCTGTTCCCCAGTGTGCTGCGGTGGACCTGCAATGTGTCCCTCTTGGGCATCTGTACCCTCCAGTTGCATGTAGTGCCCTTGCTGGCTGCTGCCCTGCTGTGAGTCCACGGGCAATGTCTGTGTTGCTTCTGCCACAGTGCTGTAGGATGGGTGGTCTTCTGGCTGTGTTGGGTGATGCGTACATGCTATGGGCAGTGGGGGTGTTGCAGCCTGTTGCTGTCTGGCTAGCAGTGCATTTACTATGGCTAGAAGGGATGTTGTCATGGCCTCTGTGTGCTGTTGTTGCTGCACTATGTACCATTCTACCACGGTGGTGCACTGCAGTAGTGCATCTGTCTGCAGCCATGCCTGGTGCACTAGGCCATGCAGGGCCAATGCAACATCTGCCATGTCTGTGGTGCTGTCATGTGTCCCTGCCTATATGGCACTGCGGATCTTGGACAACTGCCCCTCTACCCAGTTGTGGTGTGTCTCCATGCTGTTCCACAGGTTGGCTAGTTCCATTGTCAGCTAGGCCTGCCCGCCCACTGCCACTGAAAACATCAGATGAAGATTCCGCTTCTGAGTCCTTGCAGCTGGTTGTGCCATTTCCTGACTCCCTCTCCACAATGCTTGTTCCACCATGGCATTCGCCTTGCTCCAGCTGTCGTTTCTGTGACATGCACACCTTTTTGATGCATGTTGTAGGTTCGGCCTTGCGACATGCGCCATGTCGCAACTGGCTTGTTTTCTAGAATGTGGCATATCTGGTATGTCACAAATGTGATGGCGTGTGTTGCACATCTGCGTATGTTATGCATGTCGCAACTTTGCTTTATAGAATCAGGCCCATTACCTTTTTCATTGATTTCCCAATACAATTAGGTGAACTCATTAATTCTGATCCTTTTGCAAGTTAATTGCTGTTGATTATTGTCATTAAATTGCCATTAATTTGTAAAGTATTGTTTGCTTACTGCATTAAGTGCCTAGGATATAGTCAGACAACGTCCCCCATTCCAGATGTGCGAAGAGGGGCCTCTGTGTAGTGAAGCATCACCCTTTTGTTTTGGGCCATGCAAATCCCCTCATGCATATTTAGTGCTGCAAATGTGTTTCTTCATGACTGTTACAACTCACTTGCTTTCTCATTGTCATTCTATATGGAGCATATACACTATGGCCATGCTCAGCACTTTTTGTGCTGAGTAGGGTCTTGGAAGCATGCACCATACCTTATATTTTGTCACTGAAATGAGGGACATAGACACTCAAAATGAGGGACAATGAGGGACACTCACCCTTATGATAGAACACATCTTAAAACATAGAGATACAGTACCTAAGAACATGATGGAAACCATTGTATTTACTTATACTGATGTTAGCCCCTGAAAATTAATTTCTACCATAAAGCTGGGGTGTCATTTGGGTAGGGCAGATGAGGCAGTTGTTTCCCCCCCATTTGTGCCTTCGTTGTTCTTATGGTGTGGCAATAATGGCATTACATTTTGATTTAATCTTTTGCACAATAAGTGCCCCCCTAGCCTGTGTTGCACTCACACTGCAGGTGCACTCCTGACTTGACTGTGTCTGTACTGTGTTGTCCACTCTCTTCACCTATTAGCGGTGGCACCATTATGTGTGATGTGGAGGAGCTCCAGCCAAGCAAGAACACATGAGTCACACAAGTGGGACACTGTCTTTTCCACCACAGAGTAGACAGGCTGCACACTACAGCTTGGAGGAGTCGGCGAGCACTGAACTCTCAATAGCAGTGTTGTGGCTGCATATTTTTGTTGATCTTCTCTTAGTGAGTCTCTGTCTTCCTTGGTGGTTGAAGGGGCTGGAGGTGAGCTAGAAGCTAACTCGAGACTAGGCTACCTACTTAATCTACTAGGCTTGCCTTGTGAAAAAAAAATGTGCAGACCCCCCGTGGCAGCAAGCTAGGCCTCACAGTAGCAGTGACAGTGGTGTGGGTGGCCTTTATAGGTCTTGATCAGTGCAGTGTGGCAGGAGCCATGGCAGCAGCCAAGCAAGAAGCAAGCAACACAATTTGGGTGGGTTTGGTTGGTGAGTTGACTTGGTCACAGATCATGCTGGGGACCGGGAATGGTCAGTTCTAGCATCCAGCTTCTGGCAGAAGGACGTAGGAAGAGAGGACTGAAAACGGGGCTTGTGGCATACTAGGCTAGGCTGCAGGTTCTGTCCAGATGGCCAGGTAAGTAAAAGTAAATAATTTGTTTTACAGGTGGATTGGGGAAGGAGGAAGGACTGAAATTATGATGTGTTTTTCATGTTCCTGTGCCTTTAAGTGGCTTTCCAACCCATATGGGATGGGCATTGAATGGAATGGAGTTGGGGAGAGAAATTGGGACAAAGTTTTTTTTGGGGGTGGTCAGGACTTCAGCCAGGAGAAAATTGATTAGCAGTAACTGGATGGGTTTAAGTCCAAATCTGATTCACTGTTCCGTGGTATAGACAGATGAAACTTATACCTTTGATTTTTTCCTAATTTGCATATCACTTTTCAGTCACAACAAATAAGTTTTATCATTTACAGATGTTCCAGACATTCCAGAGCTTGCCACATAGGGGCTAACTAGCACCTGGCCTCCACTGGATGTTGGCTCCCCCCCCCCGCTGAAATCTGAAATAGCACCCCTGCCATAAAGTTTAAATTTACAGGACATCCTCTGTGTGAGCAACATATTTTCCATGAGGGATGGATGAGGGTCAGAGCAGTTTTCAGTGGTAAAAAGAGTACCGTCCCTTACATTCAGGGACTGTTGAGAGGTATGGTATGCACAGATTATTGGAGCCTCACTATAGTCATGCTTATGCCCTCCCCCCCCAGTGAAGCTGACTTCTGCATCCCCTCACTTAGGAACATTATGACATAGAGCAAGGGAGAGTGCAGGGGCGTGCCCCATTGAAATGAATGAAGGAATTTTTTATTGCTATTTTATACATTATTGATGGAGAGTTTGAGATTAATGAAGGCAACCACTCGAGTAACAAGGGCCTTCTTTGTAGAACAGTGGCCTTCATTATTCTCCAACTCATACATCATAATGGATAAAATAGTAATAAAAAATAACTCCATTCATTTCAAAGGGGTACACCCCAGCACTCTGACCCATGGACATCATCTCTTAAAGACTCCTGTCTCTGGCTCCCTAGTACTCAGGTAAGAAACTCTCAACTTATATCTATACTTGGTGGGTTGTCTGTAGCAGCGTGGACGCACCCACTGCAGTATGTGTGCAGGGGGGACTAGCCGTGTGTGTGTGGGGGGGGTGTAGTGTTTTTGCTACTTTTGTGTTTGCCTCTTAAAGTCTGAAGCATTCAAAACTATGGAGAGAAAATAGTAGGAGTACAGGCCAGACAGAAGTAATTAAATAGTTTTGTGGATAAGTGTATGTATTGGGGGGTGGGAAGAACTACATGTGTTTCCATTAGTATGTATGCTACAATTCAGTTGTGCAGCTGAGATGAGCAGGACAAAAAACTGGAAAAGCATATCCGTGGCTATAAGCATACCACAAGCATGCAGATGTTTGTAGATTTGTATTGAAGCACAAGCAAGCAATGTGTATGCAAGCAGTATAGCTTAGTGGTTAAAGGCACTGAACTGCAAACCAGGAGACCTGAAGAACTGGGTTTGAATCTTGTCAACCCCCACTTATATATGGTGTGATCCTGAGCAAGTCACTTAACTCTTTTATGTGTGCAGTTATCAGTGACCACTTGCTTTTTGCACGAATGCCATTGCCATATGCATGCAGCTGTTCCAATTTAACATAAAAAGCATGCTTTCCACACTTGCTTGCAGCATGCATGCCACATGCATGCAATCAGTTCCAATTTAACATTTTAATCGTGCTTTCAGAATGCATATCACATGGGCAGTTTTATGTGAGCAGCATGAAAACATTTCATGTAATTTTTTTCTGTATGGGCAGGGGCCAACTCCCTGGTCAGGCAGTTTTTACTTCTTATTGTAGCACAATAAATACTGAATATATGTTTTACTCTGTACATACTGTCTGTGGTTTACCTGTGGACTGGTATACGCATGTCTTATTGGTGGGATTCTGGTTCATCACTGTGTGTGGAGGTGAGTGGCCTGCATTGCGGTGCTCTCCAAAATCATCACTTACAGTCAGCCACAGTTGTACTGTTTATGTCTCTGCTGTTTATAGTGTACTTATACATCACATGTTTTATGAATTTGATTATATTTATGTTTCAGTGTGTTTTGTGTATTGTTATAAAAACTTAAAGCCTAATGACTAGTGCTATGCGGAATGCAGAATTCTGCCAGTGGAATTAGTGTAGAATAATCATTCCAGTGGAATTTCACTTGTTTGCCTGTGGAATTCTGCCTACTGTGATCCGTGGAATAATATTCCACAGAACAGTATTTTTTCTGTGGAAAATTATTCCGCAACAATTTCCATGGAAAATATTGAGATCTGCGGAAAATAGTGATTTTTCTGCAGAAAATAATTCTGCCATTCCATTTCCAGCTGAATTCGGTTGGATTTAGGCTGAATTTTGAATAATCTGTGGGATTACATTCCGCCAGAATCTGAGAATTCCACACAGCACTAATAATGACTTAATAAAGAACTTGAACTTGAGTTGTTTATAGTGCACTGTTGTTTTTATGTGTTATACATGTTTTTAACCAGTTTTCCCAGACCACTGCTGCAGCCCCTCAGATTGCATGGTGTCAGGCCCTGTGTTTCTCACCTGAAAATGTCTATGTCACACTATGGTTAGCATCTGCATGAACTAAACAGGAATATGTCTGCAGATGCCCATGTCTTCTCATGTGCAGCCAGGAAGTGTAGACAGCACTGTACTTCTCATCTCTATGGTGCATAGATTGTTCTATGGCAGTTCCCAATGGCTGCTGTGTCTTTTTTGTGTAAGCGCCTTTACATTTTTGCCATGCGCTCATGTAAGCATCCCGGAGCTTTGGTGGAACTAGCCCTTAGTTCTGTGTTTTCATGTGGAAAGATAATACACTTTTCAAGGTTAGAAATAAAAAAAAATCATATTTGGATATGTAGGTATATGTGTATGTGTGTGTGTGTGGGGGGGGGAGGTTTACAGTTCCACAGATTTAATTATTTGATTGTTGCAATGACACGATTTTGGTTATCTAACCACATTAACATACTGGGCTGGATTTTTGAAAGTCCCGAGATTACTGCAAGCCCTGGTATACCAAAGATATGGTGCATATGGGCTGCTGTAATCTATAGGGATTTTCTACCCCTTGCAGAAATTGACACAAGCTAGACCATCTTTTTGTAGTCTATCTTGCATCAATCTCAGAGACTGTTTTTGTGGAGCTTGCACTTGAGATTTGGCACAAATTTCTGTAAAGGGGGTAAACTGTCATAGTATGACCGAAATCAGAAATTCGGGTGCAGTTGCAGCTCAAGGTTTGGTGCATGGAAAGGGTTTGACACAGGGATTGATGAAAGCCCGCTCCACCCTTTGAAAATCTGGCCCACTATAGGTACAGTAGACTACTCTGATGGCTGCGACTCTTGACCACATGCCTTTCAGAGCATGTGAGACATTTATCTCAGTACAGCTGTTGATCACTAAGTGTTCATTTAAACAAATGAAAAATGATCATAACAGTTTTTCATGGATGAGGTATTTCAAGAAAACATGTGAAAGCTTTGCCTTTCCTAAGCAGAATGTCATTGTATGCAGGTCATGTCCTGTGAAAGGAAGTGTGCAGACACAAATAACTCTTTTTTTTATTAAAAGTGTTAAGTGTGGGGGTTACGTTTTGAATTTCCATTACGCATAACAATAGGTGTCCTGTTTTAATTGGAAATGCCATGTTTTGGAGTCCTAATTACAACAGACTAGGAAATTAGCACTTCATATACTTGGTACACTGCTCTTCTCTTCCTTATTACACAGTTGTCATAATTAGATGAAAGAAATTTAAACAGAGATGGAACATTATTTATAACCATTGCACTATAAAAATGTCTAAGTCCTAAATAATATTTCATAAAGTAAAGATCTGGGAAGCAAACATTAGCAGAAGTGATTAATTCAAACACACAGATATTCCTAGCAAACAGAGTTTATCATGTTATATTTAGTAACTGACTTTCTTGTTTGTGCTTTTCTTTAATAACTTTTCATTTAATAGACGTCTAAGGCACAGATGGGCATCCTGTTCTCATGTCAATCTGAGTTTCTCAAAGATGTCTGGGGATTCTGTTTTTTGTGCTTTAGCTAGTGTTGGTTTAATGTGCTAGGCTGTTTCTGTGCTATAGTTAAATCCCACAGCTATGCCATATTTGGGCAAACACTACAAGGTAGATGTCACGTTGCATTTTTGTGCTTAACTGGGGTATGTTTAATTTGCTAAGCTGTTTCTGTGTGATAGTTACATCTCACAGTTACACCCTATCAGGGTGAACACTTCAAGGTAAATTTTATTAGGGATGGGGGTTACTAAAATATGCAACACCCAGGACTACACATGGGTACCTCTAAAGTACCCTAAAAATACCTGGATGAAAACTGAGTAGTCGGGTTGGGTTGGGTAGTTACCCAACCTATTCTACTACCCAATTATCCAACCTGGACCATAACAAGAATCATGTGAAAGACTGTTTCTTTTGGACTATTACACTATTTTCTAGGTGTCCTGAGCCTTTATACCCATGGGGGGGAGGGCATTGCTGAGGCAGGTAAGAGAGGCACAGCTGCTATTAGCAAACCAGCTGTTGTTTCCAAAAATTATACCCATGGCAGGCATTACCCATGCAGGTATGAGAGGTGCAGCTGCTCCTAGCATGCCTGTGCTGTGTCCAAAAATTATACTCACAGCAGGTATTTCTGAAGGAGGTGTGAGAGACTCAGCTGCTCTGATTGAGCCTGCTGCTATTTCCAAAAATTATACCCATGGTCTGGCATTGCTGAGGCAGGTATGAGAGGTGCAGCTGCTGTGAGTGAGCCTGCTGTTGTTTCAAAAACTTTTACCCATAGTGGACATTGCTGAGGTAGGTATGAGAGGCGAAACTGCTCTGATTGAGCCTGCTGCTGTTTTCAAAAATTATACCCATGGCAGGTATTGATGAGGTAGGTATGAGAGGCGCAACTCATACTACTAAGGTTCAAGGAGTCAAGGAGGCGATATGCACATGTGGACTCCTACCATTTACCCATAATAGCTCAACCTATTTACTGCAAATGTATAGGTGTCTAGTCTTTTTTTAAACTGTTTTTTGTCTTTACTAATTATTATCGCTAGAGGTGATTTGTTCCAAGGATTAATCATTCTGTGTGTGAAAAAGGCTTTTCTCTTATTTGTGAAGAATCTTTTGAGTCGAAGTTTATTTATTTAGTTTTTGTTGACCGGGTAAGTGCACTAGACAAATGCTGCCTATGTTCAGGCATGACCCGGAGGAGGGGAATACAGAAGAATGCCAACTGACCTTGATCCAGATTAAGCTGTTAGTGGTATTTTTAGTGAATGGGGGAGGGGAGGAATTTGGCCAGGGCACCGGGGAAATTCCCCTACTCATTGGTAGGGGGAGCTGCTGAACCCATGGCCTCCATTTCAGATGGTCAGTCTGCTGGTGTACCTGCAGATGAGCAGATCTCCCTCCCTGCAGGTCCAGCTCTGGAGATTGACTTAGCTGCTGAAAATGTCATTATGGAGAATGCTGCAAGTGTTTCGGTTGATTATGTGCCTCCAAATATGCAACTGAAAGATGGGGTTTGGTTAAGAGGAATGATACATTCCAACAGAGAGTTGGTATTAGCAGTGATAACTGCGGAAGAGCAATCGACACGACAAGTTTTGGAGAATGTACCTGAAGGACTAGCACTAAATATGTACATAGAAAAAGAAACGGAGCAAGAGGAAGTTTTGAAAATGCACACTTCCATACAGGAGCTGACTAACGTGTCAAACGCAGCTGAGCCCCAAGTCAAACAAACTTGTGACATAATATCATCAAAGGGAAGTCAAATGCATAACTCAGCATCCTCAGAATTGCAACTTGGTGCAGCTAACCCGTCTACTGCTCCCAGTACTGCAGGACAGAGAATGAACAGTGAAACTAGAGGTGTAAGTACTGACTTAAATGTTTTAAAAGTGAACACTGCTGATATTACTTTAGGCCTGTGAAGGAGGTGGGCAGGTCCCTCTGAAATGCCAGCAAGTAGAACGGGTAGATCTTCCAGCTCATTGGAGCGTTCGCTCAAAAATTTCGGATGGAAGAGGGGAGAATCAGGTCACTGGATACCTGACCCAGACTATAGCCCTATTCCAGGGTAACCAGAAGTAAATAAAACATTGCAAAATGAGCAGGACAATACAAAACAGAACTTTGTTACAGAATCTGACCTTGAATTATTGCTGAGGATGTACAGTTAAACTCAGACTGTAACAGAAATCTGGAAAAACTGCCAGTAGTTTCAAGCTCCACATCAGGAGATGAAGGCCCAAGTTCTCAGCCAACTAACTGGGGAGACCAAATGGACACAGAAACAGGCCCACCAGGACAGCACCCTGATTCAAAAGGAAAAGCTAGAACAACATGAGAAGAGTTCAGAAGAAGGGACACTTTTTCAGGATATGCATCCCCTCTACAAAGACGAAATGCAGTAAGACTGCAATACTTAGAGGGATTAACTATAAATCCTAATAGAACCTATATAGGCAGGAAACACATTAAAGAGTCATTAGGTTTCTTCACCAATGAGATCTATGCTTTGATACATGTGTCTGGAAATAGCCTTTATGATGTAAGATTTAAAACTCCACAAGGTTTGGATAGGTTTTGGTCCAAATATTAGAAAATAAGATGCATAGCTCTTTGGCTACCTTTCAGGGTGATCCCACTAACCAAGCCTACCTTAAAAAATGTTACTATACTTTTTAGAAATGAAGCAGTAGCAGTTCATAATATTTTCCACTGGTTGCAGCAGAGATGTGATGTTCTAGGTCCCCTAAGCCAATCTTTGATGAAGAACATCTATGGACGGGTGTGGAGATATAAAGTGTGCTCACACAGTAACAACCTAGGTCCAATCCACTTGCCTAATAGTTTATTTCTGGGAAAAGAACGAGGGCATTGTTTTACGCAGGTCAGACAAAAACCTGTTTTAAGTGTGGGTCCCATATGAACTCAAGTTCAGCATGTGACTGGCTGAAGTGTAATTTGTGTCTTTCATTTGATCATGCTAGCTCAGAGTGTCAAGAGAAGCTAAAATGTAATTTGTGTGATGAGGTTGGACATGCCTATAGGGGGGTGCCCCTTGGCTACACATACTCAGACAGACCATCCAAGTCAAGAGA
Organism: Neoceratodus forsteri; assembly: GCA_016271365.2. NCBI lineage: Eukaryota > Metazoa > Chordata > Ceratodontiformes > Ceratodontidae > Neoceratodus > Neoceratodus forsteri. Next base: position 1,510,668,308 of record CM057455.1, read on the forward strand.
ACATCCTGACAGAAGCTCAAAAAAAGGATATAGCAGCCCCCAAACTGGCCCCAGACCATACGTCATCAGCCCCCCCAGCACAGGCTGAAAGCACCACTCCAGGCTATGCTCACCCCCCTCCAGAAGATGTTGTAACACCCCCAGAGCAGGAAACAGATCCTGCAGGCACAGAAGACATGGATTTGGCCCAAGTGGAGGAAGCTGAGCCCCCAGCTTCAGGAGCTACAGAGACAGTACCTCATGTCCCAGTAGAGATGCCCCCCCCCAGCATGCAGGTGGTATCAAGAAAAAGAAGCATGAGGCAAACAAGACCAAAATCAAAACTGTCTAAGACCTCTTCCCCTGGACATAGAATCCCACTTCAAAACAAATATGGAATTCTAGCCAAGATTTCTCAAGAGTTGGAGCACAGAGGAGATTCTGAGACTTCTCTCAAGCCCTTCCATCACTGGACTCAGAGGATGATCCTCAGCAAGCTATCACAAATGACGAGAGACCAGAAAGACTTGGGGTAAGAAGTAGAAGAAGTATGAGAGTGAGAAAAAACCCTCAGGAAAAAGAAATAAAACTTTTTTCTTCATGCCACCTATGTCACCACTTTGCATTGCAACCTTAAACACAAATAGTCTCAAAAATGCAAGGAGGAGACTGGTGACTTTCTCTATTCTAAAAGACTTAAAATTTGACATCTGCCTTTTGCAAGACTCCAGATTAAACACATTATCACTGGTAAATGCTCCAAAAATACTCTGGTGTTGGGGCCCATCATTTTTCTCATTCGGATTAGATGCGTGTGATGGGGTAGGGATTCTATTTAGAGGTGATAGTTTTAAGATAACAAAACTAGTGGAAATTCAGTCAGAAAGGGCTATACTGCTGGACTTTGTAGTGGAGAAAACAGCTTGGAGGATAATTAATGTGTATGCTCCTCTCAGGAAAAAGGATAGAGTAGACTTATTTAACTCTATTAAACCATACTTGTTTACCACGAAGCAAATCATTTGGTGTGGGGATTTTAATTGTGTAATGGCTAAACAAGACAGAGGGACAGTCACAATGAAAGATTTTTATGATACAAATTGTCTGAAAAATATAATTTATCTTTGTGATTTACAGGATACTTGTAGAGCGCAGAATGTGCAAGAAGGGTATACTTATCATAGTCGAAGTCTCTCCACCAGAATTGATTTTATTTTTACAAAACAACAAATCTATGTTTACCAGGTCAAAACAATTCCAATTGAAACCTCGGACCATTTTAACTGCTACCCTAGGTCTAAATGCTCAAATCCCATATGGGAAAGGGTACTGGACATTTAATATTACTTTTCTGAATAATGATGATTGGGTAAACCAAATACAGGAGCTCCTAAAGGTGAGTATGACTATAGCAGGATTACTGGATGATCTGAGTTTTTGGTGGGTTGAGACAAAAAGAGAGATACAAACCTTAACTACACAGTTTTCTTCTGTGCATCAAATGAATAAGTATAAAAAATATTTAGCATTATGCATGCAGTTAGGGACAATATATTCTACTATTAATACACAGAATATAAATCTGACGTCACAAGCCAATAATGTGAAAAAAGAAATCGAAGCCCTGCAGTACTCTTGAGCCTTCTCAATGCTAAATGAACACCGCATTTGTTCCCAGGGCAAACTAGTTTTGGAGATGCTTTTAAGAATTGTAGTAAAAGGGCAACAGACAGGTTGGTGACATCAGTAAAAATTTAGAATGGAACTCTAGTGTATTCCACACCTGAGATCCTGAAAGCAGCATCACAATATTTGATAGATATGTATGCTGCAGCACAGCTTGAGGATAGGAAAATAGAGAACTTTCTAGCCAAATTGCAGATTCCAAATACCCCAGAAGAGATGCTTCCCGCACTCACGGGCCCAATAACTAAAGCAGAAATAGAAATGGCAATTAGTAAATTAAAAAATGATACAGTGCCAGGGCTTGATGGTCTAACTACAGAGTTTTATAAAAAATGTAGCCCCCTAATTATTGATATTTTGGTTATAGTATATAACTGGATCATAGTAAACCAGAAAATAGATTTCCATATGTTTATTGCTGTTCAGATACTATACATAAAAAAAATTATAAAACTGATCTGAATAACTGGAGATCACTGAGTTTATTGAATGTGCATTTAAAACTTTTAATAAAAATTCTTACAAATAGATTAGCCACAGTTGCCCCATATTTAATTTCAGTAACCCAGACATGTTCTATAATTGGTAAATCTATAGAACATAACCTATTATTAGTACAAAAGCTTATAGAACAAGGGAAAGAGGATGAGATTAATGGGTATCTTATGTTACTTGATCAAGAAAAGGCTTTCGACAGGGTTCCACACCATTTTATAATACATGTATTAAAATCATATGGTATACTGACTGTCTTTTGTTCTTGGATTTCCCTATTATATGGTATGGCAGTAGCCATTCCATTAATTAATGGGCATTTAGGGTCTTACATCAATATAAACTGGGGAGTATGGCAGGGGAGCCCACTGAGTCCTCTGCTATACGTATTCTGTTTGGATCCCCTCCTACACCTCATACAACAGGATGAAAAAATACATGGTATTAAACCCAAAGGTGGTGCATTAGAAATCAAGACTGCAGCATATGCAGATCATATTTGCATTTTTTTTAGCAGATTCAGACTCAGGACTAAGAGTAATGGAAAGATCAGAACAATATTCCAAAATAGCAGGAGCCCAGGTAAATAAGCAGAAACGTGTTAATTATCCAATTAGTGACACCACTCCACAGTTAGAAGGTTTTCAGGAGATCCAGGTGTCCAAAGAACCTTTTTAAGTACCAGGAGTTACATTTGGGAGGGGATATAATGGAACTCTAAATTGGAGTGAAAAGTTGGAGTATGCAAAACAAAAAGTAGCCATTTGGAAGACATAGCAGCAAAGGAAAAAGGAAAAAGTAGCAGTAGTAAAGACCATTTTACTCCCAATTTTTCTATATGTGAGTGTAGTATACCTCATCCCACAAGCACTGGAAACAACACTGTTAAGCTTAGTATTCCAGATAATCAGGGGGAGTCAGTTGAACCCAGTAAAGAGGGAAATATTATACTTACCAATAGTGCAAGGAGGTCTAAATTTACTAAATCCACTGGCATTTTATTTTAGTAATTTTTTACATAGAAATTTAATGGATTATAACAAGCCAAGCACGGTAATATGGTCACTATTTGAAGGGAATTCTTTGAGACCCCTTGATAGTAAACGGATCACTCAGGGAGAAATGCCAGCGAATGTTAAATCGTGTCCAGGGGATTTTAAGCCAGTTCTTAAAAAAATTGAAATTGACCCCATATATAATACAATGTAAGTCAAGTAACTTGATTTATACAGCCATACTGGACAAAGCTTACTCTATAACTATAGAATTTAAAGGTATTCCAGTAACTCATTACTGGCAACTTTTGGTTACACTACAGGACAAGTGGATCCCATCTAGAATATGGGATGTAACATGGCTGAGTAGTCATGGCAGGTTGAATGTAAAGGATAATGCCAAACATAAAAGTCAGAATGAAAAAATGTGCCCTATAGAATGTGGTATAGCTCAGGAGGACACTATGACACATTTTTTTATTCGGTGCCCATATGTACAAGAGGTTTGGTCTCAGTTAGCCCAAAGATGGAAAGATTCATATTGGGAAAAAGTGACATATATGGAGGTGGTGGGGGGCTTTTCTTTAAGACATTTGCAACTGGATGCTGGGGTAATAAGACTTACATTCACCTTTATTAAATTTATACTATGGCATGCTAGATGCAAGTTTGTTTTACAGCGAGTTTATCAGGATTCACAAAATGTCATTGAATTAATTGAACATGAAATGTATAAACAATGCATGTATGAGAAACAAAAAAATGTTTTGCACTGTATGGATTGCAAGATGGAAAAACTTTCCATTCATGAAAGATAAGATAGGATAATTTTTTTATTGGAAATACTGTATTAGATAATGAAATGAACCTTGTGTAAATGGGTATGTTGACTTCTGTGTATTCTGTTATGTATTCTGTTTTGAATCTTTAATAAAATTTTCCCCTACTCTTTTCGAGAAGTGCCATGGGATCTTTAACATCCACCTGAACAGGTAGATGGGACCTCGGTTTAATGTCTCATCCAAAGGGCAGCACCTCAGGAGTGCAGCACCCCCTCATGCTGCACTACAGTGTCAGTATTGGATATTAACCCAAGTGCCTGGTGTGGGGATAGAACCCACAGCCTTCTGATCTCCTGGCCTTAGAGGTGAGTGTGCTACCTGCTGAGCCACTGATATTGACACTGACTAAAGTTGCAATGGATAACCCCTGGTACCTAGGTTAACATTTTTGAATTCACAGTCTAGTTCATTTATTAGATAACTATCCTGCATGATACCATAACATCTTAGGTATGAGAGGCATAGTTGCTCTTAGTGAGTCTGCTGCTGTTTCCAAAAATTATACCTATGGCGGGCATTGCTGAGGCAGGTATGAGAGGCATATCTGCTCTTAGCGAGCCTGCTACTGTTTCCAAAAATTATACCCATGGCAGACATTGCTGAGGTATGTACAAGACGCACTAATGCTCTGAACAAGGCTGCTGCTGTTTCCAGAAAGTGTACCCATTGTGGGCATTGATCAAACTTACATAATATAAAACTGATGACTGACAAATGAAAACTAAGAGTAGTGTGGCACATGTGGCTGGCATTGTGGCAGTGGTGATGGTTCTATTCATTTCGTATACAACCTAGTCATCATATGCAGTGTCACTGCCTGCAAGCTGTTGTTCAAGTGTATGATCAGACTCACATAATTCTGTGTTTGAGACAAGACAGTTGGGAAATTGTCAGCATTGTTTCAGAGAAATGTAAGCTGTTCCACATTTGCAGGACTTAGCAGTGTTCTGTGGTCAGTGACTATTTCTCCAGCTGCACTAAATATGTGGTCTGAATATACACTTGAAGGTGGACAACTGAAGTACATTATTGCAAGATTTGCTAGATTTGGCCTTTTGTTTTCAATAGAGTAATGGATCCTCCTCAAGACCAATCATAGTATGTTATGCAAAATACTCCAGGATCATTGAGCTGTGTGAGATGGTTACCAGTCTTGCAGATGAGCCAGCTGCACTTTCATTACAGGATACTAGTCCATGTTGTTGCAGGCCACTTTGAAATGATTTGCCTTTCTGAATCTGATTATAGGATGCCCGAGTAGTAGCTGTAGATGTGCTTTTCCTCACTGATTATGCTGGTGATTGTGAAGAACTGATAGATGTGCTATTGTCTTCACCAGAGGCACACTCTGATGGTTCAACAGGGTTTGACTGCTGTACATCAGTTAATGGTGTTGATAGGGCAATGTCACATTTGGCTAGAAGAAGATCTCTGCAATACACAATGTCTTCCCCTGCAGGAAGGATGGCTTCAGTGTTCTACTTAAAGTGTGGATCTAGCAACGTAGCCAACACTTAGGTGCCATTCTTAAAAAGTGGTATTTATTCTCTGATCAGTCAATAGCCTGAGACTCAAGTCATCTGCCAGAATAAAAGTGGTGGTATCTTCTTTAACTGAAAGTCTTTCTTTATGTCATCAAGGAAAATATGAAGAAATCTGATTTGAGTAAGAATTTGACTCAGAGTTGCACTGTCCACACTGATGTCATGTGTGGCAGCTTTAAATGGTTCCAATAAGGTGACCAAACATTCAAGTAGAGTCCAGCTGCTTGAACTGAGCATGATGTCTACTATACCTATTTGATTCTGCATGGTGTAGTCATGTACAGCTTTGTTCTGTTCAAGAAGACTTTGCAACATGTAAAATATTGAATTCCAGTGGGTTGGAACTTCCTGCTTTAATGTATGCAATGGTAAGTTCTTTGACATCAGCAGCCCCTTCAGGATGTTTGTACTGTCACAGAGTGGCTGAAATGCCCACATATTTTCCCAGCAAGACCTAACAGGTTTTCAACATTTCTGTTTCCATTTAAGAAACTATGGATGAGAAGATTTAATCAATGTGCAAAACAAGAGGTGTGTTGGCAGTTGCCATATCTAACAGCTTTGACTATGTTGACACCACTATCTGACACTATGAATCTGGAGATAAGGAATACAGAGTAAGCTATTTCTGGAATTGATTTTGCAGCTCCTGCAAAATATTTACAGCAGTGTGGTTTCCCTCAAAAGTGGTGACACATACTGCAGCCTGCTTCCTACTATTTATGATAGAGACAGGATTATTACTTTCTGACTGAAAACTTGCCCAATGAGCTGTAACAGTTATGTAGTCAATTGTTTGGTTGCTGGTCCATATATCTGTGGGTATGTGAACCTGCTTCTCCTCAGGGAGATTCAACTGCTTAGTGACTGCACTACACAGCAAGTCATACAACTGTGGAACAGCCTTTTTTGAGAAATATTTTCGACAGGGGATGGTGTACTATGGTTCAATCCAATTCATGAACTTGAGGAAACCTTTCTGGGCAACAAAAATAAAAGGGAGTTGGCAATTGTCCAACAGCTCTGCAATGGCTCTGTTTAATAGTTGGCAAGCTGGATACCTGCAGGCCAGTTTTGATGTCCTCACAATACTTTCTTTTGCTGTAATGTTAGTTGATAAGAATGACTGCATTTTTTCACACCTTTTTTGGGATTTTGCACTACTTGATGGTGTCAGAAGAATACAATCTGTTCATCTCAGAAGACTGCAAGGACAAATCAAGTGACTCAATGTCACTTCCTGCTTCCAGTTCATTGTCACTATGGTCACTGCCACCACCATTTCCACTACTGCTCTTATCAACCACACTGTCCCATGCCCTTCCCCACTCAACTTGGTGTTTTGCCTTCACATGTCATATCATTACTGATGTTCCAAAATGTCCCTCTTTGCCACCATGACTGACGATCTTCACAGACTGCATACAGCTTGAGAGGTGTCTGCAGGATCAGTATAAAATAAATTCCATACTATAGATTTACCCTTTGTGCATTGTACCACAGTGCTTGGCACTAATTCTTGTACAGTCAAGGAACCTGGAGGAAACTGTACACTGCCATTTCCTTGTTGACATGAATTGTTCTCATTCATGCTCATCTTCTTGTTCTTATGTTTAGCATATGATTTTTTTTCTGCACTTGCTTCTCATGCCTTACAGTGGTATCCTCTCCTACCCTCTCATTGAAAATACTGTACAGACCTCATTGCCACAAGATTCAGAAGAACTGGAAGTGCCATCATTATCATCAGGTGGAACATAGCCTGAGCTATCCCATTCCCAGTCCCCACTATAACCACCATCTTTTTCAGCATTTGCTGCCTCAGCATCGGAGATTATATTTGAGGAGGGCACCTCCTTGTCATTGCATGCTAGTCTTTATTAGTTGGAAGTATCCTAGCACATGGGGCAAAAAATTCAGTACCTCCCTGAGTAACTTCAGTCAGTTCTTTCTGAAACTCTACGGTCATTTCATTGCTAACATGTTTTTTTTGGTTCAGGAGAACATTTAGTGCCAGTCTTGGTAATGTTATTATTATTGTTCATATTGTCCACATCATTTTCAGTTGAACATGCATCAACACTGTGCTTCCTTTTCATTCTTAGGTGAATGAGGAGCGAGGGGGCTGTTGTGCCCATAGATGCTCCTATGCTGCTTAAGCAGTATAATAAAATAAGGTTTGCCCAGATAAACAGAACTTATCAAGACGTGATTTAAACTCCTTCTTGGTTTTACTGAATATTATTTCCAATGGCAGTTTGTTCCAAGGGTTAACTGTTCTGAAGGTAAAAAATAATTTTCTACTTTGGTAATTAAAGTGTTACCAACTAGTTGTAGGGGATGACCTCTAGTGTCATGTGAAGTGTTTTTAGATTTAGACTGGGAAACACGAGACATAGTAAACACATACATGGCTTTTGCAATGATGCACAGAGACATCATGCACAGTGTAGCTATGACAGGACTCTAGACACCCAACAGGTTAACAGTAAGTCTTATACAACCTTAATGGATTTCACTATGCTACAGAGGGACACAGAGTAGCTATGTCACAGAAAGGGCTTGGGCCACCTAACAGACAGTGTGTAATACAGGCTAAGTGGCTTACACTGTGCTGCTGAGGGACACACTCACACATTGTAGCTAATGTTACACAGTCAGGGTTCAGGGCACCTAACAGGGAGTGTAATATAGCCAAAATGGCTTTTGCTATGCGCCAGAGAGAGACCACACATACAGTGTAGCTATGACAGGGCTTGGGACACCTAACAGGCTAACAAACAATCTAATACTGCCTAAATGGCTTTCACAATACTGCTGAGAGACAGAGTAGCTACAGTATGTCACTGACTGGGCTCAGGTCACTTAACAGACAGTGTGTAATGCAGGTTAAATGGCTTTCTCTATGCTGCAGAGAGCTACATTTACAGTGTGGCTAATGTGACTCAGACAGGGCTTTTGGCATGTAACAGACAGTGTAATACAGCCTGAATGGCTTTCAGTATGCTGCAGAGAGATGTCACACACAGTGTAGCTATGACAGGGCTTGGGGCACCTAACAGGCTAAGAGACAGTGTAATACAGCCTAAATGACTTCCAATATACTGTAGAGAGACACAGAGTAGCTATATCAAAGACTGGGCTTTGGACACCAAACAAACAGTGTAATACAGCCTAAATGGCTTTGTCTACACTGTAGACAGACACAGGTAGCTATGGCAAAGACAAGGCTTGGGACACCTAGCAAACAGTGTAATACAGCCTAAATGGCTTTCACTATACTGCAGAGAGACCAAGAGTAGCTATGTTACAGACAGGGATCAGGGTACCTAACAGACAGTGTGTAATATAGCCTAAAGGGCTTTCACTATACTGCAGAGACACAGAGCAGCTATGTCACAGCACACTCAGCCTCCATGGCCTTTTCTGAAGTCCTCCCTCTGTGGGGCAGGAAAGGGAGAAAAAAGATCAGATAAGGAGTGAGATAATCAATGAGTTTAACAGATGGATTAAAGCATAGCTTCAGAAGAAGAGTACCACCTTGCAGGGGATTGGGGGCTTCTGGGACTGGAGACTCTTCAAGGGTGATGGACTTCTCCTCACAAGAGAGGGGGCTTGTCCTCTAGGACAGAAGTTTGATGTCTATATCAGACATTTTACCTGACTGCTGGGGAGACTGGGTCAGGGGGAACCACAGCGGTAGGTGAAATGGAGTGGATCCTAGCTAGTACTCCCCCACATCTGAGGTTTTGTAGCAACACAAATGGTACAAGGCGAGCTGTGGCCCAAACTGAATTAGGTAAGGAGACATTTGAGAGGGGGAACACAAAGTGCCAATCACCAGGAAGAAAGGGTGAGGAAAGCACAAGGGTAGTAGCGACGTATGATTGGGGGTCAGATGGAAGGGGGTATGACTTAACACCAAGAGCTTAGGAAACAAAATCAGTGAACTTCAGGTGCTGATGGTAGACACTGAGGTAGACCTTGTGGTCATCATAGAAACATGTGTTTTATGAAATAATGAATGTGAACTGACAGTCCCTGGGTACTCATTGTTCAGGAGGGATGAAGGAACAGGTAGGGAGGAGGAGTAGTCATTTTTGTCAAGGATGGCATTGAGGTGGCAGCCAGTGCTTGCATCATGGATAGGAAGGGGAGACAGAGCTGCTGTGGGTGCAACTCACAGCAATCTCAAGCAATAAACTGCACTTGGGGGTGATCTATAGACCTCTTGGGCAAGGCAAAAAGTGGGACAGAATGCTTAGAGAAGAAACTGCTAGAAGTGTGACAAAGGGGAAGGTGTGGTGGTGGGTGAGCTAAACCTTCTAGACATCGACTGGGATGTTCCAGTGGCCAGAAGCACCAGATATCAGGTCCTGCTGGATGCCTTCCAGGACTGTCTACTGGTACAGCTAGTTAAGGAACCACCAGGCAGACTGCAATTGTAGATGTGCTGCTCACCAACTTGAAAGCAGTAGGAGTTGTAAGAATAGGGGAGCCACTGGGGAACAGCAACTATAATTCCATTTGATTTAACCTGGTTCTTGGGTCTGGAAAACCCTAATTAAAAGCTAAACTCCTTGATTTTAAAATGGTGAACCTCAATAGGCTGAAGGAGCTGGTCAGGGAAACATTAGTAGGGGTGGACAACATAAGAGGGGTAGAAAAGAATTGGGCAATCGAAGGGGCCATTCTTAAGGCATATAACATATGCATGAGAACAATAACTAAAAAGAACAAATTCAAGAAACCATTATGGGTCTCAGCAAGAACAAGGGAAGCAGTGAGGGCCAAGGTAAAGGCATTCTACAAGCATAAAGAAACACGGGGGGGAGGAAGAATGAGGAGAATATTTCTGAAAAAATAGGGATGCAAAGAAGGTGGTTAATGAATCAAAAGCAGACACAGAACTGCGTATTGCAGAGGGGGGTCAAAAGCAAAGAAAAACAGTTCTTCTGATATGATAGGAAGAAAAGAGAGAAAGGAGGGGGAATCATAAGGCTAACTGAGGGGGACAGGGTGATAGAGGAGGATGGATGAAAGGCTGTTGTCTATAATGATTACTTTTGCTCACTTTTCAATAGGGAGGACAGCAGACCCTTGCCAGAGAATGGTATCAAAGAGTTCCATGTCAAATGGGCGAGTGCATTTGGATGAGCGTCAGATGGGTGACTACGTTATAACAAAGCACATTACTTCAGCATTATTTCTCAGTGATGCACACAAATAGCGAAGTACAGCTCACCCAAATGCACTCACTCATTTGACATGGAACTTATTCTGGGAATGACATAAAATAAATAAATATAGCAACCACTGTATCATGGCAACATAAATGCAAACAACAACCGCTGTATATGACAGCCTTGTATTACCTGCACCTGGTGAACCACTTACCTTAAAGAGCAATGTGTCTGTTTCTAATGCAGGGGGCTCCCTTCCCCGCACCCCCCTATTTTCAGGATTCCAGCTTCACATTGCAATTTGATAGCTGGGGAGTTTAGCTTAACCGTTGTTGCTGTTATTGCTCAATCACTATTTTGTACCCTTCATGATTATTGTTGTCGCTGTTATTGAATAACCCAAATGTGTTCATCATAATAATGTCACTGTTATTATGTGATACCATATCAAAGCAGTCTTTAAGGGGATACAGGAGATGAGGCAGCCAACATATACAAAAGTAAGAGTCCAGAAAGGGATGGCAGTCCTAAAGATAGATAAAGCCCAAGACCAGATGGGTTGCATCCATGGTCACTCGAGGAACTGGCAACAGAACTGGCTGAACCCATGGTAGGTCTATTCAACAACTCACTGGGTAACAGGGTGATCCCATAGGACTGGATAATGGTGGACATGGTTCTGCTCCATAAGGGAGGGGAACAAGGGACAAGCAGGGAGCAACAGATCTGTCAGTCTTATCTCTATTGTAGGGAAGCTAATGAAGTCACTGGTCAAAGAGTACCTCATGGACTACCTGGAGAGCAACAAACTCCAGGATAATGACCAGCATAGATTTATGGCAGGGAGGTCTTGTCAGACTAACCTGATAGTTTTCTTTGACTGTGTGATGAGGGAGTTAGATAGGGGCCATGCTGTGGATTGCCCTACTTCAACTTTAGCAAGGCTTCTGACTTGGTGCCTCACAGATGCTTATTGAAGAAGTTGGAGCTGAGTGTGGCTAAGGTCATAGAAAACTAAGTAGGTAACTGGCTAAAAGGGAGGTAGCAGAGGGTTGTGGTCAGTGGGGTCAAATCAGAAGAGATGGAGGTCATGATCAGGGTATCACAGGGATACTCCTGTCTTTGGTCTGGTCCCCTTCGATGTATTCATCAGCGACATTGGTGAAGGAATCCAGAGCAGGTTGTGTCTCTTTGCGGATGACAGTAAGCTCTCTGGGAAGGTGGATAATAATGAGGGAATCAGGGAAATGTATCTGGACTTACAAAAGCTAGAGGGGTGGTCTGAAGTTTAGCAGTTGAAATCCAATGCTAAGAAGTGTAAGATAATGCATCTAATGGAACAAGAATCCCAGGACAGAGTACTGCATGGGCATTGTGAGACTTAGTGCTGCGGCTGAGGAGCGGGACTTTGGAGTTATCATCAGTGACTCCCTAAAACAATTGAGTCAGTGCAACAAGGCATATAGTAATGTGAGTAAGATGCTGAGGGGTATTGATAGTGGAAGGGAAGAAGTAATACTTTACTTGTATAGATCCTTAGTGAGGTCATGCCTGGACTACTGCAGCCAGTTGTGGAGTCTTCACCTCAGGAAAGATAGGGATAGACTGAAGATGGTATAGTGAAAAGTGACAAAAATGATTCAGGTCCAACAGGGCTGGTCCTATGAGGAGCCCCTCAAGGCATTGAACATGTACTCACTGGAGACTAGAAGAGAGAGGGGAGATATTATAGAGGCCTTCAAGTTCCTAAGGAATTAACAAAATGATCAGCGGGGAACTATTTAGCTTGAATACTAGCTCATAGTTACGTGGACTTGAGTGGACATTAACTGGAGGGGGGTTCAGAAGGGACATGAGGAAGTATTATTTTGCAGAAAGGAAGATGGAGCTGTGGAACAGTCTACCAGCCAAAGACACAAGTGCAAAAACCATTGGTGGTTTCAAACACAGTTGAGTCAGAATGAAGGGTATAGTGCTTGCTCGGGTGGCAGAAGCTGGGAGGAAAATAGGGGTAGATTGGGGAGGCCTAGGACCATGGAAGTACAGTAGATCAAAGAGCAAGCTAGGGACCTTGGGCAGGCTGGATGGACCATGGGTCTTTTTCTGGTGTCATTTTCTCTGTTTCTGTGCTTCTGTATACAAAGTTTAAGTCAAGCCTTGTTGAAAGCATTGGCGTGGCTCAAATTTATCTGATCTGATGATTTGTCACAGAAATCTCTATTTTGAAGAAGGAATTTAGGAGTTTGAAAACTTGAACATTTACAAAATTGACTGAACCAGTGGAATGTATTTTGCTCAAAGGATTGAACCTTGAGCCTCAGTATAATTATCAGGCTTGGATGTTGAGATTGTCTACTTAAGGAGAATTCCCTAAACAGAGACACACACAGTGACTTTCTGGTGTAGATGAAGACTGCACACAAAGAAATTTCTTTCTCAGAGTTTAATGTGTATTTTACAAAAATAGATTTTAATATGGAAAGAACTCCTTCTGGCAGTCCCTTAGGTAAAAAGACGAATTATGATTATATGCCTACTACTGAAGGAAATCAGTGCTTATTCATGTTTAGAATACAGAAATGTGAACACAGATATCCCAGTTTTAAATATCCAGTACAGTCTCTTGCCTACTGTGTGAACATGAGCAAGCCACCTGCCTCTTGTTTACCCAGTTGTTTTTGAGGAAGTTAAACTACACTGAAAATAAGACATTGGATCTCAGTGGATCTGTGCTGTGTAAATAAATCATAAAATGAATAACATGTCATCCACTAGTGAGTTAATCAAATTAGAACTTTCATTTGTCACTTGACAGTATCCCATAACTAAAAACAATGTGGGCTAGATTTTTCTTTGAAGTTTTGAGGATTTGTTGTACCATTTTTGCAAGTTTCGAGAAAAAGTTAGACCACATAAAGAATGGTATAATGTGTGGCATTGTCACAATTGCTGCAATTTGCATAAATAAAATGACGTGTAAAAAAAGGCATGTATAATTCTTTTGATGCAACCTTACATTAAACAGGAAAACTGTCAAAATGTTTAAATAGCCTTCAAAGGTGTTGGCACATTTGAATGATTAAGATGCAGCCCATGTCATGATATCGGAAAATCCATTCAGGAGACTTTTCTGAAGCTTTGGTTTTTAAACTGTGTTGTGCAGCTGCACCTCAGAATAACAGGGTTGATGCAGCTTGCTGAGCCTCATACAACATACTGTGTGTGTATATATATATATATATATATATACACACACACACATAAATATATATATATATATATGTGTGTGTGTGTGTGTGTGTGTGTGTTTGTCTTAATAGATGTCTTCATGGTGCATTCCTCCTTGACGCAAATAATGGTCAATTTCATACAATATCAAATTATGGTTACCTGGGGCCCAGCAAACAAACAAACAAAAAACACACTGGGACACCCCAAAGCTTAAATTTGTCATCTAACCCATGTCAGAAAGTCTTGCTTGTCTGTTTGTGGAAGATTATGCTGGGCTCTGCATCCTGCTGTAGCTTCTCACACTAGTCCTCCACTCTGAGAATGGAAGAGAAAAAGCACATTTTTCCTAGCCAAAGATTCTCTGTCCCCTTGACTGGTAGAGTGCTCAAGTGGCAGAATCCCTTCTGACCCTTGAACATTTAGCAACCCAGAAAGAATAGCTTTCTTGCTAGCTGGATTCCATCTGACTTGTGCATATTTCTCATCCCACAATAAATAACTTTCTCTTCTGAATTTTCATCCGTTACTGATGCATGCATTGTCAATAAAAAGCTAGTGGGTGGAGCCTCCATGGAAGCTGAGGGGCATAAATCCCTGCTTCCTTAGCCAAATGGTTAATCCTGCCAAGCCAATGACTTTCTTTAGCTGTGTTACAATACAACATTTTATTTCATTTTGTTTCTTGTATTAAAATATTTACTAGATTTGTTTAGAACCTCTTTGCACCTAGGTAATAACAAAGCATATTGATCTTTTAGGGGTAGTTTTTATGGCTTAAGGAGTATTCATTTTTAATGGTGTGATTTGCATATGCAGCCCATGATGCTTTGCATTATGGGGGGCATGTGTGATTTTGTATTTCATTATTAATTGTTTTATCTTATCCCACTCCTATCATATGTAGTACTTGGTTTCCTCAGATGAGTTTGTGCAAAGGAAGCTGAGGCGAAAGTGCTAAATGTTGTTGTCTTCCTTGGTATGTACAATAGCTCATAGGCACTGTAGTTGCTTATGCTAATGCTGAGGCTCTCATTTATGTTCAGTATTAAAAGTGTGCTTCTCACTGGCAGCACTTACTGTTTTAGGGGTAAGCCCTTGAGTTCCTTCTTAAGAGAGAACCACCACCGGTGTCAGATGAGGGACATATCCAAGGCCAGTGAGAGGTCTTCTGGGTTGAGGAAGAGAGAACATGATCTGCAGCTGCATGCGAGTGGCATCATCGCCGCAGCCCTGAGGCAGCATGGAAAGATCAGGGCTGGTACCAAAAGAAAAAAAAAAGAAAAAAGGAGGGGAGCACTGAATGAGTGACACAACAATGCCCTTGAATACTGACCATACTCGAGTTGAAGCCCTGCTGGGTTCGACAGCAAGGAAAAGAAAAGTTCAGGCTTTGATCAAACAAGAAAAAAATATAAGGAAGTTAAGGCAGAAAAAGGGGTGGGCAAAGGTGGTATTTAACAGAGCTGAAGGTAAAAGAGCCTTTCATAGAGCTAGAAAACTGAAATTAGCAGACCAGACTACAACAGTTATAGTTACTGGCAAGTAAAAGACTTGGTAGTACAAAAATTAAAGAGTCTGTAAGTGGGCATAACAGAAAAATTACCTTTAATACATAAATTAGGACTGCAAAAACATAAAACAGAGAAAGTAGGGAAATGAAAAAAATTAGGGTTTAAAGTTTCATGAGTCTTCGCAAATTGGTATTATGGTGTTATCAGGGATTTCAATCGTAATATCCACCCCCTTCCCCAGCCCCTTAAGGCCCTGCATAAATCAGAAGCCAAGTCCTAACTTACATTTTGCAGGGCCCGAAGCAAGATGCACAGTGCCCTTTGGGCCCTACAAGAATCAACAATATAGGAGGTAAAATCCTGATGTTCTTCATACAGAGCCCTTTGTGTTCTACATGATTCAAAAGCTAACTCTGAACTTGCTTTGCAGAGGGCCCTTTGGGCCATACACCTTTAGTTATCTGCAAGACCCACAAAGCTGGGGTTTGGGAGCTTTGAGAGGTACCAATTCACAACAGGGTGGGAAAGTGAGATGGGTTTCAGTGATCACTTAACTAGGACAGGGATATGGAAGTGGGGGGCATGGTTTTGCAGGCTTGGGGAGTGTGCATAATATGGGGTAATGCTGTATACACTGATTCATCAGAACATCACAGGGTACATGGAGAAAGAAGTGGGGTCCTAGTGGGAGAACTGGTGATAAGTGTTACTAGCCCAGTGGTTGGGGAATTTTTGATTTGTTTTTTTTTAATGTATTTCATACCAATAAAGCAGGCAATGTTGGTCAGAGTTTATGGAAGTTTGTGAAGCTTCACAAAGAGCAAAGTTCTTTACTTCACACCACCTTCGGCAGAAAATAAAACATTTGCTGGATCTCTAACTGGCTTATTTCCACTCAAAGAGTTAAAGACTTCTGAATAAAATAAATGCATCTATGTCTTTCTTATTTTTTTTCAGTTAATGCTATTTTTCACAACTGCCACGGTGCAGGCTTAGCTACCCACTGACCCCCCCCCCAGCCCTGTCATCAGGTGTCCCAGGGATTTCCCTCTGCCAGGTGCTTCAATCATGGCTTACCCCCCCCATGGCAGGGGTCAACAGCTGGTGCCTTACTGCTGATGATACAGATCTATTTCCAGGAGAGAGCCCTGTAGTCAGTGCAGAGCCTGTGAGGGGTCGCTGTCATCCCACACTGCACCCAGCCATTTTCTCTGTTCTGGTGTCCCTGGATGGACAGACATGCAATGCCATCCAGATGTACCCACGCATGCTACTGTATGTAGGATATCAACAGCCCCTGCCCTTCTATCCCCCAATTTTGCTGGTCTGACTTCCTGCCCCCAAGCCTCCACTAGAGGGCAGGTGAGTGCCAAGAAACTACAGACCTCCCTCCCCAGAGGAGGAGAGCAGTCCATCAGATGTTCAGTCCTCCTCTCCCCGGCAAGCACCCAGCAACCCGAGTCCATTTCTGAAACCCATGTCACCAGTGTGGTGGCAGGTGAGGCATAGGTGCCTCTGGCCTCCATGCCACTGGACTGAATGTTTTTCTGTTTACTGTTTTTTAAAGGTATCTGTAGACAACAAGCTTGTTAATCACTGAAACCATTCTGTGCTAGTTTAGCTCACACAGTTTCCTGAGTTTTTGGGTTGCCCATGCACTGAGGTATATACAGTAAGTGGGGCCTGGCATTTTTTTAATGTAGTTTTTATTAAAGCAAATATGTACAGCAATAAATCAAGCAGCACATCAGGTACTTTCAAACAGTCAGTAGGAAACTGCCAGAAAATAATACCTGAATCATAGTTCGCAGAAAAGAAAGCTGCAGCAGTACATACAGAGCATCAGGATTAACCCTGTGCCTATCCTACTGACCCAAAAAATTGGGGGTGGGGCAAAGGGGGGGAGCACTCTACCAATGCCAGGCTGTAACCCAGAAAATCCAACCACAGTCATATCTGTCTTGCAAAAAACTCTGTAAATTCATCAGTTAGGGTTAAAGCAACAAAAGTAGGGAAATGTGGTGTTAGGGTTCCCAACCCAAACACCCTACTCCCACCCTGCAGGCAGCAAACCAGGTGTGGGGTGTGGCTTGGGTTTCTTAAGCCTAATACTCACCACCTTCCATCAGTAAAGAAGCTGAGATGTGTACATTGTATGAGAATGGGATGAGCGTTAGGGTTGAGAACCCCAAGGCACACCCCTCAGCTGGTTTGCAGCCTATGTGTGTGGGAGGGTTAGGGTTGGGAGCCGAGGAACCCTAACATCACACTTCCTTACATTTGTCACTTTAACCCTAACTGATGCTTGTTTAATGTTACTTTGTGATGGATGAAAACATTTTAATAACGCATGTTCAGTATGAAAAAAAACAACTCACTGCTGCATTAACAGAGTTTTCTACAAAGAATGTCTTTACTTTTTGAGATAGTGTAATCGTATCCTAATTTGCCTCCAGACCCCATGTGTCCATGTACAGTATGTTGCTGTGGAAGCATTTCAGCCAAAACAGCAACCTGCTTGTCAGAATACAAGTTCCTAAAAGCAGTTGTCATGACTTAAAAGGTGCAGGGTAAATGCTAGACACTTATGGGCAGCCAGCCCATGAGAAGAACAAACAAACTCCAAAAAGTGTAGCACACAGAACCATGTGCAATCAAATAACAAAAATGACTGCAAAATGAAGTTCAGACAGTTCATGTACTGCAAATGCTCCAGAATTTATACAGCCCAAGCTACAACTCTCTGCCCCTGCACATGAGCTATCCCAGCCTTCCTAAGGTGGCATGAGCCAGAAAGAACACCTGAGCTCTAAAATAGCCAGTTCATCATTACATTATAACTTTTAAATGAACATTGATATTTAGGCTCTCATCTCTATTTCACAAATGGGTATATACTAATCCTAAATTAAATATATCACATCAAAATAATATAGCTGAATAGCAAAACATGCTCTTAGGTTGTACGGCACACTTCAAAAGCAATTTTTAACTTTTTTTATCTATTGTCAGATCTATAATAAAGTCCAAAACCTAGCAAAATCACTTGATAATGCTATTGCAAATACAATACCTGCATACTTATTAAATACTTTTTGGATTAGATAACTGAGAATGCAGAAACCCATATTTTGGACTAAAATGCATGAATTTCTACCCAAAAATGAAGAAGGGGTCCTTGAACTCCAAGTGATCACCCAGAATACAGTGGCATCATTTTCAACAGGTGATCCACATGACAATATCCAATAGACCAGACTACTGAGGTAAAGGCAGAAAGTCATGGACCTGCAAGATAGGGAGAAGACAATTAATTTCTAAGATTTTTCAATAGAAAGGGTTTTAAATTACATTGTTCATTAAGTCCATTTGGTTTGACACTCCATGGTGTATATATCCAGTAGCCTTCTTTCATGAGTAAAAGATTCTGTCTGTTCACCCCATGTTTTGGTACTGTTACATGCTCCAAACCGATGAATCTTAGTCTTTCTGACCTTGATTCAAGTATCTCATGAAAGTGTGCTCCCACTGGTTTGTCCAGTCTCCCATTTTCTATGTCCCTTATGTGTCATTGAATCCACATCTTTAAATTTCTTATAGTAAGCCCAACATAATTGATCCAACAGGGACACCATAAGATGTATACCACAGAGGTGGTATCGCATGTTATGCACTTTCTAATGTGCACCCTTTTGTTTGCTTTCCTAGGATGAATAAATACCTTGCCTTTTTTTGAATCATCACAGGCATAGCTTTTTTGGGCAACCAGTTCAAGTACTCCCTAGGGTTACTTTGATATATTCTGCTGTGCACAAGTTTATCCCCAAGGTTTGATGCCCTGCTAAATGTAATGCATGGTCTAGGTCCTACAGCCTTGCAAACCACTTTGTCCCCCATAAGGATGTGCCAGTTCTGATGCATGATGTGACCTACTTGACCAGATAAATTATTATATTCAGTCACAAAATGATTGGGAATGTATTGGACTTCTCCATTTTTTCTTTACCTCTGAGCAATTCATCCCTTTCATAGCCCTGTGCTCTCAATTTAAATTTCTGCAGTAAATCTCTATTGTCTCCCCTATTTGTAAATCTAACTTACAATTCCTGTGCGTGTAACTTATAGTCATCAATACTACTGCAGTTCCTTCTAAGACTAAGCAATTGACTATAAGGTACTGAGTATTTTAGTGCTGTACGGTATGCACTGTCAGTATGCAACACAGAACTGCTTACTGTTCTTTTTCTAAAGCACTTGTCTTCACCTCCTTAGAGTCTGTGTTTGAACTGGAAATGGTGATATCCCCAAAAAAAAAATATTTTTTTTGTTCACTACATGTGTAAATTTCAGGTTTAAGTTGTTCTCATGTTGCTAATGAATTGTACCTCAGTCATGTCCCCCTGCCAAATGCAGATTACATCATCAATGAAACAAAGCCAAAATTGTATTTATTTTTCAAAAAATGGATTCTTGCTGGGATTACAGACACATAGCTCCTCCCACTTGCTTAAAAATAAATTGGCATATGAAGGTGTCATAGATGCCCCCATGGCAGTTCCACATTACTGCAAATGGTGTTGTCCATTATATTCAAAGGTATTGTGTGTGAGATTGAATTCTAATGCTGACAAGATAAAATCTTTAGGTATTACATTATCATTGTTATTTTTCTCCAAAAAGTACCTGCATGCTCTAATCCCTTGTTGGTGCCTGATTGAGGTATACAAATCTTCAACATCGATTCCTACCCATACATCATTTTATTTCCAAACCACCTTTTTTAGCATGTGTAACAGCTCAGTGGTATCCATAATGTATGACTGTATATTCAGCACATATTTCTGTAAGGAAAAATCAATAAACGTACCAGGCTTTTCAGTAATAAAACCCACACCACATACTATAGGTCTGACAGGGAGCTCAATAATATTTTTATGAATCTTTGGCAATATGTACAGACTTGATGTAATAGAATATTCTGTCCAAATGTATTCAAATTCTTTCTCATTAATTTCCCCCATTCATAAGTGCTAACTGAAGTTACTGGTGTAGTTCTTTTCTGAAAGCCTGTTTAGGATCTGATGGTAACTTCTTGTATTTATCAGTGTTATTGAGTAAAGACATCACAATACAAATATAGTGGTCTTTGTCCAGTACCACCATGCTACTCCCTTATCTGCTGGCTTTATGATGATATCCTCATAAGTTTTCAGTTCCTTGATATCATCATTTTTTGTTCATGTGATATTATAACTCAATGGTTTGTCGTTTTTATTGATCTGATCCTGTAGTTGTTTGGTGAGAATTTTTTCAAATATATTGAATGCAGGGTTGTATGTATTAGGCATGAATGTTGATTTACCTTTAAAAAGATTTTTTCATTCTTCCATGATGGCATCTATAGCAGTCACGAAATACCCAGTTAAATTTTCATCAGATATATTCTCCCCAAGCTCTTTACTATTTAAAAGACATACCAGGTCTTGGTTACTTATATTATCTATGTTAAATCCCTGATATATAGATTCCAAGCTTTGGTCCCCTATCTCTGAGATCATGGATGAATTTATTTCAGCCAGTAGTACATCAATGTTCTCCATGGTCTTGACAGGCTCTTCTATGCACCCTATATTGTCAGTTTCAGTTGTAGCAGTGTTTCTATTAAAGTAATATTTCAGGTGGCTCTTCCTGAAAAATTTACATAAATTGGCATTTACTTGGAATGGATTCAGATGTGGGGTAGGTATAAATGAAAGGCCTTTTTTAATACTTTTTCTTGATCTGTTGAAAGGTGTTCTTTGGGAAATATTTAGTACCTGTAAGCTGGCACTTTCTTGTCCCTCAGTGTTCTCCTTGGTTGTTGTTCTCTTGTTGTGCCTTTTGCCACTTCTTTTCCCTCCCCTTGTCTTTTTTCTCTGGTATCCACTTGTGTCTCTGATTCTTTTAAAAAGGCTCCTGGTCATTGCCCTCAGTTTTTTTTTTCTGTCCGTTCTTGCTTCTATTTTTACTTTCAAATCGAAACCATGACCTGCTTCTTCCCAGATTCTGTTTATTCCCCCAGACCAGTATCCTTCTGTTGTTGAAACCTTCCTCATCCCTTTACAGTTTAGCCTGTTTCCTGCTTATTTATCTTGTCCTCATATGACATGATCTTTCAACTTAATTGGGACTCATAATCTTTAAATTTTTTACACCTTGAATTTCAGCACAGTGGATTTAGCTTCCTTTGTTTTCTCTGATAACACTGCAGTCTTGTCAATGTCATTTTAATGATAAGATTAATGAAGGCTTTTGAACAGTTTGCTTCAGCTTTTAATGACTCTTCACTGTAATTAAATTCTCCAATACACCTGAAGGTATTACAGATATCCTTAACCCCCTGTGCGCTTGATCTTTTTCTAAATACTGTTCGAATGTGGTGATGTTGCAGATCACATCAATTTCTTTAAGCAATAGTCTTTCAAGTTTTTTGAATGCAGCTTTTACATCCCCTATGCCAGAGTCAGGGTTATCATTAACTGTTAGTCTTTTTTTTTTCACCTTCTGTCTTTTGTTTGTAGAGATACACTTCTCTCCCAGCTGAAACCACTTGCTGTTGAGGTTGCTGTCCTTCAGTGTGCATTTCAAGTTGCACAGGACTGGATAGATCATGTGATAATCTTTTAGTAAAATTGTAAAGAACTCCCTCTTTGAAAGATGTAGATTTCAGCAGCAGCTTGTGCTATATTCCTGTATTCCTGGTTCAGAATCCACAATGTTGTGGCTATAGCACCCATGTCTATAGCAAACAAATGGCTTCCAACAAACAAGTTTCAAAAAGAAGTTGCCATGACTTAAACAGTGCAGGGTAGGTGCTAGACACTAAGAGGTAGCCAGCCCATGAGAATAACAAAGTCCAAAAAGCATAGTACACAGAACCAGGTGCAATAAGATAACTATCACAACTGCAAAAAGAAGTTCAAAAAGTTTATTTAAAGCGAATGCTCCAGAATTTTGACAGTTCAAGTTATGGCTCCCTGCCCCTGCACTTCAGCTACCCCAGCCTTCCTAAAGGGGTGTGTCCCAGAGAGAACAACTAAGCTCAAAAATAACAAGTTCATCATGATATTATAACTTTTAAATTAACATTGACCTTTAGCCGCTCATCTCTATTTCACAAACAGGTACATACTAATCATAAATTAAATTTACAGTAGTATGACAAAATAATATAGCTTAATAACTAACTTGCTCTTAGGTTATACTGCACACTTCAAAAGCAATTTTAACTTTTTTATGGTTTTTTTTTTACAAAAAAACATATAAATCTAAAAAAGATGAACTGATATTCTATCTCAGAACTATAATAAAGTCCAAAAATTAACAAAATAACTTGATAGTGCTATTGCAAATACAATACTGGCATACTTATTACAATACTTTTGGATTTGATAACCAAGAATGCAGAAATCCCTATTTTGGACTAAAATGCATGAATTTCTACACAAAAGGAAAGAAGGTGTCCTTGAACTTCATGTGATCACTCAGCATACAGTGGTATCATTTTGAACAGGGGATCCACATGGCACTATCTGATAGACCAGGTTACCAAGGTATAGGCAGAAAGCCAGCGACCTGCAAGATAGACAGAAGAGAGATTCACTGCAGAAATCTAAACTGAGAGCACAGTGCTGTGAGAAGGATGAATTGCTCACAGGTAAAGAAACAATGGAGAAGTCCAAATCCTATACCAGTCACTTTTGTGACTGAATATAATAATTTGTCTTGCAGAGCATTTTACATCATCCATCAGAACTGGCGCATCCTTGTGGTGGATCAAGTGGTTTGCAAGACTGTAGAACCTAGACCACACATTACATTTAGCAGGACACCAAACCTTATGGATAAACTTGTGCACAGCAGAATACATCAAAGTAATCAGAAACACATGAGAAAAACACAATCAATCAGAAAGCTCCAAAAAGTAAATTAGATTTGTTTAGCTGACATAATGAGTTCCCTGGCACTTCGAGGGATCACTCTCTTCATCAGAGGGGGGCAGAGTCTGCTCAAAATGTGACCACTTAAATACACATTAGTGCCGGTGATGAAATTCAAATATTAAAGTGCCACCAATCACATACATTTAAAATGCACGCCTTTAACTCATGTAATGAATATTCTAATAGTGAATATAAAGTGCATAAGTATAAATATTTTATAAAATATTCAAATATTTCCAGAACATATTATGTTTGTTTCTATTTTTACCAATAAATATTTAAAATCATGTAAGCTGTTACTTGATCACTTTCAGCAGATCGGTTTTGCTAAACTATAATATTGCTTAATCTTTTTTAGCTCTAAAAGCTGCATTTTACATCTGTGACCCCCATGGAGATCATCAGGAATGGTGGGGCCACAGTTAAGCAGCCAGAAAGGAGCAGCTGCAAGGGGAGTGGGATCACACTGCTGGCCAGTGGAAGCCTCAGAAAGGGGAGCAGGACCACATTCAGCGGTCCGTAGAGTCCTGTGCAGCCATTTGCCATGGTAGACAGGGAAGAGCTGCCCAGAGGAGAAGGACGGCAATCGGTGGTCCCTGGATTAAGCTGCAGCCAGTAGAGGGGCAAGACCAAGGAGGGTTGCCTGCTCAGCCAATAGATAGAAGCCAGGAAGAGCTGTTCACTTTCCAGCTGACAATCAGAGCAGGTGGTGGATAAGTTCAAACTTGCAGCTGGGTTATAAATAAGCAGGCCCAGCTGCACCATTCCAAAAGCTGCATTTTACCTCTGTGCCTCTCCTGGAAATCAATGTGAGTGGTGGGACCCCAGTCGAGCGGCCAGAAGGAGTGGCTGCAAGGGGAGCAAGACCACATCAGCAGCCCGTGAAAGCCTTGGAAAGGGGAGCAGAACTACATTCAGTGGTCCGTAGAGTCCTGTGTGGCCATTTGCCATGAAAGACAGGGAAGAGCTGTGCAGAGAAGAGGAACCACAATTGGTGGCCCCTGGATTAAACTGCAGCCAGCGGAGGGCAAGACCAAGGAGGGCTGCCTGTAGAGCCAATAGACAGGAGCCAGGAAGAGCTGTTCACTTTTTTCTCCCGCCTACCCAGCCTGCACCAGCTCCAAATTAAATACACTGCCAAGCCACTCCTCAAAGAGATCATCCTATTCAGAGATGTCAGAAGGTGGGAAGATCGAGGGTTGGTCATTGAAGGCATCCTTACCAAACAGCAATGCCCAGCCATGGCAGGAGGACCACTATCTCATAAGGGCACCATGTCTGCTATATCACCAAGGTAGTGAAGCCATGAACACTGCCCCTAAAGGTGCTGACTACCACTAATCAAAGGTACTGTAGCAGTGTGGGCAAGGAATATTATCTAATTCTGGTGGGCAAGCAGTATTATCTTTTTGGAGTTTTTATTAGTCTCAGCTAGTTAGTAGCAGTTAGGCAGTCTAGGCATTATATTACCAAGATACTAAAGCCATGAACACTGCCTCCCAAAGGTGCTGACTTTCACTGATCATAGGTACTGTAGCAGTGAGGACAAGAAGTACTATCTACTTTGGGTGGGCAAGTAGTATTATCTTTCTGTAGTTTTTTCTTATCAGTGGTGCTGAACTATTTCTACTTAGTTCAACTAGTTAATAGTAGTAGTAGAAATACTTACAGTCTGAGCATTAACAGGAACACCTTGTAAATAGGATTTTTATCCTAATGGTATAAAATATGAAAGTTCATTTTGTATCCTGTATAAAAATAAATGCCTTTTACTACTACTACTACTTAAGTGCATCTTTTAGTCTAGATGAAGCTCCTCTATTGAGGATTTCTGTATTTAGTTATACTGCACTGTACTGGTCTTAAGAACATCTCTTGCCATTAGTCATTACCTTTGTTCTTTTGAGGCAACTAAGGTCAAATGGCTGTACTGATTTGGGGATATGGGAGGTATCATGGGTCTGTGTGGAGAGGGTGGGAGGTGCTGTTTGGAAATGCAAGAAGGGGATGCTGGCCTGGGTAGGGACACTGCTGGGTGGGGAGGGGGACTTTGGCAAATGGCTAGAGAGGAGGCAGATTAGTGGAATTTTTAATTTTTATTTTATTAAAGCTCTCGGATTACAAGTACCTTTGAGCAGGAGCTGCTCATTTACAAAGGTTCCATGTCAAAGTAATGGGAAACATACATACAAAGGTTGGTAATGGTAAACAGGCATAGTATAGACAAGGTTGACAATTCTTAGCAGCTGAGGATTACTTTAGAGATAAAGGATATTCGTAGGGTGCAACGAAGGTGGGCAGATAGAAGATACAGCAGAGTAAGGGAATTAAGAGGAAAGGGGGACAAGCGGCCTGATAGTTGCAAGAGAGATGAGGCAGGCTGAGGGGCCTTTGTCATGTAGGGAAGAAGGAAGGTGGGTGGGGATCAGAACAGGGGAAAAGGTGGGGTTAGAACAGTGGAGGAGTAGTGAGGGGGGAAGGGGAAGGAGGGAGGAGTGATGGGGGAGGGAAAAGGAGCACAGGAAGACATATGCCAGTGGGAGTAGTGTCAGGAGGGATGCAGGGCAAAGGCCAAAGATCTTCTGGTTAGAGAAAGGACCAGTCAGTTAGGAGAAGCAGTCACATTCGGAGGTAGAGGTGAGGTAAAGTCAGAGATTCTTTTTAAAGGGTCCACTTGTAGGAGAGGAAAGTGCTTCTTTGTTGAGGGCATTAAACCAATAAGGAGCCCTATAGTAGAATGACCGCTGACCCAAAGAGGTACAGCATCTAGGAACCTGAAAGGTTTGAGATTGGGCATTACGCGTTTGCTGTGTACCATTGAAGGCAGAAAGGAGCTTACAAACACCAGGAGGCAAGAGCCCTAGAAGAATCTTCTTGGTGAGCAGGCAGGTCTGGTATTGAATCCTGCTGAGGAGTGGTAGCCAGCAAGTCTATGTATAGATGTCACATGTGTGCATGTCTCTGGCAGTGCCCGTCAAGAGTCTGCAGGCTTTGTTGAGTGAGACTGCAATTCTACGGAGGGCAGTTGAGGAAGCAGAGCCATAGATAGCCAGACCATAGACAATGACAGAGGTGACAGAGCTGTAGATGGCCAGTCTAATGGCATCTGCAGTCATACAGGACTTGTGTTTAGATAGTAGGCCAATTTGCATATTAACAGCATTGGCAACAGTGTCAATATGCCGTGTATAGGAGAGGGAGCTGTCCAGTGTGACACCAAGGTATTTGAACTCCAGGATGTGCTCGAGCAAAAACCTGGTGTTGTTCATGATATTGAGGGACCGAGATTTGTATCTGCTCCTTGGATTACAGAATGTCATAAGTTTGGTCTTGCTGTAGTTCATGATGAGTTTTTGTGAGCTGAACCAATCTTCAACACGCTTGAAGTCAAGTTGCATCTGTGTTTCAAGGAGTATAGTGTCATGGTGAGAAGAGAATAGTACTGCATCATCCACGTAGAGTAAAATATTTTGCTGGCAGATACCAGGGAGCCTATTGAGGAAGAGGGAGAAGAGTAGAGGTCCCAGGATGGACCCCTGGGGTACTCCGGAGAAGACAGGCTTGACATCGGACATGACACCTGCAATCCTGACCCTTTGGGTCCGACCCATGAGGTAGCTAGCAAACCATTGAAGGGTCTCATTAGAGAGCCCAATGTAGGACAGTTGCCTAAGAAGTAGAGGGTGATTAACGGTGTCAAAGGCCTTCATGAGGTGAATGAAGACTGCACCACCACAGTGTCCTTTGTCTAGTGTGTAGTGAATGAAACTCGTGAGTTCAAGAAGAGCCTTGGTGGTGCTGTGCCCTTTTCTGAAGCCATGCTGTTCAGGGCATTGGACTTAGAAACATAAAAACATAGAAACATAGAAGTTGACGGCAGATAAGGGCCTCAAGGCCCATCCAGTCTGCCCATTTCTTTTTCTACCTTATAAATGTGCCATCTGCCTTTGCTCTATCAGTGGCCTATCTATTCATACTCATTTGTATTGCTCCCTTATGCCTATCCCATGCCTGTTTGAAGCCCTGCACTGTATTCATAGCCACCACTTCTTGAGGTAGGCCATTCCATGCATCCACCACCCTTTCTGTGAAAAAGATTTTCCTCACATTCCCCTTAATCGGCCCCTCTAATCTCATGGTGTGTCCTCTGTCCTGCTATTTTCTTATATTTAAACATGTTAGACTCTTTCACCTTGTTAATGCCCTTAAGGTGTTTGAATGCCTTGATCATATCACCTCTCTCCCTCCTTTGCTCAAGGGTATACATATTGAGTTCTGTTAATCTGTCCTCATATGTCTTCTGATGCAGTCCCTGCACCATTTTGGTTGCCCTTCTCTGGACTGCCTCAATTTGGTTAATGTCCTTGTGAAAGTGTGGCCTCCAATACTGCATGCAGTACTCCAGATGGGGCCTAACCAGTGTCTTGTAAAGAGGGATTATTACCTCCCTCTTATGACTTGTGATACTCCTACTAATACACCCTAACATCCCCCTAGCCTTACCTGCTGCTTTAGAGGTCTTCTTGGATGATTTCAGGTCATCAGTGATGATGATGCCCAAGTCTCTTTCTTCCTTTGTGACTGCTAGCAACTCCCTTCCCAGCCTATAGGTGGCTTCAGGGTTTCTCTTCCCTATGTGCATGATCTTGCACTTCTTTGCACTAAATCCCAGTTGCCACTCTTCTGACCATTTTGCTAGTTTATCCAGATCTCTTCTCATTCTGCCCACCCCATCTGGATCATCTACTCTGTTGCAGATCTTGGTATCATCTGTAAACAGACAAGCCTTACCCTCTAGTCCATCTGCAAGGTCACTAATGAAGATGTTGAAGAGGACTGGCCCCAGAACTGATCCCTGAGGTACCCCACTTGTGACTTGCATCTCTTCTGACTGTATACCATTTACCACCACTCTCTGTTTTCTGCCCGTCAACCAGTTTGCCACCCAGTTGACCAACTTCTGACCCACCTGAGCCTACCCAGCTTATTTATCAATCTTCTATGTGGAACAGTGTCAAAAGCTTTGCTGAAGTCAAGGTAGGTGACATCAACTGCTCCCCTTGGTCCACCACTTGGTTACCCAGTCAAAGAAATCTATGAGATTAGTTTGACAGGACCTTCCTTTTGTAAACCCATGTTGTCTTGGATCCTGTGTCCCTATGGATTCCAGGTGTTGCACTATCCTTTCCTTAAGGAGTGCTCCATAATCTTGCCCACTACTGAGGTAAGACTGACTGGTCTGTAGTTCCCAGCCTCCTCCCTGCTACCACTCTTGTGGAGCGGGATCACATGAGCCCTTCTCCAGTCTTCTGGGAGCTCTCCTGTGCTCAGAGACTCACTAAACAGTTCTGCTAATGGCTCTGCTAGTTCCACCTTTAGCTCCTTAAGTACCCTGGGATGTATGCCATCAGGTCCCATTGCCTTATCCACCCTGAGTTTAGCAAGCTCTTGTAGGACCCTTTCTTTTGTGAAGGGAGTAGTGCTCACCTCCCTCCCCCCTGTGTCCATGGTGCTGAGCTGTGGGCCCTGCCCTACCTTCTCTTCAGTAAATGCTGAGCAAAAGTATCTATTTAGGATAGATGCTTTTACATGGTCCTCCTCCTCACATGCTCCCTTTTCTCCATTAAGCTTAGCAATACCCCCTCTGGACTTTCTCCTTTCACTAATGCATCTATAGAAAGTCTTGTCACCTTCTTTTACTGTTTGTGCTAGTGTTTCCTCAGTTTAGGACTTTGCCAGCCTTACTGCCTTTCCTGCCTTTCCTGCTTCCCTTAGGGCAGTTTGGTATGCCTTCCTATCTTCATCCCGCTGTGTTCCCTTACATTTCCTGAAGGTCAGCCTTTTGGCTCTGACCTTTTCTGCTACTGTAGTTGAGAACCAAAGTGGTTTCCTTCTTCTTTTGCACTTCCTTTTCTGTCTAACACAATGGGATGTTGCTTCAAGTATTGCATCCTTAATGCTTGCCCACTTTGCCTGTACCCCTCACCTGTGTTTCTTTTGCCAGGATAGCTTAACTCTGTTGGCCATCTTATCAAAGTCAGCTCCTCTGAAGTCCCATGTTTTGCCTTGGAATGGGATGATTTAGATGTAGTAGCCAAATTGAACCATACCATGTGATGGTCACTGGCCCCAGGTGACCTTCTACCTGGAGATCTGTGATCCTTCCTGTTAGTCAGTACTAGATCTAGGATAGCCCTGTCTCTTGTGGGTTGTTGTACCAGTTGTTTGAGGCCCTCCCCTGCAGGGAATCCACTATGTGTCTAGTTCTGGCAGATGTTCCTGCTGGTATTGACCAATCTGTATCCAGCATGTTGAAGTCTCCCATTAGCAGAACCTCCCTTCAGCTGTCATGTTTTGTATATCTTCTAACAGTAATGTGTCTATGTCCTCCCCCTGGTCTGGGGGCCTGTAGACAACTCCAGTTCTTATGGCTGTCCCATTTCCTGTTTCCAGGGTTACCCACAGTTCTTCTGGCTCCTTATGTGTATTCTGAATTTCTGTAGCTTTGATATTTTCATTGACATACAGGGCCA
The DNA here is from genome assembly GCA_016271365.2 of Neoceratodus forsteri. NCBI lineage: Eukaryota > Metazoa > Chordata > Ceratodontiformes > Ceratodontidae > Neoceratodus > Neoceratodus forsteri. Next base: position 1,510,698,289 of record CM057455.1, read on the forward strand.
CTCCTCCCCTCCTTTTTGCACCTCGGTCCCTTCTGAACAATACATAGCCAGGTACTGAAGTCTCCCAAGTGTGGTTACTGGTAAACCACGTCTCACTAATTGCTACTATGTCCAGTTTAGCCTCTGACATTATTGCCTGCAGGTCTGGGATCTTATTTCCAGGCTGTGAGCATTGTGTACATGATTTTCCATTGGCCAGATTTCGGTGTGTTAGTTGTTGGGTGAGGTTTGGCATTACCCTGTGTGTCGTGTGGGAGACAAACCTTTTTCTTACCTGGTGATGCAAATGAACTGCAAACATGCTGAATCCCTATTTGACCACTAGCTGAGGGGGAGGGTGTTCTTCCCATTCGACGTATGGGGTGCTGCACCCCTCTCCCCATTTGCTAGTTTAAATATTCTGCAAAGACGTCAAACTTCTGCCCCAATGCACTGACTCCCTCCTTAGTCAGATGCAGTCCATCAAATTTAAAGAACTTTCGCTCCCAGAACTGTTGCCAGTTCCCTACAAATCTGTGTCCTTTTTCCTGGCACCAGCCCTTGAGCCACGTGTTTAGCTCCCCTATCTCCTCTTCTCTGACCTTCTGTCCATCTGCCTCCCTCTCCCAGACTGGCAGGATCTCAGAGAAGGAGATGCCGTATGAAATGGATGATAGTTTTTCACCCAGCCTGGTCAGGTGTTCCTTGGTCTCCACAACTGACTGGCTGGCGAGATCATTAGTCCCTATGTGTACTAGGACATCAATGTTTTCTCCTGCTTTGTGAACAATTTTAGCAATGTGGTCAGTGTCTCCATGCTGATGTACCTGGGAGACATCTGACCATTACCCTGGCTGGAGATGGGTATCATCTCCAGCGAATCATGGAGTCTCCTATAATCAGAAGTTTTTGATTTCCTTTTGCTTTTTTTGTTTTGGTTCCTGATTTGGGTGAGTTTTGTTGTGCTAGCTCCTGTCGCAGTGTCCTGCTCTGCAGTGTCTTCTGCCTCTTTGTTTGATTTCAGAGATAGAGGCAGATACCTGTTTGTAGTGTTTATATGGTTTTTGGAGGTAATATGTTGGAGAACAGAGAGTGATGGGGCACCCGATTTGCCCCTCTCAGCCACCTGCCAACCTCCTGGTCCAACTACCCTCTGCGGTCGAGGTTTTTCTGTTGGATGCTGGGGAAATGGCAGGTGGTTCTTATAATGTATTTCCTCTTGAATATGAAATTTGAGGCGTGTAATCTCTGCCCATGCTGCCCGGAGCTGAGCCCTAAGATCTCCAATGGCCCAGCATGTAGGACAGTGTCCTAAATCCTGTAAGACTGTCCTTCTGAAAATTGTTCCACAGTACCTGCAGTTAATGATATCCATTCCAGATAAGTTGCTGGGTTTATAACCTAGTCAGAGTAATTAGAAGGAAAAAATGCAAGTAATGGTTTGATTGTGCTTTGTTTTGTTTAACTTGTTATAACAAGTTAAATTACTAGTGCCCTGTAAATGAGTTCACCTTGTGGATGCCCACTGATCTGCCTCTTCCTGCCCTTCCACAGGAAATGTCACAACTGTGGTACCATATAAAAGGAGTGTAGTGTGGGTGGTTGGGGATGGTGGGTGGCTGGCCTTCCCTGCTGAAAAGAAGAATCACGGACAAAAGAACAAGGAGGTAAGAGCAGAAACAATCAGTCAACAACAAATGCAGTAACCCTGAAAGCTTATCCTAATGTTAGATAAAACTGTAAAACCTGTAAAGCACCACCTGTAATAATGTCAGAGAAGATATGCTGTAAGAAACACTTTGCTACAGAGAAAAATAAAGCAATGAAATGTTAGCAACAAACAGTAGCAATCCCTGTGAGTAAAAAATTAAAACAACACCACACAGTAAATCTGCTTAGCCAAAAGAAGTCTTAATCCCTTTCTCTTGCTCTGGTAAGGTTCTCTACTCTGCCTTTCAAGCAGTCTTGGAAGAAAAGAGCTCAGGTGAAGCTAGGTGCCTTGGCCAGCAAACCAAGTCTTCATATTTATCTAGGAATGCGACTAGCTGGTCTGACACTATTCGTTCAAGTGCCTTTGATTGCGGGGGAGGAGATAGGTCTGTAGTGGAATGAAGAGGCCCGTCTCCATTTTATGCACGGTGTGACAATTGCCTGCTTCCAGGATGCAGGGAATTGGCTCAATCTTAGAATGTAATGGCTGTGGGGCTGCAATGGCTCTGAATACACTGAGGAAGCTAGGATGCTGTCCAGTATGTGCCAGGTTAATAAAATTGAAGGCAGAGATAAACCTTCTCAGGGATGAATTGGTTAGGTGGTTGAGGGACATGAGTACAGAGGTATGGAGGCACACCTATAGAGATGGCTGGGGGAGGAGTTAGTCTGCTATTGTGGGACCAGAAGGGAAGGGGTCAGCTGGAACTGTGGAAGGACATGTCAGGCAGGGGGGAAAAAGGGGAAGGGGTTCAAGACAGGGAAGGGAGGTGGAGGATGGATGGCAGAGAGTGGGTACTTCTGGTGGTAGAGGGAAAGGGTTTCCAAGGACCCAGGTAGTGGAGCTCAACTCACCAGCAGGGGTTGGTAGAAGACTACATGCTGGGGGAACTACCAAACTCCAACAGGTACTCGCCACTGGTGGACACCATGGCAGAAGGGGCATCAGAGGTAGCAGGGGGAGCAGTGGGTGTGGGCCAAAATGAGAGGGAGGGCAGAAGCGAGGGGGGCTGGGGGATGGGTGTAAGGTCTAATGAAGGTGCAAGGGAAAACAGGGGTTTTAAGTGGGGAGTGGGGTGTACGCGGTAAGGGAGAAAGGGGGGAAGAGATGGGGTACACCAGAGGTAACGCGGAGGAAGGCAGAGCTGGAGTTGCCAATTCTGACAGATTGGGATCTGCCTACCAGGTAGGAGTGGAACCAGCTTGTGGCCACACCAGAGAGTCCTGTGAGAGAGAGCTTAGAAAGGAGGGAGTGGGAGACAGTGTGAAGGCTTTTGCCAGGTCGACAAAGATGGCTGAGGTAATGTGGCCTATGTCCATGCCTGTGAGGATGGAGTCTATGAGTCTAAGGAGAGATGAAGTGGTGGAGTGGGATTTCCTAAAACCAGACTGGTAAGGAGTGAAGAAGGAAGAGGAGTTGGGAAAGGTGGAGAGCTGAGAAAGGGCAAAGTGTTCATGAAGTTTTGCCAGGATAGGGAGGCGGGAGATAGAGTGGTAGTTCCCAGAAGTGGAGGGGTCTCCACCTTTAGGGAGGGGGATAACTGTAACATGCCTCCACTCTGAGGGGATAGAGGCAAGAGAGAAGGAGAGGTTGTTGAGTGAGGCCAGAGGGATGGTGATGGCAGGGGCAGACAGATAGAGCATTTTGGAGTCCAGGCCGGTAGAGCATTTGCCCTTGGAGTGGTTTAAGGTGAGCAGGGCATTGTGAACTTCAGTTGGGGAGATATGGCGGAAGGTGAAAGAGGGGCAGAGGGTGGGTCTGGAACAGAGTGGGTGGAAGGAGGGGGGAGTGTGGGACTGGAGGGAGAGTGGCCAGCAGAGATGATGCACAGTTTATAAAAAAGGTGTTGAATTCAGTGTCCACTGCTAGAGGGTTGGTGACTGTGGAACCTCCTACATTTAAGACCGGGGTGGGTGATTGGGAGGGAAGGAAGAATAATGAATTGACTACCTTCCAAAATTTAGCAGGGTGGTTTAAATTTGTGTGGAAGGTGTCACTGAAGTATTTGGATTTTGCCAGGTGGATTTGCCTTGTACAGGCATTACGTAGGGCCTTATACCTTTATTTATTTATTTATGTATGTATGCATTTATTTATTTATTTATTCATTTATTCATTCATTCATTCTCGGATTACAGTATCTTTGAGCACATAACAGCTCTTTTACAAAGGTTCCACGTCACTGGGAAGGGTGACAGACAAACAACGGATTGGTATTACATAACATTTTGACAAGAAAGTGTTCAAAATGACATTAACATTGCAACTAAAATTAAAAATATGAATTGGTAGGAAATCAAAAATAACCTAATAAAAGGAGGCAGCCCAAGGTGCTTTGTCAAATAGGTATAGGTAGATATGGGAGAACAAAAGTTCAGATAAGTGAAGATAAACAGTGGAAAGAAGGTGGAGGGAGAGAGAGGTGAGGTGAAAAAAGGATAGAGGATGGAGGCAAGACATAGGGCAGAGCAATTATGGTGAAAGTGGTCATTTGCAGAGAAAGGGGGGAGAAGTAGGTACACAAGGATGTGTCAATACTGCTGAGGTAGTGTCATGCCAGTTGAAACAGTCACAGGTACTGTTAGCTGTACGATGCTGATGAAGAGTGCCTTTAAATGGTCCCAATTTTGGTAAGGAAGAGATATCTCTAGGCAGCACATTAAACCATAGTGGTGCTCTATATGCAAATAATCATTGCCCTTTGGTAGTCCTGCATCTTGGACAGAGAAGAGTTGGTTGACTGAGCTACACATGTGCTGGGAGTTGCAAGAGTGGTTGAGTAAGTTTGTAACACCAGAATGCAGGAGCCAAGACATGCCTTTTTAGTTAGCAAGCAGGTTTGATAGTGAATCCTCCCATTTAGCTGAAGCCAACCTGTTTGCGCATACAGTTCACATGTGTGGGCAAGGCATGTTGCTCCAGTAAAAAGTTGGCATGCTTTACTGAGTGCCACAGATACTGTATACTGCGGAGGGTAGTGGTGGAAGCTAAGCCGTAGATAACCAGACCATAGTCAACAATGGATACTATGGCACTATAGATAGCTAGTCTAAGGGCTTCAGGCTTTAGATTGTGTTTATGACTATGGAGTAACCCTATCTTGATACTGGCAGACCTGGCAACATTCTCAACACGCTGGGCATATGATAGTGAGCTATCCACGGTTTCTCCTAGATACTTGAAATGCTGAATTTGTTCTAGCCGGACGTCAGAGGAATTTCTGATGGTTAGGGCACTGGATCTGTGTTTGCTGTGATGACCACTGAAAAACATAACTTTTGCTTTTTTTGTAGTTCAGAAGCAGCTTGTGTTTCCTGAATCAGTCCTCCACTTCCTCAAAGCTGAGTTGAAGTTGGTGTTCCAGTGGTTCAGGGTCAGTGTTGCTAGTGTATATGACCGTGTCATCTGCATAGAGGAGGATCTGTTGGTGACAGGAGTAAAGGAGATTTTTTAAGAAAGATGCTAAAGAGAAGTGGATCCAGAATGAAGCCCTGTGGTACTCCAGACTGGACATGTTGATGGTCAGAGGTGACATTAGCTATCTTCACCTGTTGGGAGAGGCCTACAAGATAGCTTTTGAACCAGGACACAGTATCTCTTGAGAGGCCTATTGAGGACAGTTGCTTGAGAAGTAGAGCATGGTTCACTGTATCAAAGGCCTTTGTGAGGTCTATGAAGGCCACACCCACCAATCTACCTTGATCCAGAGATTGGTGAATGAAACCAGTGAATTCTAGCAGTGCTGTGGTAGTGTTATGTCGCTTTCTGAATCCATGCTGCTGAGGGTACTGGATCGAGTATTTTTCCATATACTCCACCAACTGATACACATCTATGTGTTCAAGTGCCTTAGACAGAGGTGGAAGTATAGTGATAGTTCTATAGTTTGTGTGTATAGTGCGGTCTCCACTTTTGTGAACGGGGTAACAGGGGCTGACTTCCAGATTTGGGGGAATTGTGCCAGTCTCAGCGAGAGGTTTAGAATCTTTGCAATGGACACCAGTATTTCTTCAATGGAAAGGGCAACTAATTTGAGGTCTAGGGAATCACCCCTATGCCTTGACTTCCCAAGTACTTTTACTAGATATTTCCTGATCATATACAGCGGGACCTCTTTGAAGTAGAAACGAAGTGGTGCAGGAAGTGAATCATCTGCCCGCTGTTCAGTATCTTCAGTGATGTCCTTGAAAAAGCCTGGTGTGAGGACACTGCCCAGGTCAGTGAATGCATTATTAAAAGCATTGGCTATGGTCAGTGGGTCAAGGGTGGGGGCTCCATTAATATTTAGCATGTGGGTGCAACCTTAGCATCTTTACCTGGTACAACTTTTATATTATTCCAAAAGTTCTCACAGTCACCTCAAGTGTTAACAAGCAGTTCCCTATTGTACTTGCTTTTTTCGATGTGAATAGTCCAGGTGCACTTATTCCTGGCAGTTTAATATTCTTGTACATCTACATGCTTGCCAGTATCCTTTGCACGACACCAGAGGTGATCTCTGTGGTTCATCTGACTAATGAAGTTGGCAGATAACCAGGAATTGATGGTGCCTCAGATTTTCATCCTTTTCAAGTGGGCATGGATATCACAAGCTTCCTTAAAGTGCTTGATGAAGTGGTTCAGAGCTATATTTATATCATTTGTGGCATCAAGTAATGACCAGTCAATGCTACGGAGGTGTTGTTTCAGGGGTTCCAGGTGTCCCCGCTTTAGCACCCTGGTGAAAAATGTTTTGGGGGGAGGTTTATTGAATTTATTTGACCAGTTACAGATAATAGGGGAGTGGCCACTTAATGCATCAGGGAGAACATTCACGTTTGTGATACGATCTGGATGATTGGACAGTAACCAGTCAAGAAAAGTACTCATACCCATCTTATAATTAGCCCTAGTAGGTGACGGAAAAAGATGTTGATCCACAGGTGAGCCAGATAGCCTGAGGGACTTCCATGCCTGATCCCTGGCTCTGAGGAGGGCCATGAGGTTCATGGCCAGTGGGCACACTGCACCTGGGTGTGTCTAAGTGGGGCATACAAGTTGCAGACTGTGAGAAACCTGGTTTTGAAGTACGCCAGAGTGGAGTCTATAGAGGTGGCCTGGGGATGTAGGACCAGTCTGTGTTTGCTAGGTCATATAGGGGAAGTGGTGCCTTGGGTCTGAATATTCTTCTGACTGAGTAGATCATGTGATGATCACTTACTGAGTCCGGTAAGAGGCCAGAGGCAAGTATTCGATGATGGTGAGAGGTGAGGGACCAGTCCAGGTGGGAGTGGTTTTGGGATTTGTGATTGAAGAGTGTGGGGTCTGAGATCTGTTGCAATAGGTTGAGGGTGGTCCCCTGGCTGCGTAACTTGGCACTAGTATCACAGAGCCAGTTCCAGTTAAAATCACCAAGAATATGAAACTTGACCCTAGAGGCCTGAGATGACAGGACACCCAGGTATTCTATGATGGAGGGCATGGTAGAGTCTGGTGAGCAGTAAGATCTAGCAATGAATAATATGTATGTATGGGGGAGGGAGAGTTTAATTAGTAAAGTATCGATGGTTTGTGTGGCAATGGTAGTGTGACTGGGGTGAATTGGAGCAAGGCATTGATGTACATTGCTAGGCCACCTCCTCTTTTGTTGCCCAGCCAATCATGTCGAAGAAGAGTGTAGCCAGGAAGTGAGAATTCAGCATCCTTGTTGTGTGGTTTCAACCAGGTCTCAGAAATTATCATCATGTCTGGTCTAAACATCTTTAACCAATGAGTTTTTCATTCAAGCTTTAACCTGTACAAGTCTCAGCTGTTTTAGCACTGTTTACTCTATTTTGTATGCCAGTTGATTCCCTGCTTTCATGTCAGCTACTATGAGTGTAAACCATTGTTTAACTTTCCTAATTTTTTCTCCATTTTTTCTTCTTTTTTTTTCTTGTCCTCCCCTCTCCGACTCCTTCTTTTTCAATCTTTTCACTTCTTAGTTTTCTGCTCTGTTGCAACTGTCATTTTTTCTTTACTGATTTTTTCTAGGCATCAACATGCGGCTCAACAAGAAAGAAAAGAAACATTTTCCCCAAAATTTCCAGTTAAGCTGTTACTTGATCGCTTTTAGCAGATCAGTTTTGCTAAACTGTAATATTGCTTAATCTTTTAAGCTCTAAAGAGCTGTCTCAGAGCCACTTGTTGTATGGCTACTTTGTCCAGCTTACACGATTTGAAATATTTATTAGTAAAAAAAGAAACAAATATAAGATGTTCTGGAAATATTTGAATGTTTTATAAAATATTTCACATGGGCTGCATTTTGAATTTATACTTATGCACTTTGTATTCACTATTAGAATATTCATTTCATGAGTTAAAGGTGTGCTTTTTAAATGTACTGTATGTGATTGGTGGCACTTTAGTATTTTAATTTCATCACTGGAACGAATGTGTATTTAGGTAGTCACATTTTGAGCAGACTCCACCCCTCTGATGAAGAGGGTGATCCCTCACAGCCCCAGGGAGCTTGTTATGTCCAATAAATCTAATTTACTTTTTGGAGCTTTCTTGGTGATCACATCTTTCTCATGTGTTTGTGAATACTCTGCCTGCTTGGATGCTGATCCTCATTATGACCAGTCAGCACATTGGTTTGTGTCTGTGATACATCAAAGTAACCCGAGTTAGTACTTATATTGGTTGCCCAAAAAATCTATGGACAGATTTAAATGCCATGGAGGCAATGTCTGTGACTATTCAGAACAAGGCAAGGTATTTATTCATCCTAGGGAGGCAAACAAAAAGGTGAAAACTAGGGAGTGCATAACATGCGATACCACCTCTGTGGTATGCATCTTATGGTGTCCCTCTGGGATCATTTATGTTGGGCATACTGTCAGAAATTTAAAGACATAGAATCAAGAACACATACGGGATGCAGAAAATGGGAGACTGGACAAACCAGTGGGAGCACACTTTCATGAGATACATGGATCAAGGTCAGAAGGACTACATTTCATAGGTTTGGAACATGTAACAGTACCAAAACATAGGGGGAGAGAGAGGGAATCTGTTACTCATGACAGAAAGCTACTGGATATATACACTGGGGTGTATCAAACCAAATGGACTTAATGAACAATGGGATTTAAAGCCCTTTCTATTGAAAAACCTTAGAAATTAATTTTCTTCTCTCTGTCTTGCAGGCCCATGACTTCTGCCTTTTCCTTGATAACCTGGTCTATTGGATAGTGCCATGTGGATCACGTGTTCAAAATGATGCCACTGTATGCTGGGTGATTATATGAAATTCAAGGACCCCTTCTTTCTTTTTGTGTAGAAATGCATGCATTTTGGTCAAAAATATGGTTTTATGAATTCTCTGTTATCTAATCCAAAAGTATTGTAGCAAGTATGCAGGTATTGGGCTTGTAATAGCATTATCAAGTTATTTTGTTTGTTTTTTGGACTTTATTATAGATCTGAGATAGAATATCAGTTCATTTTTTTTTATTTATATGATTTTTTATAAAAAAAAGCAAAGTTAAAAACAACTTTTGAAGTTTGCAGTATAATCTAAGAGCATGTTTTGTTATTCAGCTACATTACTTTGTTGTGGTATATTTAGTTTAGGATTATTGAGCACCTGTTTGTGAATACAGTGAATTCCGCATGATGAAGTTCTGCCGCACAGTGTAGAATTCCACTTGTGAAGAGCGGAATTTCGCCCACAAATTGCAGAATTTAGCTGAAATTCCACACTTCGAGGGTGAAATTCTGATGTTCAGGGGCAGAATTTAACACATCCCAGCAGAACTTCACCATTTAAAAAGTTTCTGAAGGAGGGAAAATTTCACAAAGCTCTGTGGAGGCAAATTTCAGACACTTTATGGCAAATTCACCAACAAATTTAAACTTTGGCCCATTTCTATTTGTGAAATAGAGATGGGAGTTTAAAGGTCAATGTTCATTTAAACATTATGATGTCATTGATGACCTGGCTATTTTTGAGTTCATGTGTTGTCTCTGGGACACACCCTCAAATTGTCAGCATAGTCTTGTTATTACCCCACCTCATGAAGGCTGTGCTGAGAATTTTCAAATCCCAGCTGAAATATCATTCCACACCACTGCAACGTTCTTCCATGCCACAGGTGAGAAAACACATTTTGGCCAGGATCTGAACTATTACTGCTATCACATTCATGACGTGATGTAAAAAATGGTTATGTTGAAAATATGGGATGAAAATTTTCAAAATTACAAAAGCTATGAGTGAGCGTAGTTACATTTAAATGCATGAGCATAACTTTGCCAATTTTACTGTACATATTTTGACACCAAATTTGCAACATAGTCCTCTAATGACCCCACCACATGAACAAAGGCAGTGAAAATTTTCAAATCCTGCCTGAAAGGTGACTTTGCAAAGCGACCCCAAAATCACATTCTGGGTCAGATTTGCAAAATTCCGCTGACATTGTTCATGAGGTGGCATCCCCAAAAGGCCAGGTTGAAAATTTGGTTTCAAAATAGGCAGAAATGTCCAAGTTATGCATCAAAGTTGAAAACCTGATTGAATTACATTGAACCTCATTTACTTTAGTTTTATTGCAGTCACCATTTCCAGCAGCAAGACGTGTCTTTGATTATAGCGTGGATCTTTGCCCTGTCACCTATTCAGATGAGTGAGGGTGTATGGGGGTGTACTGAGGTGTGTGGGGTGGTGGGTGCTGAGTTGGAGGTGGGAAGGGGGTCAAATTGTTGAGGGACCATTTTCTTTTTTGTAGTTGAAAAAGCCATTGAGAACCATTTTCTTTATTTGAGGGATGGGGACAGTGATTGTTGGGAGGGGGGGTGCCACTAGACACCAGGGCAATATAATTACAAAAGGGGGACAGCGATTGGTGGGTGGGGAATGCCAGTAGACACCAGAGCAATATAATTGTACAATGGGGACAGCGATTGGTGGGTGGGGAGTGCCACTAGAGACCAGGAACTAGAGAACAGGGCAATATAATTTTACTACAGAGATGATCATTGGTGGGTTGGGGTGCCACTAGACACCAAGGAAATATAATTGTACTATGGGGATGATGATTGGAGGGTGGAAGGTACCAGTAGACACCAGGGAATATTTATTTACTAACATGTATGGCAATCAGTGGGTGGGGGTGCCACTATACAGCAGGGAAACAAAAAAATACAGGTGGTTGTCTGAGGGTAGGAGGTGCCACTAGACACCAGGGAAATACATTCAATGAATGGGTATGGGGCTTGGAGGGTGGGCAGTGCCACTAGACACCAGGGAAATACATGAAAGTAATGGGGATGGCAATCAGAATGAGATATGCAAAGGGTAAAGGATTCTCCATTCACAAAAAGGATCTTTTTTGTGTCTCATATGAAAAAGATTCTTTTTTCATATCAAGCAGTAACAGAAAAAGATTTATTAAATATATTAAAAACAAAACATTTCAAGGGCATGTCTGCAACTGTGAAATGCAGATTACACTTAATGGGGTCCCAATCAGCCAAATAGATTTGCTGGTGTCTCTCAAGGATGTCAGTGTTGTACATTTTGAATTTTTTAAGAAAAAAATGGAAACAGGATGGTGGCAAATGAAAAAGGAATATTTCAATATGAAACAGAATTCCTTTTTCATTTCATACCACTATCCTGAAGTGCTTACTGAGCATGCTCAGAACCAAATTTGTCAAAATTTTAAAATGAAATAACTTTGAAACTGATTTGTATTTTTACACCAAGCAAGCAAAAGGCACGTATGTAGCCCAGACCCTTTCTACACTACAGATTCCAGACCAAGATTCTGAACAGTTGGGGCTATAGGCAAGTAAAAAAAAGACAGCAATGATGCTGGCCTGGTGGTGCTGAGGGCTGAGGCGCTGGACATCTTACCTCACTCTATGCCAGCAACCCTTGTTTGGGAATGAGCATGGGCCGACGGGGGTCAGCAGGGGAGGAGAGGGATTGTGCATCTGAGGGACTGCTGCTCCTTTCCAGGGAAGGGGATTCCAGTTGTCAGCACATTTCTGGCCCCTAGCAGAGGCTGGGGAGCAGTGTGCCAAAGCTGCATAGAGGGGCTGAGATGGGGCAGGTGCCAGGAGGAGTATGTGTGGACTCATGCATGCTCCATCCACTGGTGTCATTGCATGCCTTACTCATGTAAGGGAGTAAAATGGAAAAAGTGGTTCCACTGGTCGAAACAGAATGGAGCAACCACCCACCACAGGCCCCGACCCTGAATGGTGCTCCCCAAACTGGATCCTGGCAGAGGTGAGTTGAGCTAGGGGGGCACCTTTCCACCCCGCCACAGGGGGATAATCTGTGGGGGAACAGGGGATGCTGCCTGATCTTGGGGTACAGGGCTGGACAGGAGACTGGAGATGAGAGCTGACCAGGGGAGAAACATTCCAGGGGGAAAACAAACAGCAATGTCAATGAGTGAAAAATCACTTTTTGCACTGTCCAGAACTTGGAAACCACACATCCGACCAGAATGTAACATGGCACGTCCAGAGATTTACCCTAAGTGACTGTGCATGCAAATTGTCATGCAAATCCATTGAACAGTTGCAAAGTTAATTAAATACAAAATTTGGGGTTTAACATTAATGTTCCTACTCAACCCTAACAATAGGGATGCAACTGCACTCATATAATAGCTAGATAGATAGATAGACAGATAGACAGACAGACAGACATACAGACAGATATTTTAGAGAACCTACAGGATAAAATCCACATCTTGAGTCATTACCCAACTCTGCCTTTTCACCTGAAACTGGGGAGGTTTACCATGATAGGAATTTATAAGGTGTTCGATGGCATAGATTTCAGATATGTTGGCATTCCACGGGTCTAATGTAGGGGGATGAGGCCTTATCCAGAGATAAGTGATAGCCTTTTTTTGCAGCTAAAATGTAAATATATGCCATCACGCATGAACTAAGATGAAATCCTGGGAGAAGAATCTGTGACACAAAAGGTATGGATCCTGCAGCAGCAAACCCTAGTGATTGCCACAAGAATGGCAGCCAAACTGGAAGCAGAAACAAAATTCCAAACTAAGACTGTACAGCTGGCACCAATGTTGAAACAAGAACAGGCAGTGACAGAACCTGAAAGCATGTCTGCCTTCTTCAAATGATGGTCTGTACAACAAAGAGAGACTGAGAAACAGAGAGAAAAAAAGGTTCTTTGTTTAGTGGCAATGAGAAGAAAAGAGATGCAGTGACAGGAGCATCAATGGCTGGGTGCCTTTAGTGATGTGTGAAGTTGGGGAACTTTGCTCCAGATATTAATTCACAAATTCACCTCATTTTGCAAAGTTGATGTGAAGTTCAAATTTGCAGAAAACTGAAAACTCCACAAAATGTGAAGTTGGCAACTCCACCAATGGAGTTTGGCATTGGCACAGAGGCAATGTTTGCAATGTTCATTTTCTGGTGTTTAGTGGTCCCCCCACTGACTGCCAGCCTGATATTTAAAGAACAGACTTTCCCTGGTGTCTAGTGGTCCCCCCTCACCAATCACTGGCCCAATATCATATATAGACTTTCCCTGGTGTCTACTGGTATCCCTACATCAACAGCCAGCCCAATATAAAGAATAGACTTTCCCTGGTGTCTAGTGGTCCACCAATCCTGGTCCTGCCCATAGAATATATCCTTCCCTGGTGTCTAATGGACCTCCAACCCCAGCAGGTAGTGCCCCACCACTCTGCTCCCTTATCCCATCCCTGAACTGGTGACTGGCACAGCCCTCCATTCTCCACCATGGATAGCCACCAACAGAGCTGTTAATGAGCATGTACTTGTACAAGCATGTGCTCATTGACAGCTCAGTCAGCAATCAGCCATGGTGGAGATTGGAGGGCTGTGCTGGTTGCTAGCTCAAGGATGAGATAGGAGGAGCAGGCTGGTGGGACACTACCTGCAGGGGTGGGGGGTCCACTAGACACCAGCAAAAGATACATATTGTATTTTACAGGAGGATCAGGGATAGGAAGGAGGGGCTTCTATACTACCAGGGAAAGTCTGTAAATGATAATGGGCCAGCGATTGGTGGGGGAACCACTAGACACCAGAAAAAGTCTATTCTTTATATCAGGCTGGCAATCATGGGGGAGGGCAATAGACACATAGGTAAGCCTGTATATGATATCTGGCCAGTGATCAGCATGGGGGGACCACTAGACACCAGGAAAAGTCTTTTCTTTATATGGGGCCAGCGACCAGCGGGGGGGCCCACTAGACACCAGTGAAAGTCTGTTCTTTATATTGGGCCAGTGATTGGTGGGTGGGGGGAACATTATACACCAGGGAACATCTATATGATATCAGGCAGGTGACTGGGGGGACCACTAGAAACCAGGGAAAGTCTATATATGATATTGGGCTGGCAATCAGTGGGGGGACCACGATACACTTGGAAAAGTCCACTCCCCCCATCGATCACTGGCCTGTTATATATATATATATATGTGTGTGTGTGTGTGTGTGTGTGTGTATATATATATTATGGTAGCACGGTAGTGCTACCATAGTTAGGGTTGAGGAGCCATTTCTATGTTAAACCCCAAAACTTTGCACCTTAATAACTTTGCAACTGTTTGATGGATTTGCCTGAAATTTGGAATTTATGATCAAGAACCATAGACCTTGGGATCTGCCAAGTTTTGTACTGGTCGGATATACGACTGCGAAGTTATTAAGTGTGATCTATCTGTGGCGTTCGCAGCTACCTGGAGATGTGTGAGTGGCACCTACAGGTCGTACGGTTTGCGTGACCGGCCCAAAATCTTCAGGGAACATGCAGCCAGGGTCCCCAATGTGCCTTTCAAAGATTTCATGAAAAAATATTAAACGGTTCAAAAGTTATTCAAAAAACAGTTTCCCATTATAAGTCAATGGGAAAAGTTAACAAAAAGTTCAACACTTTCGCAAATGCATTTTTACTTTCGCAAATGGGCCTGTTATTTTCGCAAATTGGCCATTTTGTTTTCAGTTGGTGATCAGAAAAATGGTTGGCATTTAAATTTGGGACCCTCTAGCAACCTAATTTTTTTTGTATTCACCTAGTCGGGCCCTGAGGATGCTTGCCATGTCTTTATTTTGTGGTAAAACACCCCAGAAATATGTTTGTCAAATTTCTGGAAAAAGTACTTTCGCAAATTACTTTCGTGCTCACGAAAGTGTCACAAATTTTTGCGAAAGCTTTCGCAAATTGCGACAGTAATTTTCTAGTCTGTGGGAAAATGACAGCAATTCTTTGGCACTGCACTGCAAAATAACCGTTGGGAGTTTTGGGCTGAAATTTGGAGGGAACGCAGCCGACATCTCACAGATGTGCCTTTCAGTGTTATATTGAAAAAATATTACACAGTGGCAAAGTTATGGCACTCCAAAGTTGACAGTTTTTCCCATAGGATAACATTACGGCGCCCGAAGCATTACAGGAATCCTTTGGCACCCTGCTGCAAAATAACGGTTTGGTCTTTTTTCCTGAAATTTGGAGGGAAGACAGTCAACAGTACACAGGTGTGCCTTTCAGTAGTTTGGTGAAAAAATATCACATGGCGGCAAAGTTACGGCACTCCAAAATTGACGTTTTTTCCCATAGGATAACATTACGGCGCCCGACACTTAACAGAAATCATTTGGAGCCCTGCTGCAAAATGACGGTTTAGTCTTTTTTCCTGAAATTAGGAAGGAAGACAGCTAACAGCCCACAGATGTGCCTTTCAGTAGTTTGGTGAAAAAACATTACAGGGAGGCAAAGTTATGGCGCTCCGAACTTTTCTTTTTTCCCATAGGATAACATTCGGGTGCCACGCCTTTCAGGGCCGTATCTCGGAAGCGGTGCGAGATAGGACTTTTCATCGGAAATTTCTTAGCCCCCTAGTGGAGCTAAGATTCAAATTAGCCAGGACAGTTGTAAATAATATGACTTTTAAATTTTTTTTCTATGTCATACGGTTCCTGAGATATAATGTATTTAGTATTCCAAGATCTCATTTTCTGCGCCGATACTCATTATTTTGCATACATTATTTGTACTCACTGTCTTTCTCAATGCAGGTTTTGGGGAAAACCAGCCTGTCGCTTACATTACTGTTACTGTTGCCCTTTCCGCTTGAGATCCGTACTGTTCACTTACCATTGGCGTCCTAGCCACCATGTGCGTATCCTTTGTTCATTTGCGCTATGCTTCTGTTATTTTTTGCCATTTCTGTTTACAGTGCTGTTTATCTTACTGTTTCACTTTACATCACCATGCCCATTGACATTTCTGTTTGCAGGCACCATGTTACTATGTGACAACACATCACGTGGCAGACCATTCCATCTACGCCACCATGTGCTACCTTCTTTCTGTTCTCATTCGTGCTTGTGTTACCATGTGCGCCACTGTTAGCATTTCTGTTTGCGTTGCTGTCCCTGTTAGTATGCCACAACACATCATGTGTGGCGGGAGCGTGGCCTTCGCTGCATTACATCATTATTTCTCGCTATCATTCTCAAAAGAAGGTAATTAGTAGAAACTTCTTATGACGTTAGTTACTGATAGTGCAGCAGAACAGTAGTTGAAAATCTGCTTGATTCTCCTCATTTCACCGCATTGGGTGCGCATGGATCGTGGGTCCCAACTCACCCCATTCTCCCATACTTGCTGCTTTTCACATGTCATGGGTGAGAGTTAGGCTGATTTATCCCAATGCACACCCCAATGCCAGTTGGGGTGGGGGGGTCTTATGTGGTTTCAACCCCAACAGCGAATTTCCTCACTTTTGTCGCTGTGGAACAACCCTAACTAATGCATTAAATGGAGTTTTTTGCCTCTAATATATATATATATATATATATATATATATATATATATTATGTAGAGGAGCCATTTATATGTCAAACCCAAAATTTTGTAATTTTAATAACTTTGCATCCATTTGATGGATTTGCCTGAAATTTGGCACACATAATCAAGATCCATACGCCTTGGGATCTGCCAAGTTTTGTACCTGTTGGATATACAGCTGTGGAGTTATTAAGCATGATCTGCACATGAGTTTACGCTTTTTTATAATTCTATGGTCGTGCCTACTGGTCACACGGTTTACGCGACCCTTCCGAAATCTTCAGGGAACATGTGGCTGGGGTGCCCGATGTGCCTTTCGAAGATTTCATGAAAAAATATTAAACGGTTCAAAAGTTATTCAAAAAACAAGTTCCCATTATAAGTCAGTGGGAAAAGTTAAAAAGTTTGACAGTGTCGCAAATGCAGTTTTTACCTTCAGAAATGGCCCTTTATCTGTCGCAATCCACCATTTTGTTTTCAGTTAGTGATCAGAAAAATGCTTGGCATTTAAATTTGGGACCTCTATCAACCTAATTTTTTTGTATTCATCAGTCGGACTCCTGAGGATGATAGCTATGTCTTTATTATTTTGGGGTAAAAACACCCCAGAAATATGTTTTTCAAGTTTCTGGAAAAATGTTTTCACAAAGTAGTGTCAAACGTGAGACACTGTCTAATGAATTTGCAAAAGCTTTCGTAAACTTCTACAGTACTTTTCCAGGGTGTGTGAAAATAACAGCAATTCTTTGGCACTGTGCTGCAAAAGAACAGTTTGGTGTTTTGGGCTGAAATTTGGAGGAAACGCAGCCGAAATCTCACAGATGTGCATTTCAGTGTTTCATTGAAAAAATATTACATGGTGGCAAAGTTACGGCACTCCAAAGTTGATGCTTTTCCCCATAGGATAACATTACGTGACCGACGCATTACAGGAATCCTTTGGCACCCTACTGCAAAATAACGGTTTTGTCTTTTTTCCTGAAATTTGGAAGGAAGACAGCCAACATCCCACAGATGTGCCTTTTAGTGGTTTGGTGAAAAATATTACAGGGAGCCAAAGTTATGGCACTCCGAACTTCTCTTTTTTTCCCATAGGATAACATTACGGCATTCACCGAGCCTTTCAGGGCCCGTATCTCGGAAATGGTGCAAGATACGGACTTTTCATCGAAAAGATGCTTAGCCCTCAAAAGGGCTATGTACAAAACAAGCCAGGAAAGTGATGATTCATATGACTTTTAAATTTTTTTTCTATGTCATACGGTTCCTGAGATATAAGCCATTTACTATTCCAAGTCCTCATTTTCTGTTCCGAGACTCATTATTTTGCATACATTCTTTGTACTCACTGTCTTTCTCTATGCAGCTTTTGGGGAAAACCAGCCTGTGCACTTACATTACTATTACCATTACCATTTCCGCTCACGGTCTCCGCATCTGCTTCAGTTTAGTCTATGCCACCATAAAGGCAGTATCTTTATGCTGCTTATGTTGCATTTGTGTTGTTTTTAATATTTCTGTCTGCGGTACTGTTTCTCTTTCTGTTTTGCTTTGTGTCACCATGCACATTACAATTTGTGTTTGTGGGCACGATGTTACTATGTGCCAAGACATTACATGGTGGGAGCGCGGGGCCCACAGGCCGCCACATTACATTCACTATTTCTCATTACCATTCTCAAAAAGAAGAGAAATTAGGGACAAAGAACTCCATTTAATGCATCCTGTTAGTTAATTATCAGCAATAGCAAGACGAGTTCGTGAGTTAGCCTTGGCTCATCACTTCACCAACAGCAAGGTACTGGGTCCCAACCTCACCCCATTCTCCTATTCCTCAGCTTCTTTCACATATGATGGGGTGAGAGTTAGGCCCATGACTCTAACGAAGCACCCCGATTCCAGTTGAGGGGTGGGCTGAGGGGTTCAAAGGGGGTTTCAACCCTAACATCGAATTTCCTCGCTTTTGTCGCTGTGGAACAACCTTAACTGATACATTAAACAGAGTTTTTTGCCTCATATATATATATATATATATATATTATACTTTCCCTGGTGTCTAGTGGTCACCCCCTGATCACCAGCCCGATATAAAGAATACACTTTCCCTGGTGTCTAGTGGTCTTCCAAATCAATCGTCAGCCTAATATCATATATAGACTTCCTGGTGGTATTGCAGTCACCCCTCTCTCCCTCCCTCCCGCTCCCTGATCTGCCCATAAAATACTATATCTGTCTTTCCCTAGTGTCTAGTGGACCCCACCCCAGCAGGTAGTGCACCAACACTCTGCTCCCCCTATCCCTTCCCTGAGCCGGTAACTGGCACAGCCCTTTACTCTCCACCATGGCCAGCCATAGACTGAGGTGTCAATGAGTGTGTACTTTATTTAGTTATTGAAAAGTTTCACCAGGAAAGGCACACTGAACAATATCAAATTGCTCATCTCACGGAGCATCCTGGGGTAAAGGGGACAAGGGAGTAAACAGTCAATGAAATTACAGAGCAATTGTTGACTAAAAGCACATGGACACAGTGCACAATAAACAATATAATAACACATTACATCCATAAAATAAGCAAAGAGTCTGATCAAGGCAAGAACAGTTAGAGCTATATACAAAAGACAAGGACAATAGAATTTACACAGTACAGTTGGAGTTGTAACCAACCTAGGGGTGGATCTACATTGTTTGTACCCTAGAATGCATTTCTAAATTACTATACAGCACAGCATAGGTAATGAAATAAGTTTATACAATTATGTGAACATTGACATCTCAGTTGGCAGCTGGCTGTGGTGGAGCACAGAGGGCTGTGCCCATCACTGGCTCTTGGATGGGATGAGTGGCAACGGGGTGGTGGGGCACTAACTGCCCAAGTGGGGGTGGGTGGGGGTCCACTACATTCCAAGGAAGTATATACAGCACAGTATATTGTATTATATAGGCAGATCAGGTATAGGGAGGGGGGGACCACTAGACCACCAGGGAAAGTCTATGTATGATATTGGTCTGGCAATCAGCGGGGGGGACCACTAAACACCATGGAAAATATATTCTTTATATCGGGCCGGTGATTGGCAGAGGGGGCCACTAGACACCGGTGAAAGTTTATATGTGATATCTGACTGACGATCATTGGGGGGCTGCTCAACACCAGGGAAAGTCTATTCTGTCTATCAGGCTTGCGATTGGTGTGGGAGGAGCCACTAGACACCAGGGAAAGTCCATTCTTTATATCGGGCTGGCAATTGTCGGGGGGGACCACTAGATATCCATGAAATTTTATATATTATATTGGGTCAGAAACAGCAGCGTGACCACACCAAGGATGTAGCATTGACTGGCAAAACAATATAGTATGGATAAACAGTACCTGGAAAACCGGCACCTGCTGTAGGCAAGGAGTGTAATCCCAAACACTTCCAAATAGTTCAACCAAAACAGAATCCTCACTCGTGGACTATCTTGACCATATACTAGTGGTGACCAGTAGTCATTAACTGGTGAACATGTGGCCCGAGGGAGCATTTTTCTACTGCAATTTGCACTTTATTGTGGATTTATCGTGTATTTGTGGATTTTTATTCTGAAAATAAAGCTTTTCTATGGTCAAGATATTCCACAAGTGAGGATTCTATTGTGGTTAAACTATTTGGAAGTTTTTGGGGTTGCACTCCTTGCCTACAGGGGGTGCCAGTTTTCCAGGTACTGTTTCTCCAAATTGTATTGGACCAATGATTGGTGGGGAGAAAGACCACTAGACACCATGTAAAGTCTATATATTATAGTGCATCAGCGATCAGTTGGAGGGACCACTAGACACCAAGGAGAGTTTTATTTTGCACTTTAAAAAACCCGGAGTAGTTGGTGGAAGCCATTTTGACCATATTTCACCTTTGTGTACCCCAAAGGAGAAGTTACAGATGAAGTTGCAAGGTGAAGTTACAAATGGCAAATTTCCTAGTAAACAGAAAAACTTTGTGAAATGATCCATGGAGGTGAATTTGGCAACTTTGCTGGAACTTCACCATCAAATTAAGACTTTGGAACAACTCTAGATTATTTGCAAGCAATCAAAGTGGGATGATCTGGTACAGGTCCAACAGATTAACAATATGAGAAGCTCTGGCACAGGTCCAGCAGATTAACATAACACAAACAACTTAAAGGACAATAAATTTACAAAGCTGTGTCCCTATATGATACAGAAGCATTTCTGACAACTTTTGAAAGGGTTGCCGGAGCCTGACAGTGGCCAAAACTGGATGAGCAATCAGGCTAGTGTCTTATCTGACAGGTAGATCCCAATGAACCTACAGCAATATGGGACACGCACAGAAAACTAAGATCATGTGAAAAGAGAAACTCTTGAAAAATATTACATCTCAGGAGAGACATACAGGGAGATATTCTGGTCCCTGGAGTACCACTCAGTTGGCAATCCTCGAGAAGCCTTCACCCAACTCACAGAACTCCTCATTAAATAGCTCCAAGTAGAGGGCAAAACAGTCCCACAGAATATCAACATGTTTGCAATTTAGCAAGTCATAAACAGCCTTCTTACAGAAATGCAGCTTTGAGCAAAAGAACATTGACCAGAAAATGGAGAAAAGGCTGCTTCTTTGGCTGAGGACTATCAGATGACCAGACAGACACTGCAGCAGTGAAGTAACAAACAAGGAGTAATACGATCCTCTTTTTCCTAATTTAACTCCAGGTAAGATAAGCACTCTGATGGGGCTAACAAATTTGCACCCAAAGACTTTATTAGCTATAGCCATAATAAGGCAATCCATATTGCAAGAAACTGCCATAAAAATAAGGAGGGTAATGCTGGAGTAAATTTGACCATAGCAATTTGGGACAGTATTTCTCAGATGTCAGGGTGGGAATTAAGACTGTGAGGAATGTAAAGATTTGGGAAGCAGACTGACCCTGATGCATGCTGAAGCTCTGGGAAAAGTTGGTGCAAAAAGACCTGTTACTGGGGTCATCTGCATCCACAGGGACACTTGATGCCATCTCACCACCCAAATGACTCTGAACATTAATGGGGTGTCACAGCAAATGAAAGTGGGGCAATACCAAAGTTACTTGTACTCGTTATTATTGGAAAATAACTTTCCAGGATTTGCTTAATTAATCTCAGATGAAGTAAACCCTGCTGTTTCAGCAGCTGTGACAATAAGAGCACAGACAAAGAAAATCTTAGATGTTGGGGATTATTTTCCTTTTGCTGACTTTGATTTGGACATGATTCTGGATTTTGGAGTTGAGCCTAACTCCAAAATCCAGAATCCCAGGAAAGAAAGATGACACCTGAGAAAAACAGTGTCAACAAAACATTGATGGACACAAGGGGTTGATGTATGAAAATGCTGAAACTAACTGATAACTGATTGTAAATTTGTTTCTGAGCAAACTTATGATGTCTGTCTCCAAGGTTATTTTAAGCAGTGGGAGGGGGATCAAAAACAGGGTTAACCAACACTTAAAAAAATGTAATGGGTTACTGTACAGAGTTTGAGTTAATCTTCAGATGTAGGCAACAGAGACCAATTGGTCATACCAAAAGAAGTATAGAACTGAGTTGTGACAGATAGTACACAATAGTTCTATGGCTGGACATTTGGGGAGGAATCACACCCTTGCTAGATTGTTGTACAGTTTTTACTTGTCTGAGATCCATCATCTGTTGAAGTTCTTGTACTGAATGTCAGAAAGTAGGCACAGTGACTAAAAAAAGACAAGGTGCCCCTGATGCCCTTCCCTTGAAAGATGTGTCTTTTGAGAGAATTGCATTGGATGTGGTTGGCCCCTTACACAAAAGTAAAAAAAGGGTAATCAATTAATTTGCAAGTATGTGACTATGCTACTCAGTACCCATAGGCAATTCCAATGCATACCATCACAGCCCCAAACATGGCAGCAGAGTTTGTCAACATTTTCAGCAGAGTAGGCATACCTAAAGATATTATCATTGTTCAGGATAGTAATTTTGGTGTTGCATTGATGAAGGAGCTGTAGTGACTACTAGGTGTCACTGTCATAAGAACCTCAGCACCTTTCCTTATCACCCTCATACAGATGGTCCTGTTGAACACTTTAATCAAGCACTAAAATACATGTTAAAAAGTTTTGTGAAAGGAGAAGGGAAAGCTTGGGAACAATACTTACCTTACCTGCTTTTTGCTTACAGAGAAGTTCCATAAGCATCAACAGGCTTTTCACCCTTCAAAATGTTGTATGGTAGAAAACCTAGAAGGCCATTAGATGTAATAAAAGATTGTTAATGTTGCAAAGTCTTAATAAACTGTCAAGAAAGATGTAATGAAAGAAACATGGGAAGATAACTCCATTCAGAAAAAAATCTATTACATCTTTTTTTACACTGAATTCACTTTATTAAAACAGATATTTAATGATCAGACATTATAACTAAACCAACAGGACATTAGAAAAAAACAAATTTGAAATGAAAACTAACAAACAGGGTACACTTACATGGTCTAACATATTGAGCATCGTATACAGTTGTTGCAGCGATGGTAAGACAGCGAAGACCAGTACAGCGATAGAATCAGCTGCTGGCTGTATTGGTCCACTGTCTTAGTGCTGCTGCTGTCTCTGGGGTGTTTGCCCCCTCCTTGAAACAACTCTGACTCAGAGTTGGTAATCTTTAGTGCGGGGGGAAGGTGCATGGGGAAGAGCCAGCATGGGGGGTGCGTGGGGTGTAGGCCCCCTGCAAATAAAACACTTATGTTCCTGAATGACACAATGCCAACTGCTGGCATTGTGTCATCACTGTAATGGCATTTGACAAGATGCCTGTAGATGTGGCATGGTGGAACCACTGAGCATAGATATGAGGTCCAGTATCAAAATATATAATCAAATCCAGAAAGAAAAAAAACATGCAGGGCCATACAGTGCTGAACAGTAGTATATAAAAGAGCAAAGAAAGACAAAGGACCACAAAATTGACCATTAATTAACCAAGAGGACTAAAAAACAAACATCTATCACAAAGAATACTTTTTTCTACTATGAATGGTGTATTGTATACATCATGAAATTTGTAGAAGAGTAAATATCTTCTCCCACCTGCTTTTATATGCTGGGAAGGTATGGTGCAAACTGGCTACAAATGTTTCCATCAGGAGGATGGACAAAATTTTCGCATGCCATCACCTATAAGAGGGGGGTTGGGTATCCACCCAGTACCTCAAAATAACTAGTTTGGCCACTGCGGCAATAAGGGCCATATTATATTTTTGGCAGCCAAAAAGATGCTCAACTCCCAGCCCCAACAGATAAAGCTCTGGTGTAAACATCTCCTGTAACCCTAAAAGTGGGTCTAGATGAGACTGAATTTGTAACCAGAAAGTTTGGGTTATAGGGTAGTCCCATAAAATATAATGAAGGAAGCCCACCTGAGCATTACACTTCCTACAATTTAGGCTAGATGCCTGACCATACTGATGTAGTTTCTGCAGTGTATAGTAAACACTGTGCAAAATTTCATATTGCAAAAAATGCAACTTATCCAGTTTAATATAATGGTAAATATAATCCCAAGGAAAATATGTCTGCAATGAAACAGCTTCAGAAGAAAATTATTTTGCCCAATAATCACATTTTGGACTCATTGATTCACCAATAACTTCTCGGAAGGCTTATATAATGCCAAAATAGCATGTGGTTTAGACACTAGCACAGCTCAATTATGGTAGGTTGTTCCAGCCACCCAGCCCTAAAGACAGGGACACAGAAAAGTTTGTACCAAATGAATAACCATAAATAATGAGAAAACTGAAGACTGGGAGAGATTGTGAATTGTCCAAAACTCTTCGAAAGTGACCAAGTGGTTGCCCTGCAGAAGACAAGAAAGGTGATCCAATTTAATTGTCAGAAAAAGGGACAAAGAGATAGGCTTACCTCCCAGTCTAAAATTTGGGCTATAATGGAGGGGTTGGGCAGGATCTTTGTAGAAAGCATGCTTTAGTACCTGACAAAGCTGAATGTTAATCTGGACAGACCATCCTATGGGAGTATGTCGTAAAGTTAGAGGCAGTTTTGACCAAGATATATGTGGTAGTGCTTGTGGGGGAAGATACAGATAACCTTACCCAAATGTAGTTCAATGTCTTTCCAGGAAGGGTGAGGATACCCCAGTGCTGTTCCCATATCAGGAAGACTCCAGGCTAAACATTTACTAGCTCGAGCTATTAGGTAATACTAGTAAAAATCAGGAAGTTGGAGTCCTACATGCTGTCTGGCTAAGGTTAATTCAGAGAAAACTATACAGGGTTTTTTAATCTTCCACAAAAAGTCTGATTGGAGATGGTGAAACTGGGAAAAGCAAGACTGGGGAAGTGGGACTCCTATCATACTCAGTGGGTTAAAGCACCAGTGGTAGTATACTCAAATGAATAAGGGGTATCTGGCTCCACAATATTAATGAAAGATTCTGCCCAACACACCAGGTCAGCCTTAATAGTATGTAAAAGGGGATTGAGATTCCGAGTGATCAAATGTTGAGTACCAAATGCTATCTTAATACCTAAGTAGGTGAGATCAGAAATGGACCAACATCCCTTTAGCTGTGGAAGTGGATCATGTTTATTCACCCAATGATTTTAAGGAATAATAACTGTTTTTGAAAGATTTAGCTTATACCCTGACAGGGACCCAAAATCAGCAAGAATCTGCAAGATGGTTGTTAAAGAAGTATTGGGTTGGGATAAATGTAATAGAATATCATCCACGTAAGTAGATAGCTTAAAAGAAAAGGGTCCAGTACGGATACCTGTAATACTCGGTGTAGTAAGATATGTCTTGTAAGAGATTTGAGGTATAAATTAAATGAAAAAGGTGGTAAAGGACTTTCTTGGCATGCACCCCTTTTTAAGCAAGAAGTGCCTGAAAGTACCCCATTGTACAGGATACATGCTGAGGGAAAGGAGTACAGTAGTCGGATCCATTTGATAAATCCCTCTGGGAATCCAAAGTCAGCAAGTGTTTGAAAAAGAAAGGGCCAGGAGACCCAACTAAAATCTGGCAGACTCCAGAGATGCCGAGAACAAATGAAAATTTTTTCACATATGGTCAGAGACCAGATGACCCTGCATAAAGTATGTCTGTTTCCAACCAATGTGAAGTTGCCAGATCACACCAAGACGTCGAGCCCATGTATGGGATAAAATTGTTATGTCAACATTCAATAAAGAGACCAGCCTACAGTTTTGAATATCCAATGGGTCCTGCCAGGTTTGGGTATAAGGGTAATAAACACTTCCAAAAAAGAGAACAGGAAAACATCTGACAGAAAACAAAAATTATAGAACTTTGCAAGGTGTGGTGCCAGTTTAGAATTAAGAGCCAAATAAAAATTTGAGAAGAACCCATCCAGCCCAAGGGAGTTATCCAGATTGTGATCAGAAATCGCCTTCTTAACCTCCAAGACAGTGATAAGGGCCCCAAGCGATTGGGCCAGTATGGGATCTAAGTGAGGAAGTTGGGCTTGCTGAAGGTATTCCATAGTCAGTTGATTTGAATTCTGAGAGGGAGTATCTTCATTATATAATCGTTCATAATAATGCTTAAATTCCACTGCAATAGCTCTGTGTGAGGTCAACAAAGAATTATCTTGCAAGGACCTGACTGCCTTAACCAAACGGGCCATTTCCTGTTGTTTGATCTGCATTGCCAAAAGTCTTCTAGATTTTTCTCCTAACAATTCATAATTTGACTTAGCCCGAAAAA
Source organism: Neoceratodus forsteri (assembly GCA_016271365.2). NCBI lineage: Eukaryota > Metazoa > Chordata > Ceratodontiformes > Ceratodontidae > Neoceratodus > Neoceratodus forsteri. The sequence goes on from CM057455.1 coordinate 1,510,724,589, forward strand.
GAGCATATTCTGCCTGCTTCCTGTTTAGTTCAATGAACTTGGCCTGTTCAGGTTAAGTCTAAGCCATTCCTGTTAAGAGGAGCCAGAATGTACAGTATGTGCTTTTCTATGTGATGGAAAGAATGTAGCAAATCTTGCACTTTTTTTTCCTTTGTCTTTTCCTTGAGTTGGACAAAATGAATAAGCTCCTCCCTAATAACACATTTATAAGCATTCCAGCAAGTGGCCGGAGATTGGGTAGGGTTTTGATTTATACCAAAACAATGCGTCATCACTTGTTTCAATTTTGAGAGTCACCATTCATCTTTGAAGAGGTGATTATTCAATCTCCAGCATTTGTCCACCTCTGAGGAAGGAGACAAACAGAGAGAAAGGGAAAGTGGAGCATGATCAGAAATCACCCGGCTGTGAATTTCACAATATCGGTTCATAGGGATAAATCTATAGCAGATCAACACATAATCTATCCAAGAATGTGTATCATGAACAGAGGAATAAAATGTCTACTCCATCTCTGAGAGATGGAGTACATACCATATGTTTATCAAACTGCAGTTGTTGAGAAAATCTCTTAGAGCTCTTTGAGCAGGAGAAAGAGCTCAATGACAAGTGCTGGATCTCTCCGATTGCCATCTAAATTAATGTTCCAATCCCCCATAGCAATCTAAGGAAGAGAACTGTAAGTAGATATTATATGCTGAAGAAGTGTAAAAATGAGGGAGTGTCAGTATTTGGACCATACATACAGCCTAACAGGAGTTCATGGGTGCCCGCCAAAATGTGAAGGAACACAAAACGACCCTCAAGATATGTATGATCTTGAAGTACCTGGAAAGAGAAATGTTTCTGGACCAAAATAAGAACTCCAGCTCTATGAGAGATGGTACGTGCACCATAAGACTGACTCACCCATAAACACTTGAAATAATGAGCATCTTTCGCCAAAAGATGTGTTTCTAGAAGCATCACACCATTAGGTTTAAAAACAGTCAGGCATCTGAGAACTTGGGCTCCTTTGGCAGGTAATTGCCCCCCTTAATGTTCCAAAAAAACACATTTTAACTCAGGGATTGCCTTCTAAATAAATTAAAGAGCTAATCTTGATATACCCAACAAATGGAATTGAGTACGACAAAAAGACCACTCACTCTTCCAAACAAACTATGTCTTCTCGCAAAAATGCTCCATTTCTAGCATTGACAAGAAGGTCCCTAAAAAAAGAAAGATATGAAGTTCAAATAACAACCATACAACAGTAAACTACCTAACAGCCATAACAGCTCAACACTAGTAAATATAGTAAACAACCTTAACAGCAAACCAGGAGAAAGGAAAAGAAAGAGGATCTCCTGTTTTCCCCATTCAAAACCTGGAGCAGAGGGCAAAGAGACCAACACCCCAGGTGGCACTAGGCCACCAAACTCCAATGAGACCATGGTGACACGAGGAATATAAAAGCTCTCCAGCATCAATGCCTTGGCCGAACCAACTTGCAAAAGAGTAATGGTAGTGAACAGCCTGGAAAAAAAGACTAGGAAAATATCTGCCAGTCTGCACCTATAAGGGGCCACATCTGTGGTCCCCTGCTGACTGGGGCTGTTGCTTCTTGATGTTTAGGGCTCCCAAGATACATTAATAGTCCTTCAAACTGATGATTGAGGGAGCCAAGTCAGGGGGCAATAAAGGAGAAATAATTTTAGGTAACCATCCATACCTCAGCCTTCTGAGCCTAATGGAGAGTGGCTTCAATTAAGAAGTTAGGCATATCCAGTCCTTGTAATATGATATTCTAATCAGATGAACTCTAAACCAGTAATAATGAAGCAACCAGCTGCCCACATTGGAAAATAACAGAATAAAATCCAGTCCAGTCAGATACATTATATAGAAAAATGTATGGTGCAGCCCAGGAACATATAGCAAACATGTCTATCTAAAAGTTCAGCTTGAAGAAAATGCTTTAGTTCTGTATCTCCTTAGGCATTGAATGGAGCAGAAATTGAGGGTCTCCCTCATACCCCTTCTAAAACCCAGTTAAGATCATAACTTTCATGATATGAGGTATTATATATGACTATGGATATAATGTTTTACGTCCTTCTCTGCTATTACAGTATGTTTCTTATGTATTTACAGTATGTTTTCTTATGTACATGCCATGTGACATGTTTCTGTATGTTTTTTTGGTAAACTGAAAACTAATAAAACTATTAACTGACATAAAAAGAAAATGCTTCAGTCCTGTAGAAGAAGAACAAGAAACTACAAACCATCACTCTTCTACCAAAGCTGATAACTGGGAGCCACAAGAGTCTCAACAAGCAGGTTTGCCCTGTAATCAATAAAAACTTGTGGGAGGTATTTAGGGAACTCTAAGCATGCTTAGTCAGCAAAAGAGAACTCCACTGTACCAGCAGGGTGTGAAAAAATAAGCGAGCAGGTATTTTATGTAAAACACGATGCCAGCTTTATACAAGGTGTGTTTCAAGTCCTTACAGGCAGCCTGGTTCTCCTGAACCATTGGGGTAGTGTCACTGAAAACAAAAAAAGGCTTGCCATTCCAGAGAAGAGGGTGATTATTTTGAGCTCTCTGCAAAATGTGGACCTTGTCCTGATAATTCAAACACTTTAGAAATATGGTTTGCAGTTGTCCATCTGGTGGTGGCTGGGACTGAAGTAATCTGTGCATCCTCACAATAAGGAAAGAAGAGCCATGGAGGGGGGTCTGCAATGTGCTGGAGGAGTCCCTGAACAAATGCAAGGATGTTGGAGCCCTCAGCTTACTCCTGTATGCCCACCAAGCATAGATTATTCCAGTGGTTGTGGGCTTCAAGATCATCAGTCTTAATCTGTAAATTGACAGCTCAGTTTCAAAGATCATGAAGTTCTCATACCTCTTGGATGTGCAAGTCCTCCAGAGAGCTTTTGTGTACCTCTGCATCCCCCAGCCATTTATGGAAAGCATATAAAAAAGTTTAAGTAGTTGCAGATCATCCACTACTATGGCGAGACTAATTTTGATACCTTCCATATCTACTAATAGAAGATCAAGCTTGTCCGGTTCTTGATCAGTCTCTGGGGAATTTGGAATAGGTAGTTTCCTCAGAGGCTTTGGCCCAGTATGCTGCACCAAAGTGTCACAAAAACCAGGTAACACTGAAGAAACTATCGAGTCCATTGCCATGGAATGCAGCTCCGAAGTTGGCATGAAATATAAACCTACCTGGGATGTGAGTAAAAATAAAATAGAAATGGCTGTTAACTAGTAGAAAAATAACTTATTTCGGAGCCTAAGACATGGTGCAATAGAGCAAACGTCCGCTCAGCCCAAGTGCATCACGTGACCCCTTCATAAATCTATTACATCTTATATGTTTGCACTGACAAGGAAACTGGCAAAATATGTTGAGATTACCCACAGTAATCAGGAAGAGAACCCAAAAAAGCAGAAGGTATATTATGACCATGAGGCAGAAGACAATGTTATTAAGCTAGGAGAAAATGTCTTATTACTGTTACCCACTACAGAAAACAAACTGTTAAAAAAGTGCAATGGCCTTATAAAGTGGTTAGAGATACTGGTACAGTTAACTATGAGACTGAGACCCCTGATAGGAAAAATCCTATCAAGATATACCATGCTAAGCTCCTGAAAAAATGGGTAGAAAAACACCAAAAGGTTGTGTTGTTAATATTACCATAAACTGCTAAATAATATATTTATATAGCTTATGACAGACTGGAACAAATTAACTTTTCATGCTGTTAAAGTGAATGTTTCCTCATCCACAGAACAAACTGCAAAAATTCATCAGTTGATAAAGGAATTTAAATGTACTTTTAACCCAGTGCCAGGCTGAGCAGAAAGGCATTGACCACATACTAGTGACCTAGAATGCTTGCCCTATCAGAAAAAAGACAGACAGATTATCAGAGCAGTTAAGAGTAGACATGGTTGAAGAAACATAAAAAATAAAAGAGTTAGACATCGTTGAAAAGTTGAGAAGTACTTTGTCATCTCCAATGGTGACTGCAAACAAAAAAGAAGGGGGTGCAAGAATCTGTGTTGACTTTAAGTGTCCATATTTAACAGCTATCCTTTGCACAGGATAGATGATTTGGTAACCAGATTTGGAAGTGGGAAGTACATTAGTACCCCCAATCTCACCAATTGTTACTGGCAAATTCCCTTAGCTAGAGTCCAGAGACAAAACTGCATTTTACTCTCCAGCTGGATTCTATTAGTTCATCACCATGCTATTTGGTTAGATGATGCAACCACTACATTCCAGGGGTACATGGATGTAATTCTAGCCCCTCACACTGGTTATTATGCTGTTTACCTGGATGATGTTGTGGTCTACAGTCCAGATGGGAAAAGCCACCTGGAACACCTATGAGCAGTTAACCAGTCTATTAAAACTGCAGGTCTGACCATTAATCCTACCAAGTGTACACTAGGCATGCAAGAAACCAGGTATTTGGGTTATATACTGTATTTGGAAAATTGAGAAGTAAAGCTAGTGATTTCCATGATGGAAGATGTAGCTAACAGTCCTGTCTGTAACACAAAGAAACATGTCAGATCATTTTTAGGTCTGTCTGGTTACTACTAGAGATTTGCCTAGCTAGCTAGCTACTCCCCTAACTGAACTCACAATAAAAAAGGTACCTGAATAATGTGACATGGTCTCCAAAATATGGTGAGGCTTTTTGGGCTACCAAGGCTGCATTATGTTCAACTCCTATTTTAAGAAGACATGACTTTGAAAAACAATTTATGTTACAGATAGATGCATCAGAGGGAGGCCTAGATGCAGTCTGGAGTCAGAATATAGATGGGAAGGAACATCCCATTCTGTATATCAGTAGGAAACTATATGGCAGAGAGAAAAAGTACTCCACTGTTGAAAAAGAATGCCTTGCTGTGAAATGGGCAATGGAGTCCCTTAAGTATTATGTGCTAGAAGCTGACTTTGTACTGATAACAGATTACAGTCCTCTCTGTTGTCTTAACCAAATGAAGGATAAAAGTACCAGAATCACAAGGTGGTATCTGGCAGTACAGTCATTTAAATTCAAAGTGATGCACAAATCCAGAAAAGAGAATATCAGTGCCATTCAGAAATTGAGAATTCAGAACATTGAAAATAATGTGTGTGCTTAACTGAAATGTTTGCTGTAAACAGTATTGTAAAAAGGGATACTGCAGATGTAAATATCTGTAAATGTTATAAGCTAATGTTATCAGAGAAATAAAAGAAAATTTTGGAAACCTTTTTTAAAAAACAGGGTACTTCTTCATTGCACAGTAGAGTTCTTGTTTGGGCCCTGGCTGAAAGTCTCTCCCTTACTGAAATGGTCTGCTACTTCCCATTGAAGGGGTTGACCCAAGTGGGACTAATAGCGGTGGTGGATCTTTCTTGAGTGAGTACTGTATGTGCATTTGGCATGGGCATGGTGGTGACAGCCTATAATAGTGCAGTTTCCAATGGGCTTGATGCCGTTGCACCGATCGATATACAACCAAGGTCTTCTTACTTGAAACCCTGTGGTTCAATGGTGATCTCAAAGTGATAAAGACCATGGGTCAGAAGTTGGAGCATTGCTGGCAAAGGACCCATTCCGAGGAGGATAGACTGGCTTTGAGAGTTCACTATGGTAAATATCAAAGGGCAAGCAACTGTAAGAAGGCAGAGTTCCTGTCCATGGAGACTGCCACAGGGAGGAACCAACCAGCCCAGCTGTTTCGGACTGTGGACAGGTTACTTCATCCTGCCTGTCTGCACCCAAAAAGAGCATTTTGTGTCGCTTTGTACCAGGAGTTTGCTCTTTTTTTCTCTGGCAGGGTGTCCTCCATTCATTCTGGCATGATATACAGATCTCCAGCATGGGGGGAGAAGGTGGACAGGGTTCTAGTGGAATCCATCCACATAATGGCAGTTAAAGAGGAGGTGCTGCTGTTACTTAATTTCAATTTGCCAGATGTGGATTGGAGCATCCCAGCTGCTGCCCTAGCCAGGAACTGTGACATCCTGTATTCTGTACAAGGGGCAGGCCACAGGCAGCTAGTGCTAGAGCCAACCAGGGAGGGTGCAGTTTTGGACCTGTTACTTACCAATGGGGACAGAATTGAGCAAGTCAGAGTAGGCAAACACCTGGGATCCAGTGATCATTGCACAGTGTGGTTTAGCAAGAGTACAGTGGCCGAGTCAAGCCACACAAAAGCAAATGATTTTTGTTCTGCCTTTAGGAAGAGCTATTCTGTCCAATTTCATTTTTTTATTTTATTGTTATTGATAATAATAAAATGCTACTTGCAAATTGTGTAACTTCTCCTGGTTTGCTTATGCTTCCTGACCTATACCTGTATGACAGGGAAGACATCAACACTGTAGTTGGAGTCACCAAATCACTGGAATTTGACAACTCTTCAGATTGCAAGGCAACATCTTGCCAGGTCACTGCCGGGACCAGGTATTGCCAGAAAATATGTAATTGGTTCATTTTAGAGTTACCATCGTGTTGCCAGCAGTGCCCAAAAGAGGCAGGCAGGAATGTTGCCAGCACAGCAGAGATTCTAAACAACCGGCACTGGCATTTCCACGTGAACTCACTCCACTGCTTGGAAGAAGTTATTTTAGAGACAGAATAGTGTATTTCGAAAACGTTGAACAAGTAATTGAGGTGCCTGATGTCTGGTAATTCCTGGTTTTATTTATCCAGTCTAGCTTAGGGAGAATCACATAAGAATTCTTGCAACCCACAATACATGTTTCCCATCAGATCACCCCAGGCAGTTTCCTGAATTGCCCCACCCCCTAAGAAGACTTAAACGTTGAGGAAGTGGGTCTGGGAGATGGGTTTGCTCCTGAAATGTATGTAGTAAATTAGTTCTAATTTGAAGAATGTGGAAATGTTATAGGCCATTAAGACTGTATTTCTACTAGAGTTCAGCAAAAGAAAAGGGACTGTCAGTTCTGAGAAACTGAAATATACAGGTGCCCAGTTGCCTCCAACACTTGAAAGTATGGTCAATATGTGATGGGAGAAATTCAGTATGTAAGCAATAATACCCAACAAGGTGGGCGGTATTGGAAAATACCAGACCACCCAGAGGTGTAAAAAGGCCCAACGCCACAGGCAGAGGGCCTTATAGCCCCTGAAAGGTCCAGTATTTCCCAATACCGCCCACCCTGGAGGGTATTATTGCTCTTAGAAAATGGGTTACATGTCACACTTTCCTGTGCAATTGCCAAAATAGAAAAATATATATAAAAAAATACTAGAAATGAATTGAAATTGGGTTTTGTTGGCAAAGTAGTCTATCTACTGGTATACTTGCCAGTAGAAGGCAGTGCAGTGCTGGAGACTTCTTTTAGTATTTTTTTATGTTGTTCCTGCTATGTTTTATTTTTTTAACCTCTTCTGCTTGACTTGGGAGTCTTTGGTCAGGAAGTTAATGAATTTGCCAATGGTGACAGACTGCAGCGGGTGTCCTGGCACAGACATGGAGCTGTATGAGGTGAGGGAATGGGAGGGAATACAGATTTTCATCACAAAGGTGAAGGAATCGGTTTTTGCTATTAAAAGAAATGAAGTGCAAATGAAAGAAATGCTTCCCGTCTCCTCCACGCTGATGCTTCAGTACTCCGTTTTAGGTTTCTTCACCCTCATGTTAAGTCCGTGGTCAAGGAACTGAGTTCAGCAGGCATTGTGGAGCCCACATGGAGCACTGTGAGATGAAGGATTGGGGCTCAGAGTTGTCAAGCAGGGGTGGAGGCCACAGGGTGAGCTGGGCTGTCTGTGAATAGCACTGAGCATGTGATGTGCTAGAGCTACTTCCTTAAGCTAGAAAAGCTTTTTTTTTCCTTTCGTTCGTAAAATAAAAAAGGGAGGGCAATGTCTTAAAGCTGTGTTGGATCCTTTCTGTTTTGCTTGTGTGATTTGGAAGTGCTCCCTACAGTGTCTGCACTTTCTCCGTAAGCAAGCACACAAAAAAACTAAAAACGGCAATTACTTTGGTGGTCTGGCAGTTGTGCTGTAGAGTTGATACACTTTCTGTTTGTGTGTGTGTGTTGGGCGTGGGGAGTAATAATGTTATTATGCTGTTTTTTAAAGCATGGAAAATAAGCGTGAGTGGTGGATGGCTGAGCTCTGTGACTGGAATTTCACTTATCTATCGGGCTGCAGAACAGAACATAAAGAGCAAATATCCATTAAAAATTAGTGAATATATGCTCTTTAAAAGTGGATCTTTGCGGCAGCTAAGGTGTGTTGGTGGGAAGCTTACTTTGTCAATCCAGGGAAACTCTGACTGGCTGTTTCCTCTCACTACACGGGGGAGGGAATGGCATCTTGTGACTTTGAAAATTCGAGGTGTCCAATAATATCCTAAGCAATGGGGCACCCCAAATTTTCACTTGTTTTTTACCAGGCTGTATTGAAAAATAAATGCATGCCTGACCATGGCTTTCAGCTAGTCAGCATGCTTTATTTTTCCAGCCCATGTTCTAACTGTTGATAGCACTCCACAAAAGTAGAAAACTAAACCCAAACCACTGGTGCAGAAGTAGCACTACCACTTGCAACATTGATGGCCTGAGGGCCAACAGTGGGGAGGTCAGATAAGCATCCCATGGACAGCTCTCTTTCTCCAGGGGGAAGGGATGGTGGCACCCGGCATATGTGAGACATACAACAGAGGCTGGGTGTACACCTTGCCAGAACCACACAGTAGGGTGATGGCAGCAGTGGACATCTGTGGGGCATACATAGGAGCACGCATGCCCACATGCTGATGTCATTGCATGTCCCCAGCACGGAGAACTGACAGAAAATAAAACCTAGTGCAGCAGTGCTTAGTGATGACCCTCACCTCTGTCAAATGATGCTGGGAAGCATAAATCTCAGGTGAGTTTCAGGTTGATCATGGTCTCTCCCTCAGGAGATCTGCCAGAAGGGGCAAGCCATGGGGCCTCAAACCCAGACAGCTGAATGGCAGATGCCAGCGAAAAGTGAGTGGGACAGAGATGGGGTAAGTACTGCACCTGCAGTCAGAGCAAAACTAGAACTGGAAAACAAAGTAGAAAATGAATGCCAAGTGTGGGAGTTGTAATATCTGCATCCAGACATGCAAAGTGCATGTGCTGGCAGCATAGCCTAGAGGTTAGAGTAACAAGCTGTGAATGAGCTTGCTACATCCAACAAATCTGAGTTTGATTCCCACAACTTCCACTTGCGTACTGTGTGACTCTGAGCAAGACACTTAACCACTCCAGTACTCCCAGGTCACCCCTGAAAACAGGCACTTGTGCCTAGTGGGCCTTATCCAGTTACCAGAAGAATGAAAAAAAAAGGATTGGCTGTAAAATGTGTGAAGTCTGCCAGATGAAGGGATCTAGAGGAGTGTGAAAACAAGAGGATGCTTATATCAAACATATAATTCAGCACAAATTATATTTGTTTCCACAGGGGGTGAACTCTGTGGGTTTAATCAGTGATATACTATGTGTACATGAGATGCTTGGTCATACTTATGTATATTTGGTAAATTCACTACACCTTTCGAAAGGGAAGTTGAAACAGCATAAATCAGATTCAAGGATGTTGCCCCCCCCCAAGTAAAATGAGAAAGACGTTTGTTCCAAGAAGAGAAGAAACAGGGTGCCAGAAGCTAGGAAGAGTCTGCAGCAGGTGAAGGAAATGAGGTAACAGGCTCATCCTTATTGTCTCAAGACAAGGAAAAAAAAAGATAACGACATCACAACCACCTAGTAATGTCCTCAGTGATCACATTAGTTAATGGTTCATAATTTAGGAGCTCAAGACTCTGAATATCTTTTGGGTGGTAAGCACCTAGATGCCTAAGGTATGCCCTCTGTATGGTGACACCATTACAGTGAACACGTCGATACTGACAACATCGACAGTTCACTGTAGAAAAACAACTGGGGTCTTCTGCTGGATTTATGTCGACTGCAATTTGCGGTCAACATAAATCCATTGCTGTGATGTCGGTTAACAACACAGTTGTCAAACTGGCATCGCAGAACCAGTATCTAATATTGTTTCATTCAAGCGTAAAAAAATTCACACTGCAAAGCAGGGAAGGATGAATAGCTAAGGAACAAAACTTCAGTTTTACCTTGGTTCAGTGAGACTCCAGCTAGTGAGCCATAAGTAGGTAGTGATGCCCATGCAGCCAGGATGGAATTGTCTGTGATCAGGAGCATTAACAAAATATCATCGGCATATAGAGTGTGTATTTCACTCTACCCACAGCGATGCCCTCCACTGCCAGATCCAGTTGAAGAGCCATAGAGAAGGTCTCTATATAGAGAGAAAATAGTAGGGCTGACAAAGGGCACCTCTGCCTGGTGACTAGCTGTAAATGCACTTAGGAAGTAAGGGTGCCATTCTCCCTGATGTAAGCCTCAGGGAAGTTCCAAGACACTGTTGAAAGCCTTCTCAGCATCCAAGCTGGCTAAGGCTTCCTGGATGGATTTTTGCATTATGTATTCCAAGAAAAGCAGGGCCTGCCTGATATTATCTATGGTCTGGCAGCTTTTTTATAAATCCCACCTTACCTGGAAGGATTAAATTTGGAAGGACTATTTCCAATCTTCGCACTCTGATTGCAATATATGATTTATAATCATTGTTTAATATGGAAATCTGGCAATAGGAGGAAGGATGGGAGGAGCATTTTCCTGGTTTAGTAATAATAGATAAGGTGGCATAATGCCAGGAAGGAGGGGGAGAGTCCTGGAATAGACTGATTCAGAAACTTCCAATAAGTGATAGTGCAATATGCCAGAAAATGTTTTATGCCACTCAGATTGGAAGCCATCCAGCCCATGGCATTTAATCATTTTGGTGGTGAATATGGCTCATTGAATTTCCTCACCCAGGATGGGGCCACCAGGGCCTCCCTTTGAACCTCTATCAGTGTAGGCAAGGAGCATCTTGCCAGATGCATTTTAATCAGGGAAGGATCAGATGGAGTAGGTTCAGAATAAAACTTTGTATAATAATATCTAAACACCTGTTGCATGTCATAAAACTGATGAGTCATCTTACGAGAATATGGGTCTCTAACTTGCAGAACACAGGCTGCTTACTGTGGGTCCATGCTCGAAACTTGCAAGTTTCTGAGCTCCTCAAGCCACATCTTCGTAATCAGAGTTCTTGAGAAAAAACAGGGCTTGATGGACCTGACTATCCATGATAGACTGCAAATCCTGTTTCAGTGCCTTTATCTTCTTAGCCACTGAGTGATTTCCCAGCATGTAAAGCTACTGATGTGTCTGCAACTGATCAAGCAGAGTGTTATGACACTCGGTGTTGTCTCTGCTTCTTCATAGCTGCATAAGAAATAATATCACCCTGAATGACTGGTTTCACTGTGTCCCAAAGAAGGGGGCAGACATGTCAGGCGAGGAATTATTTACAAAGATCTGATGTAGACAGTCAGTAATTAACTTATGAAACAGTTTCTCCTTAAGGAAGGAGATATTTAATCACCAAAAGGTGGAATGTTTCATCTTCCCTAGGGCCAGTTGAAGATGAGTGTTTGTATGCAGTCCATATGTGAGGTCTCTTATGGAAAAATGTTTGCATATTGTAAAGTAGCAATCAATACATGAGTAACTACCATACCAGGAGAAGTAATGCATATAGGCCCATCCTGCCAGAAAACAATCTGCATCAGACATCTACAATACCAAGATGCACCAAACTGGTGTAAAGCTATTTCTGGGCAGAGGGGGCTCAGTGCATGCATGTCTGGGAGGTATCCAAGTCTAATGACATGGTTAAATTGAGGCCTCCCACTAGAATCAATTCACCCTGGAGAAGACCCATCAGTCTGTCTAAGAATTGTTTAAATGCCAGGGAAGCTGAGTTAGGTGGGAAACAGACTAGGGATGGGTGAACCGGTTCATCCAAAATATGAACCAACCCGAACATTCCGAAGTGTTCATAAACGAACATCTTCCGACACTTTCAGCTGTTCAGATCCATTTGGATGGCCATTGTATCATGGGAAATGCAGTGCAAGAAGCACCAGAGCAGGAGGAACCCACAGAAGGGACCAGAGACAAGACTCTGGTTCCTCATTGGATGGTTGAGCTGTCTGTCTCTCTAAGGTGACACCTGATTGGGTTGCTTCTCTAGCAATCCATGTGGTCCACCTTAGAGTTACACAGATGAATCGGGACAGAGAATGAGCAGCAGTTTCTGTAGGCTGCTCTGTGTTGCGTTAGATTCTGTGTGCTTGACTGGTGCTGCTTGCATTTTTTTTTGGCCCTTGGGCAGCAGAGGAAAAAAACTCTAAAAGAAACAAAGAACATGTTTTTATCTACATGTATAAAAAAGTACTAAACTAAAAGAAAACAAGTGAGGGGAAGTTGGGGGTTGGGAGTAGGGGATTGGGAGTCAGGGACTTTGGAGGGGATTGAGCCAAGAACTGGGTGTGGGAGTCGTGGTTTGGTGTGGGGATGGGAGTAGCTATTGTTGGGAGAAGAGATTTGGGGAGGGGAAGAGGTACTTGTAGGAGACTGGGGGCAACTTGTAAGAAAGAACTTGAAGACAGAGTGCTGCAGACAACAAAGAAGAGAACAAGAGATTGAAGAGAGACTTCACTATTAAGTGCCAGAGTCAGACTGGCTGTTTTTGTTTAGGGGGGGTAGCGATCTAGTAGACGGGGGAAAGTCTTTTGAACTGTGTCAGTGTGCCACCCAATACCACACCACTCCCAATTAGCCTTCTTGCTGTTTACCCAATTGCCCCCACAACAAGTCAGCTGTTTCAGTTCTCCTGCCTGTGCTCAGTCACTTCAGTGGGGAGTTCTTTTGTTTTTTTATAGTATGCAATGTGTGTGCATATGTGTGTGTGTCTACAAAATAAAAAAATCTCCCTAGTCAACCAGTTGTCACCGTCAGTGCACCGGTACTACTTCTTGCATACTGTGTGACCCCCCAACCCATGAAGTCAGTCATCTGTCATCTTTCTCTGTGTGCTCGCTCAGTGGGGTATAAGCTTTGGCTCAGTGGGCAGGGCATTCCATCACATGACATAGAATAAATTAAAAAAAAAATCCTTGAAGGGAAACAGTACAGTGTCAGAGAGGGTTAGGCCAGGCACAGTCCCTGAATCTGTGTGGGTAGCAGCAATGCCTGCCTTGCTGGTCTTCCTCAGCATCTCATCCAACCTGGGCAGTGTTATGTGATGCTGAGTCTATCAAAAACAAGACAGCTATTATAGCTGATCTTGTTGAAATGGTGGATCTGGCATGCATCACCGAGACCTGGCTGGAAGAAAATGCAGGCCCATTACTGGCTTCTGCATTTCCTGATGGGTTCTCGGTGATTCACCGCCTGAGATTGGATTGTAGGGATGGGGGTGTAGCCATCTTTTTTAAGACTGAAATGGGCATTGTGGATGTTCTAGTGGGGACCACTAGATCCTTTGAGTGTATCATGCGAGATGGTGTAGGTTGCAGGATACTCCTCATTTACCATCCACCAGGTGATGGGGGTTTATTCCTGCAGGAGATTGCGGACTTCATCGCTGACATAGTATTGGAGTCTCCCAGATGGATTATTTTGGGAGACTTCAATGCCTGGGTCAAAGATGAACTCTCACAGTTTGGTCAAAATCTCCTCCAGCTAATGGTAATGCTGGGTCTTACACAGGTAGTTACCTCCTCTACCCATATAGGAGGTCACTCATTGGATCTGCTGTTCCTCCTGGGGATGGAGATCTCTGACTTGGCAGTGGAACCAGTCAGTTGGTCTGACCATCACACCATAGGGTTCAGTTTTGGGGCCCCCTCAAATGGACCTACCCCTTTGGAGATGGTCCGGTACTGCCCTTTAAGGGGAGTTATCCCAGATGGTCTGTCAACGGTTCTGGACCTATCGGGATTGCTGGGTGAAAGCACAAGTCCAGGGAACCTTGTACTAGCCTATAATAAGGCAGTGGGAGATGCCTTGGACTTGATTGCTCCTTTTCCCGTTCAACCACTCACTCTTCACCCAAGGTCCCCTTGGTATGATGGGTCCTTGAAGGAGTTGATGTGGATTGGTAGAAGGCTGGAGACAGCATGGCAGAAGTCTGTCCTGGATGCTTGCAGGCTTAGATTGATGGAACACTATCAGGGGCTATCAATCAGAAATCACCCGTAAGAAGGCAGAGTTCCTGTCCAGGAAGATTTCTGCTGCACAGAATTGACCGGCTCAACTTTTCCAAACTGTTGACAGATTGTGCATTCCAATATGTCTCTGGTCCGGAAGAGCTTTTTCACAAATTAAGTGTGATAAGCTAACTCAGTTCTTCACAAATAAGGTTGCCAGCATCAGGTCCGGAATCAGTTCGGCTCTCTCTATGAGGGGTTGCGGAGGTCGTTGGGAGGTAGTGAGCACCCGGTCTGTCTGGACGGACTTCAGTCAACCGGAATTCATGGACATTGTGAAGATTGTCCAGACCTTGCGCCCAACCTGTTGTAGTTTGGATCCGGGTCCTACCCCACTTTTAGTGGAGTGTGCAGATGTTATCTGCCCTATCCTAGCTAAAATTGTATGGAGATCCTTGAAGAGGGAAGTCTTTCCAGACCTCTTAAAGGAGGCAGTCATTTACCACTCCTTAAAAAACCCTCCTTGGATCCTGACACTCCAGCTAACTACTGACCTGTCTCTAGCCTAACCTTTTTGGGGAAGGTTATTGAGAAGGTGGCTGCATTGCAACTGGACAATCACCTTGTAACTCACAATGTCTATGAAGCTCTTCAGTCTGATTTCAGGAAGAAGCATAGCATGGAGACTGCACTTGTTTGGGCACTAAATGATCTCCTAATAGCGAGAGATCGAAAAGCTCATACCATCTTGGTCCTTCTTGATCTCTCAGTAGCTTTTGACACTGTGGACCATGGGGTGCTTTTGGAGACCCTGCAGTTCCTTTATGGACTGTCGGGTACAGTCCTCAAATGGTTTTGATCGTTTCTTATAGGCAGGTCTCAGAGGGTGGTTACCAGAATTTATTTCTCTGATGCCCTCCCCCTGTCCTGAGGGGTGCTGCAGGGCTCCATATTGGTGCCCATGTTGTTCACAGTGTATATACTGCCATTGGGAGATATCATCAGTTGATACGGCTTGAGTTATCACTGTTATGCAGATGATACTAGCTGTATATGTCCTTTATGCCCGGACAGGTTGATGTGATCTCTGTACTAAACAACTGCCTCTCTGAGATCAAAGACTGGATGAGCTTGAGTTGGCTGAGACTCAATCCAGATGAGACTGAGGTGTTGGTTGTGGACCCGGGTCACCTGGGTGTGGGTTTTGGGGCTGGGCACGTGTCGGGCCTATGGCTTGATGGTGTCCAGCTCACTACCTCAGAACGGGTGTATAACCTGGGCATTATTTTTGATGATGGCTTGACCCTGAAATCTCAGGTGTTGACTGTGGTCAAATCTTCATTTTACCATCTGAGGAATCTCACCCGGGTGAAACACCTGGTTCCACCAAGTGACCTTCCAGCATTGGTCCATGCCTTCATTACTACCTGTCTTGACTACTTCAATGCCCTTTACCTAGGGCTGTCTGGAGTTGATATCTGCCGCTTACAGCTAGTGCAGAACACTGCAGCCTGGCTGCTGACTGATACTTCTAGGTCCAGTCATATTACGCCTGTGTTGCAAGAACTGCACTGGCTGCCAGTTCAGTGGTGGATCACCAATAAGGTAGGCTTGCTTACCTTCAAAGCCCTACACGTACAGTGACCCAACTACCTGAAAGATCTCCTGACTCCCTACTCCCCCAATCATCCTCTCCAATCTGCTGATGAGGGATTGCTAGAGATTCCCAAGGTTCACTTAAAAACCTCTGGAGGTTGAGCACTTTCATTTGCAGCACCATCCCTGTGAAATACTCTACCTTGGCAGTTAAGAGAATACCTGACCTTCAGTAATTTTAAAACTATGTTAAAAATATATTTATTTCAATTTGCTTTTCCAGAATGATTTTAAATAATTCATACTGCTTTTTGTTTTAATATTGTGGCTTATGTTGTGTACAGAGCCTTGATTTTGAAAGGCGCTATATAAATAAAGAATTAATTGATTGAATTGATTGAGCATAGCCCTTAGTGTAGGTGGTGTGTGAAATAAATTCTCTATGTGTGTAAAATAAAATCTGTCAGCCAGTCACCAGTGCACTATTGCCATTTCTGGCATACTCCAAGAAGTCATTCATCTGTCATCTTCCTCCCTGTGTTCTCTCAGTGGGGTATAAGCTTTGGCTCAGTAGACAGGGCATTCCATAACATCACGTGAAATAAATAAAATATAAAATAAAATCCTTAAAGGGAAAAAGTACTGTGACAGAGAGGGTTAGGCCAGGCAGGGTCCCTGAATCTGTGTGGATAGAAGCAGTGCCTGCAGTATCGCCTTAGCGTAGGCGGTGTGTGAAATAAATTTTGTGTGTGTGTGTGTGTGTGTGTGAAAAAATATCTGCCAGTCAGTCATCAGTGCACCAGTGCCACTTCTTGCATACTGTGTGATGCCTCCACAAGAAGTCTATCATCTTCCTCCTTGTGCTCGCTCAGTGGGGTATATGTTTTGCCTCAGTGGGCAGAGCATTCTGTCCCATCACGTGGAATAAATAAAAAATAAATAAAATCCTTGAAGGGAAAAAGTACTGTCTCAAAGAGGGTTAGACCAGGTTGGGTCCCTGAATTTGTGTGGGTAGCAGAAGCACATGCAACATCACTCTTAGCGTAGGTGGTGTGTGAAATAATTGTGTGTGTGTGTTTGTGTGTGTGTGTGTAAAGTAAAATGTGCCAGATAGTCATCAGTGTACCAGTGCCACTTCTTGCATACTGTATGTGTGACCCCCAAAAAGTCAGTCATCTGTCATCTGCCTCCCTGTGCTGGCTCAGTGGGGTATAAGTTTTGGCTCAGTGGGCAGGGTATTCCGTCACATCATGTGGAATAAATAAAAAAATAAAATAAAATCCTTGATGGGAAAGTACTGTTTCAGAAAGGGTTTGGCTAGGCAGGGTCCCTGATTCTCTGTTGGTAGCAACAGTGCCAGCACCATCAGCCCGTGGCTGTAGATGGTGTGTGAAATAAATTCTGTATGTGTGAAATAAGATTTGCCAGCAAGTCACCAGTGCCATTTCTTGCATACTGTCTGTGTGACCACCCCAAAGAAGTCAGTCATCTGCCATCTTCCTCCCTGTGGGGTATAAGCTTTGGCTCAGTGGCAGAGCATTCCATCACATCACGTGGAATAATAAATAAAAAAATTCCTTGCAGGGAAAAAGTACTGTGTTAGAGAGGGTTAGGCTAGGCAGGGTCTCACAGAATCTCTGTGAGTATAAAAGCAACAGCACTTGCAGCATAGCCCTTAGTGTAGGTGGTAAGTGAAATAAATTATGCGTGTGAAATAAAATCCGTCAGCCAGTTGTCAGTGCACCAGTGCCACTCCTTGCATACTGTTTGTGTGATCCCCCCCCGCAAGAAGTCAGTCATCTGTTATCTTCCTCCCTATGCACAGTCAGTGGTGTATAAGCTCTGGTGGTTCCATGTCATAACGGCGACTGCCAAAAGGCACTTGCCGTTAGGGTGCAGTCACACCGCCGAAAATCAATTTTGACGATGTGCCCCCAGCGCACAGCAAAAGGGCACTGGGCAAAAGGGTGCTGGGGACTTACAACCCCCCCATGAGGAAATTCTCCCCCTGCACCCCCCCCACTATATGATTCTCAACTCCTGGAGAGTGCATATCGGGAGGTGCAAATCGTGAATAAAATTAAAATTCAGGCCAGTTGCAACAAAAATGTACCTGCGCCTGGACCCGAACCCAACACCTTGCCCACCAAGCCCTGAACCCACCCACCATGCCACGGGGCCAGCTTGGGAGCTCACCATGGCACCACCCCTCAAAAACCCTCCCTCCCTCCTGCCCCTCTCTGAGTGTGCTCGATCCCCCCATATGTGTGTACATGTAGCAACATCCTGTCTCTATATGCGTGAACCCATCCCCATCCAGTAGCCCCCATGACATGTGTTTCATTTGAGTCACCATTTTTTGTTTATGCTCAGTCATGTTTATCCATGTCATGGGCTACTGCTCTGGCTCAGTGGGCAGGGCATTCTATCACATCACATGGAATAAATAAAAATAAATTAAAATCGTGTTCACAGTCATCACGGTCATGAAACATAGAAACATAGAAACATAGAATTTGATGGCAGATAAGGACCGCTTGGCCCACCTAGTCTGCCCATTTTCCTACCTAACAGATAAGCTGCAGATCCTAATTAACCAACAGCTTACTTCCTCCTACCCCCCACTAGGACTGCCTTATGCCTGTCCCATGCATTCTTGAATTCCCCCACTGTTCTTGACTCCATGAACTCCTCAGAGAGGCTGTTCCATGCATCCACAACCCTCTCTGTGAAAAAATACTTCCTCACATTACCTCTGAGCTTTCCCCTTCTATTTTCAAATTGTGCCCCCTTGTTCTTGCACACCTCTTTTTTGGAAAGATGCTACCCTCTTGGACTTTGTTGATTCCCTTGAGGTACTTGAAAGTTTATATCATGTCCCCCCTCTCCCTCCTTTCCTCGAGGCTATACATATTTAGCTCCTTAAGTCTCTCTTTTCATATGTCTTCCGTTGCAGACCCTGCACCATTTTAGTTGCCCTCCTCTGGACAGCTTCCATCCTGTCTATGTCTTTGCGGAGATTGGGTCTCCAGAACTGCACGCAGTACTCCAGATGGGGTCTCACCAACTGTCTGTAGAGAGGGATAATAACTTCCTGTTTTCTACTGGTGATGCCTCTCCCTATGCATCCCAGTATCCCCCCAGCCGTCCTTGCTGCCCTCTCACATTGCTTGCCCACCTTTAGGTCATCTGATATGACTACCCCAGGTCCCTTTCCATTTTTGTTGTTGTTAGTATCTCACCCCCCATTGTGTACTCTTCCCCTGGGTTTTTGTTTCCCAGGTGCATTACCTTGCACTTCTTAGCATTGAATCTAAGCTGCCATACATTTGAACATTCCTCTAACCTTGCCAAGTCCCTTCTCATCCTTTCCACCCCACCTTGTGTATCAACTCTGTTGCAGATCTTTGTGTCATCTGCAAAGAGAAATACTTTTCCTTCCAGTCCCTCTGCAATGTTGCTCATAAAGGCATTGAAGAGGACCGGTCCTAATACTGAACCCTGCGATACCCCACTAGTAACCCCCCTTTCTTCAGAGTGGACTCCATTTACTATTACTCTCTGTGTCCTATTCTCCAGCCAATTCTTTACCCAGGCTGTCATCTTGGGATCCACTCCCAGGCTGGCTAACTTGTATATTAATCTTTTGTGTGGGACTGTGTCAAATGCCTTGCTAAAGTCTAGGTATGCCATGTCCACAGCCCCTCCCTGATCTACTACTTTGGTCACCCAGTCAAAGAAATCTATCAGATTCGTCTGGCATGACCTTCCCACTGTGAATCCATGCTGCCTTGCATCCTGTGGCTCTCTGGCCTCTAGATACTCAACAATTCTTTCCTTCAGAAGTGATTCCATCATTTCCCTACCACTGAGGTTAAACTAACAGGTCTGTAGTTTCGTGCTTCTGCCTTGCTCCCACTTTTGTGAAGGGGAATCACATCTGCCCTTCTCCAGTCCTCGAGTACCACCCCATCCTCCCATGATTTGTTAAAGGGGGTAGTCAGTGGTGTCATTAGTTCTACCCTTAGTTCTTTTAGAATTCTGGGATGAATGCCATCAGGCCCCATTGCTTTGTC
The DNA here is from genome assembly GCA_016271365.2 of Neoceratodus forsteri. Classification (NCBI taxonomy): domain Eukaryota; kingdom Metazoa; phylum Chordata; order Ceratodontiformes; family Ceratodontidae; genus Neoceratodus; species Neoceratodus forsteri. The sequence goes on from CM057455.1 coordinate 1,510,744,398, forward strand.
CACCTTCAGTTTTAAGAGTTCTTTCAGAACCTTTTCTTCTAATAAATAGGCTGGTATCAACTTCTGTATCCAGAGTGTTTCTACTGTTTGTTTAGGTACCTCCCACTTCCCTTTGTAAATACTGAGCAAAATATTTGTGTAGTATATCTGCCTTTCACAGTCACCCTCTGCCCACCCTCCCTCCCCTTTATTAAACCTCACTAACCCTCCCTTGGTCTTCCTTCGCTCCCTGATGTACCTATAAAAGGTTTTGTCCCCCTTCTTAACTGAGTTGGCTATCTTTTCCTCGGTTTGGGCCTTTGCTGTTCTGACTGCCTTCCCAGCTTCCTTTTGTCTTAACTGATGCAGTTCTCTGTCCTGCTCCTTCTGTGATTCCTTGTACTTCCTGAATGCTTTCTTTTTCTCCTGAACCTTCACTGCCACTTCCTTTGAGAACCATAGTGGTTTCTTACATCATTTCATTTTGTTTATTTGCTTCACACAAAGGCTTGTTACCTCTGTGATGGCAGTTTTTATTATTCTCCATTGTTCTTCCACCCCTCCTTCCTGCCCATTTGCTAGTGCATTCCTTAGGCACTCACCCATTTTGGCAAAGTCAGCCCTCCTAAAGTCCAGTACTTTTGCCTTTGTATGGCTTGACTCTATTGCTGTGTTTATTGTTCGATGGTCGCTAGTTCCCAGATGGCTACACACTTTTACATCTGTGATCCTCTCTTCATCTCCATTTGAGAGAACCAGGTCTAAGATTTCTCCCTCTCGAGTGGGCTCCAATACTAGTTGTTTAAGGCATGCCCCCTGTAGGGCATCTAGAATAACCCCACTCTTCGAAGTAGCTGCTGCAACTGCACTCCAGTTAACATCTGGCATATTCAGATCACCCTATCTGACATATTTAGAACACTCTATCCCTCTCCCCCCCCGGAGAAGGACAGCAGTCATCGGATGTTCAGTTCTTCTCCCTGGCCAGCCCTCCAACATCCTGGGTCTGTTCCTGAACCCGGGTCACCAGCGTCACAGGTAGGCAACCTGCCCCTGTGCCAGTGGGCCAAGGACTATAATTAGTATTGCAAGCCCCTCATGCCTTCCCTTGGCATAAGAAGACGAACACACTAAATACATAGATACATAGACAGTGTCGGCAGATAAGGGCCTATGGCCCACCTAGTCTGCCCATTTGAGCTTGTAAGTTCAGTTTGTTTTCCTAGAAGTCTGTTTCCCCTTACCCCTGCCCTCTAGAATTCCTTTATGTCTATCCCATGCATTCTTAAATCCGTGATTGTTTCAGCCCCCACCACTTCCTCTGGCGAGGTGTTCCACTTGTCCACCACCCGTTCTGTGAAGAAATTCTTTCTCATGTTTCCTCTGAATCATCCTCCCTCCAACTTCATCCCATGCCCTCTAGTCCTGAAACATCTTTTTCGCTTAAAAATAGTGTTTTCCTGCACCCTGTTCCTCCCTGTAAGATACTTGTATGTCTCTATCATATCCCCTCTCTCCCTCCTCTCCTCCAGGGAGTACATGTTCAGTTCCTTCAACCTGTCTTCATAGGACTTGTGATGCAACCCATGCACCATCTTTGTTGCCCTCCTCTGAACCTTCTCTACCCTGTCTATGTCCTTACATAGGTATGGTCTCCAGAACTGTACACTGTACTCCAGGTGGGGCCTCACTAGTGTCTTGTATAGCGGAATTATGACCTCCCTTTCCTGCTGGTGATGCCCCTGCCTATACATCCCAGCATCCTATTTGCTTTACCTGATGCCTTGTCACACTGTTTCCCTACCTTGAGGTCATCAGAGATGACAACCCCAAGATCCCTTTCCTGCTTGGTGCATGCTATATCCTCACCCCAACTGATATATTGTGCCAGGGTTTTTGTGCCCCATATGCACTATCTTGCACTTCTTTGCATTGAATTTCAACTGCCAAACCCTTGACAATTTTTCAAGTTTCTGAAGGTCCCTTCTCATTCTGTCTACACCATCTGGTGTGTCTACTCTGTTACAGAGCTTTGTGTCATCAGCGAACAGTGAAATTCTGCCTTCTAGATCCTGTGCAATGTCACTGATGAAGATGTTGAATAGGACCGGTCCCAGCACTGATCCCTGTGGTACCCACTGGTTACTCTTCCCTCTGTGGAGTGACAGCCATTTACCACCACCCTCTGTGTCCTGCCACCCAGCCAGTTACCTACCCACCACACTACTGTCCTGCCCACACCCATATTCCCCAGTTTGTGTAATAGTCTTCTATGTGGCACAGTGTCAAAGGCCTTGCTGAAGTCCAGATAGGCCATGTCCACTGCCCTCCCTGATCCACCTCCCTAGTCACCCAGTCAAAAATTCAATGAGGTTGGTCTGACATGACCTCCCTGGTGAAACCATGCTGCCTTGGGTCCTGTAGTCCATTGACAACCAGATGTTCCACCAATCTCCTTCAGTAGTGCTTCCATGATCTTTCCCACTACCGAGGTGAGGCTGACTGGTCTGTAGTTCCCTGCTTCCTCTCTGTTCCCACTTTTGTATCAAGGGGACTACATCTGCTGTCCTCCAGTCTTTGGGTACCTCCCCTGTTTCCAGTGATTGGCTGAACAGGATAGCCAGAGGTTCAGCCACCACCTCTCTTAGTTCTTTAGGACCCTGGGTGCACCCCATCTGGCCCCATTGCTTTATCAGCTCTTATTACTTCCAGTTCCTTCAGGACCCTTTCTCGTGTAAAGGGACTTGTGTCCATTTCTGCACCATTCTCACCCCTTGTACTCCCTTCAGACCCATTACCCCCTCTTCCTTAGTAAAGACTGAGCAGAAATACCTGTTCAATATGTCAGCTTTATTGTTGTCATCCTCCACGTGACTCCCATCCTCCCCTTCAGTCTCACTATCCTCCCTTTGTCTTTCTTTTTTCACTTATGTACCTGTAAAAGGTTTTGTCCCCTTTACCCACTGATTTTGCAATGTGTTCTTCTGTCTGAGCTTTGCCTTCCTTACTGACTTCCTGCCTCCTTTGTTTCTCCTGGTACTTCTCCTATCCCCTTCTGCCTGTGTCTTTTGTATTGCCTGAATGCAATCTTTTTGGCTTTCACTTTCTTTGCTACCTCTTTGGAAAACCATAATGGTCTCCTCTTCCTTTTCCTCTTGCTAACCTGCTTAATGCATAATTCTGTTGTTCTTATAATCCCCATTTTAAATACTGCCCACTGTTCCTCAACCCCTGATTCCTGTCCCATTCCCCTTAATGCCTCTTTCAAGTATCTCCCCATTTTCCCAAAGTCTGCCCCCCTAAAATCCAGGATATGTTTTTGTGTGGTTTGGTTCTGCTCTTTCTGTGATTTCAAACCACAATGACTGGTGGTCACTGTTACCCAGGTGCTCCCCCACTGTTACCCCCATCACACTGTCCCTGTTTGTGAGCACAAGGTCCAGTATTGCCTTCTGCTGAGTTGGTTCCATGACCAGTTGCTTGAGGAAGGCACCCTGAAGGGAGTCCAGGATAAATCTGCTCCTAGTTGATGCTGCTGCTGGGATGCTCCAGTCCACGTCTGGTATATTGAAGTCTCCAACCAGTACTACCTCACCCTTGTCTGCCATCCTTTGGATGGCTAGCATCAACTCCTATCTGTTTCTTCCTCCTGGGCTGGTGGTCTATAGACCACACCTGTTGGATGGCTGGCCCCATTTTCCTTTCCAGCTAACCCACAGTATCTCTCCCCATTTGTTCCTCCTGGCTCTGTGTGGCCCTTATGTCATTTTCACATACAGTGCCACTCCTCCTCCCTTCCTGCCTGCTCTGTCTCTTCTGAATATGTTGTAGCCAGGTATGGCCATCTCCCAGTCATGGTTATCATTACACCAGGTTTCAGTGATGGCCACAATGTCCAGGTCTGACTGTACCATGACAGCCTCAGATCTTCCATCTTGTTGCTAAGGCTCCTGGCATTTGCACACATGGCCTTCCATGATTTGACCTCCCTAGACTGCTTCACTGTTCTACTCCAGCCCCTTCCTTGGTTGTCATTTATCCTGGTTCTCCTTGCTGTTTGCCCTTCTGCTGAATTTTGCCCCTTTTCTGCTTATCCACCTTTTGGACACTAATCTCCATCTTTTGCACACTGCTTTGCAGAGATAGCCACTCCTCTGGTTCACTGGTTCCACTACTAGCTGTGGGGGATGAGCAAGTAGGTACTGTCCTTGCTGGCCTGCCACCCCCCTTTGCTAGTTTAAATGCTTGTCAATGTAGCATTTAAACTTATCATTGAGTGCTTGGATTCCCCTCCAGGATGGATGCAGGCCGTCAGGCTTGAACAAACCTCCATCCCTCCAGGTGGGTCCCCAGTCACCAATGAATCCAAACCCTTCCGCACAGCACCAGTTCTTCAACCATGAGTTAAAGTTCCTGGTGCATGCACTCCTATGCTTTCCCTGCCTCTCACAGGTAGTACTTCTGAGAAAGTGACAGAAGTAGCTACTTGCTTGAGACCCTCCCAGTTTCCTAAACTCTTCCTGAACTTCCTTTGGCTCCCCATTTGCCAAGTCATTAGTACCTAGGTGGATAATGACATCCAGCTCACCTCCCGTCTTGCCTTCCCAGTGATCCCAGTATCTTCCTTCCATCCCTCCATGCCGTGGCACCTGGTAGGCACCTCACCTCCTGTCTTCCCTCCTGTGTTCCTAGCTGGATCCCTCTTACGATGGAGTCCCCACCAGGATTCACTCTCCTCCTCTGGGGTCCCTGCTTTCCCCACTGAGGTCACCTCCTTGCCTAACCTCCACATCCTTTCCTTCCACTTCCTGGGTACCTCTATTTGGTTGTCCTCATTTGCCAGTGTGGCATATGAGTTCTTGAGAGAATAGGATCTGGGATGTGCCTCTGCCTGACTGCTCTAACCCTCCCTGAGCCCACTGTCATCCAAGTGCTCCTCGTTCTCGGCATCCTTTGAGGCAGCTGCATTGGACTGGGTGGTCCCTGGATAGGGGTGATGGTACTCCTGACCCAGTTTACTTCCGCTCTGAGTCTGGCTACCTCATCCCACAGTCCAGAGAGATGCATGCAGATAGGGCAGCACCTCAGTGTCCAGAAGGTCTGCCTGAATATGGCTGCCCCACAGCCACTGCATTGCACCACTCCCCACATTATACTGCAATTCCACTACTTCTCTGCTACTGAAGCTCTCTTAGTTCTCTTTTTATTTATTTACAGTACTAAAAATCCTGTAACTGATCGTCAGATATATTTTTTTTAAGGAAAAAGAAACCAATAAATAAATAAATGAGTCAAAACACTTGTCGTGCTGAGGGTGGTCTTTTCCCCTTATGCCCCTCCTATTTCACACCTCTTACTATACCCTGTGTTTAGCTCCTGTCAATCAGATTTATCAGGGCATATAATTAAGAGTTGGGGAAGGGTGGGGGGCGAAAATTTGCAGCAATTAAAGACAGCACAGAATTACACCACCACTATGTTTTAAATTTTCAACAGCCCAAAAACAATTATAAGTAAAGACAACACAGAAAGAAAGTATAGTGTCACTACAAGCCTACAATCTAAGTTTAAAAGAAAAATACCAATTACCATTTACTCTAAAGCACTGAATTGAATATGTTTCCTTCCTTCACCTTCTGGCTTCTTCTGAGAAGATGAACCTCTGTTTGCTGCTTTAACTGTGACTAAGCCCCACCTCCAGTTATCACATAGCTGAGGTCAGAGGCCAGACAATAAAATAGTTGCCCTCTCAAGCTAGTTTCTGGTGTTCTACAGCAGTCACAGCAATCAGGTGGGTTTTCTGAAGGAAGATGACATCAGCTGGGAGCACGCGGAGTGAATACATTTGGTTTGCTTAATCAGATTATTAAACCATTAATAGTTTTAGAAAATACTGTTACTGGGATCACAGCCATACTGACATTGAAAGAGAGTAATCACCTATGAAAACAGGAGTGCTCCTGCCCCCCAAACTGGTACAGCCCCCTCCCAACAGCTGTCCAGCACCACAGACTCCCTTCCCTTAGGTCAGAACACAGCAGAGAGTCTGTGAAGCCAGAGGCAGTCACCAGTGGGGACCCCACCAAGGCCCACCACCCAAAAATCTTCATGCACCTAGCAATAAACAATTTAAAGTAAATTTCAAGCTTTATTGCTTGGTCTATTGGTCGTCATAGCCCGTTACCTTAAACTTGTTGTAGTACTTTAGGCACAAAATGATAATTTTTCAGAATGTCCATCAAGAGAGGGAAGGGACTATAAATTGGGCTGTAGTGCTGGCCAGATGATCACTTTCACTTCCCGGTCCACCTGCTCCACTCCTGTGCTCTGATGTTTTGTGTTATTTTTTTTTTGGTACTTTTTCTCCTGGAGTCCTCTGCCGGGGCCCCTCTGATGTCCCCCCCACACCAAGCTCTGGGTATCAGACCTCCTCCCCTTCAACCCCCATGACTTATCTTTCATGGCAGGGGGTGGGGAGACCCTCAACCCACCAGACTGGATCCAGCTTCAGAGAGGTGTGTTCCCGGGTGGTGCTGTGGGAGAACAATCATCATGCTTGAGGCAGAGGACTCCCTTCATTTTTCCATTTGCTTCCCTCAGGTGATGTAGCATGCAATGACATCAGCAGCAGCATGCCCACTACTGTGTGTACTCCTCCAGGCATCTACTGCATGCCCCCCCAAATCTTCAGTGTCAACAAGCTGCCCTCCAACCTCTGCTAGGGGGCAAGTGTTTGCCAACTGCTGGGATCCCCCCTTCCCAGAGAAAGAGAGCAGTCCTTGGGATGCTCGATCCTTCTCCGCCCCTGCCTACCTCCAGTGGCCCGTGCTTGTTCTCAAACATGGGTCACTGGCATGGCACAAAGAGTGACATCCAGAGCCTCAACTCTCACCACTGGGCCATCTTGTTTTGTGACATCTAACCAGGAAGAGTGTGAAGTCAATCGGGGCTCATTTTCAAAAAATTTTTACAGAAGATTAAGCAACCTTTGATAAAAATGAAAGCCACTCTCAACTAATAGGGATCCAATTAGTTGACTGGTGGCTGTCACTGTTGTCAGAGGTAGTTTAAATTTCTGTAAAATGTTTTAAAATGAGTCCATAGACTATCGGTGCACTCGCACCTTCCTGGTTAGGATGTCAGAAACATCATCAGGAGTGCAGAGGTGGAGCAGGTGGACTGGGAAGTGGAAGGGATCATCTGGCCAGCAAAACAGACCAATTTATAGTCCCTTCCCTCTCGTGATGGACATTCTGAAACATTATCACTTTGTGCCTGAAGGACTACCGCAAGGTTAAGGTAATGAGTTATTAAGTCCTACCCTTAATCTTTTAAATTACCTTTAATGAAACCAGTAACTATCCTTGCATGTTTTAAATATTAAAGCAGAAAGTAAAAACAGTACACAAAACCACAAATATTAGCTTCCAATGGGGGCACAAAAATCCATAGCTGAGGCTCACCAAATGGGGGATCCATCTTAGTTAAAGTGTATGGGAACACCATTGACCAAACTATTTGGTTGGGACCTAGCATTTTTCATTGTGCACTAGTATGAATCCTTTTAGCAATAGTCACACTATATTGGTCTGGATTTTAACAAAAATCCAGATAAGATAGTAGGATGTGGCACATTCTGGGATAGTATAAGTGACCATCTTCCTATCATTTGTGTCTGGAATAGCACCAGAATTAAAATTCCCTCTAAATTTATTTCTTACAGAAATTACACAAAGTTTAATTTGGAGAAATTGAATACTGAATTGAATTCCATTGACTGAAGTACAAAATAAATACTTTCCTGTGTTAACAAAACAAGAAAAGGGAAACGATGACAAATGGACATCACCTGAACTTTTTGACTTAATGAGACGGAAGGACAAACTGTGGAAAATCTACAAGATCACTAGTGGTATAATTGACTTTAATAAATATTGTCAAATAAGAGATAAATGTAAATCCCTAATTCAGCAATGTAAATCTGCTTACTTTAAGAAAAAACAAACTGGATCGCATTGAGTGACACTAGAAAATTTTGGGCCTCAATAAAAACATTAGTTGATCCTTTTAAAATGATAACCCCTAGAGTTATCAGTAAAGATGGTGCAAATCCCAAAGATAACAGTGATCTATTTTTACAGAAATTTACTGACATCAAAATATAAAGTGGAATCGGAAAAATATGTATCATTTTGCAATGTTGTTACAACTCTATCAGGTGGTACTATACCACCTTTTTATTTTTGTCAAATTAAACCCAAACAAGTTCTCAAGCTCTTAAGACAGTTGTCCATAAAGAAAAGTTCTAGTTTGGATGGACTAGAGCCTATATTTTTGAAATTGATTGCACTATTCATCTATCGGCCATTGACAACTATATACAAGTAAGCAAGAAGACACGACGGGGTGTGCATTAGATGCTGCTAACGCATAGCCAGGGCCTGGCTGTGTGTTAGAAGTGCCTAATGTACATACCCAGAATGTCTTATTGTGTTTATAACATTTTTTTTATAGATTATTTCTAAAAAAGCGCAATTCAGCAATTATCAAAGTGCTTGTACAAAACAATTTGTAACTAAAATAACACATTTAATATTTAATAACCAGCAGCAGAGATATCATAGCTCAGGAAATGCTAGATTAAATAGATATGTTTTAAAGGCAGATTTAAAGGCCTCAATGGTCAGGCACTCTCTAATCCAATGATGTAGAGTTTCACAGGGCAGGGGCAGCAAAATCAAAAGATCTAGCTCCCAAGGTCTTCAAACAAACCCTGGGAACTTCTAGCAATTCCTTGCCAATGGAACGGAGTGGGTGGAGGGGGAGGTAGGGGGGAAGGAGATCTTGCAGATACCGCAGCCCCTGTCCATGTAGGCTCATATAGGTCAGTAATCTGACTTTGAAGGTGATCCTCCACTGAACCGGCAGCCAATGCAGAGCACGGAGCACAGGTGTGATGTAGTAAGATCGAGGTAAGCCAGTCAACAACCTGGCAGCCACACTCTGCATCAGCTGAAGGTGGCAGAGATCCACCCCTGATATAGGGTGCTGCAGTGATCAAGGTGAGAGGTCACAAAGGCATGGACCAACATTGGAAGATCATCAGGTAGGACCAGGTGTTTTATCTGAGTGATGTTCCTCAGATGGTAAAATGAGGTCTTGATGATGGCTGACACCTGAGTCTTAAGTGTCAGCCCCCCATCAAGCATAATGCCCAGATTTCGCACCTGGTTAGAGGTCACTATCTGGCTGCCCTCCAGCCAAGTCCCAGATGGCTGCCCAGCAGACAACTTCTCTACTTGATGACATGAGTCCACAACCAGCACCTCAGTCTTATCTAGATTCAACCTCAGCCAGTTTTCACTCATCCAGTTCTGAATCTCAGATAGGCAGTTGTTAGAGACTGAGACAGCGTCACCCTGGTTGGGTACAAAGGACACATACAGCTGAGTATCATCTACATAGCAGTGAAAACTCAAGCCATACCACCTTATAATTTCTCTAATAGCAGCATGTATATTGCAGACAATATGGGTGAAAGAACAGAGCCCTGTGGCACCCCACAGGACAGGGGGAAAGGGGCCAAGGAAAAGATTCCCAACTCCACTCCCTGAGTCCTGCCTAAGAGGAAAGAATGGAACCAGCCGAGGAATGTCCCAGACAGACCACAGAATGGCTGCAGGTGCTGCAACAACACATCATGGCCCACGGTATCAAATGACACATAGAGATCAAGAAGGACCGAGACTAAATTGCTCCACTAATCTCTCGCTATTAGGAGGTCATTAAGTACCTGAACCAGCACCATCTTGGTACTACGCCTCTTACTGAAACTGGACTGGAAGGGATCATAGACATTGTGGGTGGTAAGATGATCCTTGAGCTGCAACACAACTGCCTTCTCAATAACCTTGCCTAAAAAGGGTAGGTTAGAGGCATGCCTGTAGTTAGCGAGACAGTCAGGGTCAAGAGAAGATTTTTTAAGAAGGTGATGTACCACTGCCTCCTTCAGGGTGTCTAGAAACACCCCTGTCTCCAATGAGCACCCAACTATTTCAGCCAGGACTGGTACAATCACCTCCATGCACCCCACCAGGAGGCATGTTGGATCCAGGTCCAAACTACAGTAAGTCAGTCACAAACCCTGGACAATCTTTACAATGTCCATGATTGTCAACCAGTCAAAGTCAGACCAGACAAACTGGGTGCCTGTAATCTCCCACTAATCCCCGCAGTGTCCATTTGAGTGGGCTGCACAGATCTCTGACCTGATGATTCCAACCTTATCTGCAAAAAATCGAGCAAACTCATCACACTTATTCTGTGAAAAAGCTCCCCGATTCTGGAGACTGGCTGGATTGCACATTCTGTCCACAGTACGGAAAAGCTGAGCTGATTGATTTTGTGCAGCGGCAATCTAGCTGGACAGGAACTCTGCCTTCTTACTGGAGATAGGCAATTGATAGTCCTTATAATTGGACATCAATCTAAGTTTGTCATCAGCTAGGCTGGTTTTCCAGCAGCAATGCTCCAACCTTCATCCTACTCACCTCAACTTCCTCAATATCCCATAAAACAAAGGGGACTGAGGGCAAATGGTGAGGGGGTGAACTTGGACAGGAGCTATGGAATCCAGGGCATTCATCACCACCTTATTATAAGCCAGTAAAAGGTCCCCTGGATCCAAGCTTACACTCAGGCTACCTGATAGGTCCAGCACCACCATAAAACCCTCAGAGGTAAAACCCTGTAAAGCACAGCACTGGACCATCTTCATAGGGGAAGGTCTATTGGGGAGTCATGACACTGAACCCTTTAGTGTGGTGATCAAATCACCCAATGGGTTCCACCACCATGTCGGAGATCTCCATCCTCAGTAAGAACACTAGGTCCAACAAGTGACCTTGCCTGTGGGTCACAGAGGTAACCACCTGTGTGAAACCCAACTAACTCAATAGTTGGAGGAAGTCTTGAACAAAATGCGAGAGTTCATTGTCGACCCAGGCATTTATGTCTCCCAGCACCAACCATCTGGGGGACTCCAACACCATGTCGATGATGAAGTTCTCAACTTCCTGCAGGAAATACTTCTTGCTCCCTGGTGGATGGTAAATGAGAAGTATTCCTCAACCCACACCTGCTCCCAAGATATATTCAAAGGACCTAGTAGCTCCAACTGGCACATCTACATGGCTCAGTCATGTCTTAAAACAGATGGCTACACCCCCAACCCTACAATCCAACCATGAGTGGTGTACCACTTTATTTACCAATTTATAGGATGGAGATGGTGCAAAGGATTGCTACTAGGATGGTGTGGGGTTTGCAGCATGAACCATATGAAAAGAGAGTGAGCAACTTCAATATGTACACACTGGGACAGAGGATCGAGCAGGGGCATATTATGAAAACGTTCAAGTACCTTAAGGGTATAAATGAGGTTAAGAAGGAAGGCATGTTCCAGTTTAAACAGAGTGCAAGGACAAGAGGTCATGACATGGGACTGGAGGGTGGCCAGTTTAGGGGGAATGTAAGGAAGTACTTCTGTACAGAGAGGTTGGTGGATGTATGGAATGGTCTGCCCCAGGAGGTGGTGGCTGTGAGGACAGTAACAGGATTCAAGCATGCATGGGACAGGAATAAGGGAATCATAGAGATGTGAAGGAGTACCTATAGCAGGTTACCAGATAGGGTCACAAGCCGCTTATGCAGGTAGTACAAAGGGACAGACTAGATGGGCCTGGTGGTCCTTATCTGCCAACAGTTCTATGTACTCTATGCAATTTCTACCTGGTGGCAACTCCAGTCTTGAAGACTGTGAGGGCTACTTCTTGGAGGATGTGACAGTGGAAGTGGAACAAGGCTGAAGTTATTCAATGGACCCCGCCAACCACATTCAGCTCAGCATTGTGTTATAAATTATTTTTATCTATCTATCTATCTATCTATCTATCTATCTATCTATCTATCTATCATTGGATGTCTGATGGTTCTGTTATCTGATGCAGTGTTAATTAGTTTCATTTGATTACCCTTTGTCCTAAACTGTTGTTTGGTTCTCACGCTATATTAAAGCAGCAATCAAATTACCATAACGATAAACATTTTGCATTATTACAGTTATAATGTTTTGCTGCCAAAATTATCAAGATACACATTTTACTTTTCATTTCGACTAACCCCATCTTGAAGCAAGATACAGTATGTTGTCATGATGTCTTTAAAAGTGCCCATGCTGGCACATGCCACACCTGTCCCTCACCCCCTGCGACCTGACACGCCCATGCACTCCATGTGAAAAATAAATATTTCCACCGCTTACTATCCATGACATGTTGAAGCACCCTCCTAGTACAAGTAAAGTATGAATATAACATGCTCATTCAACTGGTAACACCAGCTGACCAGATTTTGCAAAATGGTAAATGGGGACCATCTTTAATGATGTGAGTCATTAGTTACAAAATTATCATAAAAAAAGCTTAACAGCATCCAAATCCCCAAAAAAGGGTAATTATAAGTACTACCATAGTACTTGTACAGAAGCTGTGATGGTCCCTACGGGGGAGGTGTTTGCTGCCCGTAATTTGTCTTCAAAATTTTCCTCATTACTCCAGCTCTGCTGCCTCAAAGGATTAGACAAGACATTAGACCCCACCACTTAATTACTAAACACTGTCTCTACCATCCATTTCCATATATACTTCCTTCCTGGATGTACTGTTTAATTGTTAATGAAACCAGTGGCCTGCATCACAGTTCAAGCAACTCACTCTGTCATCCATACATCAGCTCCTCCAGGGCTTGGATATAGTCATCGCACAGACATGGGATGAAAACTCACCAGAGGAAATTACATAAGCAGGAACAATGACACAAAACATGATAAACACTCACCCATCTGCATACCTGGTGCTAGCAAACAACTTAGAAGTGGAGAAAAAATATATGTATACTTATCATACCCCGTGAATGTAATGAAACTATGGAAGTTGCCACCAGAAGGAACATGCAGTGCTGGGCACATGAAGCACAGCAGCAGGCATTCGGATTCCACATTCCCTTACATGTATTACATACCTGGAAATAAGATAAAAAGAAGACAAATTTTGAGGATTGTTAAAAGTTACACCCTCTCCCGGCTCCCATCCACCCCCCACCCTCACTGAAGACCATAAAAAATGAAGAAATACTTACCTCAGGGACTGCCTGCGAAACTGGAACCATTGTACCACTAAATGAAGTGCTCATGTCTTGAGCAGCAGCAGCAGCAGCAGCAGCCGGAGCTGGAGGTAACATCACAGGAATTCCTGAATGTTGACAAAAGTAAACAGAACACAATTACTATCAAACTCAGACGTCTAGACTGCAGTAACCTACTCCAGTACTTACCATCTGCGTTGGGAAATGTGGTGCTTTCCAACATCCCAGATTCCCAGCCTGATGTAGTTTGCCTGGCTTGGCATCATGATGACGTAATCCTCAGCCCAACTGGAAAATGATAGAAAAGCAGTACAAACATATTAGAACTCAAGACACCACAATACCAATCCACCCCCATCCTCCTCCTGCATAGAAAAAAAAATGCAGACAGATACTTATGTGTGCAGCAGCAGCAGTATGGACTGTGCAATGATGATCATCCATCAACACCAGCCAAAACATTACTTGTCGTGGCAAGTTGGCAACTAGTCAGAGTGGCAAGCAGCAAACTACAGCACTCCAACATCTCATTCCCTCCACACTGTACAAGTTACAACCACGGCATCACCATAGCCAAACAGGACAGCAGCATTGGGAAAAGATAATTCTACATTTCTCTATCAATTGAGAAACCAGCAGCATGAGACAACAAGTGCAAGTAGCAGCAGCATTTTTCAGGAGGAATTAATTTTCTCAGTGTGGCACCCCTTTTGGCTGTTTCATAATTCTTACAATAATTGAATCTTTCTTCTCTCACAATTTTTCCATGTGGTTTTCCTGAACATACTGTACAAGGCCTGTTCTGCACAGCACAGCAGCTAGTGGCAACAAGATTCATCCCGAAATCATTTGTAAGTAGTGGACAAACAAGTTAATATTTGTGGCAAGCCCATGGGACATGTGTTAAGCACAAAAAACATATTTATGTTTAACTTCACAATAAAAGTGCTTATATTTCTATGACTGTTGTGTACATATTTGGACTGATGCTGCACACAGCCAAAACAACTGTCACAACCTCACACAGCTTTGGGAAAAATGTTGCTCATAAGAACAGATTACTGTGTTTGACATTTGTGGATAGGAGGAGGAATTATATAAAGAAGGATTAACATTAAACAAGAAGAAAGGCACAGTGTTTATGGGTACAGTACTATAGTGACTGACAGTAACACATGGCAGGGGAGACATGCAGGGTCAGGGCAAAGGTATTCATATGACAGGAGAAGGGAGGAAGCATAAATATTACATAACACACACAACTGCTGGACAAGAAAAAGAAACAAGAGGATAGAGAAGAAGAGGAAGAAGAATCAGCATTTATATAGTGCTTTTCATACACAGTATCCCACACGCTTTGCAAGCAATGCTAGACTGGTGGTGAAGTGACTGAATGTGTGGTGGTGGCCATATTGCACATCATCACCCACACACAGCCTGGATAATCGATATCCTGTTTCAAAACCTCCCTATGGAATCACCTACTTAATACTCATAGCTGTAATTGTTACTAGTTTTAGCCTTGCTCAAACATTATGACAAAGCCACCTGTTTAGCTGCTTAAGACAATTTGAAGTTAGAACTGCCTAACAATTTTATTGTATGCATCATCCTGTTTGCACCAACTTGTTGTATTCCCCATTGTTGTATTCATTGTTGCTGTAACATACTGTTGTGCTGTGTTTTGTCTTTTTGTGACAAGGTACCTTTGCAAATGAGCCTCTGGCTCAAAGGTTTTTAAACTGCTGTTCAAATAAATAAATAAATAATTGCATGAACCGGTTTATGGGAAGGGGAATGTTGGCCAGGACACCAGGAATGTTTCCTGCTCTTTGCAAAGAGTGCCCTGGGTTCTTTTACTTCCACCTGGACACCCACCAGGACAACACCATGATGGGCAGAAGGGACCTCGGTTTAACGTCTTATCCGAAGGATGGCACACCCCAGCAGTACAGCACCCCCCAATGCTGCACTCAGATGCCAGCGATTTTTAGGTGCAAGTCTATCCCGGTGTGGGACAAGAACCCACGACCTTCTGGTCCAGAGGTGGATGTGCTACCAACTGAGCCACGCTGACAACAAGAAGAGGACAAAAAATCATTTTTTTTTTTTACTTTTTTGGAGGGGCCTTTTTCTTATTTTAAGGGGTGCAGATGAAGAAGAGTGACAGTAACAAAGGACATGAAAAAAAGGAAAAACAGCTGCTGCACTGCCTGTCTCAATGACCAGTTGTTCCATAAATCAAAGCTTACACATCACTGGCACCAGGCTCCGATTCTGCACTGCCACCACCACCCCATGGCACAACTCTATCAGGAGTTCAAACAATTTTTGTTGGTCCTCCGTTATTTTTCTCATGCTCCCCTGGCCTCCTGGCTGAACTGATCAGACTCCTGCCTAAGATCTTGCACCTCACTACCCATGGCTGCCACCTCACAGTGCACGGCCTCCAGATCTTCATTGCTGATGCTGATCTGCCTTGGGGCTGCTGCAGGCTGTAAGAAATCAGCATGATGGCAGTGCTGGCTGCTGTGGGTGAATTGTTTGATGGTGCTGCTGCCTCCTGCTGCTGTGTCCTGGACCTGGTATGGTGTCCCCTAGGCTGATGCTGACCGATTTCCTCCTGTTGGCCTCCTTCCCCTTCTGCATGTTCACCCACACTGCTAGTGCTGCCTCCTGCTGCTGCCACCTCTTGCTGTTTTTGGAACCACTCTGCAGGGTGGTGCTGCTGCAGATGGCTCCTATGCCCACTTGTCCCAAGGTGTGACCCTTTCTTCCCCTGCTGAACACTCCGGTCACAAAGCTTACAAATGACAACCCTGTCACCTTCACCATTTGAAGTGAAAAAGGACCATGCTGATGACACTCTTGACTGGTGGGAGGGGTGCCATCTGATGTTCTGACTGGGGCCACAACATCCTGCCCTTGCTGTGGGGTGGTGGGAGCACAAGCTCCTGCTGTTGGGGTGGGACAATGGGCTCCTGCTGCTGGGGGAGGTGGGCACATGCTGCTGCTGGGGAGGATGTGATCCTGCTTCTGGGGGCCAAGGGACACATGTTTCTGGTGTGGGGACCTGTCTTTCAGACAGAAATGCTCACCTGTTAAGACAAACACTTTTAGCTGCCTTCTCTTCAGTCCCCCTTTCCCTGCCTTTCCCATCCATATTAGAAAACTAAAAAAAAAATGAAAAAGAGAAAGAAGAGAGAGTCACATACACACACACACACACCACACACACACACACACACACACACACACACACACACACACACACACACACACACTCACTATACACTTAAAGATAGAAAAATATAAACCCACAGAAAATGTCCTAACAAAGAAAGATTAACTGTTTTAAAGTAAACAATTTGGAAACACAAACTTATAAACACAAACTTATAAAGTTATAAGTTATAAAAGTTATAAACTTTTTTCCTGTTGCCTACTCTGACTGCTGCCTCTCTGTCTGCAAGCACTAGCAAAAGGAAGCAGAATCAGTGCCTTCCTGTCTGAGAGCAGTCACCCATGTGACCTGCAGAGAGTAAGCCATATAACAAGCTTTTTTTTGCTAATTTTGCTTACTAGTTCTGCAAGGCAAAACTTACCAGTGAAAAAAAAATTTCCCGGGTGTAATTGATGGTGAAATTTTGCCATAAGTACTTGATTTTATGAAATGTTTCATGGGGCGAAATTCATGATTTCACCTGGATTTTGATGGTGAAATAAACTTTTGCAAAATCTCTACTTGGTTTTGATAAAACTAATGAATTTAAGCACATCATAGATAACTATTTAGCCCTTGCCAGAAGTAACAATTGGTTATCCACGCTGATGATTAATTATTTAACTGTGCCATTTCCAGTCAGAGCCACTTTCTGTTGTCTCCCCCATATTGATAAAAACATGGTTAATCCACCAGGGAAGCCAATAGTTTCTGGGTCAACTCACTCACAGAGTTTTTAGCCAAAGTAGTGGATTTCCATTTTGCAGAATTGGTTAAAGAATTGTCCTCTTACATTAAGGACACAAGAGAGATTTTTTGTGTCTTGGAAGATACTGTAATTGAAGATTACAGCTTGCTGGTTACTTTGGATGTTGCAGCTTTGTATTCTAACATTACACATACATTTGGACTACAAGCTATGGAATATTATTTAAACAAGTATTCTGTTTTGGAGCCTCCTACTGAAAATGTAGACCAAAATGCAGCATGGACACAGACTGCTACCGTGTTTTTAAGTGTGCAGATTTAATTGGTTCTTGACCTGTGGTAACCTATGGTAAGTACCAGGTGAGGTGAGCAAAGAGTACAGAGCACAAGCACACAGCAGTATGCAATTACAAGGGCTGCCCCTCAAGCACCAAGCTGTAATCAGTAAACGTTTGTAAAAAATTACAGGGCTGCCCTCCATAACACTTACATCAAAGCTGTAAGCACTAAGCTTTTGTGACCACTGAGCTATATGGTCTTTACACCAAGCACCTAGCTCCCATTCTTTTTTAATGTACTGGGCTTCCCTCTGTTTTCTTCCCCAGAGTGAAACTGTATGCTGTATGTCTTGCTAGCATGTTGTCTGCTATAGTGTTTTTTTTTTAGCCATGCATGAGTGTTGCCCCTTACACCTCTTATATGAAGCACAGTACCTCAGTGCCATTTACTTTTTAGTTTACTTGGCTGCACTGTTTTTCCCCCTGAGCGATACACCATATGCTGTTTGCTGTATGCCCTGCTGGTGAACTGCAATCTTTTTTATCAGCTTCACTTTGTATGAAGGCAAAACCAGATGACCGCCCCATGATCTTTATTTAATGTACTACAGGGCGGTAAGTTGGATCTGTGATATTAATTGAAAGTGAACATTAACAGTTTTACAACATATAGAAATGTCTTTTTTAACAGTTGAGAACTGAACTCATTGCACTAATGAATTGCTTTTAAAATTGAGCACTGTCATTTTAAGCATGGGGGTTATAAGCGATACTTGAAGGTACATTTGCTAACTTTTGAAGAAGCTCATTTACAGTAAAATATGTTAGGATCAAGTGTTGGTCCCTTGTGGTCCTTGTGACTTGTATTTCTCATACTGTTTGGACTGCAGAATTGTATTGCTACTTGCTGTTTTGTGCCTGGATAGATTTTGATGTTTGCGGTAACCTTTTAATGATTTACTGAATAAAGAAGTTTTATCCAGATGTGCTGTCCGAATCCTCAGTACTTGATTCTTTGGGAGTACACATTTGCATTGAAAATGCCACACATCAGCAGGTGCCAGTCTCTCCTGATATTTTCTTATTATTGATTTAGACCTTGGTACTGTGCTACCAAAGATGTAGTCCAATTATCCTTGTTTGATTGTTTCAGTATAGCAATTGGTATGACTGTAAAGCAGAGCCTACAGGGGTATACATCTTGAGTTGTGGAATAAATTGTAACTAGTACTGTTGCTGATGGTGGGCTATGGCAGACTTGATTGGTTCTGCAGATTCTGTCTCAATACCACAAACATTAACCCACAATAGATGTATGCCAACAGCACCTGCCTCACATAAGCTACAGTAATGAATTTTCATTGCTGACCTCAAGGCCTTTTACACCCATCCTTCAATTTGTAGCCTGCTTTACTCCATGCCAACTACTGAACTGGGAGCCAAAATGGCACAGGTGAAGTCCAAAAATCAGACCTGATTTGAGGGCCCCAATTTGAAGACAAACCAGAGTTGTCAATGGCCCACTTCTCTCACCCTTAATTTGCAGTTATTTAGAATAATTGATCATTAACTATGCTGCAGCACAGTCAGCGCTGACTTTAATTGCCGTGAGTTACTACTGTAACTCATTAGATAAAGAGCTGTTGGTTTTTTTTGTTGTTTTTTTTTAATTTTGAGTTGGTTATGATTTGGTTGTGTTTGTGAATGTGGTGTATTAATGATAATGCATTTAAAGTATTGTTGAAAATAATGAAATGCCAAAAGACTGAAAATAAATTGTCAATTGAACATGAACATCTCTGAATCTTATGCTTTACAGGCATTACTATTGAGTTTATTCAATGGATTAACAGCTCAATAGTAATGGCATTTCTTTAAAGTTCAATGATCCATGTGTCTACCTTACATAGAGATGTAGACTGATTGAATGATTGATTGATTGATTAACTGTCTGACTGATTGATTGACTGATTTATTGATCGACTGATTGAGTGATATTATTGATTGAGTACTTGGACTAACAAGGAATAGCTCATTCCATCCAGTTGGTCTAATGGGTCTATATTTAATAACATGATTATGCTTGAGCACCTCAGATTTGCAATGTTACTTTGTACTATTTATTGGTCATTGAGTATCGCAGAGATGCATTTAAATATCTTACACCATGAAAACACTGAAGACGTTTAATTAGTACTGCTAAGCATAAACACCGGGTACTGGTTTATAGACTAGATGATGAAGAACATGAAACACTTAATGTATTCTCTTCTTTATAGTCCATGTTACCTGAAGCAGGGATGGACTGACTGAATGACATGCAGAATGTGTACCCCAGCTATTTTGTTAACATAAAATCAAACCTAATTTCGTCAGGAAGGATCAAATGCTAATGATATATAATATTTATCAGTAATGAATGAACCACATAAATGTGTTTGCCCAATCCTTTTTAGAGAAAGTGGAAGTGTCAGAAAATATTTTTAAAAAGCATGTCAATCCTAATTGATTTTCCAATTGCATAACTAGCCAGAACAGTTTTTGTATAAACCAGTTAACCTTTAAAGGAAGAATTTTCATGGGAATTACTGACACTAGAGGGAATTAATCATGTATTTGTTTTACTTAATAAGATGTTGTTTCAGCTAATGAGGGTGCAATGCTTTATTTTACATACCCAAATCAGATTATCATTTATCTAATTAGTACATTCTAAAAGCAAACCATGTATGCAAACATCACGATAAGGACTCAGTGGAATTAATTTATCTAAGAAGCATTGCCTTGGAGGGCAGTAAGTAAACAGACTAAATTATTTTTACTTAGAAATTGTTTATATCATATGAATACTAAACATACTTTTAAAGCATTGCTCATTAACACTCAGTGTTTTATTGCATTTGTATGCAAACCAACATGTAGTTTATAAAACTGAATACAATGTATAATTTAGATTTTTATTAGTATATTTCTGACTTAAAGCAATACTCATTAAGGGATAAAACATACCTAATAGATTATTAGTAATCATGCATTTTGACATTGTTAGACTCATTATTAGTGTTTTTATTACAAGTTTTGTAATTGTTGCCAAACATAAGTACATATCGTGGTCACTAGCAGATTATAAAAATGTATTCCTTTGAGTTTACTTTTAAACTGCACACAGGAGATTCATACTCCGGATGTACTGTAATAAGATATGTTTAGCAGATATTTCTAATGGTAGACTAGGATAGGGTAGGATTATTATTTATATAGCACCTTTCCAGGGTTTTACAAAGTTAAAACAAATAACATATGTTATCATAGTTGTATGAGTACAGATATAAACCTAGCTCACACAACCAGAGAACTGTAAAAGCTGTCAGTCCCCTGAAAACACCTTTCTAAATATCCAGGTATTTAACTGTGACTCAAAACTTTCAACAAAAGAGGCAGAATGAATGGATGGATTTTGGATAATGTTCCAGAATCTGAAAACAATCACATAAAATGCTCAGTCCAGAGCAGATTTCAGTCTTGGTCATGAGACTATTAAAAGTCCCATCAGCAAGACTGATGATGATGGAACCTTTAACAGCCACATCAGCAAGACTGATGATGGGACTATTTATATTTCCTGGGTATCCAAGCATAGAAACTATTTTGCTATGATAATCCTTTTGGTGGGTTGCTAGTAGCTTTGAATATAGAGGAGGACCAGTCCATTTATGGCCTCGTTAGCCAGCAAAGGGACTTAAATTCAGAATGCCATCTTACCAGCAGCCAGTGTAACTCTCACAATGTGGGAGTGATGTAATTACTTCTGGATATGCCAGTTAACAACATGTTTATGGCCCAATCACCGGGGGGTGAGGATGATGTGTCCCCCTAAATCTTCTAAGACAGCAGTCAAGTCACCATCAAGATTTAAAGATTTAGTCCCCTCCTACAGCTACTATAGTAGCAGAGAGCATCACAACACAAAGTGACTGCAAGCTGGAGGGGTGAGCAAGCCCTGTCTGCCCAACTTCCACAGAGCTTGTACAGAATTCACATTGTTAGTAGTGGGTCTACTTTACATTGGAGCCTGAAGGATGAGGGCATGATAGGGGAGGTGGGTGTTGTGTTTCTCTTACCTGAGCTTGTGATTGGTGGTAGTAGCTTGAGAAGGCATACCTAATTATATGCCAATATCTGATTGGCTCTGTTGGTAGTGGTGGCAGATCAATGGCCTTTTGGCAGGCTTTGAAAACAAAACTGAATAGTGAATTATGTCATGGTTACATTTCTCCAAGCTTTCTCAGCATTTGGATTCAGATTGTTTAGTTTTGGATGGAGTGGCATGACTTGAATGGCTACAAACCAGAGAAGAAACATCAATAGAGCTGGTGCCTGTGGATGTATAATTTGAAACAGTGCATGGAGAAAAAGAGACTTTCACAGCACCAAATGTAACTACAGGGACCATGCAATTTCCAATCCCAACTGACAAGGAGCTGAACCAGTTCCATGCCATATCATTGTTCGAGTTCACCAATGCTACCCCACCCTAACATGATAAAGAAATGCCAAAAGCAGTGTTTTAAATGCAGAATGGGGAGGGAGCAAGGGGTGTAGGGTAATTGTCCACAAATAGCATTGTATAGACAATACATGGTTTTGGCATTATCTCAGTACACACCAGTGTTAGCTCTAAGTACCAGTTGCTGTTCTATGCATTTTATTCAATGTACTAACCTTAGTATACTTTCTTTTGCTTAGTGCTGTGTATTTTAATAATTATTTAGTTTTGCTTATTTGTGGATATACTATCACTAGCATAGTGTGGATTATACTGTTCATAATGACAGGTAAGTTTCAGAGCAAACCGAGAAACCAAAAAGATGCATGTCAGTGTTTGCTGCAAGAAAAATCTTTATTGAATAAAATAAGTAAAGTAAGCTACACAAGGTTATCAGTGGTTTTCAAGTCAGCTGTATCAGCATTTTCAGGATGCCTTTATTCAATTTTGTCATCCTCATTAGATAAATTAACTGTCTGTTACCTTCAGAGCCTTCAGAAACTTTTGAGACTTCAGATACCAGCTGTTAGGCACTTTGTGACTGATTTTCCAGTTCTGAGTTAGACAATGCCTCACAGAGAAATGATCTTGCCTTGACTGCCTCACCATCTTTGCACAAGCAAGACATAATATCAAGATCAACTGAAGTTATCCCACAAACCTAAAAAAAATAATCGGAGCTGGGTTAGCAAATGATCTGTTAGGTATGCGAGGAGTTTGAAAGTGTTTTGAAAGCAGTTACTTTTGTGGGGGCAATGTCAGGTATATGAATTCTTTATCCAGCCACCACTGGCCTCGAAGGCTGGATCTTTAACGAGTTCTACAGCTTTTATGTTATATCTTAAGCCAGCTGCTATAAATAGAAGCCACCCTCCAGTAGTAGCTGCCCTCTTCATTTCATTGACCCTTGAGCAAGTTCACCAAACCCATCCCAACATGTTAAGGAATTACTGATGCCAGTGCTTCAGGGGCACAGTGGGAGGGTTGGATAATTGCCCATAAACAGCATTGTATATACTGTACGTGTACTCCCTCTCAGTTTCAGCTGGGGTTCCTAGTTTGCTTGTCTTTGCATTGCAGATCCCTCTCCCGGTTCTCAGCTCCATGTACATGAAACCAAGACAGTTCAGTGTTCACCCCCCCTAGTTTCAAGCTGCAGCTTACTTGCATGTTCCATACAGCCATGTTTCCTTGACCTCTTCCCTCCCCGCTACTGGCTGGCTGCAGACTCACTGCTGCCTCCCCCATTGAGATGGTCAATTTGTGTGGTGTAGCCTTCTCCTCCCCTGCCCTCATCATCCACTTTGGAGAACACAGAACAGGTATCAGGACCCTGGGTCAAGTCACCCATTTACAGTGATGTGTTCTTTTTTTTCTAAAACACCATGGTTTGTATATTTGGCAATAGACTGCTCTTTCAATCACTTTTACATTTATACTGATGTCTGGATTTGGCCCCCTCTACACCTCTGAACAGCAGCTAGTCTGACTGTAAATATATTTATAAATAATCTTTAGTATTCACAAATGAAACCTTCCCTATGAGAGGTATGCATAAAATACTTTGAGGATGTTTGGGTAAATTTATTTATTTGCTTGTTTGAAAATTGGTGACCGGGAACAATGTAGTGAGCTGAGGTTCATTTCCAGGTGTGACCCGGAGGTAGGAAAACAGAATATACATAACACAAAACATATGATTGTACAGCAAAAAATGCAGGAATAAATTAAATTGTAGTAAATACTTCATAGATGAGTACTAGGTGCAAAATTAAAGAACAGCTTTTGGTCAGAGGCCTCCCAAAATACTAGTGCAAAATAAGACATTAAATATAGTACCATAAACACATTGTGTACCTGGGAGCAGAAACAGGTCAAGTGAGAAGAATCCAGACCCTGCACTACTAGATTAAAACAGGGAAAGCCTCTTATGGAAAACAGGTTCACATGGTGGTGAGGAGTTTCAGCAGGTGCTTGAAGGAGCCTGAGGAGATGTAACTGTGGAGAGAAGAGGGGAGCTAGTTCCAGAGTACAGGGAGATGACAGAAGAAGGTAGAATGCCCAGCAGAGGAACGTGGATGAGCAGTGGAGAAGATTCCATAGTTCCTGTAGTGGAGAAAATATGGAGTCTGGATAACTGGTGAGAGGAGTGATAAGAGACAGGGAGAAAGGAAGCCAAACCAATATTTTAAGATGAAAGAGGAGCAGTGGGACTGGAACCATGATGGTAAGGGTATGATAGAAAGGAAGAAGTAGAGGGAAGTAGTGGTGAGTATG
Source organism: Neoceratodus forsteri (assembly GCA_016271365.2). NCBI lineage: Eukaryota > Metazoa > Chordata > Ceratodontiformes > Ceratodontidae > Neoceratodus > Neoceratodus forsteri. The sequence goes on from CM057455.1 coordinate 1,510,768,612, forward strand.
AGGAGGTGAGTTCATAGCAAAATAACAAAAGGCACCGCAGAGGGTGTCAATTCTGGCTAGGTAAGTGGATGGGGTGGTAGCATAAACCACATCAGCACAGTCAAACAAACTCTTGCCAGAGCTGATAGGGCTGCAGAAGAGTGATTTGGGCCAGATTGGTTCCATTGTAGGATGTGGTCCATTGTGATGCACCACAACAAGCAAGTTGGCAAACCTGAGCGACAGGAAAAAGAACAAAGTCAGAGATCAAGTAGGGTCTGTGGTTTCTGCAGCAGGTAGAGAAAATGAGCAGACTGGGTGGACCTAGCGGTCCTTATCTGCTTTAAATTTCTATGTTTAAAGTGTGGCTCTTGTGATATGCAAAATGCAAGGATGCTGATAAAAAAGTGATATGCAATCATATGGTTAAGTCTGCTTGTGTGACTACTATTGAAAGGAAACCTAATGCAAAAAACCTGATTAAATACTACTATCCAATAGCCTCCTTTGTAAAGCAAAACAAAATAATAAAGAACTTATTCTCGGAATGCTACTTTACTCACAACATTGAAGCTATGTTTTAAGGGTCTTAAGGGAGCCTCTTCTGTGCAGTCCTTAGTATGGCTGGATTGTTTACAGCCTAAACTCCCTTCCACAAGGGAAGTGTGAGGCAGGAATGCAGCAATCAGTGTTCATCTTCAAATATTTTCAATGGCAAACACAGTGCCAAGTATCTTGTATGCTAACCGGGAGGTGGCACCTGAAATCATGGTTGGACTATTTTAAATCTTAATTAGGTTGCTATAATAGGAAGGATTGGAATGGAGACTGAAGCTTTCCATAACAAATGGGAAAAAATTTTCAATACCCCTGTAATGATGTCACTAGAAATACGGTGCAGCAGAAATTGTGTAAAAGAAGTGCATATAGTAAGGGGGTGGGCCCTAGAGGTAGGGAATAATGACATGATATATTTATAAACATTGTATTGTAATTCACTAACTGATGCACTGGATGCCACACCTTGCACCATGCCAGTGATGTGGGGTCATGAGTGACCTTGGATGCTGCGGGTCAGCTGGGTAGGAGGAGGATTGAGCATCCCAGGGACTTATCTCCTGCTCTGGGGAGGGTGGGAGAGAATGACTGTGGCAGTACCAGCTCCTGGCAGTGGCTGGGGACTGGTGCAAGATGCAGTCCATTAAGGGATTGATGCAGGCCGACTCCGGACATGCCTGGCATGGATGCACTCCAGGAGAGTCCTTGGTGTCATTGCACACCTGCACCGGGAGGAGGTGAAACCAGGGAAAAAAAACATACCACTACCTACATGCACAAGGAAGGCAGGATCTGGCATGCCTCTGTGATGGTCACACCCAAGCAGCTCCCCTGGTGTGTTTGCCCTCTGGTCTTCCACTGCAAGTGCGGGTAAGTACCCACAGTGATGTGGCAAGGGAAGGGCAGAACATAAGGTTTCCAGAGCTCTGGCTGGTGCTGGGGCAGTGTCTGAGGTGATAACTTGAGGATGGGAGGGGAACCATAGATAACCCCCCCAGACGAGGAAATGGTATAAAAATGTATAACAAAAAAAAAGAAATAATTCGTTAACTGATTTTAAAATAAAAAAGTACTTTGACTTTTCATTAAGTTCCATGGGATCTTTAACATCCACCTGGACAACCAGAAAAGATGGACAGAAGGGATCTTGGTTTGACATCTCATACAAAGGGTAGCACCTCAGCATTAGTGTAGTACTCTCATACCCAGCTGCTACACTACAGTATCAATTCTGGGTATTAGCCCAATTTCCATGTGTGCAGCACCAGTCTATGTCCTTCTGGCCCCAGAGGCAAGCATACAACCTATTGAGTCAATAACATTAAATATCTAACATGTTCACAGAAGCAAAGAATTGGATATTGATGAGGATTGGATGGCTCCTCAAGGCCCACCCCTTTCGCTAATTCAAAGTCAGTGTTCATTATCTCTGCATAGGTAAGAGTAATGACTATTAACCATTTGCTCCAGAGCAAGAAACAAATTCAAGTTAAAAAAGAGCAGTTTCATTGTTCCTCTATTAAGGGTCTTGATCACAGCCATGAAGGAAAATGGAGCAGTAGAGGAACTGAGGTTTGGCATTAGGTTTCAGAGCTATGATCTGAATCTGCCTCAAATTAGTAAGTGTCTAAAATGTGTATTTTCTTGATTTTTATTATGAATGTAATGTCTATGAAAGAGATCAGATTGACAGCACCAACACATTAGAAACATAGAAACATAGACTATGATGGCAGATAAGGACTACTTGGCCCACCCAGTCTGCCCATTTCCCTACCTACAGGATAAGTTGCAGATTCTGGTTAACCAACAGCCTAATTCCTGCCACATCCACTACAATTGCCTTGTGTTTGTCCCATGCATGTTTGAATTCCCCCACTGTTTTAGCCCCAGCAACCTCCCCAGGAAGGCAGTTACATGCATCCACCACTCTCTCCATGAAAAAAGATTTCCTCACATTACCCCTGAACATTGAATGGTCATTGAGTATGAATGATCCCCTCAACCACTAGAGGTGGTATCTCCCACAAAAGATAAAATGCTGGCACCAGACTCTGGGCTGCTGGAGGTATCTGACTGGATGGCAGCTGGTGGTGGATACAGACTAGTGGCTACTAACTGCAAGCTTCTTGTACATGGATCTTAGATCCTCCCTCACTCTGCCAGCCCTTAGCAACCTGAGTCAATTCCTGACCCACCAGTGTGGCAGGAGGGAGGTGCCCAGTGTGTCAGCCCTCTATGCCACTGGGCTAGCATGCAAGGTGCACCATGAGGATCATCAACCTTAGGCTTGATTAAGAGATAGACCACAAGTAATCCAGGATGCTAGCCATAGGGCAAGAGAAGGTGTCAAACTCCTTGCCCTGGCACCAAGTGGAAAAAGTGCTCCCATTTGAAACCATAGCATGGACAAGTTGACTCCTTTTGAGAGGTCTCTACAACATGGAGGACCTTGTCAGAGAGAACCAAAGACTGGAATTCTACCCACTCAGGAACCAGTACAAATGGCAAAAATGGAAGACTGTAGGTAATTGCAAAAGATGCAAATCATGTGATATACTCCTATCATCACTGTTGTGTTCCTTTGTTGTCAGTAACAAGAAAAACTAATATTTAGTGTGTATGTTCTCTTTGACTAAATTAGCTCTGTTTTAATGTGGCTCTGTAATTTGCAAGCTGTAGTAAATCATAGCACTCACTATAAGAACAAAAGGGGTTACAAACGCTTACATCTTCTGTTATTGCAAATCCCAGAATCTCCTGCAGCTCGCCTTACAGTAGAACAGTATGCAGCAGTGAGAGGCTCAGTAGCCTGCATTGGATGTTAGAGTTTATATAAGTTCATGTAGTGGGTCCAGCCCAACCAACCTTGGTATAAAGGAACTGTAGTTTAAATGGTAGAAGCCCAGTACCAATCAAGGCAACTTGGACGTGGATCCAGAATTAAAGGGGTGTGTACTTATGGTGGATCAGGCACTCTTCATAGGAGTGTGTGTGTGGGGGTGAAACTTATACTGCAGTTTGTATATACTGTATGAAAACAAGGCTAACCAATTATGCTTAGTAAAATAAAATGTATACAAATTGCAGGCAAGGATGTTACCAGGGTATATTTTTTGTATCAAGTACATCAGGACTTCAGCCTAATGAAATTGCATGATCCTGTATGAGATGAGCTGCCTATCTATTCCTCCTCTGTTGGTTGTACTATACTGTATGATAGTTGGTGTGTATGTTCCCTTCAACTGAATTAGCTATTTTAATGTGGCTCTGTAATTTGCAAGCTGTAGTAAATCACAGCAATCACCAAAAGAACAAAGGGGGCTATTAACACTTTTTACATCTTCTGTTACAACAAATCCCAGAATCTCCTGCAGCTGGCCTTAGAACAGTATGCAGCAGTGAGAGATTCAGTAGCCTGCATTGTATGTTAGAGTTTATATACATTCTGATACTTTGTTTGCTGGTCCTGTCATCCTCTCTGGGCAATGTACAGTAACACAGGGATGATCTAACTGGAGAGTAAACAAAAGCTCTATGATGCACTATGTGCTATTATGGGCTATTGAATCTCCCACTGCTGCCTACTGTTCTGATGTAGCTGATAATGTAACCCCCCCACACACACACAAACACACATCACAATGACATCCACAGCAGTTGTTTTAGGATCAGTATATTTGTTGGGGTTCCTCTATTGCTTGCACTGTACTGTAGGATAGTTGGTGTGTATGTTCCTTTCAACTGAATTAGCTGTTTTAATGTTTCTCTGTAATTTGCAAGCTGTAGTAAATCATAGCAATCACCATCAGAACAAACTCTGGTCAGAGACAATATGGCTGTGGAGAGCCTTTAGGAGCAGAAAGAGCGGTGAACAGAATATGTTGTGCTCTCACTGCACAGGAGTATGCTGTAATACTGCAGCGATTACTGTACTGTGAATGCATGATACTGGCACATATGCAGTTTGCCCCATAGTCAACCTTGCACAACATGGCAGTGCTGACATAACTACGTGTAACAACCCAATCCCTCTGGTTACTATAATCTCATTAGTACTAGTCTTAGGCAGGCAGGAACAGGCAACTGGTGGGGAGCTCATAATGGGCTTTCTACATAATGACATTATTGTTTACTCAGCTAGCCTGAGAGAAGGATGATTATGTCATTTAGAACTCTCACAGCAGCATAACCATTTTAGAGTCAGCTGCTCTTTGGAGTTTAGAATGTTCATCAGTAAGTTCAAGTGTGGCAGTTAGAGTGGCAGGAGGTCTGCCATTGAGGCTCTGTAAAAGGGACCCTTGCTATTGCTCACCTTAGTTTGATAAAATATTCAGTTTGCTTGCAGGACTGTTTAGTGTCACTACAGGGGTAGTGAGAATCAATACAGTTCTTGTTTATCCAAGGAGCAATCCCCTGAAGTTCATAGCTGTCTTAAGGAAGAACAGTGAGTAGAATCTGATAGCTACCAGAGAAAGAAAGATACCTTTTATTCTTTCCATGACTGGGAGGAAGGAACAACTAATCTGTGAATACAGAATTTTAGACTGTTCACTGAGGGAGTTGGCTGAGGTGTGTGTGCCCTAGACAAGGCTAGATCACACCAGTGTGGACCCCTTTCAACACAACTGTGCTGAATTTAAAGTTAAAGGTGGGTGTCTTTAGCACTTCATTTGGGATTGGAGACTCATTTGGTGTAACCCTGAAGGAATGGCTGAGGCTATTTGGGGCAAAGGATGAGGAATGCCATCTGGAGTTTCAGGCAGGGCTAAGTGGTTCATGGATGGGCACCAGTGTTCCCTGGGCAATGACCGTGCACTAAGAGGATTTTAAAGTGTGTGGCACATCCTATAGATGTACACTTTGGAAATGGAAATGTGTGGAAAATGTTTAAAGCATGTGGCACATCCCACAGAAATACACTTCAGAAGAAAGATAGATATGTTTTTGTGGAAAACAGTACTGCCTAGCAAAGTGTCCTGCAAAAGAGAGATTGTGCCTGTATTGCAATGATGAACATTTTGGGGATCACCCTTGCTTTAAGTAACATCTGTAAATAAAGCCATACTGCAAAATCCAGTTACTGCTTTGGACAGTCTTCTTATTGCTTCTAGTGTGAACGTTATTGGGGATCTCAGCAGTTAGGTCTAGCATATGCATAGCATCCTCTCCCCCAGACCTGATTGTAAATAAAAAGGTCAATTTTAGTATTTACCCCCATCCTCTAGATAATGAGCCTGATATACACTCCAATGTTAGGTGTGATACCATGAGTGTAGTTCTGCCAAAAGAAAATTGCATGCCATGTAGTTGTCCATAGTTCTTTTAAGAGGGGTGCCAGCTAGCCAAAGGTGGTGTGGGGGTTACATACATATGCACGATACTCGTGCATGCACAGTTTAAGACTGTGCCACCATGTTGCACATGGTGGCCATCCTGTCCACACTTGAGGAAAGGAAAGGTAGTGCACCAGGAAGGGGATATCTATGTGGCCCGCATAGGGGAAGGGCTGCATAAACAGAATCACTGGAAACTATGCTGGAGCACTGGGGCAGAACATCAGACAGTGGTTCAGTTACGTGCTTCCACAGTGCTCTTTTACAAGTTTAATGATGGCATAACATCTGTGGAGCTTGGCCCACACAACTGTAAAAATGAGACTCAGGAGGAGACTATTAACAAACTAGAGATCTGTCTCAGATTTGCTCGTCATCACAGTCACTTTCTCATTTTTTTCTAAGCAGTAATTTCTGGTAAATGTGCCTTAACCATATTGATCTCAGTACTGGTAGACTACTTCTGGTTTTCCCCAATTGTATTAGGAGAAGGTAGTAGCAGTCTTGAAGTGGTTGCTGCCAGTGGTGGCATGGTCTGGAAAAAGTGGTCCTCATGCTCGTCTGCACATTTTAGAAATGACCCTTTGAGTTAAAGGGGACAGGTATTGATTACTTATGTGCAGCTGTTTGAAATGTCTCTATTTTTATAAATTATATTCATACCTCTAAAGGATCCCTATTTTAACTGTGCCTGAATAAAAGCTGAAGCTCTTAGTTTTGTTGTTAGAGTTATAGAACTGTTATTTAATACAACAGAAGATTAGGTACATCTGGACACATGTTGATACAAGGATATATTAGGATAACAGTATCTCAATTACAAGGGGGGTCTCTGTTAGATTTGGGTTTTGAATGTATACATGCACTAGTCACTTGTTACAGAATTGCAGATATATCATATTTAAGATAGTATAAGTTTGGCTAATATGGACTTAACTGAACACAGAGTTTAAGAAAAATGTTTCTGAACAGTGCACTGTGTAAAATGTGATTGACACCACTGTGTGAACAGCTAGTGAATGCATACTTACCATAGGGCCTGTGGTCTTCTAACCTATTTTTTACTTAACACATATACCTGTATATATTTTCAAATTTATAAGACTTTTAACATTATTTACTATGTATTGCTTAAAGAGCTACTGACCGCTGCAAAGAAAACTTTGAAAAACATAATAATTAGGTATAATTCTGTTTGTATTCCATATATATTCTAGATTTCTCCTCCTCATTATTTATTACTGAGAAAATGTGCATGAATATATGATTGTTATCCCTAGCAGTTACTTTAAAGTTAATCTGCCTCTATAGCCTACTCCCTACTTCAAGTCATAATGCTCTGTTGTGACATCACAATCTGTTGCCATGAGAGTAACTGTGATGTCACAACCAGTGCATTATGACCTCAGGTAGGGAGACAGCAACATAAATAAATTAACTCTTCAGGAGCAAAAAACCTGTTTTCATTCTAATGACCTCAGCAATAAATAACGGGGAGGAGAACTAAAGAACTAATGTGAAATACAAGCAGAACTTTATCTAAATATTATGTTTTGTTAAAGTTCTCTTGAAGGTGTCAGCTGCTCTTTAAGCTTATTTTTCCTTGTGTTTTTAATCATTGTCATTTACTAATGCTAGCAGAGACACACACACAGAGGGGTTTAAAATAAAGCTTCACTTGATTTATAGCTTGTGTCAGGTAGTGAACTTTCAAGTCAGTGAAATTTGATCTTGGCATAGCTTGCTTTTGATGGAACTAATCCTGTCTTGGCATAGTAATTTGCAAAGCTAAAGCAGTTTAGAAGTATAATAGTAGTTATGTTAAACAAATGTAAATATCTATACAAGTATGTAACCTACAGATAATAAACCTGTATGAAAGCTGTTCAGGACAACAAGATCTTTCAAATGAGCCTATTCATGAAGCTGCAAGAATTTATATTTTTTAAACTATGACCACCTGATTACCCCAATTTTCATTTTTCATAGGAGTTATGCCAAACAAATATAAATATTTATCAAAGTATACAAATTATAATACTTATAAATACTACTTTATTTTTATAGAGCAATTCTAAAACCAAAGCACTTTACATAATTAAAATAAATATAAATGACAGAATAAACAATTAAAACACTGATAATGCAAAGTACAAATAAATCAAATAAAACAGTCATTAAAAGTTTGCTTAAATAAATGGGTTTTCAGGGCTGCCTTGAAGCTCCCCATTATCCTGCACTCTTGAATCTGATGAGGTAGAGAGCTCACAGGGTGGGGGCCCCATACATAAAAGCCCGGGCCCCAGACATTTTCAGATGAACCCTGGGAACCTCTAACAACCACTCATCAGTTGAGTGGAGAGGGCAGACTGAGCTGTAGGGAGTCATGAGCTCTTGCAGATAGCTCGGACCCAGTCCATACAGGGCCTTATAGGTCAGAGTTCAACCTTGAAGGTGATCCGCCACTGTACAGGCAGCCAATGTAGTTCGCGCAGCATGGGAGTGATGTTACTCAAATGGGGAGTCCCCTTCAACAACCACGCCACAGTGTTCTGCACCAGCTACTAGCAATGGATGTAAACCCCCAGCAGTCCCAGGTACAGGGAGTTGCAGTAGTCTAAGCACAAGGTCACAAAGGCATGGATCAATGTAGGCAGGTCATCAGATGGAACAAGGTGTCTGATCCTGGCGATGTTCCTAAAATAGTAAAAGGATGACTTGAGGGCTGCTGACACCTGTGAATGCAGTGTCAGCCCATAGTCAAGAACCACCCCCAGGTCACGCACCTGTTCAGAGGAAGGCAGCTGGGCACCCCCAAGCAAATGACCTGAGAGAAACCCTGCTATTGACCTCTCTATCCGGTGACCCAGATCCACCACCAACACTTCAGTCTTCTCAGAATTCAATTTCAGCCAACTGAACTTCATCCAGTCATGGATTTCTGCTAGACAGCTGTTAAAGACTGAGATTGCACTATCCTGGTGAGGTGCAAAAGACAGCTAGAGCTGGGTATCATCTGTGTAGCAGTGAAACCTCAGTCCATACCATCTTACAATGTCTCTGAGGGGCAGCATGCACACTGTGAACAACATAGGGAACAGCAACAAGCCCTGAAGGACCCCATACAGCAGAGAGAATGGGCTAGAGGAAAAAAAACCCTGACACCACCCTCTGAGATCTACCATAGAGGAAAGATTTAAACCAACTGAGGACTGGACCAGCCTGGCCACAGATGACCCTCAAGTGATTGAGCAACACCCATGGTCCACAGTGTCGAATGCTGAAGAAAGATCAAGAAGCACCAAGATGGAGTGATGCTTCTGGTCTCTTAAAATTAGGAGATCATTGAGCACTCAAACCAAAGTGGTCTCGATAATGTGTTTCTTCTGGAATCCAGACTGGAGGGGATCATAAATGTCATGGATGGTAAGATGGTTCTTCAGTTGCAGTGCAACCACATTCTCAGTCACCTTCCCAACAAAGGTAGGTTAGAGATAGGCCTGTAGTTAGCAAAGCAGTTCGGGTCCAGTGCAGCTTTCTTAAGGAGTGGTGTCACCACCGCCTCCTTCTGGGAGCTAGGAAACTCACACAACTCTAAGAAGCACCACACAATCTTTGCAAGGACTGGGCTCATATATTCTATACTCCTCAATAACAGGTGTGTTGGGCCCAGATTCAAACCATCAGTATGAAAGTTGTTCTGGACAAAATGACCTTTCAAATAAGCCTATTCATTGAGCTGCACTAATTATATTTTTTAAACTATGGCCATCTGATTACCTGAATTTTCATTTTTCAACACGATTTTCACCTTTTCGATGGCTATATTTAAAAAACATCTAATGAATTCAGATTAGTGACTACCATCATTTGAAAGGTTGTTTTTTTTCCTGAACAACTTTCATGTTGGTTGTATATTGATAACTTATATACCTTCCAAGATATTTACATTTGTTTGACACGACCCCTACTGAGTTCACTCAGAATGAAAAAAAAATGAGGTTGTTTGGAAGACCATATTTTGCAAAACATAAAGAATTCAGATATAAATATAAGGCCATGCAACTACTAAGTGTGGTACGTTGTGTGCAGCTGCAATCAGGGATGCGTACATTTGGTGTACATGGCCTCAGTTTTGCTGTTGATCTCCACTGAGCATACAGTACCTGGTCAGGTGGGTGGGGATGTCTTGTAGTACATTTAGACAATTGTTTGTTATTTCTGTCACCTGCTGCTAGTTGTCTGTCATTGGTCGTGTTGCCTTGGTCCTCCCCCATACTTTCATATATGTGTGTGTGTGTGTGTGTCTGTGTGTGTGTGGTGCTGGGGGTGGTGAATTTGGAGTTAGGGTTTTCAACCCTACCAAATTCCTCACTTTGTGCTGTGGAAAACCTAACTGATGCATTAAATGGAGTTTTTGCCTCTAATCTATGTTATATATATATATATACACACATAGATTAGAGGCAAAATCTCCATTTAATACATCAGTTAGGTTGTTCCCTAGCGACAAAAGAGAGAAATTTGCTAGGTAGTTGAAAACCACTGACCCCATTACCCTCAACCGGCATTGGAGTGTGCATTGGGTTGTCGTCCCTAACTCTCACCCCATCACATGTGTAAAGCTGCAGAAGTATAGGAGAATGGGGTGAGAGTTAGGACCGAACACCCCAATGCGCACCCCAGTGCCGGTTGGGGGGTGGGCTGGGGGGTTCAAGGGGGGTTTTCAACCCTAACACCAAATTTCCTCACTTTTGTTGCTGTGGAACAACCCTAATAGATGCATTAAACTGAGTTTTTTGCCTCTAATTTCCCTTCTTTTTGAGAATGATATTGAGAAATAGTGAATGTAATGCAGCCCCCGCTCCAACCATGTGATGTCTTCTGACATAGTAATAGGAACAGCAACGCAAACAGAAGTGCTAACACTGGTGCACATGGTAACACAAGCGTGAATGAGAACAGAAAGGGGTAACGCACACGGTGGCGTAGACGGGAACGGTCCGCCACTTGATGTCTTGTCACATAGTAACATGGTGCCCACAAACGGAAATGTCAATGGGCATGGTGACGCAAAATGAAACAGAAAGAGAAACAGTACTGTAGACACAAATGGCTAAAAATAACAGAAACGCAAGTGGAAATGAAAATGCAAAGGATAACGTACATGGTGGCATAGACGTGAACAGTAAGTGAAACGGGTACAGAAACGCGAGCAGAAAGGGCAATGATAACAGTAATGTAAGTGCACAGGCTGGTTTTCCACAAAAGCTACATAGAGAAAGACAGTGAGTACAAAGAATGTATGCATAATAATGGGTCTCAGAACAGAAAATGAGGAGTTGGAATACTAAATAGCTTATATCTCAGGAACTGTACGATGTAGGAAAAAAAAAATTAAAAGTCATATGATTTATGACTTTCCTGGCTAGATTTGTACTTAGCCCCCATTAGGGGGCTAAGCATTTTTTTGATGAAAAGTCCGTATCTCGCACCATTTCCGTGATACGGGCCCTGAAAGGCACGGTGAACGCTGTAATGTTATCCTATGGGAAAAAAAGAGAAGTTCGGAGTGTCATAACTTTGGCTCCTTGTAATATTTTTTCACCAAACTACTAAAAGGCACATCTATGGGATGTTGGCTGTCTTCCCTCCAAATTTCAGCCCAAAAGACTGAGCCGTTATATTGCAGCAGGGCGCCAAAGGATTGCTGCACTGCGTCGGATGCCGTAATGTTATCCTATGGGAAAAAGCATCAACTTTGGAGTACCGTAACTTTGGCACCGTGTAATATTTTTGCAATGTAACACTGAAAGGCACATCTGTGAGATGTCAGCTGCGTTCCCTCCAAATGTCAAGCCAAAGCACCAAACTTTTCTTTTGCAGCAGGGTGCCAAAGAATTGCTGTCATTTTCCCACAGCCTAGAAAAGTACTGACGCAATTTGCAAAAGCTTTCACAAAAATTTGCGACACTTTCGTGAGTGTGACACTACTTTGAGAAAGTACTTTTTCCAGAAATTTGAAAAACATATTTCTGGGGTGTTTTACCCCAAAATAAAAACATGGCTAGCATCCCCAGGGCCCAACTAGGTGAATACAAAAAGAATTAGGTTGCTAGAGGGTCCCAATTTTAAATGCCAAGCATTTTTCTGATCACTAACTGAAAACAAAATGGTGGATTTGCGACAGTAAAAGGGCCATTTGTGAAAGTAAAAATGCATTTGCTACACTGTCGAACTTTTTGTTAACTTTTCCCATTGACTTATAATGGGAAATTGTTGTTTGAATAACTTTTGAACCGTTTAATATTTTTTCATGAAATCTTCAAAAGGCGTAACGGGGACCCTGGCCGCATGTTCCCTGAAGATTTTGGGCTGGTCACGCAAACCGTGTGACCTGTAGGTGCGACTGTAGAATTCCAGAAAAAGTGTAAATGCATGCGCAGATCACGCTTAATAACTCCACAGCCGTGTATCTGACCAGTACAAAACTTGGAATATCCCAAGGCGTATGGGTCTTGATTGTGTATTCCAAATTTCAGGCAAATCCATCAAACGGTTGTAAAGTTATTAAGGTGCAAAATTTCGGGTTTAACATGTAAATGGCACCTCAACCCTAACTATGGTAGCACTACCGTGCTACCATAATATATATATATATATATACTGTACATATACATTGCCTGATGCTGATATGAACAAAGAATTTAAATGTTAAGTTGCACCCCTGTAGTTAGGGTTGAGTAGGCACTTCAGTATTAAACTCAAAACTTTGCACTTTAATAACTTTGTGACCATTGAATGGATTTGCACGACATTTGGTATGCGCCTTCCTGTGGTGTGGATCTCTTGATCTGGTAGATTTTGTTCCAGTCAGATGTGTGGTCTTTGCGTCACAGAGAGGTTAAAAACATGTTTTTACTCATTGACTTTGCTGGGATTTTTCTTTGAACTTACTTACAGCCCAGGGGGTTTATTTGTTTGGTATGACATTTTCAGGACAGAAAGAGACTACCCCACAGGTGTGTTTGTTAGTCTGGTGAAAAAACAATAAGCTATGTTTAAGCTATTGCAATTTAAAAATTTGAAAAAATAATTTCTGAACATGTTCAGTAGGCACTTCAATAAAGCTATGTGATATGAAAGAGAAATCCTGCATTGCATGAGAAAATTCCTCTTTCGTATGACCGCCATCTTGTTTCCAGTTTGCCCGAAATTCAAATTTGGAAACATCCCAAAACGATATTCTGGGGAGGAATCAACACTGTGACTGCCTAGGTGCATTCTGCACATTTCTGTTCAGAAAATGACATTAAAATGTGTGTTATTTAACATTGAAATGCTTTGTTCATATCGGCATCATACAATGTAGGATCTTAGTTCATGCGACGGGATGCGAACTAGGATCATAATTTCGTGAGTCATATGATGTAGGATGTTAGTTAGTATCTCATCACACAAAGTAAGATCCTACTTTGTATGACTCCGATACAAACAAAGAATTTAAATGTGGATATCTCAGCCATTTTTTGATATGTTCTCACCAATTTTTTTAACATAGGCATTTTGGGACCCCACCTCATGAACACTGTCACTGTGATTTCGTTACTCAGTCCCAAAAGGTGATTTTCCCAAAAGGTGATTTTGTGGTTGCTGTGCGGAATCACCTTTTGGGACTGATTAATGAATTGACAGTCCCAGTGTTTATGAGGGGGGGTCCCTAAAAGCCCATTTTGAAAATTTGGTGCAAAAAATCCAAACAACGGCTGTGTTACATGCGTGCATCGTACAGTTTCTACGCACGCTCATAACTTCACCAATTATTAATATTTTCACTTCAGATTTTCAACATTGCCATTTTTTTACACCTCCTCATGAACAATACAGCTGTCATTTCTCACATCCTGCCCAAAATGTGTTTTTGCACCTCTTGCACAGAATGGGATCGTCACTGTGCGAAATTAACTTTTGGGATGGATTAACAAAATCACAGTTTTAATGCTCATGAGGGGATTTCCCATAAAACCCATATTGAAAATTTGGTTAAAAAATTCCCCAAAATGGCCATGTTACAAGCATGTGTTGTGCAGTTTCTACTCGTGCTTGTAACTTCGCCAATTTTTCATATTTTCACTCTGGATTTTCAACATTACCCTTCTTCACACCTCCTCATGAACAGTATACAGCTGCCATTTTTTTACACCCTGCCCAAAACATGATTTTACACCTGTGGCACAGAATGGCGCATTCGTTGTGCAAACTCAACTTTCAGGATAGCTTAACGAAATGACACTGACATTGTTCATGAGGTGGGGTCCTCAAAATGCCATGTTAAAAATTCGGTGAAAACAATCCTGAAAATGCCCAGGTTGTGTGTGTCCTTTGAACTGTGACACCTGCTACTCCTTTCTGCCCCCATATTTCAAAAATGATTCGAGATACAGATTTTTTGCTTTCTGCACCTTAGGCACCCATGGAGGTTTTAAAGTCACAATTACAACTGCAGTGGATCTTTTTTCATAGTTGCTACAGTTACTGAGATATTGCCAAATTAGTGTTACAAGGGTTACTTTTCATAACTATAGGGCTGTGATATGTCAGTATTTACGTGTAAGTGAGAGTGCAGGGCCCAGAGGACCTGCATTTCCACTTATGCATATCATTATGCAACAATGGGTAGTTTGAGGGGCCTGCGCTCCCACAACCACATACCACCTCCATTTCACTTTCTCAAAAAAAAAGGGAAAATCATTGCAAAAAACTATGCTAATGCATCAGTTAGGGGTTTTATTAAAGTATAAAAAGCTGGGAAATTCAATGTTAAGTTTACCAATAACCATAATGCTTTCTAACATGGGGTGCCCAATACCCATGTCGGCATTGTGTGCACACTACTAATGTACTGTATCCCCACCCCCACTATTCTGGCACACTGGGATCCCACCCTAGTGTGCCCAGATAACTTAATTTTTGATTTCCAACACTGGAATGCCCACTCCCCCCACCATTTTTCATTGCTGACTGGGGTGCACAGTCCCCCTGTCAGCATCATGTATGCCCCTCAAAATTAAGTGGCACACTGGGAGCCCACCCCAGTGTGCCCAAATTGTTTTCTTATTTTTTCTTCCTGTAAGTGAAGCAACCATCCCTCAAAGTCTTTTTTTTATTTTTTTTTGTACCTGTAATGAAGAAAATGGTCCAATATCATCTCCCCATCCCCATCCCCTATCACTACCCTCCCTCTGTGCATCCACCTCCTGGCACACCCTCACTCCTACTTACCCTCTGAAGGTCAGGAGCCACAATCTTCTCTAGACCAGGACACATCAGCACTCTTCAAAGCCAAAATGAGAACTGATGAATCAGGTAAGCACTGTATAATGATTACTCAATGGGAGGGGGTCATCTTATGTTGATGTCTCTGCCAAGTTTAGGAATTTTTGCACCAAATTTTCAACATGGGGTTCCTGGTACCCCACCTTGTGAACACTGAAATTGTCATTTTGTTTCTTGGTCCCAAAAGGTGATTTCATGGTCTCTGCATGGAATCACCTTTTGGGACCAAGAAACTAAACAGTGCCACTGTTCATGAGATGGGGTTCCAAAGGAGGTCTGTGTTGCATATTTGGAAAACAAATTCCCCAAAATGACTGAGTTATGAGCATGCACTGCACAGTTTCTATGCACACTCATAGATTCACTAATTTTTAATATTTTCACTTCAGATTTTCAACATTGCCATTTTTTCATACCTCCTTATGAACAGTACAGCTGGCATTTTTCACATCCTGCCCAAAATGTATTTTTGCACCTGTGGCACAGAATGACATGCTTACTGAGCAAAATCTATTTTTGGGATGGATTAACAAAATCAAAGTTGCATTGTTCATGAGGGATGATCCCAAAATGATGATGTTGAAAATTTGTTGAAACATTTTTGAAAAAATGACTGGGTTATGAGTGTGTGTTGCACATTTTCTACGCACACTCATAAGTTCATCAATTTTTCATAGTTTCACTCCTGAATTTTAACATTGCCATTATGGACACTGTTGTAGTATCTGCATGGTGTTGTACTATCTACATGGAAGGATGGGACTGCAGGGTCCAAAGGACCCTGTGCTCCCATTGTGACATTTTGACACTGTTGCACTATCTGGATGGAAGGACAGAAGCGCAGGGTCTGAAGGACCCTCTACTCCCACTGGGAAATATGGATACTGTCATACTATCTCAATAGAGGGATAGGAGCACAGGGTCCAAAGGATCCTGCACTTCCACCATACCATATGGACACTGTTGCATTATCTGGATGATGGAATTCAGACCCTGCACTCCCATTGTGAGATTTTGATAGTGTTGTACTATCTTGATGGAGGGATAGGAGCACAGGATCCCAAGGACCCTGCATTCTCAATATAACATATGGATACTGTTGTACTATCTCGATGGAGGGATGGGAGAGAAGGGTCTGAAGGACCCTACACTCCCACAGTAAAATGAGGATACAATGATACTATATGAAAATAAAGGGAAATTTTTTGCAAGAAACTTCATTAACGCATCAGTTGGGGTTAATACCATAGCGATAAAAGCAGGGAAATGAGGCATTAGGATTTCCAACCCTAATGCCTAACTCCAGGGTTCCCACCCCTAACCCTCCACACTCACCACCAGGCATTGGGGTGTGCCATTGAGTCATCAGGCCTAACTTTCACTTCATTGTCCTATACTGTAGCATGTAAGCTTGTTTACACATTGAATGGGGTAAGAGTTAGGCCTGATGACCCAATGGCATACCCCAAAACCTGGTGGTGTGTGGAGGGTGAGGATATGGGAGTGATGTGGTAGGGGTGGGAACCCTGGGGGTTGGGAGTTACGGTTGGAAACCCTAAAGCCTCATTTCCCTGCTTTTGTTGCTGTAGTATTCACCCTAACTGATGCATTAATTAAGTTTTTTGCAAATATATATACAGTGTGTGTGTGTGTATATATATATATATATATATAAATAATGAGAGCACGATAGTGCTACCATAGTTAGGGTTGAGTAGCACTTTTAAGGTTAAAGGGTGAAACTTTGCACCTTAATAACTTTGCCACCATTCAACAGATTTGCCTGAAATTTGCTATGCTTGGTTGGGCATGGTAGAGCTTGGGATCTGCCAAAGTTCGTACCAGTCGGATATACAGCTGCAGAGTTATTAAACAACATCCGTGTGAGCAATTACGCTTTTTTGCGCATTCTTTGCTCACACCTACAGGTTGTATGGTTTGCATGACTGGTCTGAAAACTTCAGGGAACATGCGGCCAGGGTTCCCAATGTGCCTTTTAAAGATTTTGTGAAAAAATATTGAGCAGTTCAAAAGTTATTCAAAATAGAAGTTCCCATAAGTCAGTGGGAAAAGTTAACATAAAGTTCAACACTTTCACAAATGCACATTTTAGTGTCGCAAATGTCACTTGTAGTGTCGCAAATCCACCATTTTATTTTCAGTTACTGATCAGAAAAATGCTTGGCATTTAAAACTGGACCCTCTAGGAACACAATTCTTTTTGTGTTCCCCTAGTCCGACCCTCAGGATGCTAGCCATGTCTTTATTTTGGGGTTAAACACCCCAGAAATATGTTTTTAAAATTTCTGGAAAAAGTAGCATCACAAAGTAGTGTTACACCTGCGACACTTCCTTAAAATTTTGCAAAAACTTTTGCAAATTGCAACACTACTTTTCCAGACTATGGCCAAAATGACAGGAGTTCTTTGCTACCCTGCTGCAAAAGAACGGTTTGGTCTTTTGAGCTGAAATTTGGAGAGAAGGCAGCCAACATCTCTCAGATGTGCCTTTTGGTGATTTAGTAAAAAAATGCTGCACAGATGCCGAGTTGTGGTACTCCAAAGTTGACATTTTTTCCATAGAATAACATGGTGGCATTCACCGCGCATTTCAGGACTTGTATCTCGGAAACGGTGCAAGATACAGAATTTTTGTTGCAACTATGTGTAGCCCTAAGGGCTACACATTCAACAAAAACCTAGCCAGGAAACTTATGAATCATGTGAAATTTACATTTTTTTTCTTTGTTGCACGGTTCCTGAGATATAAGCAATTTAGTATTCCAACAGCTCATTTTCTGCTCCGAGGCCTATTATTATGCATACATTCTTTGTACACACTGTGTTTCTCTATGCAGCTGTTGGGCAAAAACAGGGTGTGCGCTTCTGTTACTGTAACAGTTAGCATTCCCACTTGCATTTCTGTATCCGTTTGTGTTACCATTCCCATGTACGCCTCTGTGTGCATTACCCTCTGCGTTCTCATTTGCGCTTGCAGTTGCGTTACTGTTACCATTTGCATTTCTACTACTGTTTTGGTTTGCATTTCCTGCACCCCTTTTGTTTGTGTTTGTCTTTTAGTTTGCGTCTTCATTGCTGTTACTGTTACCATTTGCGTTTCCAGTTACATTATTGTGCCCTTGCACATTACGGTTTGCTTTTCCATACACGCTTCCATTTGCTTTTGCATTTCTGTTTCCTTTGGTGTTATTGTTGCTGTTACCATTACCATATGCATTTACAACTGCGGCAACGTGACCGTGCGCATTACGCTTTGCATTTCTGTATGCGCTTCCATTCCCATTTCCATTTCTGTTTCCTTTGGCGTTATTGTTCATGTTAACTTTACCATTTGCATTTACAATTATGGTACCATTATGGTACCATGACCGTGCGTGTTACCGTTTGCGTTTCTGTGTGCACTTGCATTCACGTTTCCATCTCAGTTCCCTTTGGCATTATTTATGCTGTTAACATTACCATTTGCATTTCCAATTGCCATACCATGACCATGAGTGTCACAGTTTGTGATTCCTTAGGCGGTTGTGTCTCCCTTTTGCGTCACTTTGCTTTTGCGTTTTTATTAATGTTGGCTTTACCATTTACGTTTCTGTCACCATGTGCACAACCATTAACACTTGCGTTTCTCTTGTACTTACCGTTACTATGTCACAAAATATCACGTGGTGGGAGCGGGGGGCCCTGAAAGGCCTGTGCTCCCACCACGAAATTCCATTCACTACTTCTACTGCAGATTCTCAAAATGAAGGGAAATTAGAGGCAAAAATATCAGTTTAATGCATCAGTTAGGGAGGAAATTCGATTTTATGGTTGAAAACCACCCTTGCACCCCCCACCCTCGCCCCCACAGCTCAGTGAGGCTGGGGTACTGGGTTCTAACTCTCACCCCATTCTCCTATAGTTCACCACCTCAGCTTCTTTACACATGTGATGGGGTGAGAGTTAGGGGTGATGACCCCAACACACACCATGATGCCAGCTGGGGTGGCAGGGTTGGGGTGGTTGCAAGGGGGTGTTTCAACCCTAACATTGAATTTCCTTGCTTTTGTCACTGTGGAACAACCCTAATTGATGCATTCAATTGAGTTTTTTGCCTCTAATACATATATATATATATATATATATATATATAGATATATATATAGATATAGATATAGATAGATAGATAGATAGATAGATATAGATAGATATAAATATACATATACATATTATAGTGGCATAGTAGTGCCACTATAGTTAGGGTTGACTACCCCATTTAAGGTTAAAGTATGAAATTTTGCAGCTTAATAACTTTGCCACTGTATGACAGATTTGACTGAAATTTGGCAGACACAGAGCAGTACTATATATCTTGGGATCTGTCAAGTTTCATGCTGGTTGGATATATGGTTGTGGAGCTATAAAGTGCCATTCCATGTCACATTTACACTTTTTTGTGCATTCTTTATTCGCACTTACAGGTCGCATGGTTTTCGGACCAGTCTGAAACCTTTAGGGAAAATGTGGCCGGGGTCCTCAATGTGCCTTTCAAAGATTTTGTGAAAAAATATTAAACGATTCAAAAGTTATTCAAAAAACAAGTTTGCCATTATATTCAATGGGAAAAGTTAACAAAAAGTTTGACAGTGTCACAAATGCAGTTTTTAGTGTCACAAGTGACCTTGAGTCAGCTATTTTACTTTTTAGTTACTGATCACAGAAATGCTTACCATTTAAATTTGGGACCCTCTAGGGACACAAATCTTTTTGTGTTCACCTAGTCGAGCCCTGAGGATGCTAGCCATGTTTTTTTTTGGGGGGGGGTTAAACACCCCAGAAATATGTTTTTGGAATTTTTGTAAACTGTAGTGTCACAAAGTAGTGTTGCACCTGTGACACTTTTGTGATTTGTTTTCCAAAAGTGTCATGGTTTTTGACACTACTTTGTGACACTATGCCCAAAATAACAGGAATTCTTTGCCACCCTGCCGCAAAACAACTGTTTGGTCTTTTGGGCTGAAATTTGGAAGGAAGAAAGCCAACATCCCCTAGATGTGCCTTTTGGTGGCATAGTGACAACATATTACAGGTTTAGAAAGTTACGGTACTCTGAAGTTGACAGTTTTTCCCATAGACTAACATTACAGTGTCCGCTGCACCTTACAGGCCCCGTATCTTGGAAACACTTCGAGATACAGACTTTTCATTGGAAAAATGCTTAGCCCCCTCAGGGGGCTAACTCCAAAACCAGCAAGGAAAGTCATGAATAACTGCCATGGCTTGGAGGGACAGGAAGTGCATCCTCAGGATCACGAGAACAGCTGCACGGGAGTCTGCGCTGGACGTCATTGTCCACCTAGGGACAAATGACTTGGCTCATCATGAGATTAGAGCAGTGCAGAAGGACTTTGTAGAATTGGGGAGGGTTCTAAGACAAGTAGCACACACAGTATCCTTCTCAGAGGTGCTGCCTGTCAATGGCATGGGTGAGGCGAGGGGTACTTTGCACCATGCAGTTTAATGAATGGTTGAAAAATGGTGTGAAGCACAGGGTTTGGCTTCATTGGGGACTGGGGTTACACCTGGAGGGACACCAGCCTATACTGGCAGGATGGCCGCATCTGTCCAGGAAGGAACAAGTCTTTTGAGCAATTGGTTTAAATGCTTCATTGGCAAGCTTTTAAACTAGTCAAGGAGGGAGGCACTGATAAGCAGCAGGAAAATCTCAGCCTCTCCTCACAAAACAGAGTACTAAATGAGAAAAAGACCGAGGTAGAAAGGTCAGTGGGGATGCTGCAACAGAAGGTAAAAAGCCATCAAAAATGGATGGCAATGAGTACCAATGCCGTAGTCTGAGTAACAAGCTTCCTGAATTAGTGGCCTTGATGGAGGAGGAACATCTGGATATTGTGGCAGTCACAGAAACATAGTACACAAAACCATGACTGGGACATAAACATACCAGGATACACTATCTACAGGAGGGACAGGGAGGGTAAAAGAGGAGGAGGAGTAGCTCTTTACATAAGGGAAGGAATCAAAGCAACAGAACAAAAGGGTAAACAAGGAGGAGAAGAAGCACTATGGGTAAATTTGGAGACCAGCAATGGCACCACAATCTGCACAGGGGTTGTATACAGACCCGCTTCTCAGGGGGAGAACATGGACAAGAAACTGATAGAAAGTATACTTAGAATGGCAGAAAAAGGGGACATATTGCTGATGGGTGATCTGAATATGCCAGATGTTAACTGGAGTGCAGTTGCAGCAGCCACTTCGAAGAGTGGGGTTATTCTAGATGCCCTACAGGGGGCATGCCTTAGACAACAAGTATTGGAGCACACTCGAAAGAGAGCAATCTTAGACCTGGTTCTCTCAAATGGAGATGAAGAGAGGATCACAGATGTAGAAGTGGGTAGCCATCTGGGAACTAGTGACCATCAAACAGTATGGTTCACTATGAACACAGCAATAGAGTCAAGCCATACAAAGGCAAAAGTACTGGACTTTAGGAGGGCTGACTTTGCCAAAATGGTGAGTGCCTAAGGAATGCACTAGCAAATGGGCAGGAAGGAGGGGTGGAAGAACAATGGGGAATAATAAAAACTGCCATCACAGAGGTAACAAGCCTTTGTGTGAAGCAAATAAACAAAATGAAATGATGTAAGAAACCACTATGGTTCTCAAAGGAAGTAGCAGTGAAGGTTCAAGAGAAAAAAAGCATTCAGGAAGTACAAGGAATCACAGAAGGAGCAGGACAGAAAGCTGTATCAGTTAAAGCAAAGGGAGCTGGGAAGGCAGTCAGAACAGCAAAGGCCCGAACTGAGGAAAAGATAGCCAACTCAGTTAGAAGGGGATAACACCTTTTATAGGTACATCACGGAGCGAAGGAAGACCAAGGGAGGGAGGGATAGTGAGGCTTAATAAAGGAGAGGAGGTGGGCAGAGGGTGACTGTGAAAAGGCAGAGATACTAAACAAATATTTTTGCTCAGTATTTACAAAGGAAGAGGGGAGGTACCTAAAACAAACAGCAGAAACACTCTGGATACAGAGGTTGATACCACCATTTACAGAAGAAAGGGTTCTGAAAGAACTCTTAAAACTGAAGGTGGACAAAGCAATGGGGCCTGATGGGATTCATCCCAGAATTCTAAAAGAACTAAGGGTAGAACTAGTGACACCACTGACTACCCTCTTTAACAAATCATGGGAGGATGGGGTGGTACCCGAGGACTGGAGGAGGGCAGATGTGATTCCCCTTCACAAAAGTGGGAGCAAGGCAGAAGCAGGAAACTACAGACCTGTTAGTTTAACCTCAGTGATAGGGAAAATGATGGAAACACTTCTGAAGGAAAGACTTGTTGAGTATCTAGAGGCCAGAGGGGCACAGAACCCAAGGCAGCATGGATTCACAGCAGGAAGGTCATACCAGACAAATATGATAGATTTCTTTGACTGGGTGACCAAGGTAGTAGATCAGGGAGGGGCTGTGGACATGGCCTACCTAGAGGTTAGCAAGGCATTTGACACAGTCCCACACAAAAGATTAATATACAAGTTAGCCAGCCTGGGAGTGAAGAAAGGGGGGTTACTAGTGGGGTATCGCAGGGTTCAGTATTAGGACCGGTCCTCTTCAATGCCTTTATGAGCAACATTGCAGAGGGACTGGAAGGAAAAGTATTTCTCTTTGCAGATGACACAAAGATCTGCAACAGAGTTGATGCACAAGGTGGGGTGGAAAGGATGAGAAGGGACTTGGCAAGGTTAGAGGAATGGTCAAATGTATGGCAGCTTAGATTCAATGCTAAAAGTGCAAGGTAATGCACCTGGGAAACAAAACCCAGGGGAAGAGTACACAGTGGGGGTGAGATACTAACAAAACAAAAATGGAAGAGACCTGGGGGTAGTCATATCAGATGACCTAAAGGTGGGCAAAACAATGTGAGTGGGCAGCAAGGAGGGCTGGAGGATACTGGGATGCATGGGAGAGGCATCACCAGTAGAAAACAGGAAGTTATTATCCTCTGTACAGACAGCTGGTGAGACCCCATCTGGAGTACTGCGTGCAGTTCTGGAGACCAATCTCCACAAAGACATAGACAGGATGGAAGCTGTCCAGAGGAGGGCAACTAAAATGGTGCAGGGTCTGCACGGAAGACATATGAAGAGAGACTTAAGGAGCTTAATATGTATAGCCTCGAGGAAAGGAGGAAGAGGGGACATGATAGAAACTTTCAAGTACCTCAAGGGAATCAACAAAGTCCAAGAGGTAGCATCTTTCAAAAAGAGGTGTGCAAGAACAAGGGGCACAATTTGAAGATGGGGGCGGCTCAGAGTTAATTTAAGGAAGCATTTTTTCACAGAGAGGGTTGTGGATGCACGGAACGGCCTTCCGGAGGAGGTTGTAGAGTCAAAAACAGTGGTGGAATTCAAGCATGCATGGGACAGTCATAAGGCAATTCTAGGGGGTGGAGGTAGGAAGAAGTAGGCTGCTGGTTAACTAGGTTCTGCAGCTTATCCATTAGGTAGGGAAATGGGCACACTGGGTGGGCCAAATGGTCCTTATCTGCCGTCAAATTATATGTTTCTATGTTTCGATATAAATAATATGAAATTAAATTTTTTTTTCTACATTGTACAGTTCCTGAGATATAAGCAATTTAGTATTCCAAGTGCTCATTTTCTGCTCCAAGGCCCATTATTACGCATACATTCTTTGTATTCACCGTGTTTCTCTATGCAGCTTTTGGGGAAAAAAAGGGTGTGCGCTTTCGTTACTGTTACACTTAATGTTTCCACTTGCGTTTCCGTGACCATTTGCATTAGCATTCCCATCTATGCCACTGTGTGTGTTACCCTTTGCATTCTTGCGTGTGCTTGCATTTGTGTTACTGTTACCATTAGCGTTTCCATTGCTTTTTCTGTTTGTGTTTCATTTTGTGTCACTGTGTACATTACCATTTGTGTTTGTGCACACACATCCATTTGTGTTTGCATTTCTGTTTCCTTTGGCCTCATCGTTGCTGTTACCATTAGCATTTGCCCTTCCAGTTGCGGTACCGTGCCCGTGTGTGTTACCGTTTGTGTTTCCGTACACACTTGCGTTTGTGTTTTCCTTTGCGTTACTGTTCACTTTAGCATCATAGTTGCTGTTACTGTAACTGTTTGCATTTCCAATTGTGTTACCTTTACTGTTTGCGTGTTCATCACTGTTTGCATTTTTGTTCCCCTTAGCATTTGCATTTTCGGTTGCGTTTCCATTGTCAATTGAATTACTGTTTCTTTCTGCAGCTCTGTTGCCATTACCATTTATGTTACCGTTTCCTTTACCATTTGCATTTCTGTTGCCGTTAGCATTTGGGTTACCTTTGCATTACCATTTCTGTATTCATTAACATTTGCATTTGCATTTCTCTTACCATTTGTATTACCCTTTACCTTTGCATCACCATGTGTGTTACCATTTGTGCTTGCATTTGCACTACTGTTAGCATTACTATGTCACAAAAAATCACATTGTGGGAGCATAGGGCCTCATTTGTGCTTGCATTTGATTTACTGTTACCATTTGCGTTTCCATTACTGTTTCTGTTTGTGTTTCGTTTTGCGTCACCATGTGCATTACCATTTGCATTTGTATAAGTGCTTCTGTTTGCATTTGCTTTTCTGTTTCCTTTGGCATCATCGTTGGTGTTACCATTAGCATTTGCATTTGCAATTGCGTTACCATGACCATGCGCATTACCATTCGTGTTTCCGTACGCACTTGTGTTTGCATTTCCGCTTGCATTACTGTTCACTTTGGCATCATTGTTACTGTTACTGTAACTGTTTGCATTTCCAATTGCGTTACCATTACTGTTTGCCTGTTCGTCACCCTTTGCGTTTCTGTTGACCTTAGCATTTGCATTTTCGGTTGCATTTCCATTGTGGATTGGATTACTGTTTCCTTCTACAGCGTCATTGCCTTTACTGTTTGCATTTCTGTTTGTGTTTGTGTTACAGTTTGCATTTTTCTTACTGTTTGCTTTTCTGTTGGCGTTAGCATTTACATTACTGTTTTTGTTACCGTTTGCATTACCATTTCTGTTTTCAGTGTTTGCACTTGCATTTCTCTTACTGTTTGCGTTATCATTTACTTTTGCATCAACATGTGCATTACCGTTAGCGTTACTATGTTACAAAAAATTACATGGTTGGTCCGTGCTACCACCACTACATTCCATTCACTATTTATAGTGCTCATTCTCAAAAAGAAGGGAAATTCATAGCAAAAAACTCTGTTTAATGCATCAGTTAGGGTTGTTCCACAGCGACAAAAGCATGGAAATTTGAAGTTAGGGTTTCCATCCCCTTGCACCCCACCCCCACCCTGCCCCCACCAATAGGCTTCGGGGTGTATGTTGGAGTTGTCCTTAAACCATTTTAGGGGCAGCCACACATTAACCATATTGAGTGGGTAATAAATCCTAGGTAAAATGTTCATTTTAACTATATTAATCCTCCCCCAGAGAGAGGACGGCAGTCTGACCCACCTCTTTAGATCCTGCTTAATAATATTCCTAGTGGCGTCCAGATTAAGTTTCATTAATTTTGAGTCAGTTCTTGCCAAAAAAATTCCCAGATACTTCAAAGTATGCGGAGCCCATTGCATACCCATAGCCGTTGCATCTGACCTGTATACTTTCATATTGAGCGGAAATATCTGGGTTTTCTCCACATTGATCTTGTAATTAGATAATCTGCTATATTCCTCAATATTTCCCATCACCGCTGGAATTGAGCTTCGGGGGTGGGTGACATGAAGCAGAATGTCATCCACATATGCAGAAATTTTAAGCTTCTGAGACCCAACCTTTATTCCCATAACCCTTGGGTCTCATCTAACTTTAGAAAGGAGAGGCTCTAAATATAGATTGAATAAAAGAGGTGACAGGGGGCAGTCCTTGTCTAGTGCCAGAATGAAGAGAAAATCTTGTAGAGAATACTCCATTACAATATATTTTTGCACTTGGATCCTTATATAGGGCAAAAACGCTATTAATAAACGAGAGCGGGAAGCCAAATTTCTCCATAGTGATAGATAAAACCTCCAGTCCACTCTGTCAAGCCTCTCTGCAACCACCTACATCAACCCACATGGAAGTGTACTATCCCTGGATGCAGAGAAGATGTGAGATAACTTACGCAGATGGTCTGAAGCCATCCTGCCATTCATAAACCCAACTTGATCATGATGGATTAATTTAGGCATAACCTTAGCCAGCCGAGTCGCCAGAATTTTTGCCAAGATTTTAATATCATAGTTAATCAAAGAAATAGGCCTGTAATTTGTAACCTTATCTAGTTCTTTCCCTTCTTTTGGAATGAGCACTATCAGAGCCTCAAATAGATAACCGTCTACTGCATCCAAAGTCAGTATACTCTGAAATAATCTTTGTAAACCAGAGCATAACAGGGTCGCAAAACATTTATAAAAATTTGGCAAGAATCCATCTGGTCCCGGAGCCTTGTCACAGCTAAGCAAGTTAGAAAGTGGTGAGATCCAAATACCATTGACTTAGTTTTGAGATATTTAGTCAACTGTATGTAAATGTACTTTCAAGAACCTTGGTAAGAGGGCCAGCCTGCCAGCACATTAGTACTGCTAGCACATGTGACACTGACAACCATGGTTCAGGAATCAGCCCAGAATGTGAAACAGCTCACCAGGGGGTAGAGAGTTAAGCATGCAGCAGACAGGTCATGTCCTCCAGGGTGAGAGGGTGCAGGGATCTGGCACAAGGGTGCCTTCTTGCAGCAGTCGGGGGGGCAATGAACCTGAGGACCTAGCTAATGCATAGATTGGTGAGATGTAATGGACATCAGTGTGTCATGCATGGAGGCATGCAAGACACTCCATGACCTCATTGCACATCTGCTCCCTCCAGAGGTAACAGAAAACTGGATATTGCTGCTGGCAGAGCAGGTGATGCTGCTCCTAGCCACCATGCCCACTGCCAAACCCTGCCCCCCTGGACTTCACAATCCCCTAGTTTTCATCTCTGGCTGCTTGGGAACCAGATCTTGTGTAATGGAGGGAAAGTCTTGGTGGCCTGCCAAGCAGGTGAGTCATGTGTGGGCCAGAGAATCAAGGTGCAAAGTTTGGGAGGATCTTACTGGAGCAAGATTATGCACTGGAGATGGTCAAAGGAAATCCCAGCCAGTTGACGGAAGGAAAAAGGAAAGCTGAAAAAAGTACATTGGTGAGGGTAAGAAGGACCAAAATTGGTTTATATTGTTATACTGTAGATCCAATTTATTTCCTCCTCTGAGAAGAGGCACAACTCTGGCACATTTGTAGACAGTAGGCATGACAGTAGTTGCAAGAATGAAGCTTAACAGCATGGCAACTGGGGTGCAAACGTGATGTGCTACAAAGTGAAGAAGTTTCAGGATGTGTGAGTCAACAAAACAACCCTTGTTTGGTCTGAGGCCCTTTAATGCTTTGAGGACCTCTGCTGAAGAGATTTTTTTCTGAAGCCAAAGTTTAGTATATCATGAGTGTCATGCTGTAGATTACT
This sequence comes from Neoceratodus forsteri, assembly GCA_016271365.2. Taxonomy (NCBI): domain Eukaryota; kingdom Metazoa; phylum Chordata; order Ceratodontiformes; family Ceratodontidae; genus Neoceratodus; species Neoceratodus forsteri. The sequence goes on from CM057455.1 coordinate 1,510,796,384, forward strand.
TGATGAGAGAGTAACCATGGATGGCACAAGGAATTCTAGCTTGGCAGAGATGCTGAGGTTAGTGAAGTGGGTATTACAGGCATGTACAATCTCTGGTGGAGAGGTGTCAAGGTCTCAAGAAGGTTCCAGATTTGATCTTGAAGATCCATTTCAAATGGGTTTTCATCCACCGATCAGAATTTTTTTGAGTGATATTTGTTTACTCCCAGGAGTTGTGGTAATAGTCCACTTTTACTTTAGTTACTACTAATTTATTCAGATTTCAAGGGTTTTTTGTAATATTGCCCAACATTGAGATATGTTACCTTTCTTAATCAGGCCAAAGTAGTATCTCTTTGCAAGAACAATTCAATAATTTCCTTAGACATCCAGAAGTAATGGTGTCAACTGATCATGTGTGTTCTGATTGGTGCATTTTTGTTGCACACATTAAGAGATTGAAAAATTCACTGGCAAAGTATTGTCAGGCATCAACAACTGAGGGACTAAAGCTGATACAGTTTCATCTTGTGACAGACAAGTCTGCATAGAAGTCCTTCATTATGAAATTTCTGTACAAACAAGCTGTGACCTCTTTTGCATGAATTTTTTTGCTATGAGTTTTCAAGATGCAGAAGGTGATGGAATGATCCCTGAATCAGTCTGAAAGTACACCAGCAGTTGGGATTCAACCAGTAGTTGATATTCTTCTACAATGGTTGTCAGGAAATCAGTTTAGAAAATTGTAGTTTTTGGTGGCATATGATTATTTGGGAGAGCTTTAAATTGGAAAGAGAATGTTTGTATCTGTTGTTAATCTTTTTATTAAAAACTTTTCAAGTACACTACTGTAGATACATACAAACAACACAGAAGCCAACTGGTGATATAAAGCATCAATTGAACAGTCATCCTATACTGGATTCAAGTATTGCATGAACAAAAGTACAACAGTTGTCCTTATGGTCGACATTAGGATAACCACGTACAGGAAAAATCACATAGTATTCCTGAACAATCTGTATTTGGTACTCCAAAACTGTCACAGTCTTTAGATCTAACAGTTCAAACATTGTTCACTTGACATTTTTTGGATTAAGGTCAAGGTTCGGTACCCAACATATACTGTACAGTAGATTGCCTCTGCATGACCATCTTGCCCTGTTCCAAACCTTGAGAGTGGATTGGGAGTACTAGAGGGAGGGAGGGGTTACCAGGCTTTGACATGGGGGAGAGTGCTGCTGGGTTATAGTTGGTGGGATGAGCCCTGAGCAGGACCTGGTGGTGAATTCTGGTAGTACTGGAACTGTTGTCAGATCATATGGTATTTTTTCAGTGATACCATCACCACCTAGGAAAGCTTTTTAAAGGATGCTGTCTGGGGCAAGGCTGTTAGGAGCGCCATAGCTGTTTGGGTATTCCTGATATTTCACCACCAGAGTATGAGACACTTGGACTCTATACTTGGCAATACCAGCCATTTTAACTTTTTTGACAGAGAGAGGTGAAATGACTCTGTCTTCATGCTCAAGATGAAGAGGGAAGGAGAGAGATGTAGCTGGCACATGTGGATCTTGTTGCATAGACAACATGTTTATTCCCAGAAGAGCATGAGGTGGGGCAGTTCCAAAGGATGTATAATAGGTCTTCTCCTGCGGAGCCACACTTCCAACAGGTATAATCAGGAAAGAGTTATGAGCATACAGGGCTGCAGTAGTTCAGTACCAGGAGTGCAGAATCTTGTTCTAGATAAATCTACTGTGATGGTCCCTGCATTATTGTTTCACCAAACCACTGAAAGACACATCTGTGAGATGTTGGCTGCGTTCCCTCCAAATTTCAGCCCAAAAGACCAAACCGTTCTTTTGCAGCAGGGTGCCAAAGAATTGCAGTCAGTTTCCCAAAGCCTGGAAAAGTACTGTCGAACTTTGCAAAAGCTTTCGCAAATTCATTCGACAGTGTTGTGCATGTGAAAATACTTTTCCAGAAATTTGAAAAACATATTTCTGGGGTGTTTTACCCCAAAATAAAGACATGCCTAGCATCCTCAGGGTCCGACTAGGTGAATACAAAAATAAGTAGGTTGCTAGAGGGTCCCAAATTTAAATGCCAAGCATTTTCTGATCACCGCCCGAAAACAAAATGGCAGATTTGTGACAGTAAAAGGGCCATTTGCGAAAGTAAAAACAGCATTTGCGACACTGTCAAGCTTTTTGTTAACTTTTCTCATTGACTTATAATGGGAACTTGTTTTTTTGAATAACTTTTGAACCGCTTAATATTTTTTCATGAAATCTTTAAAAGGCACATCAGGGACCCCGGCCGCATGTTTCCTGAAGATTTCAGACTGGTCGCACAAACCGTGCGACCTGCAGAGATGACCACAGAATTCCAAAAAGCGTAAGCGTGAGTGCAGATCATGCTACCATAATATATAGCTATATATATATATATATATATATATATATATATATATTTTTTTTAAATATTGATGGCATGGATTGTTAAAATTGAAATGTGGAAAAGAAAAAAAACTAAGGCCCAGATATTCAAAAGGGTTGAGCCATGCGTAACAGGGTTGCGCATGAGCAAGTCCTACATTGCGCCATTCTGCGATATTCAGCAGGAGGCAGTTCCGCCACTGAAAACAGGCTGAGCAACAGAGCAATGCAAATGAATGCATGCTCAACATGAGGGGGAGGAACCATGCATAAACTGCACAACCCGATATTCAGTCAGGCTGTGCAGAGTTGTGCAGGCGCAACCCCCAACCTGCGCCTGCACAACTTTGAGACAAAAAAAAGGATCAAGTTGAGGGCCACCCACAGGTGAGCTGCTGTATTGCAGGGTGCAACACAGCAGCTGCCTGTGGCTGGCTAACTCAGTCCCTGTGCCCCCCACCAGCCCGATCGCCGGGCAGTATGTATCAGACACCCCCAAATATCTCCACGATGCCCGATCGCGGGCAGTATGTCTGAACACCTCCCCCAAACAGCTCCGATACCCGATCGCGGGCAGAACATGAATCAACCCCCAGTGCCCGATCGCAGGCAGAATGTGACTCAACCCCAGTGCCCGATCGTGGGCGGAATGTAAAAACCCCCAACCTGAATATCTCCTGGTGGTCCAGTGGACCGTAATGCCTGATCGCGGGCAGAATGTCCAGTGACAACCCCAAACATCTACCTGGTGTCTAGTGTCCCCCAACCCACCACCAAAGCCCCTCACCCGCTCCCTCCCTGGCAGCTGGCGGGCGGCAGCATCCCGCCATGCCACCCCGCTGCCCGCCGACTGACTGTCCGGTAGGGCTGCACCCAGTGGTGCAGAGCTGGAGCCAATGGGCATGCAGCTTCAGAGAAGTGATACATGATAGTCTGGATTTGTGAATGATGTTCATCTCACAAATCTGACTGTCATGGGAGTGGAGCTGCACGCCTATTGGCTCTAGCTCTGCACCAATGGACGGCAGCCCTACCGGACAGTCAGTCAGCGGGAAGGCGGGTGGCAGGCGGTGGATGCTGCCACCGCCAGCCTGCCGGGGGAGCGGGTGGAGGGGCTTGTGGTGGGTGGGTGGGGACACTAGACACCAGGGAGATGTTTGGGGGTTGTCACTGGACATTCTGCCCACGATTGGCATTACGTCCACTGGACCACCAGGGAGATATTCAGGTTGGGGCTTTTTACATTCTGCCCGCGATCGGGCACTGGGGGTTGATTCATGTTCTGCCCGCCATTGGGCACTGGGGGTGTCTTGATACATACTGCCCACGATCGGGCATCGGAGATGTTTGGGGGGAGGTGTCTGCATACATGCTGCCCACGATCGGGCATCGGTAGATGTTTGGGGGGTGGTTGTTGTCTGCATACATACTGCCCACGATCGGGCTGCAGGGTGCGTCGGTCCCCGATGGCTGCTGCCTGGCAGGGTGGCCAGGTGCAAGTCCTCGGGGATTGGCACACCTACATGCTAATGGCATGCAAATGGGGCCATAATCAGATGCAAATGGCCCCCCCTGCACCTTGCATGAATTATGGCCCCATTTGCATGTCACCTCTTGAATATCGGATTTGCGCGTAGCGCCAATGGTACTTAACGCCACCGCCCAGTTTAATGCTCAACTCGACAACTTGCGGTGGTGCAGGATTCCACTGCATGTCATGTGCAGTGGCTGTAGCTGGGGTGATATTCAAAGGTTGCTCCAATGGCATAACTCCTTTGAATATCGCCCAATACCCTGCGCAACTATTTTGAGAAGCACAAGGGCTTGCGCCTCAGAATGGCACAGTTTGAATATCCGGGCCCAAGTCTAAATTATTTTTTTGTATGAAGGATTTTTTTCCTGAGAATAATACAATCTCACAGAAAAAGATTCTTTCATACAGAAAAAGAATGTGAAAAAAAACTAAGTCATGTCTTTTTTCATATGAATGCTTTTTTTTTGTTAGATTGGGTCATCTTCTTGAGAAAATATTCCTTTATACAAGAAAAGAATGTAAAAAAACAGTCAAATTCTTTTTCACATGAATGAATCCTTTTTTGTGAGATTGAGTCATTCTCACGAAAAAAAGATTTGTTCATTCATGTGAAAAAATAATGTGAAAAAACAAAACATTGTCCAAATAATTTTTTCTTATGAAGGCAATCTTGTTTTGTATGGCCCTATTTTTGTTTCATATTGTGATATGAAGACAGAAAATCATCCCATGAAAAAAGTAATTTTAAAATGTGTTAAAAACACATTTCTGGGTAATTTTTCTAAAAAGTACCTGGTGTGTTTTTGTGACATGATTTTTATGGGGTTTCAAAATTTTATTTTGTGAAAAAAAAAACAGAAGCAAGATGGTGGCTATACAAAAAAAACATGTTTTCTCATTAAACAAGATTAGCTCTTCATATGAAACAAAATCCTCTTTTGTGAGGATCAAATTCTCTTTTTTGCATGAAACAGCTATACAAAAGACCAAACTGAGCATGCTCAGGACTAACATTTCAAATCCTTTTAACCCTAGAATGGATTAATATGTTTTTACCAAACCATTGAAAGGCATCACTCTAGGCCAAGCCCTTTCTACCCTGGAAATTTCAGATCAAAATTCCAAACTGTTTAGGTACTAGGTGATAAAAAAAACCAGCAGAAAATGCTGATTCTTGTCAGTTTTTTGCTATCTGGATCTTGGAATCTGCACATCTGACCAGAATAAAACTTAGCAAGTCAGGAGACCTTTCTCCAGGACTACACATGCAATATTTTCTGCAAATTCATTGAACAGTGGTGAAGCTATCAAAGTATAAAAGTTAGGAGTTTAACATGAAATAGCCTACTGAACCTTAACTGTTGTGGCATGGTATACAAATCATGTACAGTGACAGTTACAGACTGGGAATGTCCAGACCCCAAGATAAATCTCCTTATTAGCTTTAGAATGTCTTTGTCACTTTTGTTTTAAACACAAGATTCTTCAGGAATGTTTTTACTGAGTTTTTTTTTTGCAATAATGGCTGAAAGAATCAAAGACAAAGTCATACAAGTAACTAGAGATGCTGTGAATTTAATTTCACCAGCACAATCTCTATGAAATTGGCAATTTTGCCCAGTGAACTATTTCACGTAATTATATGCTTATGGCGAAATGTTGCCATAAATTTTGCCTTGTGTTAATATTAGGCAAAATTAGGCAAAACTGGGCTTGTCACATGATTTACTCTTTGCAGGTCACATGGGTAACTGTAAACAGGCAGGAAGTGACAGATTTAGTTCCTTTGCTACATGGCTGGAGATTTTGGAGATGCAGGCGGCAGTAGAGAGATTGTTTTGTGTGGTACACAGCCATTTAAAAAATAATAGAGTTGTTCTCTTTTCTTTAAAACAGCTGAGGGGAAGTTTGTCATCTACCACCCTTCATGTACTGCTGCAGCCCCTATCATTAACAAGAATTGTCCTGGCTGTAGAAGACGAGTGCTTCTGAATAACTGCTTCAGGATCTTGTGGTGAGAAGTGTTGGGGAACAGTATTTTACAACGGGACACTGACATTAGTGGGCAGCCATTTGAGAACTGTGCAGGTGGGGCTTATAGATTTAAAAGCCCACACCGCTTACTACGCGCAAGCATGTGAGTACTCCTAGCTAAAAAGAAAATAGATAATAAATAAAATTTTAGCAAAAAATAAGTACATGAGGTGATAACTGATACAGTTCAAATTAAATCAGAGCTCCTAGAGTTCCCCTTTCATTGTGCAGAGGGGCAGAGACTGGCTGCATATAACAGTGCATTTGCACAAGATCTGTATCTGCCTAATCAGCTGTTACTCTGTAATGAACACTGCTTCAGTTCTCCTTGGCAGTTCTATCAACTTATTTAGCTTTGCCATGCCCTGCAGTGCGTGGAGGAAGACCTGCTGCTATTTTATGGCTTTTGGACTGTTAAGTTACATCAGGAGACCCGGTGCCAGTAAGCGGGGGGGCCTACCGGTGCAGGTTTAAGTGGTAACAGGTGACACAGAGGGGCAGAGACTGTCTGCATATAAAAACGTATTTGTACTAGCAGCTGCTGTGTGAGTCTACCTGTGGGAGGCTCTGGCGAGCTGCTGTGAAAGTTTATGCAGGGTTAATAAGAATAGTGGTTTAGAAATACTAGGAGCAATTGAGATTCTATAGGTTTTAATACAGTAATAAGCTAAAGTGCAAGTATATCCCTGCTACAAGTCCCTTGACTATGACGAGTAAATAAAGTATTTTATAACAATTTGCACCAGTATTATGAATATGAACATGTGGGTTTTAAAAGTTGTTGTGGGATGTTATTTGATTAGTTGTTGCCCAAAAATGTTACAGTCTAATATAATAGGTGTTGAGGAGATAGAATTGAGGGATAATATATATATATATATATATATATATATATATAATAAAAGTACTTAGGTAGAGTGGGAGGACTTGTGACACAATTGGTTGGTGAAATAATGGTGGGAATGTTGTTCCATAAAATGGAAGTTAGTTTGATATACTGGGTAACATTGCAGATATTTTTTTCTGGCTGGGTAGGGACAGAGTAAATCATCTACTAGTAAGCAGGAAACAAATTCTTTTGGGGGTAGAAACCATAGTAAACATTTATTTTATAGGTTCTGTAAACAAATGCTGGTGATGGGTCTGTTGCTGGAGGGGGGCATCCATCCAAATCCTGGATCTTTTGATTTGGGGCATGGTGATATCAGTAATAGTAGCTTGGATATAGATTTGTTGGATACTACTACAGTTAAATTAAAACAAGGTGGTATGTGTATAATTTATATGAATGTCTGTAATTTGCTCAGAAAAATTGGCTGTATAAGGGAATGGACCATTGAATATGGTCCAGATGTTATTGTAACAACTGAAATGTGGTTAAATGAGAAAACTACAGAAAATCAAATTGGAATAAACGGATATGGTGTTTGGAGGCAAGACAGAAACAAAAGGGGAAGGGGCTTGTAATTTATACATCTAACACCTTACAAGTAACGAAGGTTGATCAAACCTTAATTAGTATGGCTCTGAGGTTCTGGTTTTAATGATGCAAATCCCTTTTATGAAGCCCTTTTTGATTCTGGGGGTGTATCAGCCACCTAGATGTACTCATGAGGTATTTGATGTGTTACAAGATTTTCTGGGGAAGTACTTAACCTCAAATGAAATCCTTTTAACTGGTGATTTCACTGTAGATTGGAAGACAGTGGAAACTAATCATAAAATTAGGGAAATGTCAGTAAATCTAGGCATGGCCCAATTGATTGAGGGAATCATTAAGGTTAACAATAGGCATCCAGAAACATCAACTACCCAGAATCTTATATTCATCACTGATCCAGAAAAATATGTAGATAGTGGAGTGCTTTCTGATTCTTTTTCTGACCACCAATTGATATTTTGTATAAGGAAACCGAGAATAAGCAATAAACCTGGAAAGACTGTTTAATTTAGGTCCTATACAAATGTTTTTATTATATAGGGATTATGCTCAAGTTGGATACCCATAATTGGGATAGATTGGCTATGGTCCCCACTGTACATGATGCATGGGATTTATTCCATGAAGATTTTATGACTATTTGTAATCATTATGCCGTATTAAATATTGGAGAGTTAAATCAAATAACTCTCCTTGGTATAAAGGACAACTCATTAAGTGAAAAAGACAGAGTTAAAGTATGGAGAGCTACTAAAATTTCTAATAAGGAAGTTGATTGGGTTAAATATAAGCAAATCCAAAATAAGTATACCTCTGCACTTAAGAATTGTAGGCAAGAATATTTTAATAAAGAATTAACATCTAATTTGTCTGGGAACCCTAGTGAGTTTTGGAAAATTTTGAAAAAGTAAATGGGGTACAAGCTACAGACTATCCTGAGACTTTTTAAATAAATAACATCAGAATACCATTTGGTCCACAAGTAATGAATGGTATTAATAATTATTTTGTAACTATGGGCACAGCATCTCTTCCTCAAAATTCTGTATTTAATTTGCCCCAAGAGGCTATTGACCAGTTACCTAATGACTTTGAATTTGATTTAATAACCCCAACAGACATACAAAAAGAACTGCTAAAAATTAAATTAAAAAAGCTGGAGGATTAGATGAAATCTCTAGTACTTTACTTAAATATGCAGCTTCAGTCATTTCGAATCCTTTGGCATTTGTTTTTACCAAGGTTATTAGGGATGGGAAACTCCCATATATTTTAAAAAAGGCCAAGATAACCCCTGTAGTTAAAAAGGGATCAAAATTGAACATAGAAAATTATAGACCAATCTCTTTGTTGCCAGTTGTAGCGAAGATATTTAAAAAATTAATAGGAATACAAATGCAAAAATTTCTGGAAATAGGTGGGATCATGAATAAGAATCAATCTGAGTTTAAACCACAACATGGTACTACTACAGCTTTAATAAAGGTGACAGGAGATATCACCAGAGCTCTGGACAGATGGATGTCGGTGGGGGCAATTTTTGTTGACTTGTCAAAAGCAATTGACACCTTGGACCATGACATCCTCCTATCCAGAGTACAAGCTCTGGGTTTATCTATGCAGGTGGTGTGATTATTTTGTGAGTACCTGAGTGGTAGAAAACAACAGGTGGTCGTGAATGATTGTGCATCAGAATTTAGAACTATTATTTCAGGGGTGCCCCAAGGATCTATTTTGAGGCCTATTCTTTTCAATTTATACATAAACAGTCTTAATTTGTCTCACCTGGGAGTTGGTTGGCATCTATATGCTGATGATACCATTATTTATTCAGAGGGTACATCCATTTAGGGGATTGAAACTACATTACAGGTGGCATTTTCAGAACTTCAACATTTTTTCTGGATTCTAAACTTATTTGAACCCACAAAAGACACAGATTGTTCTATTCTCAAGGAATAGAGGGACTAGGACCTTGGAGGCCCCTTTAGGGATCAGGACTTTGGATGGTGTCCCTCTCCAGCAAACCCAAAATTATAAGTACCTAGGACTGTATTTGGATAATGCCATGAAATGGAATACACACATGGACTATGTACTAAAAAAGGTGGGAAGTCATCTGGGGGCCTTATATAGAATTAAAGGTTGTATGTCTGAGCATATTAGAAAACATGTTGTTACAACATTAGTCCTTCCTCTCTTGCACTATGGTGATATAGTTTATATGAGCACAACAAATACAGTATTAACTAAGATAGATGTGATGTTTAATAAACTTGCCAGATTTATCCTGGGAGCCTGAGAATGGCACATAGACAACAGTTATATGATCTGCTGGGATGGGTGTCTCCTAAGGATAGGAGGTTACTCCATGTATTACATTTTATGATCTAGTGCAATAAGGGGAAGGTCTCTGACTATATATTGGATGAATTACAAACCAGGGAAGCAAAATTATGACTATGGTGTGCTTGTGGTATTGAATATAAACAATCTAAAATGAGGACAGAATTTGGATGTACACATTTCTTTAATAGAGGTCCCCAGATTTGGAATTCTGTGCCATATGGTTATAGATCAATGACTATGGGTGTATACCATGGTGAAACTGTAGCCTGGTTCCAACAGAAAGCTATTAGGAATGTTAGGGAGGGTATTACTTGATATATAAAAACTGACACAGGTATCCCTTCTGCTGTTTAGTTCATACTTGAATTCTATGGTGTAATAATGTTAGTGTTTTTGTGTTATGTGTTATGTATCATGTATTTGTAGTGGTTACCCTCCTCACAGTGACATTTTGCCAGCGAGGTCCCCCTTAGCTACTACAGTGCCTAGCCATGGTGGGAGACCCGCTGAAACCCGGCGCTGTCTGTAGGGGGGTCCTGCACCCCCCAATCAGCTCCAACTGGAGTTGAGAATCCTTAGGTGGGAATGGTGTGGGGCACAGACCCCCACATGGGGGGTTCGGTGGGTGAAGCCCCCCCTGAAGAAAACAACAGAATAAAGTGTGAACCGGCAGCTGACTGCAGAATGCAGTTGACCTGCCAGTGTCGCTGAGGGGCATGTGACAAAATTGTTGTTGGACTCCTGTCGTGGATCCTGTTTGTAGGATATATGTATTATAATGAAGTTTAATGTATATATTTATTATGGTATTTTGTAATTTGTACTGTGTTTACTTTCATATTTGGGGTGGGATATTCAAAGGAGTTGCGCATTGCGCACCAGGGTTGTGCCATGCACAACCCACCAATGTGCCCCCGCGCGATATTCAAAGGGGAAGGTTGTGCTGAGCAACCCACGATGCGCCGAGGTGCACCAGTAATGTATGCAGCACAAGTGTGGGGGGGGCGTGCCCATGCATTTGTGGCACATCTCGATATTCAGCCCGGGATGTGCGGCACATATGCTGGCACATACCCACCTTGTACCACTTAGAGGGGCACAATGCTGAGCCTGGCAAAACCAGGAGCAAGTCCTGGCCACCCACAGGTGAGCTGCCATATTGCAAGGCACAACACAGTAGCCGGCTGCTGTGGGTGGCCACCCGACCACCCATGACACAGTCTACATGCCCCCTGCCTAGGGGGCATCGCACCCCCCCCTCGCCCGATCACAGGCATAAGACGAATAAAACTTTGGTGGTCCAGTGGACCGATCCCCTTCACCCAATCACTGGCATAGATAAATATAAGCCCTGGTGGTCCAGTGGAACCACTCCCCCGGCACCCGATCATGGGCGGAATGAGCTATGGACACCCTGGTGGTCAGTGGTACCCCCTCCACCGCCCACTGCATCCCATACCACCTGCCCCAGTCAGCAGTGGGCGGTAGCACTCCCCACTGTAGCCTCCCAGCCACCCGCCAACTGACAGCATACAGTAGGGCTGTACCATACAGTCCTGCAATGTGAATGAACACTCATTCACAATTTGGGACTGTGTAGTACAGTATGGTGTGAATGCACAGTGGACCAATAGGCGTATAGCCCTAGTGTATGCTGTCAGTCAGCAGGGCGGCCGGGTGGCTTATGGTGGGTGCTGCCCTCCACTGACTTGGGGGCAGGGTGGTGGGGGACCCAGTTGGTGGGTGGGGAGGGGGGTTTCCACTGGACCACCAGGGATTTGTAACCTATGCCTGCGATTGGGCTTCTGGGGATTGGTCCACTGGACCACCAGGGCTTATATTTACAACTGCCCATGATCAGGCACTGGGGATTGGTCCACTGGACCACCAGGGCTTATATTTACAACTGTCCGTGACTGGACAAAAGGGAGCAGAGCTTGCCGAGGGGCAGTAAGGTGTCGGTCCCCAATGGCTGCAGCCTGGCAGGGCGCCAGGTGCAAGTCGCCGGGGATCAGTGCACTGCATGCAAATGGGGCCATAATGACATGCAAATGGCCCCATTTGTGCATTGCATGCATAATGGCCTCATTTGCATGCCCAGTGTTGAATATCACGGTTGATGTGCCTAGCGCAGCCACACTTGTGCTGGTGCATCCCCCTGCTCCCCTCCTGCCACTTGCACTGGTGCAGTCCCACTGTGCCATGCACTGTGCGTGCACCCTCAGTGCCATATTATGTTGAATATCGCCTGGTCTCTGCCCTAGCGCAATCCAGTTGTGCTGCACCCAGGCTTGCACCCCTGCCTAGTGCAGTCTGAATATCCCACCCTATATGTATTTAGGGCCTTGCTGGAAAAAAGCTTGTCTCAGTCGAGTTGTACCTTTCACTGATATGTATTTCAGATGAATAACATTTTTGCTACTACTACTACTTTATCTTTAGTCTATCTGGTGTGTGTGTTTATTATTTCCTTTCTGTGACTGAGATTTTGAGTGTGTGTGTGTGTGTGTGTGTGTGTGTGTAAAACTCCCTCACTCTCTCCCCTTTCTTTTTCTCCTTTTTTTTTTGTAGTAAGGAGATAGGTGAGGTGTAGCCTAGGAGAATGGATGGGAAAGGTAGGAACAAGGTGGAGACTGGGAAGAAGGTAGCTGGACCACCCCCACCCATTGTTCACATTGACAGCTGGGCCTTTAGGTCTGTGCCCCCCCAACAGCAGGAGCATGTGCCCCCCACTCCCCAGCAGGAGAATGTAGCCCCCAGGAGCAGCATGAGCCCCTTGCCCCCTCCAAGCAGCAGCAGCAGCAGCAGCAGCATGATACCCAGAGGATGTTGATCCTCCTGTTGTCCAGTACCAGCATGTGGCCCCCACTCCCAGGCAGCAGCAGCAGCAGGCACCTCCAGATACCATCCCCCCCAACTGGAGCATGTTCCCCTCTGCCTCCCCCAAGCAGGAACATAATGTGGACACTGGCCCTGGGACAACAGCTGTTGCTCCCCCCCCACAGAAAGTGTCATCAGCTGTGTGGTGTTTTTTCACAATAAACACCAATGACAACACAGTAGTGATCTGCAACTTGTGTGGCATATTTTTTTTTCGAAGGGGCAAGACCGCAGGTCATTTTGGCACTGGTGGCCAAAGGAGCCATTTGCAGCACCACCACTGTGCAGATTGGCTGAGAAAACAAAAAGAGTTGGCAGCAGCAGGTAGAGGGGCCTGAGGTGCTGACCAGTTAGAAGGGGAAGGGGGCCAGCAGGAGGAAGGGGCCAGTGATCAGCAGAGGTGCCGCATGAGTAGGCAGTGGTGGCAGAAGCAGCAGAAGACAGCTGCAGAGCCCCCATCATCCTCGCCTCACAGACACAGGTGTCACCAGGTTCACGGTGGTGACCCAGCACAGCCTGCTGCTGCCCCAGCCGCACATGTTCCAGCACCAGCAGTAGTGATCCAAGAAGACCTGACAGCATTGCACAGAGAGGTGGGAGCTCTACACAGTGAGTTCAATGATTTCCACCAGGAGATCGGGGGGACCTTAGGAAACTCCTTGAGGAGCAACAGAAAATGTTTGAACTCCTGGCAGAGCTGCGTGTTGGTGGTGGCAGGGCAGAATTGGTACCTGGCGCCGGTGCAGTATAAAGGCCCAGACCAGAAAAGAAAATGTCAGCGCAGTACTGGCAGCAATTTATTTCCCTTTTCTTTCTCCTGTCCTTGCTTTCTTACTGTCACTTTGCCCTCAACTGCATGCTCTACATTTAACAAAAAGCAAAAAAAATATACTGTATATACATGTATATATTTTCTGTCCTCTTCTTCTTCTATATCCTTTTGTTTCTTTTTGTCCAGTTTTTTTGTATGTTATGCAATGTTTATGCTCCCTCCCTTTAATCTTTCATATGTATACCCTATCCCTGACCTGACTCTGCATGCACCCCCTGTCATGTGTTACTGTTTGTCAGTCACTTTTAGTTTTTACCCATAATCACTGTACCTTTTCACTTGGTTTATGTTAGTCTCTCTGTTATGTATTTCCTCCTCCTGTCCACAAATGTCAAGTATTGTGATTTGTAAATTGTTCCTATGAACAACATTTTTTCTCAAAGCTATGTGTGAAGTTGCTGGCTGGCAGTTGTTTTGGCTGTGTGCAGGATCAATCTGAATGAATATGTACACAACAATCATAGAAACATAAGTACTTTTATTGCAAAGTTAAACATTATGTAAATTTTTTGTGTGCTTAACACGCGTGTCCTCATGGCTTGCCACAATGCTAACTTGGTGTTATAGTGCCCAACCACACCCTCACCACCCAGTCCAAAATGTGCTCTAGTAGAGCTGCAGTTTAACACAGTCTCTTGAAGCCATGCTGAGCAGAGCAGGCATGATAAGATGAGAAATACAGCATGACCGGAAAAAATTAGGATGACATTGAGAATGTAGAGTGAGACAGAGTGTTGCCACTGTCTGACATGGCGCATAAGGCCATAAATGTTTCCCAAAAAATGTTACAGTAAATCAAGACCAAAATCAGGTCTCAGCCATGATGTTTTATGGTGCCCCCACCACCACCACCCAGACATTAAATAGTTATTTTAGGGCCTGTTTGCCAAATATTTCTGCCTGAAACTCACTGCTGCCGGTGCCAAACAGGGCCTACAAGTCCAGAAATGTTACAGGAAAAATGTTACATCAAACTGAGACTGAAATGTGGTGTCAGTTCTGATGTTTTATGGTGTGCCACCACCTCAGGGACCTGAAAAGGGGTGCCAACCCATGCAGAGAAAATGAATTCCTCCTGCAAAATGCTGCTGCTACTTGCTGTGCTTTCATCCTGCTGCTGCTGTTTCAATTGATTGAGATAGAAATGTACAATTATCATTTCCCTATCCCTGTGCTGCTGCACTGATTGTCTAGCTGTGTTGACTGACTAACTGTGGTAGTAGCTTGCCTGGCGGTGGGGAGTGAATGACATTTTGGAGCACTGTACCTTGCTGCCTGCTGCTGTCTCTGACTACTACTTGCCAAGTTGCCACAAGAACTACTGTTGTGGATGGTTGATGCCTGGTGGATTATCTTCACACAGTCCATACTGCTGCTGCTGAACACGTAAGTATCTGTCTTCATTTTTTTTCCTGTGCAACGTAAGGGTGTTGGTGCATTGGTAGTATGGCATCTTGATTTCTAATATGCTTGTATAGCTCTTATATTAGTTTTCAGTGTACTGTGGATGATATCATCATGCCAGGCTGGGAGGGAGGGAGCTCTTTGGATCTTTGACATGTACCAGATTTCCCAATTTCCCAATGCAGATGGTAAGTATTGGAATTTTCATACTAGTGTGATATGTCTGTTGCTGCCATCTGGTTGTCTGAGCTTGATAGTAATTGTTTTATTTTTTGCTTTTGTCAACATCAGGAATTCCAGCGAAGTTAAATCTTGTTCCATCTTGCTTCAGCTGTTGCTGCTGGCTATTCATTCAGACCTGGGGGATTTATTTATTTGTGCAATGGTTCCACATACACAGTACTTGAGGTAAGTATTTCTTCATTTTTTCTGGTCTTCTGTGGTGGGGGGGTGGGGGACGGTCATGGGTGGTGGTAGGGGGACTTTTTAACAATCCTCAAAAGTTGTTCTTATTTTTTTCTTATTTCAAGGTATGCAGTGCTGATAGGGGAAGGGGAATGCTTGCTAGTGCTACTGTGCTTCATCGTGGACCTTGGTCTGGAATCATGTGCACCACACAGCATGTTCCTGTGGGGAATGTCCGCAGTTTAATGACATCACAAAGTATGGTAAGTATACATTTTTTTCTCTGCTTCTTCTTCCAACTTGTTAGATAAAACCAGGTATTCAGATTGATGAGTATCCATCATTTTTTTCTTATCTTTGGTCTTGCTTTGGTCCTTTTCTTCTGTTGAGGTTTCATTGTATGTCAAATCTTGATGACTACATCAATTCAGGCCCTGCAGGAGCTGTGTTGAGTCTGTTGAAGACAGGGGTGTTGCTTGAACTGCAGTGTTGGCCACTGGACTGGTGTCTATACCATTACCATTAATGAGTAATCACCACTGCCACCTACATACAGCTAGGAACTATATATGAAAACAGATGGTTGAGATGGTGTTTAGTAAATAATTAGGTGGAGGGGGTTAATGTCTTGTCTAATCAATGGAGATTGCATAGCTGCAGTAATCATGAACATTTTGAATCCATTCAAAAGTGAGGACAGCAGGACCCTCCCACTGCCCGGAACCATTGTGGTTTGATTGTACCTTAACTAAGGCCCTAGAATTCTGCAGCCGGAGAATTTTGTGCAGAACTTGCAATCTACAGCAGAACTTCTGTGGTGCCGCAGAATTCATCTTTTGGTGATTTTTTATTAATATTTCTGTTTATCCATAGAATTGGGTTCCCTTCCCATCTTTTTATATCCAAAACCCCCTATATGCTCAGAATGTGATGTTATCATTGCTGTATCATACATTAGCTAATGAAACAGCTTCATTCTGCAACAGAAATGAACAGTCACTTATCTACCACAGCTCCGACTGCCAGAGATGGTGGCACAGCACATCATGCATGGTGATATTTGCTCAACCTGCACTACAGCCTAAACAAGTTTTCAGTCTTACATTATTGCTCTAAGGCCAGCTTAAACAAAACCTTGTCAATAGCACAGACCTGTTAAGTCCATACCTCACTTTGTACAAACCTATTTGTGCCTTTAAGGTATAGAGATGCCATCTGAAATGAATAATTGGTAAAATGAATTTAACTGTGTCATTTTTAAGAAAAATAAAGTAATTATGCCCAGAAAAGTGGAATATAATAATATGTAGACCTGTTGAAAGAATAGACCTGTTAAATAATTGCACTGTACGCATTTTTTGCCAGGGTTATTGATTACATATTGCCATTGGTTGATAGAATCACCTAAAAGTTATGGAGAAATGTTGTGTGCAGGGACAGCTGTTGGGCCAGAGGGTAGCATGCTGTGTTTCCATGCTGGCAAGTCAGGTTCAGAGATTAGCTCTGGGAGCTAGCTGGGCAGCACAAGGATTGGTGGAACACATCACTGCTCGGAGCCTGGGAAGGTATGGTGCAGTGTTCTGTCACATGGTGGACACATTGTGATGGGCTGGAGAGCTCTATCTCACAATCGGTTCACATGCATGTCATGGCCTGATGGTGTTACGCAATGTGTCAGGGAAAGCAGGTTGACATGAAAAATGAGTTTTGCAATAACTCCTCTATTCCATTTCCAATGGGACCTGTATGAATGAGGATGCAAGCTCATGGAAATAAAAAAATATATATTAATATACACACACACACATACACACACGCAGTATCTCTGTCTCTCACCACACGCACACACACACACACGTATATTTGTATGTATGTTACAGATTGCATATAAATATATAAGTGATCCACAGTGGGAACCTCATGAGTGGTGTAGAAAGCACATAAAAATATATGTGATAGACAGTCGAAACCTCATTAGTGGGATAGATAGCATGCATATATAAATACCTTATTTATCACATACAGTAAGCTCCCCCTCTGCATATGTCATTTATGCAACAGGCTAGGACCTTAAGGGAGAGACATGTGTTTTGCCTTTTTAAGCATAAAATTATTTTTATAAGTCTGTTATTTTTTGAACTAGTGTTACTGTACTTTCCACCTTCCTGATTGCTATAACCACTGCCATGAAAGTGAAGTCAGGATGCCAAGCTGACATTGTGATGTGGTAGGTTGTTAGTGCCGCAGAACTTCCGCAGAAATTACAAACCACAGCTGCAGAAGTTCTGCGGTAAATGGTTGTCTTGCCGCAGAACTTGGTCCTACTGTGCCGCAGAAAAGTAGGGGCCCTGACCTTAACCTGGTACTGTAGCATAAGTAACCTTTTGGGGGGATTTGATGTTATAAGTTATTAAGCCTCTTCATGATTACTTTCGTAATTAATGACTAGCATCATTAAAGATGGCCACAATTCACCATTTCTCAAAATGTGTTCAACTTGTGGTGTTAACTGTTGAATTCCATATCACATTCATATGCTACTTGCATTAGTCTAGAGCCAGGGTTCTTGCACATGTCACTGATAGTAAGTGGCAGAAATATTTTTTTCAGTCACATGGAGTGCATGGATGTGTCTGGTTACATCAGGTGATGAGAGGGGGTGGTGGCCAGTGTGGATTTTGCCATCATGAGCACTTTTAAGGACACCTAGACAACATATCTTGCTGTAAGATGGGGTTGATAAGTCAACATGAAAAGTAAGATATTTTTGGAAGAAAAACATTATAACTGTAATCATGCAATTGCAAAATATTTTTGGTTATGGTAATTACATTGCTGCTGCTTTATATAGGTTTGGGAGACTGGTGGTGAGGTGACCAATCGATGGGTTATGGTAAAGGGTGGTCAAATTAAACTTATACACACTGCAGCACATAACAACAGATTACCATAACAAATCCAATGATACATAGCTAAAAATGGTATAACATACACACCCCAGCCACCATACTGAGTTGAAAGTTGTTGGGGGGGGCTGCTTGGAGTAAATTCAGCCTTCTTCAACCTCCAATTCCACATTATCCAAGAAGCACCCCTCACAGTCTTCAAGATTGGAGTTCTCATCAGGTGGGAATTTTCTCAACACTGCTGCCTCATCCACCTCGCTGCCGGTGGGTGCAGATTGTCATCATCCTCATCACTGAGACACAGTTCCTGTGGCAACACTACTGACATTACTGTGTTGTGTGGAATGTGCCTTTCATACATTTTGATGAATTTTAGCATGGACATATCCTTGGGTGACAAATTGGTCCGACAGTCACTCACAATTGCCCCAGCTGCACTAAACGCTTGTTCCACAGTGACACTGAATGGTGGGCAGCTCAGGTATTTCACAGCAACCAATGTTAGTGTTGGCCAGTCAGTCATTTTACTGCTCCCGTACACTAGTGGCTCGTCAATAATTGCAAGGTGCTTTGAGTCCCCCATGTAGGCCTCCACCATTCACTCTGCTGCCTGGAGTCCAGCTGCCCCATCTGCCTCCTCCTCCTCCTCCTTTTCCTCCATATCTTCCACTCCCACCTGAAAGAGAACATCACAAATGAGATTGCTTTCTGTTTTCTGCTCTGTCTTGCCCATTTTCTCTGATTGGGTTGCCTGTGAGCTGATGGTGGTGGTAGCAGTAGTGCGTGCATTTTTCATTTGTACAGCATGTACCAAGCTAATGAGGTTCTCTGTCAACTGTTGTACTCACTGATGACCTCCTTCAATTGTATAGGGCAGGCCACATTTGTAGCGTGGATCCAGCATGGTGGCGATTGCAAAATCAGATGACTGTAAAATGCCAGATACATGGGTATTTGTGTTGAGCACATGGAGCATGTGATCCATTAGATCACAACTGACATGATCCCCTCTTGCCTCTGTCTGGTGTTGCACATTCACTAGTGTCTGCCTCAGCACATGTATGAGGGGTATGGACTGACTTATAGAAGCAGTGTCCCCACTTACTGCCTGTGTAGCATGCTCAAATGGATGGAGAATGTGTATTACCCCATCAATTTGGTGCCATTGCTCTGCTGTTAGAGCGATGAACACTCCAGCACTTTCACGGGTGGTGTGCAGCAGCAGGTATTCTGATGCAGCTTTATACTGTTCATACAGCCAGTCAAGCATGTACAGTGTGGAGTTCCACCTGGTGACAACATCAAGCTTCATCCGGTGCCGAGGCAGATGGTTATTGCACTGTAGCTCACGTAGATGGTCACGGGCCTTTGCAGAACAGGCGAAGTGGACACAGATGTGACGAGCAACAGTAACCATTTTCTTAATGTCCACATGGTTGAGAAACTGCTGAACAACAAGACTAAGGCAGTGTGCCAGGCAGAGCACTCTGAAAAAGCCACTATTGCTAATGTGCTTCACTACACTGGAGCCATTATCACTTGCGATGAATCCTGCTGTGAGTGACCTTTTGTGTAACCACCCATAAATCTTGTACAGCAGAACAGTAAGCATTTTCACAGCCCTGTGAGAACTTGTGACACTTGTCATACTCAGGGTTGCATGATGCCAAATACCAGGTGTGTTGCTACCACCACAGTTTTGCTTCATGCATGTTTTGCCATGCCCGAAAGCAAGTAATGCCCCAGGCAACTGTGCCCAGTGTGCTGTTATGCACAGATACGAGCTTGCTGCTGTTTTTTCACTGGTCCACATATCCATGCTAAGATGGATATAGTGTGATGCACTATGCTTCAATGCATGTCTAATTTAATCAGCAACTCTACTGTTCAGCCCTGGCATGGCACACTTAGTAAAATAGGTTCACGATGGAACTTGCCATTTGGGACAGCCACAGGCCATCAATCTGCAGAAACCAGCAAACTCTATGAATAAGAATGACATTAGATCGATGGCCAGCATTTCAGAAATGGCAGCATTTAACTCTCATGCAGCAGCATGATTAGGGGTTACTTTGTCTGCCTCTCAAGGCTGGTCTTCAGAGTGGGCCGCATCTTTGGGGCTGTCTGACCAGAATGCTGCACTTGTGGTAGCAATGATTTTCTTTTAAGGGTAACACTTGACTCTTAGGGCTGTGTAGACTGCATGAAGCCAGTTATTTTGGTTGCTTGTGGGTGTGGTAGTGTACTTTTCATACTCATGGGACTGAGACTCGCATTGCCACTGCTATGCCCACTACTCTAGAGATCAAAGGATTGCTCACCCTCCTCCTCCACCACCAACCCACTCTGCCCTCCCTCCTTTTGCTTTTTCTTTACTACACGTAACATGCTACCAACAGCTCTGGCATGCTTCTAGTGTTGCTGCCATCTCAGCGGGTGCTTGTTTTTCAGATGGGTGTGCTGGCCACTGGTGGCTATGTGGCTTCCTTTTCTCCCCCTACTAACACAGGGTCGACAAAGTTGGCATATTGCTATGGTCTCATCAGCAGGATCTAGCACATAAAAGTTCCAAAATAGGGACTTTTGACCTCTGGACTTCAGATGCTTCTGGGACTGGGGTAGTTCAGAAACAGGTGTGAAGTGTGCATTTTTTGGGCTGCTCTTATCACTTCAATAAAACTACATTGGGGGGGTTACTTGACTGCTTGGAGGTTTGCTTATAGGCTTGATGGACAGAATGACCCATGGGCTGTACATGTAAATGGCCTACATCACCCTTGACCTTTTTTAACTCAGGCTCCCATGTGGGATCATCCCAGTCATCATCATCACCACCAATAGCAATGATGTCCTTGTCTTCTTCCTCCTTCTCCCCCCATCACTCTCTTCTTGGAAGGTGGCTCCTTTTTCCTGTTCTACAACCATCTCGGGGTGCTGACTATCCTTATCTCCTGGATTATCAGACTCTTCTTGAACACTATCATCACCAACTCCTGCAGGAACTTGGACAGTCACACTGACAGAATTATTATCACCCTCGTCCGAGTCCTGGACCACTGTTCCTGCGCTGGTGTCAGTGCCTCCCTTCTTCTTACTGCCAGCATTCCCCACTTAGCTTCCTCATCCCCCCCACCACATTTCCCACCTGTACTTGACCACGTCTTAGCAAGCATTTTTGCTGACTGCTGCTTCAAAGCATTGCCTTTCTTTGGCAGTATTTGAAGGAAAGATGTATTACTACCAACTGTATGAATAACATCCACATGTGAATGATGATGTCACACATCGACCGTACTGGCTTCCTTACAAGTTCAAACACAATCAGGACAGCTACCAGCACTCAGAGTACTACTAATACCATATATGGTAGGCAGCTTATTCTAGTAAAAAAAAAAGGTAACTTTTTTGTCCCCAAACAGGATAGGAATGAAAGAAAGAAGGGCACAAGTGGCCAACTTTAAATACAGATCACCTGTGTCTCTGGACAAATACAGTACTGTAATGTGTTATTACTTAGTACCACAATTTTATATATATATATATATATATATATATAGGCAGAGACAACAATAAAACCACAACAAAGGCAAGTACCATACAATACAGTAGTGGTCTGGATGGGAGGAATCACCAAGAAATCTCTTGAAAATGATTATTTTAATATATACTATTTATAATGTGTGCGTCAGGTGTTACACAAACAATGCTCTAACAGAGAAAGGATAAGGTAAGTTAACTAAAACAGGAATACTGCGCAGTGTGCAAAGTCAAGCTCCAGCAATAACATACAGCCAAACAATTAAACAATGCAGTGTGACTGTAAATGGACAAATTCAAGTGATCAAGTAGAAGTACTTAAGTAAAGATACAAACAAATATAGAACTGTTGATTTTCACAGTTTTAGTAACACAAGTTAACTGACCAGCAAACAGAACTAACCACAAAAAAATTAAAAAAGGATCAGCTCTGTGTGTTTAAAGCTTTAGAATTCACAACCAATTCACAACTAAAAGTGGAAGAATTAAGCTATAAGGCATGACAGGGTGTGTGTTACAGTGCAATAACATCACTCCTGGGGTAGGTTGAAGCATGAGCCAAAGTTGAGTGCTTCCACCACTCCAGGAGTGATGTTATTACACAATAACACACATCCCTGGAGTGCCTTATTGCTATTATACAATGGCTCATTTATTTACAAAGAAAAATATATTCAAAAAATGTTTTAAATATTTTTGTCTCTTAATTTTCTGATGTAGAAGTATATCTTCTGAGGAAAAAATTCCCCATTTCTTATTTCTCCACTAGGTGGTGCTGCTGTTGTGTACCACCTGATTTCTCAGTCTGGGCTTGTGTCAGTGTGTGTTCTGTGTGTCTGGAAAGTTTGATGTTATGTTGGCCCCTAATCTGTACTTTTTAGAAGACAGTATTCTATGTCTTTATGGAGAGCTGACCTGTTGAACTTAAGACAGCTTGGCCATTTTTAACAGAAAGGCTGTGCTGAGATATTGTGGCACTTAGAGGATTACTGGAATAACAGTGCTGTTTTGGTTCTGCTATGGAAATGGGTCCATGGTTCTCAGGTGAGAGTGGCAATCACAGTGGAAGGCTGTTGTTAGAGTTGCCAAGGTAATGGTATGCAGTGTATTTTACAACTAGGACACTGAGCAGTAAGGTTGTAATGGCCACTGGCCTGATCAACAAGTGGAGGCTGTGGTGCATGTGCACTGGGTTTATCATGGTGGTGAGTGGCGAGGAAGCAGTTTTCATGTACGGCTTTTTTTTAAATTTAGTGCAAATGTTGTGGTTGGAAACTGTCTAGGGGAAGATAGGACACTGATGGATGTTATCTTAGTGGATTCTGAGTGTAGAGTTTTAAAATAGTTGAAACAGTCATTTCTGACCTTGTCAAGCTATCAGAGAATGTGAAACCATGTCGACTTCAGCATAGTCAACTAGGGAGGGATACTCTTTGCTGTAGTACAGTGATCTTTGTGCCTGCCCTAGATGCACTGATGTTATTGTCTAATAACATCAATGTGTCTTGAGGTTGGAAGTCAATCAGGTTTCCAGAATGTTTCTTGCCATTGTAGAAAGATATATATAACACAGCTAACAGTGGCAGGAACTCTCTCAAATAGGATGGAGAAACTTTTCAGAGAAAAATAAATGGCAAGATATAACAAAATTAAGAAGAAATAACAGTAAATAAATAACTCACAATTGTGAGTAAATATTAATCTGCTTGGCTAGAAATAGCCTGCACTGCTTTATACTCCTACCCACACTACTCTTTCAAAGACAGAAAGAAAAGTAAACCAAACTTAAACTAAGTATTATACAAAAATTCACAAAATTATAAAATGTTCCCTAGCAGCACAGTAGCACTAGGAAAACACTTTATATTTTGCAGCAATTAGCTCTCAAAAACAAGGTTTAGCTATGTTTTCAAAGGCTTTATTGACTGTGATGCAGCACAACAGACTGCTGTCCAACTCAACGCCCAGAAGAATGAGCTGTAAACATGCTACACATGACTTTTGACCTATTTACCCACAGTGCATTGCAAATTTCACCTTTTGACCAAAATTTCATCAGTGAAATCAAAAGTTACACCAGAGAAATTCCACCACAAGGCAAAATTTGTAGCATCAATGAGCGAAATTGGCAGACCAACGAATTTAGATGAAATTTCACCATTTATGGGAAACCTTGGAACCAAGCAAAATTTCACTTGCATAGGTGAAACATTTCACCAAGGCATGTTAAGCAAAAATTCACCATCATGCAAAATCAAGAAAATAGGTGAAATTTCATTTCGCATAGGTGAAAAATTTCTTGAAAATGCGGAATTATGTGAAATATTTGACCAGATGAAATATTTCAATTTCGCACAACACTACAAGTAACAAAGAATGTGTCTATTCTTGGACAAAACAACGACTAGAATCTTCTGACCATTTTCAAAAACTTTTTTTTGATTTTGTAATGCTTTAAATTATATTTTGTAAGATTTAAATTTAAACTGTTAGGCACAGACACTTGAGATTTTTTAAATTAATATTTGGAGTCTGATCAACAATATAGCTTCTAACGATACAGCTCTAGTGTACTGCTACATGTCTATTCATGTCAGTATGATATATTTTTAAAAATAACAGGACTTCAAAGATTTAGTGAACCATCTTATGTTTTTATATATTGATATTTGGTTGCTGTAGCAATACTGTATGCCAAAACAGTGGCTTAGCTTAATAAAGACAAGTAACCGATATCAAGTACTACAACATTATGCTAGAAATTGACAATTGCCAGAGGCAAATAGACATCAGGTTTTATCTTTGAGTTTGAAAGGCATTAGGCTACTATCCTGGAATGTGACCGGAATTGGTGAAAAGATGGTTGACCCCCTATTTATTACATATATTACACAATTTAACCTCATCTGTATACAAAAAACATGGAAAAATAAGGTGATTAATATTAATGGATACAGGAAATTTTTTTTAAAAGCCAGGAGTTTTAAAAAATTCAGTAGAATGTCAGGAAGTTTATTGATTTGGGGAAAAATATCAGAACACATAGAATATGAAGAGTTTGAAAGTTATGTGGATCATATTCTTATAGTCTGTATCTCACTAAGGAAAAGAAAAATTGTGACTATAAATGTTATTTCCCTCTGATAGGTTCTTTGTATGAGGATAATGAAGTTGGTAAATGAGTCTTGTATTATAGAAATGTTTTAATAGAGAGCCAGAAGCATAAGTAATCCTCATGGGGTATCCAAATGCCTGGGTTGGGCACTGCCTGGTTCCCACCTCAGAAATAACAGAGGCATGTGCAGCCCAGGGTATGAGTAATCTGATTCATAAAAGAAAAACTAAAGATCCAAAACAATGCATTAGAGGAAAGGAAATCGTGAAGCTAATGGAGGAAAACAATTTCATATTACTGAATGGCAGAACTTCTGGTGATCCTGATGGTAACTACACATACTTAGGCCCAAGAGGTGTTTCTATTATAGATCATTGCTGGGTGTCACTAAATGCTATTACAATCTCAAATATGAGAATAGGATCCCGTGCTGATAGTGAACACTTCCCATTAGAGGTCTCAATGAACTTGGGGATTGACAGTGCCAAAAATGATGGTAATAAAATATTGATCAGAACAAAAAAGGTATATAATGGGATCTCTTGGAAAACAAAAAGCTTAGAGAAATCATGCAATATTATGGGATCCATGATAAATTGATAGAAATATATCAGAATGACACAGCAGAAGATTGTGTCATGGTCTATGAGGCCTTAGTTAAAACTATGCCTTCACTACTTCAAAAAATCATAATTTATAAGGACACTAATGGCTGCAGATGATTTGATGCTGATTGTAGGGAAAAAAAAAGAAATGAATAAATTATCTAAATATACTTTGAGATTTAATACAAGGATTAATAAACAAAAGTTAAATAAAGCTAGAAAGCAATATAAAAAGCTCTTAGAAAATAAAAAAAGACAATATAGTGAAATCATATGGGATAAATTCAAACAAGCTGCTTGGGCTAAAGATAATAGAAGACATTGGTGTATAGTATTAAGAGGATGGGATAATATACCCAATATCTTGGAAAATTTTATAGAACCAATAACCTGGGTAAATCATTACAATAAACTATTTTATGATCCCAAAATAGAAGAAATTACATTGGAATCATTGAAGTGGATTCCTTATAAGACCCCCATCATGTCATCTGAAGTACTGAATGCCATTAAATTAACTAAAAGGCATAAAGCTCCAGGTCCAGACGGTATCCCTGTTGATATTATTCTGAATGATATGGACTCATGGATTCCTGCTATTGTGGTATTATTCAATGTAATAATAAAAACTGGCCAAACTCCTAATACTTAGAGGAAAAACATCATTGTACCAATATTTAAGAAGGCAGAAAGAGGAAAGGTTAGTAACTATAGACCAATAAGCCTCTTGGATTCCACACAAAAATTATTTGCAAGGATATTGTATAACCAGTTAATGGATTGGACTAACAAAAAGGAAATTATTAGTGAATTACAGGCCATGTTTTTTACCAAACCATTCTACAATAGACCCATTTTTTTACTCATTTAATACAAAGTACATTAATATTAAAAAGCAAACCATTTTCTGTGTCTTTCTTGATTTAAAATCTGCCTTTGACAGGATCAGTAGAGAAAAATTATGGAAAGTGTTAACACAGAATAAAACTGACAAGGAATTAATTAATACTATTAAGATCTTATATAGTGAAAACCAAACCACGATTAGATCTAACAAGCAGGGAGATAATACAGTCTGGTTTAGATCTAATGTAGGGCTTAGACAGGGCTGTGTGTTATCACCATTATTATTCAATATATTTTTGAATGGAGTTATGGAGAAGATGGGGGACCCTGGGTTGCACATGCCTACATTGGGTTCTAGGAGGTGCCCCTGCCTGGCATATGCAGGCGATATTGTCCTCATGGCTACAAGCTATCTGGGTGTAAGTAGAAGTCTCCAAAAGTTTTGAGATATTGTAGAAAGCGCAGACCTAGTTACTAATATTCAGAAAACAAAATACATGATATTTAATATAACTATGGTACGGGATAGGAAATTGTGTAAATTAATGTACAATAACCAAAGGTTGGAATTTGTTAGCGCTTTTACATATCTAGATATTGAATTCTCATATAATCTAAAGTGGCATAATCATATAAATCAGATGAAACAGAAGATAAATAGATTGGTACCTTTAATGGAAAGATTTGCATATAAATATGGGGGATACATTGTGAAGGGCTCTCTTTAGACTTTTAAAGCTAAAATAAAAAGTCATATTTTATATGGGTGTGAAATATGGGGCTTTGAGAATGTTGATAAACTTGAAGCTATAGCGAATTCTTTCTATAGGAAATTACTCAGGATTCCTCAATGTGCAGTTTCCTCATTGATAAGACTAGAGTTAGGTCAACTACCTCTAAAATGCACTATAGTCCAAAGATTGGTTTTATATTGGTTCAAGACATATTATCTTTTGGCTCCCTAGAATCTGCTTCGAGGAAGCAATCAAAATTTGGTATTGTGGGCTTTAAGTACCCTAGTATACACACATTGAAAGAGTTAATAAGACCTTATGGTTTATTGCAACTATTAACATATGCCCATAATATTGAAGTAAAGGAGCTTAAGAAGATTATTAAAACAAGAATACAAGATATCTACATTCAAAGAGAAAGATGCCTTGTTAGCAACCTCAAGTTTATTTATTGGCTTGCTCAGAATGTTAATAATGTCCACTGGGGAGTTCAATCTTATCTGTATAAACTTAAAAAAACTCATTTGATGAAAGTATTCACTAGAGCCAATTTTGGATTCTTAGACAGTTAAGTTTTGAGAAGATTGTATAACAAGTTGGATAATGATCAGTGTGTTTGTAAACTGGGTAAAGATACTACATTTAATTTATTACTTCTCTGACCACTATATAATAATGAAAGAAGGAATTTACTGGGAGATATACTCATTTTACTGGATATGGAGCCCAAATATTAACTAAATTTTCTTCTTAAATCGAAAAACTGTAAATTAATTGAAAGGGTAGCTAAATTTTGCAGAATTTTAGAAAGAAAAAAATTGCACATAAGAAAAGATGGGTCATGAAGGAATGTTGCATGTTTGGGGGACTTTGAATATTTTAACTATAGACTATTTAATATAATTTAGGATGTATGCCAGGTTTATACCCGATTATTGTAATATTTTTAACTGTGTTTTTTATGAATGTTAAATTGAATATGTATTATGTTTAATATACTTTTGTAAAGACAACATGGTGTTTGTCAACAATAAACATACTTGTATGCCAATATTATAAAGGTGCAGTATTAAGGTTGAGTAAGCACTTTACTGATAAATCCCTAACTTTGAGCCCTAATAACATTTGTGCTATTTGATGAAATGGCATGGCATTTTACACGCCTGGTCAGTGTACTATGATCTTATGATCTGACAATGTTGTGGTGAGCCAGCTAGGTTCCTCTGGATTCCAATATCCAGGGAGAGTTAAAATAAGAACATTTACAATTGTGTGGCCTTTTTCCTCCTAAGTCTAGAGCAAAAATGTTTTGGAATTTTATGTGCAATATTCAGGGTAGAAGTGGATTGGCCCAGGGAGGTGCATTTTGAGGATTTTGTGAAAAATTAGTAATTGATGCTTGATTTATAATGTTAAAAATATTGGCTTTTTAGCATAGTCAGTATGGTTTTCAGTATAGCTGTTTCTTGTGACATACAAAATATTGCCTCATGACATAAAATTTTAGAAACTGTTACTTAAGGATATTGGCTCATAACATAAGAATTTAGACTTGACGCTAAAAGAAAAAAACAAAAAAAAACCTTTACTCATAACTAGCCATTTTCTCTGATTTTGTCACCAAATTTCCAACAATCATTTTATTTTTCTGAAGGCCCTTAGATGACCACAATGTGTGAGAAACTCAGACATAAAGGACAACCTTGGGAGGAATATGCCAAGTGCAGTCCAGCCCCTAGCCTTACTGTCTGCTGAGCTTCACTGACTGGGAGAGAGACCAGTCACAGAGGGAAGGCAGGCTCCAACAGGTACAGAAGCAATGATTCCTTAACAGCAGTTCTACCTGGAGGAATCCCCCTTGGAGTACACAGTCTGGGCTCCTATCTCTGCTGAGGTGACTTATCTCCTTGATCCTTCTGCTCAGACCCAGCCAGCAGCTGCTCCCTCAGCATAAGGACCAGTTGGAACATTTACCCAGAATTCCCGGCAGCTGTATATAAATCAGCATTTGTACTACTGTACCACTACTGAAATACTACTAAAAGAAAGATCTCAGCTGGAAGCAATAGCTCAGACACAAAGGGTACCCCTAGGAGGGATATGCCAAGAGTGGTCTAGCCCCTAGCCTTACTGTCTGCTGTACCCACTAATGAAATAGTGGTCAGCTAATAGAAAGCTCTCAGCCAGAAACAACCAGAAGCAACACCTCAGATACAAAGGGCAACCCTAGGAGGCATACGCCAAGTGTGGTCCAGCCCTTAGCCTTACTGTCTGCTGATCCTCACTGATCTTCACTGAATGGGAGAGAGACCAATCATGGAGGGAAAGCAGACTCCAACAGGTGCAGAAGCAGTTATTCCTTGACAGCTGTGCATTGGACTACAAGGGAACTGGAGCAGTAGGAACACTCTACCCCATGATCCCCTTCAGCTGCAGGCAAATTTCTGGTCTAGATAGCTGGTATCCATGAGAGAGGGAGATAGTGAGACTAGGAGTGGCCACAGAAGCATCTCTTGGCTCCCTCACTCACTCAGCTGCCAGCAGAACAATGACCCTAAGGGAGCTGTGTGTCACTATGGGTGGAAGGCAGAGTTTCAGGCACAGTGCAGGTACTGATGGCAGGGTTTAAGCAACAACCACAGGCAGGGAGGACATAGAAAACAAAATGAATGCCTTTTCCCCCCAGAAAAACAGGCCTACTGCAAGGCTAGGAGTGGTCACAGAAGTAGCTTTCAGCTCCCTCACTCAGCCACCGACAGGCTTAAATAAATGAGTTTTCCCCCTCAGAGCAACAACAGGACTAAGGGCAAGGTTAGCAGGTTGGCGCAAGTGCCCTGATCCAAATACAGGACATGGCTGATTGTTTTTCATCTGAATAGAGGACAGAAGGGAAAGATACGCACAGACTCGGGGCTCAGGGAATTGACTCCCTGTGTGACATAAGGCTTAACCAGCCTATCAGAGTGCAGCACTGGATTCAAATAGAACTACTGGCTTTAAAAGCCAGTGACCTAGGTAGTTAGCCACAGCTGTGCATCAGGCTACAAGGAAACTGTAGAAATAAGAACACTGTACCCTACACTCCCCCTTCAGCTGTAGGCAAATTTCAGGTCTAGATAGCCGGTCTCCATAAGAAAGGGAGACAGCAAGACCAGGAGCAGACACAGAAGCATCTCTCGGCTCCTTCACTCAGCTGCCGACAGAACAAAAACCAAAAGGAGCTGTGTGTCACTGCAGGCAGTGAGTGGAGTTTCAGGCACCATGCAGGTACTGAGGGCAGGGTTTAAACAACAACAGTAGGCAGGGAGGGCTTAAACATAAAAAACAAAACTAACGCTTTTTTCCCCAGATTAACAGGTCTAGTGTAGGGCTAGGAGCAGCTACAGAAGCAGCTCTTGACCTCCTCACTCAGCTGACGAAGGGCTTAATCAATGCTTTCTTCTCCCAGAGCAACAATAGGACTAAGGGCAAGGTTAGCAGGGTGGCACAAGTGCCCTGCTCTGGATGCAGCACACAGCTTTGTTTTTACTTAGTGGTTGATAGTTTTTCATCCAAACAGGTGACAGAGAATCTACCCACCCACCCTTTCCCCTGATCCCACCCTCCCCAGGCTACTGTATGTTTATAGCCACTGACACACCCAAGCTTTCTGCCCACTACAAGAAGGTGAGGTGTCTTAACAGAGTAAACTAATTAAAAAAATAAAATAAAAATGATCTTTATTTCCGGTTGGTTCCCTATTCTTTCATCCACATTAGGATCCTCAAGCAATGTATTCATTCTTCAACCTCCTTTTCTTTTGCTCATATTATGATCCTAATGCAACATATTCTTATCTCCTTCTCTTTCATCCACATTAGGATCGTCAAGCAACATGGCAAGTATTACATGCCAGTGGTGTGGGGCATCCATTCAGAGGACATCAATTCAGGCAATAGGGCACGGCCCCACATGCTGGACAATAACAGATCAGAGAGCACAAATCACAGAGGTATGAGAACAAATCAAACATCTACACAACCTGATTGTCAACCTCAAACCTGCTCACCCCTTTACACCTCACCAGCTCCACCAGGGGACCATCACTCAACACCTCACCACCCCTGATCCTGGGGAATGGCAGGTGGTAAAGGGGGGTAAAAAAATGTTGTGCCAGTTCCAACAACAGGCAACACAACAGGAGGCACAGATCATAACAGCAAACAGATACACCTCTCTCACCAAGGAGGAGGAACATGAACATAATGCCAATCACTACCATTTAGGATGTACAACAATGTCAAACCATGAAGAAAATACAAAGGACACAAACAAGAGGGAACAAAAGAAAATACTTATTTTGTGGGACTCCATGATCTGCAGAGTGGAGCCACACAAAAAGCGGGGTCCTGAAACATGGGTGGTAGTCAAATGCCTACCTGGGCCTCTGCAAAAAGGGATACAGAACACATTCTCAGGTTACTGAAAAGGCAAGGTAAATGCGTAGGCATTTTCATCCAGATAGGTACAAATGATCTGGCAAACCAGACACTCAAGGAGACCAAACAGCACGTATATCTCTTAGGTGCGACATTAACCTCACACTCCTCAATTATTGCCTTCTCTGAAATCCTCCCAGTATGGGGGAAAGGAGGCAGTAACCAAAAGATATGCAAGGATTAAATAGAAGAACTTAACACTTGGCTCTAGGGCAGGTGCCAAGACAGGGGGCACCTCTTCATAGGGAACTGGCAGGACTTCTGGGACAGGAGTCTCTTCAAACACAAAGGTCTACACCTGACTAAGGAAGGCGTGTGAGTTCTAGGGCAGAAACTGAATGTATGCATTGGATGTTTGAACTGAACAGTGGAGAGGGGGCAGCAATGACAAAAGGACCTGCAACCTCTCCCCAAAACACCACCATGTCAGGGTTACAAGCAAAACCAAAACAACTCACCAAATGGGTGAGGAAACTGATACAAATAATAAAAAGAGGATTCATCAATTGAGGGAAGGGATGGATAATATAAATAAGCAGTCAAAAATAAAGCAGGACACAGGAAAAGGTAAGGAAGAAGTTTGGAAAGCTATTTTCACTATCACACAGAGCTTATCAAATAAAATAGCTGACCTCAAAGCCATCATTGCTGAAGTGGATCTGGACTGGGTCAACATCACCGAAACCTGGTTAAACAATAGCCATGACAGGGAAATGACTATCCCAAGATACTGTCTCTTCCAGAAGGACAGAACTGGATGAAAGGGGGAGTTGCTACGTACATTAAGAAAGACATAAAGGTGGCTATAATCCAAAATGACAACACAGAAACTGAGTCACTTTGGGTCACTCTAGAGGCTAGAAATAGAGCAATAAGTGGGGTAGAAGTGTATTACAGACCACTGACAACAGGAGTGGAGGGGGATAAAGAAATATTGAAAGCCATTCAAAACATGAGTGATAAAGGGGAAGTAATAGTGCTGGGGACTTCAATTTACCCAACATAAATTGGGATACCCATACAGCAAGTTCAACCAGAAGCAAAGGGTTTCTGGAGACTGTGCACTTATCAGGCCTGAAACAACTGGTAACAGACCCAATATGGAGGGATCATGTCCTTGACCTGCTGCTAATGAATGGTACAATGTTGCTGAAGTAGAGGTGGGAAGCCACCTAGGGTCCAGCAATCACTGCATGGTGCAGTTTCATGTCAGAACAAAAACAGAAACCAAGCACTCTAAAACTGAAGTCATGGACTTTAGACAAGCAGATTTTGTGGCAATGAAGGACGGTCTTAAAGAGAGACTCACAAATATAGTTTGGGGGAGGGACATTGAAGAGTACTGGGCACATCTCAGGGGAGCTATACTTCAGACTGCAAACCATTTCATAAAGAAGTTGAGCAAAGCAAAAAAGAAAACCACTGTGGTTTACTAAGAAGTAGCCACCAGGGTTAGGAAAAAAAGGGCTGCTTTCAGAAAATACAAGAAAACAGGTTCTGACAAGAACCAGGAAGACTACAAAGATAAACAAAGGCCTGCAAACAAGGAAATCAGAACAGTAAAGGCAACAAAAGAGGAGAGGATAGCCAGAGAAGTCAAAAAGGTAGACAAAACGTTCTATAGATATTTTAGTGAAACAAGAAAGACCACAGGGGGTATTGTCAAACTCACAAAGGAAGATGGAGAGACCAATGAGGATGACATGGACAAAGTGGAAATCCTAGACAGATATTTCTGCCCCATATTCACAATGGAGCAGGATGGCTGTGGACCCACAATTACAAAAGACAATAACAGTGGCAATGGAGTATACTCGGGACCCTTTACAAAAGAGGAAGTCCTAAAGGAACTGGAGAAGTTCAATACAAACAAAGCCATGGTAGCAAATGCACCCTAGACTACTAGGAGAACTAACAGAGAAATTGACAGCTCCACTGGCTGATCTTTTTAACTTATCATTTGAGCTGGGTGAGGTCCCACAAGATTAGAAATAGCCACAGTTTTCCCTCTACACAAAAGTGGTAGCAGCGTGAGTGCGGGCAACTATAGAGTGGTAAACCTCACATCAATTGTAGGCAAAACAATGGAAACCCTTCTCAAGGAGAGGATTATATCCTTTCTCAAGGACAACAACAAATTAGACACCCTAAACAGCATGGCTTTACAACAGGGAAGTCATGTCAAACCAATTTTATTTGATTTCTTTAACTGGTTAACAAAAATAGTAGACCAGGGAGGTGCAGTAGATGTATTGTACCTGGATTTCAGCAAAGCCTTCAACTCAGTCCCACATAGAAGGCTGCTAAACAAATTAGATAGCATGGGAGAAGGTCATCAGGTGGTAAAATGGGTAAGGAGTTAGCTTACTGGTAGGACCCAGAGGGTATTAGTAAACGTCTCACTCTCAGAGGAAAGAAATGTAGCTAGTTGAGTACCACGGGGTTCAGTGCTTGGCCCAGTCCTTTTCAACATCTTCATTAGTGACATTTCTGTACTGGAGGGCAAGATGAGTTT
Organism: Neoceratodus forsteri; assembly: GCA_016271365.2. Taxonomy (NCBI): domain Eukaryota; kingdom Metazoa; phylum Chordata; order Ceratodontiformes; family Ceratodontidae; genus Neoceratodus; species Neoceratodus forsteri. The sequence continues at coordinate 1,510,830,419 of CM057455.1, forward strand.
GTTTGCAGATGACACAAAGATAGAAAACAGGGTCGACACCCCAGGAGGCGTGGAGAAGATGAGGGCTGACCTGTAAAAGTGGTCAAGAATGTGGTAACTAAACTTCAATACTAAAAAATGCAAAATCATGCACCTCAGAAGGACAAACCCAGGAGTGGATTACTACCTAGAGAGTGAAAAACTGGAAGCCTCTAAACAGGAAAGGGATCTGGGAATAATTATAACAGATGACCTAAACATGACCAAGCAAAGTGTGAGAGCAGCACTGAGGGCAAATGGTATGTTAGGATACATAAGCAGGGGGATATTACCAGCAGGAAAAAGGAGGTCATCCTTCCACTCTATAGATCAATGGTGAGACCACACCTGGAGTGCAGTGTACAATTCTGGAAACCACACCTCAAGAAGGATATTACCAGACTGGAAACAGTGCAGAGGAGGGCTACTAAAATGAGTAATGGATTGCATGACAAATCATATGAGAAGAGGCTGCGTGAATTAAACATGTAATCCCTGAAGCAGTGGAGGGACAGAGAAGACATGATCAAGACCTACAAATTCCTAAAAGGAATCAACAAGGTGCAGGTCCATGACCTGTTCCATATCAGGAACTAGAGGGCACAACATGATGCTGGGGGGGGGCAGATTCAGTGGCAACACACAAGTTCTTCTTGCCGAGAGAGTGGTTGAACCATGGAACTGACTTCCACAGGAGGCAGTGGAGGCAAAAATGGTGGAAACTTTCAAAAAGACATGGGACAGATACAAGGGCACCATAACACTGAAAAGCAGTTAAGGGAAGGGATAGGATTATGGGCAGACAATGTGGGCCACATGGCCCCCTTCTGCCAACACTTTCTATGTGTCTATGTTAGAAGTGCCATTTCCTCAAAATGTGTTTTTACAGTGTAATCCCATAAAACCCACTATAAAGGTTGAACTGAAACTTCATCACTTCTGTGAAGGCCATGGAGACTTAAAATATGACACTCATTGAATTGGTAGTGTGATGTTCCTTGGGGTTGTCAGTCTTAATGCCCCTGCCCCAGCCTGTAGCCTCCAGTCTGAAGCACGAGGTACAGCTCCAAGTCAGACCCTCGTAAACTTCCTAGGCATGACTCTTTGTCAATACCTTAAGCTATGCTGATTATAACTCCTTTAACAAGGAACAGTCAGCACTAATAGCTCTACAATCAAGTTTGGGTCTGTAATCATTACTACAGTATAAGAGATTGTATTAGACTGAAACTGCTGATATTCAGTCTGACATTTTCTATAACTACGCATCCAAGAATTAGAGATTTGTAAAGTTGCCAAAATTCACTCCATGAAAAAGTCTGCAAATTTGGGCAAACTCATCGAGCTTGGGATTGTAATGTTCCTTGTTATTCACCAGACAGATTGGCCAAAATTCACCTGGTGAATTGCCAGTTCTTGGGTGAATAACAAAGCAAATCAATTGTTGCCAAACATTACCCCACTTATATCCCCCTCCCCACTGGCACCCTCCTGCCCCCAAAACATCACACTTGCAGCTGAGTCAGTAAAAGAAGATTAATCCTTCCCCACCCACATGCCAAACACAGTCCGATCCCCACCCAAGTCCCACTAGCCCTTCATTTTACTCTCTCCCCACCCAACCCCCAATCCCTACCACTCCTCCCCCCCATAGCACCAACAAAATATAGACTGTGAATAAAGAAAACAATACCACTGCAGAGCAGCTGCTCTGTTCAGTGCTGTCTCCCAACTCCCACCTCATAATAATGTCTTTAATGAATGAATGGTGATGGCGCTTATTAAAACCTAACTAGTTGAAAATTCAATTCATCCAATTTTGCTAGGAGCAAAGACATCAACATTCATTCACTAACATAATTTTGTGAGATAGGACTGGCTGGGACAAGCTGGCACCAAACAGAGTAGATGCTCTGCACTGGGGAAATATTTTCTTTATTCACAGCATATAATTTGTGGGTGCTCATTGGGGGAGGAGAGTGGTGGGGACCAGAGGATGGTTGGGTGGGGGACTGAGAGTAAAAATGAAAGAGGCGGTGGAGTGTATCTGGCATGCGGGTGAGTGTAAGGGATTACATATTCTTTTGCAGTGAAATCAGCCTGTGCTGCAATGGTTATGGTGACTGCTGGGGCACATGGGGGTCGGGGTGAAGGTGGGAAGGTTATTTTGCATAATGTTTATGTTCCTGGGTGGGGGAGGGGTGGTTTCACAGCACAGTTAGTGGGGAGATTTTTTTATGTTTGAAAAGATCTATTGGTAAATTTGGCTGGTTGAGCTGGAGAATTTGTATTTTTTTTGTCTATGCAAATAATGCATATTCACACCAATTTCACCAGCAAATTAAAAATTTGTAGCATCTCTACCCAACATCACATGTAGCTGACATCAGAGAAGGAGCAAAGCAGTAGGAGATTCAATGTCCTGCAGTGCATATTTGATTTTTTTATAAGATCTGATCTTTTGTATCTTGGTTCCACTGTCCTACTTGGGCTAAGTACAGTCACAGTGGACTGTGCTTAGCACTGGCAGAAAAGTGAAATCAGCAAATATCAGATCTATATCATGATGAGGTCCTAGAATGATGTATGTGATATTATAGGAATGTCAGCCTAGGGGTTGGAGTTCTGGATGCACTGGAATTAAAAGTGGGAAAGAGAAGCAGCATCCAAATTAATTACACCTGGAATGTAAAAAATCCAAATGTGAAAATAAAATTGCAGTGAAAGCCAAGTTAGAGAACTTGAGAAGGTCATTGCAGATGGAACTGGGGACCTGCCATTATTTATCAGATAAGCTGTAGATGGATTGCCTGTAAAAAATTTCAGAATTTTAGAGAATCAAATATAACCAAAAATAGCTGCTTCCATGACTTCAAATATGGCAGATGTGGATGACGTGATCTGGGGAGCACCAAAAACTGCTGAGAAAAAGGGTCTGCAAACCAGGATGTTTTGAAAATGGCTGTATAGCTATGGGTAGGTGAGGCACCACTAAATACTTTGTAGAGCATGAACAGCAGCTTTGTTAAATGCAGAAATATCAGTCAACTGAATTAACAAAGTAGACCACATTCAGAAATGCGACTTAGCTATTTACAGAATGGTAATACATTGAACATAAGTTTCAAAAGGTGTAAGTACGTGAAGAAGATATGCTATAAAAAAACACTGAGGAATAATTCATAGAGCAAAACTGAGATGGTCAGGTACGAAGAGTAATTTTCATTTGTAGCAGGTATTTTGTTGGAGGGAAGAAAAAGGGAGTCAAGTTTTTAAGTTAGAATGCAGCAGACTACTTTCCATTTTGTTAAAGTCGAGAATAATGCCAAGAATCCTGGCAAAGAATTTGGACCATAGATCATGTTGGTGATAATGGAACTCCTAAAAAAGAAAGGAGATCCATGAGAATGCCTATACTCATACCCGTGGCTAGTAGAGTCAGTGAGTTGATGAGGGGGAAAAAAATACCCAGGAGTTGGAAGATGAAATGTTAGTGACTGACAATGAGTTAGGCTTCAGAGAGTGTGTTGAATATTGTAAGACTATTCCTGCATTTGAACTTGAGACGGGTTGGAAAATATCAAAGGGATTCCTAATGAATGCAACAGAGGTGCCACAAGTCAGGGTGGATTGGCATGCAATTAAAGGCATCAGTGATGTATGTTTTGGAAGTCTAAGCACCAGATCCCACTGACTTAATATGGGAAATGGTGTTATGGATATGGAAGTAAAAAAGAAAATGTTATTCTGCTTGTATGAGGGAATTAATGCTAGGTGTAGCTGAGCATTGAGAATTGGAGAGATCAATCATTTCTTTAGGGTGAATTTTGAGTGGATATGGTAACAAGGATGACATAAAAGCTGGAAACTTATTGCTGGAGAATGGACCAAACATTACTATTTTTCTTTTCCATATCATGAAATAGAGATCACGTTATGTCCAGTTTACTTAGAGTAGATTGTAAAGTGGCATAAAAGATGGCAGAAATTGGTTGAGACTGGATTCCAATAGAAAAATCACTTCAGAGACCACAGACCAGAGAGGAGCAGGAATTCTGGACCAGATTTGGGGAGAAAAGTTCTAGTAGCGGATATCCTTTAATATGTGATAGTCATTTACTGGATTGGAGCTGAAGATGATGACATACAGATTCTGCATGGCTGCTGCCATAGTTGCTGAATGCTAGAAGAAGAAGAAGAAGAAGAAAAACCACTAAGCACCCTGTGGTAAGGACATAAGGTCACACAAAATGATAATAATGTTTTTACCATGGTTACACTTTATTTTAAGTGTCCTTAACTACACTGAAACTACTGTATAACTACACTGTAACTGCTATGTAACTTCTGTGTAGTTACATGTAACTACAATGTAGTAGTTAACTAGTTTCACATTTGCAGTTTAGTGTAATAACACAATTTGCATGAACTGGAAGTTACCGCAATTACTGTTGCAACAGATGTTACATGAGTAGTTACACTTCCAGCATAAATCAATTTTTCTGTTGCACTTTGCAACAGCTGTTACATGTGTAGTTACACTTCCAGCATAAATAAATTTGTGCTAAAAGAGAGCCCTTTGTGGTTGCATGTGTAACCACCACACCATGCAATTTTTATAACTACACACCAGGGAGGGTCCCTACCTATATATCCTTCACCAACTATCACCACTCCACAGAGCAGATCAGTGGTAAAGCACATGGTATGTAGCCATGCCCCACTCCCAGTCACCCACCTGGGACATAGCAGTCCAGGAGTGTGGGTACAGAAGAGGTGTGGGTCAATGCCACAGAAGCAGCACATTTCCTAGTAACTACAGCATTGTTACAAGCCAATAAGTAATTATGCAAATAATTTTTATTGTATAAGTAACCAATGTAATTGTATAGCAATTAAGAATATTAGATTGCATGTTTATTAAGTAGTAAGTGCATGAGGGACTGATTTCTGAAGGAAAGCATACATCAGAACTACAGTACTGCCATTCAATGTAAGTGTATAGTAGTTACACCCTTCTTCGTATGCTTTATTTTTAAGTGTCAGTTTCTGCATACTTACTTTCTAAATACATGTTAATTAGTCATTAACTGTGGAAACAATGCAACAGAAGCAGCACATTCCTTAGTAACTACAGCACTGTTACACCCTTCTTCTTACATTTTAATTTTTTTTATTCATTTTTGAAAGTTAGATTTACAATCATTGAGTCAGGGACTGATTTACAAAGGCACCTCATTACAGGGAGGGTAGACATGGTTACAGTGTGAGCTACAACAGTGGTAACATACAGGTGTAATACAGATAACAAAAGAACACAATATAACAGTGGTTTATGGAATAAAGTTACATGCAGTAAATAGCAATCATATAAAGTATAACAATAGTAGAAGTCGCAACCCTAGTCATACCGGGGAAATACCTATATGGAAGGGTGGGGGGCAGACAGGGGTGAGGAAAAGAAAAAAAGCGGGGTGCAGTTCAACAGACATTGTCAAGGCTATGGGCCAGAAATGGGGAGGGATCCCAACATTAGGTTGATGAAAGGCAACTACAGCTTCAGACACCAAAGAGGTAGTTACAGAGAGTGTCTTTAAATGTATCAGTTTTTATAGACTTAGTAACAGAGGGTGGGAGAGAGTTGAACCATGTGGGGGAACAGTAGTGCAAGGACCTTTGGGCTAGGGAGGTCTTGGTATGGAGCACCAGAAAGGTGGCCTTAACTAAACTATAGGTGGCAACAGACGGGAATGCAAGCCACAGGGACACGGTGACCCCTTGGGGGGGGAGTCCTAGCAGGGATATTTTTGGCAAGTAAGCAGGTTTGGTAGCCCAGTTGCTCCTCCAAGGTGAGCAGGCTGGTGGTGGAATAGAGCAGGCAAGTATGGGTGCGGAGGGATGAGCCAGTCAGGAGTCTGCAGGCCTTGTTTACTGAGGTCTGGATTCTGCTGAGGGCTGTATTGTCAGCCGCAGCTCAGATAGGTAGGCCGTAGTCCACTAGGGACAGGACAGAGGAGTTGATGACCAGTCAGAGGGCGGTTTGGGGGAGGCAATTTCTGTGGTGATAGAGAAGACCAATGTGAGAGTTTAGGGCTGAGGACAGGGTATTGATGTGGCTGTGGAATGTAAGAGCCGAGTCAAAGATGATGCCCAGGTACTTGTAGGATGACACCTGCTCGAGAGGGTGAGCATTACTGGGGAGAGTGCAGAAGGGGGCATTTTTGACCTTATTCTGATGATGCGAAAAAAACATAGATTTTTATTTTTGAGGTTAATGACCAGCCGGTGGTCAAAGAACCACTTTTCAGCTTGGTTGAATGTATGGTGCTGGGATTCCTGTAAAGATGTGGGGTCAGTGTGGGAGGCAAGGAGAACTGCATCATTGGCATTGAGTAGCATATTGCCAACAGAAGCTGGGGAGGGTGTGGAGAAATAGGTTGAACAGAACAGGGCCCAGGATTGAACCCCTGGGGGACCCATGAGTGAACAGGCAGGGTATTGGACAAGGTGCCATTTACCTTCATGTGCTGTGATCTGGTAGAGAGGTAACTGATGAATCAAGCCAGTGAGCAAGGGGAGAAGCCAAGTTGATGGAGGGAGTCGAGTAGGAGGGGGTGACAGACAGTGTCAAAGGCCTTGGAGAGGTCAACAAACACTGCACCCACAACATGACCAGAGTCGAGAGCAGAGTGAAGGTGCTGTGAGAACTCCAGGAGGGCTGTAGTAGTGCTGTGTCCAGGGCAGAATTCATGTTGTTCTGGACAGAGTAGGTTGTATTTGGCCTGATACTCAGAGAGCTGAATGGCCACTATTTTTTCTAGTGCTAAGGAGAGAGGGGGGGGGGAGAATGGAGATGGGCCTGAAATTGTTAGGCGAGGTTCTATCTCCACTCTTATGGATAGGAGTGATTTTTGCAATTTTCCAGGCACTGGGAAATTGACCAAGACATAGTGACCAGTTTTAAAGGTTGGTGAGAGGGTCTAGTATAGTATCTAGGACTAATCAGAGAATCCTGGAGTCCAGGGGATCACAGCTGGGGTTGTTGCTAGCTAAGGCTTTTTACAGATGAGGCCTGGCTTCAAGGGGTGATATGTCACGCAGGTAGAAAGGGGGGCAATCCAAGGTGGGGGGTGGAGGCAGGGATAGGGTCGAAAAAGTAGTTGGGGAGGACAGCGTTTAGATCTGAGAAAGATAAATTGAGGCACTCAGCTATGCAGGGAGGATCAGTAGTGACAGTACCATCTATGGAGAGTAGTGATGGTGGGGGGAAGTGGGTCTTTCCATTGAGCTCTTTCATATTGTCCCAGAAGGCATGGAATAAGCCCCAAGCAGATTCAAGGGTGGCTTGATAATAATCAGCCTTAGCCTGCCTTATAGCCCAGGTGCACTTGTTATGTGCTGCATTATAGGCTTGTCTGAAAGCCAGTTTGCCTGTCTCGACAGCAATATGCCAGAGATTATTTCTTTGTTTCAGTGTTTGGATGAGGGATGGGGAGATCCATGGAGCATTGTGTTTCTTGCTACGGATTCTGATCGGGGGAAAAAAGGTTGCAGGCCTTGCTGAAAGCACTGGAGAAATAGGCTAGGCAGAGTCAATATCTGTTGCGAGTAGGATTGGGGACCAATCAAGCTGGGCTAGGTGTATTTCTAGCTTTCTGAGACCCCCGGGGTGAAAGCACCGGTGCGAGTTGACCTGGGATACTGGTTTTGGTGTGGGGGATGACCAGTGACAGAGGACAGGTGAATGGTCACTTAGAGAGTCTGGTAGTACATTAATATCCCTGATTTTATGGGAGCAGTTTGACAGAATTACATATAAGAGGGTGCTGGAGCCACCTGATTAGTTAAATCTAGTGGGTGAGGTAACTAGTTGGATATCTAGAGCAGTGAAGGAGTCCCTGATATGGGGGGGGGAGGGCAGTGGTACTCAGTCAATTGACATTAAGTGTCTGTTTCTGCATACTTATTGTAAGTACATGTTAGTCATTAACTGTGGAAACAATGCCACAGAAGCAGCACACTCCATAGCAACTATAGTACAGCACTGTTACACCCTTCTTACACTTTAAGTGTCTGTTTCTGTGTACTTATTGTGTAAGTACATATTAGTTAGACATTAACTGTGGAAACAAAATGCCACAGAAAAGCACATTCCATAGCAACTACAGCACTGTTACACCTTCTTCTTACACTTTATTTTAAGTGTCTGTTTCTGTGTACTTACTTTGTAACTATATGTTAGTTAGGCATTAACTGTGCAAACAATGCCACAGAAGCAGCACATTCCTTTGCAACTACAGCACTGCTAAAAGTCAATAAGTAATCATGTAAATTAATGATTTTTTACTGCATAGCAATTTACAGTGTTAGATTGCATGTTTATTTTCAGTTTTTTTGGGGGGGTTTCACAGTATACAAGTGGTGGCTCTGGCATTTGAACCCAGTTCTCCTGGTTTGAAGGCAATGTTTTTAACCATTACGCTATACTGCAGTAGCTTCACGAGGGAGTGATTTCTAAAGGATAAGGTTCAGCATCAGCATCAGCATCCTAACTACACTGTAAGTACTGTATAACTACACAGTAACTGCACCCTGTAGTTGTTGATTAGTTTCACAATGCATCTGGTACACTTACATAACTTTTAATGTTCTGCTTCTGTAAGATTAACCCACATCTGTACAGCACCCACACCCCTGTCCTGCTGCTGCCTAGGAGAGTGGCTGGAGGTGGGGCATGAGCTACCCTTCAATGACAGTCCTAATTCTTCTATACCAAAGACTAAACTGTCCCATTGTACAATGCAGAACAGTCATCATAAGTCTGATTGTACATCATATATATATTGTACCCACACTTTAGTTGCTACTCTGTTGTGTTTCAACTGTATTCTTGCACTTAATTTTACCTAGCTGTACTCAATATATTCAATGTACTCTATTTCCTTTACCTTTCTCTGTAAATGTAACTGTATTGTCTGTATTACATATGTATCATCTTTATGGTCTGGGTCATGCCTGAAAATTATCCACTGAATCAGTGCACCTACCTGGTAAACAAACAATCAAAAAGACAAATAAATAATAAATTAATATTACCGATCTGCAGTATAAAGTGATGCCAGATACACATGCCAGAATGTCTCCTTAGCCATTACATGCCCTTCTTACTAGCTGAATTAGGTGGTAGCCATGGCACCACCATTCATACCAAGCTACCACAGCCCCTGACTATACCATGAGGGTTGGGGCATGGTGGAGAAGATGTGCATGTAACAACTAAGGAAGAGTCCCTGCATGTGTATCTGGTACCATCCACCATTACTCCACACAGCAGATATTTGTTTGCCAGGGAGGCTGTAAGGGAGGTGAGGGTGGTGGACCCACTGGCAGGGAGTGACCACCAATCTGTGAGGTTCATCCTCAACATGGGCAGGGAGCCGGTTGGTAAAGGGATGAGGGTGGTTGACTTCAGTAGGATGGGTGAAATCTTAGGAAAGTACCTGGCAGGAATTCAGTCTCATTAGGATGTAAACCAGAAATGGGGATAAAAACTACATTGGGGCTTGTGGAGGATGTTGGGACCTGTACCAACTGCAGAGCAAGAAGGGAAGATCTAATAAGTCAAGCTGGATGAGTAGAGAAGTTTTAAATAAGGTGAGGGCAAAAAAAGCAGTACTCGGCACATACAAGAATTCTGGGAGGGTGAAGATAGGGATGAGTATATGAGGCAGTCCAGAGAAGTTACCATGGGTATTAGAGCAGCCAAGGCCACCAGGGAACTGAGGCTGGCTCAGGGGAATCAAAAATGGGGAAACAGACTTCTTCTGACATATTAGGGAAAGAAAGAGCTGCAAAGATCAGATAGTGCTGATCAAGAAGTACAGGGGAGGGCAGAGAAAGTAGCAGAACAGGAAGAAGCATTAACTAAGTACTTCTGTTCCATATTCATGAGGGAGAAGTGCAAGCAGCTTCTGCATGGGATGATAAGGGTGATCAGGGGAGGGAGTGACAGATGGAGTAATCACTGAGGCAGGTATTAGAGGGTCTGAGTGCTCTGAGGGTAGATGAGGCACCAGGACCAGACAGCATACATCCCAGGGTTGTGAGTGAGCTGGCAGAGGTACTGGCAGGGCCACTGGTGGATCTATTCAATACCTTCCTGGACACAAGGTGCTTACCGCATGACTGGAGAATGACTAATGTGGTACCCCTTCATTAAAGTGCTACAAAGTGAAGAGTGTACACTTTGGAGTGAAGAACCCAGAGAGGAGCTATCGGCTGGATTGAGTACAGCTAGGTACCACAGAGGAGGAAAAGGATCTAGGAGTGGTGGTAAATGGGAAAATGAACAACAGAGCAGTGCAGGAATGCATCAGCAGAGACCAACAGGATGCTGAGGTGCACTGGGAGAAGAATCTTCTCCTGGAACTGGGAGGTGATCCTGCCTCTCTACAGGTTACATCTGTCAAAAACTCCAGCCCCTATAGACTTCCAGAACAGGTATTGCACATACAATGGATCTCCAGGGACCTTGCATCATCCCGTTTCGGGAATGAGGGTACTGAGTATCTCTTCTGGGCATAGACATCAGGGGTGCAACTGGCCCCAGGATGTGAACTCTGTGGAGTTTAACCGCTGTTCTCTTCAGCTTGTATCGTGTTCAGCTTTGCCACTCATCAGGCACACCATGCTGCCTTCCATCTGTGATCAATGCTAGGTCAGGGGCCAAGGTTCAGGATCTAAAGCATCAGGAGGAACATGAGCTTCTAAATGAGAAAGTTTGGTTTCAAACTGAAATGAAGAGGACTTATGCTCCATTAGTAGTGTTTTGAGTTTATCAGTAGGAGCCTTTGGAGGAAACACCAATGGGATGAGTGGAATATGAAGGTGTAGCTTGGATAACAGCATAGAACATGTCAAATAACTGCTTCTTTTCTGCAGAGGCATAAAAAAGAAATTCTCAATTGATGGAGTGAGGCCATTAATTTAGGAGTTGTTAAGCCCTTGTATTTAGGAGATGTAGAATGACAGATGGAAGAAGGTGGCAACCATTTTTGGAACTCAGAGTAATCAGAATCATGGAGTATGGTTTTAAGTGGTTCTATGTGATAACGGTGATTGCACAAAGGTGATCACCGTTACAGCGAATGTCCATCAGTGAAAATCATTTTCTCTGATGTACACTCTGGTACATGGTAAAAGGGCACAGGGGACTTACAGTTGTAATTGTTATGCAGAGGGCTGTGCCCCCTGCAACCCCCCCCCCACAGGGAGCTTTGACCCCCGCACCCCCTACTAAAGGATTCTCAACTCCAGGGGGGTGCATGTTGGGGTGGTGCAAATTAAAAAAAATTACAAATATGTGCTGGGCGCAACAAAGTGCATGTGCACCTGGACCTGAACCCAGCAACCATGCAGCTGAAACCCTGCAACCCACCCACCATACCACAGTGATATTCGGCAGCCCATTGCCACACACATAACACAAACCTTCCCTCCCCTAACACCATGCTTGATCCCCCCCGCACATGCGTGTATATATAGTGACAGGATGTCGCTATACCTGCAGTTGCTCAGCCCATCCAGTAGCCCTCTGATAAGGTGTCACTATTGACTCGCTCTTTTCGGTGTGCACTCAATAGCGAGCACCCTTATCACTAGATACTATTTTAAGTACATCAAGTCTGTGACATGCACAGTCTGTACCTCTTCTGCTGATTCTGTGCACTGGGTTCGAAAGGTTATGGATGGCAATGAAGGCAAACAAGCATGGTCTCCCTGCCAAAAGAGTTGATGCAGGATTTTTTGTATGCACTCGCTGCACCTGTTATTTATATTCATTCTTGTGGCCTTTAAATATATTTAAAGTACTCTTTGTGTGCAAGTCCTTTTCTTAGTCATGTGGAGGGATCTCTCAAGGTACCAAACTGGGGTCTTTGTTATTCTTGTTCTTGATAAATGATTTAAAACTATAGACAACTGTATCAAGTATGTGGATGGCACAGCTGTTGTTGCCATTTTTGAGTTCGAGGAAGATGGTAAAATGCAACAAGATTTAGGAGAAATAGAAAATGGTCCAAGGCAAATTTCATGAAAATAAATCCTGAGGAAACTAAAAAAAAAACAAAAACAAAACAAAGGAAATTTAGTTTGAGAAGAAAAAAAAACTCATGGGTGTGCCTGTATTGTTTGGAGGTAGCTGAGGTCGCAAATCAAGTAAAGCTTTTATTTTTTATTTATTTACTTATTTATTTATTAAAATTTCGGATAATACCTTTGAGAACAAGTTCATTTCATAGGTTCCATATCAGATGAACAATACAGACTGGAATAGTATGAGATGGAGAACAAACAAAACAAGGAATTTTACAAAACATTACAACAGTATATAACTAGAGATGTTCCAATATATGTGGCACTGTATAATGTTTGCCAAGGTGCATATTTGATTTTCAGGTTTTAATCAAATATGCACCTTGGCATACATTATGCAGTGCAACGTATATTGAACATCTCTAGTTATATACTGTTGTAGTGTATTGTTCATCTGATGTGGAACCTATGAAATGAGCTTGTTCTCAAAGGTATTATCAAATAACCTTCCTTCTTGTGAGCAGCACTTATTCTAACCTTATTTTACCCTCACCTTATTCATAACTGTTCTCAGCATGTAAATAACTGTTCTAAGTTGCTAATCATTCTCCCTCACCTTGATTTCCTTAATACCTTGAGTAGGTAATTGCTGGCTTCATGGGTTGAGAAGGTGTTGAAGTAGAAAGGTGGATGAGGTGGTGCTGAGTCTTTTTCCTAGAGTAGTCACTTGTGAGTGGGTGAGAGAAGCAGCCAGGTGGCAGGACACCACTCAGGTCTGTGAAGGCTTTATTAAAAGTGTTAGCGATAAGTTTGAGGTCAAGTGAGGGTACATCATCAATGTTAAGCATGGTAGGGGCAGATCTGAAGTCTCTCCCAGTGACCTCTTTAAGGTTAGTCCAAAATTTTCTGCCATCATTCCAGGTCCGAGAGAGTACTTCTTTATAATATTGATTTTTAGTTGCAAAAATAGCCCTTGTGCAGTTGTTTCTAACTGCTTTGTACCTCTGGATGTTAGCCTGGTTACACAGGGACTTAGACCTGTGCCATAGATAGTTCCTGGCATTCAGAAGCTCAAGGAGGTCCAGAGAAAACCAGGGATTACAGTGGCCTTTGATTTTATGCTTTTTATGAGGGGTGTGCCTATCACATATAGTGTTGAACTGAGGAATGAACCGGTCGAGGGCAATGTCAATGTTGTTAGTTGTTTAAACCATTGACCAGTCCTGATTATGCAGGTCAGCTTTTAGTGATTCAAAATGCCCACGGATGAGTACCCTGGTGGTAATTGTTCTAGTGGGTGGTTTAGAGAATTTGTTCACTAAATGAAACAAGACTGGGGAGTGATCACTGATGGCATCTGGGAGTACGGTTGTGTCCGATATATGATCAGGGTGGTTAGAGAGCTCCCAGTCCAGTAAGGTACCTGTCCTAGTTTTATTGTTGATTCTAGTGGGGGATTCGCCTGGCTGGGTGAGGTGAACTGCTGAAACTGCATCTTTGAAAGGGCTTGTGTCAGAAGAGAACCAATTGATATTGATATTGAATTGTTATTGAAATCTTTTAACATGATAATTTTGGAATTAAGGCTCAGACAGCCAAAACACACCAGGAGTGAATCAAACCAGGAGGCCATCTGTCTGGGATGAATATAGATTGAAAACATAGTAAGGATTTATAATTTACAGTAATTTTAAATGGAGAGAGCAAGTAAACAATGTGATTAAAAATGCCAATGCAGGATTATTTTGCCTGACAATGTTTGAAGGGCTGGGGTGAGCCAACAAGATTAGATCTAGTACTACTGTACAGTGATAAGACCAGTGCATGAACAATGAGCCCATGTATGGCATTGCAGTTTAAATATTAAAGAACAAGATTACCTGAAACATATCCAGAAAATGGCACTTGGAATTATTTTAGGGAGGGAAGTGTGGTATGAAGAGGCTTTCAGTGAGTGTGAAATTGAACTAGTAAACGAAAGAAAGAAAAAATAAGTATAAATATGTTTTCACAGGTATGTAATGAAAATCATAAGTAGCATAAACATTTGCCTCCGACTGAGATTTCAAGTTATAATTTAAGGAATCGGTTGAAATAGAATACATCCAAAATAAGAACAAACATGTTTGAGAAATCCTTTTGGCTCAATATAAGGATGAAATACCCCCTCCCTTCTTCTATTCCACTTCTTTTTATAGATCTATGCATAACTCTTTTAAAATAAGTACTAGCAATACTACAAAAAAATATTATAAGGGTTTCAGGATGCTGCAGTTTGATTGGTTGTTAGCATTCAGAGACCCTTACATTAATCTCCTTATTAATACACCTCCAGAGCCTGATTACATGAGCACAGATTTAAAAAAAGAAGATCATTTTAACCTTTCCGGCATTCTCAGGATGGAATTTATGGCCGCCATTAGAACAAGGCTGATCCAGCCAATAAAGTCACTGAAATAAATTGTAACTGTTCAGACTCAAAGTGGTTCTAATTCTATGCAGGTGTTTTTCTTTAAAAAAATTAGAACAAAAATGATTTGCAACATCGCACTCCTCACACAGCCTTGATTTTTTAAATAAAACTGACTCGGCTCTTTACATATCCACACAGAACCTCTACCTGGTAGCTCCTTCCAGTGACTGTGGTAGACACATCTCTCAAACACAACCTCTACTGTATCGTAAAAAGAAAACAGTTTCATTCCGTAGCTGGATCAAACTCTTGCAAACTCCAGAGACATAGTTTAACAATTTTCTTCCTGCTTCCAACACGCAATGTCCACAAAAAGAGCTAGCCTCCCAACAGTTCCATCACATCATGCAGTCCTCAGCAACAGCAGCTGCCACTCCACACTAACTACTTTTCGCTACTCACTGAGACTGATGGAAAGTGAAAAGTACATTTTTTTCCAGGTGAGAGATGATTGAGCATGAGCAGAATGGAGAGAGGTACTGGCCAGACAAAATATTTTGAATATTACTAGTATAATTATTAAAGTCTGTGAGCAGTGGAGTGGCTCACTGACAGTTGAAGTCACTAGCATGTGACGGGTGGGCGGGCAGGCAGCGGCAGCTGCAGAGAGATGAATAAACAACATTTATAACATAAAGGAAAATCCTGCCTGCCTGCCCATCAGTCACAGAAAATAAATCTATGGGAAAGACATTACTGTGTAAAAATCTGCTTAAGTCAAACTTGCCATGAGAGTGCTATTGACTTGTGGGGGCTGCAGTTGCTGTTGGCATCAGAGCAATCCAGGTTAAAACAGATCCTACTGAGTTCTCAATATACAGTTTTTTGTTGTTGTTTAGAAGGGAAGTCATACCCGAGTGACAGATTGCTGCAGTCTTGCTGTTCTCTGTCACACCCCTACCTCAGCTGAATGTACTAGCCAAACACATCGCTCTATATTGATGCTCCATTTTCTATGTGCTTCTCAGCCATTCTCCCATTTCTATGCTCCGCTGATTTTCCTTTCTCCTGCTTACTGCTCTCTCACTGTCATTTCTCCCTGCACTTCAACTGAATGCTGTAAAACACCTCTCTCTCTGTAGCACTGCCCATTTCCCATAAGTTAGATTTCACAGTATTTCTATACTTGAAGAATGACCGATTTAAAAATAAATTAGAATGGTGTAGGGACTATTTTATCTTACTTTCCTCCAAAATTGTAAATAAATTAGCAATATAATATTAAAAACAAAAAACATTTGCAACCAAATTATAATAATGGCAATAATGAACTCCGGGGGTTACGTTAATGTTCAAGTTAATCACCCCCTGGGGGCAATATGGCACTCGGCTATGCCTCATGCCACATTACACCCCCAGGGGGTGATTAACTAGAACATTAACGTAACCCTCATCATTCATTATTGCTTTATTGTTTGTTTACAGTAAGTGTATTTATCCTGTGGGAAGTGAATATAAATCCTTCCAAATGTAAACCATTGTTTTCATTTTAGGTACATCTGTGTAGATTGTCATTAAAGTTTATATTAGAGTATTTTAACTTTTTTTTTACATTATATGTTTGATAAATAATATGTGTGTGCATTATCTTGTATCAAACTTCAACTCACGATCGTGAGTTGCAACTGTTTGTTTTTAACTAAACTGAATTAAACTAAACTAAACTAATCCTGCCATGACCTAGTTGAATGAATAGTTGAGCCAGCAGCTCAAGATTGGGTCTGGTGGGATCACATTTTTTAAGGCTGTGAATGCATAGAAGTCTTTGCATGTGTGGAGAGGGACCACTGCACACCACCAGACCCCACTATATACCCCTTCACTGGTGTTATTGGCCTCCTTGGCCATTGAGGACTGGGCTCTAAGTCACAGAACACTTGGTCCTGAGTATTTCTTGGCCAATGACTCAGAATTAAATCTATTTATTTATTTTTAGCATTGAATGGCATCTGGGTTCTTTTTCATTTCACTTTTCTTATTTGCCATTAATCAATGGAAGTGTATAATATACTGTATACTCAACTGTACATGCTACATTTGTAATTGTAGCTTGGGGTATCTGCAGCAAACAAACTACTCAACCTTTAGTTTCATGGTTTATATAGTCAGTACAACCCCTTAATACAGCAATAGCCTCATATGTACAGTTGCTTGTATGTACTGTACAGTTGTGTGTACTGAGCAGTATCACTGATATATCTCATACATTTTCATAAGTAAGATACAAGTTAATGACTTTTTCAGTCTTATTTTACCCTTGTCAATTTTTTTCTCTTTTCAGCTTGGAGCTACCCTAACTTTAATGTAGTTTTGCATATAATATTGCGACAGGCATTACACAAAATTGTATTTACCTTTGTACTGTATATGTGTCAAAAACAAGGAAGAAAACAGTCATGAAGAATAAATAATCCTGGCTTTTTGCATTCTAATATTTGTAACACTCATGATATTCTGGATCATAAAACACAATTCTAAATTAACACTTAGACAAAAGATTTATATGACTTTTACACTAATTTCTCTTCACCTAAATTGACCTTTACAGAGTTCTAGTTATATTTTAGTTCAAAACATTGACAGCAGCAAATGCCTGCTTTTGGAACCATGGGATAACTTTAAACCAAGCACACCTATACGGGTGCAAGATCAAATTGCTTTCTAACTCCCTTTCATATTTACTGATCTTAACAGACTTCAATGAAAAGGAGTTCCTTAAGGCAGAGATATATTGCTGTCTCTATATTGTTTGACAGCTACCATGAAGAGCAAGCTTTATCCACCTATTTCAAAACCTCCAAGACTGACACTATAATCCTTCCCTATTGCAATTACAGAGCACTCGACAAAGCTGGATAGTATAGAAGCTACCAAAATAACACAATATAACCTTTAGAAAATAGTAATGAAAGTATATTTACCATAAATGGTGCAGTCCATGTTACTTGATTTGGATCTATAATAAAACTTAAATATTTTAGTAGAGCAAAACAGCAGTGTTCAGGGCACAGTAAAATAATACTGTAGTTTCATTTTTTCATTTTTGTAGCATATTTTTATCTCCTGGTCCTGTCTCCTCCAACACCTCCTTCCACCTACTCCAATGCCATGACCAAATTCTCCTCTGGAAGGACTACTGCTATAGACTCAGGTTACCTCTCTTTTCTCTCCTTTACCCTGGCTTGTGTTTCTGCACTTATAGTCTCTCTAATCCCTGATTATTTCAAGATTTCACTGGACCAGATGTCAACTCCTTGCTGTCTACTCTCCAGCATAGAGTGAACAATTAGCAGGGGGATAGAAGGAGTCTGGGCTCTGAGGGTAACAGTGGGATATCCAGTAAGCAAAGCAGCTTTATCTTTTATGAGAGGCTGCCAAGTTTGTGTCTTTCCTCTTCTTATTCTGCCCCCTGGAGGCATGGATCCACATGCATCCATCAAGATTAACAGTCCTTTCATATTCATTTCCAGGCTCCTACAAGCAGTTTCCCAGCCACAGTGTCATGTCTGGTCACTAGATGGCAATATCACATTGAGCTGCACTGCCCTCCCTCCTTGTGGCCCCTTAAGTGTTCAGGTCTCTTTGCAAGGCCCTCCAGATGCCCCAGGTTTGAGGTACAAACCCAGCTCACTAATGTCATGAGAAACAAAGTCAGCATCAAGCAGCAGAAGATCAATGCCAAGGAATGCAAGGTCATAAACACTGGCAGTAAGAACCCACAAACTTGAGAATAGCATTGATGGTGAAGGGTTGCTCATTCAAGGGAAAAATGGTTTAAGAATTTTAAGAATTAATAATAAGTGATGACAAAAATTCCACTGACAAATTTGGTACTGCTTACTGGAAGGTAAACTGGATGCCAGGGTGTATATGTGAAGGCTTACTAGTCACAATAATAAGGACATTATGTCATTGTACAGTTCACTGGTGAGACCAAACCTCATGTACTGTGAACATATCTGCAATCCACATCTGGAAAAGGACAAAAGCAGTTTGGAAACAATGCAGGCAAAGGCAAACAAGATGATACGGGGCAGCAGGTTAAGACTTACTTGAACAAATGGAGAGCCTTAATATGTACTCCCTGGAGGGCAGAAGGGAAAGGTTGGAAGATGTTAGAAACAAGAATTCCTACAGTGGTACAACAAGGTGGATCATGCAGATATACAGTATTCTGAGTAAATAAAAGTTCCATCTACCAATTTAAATATAGTACCTGTATAGGGAAGTTACAGACTGAATGGACTGCATATAGCTAGACATAGTGTTCTATTGTACAGCTTTGGATATAACCACCATTACGTCAGTGCCCAGTGTTCAAAGCTAAGACATAGTAAAGTCCAATTTTCAAAACATTAACTTAGTTATGCCCAGTCTGTGGTGAAGTTCAGATGCAAAAGTGCCTGGACACAATTTTCAGATGAGTGTAATCTGGTCTATCATTTACATGGTACAGATATTGTGCATGTTTATTGTTTCAGTAATGCAGCATTTCAAGAAAGTCACATATATCTGACAGACCAAATTAAGTAACAGCTGTGGAGAAAATCTCCTTAGTACAAAGAAGTGAACTAGTAGCATGCATCAGACATATGGAGGGAATACTTAAATAATACAATTTCCATGTTGATCTATTATCATACTGCTGCATACAAGTCCATGACCTGCATGCAAAAAAATGCTAAAGTGATATTTCTAAATGAAGTCTGTGCCTCACTTGGAGATATGTGTGCATGTGTGCATAACCTAAGAAGTATAAGCATTAACAATTTAATCTTGTCAACACTGTATTATGAGAAAATCAGACTGTGGCCATCACGATGAGACATACAAACATAGAAAGGTGTAAGCAGAATAAAAACCTATTGGTCTACCTAGTTTGCTCATATTGTAGAGTACCAAATGACAGCTAAGGACTCTGTGCACCCTCCTCACCAGATCCCATCATTTTTCACATGGACTTTCCTCTGCACCCTGTTCCAATCTCTTTTGAAGCCATTCACAGTTTCAAGTCATACCACTTCCTCAAGGAGCCCATTCCTTCCCACCATCACGCTGTCCATAAAGAAATACCTCCTGTCTCCTTTTTAAATCTCTCTCTCTCCTCCCAACTGTTTTTTGTTCCTAGTGAGCCTGCAGGGGCATTGCTTGTCAAAAATGTTTATACCTTTCAAATGCTTTAAGGTCTCAGCCATGTCCCTTTCTCCCTCCTCTCCTCTTCTCTCCACCTGGGAGTACATGTTCAGGATTTCCAGCCTCTTCTCTGGGTCCTGCCCTGCTGACCTTTAATCATCTTTATTGCTCTATTTTGGATAATCTCCAGCTGGTTTATGTCCTTCTTTAGGTTGGGATGCCAGGAATGCACATTGTATTCCAGATTAGCTTGGAAGAATCTGTTTGTATTTGTTAATACTTTTCTTTATGTATCCATACTATTTGACCATGGTTTTTCAGTATACTTTCGATACACATTTTTAGTTGTGACACAGCCAAACAAATGGAAAATACATAGTGTTGATACTATTTTTGTAGTGACAGAGTGTATCAATACACATTTTCTTGCATTGATACAATAAATTATATGATGTTTAAAAAATACATTTTAATCAAAAATATTTCTCACCTTTTTCTGAATGTTGGTATTCTGACCTGTAGTTGCTAACCTCCTCCCTGTTGCTGATCTTATGGAGAAGGACTATGTCTGCTTTCCTCCAGTCCACTAGAACCATGCATGTTTCCAGTGAGCTATTCAATAAGGCCATTAGTGAGGAAGCTAGCACTTTTTTCAGTTCCTTTAGTACCCTTGGGTGTATCCTGCGTGGTCTCATAGCCTTGGCAACTTTCACAGTTGTAAGTCCCTTCAGGTCTCTTTCCTCTGAAAGTGGATGGGTGTCAACATTCCCCTTATTCCTGCTGCTCCCTGGTAGTCTGTCCCCCTTCCCCCAATGTGAAATCTGCGCAAAAGTACCTCTTCAGAATGTCTGCTTTTTCTTTATCTTTTTCTGTGCAGTCCCCACCTGCAGCTGTCCTTATCCTCATTATCCCTCACCTTGCATTACTCTTCTCACTTACTGTGTGTACCGTTAGAAGGTCATATCCCTTCTAGCTACCCCCTTGGCTATCCTTTCTTTTGTCTGCATCTTTGGTCCTCTAACTGCTTTCCCTGCTTCCCTCTGTTTCACTTGGTACACCTCCTTATACATCCTGAATGCTACCCTTTTTTCCTTCACCACCTTACCACTTCCCTAGAGAACCATAATGGTCACTTTTTCTTTTAGCTTTTATTCACTTCCTTCATACAATGGCAGGTTGCCTTAACTATGCCCTCCCTTATTTTTCCCCACTGGACCACTACCCCTCCCTGACAATTTCCCCATGACAAAAATCGGTCAACAAAAGGCCCACTCACCACAATGTCTCAAATATTATTCATTGACACTAGTATATCCAGATACAGTTCATATAACACAAATGTTTCAGAAAAATCCTTCTTCAGTGTGAAACTGCATCTATATATCAAAGACCATATATCCACACTCCGATATCCCCATATATTCTTGCATACTGCCTGCCTATAATTCTGGATTCTATATCTCTTATTTTTGTTTGTTCTGATTCTGCATGGGACAGCTCTTAACTCAAATTTCCTTCTACTGATATTCAATGAATAGCTCTTCTCTTGGTAAACATGTATATCCTTTGTAGGGATTTGGCTTTGATTTAAGTTATACTTGTATTTTGCTGTTCTCCTATGCCCTTTTTTATATTTGTTGCAGAGTGTGGCCTGACCTCCTGCTCTCTCTCTATGAAGGATTTTTCCAAAATGTTTGTGTTATATGAACTGTATCTGGATATATTAGTGTCAATAAATAATATTTGTTTGAGACATTTTGGTGAGTGGGCCTTTTGTTGACCAATTTTTGTGATAGGAGTTTGTTAGCATGGAATTGGTCCAGGCTCCTCCCTGAATAAATACTATTATTTTTTCCAAGGTTGGCTGAGCTGGATCAAGGTTCCTTTTGAATTTCCCCTATGAGGCAGTTTCTGAGGCAGTCTTCCATTTCTTTAAAATCTGCCTTCCTAAAATCCAGGACTCTCATCCTCGTGTGGTTTGCCTATGCTCCTGTTTTAATATTACACCACACTGTACACAAATTATAAACTCTGAAGGATGCAGAATACAGTATGATTCTAACAAAACAGAAATTCTGCTTTTGAAATTCATTTTCTGATTTTTTGCTATGTAGTTCCATGGAATTCCCAAAGTAGTCTGCAGAATCCCATTCCATACATTATTGGAACTATGGGTTATTTTCCCTCATGTGTATTTTCCTGATACAGTGTTAAAAGTGCTGGAATGGATTCTGTGGATGTTCAGTGATGCCTTTTCAGCCTTCCGTGCACTGGTCCAAGTGCGTCTGTCAACAGGGTGCCAAAATTTAGAATTTGCCACCCCTTCTCTGAGGTCTGCTCCCCTGGAGTTAGAATATTTAGTTGGGGGGCATGGGGTGTGCAACCCCCCACTCGGTGTGTGTGGGGGTCACAGCCCCCTTGCATAAATACTGGGTGGCAAATTAAAAATCCTGGTGCTCTAATGAGGGGTGCACACAGATGGGCGCATGGTGATGGTGGGACCTCAGTAATGTACTATGTGATCAGCAGAATCTGAGTTAATCAGCAGACTGCATTTCCACAGTTTTGGCATGAGCTTGCACAGATTACATTCCCTTTTTGGGAGTGTGAATATTTGAGAGAGTAAGGGAGAGAGACAGCTACAGCACTTGTTGACAAAAAGGTACTAGAATAAAACATGTTAAAATTTCCTGTGATGGCTACTGCAGAGGGAACTTTCAACAAAGTCTCAGTCTGTACCATTTCACCCAGAAGAGACAAACATTCTTGTGAAAGAGGTCATCAGAGATGTTGAACATCTTTTTGCAGAAAACATCTTAGGAGAGTGAGAAAGAGGAAAAGAGAGAAAGAATTTGCAGACAGATTGCCATCTTGATGAGCAGTGGGGGTGGTATACTGTCTAGGACACTCAACAACTCAAGCAATACTAGGATGATATCCAACACAGAGAGCACAACATACTGGAACACCTATGGGGCATTGATGACTTTGTCAGGAGGACAGAAATGCAGTCACAATGCTGTTGTGATTGTTAACACACTTCTTACTTTTAGTCATATTAAACATTAAACTCACTAATATTATAAAAAATATTGTATGCATGGAGACACTAGTGACTGAAAGGTGGTGGTGTGAGTTGGGGTGGGTGTTGGTGGTGCTATAGTGGCTAACTGTTGTGCAGCTGCTGGCATCTGGCTGGCAAGGTTCTAGAGTTGCCTGTTCTTTATGATCTTAACTACATTTCAATTGTCTGATAGTCCTTTGCAGTTGGGACATCAGGTACAGCTGATGTGCTAAATAAATGCCTGGCTGAGATCAAGAACTGGATGTCATTGAGTTGGTTGAAGCTGAACTGAGAGAAAACTGAAGTTCTAGCGAATGAGCTGGGGAGTGTCACTACTGGGAGGGAGATGGGGCTTTGGCTAGTCCCCTCTAGGTTTTTGGCTGCCACAAAGGTGAAGAATCTGGGAGTCATTCTGGATGAGAGGCTGACACTTGAGGTTAAAGCATTGGCAGTAGTCCAGAATGGCTTTTACCATCTACGGAACAACAGCCAGATTAAAAACCATATCCCACATGGTGATCTGGCCACACTTGTGCATGTGTTTGTGACTTCAAGGCTTGACAACTGCAATGTTCTTTATCTTGGGGTCAATAGAGGTGCACTGTGATGCCAGAAACTGCTGCAGAATGCATCTGTCTGGCTGCTGACTGGCATCTCCATGTCATGTCATGTGTCCCTGGTGCTGCATGATCTGCACTGGCTGCCAGTTAAATGATGTATCTCCTTTAAAGTTGGACTACTGAGTTACAAGGCCCTACAAGGGCTGGGCCCTGACTACCAGGTAGAGCTCCTGCATCCTTACATACCTGCGCATCCTCTCTGCTTCACTGAGTAGAGTACCTCGTAATTGCTAGGGTGAGGCTGAAGTATTCTAGGGACTGGGTGTTTGAAGTGGTAGGCCTATCCTCTGGAATTCTTTGCTCAGGATTTTGTGGAAGGCCTCCTTGATGGAAGCATTTAAGCAGGGTCTGAAACCCTTTTATTTATGCAGATTTTCAGGTCTAATTTCTCTCTTTTTTATTTGTAGATAAAAAGAGATAATACAGTACATTTAATTATTACATGAGTCCAAGCAAGAGGACACCATTTTGCAGTTCCAAGAAGTTACTAAACGGATCATATTTACATAAAACATTCATACAATTTTTAGATAGGATTTACTTAATTACACCTGAATAGAAAAAAAAACTTGCACATTATCTCATGATATTAATTTTATCTATAAAAGGATGCCACATTTGTATATCTTTATTTATTTGTTTAGCAGAGAAGTAATGAATACGCTCAAGTACATAGATTTGTATTAATAGATTGAGCCATTCCCTAAATCGTGGGGGTTGAAAATCTTTCCATCTCATTAGAATTAATTTGTTGAAAATGGGTTAGACCTTTACTACACAAATCAATGTGTAACAACATCCAATATAGTTGTTTAATTAAAGAACACCGTAGAATAGCTAAGATAAATGACAATATTTCCTCCCACCATAGGTCCAATTTGGGACATGTAATCAACATATGTTTAAGTGCAACTTGAGAAGGGCATATAGGACAATTAGATGAAACAGTAGTGTTCATTTTATGAAGAAAATAAGGAGTATAATAAATTATGTGCAGAATGTTAAACATTATCTGTTCAGATCTAATGGATTTGAGACCATATGACTTAATGTACACAGTTTTCTTCCAGATAGATGGAGAAATACTGACATTTAACATTTGGGTCCACTTTTGTCTAAGATCATTTATGTGGTCCCTATGAAGAGGCAGAATATGCTTATAAATCAAAGAGGTCAGCTTAGAAGAGTTTCCCCGAGACAAAATATTTTCCAACTCATATATTATTTTATTAGCTTTGTTTCAATTTTTACTAATAAAATCCCTGACCTGTAAATAACCAAAAAAATGTCAGTTGCCTAAATTGAACCTATATCTAAGGAAAACAAACTCGAGAAGTTGGTCCTGGTCTAAGAACTGCCCCACTTCTTCCAGGCTCTAGGCATACCATATCTCAAAATGTTCTTGATGTAAAAATGGAGGAAAATATTGGTTAAGATATAAAGGAGAATAGGTAAAAAAATATGGTTTATACTGTTTTGGAGAAAATAACTTACACCAAATATACAAGGTGGTCTTAGTAGTTAGAGCTAATTGGGTGCCCGTTTGTTTTAGGGGCCCACTATATAGGAGGTGTCTTAAATGTTTATAAGGCAAAAAAAAAGATTATATACTATATGAAAGATCCTTAACATCTATCTTGTACCATGAAGTGATAATACTTATGTTAGCAGCAAAATAATAGTATTTAAAATGTGGTAATGCCAGACCTGCTTCAGAAAGGGGTAAATACAGCTTCTCAAGTTTAAGCCTCAGATTTCTGCCTTCCCAGAGGAACCTCTTAATAGTGGCATCTAATCCTTTAAAGAATTTGTCATCCAATATGATTGGCAGTGACTGAAAGAAAAACATGAATTTGGGAGAATGGTAATCTTTACAGCATTTACCTGGCCCATTAACGTAAAAGGTAGTGATTCCCAAAGGCTGAGCTGTGTCCTGTTATCTTGTAGCAATGGTTCTAGATTTAAGGAGGACAGTTGCTGTAGCTTATTATTGATTTGGACTCCTAAATACATTATTTTGGAGACTTTCTGGATGTTTGAAATGGGTGGAGACAAAAGGGATGAGAGTGTGTGGGAGAATCCATAACCTCCGTCTTCAACCAGTTAATTCTATAGCCAGAAATATTCCCATATTGATTTATAATATCCATAACATGGGGTAGACTATAATTCAAATTATTTAAATACAAAAGAATGTCATCTGCATTTAAACTTATTCGATGTTCAGTGTTGTTGATAATGGGACCATGAATTAGGGAGGAAGAGTGGATTAATATTGCCAATGGTTTGATAACCAGGGCATATATTAGTGGGGATAGAGGACAGCCCTGTCGGGTGCCTCGTTGTAAATATATTAGAGGGGAGAGAACATTATTGGTTTTGACCCTGGCTATCAGATCAGAATATAAGATGTCAAGCCAGTTTGAGAATGTAGGACCAAAAACCAGCTTTGTTTATAATAAATTGGATATAAGGTCATTCCACTCAATTGAAAGCTTTCTCAGCATCTAATAGCATCAGAGAGAGATCTGAATGTTGATAATAATCTAAAATATTAATAATCTAATGGATATTTGTTTTTAGAGACCTCCCTTTAATAAATCCATTCTGGTCTGGGTGGATTAAAGTAGGGAGGATTTTTTTTCCAGTCTGGTGGCCAGGGTTTTAGCTAAGATCTTAGCATCTGAATTAACCAATGAGATGGGACCATATGAAGAGGGTGCATATGGATTCTTTCCTTTCTTTAGGAAAAGCAAAATATTTGCTACCCTAAATAAGGGTGGTAAAAAGTGAAAGTCTAGAACCGAATCAAATAAAGTATGAAGATGTTTTATTAATTTAGGATAAAAGCTTTGGAAAAGTCTATGGTGAATCTGTCGGGACCTGGTGCTTTTCCAGAAGGTAATGTCTTACTACCAGAAATTATTTCTAATTGAGAGAAATCCTGATCCATTATTTGTATCTGTTCATTTGATAGAGTTGTAAATTAAATTTGGGAAAAATAGTTAAACTGTCTAGTGATTTGGAGTTATCCACTATGTACAGATCCTGGAAAAATTTATGAAATATCTGATTTATTGCTTTGGGACAAGTATGAATCTGACCATCAGGGCTCGAAACTTGAATTATCATATTTTTTTGTTGTATAGATTTTAATTGCCAGGCCATGAGTTTCTCAGAACAATCCCCGCTAATATAGTAGTGGGATCAAACATAAAGAGATTGTCTGTCCACTTGTTCAGTTATAAGCTGTGCATATGCTGCCCTAAGTGAGGTTAATCTTGAGAAAACCTTTTTGTCTTGATTCGCCATGTGAGACATTTCTGCATCCTTGATTTGTCTTTCAAGTTCTTTCAATTTGGTTTTATTACTTCTGTTTCTTTAGTTGTATATGCTATAATGCAGCCCCGGACATAGGCCTTAAAGGCTTCCCAGGTGTTAATAATAGGTGTATCAGTACTAAGGTTTGTAACAAAATAAAAGTCAATCTCGTGATTTATGAAATCAATAAACATACTATCTTTGAGAAGTATATGGTCCATCTTAAAATGGGGAGTCATGTTAGCTTGAGAAATCTCTAAGTTGTGCTGAATGGATGTGTGATCAGATATCAAAATACTATCATATTTTATCTCTTTAACATAGTGTATTAAAGTACATGAGATAAGAAAGAAATCAGTACAGGAGTATGAATGATTGGGGAATGAGTAGAAGGAATATTGTCTTTCCTCTGGATATTTATATTATCATATATCTGTCAAATTATAATCTGTTAAGAAATGTAACATTTTTGAAGTTGCCAGATTTCGTGTTGGGGAGAGACTACCAGATCTATCTATGACGGGCTCTAGTACGGAGTAAAAGTCATTGCCTACCATATGTATGGCACAGAGTATTTGGTGTATTCAAGAAAATGTTGGTAAAAAAGGGGGCAGAATTTTCATTAGGGGCATATCAATTACAGATTGTAAATTTTTTGCCATAAAGAGTAACTAGACATATTATGTTTCTTCCTTCTGAAACATAGAAACATAGAAACATAGACTTTGACGGCAGATAAGGACCGCTAGGCCCATCTAGTCTGCCCATTTCCCTACCTACAGGATAGGCCGCAGATCCCAGTTAACCAACAGCCGATTTCTTCCTACCCCCCACAAGAATTGCCTTATGTCTGTCCCATGCATTCTTGAATTCTCCCACAGTTTTAGACCCCACAACCTCCTCAGGAAGGCTGTTCCATGCATCCACTACCCTCTCTGTGAAATAATACTTCCTCACATTGCCCCTGAGCCGCCCTCCTTCTATCTTTAAATTGTGTTCCCTTGTTCTTGCAAGTCTCTTTTTCTGAAAAATGCTACCCTCTTGGACTTTGTTGATTCCACTGAGGTACTTAAAGTTTCTATCATGTCCCCCTCTCCCTTCTTTCCTCAAGGGTATACATATTAAGCTCCTTTAGTCTCTCCTCATATGGCTTCTCTTGCAGACCCTGCACCATTTTAGTTGCCCTCCTCTGGACTGCCTCTATCCTGTCTATGTCCTTGTGGAGATGGGGTCTCCAGAACTGGACACAGTACTCCAGATGGGGTCTCACCAACTGTCTGTACAGAGGGATAACAACTTCCTGTTTTCTGCTGCTGATGCCTCTCCCTATACATCCCAGTATACCCCCAGCCCTCCCTACTGCCCTCTCACATTGCTTGCTAACCTTAAGGTCATCTGATATGATTACCCCCAGGTCCCTTTCCTTTTTTGTTGTTGTTACTACCTCCCCCTCATTGTGTATTCTTCCCCTGGGTTCTTGTTTCCCAGGTGCATTATTTTGCACTTCTTTGCATTGAATCTTAGCTGCCATACTTCTGATCATTCCTCCAACCTTGCCAAGTCCCTTTTCATCCTTTCCATGCCTCCTTGTGTATCAACCCTGTTGCAGATTTTTGTGTCATCTGCAAAAAGGCATACTTTTCCTTCCAGTCCCTCTGCAATGTCACTGATGAAGACATTAAAAAGGACTGGACCCAATACTGAACCCTGCGGTACCCCGCTAGTAACCCCCCTTTCTTCAGAATGGACTCCATTTACAATTATCTTCGGTGTCCTGTTGTCCAGCCAATGTTTTATCCAGGCTACCACCCTGGGTCCCACTCCCAGGCTGGTTAATTTAACTATTAATCTTTTGTGTGGGACTGTGTCAAATGCCTTGCTAAAGTCTAGGTAGGCCATGTCCACAGCCCCTCCCTGGTCTACTACTTTGGTCACCCAGTCAAAGAAATCTATTAGATTCGTCTGACATGACCTTCCCGCTGTGAACCCATGCTGCCTTGGGTCCTGTGCTCCACTGGCCTCTAGGTACTCGACTATTCTTTCCTTCAGAAGTGACTCCATCACTTTCCCTACCACAGAGGTCAGACTGACAGGTCTGTAGTTTCCTGCCTCTGTCTTGGACCCACTTTTGTGAAGGGGAATCACATCCGCCTTCCTCCAGTCCTCGGGTACCACACCATCCTCCCATGATTTATTAAAAAGAGTAGCCAGTGGTTTCACTAGTTCCTCCTTAATTCTTTTAGAATTCTGGGGTGAATTCCATCAGGACCCATTGCTTTGTCCACCTTCAGTTTTAGGAGTTCTTGCAGAACCCTTTCTTCTGTGAAAGGACTGGGATCGACCCCCCTATCAAGAGTGCTTCTGTTAATTGGATTAGGCACTCCCCCCTCCTCTTTTGTGAATACTGAGCAGAAATATTCATTCAGTATTCCTGCTTTTTCACTGTCCCCCTCTGCCCACCCACTGTTCATTCTATTCACACTATCCACACTATTCTGGATCAGTGGTACATCTGATAATCTGGATGTTCAGGGTTTTCTTAAAAAAGATAACCACCCCAGAAGATAAATTAGAGAAAGAGGCATTTATTCCATTTCCCCCATCTCTTTGAATGATAAAGAAATTCAGAATTGCTGAAATGTGACTCCTGAAATAATGCACAGTTGCATTTTGATCTGCAATTTGAAAAATATTTTTAACCTTTTGCCTGTTAAGCATCCCCTTAACATTCCAAGACATTATGTTCTACCTAACTGCCATATAGAGCCATAACAAAAAAAAGAAATAAGAAGGCCACACTATCACAGAGACCACTCTAGCTGCTGACTGAGTGGTTTCATAGTATAATGGAGTCATGATGATAGTACACATATGAATGTAAAGATAAAAAAAGCATTTAAACAAAACTTTTGGATGTGCTGTTGGTTAGTACTGTAACTATATAAGTATATAGCCAGAATTCCTTTAACCCTGCACCCTCCCTCTCCCACAACGTATCTAGCTACCTTATCTGCATATATTAAACTGAACCCAGTAATGTAATATTGACTACCACATTTCAACTTTGTACTCCCAGGAAAAAAGGCACTCGATGAAATATTTTCCTAAGTCATCTACATTAGATATATTGGTTTCCACAAGGGACCCAGAAAAGCCAAGATTGAGCAAAAGCTTACTCCAGGGATGCATGGTCCCATATTGAAAAGCAACAATCAGAGATGTGCAAAAGGAAAAGTAACTTTTCAAGGAAAATTTAGGGTTCAGTGCATCAAGGCACACCAGTTGATCCCTCTCAGTCCCTCCCATCCTAACCCTCTTACTACATATCCCAATAGCCATTCTCAGTGGCCAGTAATACCCTCAAAAGCTGCCTGCATATAGAGAAACAAAGGATGATTTATATTATCTAAAATATTATCTACCAATCTAAGCTGTCCAAGAACAAAAGAAAGAAAAAGAAAGTCATTATTAGCCAGTGCCCGTTATAATCCCATCCCTCTCAATCCCAAAAGGATAAGAGCATTAAAAACCAGTTCTATATTTTTTCTTTTCCCTTTTCTCCACCCCCCAATTTTCTCTATTTTCCCCACTAATTTAATTTCATTTTCAAACCACATAATAATCAAGAACACTGATGTGTTAGCAGGAGTTAATTAGCCATTGCCCAGGTCCCATTTTCAGTTTGACAGAAGCATTTCAGCTTTTTTAGGATCTTGAAAAATCCATGTTTTGCCATGCAAAGTAAATCTCAACATTGCTAGGTATAAAATTGCACTGTTGATATCATGCAATTTAAGATCTTCTCTGGATGTATCAAAGGCTTGATGAGCCTGAGCAGTATTTGTAGACAAATCTGGAAATGCAGAGAATTTCATGTGCTCATAAGTTAAACCTCTGTTCAAAGGGGCATGTTGTAAAATTAACTCTCAGTCTTTAAAGTGATGTGGTTTAATAAAAATAGGCCGATGTGATTAATTACTAGAGAGGGGTAATGAAGGGTTTATTGTACCCCTATGAGCCCTATCTAGGGTAAGACGTTCTTCTGGAAATTTCTTGTTAAGGGCTAAAGTGACCATTTTTTTTTTCAAAAAAGGGGAGGGGAATTTCTGAACCTTCAGTGCATTCGGGAATCCGAAAAAGTTTAATGTTTGAATTGTGAGGTCTGTCTTCCAGATCAGTGACTTTCTTTTTAAGGTCCAACAGCTCCTTTTCAAAAGAATAATGTTTCAGGGTTGGGGGGTTAAATTTGTCCTCCATCTTAGATTGCAGAGCTTCAAGTAATGTGGTTACCTCCCCAATTGCAGAGGCAACAGTAGCAAGTCTAAGTTTTATTTAATGTTTAATGACTTCCTGGAATCAAAAAAAGTCAGACTATTTCACTAGCTCTGCAGGATTAAGAGAATTCTGTTCCCCCCCCTCCGCTCAGCAGTTCCTTAGCAGAGGTGTTCTGTGCATTTTCTGATGCCATTACAGAAGGATTTTTAGCAAACTGAATTTTGCAACTAACATTTTGCTGACAGAGATTTGATGAATCAGCAGAAATTGAGTTAAGTGGAGTGCTCTGTACATTGCTGTTAGAATCCATTAGGTCTACATTAAGTGGAACAATTGGAAATGTTCTAGGTGGAGTCTGGCAAAAACTAGCACTGACCTCTTCCACAATTACAGTAAGAATAGTTGAAGCTTCAGCACCTTCGTCCTCAGCAGTCAAGTATCCAGGTTCCTCCAATTCAGTCATCAGCATTGAAAAGATACTAGGAGCAGTATTCTACAAGGTTGGAGAAGTGGGTAGGGAGAAACAAAGGTTTCTCTGAAAAGACTGAGGGTGTGCAAAATAAATTTTCAATTGTTGCTGCTGCAGTCGAGTGCGGATGGGCTGTATAGGGTTTAATGCATCCATTTCTACAATCTTTGCCGGTTCACACTTGCTGCTGTGTCACTTCTTTTTTTTTCCATGTCTGAAAGCAAATTCGTGTGTGGTGAACATGTGGGGGGGGGGCAACATAATTTAAAATGCAAAGTCATGGGTACAATAAAAAGTTCCAGAGCTTATAGCAGAGCCACATCGAAGATCACCCACACTACCAAGAGGGTAATAAATCTAGCGTCTACCATTCAGCAAGTCCGCTGCTTAATCCAACTGTAAACTGTATTCCAGGTCAGAGAAGCAGCTGAAAAATCATCCATGGAGGCAGTTAGCATTCTGACAGCATTTGTTTAGACAATCAGAATGAAGATAGTAAATGAGAGCAGCTGAGGCTATGTTGGTACTAGCCGTGAGAAGCCATCATGAATCTGCTACTCAATAGCTCTGCCTCTCAGCTGTTGGTCTCTACTCATCTAATTTCTCCTTAATTTTACCATCATTAAAGCAAGGAAAATGTGTTGTTTATGTAGGTATTAGAATCATTGTTATTTTCAATTTATTTGGATGTGTTGTCAAGTTGGCTGATGGATTTTAATTATTGATGCTATTTTATTGTAATGGCATCCTGAGCCTCCAGGGAAGGGTGCTACATATAACTAAGGACTACTACTACTAAGATACCATAGTCCAATGGAATACCTTCTCATGTTCCATGCCACAATTTTCAGTTGGCATGGGGGTGGCATGGGATGTAACCTGGCCTCTGGGTTCATTTTGTGTCTTCGTATATTTCCACATTCTTAGCTCAATGGTATTTTGTGTTACAATCCATCATCTTTTACTCCATTACCTAACATACAGACAGTCTACAGGCCTG
Source organism: Neoceratodus forsteri (assembly GCA_016271365.2). NCBI lineage: Eukaryota > Metazoa > Chordata > Ceratodontiformes > Ceratodontidae > Neoceratodus > Neoceratodus forsteri. The sequence goes on from CM057455.1 coordinate 1,510,862,885, forward strand.
GCTGTGTGCTCCACAAAGGATCACCAAGTCCCATCCACAACTGACACCACTTGTCGATATAGTGTTGGTTGACAGTAAAGAAATTGGCAGAAAGTTGTGGCCTGTGTTTTTTGTTCTCTCAACCACCTCCCAAAAGCATCTTTTAGGGGGTAGTGGGTACAGTCAAGCACAACACCTATGGAGGTCGTAGCCTTCTTCCAAGTGCTGGGCCATCTGTACATATCTGGCACTTGAAGATGTTGCCATCCACACCTGCTTGATATGGCTGCCATCTGTCATGACAAGTGCCTTCCAGTTTTCCACAGGCAAGAAAATTAGCAAAACAAAAATGGACTTTGTGTGGGAAATATCTTTTTCCTTGTCTATGCATTGGACTATTGAAAAATAATAATTCATATTGTCTTATTGTTGTAATCTTTCTCTTTTGTGTCAGCAACTGTTTGTCAGTCATTAGGGGATGGGGATGGGGATTTTGCGGCAGTACTACCAAAACAGGAGAAAGTTGGGAAATCTCATCCCCAGTCTAAAGGTCCCAGTAAGAAATGTATGTAATGTTGTATGTCAGTGAAGAGTAATTTAATTTCAGCTGTGAACAGAATTGTTGGGCCATTCTGGTAGACCATGCCACACTTAGTAAGAATTGATAAAATATGTACATTGTAAAAATCCTTTCTTTTCCATAATTTCAGAAAAGCAGAAGAGTCAGAAAGACAAATAAAGGGTGGGGGGTCATCCTCCAGCCAGGGTCAAACTCAGTTTGTAAACTGTGAGTACTGTATTCATTAATCATCTTTAGGATCCTTCTTCCCCATCTCTGTTTGCAATGTTATTAGTAAACTGATATTATGTGAATAATTTATTTATTTATTTGCTTTTGTTAACCAGGTAAGCACACTAGACATCCAAGTGCCTATTTTCAGGTGCTACCCGGAAGAGTTACAGAGTAAATGGGAAACATAATACAGAGTCGAGATAACATACAGGAGCCACAGGCTCTGATAAGTGGGTGGTACAACTTATATACAACAGGCTCAGAAATGGTTACGTAACAGCATAGGGAGGTAAAATAATAACAAATCACAGCTCGAAATAACATCAGAGAACAACACGAAGGAAGTTAACATCAAAAAATTGTTGAACGTACATGTATGTAATTACCTGTCAAGAGCGCCTAACATGAGAGAGAGCTGACAGAACTATGCAGAAAGGAGGTGGGTACTGATATGACAGGATTGCCTTTCCAACAGGGGATGGTAAGTGCCTTAAGAAGGTTATCTGCAGAGATTCAACAGCGTCCACTGAAACTGCTCACCAGGCAGCTCCCTCAGGGAATCGGGGAAGGGAGAGAGTCTGTTGGGTCTATGTGTAACATAGACAGGCTGAGGCAGTTTTGAGGAAGCTCGATAGTGATGTTTTGAAGCAGGGGTGGGAGGGAGAGGCATGAACTCGGGCGGGAAGGGAGTTCCACATTTTTGGCGCATGGATGGAGAAGGCCCGGTCACCTGTGAGGGTGCGGGTCTTGGGAACCAGGCGGACCTGTGCAGCACTAGATCTTAAATGGTAGGCAGGGGTTGCATGTTTAAGGGGAAGGCCGAGTGCTGAGGGAGTGGCTGTTCTGACTATGATATCTACAAAGTTTCTAAGGACAAAGGCGCGGTGCTTTTCGGGGGGGCACTCCAGCCATGAGTAGAGCTCACAGCGATGCATAAGGTGAGGGGCAGAGAGTGCAAAGCGGCATATATTGTTGTAAGCAGTGTCCCATTTTGCAAGGCTAGAGTTCAGGACAGGAGCAAAGGCAACAAGCCCATAGCAAAGCGTGGGAAGGAGTATCTCCCTGGCTATGGCGAGCTGAGAAGCTGGAGTGAGGCAGTCCTTGGCTTTGTAGGCAAGGCTGGGCTTGCCATTCGTGGCTTTACATACATTCTGAATATGCGTGGTGAGATCCAGTTGTGGATCATGGGTAACCCCTAGAGACTTGACAAAGTCAATGACTGGCAGGAGGGAACCGTTAGCTCCATATATTTTTAGAGGTGCCGGGCAGGAAGAGGTTTTAGCCACAGACCCGAAGAGCATGGCCTGGGTCTTCTTCAGGTTGATGATAAGCTTATGGCCCTCAAGCCAGTTCTGGATATGATCAAAATTGGAGTTAAGCCAGGAGTTGATGATAGTAACATCATGGGAGCTGGCCAGGATGACGAGGTCATCTGCATATAGAGTTGGAAGCCCATGAGTAGTAGCGGAGGGCAGTTCTTTAATGAACAGGGAAAACAGAATGGGTCCAAGGACAGATCCCTGGGGGACCCCGCAGTTAACTGGGGAGAGGGCTGAGAGGGTGCGATTGAAGCAGGTGTATTGCTGCCTACCCGCAAGGTAGTTGGAGAACCATTCAAGGGCTCGGTGGGAGACTCCGAGAGAATGCAGAGTGGAGTGGAGGAGGGAATGGTCAGCCCGATCAAAGGCCTTAGAAAGATTGACGAATATGACCCCGGTCATATTGCCTTGGTCAGTCACGGACCTGATCTCAGAGGTAACCACGGCAAGTGCAGTCGATGTACTGTGCCCTTTTCTGAAGCTATGCTGGGCAGGGGAGAGAACAGCATAACCCTGGAGGTAGTGGGAGAGTTGAGTAGCAACTGCCTTTTCAAGGAGCTTGCAGGTGGCAGACAGTATTGCAATGGGGTGATAATAATTTAAATATTTGGGGTCACCTTGTTTGTAAACAGGGACAACCTTGGTAACCTTCCATACATCAGGGATGATCCCTGAGATAAGAGAAGAGCTAAAGATATGAGCGACTGGTCGGGCGAGGAGGGAATCCCCCAGGCTAAGTAGTTTTGGTTCGAGGCTGTCATGTCAAGCTCCCGTGTGGTGTGAGAGACCAGCCAGGAGTTCCTGAGTCTCACCAACTGAGATCTGTTTGAGGTAGAAGGGTGGACGGGGAGTGCCCACGCAGCAGTTCTGGGGCAGAGAGTCAGGATGGAGGGGGAGCCAGCAGGTCTGAGAACATGCCGTCAAAAGCAGTGGCGATAGTTTGGGGGTTATTACAGTTGGTCCCCCTGATATGCATGTTCGTGAACTGTTCCTTGGCAGACCCTCCAACAAGGTTTTTGACATTTTTCCAAGAGTGCCGGGGGTTGTTAGCCGAGGCTAGCAGGGCAGATTTGCAGTACTCACTTTTGGCAGTGCGTATTTCTCTCTTACAGGCGTTTCTGAGTTGCCAATATTCAAGGAAGTCATTGTCATTGAGGGAGATCTTGTGTTTCACCCAGCATTTGTCTCTCTGCTTCATGAGGGAGAAAAGGCCTCCATGGAGCCACTTTGCGACTGTGCCTCGGACCCTCCTTTTAGTGTGGGGTGCATACCTGTTTTGCAAGGGGACAAATACGGCAAGGAAATGATCAAGGGCTAATACAGGGTCATTTGTGGCAGTGACCCTAGACCAGTTGACACGTCATAGGTCCTCGAGGTAGTCGTTGAGTATATGTTTGGAATAGTCCCTCATCTGGATCACTCTGCTGGGGACATTGGGTGAGTTGAAGCCCCATATGCAGTAGGTTGGGGAGTGATTTGAGATGGCATCAGGGAGTATCCCAGAGTGGACAATTTTATCCAATCTGTTGCTTATGACCCAGTCAATGATTGACCCTTTGTCTCCCTGGGAGGAGGGCCTTGTGGGTTCCGTGATGACCTGACTGAGAGCAAGGCCTGAGAGAAGAGGCTCGAACTGCTTAGAGTTGCGCCCCAGCCAATTAAGGTTAAGATCCCCCAGGATTAACAGCTCATTTGAACCAACCTTATCCCTAAGTTGGTCCAGTAGTGAGGAGAGCCCTTGAGCACCCCCCTTTCGGAGGGTTGTAGGTGCAGACAAGATGCACCTTTTTAGTGTTCCCGAGCAGGAAGAGGGTGTGAAGGAACTCGGAGGCTGGGGATGCAGGGGGTAAATGTACAACTGTTGTCACATTTAGGTGCACCTTATAATATAGGAGCACACCCCCCCCCATGCTTACTGCCTGCCCTATCATGCCAGACAAGGCTATAGCCCAGGAGGTCACAAGTAGAGTCAGGAATGCGGGCCTTAAGCCAGGTTTCTGTGATGCCCATAATGTCAGACTTGTAATGGGCCACCCAGGCCGTTAGTTCAGCCAGGTTTTGGAGGATGCTGCAGATGTTGAGGTGTGCTATTTTTAAACCTTTGGCAGTTAGCCAAGCTGAGGGGGGCTTGAAAGAGGCCAGGGTGATGCCAAATGATCCCTAAATAAGATGTAGCCCCACTCAAAAACCTGAACAGGATTATGTTAGCCCACAGGTGTTAAGAGTGGTCTGCCTGGTTCGAATATGATGAGGAATTTCGGCACTGCATGCAATATGACCTGAAGCTGAACTGGGGCATCCTGGTCATGCATGGTGATGGAGTGCTCCACATGAACAGAGGATTGCCCATAATTGCACTATAGCCACAGAGGCCAGAATCCTCTGGGTTAACAGCTGGATAAATTTGCTTTAGATTTAACAAAGACAGTTGCAATAAGAGGCATTGCAGATTTCAACATAGATGCATTGCTTGTGGTCAGTGGCACCCCTTGTTCAGTGCAAACCTAACAAGCCCCTGCAAGAGGCAACTGGCCTTTTCAAAAGAAGTTCAACAAGCCCTATACAGGTAAGCCAGTTAACTCTGGTAAAGGTGGACTAGCTGGGACCATGGCTGGAGCACTACCTGGCCCATAAGGTAGCCTGCCTGCTAACAGAAGATTTTTTTAGTGGGGGGTATGAGGCAGAGATTCTGATCTCTGCTAGAGAAAGGCTGCAGGTGATCTAGCATGAAATAAACAAGAAGATGGGGCTAGGAAGGGTGAGTGGTCCTTACCCCTCCCCACCCTTGCCAAATCTCAGGGTGTCACCAATTGGTTTGGTTTCCTAAGAAGACCCTGGTGAGTTTCACGTGATCAACCATCTGTTGTACCCTGAGGATGGCTCAGTGAATGACCACATTAACCTGTGCTACACAGTGGTTCAATACGCATTATTTGACAGGGTGGCAGAGGCTGTGCATGCTTCAGGATCAAAAGATCTAATGGCAAGGTAGATATTGAGTCAGTATTCTGACTGTTGCTGGTTCATCCTGCTGACCAGGACTTGTTGGGGATAAAATTTGATGGGCTATCTTATGTGGATAACCATATGCCCATAGGTTTTTCAGTGGCCAGAGCAGTGAGCATGTGTTTCAGTGCTTTTTTGCACTGGGCAACTGCTCAGGAGTCGGGGAACCAGGGGATTGTTCACCACTTAAACAATTTTTTTGTGGGGAGAGCCTACTCCCTGGCCTGTGGACAAACACTGGATAGCTTTTTATATTTGTGCAAAATCTTTGGTGTACCCCTGGTCCCAGAAAAAGGACTCTTTTCTCCTGGTTAGCATGAGGTCTGTGGGCTCATAGGACCTAGTCCCCTTTTGGGTGTGGGGTCGTGGTCCAACCTCAGTCTGTGGGAGCACTGCCACCAGATGGCGTGGTTACTTGCCACCCAGCCATATGCCCTTACCACTCCTGAGCTTTGGGTACCATCTAAGAGAGGTACACCAGTCCATCAGTCTGCACAAGGAATAAGGCCCTCCACTGGAAGAAGTGCAGATGCCCAAGGTGACTGACAAGATCTCCTAGCTGAGCATGCCACTCCAACATTGTGTAAATCATTTAATAAATATATAGTTGCAGCTATTTCTTCAAGACCTGTGTTGTGTGAATTCAACCGGGGGAAAGGACTAGTAAGACAATAGGAATCCTGCTAAGGTATTACAGCAAATGCCCCCTTGGCTGTGTCTCCTTCTCTGTAAACTGGCCTTAGGCAGTCAGGTAGGATTCCACCCATAGAGGTGGAGGAGTAGCCCTGCCACCACTTCCTAGGGAGAACCCACCAGATTTGCACACAGGGTAAGAGACATCTGGAGGGGTTAAAAAGAGATGAAGATAGCAGCTCCCCCTCACGTTTTCCACCCTTTTCAGATTTCCTACCCCCTTCATAAAACCACAGTTTCAGATCAGCCAAGTCAGGGCAGGGAACTCTTTGCCCCACTATTGTTGACCACACTAGGGGTCAGGGAGGAGATTTCCTCATTCTCCCTCAGAGTTTTTTTTTCCAAAGTTTGTCACCCCCTCCAATGGGTTTTAACCGAGAGTAGGGTTAGCATTACCATACATTGCTGCAGATATTGTAATATGGTGGTTTAGAAGTGTCTCAGAGTGATGGTACAAGGGGAAAAAAGGAATAAGTTGTATTTTTCTGAAGGATTCTTCTTCTCTGGTTGGCATGAGGTCCATGGGGTCATGCTACCTTTTCCAAATTTTGGGGGGTGCGGTCTAACCTCACTGGACTTGCCTGCAGGAGCATTGCCACCAGATGGAGATAGCCACTTGCCACCAGGCCAGATGATCTCCCCACTCCAGAGGTTTGGGTACCAACTCAGAGAGGTACACCATTCCCTTCACCTGCACAAGTGGTAAGCCCTTCACTTGAAAGGGTACAGAGGCCCGAGGTGACTGACGCAATCTGCCAGCTCTAGATGCCACTCCAACATTGTGTAAATCATTTAATAAACATATGGCTGCAGCCATTTCTTCAAGACCTGTGTTGTGTGAATTCAACCGGAGGAAAGTACCAATAAAACAATAAAAATTCTGTTAAGATATTACAGCAAATGTCCCCTTGTCTGTGTCTCCTTCTCTATAAACTGGCCTTAGGCAGTCAGATAGGATTCCACCCATGGAGGTGCAGGAGTAGCTCTGCCACCACTTCCTAGGGAAGATCCACAGGAGTTGCCCACAGGGCAAGAGACATCTGGAGGGGTGGAGATGGAGGGGTTACAAACAGATGAAGATAGCAGCTCCCCTTCACTTTTCCACCCACTTCAGATTTCCTACTCACCTTCATAAAACCACAGTTTCAGATCAGCCAAGGTAGAGCAGGGAACCCTTTGCCCCACTATAGGTGACCACACTAGGGGTGAGGAAGGAGATTTCTCCATTGTCCCTCAGAGTTTTTTCCCCCAAAGTTTTTCACCCCCCCCCAAGGGGTTTAAGCAGGAGTAGGGTTAGCCTTGCCATACATTGTTTCAGATATTGTAATATGGTGGCTTGGGAGTCTCTCAGAGAGATGCTACCAGGAGAAAAGGGGAATAAGTTGTATTTTTCTGAAGGATTCTTCTTCCCTGGTTGGCATGAGGTCCGTGGGGTCATGCCACCTTTTTCCAATTTGGGGGGTTGTGGTCCAACCTCACTGTACTTACCTGCAGGAGCATTGCCACCAGATGGGGATTGTCACTTGCCACCAGGCCAGATGACCTCCCCACTCCAGAGGTTTGGCTGCCAACTCAGAGATGTACAACATTCCCTTGGCCTGCACAAGTGGTAAGCCCTTCACATGAAAGGGTACAGAGGCCTGAGGTGACTAACAAGATCTTCCAGCTGCAGATGCCACTCCAACATTGTGTAAATCATTTAATAAACATATGGCTGCAGTCATTTCTTCAAGACCTGCATTGTGTGCATTCAAGCAGGGGGAAAGGGTATGGAAAATAATAAGGCAATACCATCAGCAATTCTGAAAGGGAGAACATTTATGATTTTTGGCTACTTCTGTCCTGTAAATGTGTTGTAGAAACTATAATTCATTATATATTCTAAAGCATGATTCATATTTCCACAGGGAGATGGGTGAAGTCATTGTTGTAGGGAAATCATTTTATAATGACTTAGCTTCTGTGCTGTTGCTGCTGGCCTTGGATCCCTTGCATGCACAGACTCCAGCTGTACACTTTAGTATTTATGAAAAAAATGAATGGCTTTGGTTTGAAAAGAAACACTGAAGGCCATGATACATTTGCTATTGAACTTGTTTTTACACCAAGGTTTAAAATTAGTATGCTGCTTACAACTAGAAAGCTGTCTCCTGCAGTGGCTAAATTGCTTAATTATTAACCCCCTTGGATTATTTCAGCAGGGTGGTGAATATACAACATGTTAGAAATATGGAAATAGGGTACTTGCAGTAAGATCTTCCAGGTCTATACAAGTTTTTTGTGGGCACATTTTCATAATTCGGTGCATGAACTCTTCTATAATATTAAAAGAAACTGTTTTTTTTTTCAGTTTTACCTAGTGGGTGTTATTATTTTATGGTCTGTATAATAATGTGAATACATTGTGAATATAGTTGGGAACTTGTATTTTTCAGTGGGATCTATAGAAAAATACCCACCCTCTAAGATCAGTGTCCTAGCCAATCGGAAAACTAGGATTCACTTACCCATTTTCTAATTAAATGAACTGACCAACCCAAGTGTAAGGGAAGTGTATGAAAGATACAGATTGGAATGCTTTGAAAGGAATGTCTTAGTGACAAGATATAAGAAACTTCCAACAGATGCAAAAAAAAAAAAAAGCTATTGTAACATTGGTATAAATGAAGATCTGCAATATGTTTTCTTGGATTGTTGATGGTACAATAAAGCCAGGCATTTTTGGCTTGCATCATTTGCATCGGATTGGAATAATATTGACTAAGAGTTCCTGACAAAAGTATGTATGACTACAGATGTAAGTTTGTCATGGCAGTCATACACGTCATTGATTCCATGATGCTTGATCTTTATTCGGGACATCCACAACTTTCACTAGTGTCATCAGAATGTAGCAATGAAGACAGTGCCACAACATTTACTACTGTTTAGTAATGATTTCATGAACAATGAGTCATTAAAACCTCATCTATGACAAACTTACATCCCTATTTATGACAACCCAGGATGATTGGACTATCCTGAGAGTCACCTGTCTTCAGCAGATTCAGGCAATAAGGAGGAATACAGTCAAAAATATAGATACATACCATGTTTAATACATAGCCTGGCTATATGATACAATTTAACTTTAGCTAACTTAAATTATAGAGAAAACTGGCTACAGAGCAGGTTGCACATGGGAGGAATTTACATAGAAACTTGTATTGCAATGAAATGGAATATGTGGTTATTTTATATGTTATGTCTCTTTATGGCACTATAATTGTATAGAAATGTGCTGAACTGTTTTTGTTATACTTAAGTGATTGTATTAATCTGCGTGATTTTAACTTTTGTAAAGACCTAATGTGTCGGTCAATAAATTAAAACTTGAATGACACTGTTTGTGAATGCTGCTGGGGGTCTGTGGGACCCCTGATGTGCAACATTCCCACTTAGGGCTGCCTACTCACCTCAGATAAGCTGCACCTAGGCAATCTTTTTTTTTTTGCATAGGACCCCGTATTTGTACTGCATAGTCTGAGAAATTCTTGGATTTCTTGCTTGCTGGAAGCTGAAAAGTATCATAAGATTTAATACTATGCTGAAATTGTTTGTACTTTCCAGAGCAGGGTACCTCTCCTAGCTCCATCTCTTCCCCTTCCCAAAATTGGAATGGTATCCAGTTATCTTTCCCCACCACTCTTGGCTCCCTCTTTCAGTTTCTTCCTGATATCAGCCAGGGATAAATTTTTATCAGATTATCACCTACTCCCTCTCTTTTCTTTTCTCCACTCTTCACTCCTGAAATCAAACCAGTATAATTTTTCATTTCCCACTCTGCCATCACTGTAATAGCTTTCTTAACCCCCAATCCAAGTCTAGTACATAATGTTATTATAATTACTGATGCGCGCTTTTTCCCATAGGGAAACCCAGTTATAATTTGCCATTATAACCAGCTGCCCTGGTTATAACGGCAAACACGCGCTGGGTTTCCCTTGGAGCACGCATGTGCCACTTATCCGGTCCTCCTTCAGTGTACGCGACGGTTGGAACATCGCCCCATCGCACTCGCGGTGAATATTTTTTTTTTTTAATTACAAACAAAAATCTCTTCCTCTAATCACTGGCAGGGAAAACCAAACAGAAAATATTTAAACGTACATCTGGTTTCCCTGCCAGCACGCGAGAGCCAGCAGATCTCTTCACCTCTTTGTACCGGAAGCATTCCACAGCTCAGCAACTCCTCTTCGCTGGTAAGCTTAAAAAAAAATAGCATACATGTTGTGACTTAAAAAAATTAACTATTCAATGTAAATTGTCAGACCACGGACCACAACAGCACAGACTCCTGAGCAGTCTATCACTGCCTGACCGCCAGTCTACTGCCTGATTTTTTACAATTGCTGAGGCAAAAAAGTGCAGGCCAGCAATTATAAAAAACAAAATATGGGGTGGTGTGTAAAACTCGATTTTACACACACTCTCGTTGTGGGATGCATTTCCATAAACCCCTCGGGCTTCGCCCTCGGGGTTTATGTAGCATCCCACAACTCGGGTGTGTGTAAAATCTCGTTACACACACCACCCCATATATTATTCTCTATTTAATTTCATCCAGTTCATTACAATTACTGTATCTCCCTTGCTACTTCCACTCACCATCCTGGACAAGTATACATTTTGTATTCCAACTCACTGCCTGTACAGTCTCCATCCACCGCCGTCCAGGAAAAGTATTTTTTTTTCTCCCTCCTTTTCCCTCAGTTTACTAATTCCAAGCAAACCAATGTTATGTGTATTGTACTTCAAATATGTTAGCAGAATACTGATATGGTACAATATATGCAAATACTGAATTTACCCTAAAATGAAATAAATACTCTTCTGAAAACATGTGTAACCTTACTGTACATGCAGTATTTTGCAGAACAATATGTGTAAACCATCAGAGAATCTAAAAATTTCCAGCACACCAAAGTGTCTATTTTATTTATTTATTTGAATTTTGGTTACTGGGTGAGCTCGCTGAGACATTACAATCCCTTTTTCAGGGGGCGACACGGAAAGTGCTCAGGTACTATCAAGTAAAGATCATTATTATCTAAGACAGGATGTTTTCCCAGTAGCCTGGCTTCTTCAGCATTTCCCATTAACAGTTTATTTATTGAAATTGATTGACACGCCTACAGAATAGCAAAGGCTGTTTACTCATCATTTCCAGTTGTGATTTCAGGGTATAAAGGTACCACATGCAGGAACTAGAGCAAAAAAAGAGAAATATGTATTTTGTTATGTTTTTAATTTTTGCCTGGTACCCCTCCCCATACTGGGCTGAGGCTTTGACCCCCCTGACCCTCATGCCACCCCCCCATCCAGGCTTACCCACCTGGGTGGGGCCACCGGGTGGGCACCCACTCCCAAAGGAACATGGTCTTTAGCCCTGGCTTACCACCCAGGGCAGGGCCACGGGAGCAGGACTCCCCCCCCCGGGAGGACATGAGTCTCAGCTGGAGCAGCAGCGGAGGCAGGGGTGTCATGAGCAGGCCAGATTTATTTTATATGCTGCTTTCCCTTGGGGGCAGGACATGCAAAGACGTCAACAGGCATGCCCGATGTCTGTCCCACCTCCCGTCTCATGTGGCGCCGGTCTCCATGGATCCCCCAGCCTTTGCCAGGGGCCACTAAGATACCAGGCACTCATCCCCCTTCCCCCTTGAGAGGGAAGAGCCACCACTTGGGCACTTGATCCGTCTGCCCGGCTGGCTTGTGACTTCCGGGTCTGTTCCTGAACCTGGGATGTTGGCATCGCAAGTGGATGCCTTGCCACAGTGCCAGTGGGCTGGCTTAAAAGGAGAAATATTTAAAGTACAGTACTCACAGAAAGAACGGAGTACACATACTGTAACTGAAACATAATACATTTACAGAATAAACACTTGGCAGACTATACATACATGGAGCACCAGAATAATTACATCATATAAAGTTAGTAGTTTAGAATACTTGGAAGTTTCAGGGTAGTGCAGTGCAGTGAGATTGTTACCAGTAGCTGAAGGAGTGAAAAAAGTGTAGATTGTTTTTGGATTTTATTGCTTGGGTGCTGCTAGAGCAGGTGAAATAGTAGGGGAGGATTGTATCAGGTGTGCAAAAGACAATAGGAACATGCTGACTGGCTAACCTTCTCTTTACAATGGGGGATTTTGAACAGATGTACTTACTCAGACTTTAGAAAATAGTCATGGTTAGAAAAAGGTGCAATTAACTGCTCAGGTACTGGAGGAGTTGGCCAAGCCAGACTCTATAGCCCAGGGGAGCAGTGTTTTGGAGCCACCTATTCTTAAGTGATGAGCAGACAAGCTATTGTATATATGGAACAGTTGTGTGTGTCGAGAGGACAATTAGGAACAAGGTGGTATATGGAGTTGTAGAAAGGTATTTAGCTTATTGAACTGAGTTTTAGGAGCTGCAGATTACTCTGGATTCCCCCATCAAATTACTGGCATCTGATGGAACTTCCTTGAACTTGTATCCTCCTTTAAGTATCAGGGTGTTACACTTAACTGCTCCCTGACCTTTTCCAAAAATGTGATACTCACCATCAAGTGCATTAACTACAAACTGGGCAGCAGTTATAGACTAAAAGATCTAATGCCCTCAAAGTGAGGCTTGCTACTGCTAGGCTATAATCCTCCACTTTCTTGACTACTGCTGACCAATTTTCTCTAAAACCTCCATTAATAATCTGGGAAGAGTGAACACAGAGTAAAATATTGTCTGTAGATTTGCATTACTGGCCCTCTTCAGTACCCACTACTGCCCCTTATACCAATCCCTGAGAGGTGTGGTTTGGGTACCAAGGAAGATGGCAGTTAAAGTATTTAGCTCATGGCCACCAAGCCACAATTAAGGCTATTTTACCCACTCAACCCTTCTCATTTATTTCTCAACACAACCCTACCAGCATTGGAAGTCATCCAGTACTAAGCTCTGTGTCCATAATTACTTTAAACAACTCAGACCTAGAGTTACAAACTTAGAAAGCCCTGGGCTACTAAATCCAGAGCTGGCCACAGACCAGCATGACGATGGCCCCCTTGGAAAATCCCTCCAAGATGGAGACAGTCCAACAGATGTTTGCACACTTATTAGCTGACATAGCAGAGGTCCGAGTGGTCTGTGCCAAAAATAACAAGGAATTAAAAACTCTCAATGCCTGGGTCTCTGCTACCAAACAAAGTCTGCAACAAAAGAGGCGAGACTGACCAGGGTAGATGGCAAAGTGAGAGAACAGGACAGAATCCTATGTACACTGTAAGATAAGGTGGAGGACCTAGAAAACAAAAACAGACAACACAACCTCCGGATAGTCGGTTTTCCTGTAGGGGTGGAAGGCAGAGATTGTGGTGGATTCATACAAAGGGTGCTGCCCATTGTTCTGAAGATCCAAGGAAACACCTTGTTTGAGCTGGACAAGGCACTCTGGTCCTAAGGACTGACCCCAAGAACTGGGGACCAGCCGTAAAACATCCTGGTGAGCCTAATTAGTCTGGCAGACAGCACATCAATACTGCAGCTGGCAAGGGAAAGGAGACCTCCTAAGATGACAAGGGAACCCTATATAGATCTTCCTGGACTATTCCCATGAGCTAGCCAAAAGACGGAGGACATACGGGTCAATTGCCATAAAGAAACTGGATCAAACAGCGTAATTTGCATTTCCCCCCCTCGTCCATTCAACATAATTAATTTACTCATATAATGGACATAAGATACAGTTGTTACAATCCAGAAATCTCCCTTAGTGTTGTACCACCAAGGGGATAAATGCCAGCTGGGGTGAATCCCAGCCACACATTGTAAGGCCCCTAAGGAGCATGAATGCATGACTTGATTGACAAACTGTGTAACACCTTGTATGTAAACCTATGTATTTTCTTGTAAACCAAACCGATAAAAATCTGGATTATAAAAAAAAAAATAGAAGCATCTGCAACAGCAGAAGATGGAATATAGCTTAAGGTACACCGCTACCATCAGGATTGTAATTAATGGGACCTCAATGGATTTAAACTTTTCTGATCCCTAACCATTCCTCACACCCCACTATCACTCCCCTTCCCCACCACCCATTTTTTACTGACTGTCCACCCCTTTCCCACTGAGCAGTCCCTTGAACGTGTCCCCTTTCCCCACCCCTTCATATCGCCTTCCTGGGACCCACCTTTCCCCTGTGTCTGTCTCCCTGCCCCACCACCATTACTTTGCTTAACCCCCTCTCTTTCCCCTGTTGACCTACCCCCCATCCCCTCCTGCATCTCCCTCAGGCCTTGCCTTTTTTAAAAAGAAAAGTATCTGAGGATCAGTGGCAGGATTTTTAGGACAGTAAATTAATAAAAAGGGAACTAGGAGAGCTTCAGTAGCAGACAAGTAGTGGAATAGCAGTATAATTGCAGTATAATGTGGGGAGTGGTGCAATGCAGTGGCTGTGGGGCAGCCATATTCAGGCAGACCTTCTGGACACTGAGGTGCTGACCTATCTGCATTCATCTCTCTGGACTGTGGGATGAGGAGCCAGACTCAGAGCGGAAGTAAACTGGGTCAGGAGTACCATCACCCCTATCCAGAGACCACCCAGTCCAATGCAACTGCCTCAAAGGATGCCGAGAATGAGGAGCACTTGGATGACAGTGGGCTCAGGGAGGGTTAGAGCGGTCAGGCAGAGGCACATCCCAGATCCTATTCCACTCAAGAACTCATATGCCACACTGGCAAATGGGGACAACCAAATAGAGGTACCCAGAGAAGTGGAAGGAATGGATGTGGAGGTTAGCCAAGGACATGACCTCAGCTGAGAAAGCAGTGGACCCCAGAGGAGGAGGACGCAAATCCTGGTGGGGGACTCCATCATAAGAGGGATCCAGCTAGGAACACAGGAGGGGGAGGACAGGGAGGTGAGGTGCCTACCAGGTGCCATGGCATGGAGGGATGGAAGGAAGATCCTGGGGATCACTGGGAAGGCAAGATGGGAGGGTGAGTTGGATGTCATTATCCACCTAGGTACTAATGACCTGGCAAATGGGGAGCCAAAGGAAGTTCAGGAAGAGTTTAGGAAAATGGGGAGGGGTCTCAAGCAAGTAGCTACTTCTGTCACTTTCTCAGAAGTACTACCTGTGAGAGGCAAGGGAGAGCATGGGGTGCATGCACCACAAACGTTAACTCATGGTTGAAGAACTTGGTGCAGTGAGGAAGGGTTTGGATTCATTGGTGACTGGGGACCCACCTGGAGGGATGGAGGTTTGTTCAAGCCTGACGGCCTGCATCCATCCTGGAGGGGAATCCAAGCACTCAATGATAAGTTTAAATGCTACATTGACAAGCATTTAAACTAGCAAAAGGGGGTGGCAGGCCAGCAAGGAGGGTACCTACATGCACACCCCCCACAGCTAGCAGTGGAACCAGTGAACCAGAGGAGTGGCTATCTCTACAAAGCAGTGTGCAAAAGATGGAGATTAGCACCCAAGAGGTGGATAGGCAGAAAAGGGGCAAAATTCAGCAGAAGGGCAGACAGCAAGGAGAACCCGGGATAAAGGACAACCAAGGAAGGGGCTGGAGTAGAAAGCGAAACAGTCTAGGGAGGTCAAATCATGGAAAGCCATGTGTGCAAATGCCAGGAGCCTTAGCAACAAGATGGAAGATCTGGAGGCTGTCATGGTGCAGTCAGACCTGGACATTGTGGCCATCACTGAAACCTGGAGTAATGATAACCATGGCTGGGAGATGGCCATACCTGGCTACAACATATTCAGAAGAGACAGGGCAGGCAGGAAGGGAGGAGGAGTGGCACTGTATGTGAAAAATGACATAAGGGCCACAGAGATCCAGGAGGAACAAAATGGGGGCGAGATACTGTGGGTTAAGCTGGAAAGGAAAATGGGGCCAGCCATCCGCATAGGTGTGATCTATAGACCACCAGCCCAGGAGGAAGAAACAGATGGGGATCTGATGCTAGCCATCCAAAGGATGGCAGACAAGGGTGAGGTAGTACTGGTTGGAGACTTCAATATTCCAGACGTGGACTGGAGCATTCCAGCAGCAGCATCGACTAGGAGCAGATTTATCCTGGACTCCCTTCAGGGTGCCTTCCTCAAACAACTGGTCATGGAACCAACTCGGCAGAAGGCAATACTGGACCTTATGCTCACAAACAGGGCAGTGTGATGGGGAAGTAGCTGTGAGCACCACGGGAACAGTGACCACCAGTCATTGTGGTTTGAAATCACAGAAGAGCAAACCAAACCGCACAAAACACGTATCCTGGATTTTAGGGGGGAAGACTTTGGGAAAATGGGGAGATACTTGAAAGTGGCATTAAGGGGAATGGGGCAGGAATCAGGGGTTGAGGAACAGTGGGCAGTATTTAAAATGGGGATTACAAGAGCAACAGAATTATGCATTAAGCAGGTTAGCAAGAGGAAAAGGAAGAGGAGACCATTATGGTTTTCCATAGCGGTAACAAAGAAAGTGAAAGCCAAAAAGAGTGCATTCAGGCAATACAAAAAGACACAGGCAGAAGGGAATAGGGAAAAGTACCAGGAGAAGCAAAGGGAGGCAGGGAGGTCAGTAAGGGAAGCCAAAGCTCAGACAGAAGAACACATTGCAAAATCAGTGGGTAGAGGGGACAAAATCTTTTACAGGTACATAAGTGAAAAAAGAAAGGCAAAGGGAGGGATAGTGAGACTGAAGGGGAGGATGGAGGCCGCGTGGAGGATGACAACAGTAAAGCTGACATATTGAATAGTATTTCTGCCAGTCTTGCTGAGGAAGAGGAGGTAATGGGTCTGAATGGAGTACAAGGGTGAGAATGGTGCAGAAATGGACACAAGTCCCTTTACATGAGAAAAGAAAGGGTCCTGAAGAACTGGAAGATACAAGCGTTGATAAAGCAATGGGGCCAGATGGGTGCACCCAGGGTCCTTAAAGAACTAAGAGAGGTGGTGGCTGAACCTCTGGCTATCCTGTTTAGCCGATCATTGGAAACAGGGAGGTACCCAAAGACTGGAGGACAGCAGATGTAGTCCCCTTATACAAAAGTGGGAACAAAGAGGAAGCGGGAACTACAGACCAGTCAGCCTTACCTCAGTAGTGGGAAGATCATGGAAGCACTACTGAAGGAGAGATTGGAGGAACATCTGGTTGTCAATGGACAACAGGACCCAAGGCAGCATGGTTTCACCAGGGAGGTCATGTCAGACCAACCTCGTTGAATTGTTTGACTGGGTGACAAGGGAGGTGAATCAGGGGAGGGCAGTGGACATGGCCTATCTGGACTTCAGCAAGGCCTTTGACACTGTGCCACAGAAGACTATTACACAAACTGGGGAATATGGGTGTGGGCAGGACAGTAGTGTGGTGGTAGGTAACTGGCTGGGCAGCAGGACACAGAGGGTGGTGGTAAATGTCTGTCACTCCACAGAGGGAAGAGTGACCAGTGGAGTACCACAAGGATCAGTGCTGGGACCGGTCCCATTCAACATCTTCATCAGTGACATTGCGAAGGACCTAGAAAGCAGAATTTCACTGTTCACTGATGACACAAAACTCTGTAACACAGTAGACACACCAGAGGGTGTAGACAGAATGAGAAGGGACCTGCAGAAACTTGAAGAATGGTCAGGGGTTTGGCAGTTGAAATTCAATGCAAAGAAGTGCAAGATAATGCATATGGGGCACAAAAACCCTGGCACAATATATCAGTTGGGGGGTGAGGATATAGCATGAACCAAGTAGGAAAGGGATCTTGGGGTTATCATCTCTGATGACCTCTAGGTAGGTAAACAGTGTGACAAGGCAGCAGGTAAAGCAAATAGGATGCTGGGATGCATAGGCAGGGGCATCA
This sequence comes from Neoceratodus forsteri, assembly GCA_016271365.2. Classification (NCBI taxonomy): domain Eukaryota; kingdom Metazoa; phylum Chordata; order Ceratodontiformes; family Ceratodontidae; genus Neoceratodus; species Neoceratodus forsteri. Next base: position 1,510,880,559 of record CM057455.1, read on the forward strand.
CCAATAGGAAAAGGGATGTCATAATTCCACTATACAAGACACTAGTGAGGCCCCACCTGGAGTACAGTGTACAGTTCTGGAGACCTTACCTATGTAAGGACATAGACAGGGTAGAGAAGGTTCAGAGGAGGGCAACAAAGATGGTGCATGGGTTGCATCACAAGTCCTATGAGGACAGGTTGAAGGAGGTAAACATGTACTCCCTGGAGGAGAGGAGGGAGAGAGGGGATATGATAGAGACGTACAAGTATCTTACAGAGAGGAACAGGGTGCAGGAATACACTATTTTTAAGCGAAAAAGATGTTCCAGGACTAGAGGGCATGGGATGAAGTTGGAGGGAGGACGATTCAGAGGAAACGTGAGGAAGAATTTCTTCAAAGAACGGGTGGTGGACAAGTGGAACATGCTGCCAGAGGAAGTGGTGGGGGCTGAAACAATCACGGGATTTAAGAATGTATGGGATAGACATAAAGGAATTCTAGAGGTCAGGGGTAAGGGGCAACAGACTTCTAGGAAAACATAAACTGAACTTACAAGCTCAAATGGGCAGACTGGGTGGGCCATAGGCCCTTATCTGCCGACACTGTCTATGTATCTATGTATGCCTGCTCTGGTCTAATTTTCTAACTAGGTCTTAGAAAATGGCCTTAAAAATCCCTGGGCTCTGACTGGCTGATACCCTTGCCAAGCTGGGCATGTATCAGACAACAGACCCCAGGTTACAAGTGCCAGTGCCAACTGACCGCATAACCACAATCAAGGGGCCAATTTGAATTTTCAGTCTGCTGCCATTATTTCCCTCTTGCTTACCGAGCGAGTTGGCGGCCACAAAACCCCTACCTTCCCGAATCTGGCTTAGGGAGTGAGACAGAAATATCAACTGTCTATGAGAGCATTTTCTTTGTTTCCCGTACCACAGCGAAAGAGTGCAAATGCAGTACCGAGGGGTACCTTACTTCCACCTACAAACTGACGGCGAGAGGGTGTGAAAGCAGAAACTGCCTCATTACGCCCCTGGGCGGTCCGGTATAGCACAATACCGCCCACCCTGTCGGGTATTATTGCTTACTGTGGCAATTCTATTGTCAGATCTACTGGACAATGCTGTTCTGGCAGCATTAATAACTGTATATACTATGTCTGTGGGATTTCAATAACTCTGTATATGTATGCTATGTCTTTTTTTTTCCTATTCATGTAACCCCCACAGTGGATTGTTACCTGAAATACCTACCTTTTAATTTTATCAAGCTTGCACTACTATCTATGTATACTGACGTGGAACCTTTGTAAAAGAGCCTCTGGGTCAAAGGTGTTAAATCTGAAATTTGATAAATAAATAAATAAAAAATAGAAGCTGTCAATCAATACCTTGTTTCAAGGGATCCATGCATATCACCGCACTGACAGTCCCCAAAATGAAACCACCGTAATCCTATGGATACCCCCTCCCGACCAAAGAATCACAAAGGCAAATCTATCTGACCCTGAACAATGAAAAGGACTGACAGACAGCTGGACGGGGAAAAAAATCACAAAAATAAACACAAAGACAACCGCAGGTTCAGGACTGAAAAGCAGGATGACCAGCCATCTAAAGTCATTCAGCTCTGCAGCTGCAGCCAGAGCAAGGAACCTGGGTGACTCCCCCAGAGACCAATCTTCTCTCCCAGAATCCCAACAGGTTTGCAGCTCTGCGTAGCCATTCTCCCACTCTACTGGCAGATTTCCCATTGCTATCCAAGACAGAAGGACCAGGAAAACTGATGTACAACGTGCCGCTATACTGGGCTAACATGCCTACGGGCATTCCATGCCTGACAAAAACCCCGTTAATGACAGATGTGGGATTGGGGAAGCCCGAAGAAGTTGAGATTTAAAAACACATTCTGCCTCTATGACAGGCTGTTACAAGGACTGAGACACAAGGGAACCTATGCATATTCATCCACTGGACTGGATATTATAAGAAGGTGACTTTATTCCCTGCTACTTACAATATGCCTTATTTTTATCCATCTGCCTATGATAGCTCTCTTTATTTTCATAAGGGACAGTGACTCTGAGCCATAGACTTGTCTTTATTCCCTTCCACCTCTCTCTGTCTCCCTTAATTTCCTCACCACCCATAAACTGTATGTACTCCATTCCTCCTCCTCCTCCATTCTCAAACAAACAACGGACCTGCAAAGAAGCAGGAATGGCTCAGAGCGGGTCTGAGGGGAGGTGGGGGGCAAAGAAGAGGAGCTAAAAGGGAGGGAGAGAAGTGAGGGGGAAGAGGAGTTAGAGGGGGCCTACATCACCATTAGTCCCACTGGGATGTGCCTTGGGTGGGATATGGACAATGCTGATTGCATAAAGGGAGTCCCACCCTTAACCTGGTGTGTGCACAATCTCATGAACTGGGCTCCCTCCATAAGACTGAATCATTTATTTTTATCGGTTTCCCTCATCCAGTAATGTCACAAAGAGTGAGGGCAGGGAAAGGTACAAACTAGCTGTATAGCTCTCCTAATTTATCCCAAGACTCTCAAGGTGAAGGCTCCAAGCCAGACGAACTCACACTAGCACAGAACCGAAGCGGGGGGGAGCTACCATGACTAAAGACTTTACAGTGGACTACAATGTGAGATATGGTGAAAAGGTGCATGATACAAGCTATTAGCTTCCCTGTACCTCTCTGGTCCCTCATACCTTGACGTCTGATAGGGTGAAGGAGGGGGACCTGATTCACTGGCAACACACAGCGGGGAGATAACAAGCTCCCAAAATGGATTCCTGAGAATCCTTGGCAAGTCAAATGAGCAGCCTCCTTATTCCCAAGTACCTGCAGTCCATACAGGTGCATAGCCTACTGCCCCACAGACACCCACCAACACAGATTAAGGTATCTTGGAACAGACGTGATGGGCATGCAGATGGGGAATGCTGATCAGCAGCTATCACAGTGTCCACACAGGCAAGCCAAAGGTAGCTACACCTACCTCTCCCCCACCCTCACAACCTTCCACCAATAGATAATTCAAAAGCAACATCCAGTTAGAGAGGGGATGGATAGACAATAGACCCTAGTGACTTGGCAAAGTGGTGAGGTCTCCCTCTCCCACCCACCTCGATAGGATAAGCCCCCCTTCCCATAGTTCAGAACACAGCAGCATCCAGATTGGTTCAGGAGACTTGAGGTCAGCAGTGACTGCATACCGCTCCATAAGGGCAGGCAGGCAGGATTAGGGGCCCCACTTTAGGCAGCCCCCCCCAGAGTAGCACAGGGACCCAATAGAAACAGACCACTTAATTAAGCACTATGCTCTAATTGCCACCTGTCAAATCCTAGTCAACCTGCCACTGGTCGCCCTATACCAGACACAACACAGATGAATGAGACCGACTGGGGAAGCTAACAGCAGGAGGGCTGATACAGTACCCCCGGCTCCCCTCCTCTCCACCCACCCGAATGAGAGGAAGGCTCAATAGGCAGGATGTGGCCATATTGACCACTCACTCCCACATCACCACCTCAGCAAGGGAGCCAGAGCAAGGTCACCTAATGTATTAAAACCCTGCTGGAACAGGGTGTACATATGGCTCATCAACCAAAAAAAGGCTGAGGAGGGATTACCCCTCCATCATTTGGTGATGCAGACCACAGGGCCAGAATCACCTTAACTTAGCCTCAGGTATTCCTCCTGGTCAATTGGAAGTCCATTGGACCTCCATGACTAAAAGAAGTTGACCTACAGCTCCTGACTGGGAGAGTAGAATGGTAAATCTCATTTACCTTCATCCTGCTGTTACCGTGTTTTTCTATTTCTTCTTTACATATCTCAGGGATAACACGAAATGGGTAAAGGCAAATTTATGCACACTTACCAATGGTTTATATTTAATCTGGTTCCTCTGGAAGGTTCTGCACACCAATAGATGGGATAGCCTAGACCTGGGTAGTCGAGAACACATGGCCACTTACACTATTGGGTTCAGAGGAAGGAGAATGGTATTGGTGACATCCACCCTAGGATTCCAACCTGGGAAGTCATTGCCCCCCACCACCACAGTCAGAAAGATATGGCTCAAGCAGCAACTAAGATCATCATGACCTGGAATGTGAAGGGTTTGAACCATCCCATTAAGAGAAAGGCAGTCCTTAACCATTTAAAAAAACTGAAGGCAGATGTGGTGATCCTCCTGGAAACCAACCTTATAGCAGAGGAAGCCCAGAAACTTAAAAGGGACTGTGTGAGCGCAGAAGCCCATGCCACATTTGCTACATGGAAAGGGGGAGCTCCTGTTACATAAGCATTTACAGTGGCAGCTAATACAATCAAAATCAGGGGGGCATGGGAGATGGGTACTAGCGAAAGTCAAGACCTCAGAAGCACATTTCATATTGGGAGGAGTTTATGCCACCAATGAATAAGACCTGAGTTTCTTTACATCCCTAGCGCAAACGATAGCGACTTTAATGTGGACTGGATGCCACTCTTATTGGATGGGGACTTCAACACCCTGCTGGTTGGGATGCTGGACAGGAGTACACCCACCCATCAACCGCCATCACTGACACTATGGGCTTTACACATGTTGATGGAGGAATATGGCCTTCAGGATGGATGGAGGCTGCTCCTCCCCAGAACACAGGACTTCTCCTACTTTTCCCCAGTACATAAAACATACAGTCATATTCACTATTGGCTGCACTCCCCATAGCTTACACCATCTCTTCAGCAGGTGGCATGGGGTCATAATGTCACACACAAAAACAGTGTAGCAATGTATCATGCTGTCAATACAGCTGGTACATTGCCAGTGGTCGCACATCACAGCGACTGCAAAAATCGATGCAAAAACACACAAATTCTTCATTTTTTGTGTGGGCATCTGCACCCCACACTGCCCAATATTGGGGGGATATGCCCTCCAATTCCCCCTGCTTTAATATAATCAACTCCAGGGGGTACATAACAAGGGGATGGGAGAAACAGGGACAGGGGGAAACAACTGGTCATACAAGTTTAAAAAAAAATACAGGAAAATCAGCAGTAGTCTGGGTCCAGGATTTGAGACCTGGTCTAGTCTACAGACACAGTGCTTCCCTCCTCTACCGGCAGCTCATCCCTCTGAAGCATAGCAGCTGCTCGGCAGACCCCCTCCTCCTCAGCAGAGATCTTATCCTCTGCATTACTGCATCCCAGCCATTAGCTGCAGGGTACAAAACCACGCTTGCACCATTTTGTCCATGCAGTGTTTTGTACCCTGTAGCTATATTCCCCTATGCTCAGTGTGTTGCATGGTTTTTGACTGAGCTCTAAATGGAACAATATATTAAACCGGTCCCCAGCAGGTGGAGATAGGCCCAGTTGTGATCTCCAACCATGCACTGGTCTCAGTCTCGATGCCCTTGACCCCATCTACCCTAAGGCTGGTCAGTGGAGGCTGGACCCCTTACTACTGCATGACCAGGCTTTCAAAGACTTGATCATTATAGATACATGACAATTTTTTTACCTGAACTCTAGCCCAGAAGTCAGCCTAGCCATGTTCTGGGAAACTTTTAAATTATATCTCCAGGGAAGCATCATTGCCTTTGTGGCCCATAGGATAAAGAGAAGGGAAAAGGAAGAAAGAGAGCTGACCAAGGAAGTGCAGAGGAGGGAGAACACCTGCAAACAGCACTGGGGCATCTCCCAGGATAACCACTATGCCCTCATGTCTGCCAAGTATAAACTTAATATCCTTCTTATCTGAGGGCGGAGCTAGCTATAATGAGGACAAGGCACCACTACTGAGAAAGCAGAGACAAAGTAAGCTGCTTGCTCACCACCTAAAGGTACAACAAGCATCTAGATACATATCCTCACTGAAGGAACATTGGGGCCAACCTTGTCACAGACCCCTAGAGACCAACAAAATCATGCATTGTTTTTACAAAGACCTATACAGCACAACAGAACCCCCCCCCCAGAGGAACACACAAGCAAGTTCCTGGAGGGTCTTAACCTACCACCACTCTTAGAAGAAGACCAAATCCTTCTGGGAGAACTGCCCACCCAACAGGAGGTAGTCTGGTCTATCAAAGCTATGGCATCTTCCAAGATACCAGGCGATGACAGAATCCCAGTGGACCGATACCATATGATCCCAGAAATAGTAGCACCACGCCTAGCAATATTTGATAAGACCTTTGAAATAGGTGATCCCCCCCCCCACGATGAGAGAAGCAGTGATCACCATCATCCCCAGAAAGGATGAAGATCCCTCCCTATGCACCAGCTATGACCCCATCTCCCTCATAAATGCAGACTGCAATGTTCTGGCCAAGATCCTGGCAGCCATGTTAGAGGGACTTTTACACAAATTGATCCAACCATCACAAGTAGGTTTTGTGAGGGGGAGATGGGAACAGACCATCTGAGATCCCTCCTCAACCTCATTTCACTTGCTGATATCAAGAGCCCCCATGCAGCAGCGATATCTATTGACTTTGAAAAGGACTTTGACTCACTCTTTTGGCCGTATCTAAATGCAGCCTGATCTCAATTCGGTTGTGGTCCTTGATTCATAACCTGGGTCAAAACATTGTACAACAGGCCCACAGCAAATGTTGCCACAAATAGATACCTGTCCTCCCCTTCCCATTACAGAAGGGCATGAGACAGGGCTTCCCACTAGCACCACTACTTTTCCTACTGGCCAAAGAACCCTTGGCAGCAGGTATTAGAACTCACCCTCACATAAAGGTCATATGTGCTGGTACGGAACAGTACACTACCTTACTTTATGCGGATGACCTCCTAGTCACAATTACCTCCCTGGAGACATCCACACCCACCCTGATGGAGACCCTACAACAATTTGCACCCATTTCTGGCCTGTGGGTCAATAATGGTAAGACACAGGTACTCCCCATCACAACCACATATCAGGAGACACCCTTCACGTGAGAGGGCCTCAGCTGAGCACACCAAGGAATATGGTACCTGGGGGGGCGCCATTAAACAGGACACAAGATCCATATGATGCTCCAACTTTGAACCCCTCCTAGCATCCCTGCAGATGGAGTGCAACCAGTGGAGTCACCTGCACTTGTTGATGAGCTGTAAGATAGAGGCCATAGACATGATCCGGTTCCCTAAAATCCTCTATCGGATGTGTAATCTGCTTATGGCAATCCCTGCTTGCTGGCTGTCAAACATAGATAGACTGATCTTTCCTGTGAGAGGGAAAAAAAAACAGATATAGCAGGTCAAAGCTCCGGGCACACTGGAGCAAAGGGGGCTGGAGTCTCCCTTGGAGAAGATGATACCATTTGGCCTTCATGGCGATGCAGACAGTGCGATGGCTCCAGGTGTCATAGGTCAACCCCCCCAGCTGATGACAGAAACACAGTGATGATGGGAGTTTCCATCAGTGTCAACATATACCACACCCCAGGTAGAAACAACAAGTTGACACCATTGATGGGTGACTCCATAGAAGGCTAGAAAGCTCTTGGCAAGTTGCTCAACCAGAACCTGACTCCCACCGAACTAACTCCATTGTGGGGCAACACACAGTTAATGGTGGACCAGAAATCCATACTCTGGCCAATATGGTGGGACGTGAGAATCCAACGGCTGGGAGACCTGATGCTCCCTCAGACCAATTTACTCCAATACTTTGAACTGCTCCACTCCTCAAGAAGGCTTCCCACAAGGGACAACTGGAGAGTCTTACAGATGTGAAGTGTGGTTCTCCCCTTAATGAGGAACATTACAGAGGAAGGAAGAACTGCACAGATCTTTTCCTGTTTAGCATGGTTGGAAGGCAAACATATCAAGGTGGACTACATCTACACAGTGATCATAGACACCCAGCCAAATCCCATGACTGCAGCAAAACAACGATGAGAGCAGAACATAGGGGAAGTCATCTCCCAAGAGGAGTGGGAAGAATGCTGGTAAATGGCTCACTCAGTAGTGCGAGACTCCAGAAGCTGTCTCATATAAAATAAAATTCTACCCTACTGGTACCTTACCTGCATGATCCTGTGATCCCTGGGAGTAATACCGGATGATAGCTGCTGGAGATGTAAATCCCTAGGAGCCTCCCTACTACATAGTCTATGGACCTGCCCTGCGGTAATAGGACTCTGGCAAGAAATCAGCAACATCTGTTAAACAGTATTGGGGAAGCATGACCTATGGTCACCAAGGCTCCTGATCCTTGATTCCACTCAAGAGGCCCCATACCTGAAAAAAGTGCAGGCTCGCTGGCTGGCAGCAGTCTCCATAGAAACCAAATGCCTGCTTCTAGAAAGATGGAGGACCCCAACCATACCATCAGTGACCATGTGAATGCAGGTACTGGGAATGCTAGCCCACCATGAGAGACTTATCCATCTTGCCATGGGAAAGTTCTCTGCTTACCAGATCATATGGTCACCCTACATGTTGTACATCTCGAGGGCAGACTTCGGACAGATGTTGGGAGACCCACCTCCCACTTGGTTCAGACACTCACTTCCATGTGACTTCTCTTACCGCTACCCCTCCAACACCAGATGAGGACCCCAATATCACTTCCATTGAATCATCATTCATGGACACATTTGTAGGACAAGGTTGCTAGGTTATCTCAGCTGTTCCCACAGATGGGCACTCTATAAACACACATGGTCAGCACCCAGCCAGATTGAAAGGAGCCAGAACAATAGAATATTTATCTTTAATAAGTCTGAAAATGATATTTGACTAGACTTACTACCTACAATGTTGAATGTATTACATGATCTGTTTGGACAGGAAATATAGCCTTCATAGATGACCTTATGTTAGTGCCTTATATCTGTATTATAATCATCTGTTGTTGTATGCTGTTCTTTTTTGTGATTGTTATGTTCAATGTTTTAAAACCAATAAAGACATTTACTACAATATCAATCCCTTGGGTGGTATGTGCCACAGACCCACTGTGAGCTCCTCTTAAGCTGTCTTACAGACACATCTGAAAAGAACAATGACCTCTCCCCACTTGTCAACCTTCTGAGACCTAAATTGTGCCACTGTCGTCTTGGATCATCATCTCTACTACTTTTGAAAACTCCTCCTGTTGCCACTTGTATCGGGCAAAATGACATCTAATGTGCTGGCCCTGGAATGGCCTAACAAGCTTTCTATGTTCCCTGTCATCAAGCTCCCAGTTCAAGAGACTCTATGGAACCGCTCTACTGGATAACTTCACATGTGAATGCTTCCCCTGACCACAGTGTTTGCACTGTATATCTTTTGCAGCTATTTTTAAATAGTGCACATTTATTATATGTTAATCCTTCTTATTGCTATGTTTGGATGTACTTTTTGTTAACTACATTTATCCTTTTTGTTAACTATGTTTATATCTTGACCTGTATGTACTACTTTCCTACTGTACTGTTCTGCTCCATGTTCATGGTTTGGATTGTACATGAACATGGTCCCTGGACAAGCACACTTATCCAGTGAACACGCACCTATCCTGTGAACAAATAATAAATAAATAAACCTCCTGCTTGGTATAACATTGCAGAAAACTGGCACTGCTAGAAAGAGCATTAATAGACCCAATCTGGTTAGTGATTAGTTCAGTTTATTATCAACCGGTCATGCATGACAACTATTTAATGACATGCACAACTGCACTACGTCTGTGTCTTCTGATTGATTATAAATGCAGCTGGGTCTCCAGAAAAGTCTAATTGACTTGAGTCTGAAGCAATTTGAGCACCACCAAAAACAGCAACCTGGTTTCCAAGATACTCTCCTTCCTCCTCCAAATACAGTAAATTATTGTTTTTAATTATATTGCAATACTACTCCTTTCTAGCTGTTTCATTCAATTACAAAACTACATGACCTACACGGTATTCTCATGCTAATATAGCTCTAGCATATTTGTGCTGTGGAGAATCTGAGCTGCAAATAAATATACAACACGTAACTGTATTTTGTTACTATGTAGACACACAAACCTGTTTTCTTGCTTTTTTTTATTTCTTGGTATTATTTTGAAGTTGATTTGGGTTTTCCTGCACTTAGCAAGTTCTTCTTTTTATTATATTTTGAGAGTAAAGTTACTTGAAGAGTATCTTCACTGATGACTCCAAGATGGGAGCAGTAGTTGAGGGGGAAGAGAGGAGGTTGGCCCTGCAAGGGGACCTGGACACCCTGGAAAGCTGGGCTCACACATGGAAATTAAATTTCAGTATCATCAAGTGCAAGGTGTTACATCTTGGGTGGGGAAACCCTAAACACTGGTACATCCTGGGAGAGGAGGCGCTGGAGGCCTCAACAGCAGAAAAAGACCTAGGGGTCATGGTGGATGCATGTATGAATAACTCAGCAGTGCAGGAGAGCGGCTAGCAAGGCAAACAGCTAGCAAGGCAAACAAGATGTTGGGATGCATCGTAAAGGGATCACATCTAGGAGCAGGAAAGTGATTCTGCCGCTGTACAATGGACTGGTTAGACCACACCTTGAGTACTGTGTACAGTACTGGAGACCCCACTTGAAGAGGGACATACAGCTCCTGGAGAGAGTACAGAGGAGGGCAACTAAGATGATATGAGGACTAGGGGATTTGACATATGAGGACAGACTTGAGGAGCTCTGCCTGATTTTATTGGAGGAGAGGAGAGGAGAGACAGGAGGCACATGATTGAGGTCTTCAAGTACCTCAAGGGAATAAATAGTGTAAACATGGAGGAGATCTTTAGACTAAAGCAGGGAGGTATCACCAGAGGGCATGGTTTGAAGTTGGAAGGTGGAAGGGTGGGGGGGAAAAGAGGAGGAGGTTTTTCACTGAGAGGGTGGTGGACCCTTGGAATGCGCTGCCTGGTGAGCTGGTTCAGAGATCCACAGTGGAGGGCTTCAAGAAAGGATAGGACAGACACAGAAAGCGGATGTAACAGATGCTGGCCTGGCCCAGGAGGTGGGGATGGATGATAGGGGTTTCTGGAACACAAGGGGGGGGAGGGCCTCGGCACCCAACTAGGGATCTGAGGTTTGAGCAGACTCGATAGACCGTAAGGCCTAATCTTCTGGCAATAATTATGTTAGTATGTTAGTAAGTCACTGAAGCAAATGGAGCAGCTGGAGCAGCTTGATCAATTCAAGCAACTCAAGCAACCAGAGGTGCCAAAAGATTGGAAGACAGTGAGCCGTTAGCTGTTTGCTGCAAGTAGTATATAAGGGCTAAAGATTTGAATGATGCATCTTATTTAAGTTCCAGTATGCTCTGATTCTAGCTTCATGCTGAATCCAGAGATACTGTTAGATATTTAAATAAAAGGGGTTTACCATATTTGGAGATCTTTGTTTCTTCCCAATCATTTAGATATTGACACTGGCTTTGTTATTGAAGAACCTGAGGATGGCTGGATAAGGAAGCTCTCCATTTGGGGAGAACAGAGCAAAAGGAGACATGAGGAAAAGGAAAACAAAGGGATGATGAAAAAAGTCTTGGGCCAGAGGATACAGAAAGGAGAGAACTGAGAGCATAGAAACAGGGGCAGTAGTGTTGGAATACCAAACTCTACAAATTAGAACTCTTAACTCTCCTAATCTGAAGTTTTGTTTTCTGTAGTTCAAACTGGAAAAATGTGAAGGCTGAGGCTATGTTTGAAAAATGATAGTAGGGATGAAAGTATCCTAGGATTTTTGTTCATATTCTGAGATGGTTCCATGTGCTATGAGCAAATGCAAAATAATGATCTCCATATCAGCAAGTGCAGATTGCCAAAAACAACAACGGCAATGTGCACTACAGCGGGACCATAAACAGTGATGGTCCAGAACACACACCACAGGCAGCTGCAAGAAATTTACACCCTTTTTTCTGCAGGGAGGCTACGCTAATTGCAGCCCTCATGCAGGGGGCTATGCCACCCACACACATACCCCCATGCATAGGGCTTCACCTCCTGCACTCCCTTAGTAATTATAATTAACTCTGAGGGGAAGCAGGACACTTGGGTACAGGGAATCTTTGGTAGGGGGCTATTCGGGCGGGGGCAACTTGTGAATGGGGACCACCAGGAGGGTGGGGGAATGGGGATAAAAAGAACTAAGTGCAAACACAAAAAAGAAAAAAAATACAATGCTTTTACCCAGGTTAGAAGCTGAGTCTTCCAACACCAGAGGCATACACTGCCTCCACTAGACCAAATAGCCAGCTGGGAACCACCAGGTTGAACTTTCTGCTATATCATCCATCATCTTAGATCCCTCCTACTGTCACTGTTTCTGTCTTTTATCATTGTTGTCCTGATTTCCTCATTGTTCCCACTGTTGCTATACAGTAGTTCCCCAGTCACTCTATTCATGGGCACTCAAACTGAGTCATTCAATTTGAGTTGCCCATATCACTGGATACCTTCTGGGACTAATTAAATTAAATTTGTAACCGGAATTGTACCAAGTGCATCCAGTAACAATTCTATGTTACACTATAGAAAACTGTTGAGCCTGGAAATATTTAAAACATTATCAAGCTGTTCGTTGGCACAGTAAGTGTAAGTAGACATAGCACAAGTTTTAAAGCTTCAGTCCATCAGAGAAATAAGTTTTTTCTCCTTCCCAGCTCTTGTTTAGTCAAATACATCCCCCAATACCCTTTATTAATTGAGTCAAGTAAAAAGCAAAGAGTTTTTAAAGTGATCAGCTTGAGGTCAATATTTTTTTTCAAAGTAATAGTATTTATCCCTCAGGCTTTTACTATTTGATTCTGTTTGTTTTATTATTGTTTTTTAAATTTTCACACCAGTCAAGTTAATTGATAACAGTAATGACTTTACTGATGTTAGTGACATCACAAGTGAGTGATAAAAAGTGCATAGATCTCCCTCAGATCAGATCATCTGGATGTGGAGGGAAAGGAAGTACCAAAGCAAGTAGAGTATCTGAAGCCCAAAGTGAAAGATATCCATATATAGCTGATCCAGCACTAAACAAATTCTTCAAGTATACAATCATACGAACATATGAATGTGCCAGCAGAAACAGACCATCCAGTCTATCTAAGTCTGTTCAAGCGTGCAGCCAACACCCCTAGTTTGTAGCTGTCCCACCCCCCCTTTGTCATCCCACTGCCACCCCCACCTCCCCACCTCACTCTCCCCTGTTCCCTGTCCCATGCCCTTTAAAGCTGTTGACAGATTTACATGATACCACCCATTCTGCTAGGGTGTTCCATTTTGCTACCACCCTCTCTGTGAAATACTGTCTCCTCATTTCCTTCCCAAATCCTCTCTCCTGTTTTCTTAGCCCATGCCCCCTGGTGACCCTCCCCCTCCTTAACTTAAAGACCCCATCTGCCCCAACCTTACTGATTCCCCTCAAATACTTGAATGTCTCTATCATGTCCCCCCTGTCCCTTTTACCCTCCAGGGTGTACATATTCAGGTCTCCCAGCCTGCTGTCAAAGTCTCTCCCCTCAATTCCACATATCATCCTTGTTGCCCTCCTCTGCATCCCCTCCAGTAGCCTGATATCACACTTTAGGTATGGCTTCCAGAACTGCACACAATAATCTAAGTGCAGCCTTACCAGCTACCTGTAGAGGGGCAAGATCACCTATCTTCACCTGGACAAAAACTCCCCTGCTATGCACCCCAACATTTTGTTCACTTTTGCAGGCACACTCCTGCACTGGGCAATGTTGTTCATGATCCCTGCTATCATTACCCCTAGGTCCTTGTCCTAGTCAGTGATCCCCAGCTTAACCCTCCCCCCCCAGCTAGTAATCTCTCCTTGGGTTCTTCACACCAAAGTGCATAACCTTACACTTCTTTGAATTGAACCCAAGTTGCCTCCTATCTGATCACTCCTCTAGCTTGCATAGGTCCCCCTGCAGCTGCTTCTATCCCTCCTCTCCATCCACCACTGCTCCAATTTTGGTGTTGTCAGCAAACAGGCTTACCTTGCTCACCACCCTGTGTGCAATGTCTGCTATGAAGATCCTAAACAATACTGGCCCCAACACAGAGCCCTGTGGCACCCCACTCATCACTGGCCTTGGAGCTGAGAGCTCCCCTCTCACCACCACCCATTGCAGCCTGCCACTCAGCCAGCTTGTAATCCAGTTCATCATTTTTGCCCCTAACCCAACACCAGTTAGCTTCTCCCCATGCCACCCATGAGGCACCTCATTGAAGGCCTTGCTGAAGTCCAGGTAAAGAACATCCACCGCATGACCCTTATCCAGCTCACTTGTCACCCAGTCATGATATTGCATAAGGTTGGTTTGACAAGACTTCCCTGAAACAAACCCATACTGTCTCACATCCTGGAGGCCATTGTCCTCCAGGTATGACACCAGTCATTCCTTTAGTATCATTTCCATGAGTTTGCACACTATGGAGGTGAGACTTACCGGACGATAATTACCCAGTTCATCCCTTGGCCTGCTCTTGTGTAATGGTACTACATGTGCCATCCTCCAGTCCAGTGGCACACATCCCGACTCAGGTGAGGTGCTGTACAGATCTGCCAGTGGCTCCGCCAACACCTCTGCCATCTACCTCAACACCCTGGGGTGGATACTATCAGGCCCTGGTGCCTTGTCTACCTTCAGTGCCCTCAGTCCCTCTAGGACTCTGCTTGCCTCAATTCTTCCATCTGTCACCTCCTCTCCCCCTGTCCTCACCCTTCCAGCCCATGCTGGTAGTGGTCCCCACTTTTCTTCCATGAACACTGAGCAAAAGTATTCATTCAGTGCTTCTGCCTGCTTCTCCACCTTTTCCATCCACTCCTCGTCCCTTTTTATCCTCACTATTGACTCCTTGCACTTCCTTTTCTCCCTGATGTATCTGAAAAAGTCTTTCTCTCCCCCCCCCATTTATTCCCTGTGCTAATCTCAGCTCCCTCTGGGCCTTGGCTTCTCTCACTTTTCTGGTCACCTCCCTGGACCATCTTGCATATTCCTCCCTGTTCACTTCCTTCTCCATCCTCCTAAACCTCTGGTGCACCACTTGTTTTGCCCACACCACCTCCACAACCTTGCTATTCAACCAGCATGGTTTTCTTGCTCTGCTCCTCTTACTCTGTGCCTTGGTGCAGGCTTCTGTTGCCTCTGTAACCCCCCATTTAATAATATCCCATTTCTGCTCCACGTCCATCTCCTGCCTTATGCCCTCCAGTTTCCCTTTCAGTACTTCCTGCATCCTCCCAAAGTCGCCCCCCTGAAGTTTACCACCTGAGTATCTGATTTCTCTGGCTCCCCACACATTGTGATATTAAACCACAGCATTTGGTGATCACTGTCGGCTAGTGGGTCCTCTAAGTTTATTTTCCTCACTGCCTCCCCATTCGACAAAACCAGATCTATAATGTTCTTTAGCCTAGTAGGTACAGTAACCAACTGTGTCAATAGACCCTCCTGGATTGCTTCCAGGAGCACTTGCTCCGTAGCACTGGAGTGACCGGAATGCTCCAGTCACCCCCCGGCAAGTTGAAATCCCCTACCATGACCACCTTCCCTTTTCTAAAGACCTTTTTGATTTGCCCCATTAACTCCCTGTCAAGCTCCTCAGACTGGGACTTTGGCCTGTATACCACCCCAAACCTCAATTTCCAACCCCTTGAGTCTAGGAACTGCAGCCAGATTGCCTCTGTTCTCCTTTCTTCTCCCTCGTCCCTTGTGCATTTGATCCCATCCCTCACATAGACTGCACCCCACCCCTCCCTCCTTACTGTCCTTCCTGTATAATTTGCATCCTGGGATACAAGTAGTCTTTTTGAAAGTAGTCCTGAAAGCAGTTTTTCACGATATACAAATTGTTTGAATCATGGAACTTTCTATGTGTGCACCCACTTAAATAAATGATGCAAGTTTAATTGAGTTCTTTTGTTGGTTATTTAGGCAGTGGGTTTGGGCACTTGTTCTTGGTACACTTTTAGAACGTAATATCGTCATTAGTATATCTGTTAATCCAATTCACAGGAATTGCAAGAGGAGAAAATCACAATACATCTGACAGCACATGAACATGCAGCCATTCAGGATGGAGTAAATTTGAGATACTGGAGAGAAAACCTTTTCCAGCCATCACGACAGCAATGTGTGTGTTCTCCTAAACGGCAACAGAACAGTTCACTGTGAAGAAAGCTTTTCAACAGGAATAGACAAGTCCAGCAGTTGAACCAACAATGAACAATATAAACATTTTTTACCTTCAATTAGAGACATTTTTATTATTCTGTAAGCTTTGCACATTTACGAAAGCAATTTGAGACATCTGCATATTTTTCTAAGTATTTATTAAGGAATAGCTTTTTAATCTCTGGTCATAGTGGCTATTGTGACTAGTGGCTTGAAAGTTTAATTCATAAATATTGTCCACATATTTTTTATCTGATTAAATTTATTTTAGTTGATTTTTTAAGCCAGTCAAAAGCACTCTATAATGGGAGGGAACAAAACAAAGGAGAATAACACTAAAAAGATGGAACTTGCACACAAATGGTGCTTTGACCCCTGGTACTCAAAGGATTGCATGTTTTTAAAATTCTAATATTCAGTGGTAGCCAAGGAGTTAGAAAAAACTGAAAAAGGGAATTTAAACCCCAAATTAGCCTCATCATCCATGCCATGTAAGGAGGTGTATAATCTGCTATTATAACAAATTATTGATCTAGAAGATCATACTAATAGTATTCTATCCCACAAGAAACCTGACAAAAAGGGTTTTGCAGCAGAGGAATCTCTGGAAAAAATATGACCCCACTTAACTATGCCAATCCAAAGGGTCTAGAACAGCCTGGAATTAAATATTAACAATAATTACCTGATCAATCTAAAAAGTGAACCTGTATCAGTTCCAGCAGCTCCAAGAAATAATCAAATTATTGGAGAGGAAGGGGGGAAAAGTAAAGCTAATTAATTGAACAGAAATTGTTCAACAAAAATTCTATCTTAGGGATTTCGATATCTGGATTGCACCTAATATGAAAAAATGACCCACCCCCAATATCTCACATTTGTGGTCTCAAGAAACAGTCCCCAGGATCAAGGTATTAAAAAATTATAATAGGCAACATAGAAACATAGTATTTGATGGCAGATAAGGACCTCTTGGCAAACCTAGTCTGCCCATTTTCCTACCTAATGGATAAGCTGCAGATCCTAGTTAACCGACAGCCTACTTCCTCCTACCTCCCACTAAAATTGCCTTATGTCTGTTCCATGCATTCTTGAATTCACCCACTGTCCTTGACTCCACTACCTCCTCAGGAAGGCTGTTCCATGCATCCACAACCCTCTCTGTGAAAAAATACTTCCTCACATTGCCTCTGAGCCATCCATCCTCTAGCTTCAAATTATGCCCCCTTGTTCTTGTACATCTCTTCTGAAAGATGCTACCCTCTTGGAATTTGTTAATCCCCTTGAGGTACTTCAAAGTTTCTATCATGTCCCCCCCTTTCCCTCCTCTCCTTGAGAGTGTACATATTAAGCTCCTTTAATCTCTTTTTTCATGTCTTCTGGTGTAGATCCTGTACCATTTTAGTTGCCCTCCTCTGGACAGCCTCCATTCTATCTATGTCCTTGCGTAGATGGGGCTCCAGAACTGCACACAGTATTCCAGATGGCGTCTCACCAACTGTCTCTACAGAGGGATAACAACTTCCTGTTTTCTACTGGTGATGCCTATCCCTGTGCATCCCAGTATCCCGCCAGCCCTCCTTACTGCCTTCTCACATTGCTTGCTGACCTTAAGGTCATCTGATATGACTACCTCCAGGTCCCTTTCTATTTTTGTGGTTGTTAGTATCTCACCCCCATTGTGTACTCTTCCCCTGGGTTTTTGTTTCCCAGGTGCATTACTTTGCACTTCTTTGCATTGAATCTAAGCTGCCATACATTTGACAATTCCTCCAACTTTGTCAAGGCATCCTTTCCACCCCACCTTCTGTATCAACCCTGTTGCAGGTCTTTGTGTTGTCTGCAAAGAGACATACTTTTCCTTCCAGTCCCTCTGCAATGTCACTTATAAAGACATTAAAGAGGACCGGTCCCAGTACTGAACCCTGCAGTACCCCACTAGTAACACCCCTTTCTTCAGAGTGAACTCCATTTACTATTACCCTCTGAGTCCTGTTGTCTAGCCAATTTTTTACCTAGGCTACTACTTTGGGACCCACTCCAAGGCTAGTTAACTTGTATATTAATCTTTTGTGTGGGACTGTGTCAAATGCCTTGCTAAAGTCTAGGTAGGCCATGTCCACAGCCTCTTCATGGTCTACTACTTTGGTCACCCAGTCAAAGAAATCTATTAGATTCATCTGACACAACCTTCCTGCTGTGAATCCATGCTGCCTTGGGTCCTGTGTCCCACTGGCCTCTAGGAATTCAACATTTCTTTCTGTCAGAAGTGATTCCATCATTTTCCCTACCACTGAGGTCAAACTAACAGGTCTGTAGTTTCCTACCTCTGTTTTGCTCCCACTTTTGTGAAGGGGAATCATATCTGCTCTCCTCCAGTCCTCAGATACCACACCATACTCCCATGATTTGTTAAAAATGGTAGTCTTGGATCCAGCCCATTGGCACAGCTGTTGGATTTCCGCTTGCGATGCTGGTGACCCGGGTTTGGGAACGGACTCGGGTCGCTGGAAGGGCCGGCCGGGGGGAGAAGGATAGAGCGTCATATGGACTGCTCTACTTCTCCAGGGGGGAGGGTGGGATGTGCTCAGAGCACTAGTGACCCCTGGCAGAGGCCGGGGAGTCACACAGCTACCAGCACACACACACACTCTCGAGGCGGGGCAGATGTCTGACGTCATTGCACGACCCTGCCTCCCCGAAAACCGGAAAATGGATGGCTGCCGGCCACCCTCCATGAAGCCCACCATGGCTTTAATTAGCCCCCCAGGCCAGCCCTCCGACCTATCCCGGTCTCTGCGGGATGTCTCCTCCTCCACCTCCTCCTCCTCCATCCCAGCAGCCCTGCTGTGAGGGTAAACTCACCAGTGTCAGGCCAGGCCGATCTGGAGGTGGAAGCCGCCGCCCGTGACCGGGCTGAAAGTACCGGGCAGCTGGCAGCTAGGTGGCGGGAAAAAAAAACCAAATGGTAGTCAGTGGTGTCACTTGTTCTACCCTCATTCTAACATAGCTCAAAATCAGATGTGGAAATGTCAGAGAAGAGTCTACTACTTGGTAATCTAGGTGACAGAAAGAGGAAGATACAGATGAGTAATGTTTTTGGGAAATGGTGGTATTGTTGAGAAAATTGATAAACAAGGCAGAGGGAGTTAATCTCAGCACTTAGAATGTTGTTAAAAATAAGAAAGTACAAAATATTTCACACTCTATTTACAACAAACACAGAAAACTCCAGGAGGGACAGAGAAGGCAGGCAGACAAGATTAAAGAAACAAGTAATATGGTCACAGAAAAAGAAGGAAGGGAGTTAGAAACTCTAACAAATGAGTTACAGGGACAAAAACATGCCTGGTAGACAAACTGATCCAGCATGCACTGCAGGAAAAGCAAGGAAAAACAAAAAAAAAATGGAGATGAAGGACCAAAGAAAGACAAAAGGGTGACTAATACAAAATACTTAAGGCAAAAAGACAAGTAATAACCAAAAAATGATAAAAGGGTTATATTCAATAAAAATTCTCCCACATCAACAAACAAAAGGGTTATTACAACTAATACTGAAAACAGTAATTCTGAGGACAATCAAGAAGAAAATATAAGAAAAGTTCACATTCTACTGACATTTTAGATCAGTGGAATACCAAGAGCAGGGCAAAAAACAAAACAAAAAAAAAAAACATTTACTTTAAATCTTGAGGTATATAGCTTAGTTAAAGAAATTATGGGGAATTAATTTGCCTGGCTAGACATTAAGTTGCAATACCAATACAGGGTGCCCCCCCCCATAGAAGCTGGGTATATGTAGTTCTAACATCAAGCAGTAAATGAGCTGAACTGTTATTCAAGAAGGGAGAGTTTAGCAACATAGGCATTAAATTAGATTCCACCATCAGAATAGGACAGCATCTAGCAGATAAACATGCCCGGGAGGGGAACCAGGATCCTAAGTGATAGGTTTAAATGCTTCATTGGCAAGCTTTTAAACTAGCCAAGGGGGGAGGCACTGGAAAGGAGCAGGGAAATCCTAGCCCCCCCCCCCAAATAATCATGGTAGTAAGTGCGGCAAACACCAACATAGAAGTGTCGATAGGGAGAAGGGCAGGGGTAAATGGAGAAAGAGACAAAGACAAGAAGAACAGGGATGGGGCAAACGGGAGTAAGGTCATCAGGAAATGGAGGGTAATGAGTACCAATGCCCATAGTCTGGGCAACAAGCTCCCTGAGCTGGTGGCCTTCTGGAAGAGGGATGCCTGGATATCGTAGCAGTCGCAGAAACATGGTACATAGAGAACCATGACTGGGATGTTAACATACCAGGGTACATAACCTACAGGAGAGACAGGCAGAGGAGAAGAGGGGGAGGAGTAGCTCTCTATGTAAAGGAAGGGATAAAAGCAACTGAACAAAAGAGTAAACAGGGAGAAGAGGAGGCACTGTGGGTCACCTTGGAGACTGGAAAGGGCACCACAATCCACAGAGGGGTTGTGTACAGACCCCCATGTCAGGGGGAGGGAATGGACAAGGATATGATAGAAGGCATTCTTAGAATGGCAGAGAAAGGGGAGATACTGTTGATGGGAGACCTGAATATGCCAGATGTTAACTGGAGCACATTTGCTGCAGCCACATCCAAGAGCAGGGCCATTCTGATGCCCTACAGGTGGCAGGCATTAGACAGCTAGTTTCGAACCCACTGTGAGGGAGCAATCTAGACCTCATACTCTCAAATGGGGGCAGTGAGAGGATCTCAGATCTAGAAGTGGGTTTCCATCTGGGGTCAGTGACCATCAAACAGTGTGGTTCACGTTAAACTCAGCTACAGAGTCAAGCCACACAAAGTGAGGGTACTGGACTTTAGGAGGGCTGACTTTGGCAAGATGGGAGAGTGCCTCAGAAAAGCACTCAGCAAACAGGCTAGAAGGAGGTGTGGAGCAACAATGGGAATCATCAAAACTGCCATCACAGAGGCAACAAGGCTTTGTGTGAAGCAAATAAACAAATCAAAATGAAAAAAAAGCCACTATGGTTCTCAAAAGAGGTGGCTGTGAAAGTCAGGAAGAAAAAGATAGCATTCCGGAAGTATAAGGAAACACAGAAGGAGCAGGACAGAGAGCTGTACCAGTTAAGGCATAAAGAAGCAGGGAAGGAAGTCAGAATAGCAAAGGCTCAAACTGAGGAAAAGATAGCCAACTCAGTTAAGAAGGGGGATAAAACCTTTTATAGGTACATTAGCGAGCATAGAAAGACAAAGGGAGGGATAGTGAGGCTGAATAGAATGAACAGTGGGTGGGCAGAGGGGGACAGTGAAAAAGCAGGGATACTGAACGAGTATTTCTGCTCAGTATTCACAAAAGAGGAGGGGGAAGTGCCTAATCCAATTAACAGAAGCACTCTTGATAGGGGGTCGATCCCAGTCCTTTCACAGAAGAAAGGGTTCTGCAAGAACTCCTAATACTGAAGGTGGACAAAGCAATGGGTCCTGATGGAATTCACCCCAGAATTCTAAAATAATTAAGGGAGGAACTAGTGAAACCACTGGCTACTCTTTTAATAAATCATGGAGGATGGTGGTACCCGAGGACTGGAGGAAGGCGGATGTGATTTCCTTCACAAAAGTGGGACTAAGACAGAGGCAGGAAACTACAGACCTGTCAGTCTGACCTCTGTGGTAGGGAAAGTGGTGGAGTCACTTCGAAGGAAAGAATAGTTGAGTACCTAGAGGCCAGTGGAGCACAGGACCCAAGGCAGCATGGGTTCACAGCGGAAGGTCATGTCAGACGAATCTAATAGATTTCTTGACTGGGTGACCAAAGTAGTAGACCAGGGAGGCTGTGGACATGGTCTACCTAGACTTTAGCAATGCATTTGACACAGTCCCACACAAAAGATTAATAGTCAAATTAACCAGCCTGGGAGTGGGTCCCAGGGTGGTAGCCTGGGTAAAATGTTGGCTGCACAACAGGACACAGAAGGTAATTGTAAATGGAGTCCACTCTGAAGAAAGACGGGTTACTAGTGGGGTACCACAGGGTTCAGTATTGGGTCCAGTCTTTTTAATGTCTTCATCAGTGACATTGCAGAGGGACTGGAAGGAAAAGTATGCCTTTTTGCAGATGACACAAAGATCTGCAACAGGGTTGATACACAAGGAGGCATGGAAAGGATGAAAAGGGACTTGGCAAGGTTGGAGGAATGGTCAGAAGCATGGCAGCTAGAATTCAATGCAAAGAAGTGCAAAATAATGCACCTGGGAAACAAGAACCCAGGGGAAGAATACACAATGGGTGGGGAGGTAGTAACAACAACAAAAAAGGAAAGGGACCTGGGGTAATCATATCAGATGACCTTAAGGTTAGCAAGCAATGTGAGAAGGCAGTAGGGAGGGCTGGGGGTATACTGGGATGTATAGGGAGAGGCATCAGCAGCAGAAAACAGGGAGTTGTTATCCCTCTGTATAGACAGTTGGTGAGACCCCATCTGGAGTACTGTGTCCAGTTCTGGAGACCCCATCTCCGCAAGGATATAGACAGGATAGAGGTAGTCCAGAGGAGGGCAACTAAAATGGTGCATGGTCTGCAAGAGAAGCCGTACAAGGAGAGACTAAAGGAGCTTAATATGTATACCCTTGAAGAAAGAAGGGAGAGGGGGGACATGATAGAAACTTTTAAGTACCCCAGTGGAATCAACAAAGTCCAAGAGGGTAGCATCTTTTCAGAAAAAGAGACTTGCAAGAACAAGGGGACAATTTAAAGATAGAAGGAGGGTGGTCTAGGGCAATGTGAGGAAGTATTATTTTACAGAGAGGGTAGTGGATGCATGGAACAGCCTTCCTGAGGAGGTTGTGGGGTCTAAAACTGTGTGAGAATTCAAGAATGCATGGGACGTTAGACATAAGGCAATTCTTGTTGGGGATAGGAAGAAATGGTCTGTTGGTTAACTAGGATCTGCGGCCTATCCTGTAGGTAGTGCAATGGGCAGACTAGATGGGCCTAGCGGTCCTTATCTGCCATCAAAGTCTATGTTTCTATGTTTCTATGAAACAAGCCAGGGGAAAATTTAACAACAAAACATGTTTCCCAAATTTCTAAGTAATATCAAATAGCTGAATTTCTTAAACTAATAGATGAGGAACTCTCCTTATTAGGCAATGAGAGACATCAAGATAAATAGGAGGAAGGAAACAAAAAGGTAACAGCATAAAAAGTAGTAATGTACTAACTGAAACTGAAAGCACAGATGAAGAAATAAATTCTAACACAGATAGTAATGAGGAGGAAACACTCAGCACAAAAAGTACAATAGATTTAGAAGAAGGCAATAACTGGACTATTTAATAATATTAGCTGAAGTACCCAAAAGGCTTGAATTTAATCATTTGGAATATAGCTGGTTTAAGGTCCAAACTTCAGGATGAAATCTGGGCAAATGTGGTATCTAAAAATGACATTAAATGTGCCCATGCAACCAGAGTAGTGTTATACTTGAGCAACTGTGATAACTGTTTGCCCATTCACACTCTCTGTTCCACAGGGAATTGCCACCCTGTAGGGGTAGTGAAAGCAAGGAACCCTCAAAGAAGGTTCCACCCCCAGATGAGCCACGGGAAGATTCCTTTGGCTAAAGGCACCTTAGGAAGGAGCCCCTCAGAGGATGGTTGGCAAAGAAAAAAATGCTTCAGAAGGAAGCTGGGAGGAACTGCTTATATAGCTCAGGAAGGGGGCATGGCTGGTTGCTCACTCCACTGAACTACAAGCATAGCCTTTTAGTTCAATGGGCCTACACAGCCAGAGTAGTGTTATGCTTGTGCAACTGTGATAGCTGTTTGCCCATTCACACTCTCTATTCCACAGTGAAATACCACTCCGTAGGGGTACCAAAGCCAAGGAACCTCAAAAAATGTTCCATCCCTAGAGGTGCACTGGGAAGATTCCCTTGGCTAAAGGTACCTGAGGAACGAGCTCCAAAAAGAACATTAAGCAGTAAACATTAACTATGAGGTACAGAGGCAGATTGACAGCAATGGGAATGCTTAATTAAACATGAGTGAAATGCACAGATTGTCAGGACTGCACTGATACACTGATAAAATGGACTGCACTGATGAAATCAGGGGCTCCTAAGGAGAGAAGAAATGGCGAGTAGGGCCACCATCCATCTCCATCCAACAGCAGAAACCTACCAAAGTAAACTAGGGAATACACTATAAACAACTAACTACATATAATGATCTTTGGAACAGAGGAGAGGAAAAAAACCCTTTTTAAAAGGAGGAATCCTCTGGGGATCCAAGGCCTCGGTTGCCTTCCCTCCAGACTGAGGTAGTTTATTTAGTACCGGCTCTGCTGCTGGAATTTAAAAACCCAGTCAAAGGGGAGGAAATATTCCAATTTGGTGAAAGCACTCATAATCCTTCTAGTGGGAACACTGTGAAGGATTGTGAGAGGCCTCTGAAACAATGGCTACTCTGAAGCAAGAGCAGACCTCAAGGTGGGAGGAGGAGAGCAACGACCACTGAGATCAGCCAGCCTACCAACCAAAACAAACTAGGCAAATCAAAAGTGGTTATAAAGAGAATAGCTTTTGAAGGTGCCACAGCATAGCCATAGCCAAAGGAGCGGTCTTGGGCTGTAAGGGCTCCACCCCCCAGCAGCTGAAGTCTTAAATTCTTAAAGTCACTTAAAGCATGAGGAGCTAAAAAGGCCAAAGCTAAAATACAGCTCCTTTAGATTAGAACATAAAATCTCATGTTACCCCCTTCTGCTATATATCTGTCCAGGTTTCTTTTGAAACTGTCCTTATTATCACTTATTATTATGTATTCAAGGACTTTATTCCATAAGTTGGCAACTCTTTCTGTGTAGAAATGCTTTGTCTTGAAGCTTCCAACTCTAACCTGTAAAAGATGCCCCTTGTAACAGAGTTTATGTCCTTATATTCTATATTTAATTTATCATAAATGGATAATTCATAATATCATAATAAAACAGAAGGTCTCCTCATTTCCATCTTGTTTCCAGATTGTATAACCCAAGACTCTCCAACCTGTTTTGGTATGTTTCAGTATGGATGGTTTTTATTGATTTAGTGTATCTCTGTTTCCTAGCTGTCTATATCCTTCCTCACCATATCTGACTTCAGTAGTCCAACTGTGGTTTGACATATGACAAATACAATGGCGTCATTACATCTTTAGTCCTACTTTTTATATTTCTAATTATGGCACCAGTTGTTCTATTTGCCTTTGCTACTACTGTGGCACAATGATCCTTAAAATCCAGCTATCTATTAGTACACCTAGGTATTTTTATTTTTGATTGTATGTTGCAGTTGTTTAGAACATATGTATGTTTTTAATTCTGTCCCCCCATGTGTAATACACAACATTTTTCAGCGTGTAGTGATATTCCCCAAGTTTGTGTCCAGTTTGCTATTGTGTTTATATCATTCTGTAAAAGTGTACACTGGTATGTTGTTCTACATATACCACCTAATTTTACATCATCAGCATACATGGTGACGTACTGTAGTTGTGAATATTTTCCTCCATATCTGCTGTAAAAAGCTGAAATATAAGTGGACCCAAGACTGATCCCTGGGGCACTCTGCTGAAAGGTAACCCTTTATTGTTACCCTTTGAGTTCTTCATTGTAGCCAGTTTGTTATCCAGGCAATAATATGTTTGTCTATACCATATTTCAATAGCTTCTTAACTACTGCCCAGTGAGACACATAACCAAATACATTACTAAAATCCAGCAAAATTCTACATAATGAGGACCATTATATGACTGCATGCTAAAGCTCCACCCTGAGCAAGGACATCACCACTATGGGCCAGATGAGAAGGACCCTGCCCTGAGGTTCACATGCTCAAGATGCGGACTTTGTGAGTGCAGAGCGAGACTATCAGCTTAGCAAGCCCTGAGCCAGAAAAAGGTAATGGACATGGTTGGCATGCCTCCGATTTATGAATTAGAGCATGAATCAAGTTTGAGTGCTAGACAGGAGGAGGCTAGGTGAAGCCAGCAGCTGCAAAATTAAGTAGCAGAGTATTGATGAGGAGGCCGAGTCAAGCCAGTGTCTGTAGATATTGATGAGGAGGCCAGCCCTGGAAGGTTGCAAGTGAATGCTGCAACATGAGAACAACCAAGGCAGGGCCTGTGAAAGGTTGAGAGTGAACTGTACAACAATGAGAACTACCAAGGCAGGGCCTGGATGAGGTAGGAGGATGCAATTTGAGCCAGCATTTGGTGGTTTGATAGTAGTAGCAAACAGTGGAAAACAAGCCAACCAGTTCCATTACAGAAGCCGAATTGATGGTGACATAGAAAGTAGGTGTTTAGGCAGTGAGAGGCTTTTAGGCAGAGAGAGGATGTGATGCCAGTGATTGAATCAATGAGATTTAGCATAATTGAATCGATGATGTTTAGCAGATGATTGCTATGGTTTCAGCATGAATAGTGAATTGAAAAGATTGGCATACATACCTGAAATGTCATTAAGGTGGAGGTAGGTTATTCCAGTAAGGAACATTTGCAATGCAGTAATGGAATGCAATGCATATCATGAAAACAATGTAGGCTGCAAGGTTAATGTATTTATGCATGGATAGCTGGAAAGCCATGTAGGGAAAGGAGTGGGGCAAAATCATATAGCTTACATGTATGCTCCTGCTAAATGGAGCCAAGATGCCCCACCATGACACCACAGTCCCCCACCGTGGAAATACCAAGGAAGCCACAAGTTGAGCACCATGAGACCAAACAGCAACTGTAATATTGGTAGGGTAGGAACCCCCAAAAGAGGCACCTTTACTGGCAAGGTCCTAGTTAAGGACAGAGTCATAGGATAGCAAGCTGCCAGAGTAATGTGAACAGGGGAAGCAAATTAATGACTGAAAGGTTCAAAATAGCTAAATTCAGAAACATGTTGCTAAAATGCCTGCAGCTGTAAGCCGAGACCAGGCAGCTAATGTAATAGCTAAAAGTTTCAGTATACAATGCAACAGTTGTTTGAGTGGAGTTAACACTAAGTTAAGAGCAGAGCTGTAGAACAAACATAGCTCAACAGGGAGTGGCAGCTAGCTGAGCAGTATGAGCCTGGACCAGGTGCAAACAATAAAGGTGGAAGCATGGGAGACAGCAGAGAATCAGCAATGTGAATTGAAGCATACACAACAATTGCAAGAAAACTGAGGATTGCTAGGCAGGGAAGCAGGAGCTTGAGCTGAAGCATATAGTTAACAATTCAGGGAACTGAAGGTTTGCAAAATTTGGTGAGTAAATGGGAGCCTGAGAGTTCAGGTACAGGATCAACACAATACAAACAAAGGGCAACAGGATGCTATGAAAACCAGAAAGCCAGCCCACAAAAAGAAAAGGAAAAGGAAAAACACAAACACAAGAGAACAGAAAAACAAGCACACAAAGAAGCACACAGCAGCTAGAGGCAGAACGAATACTAAGCAAAGCAGGAGAAATACACAGACAGAATCCAGTATAAACCAAGACAATCCCAAAGCAGAAGCAATGTTGGGGGGGCAGGCTTCAGGGGAGAAAACAGACTAACAGAGTCTCCAGCTGGCAAAGAAAAAAATGCTTCAGAAGGAGGTTGGGAGGAGCTGCTTATGTATCTCAGGAAGGGAATGTGGCTAGTTGCTCGCCCCAATGAACTACAGCCATAGCCTTTCAATTGTAATTCTCCAAGAAACCTATGAATGTATAACAGGACTCCAACCTTTGGAAAACTATGAGCTTTGGTGTACACCAGCAATCAAGGGAAAGAAGTCTGACCATGGGCAGGCTTGCAATTCAGTTAGAACTAGTCTCAATGCAAATTTTATATTCTTTCAGTCAGGGTTGTGTGCTGACCTTTTCACAATTTATAATGTATATATTCCCCCATTTCTTAATTACAGTAAATATGATAGAATTCTCAAGATCATCAAATTAAGTATTATGGTTTTAAAAAACAATGTTCCCAGGAATAATTCAGTAGTAGCAGGAGACTTTAATTTCAGTATTGCTACAGTACAGAAGTGGAAGAGTAGTCCCCAGGATGGAACCTGGATGACACTCTCTGCAATCCTATTAGACAACCTTCTTCTCTTATATCAGCGTATATTGTATTATATGATATTATGTTAACACTTATTTTATTACATCACATTATATTATTATTACATTGTATTGTATTACATTGCATTATATTGTACTGTATTATAGTTCTGTATATTATGTCACATCATATCATATCATATCATATCATGTCATGTCATGTCATATCATATCATCTGTTCATATATCACGTCTGCTGCCTTGCCCAATGCCATTTGAAAACATAATATTTCACAGTGGCTAAAAAGAATCATCTCACAAGCACCACCATGGTTATTGATTCCTCTGTGGAAGTACCTGCCTGCTCAATCACACCACCTCCACTGGTACACTGTACTTAAAAACAAACAAACAAATACTTTGTAGTGTGGGAATATTTTACAAATGACATCACAAATTCACTAAAATCATCTTTGCTTGGCATATAAAAAGGACAGATTTAAGAATAATTCCAGTTAAAAATAAAAATAATAGCATGAACAAAATATAGATGGACTCAGGTCTCCAAAAACAATGCATTCTGTTCATGAAAGTGGCCATAAAAACCTGAGATGGGCAAAGTCATACACCGACATGGGGTCAGAAGGGTGAGGGGGTTTGGGGTCAAAAAGGAGTCAATAACTGAGTATAGGGTGTTAGCATACACTTTTGAATGTGTCATATTACACTTGTGATCCACCATATACTGTATACACACTGTCATACATGCATTCCCTATATGTATATTACTGTTGACAGAAATGTATTTGCTGCTTGCTATAGGTTAGATTATAGCGAAATTCATTGCTGGAGAGTTATTAGTTTACTAGTGCTAAGTTTCATTTAGAATTGCAGAGTGACCATTTATGCATATGCTCCTATGATTAGTTTTAGTGAGATTAGAATTTTACTGACCATGCTCATTGTGGAAAAGTACTTGCAGAAGACAAGAATGTATTGTTTACTACAGAGGATGAAAGTGCAGAATCTGGCTAGGCCTCAGTTGATAACACGCATTGATTTAAAATGGTTCATAATGCAATGGGATTTGAGCTGCCCTTATCCAACAGCTATCTGCCCCTAAGTGATGAACATTTTGGAACCCAATTAAGTGAGTCCTCAGTCCCCCTTCATTAAACAATGCTGCCTTCCTTATTACTAAATGTCTCACTATAAGAGTCTGGGCTAGTTAACAATGGGGTCCAATCATCATCCCATGAAGTAAAGACACGCAATCAAACTAATCCCCTTTGCTAGTACATCAGGATTTATCTAGTAACTCACCTCAGGGTACTCCTCCCTTTAATAATAGTTCAGCATACAATAATGCTGCACTCAAGGCATTGAGTATTATGGATACAGGTAGTAAGGATTGGGAACTTGTAACCAACATTCCCTGACAATCATACATCCTAGGTGGCTCCATAATTAAATATGTTAGTAAGGTTTTGTGTAATCCAGACAAAGCAAACTGTACCTGCAGCAGCTTTAGAGGGGCCAGAATATCTGATCTCACTTGGATGGCTAATAACATACTAAGTAATGCAGGAGATAATCCATTGGCAATAGTCCACATTGGTACCAATGATATTATTAAATCTGAAATTGAGGCAATTAAACATGATTTTGTTGAACTTATTGAACTTCTTATAGCCAGAGGATGTGAGATCTGCTTTTCAGAGGTTTTACCTGTTCCCTGGGTGAGTACTACTAAGCATAATAACAGTTAAAAGAAATGAATGAGTGACTTCACAAGTGGACACTGACAAAGGGCTTCTCTTGTTTTACTGACTGGGAATCATTTGAACATAGTCCTAGCTTGTATTGACTCCACCAGAGCAGAAGAGGGAGTATAATGCTAGGAAAGAAGTTAGAAAAACAAATCTCCATGTCTGTTAATTAATTCATAAGGGGGACATAGGAACTGACTCCTTTTCTTCTGGTCATGATTTCATCAAAACCAAGGTGATTAACCACTGCAAAATCTTTATGGCTCATGCCAGAAGTTTGAATTTGGTGAAGAAAGCCAAATTAGAAGCTATTCTCTTACTAGATGGTGTGGACATCATTGCTATTACTGAGATTTGGTAGGGCTATTCATGTAATTGGATTAGAGAGATACCCAACTATAAACTATATTAGTAACATAGTTGGTAGAATAGGTGGTGGTGTATGTATTTATGTGAAAAATTATATATTTTCCCACCAGTGTCAAATAATTGAGGATGCTGGTGAAACTATTGAAAGTATATGGATCCAACTTCAGTTCAAGAATAGGCCCATGATTATTTGGGGGTAATTGTTATTGCCCCCCCTTCTTCAAGCAAAGCGTATAATGGTTGTTTGATTAGTGAGGTAAGTAATGCTTCAGACATGGGAGATACAATCATCTTGGGTGACTTCAATTTATCTGGTATTAATTGGGACTCTGTGACTGGAACCAATGAAGCTGAGGGGGAATTTGTGGTATCCTTACTGAGTCATGGACTTGAGTAACTAATAGATAAACCCACATGGGGTAATAACATCCTGGATTTAATTATTACAAACATTGAGTAAGAAATAACCAACATATCAGTATTAAGTCCTTTGGGTAATAGTGACCACACAATGTGGTCACATGCAATTTGATGTTCATACTAAGGTGATATAGGAACAAAAAGGCAGAAGCCCATTTTAGTTCCATCATCATCTGTAATACCTTAAATTGGCCCCATCTAGAATACATTTATCTAACCTGTTTTTGAATATACTTTTTGTTTCTGCTATTATAAAATTATGTGGTAATGAGTTCCACAGATTTACCACCCTAACAGTATAGAAATATTTCCTTGAATTAGTAATGAACATCTTACCTATAATTTTCAATGGGTGTCCCCTAATTTCCATATTATTACCTTTAAAACTTGTATTCAAGTCACACATTAATTTGGGATCTTGAATGACATAATATAAGAACAAGATATCCCCACAGGCTTAACGTTCTTCCAATGATGTGAGTCCCAATGAATTTAATCTATCTGTGTATGTCATATTACTATGACCATCTACAATTTTAGTACAGTGATGCTGTACCTGTTACATCTTTGTTCTTTCATGTTCTTTATATGGATTCCAAATCTGGGATGAATACTCCAGATGAGGATGGACGTATGCCCTATACAAGGGGACAAGAACTTTACTAGCTCTAGATACGATGTTCTTCCTTATAGACCACAAAACTCTGTTTGCCCTATTGGTGGCTTCCATAACTTGCCTCTATGTATCAAGATTATCACTCATATATATATATATATATACCCAGATCCTTTTCACTGGCCATTTAACTTAATAAAATATTATCCAAACAATACTCCATTTTGTTGTTATGTTTTCCCAAATGAAGTACCTTACCCTTTCCCATGTTCAATTTCATACCCCATTTTTGGATCCAAAGATGTATAGCATTCAAGTCTTGCTGCAATATTTTCCATTCCATGTTATTTGTACAGGGGCCTCCCAACTTTAAATCATCTGCATACTTTACGACTGTACTATTTAATTTATGGGAAATGCCAGATGTAAAAATATTAAAAAGTGTAGGGCCCAGGACGGAGCCCTGGGGCACTCCACTCACAATGGATCCTACTCCAGACAAATGCCCATTTACCATGACATGCTGCATTCTCTTGGACAGCCAATCTATTATCCACTCTACCGTTAGAATAGGGATACTGATTTTTTTCATTTTTTCCAAAATGGCCCAGTGTGGAACACGATCGAATGCTTTTGAGAAATCCAAAAACAACACATCACATGGTATATTATTATCCAGTTGTGCACTTATCTGTTCATAAAAAACTAACACATTTGTTGTACACCCTCTACCTCTAACAAAACTGTGTTGTTCATGATCTACCTCGTTAATATTGTCTGATATTCTATCTTTAATTATGCTTTCCATGACCTTTCTAATAACACTTGTTAAGCTAATAGGATGGTAGTTTTGCACATGTTCATGTGCCCCCTTTTTAAAGATGGCTACAACATGAGCAACTTTCCAGTCAGCTGGTACCTGGGCATGCATATATGAATTATTATACAATATTTTTAGAGGGGATGTGATGTATTTTAATATCATTTTTAAAATTGCAGCAGATATTTTATCTGGTCCTGGAGAGGATTCTGCCCTTAGGGCATTCATTTTTTTTTAATTTCCTCTTCAGTAATTTCCTGAAATTGTTTGTTTTCATCCAATTTTGTATGTGCAGTTTGGTATAAGTCCTGGCCTTTCTCATATTCATTACAAAAGAAGTCATTAAATACTTCATCCATTTGTTTATTTTCTGATATTAGTCCTGCTTCTCTTAATATTGGACCAATCCTATTTTGAGTATGCTTTAATGAATTAACATAGGAATAAAATTGTTTAGAATTTGATTTGTTTACTTCGGTTGCCAGCTTTATTTCCATGTTTCTTTTTGCTTGTCTAATCTTCATTTTACACTTTTTTTTATGTTCTTAAAAGACTTATATGTGTTGATATTACCATTCTCTTGATATTTTTTACATATCCTAGACTTCTTTTTGATCATTTTTTTAATATTATTGTTAGTCAATATGTTTTTTTTTTTATATTTGACAGATTTTTTAATCTGTGGTATATTATCTGAGACTATTTTCAGGATAGTATTTTGTATAATCTTCCACATATCTTCTACTGCTTTATCCTTCAACTCATTATTCCATGATATTTTCTTAAAATCCTTGTCATTTAGATCAAAACATTTTTTGGTAACACTACTTTCAGGGACTATGACAGGGACAATTTCAATGAGACTGGGAGAAGTTTGTCAGTCATTGACTGGCATACTGATATGGCTGACCTTTCTGTAGAGGACTCTTGGAAACTATTAAAGAGTTTAATTCTGAAGCTGGAGCGTAATTATGTCCCTATAAAAACGAAATATACTAATAAAGGAAAACACCTGTTTGGCTTACAACTAGTATAAGAAAACATATTAAATTTAAAGAAAACGCTTACCAAAGATTCAAACACAATCCTTCAGATCAAAATAAACAAATCTATAGAAGAGAAAAAATAAATGCTTAAATCTATGATCAGGAGGGAGAAATATAAAGCAGAATTAAGAATTCCACATGCAAGAGACACTTTCCTTAAACCAAAGTTGCCTAGGAGGCAGGGCTAGCTCTGAGATAAGACTGTCTCTGAAGCAGACATTATAGATAGGGCTGCCTCCCAGGGATGCCTTTATCCTCTAGAACTAAAGAGCTGGCCAGCATTGCTATCCTGGCTTTGTGGTGTGCCGGAAAGGTCTACTGCCCGAGAAACAAGAGGTTGAAAGTTCAAATCCACACATGATCCTTTTACTTCTCTTTTGTCAGAATTTCACTTGAGTGGTGATCCATGGTGGCATGGTGCAAGAATAGTAAATATAGAAGAGAAGGGACTTAGTGTGAGAAAGAACAAGTGCAAAAAACTAAGTTTCTCTTGCTAATGGGGACCTAGAAATGGCAAATTTATTCAGCTCCTATTTTTGCTCAGTCTATTTTGAAAGGGGTAAGACTAATGAAGTCCTTAAAACTTACTTAACCAACATTCATCATTTTACTGATGAAGCGGTAATCTCTGCTTTAAGGGAAGTTGGAGGTAATATTAGACATGACCCAGATGAAGTCTACTCAAGGTTCCTCAAGGAAATGGTGTCTCTTCTGTCATACCCACTAACAGTCCTGTGTAACAAATCATTGGACGTGGGAGTAGTGCCAGGTGATTGGCAAAGGGCTGCAGTCATTCCTGTATACAAAAAAGGGAGCAGGAGTAACGTTTGAAACTACAGACCAATCAGCCTGACATCCATTAGTATCCCTTATTGCAGTAAAATAATGATTACAGTCTGAAATATGCACTTTGGGACTGTTCTATAAGAACCAGCATGGATTTACACAGATATATGATGATATCCCGACAGTCACAGTGCCAACACTCAAATCCGAAGACTGACATCCTGACTCACTGATTGCCTGACTGAGCACCATCCTGACAAACAAAAGCCCGACACTGCACTTATGCCCTGTTTTTAGGTAGACAGGGGGTACTACTCCTCACCCCCATCATGGAGGGCTTCGCCCCCACACCCCCTAGAATAAAATAACCAACTCTGAGTCCTGGCAAGTTGTAGTGTTGGACTTTCGGTGGTTGGTATGGTGGTTTGTTGGGCAAATGTCACTCTGGGTGTCGGATTCTGGACATTGAATGTCGGGATTGTGAATTTAGGCATTTTGTAGTGATGCCATTTAAACATGGCCATTCATGTACTTCAAACTTGGTAGCTTTTTATAACCATGTAAGCTTAAGTTTTGTCAGGGGTACTCCAGTGGATGTTGTGTTGCTGGACTTCAGAAAAGCATTTAACACTGTTCCCCACAGTATTCTTGTTGAGAAACTAGTAAACATGGGCTTTAGTCTAAGTTTAGTTAGGTGGGTGGAAGGTTGGTTATTGCAACAACTCAGCATGTAAAGATGAATGGATGGCCATCTGAGGAGGGATGCATTAGTAGTGGGGTGCCCCAGGGCTCAGTCTTGGGTCCTACATTATTGGGCAGCTTTATACGTAATATGCACAGCAACATTAAGAACTTCAACTCCAGATTTGTCGATGACACCAAGGTGGGCCGCAAGGTGGAGTCTGTTACAAAATACCAATGTTTGGTCAAAGATCTTGAAACTATAGAAGCTTGGGAAACCAAAAATAAAAAGTAATTTAATCATGACAAGTGTTTTGTCCTCCATTTTGGTAGAAATCACACCCTGAATTCCTATTCATTAAATAAAATGCAGTAACAATCTAGTGATAAAAAAATGGGACTTAGGAATAATGGTCAACAACAAACTATCTGCATCTGATCACCATAAAAAACTTACACAAACAGTGACTGTGTTGATTAAAACTATTTAGAAAATGGGCTTAGAAATCTCTGGCTCTGATTGGCTGATAGTCCTGGCAAGGTGGGCATCTGTCAAACAACGGAGCCTGGGTAATTAAAGTACCAGTCCCAAACAGCCTCATTACTGAGATCAAGAGGCACAAGCTAATTTCAAACTTGAGAACCACCATTTCTGTTTGTCTCAGTAACCAAGATTCCCCATGAACTGACAACCAGTAGCCCCCCCAAAACACACACACACACCCTGTGCAGAAAAACCATTAACATCATAAGCAAAACACATTCTTTACACACAATTAAACCTTTTTGAGCCACAGCAGAGTGTTGCCATGCCACAGAGTACTAGCTTCCCAACTCCCTCAAAGTCTAGCCAGTCTAATTGCTGTTGCAAGCTGGCAACATGTCTTCATCTCCTGGAAGGCGAAGTTAGGAAAGTGCCACCACCGCTCCTCAGCCCAATTCTCCTGATCAATTACATATAAAAATACTAGCTCTGCTGACCACCCCCTGTTAAGAACTCCTCAGCAAAACCAATATGAAATACAGAAATCTTCTTTTTGTACATGCTTACTTTTCCTTTTGCTGTAAGTGCGTTCTAGCACTTTCCATTTTCAGGTCACAATCTTCGGTCCCTCCTAAGCATCTCCATACTGCCGCTCACCCGTTACATTACTGCTCAAACCTGAAAACCATAGTTTGTGAGGGGAAAAATCATCAGTTTCACAGTTAGATTTTAAACTGACAGGCTGTTTCGCAGATTACCTAATCCTGCTGCTACTCTCAGCCACCAGTGTCTCAAAGTAAGGAAGCAACAGTTCATGGGGGGGGCATCAGTTTGACAGCCAGATTTTAAACTGACAGGCTGTGTCTTATATCGTCAGCCGCTAGTATCCCAAAGCAAGGAAGCTGCAGTTTGTGAGGGGGAAAAAGCATCAGTTTGACAGTCAGATTTTAAAGTGACACAGGCTGTTTTACCAATCGCCCCATCCTGCTGCTAGTCACAGTAAGGAAAAGTAACCAGTAAGGAAATTGTAAAACATGTGTGAAACGCTGCACTTGCCCTCTACTGGTAAGTATACCAGTAGAGGGACTACTTTACTAAACAACCCTTAAGTAAATTTTTAGTCAGTTTGTTTACTATTTTTTTAATTGCTTAAATATTATACACAAAGGGCCAGATATTCAAAAGGGTTGCGCCATGCGAAACAGGGTTGTGCATGCTCAAGTCCTAAATTGCGCCATTCTGCTATATTCAGCAGGAGGCAGTTGCACCACTGAAAACAGGCTGAGCAACAGTGCAATGCAAATGAATGCATGCTCAACTGGAGGGGGAGGAACCATGCATAAACTGTACAGCCCGATATTCAGCCGGGCTGTGCAGAGTTGTGCAGGCACAACCCCCAACCTGCGCCTGCAGGACTTTGAGCCAAAAAAAAAGGCTTAAGTCGAGGGCCACCCACAGGTGAGCTGCTGTATTGCAGGGCGCAACACAGCAGCTGCCACCTGTGGCTGGCCCCCAACTCAGTCCCTGTGCCCCCCCACAGCCCGATCGCGGGCATAGTGTACTCCCCCCCACCAGCCCGATCGCGGGCATCAATGTGGCTCCTCCCGTTCACATCCCTGGTGGTCCAGTGGACCGAAATGCCCGATCGTTGGCGGTATGTTTAATAACTCCCCCGTTCACATCCCTGGTGGTCCAGTGGACCGAAATGCCCGATCGCGGGTGGTATGTTTAATAACTCCCCCATTCACATCCCTGGTGGTCCAGTGGACCAAATGCCCGATCGCGGGCAGAAAGTAAGCAGAACCCCCAGACATCTCCCTTGTGCCGATTGCGGGCAGAAAGTAAACTGAACCCCCAGACATCTCCTTGTGCACGATCGCGGGCAGTAAGTAAGTGAAACCCCAAAACATCTCCCTGGTGGCTAGTGTCCCCACCCCACCCCACCGAAGCCCCACCACCCGCTCCCCCGGCAGCGGCGGCGGCAGCATCCCACCGCCTGCCGCCCCGCCCCGCCCGCTGACTGACTGCCCAGTGCAGTTTATATGCAGATATGACATTCAGATTTGTGAATGAATGAATGTATCTATTCACAAATCTGGATTGTCATGTATGGTATAGCTGCACGCCCATTGGCTCTTGCTCTGCACCAATGGCGCAGCCCTACCGGCAGTCAGTCAGCGGGCGCGGGCGGCAGGCGGGTGGATGCTGCTCCGCCGCCGCCGGGGAGCGGGTGGTGGGGCTTTGTGGGTGGGTGGGGGACACTAGCCACCAGGAGATGTTTTGGGGGTTTCACTTACTTACTGCCCGCAATTGGGCATTTCAGTCCACTGGACCACCAGGGAGATGTTCGGTGGAGGGGTTCAATTACTTTCTGCCCGCGATCGGGCAATGGAGATGTCTGGGGGTTCCGCTTTTACTGGCCCGCGATCGATTGCAGGGTGCGCTGGTCCTCGACGGCTGCTGCTCGGCAGGACGCCAGGTGCAAGTCTCGGGATCGGCGCACCTACATAGTAATGGAATGCAAATGGGGCAATAATCAGATGCAAATGGCCCCCCCTGTGCCTTGCATGAATTATGGTCCCATTTGCATGTCACCTTTGAATATCATGATTTTGCGCATGGCGCAATGGTACTTGTGCCACCGCAAGTTGAATGCTCCACTCTGACAACTTGCGGTGGTGCAAGTTCCACTGCGCTATGCATAGTGGTTGTGGTTGGGTGATATTCAAAGGAGTTGTTCAATAGCGCAACTCCTTTGAATATCGCCCCAGCCACACCCCTGCGTAACTATTTTGCGCAGCGCAAGGGCTTGCGCCTCAGAATGGCGCAGTTTGAATATCAGGCCCAAAGTTTCCATATACTGCAGTGCATTTTCATTACCATGATCGGTGATTGGACACACACAGTAGCGCTATGGCCTTGTCTCTCTCTCTTTCACTCGGTCACTCAGCTAATTTTGCCAAGCACCTCCTTCTCCTTCCTTTGTCTATGTTGTGTCAGATATTAAAAAAATAAAATAAAAAGCTGCACTAACTCACTCCTGCTGCTCCCAAAATCCATGTGTGTGTTGGGGGGGGGGGGAGTTACTATGAGAACCAGCACAGAACACACAACTACAAAGGCTGCATTAGCACAAAAGTCTTCAACATAAAAAAAAAAACAGCACAGCATTCAAATGCAAGTGGAGGAATTATTTTATAACAAAGCTTATTTTAAGGTAATCTTTAAGTAACTTTTTGTATTGAACTTATTTTGTTTTACATTGCCAATTTTCTAAGCACAATAATGCCTTCCAGGGTAGGCAGTATTGTCCTATACCGGACCTTCCAGGGGCTATAATGCCCTCCACCTACAGCGTTGGGCCTCATTACGCCCCTGCGTGGTCCAGTTTAGCACAATTCCACCCACCCTGTCAGGTATTATTTCTTACTCAGTGCACATTTATATCCAGGAACGATCAGTGCCTGATTTCATTGTACAGAACATATACAGTAGTAGACCATTTATGATTACTGGTCCCCATTCTGGAGTCCATATTTAAAGAGGGACATTGACTTGGTGGAGAGGGTGTAGAGGAGGGTTACTAAGATGGTTCCTCAATTATAAAAACATGACGTGTGAGGACTGGATAATGGAGACTGGTTTATTTGACTTGCAAAGTAGAAGGCAAAGGGGTGATTTGTTATTGTTTTTTAAAATCTTCATACATCAGACTTAATGTCTCAATGTGGGCTGAAATTTAGCACAAGAACAACTAATCTAACATCCCATAACAAACAGCTTATTGTCCTGAGGGCTTATAATAATAAAAGGGACAGCTATTTACAATCTGATTGTCTAGAGCATGGAATAGATTGCCCCAGGAACTGGTGAACAAAACAGCCATAACTGGATTTAAAATAGGGCTTGATACATTTTATTACTCAAAGCAAACTTGGGTATAATTCACCATCTAGGAGTGGGAGACAATCCAGGTGGGTGTCCTGCCTACTTTTGTCTTGTCGTACCTAGTAAACTAGTGAACCTACTGT
The DNA here is from genome assembly GCA_016271365.2 of Neoceratodus forsteri. Taxonomy (NCBI): domain Eukaryota; kingdom Metazoa; phylum Chordata; order Ceratodontiformes; family Ceratodontidae; genus Neoceratodus; species Neoceratodus forsteri. The sequence goes on from CM057455.1 coordinate 1,510,919,751, forward strand.
AAAAAAACTCAGTTTTAGCTAGTATGTTATGAGGTAGCCACACACAGCAGGCGAATGGTCGATTTGCTTTGTTTTGTTAGGCAGAAGCAGGCAGTTGAAGCCCTTGGGGACTGTCTGCCACATCTAGTGGGTATATTTTATCTTGTGTGCTAATGACAGCAAATGCTTGTCTAATTCAGTTTTAAATGTTTAAAAGGAAGTGATTTCTACTAATTCTTGTGGTAGCATATTCCACACTTTTGCTGCCCAAAAGATGAAGAAGTTATTTTGTTTATTAGTATTTCCCCTCAGTGTTGAAGGCTGTTTGTTATGTGACCTGAGGTTTGCAATTCTATCGCTGAATGAAATACTGCACTGAGTCATTAAATCTGGGTTATTCAGTATTTTGAATAGTAGTAAGATATGACCGCTTATTCTTCTTTCCTCCAAACTAAACAGCCCCAATTCAGCTAGTCTCTCCATGTACAGTATGCCTTGTTTCTTAACCTCAGTATCAATTTGGTCACCCTCCTCTGGATGCCCTTCATCATGTGTATGTCCCCCTTTAAATTTGGGGACCAAAAGGGGCAATCATTGTCGAATTAGGGTCTCACATATGTCCTGTATAGTGGGAGAATACACTGTTCATTTCTAGAAACAAAAGATTTTTTTATAACTCCTAACAGCCGAGTTGCCTGTAAGGGCAATTTTTCCCACAGTGATTTGCAGTTGACATGTTGTTATTATTAATGATAGAGTACCTTGATCACATTAATTATTCATATCCTTTAGTGGGATGTTGTTGAGCATGTAGGAATGTAGGAATGCATAGGATTACAGTTTCCTACGGGAGGTACCCAGAACAAGGACAACAGCTGGCAGCAAATCCATTGCCCACTCTGCCCTTGTTCTCTGGAATAAGCTTTCTGCTATCTTGCAGTCATCCAGCTCTCTGGGATCCTTCTGAACAGGGCTCTTAGAGTACCTGCTAAAAAATAACAAGTGCACCTGCGCCTGAACAGTAGCCAGGCAGAACAAGTATAAGGCAGGGACAACTATGACTTCAAACAGCACTGAATTAATAAGCTGGGCCCTAACCTCACCCTAGGCACTTCAAGTCTATGTATTTGTTAGAAGTGTAGAATGACTGCCCTGTATTAAAATACCCATGTTAACTTGTCTAGTCATTGTGTAACTAGTGTTCTGAATGTATTAAGTTACCTACCAATGAATGTATGTAATGTTTATCCCTACTGTCACATGCTTGTATCTGTAACTAACTCTGGGTCTCCCCTGAAAAAGGGATCTTTGGGTCTCTGTGGCCTACCCGGTTAACAACATTGAAATAAATCAATAAATAAAGTGCAACTTGTTTTTAGCAGTGCATATTTCAATGTTCTTCAAATCAGTTGCTAGGGACTGGTGTTTAGCTACAGTGTCTACCTCACCTCCTATCTTTGTATCATCAGCAAATTATACAATCTTGTTTTTTTAAATTATGGTGTACATTCCTTATGAATACTTCAAATAGTGTTGGGCCCTGAAGAACACCACTGCTAATCAGTGCTTTGTCAGAATTGTAACCATTAATCCTTACTTGCTGAGTTCTATCCATAACCAGTTCTCAACCCATAAACTGCTGTTGATTTTCTGTACTGGGAACATGCTTATTTTGTATGTAGATAAGGGAAACTGGAACAATAACCTTAGTTATGGAATACTGTATAAATACAGGATAATTTGGAGGTCTTAGTTAAGTGGAAGCCAGACCGCAGATGATGGGCTGCCCTTTCACTGCCAAGGTGGATGTATACTTCTCCAGAATTTTGGCATAGCTGTAAATAAAATGCTTCCTCTGTAACTGTGTCTCTGAGATGTCATTACCCACTAAGAATAAATCCATTATAAGGGCTTGGTATAAAAATCAAAATAACACAATCAAGTGGGAAAAAGTCCTTATTATCGTTTTTCAGACAGGCTTGTGTGAAACCAATTTTCAAAACTGAAAAGAAATAAATGTTCAAGCCCACTACAAAAGTTTACTTCTGTGCGTTTATTTTTCTTTCTTTTTTTCTTATAGCCTTTTCATATAACGTTCCTGATGTTTTGAGATATATCAATTCATCTCTTCTTCAGGGATAATAGGCTAAAAATAAATAACATGAAATTGCACTTAGAATATAAGCTGGTGTTTCAGTCAAATTAACTAATTGATTATTTTAAGGTTCAACACTATGGAAGTGGATCATTCTCCCATTTACCTTATATTGTTGGCATAGGTATGTATAAAACAATGTTCTTTTTTATTTTTCTTCTGTTTTTATCTGTTAAATATTCAAAAAATTAAAATGCCTTTTCAATACACTCATTTGTTTTACTTCTATATACATTTCTAATAATTCATCAACAATGCAGTTATAAAACAGGTTTGTATGCTCTGTTATATTAGTATAACATCATATTCATTTTCATTTTTCATTTCACTTAATGCTTTCTTAAACATAATAAATTAGTCAATTTTTTAGACAGTGTGTCTTATTTTATTTCCCTTACCAACTTTGCTGTGGAGTGAATAATTTTATATCATTTCACCTTCATTTTCTTGTGTATTGAAGTAATTGTCCTGGATTTCCCCCCAAGAATAAAACAGAGTCAGTAAGTGGTCGGTGCTCAGATCAGCAATTAATTTATTACAGCACAATATCCATCCATCCAACATCTTAATGATTTCAATTACATCCAAGCATATTTCTTATTCTATATATTTTCATATACCCCTCATTATTTCCCCTGTTATCACATATCATCAAATATATCAAGTGTTTTGTATCCTTTACTTCGACATTCCTCTTCTCCCCTAGATGTATATCTGGGGGCCAGTTTTTCTTCTGTCTTTGGAGGTAATGGTGTATATCCATTACCACTTTTCTTTCCTTGCTATTACTGTCCTATATTTTGGGGGTTTTCCCCCTCCCTCCCTTGCCCCTTTTTTATCTTTCCTATTCCCCAACAGCCTTTCTCCAGCTTGCGTTGGATGGCAGGCATTCCCCCCCCCCCACTTCACTGACCTATCTGTTTCCTCAAATCTTCAATACTGCCCATAATTTCTGTATTGAACATATTAACCCCTAAGTCTGATAGATGAACTTCGGCTGGCCTATAGTATTTATCTTCCCTTTCCTCTATGCCTCTCCTTATTACTCTGCCCCATTCATAATAAATAATGTGCTACTCTCCTATTAGTCTTCTTCCTTGCCCTGTCAATTGCTATGTGACTGTGTTCATATCTCCAAACATGGTGGGGGACCATGTCTGAGCATACTAAAGTCACATGAGGCCACCACTGTCTTATTTTGTCTATACATTGTGCTTGATTTGCAGATACACATCCAACAAGGGCCTGGACCCAATGGCATTCCCCCTCAGATGCACAATGATCATGTCTGGTGGTGGTCTTCTCTCCCTTATGTCCCTCAGGATTGGCAATCATTGGGCCCATCTCATGCCCAATTCCTTGCCAGACCAGTCTAAATTGCTTGGGATCTTGATACAGCTGCATGCTCCCTGCCTTCTTTGAAGCTCTCCACTATGCCCAGTAAATATATGAGTGCCCGCATATCCATATCTCCAACCTCTGACCAGGCCCTGCTGTACAATAAAAGCATAATATGAGTGATTGTTCTTGTACAAGGCCCTCCCCCACTCAATCCCCCCATCTCCCTGCCTGCCACCCCCACATCCTGTGCCTGCCCCTGTGTGCCCTACCCCTTATAAATCTGCAAGGCAATGAACAGATGGTTAGTAGTTATTCATTCAAGGGTTGTACATAACTCTTGTAACAATCAGATTTCCAGTGACCAGCCTCCTGAACTTGGTCACTCGATCCCCCTGCTGCTGCTAGTAGCAAAACAGCCTCAATTCTGAATGGGATGAATAGCATTTTGGGTTCCCCCACAGGAAAGCCATGGCTTTTTTGATACTCACTACTATCAGATTGCTTGTCACCCCTTTCCATGACCATGGATAAATAGCTGTGACCCTATCGCACTGCAGTGTAAGCCCACAGTGCCCTAACCAGGCATATTCCCAGTTCAGCCTGTTTTACCAAATGAATCGAACATCCTTTCCCTTCCTGGTCCATTTTAAACCTCCTAATCAGTAAAGTGACTGCCTCTGGCTGCCACTCTATGTCTTCCTACTCCAATCCTCCCATCCTCTCTCTTGGCATGGCCTACTGCCTCACTCACTCTGAGGGCCCCATGATACATGGTCAAATAAATAGTTTGAAATAGATCCACCTCATCAGCTAACTTACAGATTTCTGGCAAGGCACGGATAAGTTTAACTAGAAGCTTTTCTGAGACTGGTCATCTGTCATCCCCTTCCTTGGTTCATAAACACTACCATCCTTGTAACATCCATCTTACTAACATGGTCATGGTGGGATCTCACCATCCCCTGAGGGTAAAAACTATACTTATGGCTGCTAAGTGTGCTCCCATCATTGCATGTGCCAGTCCGTGCTCCCACTGATACACAACATACTTTACTAACTGCTCATCTGTGACTGACCCACTTACCTCCATGCGGTATACTTCTCTGAATGCTTGGAAGGCTCTCCAAGGCACTTTGTAGGTTCAGAGAGTCCTGGAAGACCGGGAGTTGCAAAACAGCAATTCAGTTCCTTCCACCCAATTTCTCAAATGTTTGGTGGTATGTGTGTTTTTTGTCCCTCTGCTTTCAGTGCAATTGCCCGGAACCTGCCCAGCTGCAGATGGAAAAGGCTGTCAGCCATGATGTTTTGTATTCTGTCAATGTGTCTAGCTCTAAACGGCATGTTCAGTTTCAACCCCTGCAAAACTAACTGTTGTAGCACTCTCATCACTGTGTCTGACTTGGCCCTCCAGTTGCTGAGTACATCAACTACCACCTTGTTGTCACACCAGAATGTCACCATCTGGTTGAGGAGCTCTTCCCCCCTAAACTAGAGTGCTAACACAAATCAGAATGATCTTAAGGAGTATATTGTCCTTGGTTAGTCCCTTTCTTGTCCAGTCTTCTGGCCACACCTTGGAACACTATCTCCCCCTAAAGTACCCTCCCATGCCTAACTCCCCCCCCATTGTGTCTGTATACAATTCTAAGTCTGTATTGAAAACCCAGTCATCCTGTCAAAACGATATCCTGTTAAAAGTGTCTAGAAACTCTTCCCAAATCATCAAGTTGTCCTTGGTGTCTTTGACAAGGTTGACCCAGTGGTGTGGCCTCACCAACCCCCTTGTAGCATTTGCTATGTATCTGGTGAATGCTCACCCGGGAACGATGGCCCTGCAGGTGAAATTAAGGTGATCTATTAGCTGTTGTACCTGTCTGAGTTGAACTCTGTGTCTCCCCCTGTGTTCTTTTATGAACTCCCTTAGCTTCCCTATTTTTCTTGTCCAGTAACCTAAACACCTCTTCCTGAGCATCAATCTCAATCCCCAGGACCTCTGTCTTCCAGCTGGGACCCTCCATCTTGTCCAGTGCCAGGGGCACCCCCAGTTCCCTGCATACCTCTTGGAAATTTTTTAACATGCATTCTGTCTCTTCCCTCCCTTTTCCTATCAGGAGAAAATCATCAAGGTAGTAGATGACTGTCCTGTAACCAGTCTTCCATTGAAATATTCATGGTAGGCAGGTGCTAAATAGCTCAAAAGTGGTGCAGGCCATCGAGCACCCCATAGGCATGACTTTGTCCAAATAGTATTGCCCATCCAGCTTAAAACCTAGTAAATCCCAGTCTTGTTGATGTACCAGCAGTAGCCTGAAAGCTGACTTAATATCTGTTTTTACCAGCCATGCCATGGATGTCGACCTGATAATCAGTATTGCTTCTTCCAAAGTTGCATATGTCACCCTGGAGTCCCTCTCCTCTGTGTAATCACTCACCAAGTCTTGATCCAGGAAAGACAGGTGGTGAATGACCTTTTACTCTCCTGCTTGTTTTTGGGTACCAAACCCAGGGGTGATACATTCAGGCTGTCGAAGGGAGGGGTCTGGAATTGACCCTCTATCTGATCTGTTTCTATCTCTTTTTCTATGTTATTCCTCAGAATCCCTTCCTTCCCCCATACTGAACTTAAATTCTTGGCCTCCTTACCCTCCCTGGGTCCTTGAAAATGGAGGCTGAAACCCCGCTTAAATCCCTCTACCAAATGTGATGGCCTCTCTTTCATTAGGGTACCCTTCTAACCATTCTTCTAATTTATCTACTTTAATCAGTGACTTAGCCATGTGATATTTACTTCCCAAGTCATTGCTTTTGTCATCCCTCTCGTCAAAAGTTTTGTCCCCCCTCCCATTGCCTCCCCTTCCTCTGTGACCACTGTTCCAAGGTTGCCCCATACCCCACCTGCCCCCGAAAGGGCTGATTGGGGTTCTCTTGAACCCCATTTTATTGTCCCCCAGCACTCTAGTTTGTCCAGCACCTTGATGCTGGATGAGTACCCCTACATTTTGAACATGCATGACGAAATCTACATTGAGGCCAGGAAGAGAAGACCCTGTTATAGCCCCAACAACATTTTTGTAATAATGTAGCTTTTCTCCCCCATTCCATTCTGGTGTGGCTTGGTACATGACATAGTCAGTCCATAAACCCAACTGTTTTGTATCACAACAGACATCACCATAGGTGGCCATTCTTTGCCTGATGAATTCATCATAGTATAACCACCCAAAACCTCCCTTTGCTTTTGCCCTGCATATGATCAATGGGTATGTAATTAAAGGAATCCCCATCTCGGGCTTCTTCTCTATTTCTATGATGTAATAAGTTGTGAACCCTACAAACCATGCATCCCAGGTCTTGCCCTTGGTGAACTTGTTCTCTTCTTTCATTCCCAGAAGCACTACTGTCACTGCCATCTTGCTATTACATATACTCTCTTTCTCATCTTACTTTGTTACTGCCTCCCTGCTTACTAAGGTGAAGATATCCAAGTATTCCGCCTTCCATAGCTTCTCCTTTGTAGCTAAAGGTACATGCTCCCCAATCCTCATTCCTGGGGCTCCTATGTCCCTTGTCCCCACCCCATCCCTGGGTTCATGAGTGGTGTTATTCCACCCTCTTTTAACCCTTTCCCTGTCCTAATGTCTGATAGCGCCTTTTCAAATTGTCCTAAATCATCCTCGCCCATAGTCATAATCATCTTTTCTACATATTCTTTTATGATGCTGCCTAAGTTGACACCCCCATTACCTGTTGAGGGGCTTGGTTCTGGCACTGATGGTCCAGGTAACTGTCCTCTTGTGCTGCCTGGGCCTGGCATCAGTGCTGACCCAGACAGGGCTGGCATACTCAGCAGTGGGGGTGGTGGAGGAGCTGGCACCAGGTTTGTGGGAAGAAGCAGCTCTGGTTGAGGCAGTTGCAGGATGGGTGCAGCTGGCTCCAGTCACTAGGGCTGGCTGGCCTAGGCGGTGGTCTCCTGGGGCTGGGTGATTCAGTTGGAGCCCTTCTCAGGCTACCCTATCCCCTCACCAGCCACTGACTCCTTCCTCCTCCACTGCCCTTGTCTGCTTTCCACTTGTCTCCCCACCCCTTAGGCTTCATGCCCTCCACCAACTCCCATACCTTGTTAGCCTTCTCGGCCAACTCAAGGCTAGCATTGTATGCATCCTCTCTTGAAGGTTTACCTTTTCTCGGTGCAATCTCAGTATTGTTCCTTTACTAGGAAAAAAATGCTGCAAAAGAAAACAATCTGGTTAATATCCATTCCCCCTTCAGATCCAAATCCTGTGGCTACTCCTGCTTTGATCTTGACTTGATCCTTCCCATGCCCTCTCCCCCTCCACCTCTAATTGTGTGTTATGCCTCCTGTGTAATCTATGTATTATAGTACCGTCTCACTTATCTAGGTCTTCCTTTGAGCATGTTTTTTTTTTTTACTCCCCCGATCACAGGAATGATCTCCTTCACTCCCTGTTTGCCATCATCCCCTGTTAATAATATTGGTGCTCTGCTTTTCAATATGGAGTATGGTGCTGCTTTTGTGTGGTGCTTGTTCTGCTTCTACTTACAAAAAAAACTCTCTACCCCATGCAAGCCTGCGCATCAAAAAAACTCCACATCTCTATGGTAAAACTCCAAGACAGCAGCTCCTTCCTCCCTCCCCTCCCCCTCCCTTATTGCAACAGAGGCCTTTTTGAGTATCTCCCCACCCTGGGAGGGTCTTCTGTCCATGACCTGATTATCCCTTCTTGTTCCAGTGCATTCTCCAGATCACCCCCCTTTCATAGTTCCCAGTCCCCTTTCTGTCCCTTCTGTGCAGTACTGTTATGACACCCCTGAAAAGTACTCAAATACAGTTTGCTTGAATTTGTGAAACAAAACTAACCCCCAGTTTTGCTTTCCCCTGTAATCATTGCGTATGCTATCACATGCTGAGAACTCTGGCTGTACCCCCTGTGATTGACCCACTATTTCAAATTCAAAAAGACGCCAAGTCTGGCCTGTTTGTTGTGAGTGTGACCAACCACATGGCACTATCTGTTTTCACATACTTGGGCCCTGCAAGGCCTCCTCCTGGCTTTCCCCACCAGTAACACAGTGACTGCCTGTGAAAAAAACCCTTTATTATTTATTTTCAAAAACTACCATTCATTCTGCTGATTTTCCAATTCTCACCCATCTCTTCCCACAAAGCAAGCAGTGTAGTAACTCTTGGCCTGTGCCTCACTTGCACGTGAGGCCTTTTTTGACTGTCACATGGTGTCCCACCAGTAGCCTGTTCAGTGCCCCCTGTGCTCAGATGGCTCTTGTGACTCCAATGTCAGCCTTTTCCCTTTTCCCACAAATACCGGTGAGCACACAGCAAAATATGATGGTTCCTCATTAAATTAAGCCTTCCTTCTAGCCCACCATCATTCTGAACCCATGGCTCCACTTTGCTACCACTGGCCTGGGACAAAAACAGAAAAATCCTTCCCTGCATGACTTGCTTCTGAATTAGAGCTGCCCCATTTTCAAGCCCCCCGCCAATACAGGCCCTCACTTTCCCAAAAACTGGATGACTCTGGTGTGTGGGGCCTTCCCCCATCACTCGGTTCTCTTTTATTTATTAATTTTTTTAAAGCATCCAGACCCCCATGGGCCCTCTCCAATTCTCTGTCCCTGTGGTTGATGCCACCTGAATTGTTCTCTTCCCAACTCACTTGAAGCCCTCACCCAATACGGCATTTGGGCCTATACCTGACCACACTTTTTTTTCTGACTTATGCCTATGCATCCATGTCCAAAAAATGAACCAAAAACCAACAGAGGATCACTGCCATGGCTTCCAAACTTAAATCCCCACCAGCTGCGGGCCTCCACAAATAGATATCAACTGCCTCCACTAAAAAATGACTCTATGGCCCATCCCTGACCACACACTTTTGGTGTTGACCCAGACTGACTCCCTGAGGGCCGCAAAGGACAAAAATTACCTGCCAAACAACTTTTGGCATCCCCTGGAACACCGTTTCCATCTGCGCCTAAATTCCCCACTTGCCGCAGATCAAGGAGGAAAATTGACCAACCATCACCCCCAATTATGGCTTTTGGGCCTCAGCCCAAGCACCATACAACTCTAAACTCATTGGATCCAAACCACCAAACCACACCACATCAGCCATAATCTTGGCCCTCTGGTTATCGGACAGCACACAAAGGCTTCTTGCTGCATAAATGCAAACCCTCCGCCAAACCGATCAAGTCTTACCTGATTCACATGGTTGGAAGATCCCCAATGCTCTGAATCTGTGTCTTCTTGGTATCACAGCACTATACTTAAGAGGTTTTTTTTTATAATATGTGTGTGTTGCACAGCTAATCTAAGTACTTGCAATAAAAACTAACTAAAGGTACATCAGAAATAAAGTTAAAATCCAGCTAATCTGATGTGCTGCTCCTAGCTGGCAACAGCTGAAAGTAGCAGAAAATTAGGCCAGTTGCCTCCTTGCAGCTGCTTATATACCACCACTAGCCACACCCCTTCCTTGGCTCTCTGCCAATCCTGCAGCTCTCCCCTCTTTCCCTTTCTCCTCCTCTCTCCATGAGGTCAAATTTCTGACTCATACCTCTGGTCCTTCCCCCTAATGAATCACCCTCTTAGGGCCCTCCCCCCGCCTTGTCTGGGCATGACAGACCGTCTGGGTTGGTCACCTGGACAATTGAGTCTGCCTTTTAACAAGCAAACCTCATTATCACAGTGACTCCCAGACCCAAAAATATGCATGGGACTTAATGACAATTTGCTTTCTGAACTTTTAAGTCTAGTCTTCCTGAATGCTTAAGTTATTAAGTTCATTTTAAGACACTCACCCTTTTTAAGACTAGTTTCTCTTTTTACAGCAACCTTCTAATTTCATATCTTGTTCTGTTTGCTGATTGTTATAAATCCTGAATGCAGAAAAATATGTAAAACTCTGTCACAATCTGCTTTTTGTAAGATTTAATTAGAGTTCTCCTAAGTATTTCATTTCCCATATACATTTGAAAGACACCAGCATTTTAAACTATATGTTTATTTTTACAGCAGCATTTATGTTTTATTTCTTTTTCGGCTTGCTATGGTTAAAAATAGAAGAAGGTTAACAACTTGTTTGTTTTGTATATTTTTTTAAACTCACTAAGAGAAGTCTTCTAAAAGTAAAATTAGAATACCTTGTGCTTTCTTATAAGAATGCTGTAATTCTTGGCATTCTCAAATTACCATTGTGGTTACTGGGTTCACTTCCTTCTTCTTCCCTTATGGGACTGAAGCACTCTGGGCCAGTCAGCTGGGGCCAGCATCACTGTAATGTCACTGACTCCTGTGTCTTTCTAGACACCTTTTCCTGCCTAGTCTGTTTGAACTCACAGAAACTTGCTGTTGCAGCACTAAATGCTATTCTGCAAGTCAGTGCCTGCCTCACTTACTAGCAAAGTTTGCATTATTTACAATGACTGTTAAGCTGATTCATTTGTGTTTTTACAATATCCCCACATTATTTTTATTGTTTATGTTCTGTCTCAAGTGCTTTTATTTTATAATAATTACTGGTCTCCATTTTCTTCCATTGTGAAAACCGTGTGTTAAATGCCGTAACACCTGAGTAGGTGTTATGGCATTCACACTCTCCCTTTCAACAACAAAGCGCTCGAGCTAAGTAAACATAGCGCTTTCAAATTGTCCCTCTCACTTCAACTGCCACTGGCAAAAAAAAAAAACACTTACTTCTCAGGCGTCACCTCCATCTCAGATAGCCTCCAGCAGCCTCGAAAAACGCAAACATTTAACTTTTTTTTTCTTTCAACCTAACTTATGCAGTTAACACTTAAACGATGATCCCTGACTCTCTCCCTTTCAACCCTAACCTTTCCTCTGCAGGTCAAACGAAAATATAATTCAACCAGGAAATGATGAAGAATCTCCATACGGACCTCTAACATTTGTGGCCAGTTTATTTTATTGTTTAATGTTATGTTAATGTTTATGTTTAATGTTTAACCACAGTTCTGTTCTCTCTCACAAAAAAAGCTTATCTGCAAGGTAAGCATAAGCGTCTTTTTGAGAAAACAGATCCTTCAATTATATAAAATAAAATATGGGGAGAAGTGTGTAAAACTCGAATTTAACACACACCCTCGTTGTTGGATGGCATTCATAAACCCCTCGGGCTTCGCCCTCGGGGTTTATGTGCCATCCAACAACACGGGTGTGTGTTAAATTCTCGTAACACACTTCTCCCCATACTTTATCCTATATTTGTTACACGTCCTTTTATATGTTGAATGTTAAGTCTATATTGTTACACTTTCATTTACAGTTCCTTTCAGATTGGGGGGCACAATTATCCTATTTTTTCCAGCAATTATCAGATCTCTAGATACAGTAAGAGAAACACAAATAAACTGACCCTAATTATTTTAGTCATACCCTATTTTTGTGCTTTTACATACAATTTCCACTCTATTTCTTGATTCAGTTTATGTCTAGGATTTGTGCTGTTTAACCTGTCTCTCCACCACCCCTCTCTCTTCAAATGCAATCTCTTCCAGTCTCCCCCTCAATCTGGTCTTAAACCTTTTTCACATCCCATAAATCTCAAACTACTTATGGGATGCCTCACTGAATTGAAGTGCCTGGAATTATGCTAATGAGTTTTGGCAGTGTCCAATGTCGGCTTTTCATTAGTTTCTGTTTAACATTTGTATTTTTTTTTTAGCTGTGACCTATGGTTTTACATCAAAGCTTTTTATACCTTTCATCTGCGAGAGGTGTACTGCTCCCCTCCCTTAGTTACGGCCTGCACCTATTTGCTCATACCGCCAAATCTCATCTTACCCGGTGGCATATGACATACAACAACATCTGCCGTTTTGCTCTGGCCACCCCCCTGTCTTACCCACCACAGTACGCTTTATGAAAATCTCAGCTGGCTGTCTCCATCCAGCTATCTGGACTTTGGACTGGGATGCCTCATGGGTAAAGTGATTAGAACTGGCACCCCACTGGGGCTGACTCAGCTTCTATCACCTGCTGACCACTCCTCCTACTCACTCAGGTCCCAGGTCCCCAGGTTGCTTAGAGTTCTCCCCATTCGAAACCTCATGGGGGACAGGGACTTTACTGCAAGTGCTCCTAGACTCTGGAACTCCTTTCCAGTGCAGGTTTGATCAGCCACCTCCCATCAGTGCTTTTGTAGATACCTGTGGGGTTTCCTGAAGCTGGGTTCTGCGTGTGACTGTCCCAAACCCCCCTAGAGCAATGTCCTCATTCAACTTGACGTTTGTGCTTTATAAAAGTCCTGCCAGTGACACTTTGCTTGACCCTATGACTCACTCTCCTATCTTGGCACTTGACTGAGTTATAAGTGTCTAATTTGCAAAATAACTGGTGATTTTATGTACTTTAGCACTGTTGGAACTGGGTGTAACTATGTGCCTTACTATTGTGGCACCTTGATTAATGTTCTTTTTTCTATGTTGACTTTCTGCCATGTTGTTTCTGTATTATCCTGTACTATTCTATATTCTTTATGTTGTACTCTCCCAGGCCGTTCCTGAAAATAGGCATATTACTTGTCTAGTGTACTTACCCAGTAAACAAAAGCTAAATAAACAAAAGCTAAATAAATAAAAAAAGAAATCTGTACTCAGTAAAACAAACCAATTTAGCAAAATGGTCTTTTTAATTTTATTACATTGATCACAATAGGTAGTCATCATTGATATCCTGTTTTGTGTAGGTTGCTGTACTGTTTATCTCTTAACAGTTTTTCTCTTGATTTTTCATTAGCATTTATCTTAACTTGTCTTAATGTTTTTATTGTGTTCATATTTTTCATTGTTTCCACTATTTCTTTTGCAACATGACAGTTGACTGTAAGGTATACCATCTATTAAAGTTTTTGAATAGAAACTTTTTGCATGAAGTAATGTGTTTTCATTAATTGGTTTCATATAAAGATCAGTTGCCAATTTATTCCCTTCCCTAATGATCATAAGACCCAGATATGATATGATCTCTGTTTTATATTCCATGGTAAGTTTTAAATATAGTTGGCAATTATTTTTATACTCATAGAAATGTTCAGGTTCTATGCTACTTCCATCCCATAAAAGAAATATGTCATCAATAAACTATTTCCACATTATGGTTTTATTCTTTTGTGGATTTCTTGTTGTATCATTAATGTATTTTTTCTCATACTCAGTCATATAAATATTCATGTACGTTGGAGCCATACTAGACCCCATTGTGGGCCCCTGTTTTTGTAGAAAGGTTTTCTCCTCAAACTTAAAGTAATTATTATAAAGGACCAACTCAGCTAATTTTTAAATAAATTCATCAGGTAGTCTTACATTTTCCCATTCATTTAGTGCAGTTTTCAATGCTTCCAAGCCCTCTTCATGCTGAATAGACGTGTACAGATCTTTTACATCTATTGTAACTAAGAGTTTGTCACTTAGATCCATTTGTTGTTTATTAAATTCCTCTAAAATTGGAATAAGATTTCTCGAATCTTTGAGAAAGTCTTCAGATTTTTCAAACAATGGCTTACATTCAAAATCAACAAAGATTGACAGAGATTCTGCAATTGATTCTTGTCCAGATATTATTGGTCTTCCTGGTGGATGTAATGGATCTTTATGAATCTTGGAAAGTGTATAAAATAATGATGTGTTAGGGTATGTACATCTTAAAGCTTCTCCCACCCATTCCTCTATCCATTTTATATCCATTGCCTCTTCAACAATTTGTTTTATATTTATATTAAGTAGTTCAAAAGGAATTTTCATTACTTTTTTCATAATTAGTTTCATCATTCAATGGGAATAGCATTATTTTTTGATAACCTGTTTTGTTCATAATAACTATTTCTCCTCCCTTATCTGCACTTTTTATTATTATTGAATCATCTTGCTCCAGACCATTTAACATTTCATATTCAGTTTTAGATGTATTATAATATATTTTTTTTCTTTTTCACCTATTATAATTATCTGTTCAGTTTCCTTTCTAACATGACCACTCTATGTTTCAATGTTTGCTAGAATATGACCAGGGGAAAACAATGGCTTAACACCCAATGACTCATGTAAACATCTAATATTTGCTTTTTCTGATGGTGACATCATATCTGTAATGTTTTCCTTTCCATCAAAAATATTTGACTCTCAGGTTTCTTAAAAATCTTTCTGTGTCTCGTTTTAGCTCAAAATCATATAATTTTTGTTAAGACAAAACCCCAACCCCTTATTCAAAACATTCTCCTTATTTTCTGTTAAAATGTGACTGGATAAATTAAAAAATATGCTTTTTTTTGCCTTGTTGCCATGTTAGATGTATTTTCAATGTTGCGTGTGTTGTTTCTCTTATATTGCCTTTATTTGACATAGTTGCTGTCTCTTCTCCACTATCTCTGGATTAATTTCCTCCCCCTCTCCTGACCATGTCTTCCCTTTAAAAATCCCCATATTGATTCCTTCTATAATAAGGGTCTGAAATGGATTATAATAAGGTCTTCTGTGAGGTCTAAACCTCCTTCTATTAGCTATACAAATCTGATTTTGTACATAATAACTTTGTTCCCTTATTTCATATTTGCTGTTTGAGTCACTGTCATTAATATTTGGTTATGATCTTTGTAAACCAAAATGTTTTCTGGTTTTTATGTCTTTTTTTCCAATTATACATTTCCCAATCTTTGTAATCAATATATCTTCATAACTTGGTCAGTTTTACTTGTCTCCAGTTCTCATCATATTCAACTAGATGTTTTCTATTTTTGTTATAATATGTTTTAAATCATTCATCTCCATTGTACTTTTAGTTGGTTTTCTAATTCCTCTGTTTCTTTTTTTTTACCTTTCTTTTGTTCGGTTATTAGTCTGTCTATTGACAACAACATGAAATCAAATGAACATTTCAGTCTTATACCATCACATTTTCAATAATCCCTTCTGGGATAAATCCTAGATTGGGTTCAACTAGCACTCATCATCCACTTGGTATTCTATTTTTGTTTTACATAGGCTGGTAAAGTCACAGCATGCCAATCAAGTCTTTTGTCACATTATTTTAAAATGTCAAGTTTGTGACTCTCTGATTTGGTATTTTGGGATTATCCAAATTCTGTGCACTAGTTACTAAATTAGTGATTCTAGCGTCATCATTTTCATTGACGCTTACAGATTCAGATCTTATTTCAGCTAATTTAGCTAAGTCTGCAAAGTTTGCCATATTGTAGAAAAATGGGATGTTTACAAACCATAACTCTTGTGAGGAACCACCAAACACAAAAAGTAGACAATAACGCTTTTACCATTATACTCAAAAAAATGTTGAAGTCCTGATGTAATCCAGGGTATTTATGTAAAGTTCAAAATTCTTCAATGGTCCTTAGCCCACTTTAATACATCCTCCAGTTTCCAATAAGAATTGTAATCAATCAAAATATAGCCTGTTTTATATAATTATATATATATATATATATATATATATATATATATATATATATATATATATATAAGTTTCCAATGTGCCAACAATATAAGGTAACTGGGAGAAAAATCCACTACCATATTTTTGAACCTTAAAATAATCAGTTAGTTAATTTGACTGAAATAAATGCTTATATGCTAAGTGCAGTTTCATGTTATATACTTTTTAGCCTATTATCCCTGAAGAAAAGATGAACTTACTGTATATATCTCAAAACATTGGAAACTTTATATGAAAATGATATAAGAACAAAAAGAAGGAAAAATAAACACATATGTACAGATATAAACTTTTGAAAAGGGCTTGAACATTTATTTATTTTCAGTTTTGAAAACTGGTTCAACACAAACCTGATAGAAAAAAATGACAATAAGGATTTTTTTCCACTTCAGTGTGCTATTTTGATTGATTATGGTCCTTATAGGAAACCAGAGGATTCATTCAAGTGGGATAAGGAACACTGAAGAATTTTGAACTTTACATAAGTACCCTGGATTACATCAGGACTTCAAAAATGTTTTGAGTATAATGGTAAACCTTTATTGTTTATTTGTTGTGTTTGGTGGTTCCTCATAAGATTTAACGTTTGTAAACATCCCATTTTTCTACAATATGGCAAACATTGAAGACAGATAAATTAACTGAAATAAGATCTGAATCTGCAAGCTTCAATGAAAATGATGGCACTAGAATCACCAATTTAGGAACTAGCACACGAAATTTGGATAGTCCCAAAATAACAAAATCAGAAAGTCACAAACGTGAAACTTTAAAACAACCTGACATAAGACTTGATTGGCATGCTGGGACTTTAACAGCCTACATAAAACAAAAAAGAATACCAAGTGGATTACAAATGCTAATTGAACACAATCTAGGCTTTAACTCAGAAGGGTTAATTGAAAACTGGGATGGTATAAGATTGAAATGTTCATCTGATTTCATGCTGTTGTCAATAAAAACACTTATAACTGCACAAAAAAAGGTACAAAATGAAATAAAGGATTTTAGAAAACCAACTCAAAAGTATAATGGAGATGAATGAATTAAGAAATATCCCAACAAAAATAGAAAAAATCTAGTTGAATATGATGAAAACTGGAGACAAGAAAAACTGACCAAGTTCTGAAGAGTTATTAATGGTTACATACTGTAGATGGGAACATTTATAATTGGAAAATAGACATACAAATCTGACAGACTTTTGATTTACAAATATCAGACCCAAATATTAATTACAGTGACTCAGACACCAATTGTGAAATAAGAAAACTAAGTTATTAAGTACAAAATCAAACTTTTACAGTTAATTGAAGGAGGTTTAGATCTCATAGAAGACCTTATTATAATCAATTTCAGACCCCTTATTATAGAAGGGACCAATATGGGGATTTTCAGAAGGAGGGCATGGTCAGGAGAAGGGGAAGGAATTTATCCACAGACAGTGGGGAGGAGACACCAACTATGTCAAATCAAGGCAATATACAAGAAACAACACATGCAACATCAGAAATATATTTAACACAACAACACAGCAAAACAAGTGCATATTTTTTTTATTTATTCAATCACAATTTAACAGAAAATAAGGAGAATGTTTTGAAAAAGGGTTTGAGGCTTTGTCTTAACCAAAAATTTTTTTTTTTTAACTAAAACTAGAGGTAGAAGGATTTTTTTAAGAAAACTGAGAGTCAAATATTTTTTGATCAAAAGAAAAACATTAGAAATACAGGGCCCCATCCCAGAATGGGTTATGCATATCGTAAAGTGACTTGTGCCAAATCCAATGGCACAAGTACCACTTTGTGCCATGCGTTATGCCTACTGGTATTCCAGAAGGCAGCCTGCAACATGGCACAGGCTGCCTGCACCAAAGGTGGGCTACACCACTGGCTATGCCAGAAACCCCCATGGCATGGCACAAGTGGGTCTATGGAAGCAGTTGTGCCCGATTCCAGGAGGGTGGCTGACAGAATAGCAAATGTGCTATTCCAAGTCAGCCCCAGAAAACAGTGGTCTAAGTGCAGTTAGATCAGCTATTAGCTGGTCTAAGCATACCCTATGTCCATGGTGGGTGCACCTCTGTGCCTGGTGCCCCAACAGCAACCCCGCTATGGTCCCACAGAGGCTCCCACCCATCCCCCATTTGGCAGGGAAGCTCTCTGTGGGTTGCTGGCACCTCCACCCCCCCATTCCTAGGTATTGCCATGCAGGGCAGTTCATGTCCCAGTGCACCTCCTTGCTGCTATTGGCATGCATGCCAAGTACTCCATGGTTGTCATGTGCCCCCCACCAGCCCTGTGAGTCATTGTCATGGTGTTGGGGTGTGGGGCATTGAAAGAACATGCCATGTGGGACCTGCACCCTGTCAGAGGGTGGTAATGCAGCATGCAGCACCCTGTGTAGATGCACCCTTCCTGTGATGCAATTCTAGAGGTGCCCCAAGTCTCAAAACATAGTCACTGGGGACCATGCCTGGTCTGGAATCTGGTGCAGAATCCCCAGTGTAGCAGCATATGTCACAACTCACAACTACCAGTGAGTTGCGACATATGTCTTATAATTGGGCCCACAATGTAACCATCAGAAAAAGCAAATATTAGATATTTACTTGAATCATTGGGTGTGAAATCAACTTTTTTATCCCCAGTGATATTCCAGCAAACATTCAGACATATAGTGACCTTGTTAGAATAGAAATTGAAAAGAGACATTATAATCTATCTAAAACTGAATATGAAGCTTTAAATGGTCTGGAGCAAGATGATTCAATAAAAATAAAAAAAAATCCAGATAAGGGAGGAGGAATAGTTATTATGAACAAAATAGAATATCAAAAAGAATGCTATTCCCAACTGAATGATGAAACTAATTATGAAAAAGTAATGAGCATTCCTTTAGAACAACTTAATATGAACATAACACAAATTGTTGAAGAGGCAGTGGATAGAAAATAGATAGAGGAATGGGTGGGAGAAGCTTTAAGATGTACATACCCTAAAACATCATTATTTTATACACTTCCCAAGATATGTACAGACCCATTACACCCACCAGGAAGACCAATAACATTGGGATAAGAATCAATTACAGATCTTCTATAATTTATTGTTGGTTTTGAATGTAAACCATTGGTTGAAAACTCTGAAGACTTTCTCACAGACTTGAGCCATCTTATTCAAATATTAGAGGAATTTAATAAACAACAAATGGATCTAAGTGAATAACTGTTAGTAACAATAGATGTAAAAAAATCTTTACAATTCTATTTGGAATAAAGACAGCTTGGAAGCATTGAAAATTGTACTAAATGAATCGGAAAAATTAAGACCACCTGATGAGTTTATTTTAAAATTAGCTGAGTTGGTCCTTTATAATAATTACTTTAAGTTTGAGGAGAAAACCTTTTTACAAAAACAAGGAACCTCAATGGGGTCTTGTACGGCTCCCACATATGCTAATATTTATATGACTGAGTATGAGAAAAAAGAAATTTATGGTGCAACAAAAAATCCACAAAAGAATAAAATCATAATGTGGAAACCATTTATAGTTGATATATTTCTTTTATGAGACGGAAGTAGAATAGCACTTCAATATTTCTTTGAGTATATGAATAGTTGTCAGCCATATTTAAAATTTACCATGGAATACAAAACAGAAAGCATACTACATCTGGATCTTATGATCATTAGGGAAGGGAATACATTGACAACTAATCTTTATGTGGAACCAATTGATAAAACACATTACTTCATGCAAAAAGTTCCCATCCAAAAACTTAAATAGACAGTATACCTTACAGTCAACTGTTAAGATGCAAAAGAAATAGTGGAAACAATGAAAAATATGAACACAATAAAAATTATCTTTTAAATAAATTCAAAGAAAGAGAATATATTGATAAAATATTAAGACAAGTTAAGATAAAAGATGAAAAATCAAGAGAACAACTGTTAAGAGATAAAACAATACAGCAACCTACACAAAACAGGATATCAGTGACTACTCCCTTTTGTGATCAACTTGATACAATTAAAAATACATTTTGCAAAATTGGTTTGTTTTACAGAGTACGGATGAAGGCAAAAAAAGCTTTGATGTAAAACCATGGGTCATGGCTAAAAAAAAGCCTACAAATATTAAACAGAAACTGATGAAAACTGAACATTGGAGACCACCACAACCCATTATTATAATTCCAGGACATGAAGCAAAAGGTTTTTTAAACTGTGTAAGATGTGTCCACAGTTCAGGAGCTATTAAAGTAAGAAAATTATTTAACACAAGCAGAGATGAGAAACTTGTAATTAAAAGTGTGATTACCTGTGACACATCATATTTGATTTATATGATAAAATGCCCACATGGGCTAATGTATATATAGGCAAAACAACTAGACCTTTAAAGAACCGAATTAGTGAGACAAAAGTGCTATAAGGAATAATGATAATAGATCAGCTGTAGCCAGGCACTTCAATTCAGTGAGGCATCCCATGAGTAATTTGAAATTTATGGGATGTGAAAAAGTGTTAAGCCCAGAATGAGAGGGAGACTGGAAGAGATTGCTTTTGAAGAGAGATGGCGTTGGTTGATAGATAGGTAAAACAGCATAAATCCTAGGCATGGATTGAATGAAGAAATAGAGCAGCTAGGTTTAATGTAAAAGCACAAAAATGGGGTATGACTAAAATAATCAGGATGAGTTTATTTGTGCTTCTCCGTATGTATCTATAGATCTGATAATTGCTGAAAAATATGATAACTGTGCCCCCCCACCACCAATCTGAAAGGAATCTTAAATGAAACTGTAACACTATAGATTTAACTTTTAACATATAAAAGAACTTGTAACAATACAAAATAAAAGAACTTGAGAAAGAACATAAACAACAAAATAATGTGGGGAGATTGTAAAAACACAAATGAATCAGCTTAACAGTGATTGTAAATAATGCAAAATTCACTAGTAAGTGAAGCAGGCACTGACTTGCAGAGTAGCAGTTAGTACTGCAACAGCAGGTTTCTGTGAGTGCACAGGTTCATAGCAGAGTATGAGTTCAAGTAGACAATTTTTGCCTTTTGGTGAACTCACCACGTTGTTTTCTTCAAAGGTGGAAGACATATTTTCTATCTCCCATATAATGGTCTAACCTATGCATAAAGATAGTAATATCATTGGTATCAACTATGTGTCATGGAAGGGTGCTCCAAATTATTATTACTCTTTGTGTAAAATAATTACTGTATTTTTTTTTAGTTAAGTTAGTTTCTCCTATTAGTTTGTGACTATGGGATATTGTTGTCTTAATTCCATTAAACTTTACTAATCTAGTTGTTTCCATAATGCTCTGATCTTGTATAGCTTTGTAGGTTAAGCATAAATCCCCTCTAATTTGTTTATATTCTGTGGATTATAGACCTGTGTGCTTCAGTCTTTTATTATAGCTGTGGTGTTGCGAACCTTTGATCTTTTTTACTGCTTTCCTTTGGACACCTTCTTTCAACCTTTTGCTTCTTATAGTTAATGGTGCATAAAATTGTGAGCAGTATTCCAGGTGTGGACAAGCCAGGCTGCTAAACAAGGGACGAATTACTTCTGGTTCTCTGCGTTTTATATTAGTGAGGATGCAATCTAGGGTTTTTTGACAATTTTTAACAGTAACCTTAGTATGCTTTTCAAATGAGAAATTATCCACAATTAATGTTCCCAAGTCTCTTCCTTCAGATGTATTTTATAGTATATTATTGTACAGTTTGTAGGTTGTTTTGAGATTTTTATGTCCGAGATGCATCATCATGCATTTTTTTATATATTGAGTTCAAACAGACTGGGCAGGAACATATATCTATAGAGGCACAGGAGCCAGTGACATCACAATGATGCTAGCCCCACCTGGCCTGCCCAGAGTGCCTCAGTCCCATAAGGAAACAAGAAGGAAGTGAAGCCAGTAACCACAATGGTGATTTGAGAACAACAATCACAGCGTTCTTACAAGAAAGCACAACATCTGGTAATTCAACATTTAAAAGACTTCTCTTAGTGAGTTGTGTGCATATTACCCGCTTCACTTCCTTTTTCACATATATAAATATAAGTACAAAACAAACAAGCTGATAAGTTTCTTCTACTTTTAACCATGGCAAGCTGAAAAAGAAATAAAACAAGAAGGCTGCTGTAAAAACAAAGTTTAAAACGGATGAGTGTCTTTCAAATGTATATGGGAACTGAGATACTGAGGAGGACTCTAAATCTTAAAAAAAGATTGTGACAGAGTTTTACATATTTTTCTGCATTCAGGAATTATAACAATCAGCAAACAGAACAATATATTAAATTGTAAGGCTTCTGTAAGAAGAAACACTAGTCTTAAAAGGGGTGCATGTCTTAAAATGAACTTAAGAACTTGAGCATTCAAGAGGACTAGACTTAGAATTTCAGAAAGCAAATGTCATTAAGTTCCATACATATTTTTGAGTCTAGCAGTCACTGTGATAATTACTTAAATATGGAAGAAAACAAAAGTGAAATGATATAAAGTGATTCACTCCACAGTGCACTTGGTAAGGGAAATAACATAAGATGCAATATCTAAAAAGTTATTTATTATATTTAAGAAAATATTAAGTGAAAAATGCAAATGAAAATAAATATGATGTTATACTAATATAACAGGATATATACCTGTTTTATAACTGCTTTGTTGATGAATTATTAGAAATTTATAAAGAAGTAAAACAAATGAGTGTATTGAAAAGGCTTTTTAATATATTTGAGTATTTAACAGATAAAAATGTAAAAAAAATGTAAAAGAATATTGTTTTATATGTACCTGTGCCAGCAATATAAGGTAAATGGTTGAGTAATCAAGTTCTATAGTTTTTAACCTTAAAATAATCAATTACTGTAGTTAATTTGACTGAAATACATGATTATATTCTAAGTGCAATTTCATGTTTTATATTTTTAGCCTATTTTCCCTGAAGAAGAGATTAATTGATATATCTTGAACTGCTGGAAACTTCATATAAAAAGGCAATAAGGAAAAAAAAAAAAAGAAAAATATACACATGCACAGAAGTAAACTTTTGAAGTGGCCTTGAACATTTATTTCTTTTCAATTTTGGTATAGAAATCACACACATTTACAAAGGTGTTGAAGGGCCTTAGGGCCAGATATTCAAAACTTTGTCCCGGGGCTAATTTAACACTGTCCGGTGGGCAAACTTAGCCCGGAGCACAAAGTCAGCTATATTCAAAGGAATAGCCCGGGGCAAACAGCTTCTGGAATACAGCATGGGAATGAGGCCAGACAAACTGAGCTGGAAGTGCAGGGCAAACTTAGCCTTGGAATAAGACAGCTCTGAATATAGCAACCAGGAAGTGCAAACCACAACAGCAACACAGTGCACAGTGACGTGAAGATAGGTAGAGGTGAACTATGTGGCCAGTGTATGTGCCAGCAAATGTGTGGACCCAGTACAGCTGCAGGCAGCAGCACATGTGAAAGTACAGTGTTCAAAACTGTATAGTATTCCCCAAACTGTTTGTGCAATGCTAACACGTTTGCATGGGTTTAGCACAGGGCTAAACTGTTAGCCCGGTGCAAACACATTTGCCTGGCACTAAACTTTGCCATATTCAAAACTGGCATGCAAATGAGCCTACTTAGGTAGTCTCTGGGCAAACATCCAGATTAGCATCTCATCATGCCCTGATTTGCATGCAGTTTGCCCAGCGTTACTGCAGGGTCCCACAGCTCCATCTGTAGGTCAGTCTGGAAGTACAAGGGCTGGCCAGGTCTGACCACAGCTCCAGCTGCAGGTCAGTCTGGCAGTGCATGATGATAGCTGTAGGCTACATGTAAACAGTACAGCATAACATAGAATATTGTTCCCTGGAGACAACACAGCATAGGCACAGATGGTGCTGCATGCAACTGTCACACTGTAGGTCATGCTACAGTGCACAGCAGACACTGCAGTAGCAATGGGGGCCAGTAGTGTGTTCGACACAGCACTGCCTATTGTGCATAGGGCAGTGCTGATGACTGCACTATCCACATTGACAGGCCTAACATGCAGGTGTTTACTGACAGTGGACATTACTGTTACACTGTTGTGTGACCCAGAGATGCTGCACCTCTGGCATGGGATGCTCACAGTGGCATATACATGTCCAGCTTTGTGTGCTGTAGCAGTTGTACAGCTGTGCAGTATGTGGCCGGGTGGGCATATATTATCAGAAAGGCACACTGGTGTTGGAGTATTCCCAATACTGACCCATGTGCACGGCATGATGTGTCCCAGCCTTGTGGCCACACCTGGTCAGTGGCACAGCCTGGCTACCCTTACACTCTCCCCTCAACATCTTCCATGCCCAGAGTGCTGCATGTGTGTGTGCTGGCATCTGTTGGTATCCACAGAAGAGTGGTCCACAGGTGTGTGCTGTATGGCCACACTGCCATGCTGTCCACTGGTGGCAGGGTCACCACTTACAGCCTGGCATAGCTCAGACTAGTGGCAGATGATGGCATCATTGTGATGCCATCAGTGAGCAGCATGTTTCCTCTATGTCTGGCTTTGTCTATGTGTCATATTTATTTGTTAGAGTCATGCAAAGCCATGCAAAAGCTGTGCAAACACCGCGCAAAGCCAAAATGTCATGCAAAGCTGATTGCCCAGGGTTAAGACTACCTTTTCCTGGGCAGTAATGTGCACCATGCTAAGTGTCGCGTTAAGTCATGCAAAAACCACTTTGCACGGCACTAGTCACTGAATATAGCATTGCGCCTGTATTCATGTACACACACCATCAGTTTGCCCCTTGCCTACATTATGATTTTGCCCGGTGCTAACGCAATTTGCGCATGCTATTTGGCCTTTTGAATATAGCAAACCTGAGCTAATCCCATGCTTAACCTGTGCAAATGGTTTGCGCTTCAGCACAAAGTTTTGAATATCTGGCCCTTAGAGTGCTTAATTTAAATTAAATTGGTTGACTTGAATATGCTGCACCCTACAGTGTTTAAAAGAAATGAGTGAGAAACTAGCAGCACCCTTAATGGTCTTTTCAATTACTCACTGAAACCAGAGGTAGTGCCAGGGAATTGAAAGACATCAAATGCCATATCCCTTCAACAGAGTGGTAATTTGGATGGACCAGGAAATAACACACCAGTAAGTTTGATGTGTGTTGTAGGTAAAGTGCTTGAGACCATAGTAAAAAAAAAAAGACTATCAGATTTCCTGTAGGCAAATGGAATCCAACACAAAAGGCAGCAGGGTTTTACTAGGGGAAGATTTTGTTAAGCACAATGATAAATTATTTCAGCTGGTTCATAAAGGCAATAGATAGAAATGAGGCAATGCATGTGTTATACATGGGCATTCACAAAGCCTATGGCTCAGCCCCTCATGAATGGTTGGTTAAAAAAAAGAGTGACCTGGAGTTGGGAGACAGAGTTATGGGATGGATCAGAAATTAGCTGGGTGGAAGAACACAAGGGGTTGTATTGATTGAGATTTCTCAGAGGTTAGGAAGGTCACAATTTGAGCTTTCCAGGGATCAATCATAAGCACATTCCTTTGTGATCCTGTAATATGTAACACTGGAGAAGGGATTTATGAAATTATATGCTTCTTTGCAGATGATGCTAACATATGTGACAGGGTTTATAGTAAAGTGTGTCTAGGGTCACTTAGGGAGGAGCTGGTGAAGCTAGAGAAATATTTCAGGGTCTAGAAACTGAAATTTTAGGCAAAAGAGTGTAAGTCCATGCATAAAGGGGTAAGAAATCTAAGAGTAGAGTATAAGAAGAGGGTATGAAGCTAGAAGAGACAGCTGAGAGGGACTTAGGGGTAATAATTACAGACAACCAAAAACAATCTGTGCAATTAAATACAGCAGGAGGGAAGGTAAACCAAATGCTGGCAGGCACAGGCCAGGGCAACAGTAGCAGGAGGTGGGAGATGACAGTGCCCCGCTACAGTCCCTCTAGTATGGCTACACTTGGAGTACTTTGTGCAGTTCTGGAGTCTGCATTGGTAGAAAGACAGGGATAGGGTAGAGCTCAGCAGAGGAGGGCTACAAAGATGATCCAAGGTCAGCGTGGGAAGCCCTTTGAGGAATGGCTAATGAACCTGCGCATGAATATGCTTGCGGCCAGGAGGGAGAGAGGTTGACATGATAGAGACCAGTAAGCTTCTACAGAGGATAAATAGGGTGGACTTGAATTTATTCACAATGAGATTTGAAAAGGATAGATGAGGAAACTCTATGAAACTGGTGGGAGGAAGGTTCTGAACGAATGTCCAGAAGTACTGTATCTCTTTACAGAGTAAGTTTGGAATAAGTTGCCAAAGGAAGTGGTCTGTGCCAAAACAGTAGTGGGATTTAAGCATGAGTGGGAAAGATGGAAGATGAGGGCAATAAAAGGAAGATAGGAGAGTACATGACCACTAGGGTAATCATAGCATTCAAGAGCATACTAGGTAAAGCATTTAGCACCTTACTGCAGATTACTGCAATAAAGGTACCCTGCTGACTGCCTTCTCCTCTGTCCCCCACCTTGTAGAAGGTGCAGCCCTCGAGGTCCAGGGAGCGGAGGGGCTCCGAGCCGCCAGCGGGTCGGCGGCACCTGTGCAGCCGACCAAGGGTTCCAGGAGGCCGGGAGAAGCAGGCAGAAAGGTACGGGCAAAGCCGCAAACCAATCGGAAGGCGACCGCAGTCTGTGCCTTGCTTCCGATTGGTGCGCCTTCCCCATAGACTTAAACTGGGGTTTGCTGCACTATTCTGGTCGGGATTTCTGCTATTCTTTAAATTATTTGGAATTCCTCATAAAAAGTGCTGTTTTCTCTTACTTTGTGCCTGATTTATGGGCTGTTTTTCTGTATTTTAAAATAAGTGTTACAGTCTTTTGAAATGATGCGTGGGCTAGACGCTTAGGCGCCTAACCCCCCCATACCCTCCCAGTCTATTGTTGTGCAAATCTTAAGTTTTAGCACCTTATTGCAGATTACTGCAATAAAGGTACCCTGTTGACTGCCTTCTCCTCTGTCCCCCACCTTGTAGAAGGCGCAGCCCTCGAGGTCCAGGGAGCGGAGAGGCTCCGAGCCGCCAGCGGGTCGGCCGCACCTGTGTAGCCGACCAAGGGTTCCAGGAGGCTGGGAGAAGCAGGCAGAAAGGTACGGGCAAAGCCGCAAACCAATCGGAAAGCGACCGCAGTCTGTGCCTTGCTTCCGATTGGTGCGCCTTCCCCATAGACTTAAACTGGGGTTTGCTGCACTATTCTGGCCGGGATTTCTGCTATTCTTTAAATTATTTGGAATTCCTCATAAAAAGTGCTGTTTTCTCTTACTTTGTGCCTGATTTATGGGCTGTTTTTCTGTATTTTAAAATAAGTGTTACAGTCTTTTGAAATGATGTGTGGGCTAGACGCTTAGGCGC
The DNA here is from genome assembly GCA_016271365.2 of Neoceratodus forsteri. NCBI lineage: Eukaryota > Metazoa > Chordata > Ceratodontiformes > Ceratodontidae > Neoceratodus > Neoceratodus forsteri. The sequence goes on from CM057455.1 coordinate 1,510,947,189, forward strand.
CTAACCCCCCATACCCTCCCAGTCTATTGTTGTGCAAATCTTAAGTTTTAGCACCTTATTGCAGATTACTGCAATAAAGGTACCCTGCTGACTGCCTTCTCCTCTGTCCCCCACCTTGTAGAAGGCGCAGCCCTCGAGGTCCAGGGAGCGGAGGGGCTCCGAGCCACCAGCGGGTCGGCGGCACCTGTGCAGCCGACCAAGGGTTCCAGGAGGCCAGGAGAAGCAGGCAGAAAGGTACGGGCAAAGCCGCAAAATTCTTGCCCGCCCTCCCTCCTGGTTGATTCCTTTTATACACTTTCTTCCGCACTTTAATCCACGCCCACATCCCTTTCCCTTCCTCCCTTAACCCATACCTAACCTCCACAATGCTACTTTGCTTCCTTTTGCTCCTGAGCCTCGCATCTCACCCAATCCCTTATGATATTAATGTTATGCCCAGTGTCAAGATAAATAACTCAGTTAATATGACCTGCCCACTTCTACCATCCACAATGGCCAACCACGGATTCCTTATTCACCCCGAACCACGTCTACAATGCAACCTCTGGGATATCCCACATAAGGCCACCCTAACAATTCAGCACAGCCTTGGCACCTTACTTGTATCATGGCTTTTTATTAACCCACTATGCCTGTCCATTAAATTATTATGCTATGATAAAATTCGCACCTATATACCAGGACCATCACTCATCTCACAGCAGGCACCCAGGATTAGGAGGAAACACTCTGACCACTCACTATCCCTGTCCCTTGGTGCCCTCCTCAAATTAATCTTCTACCTTCTGATCTGTTTTGGTACCATTGAAATAAATCCTGGCCCCATTGAAAGTTTATTTTCCCCTGCTGATCTATCCTCTATAAATGGCCTAAGCTTCCTACACTTCAATGCCTGCAGCCTCTTAAAAAAATTCTCCGTAATACAGGCCTGGGTGGCACATACCCTGCCTGACTTTCTGGTCATCTCTGAATCTTGGCTCAGACCTTCGACCAAAGACAGTGTTGTAAACCTTACCAACTATCAGCTCTTCAGAGCAGATCACCCTTCCAGGGGTGGTGGGGTGGCCATATACATTAAGGACACCATCTCTGCTACCTGCCTCATCAACACATCCGAACCAAAGGAATTTGAATGTTTGTCAATCAAAATATCCCTTCCTAACTTGTCTTCATTTAAATTGATTGGCTGCTATAGGCCCCCTCAGCAGGCCTCAAATTACTATCTCACCTGGGGTCAATAACCAATCTAGGCCCTGAAGATACCATCATCCTTGGTGATTTGAATTTAAAACTGGCTATCTAATGCATCTACACCATTGGTAACCTTTTGTGACACCTATGGCTTTACACAGCTAATTAAAGACCCAACCAGGGTTAACCTAAAAATTCTAGCAACAGCTCACTCCTGGATATTATGTTGGTAAACAAGCCTCACTTATAACATGCAGGAGTACTACCGAATGATGTAAGTGACCATTGTCCCATAGCTGGCATAAGATCTTCTCAAACCCCCAACCCTGCTGAATTTGTCCTCAAACGGTCAAAAGAAGTTCAACATACCAGGATACCTCCATGACCTGAGTAACACAATATATTGGCAAGATTTCTACCTTACAACCTCAGTGGAAACAGCTCTCCAGATCTTAAAGGACATTATCACTAATGCTCTCAATATTCATGCACCATTCACCAATATCAGAACTAAAGCAAGGTCCTGCCCTGGTTCACCACTGATCTTAAAACAGCCTTGCTAGCCAGAGACAAACTGTGGAAAAGGCAAGAAAAGCTAAGGATTCCAGAGACTGGCTAAATTTCAGAAAAGCAAGAAATTCATGTACAACACAAATAAGATCTGCCAAAGCTGCCTATTATAGAGCTGAATTGGATGCCTCCTATAATAACCCAACCAGGCTCTGGGGAACTATAAAAGGTATCTTGGGCCAAAACTCTACTCCTGCTTAACCTGCAAACTGCTACTAAATAACACAGAAATTACGGATAAACAAGAAATCCTAAATACCTTCAATGACCACTTCACCACAGCTGGACTAGCATTTGACTCTTCACCTGCAAATCTCCTGAGATCTTCCCTGAACCTTCAATCCACCGTGGGTCAAAAGGCTACATCAACCTTCTCCTTCAACCCAATATCCTTGAAAGAAGTGGAAGATCTCCTCTCCAATTTAGATACTTCAAAAAGTGCAGGTACAGACTCCCTGGACCCCTACTTCCTCAAGATTGCATCTCAAGTCTTATCTGCCCCCCTCACTCATCTCTTCAATCTTTCCCTCACCACTGGATCCATTCCCTCCACTTGGGAAACAGCTCAAGTAGTTCCTTTACTCAAATCTGGTGATCCCATGGACCTCAATAATTACAGGCCCATTTCCATCCTATCAGTTCTATCCAAGATGCTCGAAAAGTTAGTAAACTCACAATTAAGGGACTTCCTGGATAACAATAACCTCCTAAATACAGCACAATCAGGATTTAGATCAAGGCATAGCACCATTTCGGCCCTAGCCAAAGTAACCAACGACTGGCAGATTGCTATGGATAAAAAGAACAGTACCTGTGCTGTGTTCCTGGATTTGAGCAAAGCATTTGACACAGTGGACCATGAATCATTAATCACCTCCCTTGGCTCACTAGGGTTGGATTCCCCTTCACTCAATTGGTTCAAGGGCTATCTATCAGATAGGTCACAACTGGTAAAAAATTGAAACTACCTATCCACCATAAAACCACTGTTAAGGGGTGTACCGCAAGGCTCTATTCTTGGCCCCATCCTCTTTGCCATCTATATTAATAATATTGATGCCAACCTCACTCAATCCAACATCCATCTGTTTGCTGATGATACTGTATTATATGTTAGCAATCCTTCATTATCTAAAGCCTGTGAACTGCTACAACCTGAATTTTCCATCCTATAACACAACCTACTAGATAAAAAACTACTGCTAAATGCCAAAAAAACAAAAGCTATGTTCTTTACCTCAAAGAGTTGCTCTGCCACTACCCCACCATCCACCACCCTACAACTAACCACCTTACTTGGAAGAAGCTGGAATTCGTTGATAACTTCAAATACCTTTGGAGTCTGGATTGATAACAAGCTTGACTATTCTGTCCATATTGAGGAGCTACTAAAGAAACTGAGACAAAGGCTTGGTTTATTTTTAGAATAAAGTACTACCTCAACAGAGACTCCAAAAAGATTAATCCAGGCTTCATTCCTATCCCTCATTGACTATGCTGACTTTCTGTACGGACATTGTTCCTCCCCTCTTAAATAAACTGGACACCCTATACCACAGGTCCATCAGATTCATTACTGACCTTCCTTCAGCACCCATCATTGCTCCTTTATAAGGCAGTTAACTGGACATCATTACAACACAGAAGAAATAGGAATGCTGCAATTTGGATATTCAAAGCCTTATCAGGCAAGCTACCTACCTATATCTCAGACTGTTTTACTCAAATTACTTCTAGGCCATACAACCTAAGGATCAGCAAAATTATCATTCTTAAGGTCCCCAATGTCTGCACCCAGTTTGGGAGGGCTGCTATCAGCTACTCACTAGCAATTGTTTGGAATTCACTCCAAAAAAACCATGAAGCTAAATAACCTCCTACCCTTAATATCCTTCAAAAGATTATTCACCACCCTATTCCCAGAACTCTGCAACTGCTTCCACAAGGCCTAAACCCCGGCCCTACCTATCCCCCCCTTTCTTTTTTCGTGTTCCTATATGCTGATAAAACTCCCGTTTTCCAGTCCCAAGATTCACCCTCAAAATGCCTGCTAGGTCCTATAATCTACATATTACTCCTGATGTGTCCATTGCCTTCTGTCTCACAGATTAATAGTTTTAATGTGCCGTGTACATATGTATATTGTTATATATTAGCACTTATGTCATTGTATTACTGTTTATGTTACCACTGTCATTGTATTACTGTTTATGCTACCCTTGTCAATGTATTAACACTTGCACTTCTTGACCACTCAGGTCCATCTTGTAAATGAGCTATGATCAATGATGTTCGCCTGATTAAATAAAGATTTTGATTGATTGATTGATTGATTGACATATTAACCAATTTTTCTTTATTCGATATTTCTTTAAATCCTGTAGAATTTGAATTACAAATCAAGTTAAATAATACCAGTATTAAGCCATTGTCACGTTTATATAACAATCAATCAATCCTTTATTTTCAAAATGCTATTCCAGCAGATTATAACGTTGTACATCTTATAGGTCATATTAATCAACAAAACTGTTTAATAAAAACATACAAAAACACAGTTCTAAAATGGCAGAACTATAAATAACAGAAGTACATATACTTAAAATATCAAACATCAGGAAATGCAGGCTCAAATAAATAACTTTTTAACATAGATTTAAAGGCCTCCATGGACAGGCACTCTCTAATCCGACAAGGTAGAGAATTCCACAGGATCTGCACTGCAGAAGCAAATGATGTAGCACCTACAGTTGCCAAATGAACCCTGGGAATCTCTAGCAATCCCTTGTCAGTGGAGTGGAGAGGACGAAGGGGGAAGTAGGGATGCAGGAGATATTGCAGGTAACATGAACGCTGTCTGTGTAGGGCCTTATAGGTCAGTAATACAACCTTGAAGGTGATCCTCCACCACACCGGCAGCCAGTGCAAGCCATGGAGTGCAGGTGTGGCATAGCTAGATCAAGATACACCAGTCAACAACCTGGCAGCTGCATTCTGCACCAACTGCAGGTGGTGAAGGTCCACCCCCAGTATCTCTAGGTATAGGGCAATGCAGTAATCAAGGAGCAAGATCACAAAGACGTGGACCAGCACTGAAAGATCATCACATGGGACCAGGTGTTTTATCCTGGTGATATTCGTTAGATGGTAAAAAGAAATCTTGACAACAGCCGCCACCTAAAACTTAAGTTTGAGCTCTCTATCAAGCATAATGCCCAGATTCTGCACCTGGTCAGAGGTCACTAGATGGTTGCCTCCCAGCCAAAGCCCGGAAGGTTGTCCAGCCACTAACCTCTCTACCAGATGACCTGGGTCCACAACCAACACCTCAGTATTATCTGAATTCAGCTTAAGCCAGTATGCACTCATCCAATCCTGAATCTCAGATAGGCAGTTATTAAAGACTGAAACTGTGTCATTATGCTCGGGCACAAAGGACATGTACAGTTGAGTATCATCTGCATAGCGGTGAAAACTCAACCCATACTGCCTAATTATGTCTCTCAATGGCAGCATGTACACTACAAACAACATGGGGACAACACAGAGCCCTGCAGCATCCCACAAGGCAGGGGGAGAGGGGTTGAGGTAAATACCCCTGATTCCACTCTCTGCCTCCTGCCTGTGAGGAAAGAATGGAACCATCTGAAGACCATACCAGACAGTCCACCAAGCAGTCACAGGTGCTCCAGAAACACCCCATGGTCCACAATGTCAAACGCTGCCAAGAGATCTAAGAGGACCAAGATCGAGCGACTCCTCTGATCTCACACTGTCAGGAGATCATTAAGTACCCAAACCAACATGGTCTCTGTGCTATGCCTCTTCCTGAAATCAGAATGGAGAGGATCGTAGCTATTGTGGGTGGTCAGATACTCCTCAAGCTGAAGCACAACTGCTTTCTCAATAACCTTACCCACAAAGGGAAGGTTAGAGACAGGCCTGTAGTTTGTGAGGCAGTCAGGGTCGAGATACTTTTTTCTAGGACAGAGTGGATAATCATTTCCTTCAGGGTGTCTGGAAACACCCTGGGCTCTAATGAACACCTGACTATCCCAGCAAGGACCAGTCTGATTACCTCCACACACCCCACAAGGAGGCATGTTGGACCTGGGTCCAAACTACAGTAAGTCACCAGCAAACCCTGAATTATCTGCATAACATCCTTGGTTACCAGCTGGCCAAAGTCTGAACAGACAAACTGAGTGCTTGCAATCTTGCACCAATCTCCACTCAGCCCATTTAAGTGAGCTGTGCAGATTTCAGACCTGATGGTGACCACCTTATCCACGAAAAATCGAGCAAAATCCTGACACGTTTCCTGTGACTAAACTCTCCAGTTCTGGAAACTGGCTGTATTGTACAGCCTGTCCACAGTCCAGAAGAACTGAGAAGGTCTATTTTGCTCCACTGCAATTACTCTGGACAGGAACTCGGCCTTCTTACAAGATACTTCAGATTGATAGTCCCTATAATGGGACACCAATCTAAGTTTGTCATCACTCAGGCCCAATTTCAGCCAACAATGCTCCAACCTTCTTCCCACTCTCCTCAACTCCCTCAAGGCCCCATCAAACCACAGGGACCGAGGGCGAGGGGTGAAGGGGTGAACCCAGAAAGAAGCTGTGGAATCCAGAGCTGCTCCCACTGTCTTGTTATAGGACGTTAGAAGGTCCTCTGGATCCATGCTTACACTTGAACTCCCCAATAAATCCAGAACCACCATCAGACCATCAGGTGTCACACCCTGCCAAGGGCGGTACTGATCATCTCCATCAGGGCAGGTCTATGTGTGGGGGGCCATGAAACTGAATGCTATAGTATGATGATCGGACCACCTGACGGGTTCCACCACCACATTGGAAAGCTCCCTCTCCAGCAGCAACACCAGGTCCAGTGAATGATCTTGTATGTGGGTTACAGAGGTAATCACCTTTGTAAATCCCAACAAAATCATCAGTTGGAGGAAGTCCTGACCAAACTGAAAAAATTCATCATCAACCCAGGCATTGAAGTCTCCCAGCACCAACCACCTGGGGGACTCCAGCACCATCTCGACCATGAAGTCCATGACTTCCTGCAGGAAATCCATCTCACACCCGGGTGAAGAGTAGATGAGAAGTATCCTGTATCCTACACATGCACCCACGATACATTCGAAGGATCTGGTGACCCCAACTGGCACATCTACAAGGCCCAGTTCCATCTTAAAACAGATGGCTACCACCCACACCTACGATCCAATCTTGGGGGGGTGTATCACCGAGTACCTGGCTGGAACCACTGACTCCAGAATGGGGCAGGCATTCTCATGGGCTAGGTCTCGGTGATGCATGCCAGGTCAGATGACCCAACAAAATCAGCATATAAATGCATGCAGTTAAATGAATGAATAAGTATGTAGAGTCATGCATGCAGACACAAATTGAATTACATTTCATCATAACTAATTTAACATATACAGTAGTAATTCAACATATTTATACATCATCGGGTTTTTAGCATAATTGCGTATTTACATCTGAGGCATACTTTGTTAGAAGATAGCAAGCCATACGTGTATGGTACAGTTCAAACATTGTTGTATCATGTGCTGTTTTACATGATGAAGTGCTGTATGAATCTGCATAGAGGCCTGTCTGTAATTTGTGGAGCGGGTAGCAAACATCATTATGTGACAGAATAAATTATGATTACTGATCACGCACAGAGTCTGGCACTCTAGTAAGAGCCCACTCGAACCGACACTGTATCAATATCACACTTACAACTATCCAGCCATGACATATAGAAACTAATGTTTACAAAAGTAGCGATTTCTGACTCAGTCTGTGATGAAATAGAAATGGAAACAATGTCACTGATGTATATGTGATGTGTACCTCTCTGGGATCTATGACAGTCGGTCGACAATTTCGTTGTCGATCAATGATGCAACGACTCCATTATGTTGACCGCATTTGCAGTTGGCATAAAGGAAGTCGCATCAAACAGTTTTTTCTTTGGGGGGCTTTTCCCCTGAATCCCCCATGTGAGGGGCTCTGCCCTCCACAACCCCCGCTACTTAAATAATCAACTCTAAGTTGAAGTTGTTTCGGGGGGAGTTCAATACCCCCCAGAAAGCAGTACTAGGGGCCCGCGCTGACAGTACAGTAACCTGGCGCTGTTGTCTCTGTAGTGTTGGTCACAGTAAAGTAGTTGAGGAAGCATCGGTATACCCCTGTGTACCCTAGCTAACTGAGAGACATACTGTTGCAAACTTTGCTTCTGCAGCTGCTGCAGATCGTTTATATTTAAGCACAATCACATATGCACTCTTCAGGTTTTTTGAAAGTTTTTCCTTAAAGGTGCATGTAACATCATTGCTCTCTATGTAACTGTCACTGTATCTGAGCCAAGCTGCATAATGACCAGAATGCACAGAAGCTCCATAGTGGAAACTTATTGTGTGTCAAAATACATACATCGAAACATGACTCTACCTGCAATACAGTCAATGTTGTCACAACTTTGACTCCCTGTAAGTCAAATTGTTGTAGTATAAGCATGAGTTTGTTTGCAGAACTGCTCACTCTCAGTGAGCTGGTGCTGTTCTTGCCACACCTTCTGCACTCTCAGCCAGATTTAACATTGTCAAACAAGTGTCTGAATTTCAAAGATGATTCATATGAGATACACAGAGAAATTCCACAGCATGTCATCAGTCACTTCTCTGTCAACATTTCCACAGGCCAGACAAACATCAGTCTGGAACCCTTCACACTCCCCATCAGCACCATTAGCTCAACCAGAGCTCATCCAAGTCCCAACATGCACTCTGACCTCTCTAACTCTCAGCAGCACTCCCGGAGTAGTTGTGGGTGGCACAGCACACAATACAACAATCCCTTTGCTGCCAAGTTAGGGGTTTCTCAGATTTCCTCTTTAGCCTTACTCTCACTACCCATCCCTTGCATTCACATTATTCCCCTTACTCACAGACAAAATCTGAGTCTGTTAGCATGGTTTCCACCTTGACCCCTGCTCTTTGCAAGGTGCTCCCAGCAGCCCGTGATGTTTAGAGATGAGCCTTGATCTGATTAGCTTGAGTCATTAACCCTTCTTTTCTTGATATTCACTTGTCTTCTCTCTTCTTGGTAACAAAAAATTGAAAACTCTCTCTGCAAACAAGATCAAACATCATAACTGACTCTGCATAGGTCAGAGTAGCAGGAAACATTTACGGCTAAAAGCAGGAAAACCATCAAGCAGCAGATTGGAGTTGGACAGCAAAAAGCTGGTTTGGATTGCTATAGCAGCATGGGCCTGGAAGAAATGGTGTGAATTTTCTTAACCTGAAGCAGGGTTTAAAGTAAGTTTAGAGATTTTAATTAACATATAGTTTAATGTCTGTCTGCTCTCTATGGGTCCTATGTACTATGCCTACACGTCATGTATATTGGGTGTGTAGGCATAGATACACGGGAATGCCATGTGGCGGGGTCCACCACAGTAGTCGTTTCCAGCATGGATGACAGTTACGCAAGTCACAAAGAGAGCAACTTGCCGGGGGTGGGGTGGGGGTGTGCCAATATGTGCTAATCACTACAGTGCATAGTGCTGGCCACATGAGTGTGGAGATGTGCTCAGATTACGACAGAGGAGACCTTGCCTTAACAAACTGTGTGCTCCACTGTCATCACCTGCCAGACTCAGCGGGACCAGGAAGGGCCCTCCATGCTGCCCCTGCCCACTAGGCAGACAGAGAGGGTAGGACCAGTGAGACAGGTGAGTGCCCGGCACATCCACAGTGCAGCGGCACCAGGAATGTATGTTGCCAGGTAGGGGAGGAATGAGACACTGCCCACCTACAGGGGCTCGGGGTATGGCCACAGTGGGGTCAGAACACAGCTGCTGTTGCAAGAGTGCAGGTCAGGGGTGGGGTCCTACCACTAGGAGTCCTTCAGTGCACCAGGAGAGCATTGTGAGGCAAAAGCTGGACCAGTGGGCAAACTGTCCCTTGGGGCCATGCCGCACAGGTCCGGGTGCCTGCAGTAGGCATGCACTACCCCAGATCTGTGCTTCACTGCATGAGGTATCCACTGTGGGACCCTGGACAGGCATCCCATTGGATGCCCACCTGGGATCGCAACCCCTTCCCCGGCTGGCTGTCCCAATGGACTTAATAATAGATGATCCAGATTTATGGATTCCAGCCCTCACAGTTTTGTTTAATCATGAAATAGATTCAGGTAAAATTCCTAATACCTGGAAAGAAAACATAATTATTCCGATCTTTAAGAAACGAGACAGGAGGCTACTAGAGAATTATAGACCAATTAGTTTGTTAGATAACTCACTAAAGATATTTACAAAAGTAATACTAAACATAATGATTGGTTAGATAAAAATAAAATATTAGTTGAGGCCCAAGCCATCTTTATACCAGCTCATTAGACAGTAAAGCAAAGTTTTGTCTCATCACATTTAGTACATAAATATATACATATCAAAAAACAAAAACTATTTTGTATTTTTGTTGATTTAAAAGTGGCTTTTGATAGAGTTGATAGAACCAAATTATGGGAAGTATTGGAAGAATATGAATTAGAGGAGGGAATACGTAACATCTTCAACATTTTATATGAGGATAACTACAATATAGTTAGGTATAACAAAGAAGGAGATACTACACCTAAATTTCAAATGAATATAGGACTAAGACAGGGATGTGTACTCTTCCTGATACTCTTTAATATCTTCTTGAACAAGACACTAGATGGTCAGGATGACCCAGAGCTTCACATGCCAAGTCTGGGCACCAGGAGATGCCCCTACCTGGCACATGCAGATGATGTAGTTCTGATCTCAGTGAGCTATTTGGGAATAAAAAGGAGTATCAACAGATTCAATGAAGAATGCACTAAGGTGGGTCTGGAAATAAATATTGCTAAGACAAAGTACATGATATTTAGCAAGAATTTAGAGAGGAACAGCAAGATGTGCTCCATTAAATGCAATAATCAGACAATAGAACAGGTAAATAAATCCTGATATTTAGGGATAACCTTCAATTTCAATTTAAAATGGAAGGAACATATAGCCTATATTATACAAAAAACTAAAAGACTGATAACCCTCAGTAACAAGGTTCACATTTAAATACAGAGGCTACTCAGTTAGAGGCCTAATCAGGGTATTAAGGGCAAAAATACAAAATTAGTTACTTTATGGGGCAGAAATCTGGGGATTAGATAATATAGGAGGTTTAGAAATAGTAATGAATAAATTCTATAGGCAAATTTTGGGCCTCCCTAATGGAGCTTCATCATGCATTACTAGGTTGGAATTAGGACAGTTACCAGTAAAAAGCAATATTGAAAAGAGATTATGTACATACTGGATAAAGGTATATAATATGCAGCAATATAGATTTCCTAGAATATGCCTCGAGGAAATGTTAATTAATAGTCATAGGAGTTTTGTGTACCGATGCACACACATCCTTGAAAAAATGATCAAGCCATATGGATTACTATATTGCCTTACTCAGAGTATTAACACACCTTATGGTGTAATTAAGGCCATAGTAAATGAGAGAATTGGAGATCTATATATTCAGCAAGAAAGAGAACTTGCAAAAATCATGAACTTAGCATATGGTTATCTAAAAATATTAATAGAATATTTGGTATTCAAGATTACCTTTTAAAACTTAGAAATCCAAAGCTAAGGAAAGCATATACAAAATTCAAATTTGGCTAAATGGGTAGTCAGAAGCTGAAAAAAAAATATGGCTTGATTAATAATAGTGTTTGTGCTTGTGGACTGGATGAAGATACCACGATGCATTTAGTGTTGTTTTGTCCTTTATATACAAATGAAAGAAAGGTGCTTTTGGGAAATATTTTGCTGAGTTTAGATATGGAACCTAAATACCAGTATAATTACTTGATGAAAACTAATAATGTAGTACCACTTAATAAATACAGCTAGACTGTGTAGGATAATTGAAAGGAAAAAAAGGCAAGTTATAGAAATGGAAAATGAATTACACTGTGAGAATAACTTATAATGATAATATATATGGGTCTACAGAAGATCAGATGTACTAATAGGTATTTATTCTATTTTAGCTTTTGGTGTATAATAATTATTCGCTATATTGTGATCTGTAAATTATTGTAATTTTAACCAATTTTGTTAACATATTTATATGTAATTGTGATGGCAATGTTATTTGTCAAAAATAAATTGAAATTGAAACTGAAATTGAATTGAATTGACCAGACTGCCCTGCAGAGTCCTGCTCACTGGGGGCCACGGACAGGCGGGCACCGGTTGTGAATACCAGCATGTGCGCACCTGTCTGCGATTGTGGAGCTATGCAGGTGGGGTAAGTACATGTTCCACATACCTCCACCCCAATTGTGCATAGGGGCCAATGTATGCAGGTGATGACTCCTCTATGGAAAGTGTGTGTGTGTGTGTGTGTGAGTATGTTTGTGTAGTGTGCGTGTCTCTCCACATTCACTTGTCTGCCCTTGTTTCCCTTAACCAGTAATTAATCCTATGCTGCCCCCACAGCATGTAGACAGCAATTATGCAAGCAAGGGGACCCATCTGAGTGACCAGAATTTACCATATAGCCCCCATCTCAGACCAGGGGCACACTTGTTTTGTTGCGCATAAAGGGTTATGGTGAAAACTGGTCGTGACTATTTCATAGCATTGTTGTTTGGTGGGAAAGGAGAACCCAACTCCCCTTATTTACGTATAGTACACGTCCCCCATAATTTCTGAGGGTGCAGATTCATTAGCTGCAGTGCATGTGAAGCACAAGGGGTTAAGAATGGGTCTGATTGATACTAGCAGGAGTAAGATTCAGAGCAAGGCCCCTGGAACTCTGCAATTTTGAAGTTGTGGGATTTTTAACAGAATTTGCATCATGGTGCAGAATATGCAGTATATAGTGTCTCAGAATTCTCTGTTTTTGGTGAAATTTTATTCAAATATGCAATTTTTCCATAGTGCCCATCTCATTTATCCTGAAGCCCCCTCCTCTGTACTCTGCATGTGATGTCTTCAATAACCTCACATCATATTTTATCCAATGACAAGAGTACATTCTGCCACAAAAATGAATAAACTATGCCGCAGAAATCTGAAAATGCTGCAGCAGAAGCCTAGTAGCCCTGCTACAGAAATTAGGATAAAGTACTGCAGAGCACTTGGGACCCAGATTTAGAGAAAGTAGTTTTGTTGGAGGGGGAAGAGACTTCCCATTGTCTTACCTCAGTACCTATGTTTTCCCTGTACCCAGTTAGAACAGCTCCACAATAATAGCACCACACAGAACTGCGTGGTCTATACTGCGCTTCTTCGAACAGCAATAGGGGAATAACAGCACTATGTATTAAGCACTCCCCAGGTCGCTGTCCATGTTGCTAGAAGAGACCATAAGGGGAGAAGAAATCAGGAGACTGACTGAGCTGCTGCCATGGTGTGGAGTGCTAAAGCATGAACAACTCAGGAGTAATGGTGGTGGAGACCAGGGCTCTAATCCTGATCTCCAGAATATTTTTTTTCCCCTGTAATACAACTCTGACTCGGAGTTGATTATTTTAATTACGGGGGTGTGGGGGGCAGAGCCCTCTGCTTGGGGGGTACAGGGGGGCACAGCCCCCCCTGTAAAAATACAGTTTAGTAGAGGTAGTGATCACAAACCAGACTTCCAATTGTTACTAGTGGCGCTGTGTTTGTTAACGGAATTTGTTCCTGATGCTTTTTTGATCAACGCTGTTTGGATGGTGCTGTTATTGACAGCGCTGTTCATGCAGTTGCTGTTTTGACTTAGTGCTATTTTCCCTTCCCCAATGTTTTGGACCTACATAAGAAAAAAAAAAGACTTTCCATACTACTGCCCCAATATTGAAAAGGTTACCATGGCACTAACCATGTTAGCATCCTGCAAAACAGAAATAGCATGAGTCAATAGGGTGGGGCCATAATAAATGGCCCCCAGTTTATGGCACTTACTGGAGTGCATGAACATGCAGAATATTTCAGTTTTTGTTGACCAGGAAAGGAGGGATGGGCAAGTCTTCCAATTTTCAACCTCATCTTGTGGGTGGGGGTGGAGGTACAGATGAAAACTGAGATATTGAATCAAGCTAAGCTGTTGCTGATTTTTTAATGAATATACTGCTGTGCCAATGCAAATGAGGGATCCCCCATGCATGGAGTAAGGGGTACAGTTCTGGAGGCCTCATTTAAGAAAGGACATAGATATAATAGAAAAGGTTCCAAGAAGGGCAACAAAGATGGTGCAGGGTATGCAAGGGAAACCATATGAGACAAGACTGAGAGAATTAAATGTATATCCACTGAAGTTTAGAAGAGAGAGAGAGGAGACATTATAGATACATTCAAGTACATGAAGGGAATAAAGTAAGGGAAGGAAGTCTATTTAAGAGGAAAGTCAGAGATGAAACAAGAGGTCATACTTTAAGATTGAAAGGAGGGAGGGAGATTTAAAGGTAATGTAAGGGGCCATTATTTCACTGAGAAACCCTGGAACAGATTATCTGAGGAGGTGGTAGGTGTCAAAACGGTGGAGGGATTCAAAAGAGCATGGAATTGACATATGGGGTTGGTAAGAGGACAGAGGATAGGCTCCTTGTGCACCAGTGACAAGTAGGGGAGGAGAAGATGGGCAGACTGGATGGGCCTGGATGGGCCTTTTCTGCTGACACATTACTATGATAATATGATACTGGCATATTCAGAGGTTTTGGTAGTGCTAAACAGCATCTGTCACAGTGGTGTTTAATGCTGCCAAAACCCTACCTTTAGCCATGATCATAGTGGTCCATGACCCTCTCCCACCACTCAAGTACCTTCACAGACTGACACCAGAAAGTGTTGGTCACAGGCAGTGTACTGTTATCACTGCCAGTTACTGCCAATGTCATATAGTACTACTACTACTTAGCTGATAATTGACCATCATCACCACTGACATACAGTACTATTGCAACCTCCCTATAATGGAAAGTGACTCTCACTCCTATCATTGCCAATGACATTAGTATATAACTACAGCCACCCATAGATGAATAGAAGCCCTCACCCCTCAATTGCCCCTGAATGTACAACTGATTCCCTATCCAATTCGTCTGCTCAGGATCCTCTATCAAACCCACCCCTCACCACTCCCAACACAGTTGTACCTATATGGCATTAGAGATGACGACTGGAACAGACCTCCATACACCACCTTGGCTGACTATCATCTGAATGACAGGGAGAGACTGTGCACTTACAATAGGTGTGCAATCACTCCATGTCATTCAGATGATGGCTAGCCAAGGTAGTGAGCTAAGGTGTATTCCATTGTCCATCTCTAATGCTGTATAGTGACAGTGGTGTCAGTGAGGGAAAGAGGTGGTGTGGGTTGGAGGGTCCAGAGCATATAAATCAGGAGAGAGGGGTCTGTTGCACTTACAAGGGAGTAGCGAACAGGGTGGTGAGGGCCACTATACACCCTTGGGGTGTCTGCATTGATATACCTATATCATTGGTGATGATTAGGGAGGTGGGGGGGTCATTTATCACCTATGAGGTGGTTTTGATAATACTGTATGGCATTGGTGGCACTTGGGGGGTCTAGCACAACAGCACTGTGAGGCATGATAATGAGCTCATAATGGATATGAAATGGCCACTAGTACCATGCATGCCCCATGGGTTCATTAGCATAGTTGAGCAGAATATGGCTTACAGGAGCACTGGAGTTATTTTTTGGGTTTTTTTGGTTCTCTCCTTCCTCCTGTTCAACTCTCCCTATCCCCGGGACCCTTGTCACTCTCACCGACATTCACCCCAGATTGCCCCCAAGGGCAGCGCCCCTGGGAGTGGCCACCCCCAAGTACCCCTCGAAATGGTGCCGCGTTGTATAGTCCTGTGCTGTGGATCTCTTGGCTCAGCTTTGTGGGGCCTGGCTACTGGATTCTGGCATCCATTTTGTCCCTTTAGTGATGGGAGGTGTGGCATGCAGTGACATAAGGGCACACTCGGCCATGTCCGGCACACCTCCTGGAACTACTGTGCTTTGCCTGCGCTGGTCTCCAGCCTCCACCAAGGGTCTGTTGCAGACTGAGTGCTTCCCCACTCTCCCCCCGGAGGAGGAGAGCAGGCCATCAGACGCTCGATCCTCCTCCCCCCGTCTGGCCCTCCGATTCCACGAGCTTGCATCCAAACTCGGGTCATCGGCATCTCAAGTGGAAATCTAACTGCTGCACCTGTGGGCCGGTCCACTGGAGCTGTTCTGTTTAGAACATGCTATCTTCATTCAGCTACTGTGGGGAAAGTTCAGTCACAGCTGTGCTGGCAGTGCGCATAGCTACTATGCACTTGGCTGACCCAGCCCCACATTCAGGCAGTTAGCATGCTCTGTTCAGAGTGTACTTTTGTAGAAAAAAGTGCTGCGCTTCAATGGTATGTGGAGGGTGCAGAGCAGAGGTCGGTTTCAAAACCAAGAAAACACAAGAAAGCTCTGCACTCCACGCTGAAGCATTTTTTCCAAAGCAGTAACTCAGGAAATATGGCAATTCCAGACTTTTTTTGCAGTTACCTTTTATTGCTTCAATCCACCAAACACAGTGATAATGGATAGCTCCTGCGCTTCACTCTTTCAAGCTTCCTTAGAAAGTATCTTACACAAAGCATTCTGGGTTTTTATATCCTTATATGTATGACCTCATGCATTACATCATAGTTATCCATTGTTGTCACTGTGTTTGGTGGATTGAAGTAATAAAAGGTACCTGAACTTTGAAACTACAAAAAAGTCTGGAATTGCCTTATTTCCTGAGGGACTGCTTTGGAAAAATTGTTTCAGAGTGGAGTGCAGAGCTTTCTTGTTTTTTTTCTGTTCTGAGTGTGCTGTCTGAATATAACCCCAGCCATGAGCTACCTTTTGCACAGGATTCCTATAAGCATGGTACTCTAACTGACTTCGAATATGGGATCCTACATCATTTCCAGTGTTCTAAGAATACACAGTGTCTCCTTCACATGGGATCTCCATTATAGGCAGTACTCCACATTTCCCACATATCTGGCAGCTAGACTTCCCCGTGCACTTTGGTTTTCCCCTTTCCAAAACATTACTTCACTGCTAAGTTAATGCCACAACCCAATATTTCCACCCTCTTCTTTCATTTATTACTTTATTTTACTATACTTTTTTAACTAACATATTTTTTTTTGTTGCAGGTTTCAAGTGTACTTTGTCTTTATCTTTAGCAGCACCAAGGATGGAGCATCCCACCAGTCATCCAATAGAAGCTACACCGTCCCCCACTGACTGAATCCAGGAGCAGCATTCTCCACCAGATGCATCGCAGAGCCGTGCACCTACCAATCATATCAGGAAACACTGCACCACACAAACAGAACCATGGAGCAATGCCTGCCACTAGCCTGCTTAAAGAAACTTGTATTCCTTATTTTGCAGTCATGGAGAGTAAATTTATTAAATAAGCAGCAGCAACACTAAGGCCCCGTCCACACTACACCGCCAAAATAATGTAACCATTCCAATCTGTTACAGACGGTAACTGGTACAGTGTGTCCACACTGCCGGCGAACTGTCATGGTAACAGCTTGGGACTGTCACAGCCCATCCACATTGTGGGTGCCCTGTGACCATTACAGTTGGTGCCCTATCCCACTATGCAGTGCGTGCTGCACTACGGGCACTGGTGGGACTACATGCTCACACATCCACACTATAGCCGGTAATGGTACAGAAGCAGTACTGGTTCCATAACCGTTGTTGAAACCACCTCGTAGGTGGTTTCGACAACGGTTATGGAAACGCCACCTGTAACATTACAGGTGTAAATGCAAACTGTTGTGGTAATGGCTTAGACCCCCTGTAACGTTATGGAGGAGTGATATTGGTGTAGTGCAGACAGGGCCTAAGACACAGCACACTCCACTGAGAATACCCCTACCTGCAGCACCAAGGAGCAAAGCCCACCACTGGCATCACTCACCAAGGAGCAACACGCCTCACCAGCAGCACCAAGGAGCAAATCGACCGACCAGAAGCATCAAAGAGTAGCATACAGTACTGTTTTCTTTCTTTTGCAAGTAAGGCATGAAGTGTCCTTTGTCTCTATCAAGTAAGCAGAAGCACCAAGAAACAGCCCACCCCACTGACAACACCAAAGAACAATGTTTCCCACTAGTAGCACCAGGAAACAGAATACCCCACCAACAGAACATGAGAACAGTGCATCACCATCAGCAGCACCAGGGAGCAGTGTACTGTATTTCAGGTAGCTACAGTTAGGAGCCCTACACACCGCTGACAGAACCAGGAGTGATGCACCCCATGTACAGCAACAGGAAGTGTCCCACTTGCATGCTTAATTAACATTATTTTTTTTGCAAACTTGGAGTATTCTTTTAGTTTATCATCTGAGCTGCAGCACCACAAAGTAGAGCACTCCAATGGCAGCAACAAGGGGACAAAACCCACTAACAGCACCAGGAAATTGCACACCATAGTGGCAACACAAAGGAGTGACATACCCCACCAGCATAATTGAGGAGCATCAAACACTGCCAGCAGCACCAAGGAGCGGCATACTGACTGCAGCACCAAGAAGCAGTGCACCTAAAACATAATCCTGTCTATGTCACAGTGCCAATATAAAATTATCAATTGTAGAAATATTTAGAAGTAATACTCTTTTTTTGCATTAGTCGCTATTTTAAAGTGTACTTTTCTCATTCCACTTATTCTAGGTCCCCCAGCTCATGAGAAGGCTCCCACAGCCTCATCATTGACCTTTTCATGGACTACTGGTTATCTGTCACTTACTCAGGACCATGACAGTAGTAAGTAGCCTACAATGTCATCATGTGTCATCAAGCATGGACCCAAAGGGGGTGCTGCTACAATAGCAGACCAGGGCTTTTTCTTCCAGCTTGTTTGGTTCCCTGAGGCTGTTGGTATGCAATGAGATGCACACATGCATGCCTGGTGGCTAGTCCTCTCCCCTTGTATGTGTTCCCACAGTGCTGCCACAGGCCTCTGCCAGGTGGCAGTTGAGCAGCAGGGGGCAATATTCCTCTCCCCAAGAGAGGAGAGCTGTCCATAGAATGTTCAGGCTTCCTTCCCCTGGCCAGCCTCCTAGTGTCCTGATTCTGCTCCTGAACTCAGGTCACAGGCATAGTGGGCAGTATCACTATCACTATTACTGTGCTACTGGGCCTGCTTAAAGTGTACTTTTCAAGAATATATACACTGCTTACTTTAACTGTTAAGTAGTTAATCGATACTTTTGGTATTAGATGTATTTTGATTCTTGCTAGATAAATTTTCTATCTGACAGTACTCCAGTAGCTGCAATAAATAGAACACGACACATCATACCTTATCAGTAAGGCTGTAAGTTTTTCACGGTAAAAATAGGCAGATTTCACAATATTTCATGGCCCTGGTTGCAACTCACTTGAAGTACTGCAAGTCGCAACTCTGGATAAGTTGCAAACGGGACCGCAAGTCAGTAAATGGCTCCGTGCCGAACTGAAAGAAATCTTCTGGGGGGAGGACTTGGCAGTCCATCACTCGTCACACAAATACACAAAGTAGAAGGAGATCTGCTTTTACTCATCTTCTAAACGCAGGAAGAAGGAAACGGTCCGATCAGTGGGCTGCTGGAGGGACAGAATGGCTGCAGGAGCATAGAATGGAGCACAAGTAGCTGTCCGTTCGGGGTTTGGCACATTTCTGCTTATTTTTAGTTAATGTCACAGGGAGCAATGGATTTCACGGCACAGAGAGAAAAAGTGCAAATTTCACGGTAATCGTGAAATCCCTGCCCCCCGTGAATTAATTACAGCCTTACTTAGCAGACATAAAGATCTTAAAAATAGAATATTTGCCCCATAGACACAGTGTAGGCCACTTGCAGATGGTGGCATGAAAGCCCTTGGTTTTCCAAGTGAAGTTCCCTCTAGTTTTTATATATATGATTTCTATGTTATGTTCTCAGCATTGCAACCTCACTGTCATCACAGCTGACCAGGAGGAGGCACTGAGATTATGACAAATGGATAAAAAGATGGTGACATCTACCTTCCTAATGTACATGATTATAGAGCACTGTAAAATCTTTTTTAGCAGCCTGTTGCTACAGAATACCCTTTATAGTGCTCTGTATGCTCAGTATGAGGATGTACTGTCTTTGTAATAAGTGAGAACAACAAGCACAAATGAAAAAAAAAGACAGTTAATCATTAATGTTCTCAGCTGGTTATGAATACCCATAGCTTATCATCACGTCTCATTTGAAAAATATGGACACATGCAAAACATACTGTTCCCTGGGATGAAAGTCCTCCAGGGTGTGCAGTATTCTCTAATAAACGCACACCTGGGTTGTAGTGAGGCACAAGGCCACAGACCCATAGAAGTGTGTTTGTCAGAGCATAACCCATACCCTTGAGTGTGTTACTGTGCTTATAAAATGAGTCTAAATGTATTTAAAAAAAGGAAAATATTAAAATGCTGCTATTTTGTTTAACAAATAGTTCCTCTGTTAGTAGATATCATTAGGTGCACTACTGCATATTGTAAATGTTACCTGTGAATTAAAAATGTGTGTATATGCAGTCTCTTGTTAACTACATTAGTATTTTGTTTTATGTTTTTCCCCTTTTCTTATTTGTCCTGTTGTCCATTTCTAGGATGTCATAAAGCATGCACAACAGAGATCAAAGAGGTAGTGGTCCAGGAGCGAGTGGGGGAGCAGCAACTGCTGCAGATTTTGGAACTGCCATTAGTTAGTTCAGAAAGAACAGGAACAAGAGGGACACTGCAGTCAGGTATACACCACCATCTGGATAAGTACTGTGAGGGCTGGGATGGAGAGAGAGAACCATGGGAGGACAGACACAAGTGCCAGGACAGAAGCGACACAGGAGTGCCGTTTCCTATGGCTGCATGGGCGGAGCTCTGCAGACGTATTGCTGTCATTCTGTGAAAGAGCACTGTGAAAGTACGTGACCGGACAGCACTCTGGCATGCTTCCACAGTGCTGCACAGCTCCACTGCATTTTCTGTTACCAGCCCTTCCTCTTCCCCTTCGCAGGCCACAGAAACACACCCCCTTCGCAGGGCACAATTTTTTCTCCAGCAACTGCAGAAGTGACAGCAGCTGTGCCCAAGATCGCCACTGTATCAAACTGTGCATGTGCGAGTGTTGCTCATACTCAGTTTTATTATGGAGGCCATCTTGCATATGGCAGACTCTGGTGTGGAATGAGCTCTGAGTATTCTTTAACTCGGCCTTGCTGCACTAAGCAGCCATACTGACTCTGACCATATTTTGTTTAAACTGGTGCAGCAAGCAATCTCTTTTGCTGTGATTTTCAATTCAGTTATGTACAGCAAGCAATGTGAGGGTGAAAGCAAGCGGGTAGCTGACAAGAATTAAAACTGGCTGCCAAAGATTTTTTTTCTTAAAGTTCGATCAGTGGCTCATTAATATGTGCAGAAAATATATGTATGGGGGTACATCTTGCAATAAATGTAAGTAGCAGTATTTCCTTTTTGCAGTTACTGGGCTATAGGTGGCACCGCATTGCAAATGTTGGAAAAAACAGAAAAAAAACTATATTTTCAAGTAGCTCATTCTTTCATGAATCACTTACTGGTATCTGAGGGTAATTTCAAGACTATTACTGATGTTTCAGGACTATCTGAAATATTGCATTTCAAAACAAAGAGTGGTATTTCAGGTAAAATGGAAGGGCTTTTACGTAACAGTTTATTACCAGTATTTCCATTTTGGTTTTGAAGGCTCACTTCCATTTTTTTTTTTTTTTGCAATGGTTGGAGAGCAGTTGAGAATACATTAAGAAGTTTCTCAATGGATAAATTTTACTGTTTTAGATACAACTGAAGTCAATTTGAATGATTTCAAAAACATGAAAGTAACTTGGCCCCTGAAGGGAGGAGGGCAGAACATGTTAAACTGTTCAAGGGAAGATTCAGGGGAAGGGGAGTCCAAGATGGGGCAATGACTGTTTTTTTATTCAGGTTCTTGGTATACTGTGGCACAGAGTATAGTATGTCTAGTGATGTGCCAGCATGGGCCTCTATAGGGGAGACGTACTACATACTGCAGGAGGTGGACTCCACTTCTTAGTGGTAGCTTTAAGTGCTATTTGGATGAGCATTTAAACTAACAAGGGGGAGGCTATAATGCCAAAGGAGGCAGAAGTTGTCTCCGTAGATGGTGAAGCAACAAGGATGGAGGGCCTGAGGGGAGGAAGCTCCCTCAGGCCAGGGGCACAAGAAAATAGGGGTGGGGACAGGGCAGAGGACAAGGGGTTATAAATCAGAAAAGCAAGAAGAGAGGAGTAAAGGAAAGAGGTAACAGAGCAACTAATAAGGAAAGGGAGGATCAGAGGGAGCTTCGGGGAACAACACAAGCAGGAGAGTGGACAAAGCAGGGAGGCAGGCAGGGATGGATGGTATAAGATATGAAGAGTCATGTGTACCAATGCCAGGAGTATAGATGATACAGTTCCAGACCTGGATGCCATAAGGTGGATTCTAGCCTGGATTTGGTGACCATAACAGAGCCATGGTGTACTGACAGCCATGACTGGGATAAGACCATAGCAGGGTACTCTTTGTTCAGGAGAGAGAGGAAAGGAAGGACAGGAGGAAAGGTTGTACTATA
The DNA here is from genome assembly GCA_016271365.2 of Neoceratodus forsteri. Taxonomy (NCBI): domain Eukaryota; kingdom Metazoa; phylum Chordata; order Ceratodontiformes; family Ceratodontidae; genus Neoceratodus; species Neoceratodus forsteri. The sequence continues at coordinate 1,510,969,700 of CM057455.1, forward strand.
TATATATATATATATATATATATATCATATTATGGTAGCATGGTAGTGCTACCATAGTTAGGGTTGAGGAGCCATTTCTATGTTAAACCCCAAAACTTTGCACCTCAATAACTTTGCAACCATTTGATGGATTTGCCTGAAATTTGGAATTTATGATCAAGAACCATAGGCCTTGGGATCTGCCAAGTTTTGTATTGGTCAGATATACGGCTGCGGAGTTATTAAGTGTGATCTGTGCACACGTTTACGCTTTTCTGGAATTCTGTGGTCGCGCTTACAGGTCGTACGGTTTGCGTGACTGGCCCAAAATCTTCAGGGAATGTGCAGCCAAGGTCCCCAATGTGCCTTTCAAAGATTTCATGAAAAAATATTAAACGGTTCAAAAGTTATTCAAAAAACAGTTTCCCATTATAAGTCAATGGGAAAAGTTAACAAAAAGTTCAACACTTTCGCAAATGCATTTTTACTTTCGCAAATGGGCCTGTTACTTTCGCAAATCGGCCATTTTGTTTTCAGTTGGTGATCAGAAAAATGGTTGGCATTTAAATTTGGGACCCTCTAGCAACCTAATTTTTTGTATTCACCTAGTTGGGCCCTGAGGATGCTTGCCATGTCTTTATTTTGTGGTAAAACACCCAGAAATATGTTTTCGAATTTCTGGAAAATGCTTTAAGGAAATTACTTTACGTGCTCACGAAGTAATATGCAATTTTGTGAAAGCTTTAAGAATAGTGCATAGTAATTTTCTAGTCTGTGGGAAAATGACAGCAATTCTTTGGCACTGCACTGCAAAATAACCGTTGGGAGTTTTGGGCTGAAATTTGGAGGTAACGCAGCCAACATCTCACAGATGTGCCTTTCAGTGTTGTATTCAAAAAATATTACACGGCGGAAAAGTTATGGCACTCCAAAGTTGACAGTTTTTCCCATAGGATAACATTACGGTGCCCGACACTTAACAGAAATCATTTGGAGCCCTGCTGCAAAATAACGGTTTAGTCTTTTTTCCTGAAATTTGGAGGGAAGACAGCCAACAGCCCACAGATGTGCCTTTCAGTAGTTTGGTGAAAAAACATTACAGGGAGGCAAAGTTATGTCACTCCGAACTTTTCTTTTTTTCCCATAGGATAACATTATGGCGTTCACCACGCCTTTCAGGGCCCGTATCTCGGAAACAGTGCGAGATATGGACTTTTCGTTGGAAAATTTCTTAGCCCCTTAATGGGGCTAAGATCCAAATTAGCCAGGACAGTTGTAAATAATATGACTTTTAAATTTTTTTTCTACGTCATACGGTTCCTGAGATATAATGTATTTAGTATTCCAAGATCTCATTTTCTGCGCCGATACTCATTATTTTGCATACATTATTTGTACTCACTGTCTTTCTCAATGCAGGTTTTGGGGAAAACCAGCCTCTGCGCTTACATTACTGTTACTGTTGCCCTTTCCGCTTGCGGTTCCGTACCCGTTTCACTTACCATTGACGCCTGCGCCACCATGTATGCTTATCCTTTGCGCTTTCATTTACGCTTATGCTTCTGTTATTTTTGCCATTTCTGTCTACAGTACTGTTTATCTTACTGTTTCACTTTACATCACCATGCCCATTGACATTTCTGTTTGCAGGCACCATGTTACTATGTGACAACACATCCGCGTGGCAGACCATTCCGTCTACACCACCATGTGCGTACCCTTTCTGTTCTCATTCGTGCTTTGTGTTACCATGTGCACCACTGTTAGCATTTCTGTTTGCGTTGTTGTCCCTGTTAGTATGCCACAACACATCATGTGGCGGGAGCGCGGGGCCCTATTACATTCACTATTTCTCGCTATCATTCTCAAAAGAAGGGAAATTAGAGGCAAAAATCCATTTAATGCATTAGTTAGGGTTGTTCCACAGCAACAAAAGTGAGGAAATTGCTGTTGGGGTTGAAACCCCTGACCCCACCACCCCCAACGGCATTGGGGTGGCATTCGTCGTGGGTCCTAACTCTCACCCCATTCTCCTATACTTCTGCAGCTTTTACAATGTCATGGGGTGAGAGTTAGGGCTGACGATCCCAAGCGCACCCCAATGCCGTTGGGGGGGTGGGGTTCAAGGGGTTTTCAACCCTAACAGCGTAATTTCTCATTTTGTCGCTGTGGAACAACCCTAACTAATGCATTAAATGGATTTTTTTGCCTCTAATATATATATATATATATATATATATATATATATATATGAAGTAAGGAATCAAGGCTATAGAAGTACAGAGGCACCTGAATGGACTGGAGGTGCTGGGGGTCATCCTGGAGACAGGAGCTTGGGCAATATTCAGGGGTGGTATAGAGACATCCAGCACATGAAGAGGAGGTGGATAGGGCCCTTGGGGAAGCCATCATCAGGATGGCAAATAAGGTGGAGGTGCTGCTAGTTGGTGACTTCAATCTGCAAGATGCTGATTGGAGCCTTCCAGCTTTGGCAAGGAACAGAAACATCCAGGATTCCCTTTAAGGAGTTTTTCTCAGGTAGATAGTCCACAGACCCACTAGAGCTAGGGCAGTGCTGGACCTGGTGCTTAAAAATCGGCACAGCATAGCAGACATGACAGCGGGCAGTCCCCTAGGTACCAGTTGTCACCATTAAGTGTGGTTTAACATTAAGATGGGAGCAGAGGCAAACCACACAGTGACAAGGGTCCTGAACTTAAGGGGGGAAGATTTAAAAGAAATGTGAAATTGCCTTAGAAACTGACGATGGCTGTAATTGATGGGTGGGTAGAGGAAAAGTGGGAAAAATAATGGAAGACATAATTAAGGCACCTAGTCTCTGCATGAAGGAAGTGAGTAAAGGCAAAAGGAAAAAGAGACCATTATGGTCTAAGGAAGTGGCGTGGTGGTGACATAAAAAAGGGTGGCATTCAGAAGCTATAAGGAAGCCCAGAGACAGAAGTACAAGAAGGTGTACCAGGTAAAACAGAGGGAAGCACATAAGGTAGTGAGGGGAACAAAGGTGCAGACAGTAGAAAGGATAGCCAAGAGATTAGATAAAGGGGATTAGATTTTCTTCAGGTACATACTGTAAGTGAGAAGAAGAAAGCAAGGGGAGAGATAGTAAGGATAAGGAGGATCAGGGGTGTAGCCAGGAATTTAAACTTCAACTCAAAACTGATGCACTGTCGCCCCCGTTATATAAACACAAACCAAAATATGTGCTGCCACACCACACCAACAATAGACCCGCCATTTGCCATGTCTGAGTTCAGGTAATCAATTTCTTCCTGTAATCCTCCTTTCTTTGTTTTTCTGCCTGCCTGGTAAGTTGTTCTTGTTTGTGTATTTGGCTGGTGGCATTGGTGCCCCATAGCGAACAACAAAGGCAAAAGGGCTCAGCGTAACAGAGACACAAGGTGACTCACAGTGTCTTGCGTTCCTCTTTTTTTGCCCCTGCCTTATTTTTTTTACTGCACTCTGCTGAGTACAGTGCAGTGCATATGCCTGCCGACGTCCCTGAGGAGGATGACAGAGTGAGACTGTGCAGATGGGAACAAAGATAAAGCATACATCCTGAACAGGTACTTCCGCTCTGTCTTCACAGTGGAAGGGTGGGGGATGGAAGATTATGGGAGAGCAGCAGGAACAAATGCAGGGGAAGTGGACTCAAGATAATTTTCAGAGGAAAAGGATTTTCAGCTCTGTAAGTGGACAGGGCTATGGGACTGAATAGGATACACTCAGAGGTAGTAAAAGAACTCAGGGAGGTACTGGCTGCACCGCTAATGCCCTTATTCAATAACTCACTGAAACTGGACATGGTTCCAGAGGACTGGAGACCAGATGTGGTCCCTCTAGATGACAGCAGCAGCAGGGAAGAAGCTAGCAACTATAGGCCAGTGATGCTCACGTCAGTGCTGGGGAAATTTACTGAAACACAGATAAAGGAAACGTTGGAAGACTATCTTGCATCAAATAGGCTACAAGATCAAAGGCAACTTGGATTTTTTTTGGGGGGGGGTAACCCAGAAAACCTGAATGATTTCTTTGACTGGTGACCAGAGAAATAGATTGGGGGGCAGTGAATGTGGCTTATCTGCACTTTAGTGAGGCCTTCAACACTGTGCCGCACAAGAGATTGATTAATTGATTAAGAAATTAAGCAGCCTAGGGGTGGGATCCAATGTGGTGAAATGGGTGAAAACAGGTTAATCAATCAGTGACAGAGGGTGGTGGTGAATGGTACTCACTCTAATGATTGGAGAGTGACCAGCAGAATGCAGCAGGGCCTAGTACTAGGACTGGTCCACTTCTGTGTCTTCATATAGGGCATTGAAAATGAAAAGGAAGGACAAATGTGCCATTTTGCAAATGGTATTAAAATCTGTAATAGGGTGGACAATCTGGAGGGCTGGAAAGAATGCAAAGGGAACTTGGGAAACTCGAGGGGTGCTCATGGACATGGTAGTTGGCGTTCAATGCAAAAAAGTGCAAAATCATGCATCTAGGGCATAGGAACACAGGAACTGAGAATAGGATGGGGGGAGGTACTCTCAACAACTATCCAAGAAGGGACCTTGAAGTTATCATATCTGATGACACTAAAGTGACAGGACAGTGTATCAAGTAGTGGGCAGGGCCAGTGCAATGTTAGGATGCATTGGGAGAGGTATCTCCAGCAGGAGGAGGGATGTGGTGTTGAAACTGTATTGTTCACTGGTGAGACCGCACCAGGAGTAATGTGTCTAGTTCTAGAAGCCACACCTCCAAATGGCCATAGACAGGGTCGAGGCAGTCCAGAGGAGGGCAGCTACAATGGTGCAGGGGTTGAACCAAAACCCTATGAGGAAAGACTGAGAGATCTCAACATGTACACCCTGGAGGAAATACGAGCTAGAGTGGACATGATAGAGACCTACAGGCATCTTACATAAGTGAACAGGGTAAAGTAAAGGAGTCTCTTTTGAATGAGGAAGAGCACCAGGACCAGAGGGCATGAAATTAAGGTGGAGGGAGGTTAAGAGGGACATGAGGAAGTACTGCTTCAATGAAACAGTTGTACACTCCTGGAATAGACTGCCAGTGGAAATGGTAGAGGTGAGAACAGCAGGGGGCTTCAAACATGTATGGGATAAATGTAGGGGAATATTAGTAAAAAGGCAGAGAAGAGGGAGGGTCACCAGAAGCCAGTTACTGTCTCCTGAGACAGACTAGACAGGGACCATCTGGGCAGACTGGGCGGGGCAAACAGTCCTTTTCTGTCAACAAATTCTATGTTTCTATCTTTCTGTGTTGGTTATGAGGCAGGCAAGCTCACCCAAGAGTCAAGATAAAGACGTGGGATTACTGCAAGTACATGTAACCATTTACAGCTGATAAGCTGAAGTTGCAGACCTGGGGCATTAATAGTCTTAAAATGATAAAAAAAATTCTAGCAGCAATTAAGAGGATCATTCAGGATGTGGCTTGCCTCCAGGAAAACCATGCCACAGTCAGAAACTTTGGGGTAGAACATGGGCAGGATCTACTTCTAACTCTAACTCTATGGCTTGGGGAACCACAATATGGGTAAGGCCACACTTATGGGCAATGAGTAGCAAGACTGTTAATAATGCAGGGGGAAGGCACTTGCTGATGTAGTTACAAATGGAGTCTGGTGGGATGTATGCAGTGTGGTCCTTTCACGTCCCAAACTATGACACAGGCAAATTATATGCTAAACTGTCACTGGAGATTGGATTCTGGGGAGGGGGGACCCATTTGCGCTTTGGATATGGTGAAATGGTGCTGGGTTGCTTCTCTAGAACACCCCTCCCCCACACACAAAAAGTTCAAATGCACTTAAGGCACTCATGGGGGATCACCACCTGGTGGATACATAGTGTCACAAAAATCCTTCAAGCAGGTATTATACTTTTTATTCTCATGCCCATAATACATACGCTAGAACAGATGTATTGCTGGTGGCTCCTGGGGTTCTGCCAGGTCTTGGTAAAGTAGAACATTTGCCCATAATAGTCACAGACCATGCTGCATTGTTGGCCTCATTAGGGAGACCCCCAGATGTCACCAAGCCAAGGGTGCAGTAAACATACCCCACATACTGTAACTAAAAACCTGGAATTTACATAATATATATTCAGTGCAAACAAGGAAGGGGGCACCAGTAATTTATTTATTTGGTAACCGCAGGGGTGCTGATAGAAATTTCCAGGCCCAGGACACACCTTTAGGTCTGGATCCCTCCTCCCATCCCCAAGACATGTAAATGTGTAAGTCTGGGCCCCCCTGAGCCACCTGGGCCCTGGACAGTTGTCCTGGCTGTCCTCCCCCCCCGTCGGCACCCCTAGCTAACTGGGTTGGTGTACTGATCCAATGAACTTTTTCAGGCAAGGCCCAGGCCAGAAACTGGCACAAACAGTGTAAAAATACTGTGAGAGAACAGTGTAAATCATACAGGGAACATAATAGTGTAGGTTAAGGAAACAGAGAAAATATAAGGTAAACAGTACCAGGTTGTAGCACCCTATATGGGTGAATATTATTGAGCGTCTCAATATGAGTGACTCAGTAATACTGCCTGTAGAAATAGCGAGTGGTAAAGAATACCGAACGGTAGGTTAAAGCGAGTGTAACAGAAGGGGATATCATAATGTTTTTGGTCAACCTCTGTCAAGCTTGCCATTTGGCGTAGTGGCCAGAGCCTCTGCTTATGAGGCTGAAGGACCTAGATTTGGTTCCTGATACAGGTCTGTAATTTTTTTATTTTTTTCCCTAAGTCTGCACCCCCCCCCACCGGAGTTGGTAATATTTTAGTTGGGGGGTGTGAGGTGGATGCAGCTCACCACATAAAAAAGTTTTGTTTTTCATCCATTTGTTTACAGTTGTCGACCATCGCAGTTTACGGTGGTAGATCTCAAACTGCTCGTTCTAGTGACTTGGGGCGTTTTGTTAGTCACTTATTGTGGTCCGCAACTTAAAAAACTCACCCAAGTCACATAAATCTGTACCAGCTACATCAGCAATTGAGCATACCCAAGTATATAACATTTAGGTAAGTAGGGTAAGGATTGCTCCATCATTCAACAATAGGAATAACAATAGTATTCAGGGCAGGAGAAGAGAGCAGAGCACTAGAGGGGGGAGAATGCAGACAGATGGGAAGCCCTGAACGCATTCATAAGAGTGGAAATAATTTCTTATTCTCATCATAAAAATAAAGACACACATAGGAGGATGAAGGTGTTAGAAACAAAACTGCAAGCCTGTGTATTACTGGATAAGGCCAACCCTAGAGTACAACTTTACTCTGTCTTACAAAGACTAAGAATGGAATATAAATAGAATAATGAATAGGAGAGTTTGTATTACAAAGGAGTAATACCATCAAGAGGTTCCCATGTCCCCAGAACCTCAAGATGGTCTTATTCATTCATTCAGTCATTCATTCATTCGTTCGTTTGTTCATTCATTCATTTATTCATTTATTCATTCATTTATTTATTTATTTATCCCTCTTGGGTGTCAGTGTCTAGAGTGTCATTATTGTAGTCAGTATATTCTAGGAAAGCAGTAGTAGTGATGTGTGCCTTGTGAAATCTGTGCTGTTGAGGGCACTGGATATTATATTTGTTCAAGTAGTCCACAAGTTGATCTGATACAATACATTCAAGGGTTTTGGACAAAGGGGGTAATATAGATATGAGTCTATAGTTTGAGCGGAGTGTTATGTCTCTACTTTTATGAACAGGCATTACTACTGTTGATTTCCATCTAATGGGGAATTGTACTAATTTGAGGGATAAGTTAAAAATTTTTTGTAATAGGCAGGACTAGAATTGTGCAAAACTGGAAAATTTTGCCTAGAGAAATATTTTGTGTAATTACCACATTGTGCAAACTTTTTCACCTAGGCAAAACATAATTTCACCTTGGATGGCAATTTCCTGTAATGCAAAATTTCACCAGATTTCACCAATGTCACCAATGTTTTTCAATTTTGCCTGCAAATTTGCAATGCATTGTGGGTAAACAGCTGGAATATCATGTTTCCTGCACAGTATATTGTCTGTTGAGTCGGAGAGCAGTTCAGTGTGGTGCATCACAGCCAATAAACCCTTCAAAACCTCTTTGTCATTTTTGAGAGCTAGTTGCTCCCAAAATCCAAATTTTGTTCCTAGTGCTGCTAGTGAACATGTTTTTGTTTTGGTATCTTTGGATAACACTTAGTTAAAGTTAGGCAGTGTTTTCAGTTTTCTCTGTGTCTGTGTCTGTAAGGGAGTTGAGAGGAGGAGGGTTGACCGTGTGGTGTGTGTGTGTGTGTTTGTGTGAAAGCAGTGCAGGCTAGTTCCTAATATTTGACAGATTTCTCACAAATTGTGAGTTTCTGTTATTTCTTTTAAGTCTTAATATTTTTGTGGGTGTGCTACTTATTTGTAACATTTTTCTTACATATTGACCCTTTTTGGGGTAACTTTATCTGAATAGTTACTCATTCTGAGTAGTTCTGTTCCTATATTACTTTGTTTTCCTTTGTTTAATCATTTTTCTGCTTTATTTTTGTATTGGCCACCATTAGAAATGGGGCAGAAAACAGCAGATGTTGGTCCTGGTGGTGGCTGTAAACCATCTAACAGCATGACTGACACTAGATTTCTGTTTCAATTTATTGTAACATTTTTGGGGAAACATTTCTGGACTTCTGGGGCATGTTCGGCAGTGGCAGCACCAGATGTGTTTCATCTTTGGAATGTTGCACACAACAACTGATGCAACATCACATAGCATTGTGAAACAATTTTTTTAATAGGCAAAATACTTGACATTTGTGGAACGTGTTAAAGAGCAGGTGATGCCTCCAACATAACTTTTACAAAACATAACACTGACCAGCAATTCAGTTGCATTCCACATATACGGAGTTTGCAAAGGAAAGGTCGGCACTTGTCGGTTGTCGTTGTTTGGGGGCCCCTGTGCACAGAGTTCGAGTTTTTACTCAAATACCTTATTTCAGATGCTTCAACTCAAAATGAGAATTACTCACCACAAGTACATATCCATAAAGTGCTCTTTCTTTAGACCAGTGTGGCAAGTAAACAATGTAAAAAATGCTCCCATACAACTAAGATAAAAATGCCCACTCCCTCAAGGCACTGTACTTCATGATACATCAAAGGTTATGTCACACCTGACGCGTTTCACACATGCATGCTTTCTTACACACAAAGCACACATGTGAAAAACACATGCATCAGGTGTGACATAACTGGTAACATATAAGGAATGATTGCCTTGGGTGAGCAGACATTTTTATTTTAGTTATATGGAAGCACGTTTTACATTGTTTACTTGCCACACTTGGATAAAGAATTAGCACTTTATGAACATGTGCTGTGGTAGGTACTTCTAACTTTGAGTTGAAGCAACTCACATGAGGTATTTGAATTCAAAAAAATATGTACTCTGTGCACAAGGCCCAGACAGCTGACAGCCTTTGACAGGAGCCGGCGTTTCATTTGCAAACTCCATATATATGGAATGCAACTGCATTACACATCATTATGTTGTTAAAAGTAATTTCATAGGTGTAACCAGCTCTGAGAAGTAACACATACCATAAATAATTACAATAGCACGACGATAGCAGGTGCTATCGTGTAATAACATCACTCCTGGGGTGGGTTGAAGCATGAGGCGCGAGTGCTTCCACCACCCCAGGAGTGACGTTATCACACAATAACACACACCCTGGAGTGCCTTATTGCTATTATACAATGGTTCATCGTTATACAAAATAAAAAAAAAATGTAAAAAATGTTTTTAGTAGATTTTTAGTGAGTTTCTTAAGAGAAGAGGAAAAAAAAGCTAATGGTGCTCAGTGATGACAGCAAGCAAAGCTAATGCTAATCAATGACAGTGATGTTATACTGCAATATCATCACTGTCTCAGGCACACACTGACCAATCAGAATCCAGGATTCTTTCTTGCCATTGTATAATAAGGGAATAAGATGTTTATTAGGAGAGGGGTACACAGACACCGTACAGAATAAGTATAACAAATGACAGGCAGGATCAGGAGGACAAGGGTGATACAACAATGAGCAGGGAGAAGTAAGAGAGAGAACAAGAAAAGGGACTGAATTACATAGGGAGCATAAGGCAGTAACAAACACAACAGCAATGGTCAAACAAATTATTTTACATACAAAATAAAGAAACAAGAGTACTTAAGGATGTAGATTAAAGAGGACAGAACAGTTTTTTTGTTGTTTTTATTTTTTTTTTTAGGTGGGAACATACAAACAACAGAATAGAGGATAGAAAAATGAAAACAAAAAAGACAAATTAATTTGTGCTGCCACATTAACTGCCAGTGGGGCCACAATGCAGTTCAGACAGGATGCTCATGATTTTGTCGACACCACCCTAGAGTTTAGCAATCTCCCTCCAAGCATCATTAAATTCCTGCCTGAAATCATTTCACTCCTGTCAAAGCTGGTTGACTTCTGACAGGACAGCTGATAATTCCTTATGTGTCACTGCTGGTGGGGTGGGGGCTGCCTGTGCTGCTGCTGCTGCTGTTGATGGTGCTGGACAGGGGGGCCCTGGCAGGGTCTTGATGCTACTGCAGACTGCTGCTGTTGTGTGGTCCAGCAAACCTGGGGAGGATGCTTAACAGGTCCAGCCATGACTCTGTCCTGTTCACCCCTTCAGTGTTCACACCCGCATTGCTCCCCACAGCTGCAGTTGATGCTGCTGCCACCTCCTGCAGTTTGATGTCCCATTGAAGCGGGTGGTTGTACAACATGTGACTCTACTGAGCACTTGTCCAGAAGTGGGAACCAGACTTACCATGATGCACTTCCTTCCCACATAGATTGCAGGCTGAACTTACATAAAAAAAAACCCCCAGGAAGGAGAACTTCAGCGATGATGGGGCCATGGGGGAAGGGTGGCAAATGATGCCCCAGGCACTGACTCTTCCTGTTGCTTGGGAGGGGGCACGGTCTTATGCTGCCGGGGTGGAGGAACAGTGTTCTGGTGCTGGGGAAGGGGCACTGTCTCCTGCTGCTGCTGCTGCAATGGAGAGGCCACGGTCACCTCCTGCTGATCTGGAGGGGGCACAGTTGTTTGCTGCTGAGTGCTGGTGCTGGGGCCAACAGCATCCTACTGCTGTGACATTTCATTTTTAATGGACATCTGAAATGCGCACCTGTCAAGGCGGCATACAGGTGCCCCACTGCCTTTACCCTTTTCCATTATGCCCACCACCACCACCAATCCAAACAAAAACAAAAAAACCAAAACAGAGATAAAGACTCTGAGAGAGAGATCCGGGGGGCGGGGGATCTCACACACACACACACACACACACAATCCACAAGTACTAAAATGTGAAATAGGACAAAGACAAACAAGAAAAAGTTAGAAAAAACAGCACAAATTAAGTAGTTTATGTATCAAAGTGCACTCTGCACTCTGCAGTAGTGGTGGGCAAAGTGCCTAAAATTCGTAACGATAGTATTTCACGTAGAACCCAAATGTCACGTAATATTTCATGAAGAGAATAACTTTGCATCTCGAAGTAATGCGAAGTTCCCATTATTTTCTATGGATTATGCATTAGTTCACCTTTTTTTTCTCTTTAAGGTGAATTTTGCAGTGATTCATGGGATGTAAGGTCACATGGGCTCTACATTGTCTTGCACAGCTTCAGTTCAGCGTAGTGTGTGTATAGTGGAAAGATGGAGACAGTTTGCTGTCAGAGCTCTGAGAATCAAACCATTGAAAAACCTTTAAAAACATCTTTTTGCCACAGAATTTTGTATTAGAAGTTAGTACATTGATTATAGTAAACCCTTGTGTGTTTATATCATCAAGCATTTGTTGATTTTGGGTGAATATTGAATGTTAATTTAGTACATTCAGTCTCTTTACTGACAGACACTGTAGAAGTATGCTTTGGGGAAGGGGAGGATCTGTGATGTAGATTGTAGACGGGAGATTCACAATGAGAAAGGCAGTTTTTCCAATTGTTGTTGGCTAGTGTTTTATTATTTTTGTGTTCACGTCCACACAGTAATACTTCTATTAAGTTTTTATCAGGTATTGTTGTTTGTTGTGCTGCTGTGCATTTTTTCAGTCTGTTTAAAAGACTGTGTTGCAGTTTACTGAACTGTTAGTTTCTGCACATTACCTTTCATCTGTGTGCATGCTGTCAAGTCAGACACATTTTATTACACCACCGTAATGGCAGTACTCTTAATTTCTTAGCCTGTCTGCAGTATTTTTTCCTGCTTCTATCTAGCTATTGCTGTAACCCCCCCCAAAATAAGATAGTGTTTTTCCACGGTAGGATTTCTGAAGACTGGTTAAGGTCTTGTTGTGCCTGTGTGGCTACATCTGTTTAGCGCTCAATTTCTGTCTGGAAGTCACTCTTGTTGTTTTTTGGCTTCCCATCCACCAAAAGCTAAATAAATATAACGTTGCTGTTAATTGTCTGTGTTCAGTCTGTTGAAATTGTTGTCACTGTACCACTATCGTGTGTTTCCCCGTGACTGAATACTGTCTGTCACTGCATATTTTAGCATGTAACTGAAAGAAAAAGATATAATAAAGAAATATACCTATTGCTGTATTTTTGGTATTGTGCTGTCTTGTAAATTCTCTTGAATGTGCTAGCAACCCACAAAATTAGAAATTAAAAAACTGTTTGCAAGAAATGTGTTTCTTTTCTTGGTGACTCTGTAAACTAAAAAAATGACCACAAAGGCATAGTCAGGCAAAGGTGTTTCTGACTGTAGCGTATGAGCCGCATAAGTCAGTGGGGTATAATCTTTGGCTCTGTGGTCAGGGCATTCCATCACATCTTGTGGAATAAATAAAAAAATTAAAAAATCCTTGAAAGGAAAAAGTTCTGTGTCAGAGGGAATTAGGCCAGGCAAGGTCCCTGAATCTGTGTGGGTAGCAGCAATGTCTGCAGCATCACCCTTAGTGTAGGTGGTGTGTGAAATAAATTCTGTGTGTGTGTGTGTGTGTGTGTGTGTGTGTGTTTGAAATAAAATCTGCCAGCCAGTCCTCAAGTAACAGCAAGTAGCCATGTAGGTAAAAGTTGTGAATAAACACCAGAGGTTTACCACAGGCATGAGAAGAATGACTTTGAATGTTCAAGTAGTGTTCAGAATGCCAGTGTGGTGCATATCTCAGTTCGAATGTTGTACTCATTGTCATGTCACAATCATGGATTCACAAGTCACAAGATAAATCATGTTCTTCATCTTCATGATCACGAATCACACAATTTTAACTTTTTTTGATCCACTACTGAGGTAAGACTGACCGGTCTATAGTTCCCCGCCTCCTCCCTGCTACCACTCCTGTAGAGCGGGATCACATGAGCCCTTCTCCAGTCTTCTGGGACCTCCCCTGTGCTCAGAGACTCACTAAACAATTCTGCTAATGGCTCTGCTAGTTCCTCCTTTAGCTCCTTAAGTACCCTGGGATGTATGCCATCAGGTCCCATTGCCTTATCCACCCTGAGCTTAGCAAGCTCTTGTAGGACCCTTTCTTTTGTGAAGAGTGAGTGCTCCATCTCCTCCCCCTGTGTCCATGATGCTGAGCTGTGGGCCCTGCCTTACCTTCTCTTCAGTAAATACTGAACAAAAGTATCTATTTAGGATAGATGCCTTTACAGGGTCCTCCTCTCACATGCTCCCTTTTCCCCATTAAGCTTAGCAATACCCCTCTGGACTTTCTCCTTTCACTAATGTATCTATAGAAAGTCTTGTCACCTTCTTTACTGTTGCGTGCTAGTGTTTCCTCAGTTTGGGACTTTGCCTGCCTTACTGCCTTCCTGCTTCCCTTAGGGCAGTTTGGTATGCCTCCCTATCTTCATCCCGCTGTCTTTCCTTATATTTCCTGAAGGCCAGCCTTTTGGCTCTGACCTTTTCTGCTACTGTATTTGAGAACCACAGTGGTTTCCTTATTCTTTTGCACTTCCTTTTCTGTCTAACACAATGGGATGTTGCTTCAAGTATTGCATCCTTAATGCTTGCCCACTTTGCCTGTACCCCCTCACCTGTGTTTCTTTTTGCCAGGGCTAGCTTAACTCTGTTGGCCATCTTATCAAAGTCAGCTCCTCTAAAGTCCCATATTTTTGCCTTGGAATAGGATGATTTAGATGTTCTGTTTGTGTTCACGTTCTGTAGGATGCCCTACTCGAATCTTTGTCCTTACAAGAAGCCAAACCTATTTAATCCTGTAGATATTATCTCGGCATGAACATTGTATAGTTCCGGGAAGTTGATCATGGCTGAGTCACATCATGTCACAATCACGAGTCACGAGACATTAGTGCAGGTGGTGTGTGAAATAAATTTTGTGTCCGTATCTGAAATAAAATCTTCCAGCCAGTCCTCAAGTAACAGCAATTAGCCATGTAGGTAAAAGTTGCAAATTAACACAAGAGGTTTACCACAGGCATGATGAAGAAGACTTTGAATGTTCAAGTAGTGTTCAGAATGCCAGTGTGGTGCATATCTCAGTTTGAACGTTGTACTTATTGTCATGTCACAATCATGGATTCATGAGACATGAGATAAATCACGTTCTTTATCTTCATGATGACAAATCATAGCACTTCAACATTTTTTGTCCAACATACCAAGCAGGACAATCACATCTATGTTTATACCCAGTCACGATGATGGTGGTGATGAATAATGAAGGTGAAGCAGACCATCCTGGTGCAGTGTAAAACTCAGAAATATGATAACAAAAGGGGCAATACTCAAAATCAGAAATATGGCAGTAAACAGAAACACAGTAAATATCTATCTAGCACTATGCAGACACTCTCAAGAAGCTCCTGCTCTAGCACAGGGCAAGGGAAAGTGAATCTAGTTCACTGTCTTGCCTGATTAACTTCCTGCCTGCATCATGTGACCTGAAGACTGTCAGACATGTGATCTGTGGGCTGTTTCTTGCCAACTTCGCCTTCTCAAACTGTAACGTGAAGTGCACAAATGTGAAGTCCATTAAGGTGAATTTCGACTTTTTAATGGGAATTTTGCATAGTGTTACATGAATTTGAAGTTGCCCACTTTGCCTTAACTCTGCAGGTGAATTTAATCTTCACTGCATCTCTACTCTGCAGTCACAGGGCTCTGACTCTGAGTCCATATGCTGCCTGCTTCCTTGAGCTATGTAGCAATGGAAATAGACCACTCACTTCTTGTCTGTTTAGACTCAACCATGTGACCACCAGCAGAAAGAAAAGCCCAATTTCATCTAATTTCACCTTATAGAAGTGCAAGGCAAAATTCAAGGCAAAATTAGGCAGTGAAATTTCACTGAAAGGCCATAAGTACGCAAAATGTTTTGCTGTGCGAACTTGTCAATTTCACCGGAATTTGGCTGGCGAAATAAAATTTCTCTGCATCTCTAGGCAGGACTATCTCGTCAAGTGTGAGGGATATCATTTTCATATCTAAGGTGTCATTATTATTCTGAGTCTCACCAAGTGTTTTCTGGAGGTATTTTTTTGGCATCAGTAGGGGAGATCTGTTTAAAGTAGAAAGGAGGAGTACCAGGTGCAAGCTGTGAGTTATTAGTCAGAGAGTCATCCATGTTATCAGAATCAACAGTTAAGAAATCTGGGGGGGAGAAAAGAGCTGAGGTCTGAGAAGGCTATGTTAAAGGTGTCAGCTATGGTTTTAAGGTCTTTTGTGATGTTCTCATTTATGAGGAACATGGAGGGGCAGACTTGCTACCCTTGCCTGTGAGGTCTTCAAGATTACTCCAGATCCTTTTTCCATCACACCACATTTTACTGGTTCCCAGTCATAACAGCAAAAATAATACAGTGCAGCTCAAAACCGCACACAGCAAAACACAGAAAGCAAGGTTAGCACTTGGAAATAACAACGAGCATTACCTTGGTGAAATCCAGAAACAGCAGAAAATGAACACACTCCTCCACTTAAGTATAACAAACTCCATGGAGGTGAGACTCTGGGAAACAGTATAAGTTGGAGGGAGAAAAAAAAATAAGCAACACAGGTGGGAGGTAACAGAAAAATACACTGCCATCAGGAAATGGGGATCAGAAGCCTGGTCTCCTGGATGCTCTGCCACCATAGCTGCTGCTGCTCCCAGCCCCCTACACCATGGTAGCAGCTCAGTGAGACACCACCCTCTCCACTCCTTTCTCCTCTCCTGAGTTGTGCCATCAGCTACAAAGTTAGTGGTAGCTTACATGTGCTACCTTAACCCAGTAGCTGTTGTCACCTACACTGTAATTACCTCACTGTTTTTCACTGCGCTGTTACAACAGTGCTATATTAACTGGACACCCATTTTACTGAGGCAATCTTTAAAGTACCAAGCTTTGATGAGCCTGATCTCATGGGTACAATTATTCCTAGCAGCTCTGTATTTCAGGAGGTCAGCTGGTTGGTCAGAGGCCATGGCTCTGTGTCATAAGTGATCCCTGGTTCCCATAAGATTGAGGAGGGGATTTGGAGATGCAGCCATTGTTAGGATTTTTTAGCTTCTACTTTTTTACTGGTGCAAAGATGCCACAGGCTGCACTGAAGATGTTACTAAAGTATTCTAATACAAACTCTCCTGTTATTTATAGGTTCATAAGTTAATAGTGTCAATTAGCTTGAAAGCCATATTTGATGTACCACTTCTCAGTGGTAAAACATAGTTTTATTGTTACCCATATAGATGCTTAGGGACTTCTTAAAGGTTTCCATACTTTCACTTGTAACAACTAATTCCAGTAGTTGATTCCATGCCTTTACTAACCTCTGACTAAACCACTTATCCATCTTGTAGTTTTATAAAGACCACCCTTCAGTTGTAAGCTATGTGACCTGGGGGACCTTTCACCTATTTTTCTGTTTAAACCAGATATTTCTCAAATATTTTTCTCTTGGAAGGGCTTGCAAGTGTAACATAGATCTCCTCTTAATCTTCTATATGTTAAAGAATATAAGCCCAATTTATTTAGTCTTTCCTCACAATATGTATTCTTTAGGTTTCTAACCCTCTTGGTAACCTTTATCTGTATTCTTTCTATGAATTTGCTGCTTCCTATGTTTTGGGTTGAACAGAACGGTGTAGCAAACTCCAATGTAGGCCTTACTATGGTTGAGTACAAGGGTATAATTACTTTTTTATCTCTGCTTTTGATATGCCAGAGAATATTTCCCAATACTTTGTTTCCTCTTTTGGCTACCTCTTTGGCTTATTTGTAATACAAACTCTCCTACGGTATCTGTTATTTTTTGTATTATATGGATCCAATTTAAATTTTCACCCAGAAGAGTCCCTCTCTCCATGCTACTGCAAGGAAGATTTGTCCATCTCTTCCATCGCACCTCCCCACCCCCGTGTCCCTCATCAATCTGCCCACAGCACCAGTCTCTCTGAAAATCTGGTGTTTTACATTTGGTAGGTAGTCCTACCTTTTAGCTGTCTGTTGCCTTGTGTGAATGCAGGATCAACTAGATAATTCTTTGGGTGAATAAAAAAGAAAACATAAAAGATTCAGTGCTTAAAATACTCTTGCTAATTGAGAGATGGCCACCATGTTGCAGAAACTGTTATACCAGCCCACATAGTAAAAACAGCCAATCACAAGCTTTGGTTACAAAAACATCAGGGTATTTGTTTATGATGAACACTTGGGACCATGGCAACAGAATAGTGTTTGATGGAGTCGTACGCTTGCACTCTTCAGTTTTTGTGATAATAGTATAGTTTAGAGCTCAGAATGATAGTATTATGGGCTCTGAATGATACTATTATCACCTAGAAATGATAGTATTATCAGTTCTGTTGTGTGCTATTACCAGGATTTTTTTGTATACTTTTGTGTGGTATTATTTTCAGTATCCATATATTACAATACTGTAATGATGCAAACCTTAGAGAGAGACAGATATTGATGGCAGCAGGGGGATCATACATTGAGGTGTCAGAAACGACAAAGGGCTGGCCTGGCAGCCTAAAGCCAAAGCAGAGGCATCCTATGTTCCTAAAATTCGGTCCAAATATTGTGTGGATAGAATCATCTGCCCAGGCAGACACGGAGAGTTCATTTATACCATAAAAGTGAACATCTATGCATCAGGGTGCCAGCCAAGTGAGGAGACCCTGCAGGAGTATTTCACCAAAGCCACAATTAGAGCAATCACTTTGGATAAAAGGAGTGATCTGGATACTCTGCTAACATGGCAGGAGGTAGATAAAGGCATTGGATCACTGGAAGGGGGAAGGCACAGGGAACAGATGGCCTGCCCATCAATTTAGATAAAGTCTTCAAAAGGCTAATACAAGACCATTAATGGGGATGTTGAGAGACAGTATGAGAGTCACTGCTTTGCCTCTCTCATCATGGTTGGCAACCACTGTAGCACTTCCAGACCATGGAATGAACCCTTTTCTTTCTGATGTTAGATTATATAATATTGATGAAGATTATGGCTGCTAGAATGGAGAAAGTCCTCCCTGGTGTGATCCACCAGGACCAACTGGGTCATGTAAAGGGGGGGACAGGAAAAAGGGAAAATCCACAGAACCTTGAATGTGGCATTGAAGTAGAGCAAGAGGTGGGGGGATGGAGCTGTAGTAGTGGTCTTAGGTGCAGAAAAGATGTTTGATCACATGGAATTGGAGAAATGCACAACAATCTACAACAGTTTGGGAAGTTTTTAGCAGGTGGGTAAATATGCTGTATACCATACAAATGGACCAGGTGATGGTAAATGGACAGGTGATCAAGGCTTTCCAACTTGAATGGACACTCACCAGTGTTGCCCATTTTAATTCCCCCCCCTCGCTATATGTGCTAACAAGGGATCCATTAGCAGCATCTATTAGGAATAACCCAGACATCCAGGGCCTCAGAGTGGGAGAATAATAATATACTATTTCCCTCTTTGCAGGTGACCTGCTATTATGTGTTTAGAATCCAGCTGAAATCCTGCCACATATAGCTCAGGAACTGAGAAAATATGGCTTCCTCTTGGTCCAAAAATTAATTAGCATAAAAGTGAGGTGATGTATTTGGGGAACAAGCCAGTGTTAGACCCAGCAGCTGCTACCTTAACTCTTAAAGAGGTAAGATGCCTTTACTATCTGGGGATACTAATTACCAATAAACTGATGTGCTTGTATGAGGTCAATTACCCTCCCCAATTATAAAAAAAACCTCAAGGCAGACTGCAATAACTGGACAGCGGTGCTGGTTCTAATTAAAAAGGGAGAGTGAATGCAATCAGAATGGCTGCTTCCTAAGGTACTTTACCTGTTGCAAGCCCACCCAATTAGAATGGTCCAAAACACTTTAAAGAACTTATAAGCCTCTTTCTTGCCTTGTTCTGGAAAGGGAAACCAGCATGCATTAACGAAACAACACATCCAGGAGGGTGTGCTGACCGAACATCAAAGGTTTTATGGGAAAATTCCTCACAGTGACAATCTCAACAAGTTTCAAAACTGTCGCTCTGAGGGACCTGAGGGTGAAATTTCTCCCTTTCACCATGTGTCACCCCCCCTTCAAATTGGAGTTGATAATCTTCAGAAGGAGGGGCATGGGGGCACAGCCCCCCACATAGGGGTTTGTTGGGCACAGCCCCCTGAGAGAAACACTCCAATGTCGGACAGGCAAAATTTCACCTGTCAACATTGGGGATCTCGCTATGCTGAACTTCAACAATGGTACTGTCGATTTGGCATAGGTAAACCCTCCAGGAGCCATCAAAATAGGGCAGATTGGCATTGCCATACTACTGAGTGGCACAATTACTTTTTCTGGGATCTGTAACTGGAAGTGAGATACCCCTGTGGAGGTAATTTGAAGAGGAGGAGTTACAGGGTCTTTAAATTATTGAGGCAATTCTTGGTCTAAGTCTACTGACAAAGCAGGGCCCAGAGATACTGAATCTGTTCATGAGGTTAACACTACAGGATTGGAAGAAAACCTTAAAATACAGTACATAAAACACAGCACATGCCTCTCACCAGAGGCAAGCATTACCAGAGCTTTTAAACACCCAATGAGCTGTTTGTGCATCAAGGTCTACTAGGTTTGGAAAAGTGAAGGATTTTTCTAGAATAGAAAGCTGCTAACATTCTTGAACTTAAAGCAGAAATTTAACATTCTTTCCAGCTCTTTTTTTCTATATTTATTTGTGAGGGAAATGATGGGAAACTTGGTTGGGGGGAACTCCTGTTAGCACACTACTGGTTGCTCAGAGGTACCAAGCCCCCACAGAATGAATACTACAGGAAGGCCTGGGGAGAAGACCAAAACACTGAAACAATCCGAAGATCTAAAAGTGAGCAGTACATCAAGTAGTGGCATGTGCCAAAATCAATCAGTTGTGCCAGGTGCAATACAATTTCCTCTCTATAACTTATTTTTCCCTATAAAGCTGCACTGGCTGCATCCAAACATGGATCTTCAATGGCTTAAGTGTAATGTACAGTAAATAGGGGAACATGCTTCCACGTAGCCTTTGGGTGTCCAAAGATTCAGAACTACTAGGATGGGGTTGAAGAGATCATGGGGTGGTTCTAAATGTAACGCTACCAAGCTCCCCATTGGAAATGCTTCTGAGTGCTGAGATCATCCCCAGAGGGGAACTGACATACCAGTTGAGGCAACTGGCTTTGGTCCTTTAAGGAAGACAAATGCCCAACACTGGATTAGTGTGGACCTACGTGCCCTAATTTACTGGGTATAAAATCTGTTGGACCATATGACGCTTGAGAGGACTCAGCTTAGAGCTAACAGAGGGTGTACATTTAAAGCCATGTGGCACCCCTTGATAACACTTGTAGATGAAGGGTTTGTACAGGGGGTTGATTGGGTGAACAAGTACAGACAGCATTAAACACCAAAAGGGAACAAGGGATAATATGACTGGAGAATGTAAACTCAGTGTGAGAACTGATCTGTTAGATCCATCATGTAGAAAACATAACACCAGCATGTAATGAACTAAAATGAACTGTTAGTGTACTAAAATGCAGGAGTACTGGAGTTATGTACAGAGTCACAGATTATACTGTACAGGATCAACATTCATTGATGCATTGTACGTCTTCGTACCTGAACTTGGAGAATTCAAAATAAAGCTTACAAATGAAAAAAAAAACATGTACTCACTGAAGGAAAGTAAGGAAAGGGGTGACATGATAGAAACATCTATGCATATTCAGGGATGTAAGCGGTGGAGACCCTGGGGTTTTTTGAGGTTTCGAAATAACAAACTCCAGTAAGCATTACCTTAAACTAGAGTTGGGGAGGTAATTCAAGAAGGACATCATGAAATACTTCTTCACTGAGAGGGCAGTGAGTAGACAAAATAATCTACTCAGTAATGTGATAAATGCCAGGACTATCTCAGGATTCAAAACCCAATAGGGCAGTTTTAAATAGACACTGTTAACCCTTTTTACATTATATTATTTTTGGTTGAAAACCTGCATTTTATGATTGCTTATCTTCTCTAAAATTCATTGATAATGCTTGTTGTTTTGTTTGTTTCCTTTTCTTAGTAGAACTGAAATGTATGCTAATAATGCAATTACACCCAATCTTGTTTTGTTTCAAATCCTTGATTTACCCTTATTACATACTTCATGAACAACAGGAACACTAATCAAAAGTGCAGCCACACATGATGCATTTGTCTCCTCTCCTCCCACTGCTTCATGAGTGTCAAGACTGTGTTGGGGTGTTCCCAAGTCCAGGAAAGATTCAGTGGGAGCTGATCAAGAAATGTAAACAAACATGTTTTGATGTGGTAACACCAGTATGTTTAGCAGTCTGTTTTTCACTTTTTGAAAGAGAATCAATGATCCAAAACTATTCCTCCTAGGCCTCTATACTCCGAGTAGCTCTTCCCTTTTACATGCACATTTTAGATGGCTAAACATACTTTTTCTTTTGGTTAAACGTCTGATTCTTATTAAATGGAAATCTACCCTTGTTCCCTCCCTTTTTGATGATCTTCAAAGCCTCTCTGAATACGCCTCACTAGACTATCTATCTCATGTTATTCATGACCAACTCACCGTATATGATCGGTGCTGGCAGAATTACTTTAAATTCATTGAAACGGCTGGTTATTAAGACCCTAATCCTTAAGATTTATTTAGCGTTCCTTTTGGTATATCTTTACTCTATTAATTAGATCTGGGTCTCTCTAATACTCTGTGCACAGATATCTCCCCTCTTTTTCTTTCCCACCCTGCTTCTTTCTTCCTTTTTCTACCCTGCACTATTTTTTACCTTCAACATACATCTCTCTATTATTTATATTTCTCCTCTACTATATAATGTTTGTATTCTTATTGGTATCACTTCATGTAATGGTTTGAAAGACTCCTGTAACTTGTTCTCGTACTCATCTTGAACTTAACTGATCTCTCTGAATTCATGATACTTTGATAACTGTAACTCTTTGTTCACTACTTATGATATAAATAAGACAAACTCTTATTTTATGTATTTGTGTATTTAAGGCATCCTCATTATATTCAACCTAAACTATGTGTTTTGTTAAGTGATAGCCTTTTGTAATCTATATGAGGCTTCCCTTTCATTATGTAGGCCTGTATGTCTTTATATACCTAATATTAATAAAAAGGTAAACTAAAAAAAAAAAAAAAAGAGAATCAAAATAACACTACCACCTGCACCAATAATCTCTACAGAATGTTAGCAGTCATAAAATGTATTTTTTAAACAAGGGACACCTTGAGATCTAATTGGGTTGACAGTGTCCCTTTAAGGGAGTAATTAGAAACAACAGGGAGGGACGAGTGACGTCGCGACGCGCATGGAGTGAGGAAGCAGCTCTCGGGTCTCCCTCCCCTAGCACCCCAAATCTGCAATTTTGTACCGGCTTACGGGGTTACCAGGACAAAGGGCACTATCACTAATAAAGTGGTACTGTTTTTGAGTAAAAATTAAAACACGCTCGTTTCGGGGTTTGCGCTGCGATGCGTATAGAGCGAGGAAGCAGCTCCCGGGTCTCCCTCCCTTAGTACTTTAAATTTGCACCTTTGCACCGGCTTACAGGGCTGCCAGGACTCAGGGCATTGCTATCAACAACGTGGGACTGTTTTTGAGCCAAAATTGGAATACGCTCGTTTCAGCAATATGAGTGAGGGAGAGGCAGAACTGGAAGCTAAACGGCCACGATGGAGCTCGTCGCCATTACCACCCAAGGATGAAATTACACCTGCAAAAATTTATGGGGATCTGACGACAATCAAAGATGCCCTATTTAAATTAATTGAAGAAGTCTCTGAAATTAAGCCTGCTCTGACTCAGTTAGCGCTCAGAGCCACAGATACAGAGGCGAGAATTTCATCTATTGAGAGGGCCATGGACAAATCGGGGCCTGCCATGATTGAATGCAAAAGGAGCATTAGTAAACTGGATGACCGTCTCGATGATCTAGAAGGTCATAATAGACGCAATAATCTGGTGCTATTGGGTCTCCCAGAAGGAGAAGAGGGACCAAACACCATCCTGTTCCTGCAAAGGCTACTTAAAAAATCAGCAGGGCCCTCACCTAATGGTCCTGACTATATTATAGAGAGAGCCCATAGAGCCCTTCATGCCAGACCCCCCTCATCGGAACCACCGAGGCCAATTATTTTTAAGCTTCTTAACTATCTTGACCGCGAGCACATCTTAAGAGAGGTTAAGAAACTGGCGGCCTTCCAATGGGAGGGCAAGAAACTTTGATTAGTACCGGACTTGACATGGAAGATGAGGCAGGCCCGGGCAAGCTACAAGCTGATCACGTCTAAGTTGTGGGCCGTGGGGTTCCGGCATCGCCTACTATATCCTGCGAAGTTAGAAGTCACAGTTAAAGATGGCCCTAAGAGGTTCAACTTGGCCGAGGAAGCTTTGGCATCCATGAAGTCCTTACTACCGGACCTGTTTGCTAAGGGATGAAAGTTCGGAACCAGTTACCTATTTCTCCTTTGGGGAAGCAGCGGCCTGGACTTTTTTATTTGATGTTAATATTTCTAGTTTATTTTCTGCACTGACATTTAATTATTGGAAGCTATTTAGTTTTTTATTATCTAGCTCATCACATGATGGAAATGGTATATGATATTAATGCGATATTATATATAACCCCTAGACAGGTAGAAAAGAGGGGGTGCTGACAGTTAAGTAAGGTTGCACGTTACTTGCATTCTCAACTTGGTAATTCGGGATCTATTTACTTGCAGGAGTGAAGAATTAACCTTTTTTTCTGGTTAAAGATTATAATAGTTAATTCTGAGAAGTTACTTGGTTTAGCCTGCTCCTGCTTGAATTACTAAGGGGTTTTGGTCCTTTTATATTAAATTCAGCGGGTTGGGGGTAATAAGAGATATAAGGGCTCGTAGTTGTGAGAACTATACGGATAGGAGCCTTTATATGGCTCAAGTACTACCTTATTAAATGGTAGCCAGGGATCATACTATCGGACAAAAGTCAGTGTCAAGATTGGAAGGCCTACTTTGGACCACAATTGTTTTTTTTTCTGTTCCTATCGGTAATAGGTCCACCAGTTTAAATTTGGTTCTTTCCCTTTACCTGTACCCTGCGTCTAAGCCAGACGTATACGGCGTTAGACAGGAATATATTTTTTCTTTTTTTTTTTTTCTCTATGCCTAAGGCTCGATGGTTTTTGCAGGGAAGGTTAGCAGCCTATTTCTATTTTGGCCAGTTTTTATGCTCCCTGGCTCTCACTATTAAGGGGTTCTTTTTTCTTTATTCATTGGAAGTTCAAGTATTTGATGTTAATGTTCTTTGTTGTTCTAGATTGAAAATTGGATATTGCAGATTTGAGTTTCAAAGGGTTAAAACTACCTCTTAAATAGGAGGGGGAAGGTACCCATCTCTATGCGGCACTACATTCCAGAGAAGGAAAAGTTGGCTTCGGGCCAGTAGGGATGGTTTTGAGTTTATTGTTGTGGTATTAACATGTTGGGGGGAGAGAGGGGTATTAACAGGGGAGGCTTCTTTTTTGACTGGGAGATTAGTTAAGGGGGGGCAGCTATCCCAATATTTCCTTAATTTTAAGGCAGCAAAATGGCTAGTATGCTAAACTTTGTTTCGTGGAATATTAAGGGAGGAAAGGACAATTGTAAAAAATTTGTTATTTTAAATCACTTGGCCCATTTGAAGCCAGCGATAGTGTTTCTACAAGAAACACATGTCCTTTCTGATTGTCTCACTCATTTTAAGAAAAATTGATCCAGAAGCAAATGATTTGATACCTTTTAATGGACCAACATAGATGTAACAACAAGAACAAAGTGCTCTAGCTTTCGGACCAACCAGTCCTTCTTCAGAAGCTCATGGCAGTTGTTTAGAAAATACAATACTTATAACAGCTAGATAATGCAGAGAAAAACAGAAAAAAATCCCCATTGGTTTAAAATACTCATTTAAAAAAAAAAAAAAACAGAAGATGATGTCAGAGAAGTTAAACAGTACAATACTGCCCTCAGTCTGAATGAACCTTGGGTTAAGATGTGCTTGGTGCAACAAACATAAAGAATCCTACTACACATAAATTTAATTGACATAAGATAACACTGCTGAAGCAGATAACTCCCAAATCAAGCCATGAGTGTCACAGTCAGTATAAGGATGTGATTACTGAAAGGCAACCCCACCAGCTTAAAGACAAACTAAGATGGTTATAGGCTCATGAAATTACAATGTATGCATTAAAGACAAGAATACCAGTAAAGTTGTCTAAAAACATCAGTGCACACTGTGTGATGTGTAAAACCTAGCTTGACATGTCACCCAGCTGTATTCTCAAGCTAAATAAAAGGCCCAAGAAATTACAAAACCTCAGGACTATATAAATGATAATATAAATATAAATTGATAATATTAGTGTTAAACGAAAACTCTAGTAGAGGAACCTCAAAGAATTCAGACCATGCATCCTGATATGTACTGATGTCAATATATACTGGGAATGTAGCAACTACATGTACCACAAGTGTCTAGGGAATCTGAAAAAGAGATAAAAAAGTAATTTATCTCCTCCTGCTCATACAAACAGTACAACCTAACCCACCCCACATCACAATAATGTGGGTGGGGGAGATACATAGCTTAAACGAGATGTTGTCTCTCTCTGTCTCCCCCCTCCTTTTCTCTCCCTCTCTCTGTCCACACACACACACACACACACACACACACATACACACTCTCAATCTCTCTCCTAGTGAACCTATATTAACTTCAGTCACTGTAATTGTTCCCCAAAGGAATACAACTTGTAATGAAATTCTGAGTAAATTACTACAATATTAGCCTAATGTAAAAGATATGTGCAGGACCCCAAGCAAATGAGATCACACATCCCAATATGTACAGAGTTACAAAAATTATATATAACAGTATAAGATAACACTCCTGTATGTACACTAGCAGGCTGGGTAAACTGAATATGGTGCAATGGAATCAATCCCTCCCCACACAGGCAAAGATAAAAAGTAAGGAGAAATTTTGTTGTGTGAAATGAAAATAGTAACACATTATACCTCCATATAGCTAAATAGAGACTTACCTCAATGTGACAGCAAGCCCCACATCTATTATATCACATACCTCACAGCACATACCCACACACACACACACGCATCCACATCTCACACATGCTGAAGTCCTATAATATGTCAGCTTGAAGAAGAAAAGGTCTGTGGATGTTAATTTCTGTAGTGTCCCATAAAGCCAATATCCAAGTTCATCCCATCTGCTACCATATTGAGATGTAAAATAAGTTTAATCTCAAAAGCTCGTCTCTGTTGTGTGTTTTTGAGATTTCCTTTTAAGACCATTACTGACATATCTGAGACTGAGTGGTCAGGCTGGGAGAAGTGAAGCCCCACTGGTTTTTCAGTCTTCCTTGCTGTAATAGTATGCCTGTGTGAGTTCATCCTAGTGTGGAGCTGTTGGCGTGTCTCTCCTACATAACCTGTTTGTGGACATCTCTTGCACTGAATGAAATAAACAACATATCGTGACATGCATGTATAACTCCCATGCACCTGGAATTGTCTGTTTTGTGATGTAACCACACAGTCTGAGGTAGAAATTAGCCCACAAGTCTTGCAGGGGCGTTGATTGCAGGGTCGTGCCATTGTGTGACATGGTATTCTGTTCCGTGAAACTTTGCTCCTAATAATTAGGCTGGATAAATTTGGTGGTTGTTTAAAAGATAGTAGTGGGAGTTCCTTAAAATACAATTAAGGTGTCATCCTCACTAAATATTGGGTGGAGATCTTTAATAATCTTCACGAGACGCTCAAGGTCTGGATGATATGTGACTACCAAGGGTATTCTTTCTGTAGCTGTCTTTTCTTTATATTGAAGTAGTTGTTGTCTTGGTACTTCGTGCCCGTTCTGTTATCCTGTCAATTTCCTGGAAGAGTGTCCTGCTCCATAAAGGTGTTTCTCAACATAGCCAAATGTGTATCTCTGTCATCCTCATTTGAACAAATATGTTGACAACGAAGTGCTTGACTGTATATGACAGATTTTTTTGTATGATTAGGGTGGTTAATTTTCCTGTGCAGGTACCTCTGTCTGTCTGTTGGCTTCCTGTAAATACATGTATGTAAGGTTCCATCCTTAATGATGACTGTGGTGTCCAGAAAGTTAACCTTGGTGGTAGAGTACTCCAAGGTAAGCTTTATAGTAGGGTGGAGATTGTTAAGTTTGTGATGAAAATCTTTTGAGTGCATCTGTGCCTTCCGTCCAGATGATAAACAAATCATCAATGTAACGGAAATAAGCCAGTGGTTTGTGGGATACTGCCTTAAAAATCCTCCTCCAAGTCAGCCATAAAGAGGTTAGCATACTGTGGAGCCATTTTGGTGCCCATTGCTGTTCCCATAGTTTGAACATAATGTTTACCATTGAAGTTGAAGTTGTTATGTGTCAAATGAATTCCATAAGTTCCCCACCACTCCAGGGTTGATGTTTTGGTCAGGTCCTTTCTCACGTATGTATTTAAGGCATGCTGCAATGCCATCTGTGTGTGGAATATTAGTGTAGAGGATGGTACATCCATTGTCACTAAAATGGTATCAGGTGGTAAATCCTTATAACCAGAAAGTACACGCAACAAGTGCGTAGTGTCCTGGATATAACTGTCTCTTTCCATAACCAGCGGTTTCAAAATGGTCTCTACAAACCCTGAGATCCCCTCAGTCAAGGTACCATTACCAGAGACTATGGGTCTCCCTGGATTGCCAGGTTTATGTATTTTAGGCAGCATGTAGAATGTCCCTGGCTTTGGTTCAGCAGGAATGAGGTGAGCTAGTTTTTTTAAATGAGTATTTTAAACCAATGGGGATTTTTTTCTGTTTTTCTCTGCATTATCTAGCTGTTATAAGTATTGTATTTTCTAAACAACTGCCATGAGCTTCTGAAGAAGGACTGGTTGGTCTGAAAGCTAGAGCACTTTGTTCTTGTTGTTACATCTATGTTGGTCCATTAAAAGGTATCAAATCATTTGCTTCTGGATCTATTCTTGCAAGGACCAATATGGCAACTACTATATCAAGATTTTAAGAAAAATTGGTGAGCCAAGTTTTTGGTGAAGGGTTTTCATCCAATAGTCGAGGGGTGGCTATTTTAATTGCCCGTGGGATTCCTTTCATCCATTCGGAAATAATTTCTGATCCACAGGGCCGATATATATTTGTATTAGGTAGTTTAGGTGGTTTCAATTTAGTGTTGGGATCAGTGTATGGACCTAACTTGGATTCACCGGCCTTTTTTTGTTCAATTGGGCCTGGTTCTGGCGTCCTTTGGAAAGGTGCCGGTAATTTTGGGTGGTGACTGGAATCTAGTTCAGGACTCAAGGTTGGACCGGTCTAATTATAAAGGACTAACTCCCTCCCCGGCCCAGAATGCCCTAAGAGAGTTTACATCGTCGTTAGGGTTGGTGAATCCCTGGTGTGCTATGAATCCTAATGCCCGAGAATACACCTTTTCCTCTGCGGTGCACAAGTCGCACTCAAGGATTGACTGTTTTTTGGTTAGCCAATTTAGTTTATCCTGGGTAGTGGAGGCCTCAACCCTGCCCCGTGTAATTTCTGATCATTCCCCAGTAAAAATGGTGTGTCGGTTGCCCTCGCAGCCTCCCAGGTCATATTCTTGGTCCCTGAATAATAATATTTTGAAGGACCCCAAAGCTTTAGAGAGATTTAGATCCTTTTTTGGAAAACTCAATCAATAGCAATTGGGGTACAATCACAGCTGTAGATCAAACTTGGGCAGCTCTTAAAGCCATGTGGCGAGGGGAGCTATCACGTATGCTACAGTCGCAAAGTCAAGGCAAGGCAGCTCTTGGACAAATGCTTAAAGGAGATTAGAGACTTGGAAATTATAGGTGATGGACGTAGAACTGAGTAACAGGAGTGAAAACTAATAACCTTGAGAGCATGGTATGCAGATAAGCAAAGGAAGAAAGTTATTAGTTCAGCATCTAGAGTTAAAGCCCTATACCTAGGACAGGATAGTAAGTCTGGGAAATTGTTGGCCTGGCAATTGAAGCAAAAATCGTTGGATAGGTGGGTGACTGCCCTGAAGCATCCGGACTCGGGACAACTGGTTACGGATCCAGAGAAGATACTAGAAATTTTTGTAGATTTCTACCAGAATCTCTACTCTAGCCAACAATCTTCCTCCAACACTATCGACAAGATTTACCAATTCCTGGATAGTATCCCCCTACCTCGATTATCAGAAGATGTTGGCCCATATTTAGTAGCTCCAATTTCGGAGGTGGAAATAGGGAAAGCTATTGATTCTCTCCGCCTAGACAAAGCGCCACGCCCGGATGGATTTACAGCTTTCTTTTTCCAACTGTTTAAGAATAACCTTGTGCCTTTATTGCACAAACTTTTCTCCTTTTGGTGTGATCATGGAATTAAAGACAAAACGTTGTTTCAGGCCAAAATTATTTTACTGCCGAAGCCCGATAAGCCCTCGAACTTAGTGGGTAATTTCAGGCCAATTTCTTTGTTAAATTTAGATGTTAAAATCTTCGCGAAAATTCTGGCTAATAGGTTAAAATATATTTGGCATGACCTTTTGAGTTCAGAACAGGCTGGCTTTGTGGAAGGCTGTTCATCGGCCGATCACTTTCGGAAGCTGTTTTATTTAATTTCTGTGTCAACGGATCCTAACACAGAGGCATCTCTAGTATCGTTGGACGCACAAAAAGCTTTCGACCGGGTGGAGTGGACATTTATGTTTAACACCTTGAGAAGCTGGGCTTTCTGCTAGATTTATTCATATGATCCAAGTTTTATATTCATGTCCTCAGCAATGATTCAATGTAACAACCTAATTTCAGTAGCTTTCCCTATCGAGAGGCACCCATCAAGGCTGTCCACTATCGCCCAATTTGTTTAATTTGTATATTGAACCCTTAATTAGATCTCTAAGGGTAAACAAGGACATTCAAGGGATTAAATTGGGGACCTCTGATTCAGTCAGCATTCGCTGATCACCCGTTATTGCATATTTCCAACTCTACTTCTTCTCTTCCGATAGTACTCAACTAATTACCAGTTTCAGTCTACTTTCTGGATATTGCTTAAATAAAACCAAAACATCAGTATACCCTCTTTCTCCACTTCTTCAGAAGGACTGGTGCCTCTCTTTGGGACTCCAGTGGCAGGCCCAATCGTTAAACTATTTGGGTAGCCAAATTACTAAGAATTTGGAAGCCCTGGCCACCTTAAACCTCAGGCCGCTAATTAAATTGATAAAAGAAGACCTGGATAGATGGTCAAAACTTCCGTTGTCCTTTTCAGGTAGGGCTAATACGATCAAAATGGTGGTTATGCCAAGAATTTTTTATCCACTGGCGAATTTAAATGTTTACCTCTCTAAATCCTTTTTTAAGCCGCTCTACAAATGTTGCTCTGAGTTTTTGTGGAATGGCAAGCCTTCTAGAAGGTCTTACTACAAACTTGTTCGGCATCGTAAATTAGGAGGCCTCCAACTACCGGACTTTTACGTGTACTATTTGGCGATTCACATGACGAGATTGGCCGTATGGACCTGTGCAGAAGAAACTTCTCTTCTTGGGCTCCATTTGGATCGGTTATTTATTAAAAGCTTAAAGTTGGATTTAGAGTCGATGTTATATGTCCCATGGGCTAAGGTTCGAAACAAGCTAGGGCACTCAGCTAGGATGGGATATAAAAGCTGCATCAATACTATG
Organism: Neoceratodus forsteri; assembly: GCA_016271365.2. Taxonomy (NCBI): domain Eukaryota; kingdom Metazoa; phylum Chordata; order Ceratodontiformes; family Ceratodontidae; genus Neoceratodus; species Neoceratodus forsteri. Next base: position 1,511,000,986 of record CM057455.1, read on the forward strand.
CAAGGTTTAAAATTTATGAATCGTGACCTATCCCAACTGCTATTAAGAAATCCAAACCTTGTAATTGGTAATCAATCGATATCTAGTTTTGTAACAACTACAGATGCCAAAATACCGGTTAGAGATTTCACTAATGGGTCACATTTCCATTCCAGGCCTTAGTGGAAAAGTTTGGTGTGCAAGCTCAATCCTTTCTGAAACTAACCCAAATAATGAGTAGTCTTAATTCTTATCTCCATAAAAATTGTGGGATGGATAATTTGGGGTCCATGTTTAAGAGATTGAAAGAACTTATATTGCCAGGCAGAGCAATTTCTAAGATATACAAGGATATTTCTGTCAGAAGGGATTCTAATGTGTCCCCGACTCCGATTTATTGGGATTTAAACTTATCTTTAGGCTGGGCACCAGAAATGTGGCAGAAAGTTTGGACTGACACCTATAAGTATATTAAACAGGATAGGCTGAGAGACATCCAATTTAAATTACTACATAATTTATATTTTTCCCCAGCCAAGCTCTTTAGGTTAAACCGTCATCTTTCCCCAAAATGTTTGGACTGCAATGACCCTTTGCATCAACTTATCATAAGTTTTGGACTTGCCCTAAAATCTCGGGATTATGGCAATTGGTGAAGTTAAAGATTAGCCAATTTTACGACTTGGCCGGCTTTTTCAATCCAGAGGTCTGTATATTTGGGATGTATGATAAACTACCTAGCAAGATAGCTAAATATCGTATGACTATGGTAGCGGCTGTTACCAAGCTGATAATCCTTCGCCATTGGAGAGACGAATGGACTCTTTCATTTAGGGAATGGTGGGACGAATTTCTGAATGCATTAAATGCAGAAAGGTCGGTCCTGTCATCTTTTAACACTTCAATGATTTTCCATCAATGCTGGGGTGGTCTGTATCAAAGTCTCAAAGACAAGTATGGTTATTAGGTTAGGGAGTTTCTTTATATTTTTTGCGATGGTGTCGGCCTTTTTTTTTTTTCCCTTTTCCTTTTGGCTCTGGTATTGTCCTTTCCTCCTCTATGCTATATTTGCTGGCCTTGTGTCTTTTGTTGTTACATATAGGTTTTTCAGCTGATGTCCTATGGTTCAAGATGATTTGGGATAGCCGCTGAGGATGGGGGGGGTGTGGGGGATCTGAGTTTTTGTTTGTTTTTTTTGTTTGTTTTTTTTCTTTCTCTTCTTAGGTTTTCTTTGTATTATTAATAGCGACTGGGAACTGTATTTTCTCATATGTTACTAATTACTTTATGTGTAATTTGTGTTGGAAATTGTTTAATAAAGCATAATTATTTGCAAAAAAAAAGAAACAACAGGGAGGTAGGAGTATGGAGTGCTATGAAGGGTCTGGGAAAAACTAAGAACAACAGTGCAGACTAAACAGACATTTAGTCCATTTGGTCTGTCCTTTACTGTCCATAAGCTGTATTTATAGTATGTATTATTGTAAGCACCTGAGACAAGCAGAGTTGCCTGAAGATGCTGGATTACCTGTCTGCCTTTTTGTGGAGGAACAAAATCTCATTTCATCTTGCTATTCCATACACAGCTCTGAACTGTTTGAATGTCTGGAGATCCTTTGCTTCTTCTACTAATCTTAGTAAATCACTCCAGTCAGCCTGTAAAATGCTGTTTCCTTCAGTTCAATGTAAGTTTGAAATACTACATTATTATATGATGATATCCTGTTAAGCTAAGTTTTTAAATACATAAAACAAATACATTCTAAAAATGTTCCCTGAATACATCTAAGCATTAAAATTAGTTCATGAACTGGGGAGGTCATTCTGGTACAATTGCACATGACATGCAGCTGTGCTCTGTACAACTCCCACACTGATGGCACCAAAGTCAGACTCAGCATGGTGAATACCTACTTACTATTTTTACTCACTGAGGTAGCTATACATCTGTTTAAAGCCATATAAGAGACATTTAGGTGCTGACATTTTCTAATTAGTATCCTGTGGTAAATTGCATAACAACTAAGTAAAGCTTTCATGAGGTCAAGATTCTGTTTTAGGCTACTATACAGTGGTGGAATAAATTCAAGGTAGCAGACTATCTGGCTACCACAAAAGGTGTGCCTTGAGCAAATATCTCAGTCTCAGTTCTTGTACAGGATGGAATCCACCATTTATGCCAGTTAAACATCATCAAATGTCTTTCTACATATCTAGTAGATGAAAGTGTTTCCATTCTGAATTACATATGATTAGTAATTTCCACTTCCTCCCATCCAGGGGTACCGTACTGAAAATAGACATCATATTCTGCCCAGTAAGCAATCTATTATGTCTGAGCCTATTGTTATTAATCCCAGGTTTCATGACAACCCCAGTATTTTGTTTATTTCTTGATCCCCCCAACCCTAGTACCTTGCTCAACAGTTAAAAACAAAGTACTATAGCCGAGATGGAATTAACATGGTTTGATGCATATAAAATATACAAAATATCACACTGTTTGAGGACTGTTAATACAACTGGATAACATGTATTTCTTATTTATATTTTACTGTAATACATTTTATGAAGCAAAATTAAGCAAAAATTATGACAAATGAAGAAAACAGATGAACATTAGTAGACTCCCTAACACAGTTTGGATTCTTCTCATTATGCCATCAAGGTCAAATCTATCTATCTATTTATCCATCCATCTATCTATCTATCTATCTATCTATCTATCTATCTATCTATCTGTCTATTTTTATGTATGTATTTATTTATGTATTTAACAATTTTCACCAGGAAAGACATACTGAGCTGCTAATAGCTCATTTCCAGATGTGTCCTTATGGTGAGGGGAAGTGGAGCTAGCTCAAGGTCGAAAAACTAAACAGTAGTAACAATTACATTGCAAAAACTGACATCATATACAACAATACATTGAAACAAAGGAGCACAAAATTGTAAGTAATGAAAGCAAATCAGTACAATGGGTACATGTAGTAGATAAAAATGATTTATGACCAGCCGGGGAACTACTCCTATAGGTACAGGTTGGGTATAAGGGGAGCAAAATGACCAGGATAAAACTAATTGGGAAGAAGGAGTACAAGGAGTAAAAGCTACAGAAATGCAACTCAGAAAGTGATCACAACAGAACTGCCATATGAATTGAATGTTGCCAATAAAACGAGAGGCCCAGTGAGTTTATAGTTGCAGGTAAAGTTAATTACTTACTGTATTACTCACTATAGCCAAGGCCTGGAACTCCAAATTTGGTGATAACATCCAGTTTAATGACCAGTATCAGATTCATTATGATGTTTTACTTTGGGTCATCCAAAGAGAGATGTAAGAGATAGCAGTAATTAACTAAATACTAAAATAGAAGTTATAAAAGGTAGTTTTATTCCACCAGTGCCAGTGTAGTTCAATTGGAATCACTCTTATCTTTAGGTCACATGGTCATTGTTCAGGTCCCACACTAGGGGTTAGATTTATATCCATTACTGACACTTTAATGAAGTGATGTGGGATTTGCTGCACTGTTGAAGGTGTTCCATACCTCATATATGACAGAAGTCCATTCAAATTGGCTATGGCAATTGTCCAGATAGAAATGGAATAAACCATGATACCCATCAAAAAATGTAGGGACTGATTATGGAGTCAACAATCCTTCTAGAAAGATACACTTTAATCTCATTGTCTGATGACTGAGTGAATATTAAGGGCTTAATAGCTGCCATGTTTTTAGGTATAAGTTCCTGCTTTGTTGGTAACTTATCTATTGCAGTAGAATGAGCTTTGGAATATTGTAAATATGCAGAGTTGCATAAAGCTGTATTTTCTATTCTACTCTTTTTTTTTCTTCAGTTAACTCAGGAGCCAATGAAAAAGGACCACCTACCATGCCAAGAGTGCTTTCTACAAAGAACAGCTAATTGCCTTGACTGAGAACCACAGGTGCTTCTGGGGAATATTAAGGGCCTCCAGGGCTGCCCATCAGAGGATCAATAAGGATTTACCAATTGACGGGGTCCACTACAACAGTCCTATAACAATGGTCAATTTCATTGCCCCCCCTAATAGAAATATAGAAACAGAATGTGTTAGCAGAAAAGGACTGGCAGGCCCATCTAGACTGCCCTATTTACCCTGCCTATTGCTACACCCTGGATACTATTTGATCACAGATGTCCCTCCCTCCTCACTTACCTCTACTGCACTGTATGGGGAGCTTCAGGTCACTAGTAATCCTCACTGCCAGATCCTTCTTCTCCACCATTGCTGCAACCCCCCCAGTAGTATTCATTCCTTGGATTTCTTGCTCCAGTGTGTATGACTTTGCATTTCTTGCCACTGCAGTCATGCTGCCAAATCCCTGATCACCTCTCAAATGTTCTCAGTTCTTCCTGAAGGCCTTGTATCTCTTGTACTGTGTCCACCCTTCCACAGAGTTTGGTGTTGTCCACAGATAGGCTTATTGCCCTTAATTCCCTTCCCAATGTCATTGGTGAAAACATTGAACAACACCTGCCCCAGCACCCAACCCTACAGGACCACGCTGGTGAGTTCTCTGGTGCTAGATAACTCTTCCATCCGCACGACACTCTGGGTCCTGTACCTCTGCCAGTTAATTTCCTCCCAAATCCCAAGATCTGTCAGCTTCCTGATCAACCTCTTGTGGGGTACAGAATCAAAGGCTTTGCTGCACCCCAAAGCACACACACTAACACCCCACATCCCAGCTTCTATCTCAAGAGGCTAACTTGGGTGGAAACCTATAGAGACTCTTCCAGAACCAAAATCTCTACCTGAACTGGTCCAGATACCCTGGACATGAAACTCCTGAAACATGCCCTAAAGGAAGCCACTTGCCCACTCCAACTAATTTTTTATTTATCCTTTTCAATGGGGAAAGTGCCCAAGTTCTGGAAAATTGCACATGTCACCTCTGCCTTCAAAGCAGGAGCCCAAGACATACCCTCAACCTATCACTCCATCTCTATCCTGCCCCCTCTCAAAAACACTTGAAAAACTTGTCAGTGACCAACTTTCTCAGTATCTTGACCATGATGACCTTCTGTCAAATGAACAGCATGGCTTCTAAAGGAATCACAGCACTGTAACAGCCTTGGTTGACTACACACTGAATACCTGCATGGTGCCTTGGATAGAGGAGAGCTCGCTGGCTCAATCTTGATAGACCTTACCAAGGCATTCGGCCTGGTCAACTATTCACTGCTATGCAAAAAATTAGCCAATACTGGTCTCTCTGATGAGGTCACTCATTGTATTTAATGCTACCTTACAGGCAGAGCACAAGCAGGCAAATGTTATGCCTCCTTATATAAATATCGAGGGGTTACTCTGGGGGTCCCCCAAGGTTCAATACTTTGTCCCCTCCTATTTAGCTTATTTATTAATGATCTCCCAGTAGTATACAAGCCTAACAAACTACTCAGGTATGCTGACAATGCGGTCATCACTGCAACAAGCCGCAATCAGGTCATTCTACAACTTGACCTCCAAATAGACTTTTCAGCAATCCAGGACTGATTTGCCTCCAAACTTCTGGTCATTAACAGCAAAAAATATGAAATCAATGATCTTCCACACTCGGAGCAAAGCCCCTACCATGCCCTCAATGGTCATTATCTCCTCCCCTGATATTCTTATTGAGCATGTTAACTCATTCAAATACCTAGGGCTATCCCTTGACCCTAGTCTTATCTATTCACTGCATGTAGCTACAAATTATGACTGCTAACTCCAGACTTGGACTGCTCTATAGGCACAGGAGTACATTCCTCCTTGAGGTCAAACAGCTGCTGGTGAGAAGCTCCATTCTCAGCCACATAGACCATGATATGGTGGTCTATGGAGCTGCATGTGATAGATTACTTGCTAGGGTGTAATGCCTCCTGAATAGAGCTTGAGGTTATACCCTCAATTCTAGATCAGATGCACACACCTGCTCCTTATATAGCAACCTAGGTTGGCTAACCATGGACACACACCTGAAACACAACACTCTTGTCACTGGCAAAAAAGCCATCATAGGGCTGTCATTTCCCTGAATCAAGGCTCTGTTGAACCATCTTGTCTCCTCTTATCCCACCAGGGGTGTTGAACAACTCTCCGTGGTCCTCCCATGCAAAAAAAAACTGCATTAGGACAATCCTTCTTCTCTTTCAGATTTTCTAAGGTATGGAACTCTCTAGACCCATTCCTTAGTATCACTGACTCTCTGGCCCTCTTTAAATCCCTTCTACTCTCCGAACCTCCCCCCACCAACCACTGTGACTGCTATCATTGACTCACACTCACTTCAAATCTCAATTGGCCTACGGCCTCATGTGTGTTTGAGGGGATCTGCATCTGGTGTGTTTTGCCTGCCCTCTCAATGCTTCTTCTCTCCCAAGTTATTATTTATGCCACTGGGCTCACAACCTAATTTAATTCTTATTCAGCACTGTATGTACTATATGCACTGTACTGTATTTTGCCTAACATAAATGTGTAGAAGATGTACAGTATATATGATGCATCACTTTGTAACTCACTCTTTCCATTGACTCTAGACCCTTTGAAAATAGATCTTGTGTGTAACAAATAACTAAATAAATAAATAATGCTGATTTGTTTGACATGATCTCCCTCCCACAAACCCATATTGCTTCTCATCCTGGAAACCATTATCCTCTAGATACGCTACCAACCTTTAAGTATGATCTCTATAAGCTTGCAAACCAGTGAGGTCCAGTACCACGCCTGACTCCATGCAACTATTCAAAACACCTTCCAGCGGTCCTATAAGCTCCCCTGCCAGTTCCCTCATTATCCTTGGGTGTATGTCATTTGTGTGTCAGTGTGATATTCCTGCCCCTAGGAATCCTGCTGGATTAAGAAAAGCACCCCCTCCCTTTTTCCTCTTTACTGCAGCTATCTCCTATCTTCTCTCATTGCAGACTGGCCACCTGCAAGTCTATCTTTTTCAGTTCTTTATTTCTTCAGTTCTTCTCTGTCTCTTATTTTATTTATTTTATAAAGGTGCAAAGTACATACAAGAAATACAATAAGTAAAGTACATAAGATATAAAGGGCCTTAGGTATAAAATAAAGTGCTGAGTGCTACAGGCCTGAAAAGGTATAAACACATAAATGATATAAAAATGGTTAAAATGTTTTAAAGTAACTGAAGTATGGATTTAAAATGCTATGTGCCTCACATTTTCAAAGTATCTTTTACCAGTGCAAACAGAAATGCCTGTTGGAATGTTTAAAGCTTCACAGAGTTTGGAGAAGTTTTTATTTGTTTCAGGCCTTATGCCTCCTATTTTACATTCCTTTCTGTACTTGAGCGAACACAGGGCTTCCAAAACAATAGCTACTTTTTGTCTCCAACAAAACAAGGAACATGGTATGCTCTTCATTTATACATATCTAAAAAGTAAACTTATGAAAGCGAGTTTAAACACTCCTAGTAAAAGGAGCTTAGCTTACCCCTGCCCCTGGTCTGCTCCTTCCTGCATGAATTCTGGTTTCCTTTAGGAGCCAGCCAGCCCTTCAGCCATTATATTTATACAGACATGGGCAGGACCATTGGAAAGGAGGTAGTCCTCATACATTATTCATAAAGTTCCTTTTGTGTTCTTTACAAATACACGTTAAAAAGCAGTTCTTACCTCTGAAACATTGTTCTAATGCTAAAAAAAAGTGTAAATGGTTATGAATTAAAGCGAAAACAGCCTGTATTCTGTAAAATATAAGTTTTGAATTCAGAAAGGCATGGGCTCAAGGTCACATGAGCCTATAGGCAGGTATAAAAGGAGTGAGGTTTCAAGCCACTTCAGATAGCTAGGTCAGAGTGCTTCTGACCAGAGAGGTGTGAAGACAACAAAGACTTGTAGTCTTCAGATCCTATTGTTTGGCAACCTATTGTATTGCTAACACAGTTGCTATTACAGTACATGGCAGTCTGTTGTCGATTTAACTGCTGTTTGCTTTGCTGTTATTTTTTTTTATATGCTCAGTTCGCTATATTACTACTGCCTGCTTAAGAAAATAAATCTAAATACACCACCTGGTGTGTTAAAAGAAATAAGTGCTTGTGTTGTGTCCACCTTATTTCCCACTCAGCTCCACAAAATTGGTGTTAGAAGTGGAATACTAGGATATCTGGACTGGGCGGGGGACACTCTAGTGGGTATCGTGGTGGTTCACAGGTGGACCAATGTACCAGGTGAAAGCTGAGCAGACAATTGAGAAGCCAAAGCCCTCCCCATGAACAACAGGTGTGCTGACCAGAGCCATGGCTGACCTGACAAGGAGAAGCTACTTCCTGGCCTTGATCTAGATGCCAGACCGAAGACAGAGAATGAGCAATTGGGTGCCATCAGTAAGCTGGAAGAAGAAGAAGAAGGGGAGGTAGAAGAGAAAGAAGAAACACCCAAAAACCCTCCCCTAAGAACTTGGTCGAGTTGCTCCGGTGGCCATGTTTGAAGCAGCTAGTCCTAGATAAGAAAAGGGAGCAGGACAGAATAGTCCAGGAAGACAGATGGGTGGAAACTGTGAAAAGCTATTTGTGCCATAAGCACAGACCAAACCCCAGGGGCTCCTGATACCCCTAGAGACATTAAGATGGCCAAGTTAACAGACTTTGATGATATATATAGGAATTTCTTACAACATTTGAAAGGGTGGCTAAGGTCTGTGCCTGGCACCAGGAACAATGAGTGGTCAAGTTAGCCCCTTACTTCACCGGTAAAGCACAGCTGGCTTATAGCCATATGAACAGCTGCAGTGCTGACAATTATGCCCTGGTTAAACAAGAAATACTCTGTAGATATGATATAAATGTTGAAACCTACAGTACAGACAGAGATTCAGTCCCTTCTCATGCAGTTGTCAGACTCCCCTAGAGAGACTTATGTGAGGCTGAAAGAACTTTGCCATAAATGGATTCAGCCAGAAAATAAAATAGTCGAACAAGTAGTAGAAATGGTGGCGATGTTACAATTCATCCAGATTTTGCCCAATGACCTACAAATATGGGTAAAAGAACATAGGCCTGAAACTGCAGAGAAAACAATATCCCTAGCTGAAGACTACCTATCAGCTCTTCCCTCTGGATGTAGGGAGCACCATGCACCGACCCCTACCACCAGCAAAACCCATGTTCAGTCTCTGACCACCCTACCAAAAGCTACCCCAGAGAGTAAATCAGAATGGAAGCCAGGAAGAATTCTCTTATTAGAGATCATATACCACAATTGTCAAAACAAGGGACACCTTGCTTGAAATTGCCCCAAGAGTAAAGCTCATCTAGCCCTAGTCAACTGGGGACAGTATACTACCACTGTTCAAGCTGGGAAGCACCAAGTCTTTGGACTCATCAACTCCGGGAGTTGACAAGCCCTAGTGAAGTCAGAGTTGCTGAATGACTTCAGTCCCTCAGGCCCAGTACTGGTGTCATGTATATACACAGAGACTCCCACTTCTATGCCACCGTCACAACTGACTTAACCATCCATGGTATTACATGAACACTTCCAGTAGGTCTTGTCCCACGATTGCCAGTCCCGGTTGTTATAGGACACTATCATCCTGATTTCATCTCTTTAATACATCCAGAAGTTATGGCAGTCACAACAAGAGCTCAAGCAAAACAACAACAACAAATGCAAGAGTTATTTCCTTTTGAGGAGGACATTTTCAGTACTCCAGGAAAAAACAGGAAAACCAAGAGTGCATGAAGAAAAGAAAAGAAAAGAAATAATGAAATAGTATTCCGCAAGAACCACAAAACCCTTTAACCAAAACATTTAAAGGGTGTAACATGAAAGAAGAACAAGAAAAGGACTCTACACTAGCCCCTTTCTTTTCACAGGTTAATGTGAAGCAAGAAAATGGAAAAGGTGTGTATCAGTATACTGTTAAAAATGTTTTTTTGTACAGGGAATGTACTAATGTGAACACTGGTGAAAAGGTAGATCAGTTGAGGGTCCTTGAAAAATTCGATAGGCGACTTATGTATCTAGCCCATAACTTGCCAATGGCAGGTCATGCTGAATGGGACTGCATCCTGAGCTGTTTGCAGCTCTAGTTTTTCTGGACTTCAATACATGAGCAGGTGATAGACTATTGCCTCTTGTATGCCAAGTGTCAGAAGGTAGCCCAAGTTGGTAAGATGGAGCGAGTACCCCTTCAGCCATTATCACTTTCCACAACCCCTTTTGAGTGCATTGCTCTTGACATAGTAGGCCCCCTAGAAAAAAGTGCCAGAGGTAACAAGTACATCTTAGTGGTTTGCGATTATGCAACCAAATATCCAGAGGCTTTTCCTCTGAGGACAATAACCACCAGAAAGATTGCTGAGGTCCTCACTGAACTATTTAGCCATATGGGTATTCCTAAGGTTGTACTCACAGATCAAGGAAGTAATTTTTGTGCACAATTATTGTCTAAATTGTACAGGTTGCTAGGGATAACAGCCATTCAGACCTCCCCATACCATGCCCAGTGGACGATCTGGTGGAGAGGTTCAACCAAACCCTGAAAAGGATGCTAAAAAGTTAATCCAAAATGAGGATAAAGACTGGGACCATTACTTGCTATTTCTGCTCTTTGCATATTGTGAGGGTTTTCCAGGCTTCCACTGGGTTCTCCCCTTTTGAGTTATTATTTGAGAGGAATCCTAGGGGACCTCTCGATGAAGTCAAAGAATACTGGTAGGCTGGTAAGGATGTTGGATATACATTCATATTAGACTACATGATACAGCTGAGGCAGAGGCTCTCTAAATATGCTCAGCAAGCCCATAAGAATAACCATAAGAAGCAAACAAAACAGAAAACTCTTTATGATCAAGGGCTAAAAAAGAAACAGTTTGAGAATGGAGACAGAGTACTTCTGTTATTACAGTCCAATGAAAATAAACTGCTTATGAAATGACAGGGACCCTACACCCTAAGAAGGACTGGACCTGTAAACTATGAAATTAGTTAACCAGAAAAGTGGGAAAAACTAAAATATACCATGTCAATCTGATAAAAAAGTGGCAGGAAACAGAGGCTCCTTCCCTGTATATCTGACAATAAACTAAGGGGACTGAACTGAATATTGTGTACCAAAGGCTAGACAAACCTGGGGAGCTAAGTGAATTTTTAATCAACCCTGATCTAGACTCAGAGCAGCAAGAAGACTTGCAAAAGGTCTTACAAACCTACCAATCCACCTTCACCAACAAACTGGGTAAAGCAAAGGGGGTTGAACATGTTATTGAGGTACCCCAAACGAAATCCATTTGCTAGAAGTCCTACCGCCTGCCTGAAAATGTGTGAGGGGAAAGTAATTGCTGCGGTTGAGAAACTAAAGCAGTTGGGTATAATCCAACAATTCAATAGCACATGGGCCTTGCCCATTGTTATTGTGCCACAACAGGTAGGTGGCATTAGCTTATGCCTCGATTTGCACAAGCTAAATGCAGTCTCATCATTTGATGGCTACCCTATGCCACGAATTGATGATACTGTGGATAGGCTGGGGAAAGCGCAATATATTACCACCTTTGATTTAACAAAGGGATAATGGAAAATACCCCTTTCACCAGAATCCCAAAAGAAGACAGCTTTTGCCACTCCCATTGGACTTTTTGAATTTGTCGACATGCCATTTGGCCTGCATGGGGCTCCTGCTATGTTCCAGTGTTATATGGACAGGATTTGAAACCCCCACACTGATTATTGCTCCACATACCTGGATGATGTGGTGGTGTTCAGTCCTACTTGGGAAGTCCATGTCAACCATCTGACAGCCGTTTTGAACACCATCAGTGAAGCAGGCCTAACAAAAAACCCTTCCAAATGTGCAATAGCAATGAGAGAAACAAAATACCTTGGGTTTATTCTGGGGAAAATGTAAAGCAAAACCAGACATAGGGAAGGTAGAGGCAGTTGCCAATTACCTTGTCCCCACTACCAAAAGACAGGTACGTTCTTTCCTAGAACTGGTGGGATATTATTGCTGCTTTGTGCCTAATTTTGTAGAAATAGCCAGTCCTATAATAGAGCTCATCAGAAAGAGCAACCCCACAAAGGTGTACTGGTCAGCTGAGTGTGACCAAGCATTCAGAAAAAGCAAAGCTTTGTTAAGTTCATCCCAAGTCTTACAGATCCCCAATTTTGAACTTCCATTTGAAGTTCATGCAGATGCATCAGCCAATGGGATCAGGGCTGTACTGTTTCAAAATGTGAATGGGGAAGAGCATTCTGTCATATATATAAGCAAAATATTACACAAGAGAGGAAACCCGCTACTCTACTTTAGAGAAGGAATGCTTAGCGGTTAAGTGAGCCATTGAGGCACTTAAGTATTACTTATGGGGAAATGAATTTGTGTTGGTCACAGACCACAATCCTTTATGCAGGCTCCACCAAGTGAAAGAAAAAATCCATGCATAATGAGATGGTATCTTTCATTGCAACCTTACAGGTTTACACTATAACACAGACCAGGGGCACAGCATAAAAATGCTGATTTTTTGTCAAGGTTTGTGGCTGGTATTCAGGAAAATTGAATGTACAGTGTTTGGTAAATGCAAAATGTTGTTATGTACAATTATCAGAGAATATGCGATTTAACCTGAAAATGTATGTGGTCATGTGGTGCAGTTATCCCTCCTAAAGGTAACCAGGTGCTGATCTGAATAAGCCAGAAAACCAGTTGTACTGGTTCCCTTTTAGATGTGGAGGTATGTGGCAGGGTGATATTCCTGCCCGTAGGTAGATTAAGAAAAGCACCGCTCCCCCTTTTTCATCTTTACTGCAGCTGTTCCCTTTCTTCCTCTCTCATTGCAGACTGGCCACCTGCAAATTCTATCTTCTTCAGTTCTCTATTTCTTCTGTTCTCCTCTGTCCCTTATTTTATTTATTTTCTAAATGTGCAAAGTACATAAAAGAAATATAATCAGTAAAGTGCATAAGTAAAGTGCATAAGACATAAAGGACCTAGGTATAAAATAAAATGCTGAGTGCTACAGGCCTCAGAAGGTATAAACTACAGAGATTGTATGAAATGGTTAAAAATGGTTTAAAGTACCTGAAGTGTGGATTTCAAATGTTATGTGCCTCACATTTTCAAGGTAGATTCTACCAGTGCAAAAGGAAATGCCTGTTGGAATGTTAAAAAGCTTCACAAAGTTTGGAGAAGTTTTTATTTGTTTCAGGCCTCAGGCCTCCTATTTTACATTCCTTTCTGTACTTGAGCCAACACAGGGCTTCCAAAACAATAGCTGCATTTTGTCTCCAACAAAACAAGCAACAAGGAATGCTCTTCATTTATACATATCTAAAAAGTAAATTTAAGAAAGCAAGTTTAAGCATTTTTAGTAAAAGAAGCTTAGCTTAACCCTCCCCCTTGTCTGCTCCTTACTGCATGAATTCTGGTCTCCTTTAAGAGCCAGCCAGCCCTTCAGCCACTATATTTATACAGACATGGGCAGGACCATTGGAAAGGAGGTAGTCCTCATAAATTATTCATAAAGTTCCTTTTGTGTTCTTTACAAATACACGTTAAAAAGCAGTTCTTACCTCTAAAACGTTGTTCTAATGCTAAGAAGGTGTAAATGGTTATGAATTAAAGTGAATATCGCCTGTACTCTGTAAAATACAAGTTTTGAATCCAGAAAGGGATGGGCTCAAGGTCGCATGAGCCTGCAGGTATAAAAGGAGTGAAGTTTCAAGCCACATCATATAGCTAGGTCAGAGCGCTTCTGACCAGAGAGGTGTGAGGACGTGATGTCTTCAGGTCCTATTGTTTGGCAACCTATTATATTGCTAATACAATTGCTATTATATAGCAGTCTATTGCTGATTTGCCTACTGTTTGCTTTGCTGCTATATATTTTTTTATTTTTTACATGCTCAGTTCGCTATATTACTACTGCCTGCTTAAGAAAATAAATCTAAATTCACTGACTGGTGTGTTGAAAGAAAAAAGTGCTTGTGTTGTATCCAACTTATTTCCCACTCACCTCCTCAATCTGGGCCTGGCGATTTGTCCACCTTCAGTGCTAGCAGCCTCTCCCTCTCTCAGTCCTCCTCTATCACCACATCCATGCCCCCTTCCCACCACTCCTCTTCTGCCCCTTCTAGACACCAATCTTTCTTGTTCCTTTGTAAAAACAGAGCAGAATTGTTTGTTCAGCACCTCAGTCTTTCCCCTGTTCTCCTCTACCAATTCATCCCCTTTCCTAAGCCTAACAATCCTGTCCTTCTTTTCCCTGTTTTGCTTATGTAGTGAAAGAAGGCCTTCTCCCCCTTTTTGATTCCCCAGTTATCTGTAGTTCTTTTTGTGCCTTAGCCTGCTGCGCTAACTTGATTGCCAGCTTGGCCAACCTTAGGTAGTTTTTCATATCTACCTTTCTCAGTCTTTCTGTATCTCTTGTTTTCTGACCTCTTGTCCCTCACTGCTTGGACAACCTCAGAGCTGAACTAGCTGGGTACTTTGGCCCTCAGGTTCTTCCCCTTGAGCCTAACACATTCCACTGTGGCAGCCAGTAATTCTTCTTTGATGATGGACTATTTTTGGCCCACCCTCATATCCATTGTGATGCCTACTAGGTGCCTTTTTAGCACCTCACCCATCTTCCTGAAGTCCAGCCTCTTGAAATCCAATATTTTGGTCTTAATGGGGATGTTTTCACTGCCCATATCCAGCCTGAACCACACTGCATGATGGTCACTACCACCTAGGGGCTCCTTGACTGTTATATCTTGTATGTGCTCCCCATTTGTGAGTGCTAGACCAAGCATTGCCTCTGTCCTGGTGGGCTCCATGACACCCTGAGTCACAAACCCACTCTGAATTGCTTCTATGATCACCTGACTCCTGGCACAGGATGTGGATGGTATGCTTCAGTCCACCTTGGGCAGATTAAAGTCCCCCACCACTGACACCTCTCCCTTCCCCACAGCTTCCAAGAATTGTGACCTCAGCTCCCTGTCCCTTCTCCTCTTCTTGTTTGGGTGGTCTGTAGATCATCCCCAACCACACCTTTCTCCCTTTATTAGACTGTAACTGAATCCATAGTGTGCCCACCCCGTCTCCTTCCTCATGCATATTATTCTCTCCCTGATATAAATCACCACCACCCCTTTGCATATCTTCCTGTCTGTCTTATATAGTTTGTATTCAGGGATCGAGAGGTGCTAGTCATGGCATAGTATGACCCAAGTCTCAGTTACTGCTGCTGTGTCCACATTCCCCATAGCTAATAGCACCTACAGGTCTTCCATCTTGTTACCAAGACTTCAAGTGTTCAGTGACACCACTCTCCACATGGACTCTGTGCCTCCTTCCTTCCCTTCCTTCAATTATTTTCCTAACATTTCTCCCTCCTGTACTTTCCCCCACACCTTGCTACTAATTACTTCACTTCCCCTCCACATCCACCCTCCCAACTACTTCTACCAGTATGAGGTGGATCTGTTGACCTCCTCCTCCTGGAATATTTGGGCCTGCTCACCAACTGCCCCTTCCCTTCAGTAGTTTAAATTCAGCTCATTGGTTATGTACTCCCCCAGTTTGTCCCCGAACACCTTTGAACCCTGTCTACTGAAGTAGAGCCTATCTGATGAATAGAGTGTTTTATTTAACCAGCTTCCCCTTAAGCCCGGACTACCTGAAAAAGCTTCTGGTCCCTTACTGCCCCGATCGATCACTCCGCTTGGCTGGCAAGGGGTTGCTTGAGATTCCAAGGGTGAATCTGAAGTCATCTGGTGCAAGAGCTTTTGCTTATGCAGCCCCCACCCTTTGGAATTCTCTACCCCGACGGTTATGGGAGTGTGCAACTGTGGAGGAATTTAAACAGGGCTTAAAAACCTATTTGTGGCAACAAGCCTTCTTAGCCATCTGAGAGTTTATAATTGATTTATTGTTATGTGACTTTAACTGAATTGAACTGTTGTCTGATGCTGTATGATTTTGTTCTTTTTATATTGTTAGGTGCTTTGTCAATGGAAAGGTGCCATATAAATAAATGTATTATTATTGTTATTATTAGTCCTCAATACATGTGAACCCTTCTTCCCTGTGCCAGTTCATCAGCCAGATATTGAAGTTATCTATCCTTTTCTTCCTCAGCATGCTGGATCTGGGAACTGGAATCACCTCTGAAAAAGCCAGAGAACTTACTACCTCCATTCAGGTCTTTGCTAACTCCCTGAACCTGCCTTACGCAACCTCCACAGCCTCGCCTGCTTTAAAGAGTAGAACAAAGAGAATTGTGCTTGTGTGAAGGTTACAGATTGGAGCTTAAATGGATTTTAAATATGAAACAATAAAAAACCTCTGAAATTATATTTGGGGTGCAACCAAATGTGTTATGATGGTGTGCATTCCTGGCACGTGAGGAAGTGAACTGTTTTATTTTAAATCTTCAATTTAGTCCTGATCTACTTCAGGGTGATAATCTGCACTAAACCTTTCTTTTAACTCTTTTATTTTGGGCTGAACTGACTTATTTGCAATGTTCTACATCTGTGAATTGTGCAAGAGCTGTATTTTACCAGTGGCTGTTTGATGCAGCTATGAGCTATACAGTATGTGCCTTCTGAAGGTGAATAAAGGGGGCCAAGGTTTTGAACTGATTTGGAGGGAGGAGGTGAACACAGTGCTTCTATAAGACAAAGAACCTTTCCTACCAGGATCAATAGGCTTCATCACACAATAGGCCAGACATAAGAAAAGCCTCAGGAACAGCTGCCTCTATGGTGCATGCTATAACCAAAGGCAGTGAAAGCACTAAATAGAAGCAAGCACAAATTAAGAATACATGCAGGTTAGAATTGAATTGCAATGTACAGTATGTGGAAACAATACCTAGTCTGTGAAAAGAGGTACTTACAAAAGGAAGAAGTGTTCCATGTACATTCAGCATAAAACACCTTCATCAGGGTGTGGAGCTATTACCACAGGGTCATTGACCAATATGATTTTTTACATTCATTACCATAGATTTCTGCTCTAAATTATAATTCTCACCATAGAATAGAGAGTAGGACAGCACCCTTTTAATGTGGAACAGAGGAATTTTCTGAGGAAACAATGAGAAACTGTTTCTGTAATGTGGGGCAACAGTTGTCAGGTATGATGGTTGTGGCACCAGAAGATGCAGTAAGCTGACAGTTTTAGTGCCTGACAAAAAGCTAGCAAGCAATATGGATTTACCACTAAGTAGTGAAATCACATAAGATTCTGAGTAAGTTGGGAGGTCACATGAGCCCCTGAGAGACATGGCTGCTTTATCTAACAGTTTTGTGCTGCTTCTGTCTCATTTCACTTCATCCATCAGTTAAACAGTGAAGGATGCCCTGTCAAACACATTGGCAGGGAGCTGGAGGAGTACGCCATGAATGTGCACTGAAATGGCGGACCTGCAGCAAAGCCTAAGAGAAAAAAAAAAGGGTAGGAAACTTCCTCATCTCTCAGAACCAATGGTGGATGCCACTTGTAGTCCTGCTGCAGCTCTCCCTGATAGAACATATGGCAGCCTCTATGGAAGCTATTCAGCAGACAATGACTGAAAGCAAAGCTAGCCTCACCTCACTTGCTGCACAGGTCTCCATGGTTGAGACAAAAATAGCCAACATCAAGAGCGGGCAGCTTGCACAGTATCAGTACCTGTAGCTGCAGGTCACAGAGTCCCAAATCGCATGGCTTGATACAGAGTTAGAGGATCTAGAGGGATGTGGTCAGAGGCAGAATCTCTGCATCATAGGCCTGCTAGAGGGAGGGGAGGGCCATGACCCAGTAGAGTACCTTAGAGGTAACTCCCACCCCCATATGGCTTCAGCTGACACTCGGAGAGATCGACTTCGAGATAGATAGTGCTCATCAAATTCAGTGAGCACAGGGTGTGAAGGCAAACTGATGGCCCCAACCCCTAATCTTCAAGCTCTTCTGCTGTCAAGATAATGAGCTGGTCCTGCACTGAGCTTGGGAGCTGAAGGAGATTACTGTGGGCAGTAACACAATATCCTTTTATCCTGACTACCTCGGAAGAGTGTTAGATAAAAGACAGGCATTTGATAAAATAAAAAAGGTGTTGAGGAACAGGGGCATCTCCTACTCCTTGCTGTATCCAGCGACCCTTACTGTAACACTGAACAGCTGCAATCTACAGTTACACACGCCAGCAAAAGCCAATGCCTAAAAACATAATATGGTACAGAGTACAAAATAAGCATAACCAGAGTGAAAATAGATAATCAACATAAACAATAAATACTGTAGTAGCTGTCTACAGAGTTACACAAGAAAATGCAGTTCTCCCAGTACAAGACAGGGGACCTAATACCTTGCAAAAATATAATTCCAACAAGCCAAATACAACCATATATTACTCTAATAACAATGGGTAAACAATGCCCAGCTCTGTGCCCTAACCATGGAGGTTTGGTGGCTCTGCACAGAGTTCTAGAGGGTTAGTGACCTGCTCAATGGTATGCTAGGACAACTCACCACACAGGTCAGTAGGAGTAGCAGAACACCCACTGCACCTCCTGCCTTGCCAGCAGCACCCTGTGCCAGCCACAGCTCCATGTTTCCCCTGCCCCTGAAACATAGGGTGATGTTCCTAATCCTTCCATGGGGCCCATATTCCCAGCCAACCCACCGTCCATGATGACCATGGACAGCCTAGCATGGTCAAGATGGCATGGACATCCCCCTTGTTAAGGTCCAGGCAGCAGACGAGACCCAAAACACACAGTTCTCTACACAGTGACAGGGTTTCCATGGCAGTCAGGACCCCCCCCTCTGTGCAAACATACATAAAAGACTATACTTCACACAGGGGCTTTCAGTGTTGCCACTCATCAGTGCGCACCATGGTTCCTGGTTATGGACTGTCACACACACACACACACACCACCCCCCCATGCAGTCCCAGTTAGGAACTTGCTGCTCACCAGCACAAGCCAAGCTTTCCTCACACCCAAACTCATCACCAGCTGCATGTCCACATCTGGCTCCTGGCTGTCCTCCCCTGGGCCTGGGGATCCCCACCCACAGGTACATCCTTAGGTAATGGCAGTCCTTTCCTCATGGTGATATTGTTCAGCATGCAGCACAAGATGAAGATATGGCACACCTTCCCTGGTACAAGCAGCATAGTGCCACCTGTCTTGTCCAGGAATGTGAACTATATCTTCAGTTGCCCAAAGGTATGCTCCGCCACATGTTGTGCCCTCCTGTGGACATCATTGTACCTCTGCTCCAGTTCCCCTGCAGGGGTCAGGAATTGTATCATTGGGTTAGGCCTCAAGGGGCACCCACTGTCACCTGTAAGGGACACATTAAAGATGAGTGTCAGTACAGTAATGTGCACAGCAGAGTATGCCCTGTGTCCACATAGCCCATGGGTTACCTGCCTAGCAGCAGTCCAGATATGCCACCATTGGCAGCCAGTACTTTCCTCAGCCATGGTTGCTGGTAGATGAAAGCATCATACTGTATGTTCATTCAGGGTTCTTGGCGCTGACATTCATGACAATTCCCTCTGCATCCACAGTCACCTGTATTTTTATGCTGTGGAATACTTTTCAGTTCCTGTAGTTCTCCTCATTGACATGGGGTGCAAGAGTTTGAAAATGTATGTAGCCTATCACACCCTGAACCTTTGGGAATCCATACCACTTGCAGAAGCCCTCTGTCACCACCTATATGCTCAGCCGTACCATGGAGAGCTGGATATACTCCCCCACATGTGCCAGCCATAAAGTGGTCACTTCCCATTGGGTATGGGTCACTGTGTATTGGCACATCCCATAATGTCACGTAACACCCACTGAAACAACCCTGTGGCATAGTGTGCCAGTGCACACATCACCTTTATCTCCATGGAAGTGGCCTTGGACCTGTGGGCGGAGGGGCATAAATCATCACCAATAAGGCTGCACAGTTTGGCAATGGTGCCATGGCCCAGTCTCAAACATTCTTAGCAGTGGGTATCATACATGTCCTTGAGTGACATATGGGTCCTGCATATGCATGACCTGGGGACCCAGGTTATCCTCTTCCTCTCTGGTGGCATCCTCATCACACATCAGGTTGTTCACCAGTAGTGAGGGGCACATCTTTATGGTCCATGGCTGTGGAGCGTCATTCTTTTAATATGTTCCCACTGGTGCAGGACCCATCCCACACATTGCTAGATAGCCCTTGCCAGTGTATGTATTACTGGAAGCCCTGAACATCCCTCAGGAAGGGGAGCATGTCCCAGGTGGTCCTTTTCACCTATGGTGGTCCCCACACCCTACAATAGGGTATGCACCAGTAATGAGGAGTACATCCTTAGTGTCTGTGGTTGTGGAGGGTCATCCTTTTATGATGTTCCTCCTAGTTCAGAACCCATCCTATGCACTGCTGGATAGTTCTCACTGGTGTATGTATTCCTTTAAGCAACTGACTATCCCTCAGGTAGGCAAGCATAACTGAGCAACACCTTACAGCCTGTCAGCCTTCAGTGTGTGTTGCACTGTACAGACAGTAGGATGGTTTTGCAGCAGCTTCCCCATGCCTGGTTACATGATGGCCCCCACTTCTATGAGGCAAGGATAGCACCGTGTGGATGGTCATGTACCTGTCTAATGTTACATGAGGTCCCTGCACCCTAAATGATACCCTCAGAGGTACACCGTAGACAGCTAGTGCTTGATTATATGTTATACTAACATACAGGGCTAAGGGCATCTACCGTACAAGAGTAGATGTCAAGATATGTATGCATATTGTTGTAATACACTTTGCTTGCTAATACGTATATTCTTCTATGTATTTTCTGTGTATTTCTTACTTGTAAGATGCCAAGGCACCTGTGTCCTTGGAATAATTATGATATGTAAGTTGGCATTGCCACCTTTTGGTGATTTGTACTACTACACTGAGTTATGTAAGACCCTGTATGAGAACTCTTTTTGTTCGCAAACTGATGACTATTACAAATTGTATAACGTTATCTTGGACTGTGGAGCCACCTCTAATTTAGCCAATAAGGCTCATCTCTGTAACTAGAAATGTTTCTGTCTTACAGTAACCATAGTAATTATCATAGGTATATAATGTAATACACTGGTCTTGTACCTCAGAGATCCCAAGAGACACAAAGAAACCTCGAGGCATAGGGAACGCTTAACATTAGCTCCCAGTTCATATTGGTAAGAACTGCTTAGGGCAACTGTGATTTCATCTTTTTTGGTAGTAATAAATTAGTTTATTACTCTTATGCAACGTGCCTGTGATTACTTGCATTCCCAATATTGCCAAGAACCTGAAAGTGAGGTTTAGACCTCCTGAGAATTGGCGACAGCGTGCAGGTGATATTTGGTATTTGTAAGTTTTCACTTGTTGCTATAATTTTTCCCTTTCCCACAGGGACAGTAGGTGCACATTCCCCTATCTCTTCTCCCATTTTTAACCAATTTGTAGTCACTTGCAAAGTCTGGCTACTTTCTTTTCGGGTGTGGTTGATGTCGACTCGACTCACTCCATTACAGCTTTGATTTGCAAACCTACAACTTTTGCAGTAGCCCGGCTGTGTATAAAGTGCTCCTGCTGTGGATCTATACATAGCATGGTGCCTTTTTCACAGTTTGATTTTTCATTCCCTCCCACACGATGGCCACCGTATCAAATATCTGCTCAGAACTGAGACTCGATGTCTCGAACTTCCTTACCTCCCATGGAGGATGGGCTGACTTCATGCGGGACACAAGTCAATCCAAAAACCCAATACTGGGGATTTCAACCCAGTACACATAGGTGAGACAATCATGGTCGCTGCTCTTTATGCTGCTCTGGAAGCCTCCGAAGCGAGGTTTCAAACCCTTGATCTGCAAATTTCATCTCTTAAGCAACAGATGGGTTTGCAGGAAATGGAATATGTTAGACTGTAGCAGAACTTGGAGTCTGAATTCCAAACTCTGCGGATTGAAAAGGATTCACTTTTGCATCATTCAACTCAAGCTAGAGAACAGGACCTTTGTATGTTGAAGCAGGAGTGTGAAAGTTTGAGACAGGATAAGGGACAGGCGTTGCATATGAATGATTTACTAAGTGCTGCAAATGCTCAGTTGAGTGAGGAGATGAGAGAGCTACAGGACGAGATGAACCAAGTATGTAATGACTTAGAAGTGGCTACTAGGGACAACTGAGAACTGAACACCGTGTATAGAGTGTTGCAAAAGCAAATGCAAGATAAGGTTTATATGGATGTTGCAACTGTGAGTCATACTGAATGTAAAACCAAGATGGTGAAACTGTGCCATCAGCGAGAGGTTCTGGCTGGACATGTTAAGTTGATGGGGAGGTGTAGCCCCTGCCTTACATATGTCATCTGAAGGAGAGGTATCAGATGATGACATTTCTCAATACAACGCCCAGTCACACCCCTACTATGGCCCAGAGACCCCACCCAGCCATCCACAACATGGTGGGTCCCCACTACACCCCTACCATGTCATATGTCATCGACGTTGATGATGGGGGGGGGAGCAGGCCCATGCCTGGTCCCAACAGCACCACCGATAGCCGTTATTAATGTGGAAGATAGGCAAGAGATAGAAACGATGATTGAAACTGCAATAGGTAATGTACCTCTTCCTGAGAGAAGTAAACGGGCCATTAAAACCCAGATTAGGCAGCTTCTGCAGGAGGCTGGCACTCAGGATGGTATTGTTCGTACTGTGGCCAAGGCTGCAGCTCGGGTCGCACTAGATGGTGCCAGAGACAATCTACCTCTGCCTGATCGACTCAGTAATCCCCTACAAATGGCCTGCTTTGTTCAGCAAATCGCTGACAATATCAGTCGGATGAACCAGTCTGACAACTTCAGCTGTCACTTAGAAAAGGTGCGTTCTACATGAGAGATGATTAGCCTTGCTGCAGAATACCAGGTCCAAATACTACGTCAGACCATCGATCACAGTTTGTGGGCCAAACTCCCCGATGCCATCTGCCAGGATGGAAACGCTACCTTTGATGAGGTTGTAGCTGAGCTCATTTCTGCTCACAGTCCAGGTGTAGTAGGAGTGATTATTGCATACCCTGTAAAACAGAATGCAGAGGAAAGCCCAGCGACTTACCACCAGAGACTTTGGATGGCCTACCGAGCAGGAAAGCACTTGGCACAAGAAGTTGCAGATGTAGATCTTATCGAATATAAGACCCTGTTCCCTTAGGAACATGATTCCTTCAGTATAAGAAAAGGTAGAGCCAATCACCTTCCCCAATACGGATAGGTTTGCCGTTATCCTTCCGGAAAACTGAAAGAGCTCACCAACTCTATATCCGTGATCTGGGTTCCGGTTTCAAGAAGGTAGCCGCCGTGGAGCCTGCTCCAGAGGCCACGACACACTACACTGTGGAAGGGCAGGCTCAACACCAACAGGCCCAACATCAACAGGCCCCTCCAGCTGATAACCAACACCCCCAACAGACCCAACACCAACAACAACCACAACAACAATGTGGTGGGAACCAGAATTAGCATAAGAATAAAAACATAAGGGTAAAGGTAAACCGCAGCAACAATGAACAGGGCCTTCATATAGGGAGATAGCCGAAGAGAATTGGAAATTTCGAGAGCTCCTGGGACAAGTGCACTCTGTAGTGGACTCTGTTCCTGCACAGGCCCTTGTGGCAGTACAACCAGTGACTCAGACCCCAACAGGTCATGGGGATACTGGAAGTGCAGGCCTTCAGGCCCATACAGGCCTGAATCCAGAAGCTCCTCCCTATATAGCATCAGTGCAGCATGGTGAAGTGATTTACAAGAGTCAGGCCCAACCTCTCCATGCTCCCAATAGTACAGATTGACAATTACAGACCCCAGTCCGGGTTGTAAACAAGCTGGTCTTGGATACAAACGGAAGGCCCTGCACCGAGGCCGAGGTTGGGGGCCACCTACTAGTTGTCTTTCTAGATACAGGTGCAGCTGTATCTGTATTACATGATGAATATCCAGACACATCCCCTTGGTCCACCAGATGGAGGACCAACATGTCAGGATTTGATGGTACTAGGCCACCTGCATACCGTTCTCTACCTCTACTGGTAGAGCTAGGCCATCTGAAGGCCTCACACACTTTCCAACTGATGGTAATGCATGATCATCCTTGTATCATAGGAACTAATTTCCTTGCACCACACGGCTGTGTGGTGGATCTAGCTAACATGCTACTGATACAGATTCAGGGTCAATACCATTCCATTTTGATTCCTGATTCACATGTTGTGGCAACAAGATCAGCCAATGACAAGGAGTATGGCGTCATAGATTTGTTCAAAGCCCATGAACTTTTTCCAAAGCTTCTCCCCATTTTGCAACAACATTTGGAAGTGTTTGCAATTAATAAACATGACTGTGGCAGAATGCACACTGTCATCGAAGCGCCAGGCCCAGCACATGAGAGGCAAAGGCAGTATCCCTTTCCAACTGAGGCCTTGCCTTCTTTTATAGAAACAATCAAGTCACTCCTCAAGCAAGGAGTAATCAGAACTTCTGCTTCCATTACCAACTCCCCAGTGTGGCCCGGGAAAAAAGCCACAGGTGCCTGGAGACTTACTATTGGCTACAGGAAACTGAATTAGGTCACCCCCAGTTGTTCCCCAACTGTGGCATCAGCACCCGATGTGTTACGACTCTTGACCCCTGACCTGAAATGGTTCAGTGCCCTGGACTTTTCCAATGGTTTTTGGTCACTACCATTGGCCCTTAAGAGTCAATATAAGTTTGCCTTCACCTTTGAAGGAAGACAGTGCACGTGGACTTGCTTGCCATAAGGATTCCATAATAGCCCATCCCTGTTCCATCTGCACATGATGGATGCCCTCAAGAGTTTCTCTACTCCCCAATGTCTTTTGCAAAATGTGGATGACCTGTTGCTGGCAACAGCCACACAGGAACAACATCTAGATCTCTTGGACGAACTACTGACTCTCATCCAGACAGCAGGCCTGAAATGCAACTCAGCAAAAGTGCAACTATGCCAGAAAGAAGTACTCTTTCTGGGTCTGAAAATAACTTACCAAGGTCAAAGCCCTAGCTGGAAGAAGATAAAGGGATTGCAAGACTTGCCGTTGCCTACCAGCGTGGCAACTCTTCGAAGGTTTCTAGGTATGGTGAATTATTTGAGAGATTTTATTTGTGATTTTGCTCAGAAAGCTGCTCCTCTGTATGAGCTACTTAAAAAGGACATCCCATGGACTTGGGGCCCTATACACACCCAGGCTGTGATGTCACTGAAGCAGGCCTTAGCCTCCGCCCCAGCGTTGGTCAATCCCAATCCAGCACTGCCATTCCATCTGAAATGTGCCACCTCTGACATTGCCATGTCAGCAGTGTTAGCCCAGAAGGTTCATGGCACCCTGAGACCCATTGCATATGCATCACAGCTCTTGACCCCAGTGGAACAGAAGTACAATCTTTGTGAAAGGAACCTTCTGGCCACCTATTGGGCTGCCAAGCACTTCCTGTATATCATTGGGTACTCTCCACTGATCATCAACACCAATCATACCCCAACTACCTTTCTGCTCTCAGACAGAGTGAAGGATGGGTCAGTCTCTAACACCAGACTGACACACTGGTCACTTCTTCTCCAGGATAGAGACATACAGGTACACCCAACAAAAATACCATCTATGCTGGCTCACGGACTCCTTTTCCAAGGAGAACCCCATGACTGTACACTGCAGTTACCTGATCTTCCAGATTCAGGTCCTTTCCTCCTTGCCACGCCACAAATGCTTGACAATACCTCTTTGTGTCACGTCTTTAGTGATGGTTCAGCATCCTACTATCAGGGAGAACAAATCACAGGGATGGGCATTCTAGTGATTTACCCTTATGGGAACACTGTTAAAATATTTAAGCGCTGCAGTGTAGCATCATCCCAGTATGCAGAGGTGGCAGCGGTGGTCTGTGCCCTTGAGTTTATCCAGCATGGGACCGACGATATTAGCATTTTTACAGACTCTAACTGGGTTTGTTGTTCTCTTACAGAATTTCTTCTTTTCTGACAGAAGAACTCCTTCCTCTTCTCTGAAGGCAGCCCAGTGAAGTACAAGGAATAGGTAATATACATACAGTACATTTACTGGCACAGAAATTTGCACACAAATTCTATGTACATAAAGTCAAAGCTCATTCTCTCCATGATCCCTATCATGCCTTCAATGACACAACAGATACCCTTGCCAAGGAAAGGGCCCGGGGGGGGGACATCTGGATGATGGACCATCCAGAGGCCAATACGCTGTTCAAATTGCAGCACTCAGGAGGAAACCTGAACCCTTTTCCCCCTGAACCTCTCAGCAGCCCAACATGTTGATACTGAACTCAAAGAAGTGTTCAGATTCCTTGACAAGAGTACCGAAGAGAAACTTCCCACACACAACCCCTATCAGAGGCATGAAGGTAAGTTACACTTGTCACCAGATGACAAGCTCATCTGGTACCAACCAGATGATTCCACCACCAAGTTGTGGGTGGTCCCCAGACATCTCAGGTCCGAATTCTTGCACCAAGTACATGACATGCCCACTGGTGGACACCAGGGAGTGGAAAACACCCTCCAAAGGCTTAAGACCACTGCCTGGTGGCCTGGTGTCACCAAAGATGTTAAACAGTACATAGACAATTGCCTCATTTGTGCACAAAACAACCCCATCTCTACCAAGCAAAATGCCAAACTCTTACCACAATGACACTCTGGCCCTTGGCATGCCATACAGATTGATTTTATTGGCTCCCTGACCAACATGAGCAGAAATAACAAGTATGCTCTTGTGGTAACTGATCTCTTCTCTAAGTGGGTCGAAGCTTTCCCTATTGAGATATGCACTGCTAAAACCACTGCCAAAATCCTGGTGGAACGGATTTTCTCCAGGTGGGGCCTACCTCTCAAGGTAGACTCTGATAACGGAACCAGTTTTACAGGTGAGTTGATGAAAGAATCCCTTGAACTCCTTGGAGTTCAACAGAAGTTCCACATACCGTACCACCCCAATCTTCAGGTCAAGTAGTAAGAGCCAACAGATGGATTAAGCAAATGCTTTCCAAATTCATTGAGGACAATCCCAAAACCTGGGATTCCCTACTGCTGTTACTCCTTATGGCAATTAGGGGTACACCCGCAGCCACTACCCATCTCACACCCTTTGAGGTGATGACTGGAAGACAGATGAGATTACCTGAGCACCTGTTGCTTGACCTGCACACCCCCACTCCAGACCGTGTGTCTGTAGA
Source organism: Neoceratodus forsteri (assembly GCA_016271365.2). Taxonomy (NCBI): domain Eukaryota; kingdom Metazoa; phylum Chordata; order Ceratodontiformes; family Ceratodontidae; genus Neoceratodus; species Neoceratodus forsteri. The sequence goes on from CM057455.1 coordinate 1,511,028,269, forward strand.
CCAATATGTGGAAAAACTCAGAAAAGACCCTATACACACACACTTGTATGCTGCCAACTGCATGGGCAAGGCCTAGCAACAATCCAAAATACAGTTTGACAAACACGCACAAGAAGTGGACTGGCAGGTTGGAGATCAGGTAATGGTACTCCGATTTGCACATCCCACCCATTCCTTCTCCAATAAGTGGGAAGGCCCATACCCTATTGTCAACAAGCTCAGGCTGGCAGTCTATCAGGTTAGACTCCTGCATAACAACAAGTTGAGTGACGAATGGTTACATGCAAACCAGCTGAAATTGTATAAAGGAGCTTAATTACTTTTCCTCACCCCATTGGGTGGAATAGTACTAACTTACTAATGTTTGATTTTGCTTTTCGGGTACACTGACAAGATGGCTATCTTGTTCCATTATCTCTTCATCTCAGGAGTTATCCTCTGCATCCTAGGCACGGTACCGAACCTCCTACCCCACCTTGATCCTCCAGCATCTCCTTCAGAGGGAGTTTCCATCAATATACCCGATAGTCTGATCACTGTCCAGGAAGGTTCCAATGCTTACCTCACTGCCTCGGTTGTTGCTCCTGATAAATCTACCCTACAAATTGAGTGGCAAACTACATCGCAAGGACAAATTCTCCCTGTGGCCAACCTCTACAAAGGAACTTTCCAGGGTTGGCCCAATGCTAAATTATGCCCAAATGGTTCTCTGTCCTTGTTACAAACTGCATTAAGACATTCTGGTGTGTACAACATTACTGTCTTAATTGATCCTTCATACTGTAATTCTTTGTCTAAGGATTCTGCTCAAAAATGCTGTGCTGTACACCACATGGCTTCTGCAGCCATGTATCTCTCTGTGTTACCGCCCACTGATAAACAGCTTTTGGAATGCCCAAAGCATACCCCTGGCCCCCGTAGTGGTCTAGCAGCCACTGCCCTCCCAGGTTCATTAATTAATAACTTACAGTTTATGCATATACCTGTTTTGTTTAATCTTACTTACTGCAATATGAAAGAATTTGGTATGTGTCACAATACTAATACTTCAGCATTTTATAGTTCATTATTGCTTGACAGTTTAGCTGCATTTCAGATTCGTACTTAAGACCCTATTGCCGGGATCCATTCTACTGAACATAGAGGCAATTTCAGGAAAAAACCCACTCCTGATGATCAAAGTTATGAACGTAAGACACGTGAAGTTGACAGTTCTGATGTCACAAGTGCAACAGGTACTGTCACAGGCTTTTTGGTACGGCTATGTCTATTTGGAATAAAGCAGACATTGCTGCTATCAAATCTCATTCTGCCAAATTTTCCACTGGTCTGGTTAACAATATACTATCCCCATTATTGCATGGTGTGGATGGCCTTAGTCAGGAAGAAAGATATGCAGTATACAACATGCACGACATTGCTAAGGCATTCACTGATTCGAAAGACAAAATAAAAGCACTCATACAACAAAACAACAAAGAAGCAGATTAACAATACATTGCTAGAGAAATCCTCTGCTCTGCCTATGGCTCATACATCATCACTACCATCAATAACCTCTTCCATGATCTAGAATCTGGAAGGATCCCTGATATCATACATGACAGACGTATTTCCAAATGGTATTGTCCACAATGTAAAACCCCTGGCTTTATTGCTATGTGTATGCAGCAAACTTTAACCATTCCTCTCTCCACAGCTAGGAATTTGGGGTTTGTGACCAGACACCGTAATACTGGTCCTTGTTTCACTACCAAGAAATGTTCCATAAGAGATACTATGTTTGTTTCCTTTACTGTCTCTTTACCATGTTTTGATCCCACTACTGCCTTGTTCGACAAGTTTGCACTGGTACACTCTATTGGGCATTTGGATGAAGACATCTACAGAGAATGCCTGGATCTATCACCTCTACTGGTTTTCCATCCTTTCCTGGATGCCTGGGTGCCTGTGCACATGGACTGCTGTGTGAAGAAGCAATACATTTACTTGTGCTGATGTGATGTATTTGATGTTATTCAACCTGTTTGTGGTTATTCTCCAGATAGCATTGATTGGACTTTCACCATGGATGATGATATCACTAAGAATGGCACAAATTCCTTGGATTTGTCTTTGGCTCTGGACAAGCTCTATCAATAATATCATGAGGAGGTTAATCGCCTGTCAACATGGATTTCGAAGAAGGCCTACACCTGCCCTGTCCAGTTGCAAAAGTGGAGTCTCCCTACTGTTTGCTCTCAGTATAATTCTGATGGGGAGTATTTGTGGTAACTAACTTTAAAAGCTATACTTATGGATCTGTGACATGAGCTATTGATAACCCCAATTTTTGTTTTGTCCCCCACCAGAAGACTATGATTGGACATACTGTCATAACCCCCATCCCCCTCATCGATGCAGACATCATTGATGGTAACCCCGATTATCTGCTCACTCTGTCTGAATACTTACCATATTTTAATGCACACATAGACCCACTCACACTTACATTAAAATCACTTTTAGACAGGAAAGACACACACCTCATCCACATCAGCAATAATATGACCAAGGCCAATGAAGCTATCCTCTCATTGATTAATGATGGTGACATGAATGACGCATTGACTAACACCTGGTTGGAAATTACTTTTAAAGGTTTTGTTATTATACAAGCATTTTTTAATCTTTACTTTAATTATTATGCTCTGCTGCCTATGGCGCATACTGCGCCAACATCGTGAGCAGCTCGAGTTCCTTTACAAAGCTCGCGTGTCGGGTTTGTAAATGACCACTTTTCTCTGGCCTTTCCCTAGATTTGCCTATGTTGCCCTTAGAGGCAATAAGTGGGGGAATGATACACGAGGTCCCTGCACCCTAATCGGTACCCTCAGAGGTACACCGTAGACAGCTAGTACTTGAGTATATGTTATACTAGCATATTGGGTTAAGGGCATCTACCGTACAAGAGTAGATGTCAGGATATGCATGCATAATGTTGTAATGCACTTTGCTTGCTAATACATATATTCTTCTATGTATTTTCTGTGTATTTCTTACTTGTAATATGCCAAGGGCACCTGTGTCCTTGGAATAATTATGATATGTAAGTCGGCATTGCTACCTTTTGGTGATTTGTACTACTACACTGAGTTATGTAAGACTCTGTTCGCAAACTGTGGGCTGCATGGGGTGGCATGGTTGGGCATGTGGCTCATCCCTGTCTTCTCTCCCCCTGGCAGAATACAGAGAACTCATTTGTTCACAAACTGATGACTATTACAAATTGTATAATGTTATCTTGAACCGTGGAGTCACCTCTAATTTAGCCAATAGGGCTCATCTCTGTAACTAGAAATGTTTCTATCTTACAGTAACCATAGTAATTATCATAGGTATATAATGTAATACACAAGTCTCATACCTTGGAGATCCCAAGAGACACAAAGAAACCTCGAGGTATAGGGAATGCTTAACACTGGCTCCTGGTTCGTATTGGCAAGAACTGCTTAGGGCAACTGTGATTTCATCCTTTTTGGTAGTAATAAACAAGTTTATTACTCTTATGCAACATGTCTGTGATTACTTGCATTTCCAATATTGCCAAGAACCTGAAAGTGAGGTTTAGTCCTCCTGACACTAGGGTAAGTACTGTAGGTCCAGGTGCTGCCCCTGTCAGGTCTGTCATATTCTTCAGTGTTTTGGTGACCTGTGTCTGTCACTGATGTCTGTGCTGTTTGTCATTTCAGACATTTCAGGGGTGACTGTTGGAGATACTCTACAGCTTGGGGACCTTCTACTGTCTGTGCCATAGAACCTAGAGATAGTGGCTCAGGTTAGGGTGATGCAGCACACCGACTCCTATTACACAGATGAATATGGGGAGCCTTGGTGCAGCATCAAGTGGGACATGGTGAGTAATGTCCCATGCCTATGGTAGGGCATACTCTGGGCTGCATGGTGGTGTGGCATGGTGGGGCATGCTGTGGGCTGCATGGGGTGGCATGGTTGAGCATGTGGCTCATCCCTGTCTTCTCTCCCCCTGCAGGATACACTTGGAACACTGGAGGCATTTTGACTCCTCAGTGAGGGCCCAGAAGAGATCAATATAGACTTGGAGTCCCCAAAGAGACCCCTGACTGCTGGATAAAAGTTGACCATGCCATTTGCTATGGGTGGAGATTGTGCAATGCTGCTATTGAGGAGTAACGGAGAGCGCCAGGGATATATGAGACAACCTATAGCACATTGCCGTGGAATCTGGCATGCCATCTGATAGGCAAGCGCACAATGCTGAGCACAATAAGTGTACTTGGGCCATTCGACAGGCCAAAGCCCAGTACTACCAATCTGCTCTTGTCTCCTCCTGGGGGTCAGCTAGAAACTTTTGGGATAATGTAAAGGAGCTGAATGGGAAATCCCTCTCCCCACCCCCCCTCAACTCTCCTTTAATGGAACTGTCTGCTCTGACTCCCTTGGCATTGCAGAATGCCTAAACCACACTTTCTCAGACCTGAGTTCAGTCCTTCACAGTAACTTCTTTGACCCCATCCCAGTAGCACCCCTTCCCACTCTCCAGAGACCTCATTTCTACCTACCTACCATCTCCCTGTTGGAGGCTAGACCCCTTCTGCAAAAAGCCGTTAGTAGTAACAACCCTGGCACCGACCTACTGAACATTAGGCTACTTCGTCTGATGTTGGATGCTATCCTGGTCCCACTTACCAAGCTGCTCAGCTGCTTTCTGTGCCTGGGGCAGTTCCCCAGCACATGGAAAACCACCATCATCATTTCCATCCTAAAGAGCGGCGATCAAGTGACCCCAGGTAACTATCGACCTATCTCCATCCTCCCCCCACTCTCTAAGACCCTTGAAAAAGTAGTTGCCAACCAGCTTGCTGGATACCTGGCCATGCACAATATCCTGTGCCCTGAACAGCATGACTTTCATGCAGGTCACAGCACCACAACCATGCTACTTGAAGTTTCCAACTTCCTGCACTCTGCTCTTGATGCTGGAAGTCTTGCCGGTGCCATGTTCATTGACATCTCCAAGGACTTTGACATGGTTTGCCATCCACTCCTGCATGACTCCCTCAGATGCCTTGGTTTCTCCCCCGGCCCCCTTGCATGGTTTACCAGCTACCTCTCTGCCAGAACTCAGTGTGTAAAAATCAATAGCACCCTATCTGATACATGACCTGTCCGCTCTAGGGTTCCCCAGGGCTCCATTTTAGGCCTTCTCCTCTTCAGTCTCTACCTCAACTTCCTCCCCTTGGCCTGCCCAAGTGAGATACTCCTCTATGCAGATGACGATGTGCTCTTCGCTGCTGACCCCAACCCCAACACACTCCAGGCCACCCTCCAACAAGCTTTTGATAGAGCTGAGCATTGGTTCACATCACGAAGGCTAGTCCTGAACCTAAAAAAGACCAACGCTATGCTCTTCTCGCATCGCCAAAGCAAAGCCAGTGGCGCCCCTCTCGTGATACTGCCTAGCACACTAAACCCCATTGAGCAGGTTTCCTCTTACAAGTATCTGGGCATTACCTTTGATTTGGCAGTCTCCTTCCATCCCCATATCAATGCCCTTTCTGCTCCCACCAATGACAGGATTGGACCATTATACTACCATAGGGACTGCCTACCACAAGAGACCCTTCGATTGGCAATCACCTCCTCTGTCCTGTTGCTAATAGACTATGGGCTGCCCATCTATGCTGGAGCCGACAACACTGTGCTTGCAAGAATCCAGCTCTCTATAAACAAGACCTGCAGGCTAATGCTGGGAGCCCCTAGGCGCACCCATATATGCCTGCTGTACTCCCACACCAACTTGCTCAACCTTGAAGAAAGACTCCGCTTCCAAACCTGCCTTCTTGTAAAAAAGACCCTGCTATGGCTCTCCCCCCACTGGGGTCACCACCTCTCTGCAGCATGCTTCCCCCTCAGTCTCCACCTACAGCACTGTCAAAACCTCCCTTATTGTCCCCAGGGTAAGGACCTCTATGGCCCAGAGATCCTTTTGCTATCAGGCTCTCTCCTGGTTCAATTCCCTCCCAGCCAATATAGCTGGCTCCACTAAGCTTGGTCCTTTCAAGGTCTCCCTCAGAAGCCATCAGACAAGCACTCGCTGCTGCAACTGCACATAATCCCCCACCTGCCCCTTACCTTCACCCGTAGGCTGGGTCTTCCCTGTCTACTTTAGCTGTATATATCTTGGGTCTCATGCAACATTTGCTGACTAATGTAATAAAATATCTCTGGCTGCTACCTGATGTGGTACTCATGTACCTATATTATGACTACTGTGATCTACCTATTACCAAGTGTGTACCACCAGTGAATGCCTGTAACACTGGCTGCTTTTTTAATCTAAACGTTATGTACTGTACTGTTTTGTTTGCTGTGATGTACTGCTCTCTTGACGAGGTGCCTTTGTAAATGACTCTATGACTCAAAGGTCTGTAAACCGCTGATCTAATAATAAATAAATAAATATATTCCGCTGTAGTTGGCCCCTATGGGCAGAGCTGCTCCACCATTGGTGGGTGCCTCCAATAGGCATAGGCAAGGCCACTGTTTTTCAGTCTTTACTGGAAAATCCGGTAAAATTCCAGAATTAGTGCTGCCTGAAAACTGGTAAAAACAAACATTTCATGGAATCTGGCTTTTTATATCAGATCAGTAAATATACAAAACTTGTGTTTTTCTTTTAATTCCTTCTTATACTATTTTCAATTTGCTTTATTTAATGCTCTGTATATTAAACCTTCTTTAATTCTGATTATATATGCACATACTAAAAGAATGATAGCAGAATCCAGGTAAAATCCAGAAATTAGAGTAACAATAGCCGGTGCAGTTCTGGAATCTGAAGTCTTGAAAATGGAATTTCATTGTTTTAATCACCATAAATCAATGGCCTTGGGCATAGGTAGTGCTGGAGTATGACACTAGTGCTGCAGTAGGCACAGGGGATGTGTGACCCAGGACTTATGCATGGACATTTTGTTTTCATTTTGGGCTGTCATCTTGTTGTTTCTCCATGTTGTTGTGGATATCTGTGTAATACATATTTGAATGCACCCTCTCTGTGTCTTGTCACTCTTGTGGTGGGTGATAAGCATACTTGACTTTGCAGCTGCCCTTCAGGCTGCATAGTGTTTGACGTGTCCTGCACCCTGCTATCTGGCCAGCTACAGTCTTATGTACCATTGTGCATGCCTGTTGCAGTCACCACATACGCGGCCACTCTTGCTTCTGTTGCATACTGTGTCCTCCTGCACAGATGCACATGGGTGCTGTGTGCACAATGTTGAGGGGAGTTGTGCATGCAACATAATGCCTGCAACACCACACAGCCCACCTAAATGCCTCTGCATTCATCTTACACATCATGTAATGCCTGCAAAGCCATAGTGCGTAGGGCCCAGAGACTTGGTTCATGGGCCATATCAGGCCCTTTGAAAACTGGGCCCTTGAAGTGAAAGAAAATTCAACCGTTAAATGGGTCATTATCTGCAGCTACTAAAATCTGAATATATGAAATGAAAATGATAAAAGTTTTAAAATATGGATCAGAGCTAATTTTGATACTCATCCTTTAAGGAGTTCCAAGAATTGAAATGACAGGACACTCCATGAAAGGCTAGAGTGTAACAATGAGAGTAACTTTAGGGTTTCTCATTTAAACAAATGTCAATCAAATAGCAAATATTGTTGGAAATTAAGTTAAATTTCAAATGCATTTAATTTTTTTATTATTTAGTATTTTTATATGGGAAAAGGGGGTCTAGGAAACACTTTATGTTTTTATCTTTGTCCTGGGGGAGGGGGGACACCGATGTAAACTGACTGATAATTAAACAGATTCATTTTATGTTAGATTACAAAATGGTATTTGGGTGGAGGGGGGGGTTCGGCCAGGAAACTGGAGAAATTACCCTACTCTCCAATGAGGAGGTGCTGTTTGCTTCCTGAATGAAGGAGCCCAAGGAGAATGGCAGTGGGTAGGCACAGGCAGATGAGGTATCCTCCCTCTAGTCTCAGAGTACTACTCAGGAGGATGTCATAATTGTACAGAGTGAAATTGGAATAATTAGGGTTGAATTGGAACATGTGGCCACAGTGCAGAAGGAAGAAGAACATCTAGCAGAATGGATTGCAGCTCAGAGAAAATACTAGACATGCTTGCTAAAGATGAAGCCCATTTTGATTTGTAGAAACTTAACATATCCAGTGAAAAACAATGCATGGTTGGGGTCCTGACAGCTCCAAACATCAAAGAGACTGTGCATCTGACAGCTGAATGGTCATGTCAGTCCAGCTTTTCAGATTTGGTGAATGGTGCTACCAGCCATAGAAATAGAACAGAATTTTTTTTTTTGGGAAGAACAGAAAGACTCCCTGATCCCTTTTTTATCAATGAACTGTCATCCCTTTCCATGGAAGAAGTTTTATTTCATGCATGCTGAAGTTTTCTGAAAGATGGCAGAAGCTGTAGACCTGGGAGTAAATCACCGGTAGGTCTACCTCAGGAGAAGATGCATGGATCTGAGCTGTCGGAAAAGATGTTGGTTTCCTCAAAATCCCACCAGCAGGACCAGCATCCCCAAGGTACAGTGTGCACTTACACTTTTCCAGTTGCATTTTCCATTTGCTCCTTGGAGATCACTTCTAGTATTATTGCCCCCTTTTCCCTGCACTATTTCCGCAGCCTGCTGTGCAGTCTCACCAACAGGACCAGCTCCCTGCAAATGCTGGTAAACTCAGTATCTACAAAACAGCATTGCTGTTTGCTCCAGTCAGATTCAGTACCCTTAACCTCTTGAGAGAGGCAATTGGGCACTATGACAGCTTCTACACTATTGAGGGCAGATCTGAACACCACGGACCATAAGAGCTGCTAAACAAGCTTTTGCCAATGCTACCGAGATCTGGGCCCTTGGGACAAATGGTAGCTGTAGATGGGTCATCTTATCTCTAGTGCACTACTCCGAACATCACTCCAGGATTTAAAATGTCAGATCTTTTTCAAACCCTGACACAACCGGCGAAGAGTAGAAATTCGTTAAGATTTTGTTACAGGGGAAGATTAGATGAACAACTGGATAGGACTTATGTCAGCTGTCTCTTATTAAAAGTTTATATGAAATGTTATGAATCTGAAATGTATTTCCTGGTCCTTATCTTCAGTGTCATCTCCTTTGACATACTCTAAGTTTTTAAAACCTTAGCTTCCTTGGAGCATGTTTGGATGAGCTATAATGACTTAACATTCATCCCCTGTGGACTCCCTTCACTGTGATTCCAATTATAAAACTGGATTTGAAGACAATTTCAGTCCTATTTAAAACTGAGGAGATTAGCATTGGCTCAAGCAGTGCTGGGAAGTATTAGGGTAACCAGATCAGATAATTGATTATGAAGAAATATGGAGTAGGACATGCAATAGACATATACTAGGACAACCAAAAGCACGTTATAAATGTGGCTCAAAATCTTGTTTAAGCAATGCTTGCAAGCAACTCAGCTGTGCATTATGTTCTGAATTCAGACATGTTAGCATTCACTGTACAGATTTATTCAGATACAATCTATGTGAGGAACAAGGCCAGTTTTAAAAGCAGTGCCTCTGGGCTGCACATGGTCAAGAGGATAGTATGGAGCAAGATTTTATTTTGATGCAGGCACACAAAATCTATTGTAATGAGAGAGATGGAGGTGCCAGCTATGCAAATCCAGGGTATACCAAATCAGCACCAGTAGCTATGACAACAGAGGCTGCAGGAGAAGGTGTTGTAGAAGACAATACTAACAGTGAGAAAGAAGTGACTTCAAATAACAGAAATAGAAAATTCTGAAATGACAGAACCTAACATAGAGAGAGGTCACACTGCAATGGAACAAATGGCTGACACCACTGAACAGCTTCATTTATTGGTGGATCAGGAAATAATGCCTCTCCTACCTAGACAGACAGATGTTCCTTAGCAGAAAAACCGTAAAGAACAGGCACCAAAAATAATGTTCTGAGTATATGTCTAGAGCCATCTTTTCTGCCATTGGAAAACAGTTTGAAAACACTCCAGGGGAATAAGGAATGGGGAGCCTCAGAAGAAGAAAAAGACTCAGATGCCTCATCAATTGTTTCTTCCAAAAATAATTGCCATAGTAGACAGACGAAGATACCTCAGAGTCCAGATGGTCAAAAAAGAAAGCAGAGCTTTGGTTCCTGAAGTAAGGGGAGAAGGAAATAATTTCTTAGTTCTATATTCTGTAGGGTTTTAGAGGAATGTTGAGGAAAATATTTTCAATGTTTAATACACTAACAAAGCCCTGAGTTAACTCTAGAGTTTGCCTCCCTAAATGTACAGATCATTAACACCCCAAATGAAGACTAACTGTTTCTGCTTTTCAAAAATCTCCATTTAATATTTTCCCCTACAAAAGACCAGAATTACCACACTAATGGATATCACACAAGCAAAAAGATGCCGAGTTTCGGGTATCTCATTTTGGTGCTTTGGGGAAGATACATGTACTGGAGTAGATAAACTCCTTTTTTTGTTTCCATACATACTTCATTTTTTTTTTCTTTTCTCCCTTACCCCCCCCCAAGGCCGCAGTGCTCACATGCATGTGCGTGTGTGGAGGTGCACACACACGCCAGGACCCGGAGCTCCCTTCCGCCCCTCCCCTGACTTGTGTCACCACTCCATACCACCTACGCACTCACTGGACCTCCACCTAGTGGGAGCGGGAATACAGAGGAGTGGGAGAGCCATCCCTTGGAGGGAAGAGTAAGCTGAATCCCACTCCAGCCCACCCCCAAGCTGGGTCCCCAGGATCTTAAGCCCGGGTCGCTGGCATAGCATGACATAAGGCACCAGTGCCTCAGCCCCTCTGCACCACCTGGCCGGCAGTAGATAAACTCTTTAAAGATAATAACTTTATTGGTTTCAGAATTTTGAATACTGCATCTGTCCTGGCAGAACATTATTTGTGGACATGTTGGGCACGATTCTTAAAGAAGGCTTAAATAGGAGCAAGCTGCTGCAAGTAATAGCTTGTGCTGAAGCCCGGAGCACCGGGGAACCAGCACCAGATTCTGGTATAGGAGAGGACCTGGCACCTAAGTCCCCACACTTGCCACAATCTGTACCATGTGACAGACACACAGCACATGGGAGGGGGTTTGAAGCAGGCTCCCTGTGGCAAAGGCTATCGGTCCTCCCATCAATGATCCCCTGATAAAGAAACTAATTCCCTTTTCTTGGTGGTCTGATGGCCCCCTTTCTGATCCCCAATGTCATTCATTGTGATAATATAATACCTCCTTCCCTAGAGGTCTACTGGTCCCCATTCTCCGATCCCCTATGTTGCCCATTATAATAATATGATAACCCCTTCCCTGATGGTCTAGTGGCCCACCAGGAGTGGGGTGGTGGGCACTACCTTCTGGATTGGGGGTATGGGGGCCACTAGACCACCAGGGAAAGGGGGTATTATATTATTACAATGGGCAACAATGGGGATTGAGGAGGGGGGCCACTAGACCACCAGGGAAGGAAGCATCATATTATTACAACAGGAGATATCAGGGATCAGAGGGGGACCACTAGACTACTATGGAAGAGGGTATTATGCTATATTATTATGGAGACATTGGGGATAGGGGGGGCCATTAGACCAACAGGCAAAGAGGTTATTATGCTATATTATTACAATGGGCAATATTGGGGATTGGGGAGAGGGGGCCACTAGGCCACCAAGGAAGGGGTTTTTATTCTGTATTATTATAAAGGGTGACATCAGGAATCTGGGCTTTGGAGGGGGCCCATGGCACATTGCCGCAAGGTGCAACATTCTCCCAGAGTGATAAGTCTAAGTACCCTTAGACCAGCCCTGGCTGGTCTAAGAGTACTTAGAAATTCTCCCTCTGGGAGAGTTTTGTGAATCCCACTTTCAGGGATATGGCAGCCTGCATCTGCCGCAAGCCCCCAGCAGCATGCCACAGCCCATCTTGTGGCACATGGCTGGTGCAAGTCCCCTTTGGTGCATGTGAATAGCTCAGGGCTCATTTTTTGATGGAATGTGCCATTTGTGCCATTTATGTTTGATGCAGGTGCCTTGTGTTAGTCTGTGGGCTTTGAGAATTGAGCCTGTTATTTCTAGATACTAGTTTATGTATTATTAATATAGATAGATAGATAGACAGACAGATACTTTATTTAAAAATGCCTTTCTGAAAACCAAGGTGCTTTACATGACAATCATGTAACAAATACATCATTATTAAATAAGGAATACTGTACAGGAAACCATACACAACAAGGCTGTGTTTTCATCGAGGTGCTGAGATGACATCATGGGGACCTTGAGAGTGAAGCTTGAGAGGTCCCGATGTCATCTCAACCCTGAGATGAAAACATGGCATTGTTCATGTATGGTAGCCCATATACTATTTTTTATCATATATGGTTCTCTGAGATTTAAAAAAAAGTAATATTTCTGAAGGTTTAACAAGGTTTCATACCTCATGTTCATGCTTCCCCTTGTTGTCTGCAGCTCCGTGTGCTGCGAAGTCCATCGGTATGGTGTGGTCATGTTCCAGTCCTGGCCATTGAAAGATCTGCAGCAGGATTTGATTAAAAAATAAAGGTTAAATTAGTATGGTTTGTAACATTGCCTATACTCAGCCCCCAGCCTCTCAAACATAATAATTCACAACAAACTCCCAGAAAATCAAAATAACCAGAAAACAAGAGGGACAACACCATGCAACATGGCATGATGTAAGGCCTGCACCCACATATGCACACAGAACACCATTAAGACAAGCCAGAACAACATAATACAAATTAATGGATCCTACACATGTCAATCCAGTAATGTGGTTTACCTAATTCAATGTAAGAAGTGCACAAATGGTTGCTACATTGGGGAAACTAGCCAACCACTGAAAACCAGGATGTATCACTACCATCACACAATAGTAAACCAGATTATCAGCACTCCAGTAGGTAACCATTTTTCACAAACAGATCACTCTCTCTTGGATTTATCTGTCTTGATACTAAGAGGCAACTTCAGAAACACACAGGACAGAAGGACATGGGACTTGAAATATATTAAACAATTTAAATTTAACATTTCTGGACTGAATCAGGACGTCGGTTTATGATACACTATGGTAAACTGTAATTATTTTTTTATTGTGTACTAAATCATGTCATTACTTATCACACTTTGGTTCTGTATTTCTCTTATTATTATTTTTTTCTCTGAGTTCTGCCTGTTCTGCTTTTTTTACCTATACCTCACATCCTTCCTGCCTCTCCTACTAACTCTCTAGCTTAGTCTCACCCACTTCCTCTTGTTTTCACATCTCTGTTTATACTACCTCACACTCTGTTTATCTAGGCCTTTGTTCTTTTGTTTCTCCTAATTTCTTGATTTCGTTGTATCTCTTAATCATCTCCTGTCTATTCTACCCTTATAGCCAGTGTCTGATCTCAGATCCTATCTGTGTGCTTTTGTCTTCCCTTTAGCTTCCTTTCATCTCATACTGACCTGTTCCTACTTAGCCCCCTCCCCATTTCTTCTCATGTTTTTATTTTGCATCATAGACTTTCATCTCTAGTCCCCTTTATCACCTTCCTACTTCACTTCCTGATTTTTAATTGCTCCACAGTGGATATAAATACTGCTTATGTTGCTCAGTTTTGCTATTCACCTGAAGAAGTGTGGCCCCAAAAGTGCATGTATAATTCCATCTTTGTACAAGACACTTGTTGGTCCAATAAAAGGTATCAAACCTTCCATCTTCTCCTATGGTTTCTAACACAAAGCTGACTACGTCAGTCCATGTTCTAACCGTCCCCGTGAACCACTCACTAAATGATGTGGCCATGTTTGTTTGGATTTTTTGTTTGAACAGCTGTCTTTGGTCCAGTCATGTGGCAAATAGTGCCGGGGTGGTGAATATTTATTATGGGCTGCTGAATCTTTATCATAGAATGTGCACAATAACTTTTAGAATGTGCACAACAAGTTTTCAGCAGCTATTTATTTTCATATATAATGAGCCCAAACCATATACTATTAATAAATATTACAATGACAGACATAAGAACGATATGCATAGCATAACAATTCTGTCTCCTACAAAGCATGAGACAACAGCCAGATCTTCAGTTTACTTTTAAACATAGTTACCGAAAGGGACAGCATGAATACCTGTGAGTATAATAATGGTCCTCTACAGAGAATTCTCTGTTGCCAGTTGACTTTAGTCTTGATTTTTGAACCAATAACAGCCTGCAGAGGGGAATGGAAGAAGTGAAATAAGATACTGGGACTAATGATAGAAGTCACTGTTGACCACCGCTGACACCTAAGGCACAAGGATCAGCCCCTCGTCTAGAGTGACTCCTAGCTTGCAAAACACTGCCTGGCCTGGAGTCTGTCTCCCTCTAACTTGGGAGATCCAGGCTCTCTAAAATGGATACCTAAGATGATCTGATCCCACCAGAAACAACTCAGTCTTTCTGGGATTAAGCTTCAGCCAACTGTTAGCCATCCACTCACTGATCTCCGATAGAGCATTCCCATGCACCCTTATCTAGGAGCCCTGTCTGGGATTAAATGAAAGATATAGCTGGATACCATACTCATAGTAGTGAGAACTCAAGCTAAACTTCCTAATTACATCTCCGAGTGGGAGCATAAACACTGCAAACAAAAGGGGAGACAAGCTGTAACCCTGAGGATAGCCACAGTCAGCAATAGAGGAAAAAGATCAGCAATTTCCCAAAATCACAGACTGATGTTGATCCCTAAGGAAAGATTGGAACTAATCAAAAACTGCCCCTAGCACCCCGAACAAACTTCCTCATATGCTCTAACAGCTTGACATGTTCCACAGTGTCAAATGCAGATGATAAATCCAAGAGAACCAGGAAAGAAAACTCTCCACAATTTCTCACAAGAAGCAGATAATTTAAAACTCTTAACAATGGCTGTGTCAGTGCTGTGCTGAGACTGGAAACCAGACTGGAATGGCTCATAGATGGAGAAATAATTCCTCCCTAACCCATGCCACCACCACTTTCTCATTAAAGTCACAAAAAAAAAGTAAGTTCATAGGTCTATGACTCACAGAGTTGCTTGGATTTAAATTAGTCTTCTTTAGGAAAGGTCAAACCAGTTCTTTCTGGACAATAGGAAACACACACTCCCTCAGTGAGGTATTGACAACTTCAGTGAGGGCTGGGCTGATCACTGCCTCTCCAGTCTTAATTAAAGAAGAGGGAACAAGATCCAGCACACATTGGCTGTGATGCAGCTTGTACAGCACTGGATGAATCTCCTTCAAATTTGTGGAGCAAAACTCATCCCAGATGACAATATTTCTGCCAACCCACATTCATGGCCATTGCAATTGTGTAAAATCATCATGGAGGAAAACTTGGCATGGGTATCCATAATCTTGGCTATAAAGAAATAATTAAACCCATCACACCCTCATGAGAATTCTCTTCCAAATCTTGAGGGAGAGATTTGAGATGGAGAATACTGTCCACTGCTCTAAAGATGGTGGTGGGTCTATTTCTCTTGTCTGCAGTGATGCTGAGAAGAAAGTTATTTTCATGGCTATAATTGCCTCCTGGTGTTCTCTATAATGAACAGCCAGACAGGACCATCAGAATCAAGACAGAATTTCCTCCACTTGCACTATAACCCCTGACCCCTCACTCTAAGAGGATGGAGCACATCGTTAAGCTATGGTGCACTCCTCCTCCTCCTGCTCAAGGGGCATCAATGGAATGGCCCTAGAGCATCAACAGAAGATGGAATATCATTATGTAAAACCTCCACTGCTTCAGTGACACTTCTAGTGGAAGCAGTAATAATTCCAAACACATCCACAAAATCCCAGAAAACTTCAGGATTGAGTCTACCCCATGCTCTGCTGTGGATCATCTCCGAAGGGGTAGAAAGCCACCGAGGGGCCATCAACCCAAAGAATATGGCATAGTGATTGGACCATGCCACATGATCAATCCAAGAGCTGTTGATCACCATCCTGGTGGCAAAAACAAGGTCTAATATGTGCACCCCACATGTGTGGCACCCTTAATATGTTGATTAAAACCAAGCAATTCCACCAGCTGCAGGAACACACCCGCAATTCCATCATCTTCAGCATCTATCCAGCAACTGAAGTCCCCCAAAACCAGAAATCTTGGTGATTCCAAAAACTGAGAAGACACCAAGTCTGAAAACTCTTTCAGAAATCTTCTACCCCCCTCACCACATGGTGGGGGAGTGATATACTAGGTGAATCTTACGCTTCAGGATACCCATACATTTCATTGCCACACACTCAAAAAAAAAACTGCTCTTCCACCTCCGCTGACACACCCTGGATCTGTAAATTATAGTCACTCCCTCACCCCAATGCCTCAGATGAGGATGGTATATATCAGACTAACCTGGTAGAATGCACTCAAAGATATATATACTGGTACAGTTCCATCAACCTGCAGTGACATACATTTAGTTGATGCCAATTACATGTCAGCAAAAATGTCACCAAGCAGTGAAGTGTCAGGCATTTGGTCTCCTGGGAGGTAAAGCGCCAAAGTGCCCTCCTAGAAAAAGATTAGCTTTTGAGGGGGATTTCGCCCCCTGCACCCCCAGAACTAAATTTAGCCTCCTTCAGGGTGGGCATGCCCCAGAGGGGGTAGAAACTGAGTGTGAGTAAAGGGTGACAGGAGTGAGGGGCATTCTAAAAATCAAAATCAACCCTTTCACTGTCACCCTCTTTGCAGTACTGTAATTGCAGTGGCCAAATGTAGTTGTCAACGTGACAGTCTACTATACTGGCACTATCCCCCAACCAGATCTTAATCACATACACCAGGTCAAAACCAGAGGATAAAATCAAATCACTCAAACCAGCTGTTTTATGTACAACCAACCTGGCATTTATTAGCAACATCTACACTGTTGCTGCTGTGAGTCCCAGCTCCTAGAGGACTATGAAGGGGGACAGAGCCCGGAATAGGTGTAAGAGACAGATTATACTTAAGCACTTACATCATTTAAAAACAGATATTGCCTGTCTACAGGAGACACATGTTAAAAGGGAGGATACCCTTTTGTGGAGGAGAACATGGGTAAGGCAGGCTGTTGCAGTTGGGGTTTCCACGTCTAGAGGAGGAGTAGTTATCCTGATAGTGAAGACAGTACCATTCAGATTAGTGGAAGAAATATGGGACCAGGAAGGTTGTTACATTCTAGTCCATGGTTTACTAGCCACATATCTGGTCCTTTTAGGAGCCATCTACGGTCCTATCCCCCTCTTCTTCACACACCTTCTGAATCTGTTATTTAAGGAGCCTGCAAAATCCACCTTACTTGGGGGGACTGGAATATTGCCCCTCAACCAAATATAGATAGATCTGATTGTAAGCGGTGTGGCCTAACCCCAACCCAAAGGGCCTTGAAAGAGCTCATGGATTGTGCAGGTTTAATTGATGTATGGAGAATACTAAACTCCGCTGAACGGCAGTACACTTTTTTTCTCCTCCTCATCGCTCTTATTCCCGTATAGATTACTTTTTAATAAGTGACTTTGCCCTTCCGGGTATCTTGAATGCAGCCATCCATGCTAGGATGATATCGGATCATTACCCTGTAGTTGTCACCTATCTGTTGGGACTAGGGATTAAAAGGGACTCTTTGTGGTGTCTGAATACCCAACTATTGCAGAGGCCAGCCACCATTAATCATGTTACTGATTTTATTGTTTCTTTCCAAGAGGTTAATAAGGGGACAATTACTAAAACAGACCTGGTATGGACCTCCCTTAAATGCTCTCTCCAAGGGGAATGTATCAGGCTAGCCTCTATTAAAGCATCCCAATATAGGGCTCAAATATCCACTTTACTCAGTTCCATCTGGACGTTAGAGAAGATACCAGACACCCAACTTGGGGATGAAAAATGGGCTAGATTATTCAGTTTACAAACTCAATATGTGGACCTACTTGCACAGAGAGCTGAATTATCACTGCAATGTACTAAACTTAAATTTCTTGAATCAGGAGAGTGAGCAGGTAAACTGCTAGCACTCAGAATAAGGCAAGCAGAAGCTTCCCAGCATATTCCAGGTCTCTGTTTTTCCCATAATAGTCAGATCTGCACCGACCCCAATGAGATAGCCACTGGCTTGGGGTTTTATTACCAAAGTCTTTACTCAGAACACCCCAATATATCTCTGCCTCAGGCAGATATAACACAATATCTTGATGAGGTCAATATTCCAAAAATATCACTAACCCAAGAGATCTCCCTCAGGGGTCATATTACCTCTGAAGAGATACATCAAGCTATAAATCAATTGCCCACAGATAAATCACCTGGTCCAGATGGATTACTTAATAATTTGTAAAAATTCTGTCAAAAATTGTTAATGCCGTTACTACAGAAGGTCTACAATTACTGGTATGACAATGGCTTCTCTGAATAGAGTTTCCTAGAAGCACTGATTACCCTTATTTTAAAACCAGGAAAAGATCCCCTGTATCCCGAGAATTATCACCCCATTGCTTTGCTAAATTCAGATCTTGAGATTCTGGCAAAGATTTTAGCCAACAGGCTATCCCCCATAATGGGAGAGGTCATAAGTAGTGAACAGGTAGGGTTTATGGCCGGGAGGTTCTCGGGGGACCATCTGTGCAAATTGTTGCATCTTATCTTGACCGCCAGGAATTCGGATATAGCTGCCACTTCAATTTCCCTAGATGCTGAGAAGGCCTTTGATCAGGTTTCCTGGGACTTTCTTTTTGAAACTTTAACCCGTTCTGGCCTCCCAGATGGATACCTCAAGTGGATCAGTTTGCTGTATACTTCTCTAACAGCCAGGGTTTGGTGTAATGGCATTCTTTCCAACCTGTTCCCACTTAGTCATGGCACAAGACAGGGATGTCCATTGTCTCCCCTTTTATTTAATTTTTACTTAGAACCTCTAATCCGTCGGCTCTTGCTCTCACAAGATATCACAGGAATCAGAATTGGTGAGCAGAGATTCACGCTTTCTGCTTATGCAGATGATCTACTCCTGCATAAAGAGGGACCGCAACTTACTGTCCCCAATGTGTTAAAAGAAATAGAGGCCTTCTCAAAGGTGTCACATTATAAACTGAATTATCCTAAAACTAAAGTTTTCCCATTGAACAGCTGGTTCACTCAGACCAAAATAGGAACCTACAATCTGTTCTGGGAACCTAAATCCCTTACGTACTTAGGTATCAAACTAACAAGAGATATAATTTCACTCGTTGCAGAAAATTTAACTGTTTTATTGCAAACATTGAAGGCAGATATGGATAGATGGGGAATGTTACCCCTTTCCCTTTGGGGAAGACTCAGCATTGTAAAGATGAATGTGCTTCCCTGTGTCCTGTATCCTTTGGGGATGATAGGATGTTTTCTCCCTAAGGCATGGTTCAGTAAACTGCAGAAAATGCTCAATGCCTTCATATGGAAAGGAAAATGGATACGGAGAGCATATTTTAAACTCATGGCTCCCAAATCCCAGGGTGGATTGGCAACTCCCTCCCTGTTTACTTATTGTTGTACCCACCACATTAGCAAACTTGCTTTTTGGACACAAAGCACCCTTCCCTCAGGCTCAAATGGATATCTCCCTCTTTGGGTAGATATAGAGAAATATTTAGTATCTAAATGCCTCTGCTCACAATCCGCCCTCCTATTTGTTACCCCCTCTTGTATCCCAAAACCACTTCAAAACACACCAATAGGATGGTAGCTAGAGCAATGCACCAGATACAAAATCACCTTTCTTTGAACTGGCATAAGACATCCATGCAGTCTATCACAGGTAACTCCCACTTTAAAATTGATAACAAACCTATACTGCCTTTCTTTTGGGCACCTCTACAAGCTTGTAAACTAGCAGACTTTTTCAGACAAGGGGAACTAGTTTCTTTCTCTCATTTCCAATCTCTTTACAAAGTGCCAGACTGGCATACATTTAGGTTTATCCAGACTAGACAGGCAATCTCTTCCTTTATAAGAAATACAACCTGCCAGATCTCAACAGAATCAGACTTGCAGACATTAATGCAGGTAGCAAGTCAACCCACTCTGTCTCATTGGTATATAAAAAATTGCTAACATTAGACCCACATTTGCCCACAGGTATTTGCTATTACGGGACCCAGGAACTCCATCTCTCAGAGGAAGCGAATATCTGGAAGAAGATCTGGCAAGACTTCTATGGATTTGTAAAACAGGACAGACTTTGTTTAATTCAGTTTAACATCATGCACAATGTGTATTATACACCAGTGAAATTATTTAGATATGGTATAATAGCTTTTCCTAATTGTGCAAGATGTCATGAGACAGAGTGTACATTGTTCCACATGCTATGGACCTGCCCAAAGGTTTGAACTTTCTGGCATGCTGTTAAAGGAGCATTGGACCCCCTCTTGGAGCTGGACTCACTGTTTACTCCAGAGGCCTGTTTAGTGTACTTGTTTCCCCATGGGACTGCAAAGATCAGAAAAGCCCATCTTACCCTAGTGGCAGCATATGCTAAACTAGTTATTATGCGACATTGGAAAGATGACCATTTACCCTCGGTTATGGAATGGTACAGAGAGATGCTTTTGGCGCTCCAGTTAGAAAAGCATATTGCCTCTATGCGGCATAGAATTCAAGCTTATCAAAGTCTCTGGGGCCCATTGGATGCATTATTGACATAATGGAAACCCTAACATTTGTCTCATACTTTCCTGATATAGTATATAGACCTATCAATAATCCTTGCCATTAGACACTTGGCTGGGGAAAGGGGAGAGGGGGTTGGGTGGAGGATGGTAGGATAGAATATTTGTTGGTTGTTTGTGTTTCTTTTTATATATTACCCTTTACTGTAAAACATTTTAACAGGATGCAATTATGTTTGTGTCTGTTAACCTGACTGTATGTTACGGTACCTGTTTGAAACTCAAATACAGCATATTTAATTACAAAAAAAAAAATAAGGGGGACAGAAACCAGGACTGAAACTCTCTTAGTAATTCTTCTAGTTCTCTTGCCCCTTCTAACCTACCCACCTGTACCCCTTCTCCTTTACCTCCTGCTTCATAGAAACATAGAAATAAAAATGGCAGAAGGAGACCAAGGGTCCATCAAGTCTGCCCATGTGTTCCTTGGACCTTCCCAGATCCCAGAATATAACCCCCATTCTGCCTAATGTTTCCTTCTGCTTCTGTTGCTTTTGATCATGCTTTAGCCTTGTACAATCTCAGCTTGAATGATGTCAAGGACTTTGCTTCCACTACCTCAGCTGGCAGTTTATTCAATGGCTTAATGACTCTTTATGTAAAATAGTGTTTCCTAAGCTGCCTCTTGAAGCTGCCCCCCTCAACTTCCACTCATGCCCTCTAGTGTTAGAGTTGCAGACTCTGTTGAACAGATCTGAGGATGGTACCTTATTTATTCCTCTCAGAAACTTGTACATTTTAATCATATCTTCCCTCTCCCTCCTTGTCTCCAGTGAGAACATACTGTATTTAATGCTTCCAGATGCTCCTCGTACGAGTGCCCTTGAAGGCCCTGGATCATATTGGTCACTCTTCTCTGAACAGCCTCTAACCTGTTTATATCCTTTTTTAGATGTGAACTCCAAAACTGGACACAGTACTCCAAATGGGGCCTTACCAGGAACACTGTAGAGTAGCAGTATTACCTCCTTCCTCCTACTGTCAAATACCCTCCCTATGCACCCCAGCATTTTGTTGGCCTTGCTATAAGCTTTGTTGCATTGTCTTGTCTGTTTAAGAGTGCTGCTTATGATGATGCCTAGGTCCTGTTCTTCCTGCATGGTGCTGAGCTAGGCTCCATTGAGGTGGTACTCTGTCCTTGGGTTCCCTTTACCCAAATACATCACTTTACATAATTCTTTGCATTGAACTTCAGCTGCCAGTAGTTGGACCATCTTTCCAGCCTCTGTAGGTTTTTTACAGGTCCTTAACCACTTCCTTGCTGTCAGCCATTCCTCCTAGCTTGATATCATTCATGAGTAGAGCAATGTGCCCTGAATACCCATGCCAATGTCACTGATAAAGGCATAAAACAGGACTGGCCCCAACACTGAGCCGTGGGGCACACCACTAGTGACCATGCCTTCATCAGGCCTCACCCTGTTTACCACTACTCTCTGTTTTCTGTCCCTATGTCAACTACCTAACCAACTGATTATGCACTTGGCTGCACCCCGGACCTCCAACTTTTTCAGCAGGCAGTTGTATGTCACCAAATCAAAGACTTTACTTGAATTTGAAGTAGAGGAGGTCCACTGAGTGGCTTCTGTCTAGTTCCCTAGTAATCCAGTAAAAAATGTGATTAGGTTCATTTGGCATGACCTTTCCACCATGAACCCATGTTGCCTGTCATCCTGCAGACCATTCTTATCTAGGTGCTTTACCAAGTCTTGTTTTATTAAGGTTACCATCAGTTTCCCCACTACTGATATAAGGCTGACCAGTCAGTAGTTGCCTGCTTCTTCCCAACTCCCTCCCTTGTGGAGAGGTACCACATCAGCTCTTCTCCAGTCTCCTGGCACTACCCCCATCTGATGTGGTCTGCTGAACTAATGTGCTAAGGGACCTGCCAATTCACTTGCTAGCTCCTTTAGCACACTTGGGTGTATTCCATCAGGCCCTGGTGACTTATCTTCCATGAGTTGATCCAGGACCTCTCTAACCCTACTGTTGGTGATTGATTGTGCTTCTATTCGTGGAACACCTTTGTTAGAACCTTGATGCCACTGTCTGGTACTGGGTCTTTGTGTTCTTTGATGAACAAGGAGGAAAAAAAGTTGTTCAAAACAGTGGCCTTCTGCCTATCCTCCTCCACTACTCTGTCACCGTCTTTGAGTCTAAGACTTCTGTAGATTCCAAAAGCTCTATATTTCCTAGCTACATCATGAGGAAGCTCAGGAAGATTGTCACAAAACAGACACAGTCCCCTTATATCCTTCAATGAATAAGACATAGTAAGAAGACCTTTATACATTGTCTAAATAAAAATAATCACCCATAGAAACATAGAAACATAGACTTTGATGGCAGATAAGGACCACTTGGCCCACCCAGTCTGCCCATTTCCCTACATACTGGATAAGCTGCAGATTCTAGTTAACCAACAGCCTACTTCCTGCCACCCCCACTACAATTGCCATATGTCTGTCCCATGCATGTTTGAATTCCCCCACTGGTTTAGACCCAACAACCTCCCCAGGAAGGCTGTTCCATGCATCCACCACTCTCTCCGTGAAAAACAATTTCCTCACATTACCCCTGAGCCATCACCCCTCTATCTTTAAATTGTGCCCCCTTGTTCTTACACATCTCTTTTTCTGAAAGATGCTACCCTCCTGGACTTTGTTGATTCCCTTGAGGTACTTGAACATTTGTATCATGTCCCCTTGTCCCTCCTTTCATCAAGGGTATACATATTAAGCTCTCTCAGTCTCTCTTCATATGGTTTCTGATGCAGACCCTGCACCATTTTAGTTGCCCTCTTCTGGACTGCTTCTATCCTGTCTATGTCCTTGCATAGATGAGGTCCCCAAAACTGCACACAGTACTCAGATGGGGTCTCACCAACTGTCTGTACAGAGGATAACCACTTCCCTTTTTCTACTTGTGATGCCCCTTCCTATGCATCCCAGTATCCCCCTGGCTCTTCTTACTGACTTCTCACATTGCTTACCAACCTTTAGATAATCTGATATGACTACCCCAGGTTCCTTTCCATTTTTGTTGTTGTTAGTACCTCCCCTGCTGTGTTCTCTTCTCCTGGTTTTTGTTTCCAGGTGCATTACTTGCACTTCTTTGCATTGAATTTAAGTTGCCATATGTCTGACCATTCCTCCAACTTTGCCAAGTCCCTTCTCATCCTTTCTACCCCCCTTGTGTATCAACTCTGTTACAGATCTTTGTGTCATCTGCAGAGAGGCATACCTTTCCCTCCAGACCCTCTGCAATGTCACCTATAAAGATGTTAAAGAGGACTGGACCCAGTACTGAGCCATGAGGTACTCCACTGGTAACCCCCCTTTCTTCGGAATGTGTTCCATTCACTATTACCATCTGTGTCCTGTTGTGCAGCCAGTTTGCTACAGGCTACCACCCTGGGACCCACTCCAGGCTGGCTAACAGTTACTAATCTTTGTGCGGACTGTGTTAAATGCCTTCTAAAAGTCTAGGTAGGCCATATCCACAGCCCCTCCCTAGTCTATTACTTTGGTCACCCAATCAAAGAAATCAATTAGATTCGTCTGACATGACCTTCCTGCTGTAAATCCATACTGTTTTGGGTCGTGTGCCCCGCTGGCCTCTAGGTATTCAACAATTCTTTCTCTCAGAAATGATTCTATCATTTTCCCTACCACTGAGGTCAGACTCACAGGTCTGTAGTTTCCTGCTTCTGCCTTGCTCCCACTTTTGTAAAGGGGAATCACATCTGCCCTCCTCCAGTCCTCAGGTACCAATCCATCCTCCCATGATTTGTTAAAAAGTGTGGTCAGTGGTGTCACTAGGTCCTCCTTTAGTTCTTTTAGGATTCTGGGGTGAATCCCGTCAGGCCTCATTGCTTTGTCCACCTTGAGTTTTAGGAGTTCTTTCAGGACTCTTTCTTCTATAAATGGACTGGTGTCAACCCCCCTACCCAGAGTGCTTCTATTGTCTGGTCTAGGTAACTTCTCCTCATCTTCTTTTGTGAATACTGAGCAAACATATTCATTCAGTATCTCTGCCTTTTCACTGTCTACATCTGCCCACCTCCCCTCTCCCTTATTAATCTTCACTATTCCTCCCTTAACCTTTCTATGCTCCCTAATGTACCTATAAAAGGTTTTATCCCCCCTTAACTGAATTGGCTATTTTTTTCCTCGGTTTGGGCTTTTGCTATTCTGACTGCCTTCCCCACTTCTTTCTGCTTTAATTGATACAGTTCCCTGTCGTGCTCCTTCTGTGATTCCTCATACTTTTTTGAATGCAGCCTTTTTCTCCTTAACCTTCTCTGCCACCTCTTTTGAGAACCATAGTGTTTTTTTACTCCACTTTGCTTTCTTTATTTGTTTCACACAAAGGCTTGTTGCCTCTGTGATGGCAGTTTTGATTTTTCTCCATTATTCTTCTACCCCTCCTTTTTGGCCATTTGCTAGTGTATTCCTTAGGTATTCACCCATTTTGCCATAGTCAGCCCTTCTAAGGTCCAGTATCCTTGTTTTTGAATGGCTCGTCTCCATGGTTGTGCTTATTGTGAAGCACACTGTGCAGTGGTCGCTTGTTCCCAGATGTCTACTGACTTCTAAATTTATGATCCTATCTCCATTTGAGAGTACCAGGTCTAGTATTGCTCCCTCCTGAGTGGGTTCCAATATCAACTGTCTAAGGCCTGCCCCCTGCAGGGCATCAAGAATGACCCTGCTCTTGGATGTGGCTGCAGTACATGTCATCCAGTTAACATCTGGCATATTCAGGTCCCCCATCAACAGTATCTCCCCTTTTTTAGCCATTTTGAGAATGTCCTCTATCATTTTCTTGTCCATTTCCTCCCCTTGAGATGGGGGTCTGTATACAACCCCTGTGCAGATTGTGATGCCATTCCCTGTCTCCAAGGTGACCCAGAGTGCCTCTTGTCCTCCTCTTTTATTTTTTAGTTCTGTAGCTTTGATCCCTTCCCTTGTGTATAGAGCTACTCCACCTCCTCTTTTCCCCTTCCTGTCCCTTCTGTAGAATGTGTGCCCCAGTATGTTGACATACTAGTCATGGTTCTCCATGTACCATGTTTCCATGACAGCCACAATATCCAATTGTTCATCTTCCATCAAGGCTGCTAGCTCAGGAAGCTTGTTTCCCACACTACAGGCATTGGTACTCATTGTCCTCCATTTAATGTTGGCTTTATCCTTTTTTCCCCCATCCCTGCTCTTATTGCCCTTGTCTATTTTTCCATTTACCCCTGTCCTGCCTTCTGTTGAGCACTATACCTCATTGTTTACCTTGCTATCTGACATGTTTTGTGGGGGTAGGCTTGAAATTTTCTGCCTCTTATCAGCACCTCCCCCCATGGCTAGTTTAAAAGCTTGCCAAGGAAGCATTTAAACCTGTCACTTAGGAGCGTGGTTCCCTTCATGGACAGATGCAGACCATCGTGCCAGTATAGACCTTCATCTCTCCAGGTGTACCCCCAGTCCCCAATGAAGCCAAAGCCCTGTGCTCTGCACCAGTTTTTCAATCATTCATTAAACTGCATGGTGTGCAGTACCCTAGCCTCACCCCTGACATGGACTGGCAGCACCTCTGAGAAGGTAACCATGCTTGCTACCGGTCTGAGGCCCCTCCCCAACTCCACAATTTCATCCTGCACTGCACTGATCCCATGCCTAGCTAGGTCATTTGTCCCAAGGTGGACAATGATATCTAGTTCTCTCTCCTGTGTTGCTGCTTCTGCAATCCTGAGGATTCGCTTCTTGTCCCTCCAAGCCATGGTACCAGGCAGGCACCTTACTTCCCTCCCTGTCCTTTCCCTTCCCCAGGTCTACACCTCTAACAATTGAGTCCCCTATCAGAAGCTGTTTCCTTCCCCTGTGGTGTCTCTTGCCACCCTTTTGTGGGTCTCCCTAATAACCAAAACCCAGTGATTAAATCCCCTTCTTCACCATAACTCATCTTTCAAACAAACTGACACATACATTTGATTTTATTCATACAAACCCAGATTCGCCTAAAATAATGCAATAACAGAAAAAACAATAACAGTAAATAGTAAAAAAAAAAACAAATAAAAAAAACTTATAAGTCCACAACAATTGTCTCTGGCATTATTTTCTGAATGAAATTATACTATGTCCTATTTAACCAATGACATACTGTAAATAGTCCCACTGTCCATCTGCTGCCACCACAAGGACAGAGAGTCTAACAAAAAATATCTGAACAACATGCATCACAGGTCATATAAACATCCCAAGTCAATCTCTCTCTCAAAGTTCTGACCATAACATGGACCATCCAATGAAAAATGCTCCTGTAATTTCCACACAAAGCATAAATATATAACTGACTATACCAACAATATAATGAGTGCCACTCCAGTCTTTGCCAAATAAAAAGGTTCCAAGCAACCAGGAAAGATGTCTCTGTATAGAGTTCTCTCAAGTTTCGGTCAGGCTTCTTTCACAAGTCAGTTGACTCCCTCTTCAGGCTTAGCTCTTTTCTGAAGAATCAACACATAGAAAACCACTGGTAAACTTTCACCTGTCATTGGTTTAGAAGTGAGAAGCACAGCAATGGTTCCCACTTGAGTCGGAAAGCTTTCTCACAGCAACCTGACTTGCAAGGAACTCAAAACCCTGGGCTTATTGTTCATCTCAGACCCATGACTCCCCAGGTTTAGAACTTCTATAGGCAAATAGAAACTCGATTGTATGTACCAGTAAACACCACCAATGATCCAAATAGTCTGTAAAGCATCAATTCAACAAAACCATCCAATTCAACTAGTTCACAAAATGTTATATTCTTCAAGCCTTCTCGCCTTAAGTGAGCTATTGGCAAAATAATTCAAAAACTATAGCTGCACATAGCACAAACACCAAAGTATGTCGTAGAAGCAGATTTGTCTGACCTACTCTAAAACAAAATAAAACACAACTAAACTACACTATTTCACTCACTTAAAGCCCTATCAATCTAAGCCACAAAAATAAAATATACTACTCTGTCACTAAAATCACACATGACTAGTAATGCCACCTGGTAATGCAAAGTTTAACTTATAGTATATGTCCCATAAACAGAGAGAACTAGAATAGAGTTACCTTAGGTAATACAATCATACCTTCACACCTCTCATAAGATTGTTTTTGGGGAAGATGCTGACTGTGGAATGACAGTGAATGATAAAGGTGCATGTACAAATAAAATATTTTATGACAATTCTTTTTTTTTATCTCAAATGTACAGAGCAGTGAAGTTACAAGATGCTTACAGTTCAAAGAATCAGGTTTGGGTCGCACTTATTGTAGAGGTACAGTGTCTACTAGAATTGTTTTTTCTTCATGTCAGTTTCTTTTATTTATTCAGAGTGTCACTTAACTCCAAATGAAACTTTGGATCACTTTGGGTCACCTAATGTCAAGCTGTTTTTTTTAGATAGTGCAACATCTTGTCCCAAAGGCCACAATTTTTGGCAATTAAATAATTCCCTGCTTTCAACTTCTGAAATGCAGGCTGTTGTTAAAGGCATTTTACACATGTTAAAAATGGTGTTATGTCTTTATTGTGACTCATTACACTGGTGGAATGTCACTAAAATTGACTTAAGAGATTTACAGTATGTATTTAAATGAAAGGTCTCTCTTTCAAAAGGAGCTATCAAATATCTAAAATTATGGTGTCATCAATATACAGGAATTACACAAGCACTCAAGCAGATGAATGGTACCAGCTGATAAAAGTAAAATGCAAAAATGGCAATATGTCAAGGTAATATTCTTGCTTGTTGAGCAGCGTTTTGGGAAGCAGGGTAAATTTCCCTTGAGGAACACCTTTAAAAGTTTATAGGAGCGGGTAAAATACAGGATTATTACTGGCTTCCAGAACAGTGGATGGAAGATTTGTTTCAGCAAGCTATACATTTTGGATATTGTTTTGACCCCCTTTAAAGTATACCTTGGAGTATACCTTGGGCATTGAAACACTTCTATAAGGTCAGGTAAGGGATTTTTTGAAATTATAGAGGCACAGACCCTATTCCAGGATATTGGCAAAATTCAGATTTCTCCTATCACAGGTTAAGAAATAATATCTCAATTAAGAAATTATATAAAATTATAGTACCACGGTGGGATGGATTTCCTGTTGGATTTTATAAGGCTTGTTCAGAAATAATTTCTGATTAGCTGGCTAGAGTTTTCACTTTTATTTTCACACCCTTCCAAGGCTCCAAATACAAAAAAACTGAAATTACTGATATTGAAAATGCATGTCAATAGCCTGTTAAACATGGATTTTAAAATCCTTGCTAAGATCTTGTGTAAAATGATTGTCAGGGATAGCAAATAATCTTACAGCCCCAACACAGACCAGCACCTTTCTAGAACAAACAACATAGGATAATCGTTTTATGCATGATGAGCTAGTGGAGAAAGAGGAGAAATAGTTTTTGGAGGAATATGGGCTGTAATTAGACCTGGCATAAGCTTTTGATAAAGCTGTGCTTCAATATCTGTTTGCTGTTTTACTACACTACGTTATTGTGGGATATTTACAAAATGGATATGCTCACTTTATGCCAAAGCAACCATGGTGTCCCATGTTAATGGATGGCTCAGCACCTCATTGAAGAAATGACGGAGTATAAGACAAGAAGGTCTTTTGAGCCCCCTCCTTTATGTTTTTCATCTTGTATCCTGTTTTAAGGAAAATCATGTTTCCCAGAGGAGTCCATGGTTTGTAAAGTAAAATAAGTGAACCCTCTTTAAAACTAGCAGCATATTAATTTTGCCTTTTCTTTAAAGGAAGAAATCCTGGGGAGGTGGCTGCAGTTGAAGTTTTAATTTGTTTTTCCTGGATAATTGGATCCACCATAAATTATGGCAAAAGCACTGGGATTCTGTTAGGATATTTGGCTCCAGTATTGTAGTAAGGGTATTGGCAGGAATGAAAATACTATGGGTTCAATTCTCAAAGGTTGACACAGTGCTTTTATAAGCCCTGCATCAAATCCTGCACTGACCTGAACACTTTATCACACAGTGTGCCCAATTCTCGTAGGTCGCATGCCTTTGTGACACTACCCTTTTTATGGTGGCTTGCGCCAAATACTTGGTGCAAACCCCATACAAAGTTCAGCAAACATAGACCAGCAAAAGCTTGTCTAATTCACCGCAAGTGGTGCACAGGGGGCTTGGGGATTGAGAATCTCGATTACTGCCTCCAGAAATCCTCAAGCCCCATGCACTGTGCATTCAGCATACCTGGGGCTTGCGGCATTCAAATCCTTTTGAGAATTGAGCCCCATATCTATGGACCTTATTAGCATTTTCGTGCTTAAATTTGGTCAAGGAGATCTAGCGCTGATAAACTTGAAAGATAAGCACAACATCCTCTGCCATGAACAGTACGGCTTCTGTGCTGGACACAGTACAGGCACAGCACTAGTTGAATTTTCAACATTCCTACACTCATCCCTGGACTCTGGCTCCCTAGCCGGGGCAGTGTTCATCGACCTATCTAAGGCTTTTGACACTGTCTCCCACTCCCTTCTGCTAGATGCCCTCTGCCACACTGGCTTCACTACTGGGCCACTCGCCTGGTGACCATCTATCTATCAGCCTGCTCCCAACATGTCAAAATTAATGGAACACTTTCAAAAATGTGTCCCATCTGCTCAGGGGTTCCTCAGGGCT
Organism: Neoceratodus forsteri; assembly: GCA_016271365.2. Taxonomy (NCBI): domain Eukaryota; kingdom Metazoa; phylum Chordata; order Ceratodontiformes; family Ceratodontidae; genus Neoceratodus; species Neoceratodus forsteri. Next base: position 1,511,058,782 of record CM057455.1, read on the forward strand.
CCATCCTGGACCCCTACTCTTCTCGCTCTACCTGAACACCCTGCCCAGTGCATGCACTGGGAAAATTCTGCTGTATGCAGATGATGCCGTAATCTTTGCCACTCACCGTAACCCTACCTCCCTCCAGAACTAGCTGCAACTTTCCTATAATGATGCCAAAACCTGGTTTAAAGAGCACAGACTGGTCATAAATCTCAAAAAAAAACAAAAGCAATGCTCTTTGTCCACCCCCAAAACAAAGCCAGCAACTTCCCACTCTATATCGTCCCCTGCTCCAAACAGCCACTAGAGCAAGTGCACTCCTACAAGTACCTTGGGGTCACCTTTGACTCAGCCCTTGACTACCACACCCACATTGATGCACTTGCCTCAGCTACCAATGTGCTGCTAGGTATCTTATACCGCTACAAAAACTGTCTCCCCCGCTGCTCTCTGGCTTGTGGTGACATCCTCTATATTATCCCTGGTTGACTATGGACTACCGGTCTACAGTGCTGCCGACACAACTGCCCTCAACAAAATCCGCCTCATCCTAAACAAGGCATGCAGGCTAATTATTGGGCCCCTAGGCTCACACACTCATGCCAGCTCTATGGTATGGCAACATTGCTGAACCTAGACGAATGACTGCAATATCAAACATGCCTAATAGCAAAAAAAACTCTTCTAGGGCTATCCCCACCCAGGCTGACAGCCTCCCTCCACCTAGCCCAACCCTTGGTCTGTATACAGACCTCCTGCAAGGCCACTTTTCTGGTACCAAGATCTAGGACCTCCCATGGACAGAGGTCATTCCACCATAGAGCCCCTTCCTGGTACAACTCGCTCCCTCTCCCCATCTCGGATGCCTCCGCAATTTCCAAATTCAAAACTGCACTCAGAAGTGAACTATTCAATATGCGTAGTTGCACCTGTCTATAATTTGAGGTGCAACCCTCTGTGCCCTGACAATGCCCACTGGGCAGCATCCTTACTGCACCTCTTTAAATCCTACCCCTTTTTCTGTTTGTACTGCCATTATTCCTGTTGCTTGCCCTTTCTCTGTGCAAGTATGTACCACTTCTGATTAAACGGCTACTACTCTGTTGACTGCTCATACTGTCATACTAATATGTGCCATTGTAACCAAACTGGCATCTCTGTATAATTGTCTTTATCACATGTGCTTGCTATCTATATAACCCATATCCTGGAACCTAAAATGCCTGTATATGTATTTGTCTTGGTCTTTATCACATGTGCTTGCAAACTATGTAACCTATACCCTGGAACCAAGAATGCTTGTATTTGTATTTGTCCTCTATGTGACGAGGTACATTTGGAAATGAACCTCTGGCTCAAAGGTTGTAAACCTATGTGCAAATAAATAAATAAAATAATACATGTGGCAAATGTCCAAACAAGCAAATTTTTCTTATGAAATCCTCTTTACTTCATATTCTTTGTATTTTTAAGCTAGGTCTACCCCTCCCATATCTGTGGAGACAAGACAGCACTGCCTTTTCTTCAAAATCTTATAGGCAGTAGACAACCTGATTAAAAGTAATGCTACATATTTACCCATCAATAGAGAGATTTAAGGAATGGTAAACCCAATGCATTATTTTCAGTAATTCTCTACATGGAAATATTGATATATGTCTGAAACAGTCACCTACTGTAAAATATGCATGTTGTGGGATAGGAAATGGATAACTCCACTATTACCAAAGTGGAAAAGTGGAATACAGAGGTTGACTAAAATTCAATATCTACCTTACAATGCCAAAAAAAAACTTTTTAAGATTAAAAAAAGGAAGGTACAGTATCACTTAATCAGCTTCTCAGTGGTATCATAAAAGTCTATATCAGGATATGCTGTAATCACCCAGGAATTTGGGGGCAGAAACAGTGTCTATATTGCTTAATGAGCAAAAGCTATTTAGAAGATGATGGCTTAGGACGATAGGGTTGGGGACAAGGTACAGAAAGGGGGGGACATAAATCAGGGAAAGAAGAAGGAAGGAAGAGAGTAGACTGGCAATGGAGACAGTAACAATTGAAGAGGTGGGTCAGGGGGAGCATCAGGGAACAGTGCAGCCAGGAGGTGGGAGCAGGGAAGCAAGCAGGGAGGGAGTAAGGTATGGAGAGTCATGTGCACCAATTCAAGTAATCTGGGGAAGAAATCCAGACCTGGAGGACATCATGGTGGAGGCTAGACAGGATCTGATGACCACAATAGAGCTGTGTTGCACTGACAGGCACGACTGGAATATAGCCATAGTGTGCTTCTATTTGTTCAGTAGAGACAGGGGATGGAGGAGGACATGTGCTATGTGTGAGGGAAGGAATCAACATCATTAAAGTGCAGAGGCACCTGAAGGGAAAGGAAGGTCTGGAAGTGCCATGGGCTACCTGGAGATAGGCACTGGGGCTGCTATCTATATGTGCATGGTATACAAACCTAAAGCTTACAGAGAGGAATTGGAGAAGGCACTTGGAGAGGTGCTGCTAGTTGATGACTTCAGTCTGCCAGATGTGGATTAGAACTTTTCTATTGCAGCTTCAGTAAGGAGCAGCACCATTCTTGACTCCCTATATGTGACTTTTCTCAGGCAGGTAGTCAATGAACCCACTATGGATGAAGCAATGATGAACCTGGTGCTTACATACAGGGATGGCATTGCAGATGTCACAATGAGCAGTCCACTAGGTACCAGTGACCACTGTACAGTGTGGTGTAACATTAATTCTGGAACAGAGGCAAACCACACAAGGATGAGGGTCTTGTACTTTAGAAGAGCAGATTTTAAAGAAATGGAAGCTTGACTAAGAAACTGCATTGTGGTGGTGGGGGATTGCCAGGCAGGGGTAGACAAAAAGTTGGGAATAATAAGGTAGGGCATAATTATGGCAACCAGCCTCTGCATGTAGGGAGTGAGAAAAGGAAGAAGGAAAAAGAGCCTGTTATGGTTCTTTAGGGAAGTATTCAAGCTGTTGAAGGAAAAAAGGGTGGCATTCAACAATTATACGGAAGCACAGAGGGAGGAAAACAGGGAGGTGAACCAAGTAAAACAGAGGGAAGCAGGAAAGGCAGTGACGGGAGAAAAAGCAAAGACAGAGAAAAACATAGCCAAGGGGGTTTCTAAATGGTATAAAACTTTCTTCAGGTACGTAATTGAGAAGAGGAAGGCAAGAGGAGGGATAGTGAGGATAAGGAGGGTGGCGGGGAGCTGCACAGAATTGGAGCAAGAAAATGCAGTCATCTCAAACAGGTACCTTTGCTAAGTGTTCATAGCATAGTGCGGGGAGGGCACACTACCAGAGAGCAGTAGGAACAAAGGAGGGAGGTAGACAGAAGTCTATTAGCATAGGAAAGAGTCCAGAAGGAACTTGGAGCTCTGAAAGTGGACAATGCTGTGGTACCAGACAGGATACATCCATGGGTACTAAAGGAACTCAGGAAGGTGATAATTTTCCAATGATGGCCTTATTCAGTAGCTTTCTGGAAACAGGCATTGTTCCAGAGGATTTTAGGAGATCAGACACAGTCCCTCTAAATAACAGTGGCAGCAGGAAGGAGGTTAGAAGCAATAGACTGGTCAGTCTTACTTCAGTGGTTGGGAAATTAACGGAATCCCAGAGTATCTTGAATCCATCAGGCTGCAAGACCAGAGTCATTATTGATTAAGAGGGGCTGGTCATGCCAGATGAATCTGTTGGACTTCTTTGACTGGATGACCAAAGAAATAAATGAGGGGAGGGCAGTTGACATGGCTTATGTGCACTTCATCTAGGCCTTTGACACCATGCCTCACACAAAACTGATAAATAGAGTAGCCTAGGGGTGGAATCCAAAGTGGTACATTGGGTTAGAAACTGGTTAACAGATAGGAGGCAGAGGGATGTGGATAACAACACTCACTCTAATGATGGGACCATCAGGGCTCAGTATTGTGCTGGTCTCTTCAATATCTTCATAAGTGACATTGCAGAAGAACTGGAAGTGAAGGTATACCTTTTTTGCAGATGACTCCAACATTTTGAAATAGGGTGGAGACTCAGGAGAGGATGGAGAAAATGTCATCTAATTTCCTTGGTAAAATGTGTTTGTACAATTTTTGTGCCACCTCAGGGGAATGAGACTTGGCTAAGGGGAGCATAGTGGAGATAGATCCTCCATGCTTAGGATGTGTATCTCCTTTCACCAAATTTAGACTACCCTTAATACCATGTTATTTTCATAGAAGCTACAGTACTTGGATATTTTTAGCTTGATTTGTTTTGTCTTTAGCCAAGCTTCTATTACTCAGTGTGCCATGGAGGGTGTGGAGGGAAGGTGATTCGTCTAGCACAATCAATGTTGCTCTACCAACCATAAAGATGCCTTCACTAACAGAAAAAAAGAGAACAAAATAGAAGTTCCACAAATGTGAAGAAATAGTCACTTCACAAACCTTCACATGTAAGAAATTCGGCACAGCTCTAATAAGAGCACCACATTTGAAGAGCAAAATGCCCACATTTCATCAACCAGTGAGCACCAATCCCAAGGCTACCTGAATTTCTATCAGGTTGCTATCATACTGTATATATGATGATGATGCAGCCACTGTTAAAAGCATGCCAAAGCCAAACATTACAGAAATTAATACAAACCTATGAAGTGATTTTATGAAATAACCAGAGTGGATTACAGACAATGACCTTGTGTTAAAAAATAGCAAATCTAAGGCTATGCTTTTCTGTTCTGTAGTAAAGATAAACAAATATGAGGGGTGTGGATTGGGACTCAACAAAAATGGCCTCTTAATTCTCTTACTCTGCCTTAGCCCTATAATATATGTTTTAATTCAACCTTACCTATCTGTCCAATCAGGTCCCATCCAGCTGGATCAGATGCCTGGTACCATTGGGAACAACCACATCTAGTCAATGTGCTCTGGTACCCTTTAAATCAGCCATAGTCTTGGGCACCATTTTCAATCTGTGTGTTGATCATGTGGCTTCTCCTCCCAAATCACTATGGCAGGAACCGTGATGGCTCAGACCTCTACCATGAAAAGCCCATCTCTCAGATACATTGCCACACTCCTAGAAACCCTGGTGGCAGACATGGCTATCCTTAAACTGTCTGTATCCACAACATCAGAGGAGGCACAGGTCCTGATGGATCAGATGAATGAGGCTAAGCAACATGTGAAAGACATGTTGGACATCCAGCAGTAAATATTCTGGGGCCTCAGGTACCTTTAGGTGCACACAGAGGACCAGAAAAATTAAGGATGCTGAAAGAAAATCTGAATTCTTGGCATCCCCAAAGAAGCAGACAGGCCCAGCATGGAGTGTCTTCTGGCCGAGACACTTCCCCAGTTTGTAGTACTGACATGGCAGGGTTGAGAGTGCACACTGCACCAGAGGGCTGCCACAACCTCCCAGCTCTAGACCAAGGTCCACCATCATGTTCCTACTCCAGTTCTTGGCAAAAGAAAAGCTGCTATGTCTAGCATGAGAAAAGGGTCACCTCAGCTGGAGAGGGGAAAAAGTGTCCCTCTATCAGGACTACTCTGCAGAGTTGGTGCAGCGGGGGGAAAGAATGTACACCAAGTAGAGCTATGCTACAGGATGCAGGAATAATGTATAGGTTCAGGGGTCTCATAAACTTTTATATAACAAGGAACTGCTGGGAGCATGAGTATAGGAGCCTACAAGAGGCCAGGGCTGTCACCCGTCATTGGTGGTCATCACTGAACATAGACAGTGCACCCCCTGGAGACTGTGGTGAGACCATAACACTGCCAAAAGGCTGGAACTAGGTAGATGCAGGAAGCAACAATGATCCCCCCCGGTGGGAGGAGCAACATAGACCTTCCTCTCCACAGGGCTACAGGGTGGTGCCCTGTAAGCAAGAAAGTTGAAAGACTCTATCATGCAAAAAAAAGAAAGTCCAACATGAAACATAGTGACGGTCAGGGAACACAAGGTTCTTGCGATGATTGCAGCAGACTCTGGACCCCAAGCCATGAGCAGAGAAATCAGTCAGAGCACTCCACCCCTCTCCTTCACATGCCAAAACTGCTTGAGAATTACCTGACAAGTATCCTGGTGAAAAGTCAGCATCCTGCTTTCCACATGAATGTATGAGCCCTATTGGTGCAGCTGCAGGAGCACCTGATACTGACTGCCGAACACCTTATGGACCTCATTCGTGGGTAATGCCTATGATCTGGAAGCTATCCTAGATCCTGTAGCTGTAGACCTATCCTCCCCATTCGAGCTGGTCTCAATGACTCCAACCGCAGCACCACAGCCGTGTGCTGTTTCTGTTACTTGAACAGGTCTCCATATATGCTTCTCTTTTCCTGCTGCAGCTGGGCCAAACTGCTTCACCTCTCTCATCATTAACTGATCACTGTCATCTGGGATTCCTGTTATAATGGGACTGTACATTTGGGATGTCGTACCTGGTGTATGTGTGTATGTGCAGGGGGTTATTGCTTGATGCTGTTTGCAGATTGTTGAATTTTTTTCTTTTCACATATCCCTCAGCCTCAGCTTAATCCTATAGACACTATGGCTGGCTGCTTGCATTCTGTAGTGGTTCCTGCTGTAGCTCCCCTCTAGCTGACTTGGATGGATCCCATGTGCAGGGAAGGGAAAAAGTGTAATTTCACTATTCATCACTAAATGTCTCCTTACTTCACCCCCCCAAAGCACTAGGGGTCATTTGCATTGTCTCCCGTCTTTTACTCTACAGTCTCCCTCTCCATTGGTGTCCCCAGTTTTCACATTCCAGATCTAGCAGCTGTGCATTTATGATTGTACCTGGCACATCCAAACTCTCAGACATCCCTTTTGTATTCTGCACAACCAAAGTCCCTCCATACTCAGTTGGGGCATGACGGATGGGGAGACAGTGACTACTACACCTCATGCATCTTTGTTTTTTTCATCCTGGTGGGGTAGGCTTCATTACCTTCCCAGGCATCAGTGCCTCCTCTGGACAGCTTTTTACTGTTCCTTTCCAATAGACTCATGTCCCTCCTCTCTTACCCCATGGAAGCTGCTTGGCTCATGCAGCCAGGATGCAGCTATTAATTACTCCAGTTTTGGCCCCCACTGGGTGGTACTATGGCCTCCATGGCTGGCCCACTTGGGTGGGGCAATTGGTGCAGAGCTCCCAGTCAAGTGAAGCAGAAGATGTTATTATCTCATTTAACTGTGCTGTCAACTGGACCACAAATAAGTCCCTCTCAGACCCCAATAGGAGGTGGGTGGTGGTGAAGTTAGCCTTTCAGGGGCAGGAAAATTATCATGGCCAATGTATATGCCACCCCAGTTGAGACGAGGCTGATTTCTTCCCCCGCTTAAGTCAAGTAATTGCTGATCTGCAAGAGCGAGAGAGTATTCCTCTCCTAGTTGGGGGCAATTTAATCTCATTCCTGACATGATCCTAGACAGACCTGAAGTCTTCCCCAACAGGCACCCTGAAGTGTGTGCAATGCTCCAGGAACTGATGACAGAGTGGGACCTAGTGGATGTATGGAAGAGTGAAAAGCCTACTGGCTTGGATTGTTCTTTCTATTCCCCCATTCTGAAAGAACTCCTAAAACTGAAGGTGGAAAAAGCAATGGGGCCTGATGGGATTCACCCCAGAATTCTAAAAGAACTAAGAGGAGAAGTAGTGATACTACTGACTACCCTTTTTAACAAATCATGGGAGGATGATATGGTACCTAAGGCCTGGAGGAGGACGGATGTGATTTCCCTTCACAAAAGTGGGAGCAAAGCAGAGGCAGGAAACTATAGACCTGTTAGCTTGACCTCAGTGGTAGGAAAAATGATGGAATCACTTCTGAAAGAAAGAATTGTTGAGTACCTAGAGGCCAGCAGGGCACAGGACCCAAGGCAGCATGGATTCACAGCAAGAGGGTCATGTCAGATGAATCTAATTGATTTCTTTGACTGGGTGACCAAAGTACTAGACCAGCGACGGGCTGTAGACATGGTCTACCTAGACTTTAGCAAGGCCTTTGACACAGTCCAACACAAAAGAACAAAAGATTAATAAGCAAATTATCCAGCCTGGGAGTGGATCCCACGGTGGTAGCCTGGGTAAAGAATTGACTGGACAACAGGACACAGATGGTAATAGTAGACAGAGTCCACTCCAAAGAAAGGGGGGTTACTAGTGGGGTACTGCAGGGTTCAGTACTGTGTCCTGTCCTTTTTAATGTCTCAATGAATAATGAAGGAAGAGTATGCCTCTTTGTAGACAACACAAAGATCTGCAACAGGGTTGATACACAAGACGGGGTGGAAAGGATGAGAAGGGACTTGGCAAGGTTGGAGGAATGATAAAATGGTATGGTAGCTTTGATTCAATGCAAATAAGTGCAAAGTAGTGCACCTGGGAAACAAAAACCCAGGAGGAAGAGTACACAATGTTGGGAGGTATTAACAACAACAAAATGGAAAGGGACATGGGGGTAGTAATAATATCAGATGACCTAAAGGTAAGCAAGCAATGTGAGAAGGCAGTAAGGATGGCTGGGGGGATACTGGGATGTATAGAGAGAGGCATCACCAGTAGAAAACAGAAAGTTGTATCTGTCTGTATAGACAGTTGGCGAGACCCCATCTTGAGTACTGCATTCAGTTCTGGAGACCCCATCTCTGCAAGGACATAGACAGGATAGAGGCAATCCAGAGGAGGGCAACTAAAATTGTGCAGGGCCTGCAACAGGAGCCAAATGAAGAGAGACCAAAGGAGCTTAATATTTATACCCTGGAGAAAAGGAGGGAGAGGAGGACATGATAGAAACTTTCAAGTACCTCAAGGGAATCAACAAAGTTCAAGAAGGTAGCATGTTTCAGAAAAAGAGATGTGCAAGAACAAGGGGACACAATTTGAAGATAGAGGGGGGATGGCCCAATGGCAATGTGAGGAAGTATTTTTTAAAAAGAGATGGTGGTGGAGGCTTGGAATGGCCTGCCAGAGGAGGAGGTCATGGGTCAAAAACAGTGGAGGAATTCAAGAATGCATGGAACAGACATAAGGCAATTCTGGTGGGGGAGCATAGGAAGAAGTAGGCTGCTGGTGAACTAAGATCTGCAGCTTATCCAATAGGTAGGGAAATGGGCAGACTAGGTGGGCCAAGCGGTCCTTATCTGCTGTCAAAGTCTATGTTTCTGTGTTGCCCAGGTTGGTTTCAGAAAGGGGAAATCCTGCCCCAACAACTTGAGGATGCTCCTCAATTTAAAGCTCCATGCGATGGCCATAGAACTCCCCATAGTGGTGCTAGCCTTTGACTCTGTTGAGTGGGAGGATCATCATCATTGCATCCTGTTGCTATATGGCTTCAGGCCCTATTTTAGAGGTTGAATTTGCACCCTTTATCATAACCCCTCGTCAGCTGCCATCACCAGTAAGACAATATCCCCTCTTCACACTGCATAGATGCACAAGGCAGGGTTGCCCCTTCCCCACTCCTCTTTTTGTTGGCCTTTCACCCCCTAACAAGGAAATTAACTGCATCATCCAATATCCATGGGCTGGAGTATCTGGTGAATGCCAGTGCGGATGATCTTGTCCTCACACTGACATGGCCCAACTAGTTTCTCATAGCCATGCTTGGGGTGCTCCTTCTCCAAATCCACAGTTCTGTCATGGCTGAGTGTCAATCTCAATAAAACTATACTATCATCTCTAAACCAGGGTTGTGACAGCAGCTTCTGCCAGTGTTCAAAGGTAATATGGGCTGAAAATGGTTTCAAATATTGGGGATCTGGGTCACCACCAAGTGAATGAACCTAGTACATGCAAACATAGCTCCCCTACTTGTAGACCTTGAGCAAGGGATTTAAGATTGGCACAAGCTCAATCTATCCATCACGGGAAGGATTAAAGCTATACGCAAGTTCATCTTGCCTAAGTTCGCATACATATTCAGGAACCTTCCCATCAACATCCCAGACAAAGAGTTCCATAGAGTATAAAGGGTCATCAGCCACCTACTTTCTGAAGGCAAACCCTGAAGTTGAGCAAGGCTAAGCCATGAGCTCACTGGAGCAGAGAGCAGGTAGGCCTACCTTGGTTTGAATTCTATACCCTTGCATACCACATAGAAACATAGACTTTGATGGCAGATAAGGACCGCTTGGCCCACCTAGTCTTCCCATTCCCCTACCTACAGGATAAGCTGCAGATCCTAGTTAACCAACAGCCTATTTCTTCCTTCCCCCCACAAGGATTGCCTTATGTCTGTCCCATGCATTCATGAATTCTCCCACAGTTTTAGACCCCACAACCTCCTCAGGAAGGCTGTTGCAATGCATCCACCACCCTCTCTGTGAAAAAATACTTCCTCACATTGCCCCTGAGCCATCCCCCCATCTGTAAATTGTGTCCACTTGTTCTTGCACATCTCTTTTTCTGAAAGATGCTACCCTCTTGGACTTTACTGATTCCGCTGAGGTACTTAAAGATCATGTGCAATGTTTTTTACATATTTTTTACAGAAGCTTAAAAAGCTGAAATTCAAGTCCTTGTGTCATGATTAGTATTTCCTGAAAATTTCATGCTGTTTGGTTTTGCGGTTTTCTTGAAATCAGCATTTGTTAACTTGCTGTACAGTGGCTGAAAACAGTGGAGTTATTTCTGTCCTCTCTGTCAAGCTTAGACCCACTCCCAGGCTGGTTAATTTGATTATTAATCTTTTGTGTGGGACTGTGTCAAATACCTTGCTTAAGTCTAGGTAGGTCATGTCCACGACCCCTCCCTGGTCTACTACTTTGGTCACCCAGTCAAAGAAATCAATTAGATTTGTCTGACATGACCTTCCTGCTGTGAACCCATGCTGCCTTGGGTCCAGTGCCCCACTTTCCTCTAGGTACTCAACAATTCTTTCCATCAGAAGTGATTCCATCACTTTCCCTACCACAGAGGTCAAACTGACAGGTCTGTAGTTTCCTGCCTCTGTCTTGCTCCCACTTTTGTGATGGGGAATCACATCCACCTTCCTGCAGTCCTCAGGTACCACACCATCCTCCCATGATTTGTTAAAAAAGGGTAGTCAGTGGTGTCACTAGTTCTCCCCTTAATTCTTTTAGAATTCTGGAATGAATTCTGCCAGGCCCCATTGCTTTTCTACCTTCAGTTTTAGGAGTTCATTCAGAACCCTTTCTTCTGTGAAAGAACTGGGATAGACCCCCCTTGCACAAGGCACAAGCATACAAATGGTTCTCACCTTCTTTACCTGACTTGATGCAGTGAGTGCACCTAGAGGCAGCAGCCACCACAGTGCCCTGTCTCAACATTCTTCTCAGACGCAAACCATCAAGGCCCTCTTTTGCTCACCCTATTCTACTGACTACTATACATGCCTGGGATAAGTGCATGGCTCTTACCTCTGTCCCCAAAGTCCCTAGATTACTCCCCAGACTGCACACTTACATCTTGCAGAATTTAACAATCCTAGTGGGTGGCCAACCTATGAGTCAGAAAGACTGGGAGGAGAAGGACATCAGACTTCTAGCAGACATCTCTATTCTAGGCATACACACTCTGCTGTCCTTCCAGCAAATCCAGGATAAATCTGAAATCCCACACACCAACTTCCGGAGGTATCTGCCGATAATGGTGGCTTCACAGGCTCTTCAAAAAACTCTGAGTCCCTACTCAACATGACGATGGCTGCAGAGGTCAGATATCTCCACCAACTGTAAAGGCCTGCAGGGAAAACTTATGCCATAGTCAGGGACATGCGAAAACCCGTCCTTGACACTAGTAGGGATAAATGGGAACACCCAATAACAGTGGCCCAATGGAAGTTATGCATTACCTTGCATCACTTTGGCTCATCAGGCTGATTTAGGTAAAACTCCTTCACAGATAGTACAGAACCCTGTAAGCCCTGCAGATTATGGGTCTGCTACTTCACTTCTTATGATGGTTATGCAACAACTGGATAAAGGCTTTTTGCATATCATATAGGAATGCCAACAGCTCTCTCAGTGATGGCAGGGAATCTTTAATGACTACTCAAAGATCCTGAAACAACCTCTTCTACCGTCCCCTGGTCTGACAGTCGTAGGGCTCTCCTCTCAGATAGTGAACATACCCAGACCCCACCAATGCTGGATCCTTATGGTCTTTATGGAAACCTTGTGCTTAAATGAGAACTGTGCTTAATCTATATGTAATTTTTCCAAGTAGAAACTGTTTTGTTTCTAAATACTGGTTCAAATTTTGTTATTGATTTAGCTATCTAAGTTTTTTAGTTATCCTGTTGTATGTTTTTGATTTACATGTTGCTGGCAAGAACCATTTTAGAATGGCAGAATGTAATTTACGTCTGTTCTACTCTTCTGTTGTTGGTACAATACATTCATATTGTACTGTAGAACTCTATGGCTGAGAGGGACATAAACTACATCAAACAGTTCCAAAATGGTGTTTATCTCCAGATTATAAAGCAGAACACCCACTAAGGTTGCTAAAAGGCCTAGATAGATGGAGTAACAGAATGCTAACCAGTACTTAAAAAAAAAAACAGCTTCTATTGGGAAAATGACTTACAGGTTCAGAGCAGTTCTCCATTAATCCTCATGAACTGGAGGCACACAGGCATCCCCTCCTGCTCACTTGGCACTCTGCTCTAAGACTGGCAATCTTCAAGAGGCTGTTCTTCAGAGTAGTTAGAAAGCTGGGGGATCCTTTTCTAACATTACACATCTGCTCTGCACCTCTACCGCAGCCAATTAGTCCCCCTGCTGTTAACCATGCAGAAGAATAGAACTTATTCAATCCTTACCCTCCTCCCCTCTCATGTCTGTATCTTGGCCTTAGTTCTGTCCAGTTATGGTTCTGGCAGATAACTGATTCCTCTCTTCTCTTCAAATTAAGCTGACATTGATACTGTTGTGACACTGTCTAGACCACTGGCAACCTGTCATTTATTTTCAAATACTGTTTGTAACTGTGTTCAAAAGCTTATCCTGTGCTATTTTCGTATGATACCTTAGATAAGTTCACAGTATGAACTGTTTTGTTGCCACCTAGCAACTGAATTTGGTTACTATTTACTACATGTTGCTGTATTTGTGAAAATTTTAGTTTTGAATAAAAAGATTCATGTTAAAAAAGTTAAGCAACATAAGGATTCACTGGGTATCAGAATTATCAACAGAAAGGAGCTTTCAATTTATAATAACCTTAAAATTCTTGGAATGTACTTGACCCTACCTGATCTTTGATCTTTACCTAGATTACATCACCAGAACGTTAATTAGAAAGTTTGGTTTGGATATCCTGCTGGCGTAATGTTAGCAGTACCATCTGCGGCATAGATGACCAGAGTTTGTGAGAGGATCTGGGGTGCTGGAGTGTTGTTTGGGGACAGGAAGAATAAGCATTAGAAGAACTGCTTTCCTCCTTGGCGGGGGAGAGTTAGCAGCACCCAGCATTAACCTGGTCCTTAGCGAAGCTCTGGGATTTGAAGACAGGACTTCCAGAGCATTGGGGGGTCATTGCAGAAGGTGAAGCACATCAAGTAGATGCATATGGCATGTGTCATGACATCACTGTATGCCACACCCCTTGGGGAAAAAGAGACAAGGTGGAAAGACCAGGAAGAGCAGCATAAAGAGTCTGCTCTCACACGCCCCACACTGGTGGCAGGGCCCTCTCCTAGCAGAACTGGATCCATTTTGTCAGTGGTAGCAAGAGTCATGCTGAACCCCATCATGGAGGGATAAGCTGTGGGGGCAGATGCTGGGATCAATTAAGTCCCTGAGTTCCAGGAGGTGGGGGTGGTCATAACTAAAAGTATGCTTGCACCGATGGGGAAAAAAGTACCAAAAAAAAATGGTTTGGTTTACTGTATGGAAGTACATCATTTCAGACCAAATACTCCTGCACTGTGATAGCCCAGAGTATACTACTAGCTGTATCTGATTATGGGTCAGGCATACTAGCCCACCTATGTCAGCAGGAGCTTTTTCAGATGAGGGTAATGTAATGTACAACAGGTCAGTTGCTGAGACTGTAGCTCAGGTTTTCTAGTATGTTAATTTGCTGCATTTACCTTTTTGTACCCAACATGTGTCTGTTTCATTTTTTATGATATTCTGTAACCAGGGTTCCCTTTAGGACAACCTTGGAAATGGCATTTCATCCCAGTGGTATTTTGTTGTATACAAAAATAAACAGATTGGATTAATATCTTATTAATGTTTTCTTAAAAGAGAAATATGGATTAAGGTAAACAGTGAGATACACAGTCTGCATTTGTAAGGACTTGACCTTCAGCAATGGTAATTTGAAGGCGGAACACAGGCTACAAACACAAATAGCAATATCAGCTTGAACATTTTCATAATTTGTCAAAGCTTTTAATTTACGTCAGCAATATTGATGCCACCCTTATATAGAGTATGACGGTTGATAGCACAATGATGGATGGAACAGACTTTACAAGTTCATACCATGCCATTCATGAAAAGCAGTAGCAATAATCGATCCAATATTGAACCCTGCTGGACTTTGCAATATGACTGAATGTCATAATTGTCAGCATCAGAACATAAAAACATTTTTAAAAGTAGTTTTTGGAGATAAAGGCTCTGCAAAAAATGTATACACATAATCATATTCCAGTTCATTTCATTGTGTTTCTAAGTGTTACTACTCACTATACTGTATGCCTTCATCTAGTAGAGGGTGGAAAGCAAAGACAGGCTTGTAATACATAACTGGGTTTGCTGCCGCCTCCCAGTTTTAATATAACTCTGCTTAACACCCCCTTCCCCATTGTTTAACCAAATGCAATTCTGAATTCTAACATCACTATGATTGCACATTAGATTTCAGCCGAGCACATCAAAGAATAAACAGTTTTTTTCTCATGACAGAAGACTTCAGGCCCCATATTTAAAGCATTAGCATGGTGTTAACAGGCATAGTGCAGCACTTAAGGGATACAGTGCAGCCAACAGCCTGTTAGCTCAGCTGCTGCTATATTCATAAGTGTACTAAGCATGTCATTAAGTGATTAGAATGATCACACTAAGTACACCACTGCACCCATGCAAATGAGGTGAACCTCCTTCATACAGGGTGCAGTGGTATATTAAAAGGGTTTTAGAAGCACTAAATGGCTGCCATGGCAAAAGCTATTTATACTGTAAGTGCACATTCAGTCCCATTCATTAACATGGTGGCCATTAAGATGGTGAGGAGAGGGTCTATGCTAGTCATCATGCACCTCTGCCGGCCAATGTAAAAATATTTATTTGACTGGGTTAGCAGCCTCACAGGAGGTGGAGGGTGGAGGATGCTGTGCAGGTGGAGGAGTATGTCTTGATTTAAGTGTCAGGAATAACATTAGCATCAGGGATGCTGTTTTAAATCTAATAGGGTTCTGGGTAGACAGGGGTACTGCTAGTACTGGGGACTGTGTATTAATTCAAAAGGGTATCAGGGTGGGAGGGTGACACCACCTGCACTAGATATGTTTTTTATATTCAAAGAGATATCAGGGAAGGTGGAGGTAGCACTTGCACCAGGGATGCTGTTAAATTCAAGCAGGGATTGAACTAGGGGGGGTTACCACGAACACCAGGGACACTGTCTCAAGTGAAACTGCAGTCGGGTAGAAAGGGGGCACCAATAGCATGAGTGATGCTAATTTAATTAAGACAGGGATTCAAGCAAGATGGGGTACCACTAGCAGCAGTGGTGATTTGTTACTTTACCTAGGGGTTGGGCGAGGGAGGGGTCAATGACCGCTGTTCTGCACAATGCCACTGTGCATACAGCATACTGTAGAGGCATTGCACAGAGCTGCTAATGGCCACATAATGGCTTGCAAATGACCTCTTAGCACATTGCATGCCTTGTGTAGTCATTAGCATGTTGCTGTGTGGATGCGCAGCTGCAGAATAAGGGGTGCTAGCTGCACATTCGAGCAGACTTGATAGACCTCTAGGCCTTTATCTGCTGGCAAATTTTGTATGTTCATATGTTCATATGTGGCACCCATGAGCAATGGCACAAAAGCATTTGTGACACATTATCCCCTTTTGCACATGGGTGTCAATTTCTGGCAGGGGACTGATGATTCAGTGGTAGAATTTTTGCCTGCCATATGGGAAGCCCAGGTTTGATTCCTAGTCACTGCATTGTTTCTTTAAGTTCCCCCTAATTGACATCTACACTACCCTGTTACAGTGTTGATAGTCTTCTGATCATCAGCTACACTCCCATCTGAGCACCCATGCTCTGAAATCCATATCAGAGTAGGAGTGGAAAAGGTCATGGGAATGAAGGAGCGGTGGTGAGAAATTAAAGGGGTCACTCTTGAAGCAAGTAAATCATGCTTCAGAACAGTTACCATGAGTAGCAAACACAAGAGCCTAATCTGGATCTCCATGAAGGTAAGTGAGGCAGTGAGGGACAAAAGGAAGACCTTCATTAGCTACATGACAATCCAGTGGTATGAGGAGTCGAGTGAGTACCAGGTCAAGACGAAGGAGGTCAAGAAGGTGGTTAGCGATGAAAAATCAAACATATAGCTATGAACAGCAGAGGGAGTCAAGGAGAAGAAAAATAGTTCTGTTATATTAGGGTAAAAAGAAGCTGAGTGAGGAATTTGTAAGGTTGGTGGAAGGGGAGGATGACAGACGATGACAAGTAGAGGGCAGTCATTTTGAATAACTACTTCTGCTTAGTATTAACAGTGGAGAACAACAAGCCTCTGCTGGAAATTAGCACAAGGGCAGCAGCAAGGGGGATTCAAGAAACCAGACGGATGACAGTACCTGTAGAAACAATAAGAAAAAGGCTTGCGGCCTTGAAAGTTCAGTAGATAAGGCACCAGGACCAGATGGGATGCACGCTAGGGTGCTAAGAGAATTGACATCGCAGCTGGCTCAGACCTTGATAGGGCTAATCAACAGCTACCTACTGCCATGGGTGGTTCAGAGAGACTGAAGGATAGTGGATATGATTCTGTTCCACAAGGGAGGGAAAGGGAGGACCCAGGAAATTACAGGCTCATCAATCTTACTTCTGTTGTGGGTAAACAGATGGAGACACCAGTTAAGGAGTTCTTAGTGACCTACCTGGAAAGCAATAAGGATCCAACACAGTATGTAACACAGGTTCATGGCAGGGAGGTGTGGCTAGACTAACATTATAGTATTCTTTGATTAGGTTCAAGGGTGGAGGATAAGGGACAAGCAGTAGGTATACTGTGCGTTGACTTAAGCAATGAATTTGACTCAGTGCCACTCTAAAGGCTATTGAAGAAGTTAGAGGACCTGGGTGAAGTGAAGCAGCTGGTTAAAAAGGTGTGAAGCTCTCTAGAGGGAGACAGCAGAGGGTTGTGTTGAATGGGGCAAAATGGGGAAGAGGGAAGTCATGAGTGGGGTGTCACAAGGGTAAGTTCTGGGACCTGTCCTTTTCAATATATTCATCAGTGACATAACAGAAGGTATGCGGGGCAAGGTGCATCTCTTTGCAGCTCTGTGGTATGCTAGTGTAGCCCAGGTGCCATGAGCCAGTGGGCTACTACCCCTGCCTGTTGACCCGCACACAGGTTAAGGGGCCTGGGTCCTGCTACGGTGGTATTCAGGGGGTTCTGTCATGGAATGTGAATGAAAATAGTGTGGTGCCTCCACCCACAGTAAACTGTAGTGGGCCAGGTGTGTGACTGGAACAACCCCCTGGGATGTCATACCTACCCACCTCCCCTTCCAATCGCCCCACACACTAGATGCCAGACAGTTTCCCAATGCCATATACCACATACACTTGTTAGTCGATTCCCACAAAACACCCTTCACACAGCAATTCTAAACAAGAAACTCAGCTTTATTGGGGGGCAGTACTAGGATTAGGGTATACAGAACCAGAATAGCTGTGGGAGGAAGAATGTTTAATAAATTTACTAAAAACAATTAGTAGCATATGAGCCCGAAGGCCAAAACACCCCAGATGTCCACACACACTGGTACCAGTGCTGCCCTCTGTCCTCTTTTGGGTATCCAGGAGTTGCAGGCCTACATGGTGCTGCAGGTTGGCCAGCGTTGGGGCCCTAAAATGATGTAACTGGTTGCAACAATTAAAGAGACACCCCCCGATTACCAGTGCAAGCCCTGGATACTCATGCTCCTGGTGATCCGAAGGGTTCCTGGTGCAGAGGGCTTCCACCACTCCAGAAAGGGGGATCTCAGTTCGAAAGAGGGCAGACAGATGGGCAGCAGAAGATATCCTGAGGACTTTAGCTTGATAGAAGGTCTGGCTGCTTTTCTCCTTGATTAAAGGTCCGGCCACTTGTTACCTGCAGCCTATTCAGGCCCATTGCAGAGCTTCTATGCAAGGCCCACTAAGCCACAGAGAACGCAGACCTAGAAGTGGCTCCACAGCCCTGCTCCCTCACAGGTCAGAGTGCCCTAGCACTTGGAAGTAACCTCATGATCCCCTGCATCCAGCAGACTCCAGTTAGTCGGGGTTAGCTGATTTCCCACCTGGCTCTGAACCAGCTGGAACTCTTCCAGGTTCACCTTCTTTTAGCAGACAGATAAGCAGCTCCTATGTGCAGCCAGACAAGTCCACAAATTCTCTGCTTTCTAGCACCATTTGGGAGCAAAATCCACAGTCTCAGCAATAACTTCTTTCCACATCTGTCCCACAGCCGCAGCGACAGGGTTCTGTAGCATAAGACACCTGCTCAACCCCTCCTTTATAGTCTCTCAGGGTTCAGATCAACTTCTACCATTGTTTTGGCTGGCATAGCTCTCTGACAAGCTCTCTGCTTCTTGCATCTGGTCTGCACCCAGTTTTCAGCAAGACTCTCTCTCTCTCTCTGTCTCTCTCAGATCAGTCTATCTCAAGTCCCAAAGCTGGTGCAGGATAGCTGCAGCAGAAATCACCTCCAGACAGCAAATTCCAAACAGGGTGCCTGGATCGCTTGTCAAAACCACACAGTTCCTCTCAACAGCAAGGCTTCTATTCCTTTATTTCACAAACCAACTCCGGTTTAAGTCCTGTGAAAGGCATTAAAAGCATTCCTTCTCACTGCACTGAGCCTTCTTGACTCGATAAGATCTCAGAAACAGACTGCCCTACTCCCCAAAGTCTCTAGGAATTCCTTTGAGAATCCTCCCCTCTGATTGGCTGCCTCCAGTCATCAATCTCAACATTGAGCCCTTGGAGATAAATGATTTGTGTGTCTCTTGGTGCCTGAAAATAGTTAACACCTTCTCCCATGCTTTTCAATATATTCATAGCAGACATAGTAGTGGAGCTCGAGGAGAAGGTGTGTCTATTCACGGATGACACCAAGATAAGCAATCAGGTAGACTCCCTGGTAGGGCAAATGAACATGGAGGCAGACCTTAAGAAGCTGGAGGAGTGGTTTACAGCATGGCAGCTGAACTTAAATGCCAAAAAGTGCAAAGTCATGCACATAGGGAAGGGAAACCCAAATAAGGAGTACTTCTTGGGGGGGAAGAAAAGCTAGCAACAACCAGGCAAGAGCGTGACCTAGGGGTCATTATATCAGATGATTTAAAAGTGAGTAGACAATGCAAGAAGGCAGCACTCAAGGCCAGAGGCATGTTGGGATGCAATGGAAGGGTAATCACTAGCCAGAGAAGGGAGGTCATATTGCTACTGTACAGGGCACTTGTCCACCCCCACCTGAAGTACTGTGTCCAGTTCTGGAGACCACACCTTAAAAGGGACATTGACAGAATAAAGACGGTACAAAGAAGGGCAACAAAAATGATACATGGAATGCACACAATTCCACATGAGGACAGGTTGAAGGCATTAAACATGTTCTCTCTGGAATAAAGGAGAGAGAGGGGGGACAAGATCGAGACCTTCAAGTACATTAAGGGAACAAACAAGGTCCAGGTTCAGGAACTTTTCAAGGTCAATGAGGGAGGTAGAACACAGGGTCATGATCTTAAACTAAAAGAGGGCAAATTCATGACCAACATTAGAAAATTCTTCTTCACAGAGAGGGTGGTGGACAACTGGAACAGCCTACCAGCAGAGATCATAGGGGCCAAAACAGTGGTGGGGTTCAAGAATGCATGGGATAAGCAGAAAGCTATAATACAAATGAGGGGGTAGCAGAGAGGGGGTAGTAAGTAAGTAAACACCATGGGCAGACTAGATGGACCTCGAGGTCCCCTTCTGCCATCACATTCTATGTTTCTATATTCTATGTTTCCCATAATCCCCCGGAATAGTTTTGGGCACCTAGTTACCTTATTGGCTGTCTTTGAGGGTCAAACCATCACAATTATGGCTGCTCCCATTCATTCCCATAGCAGTCCATATAGTGTCCCCAGTTTCTAAATCTCTTGCTGCCAATACATTAACTTTATATTTACAAATGTCCCCTTGTTTAGCAGCCCTTTTAGTGCCCTTTTAGATACTATCACTATCTTACATTTATGTACAGTGCTTTCCCTATCACTGCTGCTGAAACACAACACCCCTAGGTGGCAAGCAGCCTCCTCATTAATATTTATGAGGGTGCCTTATTATTCAGTAACCCCGAAAATGACCAGAGTCTAGCACTTCTCAGCGTACTTGCTTAAAAACAAAAACAAACTCTTGGTCCTTGCTCTGGTCCATGGTGCCCTCTTGGGTTTTTAATGGGACTGGGACCAAAAGGGACCCGTATGTCTTGGCCGCAATGGTGGTCGGTAGACAGTGCATGCTCCTGTACATGTGCAAGTGCCGGCCAGGCTGAGGAAATGCTGGCATCTTGTGATCCACTCCCTTAAGCCCAAGATGGGATAACATCCAGTACAGGGGCAGAACGGAAAACCAGGGACACCAAAGAATTCAGGGAGAAATTGGGACATAAGGGGAAAATGGGAGAAAAGGAGCAGTCCCTCTGGGCAAGCAGGTAAGCCCCTCACGGGGGGGTTACACTAGGCACAGAAGATGGGGATTAGGGAGTTGTAAAATGATCTACAATGGTTAGATAAATGGCACAAAGTTTGGTAGTTGAAATACAATGCCAAAAAAATGAAAGGTGATGCACATAGTTAGAAGGAATCATGACATGGAATACCAGATGGGAGGGTTTAGATTGGCCACCACCTATGAAGAAAGGGACCTGGGAGTTTTTATAAGCAACTCCCTAAAACAAACTAGCCAGTTTAATAAGGCATACAGCAAGTCAACCAGAATATTGGAGTGTATTGTGAGGGGTTTCAGCAGTAGGAGGAAATTGGTTATGCTGCCTCAGTATAGATCACTTGTGAAACCCCATATGGAATACTGTGTCCAGTTTTGGATTTCACACCTGAAGAAGGACAGAGACAGACTAGAGATGCTGCAGTGAAGGGTAATCAAGATGATTCACAGCTGATAGGGCTAGTCCTATGAGGAATGAATAAGGACACTGAACATATACTTACTGGAGGCCAGGTGGGAGAGGAGTGACATGACAGAAGACCATCAAGTTCCTGAAAAGAATAAACAAGGTAACTAGTGATGAGTTATTCAACAGGAACAGCAGGTCAGTAACAAGGGGACATGTTTGGAAGCTGGTGGGGGGATTCAGAAAGGATGTGAGAAAAACCTTTACTTCACGGAGAGTGGCTGAGCCATGGGGCAGGCTATCAGCTGAGGTGGTGAGAGCTAAAATACATAAATGGATTCAATCACAGCTGGGGCAATGTAAGGGGTCTGATAGTTGTGAAGGTGCTAGCAGTACAACAGGTGACAGAAGGTAGTCAAGGGCATAAACTCTATCTAGACAATGGATCACAGGGTATACCACAGAGTAAACCACAGGGTATATCACAGGGTATATCACAGGGTATACCACAGGGTATATCACAGGGTATACCACAGAAGGCTGAAGGACTAACCACCTGAATGGTCCCATATACCCAGTTGCAGTGTCCCCACTGCACTGCATACTGATTTTCTCTTGCTTTTTGGAATGGCTATAGGCACACCCCTTCCCCCTTGTTATCCCTTAGGACCTCGGTGGAAACCGATTACCTCTCATCCCCTCCTCCCTCCTTCCTCTTAGCTTTTGGGTATAATTTGACCATTTATTTCGATATTCCAGCCTATAGCCCATGCCACTAGCTCCAACTGGCTGGATGATCCCACTCCCCTATTTCACTGGGGGATAGCCAGTTATGAAGTGACTTACTGAGGTTCAGCCTTTGGCCCTTTGTGGAGTCTGTTGCCTTGCCTATTCGGATATAACTGGTAGGTGGGCATGCCCACCTTCCCCCACCTTTTTTCCCTACCCCATAATGTTTCTCCCCTCCTTCCTTCCCCTCCACCTGCCCCTCTTCCTCCCTCTCCTCCTTCTCTCTCCCCCACCTCCCCCACCTCACCTCTCGCGGTCGAGGGCCCGACCTTGAGGCCCACAGTCCAGGAAGACTGTATTGATTGGACTTCCATACTATACCCCATACTGAGTATTGGAGTGAGCACAGTTGTAGGGCAGATTTTCTACCCTCATTTGCTTTGACCTCCACCCTCATAGCATGTTTACGCTGTTGTGTTCAACTGATACTTAAATTTTAATTGTTGGACATATTAGCCCTTTAAGTGTTGTACTAATCATTTCTTTGTTTTATTGCTTCTCTCTCTACAGTTCTTTATATCCAGGACAGAGTAGGCCACCTGTTTCAGTGACAAAGAACCTCTGTGCGCAAACACTGAGGCAAGGGTTACCCCAAAGGGCATTTGGCTGGGAAGCCAAGTTTCAAGAAAATACAAAATCACACATGCCCCCACAATGCAAAGCATCATGGGCTGCATATGCAAATCACCACAGAATGTTATGCTGGTCCAACTTTAAGCAGAATTGCATGGTGCCGAAAGGCCTCTCACACAGTTTGCAAAGGGTGCTAACAGAAGACATATCGGCACCATGCAATTCTGCTTAAAGTTGGACCAGCATAACATTCTGTGGTGATTTGCATATGCAGCCCATGATGCTTTGCATTGTGGGGGCAACTGTTTCAGTAATGCTTACACCTCCCCTTAGCTGGGGATGCGGATTTCCAGTGTTGGTTTGGTTTGGGTACTGCTACCCCTCGGAGAGTTTGGTGATTTTGGTGAGCTCATCCCCCCTTCCCCATTGGTTCACAGTAAGTACATCTTTTTGCCCATTACTGTGGAATATGGTAGCAGATACATCAGTGCCTAGTGCATATCATTGGGTGTCATGGAATGCTAAAGGACTTAACCACCCAATTAAGTGCACAAAAGTACTGCAGCACCTACGGTCCCTCCGGGCTGATATTATACTACTAAAAGAAACCCACCTCCTGGCCTGAGCAATTCCCTGGCTTAAGAAATCTTGGGTAGGTCGGGTGGTGGCTAGTTTCTCTGCAATAAAACTAAGAGAGTGGCTATGCTTCTCCACCGTGCCTCCCCATGGAAAGTGGAGGGTGTCAGAAAGGATACCCAAGGACGGTGGGTAGTGGCCAAGCTATCCTCCCCTTGGGGCTCACTGTTACTAGGTAATATCTATGCACCTAATACCAACCATGTTTACTTTTTTCCGGCAGTTAGCAAAGCTCTCTCTGCATTACTAGCCAATGGCCCACCTATTCCTGTGGTTATAGGGGGTGATTTTAACATGGTGGGTGATACCTTTCTTTCTTTTTTTTTTTTTTTTTTTTTTACAATTTAAGCTTTATTAATACATTTCCATTATAAGGGGCAGTTACAGCAAATTGAGATGAGACATAATTCTTGAACAGTAACAACTGCTCGCCCACCCTCCCATCGCATCCCCCCTTACAGCAGCAACAAATTGATCGCCCTAACGTTCAATGCGTGGTTCAGTGGTACATATGGGTAAAACCAGAGTGTGATATAAGTTCAGTGAGGTAACAAGAGTAAAGAATGAAGGGGGTCCCATATCCTGCTATATATCTCTAGTCTGTTATGAAGGCTTGCAATTGCCTTCACTGGTCAAAGGTTAGCAGTGATTTCATGTAACCATTCCTGGAAGGAAGGAGCCGATTTTTCCTTCCAATGACGTAGTATAAGTTTCTTAACTGAGAGCGTAACCATAGAGATATGGTATTTCCTAATTCTAGCATTAACCAGGGACATGTCCCCTAGAAGACATACCTCCAGGGTGAAATACTCCTGTAGGCTCAGTAGGGGATCAAGAGACATTTTAATTGAATTCCATAAGGAAGAAACTTTGGGACAGGACCAGAACATGTGCAAGAGAGTACCCTCTTCTTGCAGGCACTTAGTACATGTACTAGAGTTCGAGAAGCCTCGTCTTTTTAATTTAGTAGGGGTACAATACATGTTATGTAGAATGTGGTATTGCATGAGACGCAGCCTATCTTAGGAAACATACTTATGACAGGATCTCCATAGGGATTGCCAGTCCAACTGGTATTGAGGAAGGAGTGAAATCCAGAAACTAGTAGGTCCAAAGGTGTCCCCGTACTTTTTATAGTACAGCACCTTGTATAACTTGGATATTATGCCTGAAGATCCGGACAATTGGGAGAATTCAGGAATCAGAGCTGATACCTTCTGGGAGGGGGGAGAACTTCCCAGGGCTACAATGAGAAGGTGTCTTAACTGCACAACTTTAAAATGGGATGAGCCTGGAATGTGAAACTTGTCAATAATTCCACGTGAGGACAACCAGTGCCCTTCGCCGTCTACCAGGGAAAACAGTTTTCCATCACCTAGTTGAGGCAGCCAGTTTGAAGGAATCCACTTTCCGCTAAGAGTGAAAGATGGAGAATTCCAAATGGACTGAGCTAAGTCAGTCTGAGGGGAATAATGAAGAAATAAACATAACCGTGTATAAACTCTTAAAGAGGTACTTACTGTGGTACAGTTAACCATCTTCACATGAGACAACTTGAGGTAAAATAAGTTTCAGGGATCCAGGCATTTAGATTTAATTGCGTCTAACTCAATCTTAAGCCACACTGGTTGTACCGTTTCAGGGCCTGGGGAGATCCATCTCAGACAATATGTTAGATGACTGGCCCAGTAGTATAGTGCCATATGGGGAATCCTCAGCCCCCCCCCCAGATTTTGGGGCAGCTAGTTTATGATAGGCCAACTGAGGATACTTGTCTGTCCAGATAAATCTGGTAAATATACTGTGCAGTTTCTTAAACCAGCGTATGGGGATAAAAGTGTTGAGAAGGGATAAGGGGTAATAAATTCTAGGAAATACATTCATCTTAATGATATTAATCCTGCCCCATAATGATATAGGAAGTTTAGACCATCTGTCGAGGTCATGCATAATGACCTGTGAGAGAGAATCCAGATTATCTTTGACCCACCTCGAGGGGTTACGGGATAGCCGTATGCCCAGATATTTAATTACTCTAGAAGTCCAACCTAAACCTAATGGGCAAATATCATCCTTAAAAACCTTGTGGTTTAGTGGGAAAAATAAGAATTTACTTGCATTCAACTTATAGTTGGATAACACACTGAACCTAGCTATTTCATTCAATAGGGGTGGTATTGATGAAACCGGATGGGAGAGATGTATCAGCAAATCATCTGCATACGCAGTGAGTTTAATCTCATGACGCCCAGCTCTGATACCTTGTATAGAGATGTTTTGGAGAATATTTTGGATGAGGGGTTCCAGATATAGGTTAAACAAGAGAGGCGACAGGGGGCAACCCTGCCTAGTGCCTGAATGAAGTGAGAAATAGTCTGAGAAGGCCCTGTTAACTGAGATTCTTGCTATAGGGGATTTATATTGTGCAGCAACCCAAGAAATGAATACCAGAGGGAAGTTAAAGGCACTCAAAACCTTGAAGAGAAAACTCCAATTCACCCGGTCGAACGCCTTCTTGATGTCCAAAGAGACCAAGCCTGCAGGGAAGTCAGAATCTCTGCAGGCCGAGAAGACATGGCATAACATATGCAGGTGATCCGCTGAAGAGCGTCCCTTCATGAAACCTACCTGATTCATACCTATTAACTCAGGGAGCACCACAGATAGCCTGTTAGCTAAAATCTTTGAGAGGATCTTGATATCCTGATTTAGGAGGGATACAGGCCTGTAGCTCTGGACGAGCTCAGGGTCTTTATCTGGTTTAGGGAGGAGCACTATCAAGGCTTCAAAGAGATGGCGGTCGACTTCTGACCCAGATAAGATGTGCTGGAATAAACTATTAAGTACTGGCAATAGAAGATCCCGAAATGTTTTATAGAAAAGGGAGGAAAATCCATCAGGTCCAGGAGTTTTATCCGAGGGTAAACCACTAATAACCTCAGAGATTTCTCCCTGAGTTATGGGAGAGACCAGAGAGGCTATGTAATGTACTGGGAGGGAGGGTAGATGTGAGTCCATCAGGTACTTCTCCACACTTACTGGGCTGGGAGGGTACTCCATGTCCCGGTAAAGCAATTTATAGTATGCTGCGAACTCTTGAACTATCTCTGTGGGAGATGTTTTCAGGGATCCATCTACAGAGGCCTTGATTGGAGGGATAAATCTCACTGATTCTTGTTGTTTGATGCGAAGTGCCAAAAGGCACCTAGCTTTCTCATCTTGATCAGTATAACTGGCTTTAGTATGTATGATAGCTAACTCCACCTTTTCTCGGAGTAGTTCTAAGTATTTATCTCTCAACCCTAGGAGTCTCACCTTGTCCTCCTCCGAGGAGTTGACTGAAACATTGGATTCCAGAGCCTGAATTTGGGATAACAGGGACAGTAATTCTCTCTCCCTAACTCTTTTCCTAGCCACCGAGAGGCTAATGAGAACTCTCAAGTAAGCCTTGAAGGCCCCCCATATAATATCTGGTTTTGCACTATTTAAAGGGTTGAACAGAAAGAAGGGCTCAATGTGCTCCCTTATGGTATTGAAATAGTTAGTATCTTTAAGCAGTTGGTCATTAAGCTTCCATCATGTTTCTCTCTTTGACACATCTTGAATTGAGAGATCACACAGCACCATAGAGTGATCGGAGACAGGGCCAGGCTGTATCGACGAGGACTTAACCCTGGGCAGAAGGCTCTGAGAAATGAATATGTAGCCAATATGGGACTGTGAACCATGTACCAAAGACCTGAATGTGAATTCCCTGGAATCAGGATTTAAGACACGCCAGACATCACAGAGCCCGCGTTGTTCCAGTAATTCTCTAAAAGCCCTCTGACCTGGGGAGATCTCCCCCGATATGCCTCCCGACATGTCAAGATTGGAATCTGCAACTTGATTAAAGTCGCCCCCCAGGATAATCCTTATGGGAAGGAAAGGTAGGATTGCATTTGTAAGTCTCATGAAGTACACGGGGTCATCAGCATTGGGACCATATATACTGCCCAGTAGCAGAGGTATTGATCAGAGAGTACCTATAACTAAAATGAACCTACCCTCGGGGTTCCTAATAGTATGAGTTGGGATGAATGGAATGCCCCTGTTAATGATGAGCATAACCCCACAGCTATTTGAGGAGCCTTGCGCCTCATATACCGTTCCCACTTGTTGCCTCCTCACTTGTGAGGCTTCTGTTTCTAGTAAGTGCGATTCCTGTAGGAAAGTAACCTGAGTACATAAAAAGACTTAAGTGTTTGAGAACATGGTATTGTTTAGATTTTTTCCTGATCCCCTTGACGTTCCATGTTGCAAAAGTCATCTCCTTAGCCATCTACTTAAGGGTTCTAAGAGTACTAGATTCAGCCTTGCACTCAGGGTGTGTAACACAAATAATCTAACCCCCTCGTTGCTGCTGTAAGGCCCTCCCACCACCCTAGCCCCCCCTCAGGAAACCCCAATTCAAACCTCTAGTACACCCCACCCCCAAACAGGGCACATAACCCTCCCCCTCCCAACCCCCACACTGTCGCAAGCACCGCTTAGCACAGCACTGGATCTTATCCTCCCTCTCCGCCCCGAACATATCCCCTGCAAGTGATCACCCTTATAATTCAAAATACAAGGCAGTCAATGAGCTACATTACTGAGGGCATAGTGTCAACGAGCGGTCTCGGGCTTCCAGGGCCTACAAACATCTGCTGGTGAATCCACTAATGAACGAGAGAGAGAAATAGAACTAGATGCCATAAATGTGAATGTGAAAAAACATCACTCAGGTCTTGAGAGGGAGTTGAAAAAAATTTGTTCCCTTCAGGGAACTACTTCTTGAACCAGAACCAGAGTGAAAATTAATGTGGAGGGGTGAGCCCATCATCGAGATAAGAACCTGAAAAAACAGATCTGGATGAGAAGTGAAACAAAATCCAGAGATGGGAAACCTGTGGGAGTAACTACCTAGAGGTTGCATACCCCTAGCTCCAAGAAGCCCCCCCTATGAAAACAGCATGACTTAATAACTGAAAGCAGTCCCTCTCAAGGCTGGATGACCAGAGTTGCATTAAACAGGTGAGCCGAGCCCTCTTGTGGACATAACCTGATCCAGCCCACCAGTGAAAGGCACCCTGAAAGCCCGGGATCTATCAAAAATCTGAGTTCCCATCCTGCAAAGACTAAACAGGAGGTATAACCCGAGACCTAGCCCTGTGTGTTTCCCCTGACTACTGAGAAAAGCGATGATATATCGGATGCAGTCCAAAACCAACCCCACAGGAGCCACCCCAGGACTCTCCCTGTAACACTATTCCCACCAACAGGCCAGGGCCTGTTAAAAGTAAAGTTGATCCTCTACTAGTAGACCAGTTCTATTAGAGTGCATAAATTGAGTGAGATCAGTCTCTAAGAAGAATACTGTCCACACAAAGATCCAAACAACAGTTCGTTCTGAAGTTGCAGTGAGCCCCGAAGATCAGGAGGCCTTCTCAGGTCGTGCGAAATAGGTCTGGCAACGCTGACTTAAGGTTTAGAAACGCAACATCAGGATCCTCAAAATTAAGCCATGAGCAATTTACAGAGACTTGTAATTTCTCTGGGTACCCCATCCTGAACTTTAGTCCGGCCGCTATAATATTGGATACAATCGGGTGGAAGGCTTTCCATTTCAATCAAGCCGAACCAGGGATATCCCGAGCAATTCTCAGCTTCACCTTCTCCCATCTGACTTCTTGCAGGGCCTTGACTTTCTGTAGGAATGCTGCCTTTCCAGATAGTTGAGAAAGCGGCAAATGATGGGGTGAGGAGGTGCATCGGGTGGGGGTTTTGGTCGCAAAGATCGGTGGGCCCGTTCTATTATGTAGTTTGGGCCAAAGGGAGAGGGACTAGTGACTTTTTCTACCAACTTCTGAATAAAGACAACGGTATTCTGGCCTTCTTCCCCTTCAGGGAGCCCGAGGATTACGATATTATTTCTCCGACTACGGCCTTTCAGATCCTCGAGTTTTGCTTCTAATCTAGACAGCCTTTGTTTCATTAGTAGAAGCTCAGGAACCATGCTTTCCAACTTTCTCTCAATCGAAAATATTTGGGCAGTGTTGTCCGATACTACCGTGGAGACTTCCTCTATCTTTCTGGAGAGGGACTTCAGGCTGATTGCCATATCTTTCATCTCCTCCTGGAATGGTTTAAATTCCTCTAAGAATCTATTAAGTGTTAGGGGTTCTTGGTCCCCAGCTTGACACGCAGATTCCGGTTTGTCTGGGCCACTCGAGGCTCGGGATTTCTTCGAGGCCTTCTCGGGGGTGGCAGGGGGGGTATGTTTCTGCAGGACTTTCTTCATGTAAGCCTCCATTTACCGCACAGGAACCCAATACAGGAGCACACACTGTTCAGAGACAAGAAAAACTTTTGAGCAGAGGAGTTAGATGAAATTTGACGATATAAATGACGATTTTATATTCGGAAGGCAGGAGCTTAGCGGAGGAGCATCTACACAGCACTCTGCATCACGTGATCTCCGGGTGATACCTTTCTTGACAAATCCCACCCCATGCCCCACGCTACACCCAAAGGCAGACAATTGTTACAGGACCTGATGGAGGAGTGGGCTTTCGTAGACATCTGGCATATACCACCCCACAGGCCATGATTATACATTTTACTCCGCAGCCCACTGTTCTCACAGCCATATAGATTTCTCACTGGCCAATGATTTGGCAGCTCAGGGCATATCAGATTCAATAATTGACTCAATCCTGATTTTCGACCATGCAACCACTCAGATTACCTATACCCCTCTTGGTAACCCTTCTTGCCGGGTTAGATGGTACTGTAATCCCCTTCTTTTCAAGGACCCTAAATTTCACCCCATGTTGATTCAAGCCACGAAAAACTATTTCACCCTTAACTCCGACTGTGGGGCCTCACATGGCATGATTTGGGAGGCATTTAAGGCAGTTATCCAGCACCATATCATTGCCTTTTCAGCAGCCCAGGGCAAAGCTCATACAGCAAAGCTGGCAAAGTTGCAAGCAGACCTTTATGTGCTAGAGCAGTGCTTCAAGACTGCCTCATTGACTTCAGCAGATGGTGCTTTACAACATCAAATTGTGGGGCTTAAGTATCAGATTAATGTCATTCTCCACCTGAAAGCCGAATGGCTTTTACTCAGGTCCAAACATGCATACTGGGACAGTGGAGAAAAATCTGGTAAGCTCTTTGCCTTCCACCTATTTCAACAAAGAGCGAGTATCCGAATCCATGCCCTTCGCTCACCAACTGGCACTATAGTCTCAAGTCCTAAAGGCATCAACGATACTATGAAGCAGCTCTATGAAGCCCTTTATCAATCCTAAGCTTCCAACACCGTCGCACAACTCTCCCAAGGCATTTCTGCCTTCAGTCAAGGCACCCCTCTTCCAGTTCTCACTCCTGACCAGGTGGCTCATCTTGATTCTCCCCTCTCCTGTGAGGAGCTTCATGTAGTACTATCCACAATGGCCTGAGGAAAGGCTCCCGGTCCTGATGGTATGTCAGTAGAACTTTACCAAGCGATGGGACCCGATAGTCTACAACCACTTAAGTTAGCTTTGCAATCCTCTCATGATGCTGGCTCTCTCCCACCCTCCATGCAGGATGCGCTTGTCACCCTGCTTCCTAAAAAATCCCTTGACCCATTGGACTGCGCCTTTTGGCCCATATCCCTACAATCTGTCAATACTATGATCCTAGCCAAAGCCCTGGCATCCAGGATGATGACTGTCCTTCCATCTATCATTCATTCCTCTCAAGCGGGCTTCATGCAGGGCAAGGCTGGAACAGACAACACCAGACTCCTGCTTAACCTTAAATGGTTTGCCTCCAGATCATCCCTTCCTATGGCAGTCATGGCAATAGATTTTTCTAAAGCATTTGACTCCATAGAGTGGCATTACCGTCATGAGATCCTGCATGTATGTGGTTTGGGGGCCCACTTTAGACAGTGGGTCCGTACATGCTATTGCTCTCCAATGGCTTGCATTCTCACCAATAGTGACATATCCCCTCCTTTCTTCCTTAACAGCGGTACCAGGCAAGGCTGTCCCCTCTGCCTTCTCTTCTTTCTTGTAGCCTTGGATCCCCTAATTCGTGTTCTGGCTTCCTTCCCCAAATTAAAGGTATTGAGGTCGCTAGTCACACATACCTAGTGGCAGCATATGCGGATTACCTCCTCTTGACCCATTCTAGTCCCCACCAATCAGTCCCAGCCACCCTTAGGGTCCTTGAGGACTTTGCGGCTCTCTCAGGCCTATGAGTCAATTAAAGGAAAACCACTGCGGCTCCTCTTAATTCTGGGTGCACAAATGCCTGCCTTCAGGGCACCAATCTTTCATGGGCTGCCCAGGGCTTTAATTACCTCAGTATTCAGCTTCCCACTAAATGTTCCACCCTCAAATTGGTTAACTTCTCACCTCTGTTAACACAAATTACTACAGGGATAGAGAGATGGTGCAAATTGCATCTCTCTCTGCCGGGTAGGGTAGCTGCTGTTCGCATGCTCTTGTTCCCTCGACTCCTTTATCTCTTTAATAATCTGCCTATTTCTCTTTCCCCTAAATTGTTTACCTCACTGGAATGTCAAGTCTCTGCCTTTCTATGGGATAATGAACCTCCTAGATGGAGCAAGCAAAAAATTAGAGCACACTGGTTGCATGGGAGCTTCAATGTCCCCTGGTTTTTGTGCTACCACCTTACCTGTCTAGCGGCGCATGCAACTAAATGGTTTGCACCCAGCCACACAGGACCACCATCGTGGGTTCAACTGGAGACAGATCTGGCAGGAGGGACTGCTCTTTATTCACTACTTACATTCAGGTCTCCCCTAACTCGGTCCCTTCCCCCCACAATCACTAGCACGGTCCACGCCTGGAAAACGCTCACTGCAAAATGCATACACTAAAACAGGCATGGCCCCCTCCGTTTTGTTATGATACACTGTATCACAATGTCATTTTTCAAATTGATGGAACCCCTTTGCACTGGCCCTCCTGACAGGTGTGGAATTCGAATAGTACAGGATCTTTGTTCACCTGGGGCAACCTCCATGTTGTCTTTTGCATAGCTCCAAACAAAATTTTCCCTCCCACATAAAGACTTTTGAAGATAACTCCAGATCCATAGTATCCTACAACCCTTCCTCAATAGCAACTGTCTGGATATGCCCTCGCAATGGCGGAATACCCTTCATAAACATCCCACATCCAAGGGCCTGTTGGGTCACTTCTATGTAACCTGGAGGGACACACAACCGATTGCTTCCTCGGCATGCAAACAACACTGGGCGGCACAGCTGGCATCCCCTATCTCAGAGAGTCAATGGAGTCGCTACCTTAAAGATGCCCATCATGTTTATAGGGACTCTAAAAGCTGGTTTCTCCAACTTAAAATTCCATTACTCTAGCACCATACCCCTGTGGCCCTGCATGCACTGGGCTTGCTCAGTCATACTCATTGTTGGAGGTGCTCACAGCCTGATGCCCACCTCCTGCACATACTCTGGACATGTCCTCACCTCAATTCACTTTGGAACATGGTTGTCCCTGTCCTCTTTAAGGTGCTCAAGACCCCCCGGTGGCTCTCACTGATCCCAAATTACTGCTGAGTGACACCACTACTCTGCCTGACTTATCCAAACCTCTTCAGGATTGGACACTTCTGGCCCTTCTGGAAGTAAAGCACCTGCTGCTTATGCATTGGTGCCAAATGGCCCTCCCCACTCAGAAGTTCTGGCACTCAGCATTAGCCCACCTGTCCCTCTTTTGAATGGCTATCATATGCGCAAGGAGAAAGTTTGCTATATTACCAATCAAAATGGACCTGTTACGTTTTTACTTCTAGCAGGTGTAAGCATCTGATTACTCTGTTACAATCTATTACTGTATGCTTGATATGGTCGTTTCCATATTGTTGATAGATACTTTTATATGATCATAAATGTACTGGACATGTATAGCTGATCATGTGTTGGGTAAAGTATCCTGCCACAATATCCTTTGTACACTGTACTAAAACCAAACAAAATCTTATACGATAAAAAAAAACAAAAAAAAAACACCCAGGGCCCTGGCTAACCTGAACTGAGCTAAACTGATGATTTAATATTATCAGGTAAAACTTTCTACAGTAGGTTTTCAACCATTTTACTCTACTGCACCTACAAACCTACAAACTTTACATACTGGAATAACAAGCTGCCACCTGTTTGCTTGACTCTCTCGCACTTTTAAATTCTCAACTAAACACTCATTTATTCTCCTTTAACTTTGAGACTTAGCCTCAGCTTTTACTCTTAGTTTCCTATTTGAAATGTTCTCATGTTTGTTTGGCATCCACAGTACCAAACCACTAGTCCCATCATTTTTCCTTATCGTGCAGATTGTGAAGTATGTTGGCTTGTGATGTACTTGTATTAAGGAAAGTATGCTATAGACAATACATTGTATGTACTGTCTATATAGTAAATTCAGACTTAATAATACACAAAAAAGCAATGCCCATCAGAGAAATGTTTTCTGTGTTAGGTACTTCTTGATCTGCCTGAATCCCTTATGATCTGCTTCTAGGGTATCTTCACCATTGAGGCATATTATATTCAACTAAAGCTAGCAGGCATTAGGGCTCCATGAGAATTTTCTCAATTCTGGGGCTGGCCCTCTTATGCTGACTGAAACCACCCTTTGTGGCTCTACCCATATAGGTTGGCTGGCCCCCATCTCTTTCAGTTCTTTCTTCCAGTTATTGAGTATAGACTGTTTTCCATAGGCTGTCCTACTGGCTTTTTACCTAATTTATTCCTTTACTTTCTAGATTTTGTTCTTCCATTCCTGCCTGTATGTTATTTTTTCCTTAACAAACCCTTTGTTTCATTAGTAAGCGTTCTGTGCCTGTTTTACATTTATTTGACCTCCTCTGCTCTGTAGTATGAGGTGCCTCCTCAACAGTCATTTCAGTTGGCTGGTCTCAAAGATATTCATAGGACTGGTGGCACTACTGAGATAGGAGAGTCACCACAGGTTCTCTTATGTGGGCGATCTGCTGATCAGAGCTTCCACAGTGTAAGCAGCAAAGGAAGTCAGTAGGCAGATCCTTTGAGTTGCTAAAATCAAATGATTGGGTAATGAAAAGAGAAAAGCTCTTTGAGACCATCTTATAATCTGGAGTATCAGGGTGTGTTGTTTCAAATGGACTTCCAAAAGTCATCTTACCTCAGGCAAGAAGGAGATTGTAGTCTAAGAGGTTCAGTTATTGAAATCTCAGACACCTTTGGAAATCCACAGGATTCCTCAAGTAATATACCTGATGATGGATGCAATAGGGTATGTTCATGAAAAAGGGTTATCAAAGTGTGACAATTTTTTTAACTCACAGTAAGTAATTCTGAAAAGCATTTCAGAACACTCTGACACAAAGATGGAAAGGTAACCATGCAGTGAGATAATTCTCTAACAGAAACCTGAGGTAAAGCAACACAGTGTGGTGCATGCAACACTGGACACCGTGGGTAAGTCAAAAAAAGTTTACTTAGGTTCATAGGAAAATTACGAGATCGAGGGTCTAGCCCATAATGATCTTGCCACCCTACCTTGGGTGGTAATCGTATTTTGATTCATCCATATACAAATCTAATTTTTTTTTACTTGGCATACATTTTCACTTTGCACAACTTCTTGTTGAAGGGAGTTCCAAATAGAAACTACCCTCTGAGTAAAAAAAATATTTCTCTTTGAGGTCTTATTTATATTAGCCCTTAATTTCATATTATGAGATCTCGTTATACACTCTGAAGGATGCCAGTCCACATATATGGATTCAAACAGAACTTTATGTTTTGTAGCCCTACAGATTAAACACAGGTCTCCTCTCATAGAGCGATATTCAAGTGAGTAGAGATTTAATTTTTTTAATCTTTCTTTATAAGAGAGAGAACTCATATTAGCAATGTGTCTAGTGAATCTCCTTTGTACTTTTTCTCTGGACTTCTCATCATATAACCAGAAAATTACAGCAATATTTTAAAAAAGTATAAAACAAAATAAACCAGAGCAGAAGACAGGACAACACATTAACACAACAGCCTGAAGCCTGCATATGAAATGGCAGCTCACCCACACATGTCTGCAAACAATATGGAAGCATGCTCTCACCTGTCTGCAGATCTGCCTGCAAACAAAATGGCAGCCTCCAGATGATGCATCTTTCCTGGTGTGTGTGACCAACCTCCCCCTGAAAACAAAGTATGGTGCACATTGCTTTGTCTGGCCCTCTGTGAACAAACACACCTGGAAGAAGCATTACCTGGAGCAACTGATCTCAAATTCCCTCACACTGATTTTTAAAAATATTCAAGCAATTCTCTAAAGGAAATAAGACCTACAGATGATGCAGCTTTCCTGGAATGTTTATCCAACCACCCTGAGGAAACAAAGAAAGCATGATGCATATTAAGATGGCAGTCCCTTAGTTAATAAACACACCTGGAAAAAGCATCATGTGGTGTGATCCCTCTCAAATTACCTGACATCACTTTTTTTAATTTAAATACACACACAATCATCTGCAACACGAAATTCACTATCAAAAATTCTCAAAAGTCAATAAGGCCTCCAAACAATGTATCTTTCCAGGTGTTTGTCCAACCCTTCCTGAAACAAAGATGGCTGCCTTTCGGTACACAAACACACCTGGAAAACAACCCCCTCCCCCAAAAGCACTGTAAAAGGGGTCACTATGGATAATATTAGAACTTTCACAGCACTTTTAACAAGCAAAACACTCAAAGCTAAATAAAGGGACCAACATCCACTCACAACAAAATTCCAATGACACAGTGCACATCACCTGGAGCCCTTATTTAGCTCTGAGTGGACAGTTGCTTGTGTTTTTTTTTTTTGTGGGGGAGGGGGTGATTTATTAATTGTGTTTTCATTAAAAGCATTGTGAGAGTTATAGCATTGTCCATAGTTACCCTTCTCACAGGGAGGGCAGGAAGGCAATATAACTTTGTGGTTAAGAGCACTGAGCTACAGACCTAGAGAACTGGGTTTGAGTTCCACAGTCACCACTTGCATACTGTGTGACACTGAGTAATTCATTTCTCTTCCCTGTGCCCCCAGCATACACCCCTGTAAACAAGCCTTGGCTTAGTGCATCTTTTCAGGCAAAAAATTGTAAAATAAAAATAAATTAGTGCTTTGTGGGAGTTGTCAAACCAACACAGAGTCTCTTCAGTGCTTTTACATAACCCCCAATCAAGCAATGAGTATCACAACAGCTTTGTGAAAATATAGCCCACATAATGCAAGCAAGCTAGTGGTAACCCCTAGGGAGCATGGTAACTAGTTTGTATAACAAAGCCATTATTCGCTATTTATTTAAAGCACAGGAATCAAGCAGGTAGGGAGCATGGTAACTCTACTTTGTACAGCAAGAAAGCAGTATTTACAATAATAAACCCAGGGGAAACAAATCACTTGAGATGACCTTGAGGGATGAGATTGATCAGATAGTCTGGGTACTTTTTCAAAACTACGAGCAATAAAGCCTTAGTCAAAACTCACTTACCTTTGAAGATAACACCACCCCTCCCAAATGAAAACCTGTGTTTCTAAAGCAACAGTTCTGCAAAATGTATGACACTGAAGAATGCCAGCTAGAACAGCTTCCCAAATACCATCCAGAACAGCTTCCAAACTATGTATGTAGTGCAGGAATGGAGTTCTCTTATCAGTGTGATGCATTTAACATGACCTCCTGGAAGGTACACGAAAGACACTCCTCTCAGGCTCCACTCACAAATGGTGCTTCCTTGTGGAAAATGATAGCTTCAATAGCCCAGCCAAACTCCACACACTACTGAACCACTCCCAGCATCCTTTGCCACGCTTTTTGATTGGTAAGCTATTAGCGCTGTGACACACACTCATCTGCGCTCCTGGATGAGAAAACAAAAAGGGATGAGACAATGTAAACTTCCCTTCTGGGGGAGTGCACTTGCAATAAAAAATAAATGTGTCACCAAGTCATCTGATCAAGAGAAAAAAACTCTACCTAATACCAGAGGCTTTTATTAAAGTTTTAGGGGGTATGTGACAAGTGCTCCTTGCAGGGACACTACAAGTTGCATGCACTACAAAAACATTGAAAAAGCCACAATCATAATAAAAAGTTAAAGCCCAGCTGCTGTTGCGGAGATATACAAGAGACACCATATCCCATAGACTGTGTGTTATCCTGCCTGCACTTTAAACTGTGTGCTACTTCATCTGCTAACTTAGATTGTGTTACATCTTGTCTGCCCTTTATTTTGTGAGTTATTTCATCTGCCAGCATCACACTGACTGTCTGTGTGCCCTGGAGTGGGAGTTCAGCTCAGGAGCTGGACTGATTGCCTGAGTGTCCTTCTCATGCACTGCATCCTCCTACAGCCTGTCAGCATTGATTTGGAGGAGCTTGTATAAAATCCAGTCCTCAGTGAACAGCAGCAGCAGTTCCATGTGGCAGAGGGTGGAAAGGCACAACAGAGAGGCATGTCTGCCCCGTCTGCCATGTCTGCTGTGTATACTGGACCTGGACAGGATATTTTAATGAAAAATGGTTGAATTAAAAATTTATTTGGCTTATAGGGGTAAATAGGGAAGGAGCAGTCGGGGTGCTTCGAAGGAAGGAGGAGGGGGCCACTAGAGGGCATGGGTGGAAGCTGGAGGGGGGGAGATTCAGGGGAGAAAGGAGGAGGTGCTACTTCACTGAGAGGGTGGCGGAGCCATGGAATGCACTGCCTAGGGGGCTGGTGGAGGCAGAGATGGTGGAGGGGTTCAAGAGGGGGTGGGACAGGTATAGGGGAAGGGTTCTGGAAGCAAAATCCAATGCAGCGATAATATCCGGAACAGGGAAGGGAGAAGCCAGAGAAGGCGTGGGGGGCAGCAAGGTCAGCTCCCAGGGTGGTGGCTAACCAAACGAGCAGATGCGAAAGACCATTAGGCCTATTCTGCTGGCATTGTAGTATGTTAGTATGTTACGAGATGGATTTATTGCAGAAATCAAAAAAAGGTGAAGTGGCTAAGTCAAGTACTGTTTTGATAATAAAAACATGTTAGGTTCACACTATTTATGAAGTAAATATTGCTGCATAAAAAAATTGCTGGTAATTATTTTGAGGGAAGGGAATGACATATATAGTTTTGTAGTCATGTCTTATTAACTATTTTAATTAATAGTGCCCCATTCTTTTCTTTTAATAGTTTATTTTAATTTGTTTTAGTGTTCTTGTCTATACATATTAAAAAGTTTCATCATGAAGATGTGAAAATTACTCCAGAGGATGCTTAGTTTGTTGTGCCTCATGTTATTATGCCAATTAAGTGGAGAAGGGAAACAAACTGAGTGGATTCATTATACAGGGACATCATTGGAAATCAAGGCCCAGATATTCAAACTGCGCCCAGCTGTGGTGCAAGCTTGGGCGCAGCTCAACTTGGCTGCGCAGGGGTGTGGACTAAGCGATATTCAAAGAAACTGCACCATGGCTCAGCAGCTTTGAATATCGCACCCTGGCCACCCCCAATGTGCATGGTGCAGTGGCACTGCACCAGCGCAAGTGGCCAGAGTGGAGCATGGAGATGCGCTAGCACAATTTCCATTGCGCCATTCACAGCAACCGCGATATTCAAAACTTGACATGCAAATGGGACCATAATGTATGCAAGGCACACATGGGTCCATTTGCATGTCATTATGGCCCCATTTGCATGCAGGTGTGCAGATCCCCGACGACTTGCGCCTGGTGCCCTGCCAGGCAGCAGCCGTCCGGGACCGATGCCCCCTGCAGCCCGATAGCGGGCCTTTGTAGTACAAAAACTCATATGTCCAATATCCCTGGTGGTCCAGTGGACAGCTATCTGCCCGATCACGGGCATCTATAAAAAAGGAAACTAATTCCTATATCCCTGGTGGTGCAGTGGACCGCTATCTGCCCGATCGTGGGCATTTGTAAAAAAATAACTAATTCCAATATCCTGGTGGTCTGGTACCCCCACCCGCCCACTGAGCACTCATTCCCGCCTCCCCTGGTCAGCCAGCAGGCAGCAGAACCCACCTGCCTGCCGCCTCACAGCCCACTGACTGACACCTCAGTAGGACTGCATGCCCATCGGTTCACAGTGTGAGCCAATGGGTGTGCAGTTCTATCGATATACATTCCAGATATGTGAATGAATCATTCACATATCTGGAATGTGTAGTACGGTAGGGGCTGCACGCCCATTTGCTCAAGCTGTGAACCAATGGGCGTGCAGCCCAACTGAGGTGTCAGTCAGCAGGCGGCGGTGTGGCTGGCGGGTGAGGTGCTGACACCCACCGACTGACCGGGGGGCAGCGGGGCAGTGGGGCTCAGTTTAAGGGTACTACTAGACAACCAGGGATATTGGAATTAGTTATTTTTTTACAAATGCCCCCGATCAGGCAGATAGCGGTCCACTGGACCACCAGGGATATTGGATGAATTATTTATACAAATGCCCATGATCGGGCATGGGGGGGCGCCGCCAGGTGCAGCCGGAACTCAGGTGGCCACCCACAGGTGGCAACTGCCGTGTTGCACCCTGCAATGCAGCAGCTCACCTGTAGGTGGCCATCAGTTGTTCCTTTTTTTTTGGCGTAACTTTGTGCTGGCGCAGGTAGGGGTTGCGTATGCATGGCTTGGCACATCCCGGGCTGAATATCGGGCTGTGCAGGTTATGCATGGGCACGCCTCCCCACCTGTGCCTGCATACATTGCCTGATTGCTCTGGCGCATCTGGATTTGCCACACTTTTCCTTTGAATGTCGAGCCAGGGCGCATCAGTGGGTTGCGCATGGCGCAACACTGTTGCGCCATGAGCAACCCTTTTGAATATCTGGGCCCCTGTCTTTATGTAGATTCATATTTTCTATTGCAGTAAGTCTAAAGGGATATGTAAATGTACTAAATCTTGGAGATCTCTTGTTATATAAGAAGGTTTTGAAATTAGAGGCACAAAACAAATATTTGCTGGTATGTGTGGTAGGGGAGGAAACAAAGGTGCAGTGAATCAAAAGGAGTTACAAAAAGTGTTGTTTAAACTCATCACAAAAACTAAGCATTATGTTAACATAATAATAATAATAAGCTTTATTTATGAAGTGCAATTCTTAAAACCAAAGCACTTTACAATAATAAAATAATAAGAAATATTAAAACAATGAACTGGTAAAAGTTCATAAAATACTAGCAATACAGAATACAGATGAGTCAAATAGTGTACTCACTAAATGCTTGTTCAAACAGATAAGTTTTTAAGGCTGTCTTGAAGCTCTCCATGGTCCTGCACTCTTGAACCTGATGATGTAGAGAATTCCACAGGGTGGTGACTCCGTACATAAAAGCATGGGCCCCAGATGTTTTCAACTGAACCCTGGGAACGTATAACAACCCCTCCTCAGTTGAGTGGAGAGGACACCAGGGCTGTAGAGAATCAGGAGATCTTGCAGATAGCTCAGACCCTGCCTGTGCAAGGCCTTGTAGTTCAGAAGTCCGACCTTAAAGGTGATCCACAACTGAACAGCAAGCCAGTGCAGCTCGCGAAGCACGGGAATGATATGACCTGAACGAGGAGTTGCCATTAACAGCCATGCTGCAGAATTCTGCAGCAGCTGCAAGCGATGGATATCAACCCCCAGAAGCCTCAGGTAAAGGGAGTTACAGTAGTCAAGGCACAATATCACAAAGAATGGATCAATGTCAGAAGGTCATCGGATGGAACAAGGTGCTTAATCCTGGCGATGTTTCTTAAGATGGTAGAAGGAAGATTTGATGACTGCTGACAACTGCGAATGCAGTGTCAGCCCATCATCAAGAACCACCCCCAGGTCATGCACCCATTTAGAGGAAGGCAGCTGGGCACCTCTGAGCCAAAGACTGGAATGTAAGCCCACCACCAACCTCTCTATCCAGTGACCCGGATCCACCACCAACACCTCAGTCTTCTCAGAATACAATTTCAGCCAGCTGTACTTCATCCAGTCATGGATTTCCACTTGGCAGCTGTTAAAAGCTGAGATTGCACTATCCTGATCAGGTACTAAAGGCAGATAGAGCTGAGTATCATCTGCATAGCAGTGAAACCTCATCCCATATCATCTTACAATGTCTCCGAGGGGCAGCATGTACAATGCAAACAGCATGGGCAACAGTACCAAGCCCTGAGGAACCCCACATGGCAGAGAGAAAGGAGCCAAGGAAAAAATCCACAATTCCACCCTCTGAGATCTGCCAGAGAGGAATGATTGTATAATATTGATGTGTGGAGATGTTAATCTTAATCCCAGTCCTTTAAATACTGTAAAATATGTTACTGGGAAAAATGGTATCTCCTTTTTTCATGCATATGTTAGAAGACTCATGCCCAAAATGGATTTGGTTAGGAGTTTTGCAGTGCAGAGAGAAAAAAAAAAAAAACAAATATGTTGCAGGTGCTAACTTTTATTGGCTGAACAAAATTATTTCTGAGACTAGCTTTCAAGAGATAATACTCTCTTCTTCAGGTCAGTTTAGTGAAAACTGAGCTGGATAGCATGATACATATACAGGCTGGATGTGGATTCAAGACAAGGAATAGCAGTTTATACATCAAAGCATTACAGTTAATTCATGTTCCTAAGAAACAGACAGGACACATCCCATTATCAGTGGATTGTGTCTGTTGAGGAACCCACTTTATAAGATCAAAGGGAAGTTACATTTTAGTCTGAACTATCAATTCACATTTGTAAAAAAAAAAGAGACAGGAATAATCTTATTGTCATTACAGGGTGCTCATTAAAGGAGCCAACCTTATAATCAACGTGAGTGATAGTTACATTTTAGTCTGGGGGGGTGTTGATGTGATGGAAAGAAGAACCAGCTGAAGCATTGTTCTGGGCTCTATCCCAGGTAATGTGCTAAAAAACCAACATCTTTATTAAGTCCATTTTCTTTAGTGTCAAAGAATTGAATAATTTTTAGTTCAAATGTTTGCTGTTCCTACTTGTTTTTTAAGTTACCTGTTAACACTCTGACAGTAAAAACACTAAAGGAGTGGCCTGGTCTTGATAAATGTTTTCCTATTGGTGTATTTTCATCTTTCTGGGTGATTGTGAATCTGTGTCAATTCATTCTTGTTTTGAGCTTCTATCCAGTTTCACCAATATAGCAGCCATTTTCACATTTTCTACATTGTATCATATATACT
Organism: Neoceratodus forsteri; assembly: GCA_016271365.2. Lineage (NCBI taxonomy): Eukaryota > Metazoa > Chordata > Ceratodontiformes > Ceratodontidae > Neoceratodus > Neoceratodus forsteri. Next base: position 1,511,101,374 of record CM057455.1, read on the forward strand.
ACGTAGCTAGAACAGGAATATGAGTTTAGGATTTTAAACGCTTTTCCATTACAAATGACAGAAGTCTCAGGAGAGATATGTGTACATAGTTTGCAGCAAGGTGCCTTGCATGGTGTTGTACTTCTGTTGCCTAGCTGGAGGTCTGTGGGAAGTTTGCTTCACAGAAAGGTTAGGAGTTTTGTAACGGAAAATCTCTCTAGCTTTATGGTAATAACTGAATCATTGCTAAATAAAAGGGTTGTTGATGAATGCTTAAAAATTGAGGGATATAGTATGTATAGACAGGATACAAATAAACAAAGTAGATGGATTATTTATTATCAAAAGAAGTTTGTTGTTAGGAAAATGAGCCTGAATATTTCTAGTGATGTTTGTGAGGGTTTAGAACTGGAAGTAAATATGTATGGAGGAAAACCATTGTTATTATTACAATGTTATAAAACACCAAAACTGTCAGTATTGAAATTAAAGGAGTTATCTAATATTTTGTCACCATATAGTTGATCTAACAAACTTCTCCCTATAGGTCATTTTAATTCTGATTGGGCAAACTTAGTTAAGTCTGCACACTTACGTAATGTTGCACCGAAATTGCGCTTATAACAGTTAATTTTAGAGTCTACACATTTAAATCTCCCTCTTCTCAAACAATGCTAGACTTAATTTTTACCAGTTCTCCACATCTTTTTGTTAAAGTATGTGTGATGGCTGATATAGCTAGTGACCATCATGTTATTTTCTTTATAAGAGGGAAGGTGAAGGTGCAGGGTTTCCCAAAAATGGTGCAATATAGATCCATGAAGACATTGGACTGTTTAAAGCTGATGGTAGACTTGGATAATCTGGATTGGGATAGGCTGTACATAATACCAGATCTGAATCATGCTTGGAACTATTTCTTGAATGAAATGAGTGTAGTTTATAATAAGCACTTCCCCTAATAACAAAGAAAGTTGAAAAGAGTTCTGATTTTTGGTTTAATTCATTTTTATTGAAATTAAGGAGGGAGCAAAATAAATGTTGGGAACTTAAAGGAAATCAGGTCTGCCTGCTAATTGGTAAAATTATAGTAAAATTATAGAAAAGATAGGAATGGATTTGGTAAAGAGGTACCATTGGCTAAAGAAAATTATTTTAAGATTAAGACCAGTGAACATGTGTGGGATCTCCAAAAATGTTGGACTACTATTAACATGTTAAATGGGAACGGTAAACTAGAGAAACTATTAGAATATCAGAGGATGGAAAAAATTTCATTTCAGTCGATGAACTTCCAGATCAATTTAATAATATTTTTAATAATGTTGGACAATTTAGTAGGGATCAGGAAGAAAAAACTGAATTACATGAGTTTGTACAAAAAAATGGTAACAAATTCCTTTTTCATAAAACTTCTGTTGGAGAGGTTAGGGATCAGCTCCTGAAACTTAAATTGGGCAAATGTTGTGGACTGGACAAACTGGCTTCAAAATTCATAAAGTACTCAGTACTACAAACTGAGAAACATCTAACATTTATGTCTAATTTGTCATTGAGGACAGGGGAGATACCACAGGGATGGAAGAGGGCCAAGGTGGTCCACATTTTTAAAGGGGGTATCCCTCATCAAATGACAATTTATAAACCCATAGCACTTCTCTCTGTAGTATCAAAAATTTTGGAAAGGTTGGTAGCCATTCAGCTACAGAAATTTATAGAAAATGAGAAACTGGCTGATAAATACCAATCATGGTTTCGTAAGAACCACGATACAGTAAGTGCTATGTTGAGGGTCTTGGATGACATCAACAAAGCTGCGGAACTTGGGAAGATTACAAGAAGATTACCGGGCTCATCTTTGTTGACCTCTCTAAGGCCTTTGACACAGTCTATCATAAAATACTGTTGAAGAGACTGGGAGACCTAGAGTTGGGGTTGGAGGTCTTGACTTGGTTTCAAAATTATTTGATTGAATGACAACAAAGTACAGTGGTGAATGGACATCATTCAAAGGTTATAAATACTAGGATAGGAGTCCCACAGAGATCCATCTTAGGTCCCTTACTGTTTACCATCTATTTGAGGGAATTGGGGAGCAGCATCGGGGTGTAGACTATCAGTGTTATGCTGATGACACTGTGGCCTATACCACTGAAGTTACAGTCAGGGAGATCCAGCGGAAGTTACAGCAGAAGTTTGATGAATTACAAGTCTGTCATAAAAAAATAAAATGTCACCCAGTTTCTTATCTTCTGATATGAAGGAGTGTGCAAGTCTCTGACCAGGGCATGTGGAGTATACTAGGGGGACACATGTTATCACTTTGGTCTTGGCTCTATTTAATGTGAGAAGACTGGATGTACACTCTGGCTAAGTAAGATAACATACTGGCATATTACACCAAGCAGAACTACTGGCAGTGCCTTCATTTCTGCATAGAGGAGCAGCATCAGCAGTTATTGGAGCTGGCTCCTATAGGGTTCCTTCAAATGTTTAGACAGCACTTGCCCTACTTTGTACCAGACAAGAGAAAGACAGGTAAAGTGGTCTGGTTTCTACTGTAAACTCAGCTCTTTTTTCATACCAGGGACCTTAGTGCAGAGCAATCTTTGATAGTAAGGATACAAAGGAATTTTAGGAATAGGAATAGACATTTAATGGACCTGCATGCCTATCCCCCACTACCAAGTGGCTCCATGTCATAATGGCAATCACCAAATGGCAACCGATGTTTGGGCGAGTGTACATCGCTGGAAATAAATAATGGTGATGTACACTCACAGTGACTACAAAACCTGCCATGGGATTACATGTTATGAAGGAGGTTGCAACCACCCTAATTAAAGATTCTCAACTCCAGGGGGTGCATGATGGAGGGGGGTGGAAAACTTACAAAAAATAAAAAAACGGCCTCGAAGTAAAAAGTGATCCCAACCCAGAACCCTCCTAACCCCAGCCTCTGCCACCTTACCTACCACACCACATGGCCAGCCTGGCAGCCTACCACAACACCATGTCCCACATATCCTCCCTCCCTTCTGCCCATTGCACGCGTGGTCCCTCCCCTACATATGTGTGTGTATACAGTATATATATATACATACATATATATTTTATATATATATATATATATATATATATATATATATATACACACAGTATATATATATATATATATTTTATGGTAGCATGGTAGTGCTGCCATAGTTAGGGTTGAGTACCCCATTTAAGGTTAAATGGTGAAATTTTGCACCTTAATAACTTTGCCACTGTTCAACGGATTTGCCTGCAATATGGCAGGCACAAGATGTAACCATAGATCTTGGGATATGCCAGCTTTAGTACCAGTCGGATATATGGCTGCGGAGTTATTAAACAACATTTACTTTTTTTGCGCATTCTTTGCTCGCATCTACAAGTCACACAGTTTGTGCGACTGGTCCAAAAACTTCAGGGAATGTGCGGCCATGTTCCCCGATGTGCCTTTTGAAGATTTTGTGAAAAAATATTGAATGGTTCAAAAGTTATTCAGAAAACAAGTTTCCCATTATAGTCAATGGAAAAGTTAACAAAAAGTTTGAGAGTGTCGCAAATGCAGTTTTTAGTGTCGCAAATGACCCCTGTAGTGTCATGAGTCAGCCATTTTTTTTTCAGTTACTGATCACAGAAATGCTTGACATTTAAAATTGGGACCATCGAGCCCAGAGGATGCTAGGCATGTCTTTATTTTGTGGTTAAACACCCCAGAAATATGTTTTTGAAATTTTTGGGAAACTTAGTGTCACAAAGTAGTGTCGCACCTGCAACACTTTCGTGATTTTTTTTTGTGAAAGTGTCGCAAATCACAACACTACTTTGCAACACTATGGCCAAAATGACAAGAATTGTTTGCCACCCTGCTGCAAAAGAATGGTTTGGTCTTGTGGGCTGGAATTTGGAGGGAAGAATGCCAACATCTCACAGATGTGCCTTTTGGTGGTTTGGTAAAAAAATATTGCAGGGATGCAAAGTTACAGTACTCTGAAGTTGACACTTTTTCCCATAGTCTAAAATTGCGACATCTGCCGCGCCTTTTGGGGCCCGTATCTCAGAAACGGTAAGAGATACGGACTTTTCATCAGAAAATTGCTTAGCCCCCCAACTGAGAGCTAATCACAAAACTAGCCAGGAGAGTCATAATTCATATGAAATTTTATTTTTTTTATGCGTTGTATGGTTCCTGAGATATAAGCAATTTAGCATTCTAACTCCTCATTTTCTGCTCCGAGCCTCATTATTATGCATACATTCTTTGTAGTCACTATGTTTCTCTATGCAGCTGTTGGGGAAAACCAGGGTGTGCACTCCGGTTACTGTTACGTGTAGCGTTTCCACTTGCGTTTCCATACCCGTTTGCGTTAGCATTCCCATGTACGCCACCGTGTGCATTATCCTTTCCATTTCTGTTTGTGTTTGCATTACTCTTACCATTTGTGTCTACAGTACTGTTTTTGTTTGTGTTTCACTTTGCGTCACCATGCACATTACCATTTGCATTTGTGGCCACCCTTCTGTTTGCGTTTGCATTTGTCTTTCATTTTGTGCCATCGTTGTTACCGTTACCATTTGCATTTTCAATTGCATTCTTGTGCCTGTGCATGTTACGCTTTGCATTTCCATACTCACTTACATTTGAATTTCTGTTTCCTTTGGCGTTATTGTTGCTGCTACCATCACCATTTGCGTTTCCAATTGCGGTACCGTGATCGTGCGAGTTACGATTTGAGTTTCCGTACGCACCTGCAATTGCATTTCCATTTCTGTTTCCTTTGGTGTCATTGTTGCTGTTACCATTACCATTTGCATTTACAATTGCAGTACCATCACCACGCATATAACAGTTTGCATTTCTATACACGCTTGCGTTCGCGTTTCCTTTTCTGTTTCCTTTGGCATTATTTTAGCTGTTACCGTTGCATTTCCAATTGTGGTACCATCACCGTGCACATTACAGTTTGTATTTCCATATGCGCTTGCATTTGTCTTTGCGTTTCTGTTTCCTGTGGCATTATTTTTGCTGTTACCATTACCATTTGCAATTGCAATTGCGGTACTGTGACCGTACACGCTACGCTTTGCATTTCCATATGCGCTTGCATTTGCCTTTCCATTTCTGTTCCCTTTGGCATTATTATTGCTGTAACAGTTAGCATTTGCATTTACAATAGCGGTACTTGACTGTCCGCGTTACCAGTTGTGTTTCCGCACGCGCCTGCATCTCCGTTTGTGTCATTGTTCACTTTGGTGTCACTTTGCGCTTGCGTTTCTATTAACGTTTGCATTACCATTTACGTTTGCGTCACCATGTGCATAACCATTAGCGCTTGTGTTTGTGTTGCAGTTAACGTTACTATGTCACAAGACATCACGTGGTGGAAGTGCGGGGCCCGAAAGGCCCACACTCCCACCACTGCATTCTATTCGCTATTTATAGTCTTCATTCTCAAAAAGAATGGAAATTCATGGCAAAAAGCACTGTTTAATGCATCAGTCAGGATTGTTCCACAGGGAAAAAAGTGAAAAAATTCGGTGTTAGGGTTGAAAGTCCCCCTTGCACCCCCTCCCCTCCCAACTGGCATCAGGATGTGCATTGGGGTCATCGGTCATAACTCTCACCCCATTTTCCTATGCCCCAGCTTGTTTACACATGATGGTGAGAGTTAGGGCCGACGACCCAATGCACACCCCAATGCCAGTTGAGGGGGCGGGCTGGGGGGTGTAAGGGGGGCTTTCAACCCTAACATGAATAACACTGAATTTCCTCACTTTTGTCGCTGTGGAACAACCCTAACTGATGCTTTAAACTGATTTTTTTGCTATGAATATATATATATATTTATATATATATATATATATATATATATATATATATACAGTATATACACACACACACATACACACACACATATCCTGTTACCATATTCACCCTCCCTGGTATCCTGTCGCTACCCTGCCAGGTACCTCAGAACACAGATGCAGTGATTGAGTCACCATTTTTGCAGTTACTCAATCGTGGTCACCGTGTTCACAGGCTACCCTACCAAGTAGTCAAATCTGTCCAGTTGTCCATTTAACACTCTGTTTTTTTAAACTATTGATATTTGTTGTTGTAACAATTTATTCTGGTAATCAGTTCCAGTATTTCACCACCCTCTGCATCCAGCATGACTCTTTAGCCTTGGTTCTGTAGACTTTTCCTTGTAATTGTTTACTATGACACTTTGTGTTGTGGTTATGTTCACTTTGTATCAATCCTATTTCTGAACACAGATATTTATCATTGATTATTTTGCATACTCAGATCAGATCTCCCCTTACCCTCCATCTGTTTAAACTGTGCAAACCCAATACTTCCAGTCAAGATTTATACTTTAATATTCACAGACAATTTATACATTTAGTGTACCTCCTTTATACTTTTCCTACACATATTATGTCCTTATTTAGTGATGGTGACCAAAATGTGGAGCAGGAATCCGTGCTGGCAGCATAGCCTAGAGGTTAGAGTAACAAGCTGTGAATGAGTACATCTAGCAGACCTGGATTTGATTTGCACAACCTCCACTTGCATACTGTGTGACTCTAAACAAATCACTTAACCACTCCAGTACTCCCGGGTCACCCCTGAGAACAGGCACTTGTGCCTATTTGTCCTTACCCTGTTACCAAAAGAATAAAATAAAAATAAATAAATATATGTTCTGCCCAGAGATCTAAACATGGGCAAAATGATATCCTCATGTCTGCCAGTTAACATTTTCTTGATGTTGCCCAAATACATAGATCTTTAGTGGTGTTACTTTTGACATTATTTGAAAGGTTAGATCAGATTGATTGTCACTCCAAAGTCCCCTTCTTCCTTTATATATTTGAATGCAGTATTTCCTAAATAGTACTGGTTTCTTTGGGTAGTCCTATCAGATAATCTAAAGGTAAGCAAGCAACATGAGAAGGCAGTAAGGAGGCTGAGGGGATACTGGGATGTATAGGGAGACGCATCACCAGTAGAAAAACAGGAAGTTGTTATCCCTCTGTACAGCCCGTTGGTGAGACCCCATCTGGAGTACTGCATGCAGTTCTGGAGACCCTCTCTCCACAAGGACATAAGATGGAGGCAGTCCAGAGGAGGGCTACTAAAATGGTGCAGGGTCTGCACCAGAAGCCATACAAAGAGAGGCTAAAGGAGCTTAATGTGTACTGCATACCCTAGAGGAAAGGAGGGAGAGGAGGGGGGCATGATAGAAACTGTCAAGTACCTCAAGGGAATCAACAAAGTCCAAGAGGGTAGAATCTTTCAGAAAAAGAGATGTATAAGAACAAGGGGGCACAATTTGAAGATAGAGGGGGGGACGGCTCAGGGGCAATGTGAGGAAGCATTTTTTTCACAGAGAGGGTAGTGGATGCATGGATGGCCTTCCTGAGGAGGTCATGGGGTCAAAAACAGTGGGGGAATTAAAAAAATGCATGGGAGAGCCATAAGGCAATTCTGGTGGGGGTTAGGAAGAAATAGGCTGTTGGTTAACTAGGATCTGCAGCTTATCCATTAGGTAGGGAAATGGGCAGACTGGGTGGGCCAGGCAGTCCTCATCTTCCATTAAAGTCTGTGTTTCTATAGTGTGTCTGCCGAAGTGCATAACTACACATTTGCCTTCACTGAAGTACATCCTCAAATTGGTAGCTGCAGCTTATCCAATAGGTAGGGTAATGGTCAGACTGAGTGGGCCAAGCAGTCCTTATCTACCATCAAAGTCTATATTTCTATGTTTTGTCTACCCAAGTACATAACTACACATTTGCCTTCACTAAAGTACATCCCCAAATTGGTAGTCCATGCTTGAATCCTGTACAGCCCTTTCTGTATCTTTCATGAATCTGAGTCTGCTGTGGAAAGTCCCCCTGATTTGGTGTTACCAGAAAACGTTATGACATTGCTGTCTATCCCAATATGCGTGTTTTCAATAAATATAAAAAATGCAAATAACACTATGCCCAGTACAGATCCCTGTGGCACTCTGCATTGAACCCTGACTTGATCCGAAAGATGTTCATCTATTCTAACTCTTTAATACCTGTCCTTCAGCCAATTCTGAAACCATTTTAGCAGTCTTGTATTAAATTAAATTAAATTTTTCTTATGATTTCTATTAATTTAGCATGACACAATTTATTGATTACCTTTCTGAAGTCAAGGTATACAACATCACATGGTATATTCTCATCTAGTAATTTGCTGATTGGTTCATAGAACACTATCAGGTTAGTGAAACAAGATCTATTTTTGATGAACTCATATTGTGATTGATCTGTCTGTCTTTCAGAGTTTATTATTTCAGTTATTTATTCTTTTATTAATGTGTCCATTATTTTCCCTAAACTGGGGTCAAACTGATAAGCCTATTGTTTGATGGTAATTCCCTGCTCCCTTTTTGGAAAATTTAAATTGCTGCATTCCACCAACTATTTGAAACTTCATCTGTATTGTAGCAGTGCCTAAAAATGTTACAAATTGGTTTATATTGTGTACAGATCTGTCAAGCCAGGATGAAGTGCAGAAATGCTGCAAAATATCACAGAATACTGCAATTTACTGCAGGGGCCATTGTAAGTCAATGGCAATTAAGCCCTTTTGTCATGCATGATTTTATTACATGTCATTACTGAAAGTTACTGTGCTTCATTGTGGCTGAGACATCTGTAGATTGCCAGGTTTTTCAATAGGTGTGTGCTTAATTTATCTCTCCTAGGTGACTTATGTGTAGAGATGTGCCAAAGTTTAATTTTGCTGACAAAGTTAAGGTGAAGTCAGCAATTTCACCGCATGAAATATTTCACAAATTTCGAGCGATCCGCGAAATATTCCATGGGTGTCAATTTGTGAATTCTGCCCATAAACTGTGGAATTTCACATGCGAATGGAGAGAATTTTCCCCATAAATGGTGGAATTTCACCCTCGAGTGGCAAAAGTCTGCTATTTGATGGCAAAATTATCCCCTTTGCGGGCAAAATTCTGCTTTTCGCGGTTGGAATTTCGCACTTCGCATCTGCAAAATATTTCATGAAATGCGTGAAATTCATGAACTGTTTCATGGAGCAGAGTTTGCCGACTTCGCCTATCTCTGCTTATGTGGATTTAGTTTCTTTATATTTTCTAGAACTCTATTTACTGTAAACAAGTCTTCTCTTGATTCTGAACTTCTCTTACTGATTTGGAAAGATTCTGTTGTTAAGTTTTTGATGAATACTGACCCAAAAAGCAATTTAGTGCATTAGCCATATCTTTATGAGTATCCAGTGTCTGGTTGCTATATACGGTACCAATGGTCCTACATTTGGTGCATTACCCTTTAATGAGTTGATGTACCCATAACATTCCTTAACATCTTTAAAGTTTGTGGCTAAGTGTCTCTTGAACCTCCTTTTATTTTTATGCAAGGCATATTTACGTGTTTTGACCAACTCCTTCTGTTTCTATTCATTAATCTCATTGCTTTCTTTGATATTGCTTTATGCAAATGTTTCTTTCTTAGTAATAATCTGTTATTTTGTTTTGTTCCCCTATTATGGTATTATTGTCTATTGTATTTATTTTCAGTCAGAACCCATAATTTCTCCAAAAAGAGAATTTTATTTTAAGACAGTCCCATTTTTCATGTACAGTTTTGTTTATAAATTCAGCCTTACAATTCCAGCTTCCTAGCTGTTTTGCCATCTCCACATAGTTTGCCTTATTAAGGTTTTATCCACCCTATGATTGAGCAGTGGTGGGCAAAGTGGGCTCAATCCGCTCCGTGAAGTGATTCGTGGAGAAAAGACAGATTTGCGGAGTGCTCCACAACGTGAAGCTGAGTACTTCGCATTATAATGAGTAACGCGAAGTCCACTGAAAACAATGACTTCATGTTACTCCGCCACCCCAGACCACTACTCCACCAAATTTAAGGTGAAGTGTATTGAAGACAATGCACTTCGCCTCACTTCGCCTTGTTTTTAGCTCCGAAGGTGAATTTTGCAGTGATTCATGGGATTTCAGGTCACAAGGGCTCTATATTAATTAGCACAGCCTCAGTTCGGGGTAGTGTGTGTAGGAAGGAGTAGAAGACAGTGTGCTCTGAGAGCTGTCTTTGATTGAAACCTTCTAAAAGCTGTTTAAAAATGTTTTTGCATTTTTTGGGGGGTTGAACCTTTAGTTCATCGATTGTAGGAAACACTCCTGTGCTCATATCATCAAGCATTTTTGTTTTTGTGTGGATTTTGAATGTTAATGTACAACATTGAGTGTGTGTAGTGAAAGACAGTGAAAGTGTGCTTTGGGGGAAGGGCGTATCTGTGGTGTAGGTAGATTTAAGTTGGAGAAATAGTGATTTCTTTATTTTTTTGGTTATATTTTTGTTATATAACTGACTGTGTTAATGTACACAATAATATTGTCAGTAATTGTTGAAATTGTCTTGCTGATTGTGTGTTGTGTGGATCTGGTGCAGCAGTTCATAATTTCAGGTTATTTACATTACAATACATGGCATATTACTGAACTTTTCAATTTGCTGTGCATTACTCGTTTACCATTGTAGACAAACTGTTTTTTGTGTGTGTGTGAGTGTGTGTGCAGTGTTGCATGACATCAAATAGTACACCTTTTACTGTGCCGCAGACTAGTGTAATTGCAGGCGCAGCAGTGTGAACCTGCTATCCACTGCAGCTGCCTGATTTTGTACTGTGATTGTGGTATCTGTTCTTTGTTTTGCTGCTTGTACTGCCGAAAAAATCTGCAGTCAGTGCTCCCCCTGCCCCCACTTGCAAAAGGAATTTTTTACCAGATTGGATTGTTTTTGTGACCTCATCAGCAGCACTGGTTACTGAAGTTGTTTTCATTGTGTGACAGACTAGTCTCTTATCTGTTGCTGAAGCTACAGTTGTTTTTTTGGCTTCACATCCAGCATCCCCCCAATCAGAGAGTGAATGTATCAAAATCTAAATTTGGTTATAATATTGTGGTTGATCCCAAAATGCCCACAAAGAGACGTGCAAGCAAAGCTGTTTCTTGCCATGGCAATGCTGACAGTAAGATAATCTGTGGGTGTGGTAGTACACAGATGCAGAAGTGCATTGCTGATGTGAGGAAAGGTATTTCTCCTGCAATGTTTTTTCCAGCCCAATCAGTAGCTTCACTCATAGTTGGAGGAGATGATGTTTTCCCAGCCAGTGGTGTTAGTGTTACTGGTGTTAGTGGTGGTGGTAGTATTAGTATTGGTGCATCAAGTTCGAATTCCAACCAGTGTACTGTATCCAAAAATATTGAGTGTGAAGCAGTGCAAGTGAGTGGCAGTGTAGGTGATGTCATACTTCCCAGTAACATCCCAGTAACTGAACCTGAGGATTCTGATAATCATGTCAATGATAGCATACAATGTGATATTCCGTCCACCGTGGCAGTTAATGTCACGCATTTTCCATGCAGTGATTCACAGTGTGGTGAAAAATTATCAGGTGATGGTGGTGTAGATGCTGATGATGAATGTGATGATAACAATGATGTTGCTGTTGTTGCAACATGCAGTCCACATGCTAGCATCCAAGCAGAAGATGTGGATGTGTGTGACGTTGATGAATATGATGATGATGATGTAATTGACCCCAGTTGGGAACTGGAGAAAAAGAAATTCAAAGTGGCTGTGTCCGAGTCTGTTTGCAGGAATCCCCCCCCCATAAAAACTTGTGTTTTAGTTGATGATGATGACCCAGTAATAAATATGATGTGTAGTCATGGTGGTCAGTTGCAGTCCAGGTGTGCAGTGCCCGAAACATCACGTGCCCCCCCACTTCAGTGCTTAAAATAATGGACTTAAATAAGCCACATCATGGACATGTTAAAAGGAAAGCATCACAATCCCTTGTTTGGGATTGTTTTGTTCAAGATGCAAATGATGAGTCAGTTGGATTCTGACAGGTTTGCCATGTGCGTGTCAGTGGAGGTAAAAAGACGAGCTATCTGGGCACAGGAGGACAGCATATACATCTTAAGAATAGTCACTTGGTACTGTGGACCCTCATCACTGGCAACCATAGTGAGCATGTTATCCCCGTCCATGACTATTAAGTCCAGTAGTAAATTAAACTTGTGCAGTACTGAGGTAATAAGAGCAGAGAATTACTTTTCTACCCGTGCTGTCCCTGAGTTGTTCCGCATTGTGTCCGACTCAGTAAGACATGCCTTTCAACATTCCTCCTCCTCTCCATTCATCCATTTAAGTATGGATATGTGGACAAGTGGCAAAGCAGCAGGGAGTTCATATTTGTGAATAACTGCACACTGGGCGCAGGTGCCAGGGTTTGTTTGTGATGTTGGTAGTGTGAATAATCAGTGCAGTAAGGTGGATTGTCGTGGTAGCAATCTTCCAGGAAGCAACGATTGCTATGTGCAATGTGACCTGTTCACACACTGGTGAGCACATATTGGATGTGGTACTGAATGAAATTGACAAATGGCTAAGCCCTTTGTCCCTGAGAGCTGGGTTCATAGCAAGTGACAGTGGGTCAAATGTGGTGAAATGCATCATGAATGGTGTTTTTTTTCACGTTCCATGCATGGCCCACTATTTAAATCTTCTGGTGCAGGAGATTCTGCAGCACCCTGATGTAAAGGAAATGCTGACCGTTGCACGACATATCTGCTCTCACTTTTCAAGATCTGGAAATGCCTGTGACCAACAGCGGCAGTTGCAGATACAAAACAGCCTGCCTCAGCACCGCTTGAAGCTGGAAGTTGTCACCCGATGGAACTCCACTTTATACATGGCACAGAGGTAGTATGAACAATACAAAGCCATCTCAGAATATCTTGTGATGCACACGAGCCATGACAGTTCCAGGGCCTCTGTGTCTATGACGACTGAACAGTGGCGCCTCATGGACTCTGTAATAACAATTTTGTGGCCTATTGAACTTGCCACACAGGTAGTGAGTGGTGAGTCTGCCTCCACTAGACAATCAATTCCACTGCTGCGGGTGCTGAGGCAGACATTGGTGAATGTACAGCATGGCCTTGATGTTGCCAGAGACAGTGGCAGCAGTATGTTGCTGCAACACATGCTGACAGTATTCGACCAGAATCATCACATTGTGAGCATTCAGCGTAGTGACAACTTTGCCATAGTAACAATGCTGGACCCATGATACAAACGTGGAATTGCATCAGTACTAGAGGGAGGGCCTGAATAGGTAAAAATATTAGTGGTCAATGGATGTGCTTGGTTCATGAGGCACAGAAGTCACTTGCCAAGGTCAGCAAACCTCAGCAGCATAATCTGGCTGAAGGTATAGAACCATCAAGCATATCCTGGAAGGAGAAGGGGACAGCAGTTCCAGGTGGTCTGTCATCCAAAGTGGCTGGTGTCAACCCGCTTTGGGAGGCTTTGTCCCAAGTGGGTATTTGTGAAATAAATGATTCGGGAGAACAGGATGATGCATCAACAACTGGACTTAGTGCGGCTCAGAGAATGATTGAGTCATATTTGTCTGAAAACAGGTATCTGACAATAACTGAAGATCCTTTTTTGTACTGGAGTGAAAAGGTCAGTGAATGGTCAGAGCTGACTGCAGTGGCACTGAAGTACCTCACATGCCCACCCTCCAGTGTAAGTGTTGGGAGGGTATTCAGCTCAGCAGGTGCAATAGTCAGGGATTGTTGGACAAACCTGTCTCTTGCAAATGTTAGTTTTCTAACATTCATTAAAATGAATGAGAGGCACATACCAGCATAGACTGCAACCTCAGTATTCATACCCCGGCCTAGTCATGGTGGTTTTGATGATGTGGAAATGGACCATCCTGGTGGCACTGGCAGTGGCTGCCTGAAACAGCCCACCACTGATGAAGATGATGACACAATGGAGAAAGAATTTCCCAGTGGTCAGACTTCATACATAGATGACTGTGAGGGAATCTTTCTTTATGAGGATGATGATGTGGTTAATGTTGGCAGGTTTTAACTGAAGTTGTTAAAAGGCAGTGTGCGACCGCGGAACACCACCACCACTGGGACTGATGTTAGCCACTGCCACCACTGAGCATGAGTCTGTCTGACCCCTGGACCACCACCACTGGGACTGATGTTAGCCACTGCCACCACTGAGCATGGGTCTGTCCGGACCACCACATCTATCAACCACAGACACAAATCTTCTTAATATTTAAACCATAAAGTATGTGTACTCATGTTTGTTATGCTGTTTCACTTCCTTCAGTTGTATGTTTTGTTTTCTGTAGCTTTTCAGAGCTGCAATGGGAAAACACATATGGTACACTTATTTTGTTTCTTTTATAGATTAACAAAAAAAGTCTCCATTGCTAAAACTCGGTGGGAATGGTACTGCAGCTGTACCGTACAGAGAGGAACCTATGGAATATCCATGTGAAATCCATTCTGGTAAGTATGAAGATTTTATTTCATCCATTTTATTGTTTTGGAAAGACTGCAGCAAATATTGCACACAGGTTGTGTTATTTGACAAAATGTGGGTTTGAAATGTAACTTGACTTGAGATTGAGAACCAGCAGGGAGGGACAAATAACAATTAAGTTGTAAGAAGTCATTCATTTCTTTTTTTAGGAAACTTCCAGATGCTTTGTTGTTCTGACAAAGTGGCCTTATCCAAAAAAGTTCTTCGACATCAGGCACCCCCCTTCCCCAGGCTTGGGCACACGTGCAACACACAGAAGTCATTTCATTAGATGACCATGACCATCATTAACAACCAGACTCTAGAAGGATGCAGATGAAATCTGTGAAGAAACAACAAAATAAGAAACCATTACAGACAAATATGATTCCCCCACCCCCACAAAACAAAGTCTTACCTTCATGTGATTAAGAGTTATTCATTTCCAATTTCAATGCAAAAAATTCTCATTGAGCACTGGAATGTGCACACCGACAGTTTCTGTGACCTGTGATACAAAACAATACCATGAGTACATGTCCATGTCAACCCCCCTCCTCACCTACAAAATGCACACACATATATCTATATATATGTCTACTCACCAAGGCTACTATTAGTGTACAGCCAAAGGGCACCCTTCCATCCAGTTGAGATGATCACATTGCATTTGCTTGAATCGCCTCGCAGAACACATTGGACCAGCAACAGGACACTCACGGTCATCATTTTATTCTGGGGGACTTTGTATGTGCTGAAACACTCATTTCACTGTGTTACCACTTGTCAATTTTCTGCACACAAGAAGGATGCATTTTGGGCCTGCAGAAAAAATCTGGGGACCCTGTGCCACCACTGCGTGCATGACTGAGTGCGCCATTAATTCTGGGGGACTTTGTATGTGCTGAAACACTCTCATTTCACTGTGTTACCACTTGTCAATTTTCTGCACACAAGGAGGATGCATTTTGGGCCTACAGAAGAATCTGTGGACTCTGTGCCACCACTGCGTGCATGACTGAGTGTGCCATTAATTCTGGAGATGCATTTTGTGTGTTGTGTGATTGTGAGCTTATGGTGTCATACTGACATTATCAATTAATGCAGCATTGCAAGAATGTCATGACAATTTTGAGCTGTACTTTTTTATGCTACTTTACATTGCCACAGCCACTAGTTACCTCTGAGTCATGACTTGAATGATATGCTTCTTTTCACAATTTCTATCTGCTTTACTTACTTGACTACTTTTTTCATGTACAGTGGCGTGAAAAAGTATTTGCCCCCTTCCTGATTTTCTCTATTATTGCATATTTGTCACACTGGATGTTTTCAGGTCTTTAGAGAAAATGTAATATTAGATAAAGGGAACCTGAGTGAACAAATAACACTTGTTTTTTTTTTTTATTTCACTTATTTAATGAAAAAAAGTTAACCAACACCAACTGGCACTGTGTGAAAAAGTAATTGCCCCCTTACACTTAATAACTGGTTATGCCACATTTAGCTGCAATGACTGCAACCAAACACTTCCTATAATTCAATATCAGTCTTTCACATCGCTGTGAAGGAATTTAACCCACTCTTCCTGCAGAACTGCTTTAATTCAGTAACATTTGGTAGGTTTTCGAGCATGAACTGCTCATTTCAGGTCCTGCCACAGCATCTCTATTAGGTTTCAGTCTGGACTTTGACTAGGCCACTCCAAAACTTTAATTTTACTTCTTTTAGCCATTCTGATGTGGACTTGCTTTTGTGTTTTGGATCATTGTCTTGCTGCATGACCCAACTACGCTTCAGCTTCAGCTGACGGAAGGATGACTGGACATTCTCCTTAAGAATTTTCTGGTACAGAGCAGAATTCATGGTTCCTTTAATTATGGCAAGTCATCCAGGTCCTTAGGCAGCAAAGCATCCCCACACCATCACACTACCACCACCATGTTTGACTGTTGGTATGGTGTTCTTACTGTGGAATGCTGTGTTTGCTTTATGCGAGACATTATGGGATCCATGTTGTCCAAAAAGTTCCACTTTGGACTCATCTGTCCATAGAACATTTTCCCAAAAGGCTTGTGGATCATCCAGGTGCTTCTTGGCAAATGAGAGACGAGCATTTATGTTCTTCTTGGTTAGCAGTGGTTTGCCTTTGCTACTCTCACATGAAAGCCCATTTTGCCCAGTCTCTTTCTGATTGTGGAGTCATGAACACTGACCTTAGCTGAGGCAAGAGTAGCCTGCAGTTCTTTGGATGTTGTTTTAGGATCCTTTGAGACTTCTTGGATGATTTTACACTGTGCCCTTGGAGTAATTTTGGCAGGTCACCACTCCTGGGAAGGTTCACTACTGTTCCAAGTGTTCTCCATTTGAGATTATGGCTCTCACTGTGGTTCGATGGAGTCCCAGAGCCTTAGAAATAGCTTTGTAACCCTTTCCAGACTGACAGAGGGCAAAAAATTTTTTCTGATCTTTTCAGGAACTTCCTTTGATCATGGCATAATGTGCTTGTTGAATCTTTGTGCTGCTAGCACAGACTCTGATGGTAAGGGCCAAAATAAGTGAGGTTTATATTGAGCAGGGCTGGCTGTAATCAAGCCTGGCTGTGTTCAATCAGCTGACTCTAATTATCCCTTTAATTGGGTTGATTTAACTAGGGGGCAATTACTTTTCACACAGTGCCAGTTGGTGTTGGTTAACTTTTCATTAAATAAATGAAATAAGTAAAAAAAAGTGTTATTTGTTCACTCAGGTTCCCTTTATCTAATATTATATTTTTTCTAAAGACCTGAAAACATCCAGTGTGACAAATATGCAATAATAGAGAAAATCAGGAAGGGGGCAAATACTTTTTCACGCCACTGTATGAAAAAAAATGAGCATGCCTTTCAATATTGTTCTGACCAGGTTTGTATTTATTTGCAGCTGCTTTTCAATAAATATTGTTCCATGGTTTCATAAAACACTGCCTGCTGCATAACTTAATTTACAACAGAAGTGATATTTAACAACTAACTGATGTGATGGAGAAAAGCAGAGGAAGACAATGACAAAGACCTGGTCAGCACCAATTTAAAAGGAATACCCCTTTCATTATCTCACACATGAAAAAAGGTAGTACAGCTGACTCAACTACTGGAAATTCTCGTATCATTCCAGTCAGGATGTAAGTAAAGGAAGTTGTAACATAGCATTAAAAAATATAGGTCAGAGTTCTCAACAGATTGTTGCGCTGCTGCTTTACAGAGATTCACCACGTTACATAGTTATGGTGATGCACATAACCTAATATGTGGGGGCCTTACTTCCAGTGGAATATTTCTTGCTCCACAAAGTGTAATAAATTTCTGAGAAAACAGCCCGTAATTTCATTATAGTGTATCACGTGATGGAGGAATTCCCGTTCAGAAAAGCCACCCACATTCTGCCCCCCCTTTCTCAGCAATGTTAGGACATGATGCCGGGGGAGCGCAGGTGCATGCTCCACTATAGTGAATGTCCGGCAGCTATCCCAATGTTTTGTTATGTTATAAGGTTTACTTTGTGGTGAAATGTGGGAAAGGTTCCACTAACAAGGCTCTTCTTACTGGAAACGTGCCCACACGTTTCACCACAAACTGACCATTATAACATAAAGAAACATTCGGAAACTGCTGAACAATTGGACATTCACTGTAATGCAGTACACACCCATGCTCTCCCTGGCATCACGTCCTAATGTTGCTGAGAAGGGAGGCAGAATGTGGCCGGCTTTTCAGAATGAGAATTCCTCCATCACATGACACACTGTAATAGTTTCATAGTTTTTTACAAATTCAGGAGGCATAGCCTATTATTGAACTTGCCATCCAAGGATGGTTTTAATTATCTATGTATTCAAATGTCATATTACCTATGAATTTGTCTAGTGCGCCCTTGAATATATCCATAGTTTTGCTCTCTACAGTTGAGGCTGCTAATATATTCCATGAGTTAACTATTCTCTGCGTGAACCATTGATGTCTTTTTTTGGTTCCACAATGTACACCTTTTAATTTCATGTTATGAGATCTTGTATGTGATGTACATTGTTTCTTTTCAATACCTAGATTTTCTAGAAGTCCTGGTTCATTGAAAGCTTTATAGAGCAAACAAAGGTCTCCCCTGAGTTGTCTGTATTGCATAGAGAATAGGCCAAGTGATCTCAATCTGTCCCCATATGATTTAATGAAATTACAGGCGGTTTTCACATAAATGTATTGCACTATGTGAAGCAAGAAAGATTCCCTTGGAAGGGAAAATGTGTATTATTAAATAACAACAAAGAAAAAACAAACAAAAACAGTAGAACACAGTAGTGGGGTGGGGGGGTCAGAAAACAATCCCTTAATGTGCCCATAGGATGCCGTGGTGGTCCAGCAGCAGGTGCAGCATTATGACTATTTGCTGCTGCTGTTATTGTATTGTGTTGACCTGCTACTGCTAAGCACTGACCCTCTAATTATTCTCCTCCAGGGCCGCCCACACCATGGCGATGTCAGCCTCTGTTGCAGGGACTGTGGCAGGGTCCACTGCAGGTGGAAATCCAGGTAGTGGTGGTGGTGGTGGTGGAGAGCATGGTGCTGGTTGCTGTGGTGGCAGTGGTGGTGGTGTGTAGCTGCTGTACTGGCCCTCCTCCTGCTGCAGTGGCAGTGAGGCA
Source organism: Neoceratodus forsteri (assembly GCA_016271365.2). Lineage (NCBI taxonomy): Eukaryota > Metazoa > Chordata > Ceratodontiformes > Ceratodontidae > Neoceratodus > Neoceratodus forsteri. Next base: position 1,511,120,506 of record CM057455.1, read on the forward strand.
CAACTTCAACCCCAGCAGCACCCTCAGCCACTGCCACAGAAGGGCCAGCAGGTGGATGCCTGGTCCCTTCCATGGCAGCCTGTGTCTCCGCCCTGTGGTGGTTGAACATGTGGGTGCACTGGCCACTGGTCCCCAAATGTGTCCCCAGGGGCCACAGTGCACCAGCACACCACACAGACAGCACACCATGACTGTGCTGTCTCCCCCCACAGAGTTAAAAAACTCCCACACTGGGGAGCTGCGGGAGGGACCAGACACAGTCCTCACACCACCTATGGTTTCCAGGGGCACCTCCTGTGGCTGTGGAGGTGGTGGAGGGGTGCTTCTGGAGTCCCTACAGCTGCTACTGGTGGTGGTGGTAGTGGTGGAGAAGGTGGATGCACAGCAGCCACCAGTGGCACTGGTGCTGCTGCTGCTGCTGTTGCTGCTGTTGCTTCCACTGGGGTGGAAGCAACACCCAGGAGTTGGGAGCAGTCCAGCATAATACGAATGCCCCCACGTGTCTGCACTCCCCTCCTCTGACTGCGCCCATGGGCCAGCGACTTGCCTTCTCCAGGATCCATACTTCCCACACAAGTCCCCGGCACACACAGTCACACACACACAAAACAAAACAAAACTTATAAAAAAAAATTCACTACCAAAAAAAAATCACAAACACAAAACAAAAACTAAATAAAGATATAGCTTTTTAAAAAGCTGTTGTTTTCTTCACAGAAAGGCAATAAAGCATTTTCAGTCACTGACTCTACACTGCTCTCCTCTCAGTCTTCTCCATCTATGAATGCAAAGGAGAAAGTGAAACTGCTTCTCTGACTCACTTCCTTCCTGCCTGGCTAAAGCATGTGACTTACAGTACTGTAAGCCATGTGATGTGTGGGGGGCTGCTTATTTACTTGTCACTTCTCCTTACTTTACGTTAAGGCATAATGGCCACGTGAAGTAATAATGATAATGCGAAGTGAGCACTTTGCAGTGCCCACTCCGCTTTGTGCTCCACCAAATTGAAGTGGCCACTTCATATTCACTTCGCCAGCGGTTGTCCACCTGGAAACAGAAGTAGAAGGTTGTTCAGGAAAGAGGTTTGGTTTTATCTTCTGTTTTAACTGAAATATTTGAATAGTTTTGTACTTGAAATTAGTTCTGTGTGTTAAAAATTACTTCTTTGAGTTAGAACTGTTACTTGGGCTGTGATATTGTAACTATTGGGGCTTGTGTGCTGGGTGTGGGAACACTTGCTTGGCAGTGATAATTAGAGTGAAATTTAAATGTGATGTTTGCCTGGTGGTGGTAGAGCCCTCCCATCCACCCTGTTTTGTAGGCTTTCTTAAATGCTGAAAAGCCACTGGGGGTTAGGATTGAAGGGCTGTGCTTTCTGTTTGTGACTGAAATTTGAAGCAACAGGAACTGGTGGGCCTGTGACATCATACGGTACCTGATGTCTGCATACACACACTGTTAGTGGGACTGGACACACACTGGACTGTATGTGTTTGTGAGACTTGGGAACTTTATTGGTGGGGTTGAAGTTGGGTTCATAAATAACTCTAGTCAGTATAGAGAGAGACTGTATTCCAAGGGGAAGGGACTGAGAAAAGGGGTGTGTACCATTATGAACAGAAATGGACAAACAAGGTGGCCACATTCCACCATGGCAGGCATCTTCAGAAGGGTTGTAAGCTGTGCAGGCTGTGGGATGGCAATCATTCTCAATTGGACCTGGAGAGAGGGAGGCTGCCCACTCTGTAGACAGCTGTCTTGTATCAGGAGTGAAGTATATTGGTTAAGGAGTAAACTGGGGGAGTTGGGGGGTGTCCAAGGATAAGGGGTGTGGATATGGGTGGCAGAAGGGTGGGGCTGAGGGGAGGCTGAGGCAACACTCAGAAATTATAGGACGTTATGTTACAGCAAGCAGGGGGGGATATTAGGGACAGAGGACCCTTAGATAGGGATGTTGATGATAAGGGGAAAACATACAGGGTAAACATTCCGAATATAAAGAGAGTGGTGGGGGAAGAGTCAGGAGGGGCTGTTGTGGGGAAGCCTAAAAGAGCGGATTGTGGGAAGGGAGCTCCTAAGGAGAACAGGGCAAGAGGGGAGGAAGAGGGGCAGTTTAGAGGGGCAGTCAGGGGAAACTCAGGATACTTGATGGAGGCTGGCATAGAGTGTTACAATAAATTTGAGCTACTAAGCAACCTAGAGGGGGAGGAAGGGGTTGGTGGAAATGAGGAAACTGATACAGAGGCCGGTGGGAGGGAGTCAGATACCCATAGGGTATCACAGACTGGCAATGGAAAGGACAGAAATAGTCCCAGAGGGAGAAGGGGAAACATAAATGTTAAGCAGATGGGGGAGATGCAACATATTGCAGACATGAGGGAGGAGAGCATGACTGGAGAGAAACTGGGAGACAAGGAGGTGGAGGAGGGGCCCCCCTTCAGCAGGGGGGTCTGTACCAAGGATGGGGACCTAGGTAAAGGGGACCCACAGAGGGCCTCTGGAGATAGGGGTACCATTACAAGGGGGGAGGATGGCAGTGTGGGGGAAGGGGAAACCATCAGGACCAGGATAAATGGTTTGAATAAGAGAGAGTTAAACAGGACACCTATTCGGGGGGAGGGTCTGAGTTAAGTGGGCAAAATAACAAGGGAGACAGAAAGGTGAAGGTGACAAGGGGGACTTTAATAAGGCAGGAAGACTCCCATGGAATTGAGATCATGAATAAAGGGGGAGATGGGGGGTTGAGAGTGCATAGTGGAGGTAACCATAAGTTGATGGCAGTGTTAAGGTTCTGTTATTGGGAGACTCGATGATTAGGCATATCCAGTGGGAGGGAAAGGGGGGTGGATGCCATAGCCATGTGAAGGTAGTGAGTATCTCTGGGCTGACAGTGCACAGAGCAAAGTTCATGGTGTATGAACTGGTTAGAGATTGTGGAGGGAAACCAGATTTCCTGGTGCATTTGGGAACTAACGATCTAGAGGGAAATAGTGTTTTGGAAATCCAAGCAAGGTTCCAAGAACTTGCCAGAGTCTATCGGACAATGGATGTAACATTTCTTTTGGAGATATTGCTGTACCAAAGGCCTCAGTGGAGAAAAAATGAAGATCACAGAGGTTAATGACTGGCTCAGGAAGTGGGGTGAAGAGAGTGGGTTGGGGTGTTAGGGAACTGGAAAGGAGTTTGGGAGGATAAGGGACTGTATGCCAAGGACAGGCTTCATCTCACCTCAAGAGGGAAGGAAGTCCCAAACAGGGGTGGCTGACTACATTCAAGAAAGGTGGGGTTTAAACTCGTGAGGGGTGGAGGGATAAGGGAGGGGCTGACCAGAAGCCCTCTCCTCCAGATGAGGGGAGTAGCCTTCAAACCCAAGGGGGGAGAGGGGAAACAGACTGGGGAGGAGGTTTCAGGAGGACCAGAGGAAGGATGGAAGTATAAGAAACCTGGGTGGGGTTCGACAAAGGGGATCAGGGAAAAGAGGTTGGTAGTGGTGTTAGTAAATGTCAGGAGCTTGGGAAACAAGTTGCCAGAGTTTCAGGCCATGCTGTTCGGGGGGGGGTGGATGTGGCAGTGGTCACGGAAACGTGGGCCAACAAAAACCATGACTGGGACCTAAACGTGCAGGGGTACACTGTGCTTAGGGAGGATAGAAAGGAGGGCAGAGGGGGTGGAGTGGCTATGTTCATTAGAGATGACATAGAAATTGCTAGGGTAGAAGAGGCAGAGGGAAAGGTGGAGGCCTTATGGCTCACCTTATGAACCTTAGCAGGAGGTAAGGTCAAGCTGGGTGTAGTATATAGGCCCCCTGGGATGGGTGATGTTCTAGATGGTTTGCTGGATGACATCATTGCCCAGTGTGGACCAAAAGGGGAAGGAGTGGTGTTGATGGGGGACCTTAATATGCCAGGTACAAACTGGGGAACCATGTCCTCTAAGGTGGTCAAGGAGCAGAAGCTGCTGGATGGCTTCCAGGATGTGTTCTTAACACAGCATGTGATGGGGCCCACAAGGGAGGGGCATGTCCTGGACATGGTTCTGGCAGATGGGGATCTGGTAAGGGACCTGGTTGTAGAGGATCCCCTGACCGGGAGCGACCACAATACTGTCTGGTTTCAAATAAGCATGGGTGGGAGGGGAGAAATCTAGGACACTGGCAGTGGACTTCAGGGGGGCAGACTTTGTGGGCATGGGAAATATTCTCAAGGATCACTTGAAGGGGATTACATCAATGACAAATGTGGAAAAGAGATGAGAGGTCATAAAATGGGGACTTCATGAGGCAGTCAGGACCTGTGCTAAGGTGAAACATAAGGGAGCAAGGTCACATAAACCATGCTGGTGGTCCAGTGAGGTTCAGGTAACAGTCAGAGAAAAGAAGGAGGCCTACAAAAAATATAAAACAACAAGAGGGGATAGGGAAAAGGAAATGTACCATCTTGCATCTAGAAAAGTCATCCGGATGGTGAGGGGGGGCAAAGTCCAGTAACGAGCAGCGGCTGGCACAGGGGATACATGGAGGGGAAAAGGGATTCTTCCGGTACATTGGGCAGTGGAGAAAAACTAAGGGCCATCTCGGCAGATTGAGATCAGAAGAAGGGTGGGTGGAAGAGGCGAGGGACCAGGCAGAGATATTAAATGAGTATTTCACCTCTGTGTTCACTAGGGAGTGGGATGGGATATCTACAAAGCATGGCACGATGGGGATAGAAGCGGTAGTGAGTGAGATCAGGGGAGCAACAGAAATGGAGCAAGAGGGAGGGAGAGGTACCCCAGGAGTGTCCCATCAGGATAAGGATAAAAAGGCCAGTAAGGTGGAGGGGACGGATGATGCTATCTCCACCAAAAGGGTGTGGTTAGCCCTCAAGGCCCTAAAGAAACATAAAGCTCCTGGGCCGGATGGCATTCATCCAAGAGTACTATGGGAATTGGCGGACATACTGGCTGCACCCCTGGCAGAGCTCTTCAACAGGTCGCTTGAGACAGGGAGGGTACCTAGGGATTGGCAAGCGGCACATGTGGTGCCAATCCATAAAGGGGGTCGAGGGAAGTACCAGGTAACTATAGACGCATCAGTTTGACCTTGGTGGTGGGAAAATTAATGGAGAGTATACTAAAGGAACAATTGGGGTGTACTTGGAGGAGGTGGGAGATCTGGATAGTTGGCAACATGGGTCTGTGCCAGATAGATCATGTTAAACCAATCTTGTGGAGTTCTATGAATGGGTAACATCAGAACTGGACAGGGGAAAGCCTGTGGATGTATTATTCTTGGACTTCAACAAGACATTTTACTCTGTCCCCCACAATGGTCTGGTGGAGAAACTGACGGGGTTGGGTGTAGGCCCTTTGATGGTCAGATGGATTGAAAACTGGCTAGCTGGATGCAGTCAGAGAGTAGTGGTCAGTGGGGAGCTCTCGAACCCTAGAGAGGTGGGTAGTGGGGCACAGGCTCTGCCTGGGTCCGATCCTGTTTAATGCATGCATATCGGACATCAGGGAGGGTATGGTGTGAAATGAGTCTCTTGCTGATGACTCCAAGATGGGAGCAGTAGTTGAGGGGAAGAGGGAGGTTGGCCCTGCAAGGGACCCGACACCCTGGAAAGCTGGGCTCACACATGGAAATTAAATTTCAATATCACCAAGTGCATGGTGTTACATCTTGGGGGGGGAAACCCTAAACACAGGTACACCCTGGGAGGGGAGGTGCTGGAGGCCTCAACAGGGGAAAAAGACCTAGGGGTCATGGTGGATGCATGTATGAATAACTCTGAGCAGTGCAGGAGAGCGGCTAGTAAGGCAAACAGGATGTTGGGATGCATCGTAAAGGGGATCACCTCTAGGAGCAGGGAAGTGATTCTGCCACTGTACAATGGACTGGTTGGACCACACCCTGAGTACTGTGTACAGTACGGGAGACCACATTTGAAGAGGGACATGCAGCTCCTGGAGAGGGTACATAGGAGGGCAACTAAGATGATATGAGGACTAGGGGATTTGACGTATGAGGACAGACTTGAGGAGCTCTGCCTGTTTTCATTGGAGGAGAGGAGACAGGGGGCGTGATTGAGGCTCCTGGTACCTCAAGGAATAAATAGGGTAAACATGGAGGGATCTTTAGACTAAAGCAGGGAGGTATCACCAGAGGGCATGGTTTGAAGTTAGAGGGTGGAAGGGTGAGGGGGGAAAAAGGAGGAGGTTTTTCACTGAGAGGGTGGTGGACCCATGGAATGCACTGCCTGGTGAGCTGGTTCAGAGATCCACAGTGGAGGGCTTCAAGAGAGGGTGGGACAGACACAGAAAGCAGATGTAACAGATGATGGCCTGGCCCAAGGGGGTGGGAATGGATGATAGGGGTTTCTCGAACACAAGGGGGGGGGAGGGCCTCGGCACCCAACTAGGGATCTGAGGTTCGAGCAGACTCGATAGACCGTAAGGCCTAATCTGCTGGAAATTAGTATGTTAGTATAAAAAATTTGCTACATCTCTATACTCGAGTAATATAGGTAGATAGCTAGACAGACAGACAGACAGACAGACAGATAGATAGATAGATACAGATATCATAGCATAACTGCTGGATCCATGTGGTTTCTGTACTACACATTTTTTGGTTATCACTTTTTTGACTGTAAATACCAAGTCCAAGATTTTGATCCTTCTGGTTTTTCATCTACCATTTTGGTGAGTTTAAATTCATTAATAATGTCCAGCAGTTTTTCCTCCTTGTTACGTTTTGTGGTCATATCTTTCTAGTTGATATTACTAAAATTGAAGTCCCTAAGAATGAATATGTTTTTCTTGCCTTCACAGTTATATTTTTTCCCCATGTAATTCATTTGTATACTCAGCGTTACTATCTGGTGGTGTTTAACAGGAGCCCACAGTCGTAAATTTCTTTTTCCTCATTATTTTAACCCATAAAGTTTCTAGTAGTATTCATTTTACAGAATCAAGATCTTTCAGCTGTATACTTTCCAGATAGTTTTCAACATATAGTGCTACTCCTCCTCCTATCCCATGCTGTCTATATGTTTTATACAGAGTTCACCCAGCTGGCTCCTGTCCCCCAATTTTGTTCTCATCGCACCTTGTTTCTGTTATTCAGATCAGATGAAAGTTATATTTACTTATTACCACTTCAAATTCATCTAATTTGTTGCCTAGGGATCTTGAATTTAAATATATTTGAGTGACTTAATGTTATGTTTCATATTCCTTATTTTATTTAAATGCAGACTGTCCCTGATGTTGTTCCCTTGCTGCTTATACTTTCAACCAATGATTTGCACTCTGGCCGAGATATTGAAAGGGGTTGCACCTGGTGCAACAGATATTCAAAGGGATGCCTTGCGCGGCGCAAGTCCCGATGTGCCAGGGTGCATTGCTAATGTATGCAGCACATCTGAAGGGGGTGTGCCCATGCATATGTGGCACATCCCAAGATTCAGCCGAGGATGTGCGGCACATATGCTGGCACAACCCCCAGATGTGCCGCATACCAGGGTGCAAGGTTGAGCCAGGAAATCCTGGCTCAAATGCTGGCCACCCACAGGCAGGCTGCTGTATTGCAGGGCACAACACAGCACACACAGCTGTGGGTGACCACCTGCCCAGCAGGGACACCATCCACATGCACCCAACCCCCCTTGGTGGTTCAGTGGTTCCCCCACTCACCCGTATGCCCGATCACAAGCAGTAGTATGTGCAATGTAATCCCTGGTGGTCTAGTGATAACCCTATCCTTCCTGTATGCCTGATCATGGGCAGTAGTATGTGCAATGTAATCCCTGGTAGTCTAGTGTTATCCCCCACCCTCCCAAATGCTCGACTGTGGGCAGTAGTATGTGCAATGTAATCCCTGGTGGTCTAGAGTTACCCACCACCCTTCCATATGCCTGATCATGGACAGTAGTATGTGCAATGTAATCCCTGTTGGTCTAGTGTTACCCCCCTTCCTCCCTCCTGTATGCCCGATCGTGGGCAGTAGTATGTGCAATGTAATCCCTGGTGGTCTAATGTTATCTCCTCCTTCCTGTATGCTCCAATCATGGGCAGTAGTATGTGCAATGTAACCCCTAGTGGTCTAGTGTTACCCCCCTCCCTGTAGTATGCCCAATTGTGGGCTTGTGACATAAAATCATAACCCTGGTGGTCTAGTGGTCTCCTCCCCTCCCACCCACAGAGGCCCCCAGCCACCCAGTCCCCCATCATCAACGGGCGGCGCACCCACCCGCATACCACCTGGCTGCCCACAGAATGACAGCTCACAGTATGTTCTGTAAGCCTATTGGTCCACAGTGTGGACCAATGGGCTTGAAGACCATACTGTACTACACAGGCACAAATATGTGCATGATGTCACTTCTAGTATTGCTTAAATCAAACTCGGGCTTAGCACTGTTTGTTGGAATAATTTATGGCCTGCCTGGTATCTTCTGCTGTCTATGACTGCTGTAACTGCTAACAAGCATTTGTCAATGCCGAATGTTTGCTTGCTGGCATTGGCATTGGTAGTGTAAGAGTTAGAGAGCTGCATAATAGGAATGGCAGTGAAGTATTGAACCAAAGCTAACCCCACCACCACCCTGCAGAGACTGACAAGCATTGGGGTGTGCCTTTGGATAGTCAGGCATAACAGCCATGCCATTTCACCACACCTTACCCTGCAGACACTGACAAGTGTCACAGTGTGCCTTGGGGTCTTTGGCCCTTATGCTCACCCCATTCCCTCAGGAAATACAGTGAGATGGGTCCAGTGTAGGAGAGTGGGGTGAACTTTGGGGCCGAAGAGTCCAAGGCACACCTCGATGCCTCTCACTGGCTGCAGGGTGTGGAATGGTATGAGCATTACAGGCAAGAATCCCAAGTCACACCCCTGATGCCTCTCAATCTCTACAGGCTGGGGCATTATGGTTGGAAACCCTAACGCCTCAGGCATTTGTTGGCATTTTCACTCCAACTTTTCAACACGTTTTTTTTGTGACCTCACCTTATGAACAGTGGCAATATCAGTTTGTTAGCCAAAAGCTGATTTTGCACAGTGACTACGCCGTTTGGCACCACAGGAGCAAAAACACATTTCGAACAGGATGTGAAAAATGACAGCTGTACTTTTCATGGGGAGGTGCAAAAAGTGGCAACGTTGAAATTCTGCAGTGAAAATATTTAAAAAACTGGTGAAGTGCATAGAAAATGCGCGACACACGCCCATAATGCAATTAGTTTAGGGATATTTTACAGCAGATTGTCAACACAGGGATTTTGTAACCTCTGCTCATGAACAGTGTCACTGTGATTTTCTTAATCTGTCCCGAACAGTGATTTTCCATAGCGACCACGCATTTCTGTGCTGGAAGTGCGAAAACACATTTTGGCCATGGTGTGAAAAACGACAGCTGTACTGTTCATAAGGAAGTGTGGAAAAATACCAGTGGTGAAAATCTGGACTGAAAATATTAGAAATACATGAAGTTACGAGGGTGTATGGAAACTGCGTAATGGTCGCTCGTAACACAGTCATTTTATAGACGTATTTCACCAAATTTTTAACATAGCCATTTTAACACCTCTGCTCATGAACAGTGTCACTGTGATTTTCTTAATCTGTCCAGAACATTGATTTCGCACACCGACTGCGCCATTGTACGCTACATGTGCGGAAACACGTTTTGGCAGAGATGTGAAAAATGACATCTGTACTGCTCATAAGAAGATGTGGTAAAATGGCAATTTTGAAAATCTAGATTGAAAATATTGAAAATTCGCAAACTTACAAGCATGTGTAATAACAGCACAACGCATGCTCGTAAAACAGTCATTTTTGGAAATTTTTTCACCAAATTTTTAACATAGCCATTTTAACACCTCTGCTCATGAACAGTGTCAATGTGATTTTCTTAATCTGTCCTAAACATTGATTTCACACACCGACTGCGCCATTGTGTGCTACATGCGCGGAAACACATTTTGGGTCATATTGAAAATTCGCGAACTTACGAGGGTGCGTAGGAACAGCGCAACGCATGCTCGTAAAACAGTCATTTTTTTGGAATTTTTTCACCAAATTTTCAACATAGGGTTTTGGGGGGGCCTACCTCATGAACTGTGACACTGTCATTTTGTGAATTGGTCCCAAAAGGAGATTCCGCGCAGTCACTGTGAAATCACCTTTTGGGGCCGATTAACGCCATGACAGTGACAGAATTCATGAGGTGGGGTCCCAAAAACCCCATGTTGAAAATGTGGTGAAAAATTCCCAAAATGCCCGAGATATGCACTAAAGTTGAAAAAACCCTATTTATTACATTATATAGCTTACTGGCATTTCCTCAGTTCGCGGTCAGCTTTAAAGAGTGCAGACGTGTTCCCGGTCCACCGAAGATCTTCGCACCGAGCTCCAGAGGTAAGTATGGGGTGAGGAGGGAGTGTGGGTAGGCAGGGTGCACAGAGGGTGGCTGCGGGTGGGAGGAGATTGGGTCAGGATGGTCAGCGAGGGAAGGTTTTTTCTTTCAGGTTTCTTTTTTTTTTTTAACTTAGGCGACGCGTGACTTGTGCCATGCTGGGGTGGGCTCCCAGCGTGTCAGCTGGAAGGCTGTTTGGGGGGCCATGGAGCCAAAGGGGGATTGGGCACCCATGTCGGCCATACAATCTGTTGCCATGCTGGGGGGCTCCCAGTGGCACCCTGTAGTCCTTGGTGGGTGGGGGGCATTGAGCCGACGGGGATTGGGCACCCCGATGGCTATATGGTCTGTTGCCATGCTGGGGTGGGCTCCCAGCATGGCATCGAACTCTGTTGGGGAGCACGCAGCACTGCCGGCAGGGGATTGGGCACCCCCGTTGGCTATACAGTGTGTGTGCGTGGGAAGGAGCACGAGCATGCAGTATGTGTGCGTGTGTGTGTGTGGGGGGGGAGCCCGCGTGAGAATGTGATATCTTATCACCGCTCACTGAAGCGTAGCTCTCCCTTTCAACTGTACAGCCACTGCATTTTCAACTGCTGTCATAGACAGCTGCAGCATTCATTGGAGAACTGCGGCTGCGCCTGCAAACACACTGACTGAATTGGAAGACGGGTGCCACAACTCCGAAAACTCGGATGATGGCACTATGTTTCTTGCACATCCATGCAAGGAAACATAAACATCCTTAATATTTCCCTTTTTCAAGGGTTGCAGTGTGTGAGTATGGAGGCTCTGGCAAGAATCCTCCAATTTCCCAGAAGGCTTCACTGCAGAGCCAGTGAAACCTAAGAATATGCTCTGGTATGCCACTTAGCAATTGCTCATAGTTAACAATACTCAAAAGCTGCAAACAGAGCTGTAATAGAGAGCAGTCCACACAGTACTGTTAAATTGTGCTATTATTATTATATCCCATGCACCCAAAGAACCTCAGTACAAAAAGCACTGAGACAAGGGTTACCTGGACAAGGCTGGACACCTTCAACATAGCAACCTTTTGGTCATGTCCCAGCATCAGACATGACGGTGCATGCATCCCTGTCTGTCAACAGCACTGAGTCCGTGCCAAAGTCACTGAGCTGCTGCAGCTCCATTTTTTAAGGTATCCAGGGCAAACCTGCAATTACATAAAACACAGTGGATAATGATGGCCCTATGGTCTTAAGCAATACAGTCACTGAGCCATGTGCCTGTGGTTTATAGCCTTTTTCTTAACAGAAACATAGAAACACAGAATTTGATGGCAGATAAGGACTGCTTGACCCATCCAGTCTGCCTATTTCTCCCTTCCTGCTCTAGTACTGCAGAACATGCTCAACCTACAGTTCTTTCTTCCTCCCCCCTTCCTTTCAACTATGATTTCTTTGTTCTTGTCCCATACATTCTCGAACCCCACCACTGTGTTTGCCCCACCACCTGTACTGGAAGGCAGTTCCAGAAATCTACCACTCCAACTTCATGGGATGTCCCCATGTTCTTGAGCACCTTTTCTTCTGAAAAATACTTACGTCCGGTATCTTATTTACCCACTGAGGTATTTAAAGGTGTCTAGTATATCAACCTCCCTCCTCAGTTCCAGGGTGTACATTTTGACATCTTTAAGTCTCTCTTCATATGGCTTTTGATGCAGACCCTGCACCATTTTATTTGCCCTCCTCTGGACCAACTCCACTCTATCTATGTCCTTCCAGAGATGTAGCCTCCAGAACTGGACACAGTACTTTAAGTGGGGTCTTACCAACTATCTATGCAGAGGCAACACCACCTCCCTCATTTTGCTGCTGATACCCCTCCCTATGTACCACAGCATCCCACTGGCTATCTCTACTGCCTTGTCACACTGATTGGCCACTTTTAGGTCATCCGATATGATTACCCCAAGGTCTAATTCCTGCTTGGTGGTCATCAGTATCACTTCACCAATTTTGTTCTCCACCCCTTGGTTTCTATGCCCTAAGTGCATCATTTTGCACTTTTTCACATTGAAACCCAGCTCTCTTACCCATGGACCACTCCTCTAGTTTTCTCAGGTCTCTGTTCATCTTTTCCACCACCCCCTAAATTCCCATCCTACTGCAGATTTTGGTGCCACCCACAACGAGGCAGACCTTCCCTTCCAAATCCTCTGCACAGTCACTTATAAAGACATTAAAGAGGACCAGTCCCAGCACTGATCCCTCAGGTACCCCACTGGTCAACCTCCCATCCTCGGGGTAAGCTCTTTTAACCACCACCTTCTGACACCTATCCCTTAACCAATTTCTTACCCAGTTTACCACCTTTGTATCCACTCCCAAGCTACCCAGCCTGTATACTTGTCTCCTATTTATTAATAAATGTATTTAAAAGTTTAACCAGGAGGTACATACTGAGCTGAAAACAGCTAGTTTCCAGATGTGTCCTGGGGGAGAGGGGAGTAGAAGATAGGTAACAATAAAAAAAATGAAAAGGTAAAATACAATAATATAGTTTTATAAGCAGAACCATAAAAATTATAGGCAGAATAGTAAATGAAGGCATTTAGAAAATAGCACACACTCTAATATATACAGAAAGGGAAAATAGCAGAACAGTAAGAACAGGGAAAGACCAGAGAATGGAGAAAAAGAGGAAATGTCACAAGCAGTTGCAAGTAGGATGACAAAAGTCAGAAATAAGAGATTGAGGGAGGAAAGAGAAGAAGCAGAATGACTAGAAAGGGGAAGAGAGGACCAAAGTTTTGGAAAGAGGTAAGAAAAAGCAGATTGGACAAAAATAGATTTTCTAGAAGGAAAGGAGAGAATGGAAAGTATTGTTGCAGAGAGAGTAGGAGGAAGAAGGAGGAGGGGGAAGAAGGGATTTAAGATAAAAGGAAGAGTGCCAAACCAGAATTTGGATACAAAAGAGACACAATGGGAAAAGCAAATAACATCAAGAGAGGGGAGGGAAAGAGCTAAGTAAAGAGAGCAGTGGTTAGTACGAGAGGGTCAATCTAAAGCAAAGCAGCAGAAAGAATGAAAAAGGGGGTCCAGTCTGGCAAGGAAGGATTTAGGGGCACTACTGTAGACTAAATCACTGTACTCAAAAATGGGAAGGATCAATTTTTGGGACAGTTTTTCAGCTGACAGGGAGCGGTATACTCACTTTATTTCTGTACAAAGCACCATGCTTAGGTGAAGCTTTTGGTGAATTGCATTAATGTGCACAGAGAAATCAACATGCCAGTCAAGGCAGACCCCAAGGTACTTGAAGGTTCCTATGCGGAACGCTGTTGAAAACCTTACTGAAATCTAGGTAGGCCATGTCCATCACTCCACCCTTATCTAAATCTTTTGTCACCCAGTAAAATAAATCTATCAGATTCATTTGACATGACCTTCTGCCTGTGAAACCATGTTGCCTCAGGTTTTGTAACCCACTGGAGTCAACATATTCCACAATCCTTTCCTTCAGCAGTGATTCCATTAACTTTCCCACCACCAACGTCTGCCTGACTGGCCTGTAACTGCCAGTATCCTCCCTGCTACCACTTTTGTGTAATGGGACTCATCCACCCTCCTCCATTCCTCCGGCACCACTCCTGTTTCCAGTAAGATTTTAAACAGAACTGTCAGAGGTGCAGCCAGTATTTTCCTGAACTTCTTCAAGCACCCCATATGGCCCCATTGCTTTGTCCACTTTCACATCAGTAGGTCCCTCTAGGACTCCCGCCTCCAAAAAAAAGACTAGTATCCACCTCCTGCCCTTCAAGACTTTTGTTACTTTTTTGTGGGCCCCTCACCACTTCTGTCCTCGGTGAACACTGAGCAAATGTATTTGTTCAGAATGTCTGGCTTTTTCCTAGTCCCCCTCTGCACCATCCCAGCCCCTTCCCCCTTCTAACTTTAGAATCCCACCCTTGCTCTTCCTCTTTTCATTTACTACCTAAAAAATGTCTTGTTCCCTTTCATTACCTCCTGGACTATACTGTCTTCAGTTTGCACCATTGCGCTCCTTACTGCTTTCTCTGCTTCCATCCTTTTCCCTTATACACCTCCCTATCCTCCTCACTCTGTCTCATTATACCTTCTGCATGTTACCCTATTAGCCTTTACCTTTTTAGCCATTTCTTTTGAGAACCATAGAGGTCCTTTTTTTCCTTTTGCTATCAATCACTTGCTTGATGCAGAAGTATGTTGCCTTTACTATGTTCCCTCTTATCTTTTCCCACTATTCCCTCTACTGCAACAAGGCCATTCCTCCTGGCAGGTCATCCCTGAGGCATTCACCCATTTTTATAAAATCTGCCTCCCTGAAGTTCAGGACCCTTATACTTGTGTGGTTTTATTCTGCAGCTGTCCTTATATTGAACCACACTGATGGTGATCAGTGGTTCCCAAGTGGCCTCCCACCTTGATGCGTGCAATACTGTCTCTGTTAGTGTATACCAGGTCCAGTATTGTCCCATCTTGAGTGGGTTTACTGAGTAGTTGAATGAGGAACACCCCCTACAGAGATGTCTCTGCTTCTAGCAGAAGCCAATGCCGGGAGGCTCCAATCTACATCTGGCAGGTTGACGTCCCCCACCAGTGGCACCTCCCCCTTTCTGCCATCTTGTCAGTGGCTTCCACTAGTATCTTATTCAATTTCTCACCTGTGCTAGATGTCTGTAGATCACTCCAGTTTGAACAGTGGCTACATTCCCTATCTCTAGGGTAACCCACAGTATTTCTGCATCCCCTTCTATTCCCTGTATCTCCATCACTTTAATGTTTCCCCTCACATAAAGCACCACACACCCTCCTTTCCTTTCCTTCTGGTCCTTTCTTAACAGAGTATAGCCTGGTATTGCCATGTCCTAGTCATGAGTTTCTGTGCAACATGACTCAGTAATGGCCACAATATCCAAAAATAATGTCCATATAGCCATATAATGTCTTGCAATCCTGGCAGGTTAAAGAGCACTTCCAGTAAGGAGTCCTGTTCTGGCCAAAGCAGCTTTGGCAATTTCACCCATTGAGGGAGGTGTCCGCCTAGGGTCTCACCAGATTCCAGGTGCTGTAAACAGCCCTGATTATATTAATACTGTATCAGGTGAAGTAGATGACACATATTCTTTTCTTTTTATACCCCACAAAGCACAAATCAGCCACATCATGGTGTTATTTGGTGATAAGTATTTTTTTTCCTGTAAATAGCAGTGTCTTACCCTCTTTTCATCTGTCTCTCTGATTCTCAGGGTCCTGGTCTGATTCAGGCAAAGTCCAGCAATATTTGTCCCAATAGCCTTTCCATACTCCAGACAGATCTGGAAATTTCTGATCTTTGAATTGACAGGATAAGACTCAATTTCTTCTGCTAGCCATCCAGGACATCTGAACTTAAACTTTTGCCAATAGTGGCACCCTGATCTGCTATCCTTGGTATCATGTCAAAAAAAGAGCAAACCAAAATGAATGACTCATAAATGAGCACATCATTTTGGTTGTTTTCAGGTTCAGCTACTATGGAGGGATAGCAAAGGATGAAATAGCAAGGTAGGATGGAAAAAAATGGCAAGAGGAGGGACTAGCAATGGGATGGAAGGAAAAGGATGAAGAGGGATGGGCTAACTAGGGATGTGGAGTGTGATGCCACCGAGCTAGTCATGTAGCATAGTGGGTAGGGATACTGGTTGCAGTGGTGGTGGTCCTGGGTTTGGAACTAGTCAGACAGGTATTTTATTTTAGTTTTGGCAAGTGGTGTCTTTTTTTTTCAAGTTATTGCCATCCTCGGTCCCTCCTCGGAGATGATTATTAAAGTTTGAGAGGTGTGGGGGCACAGCCCCCCACATTAAACCTGTACTCAGGTATGTGCCGATTTAGTAT
Source organism: Neoceratodus forsteri (assembly GCA_016271365.2). NCBI lineage: Eukaryota > Metazoa > Chordata > Ceratodontiformes > Ceratodontidae > Neoceratodus > Neoceratodus forsteri. The sequence goes on from CM057455.1 coordinate 1,511,136,791, forward strand.
TTGGTGTATATGGTTGTGTGCTATATTTGTGTTGACCAGGATGTACTCGCTCTTGTGCTAGTTGCTCAAAAAGGTTCACTGTTGTAACATGGAACTCTATCCTTCCAGTGTATGCTTGAATTCAGCTGTCCTCTGTGCAGCCCGTAAAACTCTTTAACTAATACACCTTCTCAATGCAATTTGGTTGTTGTGGTATTTTGGCCATAATGTGGAGTTGCTGCCACTTACTTGTCTGGATCTTTGTTACCATTTAACATGTACCCTGGACCCAGCTCAGCATATCATGGGTGACCAGTATTCCTGGTTCAAGGCAGATCTTCACTATTCTTAAGTGACAGATTCACCTCAGAAGGTTTCACTCATGATACTGTTAAGAATGCAATAAAACCAGCACTGAATACCTCTGTTTGCAAACATATGCATTTAATCTAATGCAGGTAATACACTTGCAGCTTGAACAACTCTGGGGACATTGAAACACACAGAGCCTGACATGTTTCACACACTGTGCTTTGTTAGGGAGGAAACACTGGGTGCTTCTTCCTCTGGAAGGCTCTTGCATTGTTTCCAGCCTTATTTAAATACCAGATTAAAGTGACAGTGCAATAGCAAATAGCATAATGATGTATCCATATGGTAATAAAGCAATGAACTAAAATAATGTTACAAGAGAGAAGGAGATATTGCCCAGATCTGAATAGATAATTGCAATAAACTTGGCAATCCAATTCAAAAGAATACGCAGTGAAGAACAGTATTGGTTTTTATAGTTTCTTCACATTTACACTTTTTTTATTCTTGGTAATTGGGTAAGGCCCACTAGGCACAAGTGCCTGTTTTCAGGGGTGACCTGGGAGTACTGGGGCGGTTAAGTGACTTGCTCAGTCACACAATATGAAAGTGGAGGTTGTGAGACTCAAACTCAGATCTGCTGGACATACCAAGCTCATTCACAGCTCGTATCTCTAACCTGAAGGCTATACTACCAGCCCCATACAAATTATGATATGGAAATCATAAGATCCATAGCTGGTGGTGACGTGGGATACAAATAAAGTATCCTCAAAGGAAAAAAAAATCCCAAGTTGGGTCCATCCACTATACTACAAAACAGGGACCACAGCAGATATGCCCTCGAAACATCATTGGGGTATTTCTAAAAGGTCAGACACCTGCATTTGCATGTTCCTGTTTGTGTCTGAGCAGCCCTTCTAATATTTTCAAAAAATGCAACCATTTGCAACAAAAACTCACATTTGTCACAAAATATGATTTTTATCTTTTTTTTGCTTCAAGAGTATCTTATTTTGGGAGGGAAAATTTAGATACAATCAAACTACCTAATAGTTGGTCTGACAAATGTGTGCACATTTTCCTTTTGAAAATAGTGGTGGACTTATTTTGGACAAATTATTTTGGAAATCCTACTTCAAATCTTCAGGGATTGTCTGCAAGACAAAATTACATCAGATCCTAAATAAAAAGAGACTTAAGCAAATGACAAATCAATCCCACAAATATATGACTCATACAGTTGCTACAGGTGTATGAAGTTCATAGATCAATTATAAAAATAATTTTGTAATGGGCTATTTTGCAAAGTTTTTTACATGGCAGAGGGTACATTCCAAAGTGGGTCTCACATTGAAAAATAATGAAATGAGAAATTTGTTAGTGACGTTTTTGTATCCCCAGGAGAAATTTTCATCCATCTTGTCAGAATGAGACTTGAAGTAAACAATGTACCACATGACTGCAGATAAACGTCATCTGATACTGAAACTACACTGTATGTAGACTATTTTGAGGCTCTGCTCAGTGTAATCTTAAACAGGCAGAGCAGGAGCTAATTCTGTCCCTCTGGGCCTTTCTAGTCACTTAGATAAATCACTATTAAGTGCTCAGTTTGGCTTAAATTGGTCACAGAAATGATCTACTGTACTGTGCATTGTGCATTTGGAGTGTGTTTTTTGTTGTGTGATACATTATTTACTTTAACGTGGTTATTTTTGTTTGTGCTGTTTTATAGTTAGGCTAACAATTCTGGGAAGGGCTGGACTGTACTGTTTAGAGCAGCAGAAGTCAATCTGCAGTTTAATCAGCAGGTCACTCCCAGAAATGAGCCTTGGCTGAGTGTACCCTTCCCCATTACCATTTTTCAAACAAATAAATAAAATCTTTTTTCAGTCATTGTCATTTTTTTCTCTGCAGGGTTTTGCTGTTAATGTGATGGGGCTCTGTCATGCTTGATGAGTTAACATACTTGTTGTGAATTATATATGCACGACTTTTTTTCGTCCATTTTTTTTGCAGCACTTGTTAAGTTCTGAAAGCAACAGTCCTCTGTTGTGCTGCTGCTTACAGCCAGTTTGTGGCTTGTGGCCACAGGATTAACAAAGTCTTCAATTTATATATTGTTTCTTTGTTTACTAGTTCAATAAGTTAATTTTCATTTCTTTCATTTCAGTCCACACTGCTGATCTCTAGGGGGGCATGTTGTCTGCTACCATGACTGCAGTCGATTTGCAATTCCAGCACTGGCTTATAAATGATTTATTTCTTTAGTGTTGTGCTTTTTTATCTCTTTAGCTTTGTTTTCTGTTTAATTATCATTGGTATATTTTTGTGATCAGTCACGTGATCTAATCAACAGCATGAGTGACCCAACTCTGGTAATCTGAACTCCATGGCTATGATTTTAATTGTGAACTAGTGCTGTGCAAAATGCAGAATTCTACCAGTGGAATCAGAGCAGAATGGCTATTTCACCGGCAAAATTTCTGCTGGAATTTTGCTGGTTCTTCAACAGAATTCTGCCTACTGTGATCCATGGAATATTATTATTATTAAAGCAATATTTCCATGGAAAATTATTCTGCAACAATTTCCACAGAAAATATTAAGATCTGTGGAATAATATTCCACTGAACAGATTTTTTTTCTGTGGAAGATCATTCCTGAACTATTTTCTACTGTGGAATTTACCATTCTGTTTGTGGTAAAATTCAGTAGAATTGTGGTGGAATTTTTGAAATTCCACGGAATTTTGTTCTGCCAGAATTTGAAAATTCCGCAAAGCACTATTGTGAACACATCTGTGTAACATTGCAATAGAATGAGTGGGAAAAGTAGGCACTCTGTTAAAAAGAGAGGTGCAGGGGAGACAGCAAAGACAGCAAGAACTTTGGTGGGGGAAGAGTGGCGCCTTCCTCTGCTGTAGGTTAAAAAAATAAAGCCTGCAGCAGCATGTTCAAAGGTGGCAGGTAGCAGTTCAGCAGTAGGTGACAGTGTTGCAAAGATTTTCTACTATAGCTGTGCCATCTATGGTGTTCTGGGTTGGGGGGGATGTGACAAGACAAGCAGTATACGAGGTGGCAAAATGACATGAGTGGTTGAAGAGAAGGAGGTGAGGGTGTGGTTGTTTCTGTGGCTGCCAGTTCTGCTGGCACTGATGCTGTTGTACAAAAGCCATGTGATGCTGATGAGTATCTCCATTTACAAGGTGTGGAGCATGAGCAGGACCGCTTGGAAATTGCGGAATTTTTTAGCAGATTTTGCGGGGAATTTGCGGGACTTTTTTCTCTCAAATTTTGCAGGGATTTTGCGGGACTTTGCATATATTTGCGGTGATTTTGCAGGCCATGTGTGCCAGTCCACCAGGCCCACCCCTCCACTCCCATCTCCGGGGAACCACAGCGGTGATCAAGGACACACCATGGGAGTGAGGGACAGACTCAGGCGACTGCCATACATGATGGAAAAAAACTGTTCTGCCACTCTGGTCACCCGCCCCACCTTGCTCTTTCACCAGAGGCCAGAACAATTTTTTTTGCCATGTGTCCCAGTCCACCAGGCCCACCCCTCCACTCCCATCTCTGAGGAACAACAGCCGCGATCAAGGACACACCACAGGAGTGAGGGACGGACACTGGCAACTGCCATACATGTGGAAAAAAATTGTTCTGTGCCACTCTGGTCGCCCGCCCCACCCTGCTCTCACCAGAGGCCACAACTATTTTTTTTGCCATGTGTGCCAGTCCAGCCAGGCCCGCCCCTCCACTCCCATCTCCGAGGAGCCACAGCAGTGATCAAGGACACACCATGGGAGTGAGAGACAGATGCTGGTGACTGCCATACATAGACAGTGTCAGCAGATAAGGGCCTATGGCCCACCCAGTCTGCCTATCTGAGCTTGTAAGTTCAGTTTATGTTTTCCTAGAAGTCTGTTGCCCCTTACCCCTGACCTCCAGAATTCCTTTATGTCTATCCCATGCATTCTTAAATCCCGTGATTGTTTCAGCCCCCACCACTTCCTCTGACAGGGTGTTCCATTTGTCCACCACCCTTTCTGTGAAGAAATACTTCCTCATGTTTCCTCTGAATCGTCCTGCCTCCAACTTCATCCCATGCCCTCTAGTCCTGGAACATCTTTTTTGCTTAAAAATAGTGTATTCCTGTACCCTGTTCCTACCTGTAAGATACTTGTATGTCTCTATCATATCCCCTCTCTCCCTCCTCTCCTCCAGGGAGTACATGTTCAGTTCCTTCAACCTGTCTTCATAGGACTTGTGATGCAATCCATGCATCATCTTTGTTGCCCTCCTCTGAACCTTCTCTACCCTGTCTATGTCCTTACGTAGGTATGGTCTCCAGAACTGTACACTGTACTCCAGGTGGGGCCTCACTAGTGTCTTGTATAGCAGAATTATGACCTCCCTTTTCCTGCTGGTGATGCCCCTGCCTATACATCCCAGCATCCTATTTGCTTTACCTGCTGCCTTGTCACACTGTTTCCTACCTTGAGGTCATCAGAGATGATAACCCCAAGATCCCTTTCCTGCTTGGTGCATGCTATATCCTCACCTCCAACTGATATATTGTGCCAGGGTTTCTGTGCCCTATATGCATTATCTTGCACTTCCTTGCATTGAATTTCAACTGCCAAACCCTGACCATTCTTCAAGTTTCTGCAGGTCCTTCTCATTCTGTCTACACCCTCTGGTGTGTCTATCTCTACAGAGCTTTGTGTCATCAGCAAACAGTGAAATTCTGCCTTCTAGGTCCTGCGCAATGTCACTGATGAAGATGTTGAATAGACCTGTCCCAGCACTGATCTCTGTAGTACCCCACTGGTCACTCTTCCCTCTGTGGAGTGTCAGCCATTTACCACCACCCTCTGTGTCCTGCCACCCAGCCAGTTACCTACCCACCACAATACTGTCCTGCCCACACCCATATTCCCCAGTTTTGTAATAGTCTTCTATGTGGCACAGTGTCAAAGGCCTAGCTGAGTCCAGATAGGCCATGTCCACTGCCCTCCCTGATCCACCTCCCTAGTCACCCAGTCAAAAATTCAATGAGGTTGGTCTGACAAGACCTCCCCTGGTGAAACCATGCTGCCTTGGGTCCTGTAGTCCATTGACAACCAGATGTCCCACCAATCTCTCCTTCAGTAGTGCTTCCATGATCTTCCCCACTACAGGTGAGGCTGACTGGTCTGTAGTTCCCTGCTTCCTCTTTGTTCCCACTTTTGTGAGGGGACTACATCTGCTGTCCTCCAGTCTTTGGGTACCTCCCTGTTTCCAGTGATCGGCTAAACAGGATAGCCAGAGGTTCTCACCACCACCTCTCTTAGTTCTTTAAGGACCCTAGGGGTGCACCCATCTAGCCCCATTGCTTTATCAACTCTTATTACTTCCAGTTCCTTCAGGACCCTTTCTGTGTAAAGGGACTTGTGTCCATTTCTGCACCATTCTCACCCCTTGTACTCCTTCAGACCCATTACCCTCCTCTTCCTCAGTAAAGACTGAGCAGAAATACCTGTTCAATATGTCAGCTTTACTGTTGTCATCCTCCACGCGCCCCATCCTCCCCTTCAGTCTCACTATCCCTCCCTTTGTCTTTCTTTTTCAGTTATGTACCTGTAAAGGTTTTGTCCCCTCTACCCACTGATTTTGCAATGTGTTCTTCTGTCTGAGCTTTGGCTTCCTTACTGACCTCCCTGCCTCCCTTTGCTTCTCCTGGTACTTCTCCCTATCCCTTCTGCCTGTGTCTTTTGTATTGCCTGAATGCAATCTTTTTGGCTTTCACTTTCTTTACTACCTCTTTGGAAACCATAATGGTCTCCTCTTCCTTTCCTCTTGCTAACCTGCTTAATGCATAATTCTGTTGTTCTTATAATCCCCATTTTAAATACTGCCCACTGTTCCTCAACCCCTGATTCCTGTCCCATTTCCCCTAATGCCTCTTTCAAGTATCTCCCCATTTTCCCAAAGTCTGCCCCCCTAAAATCCAGGATACATGATGGAAAAAAATTTTTCTGTGCCATTCTGGCCTCCTGCCCCACCCTGCTCCCTCACCAGGGACCAGAACAATTTTTTTACCAGGTGTGCCAGTCCACCAGGCCCACCCCTCCACTCCCATCTCTGAGAAACCACAGCAGTGATCAAGGACACACCATGGGAGTGAGGGACGCACCCAGGTGACTGCCATACATGATGGAAAACAATTGTTCTGTGCCATTCTGGTCTCCTGCCCCACCCTGCTCCCTCACCAGAGGCCAGAACAATTTTTTTTGCCATGTGTGCCAGTCTGCCAGGCCCACCCCTCCACTCCCATCTCTGAGGAACCATAGCAGCAATCAAGGACACACCACGGGAGTGAGGGACGGACCTAGTTGACTGCCATACATGATGGAAAAAACTGTTCTGTGCCATTCTGGTCTCCTTCCCCACTCTGCTCCCTCACCAGGGGCCAGAACAATTTTTTTTGCCATGTGTGCCAGTCCACCAGGCCCAACCCTCCACTCTCATCTCCGAGGAACCACAGCAGTGATCAAGGACATACCAGAGGAGTGAAGGACAGACCCAGGCAACTGCCAAACATGATGGAAAAAAATGTTCTGTGCCACTTTGGTCGCCTGCCCCACTGTGCTCCCTCACCAGAGGCCAGAACAATTTTTTTTGCCAAGTGTGCAAGTCCTCCAGGCCCACCCCTCCGCTCCCATCTCTGAGGAACCACAGCGGTGATCAAGGACACACCACAGGAGTGAGGGACAGGCCCAGGCAACTGCCATACATGATAGAAAAAAATTGTTCTGTGCCACTCTGGTCTCCTACCCCACCCTGCTCCCTCACCAGAGGCCAGAACAATTTTTTCCACCATGTGCCAGGCACGTCCCTCCATCCTCCAACACAGAACCACAGCAGCACAGCTTGACATGTACTTAAAACAAAACATTAACTGTACATTTTAACATGACCTCCACTGCTCTCTGAGGGCCCAATGTTTTTAAAGCACTTCACCCCCTAATCAGGACCCTCTGTGGCTCCCACCATTCCTTTTATTTTATTTTTACTCTTGGGCTCCCCCGAGCACACTCCGAGCACCCCCGAGCAATACTGTTTTTATTAAGACAGTCCCCTTTAGCTGAAGCTCCAAGCTCCCAGTCTTCCTCCATTTTTGCAGCACTTGACCCCCCCTAGCCTGGAGTCGGACCCTTGGCTCCCACCATTCCTTTTCATTTTTTTTTCACTACTTGCTCCCCTACTTGCTCCCCTGGGCTCCCCAGAGACCCCCCAAAAAACACAATGTTGAACCATTTCAAATCCCCCCCCAGCCAGCATATTCTCTCTTACATTGAATTGGTTAATTGCAGCTTACCTGTAACAACAGCAGCAATAGCAGCAGTATTGAGAAAGGTTCAGCAGCAGCAATTCCCAGTGGCAGGTTGGCAGCACTCTTGTAACTGGAGTGATTTGCTCTTTTATGAAACACTGTTGCCAGCCAGCCAGCAGTTGGCAGAGTAGGGCTACCAGGCAGGACGTCTCTCCGTTGCTTCTCAGTTGACAGAGTAGGGCTACCAGCCTCTCCTTTGCTTCTCATTCCTTCTTGCTTGTTGCCTCTCACTCGCTTTCTCTCTCATTCACTCACTCGCTCGCTCATTCACAGGCTACAGGTGCTCTGCTCTGATTCCCCCCTCACCTGTCTGCTTGTATTTATAGTCCATTTTGACTACTTTGGTGGACTTGAGGGGGGACAGAGCACAGAAAGGGTGCGAGGAAACAAACAAAGGAGGGTTTTGCTAGTGTGACGAGCTGTAATTATGTCAGTAGCACGTCACACACCAGCAAACCCATGCGGTGCCCTTGTTCTTTGGGACTCCAAGAGATCAGATGAGATGAGGGCAGTACTTGGGAGATGAGGAGTTCACAGAGGACTGTAGCAGGACAGATGACTGGGGCACAACAAATGTCAGCAGCATATTTTGTGGGGAGCACACATTTTAGCGGGGGGGTCAAATAATCGCGCTTTCTGCAACAAAATCGCGGCTGTGATTTTCCAGTGGCCCTGAGCATGAGTCATTGGATGAAATGAGCAATCAGAAATTAAAAATGCTGGCAAAGAAGGTGAAGAGGATAATGATACAGATGAGGTGGAGGATATCGGTGATGCCAGTGATGATAGTAATCCTCTGTAGGAACTAGGAAATAAAAAGAAGAGGGGTGATGCTGAATCTGATGAGAGAGTAGTTCCAGTTCAGAGAACTGTAATGTTTAAAACAAATCCTTAATGCCAAGCCAATCCTACACCTGCTTGCTTGTCATCCTGCTATTGAGTTCAGTACACCTAGTGCCACCAAAAGGCAGAAAAAGTCAGATGGGTGGGAATAGAGAACTGGTTTTTGTGGTCAGAGGACGAGAATAGTGACTCTAATTAAAACATTGATAGTACATGGAAGGAGAAGAAATGTTGGGGCCTAATGGGTGGAGTTGTGGAGGGATATTTGAAACAGTGTGACATGGTGGGAGGAGTGTTTGTTACCTGACTGAAGGTGGGCTGGTGTTATTGTTTTTTGTTTTCTGTTGTTTTTGTTAATCAAAAATAAAAAAAGGCAAAGTTGATGCAGCTGTTGTGAATATCACAGAATATTTACAAAGTGTGAAGTTCCCATGTTTGCACCAACTTCTCTTGTGTATTAAAACCTCACAGCATCTCTAGTGATGAACCACACCAATCTGCTTGTGTCTTCTGAAATTTCAACTTTACAGAAGTATTGCCCTTGGTGGGTTTTGATGAAGCCCCCCTTAATAGTTAAGGTGACTGCCACCATTGCTGAATTTATTAATGTGTGCTGTCATTGCCTCACTGGGCACATTTGTTCCATTCCATGGGAACATGGCCATCACTAATTGCATGGTAAGCATCTTTTCTAGCTGGCATTTCTGGCACACAACTTGATAAGGAGACACTGGCCACTTCAGTCTACATTATTTCACTCTTGTCTTCACAGGTCTTTTCTCTTGTCCTGCTGCTTCCTCCTCCATCACATATCGGGCACCATTGTTCTATCACATGACATGGCCATCACTAATGTGACAATAAGTATCTTTCCTAAATTTCTTTTGCTTTATTTTTTCATAGGTACGGCAAGGCAGGGAGTGGAAAGTGATATACCTTATGGCCACATTTGCCTATTGAGTATAAATAATGTTATTCTTGTCTTCACAGGTCTCTTCTCTTGTCCTGCTACCTCCTCCTCCTCCTTCTCCAGCAAGCAAGGCACCTCTTCCACTTCTCTTCTGCCAGACAGCCATCTAAGTCTCATGGGCACTGTTGTGCATTAAAGTACCATCATCAGTACTGCAGACACATCAACTCAGTACTACAGCTACAGTTAATAACTGGCCATCTGGTGCATCTTCCTCCTGTGTTCAAGTCAGTTACTGCCTGTACCTCCTCATCTGATGCCAGGAAGCAAGAACCTGCCAAATACTAGTCAGCGTCAGCATGTTGCAGAATAGCAAGTTAAAACCTACAGTCTCCAGCCACTTACTCAGCTGCCACCTACTTCTGCCACTGAAATATCCTCTGCCAGTGCCATGTGCTCAACCTGTAACATGCATTGTTATCCATAATGTGTATTAGTGGGAGTACTGGGACTGCATCATTTTATACAGGCATGGCAGTGGCTGTATATTGGGGCTGGATAAGCACTTTAATGTTAAACACTGGTTTTTGCACCTTATTGTTGCCCTCTGATACAACTGATTCACCTAAAATTAGGCTGGTGAGAAGTCTAGGCCAGGGTGTCTGCACTCTGAACATTTTGTGTCAATTGGTTCGGGTGGGTAAAGTTACAGGGGTGAAAATATGTTAAAGTTCACCCAAGTTAAGCCTTTCATTTTGATCACCTGTAAGTAAAAAAAAGCTTTTTTTTTTTACCTGAAATGTACAGTTTTGGTAATGTCTGGTCAAGTTCATGCTTTTGCAAGTCTGAAGTTAAGTTATATAGTTTTTAAAATATACTGTAAGTTAAAAAATGATGCCCTTTTCTGAGCATGCTCAGTTAAAAAACTGAACATTCTAAAGATAGTTTTTTTTTGCATTAGCAGTTTTGACTGAAATTGATTTCCTTAAAACTACTTTTATCAGCTGAATGACTAAAGCAGCTTCAAGGAAATAAAGTGATTTATTTGACAGTAACTTCCTTCACAATGTTTTCGACAGTATGGCTGAGAAAAGCAGTCTAAAGGAAATCACTTTTGATCACACTGCTGATTCAGAATCCCCTATCATTAGAACCTCGGTACCCTCCCCACCTTTCAAAGTAACTGGTTAATGGGTGCCCAATTCCACTACTGGTACCCTCCCTCCCTCCCCACATTTCACTATTACTGCATGGTGTGTGCCTATATCTTGCTTACGGTATCCCCCTCCATCCCAACCCAACATTTTAAACAAAACGGCTGGCAGGTGCCCAATCCTGCCACCATTAAACATTTGTTGAATGCCAACACAAGGGCGCCCACCCCAATTCGAGTTATGATCTCACGTCTGAATTTGAAGCAGATGGGGGGTAACCACCCATTGTACTGCTGTCCATACTTCTTCTGTCTTCTCCAATTCTGTCTATTTCCCCATAGCTGGTGACACTGATGTGCCCACCCCTGGTACTGCCAAACATTCTACTGTTTCCACCTGTAAAAAAGGAATATTCCCTCTAAGATGTTTTTTTTAATTGGCCCACATTGATCTCTGAGCCCTCAACTCCCCACACCCCAATGTGACCCCTCACTCAGCACCCACACCTCCCCACACCCACACTTACTGACATAGGGTCCCTCAGGGTAGATTCACTTGGCAGGGGGTCAAAACCATGCATGGCAGAATGTCGTGCGGCATAAGCGCGTTGCTCACGTCAATGGTATCTTTTTTTATGTGGGGGCTCTGCCCCCACAACCCCCATTATGGGAGGCTGCAACCTCAAACCCTGTCCACTAAGGATTCTAACTCCGGGGGGTCCAACACGGAGAGTGCACAGGTCCGGGAATCGGCATAATGCCGTGTGCCATTATGCGTACAACATTATGACCTGTTATGGATTCACTCTCACTGAAAAATATGTCATCCTCCTTACTGTGTGACAGTAAACTGAGGAAACAAGGGAAGTACCATGTATTTTCAATGTCTCTTGAACTTTTAATTATAACTTTCGTTATTTTTTAATATTTTTGCACCACATTTTCAAGATGGCCTTTTTGGGACCCCACCTCATAAACAAGGTATGTGAAATGTTTCAAATCCAGCTTGAAAGGTGATTTCAAAGTCAACTGCAAAATCACCTCTGTACAGTTTAAAAAAAAATCACATACCAGGTTAATGAGATAGGATCATAGGAAGACTATGTTGGACATTTGGGGAAAACAATATATTAAAATGACAAATGTTCGAGTGAACATTGACAGTTTTCAACATTTGCTTATAACTTTGGTACTTTTCTATATTTTGACCCCAAATTTTAAACATAGGAACTTTTTTTACACCACCTCATAATCATGGCAGGTGTCATTTTTCAAATCCTGTCCCAAATGTGTTTTCATACTTGTGGTACAAAATATCTTTTTGGCAAGTATTTTATAAATAACATCTGTCATGTTTAGAAGGAGGGGTTATCAAAACACTAAGTTGAAAATCTGGAGTCAAAAATGTCAAAAAAATGTTATGAACAAATGTTGAGTGCAAGGCTAGCTGTCATCTTAACAGGTAGCACATTACAATTCCATTCCTGTGAACTGAGTTTGGAGTCAAGCTCATTGAGCCAGTTGTACAGGCTGAAGCTGTGGAGAGAGCATGGTCATGCGTCACCCATCTCATCCTAGGGAGGGATGAGTAGGTGTGTTGCTGGTGCCAGATTGTTCTGATTCTGATAATTTTGTGACAATAAATTTAGGGCGCAAAGTTACAGGGGTGCGAAACATACAGGTTTGATAAAGTCTGCCTAAGGTACATCAGTTCACAACTGGCAAGTTTTAACTTATTTAGTATTTGAAATATACATTATAAACTGTGCCATTTTCTAATCCTGCTCAGTTAAAAAATTAACTTTCTATGTACAGTATATTTGGATTTTTCCGTTAGCAGTTTGATCAAAACTGATTCCTTTTGCACTATTTTGTCAGCTATTGCTGACAAAAGCAGTGTGAATAAAATCACTTTTGATTAGACTACCAGTCACAGTTGTTTTTAGAACATCAGTGGCTGGTACTCACCCACCAATGGTAGCACCCTCCCGACCTAGGTTTAATTGTTTTCAAACTGATGGCAGCTGCTCAATGCCACCACCAGTATACACTTCCCACCAAATCCAGCTATTCATTGAACTGAAATCAGTGGCAGCCACTCAATGCTGCTGCCATCCCCCCGCCTAATCAAGATATTATACACAAAAATGATAGCTGGTGCCCAAGCTGCTGCCAGTTTTAATGTAACACCCCATCCCAATATCTGACGCAACAATTCTTCCAGAAAGCAATGTATCCCTAAGCCATTTAATGAGTGCAGGTGATGGGGTGCTAACCTCTGATTCTGTCAAACATTTGTGACACTGGGGTGGCTAGTCACCAGTGTCTTACTTGGACCTGTAATGAAGAAAATGACCCTCTGTTGTCTAATATTTTTTTTATTTTAACTTAAAAAGCAGAAAATCATCCATCAATGTATTTTTCTGCCTTCTTTAACCCCATCCTCCCACCCCACCAGACCCCTCTCTCATTGCCCATCCACCACACACACCCAGATGCCTTCTTCACTTAGAAATGATCTACCACTAATCTGCAAAGAATCATGTCCTTCTCCTTCAACTCAGACCCTGAACTAATGGCACAGGGTAAGTACAGTCAGTGTATTTTCAAGGACTTTGTGTGTGGTTAACAGAAACTGGATAAGGTCTGTGGAGACAGAATAGCAACAAGTTTCATTTACACTGACCATGCACAGGGGAGGACCTCACATGTTTGTGAATAAGTGTTTTTTTAAGTTGTTAGAATGTTTTTCCTCTGTTTGTTCTATTCTGTTTTTGTTGCTTTTTTTCTTTCAGAGGATTTGTGTTAAGTGAGTTTGTGACTTGGAGTGGGGATCTGGTTCTGCCCATTCTGCCTGTCCCAACTGTGGGTTGCTAGACATGAACCCAGTGTTGATCAAAAGGAGGTGCACGATCCAGGAAAGTTGGGAGAGGTTTGTGGCAGTCACTGTCTGCTCCTGTTGAACTACATATTTTTCTGTAGTTTTTTCTTCTCTCTTGTTGAAATTAGGAGAATAATGCAGAGAGTATTTTTTTTTGTAAATACGACTGTAGGCCTGAATGAATGGGAATTAAGTCTATTTAATGTCATGCTTTTCAATATCCCAAACACACTGTCTTTTTTAAGTATGGTATGGACTTAACATTAACTTTTATATTTTCATTTTCTTTATTGTTTTAATTTGGACTTACTGAGGAACACTTTTTCCCCTTTGGTGAATTCTCTCGTAGAAGTTTTGATGCTTTGAATTTCCATGTGGAGGTTAGAATACTTTCTGAGATTTCCCATATAAGGTAAAATCACCTTCCTTGCTCAGGTAAGATTGATATCATCCAGCTTAAAAACCTATGGTGCAGACCAGGTGTGGAGCAGAAGCACCAAGCAATCAAAAAGAGATTGTCATGGGGTTGAATCTAGATTGAAAAGTTGAATGTGCAGTAAGAGTGCATAGCAGATGCACCAAGCAGCTATGATTGCTTTGGGAGTTGCAACAAGGTCAGAAGCCATAAATTAATTTTAAGATCACACTCCATGAGCCCATCTAGAATTTTTTAAATAAAAAGTTGGATGGCTTTTACTGGCTCCCAAGCTGAGTGTTAATTTGAGTCTTTTTTCCTTGCCTTAACTGACACCATGAGTGAATAAAAAGTAGTCTAATGTAGACTGGGTGAGTGTTGTGCAGTTTTTCATATGTCTGAGTTCACTGACCTGAGCAAGCTGATAAAAATGGTCTGAATTAAATTCTGATCTCTGGAAAGTAAGTCAATATTTAAAATTATGTTAATAAATTATGTTAATTTAACTGGCTTTAAGAGCTTTTGAAATGTAATATTACATTACATTACAGATAAATGCATTAAATTACAGATAGCTAGTATACTGATAAACGGAATTTAAATTGCTCCTTTTAGGACGATTTTGTTTTCTCGTACACTGTTGGTTTGGAAGAAAGATTGGGGGGAATTTTTTGGGGCTTCTCAGTTCCCTGTATTCTTTAACTTTTTGGTGTTTGTTTTGTAGTGGCCTGCCCCCAAGATTGCTTTCTTAGTTCCCACTCCCTCTACCACCAGTTCTATAATAAAGATGAACTGAGGAAATTGAAATCTGTGGTGGAACTTTTGGCAAGCCCAGACTTGAAGCATTACTTTCAACTGGTTCCTTGATCTGAAGTGATCTATTTTTATGTGATGAAACAAGACCTTGAAGGACTTTGGTGCAATAAGTATCCTAGATATTCCAGAGAATACTGTTTTATTTCGATTATTGGATTTTATATATATTTATTGTTTATTGCTGGTCTGTAAAAGTTTTATTTGGCACTAATAATTATGAGAATTAGGAACTTGAAATCTTGTGAAATAATGTTCATGCCAAATGATCTAGATATATGTATCAATAAAACTAACCCAAAAAGAATGTAGTCTGAATGGGAGGAGGAAAATGGATTAGAAAAAGGGAAAAAAAAATTACAAAGGTCAATTAAAATTGTTTGATTTTATTGAAAAAAATACTTCTACCCCCATTTTGAATAAAAGGGATCTAATTTCTAACAGCCCTAGGGCAATACAGAACCAATTATAATTAATTGATAAGTACCAATTGTGTGGCCCTCCTCAAGTGGTAGCCAGTCAAAACTGCTAATCAAACAAAAGGCATGGTAAAAAATGTGCAGAGAAAACAGAGTGAGTATTAAAAGCTACAGGGTAAAAAGAGCGCAGTACATTACAGCGCTGTACTTGTAGCTGTGATCACGCATGCTGAGAGCTCAAGAACCACAGCTGTCACCTTGAGAAGTGCACTGCCCTTGCAGCTCAGAGGCTAGTGTGACTGCCTCTGAAAGTCAGTGCCTTCAAGTTGACAGTGATTTGAATCAGAACCATGCAGGGTGCATCTGTGTTTTTTTTATATCTTGTACATATGTGACCATCTACCCACATCCTGACATTCTCCCCCTTGAGTTTTGCCACCCCCAGAGTTGATTATATAAAGTAGGGAGGGCACGTGGGGTGTGCAGCCCCCCCACCTTAGAGATGTGGCAAAGTACAACTTCGGCAGAGAAGTTTGCATGAAGTGCCGAAAATTCACACTTCATGGAGCTTAGCCAAGGTTCTCAAGACCTGGGAAACTTCAAACTCACCCATCTCTAATGTCCAACACACATTCCCCCTGCTCAAGTCACGTTTCTCCTGCACACACCCCACATTGACCGACCGCCATTTGCAGCACTCTCTCTGTGGTCTCTGTTTTTCATCAGCACTGTTATTCCTCACACTGTGTTCCCTGTGCTTACTTTGACCATGCTGTTATTGACACATGGGTTTGACCTAAACCCCCCTCAAACACATGCATGTTTCTCAATTGACTATTGAGGCAGGTTCTGTAATTAATAAGGCAAATAAATATATGCTTATGCCTAATAAATTAGAGTCAAATGATGACACATTTTTAAAACAAGTACAAAATACAACAGAGCTAGCCCAAGCTGTTAATGAATTATAAGCAACAATCAATAGTTAAAATCCTTAGTCAGTCAAGAAGACCATAACTTATCACAGACTCTATCTATTTTTGCAAATGGAAGTGTCCTTCAAAGAAACTAAGGACATTTTACAGTCTCCTGAGGCTAGAGAATTATTTTCTTCCAAACTTTCATGGGAACCTTTTACCCAAAAGTCCAGTTTGGGACCCAGGAGAAGATCATCTTGAAAGTAAACAATTGCATTCAAATAAATATCCTATTGCAATACTATATACATAAGAAAGCATTAAAAACAACCAAATTTGAAAGGGATTTGGGGGTTATAATTACAGACACTCTCAACTTTACAAATCACTGCACTATAGTGATAAAAAGTGGCTACAGTGTTCTGGCAGCAATCAAAAGGAATATTAAGAGCCAGGCAAGAGAGGTGGTGGTGCCTCTGTATCTTTCACTGGTGCAGCCACATCTCAAGTATTGTGGCCCTTTCCGGGCGCCACAACAAAAGAAGGAAATAAGAAGACTGGAGGGGTACAGGGGAGAGCCAAAAGATGGATAGCTTGAATGAAGGACAAGGACTATAATGGCAGATTAGAAGATTTAGATATATTTGCACTTCAGTACAGAAGAACTAGGGGGATATGTGCCTGGTGTATACTGTGCTAAAAAATGATGATATTCAAGACTGCCTGGGATTAAATGTAAAAACCTGATCAGGTAAGAATGCGAAGACATCATGCCCAGCTAAAGGGTGAACATTACAAGAGAAATCATAGGGGAAACTGGTTCACCAAAAGAGTTGTTGTTGGTTGGAACTCATTGCCAGAGTCTATAGTCTCAAGCAAAACTACAGATCAATTTAAACTAGCAATGGAAAGTCATTATGCAGCAAGATGTTACACACTGGAGTTTTAGAAGTTGCAGGTCTACAAAGGCTAACACAAATTGACCTGCCAAAAATCTTATGAATCTTATGAAACCCCTTTTCTAGGGCTCTATTAGATCATATTGAAAACCCATTTAATGTGCAAGTAAGAATTCTGGAGGCACTCTGAGTGCCTGAAGATGATATTCTTGCAATGAGAGAGACATAAATAAAAATCAATAAATGATAAAACAGTTATTATAAGATAGCTTCAAATTGTACAATGAGGAAAATGAAAATGGGTCCTACATATTTAATTACCACAGAAAAACAAAAAGAAATATGAAAATCAAATTAAACAACTCAGGTCAATGTTCCACCTCTCTTTCATAAAGAAGTGGTTGATGAACTAATACACAAGTCAACACCTGTAACAGCATCTTGAAAAAGGTAAAAACAGCTAACAAATAATGTCATGGATGCAGTTGCCCCCCCCATAAAAAAAAAAATAAAGAGAAAGCTAGAAATAAAAAGGGGAATATTAGGATACAATTGCAAAATGCAACAAAAATTAAAACTCAAATGTTGAGAGAAATGTTATCGAAATAAGCAAGGATGCCTATTTTCAAGATAATATACAGAGACATAAGAAAGATTTGTTGGCATCTTTTGGGATACAACAAATTGATGACCATGAAAAAGTTGACCTCATTGCAATAACAATATATGATGATGGCTATTCTCCAGAACAAGTGGCATGCATTACAATCTGAAGTATGTTGCCACATCAAAATGAGACCCCAGAATCTCTTAGAAATATGATTTATACTTTATTTCAATTTAATGAAATTGAAGGTGGGGTGCTCAAAATTATTAGAGTAGAGGATAAACATGGGGAAGTCTGGATCTTCACCCAGTAGCTCATTCAGGTAATGGTATTGTGGAGACAGAAAACTTATGTAATTGTAGTAGGCATCACTCTTGAATACCCATCTCTTCTAACTGTTTAAGCCCAGAAGTACCTTTGTGTGATAGTGCTTTATATGGAAAATGCATGTTCCTTGTTAATAAGATTCCATGGTCAAAGCATGAAACAAATATTACAATTAAAATGAAGTTTAAATATTTAATAATATTGGAGTGTTCTGATGATTGTTTAGAAGTACAGAGAATAACTCCATTTTCTTGAGCTGTCATGCCACAGATATTCATCTTTCCTGTCTAACTAAATGTGAAGAAAAAACATTCTAGGAGTATGAAAGCAAATTTATCTGAACAAGGGTACAAGACTGAATCTCTCCATAATTTGGATATTGCTCATATAGAACAATCTGATATATATCATTACATATGACACAGTTTTACATAGAGTGTTTCAGAATTTGCATAACAAAAGTAAAGATAAGATATTGTTTACATAGATAGAGTGCTTTGGAATCTACATAACCAAAAGAAAGATAACATACAGGTATCTCATAAAGTTAAACCTATAACATTATATGGATGTTATATCCCTTACGAACAACCCATAAGGAAAACTAAAAGGTCTATCTGAATTCCTGGAAAGAATGCTTAATTTAAATTAGATAGAAATGTAGTTACTTGGATAAGCATTACACAGACATAGTTTTCCATACATTTATATATTGTTTAGAGATTTGGATTTGATGGTTAAGGTATATCAGAAAAGTGAAGTTTTGGATAGCCTAGGATTAAATTTAGTGGAAATGGATTATGTGTACTCGGATTCTAAGAATTAAAAGTTTAATTTTTCACAACAAAACTTTACTGAAGAAGAAAATTCTAGATCTGAATTTTTTGTTCCACACTAACAGATTTCAAGTGTTAGATACATAGAGGAATGATTAATCAGAAAAAATAAATGGACTCCCTAAATCTTGGGAAATTTTTTTGTGGAATATTAATGGTCTATATAATAAATGATCAGACACTCAGTGTATTCAGTTGATGCAGACACGTGATGTTATTATGGTCCAAGAAACATGGTGGAATTCTGATATTCTAACATTACAAGGTTATGATATCTGCATAACTAATGGGGGAAAGAAATCTAAAGTGGGAAAACCCCAAATGGGTCTTTTAGATACAATAAAACTACAGAGGAATATAAAATATTCAGTGGATTGAAACTGAATCAGAATATATTCTTCCAATATAGATAAATACTAATAATTTTGACATAGTTCTAGTTAATGTTTACCGCCCCCCCAAAAAAACACTAAAATTAGTGAAACACTTTATAACAGTTTTGTCTACTACGATTAAATTATACAGTGAGTCTGATATTTATCTAGCAGGAGATCTTAATGGCAGATGTTCCACATCCCTAGGTTTATCTTGTGAGATTCAAATACATATAAATGTCGTCAATCCACTTCTGGCTTGTGAAAGAAAATCAACAGACCAAAAAACAGAATGATGTAGGAGATTTGTTGGCTGAACTTAACCTTATAGTAATTAATGATAGGACAAGATATAAGAAAGAATAATGGAGTTTGCCCTTTAAGGGGCAGACCATGTTGTCCTGGTACACCCCTTCCCTCCTTTAAGCAATGGTTGTGCTCAGAAGGGGAGGGGGAAGAAAGGGGAGAGGTCAAGAGCCAGAATAATGGGCAGGTTGCAGGAAGGGGAGGGGAGAAGGGAGGTACATAAGGGACAGCACAAGGGGGCCTCAGCCACTTTTTTGCTGGAATTTTGATTTACATCAACTGCAGCACGTCGGACTGGCAATTTCTGTGAAGTTTGTTTAAACAGGAGAGAGAGGTAAGGAAACTAGCAATGGACTTCAGTGATTTGCCAGGGGTGCACCAGAGCAATATGGTCTGCCCCCCTTTTAAAAGGCAAGCTCCATTATGTTGAGTCTTAATTTCAGCCTAAAAAAAAAAAGAAGGGGAAAGACTTCAATAGGAGGAGAATGTATTGGAAAATTATGTTCAGAACAGTGAATGTTATAAAGGGTTAGCTAGTGCTTTTCATTCTGTATACACAGTATTAGAGGAACATGTTGTAAACTATAACTGATCAATTAGGAGGCCAGGAAGGGCAATGGTAGGCATATTGTGAAGTGAGAGCGACCCAGGGCCACGTAGGCCGCAGAACACCACGTGGGGGGTCTGGTAAAAAGCCTATTGATTTGTCTTAAGATTTGGTGGTTTCTTATGGCCTGGTTTTGCGGACTGAGAAAAGCGGTAGGCCTAGAGGAACCCCTGAGACAAGGGAGAGAGAGCGTGAGCTGGGACCACATGGCGTGACTTCACATGCTGTTTTTTGAAGTTGATTAACAAGGTTTTCATGGTTTTTCTTGGTTTGTGTGGCATTTTTATCACCCCTTTGGGGGCCAGTGGGGAACAATGGGACGAGAAGAGCACAGGAAGCTGTGGGGGGGAGCGAGCACAGTTCGGATCACATGGTGGCATCACACGCCACGTGGTGGATGGACAAAAACCCCCCTTTTTTGCCTTGTTTTGGTGCTGTGTGGTGGTAATGTGGCGTGGTGGCTGCCTGGAGGATGACTAGTAGGCCTTGAAGCACGGGCGGTGTGGCGTGACATCACACGTCATGTGGGGGTTACACAGAGAGCACTTGCCTTTGGTTAGCAGGCCATGGTGGCTCAGTTTGCTGTTGTGTGATGGTACAGCCAAGATTTGGAGGCCAAGAGGGGTCTGTGATGGTGGGGGGGGAGCGAGTGTGATCCGGAGCCAAGCGGCATGACGACACACGCCGCTTAGGGGGTAGTAAAGCCTTTGGTTTTCAGTTTGGGATTTTAGTGGTGGTGAGTGGCCATTTATGGCTCCTAAGGGTGAATGGTAAGGCTGAGAGGAGGCCCCATTGCCTGGACAAAGTGGCGTGGGTCACACGCCACGTGGGGGTTTGTTATGCAAAGGCACTTTCAGCTGGGTCCATGAGGAAGCTAGGGACATGAGAGGTTCACAGCAGCAGTGCTTGGGGAGAAAGGCCCAAGGTGGGTACTGACGCTTGGCCAGACGGGGGGGCGTAGGTGGGTGGGTGGGTTTGTTGCTTGTCCCTTTACCTGGGCATAAGGGGCCAGGATAGCAGGCCTGAGAAAGGCCTCAGAAGCAAGGGAGAGGGAGTGCAGTGGGGGGCCATGTGGTGTGGTGTCACATACTGTGGACTTTTTGTTTTCAAGGTTTTTGGTGGCCTTCTGAGGCATGTTTGGGGGAGAGCATGAGTCCAGGTGGAGGCTTTGAGGGGGAAAAGAGACAGGGCAACCGAGGACCTCGCGGGTGACATCACATGCTGTGAGGTGACCATCGTGGGAGGCAGTGCCCTCACCTTTTGGAGGGGCTGGTTGCTGGTTTTGGCCTTCTTCCCCCCCTTTATGTACATGGGCATGAATAAAGAGGAAGGTGACCGTGTGGCGTGAGCACTCCATGGGGAGCTAGGGTGGGGAGACTGGTGGCATGACCCAGGGTCAGCCCAGACAGGAGACATCTTCCAAAATAAAGAAAGGTGCTGGGAAAGGTGCTGGGGGGAGCTCATGGCAGGAGGCAAAAATGGGGACTGAGGAAGAGACAAAAAGGGAGAGAGGGGCCCGTTTTGGTATTGGGCTTTCTGCAATGAGCATGGCTGGGAGCAACCAGGGGACCAGGTGACCTGGCAAGTGGGACGGGGTTTTTTTATGGCAGCCCCGTTTTTTGGTATGGGAAGTTGCGTCGCAAGGGACAGAAGGAGGGTGCGAAAACAGGCATAGGCACAATTAACCCTATTTTTCCTTTCCTTTACGGGTGGCCCGGGCTGTGTTGGCATGAAGGGTGGTGAGGCGGACAGGAGGAAGACGCAGAGGGAAGTACAGATATACGAATAACCCTGTCTTTCTTTTCCTATAGTTGTCTTCACAGAACAGAAGGATAAGATGGACATGGCACCCAAGAAGAGCAGGCCATCAAAGGAAGCCGCCTACAAGGCTATAATTGAACTGGCAGAAAAGACAAACAAAATGTGGGAACTGGTGGAGGGGGAGGAGCCGGGGAGGCCTGGGGAGAAGAAAAAAGTGGGTGCGGAAAAAGGTGGCAAGGGGAAGAGGCCAGCCGAAGGGCCACACAGTCCCGCTAGGGTAGCACTGGTGATAGCGGAGCCCGCCAAGGCAGTCGAGCCAGTACCCACAAGGCAGTTGGACCCGGTGATACCAGTATTCACCCCAGATCAAAGGGGAATCTCCCCAGTGGAACCCAGACACAAAACCCAGGACAGGGGATCCTGCCCGCAGACACCAGTAGCTCACCCTCCTCCTCCACCTCAATCACAGGAAGAAGTAAGGGGACCTTTGGAGGACTCCAGGCAGCTTGGCCAGGCCAAGGTTACAGATAACACATCCAACACAGTGGGGGATAGTATAAAAGAGTATATAGGGCAAATTGTGGTGGCACTGGGGACAGGAGGGCTGGGGCAAATGGAACCTACCCAGATAGAGATTAGGACAGGAAAAGATGTGCCAGGAGATGCTGTAAAGGGAAGGGATAGAGAGGGAAAGGTACAAGAGAGACAGGTGTGCCGGGAATGAGAATAGGTGAACATGTGCCATTGGCCACGAAGGAAAAAATATGGAAAGGGGAATACTTGGATATATTTGCTTTGGTGAGCCGGGAGGTGGCGGCAAAGTATGAGGAAACTGAGATCATAGGTAAGAGTGAGATGGCAGCTGCCATAGTGCTCTTAGGGAAAAAAGAGGATGACAAGTTCACGAAGGGGAAGACTTGGGACGGGTGGTTTCTAGGTTTTGCCATTTTTTCAGCCATCGTTCTGGAAAAGAGGCCGGAACTAGGCATTCTGCTCATTACCTACTCGCTGATATATGGAGAGCAAAAGCAAAAGGAGGGGTAGGATGGATATACTACGATGAATGTTTTTTGGCAGAGGATGGCAGCATTCGGGGATGTAAGATGGGACACCAAGCAAATAGACTTATGGACAGATTACGTGACAGATCAGTCCACACCCGAGGGTGGGTGGGGCAGAAAGGGGTTTACGCCGCAGAGAAGCTGCTGGGCTTATAACAGGGCTTTCGCTCATGGCCTCAGTGTCGTTTTTGACATGCCTGTTCAAAATGCGGAGGGGGGCACCTGGCTAGCAAGTGCAGAACAGCAGGTGTACAAGGAGCACAAGGGCATGGGGGACAAGGATCAGGCCAACAGTTTTTTTTGAGATGGCCAGGGGTTTAAAGGGCAAGCATGGAACAAGGGAGGGAGGGGCAAGGAGAATGGGAATAGAGGGGGCCAAAACCACTTAAGCGAGGAAGGTCAGATGGGAAGGAAGGGAGGGGTCAGGAAAGGGGGACGGGTGGCACAACAAGGAGCAATTTGGTTTGGCCAGAACCCCCATCAACTTGGCAGCATGGACAGTTTGCCTGGACAGATATCTGGACACGAGCATATGGGAAATGATTTTAAGTGGTTTTAACACAGGGTTTTCATTGCAGTCTAGGGGACCCAGGCAGGCAAGGGAGGCAAGCAACCTGGGGTCTGTAAAAGGGAAAGAGGAAATGCTAAGGCAGAAGATTGAGAAAGAGAAAGCAGCAGGCAGGGTGGAGGGCCCATTTGACACCCCATTGTAAAACATGCGGATATCGCCTTTGGGCTTGGTACCCAAGAAACAAGAAGGTGAATACAGGGTGATCCACCACCAGTCTTATCCAGAAGGGGAGTCGGTGAATGACTTTATCAGTGAGGAACACAGTAGGGTGACATACGCGACCCTAGAGGATGCAGTCCAGATAATCCAGGCCACAAGAGATGCATGGATGGCAAAAATGGACATTGAGTCCACCTTCAGACTGCTTCCAGTCAGGAGGGAAGACTGGGATCTATTGGGTTTTAAAAGTGAGGGACAGTATTATTTCGACAAAGCAATGCCAATGGGGTGTTCCCCAGCATGTGCTACATTTGAGGCGTTCAGCACATGTTTGCAGTGGATATTCCAGGAAAAAACAGGTTATAGGTCAGTCATCCATTACCTGGATGATTTTCTCCTCATTGGGGAGGGCAAAAGGGAGACACATAGGATGCTGGGTAAGTTTCAGGAATTGTGCCGGGAGCTGGGAGTCCCATTGGCACCAGAAAAAACAGAAGGGCCCAGCAAGGTTATGGAATTCCTCGGGATAGAGATAGATGCCACGAGCGAAGTTTTTAGGTTACTGGACAGAAAAGTAAGGAGGTTGAAGAAACTAATATGGGTACATGCCAGCAGGAGACGGGTACAACTAAAATTGGAACAGCAGATACTGGGGCACCTGAACTTTGCATGCAGAGCCATAGGACCAGGAAGGGCATTCACAAGGAGATTAGCCAGAGCTACAGCAGGGGTCACCAGACCACATCACTGGGTTGATCTGACTCAAGGTGTCAGGGAGGATTTTACTATATGGGAAGAATTCTTAAAGGATTACAATGGGTGTTTGTTCTGGCAGGAGGAGTGGCTGTACAACACCGACCTTGACCTCTACACAGATGCAGTGGGAGGGTTAGGCATGGGGGGTTACCTAAGGGGCAGGTGGTTTGCAGAACCATGGCTGGTCAGTTTGGTAAAGGATGGGAAAGTGAGAGATACAACACTACTAGAGATCATGCCCATATGGGCATGTACCTTGGTTTGGGGGAGGAATTGCAGGATCAGAAGGTGACATTTTGGTGTGACAATAGAGTGGAGGTTCATGCACTAAACAACAGGGGAGCCAAGTCAGATACAGTCATACAGGTAGTACGACAGTTAGTGTTAAGGGCTTTGCAGCTGAACATGTCTTTCAGAGTGAAACACATAGAAGGGGTACGCAATACCCTGGCTGACAGCCTTTCCCGTCTGCAGCTGGACTGTTTCTGGAAGCTGGCACCAGCAGAGGAAGAACAAAAAATGCCCATACCAACGAACATCTGGGACATTGGCAAGAAGGAGCAGAAATGTTGTTTCGCAGCTCATGGGCACCTTGGACTCTGAGGGCCTACGATGGGGCCTGGAGGGTTTTTCAAACATTCAGGGCAGAACACCAGATGGAGGTAAGTGGGCCGCTCTCTGAGGAGCAGTTGGGAATGTTCACAGTGGAACAATGGCAGAAAGGGACTGCTCACACCACAAGGGGGGTTTATCTTGCAGGGATCAGTGTGATCTGCAGCCTAAAGGGATGGAATGACCCAACAAAATCAATGCTCATCAGGAGAATGAAGCAGGGATGGGGTAGGTTAAAACGGGGACCAGAGGATAATAGGAGGCCAATAGGGGAACAGTGGCTAATAAAGCTAAAAGAGGTGCTCCCGGCTATATGCAAATCAAAGGAGGAGGCCCAGCTATTTCATACAATTTATATGATAATGTTTGCAGGGGCTATGTGAGTGAGTCAGGTGGTAGGCCATGGAAAAGATGACATGGAAGGAGGTGTGGAATGGGAAGATGTGAGTTGGGGGACAAGAGAAATACTGATCAAGCTAAGACGGTCAAAGACTGACCAAAAAGGACAAGGGTGCATGATAACGCTAAGAGGGAGGGCAGAGATTGTGATATGCCCAGTGCAGGACCTGTGGGTTTTCGCCGCAGAGCAGGTAACCAGGATGGGGAAGCTATTCGTACATGGTGATGGAAAAAGGGTCACCAGCTATCAAATTATGGCAGTGCTGAAAAAGGGCATGGGGTTTTTGGGGGAGAACCCAGCTAATTACTCATCCCATTCCCTAAGGATTGGGGCAGCCTCACAGTGGGCAGCAATGGGTGAACCCGTGAAGGTCATTTTGGAAAAAGGGCTCTGGCGGCCAGCCAGTTATAAAAGATACATCAGAGCACTGGTATATAAAAAAATAAATAAATAATAAGGCGGGGGGGATGAGGACACTGAAAGTATATGTAAATTAATTAATTTTCTTTGCACCCCATAGGTAGAGGGAGGAGCACAGAAGTCTGGATCTGCGGCCATTCCTATATTTACTGGGCTGGTAAGAGAGCAGAGAAAAATGCTGGGGGAAAACAATTGTATCAGGATGTAAGACAGTGTAGGTTGGTATGGCACAGCCTATGGGGGATGAGATGGGCACAGCTTCTGCCCACTTTGAAAGAACTCAAGGGACATTGGCCCAGTCCAGACCTAATCATTATACACCTAGGGGGCAACGACCTGGCAGGCAGACCATGGGTGCACACATATTTACAGATAAAGAGAGACCTAGTGGCAATAAGACAGTGGTGGCCTAAGTATGCCTTGCCTGGTTGGATATAATACCATGAAGGGTATGAAGACAGGAACACAGCCACAAGGCAGTGGAGAGGGCCAGGAGAAAGATGAATAGACGGGTGGGGACATTGATAAGGCAGATGGCAGGACAGGTGATACTGCGGGGAGTAGAAGAATGGGTGGATGACTTCTACAGGTCAGATGGGGTACACTTGTCAGATATAGCAATAGACATGTTCAATACAGAAACAATGGGTTTCATAGAGGAATGGAGGAAACAGACAATAGCTGCTACATAAAAAAAAAAAAAAGGAGGAAGGAAGTTTCATCCCTGAGGTAAGGGAGAGTGATACCCTAAGTTGGGGGGAAGCCAGTCATCCAACGCAAGCTGGAGACTGGCTAGTGGGGAAAAAGGGGGGGGATTGGAGGGGGGAAGAAAAAAAAGGAACAACACAAGAGGAGGAAGAAGATGAAGGAGAAAGCGGTCTCGGTTTTCACCGTTACCTAACAGAAAAGGAAAAGAAGAAGGCACCCAGGTTTTCACCTGGGGGATGGATAATCAAAGAGTGATATATGGATGGAAATAAATGAAAATTATGGAAATATGATAATAAAGAAATGGAAAATGGAATATGGATTTATGAATATAAATACATTAATTGCCAATCTGAGCACAACAACAAACTATGGTCTCTGTGTTTTTGTGAGGGAAAAGGGGGGAATCCGGGACAATGCACTTATTATTTAGTTTATGGAACTTCATTGATAGACTTATTTATTACTGACTTATGTGCTATGGACAGAATTTTGGATATACAAGTAGCTGAGTGTCCTGAGTCCCCGCATTTACCACTACAAATATTGTTATGGTATGACTCATTGTCTTCACTCAAAAAAAATAATCTTCCCCTTACATTATATATATATATATATATATATATATATATATATAAATGAATCTTGGACTAAAATATTTCCATATATTTTTTCAATGCTGTAATATAGTAGGCCTTGTGACTCTAATAGGATCTCCTGGTTTAACAGAAAATGTAAGCAGGAAAAATAAAATGGTCTAGAAAGGTTAAAAGAACAAAATAATTTTGAATAAGAAAAGGAAAGTATACAAAGAAACACTTAACCAAAATGTCAGTCCAAATTATGGTCACAGTTACATCATGCAGTTATCAATAAGAATACAAAGGCATTTCGGCTGATGGTAGCCAAGAGCACAAATGTCTATGCAACATTTGTAGATTCTTATATTCAACCAAAATGCTGGGAACTTCATTTTACTGAGGTGTATTATAGTATCTCAAAAGAAAATCGTTATTCAGTATCTGTGGAATTAAAGAACAAGCAACAGTTACAGTATTGTTCTGTCCCTATCATTTTTTCTAAGGAGGAAACATTTCTGGCTGATTAACAGACTCTGGTCCAGATAGAGTCTCAAGTGATATTTATGAACATTTCCTTGATTGGTGGTTTCCTGTAGTGTATTTCACTTATAATTATATGACACGGTATACGATGTTACCATGTTCATGGCAGAGTAACATTATATGCCCAATGAACAAGAAAGGACAATTTGCAGATCCCTATATGTATCGAGCAATAAGCCTAATAGATACTTCCCAGAAAAGTTTTACTAGGATATTGCTGAATAGTTGAGACATATGGGTAGAAGAAAATAACACCTTAGATGAAGCTCAGAATTGTTTCAGAAAAACATGATCCACAGTGCAACATTGCCAAGTATTACAACATTTGATTTTCAAATATGTAAATAATAATGAAAAACCTTTTTTGTTGTTCCATGGACCTTAAAATGGTTTTTGATAGTATCAGTAGGGACACACTTTGGACGACGTTGTTGACTTATGGGATGGATAAACATCTGTTGGACATTTTAATTGGGCTCTATGGAAATACTTGGTGTACGGTACACTATAATTTAAAAATAAGTCTTACAAACTAGGGGGTT
Source organism: Neoceratodus forsteri (assembly GCA_016271365.2). Lineage (NCBI taxonomy): Eukaryota > Metazoa > Chordata > Ceratodontiformes > Ceratodontidae > Neoceratodus > Neoceratodus forsteri. The sequence continues at coordinate 1,511,164,889 of CM057455.1, forward strand.
AGATAGGTTTGCATCCTAGCCTCAATGCTTTTCAACTTGTATATTAATAGCACACTGGAGAAACTGTATGATCAAGATTTGCATTTACACAAAATATTAAAAGCCAGGTATAACATGTGTAAGATGGCGACTAGGCTGAGTCAACCATCAAGAGCACTGTGTTGAGCTGCTTTCTTTTTGTTTGATTTCGCTTGTTTGTAATGTTCCCCATTTCCCCCCCTCAATTTTAGTTTTTTAAGCATTTTTTTATGTGATTAATTTAGTAATCGTTTTTTTTCCATTACGTTCTGATTTGTTTAAGCATTTCTAAGGGAGAGTTAATTTGTGAGTGTTGGATTCCCTCAGATGCTTTGGACTGCTGTCGTTTTACTGGAGGCTCAGGATTGCTACTATTGGAGCCACTACAGTTAGTTGGGTTTTTTGCTCCTTGCTTCCATTGTCATGTAAAGACTGTTCTGTTTTACCCTTTTATGGCTGGCTCATTGGTCGACAGAGTTAAAGTCTGTGGCTGGGACTTAAAGTGCTCTGAGTCCCAAGGGAGGATTTACTTAGACTTCAGTGTTGGATTTTATCTGGAGGCCAAGAGTGTTACTGTTGGAATGGATTCTGTGTGGGTCTCAAGGTTTTGAGCATCAGAGCCCATGGGAGGAATTTATGGAATCTATGGGAGGAATGAGGAGTAAAGAAGGAGCTCCTACTCTGTTTGGTATTGTGAGTAGAAACTATCGTACCTGTGTTAAATTTGTGGAAACTGACTGACATCAGAATCACTGGGTCCAGGCAGTGTGTGGGGGGAGATATCCCCTATACACCTGGGTTATCTGTTTATTATCCCCCCTTACTCTCTGCGACCAAACGGGAGTTGCCTTTTGAGCACTGGGGAGTCAGTGACCCATTTTGGCTTCTTCTAAGTCCCTCATAGGGCACCTTGGGGTTGTTCTTTGAGGGACTGTAGTTGTAAGTTGTGGGAAGGCAGGGTAGATTGCAAGCTGGGTGTTTTGGTGGAAGGAGTGCCCCTCCCTTAGTGGCCAGTTTTGTATGCCCTAGCCTGCTCTTTATTTTCTGATGTGTGGACTTTGTTGAAGACTGCTGTGTGGGTCTGGATTTTGTTCCTCCTGCCTATTGAAGATCATTTGGTTATGGCATAGATCAGACTATTTTGACTGGGTTGGATTATTTTATGCTGTTTGGAAGCTGATATTGTATTGATCTTTCTCCTTTGTTACTGTGTGACAATGAACTTTAATTTCTTTTTTCTTTTTCCTTTTGTTTGCTGGTTCTTCTTCCCCCACTACATGAGAGGTGGTGGGGATGACTTTCACTGAACATTGAACTGGAGTGGTGAGAGGACTCTAGTCTACCACATTTTCTTTTATCCTCTGTGTGATAGGCAGTGGAGATGACTGTTTTGGACAATTAAATGCTGGAGTTATGCGAGAACTCCAGCGTAATATACTGAGTTTATTATTTATTATTTTTGTTTATTATATAAAGTCCGTTTTGGAGTTTTATTAGCTGGTAATTTCAGGAGAAGGTTGGAATTTTATGAGGTGGGGTAATACGGGCTACTGTTGATAGAAGATGTGTTGGTCTATTGCCCTCCCAATCAGGCACTGCTCTCCTGCTGAACTCCAGGACCGCCGCCCCTTTTATCCCCCTCCTTTGCCTGCAGAGGTTTATAACCAATGTAGGGCTTTGAGTATTGTTAGTAGAAAGAAGGGGTGGGCTGGGGGCAATGGACTTCAGGGGGAGGTGAGCGGGGCGGTCGTCTTGGGGTCATGCAGTCCAGGAGATAACCTGGGGCAAAATGGTCTCTAGATTGTGGTCTGCCATGTCTGGTTACCATACCCAAGGGCTCCTGTAATTCTGGGCAGATAATTCGGTCAGACCCAAAACCCCATCTGACTCGAGTGGTGATATACAGTGCCAGGTCTATTAGAAATAAGACAGCAGCAATTATTGCTGATCTTGTTGGGACAGCAGACCTGGCTTGTATCACCAAAACCTGGCTTGATGACAACACGGGCCCCATTTTGGAAGCGGTGGTCCCAGCTGGGATTTCGGTGATACACCACTTGAAATAGGACCGCAGCGGCGGGGAGGTGGCTATCAGTTTTAGATCAGAATTGGGCCTCACTGGTGTACCAGTAGAGGAGGCCAGATCATTTGAGTTTACCACAGTAGCAGCTGTGGACTGCAGGATCATTCTCATCTACTGTCCACCCAGGGGTGAGAAAGTGTTCCTGCAGGAAGTGGCAGACTTCATCAGTGATACGGCATTGGAGTCACCCAGGCTTATGGTCCTGGGTGACTCCAGTGCTTGAGTCAATGATGAACTTTCGCAGTTTGGTCAAGACTTCCTCCAGCTCATGTTATCATTGGGGTTCACACAGGTAGTTGTCTCTACTACTCATAATCATGGTCACTCACTTGACCTGGTCTTCATCCTGGTGATCGAGTCCTTCGATCTGGTGGTGGAGCCAGTCATTTAATCCGATCACTACACAGTGAGATTCAATCTCCAGCCCCTCCCTTATAGGCCTGCCCCTGTGGAGATGGTTAGATACCGCCCATTGAGGGGTGTAACCCCAGAGGTTCTTATGGTGGTATTAGACCTATGGGAAATTCTGAGGGTGGGTGAGGTTCCAGAGAATCCAGTGTTGGCCTATAACAAGGCTATCACTGAGGCTCTGGATGTTATCGCCCCACTCCATGTTCACCCTCTCTCTCTCTGCCCACAGTCCCCCTGGTTTGATAGGACCTTGAAGGAGTTGAGATGGGTGGGTCAAAGGCTAGAGTGTCGATGGTGGAAGACAGCCCTTGATGTTGACCACCTTAGATTGATGGCTCATTATCAAAGCTATCAACCAGCAATCTCATGTAAGCATGCAGAGTTCCTGTCTGGTGAGATAGCTGCTGCTCAAAACCGACCAGCTGAGCTCTTTTGAACCATGGACAGGCTGTGCAACCTAGCCTGTGTACAGGTATGAGGAGTTTTTTCACAAGATAAGTGTGATGAGTTTGCTCACTTTTTTGCAGATAAGGTGGCTGACATCAGGGCTGAAATCTGTCCAGCACTCTCTATGGGGGTTAGTAGTGGTCAGTGTATGGTCACTTTCCTTCAGTCCTCTTGGATATCTTTCAACCGACTGGAGATAGGGGACGTCATGTGGATTGTCCAGAAATTGCGGCCAACTTGCTGTAGTTTGGATACGGTGCCTGCATGCCTAGTATTAGGGTGTTTGGAGATCATTGGCCCGGTCCTTGCAGAGATTGTCTGGTGCTCTTTAGACTCAGGAGAATTCCCTAGCTCCTTGAAAGAGGCGGTGGTGAAACCGCTTCTCAAGAAAGCTTCTTTGGAGCCAGGCATCTGTGCACACTACAGACCTATCTCTAACCTTCCCTTTGTTGGGAAGGTGATTGAGAAAGTAGTTGCACTGCAACTGGAGAACCATCTTACCATCCATGACGTCTTCAATCCTCTCCAGTCAGGTTTCTGGAAGAGACATAGTACCGAGACTGCTCTGGTTAGGGTGCTCAATGATCTCCTGATGGCGAGAGTCCAGAAGTACATTTCCATCTTGGCGCTTTTGGATCTCTCTTCAGCTTTTGACACTGTGGACCATGGGGTCCTGCTCAAGTGCCTGAGGGTCATCTGTGGACTGGCTGGTCCAGTTCTTGGATGGTTTCATTCTTTCCTAGCTGGCAGGTCTCAGAGGGTGGTTTCATTTTCATTTTCCCTCTGAACCATTCTCTCTGCCGTGCGGGGTACCTCAGGGCTCGGTGATGTCCCCCATGTTGTTCACAGTGTATTTGCTGCCCCTGGGAGACATTGTAGGATGATATGGGCTGAGTTTGCACTGCTATACAGATGATACACAGCTCTAACTGTCTTTTTCACCCGACCAGGATAGTGCAGTCTCGATGTTTAACAGCTGTCTGGTGGAAATCCATGACTGGATGAAGTCCAGTTGGCTGAAATTGAACTCTGGGAAGACTGAGGTGTTAGTTTAGGATCTGGAGTGCTGGATAGAGAGGCCAGTGGTGGGGTTACCTTCTGGGATTTGTCTCGATGGTATACAGCTGCCCATCTCTGAACGGGTGCATAATCTGGGGTGGTATTTGACTATGGACTGACACAGTGGGCACAGGTGTCAGCAGTCATCAAATCTTCCTTTTACCATCTAAGAAACATCACCAGAATTAAGCACTTTGTTCCATCCGATGACTTGCCCACATTGATCCATGCTTTTGTGACCTCATGCCTTAACTACTGCAACTCCCTATACCTAGGGCTTCAGGGGGTTGATGTCTGCCACTTGCAGCTGGTGCAGAATGCTGCAGCATGATTATTGACTGAAGCTTCATACACCAGTCATATTACTCCCATGTTGCACGATCTGCACTGGCTGCCTATACAGTGGTGGACCACCTTCAAGGTTGGTCTTCTGACCCTACACAGATTGGGACCAGATTACCTGCAAGAGCTCCTCATATCTTACAGCCTGGGCCGACCTCTCTGATCAACTGATGAGGGGTTGTTAGAGGTTCCCAGGGTGTGGTTAAAAACATCTGGTGCCAGGGCTTTTATGTTCATGGTGCCATCCCTGTGGAACTCTCTACCTCATCCAGATTAGAGCATGCAGAAATGTGGAGGGCTTTAAGACCAGTTTAAAGACCTATTTATTCAAACAGGCATTTAATATTTGAACTTTTAGGTATTCTGTGGATTTTAATTAAATCAGTTATTTTATGTGATTTTAATGAATTGTCTGTTGATGTTTTGTATGTAAAGTGCTTTGATATTGGAATTGCACTATATAAATAAAAATATTATTATTATTAATAATAAATAATTCAATTTCCTTTTGTCATATGCAGATGAGTATTACTATTGACATTTTTGCTTGGGCTCCAGAGAAAATTGGATGTACTGTATTTTCATACTTGTGGGAAGACACACATTCACAGGTTAAAATAAAACCTCAAATGGTAGTTTTTGGTCCAATACATTTCAGAAATATACATTAAAATGTAATCATTCTTTAACTGAGACAACAACATGTCATGATTATTTTGGTGCACTTTTTGCCATGAACACTAAGTGGAACTTTCATATGAAATATCTAAAACAAAAAATATTGACCTCAGTTAATGGAGTTAAATGATTTATGAGAAGTCATGGTGGATATTCAGTAAAAGGTTCCTTAATTGTTATAAATGCTAAAATTATAAGTGTAATATCATATGTAGTTCAAATATGGAGTATCACTGATTTTTTCTCCTCTTGAAACAATAAGGAATTAACTATATTGTTATTTTTTAAGACTTCCAAAAGGTATTCCTGCTCATATACTTAGAGCTGAATTACAGCAATATTCAATTAAAAGTGTTGTATTTGATAAAATAATATATATATATATAATAGATTTACAATTGCTGTCTAATTAACATTTGCCTAAATTGTCCTTTGAAAAGCAAATTCAGTATTCCTTAAGAGGCTTTGTTTTCCCTTATATGACATTCATCAAGTCAAGATTGTAACCCATGGGACTTTGTTCGGTATTATATAACACTTTGTTCCCTGTCTCTGCCTGGGAATTTTATCCTTGCTGACTTACCAACAGCAATGTCATGTTTTGCACATTATTAACAGTAAATTGTGCCTTTTTGTCTGTTTTGTTCCTATTATACTGTATGATTTGTACCTCCTCTATGTACTATGTAACTTGCACCTCTGTATAACTGTTTGGAATCTCCTATTGTACAACACTCTATATGTATTTCTTTTTACCTGTTCCTTGATTTGTACTCTCCCAGTTAGTGCCTGAAAATAGGCGGTTCTGTCTAGTGCACTTATCCAGTTACCAAAAACAAATAAATAAATATATAAGGGATACATGACAGGGACCTGTGGAATACATGATTTATTTTCACAAGAACTGTTTGACATTGGGTAACCTCATGAGTGGCAAAAGCCACGAGTGATGTTCCCATGGTCAAACAGCTTGAATGAAAATAAGTCATGTATTCCACAAGGTCCCTGTTACATATTCCATGTATGCAGTATGGATCCTTTAGGATAGTGCAGGGAGTTTTGTTTTAAATAGTTTATTTAATTTTTAATGTAAACTTACATGGGCTTTTTGTGGTTTTCCCAGTGTAGCTCAGCTAGACATAGTGGTTGCTAAGTGATTGCTATGGATGCTCCAACTTTATATTATGGCCAGTACATAATGAAAACATTTGATGCACAATTTATTTGTTTTTATTTGGAAGGGTATTTGTTTGTCAAAAAAGTGAATACAAATTTAATTTTCTGGTGTTTTTTGCAAATTATAAAAAACTGTAAGGTATATAGTATATACATGAAACACTGCTCATTTTGTAGATATTTTTGTACTGAATAAATTTTGTGCTCACAGTACTATGCTATCATCATTTTTCATTTTAAAGTTATTCACATTTGTTTGTCGAAAAAGTTAAAAAAAAATAATTTTCTGCTGTTATTTGCTATTTATAAAAAAACTAAAAGGTATATATAAATTAAACAGCACTCATTTTGTAGATATTTGCGTGCTGGACAAATTTTGTGCTCACAGTACCATGTTATCATTTTTTGTTTTAAAGTTATTAACATTTGTATTTGTCAAAAAAGTGAACAAAAAGCTTTGATTGACAAGTGGTATTTATTCAACATATTTTGAATAAAGCTAGGATTCTAACATTTATTCAACATATGTGAACATAAATGGAAAATGTATATAGGGGATACGTGATGGGCAGGAGTGGGATATGGAAAATATTCTCACTCCTACAGAGTGAGTTGTGTATTCTCATGAGTGCCAAAGGCACAAGTGAAAATACACAGCTCATGAGGCAGGAGTGAGAATACTTTCCATATTCCATGATCTGCCCATCATGTGTGCAATTTATACCACAGGGGTGAGAGCTTTAGGAAAATTTTTTTGGATTCAGTGCATTTTCTGCTCATTCTGTGTGTATTGTCAGTGTGTGTGTGTGTTTGTGTGTGTTCTGAATGGACTGGGAGTGAGAAACACAGCTGACAGTGTTTTGCAAAGCTAATTGAGTGAGTCAGAGGCTCGCTGAGAAAGACAAATTGCTGCAGGTAGCACTGAGAAACAGAAAGTGCTCTGTAAAAGAGTTTCATTTAGAATTCAGGTTATTTTGAAGCTGAGATCAGCACAGTAATCGGCTAGGAAAGTCAGAAACACAATGGGACACAGGTGAGAGTCATTTGCAAAGCTAATTGAGTAAGTTGCAGCTTCAGTGGGAAAGAGATAAGAGAAAACTTAAGGAGGCAGTATTACACAGTGGTTTAAGGCTCTGAGCTACAAACCTGGAGACCTGGGTTTGAATTCCATAGCCCCCACTTGCATACTGTGTGCTCCTAAGCAAGTCACTTAACTTTCTTGTGCTCCCAGGTTGCACCTGTAAACAAGCTTTCAGCTTAGTGTGTCTCTCTCCTGGTAAAAACAAAGGTAAAAGATAAAGTGTCTTCTGAAGCACTTTCCTTTAGAGTGCAAGCTGCAGTGCAGATATTCTCACTCTGGTGACATAAGCAGAGTAAGGATAAATGTCATCTTCAGGATTTATTCTCACTGCAGTGGAAATAACACTGGATAGCCTACTGAGAAAGCTCTCACCACCTGGTATAAATATATATATATATATATATATATATATATATATATATATATATATATATATATATATATATATATATATATATATATATATATATATACATACATATATATTCATGGCAAAAACTCTATTTAATGCATCAGCTAGGGTTGTTCCATAGTGCCAAAAGTGAGGAAATTTGATGTTAGGGTTGAACCCTCCCCTGCACCCCCAACTGGCATCAGTGTGTGCGATGGGGTTGTCGGTTCTCTCAACCCATTCTCCTATACTTTACCACCTCTGCTTTGTTTACACATGGGATGGGGTGAGAGTTAGGACCAATGACTCCAACACACACCCCAATGCCAGTTGGGGGTTGGGTAGGGAAATTGCAGCAATATCATTAGCTGAACAGCATCACATGACCATGCATATATCAGAGCATGACCACAAACCTGCACTTTTACTCCCCATCCAAAACAATTTTGACATTTTATAAGATAGATAAACCACTCTGAAGTGTGCGGTCGCACACTGATATACGCATGCCTTGGGTGGTTGACTCATCAGCCTGCGGCCTAGCGCATAACAATGCACACCAAGGCGTGCGTATATCAGAACATGACTGCACACCTCAGAGTGGTTTATCTATTACATATATATATATATATATATATATACATAAATATCTCTAGATCACCACTTTACTCAATGAACCCCTTGACTATGTTGATAAATTTAAATACCTTGGAATGTGGATTGACTGCCATCTGTCCTTCCTGGTTCATGTAGATGGGATCACAAAAAAACTGAAGCAGAGGTTCAGTGTATTCTACAGAATCAAGTACCTTCTCACCTATGAGTCAAAGAGGAGGCTGATCCTAACTACCTTTCTATCATTATTGGACTAGGCCGACTTCATTTACAGTCAAGCTCATGGGACCTAGCCAAACTTGATGTTCTTTATCACAGAGCCCTTCGCTTCATCTCTGGGAAACCTTATTCTACCCATTACTGTGACTGGTACTCAGCAGCAGGTTGGCCGTCCCTTGCTTTCAGAAGACAAAGGAATGCTGTCATTTGGACCTACAGAGCAATCACCAAGATGTTGCCCCAGTACATCTCTGACTGTCTGCCCCATGTGTCTCTGGCAACTATGCACTGAGAAGCCAATCTTCTATCTCCTTAATGTTACCGAAGGTCAAATCCCCCGCTTTGGCAGATCCTCCCTTAGTTTTTCACTACCCCAGCTTTGGAACAAGCTTCAATTAACTCTAAAATTAGTAATTCCCATTAAAATCCCCGAATTCAAACTCCTTTATGCGAGACTTTTCTCTGAACGCTGTAACTGCTACTCCTGACGTGCTCTGTCAGGCTACGACACCTTGAGACCAACTCCTACCTCCTACATGCACTTCTTGAAGCATTCCACCCCAGGCTTCCATCTCCTGCTCTTTTCTATGTTCTAATTTCCTTTGGCTGTTCCTCACTCTCTAGGGGTACATAATGTTTTTGTCCTCTACTAACATTATGAGGTATCTAAATGTACTGTTCAAAACAAACATTTTTGTGTGAACCTTCTGTATCTTGCCTGACTATCTAGCTTATCTATAGCTTTGTATACTTTATATGCTGCCTCATTCATATCTGTTTGAATTTCTACCTTATGTACAGCCCGTATTTTATTTGCTGTTTCATCTGTGCTGCTTTTACTAGGAGTAGTATTGCTGTATCTGTGTATGCAATGTGTATTTCTTATGTATTGGATGTTATTTCTGTATGCCCAAGCCCACCTTGGAAATGAGCTTGCTCAACGGTGTTTCACCTGGTAAAATAAAGATTGATTGACTGATATGGTGATTTCACCAACTCACTGAGAAATCACCTTTCGTGGCAGGATTTGCAAAATGAGACCAACATTGTTCAAAAGGTGGGGTATCAAAAAGGGTATGTTGAAAATTTGGTTTCAAAATCTAGAAAAAATGACAAAGTTATGCACCAAAGTTGAAAACCCCATTGAAATACACTGATTCCCCATATGACAAAAAATAAATTGTGAGTCGTCATACAAAACAAGATTCTTGTTTTGTATTATGAGTCACAAAACAAGATTTATAATCTTAAAAAAATAACATTTTAAAGGCATTTCTGCAGCAGTTAAGTGCAGAATCTGGCTAAGGGTGTCCCGATAAGCAAGCTACATGTGTTGGTTGCTCTCAGACATGTCATTTTTGTGGGTTTTCAAATATGAATTTCTATGGAAAAAGGGAAAACAAGATAGTGGCAAATGAAACAATGTTTTCCTTTCATGAAAAAAGATTGGCACCACATGAAAAAAGATTTTTTTTTTTCATTTCATGCAGCTATTTTTAGTGCTTACTGAGCATGCTTAGAACCAAGTATTTAAAATTTCACAATTTTATAACTTTGGAACAAATTATTATTTTTTCACCAACCAAGCAAAAGACACATCTGTGGGCTAGCCCATTTCTATGCAGAACATTTCAGGGCAAAATTCAAAACTATCTAAGCGGTAGTGAAGTTGACAGAAAACCTATTCAAACCAATGGGAAAAAATTCTAAAAAATTCACTTTCTGCACTGTCTTTATCTTGGAATCTGCACATCTGACCAGAACAAAACTTGATACATCAAGAGATTTGCCCCACAAGACCGAGCATGAAAATTTCATGCAAATCCATTGAATGTTTGCAAAGTTATTAAATTGCAAACTTTGGGGTTTAAAGCAGCATTGCAAGAATGCAGTAAAAAATGTGACCTATACTTTTTTATTCTATTTCAGATTCCCCTTATCTACAGACTTGTATGATACCCTTCTTTCAACAATTTAAGTCTGCTTTAGTTCTTTTTTCACATCTGAAATAATAAAAGGAGCACTCTTTCTAATATGGCTTGGACCAGGTTTTCATCAGTATTCTCAGCTGTTTTTATACATCAATTACAGTATTTAAAATCATTTCTGTTGTGACTAAAATGAACTAACATGCAGCAGGTAGTGCTCCATGACCTTATGGAACAGTAGGTATGTAGGTATTCAAAAACAGCTGTGAATAGTGATTAAATCCTGGTCAGAGCAATATTAAAAGGAGCCCTCCTTTTATTATTTCAGATGTGAAAAATAACTAAAGCAGACTCAAATTGTGGAAATAAGGGTATCATATACAGTAAGTCAGTAGATAAGGGGCAATCTAAACTAGAATAAAAAAGTATAGGTCAAAATTTTCACCAAATTCTTGCATTGCTGCTTTAACATTGAAGTGCCCGTACAACCCTAAATATCGGGGTGCGATATCGCCTGAATATATGTGTGTGTGTATATATATATATATATATTAGAGGGAAAAAAATCTATTTAATGCATCAGTTAGGATTTCTCCACAGCAACAAAAGTGAGGAAATTTGGTGTTAGGGTTGAAACCCCCCCTTGGACCCCCAGCCTACCCCCAACCAGCATTGGGGTGCGATCAGGTCATCAGCCCCTAACTCTTACCCCATCACATGTGTAAAGAAGCAGAGGTATAGGAGAATGGGGTGAGAGTTGGGACCGACGACCCTAACCCGCACTCGATGCAGGTTGGGGGTGGGCTGGGAGTCCAAGGGGTTTTCAACCCTAACACCAAATTTCCTCACTTTTGTTGCTGTGGAACAACCCTAAATGATACATTAAATGGAGTTTTTTGCCTCTAATTTCCCTTCTTTTTGAGAATGATGACAACAAATAGTGAAAGTAATGCAGTGGCGGGAGCGTGGGTCCCGCACTCCCGCCACATGATGTCTTGTGATGTAGTAACAGGAACAGCAACACAAACAGAAGTGCCAACAGTGGCACACATGGTAACAGAAACGTAAATGGTAAAGGAAACGTTAATAGAAATGCAATCGCAAAGTGACACCAAAGCGAACAGTGAAGCAAATGGACATTGAAGAGCATACGAAAACACAACTGGTAACACGAACAGTGATGGCAGTGGTATTTTAAATGGAAATGTTAAGTGTCACAGCAAAAAGAATGTGAAAGGGAACAGAAACAGAAATGCGAACGCGAGCGCACACGTAAATGCAATCCGTAACGTGCACAGCCACGGTACCACAATAGTAAATGCAAATGGTAAAGTTAACATGAAGAATAATGCCAAAGAAAACAGAAATGGAAATGGGAATGGAGGCATGTATGGAAACACAAACTGTAAAGTGCATGGTCATGGAACTGCAATTGTTAACACAAATGGTAACAGCAACAATAATGCCAAATGACACAGAAATGCAAACACTGGCCAGCATAAACCGTATACAGTGCGTGATAGGCCGACGAATGGTGCCACAAACGGTAACAGTAAATGCAACTGGAAACACTAACTGGCACAGTAACGAAAGGGCACACCCTTCTTTTCCCCAAAAAATGCATTGGAAAACACAGTGAAAACAAAGAATGTATACATAACAATGGGCCTCGGAGCAGAAAATGAGGACTTGGAATATTAAATTGCTTATATCTCAGAAACCATACGACATAGAAAAAAATGTAAATTTCATATGCATTATGACTTTCCTGGCTAGTTTAGGACTTAGCCCCTGTTAGGGGGCTAAGCAGTTTTGCAACGAAAAGTCTGTATCTTGCACCGTCTTCAAGATCTGGGCCCTTAAGGCACCCACTAGGGTCGTTATCCAATGGGGAAAGCATTAACTTTGAGTGCCGTCACTGTGCCGCCCTGTAATATTTTTTCACCAAGCCACCAAAAGGCACATCAGTGGGATGTTGGCTTTCTTCCCTCCAAATTTCAGCCAAAAGAGCAAACCGTTATTTCGCAGCAGGACAGCAAAGGATTCCTGTAATGCGGCGGATGCCTTAATGTTATCTTATGGGAAAAAGTATTAACTTTGGAGTGCCATAAATTTGTCACCCTGTAATATTTTTTCATCAAAACACTGAAAGGCACATCTGTGAGATGTTAGCTGCATTCCCTCCAGATTTCAGCATGAAGACCAAAACGTTCTTTTGCAGCTGGGTGGCAAAGAATTGCTGTCATTTTGCCATAGCCTAGAAAAGTAGTGCCGCAATTTGCGAAAGCTTTCACAAAAATTTGTGACACTTTCATGAGATGACACTACTTTGTGAAAGTACTTTTTCCAGAAACTTGAAAAACATATTTCTAGGGTGTTTAACCTCAAAATAAAGACATGCCTAGCATCCTCATGGTCCAACTAGGTAAACACAAAAAGAATTGTGTTGCTAGAGGGTCCCAAATTTAAATGCCAAGCATTTTTCTGATCACCAACTGAAAACAAAATGGTGGATTTGTGAAAGTAAAAGGGCCATTTCTGAAAGTAAAAACTGCATTTGCGAAAGTGTTGAACTTTGTGTTAACTTTTCCCATTGACTTATAATGGGAACTTGTTTTATGAATAACTTTTGAACCATTCAATTTTTTTCATGAAATCTTCAAAAGGCACATCAGGGACCCTGGCTGCATATTCTCTGAAGGTTTTGGACTGGTAGTGCAAACTGTGCAACCTGTAGACGAGAGCAAAGAAATCACAAAAAAAGTTTAATTGTGCAATTGGTTGTCACTTAATAACTCTGCGGGTGTACATCAGACCAGTACAAAACTTGGCAGATCCCAAGATCTACCATGCCCAATTGTGCATGGCAAATTGCAGGCAAATCCATTGAATGGTGGCAAAGTTATTAAGGTGCAAAATTTGACCCTTTAACCTTAAAAGTGCTACTCAATCCTAACTATGGTAGCACTACCGCGCTACTATAATATATATATATATATATATATATATATATAATATCCCACATACTGTATTGGTAGATTCTGTTTTCATGTCACCCTTCTCAATGGCCCTTAATTCGTCAGCTGTCCGGATTTTAAAACTATGTTTTGTTTCCTCAACGCAGTAACAACCACACTTACAAAGGGCCAAGTACACCACCCAACAAGTACAGCAGGTAAAAAAAGACCCTTATTGCAGCATCTCTCCCTGTGACTGGGTTTGTGAAGCATTCTGTTACGAAAATATGGGGACAAAATATACAATTGCCACATCTGTTACCATTTTTCCCTGTTCGGTAGCCACATCCTAGGTGCTTCCTTTTGTGGTTGTGCACTGTGGACAATGATATTCTTAATGTTTCCCCCCTCCTAAATACAATTCTATGGCTGTCTACATTAAGGTCTTTCAAGCCTTGATCTCTCTTAACCAGGTGCCAGTGTGATTTAATGATGATTGTGACCTGATGTGACATAGGGCTGCATGTAGAAATAAAAGTTACTTGGGGGTCCAGTGTATGGGGCATATCTTTTTTCTTTTAGAAGTTCCTCCCTAGGTACGTTGGCAACAGTTTTCTTGGGGGGTATTAAGGTTATCAATGTCCACCATGCACAGCCACAAAAGGAAACATGTAGGATGTGTCTACTGAACAGGAAAAATAGTAATTTTAGATGTGGCAATTGTAAATGTTGTCCCCATATTTTGGTAACAGATCACTTCCTGGCCTATAAAAACTAGCAATACTGATGCTGACCCCAGCTGCTTCATCCCTTCTCCAAGCATAGAAACATTTGACATTAAAGAGCAGCTGACGCCTTCAGGCAAACATTAACAAAACATAATATTTATACAAAGTTCGGCTTGTATTTCACATTAGTTCTGTATTCCTCCTCCCTATTATTTATTACTTGTGTAATCTGCATGAAATCAGGATCTTTGCTCCCGAAGAGTTCATCTATTCCTGTTGCCTTCTCCTACCTGAGGCCATAATGCACTGCTTGTGACATCACAGTTAATCCCATGGCAGCAGATTAATATGAAGTCACAATACAGGATTATAACTTAAAGTAGGGAGTAAGCTTCAGAGGCAGATGGACTCTAAGGGATAAAGATTATGCATTCATGCAAATGTATTCAGTAATAAATATTATGGGGGGAGAAATCTATAGACTATATATGGAATGCAAGCTGAATTGTACCTAAATATCACATTTCCCAAAGTTTTCTCTGACATATCAGCAGCTCTTTAAGGGCCATTGAGAAGAGTGACATGAAAAATGCATTGGCTGTACACATCTGGAAGTCTAGGGATAGATCTATACATGGGTTTTCCTTCCTGGCTATTGAAAAACCATTCCTTCTGAAAAGGGGTGGGGATTATGATAACCTTTTGAAATGTAGAGAACAATATTGGATCTTCTGTTTGAGAGCAAACAAATGCCTTAATGAAAAAAAATTAGAAATAACTCAAGTCAAGTTTTATTTATTTATAAAAACATGTATAAAACATAGTTTGTCACATGTTAAAAAAGAGTTAAACCAAATATATTGCCATCATCACACACACACACATATATTATGAAATCAGTTCTATCTAGACACTATGGCCCATATATTTAAAGGGGTTGCGCATGGCGCAACAGAGTTGCGCTGGCGCAACCCCGCATTGCGCCCTGGTTGGATATTGAAAGGGCTGCCTGGTGCAGTGCAAGTCCTGATGCCCCGGGGTGCAATGTAATCGTATGCGGCACAGCTGCAGGGGGCATGCCCATGCATATGTGGCACATGTTGATATTCAGCCTGGCATATGTGGCTCATATGCTGTAGCAGCCCTGCATTGCGCTACATGAGGGGGGCTCAAAGTTGAGCCCGTGAATAGTGGGAACAGATCCTGGCCACCCACAGGTGGGCTGCTGTATTGCAGGGCACAACACAGCAGCCACCAGCCATGGGTGGCCATCCTCCTGCCCAGACCACTGTCCACAAGCACCCACATCACTCTGGTAGTTTAGTGCTACCCCCCATCCTCTTGAGTCCCTGATATATGTCTAAGAGCATACTCCCTGGTGGTCTAGTGGACCCCTTCCCTCCCATCTCCCCGATCATGGTAGAGCACTGTAATATCCTACCCTGGTAATCCAGTGGCACCCCCCACTCCACCCACACAGGACCCTGTGCCCACCCCGCTTCCCCCTGTCATTGGCAGGTGGCTGCAACCCACCTGCATACCACCTGGCCACCCACCGAATGACAGGTACAGTATGGGCTTGCAGGGCATACTGTACTAGACAGTCCCAAATATGTGAGTGATTTCATTCACATATGTGGGACTGTCTCATACAGTATGCCCTGCTAGCCCATTAGTCCACACTGTCAACCAATGGATTTACAGACCATACTGTACCTGTCATTCGATGGGTGGCTAGGTGGTATGTGGGTTGCAGCCACCCGCTGATGATGGGGGGCGGGGTGGGCACGGGGTCCTGTGTAGGTGGGAGGGGTGCCACTGGATCACCAGGGTAGAATATTACAGCACTCTACCATGATTGGGGAGATGGGAAGGAGGGGGTCCACTAGACCACCAGGGAATGACTTAAAAGACATTTCTTGGGAATCGGGTGGGGGGTCCACTAGACTACCTGGGAATGACTTACAAGACATGTCTTGGGGAATAGGGTTGGGGGTCCACTAGACTACCAGGGACTATGCTCTTAGTCATATATCGGGGATTCAGGCATGTGGGGGGTGCCACTAGCCCACCAAGGAGACATGCTATGGCAGCTTACTGCGATCATGGCTATGGGGTGGGGGATGCCCCGGGACCCCCTCAGTGCACACTTCAGGCTGTGCAGGGAGCCAGGTGCAAGTCACGAGGCTGCCTTGTGCAAGGCATACAAATGGGGCCATAATGACATGCAAATGAGGCAGTATAGCACAGTGGTTTAAGGCTCTGAGCTGCAAATCTGGTAACATCTAGCAGACCAGATCTGGGTTTGAATCCCACAGCTGCCACTTGCATACTGTGTGACCTTGAGCAAGTCACTTAACTTCCTTGTGCTCCCAGGTCACTCCTGTAAAAAAACTTTCAGCTTAGTGTGCTACTCCTGGTTAAACAACAAAATAAAAAAAAATGGCCCCATTTGCACCTTGCATATATTATGGCCTCATTTGCATTCCCTCAGCTGAATATCGTGAGTGTTGCACCTAGTGCAACTGCACTTGCACTGGTGCATCCCCTTGCTCCTTATCTGTGGCTTGTGCCGGTGCAGTGCCACTGCGCCGTGTGGAGTCCGTGCCATATTCAATGGTGCTGCACCATGGTGCATCACCGTTGAATATCACCTGGTCCTGGCCATGGCGCATCCCAGTTGCTCTGCACCCAGGCTTGCACCACTGCCTGGTGCAGTCTGAATATCCCGGCCTATATCTGGAATTCTACAACTTTTTCCATATAAACATTTTAAAATAGAGAAATATAGTAAATCTCAAAACCCTTAATAGCCCCTGGCCAAGCTGGATTATTTGTCATATTTAATTCATAGTTAGGTCCTAAGTTATGTTTTACCGTTGGTTTTTACATATTGCATTATCTTTAGTACAAATCTCCCAAGAGCAAACAATAGAGGCTCATATTGTGTTGACAATAGAGACATTGCTTTTTCCTTATCGCTAGACCCATTGATTTTCCCATGGATGGACATAATCCATCTATCCCTTTCCTTACTTAAGTATGGGCACTCTAGCAGCACATGAGGGACCTCGAGTTTGGTGTTCTCATCACAAAAACAGAACAGGGACATACCTTGCTTTCTCTGGCTCCTCCATGTGTAATCTAGCTGCTCCATCCTTATTCTGCAGAATGCTCTTCTGAGTACTGCATTACCACAGAAAAGGAGGCATTTCTCAGTGGCAAAACTTTTTTAAATGTTTTTAAATATCTTTAGTTCTCATGAATCCTGTACACTTACTAAATCCTGATTTACTGCTCAATCTGATATTCTTTATAGGGCTTCATTTCTAAAAATCTGGGGTTCATTCCCTGGCTCTAGAATATAATCCCTTTCAAGTCCCATTTTATTGACCAATCTATTCAAATGAATAAGCCAAAATTGTTCATCACCCCTACATTTTGCTTCCTTGAGATATTCTGTTAGGAGATTTGGCTGGTTCACATTAATAATCATAAACTGAAAATTGACTGATCTCATCAATATTCTACCCTGCATATAAAAAGTTTCAGTTTCCACCCTAATAGTTGCACTGAGAGTGGAACTTGAAACTCCAAATAACATCTTAAGATACTTATTTTGTATTGTTTCCAGCTCTTTAATATTACTCAGAATGCCCCAAACTTCTGAGCCATACAGTACTTGAGTGGATACCTTAGCCTCATAACATATTTTTGTGCTATGTATGAATTTTGAGCATAAACATTAGCAAAGCAGTTTATGGCTAGTACAGGTTTAGTAGCCCTTTTATATTCTTAATATGGAGAGACCAAGATTGTTTTTTTGTCATCCAGACCACTAAATAACAAAAATTATCTACCTCCTGAATATTTTATTCCCTATTTTCCACTTCTTTAACTTGTTTTTTCCATTTTCAAAAATGATAATTTTAGTTTTCTGCATGTTAAGTTCTAAATCCAACTTCATGAGTGAATTTATAACCAATCCTAAAGCTCTTCTTAACCCAAAAGGGTTCTGAGAGATTAAAGCTGAATCATCTGTGTATAATAAAATCTTTACAGAAGTGGCACCAATTAATGGAGGTAAGGTTTCGATATGCTATATATCTTCTACCATCTTCATTATATAAATATTAAACAGGGTAGGGGCAAATATACATCCCTGCCTCACTCCATACAGTACTTAATTTGTAATGGTTCTGTTGTGGCCCCATCCTTTCCATACCTAATTATGGCCTTGATATCTGTGAATAAAAGTTTGATCAGGGCCAAAAGTTCAGAATCCAACTTTTTTTCTCTCATAATTTCCCATAAACATTCTCTATTAATATTATCAAATGCAGCTCTAATGTCTATAAATGCTGCATATCATTTCTTTTTTTTTTATTTTAACATACTTAGAAATAAAATGGTTTAGTGTAAAAACTGGGTCTAAAGTAAATCTCTCTTGCCTAAAACCTGATTGATAAATAAACAAAATGTGCATCTCTTCTAGTCATAACTGTAACCTAGTTATAAAAGTCTAGAAAACAATAGTTTTTAGGCTTTGCTGATGATTCTTTTTTTATGAATTGGCACCGTCACACGAGTTACCCAACCATCAAGAACTCTTTCAACTTTTGCCAAGAAGTTAAACAATGGGGTTAATAATTCAGCCCACCAGAGTCTGTATGATATATTTCTGCCTCTGTATTATCTATTCCGAGGGCCTTGTTCTTTTTCTGTGCTTTTGTTGCCAGTACTACTTCTTCTAAAGTGAACTCTGCCCAGGTAATATCTAGGTTTAAACTAGACTCTGTATTTTTCCTTTCAATCACATTAATAGTTTTATTGCATTCTTCCCCAATCCTATATATTTTCCTAAAATGTGACAACCAATCTGCAGAAGTAATTACCACCTCTAAATTAAATCTACAATTTCCTGTACCATAAGACACTAAATTTCAAAATGTTTTAGCATTTCCATGATTGAGGTTTGGAATGACTGTCATAAAATTGTTAAATATTTGGCTTTTTTACTGTTCAGCAGCAGCCTATATTCTTTCCTTAAATTAATAAATGAAATTCTATCATCCAAGCTTAATGTTTTCTCATTCATCTCCCTTGTCTGGCCATTCTTCCACTTGCCTTTGTGCACTCAAAATTTAACCATTTGGCCTTTATTAGTTTGTTCTGAGCTTTCATCGATCTTTGTTTTCCAAATAAAGTCACAATTCTGTTCTCTAGTACCCCAACCATTTCAACACCAGATTTCACACTAGGGCTTGGGTTAATTTGGGGATTTCTTTGCTTGGCTAAGCAGTCTATACAGTGAAGTTTCACAGATTCCTCAGAGTGAATACTATCCTGCAGAGAGTCCTGTATTACAGGGGACCACTTGATCTTTTTTTGTTATATATAAGCAGATGTTCATCAGCAAAAATTCTATGTTGTGCATTTTCTTTCCTATATCCTCCTAAAGATTGCAGTTCAAGTACAAGTACAATGGGGAAATGATCGCTATCTCAAATGTTCAGAACTTTCATATCTCTTACTTTATGGAATGAAAAGGCATCAATCAAGAAGTGGTCCAGTACACTTCCTCCTTTTTTGGTTTGGTAAGTCCATCCACCACACCTATTTCCAGGGCATCTGCAATTCACTTTTCTCATATTAGATATTTTTAGAATGCTTAATAGTATTTGACCTTTTTTTTAATCTGTGATCCAAGGATGTTCTTATAGGGATATTTAATGTATCACCCAAATTCCAACAGTTCCCCTTGTCTTCTGGGTCAGTCCCAACTCTTGCATTAAAATCACCACCTATGACAATTGTAACCTCTTGATATTGGACCTGAATTTGTAATATCAGGTCCTTAAGCATTTCCATTTTTCTTTCCATGGCAGATATCCTGAGCTGTGGTGCTAAATAAACATTTACCAATATACATATTATATAATCATCTTTTCTGAGAGTTCCAGGCATAATACAACATGCATCTCATCTTTGTACAGTATATGCACTTGCCTTCAATACCAGTACTGGTGTTTATAAATGTACACACACCACCAGATGCTCTCCCAAAGTTACAGTGCTTCTGTACATCTATATTCCATGTCTGGTATCCCTTTAGGGAACAGTAGTCATATTTAGCTACCCATGTTTCTTGTAATAAGATTATTGTAAACTTTCTCATAGGCCTTAATGAAAAAATAGAAATAACTTTTTTTCTGGTCAAGAAGCAAAATATATTACATAACCAAAGAAGGTTATAGTATAAGAAATTCCTGTTTTTTCCTATATTTATAGTTATTATTTGAACTGTGGTATTTAGTTTGTTATGGTGGGAAGGGGGTCCTGATGTTTATTACTAATATTGTAATTTAATATATTTTTTTTATTCCTTCCACTTGTTTGTTATGCCTTCCACTATACCCATCTTTGGTTGTATCCCATATGCCTCTCCTAGAATTTCCTCTTTCTCTTTGGCTGACTCCATCTATTCAGTCATTTACCATGCTTGCTTTGGTGCGCTCCTTCTCTTTTGGGATTTCAACACTTATTTGCTCTCTTCTGCCTCCAAGCCCTTCACTGACAGGGTTGAGTCCTTAAACCTTACTCAGCTAATCTATGAATCTACCTGGCTAAACTCGCACTCTGTTAACCATATCCTTCTGGACTGGGTGCTTTCCTTCCACTTTCACTGTATCATTGAGGCTGGCACTCTGTCAGATGCTTTCAGTGACCATTTCATGATATATTGCATTAGTAGAGTTAGGCCCACTCTATCCACCCCAAAATACATTTGGACCAGGTCCCCTCAGTTGCTTGACTACAGTGACCTCTTAAATGACCTTGCATTCATAGATTGGTCCACCATCTAATTTGATCCAGACATTGACTTGGCCCTCTCCCTCTTTCTTGCCAAATTTAATTACTTGTGGGACAAGTAAGGAAGCTCAGGGTCAGAATCTCTCACCACCCATGGACTATTTATGACATTATTGACTTATGCAGGTCCTGTGACAAAGCTTGGGCAAGCTACAAATTCTGACACTCCCTACCTGACCTCCTAACCCATAGGTCAATCAGAAACCCTCCTATAAAAATAATATGTGCTACCAAGGTCCTCTATTTCAAGTTCAACCTCCATTCAAACCTTGGTTTCCCAGCAAGATTCTGGGGAGTTATCCACTCCCTGTTTGACCCACTTGCCCAGTACACTCCCACAGTCCTTACTGAGGATGGTTCACCAGTCTCTGACTCTCATTCTGTTGCTACTCTATTTAATTAATTCTTTACCACCTGAACACTCTCCTCTGCCCCATGCCCTGGTCCTTCTGCTATGATATCCTCTGCTGTCCCCCCCAGTCTCACCCAGCTGAGGGTTTCCGCTTGGCTCCCATCTCCCCTCATGAAATCCTCCTAGCTCTTGCATTACTTAATCCAGCCAAGTCCAGCCCGGATGGATTGAACCCTAAATTTCTCCATATCTCAGCATCTGCTATTCTACTCCACTCTCATACCTTGTGACCCTTTCCTTTTCCCCTTAGTGCTGTACCCCAGGCCCCGAAGATGGATAAGGTTCTGCCTCTGCACAACTGGGCTGACCCTTCCTTCCTTCCTTGGCAACCTCTGGCCTATCTCACACCTCTCCTCTTCTTGCAAAACTACAGGAAGGTATCATTTATTCCAGGCTTACTGACTTCCTTTCCTCCTCCAACCTCATCTGTCCCTTCCAGTCTGGAGTTAGGAAGCACCACTATATGGTATCCTCTTTACTGCAAGTAACTGATGTCATTCTCACTGGGATGGATCAAGGACATATCACTGCAGTCACATTTATTAATATTGCCAAAGCTTTTGACTCAGTATCATACACAATCCTCCTGGATAAGTTAGTTGCTGTTGGCCACTCAGATCCTTCCATGGACTGGTTCCATTCTTACATCATGGGCCAGCAAAAGTCAGTACAGGTGGGAGGTGTCTTGTCCCCAACCCTCCCCATCCTAGCTGAGGTCCCACATGGCTCCATACTGGGACCTATCCTCTTCTTTATCTTCTTTAATGACCTGACCTCTGCTTGTGTCTCTGTATATATCCATATGTATGCTGACAATACAACCCTTTACACCTCTAGCCCATCCTCCATGATCATTGAAAGTATGCTCCTGCAGGACTTCTATAGCATTCTACACTGGTTTCATGCCAACCGACTCTGGATCAACACTAAGAAAACAGTATCCGTGACCTTTGGCACCAGCCAGATATTGGCTAGGCTGCCACATTGCCCTGTCTTCTGCATGCTGGATGGCATCTCACTTGATGTAGTCCTTGCCTTTAAATACCTTGGTGTGTGGCTAGATAGTAAATTTGACTTATCTGACCCCTTGATGCCATCCACGCCAAACTCTACCTTAAACTAGGTACAGAGGAAAATACACACAGCACAGGATCCACCTTAAAATGTGTGGAGGTCAGCACCATTACTTGTCAATACAGGACTAGCAGTCTCTGTTACTGATAAATACTTTATTAAAGTGCAAAAAAACCCCATAAAATCTAACAGCTCACCCACATACAACACAGCTGTGGCAAACACACAATATGCTTTTTTCAATAATGGATCCTAGCCACTTCCTGATCCTGTTGTTTCTGGTTTACTGGATGCAAGCTAATCCACTCACTATCCACAAATCTTGTGGTGGGGGCTATAAATAACTGCAAAGGTATATCTTCATTCAGTCCATAAGGTAATAGCGTATTCAAAGTGAATATCTCAAAAGCTTCTCTCTGGAGAAATCGCATATTCAAATCTCCACCCCTTGAGCCCATATCCACTTTTTCAAATCCCATGAATTCCATGGAGGATGGGGAGCTACGATTTGCTTCCTGATAACATCTTGTGATTACATGTTCAAAATTTTCATTTCAAATTGCTCCCTTATGTTCCCCCACTCTAGTTTTGGGAGCTATGTTTGTGTGTCCCACATAAGACATACCACAGGGGCATGCAAGCATATAAATTACCCCTGTTGAGCTACAATTAATGAATGCATTTGTTTCAAATTTCTGTCCCGAGTAGGAGTGATTAAACATGTGTGTTTTATATGTATTCGAACAGTGGACACCATGTCCACATTGAAAGTTGCCATGTGGTGGTTTTGGTAGCCATGATCTCTGTGTTTCCAAAGGGGACAATACTGCATGCACCAAAGAATCTTTTAAGATCTTGCCTAATCAGTATATTATCCTCAAAGGTTGTCCTGAAATGTGATTCAAGTGGATGTCTGATTGCAGGGTCCCCCAATGTTTTTGAATCACTTTCCCTATCTTTGGCACAATAAGATTGAACTGAGTTACAAATGTCACTCCCTTCTCATATACAGAAGTTTCCTTCTCTTATAGTAGATCCTGTCAATTTAATCCATTTAACAGACCTAGGGTATCTAAAAGGATGGATGCCTCATACCATATGTCCAGAAACCACTTTGTCGAATCCTGTCTGGTTTGTTTGAAGCCTTTCTCTGTCGAACAAATCATTTTGGCTCTTATATATTGGACTTTAGGAATGTTGTCTGTAATTGACCATGGGTGGCAGCTGTCCCTCCTTAGAAGAGTATTTCTTGCTAAAGGTTTCCTATATAGCTTAAATTCCAGCCTTGTTTCTCCTTCATAGATCAGAATATCCAGAAATGAGATTTCTGTTTTGCATGCCTCAACAGTGAACTTCAAATGGCAATTGGTAATGTTTATGTATTCCATAAAATGTCATAAGTTTGCCTCATCACTTGTCCAGATTAAAGAAAAACATTCATCAGTATGACTATCCACCCACTTAAACAGTGGATCTAGGAGCATATTCATTCCATTTACAATCAGAGAATTGACACCCCGGTTGGGTGGCATTATGCTAATTTGCACAGCTCTAACACCAACTCTCTTAAATTCATGGGTCTTGAGCAGGTGAAAGATCCAAGCAGAGGAGGTAACAGGAACATTTTTTTATTAAAAAGAGTGAGTTTTTGGATTTCCACAATGCAAAGTGTGAAACCATCAGGATTAAATGATAGATGGGACCTTAAA
Source organism: Neoceratodus forsteri (assembly GCA_016271365.2). NCBI lineage: Eukaryota > Metazoa > Chordata > Ceratodontiformes > Ceratodontidae > Neoceratodus > Neoceratodus forsteri. Next base: position 1,511,189,090 of record CM057455.1, read on the forward strand.
CCATATCTCTTATAAATACATTTATAAAGAACCATTATGATGTACAAGTAATCTGGTAGCCACAAATATTTATGTGCTCATGTATATAATGTACATATTATGTAATGAATGTTCTCATTTATTGTTCTTTGTTTCTTTTTTCTGCAGGTCTGCTAGACTCCTGTCTTTTTCTTCAATTAGGAGTTTGGATGCAACTGATCCATATATATTCCTCGTCTGTTTCCATTGCCACCCTTTTTTTCTATCTCATTTGTTTCCCAAACCCCCTCTCACTACACACCTCATTCCATTTTCCTTTTACCCTTCTTCCATTTCCCTACCCCCTTTTTTCTGTTTTCCTTACCCCACCCAGACATCCATCACCCTTTTTCCCCCTCCCTGCCTTTTTTCCCTATGTTATTTTTTATGTTTGTTATTCTCCTCCAAACTTGATAAATCTATTTTGTGGATAATGAAATTTGAAACTGAAGCTGAGGATCAGGTTCTCCTTACACCTGATTAACTTTCAGCTTTTCTACTTGTGTTCTATCTTTCACAATTATGTGATGCTTGCTTGCAATATGGATTTTGTTTTGGCTTAGAAAGCACAAGTTTGCAGCTCACAATCTTATTTCTTATAGGTATTAGGTACTAAAGCACACGATAGAATGAGCTCTGCAGAAAAGTAGCCTGTTGTTTGTGTTGCTATTATTGACATTTACACCCATTTACCTTGATAAAAGTAGTATTTTTATGTGTGTGATGATGTCATTTAAACTTTGTTAATATTAATGATTTGGAGTATTTAAGCTGACATTTGTTCTTATATGGCACAACTCCTGATGAAGAGACTTGGTCTTGAAGCATCAAGTAGACTGGCATTCAACATGTTCTGTGAAAATTCACTGTGGGAGTTCTCATGCAATAAAGCTGCACTGATTATTGAGATCCGTTTGGTGGATTCCTTACTTTACTTTACCATTTGTGAGTGTGGCACCTTTGGAGGTTTGTGTATGCATTACAGGTGAGCTACCTGTTGGAGCTTGCACCTGTCTTTCACTGCTGTCTGCAGCTGGTGTCCTTTGGAGTTGCTGATTTCTAATTGAAGGTCTGTTATATACAGCAATACTGAATATATCTGTTTACTGTGGTTGATTCATGTCTTGGCATGAATTTGCTATGGTGTTTCTTTTTCTTCCTGGGCTAAATCAGTAATTTCACTTAAAGAGCATTGCTTTTAAACCATCTGGCACTACCTTAGTTTATGCTCTGATGAGGACCAAGATGTGGGTCAATATGTAAACACATAACACACCTGATCTTTTCAGTTTGCAGAATGTCCAAGGGGCATTTTGGACCCCCAATTTTTCTCTTGCTGTTGAGATGTTTCAGAAAAAAAACTAACCAAATCCTCAGTCAGGTACCTTTTTTGGCACCTAGGAGTAATCCTGTGTTTTGGCTTCAGTGGAAGTCTACTGTAAAGTCCTATTGGATTTGAGGATACCATGTGAATTAACTTGTATACATTAAAACAGCAACACAGAGATCAGGAAGTTGTTAGAATCCATTTTTGAAAAAAGCCTACCATGTGTTTGCCACAACTGTGTTGGATGGGGGTGAGCTATTCCATTTTATGTCTTTTTACACTTTAATAAAGTATTTATCAGTAACAGAGACTGCTTGTCCTGTATCAACAAGTAATGGTGCTGATCTCCACTCGCCCTCAGGTGGATCCTGTACTGTGTCTGTTCTGCTCTGATATAAGTGCTACACTCTGAGGTAGGTGCACGTCATTTATGTGAGAGCCATCTTTTTTCTGAGTTTTACTCCTAAATTAGGTGCTTTGTACTGCAACAAGGACTGTCTGTCCCCCCAGATGTGCTGGAAGCTGGTCACCAAAAATAGTTCTCCTGTTCTTTGACTATGTGAATGTGGTCTATGGCACCACCTCTTCCTCCTCCTCCCTTCCCAGACTGGAGACCCTCTGCAATGCTTTCTGCCACTTCAACTACAACTTCCTCTCCTCATACACAACACTGCTCTCTCTGTTCTTCCCTTCCTATCTTTCCTCTTTCCTCACATCACCAACTCCACTGCACCTTATTCATATCTAAATTCTGCTTTGGGTCCCTACCCTCCTATCTCTCCTCAGTCCTCTCTCCTATCCCCGCCTCCTCCTCCTCCCACTCTTTCTGCTATAGAGATTCATGTGTCTTCTCCATTTCTCCTTAGCACATCTCTTCTGGGCAAGTTGCCTTTTCCTACTGCCTATCCTCCCACTGGAACCTGCTTCCCTCTTTTGTCCACTTTTCCTCCTCCATCTCAGCTCTTAGATACCACCTAAGGTGCATTCCTGGTCCCACCTGTCACTCTCAGCCCCCCTCTTGACTCTTTCTTCCTTCTCCTATCCACCATCCAGCAATCTCCTCCCAAAACTTGGCTGTGACAGAGGCACACTTCTGTCAGACTACTACACTATTACTGCTTTCTCAGGCAGTAAGCACTTTGCTCCATAATTGTATAATTATATGGCACATACCATGCCCTTGTAATGACTAATGGATAATTGTTGCCTGCTGTACTTCCCCCAGTTGATGTTACCTCTTAGTTTGCCCTGCAGTCTAAGTTGTCATGGTATTGCTCACTGATGTGGACTGATGTATTGTTTGTTTGTACTCCCCTCCGCCCTTTCGCTGGGTCACACCTGGAAATGAGCCTTGGCTCAGTGTGCTTTGCTCAGCTATCAATTTTCAATAAATAAATACATTTTTTTTCTAATCTGATGTTTATACAAGATATCGTGAGATTTTTCTCATGGTGTGCTTTGGGTACTAGAAGGATACCCAATATTATTACATTACATGTTTTATCCCTGATCTTTTTTGAAAGTTCTAGTAGCTCATGGTATATGTTCTTTTTTTTTCAAAATCATTGGTACTTGCACGCATATTTATAGATGTGTCTTGTCCTTTTTTTTACCAGTGAGTTTATGTATTCCCATGTCAATGTCCTCAAAGAGGGAGTTGAGCCAACATTTCTGATATCAATAAATTCAGAATTTGGAACAACATATCACCAATCAGCCTCATGACAACTATCAGATATCTAAGTTACATTGTATAAAGTTACCCTTAATTCACTGCCTGTCAAAAAAGCCAGTTTCACAGAAGAGCTACTAATGATGTCATAACTTGAACTCACAGGCTACTCCTCCCTGCAAGCTACTATACCTTACATGAATTATTTCTCCCATGTTACATAAAACTGCAATTGTAGTAAACAACTGAAAGAGGAAAACCGGCACTGGGTGGGTCTGGGCATGCACATTCATAGGGCCCCATTCTAGAAGGACTACACCTGGCGTAACTTGACTTGAGCCATAAAAAAATGGTGCAATTAGCAAGTTATGCCAGGGGTTGTAACATTCAATAGATTACAATGCAGCCTGCAACATGTCACAGGCTACTTGCACCAAAGTGGACTTACACAACCAGATATACCCTAAACCCCCTGTAACATGGCTCTAGGGGTTTACGGTAGCTGTTATGCCCTATTCTGGAAGGGCAGCAACAAAGTCCCCAATGGCACTATTCTGAAAGACCCCCTGGTGGACTTCTGTCAATGAACAGTTACACCAGCAAATAGCTGGTGCAACTTGCATCCACTGGGGGTGTGCCAACTGCCCCAATCACTTGTATGTGCCCCCCACAATCCTGCCCCACTAGACAGCCCCACAGGGCTAGAGGAACCCCCTAACCTATGATAGGTGCCACCCCACCCCCAGTTCCACACTTGATCATTGATGCCCCTCAGGGTTATGGGACCCACAGCCTCTGCTCCCCCAATACTGCATGTAACTGCCCACAGGGCTGTACTGCCTCCCCAGGAGATCCAATTCCCATCTACTACATATCCCATGACATTGCACGACCCAAGGACAAAGATCATTCACCTATCAGGCATCCAACTGACTCAACTCTCTAGGCAGCAACATAGCGACCACTCCAACACTCAGCCTCTTCAAGTCCAAGCTGCGCCTCTCACTGCTTGTATCCTGTGATTGCCCATCTTAACATTTCCACTGTTCCAGCTGCACATGCCCCAGCACTCAGCACTTACAATCAGTCTTTGCACCCCTAGCACCTTGCCTGTCATATTCCCTTGACAAGGACACCCAGGCTGAACTGTCTCCTGCCCTTGCCCACCTCCCCCATATCTCCACTTCTGCCCCTGACCCCAACCACCTCCCATACCCCCCTACCCCTGCACCCTTCCCCATCAATCTCCTACCCTCACTTCCCTGCACCCACCCACCCACCCTCCTTCCCTTATCTTGCTCATAGTTCAAGTCTTTGTACTGGTTATTACATGTCTGTAAGTCAATGACTATATGTTTGTAACTAAAAATGATGACTGTTGCACACGCTGATGTGGAATCTTTGTAAAAGAGCCTCGGCTCAAAGGTATTGTAATCCTAGATTGAAATAAATAAATAAATAAAAAGCAAAATGAAGTGAATTACTATGCAGCTGGAAGTTCCCATTGTTCTATATGGTCTTTGCTTTACTTCTCCTTGTTTTTGTGATCTGTAAAGCAAATTTTGCAGTGAATCATGCGATGTAAGGTCACGTGGGCTTTATATTGTCTTGCAAAGCCTCAATTCATCATAGTGTGTGTAGTGGAATGCTAGAGACAGTTTGCTCTCAGAGCTCTGAGATGCAAAGCCTCAACAAATCTTTAAAAAAGGCTTTTTGCCACAAAATTTTGTATCAAAATTTAGATCAATTGTAGTAAACTCTTATGTGGTTATATCATCGAGCATTTATTGAGTTTTTGTGAATACTGAATGTTAATTTAGTTGATTCAATGTTTGTGCTGAGAGACACTGTAGAAGTGTGCTTTGGGGGAGAGGCAGATCTGTGGTGTAGAAGGAAGATTAGTGAGAAAGGCAGTTTTTCCAAGTGTTGTTGGCTAGTGTTTTATTATTTTTGTGTTGAGGCACACATGGGCAAACTTCACTTAATAGTTTCTAAGTTTTTTCTGTTTGCTGGTCATTTTTTCAGTTATTTTAAAAGACTTTCTCTGTTGTACTTTACTGAACAGTTAAAGTTTCTGTGCCTGACTTTTAATCTGTGTGCGTGATGTCAATTGATATGCATTTTACTGCCACACTGCAATTGTAGTACTCTGAATTTCTCAGCCTGTCTACAGTATTTTTCCCTGCTTCTGTGTAGGTAGCTACTGCTGTCCCCCTCCCCCATCAAAGCAAGGTATTGTTTTTTGACTGTTGAGTACTGGAAAACTAGTTAAGGATTCCAGGCCAGGTCTTGCGTTGTGCCTGTGCAGCTGAATTTAGGGTTTTGCTTCCCATCCTCCCAAAAGTGCAGAAATATAAAGTTGCTGTTAATTTTCTGTGTAATCTTAAAAAAATGCCTGCAAAGAGATGATCAGGCAAAGCTGTTTCTGACTGTGTCTCTGCTGCCAAGAAGACTATTAGCAGTGGAAGTTGTGATGATGAGACCGGTTCATCAGGGGCCAGCAAGTCAAGCAGTGTCAAGAGTGGTTGTGGCTGTGTCCATGGTAACATGCAGCAGAAGGGGAAGTAAGTGCAAGTAAAGGGATTTCTCCAACTCTGCTTTTCATGGTGAAATCAGTCGCTTCCGTGTTGGTTGGAGATGATGTTGTACCCTGCTGGTAGCAAATTTAGTGAGGAAATGGTTGATAACAGCATGAGTATTGCTACAAGTTCAACCCTGTTAAACTTATCAGGTGGGGGAAATGTGGTTGACTCTGCAGACCTGAGTGTAGTTGATGTCCCACCCCCCACAGTAGTTGAACATGATTCTGATCATCATAATGACTCACAGTCTCAAGTTTCTGATCTTGATGTTAGGCCATCCAAACATCCAGATGTTGGCAAAAAAAGTGTGGATGATAATATTGAGTCTGTGGTTGGAATATTTCCACAGGAGGACAACATCCAAACTGAATTTTTGGATGATGATTATGATGATGATGATGCTAGTGACCCTATTTGGGAACCGGATAAAAAGAAAGTGAAGGTGGCTGTTTGTAAACAGTCTGTTAGTCAATACCCCCCTCCTTAAAGTTCAGCTGTAACTGTGTCTGTTGCTGAGCCTGATGTAATAGTCCTAGATTGTGATGTTCAGTCAAAGTCCAAGTGTGCACAACACCAGAAATCATGCAGTACACCCCCACTTCATCGCCAACAAAAATGTAGTTCTATATGCAGCACCAGCAGTGACATGTGAAGAGTAGGGCATCCAAATCACTATTTTTGGATTTTATTTGTACAAGATGGCAGCGATGAAACAGTGGCAATCTGCCAGCTTTGCCAGGCACATGTGAAAAGTGGTAAAAAAGGTAGCCATTTGGGCACTGAGGCCAGCATACTCATCTGAAGAGCAAGCACATGGCACTGTGAAGTTATCATCAGAGGGGAGCTAATGCCGTAGTTGGCCGTTCACCCTCAGCAGGTTAGTGAGCATGGTATCCCCTTCCTTCAGTGTAAGTAGCCATGTCAGGAAAAGTGGTGAAATTACACTGGAGGATTACTACAGGCATGAGGAGGATGATGATTTGGAATGTTCAAGCAGTGGTTAGAGAAGCAGTGGTGGTCCATGCAGTCCATGTGGTCCATGCAGTAATTCTACTACATCAACCCCTTTGCTTAAAACACAGAAAATAACCACATGTAGTGGCTTGTCACTTGTGCATCCACCATCACAAGTCCAAGGTGTCAGTTAGCAGAGTAGAGCCATTTGGCATGCCACGTGCAAAGCAATGAACAATGCACCCCACATTGCACAGCCTTTTTGCACGTGACAGTAAATACCCAACAAATCATGCAGCTGCATGTGAACTCAATGCTGTCATAGCAGAAATGCTGGCAATTGACCTTTTGCCGTTTTCCTTTTTGGAGAATGCTGGCTTCCAGCACTTTGAGGCATGTGCATGTCCTAAATGGCATGTCCCATCCTGGACATACTTTTCCACCCGTGCTGTCCCTGAGTTATATCATATGGTGACAGAGTCTGTAAGACATGCCCTTCAACATTCCGCATCACCTTGCATTCACTTAAGCATGGATATGTGGACAAGTGGCAAAATGGTGGGTAGTTCCTATCTGTGTATTACTGCGCATTGGGCACAGCTACCTGGGGTTGTCTGTGATGGTGGGATGGGAAAGAAGTGTAATAATTCAGACTGTGGTGGTAGCAACCTTCATGTCATTAGACAGTGTAAGAATCAGCTCTGGGATATATGAGACTTGACTAGCAGGTTGAAACTGTTTACAGCTAAAATAATAGAATGTGTTATGATTGGAAAAAGTACAAGCTCAGTGATGTGCAACCATCAGAAAGAGATGGGGTGCAAATGTTGATGTACTATAGTTACTTTAAAATTTGGGAACAAATGACCAAATGTGTGCTTAATGATGCTTGTTTTGGTAGAAAAGTATTATGAAAGGCTTATCTCATGTAAAGCAGAAATTGGTTACATTAATTACATCCAACTCACGATGCAGCTAATATGTATATAAGGCTGACTGTAGCTGTCTAAAGCAGCTCATGAATAATATGCTTATATGCTATGATGAGTGCATTATAAGTGTTACAAGGAACCTTGCTGAAGAAATAAACTTTTAAGTTTATGAAAACTATCTTTGAGTGTTTGACTCATTCTTAAACAACACAACGCAGAAACAAAAGGTATCGACTCTTACAATTGGTGCCATGACTTAGATGTCCAAAGGAGAATCTATATGATGCCAGGCGACATTTAAGATGAACCCAGGTAGCGCACTTTCAGCAATGGAGAGGAACGACCGAAGGAGACTGATCATCTACTGACGTGTCAGGTTCTTTCAAAAGGAATTGGTGAGGCTGCATGGAAGGTTGACATCATCCACAGGTGTCCAACAGTTAACGTGAGTATGAATTCCATACTACGTACATTTTTAGAGTCACATTTAAAGGAAGGACCTTATAATGATCCTTCAGATGACGCTGATATCTTTGTTTGTTTGGCCACTCAGTGCCGCCAGTGGAATGAGACAACCAAATGGATAACAGATAAAATGAAATTGGCTAATATTTGCCAGATGTATCTACAATATCAAGTGGGTATGTTGGGATGTCATTGTGCTTTAATTAAAAATATAGCTGACAATGAGGACCAACATATCACTTCATCTGCCAAATATATAGCAGAAGCCAAAGAAGAGGCATATAGGGCTAATGTACTACAGGGAAATGTAGGAGCACTATATCACACTGTAGCTAAATTGGAAGAAAAGCTTAAAGTCACTGAAACCCAATGTAAAATGAGAGTTCAGGAAGCTGAGTGATTAACTGCATTCGCTAATTGTAAATTAGAGCATATAGATGAAATGCGTGCACAAGAAGTGGCTTATGTAAAGCAAGAGTTATTTTCTGTTCAGGCAGATGCTCAATTACAATCACAAATTTGTTTAGAGTTGCGACAGCAGGTTAGTAAATTAGCTGCCGTAAAAGCAATTAAACAAAGTGTGCCCCGTCCCTGTCACTGTACCAAAGGGAGACATTGGGAGAAAGGAGAACCTTTTAGTTCCTCACCAAGTGAAGATGAGACCTCTGATGAGTAAGAAAATGAGATTAGGAAGCCAAAAATGGCTCCTGTGGTACTAAAGCAAAAGGAAGAGGGAAAGAAAGTAAAGGGGAAGAAGGGTGTGGCCATCTTAACAGATAAACAAATGGCACTTCCTAATGCGGCCATTATACGTTGTAAGAAAAAGCAGGAAAAGTTGAAGAAAGAATATACTGACTTGGGAGATGGAGAAGAAAATAAGAAAAAAAGGGAGAAAATAGAGCATGACTTAGATGTAGAGAAGACTGTCAAGGATTCAAAGGAGAAAAGGATGATGGATCATGTGGAAGCCGTTACGGCTCGCAACCTTGCCAATCAGGTAGAGGATGAAATTAAAATACAAGTAGTGACGTCTCAACATGACCTCACTATTACGGAGGCTATGCAGTTGGTTGAGCTGTTGGAGAAGTGGGAACCTGGCCAGAATCCCGCCCCCTTTTGCTGCAAGCTGTGTACCCTGGTGACTAATTTTAACCTAACTAATAAAGATGCATGTAAAATTGTTACCATGGCTTTGCCTGCTTGATATGTATATATGTATATATTGTATTGATTATTGTTATCCCATTTTGTATAGTATAGTAATATAATGCAACTTGTTTTTGTGCAGGATTTGATACAATAATCAAAGGCTGGATGTTAATCAAAGGAATGTGTAGGATTGTATTTGCTAAGTTTGCAATGTTCTGGGCGCTCGGCCAAGTGTCCGGGATGTTGCCTCTTAGCAAATATGTGAGAAATATCTAGATAACAAATGTTTGTACTGGGATTGCATGATTCTGGACACCTGGCCAGTGTGCAGACATGACAATCTAGGTGCTTGCAGATGTTGCTGGATGTTTCTAGAAGAATAATAAAAGGTATTAATACTGGGAAAATCCTGTCATCTGGTTAGAAGCCTCGCCTGCAGAGTGGATGCATTGCTGCAGGAGCTGTTCCCAATTCCTGAGACTCCTAGCCAGGCTGAAGGGGGCTTCCCAGCCATTGGAACAGGCTTGGATGTAGCTTTTGGAATCGGTGATGTATTAAGTTTTGTAGTTGAAAGCCTCTCCTGCAGGGTGGACGCAACGCTGTGGGGCCAGTTCCCGGTTCGTGAGACTCCTAGCCAGGCTGACAAGGGGGCTTCCCAGCCATTGGAAGAGGGCTTGGATGATGCTTTGTTGAATCGGTGATGTATAACCTTTTGTATTATATTTTGTTATAATAAAGCTTTGGCTTGCTGTACTTATTGTGCTGTTATTGTGTGCATGTGAGTGTGAATGGTAAATAGCTGCCTGGTTTGAGTTGGCAAAACATTTTTGGCGTAGTCAGCAGGATTCAAAAATAAAATGTCTATTTTTAGGAAAAAGGATGAGTTCTTTTTTTTTTATCTTTTCTCTTTGATAAAACTGTGAAAGAATATGTGGAAAGATGTATTAAGGGCAAGTATATACTGATAGAGCCAATGATGGCTTTCACAGTTCAGGCTGCTTTTAGGAGAAAAGCAGTGACTAATTAAGTGAAGTTAAATAAGCAACATCTAGAAAAAAAAAAACTACTGTGAATGTACGCACAGTAGGTGACTACAGACGGGATGATTTAAAAATCCTCCCACCCCCATGTTGCCTATCTGTGTAGTTTCAAGTTTTTCTGTATCAATTTCAAGTTCCCTTGCCTCCTGTAGAGGCTAAAACATTTGATCCTAAACCCAAGTACTGGGGACCTCTACCAGATGGATCTCAACCTAGTACTGTTAGAGATTTTTGTTTGTTTTGTTTTAAACTGCAAACCAGAGCTCTGGAAAAAGACTTGGTTTGGCAAGTTACTAAAATGGCCATAAAAAAACCTTTAAAAGGGTTAAAACCTTTGAAAGGGTTAATAGCTGCACTGTTTGAAAATTATCATAAAGGTCCTGCAGTCAGTTTTCTTACTCAGACTAGTGTATAGAAAAAAAAAATACCTTGGCACCGGGTAAGTCTAAATTTTTTATTTAAAGTTGTTTTATGTCTGTCTGTTAATACATATACTAAACAAGGTAATGCTCCGTCTTTACTGTTTTAATTGGCTTTATTTTTAATTAAACATTTGTGCTGCCTAGATAGGGTCAGTGAAAAACTTTTGTTTGGTGGAGCAGGTAGTGTTAATGGTAAAAAGTTATGACGTCATAGATTGCAATGTGCAAAAAGAGTTGTAGTTTGCAAGCAACGTGCCAAGCCACTGCTAGGTGAAAATGTAATGTGTTAACAGCTATAAATGGCTTTATCGTACTTCTAGTTAAAACCAGAAACTTTTTGCAAAATGGCAGAGTGCCATATTTTAGTTATGTGCCAAAAGGTGTAACCATGTTATACAAGATGTGTTCACTTACAGATAATGTGTTTAAAAAGTGTTTTGTTCTGGAAAGATTTGGCATGGCAATATGTATGAATGTGTTGGTTTAAAAATTGTCAGTGTTACAAGACAGGCAGGAGGCAGCACATATATCTAAAACACGTACAGTTTTCTAATGGAACTATGGGCATTACCTCAGCAAATTGGTGTAAAACAATGTCAGTCTTATTTTATGTTAAATATTTCTTTTTGTGTATGTGTATGTGTATGTGTGTGTACTGTCTTGGCCAGCAGTTTTATTGTGTGCTCTATTGTTATTTAAAAATATTTTAATATTGGTGGTGTTCAAGGACACTGCAGGAATGGCTGGGTTTAAACGACCCTTGCATGCACACTGTGACCTTTTGCACGTTATTTGACCTTCTTGTGTTTCAACATTTTATGTTACTACCAGTTCAAACTTGATGTGTATTCCATGCCTAAAGCACAACTTTTATGTTTTCATAAAAGCACACCAAGAGTGAACCATGTAATTTGACTTTTTATTGCAAAACTAGTATTCTAAGTGAAGAGGAACAAACTTTTCTTCTCGTCCCACTGCTTCTGACTTGCAGCCAACACAGGCAATATTCCAGCTGGAAGGGGAGAATTATTCATCATCTCCCCATATTTTTATTATATATATATATATATATATATATATATATATATAGTACGATTTTGAAAAAGGACTATTACAGCTGTTTTTGAGAGTTTACATCTACAGTTAAAAACAATGGCTTTTGTTTTTATGTGTGACCATGGTGTAATCATTTTTTTTTTTTGGTCTTTTTGAAATGCATTCTAAAAAATACGTACGTACGGTATTACCATCAATCTGAATTTTTTATAAACTCAGCTGACATTTTGTCATGCTTAGAATAAGGGAACCCAGGGACGCTTGGCTTCTTTTATCCTATAAAAATAATCTTGTTTTATTTTTAAACTAATGTGTGTTTGTTTTTGTTGTTTGTCTGTGTTTCTTCTCTTTCTTCTAGAGAAAAAGAAGTTCCCCATCTTTATAGTATTATTATCTTGTTATAATTTAAAGTGTAGTAGGTGGGGATCATGTCACCATCCACAGCTAACCTTTTTATTGCTACAGTATTCGAGCTGTCTCTTGCACCTCGAGCTGTCTCTTCCACCAGTAGGAGCTTGGGGGGAGGGGGTTAGCTACCCTTCCTCCATCCCTTCCAGTGTAATACCCACAAAGGTTGCAAGGTACATCACTGTTCCCCAAAGGGTATAAAAAATGTGTATTTGCCAATAATTGTTTCTTATTTACAGGTTTTAAAAAGACCCAAGGTATTTTAACAGCATAACCCAGCCCAAGCCCTTCTGTTTTCTCTAGTGAAACAGTTGAATCTCACACCTATTATTGGTACAGGGTTTCTGCCTCAGCAAGTAATCAGTTACGCTGGAGGGTAGAGTTGTGTATGTATGTTATAATGTTTTAATACAAATGTTATCTTCAAAATAATAAAATTTGTGTGTTTCTAGGTCCAGCAATGGATTTTGAAAAAAATGCTGGTGTGTCTTATGGTCCATTTGGCAGAGCTAGTTACCCCTGGAGGAAGGATTCAAAGGGTTAACTGTAATGACACTGGTTGTAAAGGAACCTGGAGTTGAAAAAATAATACCAAAAATAGAACCCAGGGGAACTTTAGCTGCCCATCCGGACAGAAGTGTGTGGTACTAAACATGACATTTTCACCAGGGGTCAATCTCTGGATGACAACTGGTGGCCCAGGACAATTACCAATAATACTAATGAAGTCTCTTTGCAGAATAAGACTGCTATTAAATGCTGCAACTTATCAGACATGTGCATAATAACTCCTCACCGAGGACGAGACTGTTGCATAAATCAATCAGACATTTTTAACAAAACTATTGAACTAATTAATGTAAATACTTTGTTTTGCATGAATGCAAACTGTAATAGAAAATAGAACTACTTGGGTAGACTATATTACTGTATTAAAAAATCATCCTATTGTTAGTAATAATAGCTTGGTTAAAGTGCCCTCTACTTGTATATTAGTAGCGCAGCAGTATCAAAAAAATGTTATTTATTTTAATATAACTTTTGCTCCTAGTCATAAGTGTAGAAATAGACGAGCTTGGTATAATACATTACTAGGTGGCACTGGTGCTGGTGTAAAAATATTAAATAGCATAGATATAAAATCATTAGCGAGCAAGTTAAAAGTGGCAGGGACAGATGTATCACAGTTAGTTAATTTACAAGCGCAATGGATGCCTACTGTTTTTAACAAGCTTTGCAGTTAAGCACATTCCAGAATATATCAAACCGTGATAGTGGCAGACCAAATAATTAAATTAGGCTCAAAAATACAAACTGAAACTACTCACCATTGGTGGGACATATTTACTGAATGATCTCCTTCTGCCACTAAAGTATTGAACAAATTAACCCATCCGATTTTAATAATTGCAGTAATATTGCTTGTTTTAACTGTGTGAAATTGTTATTTATCCTATAGAATTAGGAGACTGTATGTAAATAGACCTTTTATAATGCCATTTTCATACAAATTGTATTCACAATAATCAAAGGACCAAATGATGTGTATATATATATATATATATATATATATATATACATGCGTTGTGTTGATTATTGTCACTCCATTTTGTATGATGCTTAATGCTTAATCATAGTTATATAAAATGTTTTGTACAAGATGTTATGAGACTTTTCCTTTGGACAAGATGTTGTGAGACAATTTTACCATTAATCTTTACTATGTTTGTTGAAATAGGGCCTCAACATGTTTGCATAGTAACTAGACAAAAAATACTACTCAAATGTATAATTTAACTCGTCCCTTTTCTGAATGTCTAAAAAATGTAACCCACTTATGGTGGGAAGGCATAACTTACACTTTTGTCCCAGACAGTAAACAACAACTTATTTTGAATTGGCATCCTAATATAATCAAAAAAACTAATATTAGTATATCTTTAAAAAAGATTAAGGAAATCATTCAGAACACTGATTTAATAAAAGCCCATTTGGCTATTAGAAATAAAACATTAATACAGAGACAAATACAAACTGTAATAATTGCTGACCAAATGGTCAAATTAAAATACAAATCGTTCTAATAATAATCAAAGAACCGAATGATATGTATATATTGTATTAATTATTGTTATCCCATTTTGTATATATAGTAATATAATGCAACTTGTTTTTGTGCAGGATTTAATACAATAATCAAAGGCTGAATGTTAATCAAAGAAATGTGTAGGATTGTATTTGCTAAGTTTGCAATGTTCTGGGCGCTCGGCCAAGTGTCCGGGATGTTGCCTCTTAGCAAATATGTAAAAAATATCTAGATAACAAATGTTTGTACTGGGATTGCATGATTCTGGGCACCTGGCCAGTGTGCAGACGTGACAATCTAGGTGCTTGCAGATGTTGCTAAATGTTTCTAAAAAAATAATAAAAGGTATTAATACTGGAAAAATCCTGTCGTCTGGTTAGAAGCCTCACCTGCAGAGTGGATGCATTGCTGCAGGAGCTGTTCCCAATTCCTGAGACTCCTAGCCAGGCTGAAGGGGGCTTCCCAGCCATTGGAACAGGCTTAAATGTAGCTTTTGAAATTGGTAATGTATTAAGTTTTGTAGTTGAAAGCCTCTCCTGCTGGGTGGACGCATCGCTGTGGGGCCAGTTCCCGGTTCGTAAGACTCCTAGCCAGGCTGACAAGGGTGCTTCCCAGCCATTGGAAGAGGGCTTGGATGATGCTTTGTTAAATCGGTAATGTATAACCTTTTGTATTATATTTTGTTATAATAAAGCTTTGGCTTGCTGTACTTATTGTGCTGTTATTGTGTGCATGTGAGTGTAAATGGTAAATAGCTGCCTGGTTTGAGTTGGCAAAACACTGCTGTATTATTACAGAGTCTCCCTGATAAAATGATGGGAACTCAGGAAAATGCAGATGATGATTTAAATTGGGCTAACGTGGATGATATTCAATCCAAGTTACAAAACGTGCATGGTGTAGCCCATGCAGACTGAAGTAAAATTTACGAAATAACTCTGCAGCCTGGGGAATCTCCTATCATGTTCATTAACAGGTTGTATACTGTTTATGCAACATACGGAGGTGTGGCAGATCCTACCAAAGACTCAGAACCATTTCTGGGGTTAATCAATAGACAGATTACTTTGGTACCTGCTTCAGTTCATATGATGTGTAAACAGGAAAGTAGTATAATGAAGAAAGAGCAACTACTGACTGATTGGTGGCACATGCAACAAGATGATGTGCCAGAAAAGGGGAAAAGAAAGGTGACTGCCATAGTTAAAACAGAAGGCAAGGGGAGCCTAACCTGTGATAAATGTGGCAAAATAAGACATTTTAAAAGGGATTGCTGGGCCAAGGGAGGTGATATGGAAGGAAAGCAGAAATGGGTGCTGGATAAAAAGAAACAGTTTCGATCCAGCCCATGTCTTGTGAAATCAGAAAAGGACGCTGAAAACACCCAAGCGATACAACGATGTCTCTCAGTTTTGCAGCGTTACATAGGAACCAAAAAGATAGCTGCCGTCCACACCGCCCCACTGCCCCCAGTGATAAAGAGGAGAGTATGGATTATGAGGAAGCATCATTGATTCCGTTTGAACAAATGAGTAATAGCTGACAATCACCAGTATCTCTATTTCATCAGGTAGGAAATCTATGAGAGGATAGGGAAGGCAGACCTACCGTCTCGGCTAGTATACAAGGAAAAAAGGTTTGTATACTAGTAGATATGGGGCTACAGTTAGTATTTCTAACATGAAGTTACCCAAATGTGAGGGTGCAAGAAAAATGATTCAGTTTCAAGGATTTACCGGTGAGATCATATCCACTTTATCAACAAAGCTGATAGCTGTACAGATAGGTCAGGAAAAACTGTTATGTATGTTTTGGCAGTGTAATACTCATGAGGGTACAATCATGGGTATGGATATACTGGCACAGCATGACTTAGTAGTGGACCTAAGCAGCATGATACTGTGGCAAGGTGGAATGGGGCAAAACTGTCCAAAAAATAGATTATTCTCATTGGGTACATAACATGAAATCCTTAAAGAAATATGTTCCAGATAAACAATTTGTTACGGCACCTGTGTGGCTGCACAAAATGTTAAAGGAACATACAGATGTATGGGCTAAACAGTCAACAGACTATGGATGGGTACGTAATGTTGTGATAAAGATAGAGGGACCTGATCCTCCACCACAGAGACAATATGCATTTCCAAAGGAAGCTTTTCAGGAGATTCAAGAGATCATAACTTAGTTATTAAAACAAGGGGTTATTCGTCCTGTGTGTTCCACAGTGAATTCACCTCTGTGGCTGGTTAGGAAACCGAATGGGACATGGAGGCTTACTATCGATTATAGGGTACTTAATAAAGTGACACCCTTGGTAGCACCCTCTAGTGGCAAGATTGCCAGATTTGATCTCTCATTTATCTCCCACTGCTTCAGTTTATACCATTTTAGATGTCTCAAATGGGTTTTGGTCTATACCCATACATGAGGATTCACAGTATAAATTTGCTTTTACCTTTGAAAATAAACAGTACACATTCCAATGTTTACCCAGGGTTTTCACTCTTCTCCTATGCTGCTTCATCAGTGCCTAGCCAATATTCTAGCTGCCTTTTCTACTCCAGATGCTATCATACAGTACGTAGATGACGTGCTGTTGCAAACTGATATTAATCAACAGCACAAGGATTTGTTAAAAGAGTTACTGTCCTTGTTGTACAAAGAAGGGTTAAAATTGAACCCAGAAAAGGCACAGATTGGGAAGGATAAAGTTACGTTCCTAGGGATAGGCATTGACAAACAGGGAAGAGCAGTGAATCCAGAAAAGAACTTAGTAATCCGAGGACTGCCAAGACCAAAGACCAAAACTGCCCTTTGTCAGTTTTTAGGTATAGTGGCTTTTTGCAGAGATTTTATAGAGTAATTTTCTACTATGGCTAAACCCTTGTACCATTTGCTGATAGGAGGGGCAGAAATTGATATCCTTAATTGGAATGATGAGCATCAGGTGGCATTCACTGAGTTAAAGCAAGCTTTAATGAAGGCTCCAGCGTTGATAAGTCCTTCTAAAAAAGATGACTTTTACTTGCAGGTCAATGCCACCGATAAGGTATTAAATGCTGTTTTGTTACAGAAACGGGGACCAACATTACTACCCATAGGATACTTTTCTCATGTAATGACTCCAGTAGAAGAGGCCTATGACACTTGTGTTAGACATTTGTTAGCTGTATACTGGGTTGTCCATGCTTCAGAACACATTGTGGGATTTAATAAGATAATATTACAGACACCACATACTCCAATTAAATTTTTGTTGGAGCATGATATTAGAGGGATGTCGACCCAGCGATTGGGGAAATGGACCATGGCATTACAAGGGAAAAATATCATAGTTGAGAAATGTCCCTCACCTATGTTAGTGGAGTTACTCACCTGGGAGGGAGAGGATCATGACTGTGGTCAGATAAAAAGGGGGACATTTGATCCCATCTTTTTGGATACTCCTCAGGAAGAGAGTACCAATGTGTATATAGATGAGTCTAGATTTTGGGATAATGGACAGTTGTGAGTGGGTTATGCTTTATGGACCCCCTCAACTGATAATCGGATTTTAGTACAGTGTCCATCTTCCTTCTCTGTGTCGCATGCAGAACTGGAAGCTGTTCGAGAGGCTATTCTGGCCTATCCAGATAGAGCTATTAATATCTTCTCAGACTTTGCTTATGTGGTTAACTCCCTTTTGGATTTTCTACCTATATGGGAAAAATGAGGGATGGTTAACGCAGCAGGGGAACCTATTGTTGCAGCATCTGTAGTACAGCACATATGGAATTTGGGGTCACAGAGACCATTGCAGATTGCCATATGTAAGGTACGGGTGCATCAGATAAATCCTAAAAATCCACATGAGGTGGAAAACAAGAAAGTTGATCATATGGCTAAGGAGGCTGTATATACTGATCAGCAATGGGCAGATCCTTGGATTCTGATCCTTCTGAATTATGGGAATGTGATGCATATAGTGCCAGTCCTATTAAATGGATTGCAGCTGTATCACAGCTCCCTAGTGTGGGGAGAATATAAGATGGGAATCCATGGTTGGTTACTTGCTGAGAGCAGTGTCTAGAGAATGGGAAGTGTAGTACTCCCCATGTTACAGTGTGGGAAGACATGGTTGTTTGGGAGCGCCAACCAGGAAATAGGAAATGGATACCCCCTGAATCCATTAGGAAACATTTGGTCAAAGATAACCACCATATTGGAGGTCATTGTGGGTTGCATAAAACATGTCAACTCATTGCACAAAAATATTGGTGGCCAAAAATGAGAAGGCATATCAAACAGTGTTTGGAGGCATGTTTAATTTGTGCACAAATGAATCTGCCTACCCCAGGAAAGCGGGTGCCCCTAGGAAGAATACCTTTGGCTGATGGACCATGGTCCTCAATCCAAATTGATTATTTAGGGCCTTTGCCCACTGCTAAAGGGGGGTACCGATACTTACTGGTCATCATTGATATCTTTTCTAAATGGGTAGAAGCTCTACCTTTGCGAGTGGATACTGCAAAGGCATTATGGGAATAAGTATCCTCATGATGGGAATTTCCTAGAGTTATGGAAAGTGATAGAGGTACACACTTTACTGCCAAAATTATGACAGCTTTGTGTGATATCTTGGGGATTCAGCAACAATTGCACTTACCCTACCAGCTTCAATCCTCAGGAATGGTAGAAAGGGTGAACCGTACCTTGAAGAATTCTTTAAAGAAAGCAGTCTTAGATACTGGACAAAACTGGGTTACTGATTTACCAGGTATTTTGATGGGGATTAGGGGAACTGAGCAGAAATCCACAGGATTTTCCCTTTATCAGCTTATGACAGGGAGGGATATGCAATTGTATTACCTTCTGATCCTGATTTGTCCACCCCTGTGTTGGATAGAATCAAGGTAGATGTATTTCTACAACAGTTACAACAATAATTGACTAAATATCTCCTACATGCTGCCATAAATATGGCACAAACACGTTAGAAAAATAGATGGAGATATAATGAGAAACCAATTGTCCCTATAAAAGAGGGGGACAAGGTAATGGTGAAAATTTTTGACAAAAAGGGACCTTGGGATGCCAACTGGATGGGTTCCTGTGATGTGGTCCAAATGTTGGGATCTTGGATAGTTCAGGTCCGTTGAATGGATGGAAGAAATGACCCTACTAAATGGGTTCATGTGGATCAGTGTAAATTGTATCAGCCATTAAAGTGATAAACACTGATTCTGCGTTTGTGTCATTATTAAATAAAAGAAACTTGTCCTGGATAGGACTATGGAGTTACGTGGTAACTCTAATCAGTATGCTACAATCAAACACAATAGTGATAAGAAAGAATCAGAAGGCGCAGTTTGGATTTTGGATGCAAGAAGCTGCTTTATTGCCCGTGATTGTGGGTGAAGATTATTTACATGATGGACATTTAACAATAGACACGTCTATAATATGTATTAAAGAAGGATGTCAAGGCTGAACCATTGAGGATTTTGGAGAACAGCCTGGATGGCCTGGACATGCAATGTGTGCTCTTAAAAGCAATATGAAGGGCATATATGTACCTTCTGTTGTAGGGGATGAAAGCCGATTGACTACCCTACAAATTACGATGTTTAATCAAACTATTTTAAGACAAGAAGAGCGAGAAAATAATTCTCCTCTAAAATAGGGATATGGTATTTTTGAAATACCACAAAAAGGCACAGGTAGTATAAATTGGACCCAAGTGATAGCTGAAGCAATGTCTGCTACATTATCACAAACATTGGCCAAATGGCCTGTCCAATGGATTGAAAAATGTATTACCTATGTGCAATTACCCCATGATCCTTCTTATGTTTGGTTAACCTACTCTTGGGGAGTAGGGTAGAGTGGAGATATGTGTCTCTATGTTCCATATCAAATACCCTGGGCCCATTGGCGACTAGACTATTTAAATATAACCAAGGATGGTTGGGACAAGGGACAAGATCAACTGAGTGTGAGTGGAAAGAGAGGATTTCTTCCACCACCAGATGGCATAATTATTACTCAAAATGTTTTTCCAGTATACTATCCTTGTAAATTAGAGTATTATAATGTTTTAATTGCTATGCCATATCCTCAGTTGCCAGTTGAATGTAGAGAAACTGAAGCTGTTAAAACATGGCAAAAGGTGTATAATGCTACATTGCAAAAATACCACAATAGGAACCCTTCTTATAATTTCAACCTACCTTCTCCGCTTCAACGTAGTAAGCAAGATGTTTCAGGGTAGATCGGATCAGGGTTGGGAATTGCCAATGGTATTAATAGTACAGTTTTAAAGGGACATATACGTTCCTTAGAGACCTCATTAAAGGCTCTAATGACCGGACCCCTTTCTAAGAGTCTCCATAATGTAGCAGCCAATGAAAATATTGACTGGTTGGCTATTGGAGAGACTTTGGAAATTTTTCAATTAATAAAGGAATATACTTTAGCATCAAATACTACTTTAGCAAAAACTTTTGCTAAAACATTTACTGAACTATCATGTTCACAACTGGCTGCACAAGCTGCTGGTATTTTGTATTCTGAATTAGACAGAATAGAAACTAGTAGATTACCTTTGGGTATCAGTAAACTAAACATCCCTAAACTCATTATGAGACCAAATGTAGTGTTACTCCCACTGAAAATCATTAAGGTATGGGTGTCTCCTAACCCTTATACATCACAATTGTTATATGTGATACCTATTATTTTGGTTATTCTGGTATGTTTCCAGAAACCAACCATTTCATGGCAGATTAGCAACCTGGGTTGATTAGTGGATAACCAAATTATGCAAATACAACTTACAGGAGATACTGTTACATATGATGCTTTGCAAAAGAAGCATTTTGTCTTTCCCAAACAACAGTGTGTTATTCAAAGTGAAGTGATGATATGTGCAGAAGAGACCACCTTAAACATGTGGTTACCTCCTTAATATCCTTTTACTTTGAAACCAGCTGATAAAGTAATTTCTGTATTAAGTTGGAATGATTCATGGTGTGTGCTTGCAGGTGCACATTGGAACATCTGGAAGTGTAATTCCAAGACATGGAGGGTAGCTAATATGACGTTACGTCAGCGCCCAACCTACAGTCGCCTAAATGTGACCTATTTTGAAAGTCCAGCACAAGAGGAATTAGACTTATTGAAAGGTCTGGTAATACCACCTCATTTTTCGTTTCCTACATTGGATAAAATGAAAATAAAAGCTTTGCTGTATGGACAATGAACACATAAATTGGTCATGCATCAAATTATTAATGCAGCAAAATTTGATGATCAAGCGAGCTACTTACCTGTTATCTCATGGTTTGATTGGGGAGCAGCTATGATGGGCATGAGTTCCACTTTGGTTATAATCTTGATCATGGGTGGTGTTATTTTTATTATTTGTGCTTTACAACGTTTCATTTGGCGGCGGACGCACAATATATTGAATCAGATTTAACTTCTACAGTGGCAAAATCAATTAGTTAGATAAACTGTACCTACTAGTCAGTATCATGGGGGGATTGTAAGAATCAGCTCTGGGATATATAAGACTTGACTTGCAGGTTGAAACTGTTTACAGCTAAAATAATAGAATGTGCTATGATTGGAAAAAGTATAAGCTCAGCGATGTGCAACCATCAGAAAGGGATGGTGTGCAGATGTTGATGTACTATAGTTACTTTAATATTTGGGAACAAACAACCAAATGTGTGCTTAATGATGCTTGTTTTGATAGAAAAGTATTATGAAAGGCTTATCTCATGTAAAGCAGAAATTGGTTACATTTAGTTACATCCAACTCATGATGCAGATAATGTGTATATAAGGCTGGCTGTAGCTGTCTAAAGCAGCTCATGAATAATATGCTCATATGCTATGATGAGTGCATTATAAGTGTTACAAGGAACCTTGCTGAAGAAATAAACTTTTAAGTTTATGAAAACTATCTTTGAGTGTTTGACTCATTCTTAAACAACACAACGTAGAAACAAAAGGTATTGACTCTTACAGACAGCATGCCATTCTTGCAATGCATAATGTAGAAGGGTCACATACAGGCGAACACATGCTACACTTGCTACTGACAGAAACTGATGAGTGGCTGCACCTCCGTTCCTAAAAGATAGCTTCATAACTAGTGATAATGGATAATATGTTGTGAAATGTATCAGCAATGGTGGCTTTGTGTGGGTTCCCTTCATGGCCCACTGTTTAAATCTGGTGGTACAGGAGTTTCTGCAGTACCCGGAAGAAAAGCAAATACTGACAGTTGCATACCATATTTGTGCCCCCTTTGCACTGTCTGGAAAGGCCCGTGACCAACTTAGGCAGCTGCAGATTCAAAACAGCCTCCCTCAGCACCACCTAAAGCTAGAAGTTATCACAAGATGGAACTCAACACTTTACATGGCAGAGCAATTGTATGAGCAGTACAAAGCAATCTCAGTGTACCTATTTATGCACACTAGTCATGACAGTTCAGGGGCCTCGATGTCAATGACAAGTGAACAACGATGACTCATGGACTCAGTAATAATAATTTTGAGGCTATTTGAACATGCCACACAGGCAGTGAGTGGTGACACTGCATCCGTCAGTCAAGCCATTCTACTTCTCTGGGTGCTGAGGCAGAGTTTGTTGAATCTGCAGCCTAGCTTTTATGTTGCCAGAGATAGGTCAAGCTGTGTATTACTGAAACACATGATTACTATATTAGACAACAATCGGCACATCACCACTATTCAGCAACCTTCAGATTTGGAATAACCACAATGCTGGACCCACACTACAAACATGGCGTTGCATCCACAGGGCAAGATCTGGTTCAAAATCCTGACTGGACAGCTGGTCTGATTGGTTCATGGGGCATAGAAGTCACATGCAAAGTTACACAAATCACAGCATAACAAGGCTGAAAGTCATTGTGGACTGAGTACATCCAGTAAGGTGGCTGACGGGCAAGCGGTGGTGTCAGCTGCACAGTTGTCCATTAAGCCACTTTGAGGTGCCCTGTCCCAAGTCAGAATTTGTGACCTAGATCAATCTTGTGAACAGGTGGACAATTCATCGGGAATGCGTGCATCACAAAGCATGGTTGAGGCCTATTTGGAAGAAAACAGGCATCTGAAAATAATGGACAATCCTTTGGTGTACTGGAGTGACAAGGTGAGTGAATGGCCAGTGCTGACATCAGTTGCACTGAAGTACCTGACCTTCCCCATCTCCAGTGTAAGTGTGGAGAGAGTATTTAGTTCTTTGGGGGCCATAGTGCATGACCGTCATACTATGAATGAAGGTCACATACCAAGTAGGAGAAACACATCTCTGTTTGTACCCAGTCACGATGCTGGTGGTGCTGCTGATGGTGGCAAAGCAGACAGTCCTGGTGGAAGTGTGAAACGCTGTACCACTGATACTGATTATACGGTCATGGAAAAAGAATTTCCAACTGGGCAAAAATCTGGGCTTGTGGACTGCAAGGGATGCTTCCTCCTTGATGATGCATAGGATGTTGGTGGTAGTGCATAAGGTCAAAATTACTGGGGTGAATGCTGTCTCATTGCCATAATGTTAATGGTTATTGGAAGAACAAAAAGACAAACAGTGGCCTTTGATGTCGTAATACAATTGACAATAAATTACATGTCATTATATTTGTAATTCCCCTTTCTTGATTTTGAGGGTATAGTTTACAGAATGTGTGCAGTCATTATTACCTGCAGCCCACAATGCATCTTGAAACTGAGAGATACATTCTACCTGTGCTCAAGCTATGAACCCTCAGCCAGCCACCGTCACCCTGCTTTTTTAAAGTGACAGAGAGACATTCTACCTGTGCCCAAGCTATGAACCCTCAGCCAGCCACAGCCACACGGGTTCTTCAAAGTGATAGAGAGACATTTTACCTGTGCCCAGTTTATGAACCCTCAGCCAGCCACAGCCCCCTGCTTCTCTAAAGTGACAGAGAGACATTCTATCTTTGCCCAAACTATGAACCCTCAGCCAACCACAGCCACATGGCTTCTTGAAAGTGACAGAGAGACATTCTACATGTGCCCAAGCTATGAACCTTTAGCCAGCCACTGCCACATGGCTTCTTGAAAGTGACAGAGAGACATTCTATCTGTACCCAAGCTATGAACCCGCAGCCAGCCACAGCCACCCTGCTTCTTGAAAGTGACAGAGAGACATTCTACATGTGCCCAAGCTATGAACCCT
Source organism: Neoceratodus forsteri (assembly GCA_016271365.2). Classification (NCBI taxonomy): domain Eukaryota; kingdom Metazoa; phylum Chordata; order Ceratodontiformes; family Ceratodontidae; genus Neoceratodus; species Neoceratodus forsteri. The sequence continues at coordinate 1,511,213,425 of CM057455.1, forward strand.
CTGCCAGCCACAGTCACACAGCTTCTTGAAAGTGACAGAGAGACAGTCTACCTGTGCCCAAGCTATGAACCATCAGTCAGTCACAGCCACACAGCTTCTTATGACTAATTGACAGTAAGTATTTACCAATGTCATGTACTCTGGTTTTATTTAAACTGTGGTGTCAATCATTCATAAACCGATTAAACTGGTTAAAGATGCCACTGTCAACAAATACAGGCAACTGGTTTTTATATTGTTTTCACAGGTTACAGACTGTGATAATGGGCAGTACTAGAGTAGTTCTACCACCTAAGGAATTCATCGACAGGTAAGTATCAGTGTTATTTCCTATTTCATTTTAGATTTAAAATTTTGTGGCAACGGTGTGACACATTCAACAGGGCCAGGGTGACATACAGAATACAGGACACAAAATATATTGGTTATTCACAAATGCAAGAGGAGTACTTCACTATGCCATGGTTGTAAAATGTGTTGTCCTGGTCCTGAAAACACATGATGTAATGTAACTTAAAACAATGGGACAGTGTGTGTCACTCACTAAACGTGTAACATTTTTGTATGTGATTTCTACATTCATAATAGCTTGGTATTTTCAGCTTGATAAGTGGTTATTACTATACTACTAGCTTGGTATTTTAAGCTGGATAAGGTGTTTACTAATAGCATACTATTTTAAGCAGCATATAACAGAAGACAGGCACAGGCACGTTGGGAAGTGAATGTGGTAGAAAAAACAAACTCCTTATAATTTATTCTACATCTGTTTTCAGATGACTTTGATGTGCTGTGGACTGCTGTGGGTGGTATCTTCCAATCTGAAGAAGAATAACAGTTATGATGATGAACTGAAGACCTGTAAAGATGACAAAAAACATAAATGAACCTTTTTTCAAATGATGCCCCTCCTCAAAAAAATACTTACCTTTCATGGGTTGACAGCTTCTGTGCAGCCAAAGTCAGCAGCCATCGGAAATTTGTGGATCACCAGCGCTGTGCCTATGACTTGAGCGGAAAAAAAGGAAATCATAAATGATTGTCTTTTAGTTAACCATAGCACTACCCCCCCAAAGAAAATTTTAATTTTACAGTACCACATTAGGTGTCAGACTCATAACATGTGCTGCATGTTGCTGTCAAATGATCATCATGCCCACCACGATAAAGTATTTATTTTATTTATTTATAAATCAGATTTACAACCTTTGAGTCAGAGACTCATTTACAAAGGCACCTCGTCGCAGGGAGGGTAGACAACATATGACAGTGGAAGACAAAGAGGACAATACAAGTGTGGTACAGCAGAGGTAATATACACAGCAATTCCATAATTACATAGAAGAAAATAGGCTTGTAATTAATTACAGATTTGACCAGAACATTCTCAAGACAGTATAATAGGCCTGCTCTAGTGTATCTATGGAGCAGATATCTGGGGAGGGTGAGGACCATGCCCTTGGGGCGAGGCAGTCCTAGAGGACATTGTCAGATACAGAGAGCCGGAAAGAGTGCAGCCTCTAGGACAGTCAGGGGCAGTTACAGACCCGAGTATCCGTGAGGGGTTTCTGGAGGGCAATTTTGAAGGGGCCTATTTTGGGGATGCTGGTGATATGAGGGGGAGAGAGTTAAACCAGGAGGGTGCTCTGTAATAGAAGGACCTTTGGGCGAGTGAGGTCCTAGCTCTTGGAACCTAGAAGGTGGCCTTGGCTGCGCTTCGGGTGGCAACCATCCATGAGGCTGGTTTTAGGGACGCGGTAACCCCGGGGGGGGAGCCCAAGAAGTGTTTTTTTGGCCAGCATACAGGTATGGTAGCGCAGGCGCTCCTCAAAGGAGAGTAGATTTGCGGAGGAGTAGAGATGGCATGTGTGAGTTCTGCGATGGGCATCTGTCAGGAGCCTACAGACCTTGTTTATTGAGGTCTGGACATTAGAGAGGGTGGTGTTGTCAGCTGCAGCATAGATAGGAAGCCCGTAGTTGACCAAGGACAGGATAGAGGAGGTGATAGCCAGCCAGAGGGTCACCTGAGGGAGACAGTCTCTGTGGCGGTATAGGAAAACAATCCCGGTTGTTTACTGCAGTGGACAGGGTTTTGAGGTGGGCGTGGAAGGTGAGTGCTGAGTCGAAGGTGATGCCCAGGTATTTGTATGCTGTAACTTGCTCACTGGGGTGTTTGGTGCTGGGAAGGATGTGTATGGGGGCATTACTGATGGTGCTCTGATGGTGGGCGAAGAGCATGGATTTAGGTTTTTTGAGGTTCAGGACCAGGCAGTGGTCATGGAACCATTTTTCAGCTTGACTGAAAATGATCTGAAGGGAGTCCTGGACGGTGGTAGGGTCAGGGTGGGAGGCGACAAGGACCACATCATCGGCATATAAGAGCATTTTTGCCTGAGCAGGTACTGGGAAGAGTGTTGAGAAAGAGACTGAACAGAGTAGGGCCCAGGATGGACCCCTGGGTGACACCGGAGTGAACAGGTAGCACGGTTGATAGGGTACCGTTTATCTTGACCCGTTGGGATCTGTCACAGAGGTAACTAGAGAACCAGGCAAGGGGGCCTGCTGAGGACCCCAAATTTTGGAGGAAGTCGAGCAGGAGGGGGTTACACACAGTGTCAAAGGCCTTAGACAGGTCTATGAACACTGCCCCGGTAACATCACCCGAGTCAAATGCAGAGTGTATGTGTTGAGAGAACTCTAGTAGGGCCGATGTAGTGCTGTGTCCAGGGCAGAAGTCATGCTGCTCTGGACACAGTATGTTGTATTTGGTGAGGTATTCCATGAGTTAGGTGGAGACTATTTTTTCAAGGGCTTTAGAGAGAGGAGGGAGGATGGAGATTGGCCTGTAGTTATTTGGTATTGTGCGATCTCCATTCTTATGAATTGGGGTGATTTCAGCTGATTTCCAGACACTTGGGAGCTGACCAAGACAAAAGAACTGGTTTAGCAGGTCAGTAAGAGGGGCTAGCATGATATCCAGGGTTAGCCGGAGAATCCTGGGGTCGATTGGGTCACATTTGGGATTGTGGCTGGAGAGGGCTTTTAGCAGGAGAGGTTTGGCTATATGGGGGGATATGGTGTGGAAGAGAAATGGGGGGCGCTCCAGGCCTGGAGGGATTGAAGGAATAATTGGGTCAAAGAAGTGGGTAGGTAGGATGGAGCTGAGATCTGAAAAAGTCGTGTTGAGGCATTCAGCAATATGTAAGGGGTCAGTGGTGATACTGCCATTGACTGCTATCTGGGATGGGGGGGAGCAGGTTTTTGCATTGAGCTCCTTAATATGATGATTTCCTGAAAAAGAACAACACGATGGACTACTTATCACACAGAACAAGATTTACGTAGAAATTAAATGGCTGTGTCTATGCCAAAAAAATTACAATAGCACGAACAATAACTCACCATTGTGGTATGAAGGCACACACAAAGGGCAGCATGTATTGATGATGCAACATGCGTCAATGCAGGCAAAGCCCTCACTTGGGACACACTAATGCATTTAGGACATTTTAATGTTCATCTGGACTTTTAATTCATTTACATCAGCAGGAGAACAGCAGCGGCAGCAAGTGGTGTCACAAGGCAATGCTCACACTTAGCACACTGTGATGCATTTATGGCAATCTGATTTTTCATCTGGGCTTTTCATGAAATTAAAACAGCATTCAGACAAAAATTCACACACAAGATAGCACATTTGTGGGGTGCATGGTGGTGTAATGGTATTGTGATTATTGTGCTGGTGCTTTAACTAAATGTTCAGAAAAGTAGCAAGTATTTTCATAGTTGTTACTTAAGTTGTTTTATTTTTTACATGACTGATGGTTGGAAAAAAGGCAAATGCTGCCTGTTTTCATTACAGGTGAAACTGTCATGACGCTACACATGCTGCAATAAAAGTGTCTTGAACATGGCGTTTTGGAGCCACAATATTTAATTAAATGAAAACATGCAGTGTACGCGAAGTTGGTGACCACATGACTTACTACATTAAATAAGGTAATGAGTAAGAACAAAAAAAAAGTTGGTTCTATGTGATAACGGAGATTGCAAAATAGCGACCACCATTTGGGTGAGTGTACATCACTGAAAATGAATTACGGTGATGTACACTCGTGGCGAACTAAAAGGTGGTGATGGATTCCACATTTATGCAGGGGCTTTGCCCCCCGCACCTCCTACTTAAGGATTCTCAACTCCGGGGGGGGGGAGGTGCATGTCGGTGGGGTGAAAAATGTAAAAAAAAGAAAAAAGCTGCCTGCTGGCAAAAAAAAATGTGCTGGACCCAAACCCTGCACCCTTCACGCCCCAATCAACCACCCTTCCCACCACGCTAGCGGACCAGCTTGGCAGCTGCCTGCCACACCCCTTCCCACATACCTCCTCTCAGCTTCCTCTACCACCCCCCCACATGTGTGCACATGAATACACACGTGTATGCTTCCGGTTACCCTACCTCACTCACCCAGGTATCCATTCGCTACACTACTAGGTAGCCCTGAACACAGGCGCAATTATTGAGTCACCCTTTTTGAAAGCGCTCAATCGTGGTCACTGTGTTCACCGGATACCAAAACTTTCTATTGCTAAAAGCATAATGGCATGGGGGGGACATTTGGAGGAGGTGGGGAATCTGATTTACCATTATGAGGGTAAAGAAATACAGGATTAAAAAAATTAACAACACAAAGAAAACATTAACTCAACATAAAATTCATACTTCGTATGTACGAAAAATAAATATGGTTTAAGACAATAAATAAAAGCAAAGAAGAGTTTTTTTGGGGGGGGTTTAATATTGTCTTTCTGGAGTCTTATAATGGTAACTCTGATTCACCACCTTCCCCAAATGTTCAAACTTCCCATGCCATTATGCTTTCCGCAATACCAATTTTTTTGTTCTTACTTATCATTTTATTTTATGTAATAAGTCATGTGGTCGCTAACTGTGCGGACACTGCATGCTTTCATTTCAGTTGAAATTGTGCCACCAAAAAGCCATCTTCTAGACACTTTTATTGCAGCGTGCATAACGGAACGGCAGTTTCATCTGTAATGAAAGCACACAGCATCCGCCATTTTGACGACCATCAGTCATGTGAAAAATAAGGTAAATTAAGTAATGACTACAAAAAACAACAAAGAAAATATTAACTGAACAACTATTTCATACTTAGTGTGGAGCAAAAGAAAAATATTAATTAAGAAAAAAATTAAAAGCTGAGGAGATGCTTAGGGGGAAATGTAGATTATAAAAATTTTTAAGGGGCCTGTGGTGGCTGTTGCTGACCACAACCACCACTGATATTGCGCAACAAGCTTAGGATCTCTTCATTCTGCCCCTTGATATGATTGAGTCACTGCAGGGCTGCCTCCTGCACCATTTTCACCACTTCTACCGTGGCCCACAGCACAGCCAGGTCTGCCTTGGTCATAGGCTGCTGTGATGGGTCTTGTTCATGGGCAGCTGTGGGAACCACCACCTGTGGTGATTCTGTTTCCCTTCTCTGCCAATGACATGCATGTGGATGATGTTCTGTTAACACAGCTGCAGGAGTGGCTGCTACCTCCTGCAGCTTAGCGTGCCACTCAGCATGGTGGTGAACAACCATGTGGGTTCTTTGACTGCCAGTGGTGAGGTGCCCACCCTTGCACCCCTGGTGGACCAGCACAGTGTAGATTTTTCAGAGCACCATAGTGGGGTCCCCAGGGAGGCTGACTAAAAATTTTCACATGGGAGAGCTCTGTGCAGAGCCTGGTACAGGTGGTGAGGGGGCACCAGATGACACCTGCTGTACTGCTGGTGGTGGAAGGGCAACAACTGGCTGCTGTGGTTGCTGCTGCTGCTCCTCCTGCTGCTGCTGGAGGACCACTGATGGAGGGCTGGGTGTGGCTGTAGTGGAGGTCCCAAAACTGGGCCAGTTTAATTGAACTGGGTGGACAAGGCCACCCCGCATTCATGGCCCCCTCTGGCCACCACTTTGCCCACCACAATCCATAATGGAAATTAAACTTAGAACAGAAAGAACAAAAAAAATATTAGTACAAGTACTAGTCAAATAAGAAAAATAACTAAAAGTAAGTATCCAAAAATAAACCCTTTCTTAACACAACAAACTTTCTAATTAACTAACACTTCCTGCCCTACTCCAATAACTAAATAAAAAAAGGTTTAAACACTTTAAAATCACAATTGCAAGTGAACAACTTTGGCAAACTAAACAGAACAGTACACCAGCTCTTTCTGCAAGAGAAAGTGAAATTAAAACGCTCCCTGAATCATGTGACCTGTAGACCTGCAGAGGCAGTCAGGCATGTGATCAGTAGCCTGTTTCTTAATTACTTCACCTTATCAAAATGAAACTCAAAGTGAACTCAAAGTGGACAACACAAAGTAAGGCAAAATTTGACTTTTTAATGGAAATATTGCATAGTGATACGTGAAATAGAAGTGGACCACTTTGGGTTCACTTCGCCAATGAATTAAAACTTTGCTGCATCTCTGGATGAGATGCTTGATTTCAGACTGTGGTGGCAACATGCAATTTCACAATGTGCTGTGGACATGGAATCTTAGAATGTGGTGGTGACAGTTTCAGAATGTGGTAGTCGCATGCAATTTCAGAATGAAGCAAGGATGCATAATTTTGGATTGTGACTTGGAAATGCAATATCAGAATGTGGCAATGACACTCATTTTCAGAATGTAGTGCGGAGATACAATTTTGGAATATGGTGGGCATGCACATTTTCAGAATGTGACAAAGACAGGTAATTTTGGAATGTGGAAGTTTACACAATTTTGCAATATGGCAGAAAGGTAGAATTCTAGAATGTGGCAGTGATGCACAGTTTTGGAATTTGGAGGTAACATGCAATTTCAGAATGTGGTAGTGGCACACAATTACAAAATGTGGCAGTGACGTACAATTTTGGAATGTGTCAGTGATGCACAATTTTAGAATCTGGCAAAGAGACACAATTTCAGAATGTGACAGTGATGCACAATTTCACAATGTGGCAGTGACACAGTTTCAGTATGTGGCAGTGATGCACAGTTTTGGAAAGTGGCAGTGACACACAATTTTAGAAAGTGGTGGTGTTGCACAATCTTGGAAAAGGCCAGTGACACTCAATTTCAGAATGCAGCAGTGACACATGGTTTCAGAATGTGGCAGTGATGCACAGTTTCAGAATGTAGTAGTGATGCACAGTTTCAGAATGTGTTGGTGACGCACTTTCAGAAAATGGCAGTGATGCAGTTTGGGAAAGTGGTGGTGATGCACAGCTTTTAAAAGTGGCAGTGACGCACAATTTTGGAATGTGGCAGTGATGCAGTTTCAGAATGTGGTGGTAGCATACAGTTTTGGAATGTAGCATTGATGCACAGTTTTTGAATGTGGCAGTGGTATACAGCTTCAGAATGTATCAGTGACTTAGTTTCAGAATGTGGCAGTGATGCAAAATTTCAGAATGTGGCAGTGACACATAGTTTTAGAATGTGGTGATGACACAGAGTTTTGGAAAGTGGTGGTGATGCACAGTTTCAGAATGTGTCGGTGACACACACTTTCGGAATGTGGCATTGATACACAGTTTTGGAATGAGGCAGCGGGGCACAGTTTCAGTAAGTGGTGGAGACAGTTTCAGAAAGTAGCAGTGACACACAGTTTCAGAATGTAGCAGTGATGCACAGTTTCAGAAAATGGCAGGGATGCACAATATCAGAAAGTGGTGGTGATGCACAGTTTCAGAATGTGGTGGTGATGCACAGTTTCAGAATGTGGCAGTGACGCACAGTTTCAGAATGTGGTAGTGATGCACAGTTTCAAAATGTGATGCTGACACACAGTTTTGGAATATGACGATGATGCACAGTTTTGGAAAGTGGTGGTGATGCACAGTTTCAGAAAGTGGCTGTGATGCACAATTTCAGAAAGTGGTGGGATACAAAATTTTGGAAAGAGGCAGTGACACAATTTCGGAATGTGGCAGTGATGCAGAGTTTTGGAATGCGGCAGTGTCGCACTGCTTCAGAATGTGGTGGTGATACAGTTTCAGAATGTGGTGGTGACACACAGTTTTGGAATGTGGCATTGATGCACAGATTCAGAATGAGGCAGAGGTGCACAGTTTCAGAAAGTGGTGGAGACAGTTTCAGAAAGAAGCAGTGACACACAGTTTCAGAAAGTAGCGGTAATGCACAGTTTCAGAAAATAGCAGTGATGCACAATATCAGAAAGTGGTGGTGATGCACAGTTTCAGAAAGTGGCTGTGATGCACAATTTCAGAAAGTGGTGGGATACAAAATTTTGGAAAGAGGCAGTGACACAATTTCAGAATGTGGCAGTGATACACAGTTTTGGAATGTGGCAGTGAAGCACAGTTTCAGAATGTAGCAGTGATGCCCAGTTTTGGAATGTGTCAGTGACTTACAATTCAGAAAGTGACAGTGAAGCACCATTTAAAACCATGGCAGTGACACACAGTTTTGAAAAGTGGTGGTGACATGCCGTTTCAGAAAGTGGTGGTGACACACAAATATAGAAAGTGGCAGTGATGCACAGCTTCAGAATGTGGCAGTGATGCACATTTTCAGAATGTGGCAGTGATGCACAGTTTTAGAATGTAGCAGTGATGCAGTTTCAGAATGTGATGGTGGTTTGCAGTTTCAGAATATAGCAGTAACATGTAGTTTTGGAAACTGGTGGTGATGCGCAGTTTTACACACAAGTAAAGTACTGTACAATCACTGACAGCTCAGTCGGTGGCTGGCCATGGTAGAAAGTGGAGGACTGTGCCAGTCTCCTGCTCATTGATGGGATGGAGGAGTGGAGTGGTGGGGCACTACCTGCCGGGGAGCTGGGGGGGTCAACTGGACACCAGGGAAAGATAAGTATCATATTTTACTGGCAGATTGGGGATAGGAAGGGGGGACCACTTGATCACCAGGGAGTGGTTTATTTGTAATAGACAGGGATTAGGATGGGGGTAGGGATACACTGGACACCAGGATACAGTGTCTGTGTTGGGGGGTGTTCAGCTGGGAGGGACCACTGAGCACCAGACAATACATAGTTAAACATCGGGCATGGGTGCAGGTGCAGGTGGGGTTGAGATCGCTAGACATTAGAGAATAGTATTGCAACAGCGGAAATGGGTGCAGATGGTGGGTGGGACCAGTGGACACCAGGCAATGCTTTTGGTTTATCATTGGGCAGCGACTGGCAGGGGCCACTAACACCAGGAACTTCTACATTTATATCGGGAAGGTGATCAGCGGAGGAGGACCACTAGCACCAGAGAAATTTACTTTTACATCGGGACGGTGATCTGCAGGGGGCCACTAGACACCAGGGCCTACTTTGTTGGGGGTTGGGGTGGGGGCACTGCACTTCCTCCACCAACTGCTAGGGTTGCACGGGAGTAAGTAGAGGTTTCAACTGGTGATATGTGTGCTGCGCAAGGGGACTGAACAAAACAGCCTTGCATAATGTACATACTCTGAATATTGGACTGCACTAATATTCAAGTCCCCACCCCTTCATTTACATTGCACTCCCATCTGAATATTGTGTGGCACAAATCCTGTTTGCCCACGCTGACAGGGCTTTTCAATGTTGCACATCCATGCATAACCAAGTGTGCTTGGGCAAACTTGGATTTGCACCTGGGCAATATTTTGAATATCAAGTCCCTGACATTTAGTGCAGTTTCGTATTTCACTTTCTTTAAATAGGAGCTCAAGTATTTCCTTGTGAGTATCCATTTTTTTATGTGTTAACTGAGGTAAAAGGAAGGGGTTACCTTGAAGAGAGTGGGTCACCTCTATGTCATTCTCAATAGATGTAGGCAGACACACTTGCCTCTGCATTAACATCACCTCTGCTCACAGAAGCACAGAATTTAAACAGTATACCAATGCAGCTATGCTGCTTACAGCCCAGGTCATTAAAAGTGCTGCGTGTCAGAGCCTGCTACTTGCACAGATTCCACTAGTGCTGCTCGCAGAGGCACTGGATTTAAACAGTGAGGGACCAGAAGAAGGTCTTCACCAGCTTCTGGTAGTCTCACTCCTACCTTAATCAGGAATAAGATTTTAATTGCAGTATAATGTGATTAAAACAATACTATAGTGCCTAAATAGAGCAATTTTGACACTTGCTGGTCAAGGAATTGATTATGTCTACCCTGTTTATTTTGTGCTGAAACTGCAAACCCAGGTTAAAGGCCACACACTTCAATTTTCACTGTCCCTGACTAAAAGTTGAGACATCCTTGATGGGAGATATGGCTCTATATCCAGATAACCTTTTTTTTTTTGTAAGCTTTATTTATGCACCCTTACCTTCGGGGCATCTCTCAGGGTCCCTTCCATCAGCTACCGAGCACAACCGTCCACCTGAACTGACACATCCGGGATACATCGGGTAAGCAGGGTCTGGGCACCCCCACATCCAAGGAGCGGCCCCAGATCCCAGGGAGAACTGGAGAGATGGCCGGTATTGGCCGTGAGGCTCGGATGGACTGATTTCCGATCGCCGTCACCTCACCTGAAGGAAGGGTGTATTTCCACTTTTTCTACCCAGAGTACGGACATGCAATGACGTCCCGCCCAGCGAGCGGGTGCTCCCGCACTCCCCTGGAAGACATCTACCACGCTCCCATCCCCACGCATCTACCACCATGCACTGCAGTACCTCCTGCATCCTCCAGAGGGTACCAGTGTATCGGGAGTCCCCAGATCCCTCCCCAGGACTAGGAGAGATGTCCACGGATGCTCGATCCCAGTCCTTCCCTGCTGACCCCCGGCTCCTCGAGCTTGCTCCCAAACTCGGGTCGCTAGCATGGCGCAAGGTGTGGCATCCAGTACCTCAACCCTCAGTGCCACCGGGCAGGCCCTATCTAGCTAGCCTTGAAGGTAATCAATGCAGCAATGCTTCTTGCGCTTCAGTCATTGAAAGTGCTGTGTATCACAGTTCTATGTGATAAAGACGATCGCCGTTATCAAGAAGTCATGAATGACAAAACTTTTTTTCAGCACTCTGATTCCCCGGCACACAGCAAAACAGCTCCAGGGACTTACTTTTTAATGTTTTATGCAAGAGGCTATGCTTCCTGCACCCCCTACTAAAGGATTCTCGGCTCCAGGGTGGGTGCATGTCGGGGGGGTGAAAACATTAAAAAAATAAAAGGTTTGTGCCGGGCGTAACAAAAATGCACCAGCTCCCGGACCCGAACCCGGTACCCTGCTGACCTGCACCAGCAACCCACCCACCATGCCACAGGTTTGGCTCGGCAACCCACTGCGGCACAACCCCTCACATCCCCTCTCACCCCTCACTGTGTGTGTTCGCTCCTCCCCCCGTGTGCATATGTATAGTGACATCCCGTCGCAATATTCACTGACCCCCCCAATCCAGCTGCCTACCTTACCATAGCCCTCAAGGGATGCGCTTGAGGAGTGTGTTGCCATTATTGTCGACACCCTTTCCCCAGCGCCCCTCATCACGGTATACCTGCATCACAGCCTGCTTCTTACACAGCTTTCACAGCAATCACAATTAACAGTAAATCATTTTCTGCTAACTCCTTTAACAATACTCCTAGTACTCGAACATAGCAAATTGAACAAACTGAACTTCTTCTAGTAGTTAGCACACTGGTGATCTATTTCCCAGAGATGCCAGGACAGCGGGGGTGATTGTTTGAATTCCACTATGTGTCTCTCTGACAGCTGCATGGGTTGGGGGTGTCAGCAGAGAGAGGTGAAGGACACATTGGATTGAGATGTGCTGAGGTATTATGGAATGAGCACCAGGAGACTCAAACCAGGGCACCACATAGCCTCAGGGTGGGGCAATACAATATCAGAATGTTTTTTACCTGGGCTCAACTTTCTGCCATGTCTATCACTAAGGTGGACATGATTAAGACACTGTGTCATTTAAAATAGGGTATGATGTGCTCCCAAGCTATGGCAGTGATGGGGTTGGGAGTGCTACTATTCAAAGGCAACCTATTGAAAAAGTTATATATATCTGTGTTCTGTTGGGGCAACCAAATCATTATAACTTGCAAAGTTCACAAATGTTCTAGTGCAGGATGTTTATGTTTCTAGCTGTGATGTTTTATGGTTTAAAGCAATACATGACTGACTTGAACTGCTGACTGTCCTTCCCGCCATCTATTCCAGTGGTGGAGAGATAGCAGTCAGATGATCTTGTGCTGCTGCAAATACTATCATTAGTTATAGTTCATATAGATAAGGTGTATAGCCTGTTTTTGGCCACCATCAATCAATCAATATCAGACTTGAGGGGAAAAAAAGGAAATCATAAATGATTGTCTTTTAGTTAACCATAGCACTACCCCCCCAAAGAAAATTTTAATTTTACAGTACCACATTAGGTGTCAGACTCATAACATGTGCTGCATGTTGCTGTCAATTGATCATCATGCCCACCATGATAAAGTATTTATTTTATTTATTTATAAATCAGATTTACAACCTTTGAGTCAGAGACTCATTTACAAAGGCACCTCGTCGCAGGGAGGGTAGACAACATATGACAGTGGAAGACAAAGAGGACAATACAAGTGTGGTACAGCAGAGGTAATATACACAGCAATTCCATAATTACATAGAAGAAAATAGGCTTGTAATTAATTACAGATTTGACCAGAACATTCTCAAGACAGTATAATAGGCCTGCTCTAGTGTATCTATGGAGCAGCTACCTGGGGAGTGTGAGGACCATGCCCTTGGGGGGGCGAGGCAGTCCTAGAGGACATTGTCAGATACAGAGAGCCGGAAAGAGTGCAGCCTCTAGGACAGTCAGGGGCAGCTACAGACCCGAGTATCCGTGAGGTGTTTCTGGAGGGCAATTTTAAAGGGGCCTATTTTGGGGATGCTGGTGATATGAGGGGGAGAGAGTTAAACCAGGAGGGTGCTCTGTAATAGAAGGACCTTTGGGTGAGTGAGGTCCTAGCTCTTGGAACCTAGAAGGTGGCCTTGGCTGCGCTTCGGGTGGCAACCATCCATGAGGCTGGTTTTAGGGACGCGGTAACCCCGGGAGGGGAGCCCAAGAAGTGTTTTTTTGGCCAGTATACAGGTATGGTAGCGCAGGCGCTCCTCAAAGGAGAGTAGATTTGCGGAGGAGTAGAGATGGCATGTGTGAGTTCTGCGATGGGCATCTGTCAGGAGCCTACAGACCTTGTTTATTGAGGTCTGGACATTAGAGAGGGTGGCGTTGTCAGCTGCAGCATAGATAGGAAGCCCGTAATTGACCAAGGACAGGATAGAGGAGGTGATAGCCAGCCAGAGGGTCACCTGAGGGAGACAGTCTCTGTGGCGGTATAGGAAAACAATCCGGGTGTTTACTGCAGTGGACAGGGTTTTGAGGTGGGTGTAGAAGGTGAGTGCTGAGTCGAAGGTGATGCCCAGGTATTTGTATGCTGTAACTTGCTCACTGGGGTGTTTGGTGCTGGGAAGGATGTGTAGGGGGGCATTACTGGTGGTGCTCTGATGGTGGGCAAAGAGCATGGGTTTAGGTTTTTTGAGGTTCAGGACCAGGCGGTGGTCATGGAACCATTTTTCAGCTTGACTGAAAATGATCTGAAGGGAGTCCTGGACGGTGGTAGGGTCAGGGTGGGAGGCGACAAGGACCACATCATCAGCATATAAGAGCATTTGCCTGAGCAGGTACTGGGAAGAGTGTTGAGAAAGAGACTGAACAGAGTAGGGCCCAGGATGGACCCTGGTGACACCGGAGTGAACAGGTAGCACGGTTGATAGGGTACCGTTTATCTTGACCCGTTGGGATCTGTCACAGAGGTAACTAGAGAACCAGGCAAGGGGGCCTGCTGAGAACCCCAAATTTTGGAGGAAGTCGAGCAGGAGGGGGTTACACACAGTGTCAAAGGCCTTAGACAGGTCTATGAACACTGCCCCGGTAACATCACCCCGAGTCAAATGCAGAGTGTATGTGTTGAGAGAACTCTAGTAGGGCTGACGTAGTGCTGTGTCCAGGGCAGAAGTCATGCTGCTCTGGACACAGTATGTTGTATTTGGTGAGGTATTCCATGAGTTAGGTGGAGACTATTTTTTCAAGGGCTTTAGAGAGAGGAGGGAGGATGGAGATTGGCCTGTAGTTATTTGGTATTGTCGCATCTCCATTCTTATGAATTGGGGTGATTTCAGCTGATTTCCAGACACTTGGGAGCTGACCAAGACAAAAGAACTGGTTTAGCAGGTCAGTAGAGAGGCTAGCATGATATCCAGGGTTAGCCGGAGAATCCTGGGGCCGATTGGGTCACATTTGGGATTGTGGCTGGAGAGGGCTTTAGCAGGAGAGGTTTGGCTATATGGGGGATATGGTGTGGAAGAGAAATGGGGGCGCTCAGGCCTGAGGGATTGAAGGAATAATTGGTCAAAGAAGTGGGTAGGTAGGATGGAGCTGAGATCTGAAAAGTCGTGTTGAGGCATTCAGTAATATGTAAGGGGTCAGTGGTGATACTGCCATTGACTGCTATCTGGGATGGGGGAGCAGGTTTGCATTGGAGCTCTTAATATGATGATTTCTGAAAAGAACAACACGATGGACTACTTATCACACAGAACAAGATTACGTGAAATTAAATGGCTGTGTCTATGCCAAAAATTACAATAGCATCCAACAATAACTCACCATTGTGGTATGAAGGCACACACAAAGGGCAGCATGTATTGATGATGCAACATGCGGCAATGCAGGCAAAGCCCTCACTTGGGACACACTAATGCATTTAGGACATTTTAATGTTCATCTGGACTTTTAATTCATTTACATCAGCAGGAGAACAGCAGCGGCAGCAAGTGGTGTCACAGGCAATGCTCACACTTAGCACACTGTGATGCATTTATGGCAATCTGATTTTCATCTGGGCTTTCATGAAATTAAAACAGCATTCAGACAAAAATTACACACAAGATAGCACATTTGTGGGGTGCATGGTGGTGTAATTAGTATTGTGATTATTGTGCTGGTGCTTTAACTAAATGTTCAGAAAAGTAGCGAAATATTTTCATAGTTATTTACTTAAGTTGTTTTATTTTTACATGACTGATGGTTGGAAAAAGGCAAATGCTGCCTGTTTTCATTACAGGTGAAACTGTCATGACGCTTCACATGCTGCAATAAAAGTGTCTTGAACATGGCGTTTGGACCACAATATTTAATTAAATGAAAACATGCAGTGTAGAGGTTGGTGACCACATGACTTACTACATTAAATAAGGTATAGTAAGAACAAAAAAAGTTGGTTCTATGTGATAACGGAGATTGCAAAATAGCGACCACCATTTGGGTGAGTGTACATCACTGAAAATGAATTACGGTGATGTACACTCGTGGCGAGCAAAGGTGGTGATGGATTCCACATTTATGCAGGGACTTTGCCCCCACACCTCCTACTTAGAGATTCTCAACTCCGGGGAGTGCATGTCGGTGGAGTGAAAATGTAAAAAAGAAAAAAAGCTGCCTGCTGGCAAAAAAAAAATGTGCTGGACCCAAACCCTGCACCCTTCACTTCCCAATCAACCACCCTCCACCACGCTTAGCGGACCATCTTGGCAGCTGCCTGCCACACCCTTCCACATACCTCCTCTCAGCTTCCTCTACCACCCCACATGTGCACATGCATACACGTGTATGCTTCGGTTACCCTACTCACTCACCCAGGTATCCATTCGCTACACTACTAGGTAGCCCTGAACACAGGCGCAATTATTGAGTCACCCTTTTGAAAGCGCTCAATCGTGGTCACTGTGTTCACGGATACCAAACTTTCTATTGCTAAAAGCATAATGGCATGGGGGGACATTTGGAGGTGGGAATCTGATTTACCATTATGAGGTAAAGAAATACAGGATTAACAAAATTAACAACACAAAGAAAACATTAACTCAACATAAAATTCATACTTCGTATGTACGAAAATAAATATGGTTTAAGACAATAAATAAAAGCAAAGAAGAGTTTTTTGGGGGGTTAATATTGTCTTTCTGAGTCTTATAATGGTAACTCTGATTCACCACCTTCCCAAATGTTCAAACTTCCATGACATTATGCTTTCGAATACCTAATTTTTTGTTCTTACTTATCATTTTATTTTATGTAATAAGTCATGTGGTCGCTAACTCTGCGGACACTCGTGCGTTCATTTCAGTTGAAATTGTGCCACCAAAAGCCATCTTCTAGACACTTTTATTGCAGCGTCTAACGGAACGGCAGTTTCATCTGTAATGAAAGCACGCAGCATCCGCCATTTTGACGACCATCAGTCATGTGAAAAAATAAGGTAAATTAAGTAATGACTACAAAAAACAACAAAGAAAATATTAACTGAACAACTATTTCATACTTAGTGTGGAGCAAAGAAAAATATTAATTAAGAAAAATTAAAAGCTGAGGAGATGCTTAGGGGGAAATGTAGATTATAAAAATTTTTAAGGGGCCTGTGGTGGCTGTTGCTGACCACAACCACCACTGATATTGCGCAACAAGCTTAGGATCTCTTCATTCTGCCCCTTGATATGATTGAGTCACTGCACGGTGCCTCCCTGCACCATTTTCACCACTTCTACCGTGGCCCACAGCACAGCCAGGTCTGCCTTGGTCATAAGCTGCTGTGATGGGTCTTGTTCATGGCAGCTGTGGGAACCACCACCTGTGGTGATTCCTGTTTCCTTCTCTGCCAATGACATGCATGTGGATGATGTTCTGTTAACACAGCTGCAGGAGTGGCTGCTACCTCCTGCAAGCAAGCCACTCAGCATGGTGAGTGAACAACCATGTGGGTTCTTTGACTGCCAGTGGTGAGGTGCCCACCCTTGCACCCCTGGTGGACCAGCACAGTGTAGATTTTCAGAGCACCATAGTGGGGTCCCCAGGAGGCTGACAAAAATTTTCAATGGGAGAGCTCTGTGCAGAGCCTGGTACAGGTGGTGAGGGGCACCAGATGACACCTGCTGTACTGCTGGTGGTGGAAGGCAACAACTGGCTGCTGTGGTTGCTGCTGCTGCTCCTCCTGCTGCTGGAGGACCACTGATGGAGGGCTGGGTGTGGCTGTAGTGGAGGTCCCAAAACTGGGCCAGTTTAGATTGAACTGGGTGGACAAGGCCACCCTGCATTCAAGTGGCCCCTCTGGCCACCACTTTGCCCACCACAATCCATAATGGAAATTAAACTTAGAAACAGAAAGAACAAAAAAATATTAGTACAAGTACTAGTCAAATAAGAAAATAACTAAAAGTAAGTATCCAAAATAAACCCTTTCTTAACACAACAAACTTTCTAATTAACTAAATACTCTGCCCTACTCCAATAACTAAATAAAAAAGGTTTAAACACTTTAAAATCACAATTGCAAGTGAACAACTTTGGCAAACTAAACAGAACAGTACACAGCTCTTTCTGCAAGAGAAAGTGAAATTAAAACGCCCCTGAATCATGTGACCTGTAGACTGCAGAGGCAGTCAGGCATGTGATCAGTAGCCTGTTTCTTAATTACTCACCTTATCAAATGAAACTCAAAGTGAACTCAAAGTGGACAACACAAAGTAAGGCAAAATTTGACTTTTTAATGGAAATATTGCATAGTGATACTGAGTAGAAGTGGACCACTTTGGTTCACTTATCCAATGAATTAAACTTTGCTGCATCTCTGGATGAGATGCTTGATTTCGAACTGTGGTGGCAACATGCAATTTCACAATTGCTGTGGACATGGAATCTTAGAATGTGGTGGTGACAGTTTCAGAATGTGGTAGTGCATGCAATTTCAGAATGCAAAGGATGCATAATTTTGATTATGACTTGGAAATGCAATATCAGAATGTGGAATGACACTCATTTTCAGAATGTAGTGCTGGAGATACAATTTTGGAATATGGTGGGCATGCACATTTCAGAATGTGACAAAGACAGGTAATTTTGAGAATGTGAAGTTTACAATTTTGCAATATGGCAGAAAGGTAGAATTTAGAATGTGGCAGTGATGCACAGTTTTGGAATTTGGAGGTAACATGCAATTTCAGAATGTGGTAGTGGCACACAATTACAAAATGTGGCAGTGACGTACAATTTGGAATATGTCAGTGATGCGACACTTTTAGAATCTGGCAAAGAGACACAATTTCAGAATGTGACAGTGATGCACAATTTCACAATGTGGCGTGACACAGTTTCAGTATGTGGCAGTGATGCACAGTTTTGGAAAGTGGCAGTGACACACAATTTTAGAAAGTGGTGGTGTTGCACAATCTTGGAAAAGGCCAGTGACACTCAATTTCAGAATGCAGCAGTGACACATGGTTTCAGAATGTGGCAGTGATGCACAGTTTCAGAATGTAGTAGTGATGCACAGTTTCAGAATGTGTTGGTGACGCACTTTCAGAAAATGGCAGTGATGCAGTTTGGGAAAGTGGTGGTGATGCACAGCTTTTAAAAGTGGCAGTGACGCACAATTTTGGAATGTGGCAGTGATGCAGTTTCAGAATGTGGTGGTAGCATACAGTTTTGGAATGTAGCATTGATGCACAGTTTTGAAGTGGCAGTGGTATACAGCTTCAGAATGTATCAGTGACTTAGTTTCAGAATGTGGCAGTGATGCAAAATTTCAGAATGTGGCAGTGACACATAGTTTTAGAATGTGGTGATGACACGAGTTTTGGAAAGTGGTGGTGATGCACAGTTTCAGAATAGTCAGGTGACACACACTTGAATGTGGCATTGATACACAGTTTTGGAATGAGGCAGCGGGGCACAGTTTCAGTAAGTGGTGGAGACAGTTTCAGAAAGTAGCAGTGACACACAGTTTCAGAATGTGCAGTGATGCACAGTTTCAGAAAATGGCAGGGATGCACAATATCAGAAAGTGGTGGTGATGCACAGTTTCAGAATGTGGTGGTGATGCAGATTTCAGAATGTGGCAGTGAGCGCACACAGTTTCAGAAATGTGGTAGTGATGCACAGTTTCAAAATGTGATGCTGACACAGTTTTGGAATAAGCGATGATGCACAGTTTTGGAAAGTGGTGGTGATGCACAGTTTCAGAAAGTGGCTGTGATGCCAATTTCAGAAAGTGGTGGGATACAAAATTTTGGAAAGAGGCAGTGACACAATTTCGGAATGTGCAGTGATGCAGAGTTTTAGAATGCGGCAGTGTCACTTTTGCTTCAGAATGTGGTGGTGATACAGTTTCAGAATGTGGTGGTGACACACAGTTTTGGAATGTGGCATTGATGCACAGATTCAGAATGAGGCAGAGGTACAGTTTCAGAAAGTGGTGGAGACAGTTTCAGAAAAAGCAGTGACACACAGTTTCAGAAAGTAGCGATAATGCACAGTTTCAGAAAATAGCAGTGATGCACAATATTAGGAAAGTGGTGGTGATGCACAGTTTCAGAAAGTGGCTGTGATGCACAATTTCAGAAAGTGGTGGGATACAAAATTTTGGAAAGAGCAGTGACACAATTTCAGAATGTGGCAGTGATACACAGTTTGGAATGTGAAGTGAAGCACAGTTTCAGAATGTAGCAGTGATGCCCAGTTTTGGAATGTGTCAGTGACTTACAATTCAGAAAGTGACAGTGAAGCACCATTTAAAACCATGGCAGTGACACACAGTTTTGAAAAGTGGTGGTGACATGCCGTTTCAGAAAGTGGTGGTGACACACAAATATAGAAAGTGGCAGTGATGCACAGCTTCAGAATGTGGCAGTGATGCAAAATTTCAGAATGTGGCAGTGACACATAGTTTTAGAATGTGGTGATGACACAGAGTTTTGGAAAGTGGTGGTGATGCACAGTTTCAGAATGTGTCGGTGACACACACTTTCGGAATGTGGCATTGATACACAGTTTTGGAATGAGGCAGCGGGGCACAGTTTCAGTAAGTGGTGGAGACAGTTTCAGAAAGTAGCAGTGACACACAGTTTCAGAATGTAGCAGTGATGCACAGTTTCAGAAAATGGCAGGGATGCACAATATCAGAAAGTGGTGGTGATGCACAGTTTCAGAATGTGGTGGTGATGCACAGTTTCAGAATGTGGCAGTGACGCACAGTTTCAGAATGTGGTAGTGATGCACAGTTTCAAAATGTGATGCTGACACACAGTTTTGGAATATGACGATGATGCACAGTTTTGGAAAGTGGTGGTGATACAGTTTCAGAAAGTGGCTGTGATGCACAATTTCAGAAAGTGGTGGGATACAAAATTTTGGAAAGAGGCAGTGACACAATTTCGGAATGGGCAGTGATGCAGAGTTTGGAATGCGCAGTGTCGCACTGCTTCAGAATGTGGTGGTGATACAGTTTCAGAATGTGGTGGTGACACACAGTTTTGGAATGTGGCATTGATGCACAGATTCAGAATGAGGCAGAGGTGCACAGTTTCAGAAAGTGGTGGAGACAGTTTCAGAAAGAAGCAGTGACACACAGTTGAAGTAGCAGTGATGCACAGTTTCAGAAAATAGCATGATGCACAATATCAGAAAGTGGTGGTGATGCACAGTTTCAGAAAGTGGCTGTGATGCACAATTTCAGAAGTGGTGGGATACAAAATTTGGAAAGAGGCAGTGACACAATTTCAGAATGTGGCAGTGATACACAGTTTTGGAATGTGGCAGTGAAGCACAGTTTCAGAATGTAGCAGTGATGCCCAGTTTTGGAATGTGTCAGTGACTTACAATTCAGAAAGTGACAGTGAAGCACCATTTAAAACCATGGCAGTGACACACAGTTTTGAAAAGTGGTGGTGACATGCCGTTTCAGAAAGTGGTGGTGACACACAAATATAGAAAGTGGCAGTGATGCACAGCTTCAGAATGTGGCAGTGATGCACATTTTCAGAATGTAGCAGTGATGCACAGTTTTAGAATGTAGCAGTGATGCAGTTTCAGAATGTGATGGTGGTTTGCAGTTTCAGAATATAGCAGTAACATGTAGTTTTGGAAACTGGTGGTGATGCAGTTTTACACACAAGTAAAGTACTGTACAATCACTGACAGCTCAGTCGGTGGCTGGCCATGGTAGAAAGTGGAGGACTGTGCCAGTCTCCTGCTCATTGATGGGATGGAGGTGGAGTGGTGGGGCACTACCTGCCGGGAGCTGGGGGTCAACTGGACACCAGGAAGATAAGTATCATATTTTACTGGCAGATTGGGGATAGGAAGGGGG
This sequence comes from Neoceratodus forsteri, assembly GCA_016271365.2. NCBI lineage: Eukaryota > Metazoa > Chordata > Ceratodontiformes > Ceratodontidae > Neoceratodus > Neoceratodus forsteri. Next base: position 1,511,234,647 of record CM057455.1, read on the forward strand.
GACCACTTGATCACCAGGGAGTGGTTTATTTGTAATAGACAGGGATTAGGATGGGGGTAGGGATACACTGGACACCAGGGATACAGTGTCTGTGTGTTGGGGGGGTGTTCAGCTGGGGGAGGGACCACTGAGCACCAGACAATACATAGTTAAACATCGGGCATGGGTGCAGGTGCAGGTGGGGGTTGAGATCGCTAGACATTAGAGAATAGTATTGCAACAGCGGAAATGGGTGCAGATGGTGGGTGGGACCAGTGGACACCAGGCAATGCTTTGGTTTATCATTGGGCAGCGACTGGCAGGGGGGGCCACTAACACCAGGGAACTTCTACATTTTATATCGGGAAGGTGATCAGCGGAGGAGGACCACTAGCACCAGAGAAATTTTACTTTTTACATCGGGACGGTGATCTGCAGGGGGGGCCACTAGACACCAGGGCCTACTTTGTTGGGGGTTGGGGTGGGGGCACTGCACTTCCTCCACCAACTGCTAGGGTTGCACAGGAGTAAGTAGAGGTTTCAACTGGTGATATTGTGCTGCGCAGGGACTGAACAAAACAGCCTTGCATAATGTACATACTCTGAATATTGGACTGCACTAATATTCAAGTCCCACCCTTCATTTACATTGCACTCCCATCTGAATATTGTGTGGCACAAATCCTGTTTGCCACGCTGACAGACTTTTCAATGTTGCACATCCATGCATAACCAAGTGTGCTTGGGCAAACTTGGATTTGCACCTGGGCAATATTTTGAATATCAAGTCCCTGACATTTAGTGCAGTTTCGTATTTCACTTTCTTTAAATAGGAGCTCAAGTATTTCCTTGTGAGTATCCATTTTTTTATGTGTTAACTGAGGTAAAAGGAAGGGGTTACCTTGAAGAGAGTGGGTCACCTCTATGTCATTCTCAATAGATGTAGGCAGACACACTTGCCTCTGCATTAACATCACCTCTGCTCACAGAAGCACAGAATTTAAACAGTATACCAATGCAGCTATGCTGCTTACAATGAGTCATTAAAGTGCTGCGTGTCAGAGCCTGCTACTTGCACAGATTCCACTAGTGCTGCTCGCAGAGGCACTGGATTTAAACAGTGAGGGACCAGAAGAGGTCTTCACCAGCTTCTGGCAGTCTCCTCCTGTAATCAGGAATAAGATTTTAATTGCAGTATATGTGATTAAAACAATACTATAGTGCCTAAATAGAGCAATTTTGCACGCTGGTCAAGGAATTGATTATGTCTACCCCTGTTTATTTTGTGCTGAAACTGCAAACCCAGGTTAAAGGCCACACACTTCAATTTTCACTGTCCCTGACTAAAAGTTGAGACATCCTTGATGGGAGATATGGCTCTATATCCAGATAACCTTTTTTTTTTTTTGTAAGCTTTATTTATGCACCCTTACCTTCGGGGCATCTCTCAGGGTCCCTTCCATCAGCTACCGAGCACAACCGTCCACCTGAACTGACACATCCGGGCTACATCGGGTAAGCAGGGTCTGGGCACCCCCACATCCAAGGAGCGGCCCCAGATCCCAGGGAGAACTGGAGAGATGGCCGGTATTGGCCGTGAGGCTCGGATGGATTGATTTCGATGCGTCCACCTCACCTGAAGGAAGGTGTATTTCCACTTTTCTACCCAGAGTACGGACATGCAATGACGTCCGCCCAGCGAGCGGTGCTCCGCACTCCTGGAAGACATCTACCACGCCCCATCCCCACGCATCTACCACCATGCACTGCAGTGCCTCCTGCATCCTCCAGAGGGTACCAGTCCGGAGTCCCCAGATCCCTCCCCAGGACTAGGAGAGATGTCCACGGATGCTCGATCCCAGTCCTTCCCTGCTGACCCCCGGCTCCTCGAGCTTGCTCCCAAACTCGGGTCGCTAGCATGGCGCAAGGTGTGGCATCCAGTACCTCAACCCTCAGTGCCACCGGGCAGGCCCTATCTAGCTAGCCTTGAAGGTAATCAATGCAGCAATGCTTCTTGCGCTTCAGTCATTGAAAGTGCTGTGTATCACAGTTCTATGTGATAAAGACGATCGCCGTTATCAAGAAGTCATGAATGACAAAACTTTTTTTCAGCACTCTGATTCCCCGGCACACAGCAAAACAGCTCCAGGGACTTACTTTTTAATGTTTTATGCAAGAGGCTATCTTCCTGCACCCCTACTAAAGATTCTCGGCTCCAGGGGTGCATGTCGAGGGTGAAAACATTAAAAATAAAAGGTTTGTGCGGGCGTAACAAAATGCACCAGCTCCCGAACCCGGTACCCTGCTGACCTGCACCAGCAACCCACCCACCATGCCACAGGTTTGGCTCGGCACCCACTACTGGCACAACCCCTCATCCCCTCTCACCCCTCACTGTGTGTTCGCTCCTCCCCGTGTGCATATGTATAGTGACATCCGTCGCTATATTCACTGACCCCCAATCCAGCTGCCCTACCTTACCATAGCCCTCAAGGGATGCGCTGAGGAGTGTTGCCATTATTGTAGACACCTTCCCCAGCGCCTCATCACGGTATACCTGCATCACAGCCTGCTTCTTACACAGCTTTCACAGCAATCACAATTAACAGTAAATCATTTTCTGCTAACTCCTTTAACAATACTCCTAGTATCGAACATAGCAAATTGAACAAACTGAACTTCTTCTAGTAGTTAGCACCGGTGATCTATTTCCCAGAGATGCCAGGACAGCGGGGTGATTGTTTGAATTCCACTATGTGTCTCTCGACAGCTGCATGGGTTGGGGTGTCAGCAGAGAGGTGAAGGACACATTGGATTGAGATGTGCTGAGGTATTGGAATGAGCACCAGGAGACTCAAACCAGGGCACCACATAGCCTCAGGGTGGGGCAATACAATATCAGAATGTTTTTACCTGGACTCAACTTTCTGCCATGTCTATCACTAAGGTGGACATGATTAAGACACTGTGTCATTTAAAATAGGGTATGATGTGCTCCCAAGCTATGGCAGTGATGGGGTTGGAGTGCTACTATTCAAAGGCAACCTATTGAAAAAGTTATATATATCTGTGTTCTGTGGGGCAACCAATCATTATAACTTGCAAAGTTCACAAATGTTCTAGTGCAGGATGTTTATGTTTCTAGCTGTGATGTTTTATGGTTTAAAGCAACACATGACTGACTTGAACTGCTGACTGTCCTTCCGCCATCTATTCCAGTGGTGGAGAGATAGCAGTCAGATGATTCATGTGCTTGCAAATACTATCATTAGTTATAGTTCATATAGATAAGGTGTATAGCCTGTTTTTGGCCACCATCAATCAATCAATATCAGACTTGAGGGAAAAAAGGAAATCATAAATGATTGTCTTTTAGTTAACCATAGCACTACCCCCAAAGAAAATTTTAATTTTACAGTACCACATTAGGTGTCAGACTCATAACATGCTGCAAGTTGCTGTCAATTGATCATCATGCCCACCATGATAAAGTATTTATTTTATTTATTTATAAATCAGATTTACAACCTTTGAGTCAGAGACTCATTTACAAAAGGCACCTCGTCGCAGGGAGGGTAGACAACATATGACAGTGGAAGACAAAGAGGACAATACAAGTGTGGTACAGCAGAGGTAATATACACAGCAATTCCATAATTACATAGAAGAAAATAGGCTTGTAATTAATTACAGATTTGACCAGAACATTCTCAAGACAGTATAATAGGCCTGCTCTAGTGTATCTATGGAGCAGCTACCTGGGGAGTGTGAGGACCATGCCCTTGGGGGGGCGAGGCAGTCCTAGAGGACATTGTCAGATACAGAGAGCCGGAAAGAGTGCAGCCTCTAGGACAGTCAGGGGCAGCTACAGACCCGAGTATCCGTGAGGTGTTTCTGGAGGGCAATTTAAAGGGCCTATTTTGGGGATGCTGGTGATATGAGGGAGAGAGTTAAACCAGGAGGGTGCTCTGTAATAGAAGGACCTTTGGGTGAGTGAGGTCCTAGCTCTTGGAACCTAGAAGGTGGCCTTGGCTGCGCGGGTGGCAACCATCCATGAGGCTGGTTTTAGGGGCCTGATAACCCAGGGGCCCAAGAAGTGTTTTTTGGCCAGTATACAGGTATGGTAAGCGCGGCGCTCCTCAAAGGAGAGTAGATTTGCGGAGGTAGAGATGGCATGTGTGAGTTCTGCGATGGGCATCTGTCAGGAGCCTACAGACCTTGTTTATTGAGGTCTGGACATTAGAGAGGAGTGGCGTTGTCAGCTGCAGCATGGTGGGAAGCCCGTAATTGACCAAGGACAGGATAGGGAGGTGATAGCCAGCCAGAGGGTCACCTGAGGAGACAGTCTCTGTGGTATAGGAAAACAATCGGGTGTTTACTGCAGTGGACAGGGTTTTGAGGTGGGTGTAGAAGGTGAGTGCTGAGTCGAAGGTGATGCCCAGGTATTTGTATGCTGTAACTTGCTCACTGGGGTGTTTGGTGCTGGGAAGGATGTGTAGGGGGGCATTACTGGTGGTGCTCTGATGGTGGGCAAAGAGCATGGGTTTAGGTTTTTTGAGGTTCAGGACCAGGCGGTGGTCATGGAACCATTTTTCAGCTTGACTGAAAATGATCTGAAGGGAGTCCTGGACGGTGGTAGGGTCAGGGTGGGAGGCGACAAGGACCACATCATCAGCATATAAGAGCATTTTGCCTGAGCAGGTACTGGGAAGAGTGTTGAGAAAGAGACTGAACAGAGTAGGGCCCAGGATGGACCCCTGGGTGACACCGGAGTGAACAGGTAGCACGGTTGATAGGGTACCGTTTATCTTGACCCGTTGGGATCTGTCACAGAGGTAACTAGAGAACCAGGCAAGGGGCCTGCTGAGAACCCCAAATTTTGGAGGAAGTCGAGCAGGAGGGGTTACACAGTGTCAAAGGCCTTAGACAGGTCTAGAACACTGCCCAGTAACATCACCCGAGTCAAATGCAGAGTGTATGTGTTGAGAGAACTCTAGTGGGCCGTGATAGTGCTGTGTCCAGGGCAGAAGTCATGCTGCTCTGGACACAGTATGTTGTTAGTGAGGTATTCCATGAGTTAGGTGGAGACTATTTTTCAAGGGCTTTAGAGAGAGGAGGGAGGATGGTTGGCCTGTAGTTATTTGGTATTGTCCGTCTCCATTCTTATGAATTGGGGTGATTTCAGCTGATTTCCAGGCACTTGGGAGCCGACCAAGACAAAAGAACTGGTTTAGCAGGTCAGTAAGAGGGCTAGCATGATATCCAGGGTTAGCGGAGAATCCTGGGGTCGATTAGGTCATTTGGGATTGTGGCTGGAGAGGCTTTTAGCAGGAGAGGTTTGGCTATATGGGGGATATGGTGTGGAAGAGAATGGGGGCTCCAGGCCTGGAGGATTGAAGGAATAATTGGGTCAAAGAAGTGGGTAGGTAGGATGGAGCTGAGATCTGAAAAAGTCGTGTTGAGGCATTCAGCAATATGTAAGGGGTCAGTGGTGATACTGCCATTGACTGCTATCTGGGATGGGGGGGAGCAGGTTTTTGCATTGAGCTCCTTAATATGATGATTTCCTGAAAAAGAACAACACGATGGACTACTTATCACACAGAACAAGATTACATAGAAATTAAATGGCTGTGTCTATGCCAAAAAAATTACAATAGCACGAACAATAACTCACCATTGTGGTAAGAAGGCACACACAAAGGCAGCATGTATTGATGATGCAACATCGTCAATGCAGGCAAAGCCCTCACTTGGGACACACTAATGCATTTAGGACATTTTAATGTTCATCTGGACTTTTAATTCATTTACATCAGCAGGAGAACAGCAGCGCAGCAAGTGGTGTCTAAGGCAATGCTCACACTTAGCACACTGTGATGCATTTATGGCAATCTGATTTTCATCTGGCTTTTCATGAAATTAAAACAGCATTCAGACAAAATTCACACAAGATAGCACATTTGTGGGGTGCATGGTGGTGTAATGGTATTGTGATTATTGTGCTGGTGCTTTAACTAAATGTTCAGAAAAGTAGCAAGTATTTTCATAGTTGTTACTTAAGTTGTTTTATTTTACATGACTGATGGTTGGAAAAAGGCAAATGCTGCCTGTTTTCATTACAGGTGAAAACTGTCATGACGCCACATGCTGCAATAAAAGTGTCTTGAACATGGCGTTTTGGAGCCACAATATTTAATTAAATGAAAACATGCAGTGTAGCGGAGTTGGTGACCACATGACTTACTACATTAAATAAGGTAATGAGTAAGAACAAAAAAAAAGTTGGTTCTATGTGATAACGGAGATTGCAAAATAGCGACCACCATTTGGGTGAGTGTACATCACTGAAAATGAATTACGGTGATGTACACTCGTGGCGAACTAAAAGGTGGTGATGGATTCCACATTTATGCAGGGTCTTTGCCCCCTGCACCTCCTACTTAAGCATTCTCAACTCCGGGGGAAGGGAGGTGCATGTCGGTGGGGTGAAAAATGTAAAAAAAGGAAAAAGCTGCCTGCTGGCAAAAAAAAAAAAAAATGTGCTGGACCCAAACCCTGCACCCTTCACACCCCAATCAACCACCCTTCCCACCACGCTAGCGGACCAGCTTGGCAGCTGCCTGCCACACCCCTTCCCACATACCTCCTCTCCCCTTCCTCTACCACCCCCACATGTGTGCACATGCATACACATGTGTATGCTTCCGGTTACCTTACCTCACTCACCCAGGTATCCATTCGCTACACTACTAGGTAGCCCTGAACACAGGCACAATTATTGAGTCACCCTTTTTGAAAGCGCTCAATCGTGGTCACTGTGTTCACCGGATACTAAACTTTCTATTGCTAAAAGCATAATGGCATGGGGGGACATTTGGGGAGGTGGGAATCTGATTTACCATTATGAGGGTAAAGAAATACAGGATTAACAAAATTAACAAAACAAAGAAAACATTAACTGAACATAAAATTCATACTACAGTATATGAAAATAAATATGGTTTAAGACAATAAATAAAAGCAAAGAAGAGTTTTTTGGGGGTTTAATATTGTCTTTCTGGAGTCTTATAATGGTAACTCTGATTCACCACCTTCCCCAAATGTTCAAACTTCCCATGCCATTATGCTTTCCGCAATACCAATTTTTTTGTTCTTACTTATCATTTTATTTTATGTAATAAGTCATGTGGTCGCTAACTGTGCGGACACTGCATGCTTTCATTTCAGTTGAAATTGTGCCACCAAAAAGCCATCTTCTAGACACTTTTATTGCAGCATGCATAACGGAACGGCAGTTTCATCTGTAATGAAAGCACGCAGCATCCGCCATTTTGACGACCATCAGTCATGTGAAAAATAAGGTAAATTAAGTAATGACTACAAAAAACAACAAAGAAAATATTAACTGAACAACTATTTCATACTTAGTGTGGAGCAAAAGAAAAATATTAATTAAGAAAAAAATTAAAAGCTGTAGAGATGCTTAGGGGGAAATGTAGACTATAAAAATTTTTAAGGGGCCTGTGGTGGCTGTTGCTGACCACAACCACCACTGATATTGCGCAACAAGCTTAGGATCTCTTCATTCTGCCCCTTGATATGATTGAGTCACTGCACGGCTGCCTCCTGCACCATTTTCACCATTTCTACCGTGGCCCACAGCACAGCCAGGTCTGCCTTGGTCATAGGCTGCTGTGATGGGTCTTGTTCATGGGCAGCTGGGGAACCACCACCTGTGGTGATTCTGTTTCCTTCTCTGCCAATGACATGCATGTGGATGATGTTCTGCTACCACAGCTGCAGGAGTGGCTGCTACCTCCTGCAGCTTAGCGTGCCACTCAGCATGGTGGTGAACAACCATGTGGGTTCTTTGACTGCCAGTGGTGAGGTGCCCACCCTTGCACCCCTGGTGGACCAGCACAGTGTAGATTTTTCAGAGCACCATAGTGGGGTCCCCAGGGAGGCTGACTAAAAATTTTCACATGGGAGAGCTCTGTGCAGAGCCTGGTACAGGTGGTGAGGGGGCACCAGATGACACCTGCTGTACTGCTGGTGGTGGAAGGGCAACAACTGGCTGCTGTGGTTGCTGCTGCTGCTCCTCCTGCTGATGTGGCTCCTTCAGCTGCTGCTGTTCCTCCTGCTGCTGCTGGAGGACCACTGATGGAGGGCTGGGTGTGGCTGTAGTGGAGGTCCCAAAACTGGGCCAGTTTAATTGAACTGGGTGGACAAGGCCACCCTGCATTCATGGCCCCCTCTGGCCACCACTTTGCCCACCACGATCCATAATGGAAATTAAACTTAGAACAGAAAGAACAAAAAAAATATTAGTACAAGTACTAGTCAAATAAGTAAAATAACTAAAAGTAAGTAACCAAAAATAAACCCTTTCTTAACACAACAAACTTTCTAATTAACTAACACTTCCTGCCCTACTCCAATAACTAAATAAAAAAAGGTTTAAACACTTTAAAATCACAATTGCAAGTAAACAACTTTGGCAAACTAAACAGAACAGTACACCAGCTCTTTCTGCAAGAGAAAGTGAAATTAAAATGCTCCCTGAATCATGTGACCTGTAGACCTGCAGAGGCAGTCAGGCATGTGATCAGTAGCCTGTTTCTTAATTACTTCACCTTATCAAAATGGAACTGAAGTAACTCAAAGTGGACAACACAAGTATGGCAAATTTGACTTTTTAATGGAAATATTGCATAGTGATACGTGAAATAGAAGTGGACCACTTTGGGTTCACTTACAATGAATAAAACTTTGCTGCATCTCTGGATGAGATGCTTGATTTCAGACTGTGGTGGCAACATGCAAATTCACAATGTGCTGTGGACATGGAATCTTAGAATGTGGTGGTGACAGTTTCAGAATGTGGTAGTCAATGCAATTTCAGAATGAAGCAAGGATGCATAATTTTGGATTGTGACTTGGAAATGCAATATCAGAATGTGGCAATGACACTCATTTCAGAATGTAGTGCGGAGATACAATTTTGGAATATGGTGGGCATGCAATTTTCAGAATGTGACAAAGACAGGTAATTTTGGAATGTGGAAGTTTACACAATTTTGCAATATGGCAGAAAGGTAGAATTCTAGAATGTGGCAGTGATGCACAGTTTTGGAATTTGAGGTAACATGCAATTTCAGAATGTGGTAGTGGCACACAATTACAAAATGTGGCAGTGACGCATAATTTTGGAATGTGTCAGTGATGCACAATTTTAGAATCTGGCAAGAGACACAATTTCAGAATGTGACAGTGATGCACAATTTCACAATGTGGCAGTGACACGTTTCAGAATGTGGCAGTGATGCACAGTTTTGAAAGCGGCAGTGACACACAATTTAGAAAGTGGTGGTGTTGCACAATCTTGGAAAAGGCCAGTGACACTCAATATCAGAATGCAGCAGTGACACATGGTTTCAGAATGTGGCAGTGATGCACAGTTTCAGAATGTAGTAGTGATGCACAGTTTCAGAATGTGTTGGTGACGCAGTTTCAGAAAATGGCAGTGATGCAGAGTTTGGGAAAGTGGTGGTGATGCACAGCTTTAAAAGTGGCAGTGACCACAATTTTGGAATGTGGCAGTGATGCAGTTTCAGAATGTGGTGGTAGCATACAGTTTTGGAATGTAGCATTGATGCACAGTTTTGAATGTGGCAGTGGTATACAGCTTCAGAATGTATCAGTGACTTAGTTTCAGAATGTGGCAGTGATGCAAAATTTCAGAATGGCAGTGACACATAGTTTTAGAATGTGGTGATGACACAGAGTTTTGGAAAGTGGTGGTGATGCACAGTTTCAGAATGTGTCGGTGACACACACTTTCGGAATGTGGCATTGATACACAGTTTTGGAATGAGGCAGCGGGGCACAGTTTCAGTAAGTGGTGGAGACAGTTTCAGAAAGTAGCAGTGACACACAGTTTCAGAATGTAGCAGTGATGCACAGTTTCAGAATGTGGTGGTGATGCACAGTTTCAGAATGTGGCAGTGACGCACAGTTTCAGAATGTGGTAGTGATGCACAGTTTCAAAATGTGATGCTGACACACAGTTTTGGAATATGACGATGATGCACAGTTTTGGAAAGTGGTGGTGATGCACAGTTTCAGAAAGTGGCTGTGATGCACAATTTCAGAAAGTGGTGGGATACAAAATTTTGGAAAGAGGCAGTGACACAATTTGAATGTGGCAGTGATGCAGAGTTTTGGAATCGGCAGTGTCGCACTGCTTCAGAATGTGGTGGTGATACAGTTTCAGAATGTGGTGGTGACACACAGTTTTGGAATGTGGCATTGATGCACAGATTCAGAATGAGGCAGAGGTGCACAGTTTCAGAAAGTGGTGGAGACAGTTTCAGAAAGAAGCAGTGACACACAGTTTCAGAAAGTAGCGGTAATGCACAGTTTCAGAAAATAGCAGTGATGCACAATATCAGAAAGTGGTGGTGATGCACAGTTTCAGAAAGTGGCTGTGATGCACGATTTCAGAAAGTGGTGGGATACAAAATTTTGGAAAGAGGCAGTGACACAATTTCAGAATGTGGCAGTGATACACAGTTTTGGAATGTGGCAGTGAAGCACAGTTTCAGAATGTAGCAGTGATGCCCAGTTTGGAATGTGTCAGTGACTTACAATTCAGAAAGTGACAGTGAAGCACCATTTAAAACCATGGCAGTGACACACAGTTTTGAAAAGTGGTGGTGACATGCCGTTTCAGAAAGTGGTGGTGACACACAAATATAGAAAGTGGCAGTGATGCACAGCTTCAGAATGTGGCAGTGACGCACATTTTCAGAATGTGGCAGTGATGCACAGTTTTAGAATGCAGCAGTGATGCAGTTTCAGAATGTGATGGTGGTTTGCAGTTTCAGAATATAGCAGTAACATGTAGTTTTGGAAACTGGTGGTGATGCGCAGTTTTACACACAAGTAAAGTACTGTACAATCACTGACAGCTCAGTCGGTGGCTGGCCATGGTAGAAAGCGGAGGGCTGTGCCAGTCTCCTGCTCATTGATGGGATGGAGGAGTGGAGTGGTGGGGCACTACCTGCCGGGGAGCGGGGGGTCAACTGGACACCAGGGAAAGATATGTATCATATTTTACTGGCAGATTGGGGATAGGAAGGGGGGACCACTAGATCACCAGGGAGTGGTTTAGTTGTAATAGACAGGGATTAGGATGGGGGTAGGGATACACTGGACACCAGGGATACAGTGTCTGTGTGTTGGGGGGGTGATCAGCTGGGGGAGGGACCACTGAGCACCAGACAATACATAGTTAAACATCGGGCATGGGTGCAGGTGCAGGTGGGGGTCGAGATCGCTAGACATTAGGGAATAGTATTGCAACAGCGGGAATGGGTGCAGATGGTGGGTGGGACCAGTGGACACCAGGCAATGCTTTGGTTTATCATTGGGCAGCGACTGGCAGGGGGGGCCACTAACACCAGGGAACTTCTACATTTTATATCGGGAAGGTGATCAGCGGAGGAGGACCACTAGCACCAGAGAAATTTTACTTTTTACATCGGGACGGTGATCTGCAGGAGGGGCCACTAGACACCAGGGCCTACTTTGTTGGGGGTTGGGGTGGGGGCACTGCATTTCCTCCACCAACTGCTAGGGTTGCAGGGAGTAAGTAGAGGTTTCAACTGGTGATATGTGTGCTGCGCAAGGGGACTGAACAAAACAGCCTTGCATAATGTACATACTCTGAATATTGGACTGCACTAATATTCAAGTCCCCACCCCTTCATTTACATTGCACTCCCATCTGAATATTGTGTGGCACAAATCCTGTTTGCCCACACTGACAGGGCTTTTCAATGTTGCACATCCATGCATAACCTAGTGTGCTTGGGCAAACTTGGATTTGCACCTGGGCAATATTTTGAATATCAAGTCCCTGACATTTAGTGCAGTTTCGTATTTCACTTTCTTTAAATAGGAGCTCAAGTATTTCCTTGTGAGTATCCATTTTTTTATGTGTTAACTGAGGTAAAAGGAAGGGGTTACCTTGAAGAGAGTGGGTCACCTCTATGTCATTCTCAATAGATGTAGGCAGACACACTTGCCTCTGCATTAACATCACCTCTGCTCACAGAAGCACAGAATTTAAACAGTATACCAATGCAGCTATGCTGCTTACAACCAGGTCATTAAAAGTGCTGCGTGTCAGAGCCTGCTACTTGCACAGATTCGACTAGTGCTGCTCGCAGCGGCACTGGATTTAAACAGTGAGGGACCAGAAGAAGGTCTTCACCAGCTTCTGGTAGTCTCACTCCTACCTTAATCAGGAATAAGATTTTAATTGCAGTATAATGTGATTAAAACAATACTATAGTGCCTAAATAGAGCAATTTTGCACTTGCTGGTCAAGGAATTGATTATGTCTACCCCTGTTTATTTTGTGCTGAAACTGCAAACCCAGGTTAAAGGCCACACACTTCAATTTTCACTGTCCCTGACTAAAAGTTGAGACATCCTTGATGGGAGATATGGCTCTATATCCAGATAACCTTTTTTTTTTTTTGTAAGCTTTATTTATGCACCCTTACCTTCGGGGCATCTCTCAGGGTCCCTTCCATCAGCCACTGAGCACAACCATCCACCTGAACTGACACATCCGGGCTACATCGGGTAAACAGGGTCTGGGCACCCCCACACCCAAGGAGTGGCCCCAGATCCCAGGGAGAACTGGAGAGATGGCCGGTATTGGCCGTGAGGCTCGGATGGACTGATTTCCGATCGCCGTCACCTCACCTGAAGGAAGGGTGTATTTCCACTTTTTCTACCCAGAGTACGGACATGCAATGACGTCCCGCCCAGCGAGCGGGTGCTCCCGCACTCCCCTGGAAGACATCTACCACGCTCCCATCCCCACGCATCTACCACCATGCACTGCAGAGCCTCCTGCATCCTCCAGAGGGTACCAGTGTATCGGGAGTCCCCAGATCCCTCCCCAGGACTAGGAGAGATGTCCACGGATGCTCGATCCCAGTCCTTCCCTGCCGACCCCCTGCTCCTCTAGCTTGCTCCCAAACTCGGGTCGCCAGCATGGCGCATGGTGTGGCGTCCAGTACCTCAACCCTCAGTGCCACCGGGCAGGCCCTATCTAGCTAGCCTTGAAGGTAATCAATGCAGCAATGCTTCTTGCGCTTCAGTCATTGAAAGTGCTGTGTATCACAGTTCTATGTGATAAAGACGATCGCCGTTATCAAGAAGTCATGAGTGACAAAAACTCTTTTTCAGCACTCTGATTCCCCGGCACACAGCAAAACAGCTCCAGGGACTTACTTTTTAATGTTTTATGCAAGAGGCTATACTTCCCACACCCCTACTAAAGATTCTCGCTCAGGGGGTGCATGTCGGGGTGAAAACATTAAAAAATAAAAGGTTTGTGCCGGGCGTAACAAAAATGCACCAGCTCCCGGACCCGAACCCGGTACCCTGCTGACCTGCACCAGCAACCCACCCTCCATGCCACAGGTTTGGCTTGGCAACCCACTGCGGCACAACCCCTCACATCCCCTCTCACCCCTCACTGTGTGTGTTCGCTCCTCCCCCCGTGTGCATATGTATAGTGACATCCCGTCACTATATTCACTGACCCCCCCAATCCAGCTGCCCTACCCTACCATAGCCCTCAAGGGATGCGCTGAGGAGTGTGTTGCCATTATTGTCGACACACTTTCCCCAGCGCCCTCATCACGGTATACCTGCATCACAGCCTGCTTCTTACACAGCTTTCACAGCAATCACAATTAACAGTAAATCATTTTCTGGTAACTCCTTTAACAATGCTCCTAGTACTCGAACATAGCAAATTGAACAAACTGAACTTCTTCTAGTAGTTAGCACACTGGTGATCTATTTCCCAGAGATGCCAGGACAGCGGGGGTGATTGTTTGAATTCCACTATGTGTCTCTCTGACAGCTGCATGGGTTGGGGGTGTCAGCAGAGAGAGGTGAAGGACACATTGGATTGAGATGTGCTGAGGTATTATGGACTGAGCACTAGGAGACTCATACCAGGGCACCACATAGCCTCAGGGTGGGGCAATACAATATCAGAATGTTTTTGACCTGGGCTCAACTTTCTGCCATGTCTGTCACTAAGGTGGACATGATTAAGACACTGTGTCATTTAAAATAGGGTATGATGTGCTCCCAAGCTATGGCAGTGATGGGGTTGAGAGTGCTACTATTCAAAGGCAACCTATTGAAAAGTTATATATATCTGTGTTCTGTTGAGGCAGCAAATCATTATAACTTGCAAAGTTCACAAATGTTCTAGTGCAGGATGTTTATGTTTCTAGCTGTGATGTTTTATGGTTTAAAGCAATACATGACTGACTTGAACTGCTGACTGTCCTTCCCGCCATCTATTCCAGTGGTGGAGAGATAGCAGTCAGATGATCTTGTGCTGCTGCAAATGCTATCATTAGTTATAGTTCATATAGATAAGGTGTATAGCCTGTTTTTGGCCACCATCAATCAATCAATATCAAACAATATTTTATTTGTATAAGGTGCCCTTCCTATGCTCAGGGCACCTTTACAGTATAGAATAAAACACACAGTATTACAATTTAAAACAGATAAAAAACATATCAGTGTGCACATTAATAAATTCCTGAGAAAGCCTGGTTAAATGAATGGGTCTTCAACAGCTTTTTAAAACCCTCTACGGTCTGGCTTTCTCGTATCTAGTGAGGTAGAGAATTCCACAGGGTATGTGCCATAAAGGCAAAAGATCTTCCTCCTGATGTTTTTAGAGACACCCTGGGAATCTCTAGCAATCCCTTGCCAGAGGATCGGAGTGAATGGGTGGGGCAGTAAGAACATAAGTGTTCTTTCAGGTAGTGGGCTCCCTGCTCATGTAAGGCTTTATAGGTCAGCAACATGACCTTGAATGTAATCCGCCACTGTATTGGCAGCCAGTGCAGTTCACAAAGCACAGGTGTTAAATGACTGGATCTAGAAATTCCAGTCAATAGCCTGGCCATTGCGTTCTGCACTAGCTTCAAGTGGCGGATATCTACCCCCGGGAGCCCTAGGTAGAGAGCGTTGCAGTAATCAAAACAACTGATGACAATGGCGTGGACCAAGGTAGGAAGATCTTCAGGCAGGACCAGATGCTTCACCAGGGCTATGTTCCTTAGATGGTAATAGGAAGATTTGACTATAGCCGAAATCTGTGCCCTCAGGGTCAGGCCTTCATCAAATACCACGTTCAGGTTTCACACCTGGCCAGAGGCAATAAGCGGGGTCCCCCCAAGATTTAATTCTGAGGGTTTTCCCAACCATGCCCCTATCATCCTATAACCAGGTTCCACCACCAATACCTCTGTTTTTCCTGAGTTCAACTGAAGCCAGCTGTCACTCATCTAGTTCTGAATCTCCAGTAAGCAGTTGTTAAACACCGCAGCAGAATTTAATTCCTGTTCAGGCACAAAAGACATGTACAGTTGAGAGTCATCAGCATAGCAATGAAAACTCAATCCATACTGTCTTATAATGTCCCCCAATGGAAGCATGTACACTGCGAATAACATGGGGAACAGCACCGAGCCCTGTGGAACCCCACAGGGTAGCCCATTAGGGGCCGAAGAATAAATCCCCAATACCACTCTCTGGGATCTACCCTTGAGGAAAGACCGGAACCAACTGAGGACCGCCCCTCTCAGTCCACAGAAGAACCACAGGCACTCAAGCAGCATCCCATGATCCATGGTGTCAAATGCTGCTGAGAGATCAAGGAGAACCAGGATGGAATGGGTTCTCTGATTAGAAGGTCATTAAGTACCCGTACCAGGATTGTTTTGGTGCTATGCCTTTTTCTGAAGCCAGACTGGAGAGGGTCATAGATATTGTGGTTAGTTAAATGGTCCTCCAGCTGCAGAGAGACCACCTTCTCAATAGCTTTCCCTACAAAGGGCAAGTTCGAGATCGGTCTGTAGTTAGCTGGGCAGTTGGGGGTCAAGGGAGTTTTTTTTTTAAAGGGGGCATATAGAAACATAGACTTTAACGGCAGATAAAGCCCGCTTGGCCCACCTAGTCTGCCCATTTCCCTACCTACAGGATAAGCCGCAGATCCTAGTTAACCAACAGCCTATTTCTTCCTACCCCCAACAAGAATTGCCTTATGTCTGTTCCGTATATTCCTGAATTCTCCCACAGTTTTACACCCCACAATCTCCTCAGGAAGGCCGTTCCATGCATTCACTACCCTCTCTGTGAAAAAATACTTCCTCACATTACCCCTGAACCGGCCCCCCATCTTTAAATTGTATCCCCTTGTTCTTGTATGTCTCTTTTTCTGAAAGATGCTACCCTCTTGGACTTTGTTGAATGAATGGGTGGGATCGTAAGGACATAAGAGTTCTTTCAGGTAGTGGGGTCCCTGCTCATGTAAGGCTTTATAGGTCAGCAACATGACCTTGAAAGTAATCCATCACTGTAATTGGCAGCCAGTGCATACTACTGCCTCCTTTAAGGGATATGGAAAGATCCCTCTCTCCAATGAAACTCCCACTATCTCAGCAAGGACTTTGCCAATAACTTCTACACACCCCACTAGTAGGCATGTAGGGCCTTGATCCAAACTACAGTAGGCTGGTTGCAGACTCTGGATGATCCTCACTATATCCATGACTACCAGCAGACTAAAGGTGGACCAGGTCTGACCAGCATTAGTACCACCCGATTGATCAATGCAAGGCTCAATGGGAAGGCACTGAATGATCTCATCCCTGAAGGTGGACACCTTATCAGCAAAGAACTGTGCAAACTCCTCACACTGCACTTGTGACAAGACTCGACCAGAGTGAAAACAGGCTGGATTGCACAGTCTATCCACAGTCCAGAAGAGCTGGGCTGGCCTGTTCCTTGCCGTAGCAATTTCCCTGGACAGGAACTCTACCTTCGAACGGGAAATTGCTGATTGATACGGCTGATAATGATCCATCAATCTAAGTCTAACCACCTCCAGGTGAGTTTTCTGTCAGTGTCTTTCCAACCTTCGGCCCTGCCTCTTCAACTCACGGATTTCCCCATTAAACCAAGGAGGTGATAGGATGAACATGAGCAGGAGCAATGATATCCAAGGCCTCAGTAACAGCCCTGTTATAGGCAGACACAAGAGGCCCCAGATCAGTGCAATCCCCTGGAAAACCCGAGAGGTCCACCACCATCATTAGGCCTTCTGAGGTAACTCCTCTCAAGGGACGGTACTTTACCAACTCCTTTGGGGCAGGCCTATTTCGGGGGCTGTGAGACTGAATCTCAGGATGTGATGGTCAGACCAACTGACAGGCTCCACCTCCACATTGGATATCTCCATCTCCATGTGGAACACCAAGTCCAATGAGTGCCCTTTCACATGGGTAGCAGTGGTAATAACCCATGTTAGGGCCAATGAATCCATCAATTGGAGGAGGTTTTGTCCAAACAGCGAGAGTCCATCTTCGACCCAGGCATTGAAATCCCCCAGAATCAACCATCTGGGGGATTCCAATACCACCTCGGTGATGAAGTCCGCAACCTCCTTCAGGAACTCCCTGGTTTGAAGAGCGAAGGATTTCATCTGTAAAGGAGCCCAGAGTGAGAGACTGAGTGCTTCCTGAACTGTTTTTGGACTTTGCTGCTGTAACTAAAGAGCTGAAGTTACGAGGGAATCTGGGGGAGTTGACTGCTGAGGTCACTGAAGGGGCCGGAACTCCCATTTAAATCAGTGAGCTGCTGCTCTGAAATCAACTAATGCACAGCTGGTCCTCCCTAAGCTGAGTTCCCTGGTTTGAAGAGCGAAGGATTTCATCTGTAAAGGAGCCCAGAGTGAGAGACTGAGTGTTTCCTGAACTGTTTTTGGACTTTGCTGCTGTAACTAAAGAGCTGAAGTTATGAGGGAATCTGGGGGAGTTGACTGCTGAGGTCACTGAAGGGGTGGGAACTCCAGTTTAAATCTGCGCACTGCTTGCTAGCGCGAGCGATAGTGAGTGGCGCGAGCGCCACTCGTCCACAGAAATTGTTGATTTAGAGTAAGTAAGGGAGGTTAATTGGGTTTTAAATAAAGTATTTTAAAGTACTTATTTATAGTACTTAGTTCAATATTGAGGGTGTTTGGTAATTTAAATTAATGGTCTTTTAGGTCTATGTAGAACAGACATTCATGTTAAATCATTTGGAAATTTTACTGTATAACTGAAATTGTAGTTAGGATAGTGTTTATTTTAATTTTGTTATAGTATTATATGGTATTAGGAGCATTTATACATAATTCGCTGTAAGGTGTTAATTTTGTGTTTGGCCTTGAAAATGCTGTTGTTCCAGCTGGGGATCATGTGCCTGGTGGGTGATTATATGTCTCCCCCTGCTCCAAGGGGTACTCTGAGTAATAATGATTGCTCATTGATTTTTTGGAGTGATTGGTTGCAGGGGGACACATTGAGTATAATTATTAGGGGGAATCAATTAAGTAACCATATAATTTGTTCGGGTATGTTGACTGATTATTTTGAAATTGATTTAATTAAGTGGACCTCGATATACAAAGGTCTATTGGAAGGTTGGGGACAAAATACAGCTTATTCAGGTCATCTTACAGTTAATTATAGTAAGAAAACATCCCTGAAACTATAGTTATATAAAGTTTGTAAAATGGTGGTAATGATTAGTTTAATTGTAAGTGGGGACATTCATCCAAATCCAGGACCTTATACTAATTTGCATTCGGCAAAATTTAATTTTGGTGATGTATTGAATTCTGATTTAACAGCTGATATTTTGAAAAAGGATGGGATGTGTGGTTCACATTAATATCTGTAGTCTATTAAGAAAAATTGACCATCTAAGGAATGGGCTATTAAATATAGCCCTAAGTAATTATAATTACAGAATCATGGTTGTCTGATAAGATCACTGATAATATGGTGTTTATGAATGGTTATAATTTATGGAGGAGAGATCGAACAAAGGGGGGGTGGAGTTATTATTTATGTACTTAGTTCTCTGGATGTATCTGTAGCTAACTGTCATCAGGACTGGTGTGGTTCTGAAGTTCTTCCATTATTATTTAATTTTCCATTTAATAAACCTTTATTGTTATTGGGTATGTATCGTCCTCCTAAAGCTAGCACTGAGGTGTTTCAAGTTCTGCAGGATTTTTTGGGAAGCTATTTAAATAGATGTGAGATTATGTTGATTGGGGATTTAAATGTAGATTGGAATTCTGTAGATAGTAATCATAGTAGTGTTGAGATGAGTAATATTCTGGGTATGACTCAATTAATTACTGAGGTAACTAGAATCAATACTAAGCAACCACTTTCCTCCACAGTATTAGATTTATTATTTACTATGGACCAGACAGGTTTGTTGCCAGTGGTGTTCTTCCAGATCCCTTCTCGGATCACCAGATGATATATGGTATTAGAAATCAAAAGAAATTAAGGAAATCAGTAAAAACAGTTCACTATAGATCATTTAAATTTTTGATTATATAAATTTTATGTTAGAGTTGGATGCATTTAATTGGAAACGGTTAGATCTAGTCCCCACAGTTGCTGATGCCTGGATGTTATTTCAGGAGGATTTCCTGACAATTTGTAACAGGCATGCCCCCACTTAAAAGTAGGAAAATAAAGTTTGATAATGCCCCTTGGTATAATTCTTACTTATTTAAAATTAAGAAACAACGGGATAGGGCATGGAAGGTAGCTAAATCTACAAAAATTGATGTTGATTGGGTGAAGTATAAACAGATGCGGAATTATTATAACTGTGAACTTAAGAGGGTTAAAAATGATTATTATAATAGGGAATTAAATTCTAATTTGATTGATGACCCGAGGAAATTTTGGCAAGTTTTAAAAAAGGTGAAAGATGAACAACAACTGGACTACCCTGAGAAATTTGAAATCGGGAAGGTCGAAGTTCCTATGGGCCCATAGGTTGTGGATGGTTTTAATGAACACTTCACAACCATGGGCACAACAACCTTATTACAAGGCAAGACTAGTCTCTCTCCATTATATTTTCAAAATAAAGTCACTAAAGCTGTCCCTTTAAGGGACAAGGAGTTTGAGTTTGAATGAATAACCCCATTAGAAACACAAATGCATTACTTAAAATTAATGTTAGGAAGGCTGGTGGGTTAGATGAGATCCCCAATACTCTATTGAAATATGCTGCCCCGTTTATTTCATATCCTTTGACTAATATTTTCAATATGTCCCTTATATGTGGGGAAATTCCTGAAATGTGGAAAATGGCCAGAGTTATCCCTGTTTTTAAACATGGATCTAGGTCTCTAATGGAGAATTATAGGCCTATATCATTATTACCAATAGTAGCTAAGGTGTTTGAGAAACTGATAGCCAAACAATTACAGAATTATTTGGAAAATAGTAAGTTGATTAATAAGTTTCTATCTGGTTTTAGGTCCATGCATGGCACACATTCTGCTTTGTTAAAGGTTACTGGGGATATTGTGGGTGCTCCGGACGGGGGGATGTCGGTGGGGGCAATTTTTGTAGATCTATCTAGGGCGTTTGATACCCTGGACCACGACATCCTCCTGTCCAGACTACCAGCTTTGGGTGTTTCGTCGAAGGTGATTGGGTGGATGGAGGCTTATCTAACTGGTAGGAAACAAATGGTTTCAATGGATGGGTGGGGATCTGGATTTAGGGGGATCATTTCTGGGGTTCCCCAAGGATCCATTTTGGGTCCAATATTATTTAATTTATATATGAATAATTTTGTTCTAACAAACCCTGATGTACAGTGTCATCTGTATACAGATGACACTATTATTTATGTGAAGGGATTATCAATAATGCAGATAGAATTTACTCTTCAAAAAGCATTCGATGAACTTCAGTTATTCTATAGTGAATCCAAACTTGCCCTTAATTCAAAAAAATCTCAGGTATTATTGTTTTCTAGGGAAAAAAAGAGACCTATTCTGAGCTTGGTTTGATTATAGTGACTGTGGATAACATTGTTCTTGAACAAGTCCAGTGCTATAGATATTTAGGAATGTATCTGGATAGATCATTGAGCTGGACTTTTCATATAGATTATATAATTAAAAATGTTAGTAGACGTTTGGGTGCACTTTATAGAATTAGAAATTGCATGGATGTCAGAGTAAGGAAGCAAGTAGCCATGGCTATGTTTATTCCTTCGTTGGATTATGGGGATATTATTTATATAGGGGCAACTTTAACTCAGTTAGCTAAAATAGATGTTTTTTTCAATAAGATAGCTAGGTTTATTTTGGAGGTGCCTAGGAGAACTCATAGAAGAGAGTTGTATCAGTCTTTGAACTGGATGAGTCCTCAGGATAGAAGGATATTCCATGTCCTGAAATATGGTTAAATCAGTTAGGGGTGAAGTGCGAATATATCACTGCAATTTCAGGTTAGGATAATTAGGGGAGGTTTACGCTCTCTTGAAGGGTATGGAATATGTTTACCTAGAAGAAGGACAGATTTGGGTAGAGAACATTTTTTCTATTTGGGTCCCAATATATGGAATTCATTGCCAACCCACCTTAGGCCAATTAGCTTTAGTCCTAATTTAGGAGAAATAAAAAGTCGGTTTAAATCTGAGGCTGATAAAAGGTTAAATGTTGAGTAATTGTGTATATTATGCTCCAAAAATATGTTGTATAGTTGCACTTTATGAATGGGAATATGTGTGATGTATGTTATTTATTTGTATGGATGTTAAAGTTATTGTAATTTATATTTTGTCGTGTCATTTAAGTATTGTTCTATGTTATTTTGTGATATATTTTTTATTATGATGTTAATATGACTGTAAGTATTAAGGACCTCACTGGAAATGAGCTTGGCTCAGTTGAGTTTCCTATTCTTTTGCTTGTCAATTGAATAAAAATGTTTACTACTACTACTACTACATACTCCCTCCCATCACCTGATGGACGGTAAATGAGAAGGGTCCTGTAGCCTACACCTGCATCTACTATACACTCAAAGGAGTTGGTCATTCCAACTAGCACCTCCCTGAGACCCAGTTCCTGTCTAAAACAGACAGCAACCCCCCCCCGCCTCGACGGTCCTCTCTTGGGCAGTGAATCACCCAGAAACCGGCCTGCATGGCAGCCTCCAAAATGGGGCCGACACTTTCGTCCAGCCAGGTCTCGGTGATACAAGCCAGGTCAGCAGATGCCACAAGATCTACAACCACTACGGTCTTATTTTTAATTGACCTGGCATTGCTTAACACCGCTCAAAAGGGACTAGAATCCAGAGGTGGCCCCACTTCCTGTCTGACCAAGTCAGAACTCTTGGGTATGGGCATAAGGCAAGGATAACCTCATTCCTGTGTCCATTTCACCCCAGGGTACCTCCTAGTCCTCACTGTTCCAATCCATCCACTTCTTTCCCATCCCCCTCGAGAGTTCCAGGACCCCCCACTCCTTCCACTCCCGCGTCTCCTCAAGATGCCAAAAGCACAACATCTAGAGTAAACTTCAAATGAGAGTGGTGGATGATCAAATGGGTGGAGGTGTCTTAATCTTGAGGGGGAGTACTGCCTGACCGTATTCCTAGATATTCATAGATGGTGGGATTCTGCACACAGACTTGAGGTGTGTGGGAGGGAGGGTCAGAAGACTTGAGAAGCCTGTATTTCTGTTATATATGTCAGAATGTGGGTTGTTTTGAGGGGTCAGGGAGGAGATATGGGTGGAGGAACCATCCAGGAAGGGTGGAGGATTTACGATTTGGAGATAAAAGGTATAAAGGGGGTGAAAGGTCAGATGAGAGAGAGGAGTTTGTTGTTCTTTGATGAGAGAAGCAATTACAGTAAGTAATGGTATATGTACACATTTAGCTAAAAATGATGCTTCTGGAAATGTTACAGTAATGAAGGTAAACACAAGACTCTGAAGACATTTAGATTAAGATTACTTTGGGGGACTCTGGCTGATATGCTCAGGGTAAGGTCATGCAAAATTAACAAACTCAATACACATGTTAAAAGGAAAAGATGCTTGGCAAAATACAAAGCATGCAATCAAGCACTATATTCTTTCAAGAAGCCCATATGGCAGAGAAGGAAGGGGGTCATATGGGGAAAAACTTGGGGGGAGGGGTGGATCCTATTTTACATCCAAGGCCAAGGGCACTGCCATATGGATACAGCACAGCTTTCCTTGTATGGTAACCATGATGGTTACTAATGGTGGTTGATATGTATTACTCCAAGTGATGCTAAACTCAGGTATGGGGGCACTGTGGAGCCTGAGCAAGATGGCTGAATAGAGAAAAGCTCTACAAGAAAGAAGAGTACTTTTACTTTTTAAGAGCATTTCGCGCTACTGGAAGTGACTAAAAATAACTTAATCCTGTGCTGGAAACCCTCAGTATCAACATGGGAAACCCACGTAAAGAGCAATGACAGAGAACAGGAGCAAAATCAGAGAACTCCTCCTCAACTCTAGCCACGCGGTCAGAGCAGGCCCGATTGGAGGAACCACCAGATGCGTTGGGTGAAGGAACACTTCAAACCATTGGATCTAAACTTACTCGACTGACTGCATCTGCGTCCACTTTAGCAGTCAAGTGTGATGGGCTTACAGGCAGAGTGTCAACACTGGAGACCGGCTTGGAGCAAACTCAGACAGCAGCTGTGGATGCCTCAAAACGTGCTGATGCAGCTTTGGGGGCTGTGAACACTGTCATAAAAGAGAGTTCTCACTGGAAGAACCAATTAGAAACACTGAAGAATCAGGTCAGAGCCCCAAATATCAGAGTCCTGGGGATGCCTGAGGGCAATGAAGGGGACCACCTCTTATTTTTCATGAAAGAATGGTTCATGCAGCAATTAGGGGATGAAGCAGCTCCTAAGGTGCAATCATTCCAGAAAGCATACAGAGTAATGCTTCGGGGCACAGTAGACAATCCAGAGATGCCCCGAACTATTGTGGTCATTATCGACAGAGCTGGCACCAGGAACTTTTTGCTGGCACTAGCTAGACACAATAGGGAAGCCTTGCTGCAAGATGGTCAAAGGATACAACTCTTCCCAGACATCAGTTTTGCCACCCAGCAAAAAAGAAAATGCTTCAACGGTGCAAGGGCTCTGCTGCGAGAGGCCTCCATTCAACACGGCATGATTTTCCTGGCTCGCCTGAGATATATTTGTTCAACGATCCTGCAGAGGCAATGAAGTGGTCTTGAAGCCATGCCCCAAGATGGTCTGAGGAGAGATTGGAAGCCTGTCTGTCAGAGGATGGGGATACTTGAACCTCTCTTTTTTGCTCTTCTAAGCACTGTTCCTTAGTTAGCTTGAAGGGTGAGTGCTGTGACTTCTGAAATGAAGGACTGGGAAGGGTTAAATATTTTCAAAATAAATCTTGGACTAAAAGTCTAGTTTGCTTTTAATTTTCCCTCTCCCGTACATACTTCATATTTCTGTGTTGTTAAAGTTAATACCTTGAAATTATCAAAGTAATCAGGGTTCTAGTAAGTACAATACCTGTATAGAAATTAGGAATATGCAGATTGTTTCTCTTTTAAAATGTTTAAATTGCATAATGGTCACTTAAAATATTCATTTTAGTGCTAGCAGTTCATTAGTTCATTTTTTCTATATAGTTGTAGGAACAGCTT
Organism: Neoceratodus forsteri; assembly: GCA_016271365.2. Lineage (NCBI taxonomy): Eukaryota > Metazoa > Chordata > Ceratodontiformes > Ceratodontidae > Neoceratodus > Neoceratodus forsteri. The sequence continues at coordinate 1,511,259,288 of CM057455.1, forward strand.
TCTCACATTGTAAGTTTGCACATCTTGTGCACAAAAACGATAATGCATGGTTATCCCCCTTCTGGTAGGGAGTTTGGAAATTTTGGACAATATATCCTGGACTTAATGGACAATGCACCGTGCAGCTCATGGGCTCAATTTACAGAGCTGTCTTTGTTTTTAAACTATAACTAATGACTCTTTGTTGTCCCCCTACAGATGTATCTGTAAGTATAGGATGGACTAGGAGTGATTATTAAGAGGAGTGGCGCCCTCATGTGCTATATTTATGTATTACATTATGTCCTTACTTGTGTTTTCAAGCTGTATATTTGAAAGAAAAAAATAAACATAAAGTAAAAAAAAAATTAAAAAATAAACTCAGTTATAAAAATAACAGTGGGCTCAGTATAAGAACCCAACCTGGAAAGTCTGGATGTTTTTTCCACAAACTGTCACTTCAGATGGTGGATTTTGAGGGCACATGGATTTAAAATGGGGATGTTAATTGTGTAAAAGATACACTGCTGCATCACTCCTTCCCGACAGTGATTCCCATCTCAAATAATGCCAAGGCCTCAATTTCTCTCATAAAACAACATTCTCTGAAAGACTTGTGAAGTCAGTTATTCCCGGAGGGATGGGTGTACACATATTATTCCCATTTAACTGCCTCCTATGCCAGGCTAGATGACATTTTGATCTCACAGTCCATAATTCTGCTTATGCACTCAACCCTCATAACACCATTTGCATCACAGATCACGCATTAGTTATGGTGAATTTCCAATGCTGGGCAGTTCTTTCAGAAAACAGATCCTGGAAATTGGGCTCCACTCTACTGAAAAAAGGTGAGTTCCAACAGTATTTTACAGAGCACATTGGCAACTATTTGCTTTAACAATAAGAGAGGAAGTACCTCAGCTTCCACTAAATGGCAAGCCTTGAAAGCAGTTACACCTGGGGCTATAATTTCATACGACAGCCATTAAAGAAATGAGAGGAACAACAATCTAGTGATATGGAAAAACTAATAAAGAAGGTTGATACAGACCATATGGTGCACCCACTCTGGCAGGATATCAAGTCTACAAAAATTGCAATGCAAATACAATAAGATCACAAGTGCCAAAACAGAAAGAGCCCTGTTTTTAACTAAGTAGAGTAATTACATTAAGGGTGACATAGAAGTCAAATGAATGGCCTGGCAACTGCGGAGTAGGAAGAGTGCCAAAAATGTGGCCCAGAAAAAAACAGCCAGGGGATTAAAAGCATAGTGATGCAGAAATAGGAGAATGTTTCAAACAGTTCTACAAAGACCTGTACATATCTGAGGTACTGACCTCGGCAGAAGAAACAGTAGAAAATGTCCTCTAAAAGACCCCCATAACCTCAATAACACCAGTGGAAGAAACCACCAAGCTTCAGTTAGAAGAAGAAATCACCTGCAAAGAAATTAAATGGGCAATCATGCATTTGAAGGTAGGGAAGGCTATGGGACCAGATGGTTTCACAATAGATGTTTTCAAAATAATTTCCTCGAATATGCAAGAGCCCTTCTATGATATGATTGCAGAGAGCCTTACATAGGGAGTTATTCCTCCCTCCATGCAGCCTGAAAATATTATTATTCTCCTCAAATCAGGCAGGGACCCCCAACTGTGTGGCTTGTACAGACCAATATTCCAGTTAACTGCTGACTATAAACTAATGGCTCAGGTGATTGCAAGCAGGCTGGAGGCAGTTGTACCCAGAATTATGCATCGGGATCAAAAGGGGTTTGTTCAGGGGTGGCATGGAAGACATAATGTGTGGAGAGCACTGAATGTGGTGTGGCAGTGGGCAAGGAGGTCATTAGAAAGAATGCAGCAGCCCTTGCCTTGGATTCCAAAAGGCATTTGATCATGTGGAGAGATGGTATATATTTGCCACCCTTAGAAAACTTGGGCTGGGGGAAAAGATCCTAAAATTGATACAAACCCTTTATAACCAACCCACAGTGCAAATACTATTAAATGCAAACCTGACACAACCCTTCCAGCTGACTAGAGGTACTAGGCAGGTGTGCCCCTCTCCCTCTACTTTATGTGATGTCCTTGGAGCCCTTAGCAGTGACAGTCAGGAATGATGAGCGATGAGCAAATAGTAAGAATGCAAGTGAGTGATGTTCATCACAAAAATATCCCTATTTGCTGATGACCTTATGGTCCACTTGCAAAACCCAAAACATGCATACCACAGCTCCACAGGTTATTAGCTGACTATGGCAGTATATCTAGTCAAAATAAAGGAGGTATTACCTCTTGGAAAGGGTACAAATGAGCACCTGATTACCCACCCTTTAAATATGCAATTATTCACCTCTTTCAAATACCTGGGAATTAAGATCCCCTGTTAACTTGTACTTTTATTTAAAGAAAACTATTTGGCTTACTCACCACCATTAAGAATGACTGTAACAGGCCGAAAGGCCTCCCCATTAGCCTGATAGGTTGCTAAATACAGTAAACGTGTACATGCCTATATCTCTTTCAAATTCTTCACACAACAGAATAGTACGATTCATAGGTTCTTATGTGGGGACTGTATATCAGCAAGAATTAAGAGGAGCATGTTATGATTACCTCTTAAGCAGGGACATTTTGTTTTACCAACCTGAAATTCAACTACTGGGCTTCTCAGCTGGCTTTTGTTGCAGTGGAAGGAGAAGAGAAAAAATATTTGGTTGAAAATGGAAGAGGAGAGAATGGGATGCAGCCTTCTACAGGGCCTTTTATCTCCAGCCCTGAGAGAGATGCAGATTCCTAACTCTAAGAACCCTTTTACCAGGCAGCTATCTAGACTGTGGATAGGAGCAAACAAATTCAATGGGCAATCCAAGGGAATATCTCCAGATATAGTCTTACAGTCTAAGTTATTTAAGTGTATGCAGGGTTATAACATCTTCCTGCATCAGGCCATCTTGAGTTGGGCAAAATACGGGCTGTTACTGGTGAGTGACCTCTATGTAGGTGGTACACAAAAATCCTTCACTGACTTAAGACAGGAATATATGATCCATCTTAGTGATTTTATTTGCATACCTCAGAATCAGACAGTAACTCATGTCCCTGACTCACTCCCCTTTGAAGAAATAATCACAAGGATACATTTAAGTGCCAGACAGCTAGCAACATTTTAAAAGCTATTTCAGGGGTCTCCCCCTTCTGCAGATTAAGCCTCAAGCAGACTGAAGCTCTGATCTGAATGGTATACCCTGAACAAGGCAGCCATGATTGAGTGCTTACAAAAATGGAGACTCAATTACAGTGCCTGTGTTCAGGGCTACCTGGCAGGGTAGCGAGCGGATATCTGGGTGGGTGAGGTAGGGTGACGGGAAGTACACATGTATACATGCATTTGGGGGGCAGAGGAAGGGGAAGGAAGGTATGTGGGGGGTGATGGGCAGCTGCTGAGCTGGTCCACTAGGGTGGTGGGGTGGGTGGTCACTTGGGAGGTGCAGGGTGCAGGGTTTGGGTCCGGCATGGCGTGGTGTTTTTTTGCCAGTAGGCAGCTTTTTGGTTTTAAGTATTTCACCCCCCTGACATGAACCCCCTTGGAGATGAGAATCCTTTAGTGGGGGGGTGAGGGGGATATAGCATCTCTGCTTTAAAAAAAAATACTTGTACCTCAGGCGCCCTCTTCCCATTTGCCATGAGTATGCATCACTGAAATTCATTTTCAGCAATGTACACTCACCCTAATGGCGATCGCTATTCCACGATCACTGTTGTGACATAGAACCAATCTGAATATAGACATAGACCTAGCTACATGGCAGACTGCCATCCAGTATATGCCTGCCTGCTCCCATTGAAATAAGACGTACAGAATACAGCTAAAATTCCAATAAGACATATATTACACCAACAAAACTCCACAGGTTCAAACCCATGAATGACTCTTTAAGCCACAAATGTCACTTTAAGGAGGTGCTTTTTGTACCCATGGCACAGACTTGTAATAAGGTAACTCCATTCTGGGGAGAAATACACAAGATAATGGAGATGGTACTAAAACAAAACCTACCCAACTCCATAACTGAATTCATGCTTTGGATTGAACTGAGCTTTGCACAGGGCAAGAGTAGGCTCAGATTACAACATGAGGATAACTACTGCCCAAGATTGGATCAATAGAACACTGGCTGAATAATTTATTGCTATGTATGAAAACAGAGAAAGTGAAATTAAATGCAAATGGCCAAGAACAGATATTTCTCAATACTTGGCAACCCTGGCTGGATGCTAATGTGGCCAACCAAGTCATTCTATAATTTGATAATATTATATTTTATGAATTTGTGAACTTAGTCATCAAAGCCACACCTACCTGTCAAAGAGGACATGTACTTTTATTAGTCTGATTAATATTGTCAACACTTATCATAACATGCCACACTATTACCATTAAAGTGATGATTATATTAAACTATCCTCAGCCGGTATTAAATCATACTTGACCAATCCAAAGGCACTATTAATCTCTAGGGCCATCCTTGAGTGTGAGTCACGTCTAGATATGTACAGTTTATTTACAATTATGAAATGGGTAGAAAGAATGCTAGCTCCTGATTCGCCAAGAGGTACTTTCAGCTGGGCCATTATCCCAGCACAGTGGCCAAGCTGAAAGTAGCACAACTAAAATATGTGTAAAAAATACATCCAGTTTACTAAAAATGACCCATTTCATAATCACAATAAGGCACTCTACAGAGTGCATTATGGTGGGCTAACGGCCCTTCTCGGGTGGTGGAAGCACTTAGCTTTGCCTCATGCTTCAACCCGCCCAGGGTGGGTTATTATCCCACCATAATGCATCCCCTTTCATGCCTTATTGCTTAAGTATAGTTATTCTTACCTGTCTAGTCCATGTGATATACGTCCGACTTTGTAAATGAAATATGCACCGGTGTACTTAGCATTCAAAACAAATGCGAATGCACTTCAGTGCACTGTATGTCGTGCTGTGCAGAATTTTCAAATTCCAGCAGAATGAAATTCCACAGAATTTTCAAAATTATGCCAAAATTACAATGAATTTCACCACAAGCGGTGAAATTTCACAGTAGAAAATAGTTGCGGAATGATCTTCCGTGGAAAAAAAATGCTGTTCCTTGGAATATTATTCGTGGATCTTGATATTTTCCACAGAAATTGCTGCAGAATAATTTTCTGCAGAAAAATCAGTTTTCTGCAGGATATTATTCTACAGATCACAGTAGGCGGAATTCCTCTGAAGAACCAGTGAAATTCCAATGGGAATTCTGCCAGTGGAATGGTCATTCTGCACTAATACCGTTGACGAAATTCCACATTCCGCACAGCACTAACTGTATGTTTATCTGTCTTCTCCATTATGCCATTTATGTATAATTGTGCAAAAGTATCTCAACAAGCTGTTTACAAAGAAAGTAAGTCATAGGTTGTAATTGGATGTAAACATCTGCAGGTATGCATGCAAACAATTCTAATTACAGATCTACAATTCATACAATATGTATGAAATACCAGACCTGTGTGGCATGACTCTGGACCTGTAGCTTGCCCATTGCTCACAAGGGCAGTTGACGGGGTGTGGTTTAGTTGCTATATTCAAATGTTTAATAAACTGACCCTGTATGAGGTACTATACTGTTGATACATGGCCCTGTACCTATAGACTGTCTATGATCATGAGTGTAGGAGGTGTGGTAGGGTGTTTTCAATCATAAAAAATTAATTTCCAATCTTTGTGCAAGATGAGTTTTGTGCAGTAGCAGCCTTAATGAGCTTTACATAGTGTTTTGCCATAAATATATATATATATATATATCTGTGTATATACAGTAGTCTGTCAGTCCGTCCATCCATCTATCTATCCGTCCGTCTATCTATCTATCTATCTATCTATCTATCTATCTATCTATCTATCTATCTATCTATCTATCTCTCCATGTCTGCCTGTCTGTCTATCTATCTATCTATCTATCTATCTATCTATCTATCTATCTATCTATCTAACAGATAATCCACTACAGGACATGTGGTCATGTTCTGATATACACATGCCTTGGTGTGCATTGTGAGTCATGAGGCTGCATACTGAGTGCGTTCAACCACCAAGGCGTGCATATATCAGAGCACAACTGCACACCCTCTAGTGGATTATCTATCTTGTAAAATAACCAAAATGGTTTTGGAGGTGGGTGAAAAATAGAAAGAAGTGCAGGTGTGTGGTCATTTCTGGATAATACACAGTCATGTAGTATGTTTCATCCAATCAGAAGACAGCATTTTTACTGATTTTTCTCACTCATTTTCTATCTATCTATCTATGTACAGTACAGTATATCTACAGTCGAAACGTACAAACATAACATATATTAGCAGAAAAGGACCGCTTGGACCACTCAGTCTGTGCAGATGTTCCCTGCCTAATCTGCCCCTGCAGACTCTGTCTGGTCTCTTGTGACCTCACCTCCCTGTCTCTTTTCTTTTCTTTTTTTGGGGGCTCCTCCATGAGTATCTACCTGGTCACGGCCCGGTCTTCCCCAACTGTCACCTGGGACCCCCGATCACCGCCGGCTATTCCCTCTGAGGGTGGGGCCGCGGAACTAGGACCCCCTATCCAGCCCACACAGAACCAGTAACTAGTTAGGGGGACCCCAGTGGCAGTGGCTAATTGAAGCCCCGAGGAAGGCTTCATAGAGGTGGAGGTGCCCATTTTTCCCCTCTTTAATTCTTCCGGAGTGTCGGACGTGTAATGACGTCAATACACTAACGTGCAGATGTCCGCCAACTCTTCTCTCAGTGTAGATGCCCACGGTCTGCTTAATACCCAGCCTCCGCTGGGTGTCAGTACAGCGCGGCACATGACCCTTGCCCACCCCAAAGGAAGAAGAGCTGTCACAGGACACTCAATCCTCCATTCCCCCTGCCAACCCCTGGCAACCAGAGTCCGTTCCTGAACCAGGGTCGCCGGTGTGGCGCGAGGTGTGGTGTCCAGCACCTCAAACCTCAACACCACCTGGCTGGCTCCCTGCCTCTTTTCTAATAAAACTCTTTGTCTACCCCACAAATCCTTGGCAATAGTGTAGATTATTGGGTATGCATAGGAAGCTTGCCATAAAAGCTCCCTGAATACAGCACTGTTTTGATCACATACCTTATTTTCATGACTGTGGTTGTCAGTTTATTTGAGATGGAGGGCTTCGCCCCTCCACGCCCCCTTGTTTTTATTTTTTTTTTTACAGGGGGTGTGTGGGGGGGGGGTGAAGAGTCCCAACTCAAATAAGCTAATAAAAAGTAACAGAATGGGCGATTTGGACAAGTGCTTGTGCCTGCTGTTAATTTTGGTTTTCTCAGTTTATTTGAGTTGGTGGGCTTCGCCCCCGACAACACCATTGTGTTTTTTTAACGGTGGGTGTGTGGGCAAAGCCACCCAACTCAAATAAACTAATAAATAGTAAAGGGATGGGCGATTTTACCTAATAGCATAACTTGAGCTCTACTCTAATAGCATAGGTCCTACGCATACCCGATAATCTACACTATCGCCAAATACTTGAAGCCCCCCACTGTTTTAGTTTCCACCACATTTGCTAGCAGTCTGTTCCAGGCATCTATCACCCTATAAGGTGAGAAATATTTCCTCACATTTCTCTTGAACTCGACCTAACCCAGCTTAATCATATGACCCCTGGTCTTGGTGCACTTTCTTATTTGAAAGAGACATCCCCCCTACACCCTTTTCACCCCTCTGAGGTCCTTGCAGGTCTCTATTATGTCACTTCTCTCTCCTTTCTCCACTCTTTCATGGTGTACATGTTTAGATCTTTCAGTCACTCTTCATAGGGCTTCTTGGCATACCCTCTGCTATTTTAGTTGCTCCCCTGTGGACTGCCTTCACCTTGTCTAAGTCTTTTCTGAGGTGCAGTCTCCAGAACTGGACACAAAACACCAGGTGTGGTCTCACCAGTGAGAAATACAGTGACAACACCACCTCCCTACTCCTTCTGTGATACCTCTCCCTATGTATCACAGCATCCCACTAGCCCTACCCACACCTTGTTGTACTCCCCAATACCTTAAGGTCCATAGACATGATAACCCCCAGGTCCCTTTCCTGTCAATGATTGTCTAGTGACTTCAATTTTTTTTAATTTTCTGGAAGAAAACACATCAGAACTACAGTAGTCTTTCTGAGCTACTTAGAAAGCCTCCCACTCAGAGAGGGTTTCTTACTTGTCATACTTGATTTTGTTGAAGTTTTCCCTAAGGATATAATACCGTCATAATAACATTCCCTAAGAAAGAATGAGAGTTTGATCAAATTACAGATGCAGAGGTGGAAAAACATTGCTGCCCACTCAGGATCAATAAATGTATACCATAGGCTAAGACCATTTAATTAGCTACCGAGGACCTAGTTTCATAAGGGATATAAAACACTTTCTGAAGTACTTTTTACTTCCAGATTAGACAAATGAGTGCTTCATTTAATGTATAACCTATTTTGAAATCAGTTTTAATTAATCTAGGTTTAAAATTACACTGTAAAATATAGTGAAACTCCAGTAATACAGCAGATAATGTTAGATTACATACCTGATGCTTATACTGTACATCTAGGTGTAAAACACACATTCACAAGGATGTTTAATAATTTTTTATGACAGCATAAAACTACAAATACAAGGGCCCAGATATTCAGAAATGTGCCAAAGGCTGGTGAAAGTCCAGCGCAGCACAAATCCAGCATGCCGTGGTGCAGCAGGAGCCATATTCAGAGGTTGTGCTGGCCACACTGCGCCAGCACAACCTTGCTGAATATGGCACAGTTGCGCCATGGCACATGCAAATATAGTTGCGCCATGGCTCAGAAAGAGATGCTCCAGCGCAACTGTGGGAGCACAGCAGCAGAGCAACAGAGGGGGGCTTGGCACAGAGAACAGAACCAGGGACAGAGCCAAGGAAACACAGTGACAGGCCACAGGAAGCCACCACCAGCATGGCACAGCAGGGTGCACACAGGCACCCAGACACCCCCCTAGAATACAACAGTGGCACAGATAGTAGGCAACAGGAGGTGCCAATGGTCAACAGAGGGCCACCAATGGAGCCCCCCCAGCAGGCTGCAGGCCGTGTCCCCCCCACACCCAGACCAGAGCAGGCCACACCCAGGACCATGCAGCCAAGCACATACACACACACACCACACAGGCACACAGGCAGCCCACACAGTAGGCACAGAACAGACTGGGAGGCACGTAGTGTGGCAAACCACATGGGACAGGCAGCACAATGCCAAGCAGGGGACCCAATGCAGCGTGCAGCCAGTACCCGACCAAAGACCATGGCCGTACGCCATCACCACACACACACACCCACCACACCCCTGACAGCCGCCCCATGGGCACACCAAGGCACAGCCACCGACCAAGGGGAGGGACACCTCCACAGTGGGACACACCACAGCACAAAGCAGTGAACCACAGAAGCACAACACACACCCTGACACATGCACACCACAAGGACAGGCACTGGGCCACTGCAGCATGGCTCCTCACACCACCTGCAAAGCAGACACTGACACAAACAGATAAGTCAAAAAATATATATTGCAAAAACAAACTATTTACATCAACAAGGGGGTTGGAAATGGTAGGAAAGTGAGGTAAGGGAACAGGGAACTGGGACCGTACAGTAGGATGGGGGACTGTAGGGGGTGGTACAGCAGGGAAATAGGGGAATGCTGGGGCTAATCCACAGGAGGCCATGGCCTGCCACCCCTTGGTGCCCTTGTTGCCTCCTTTTCTCCAGCAGCAGGTGGTGGTGAACCTGCAGGACAGCCTCATTGTGGTAGACGTAATAAGAATCAGCTGCCAGAGCAGCCTTCAGTAGAAGGGCTTCTGTCGTCTTTGCTGGACATCTATGATAACGGACAGGACAGGTGAGCAGTGCAATGTCCCAAGGAACCATGCCCACCCAAAGTGTGCAATGGGCAGCTGCAACACACACCCCTGGAGGGCCCATACTGGCCACCAGCAGAAGGTTGGAGCAACGCCTGTCAGCAATGTGGCACACCATGAAAACGCACAGAGGTGGTCCCTGCTGTACAATGGCCACCCAACTGCGCAATGACAGTCACATGACAGTGCACCGGCAGCACCACAGCAGTGCCAGCAGCAGCCAGGCGCACACCCACCCCACCAACAGCTGGCACACATGTCCAATGGGTGCGCCACAGTGGCAAGCACTCTGCCATGGCACATGACACAGGTGGCTATGCCTGCACCCATGCCCCCGCCACACCCCATGTAATGTGCGAAGGACCATGACAGTGCCTACCTGCTCCTGTGCTGCCTCCATGGCCCGCTGCAGCCTGCTGTCCTACCGCCACTGCCGCCTGTGCATTCCAATGATTCTCAGGCCCTGGGAGTGGAACATAGACAGGTACACATCAGTAAATATCCACAGCAGCTGCCCACCACCCCCACCCCTGTGTACAGGGTGAGCCCCTGCCCGACACGTCCCACACAGCTGCATTGCAACGCAAGCAGTGGCTGACAATGCCACCCCGCAATAAGCACAATGGAAGTGCACCACTCTGCAGGGCATGCCAGGCAGCCTAGCCAACACCACAGTACAGCACCAGGGCACACATGCAATATGGGCCTACTCACCTGGCTGTGGCACAGCCCCACACCTGACACACTCCTCAAGCCTCCTCAGGTGCTCTTGGTCCCTCTGCACTAAGTCACCATACCTGTGGCGGTACTGCTCCCTGTCCTGGCCATCCCGGTCCTCTGCTGCAGTGTGGCAGCAATTCCCTGCCACACCGTGACCCTGGGCAGCTGCAGGGGCACCTGGCCAAAAAGTCGGGGGCATGGGGCTGGACACAGGTGACCAGGTTGACTAGCTCGACCAGTGTCCAGTTCTGCGCTCATGGCACCCGCTGCTGCGCCATGCTACAAAACAGAGCCGGAGACCAAAATGGCGGCAGTAAACACACGTGGCCATGACATGTGCCAGATGAGCGATGCGAGGGAACATGCACTGTGTCCACCCATCACGCAGTCTCGGAGATGTGCGGCATGGGTGTGGCTAGGATCGGGGTCACAGCAGGGGTCAGGGGTCAACCACCTCTGTGCAGTGCACACGTGCACAATAGCAGGCTTGGCGCATCATGCTCCATGGCCCCCATCATGCAGTCAGCACACAGTGCATGATTGACACCATGATACCATTTGGCGCATGTGCACTGCGGGCCTGTGCACCATGCATGCATGTGCATTGCACCGCAACTTGCTCCATAACAATCTCATTGCACACGGAGCAAAATCACGATATTCAGATGCAGCATGCAAATGAGCTCATCAGCCAATGCGAGGCACACTGTGGGCATTAGCATGTCATTACCATTGCGCCAAACCTCATTTGAATGCATTGCGCTATATAAGTGCCATGGAACAGCACAGGCCATGGACCAGTATTGCATCCTATTGGGGTAAGTTGTGCATGCTGCTGCAGCTCACTGGAAGCAGCCAGCACAGTAGGGTGGGATGGAACAGGGCAATGCTGCCACTGACACACTGTGCTGGCCATGTCCACAGGAAGTGACATGTCGGAAAGTGAGGAGGGTGAGGAGAGTGGGCCTGCCCGCAAGTGCAGTCCCAATTTCACAAAGGCAGAGACAGAGGCCTTGTTCAATGCCTACCTTGACAGGGAGCCCCTGTTGAGTGGTGCCACGGGCACACCACAGGCCAGAGCAGGGGCCTGGGAGGAGGTGGCGGCATACGTCAACCAGCATGGCAGCCACCAGCGGTCAGTGCAGGAGTGCCAGAAGAAGGTGGGCATGAACAAGAGTTGCATCAAGGAGAAGGTGGCAACCATCTGTGTGTCCCAGAATGCCACCAGAGGGGTCCAGCAGATGCGCCACCACTCACAGTGCAGGAGGAGTTGGTGGCAGCCACCATGTGCTGCAGCATGGTAGAGGGTGTGCCTGGCAGCAAATTCCAGATGGGTGGCAGCCCATCACTGCATGGTAAGTATGTCAGCCATGCACAGCTAGGGGTGTGGAGGGTGCATACACGGCCATGCTGGCATGCATGCAGCCAGCATGCATGTCATGTGCATGTGTGCGCACTCATGTGCATGCCATGCTGCAGGACACATGCAATGGCAGTGTGGGGGGGCACATGTGGGCAATGCATCACTAACATGCCTCTCTTTCTCTTGCAGCACCAGCACGCCTCCGTGCAGATGATTGGGTGGCAGCGGCAGCAGCAGCAGCCGTGGACACTGGACCTGCCCTGAATGACCAGCCTTCCACCTCCACTGGCATCAGGGGGCCTGACAGGCTGCAGCTCACCACCACTGTGCAGGCAGATGTCCTGGACCTGGGGTCGGACGAGGCCCTGGATTTGTTCCTACAGGATGTCAGCCTTGGTGTCCTCTGCGCAGAGACACAGATCAGGGTGGGGTCTGACACCGATGATGACATCACACTCATCCTGGACAGCATGGCCACCATTGTGGTTGAGATGCCTCTGCTGACCACTGGCACAGGCAGCACGTCCAGCGCTCTGCCAGCAGTGGAACAGCTGCCTGCCACCACTGTGGGTGCAGTGGTGTGCACTGCCCTGGCTGTGCCCTGCGGTGGAGGTGGTGCAGCTGTACTGGTGCTGGGTGGTGTGCAGTGGTTGGATGGGTGACAGCAGCAGGCTGCTGGTGCCACCGGACAGCCGGACACAGGATCTGCCGCCGGTGCGCCTACCGTGCCCAGTCCCCCTGCAGACCCCACTGCGCAGCATCCACTAGAGTGGGGGGGTTGTGCAGTGTGGCTAGTCACCACATAAATCAGCGTCTGGCCCAGAAGCCCCAGGACACCGACCAGCTGGCTGAGCACACCCATTTGCTGTGGGCATCCACTCAGCAACAGGTGCTGCTCACCACTGGTGTGTGCACACTGAGCATGAAGGTGCACCAATTAGCCGAGCAGCAGGAGAGGGTCACTGCGCAGACCCTGACGGGGATGCAGCACATGCAGGAGGCCACGACTGCATCCCTGGATGGCATTGCCACTGCGATTTTGGATGGTTTTGCACTGCTGGCTGCCACAGGGCATGGCTGGGCACAGATGATCCCCTGCAGTATGCTGTCCACCCCGTGTACCCAGTGTCAGGCGACCTCAGTGCAGTTGACACCAGGCTCTGATGTCGGCATCCCAGGCACACCTGGGGCTGGCCTGTTTGGGCACCTTGACACCCTCACGCGAACATGGTCACCGTCCCATGGTTCAACCCTTGGGGGGCTGGTGCACAACCCCCATGGCTGATGCGCAGCCCGTGGCTGCCGAACAGCCCAGGTGTGGCTGCCCCCATGGCCGTGGTGGCCATGGTTCCATGCAGTGGACCTGATGCATGGGCGCCGCCCCACCTGCTGTCTGCAGCTGCTGTCCAGTGCGCACATGGGCAGTGAGTGTGTGCCTGCCACTGGTGTGGCACCTGTGTGGCATGCCACACACTGCCTGTGTGTGTGCTTGCCCGGCTGCTGGGCCATGTGGCATGGGCATGATGATGGCAGTCTTTCACTGGTTGTGCCTGTGCACCGGTGTGATGCATCTGATCCACATCACATACCCATGCCTGTGTGTGTGGGTGCATGTGTGTGTGTGTATGTGTGTGTGAAGGGGCTGTGAGAGGTGCTGTGTGTGGGTGTGTTTCCCTGTCTCCCCTACCCCTGCTTCATGCCTCTGTGTGTGCATGCCCAATGTCATGCATGCCCTGCATGTGTGTTGTACCTGTTTGTGCGGCCCATGCACGTGTATCGCACCACCTACCTGTGTGCACCATAGTGCTCCTGTGCAATGGTGTCCCGGTGTCATCTTGCTGCTGTTGCAGCTGGGATCCCTCCACCCACGGGGTGGCTATCCACTTCCCTCCAGCCCATGGCCTCTGTCATCCCCACTACTGTTGCCCTCATCAGCCTCGACAGCTATCCCATGGTCAATGGCCATGTTGTACAGTACGCAGCAGGCCAGGAATAAGCCACATGCTTTCGAGGGGCTGTACTGTAGGGCACCACCTGACCTGTCTAGGCAGTGGAACCATGCTTTCAGCATGCCAAAGACTTGCTTGATGATGTTGCGCATGCTGGCATGTGCCTCGTTGTAGCGTTCCTCTGCTGGGGACGATGGGCGCCGGTAGGGGGTAAGCAGCCAGGGTCGCAGTGGATAGGCACTGTCCCCTGTGTACATAATGACATGGTTAGACCTCTGCTATTCTATGCTGTGCCCCTTGCCTGTCTGTGGCACCCACACCAACATGCACACCCTGCCCTTCCCCATCCCATGGTATGCTCTGCCCATCACCCCTTTCCCATGCCATACTCACCCACTAGGTGGCCCGTGGGGATGTCCCCATGTTCAAACCTGTGGCACAGTGCAGAGCTGTGTCAGATGAATGCATCATGTGCACTCCCAGGGTGTGTGGCGCAAACATTGGTTATGCACCCCATGGCATTGCACACCATCTGGCAGTTGACACTCATGCTTCCCTTCCTGTTGATATACACCACACCCTCGGGGCCAGGTGGCATGCGGATGCCCACATGGGTGCAGTCAATAGCCCCAATCATTCCAGGCATATGTGCTACCCTGTGGAAGTCCTACATGGTTGCTGTATGCTCCACCTGTGTGCCGGGGAAATGGATGTATTTTTATGCACGTGGCAGCAGAGCATTAAGGAACTGTGTGAGGAGGCTGGATATGGCCTACTGGGTTATGCCTGTGGTGTCCCCTGTTGGTCTCTGGAAGGTGCCCTTGGCAAGCAGGCACATGACGGCTGTCACCTTCGTCTCCAAGGACATGGTGTGGCTCTGTCTGGTGGGTGCCTGCATCTCCTCACTGCACAGCTTGCAGAGCTGCCTCAGAACGGCCCTCTTCAGGTAGTACTGGCCTGCAAGCTCCATGTCACTGCACTGCTCGAAGGTGATGCGGGCACGGTACCACCTGTGTCAGGCATACCACCAATGGGCCCTTCCATGGCCATGTTGCTGTTCCTCCTGCCCCCTCACACCCCTCATTATGGCCTCCATCATGAAGGGCACACAATCCATGGCCCTTGCTGTCCAATATACCTCTGGGAAGTTAGCTGCTGCTGGCTGTGTGCTACCCTGTTGCACTGCCTGGCAGTGTGTCTGTCTGTCTGTCTCTCTCACTCTCTTTCTGCCCATGTCTCCTTCTTCAATGCCATCTCTGTCCCTCTCCCTCTGTGTCTGCCTTGGTCTGGTCTTTCTTTCTTTCTTTCTTTCTTTCTTTCTTTCTTTCTTTCTTTCTTCCTTCCTTCCTTTCTTTTTCTCTCTCTCTCACACTCACTCTCGCCTGGCACAAGTGCTGTCTGTGTGCTTGCACCCAGTATTTATAGGAACAAGTCTGCTCAGTTCATCTTCGATTTGCTCTGCACTTGTGCCATGGTTTCACGGTTGACTATCCCACTGCACTGGATATTCATGGGAATGCCCCCTGCACTTGCGCCAGCATTCATTATAGTTGTGCATTGGCACAATGGGATTTGCGCTCTGCACTGGCTCCTGCTGAATATGGCTCCTTGGTGCAAGTCCTCAGCTGTGCCATGCGCAACTGCTTTGAATATGCAGGCCTGGATGTTTAATAATTTTTATAACAGCATAAAACTACAAATATACAGTAGTATACTTTGGATAGTTTTTATTTTTTGTATAAGGTACTGCATACGCAGATGAAATCTAGTGTAACCAGTAGAGTATTTGTAAGGAAAGAAATACTGCGTTTTTTTATTTTTCCTGTAGCAGCATCATTTGTCACTATCATAGCAACAGTATATAGGAAAATGTAGTGTTTATGAGGTATGGTAGATAGTGAAAATAGAAACTGTGAAGATATTATTAAGGTCTTCTCTAGATACTAGGCTCTTTTTGCAAATAATTCAAAACACTCATAGCATATACAGTATACAAACAAGTGTGGCCTAGTGTGTAAAATACTAAACTTTATTGCTGACTGAAACCTAGCTCTTTCACCGTACTCCTCCTCAGCCATTGACATTCCTGGATATACTCCCAACAGGCAAGACCATTCTAAGACAAGGGGTGGAGTACTCATTTACTTAGCTACCTCATGCAGCTTCTCTGTTACCACCAGTGAAGTCTCACAAAACTTGAATGAGCTCATCTCAGGGGTCCTCATCCTCCCTCCCCACTCCATCCTGTTGCAGATAATGAATGTCTACTGTGCAGAAACTGTGGAAAACACTGCACATTGGTAATTTGGAGGTGGTGCAAACAAGGGGTAGGCAACCCTAACAGGAACATTCAAAATCCACAGGGATAAAGTACTCAGAAGCTTATAATAGATGCTAACCTGTGTTCCAGCAGGAGTTCAACAGGACACATCAATCAGTAAATCACAATTTTTACTGTCAAATTGACACAACGTTGCCACAAGATACAGCAGAGAACCAGACTACTCTGTGAGGGGCAGTAACTGTTGGAACACAGGTTAGCATCTATTATAAGTGTCTATTGTACACCAGAGAAACCTGATGTGGTGCCAGACATAGTCCATGAAGTGTTCAATCATGTACCCGCTGGTGAGCACATTATCCTTGATGAAGTCAACTACAACTGGCCTGGCAAAGTCAACCCATCCTCTCCCCTCAATTTTCTCAGCAAAATCTAAGCCCTGAATCTGCATCAATTAATTTATTTGCCAACATGCTTCAGCCCCAAATCCACCAACCCCAGTATAATAGATTGGGTACTGGCAACCCAGCAATAGAGACTCCTGACCTCAGGCACCCTGCCTGATATCTTTAGTGATCACTGAGTGACTTACAGTGTGCAGAAAGTCAAACCCACCAACCCCCCCCCCCCAAATAACATTCGCCAGATTCTACAAAAGTTTTTGACAGGACAAACGCTTACAGGATTTCAGTGCTGCCAACAGGGCCCCAGTGCTATCCACCCTTGACCCATAAGTGGCCCTGGATCACTGCTCCACAATCTTTCTTAGTATTTGCATCAAACATGCACCAATCAAGTGCTCCAGAGTCTGTGGCCACCACCTGCCCTGCGTAAACCCTGATCTAATCAAGATATTCCAGTGAAGATAAACACAAATCCAGTGGGCCACACCAGGACAGGCAAACCTATGCTGTCCTCTGAAATCTCTGCACTCGCTTAGCCAAGGCAAACTACTTCCAACACAGGCTAGCCTCCAATGCCCTTGATCCTTGTAAATTCTAGAAGACAATGTATTCCCTACTCAAACCCCTCAGGGGGGAATAGTCCTTAACCACCAATGCCCTCAACAGGTATTTCTCCAAAGGATCAAGGGCCTTTATCACCAATCTCCTCCCCATGCAATCCAACCAGTACTTAGGAGGGAACATTTGCCTGCAAGCAGTTTCAGTTGATGTCATCCACAAAGAGTTACTGGTACTAAACACTATGTCCAGCTGCAGTTCTGATGGCATCTCACCTAAATTCCTCAAACTGGGTGCTCTGGTCATAGTGGTCCCTGTTGCTCACATTCTCAATGGGTTCCTCCACACTGGGTCCTTTTCATAAAGCTGGAAACGTGTTGGTGGTACTAATCCATGAGAGAGGCCCAGCTGACTATCCCTCCAATTACCACCCAAATTAATTCCTTCCCATGCTATCCAAAATGCTCAAGAGGTCTGTCAGCAGGCAGCTATGTAACTACTTTGTGGAATCCAACTTCCGAACTCCATTCCAGTCAGGATCTCAGTCTAACCATTCCACTTCCACCTCCCTACTGAGGATGATTGACCAGATTTACTCCAACACAGACAAGGGACTGGATGCATAAGGCACATTTATCAATCTAACAAAGGGTTTTGACACTGTTAACCACCCTCAGCTCCTACTCAGACTAGCTGAGTCTCACATCTCCCCACATCCTTAGGAATGATTTCTGAACCAAGTAATGTCCCCTTGCCTTACAGCGATTATAATGTAAGTGTAATGGATTCTCGAGGAGGGGCTGTGATTGATGCCTCACGCCCTGATTCACAGGGGTTGTCACTACAACAGTGTCAGTGGCTCAGCAGGTAGCACACTCACCTCTGAGGCTGGGAGATCAGAAGGCTGTGGGTTCTATGCACACACCAGGCACTTGGGTTAATATCCCAATACTGACACTGTAGTGCAGCATGAGTGGGGTGCTGCATTCTGGAGGTGCCGTCTTTCGGATGAGATGTTAAACCGAGGTCCAATCTGCCTGTTTTGGTGGTACTTCAGGTGGATGTTAAAGATCCCATGGCACTTCTCGAAAAAAGTAGGGGAAGTTTCCCCGGTGTCCTGGCCAAATTTCCCTCATTCACTAAAAATACCACCACCAGCTTAATCTGGTTCGAGGTCAGCTGGCATTCATCTGTATCCTCTCCCCCCCGGGTCGTGCCTGAAAACAGGCAGAATCTGCCTAGTGCACTTACCCGGTCAATAAAAACTAAATAAATAAATAAATAAAGATCCCTTTATTGGGCACCACAAATATAACAGTTCCTCAGACTGCTAAATGTATCATTGGAGTTTCCACTGGTAAACCCTTGAAATTCAGAAAAGAGCTAGTTCATTCAGTTTGGCTGCCAGGGCTGAGGGGGAGACACTGTACCTTCCCCAATGCCAATACAGGCAGGACAGCCTAGTAAACCAGAAATAGGCTTTATGGCTGCTATCCCAGTTTGTGTCTCTGAAGCATTGGAGAAGGCTGGATGGGTGTGGGCAGCTGATGGGAAGGGATGGAATGCAAACCTCTCTGGTTCCTCTCAGGCAGTGGCAGATTAGCCTCCATTATGACTACTAAGGCACAACAGTCTGTGTGGGCTCAATCTCCAACTCAAATCCCCCCAGAGCAATCGGAGGTAACTCCAGAACAGGGGGATGGAACTGCAGATCTTTCTGAGAGACATGATATAATGTAACAATTAAACTGTTGGAAGGAGATGGTGGGGCCAGTGGTAAGAATTTAGCCCCTGTAGATTCTCCAAAATCACAGAACAGTGAGGACACAAGGGCAGTGCCAAGGCTGCCTACAGTTGGTGGACAACAGCAGGATGCTGCAGGGGGGTGCAGAACCAGCCCCCCCCCCCACTGCCTAATGTCTGGAACAAAAATACAGTATTCAAGAATGATTGTTCCCCAATCAGTAAGACATGCCTCAGAACCAGCAAAGAGGTGAAATGCTGTGAGACTTAAGTACGGGGGAGGGATGCCAGACATACCAGACCACCTGTTTGTGGGTTGCTCACTCATTAAGGAAAGCATAAAATTTGACGCACATGAGATATATGCATTAATACATATGCCGGGGGATACCCTGTACGACATAAGTTTTAAACATCCCTCTGAACTGCAGCGGTTCTGGAAGCAGTATCAGCTCCGAATAATACCTCACTGTGGCAACCTTTTGTGGCTGTCCTGCTTACAAAGCCTTCTTTCAAAAGAATTACTATATTGTTCGGCAATGAGAGGGTCAGTGTGGCAGACATCGCATATTAGCTCAAACAGCGATACACCATTAATGGATACTCTGAAACACAGAAACATAGAAGATGATGGCAGATAAGGACTGCAAGGCTCATCCAGTCTGCCCATTTCTTTTTCTACTTTATGAATGTGCCATCAGCCTTTGCTCTGTCAATGGCCTATCTATTCATACTCATCCGTATTGCTCCCTTATGCCTATCCCATGCCTGTTTGAAGCCCTGCACTGTATTCATATCCACCACTTCCTGAAGTAGACCATCCCATTCATCCACCACCATTTCTGTGAAAAAGAACTTCCTCACATTACCCCTTAATCGGCCTCCCTCTAGTCTCAAGCTGTGTCCTCTTGTCCTGCTATTTTTCTTATATTGAAACATGTTAGACTCTTTCACCTTGTTAATGCCCTTAAGGTGTTTGAATATTTCGATCATAACACCTCTCTCTCTCTCTCCCTCCTTTGCTCTAGGGTATACATATTGAGCTCCATTAATCTGTCCTCATATGTTTCTGATGCAGTCCCTTCACCGTATTGGTTGCCCTTCTCTGGACTGCCTCAGTTTGGTTAATGTCCTTGTGAAGGTGTGGCCTCCAGTATTGTATGCAATACTCCAGATGGGGCCTAACCAGTGTCTTGTAAATAGGGATTATTACCTCCCACTTATGACTTGTGATACCCTTACTAATACACCCCAACATCCCCCTAGTCTTACCTACTGCTTTAGTAGTCTGCTTGGATGATTTCAGGTCATCTGTGGTGATGATGCCCAAGTCTCTTTCTTCCCTTGTGACTGCCAGCAACTCCCCTCCCAGCCTATAGGTGGCTTCAGGGTTTCTCTTCCCTATGTGCATGATCTTGCACTTCTTTGCATTAAACCCCAGTTGTCACTCTTCCGACCATTTTGTCAGTTTATCCAGATCTCTTCTAATTCTGCCAACCCCATCTGGATCATCCACTCTGTTGCAAATCTTGGTGTCATCTGCAAACAGACAAACTTTACCCTCCAGTCCATCTGCAATGTCACTGATGAAGATATTGAAGAGGACTGGCCCCAGGACTGATCCCTGAGATACCCCACTTGTGACTTGCATCTCTTCTGACTGTATACCGTTTACTATCGCTCTCTGTTTTCTGCCCATCAACCAGTTTGCCACTCAGCTTGACCAATTTCTGACCCACCCCGAGCCTACCCAGCTTGTTAATCAATCTTCTATGTGGAACAGTATTGAAAGCTTTGCTGAAGTCAAGGTAGGCAACATCAGCTGCTCCCCCTTGGTCCACCACTCTGGTTACCCAGTCAAAGAAATCTATGAGATTAGTCTGACAGGACCTTCCTGTTGTAAACCCATGCTGTCTTGGATCCTGTGCTCCTATGGATTCCACATGTTGTACTATCCTTTCCTTAAGGAGTGCCTCCATGATCATGCCCATTACTGAGGTAAGACTGACTGGTCTGTAGTTCCCTGCCTCCTCCCTGCTACCACTCTTGTGGAGTGGGATCACATGAGCCCTTCTCCAGTCTTCTGGGACCTCTCCTCTGCTAAGAGACTCACTAAACAGTTCTGATGATGGCTCTGGTAGTTCCACGCTTTGCTCCTTTAGTACCCTGGGATGTATGCAATCAGGTCCCATTGCCTTGTTCACCCTGAGCTTATCGAGTTCTTGTAGGACCCTTTCTTTTGTGAAGGGACTAGTGCATACCTCCCTCCCCCCCTGTGTCCATGGTGCTGAGCTGTGGGCCCTGCCCTACCTTCTCTTCAGTAAATACTGAGCAGAAGTATCTATTTAGGATAGATGCTTTTACATGGTCCTCCTCCTCACATGCTCCCTTATCCCCTTTGATCTTAACAATACCCCCTCTGAACTTTCTCCTTTCGCTAATGTATCTATAGAAAGTCTTGTCACCTTCTTTTACTGTTCATGCTAGTGTTTCCATGGTTTGGGTCTTTGCCTACCTTACTGCCTTCCCTGCTTCCCTTAGGGAAGTTCGGTATGCCTCCCTATCTTCATCCCGCTGCAATCCCTTATATTTCCTGAAGGCGAGCCTTTTGGCTCTGACTTTTTCTGCTACTGTTTTTGAGAACCAAAGTGGTTTTCTTCTTCTTTTGCACTTCCTTTTCTCTTTAACACAATGGGATGTTGCTTCAAGTATTGCATCATTAACGCTCGCCCATTTTGCCTGTACCCCCTCACCTGTATTTCTTTTTGCCAGGGCTAGCTTAACTTTGTTGGCTGTCTTATCAAAGTCAGCTCCTCTGAAGTTCCATATTTTTGCCTTGGAATGGGATGCTTTAGTTCTAGTGGCCAAATTGAACCATATCATGTGATGGTCACTGGTCCCCAGGTGACCTTCTACCTGGAGATCTGTGATCCTTTCCCTGTTCATCAGTACTAGACCTAGGATAGCCCTGTCTCTTGTGGGTTGTTGTACCAGTTGTTTGAGGCCCTCCCCCTGCAGGGAATCCACTATGTGTCTAGTTCTGGCAGATGTTTCTGCTGGTATTGACTAATCTGTATCTGGCATGTTGAAGTCTCCCATTATCAGAACCTCCCCTTTAGCTGTCATGATTTGTATATATTCTAACAGTAATGTGTCTATGTCCTCCCCCTGGTCTGGAGGTCTGTAGACAACCCCAGTTCGTATGGCTGTCCCATTTCCTGTTTCCTGGGTGACCCACAGTTCTTCTGGCTCCTTATGTGTATTTTGAATTTCTGTAGCTTTGATATTTTCATTGACATAAAGGGCCACTCCACCCCCCCCTTTTTGCACCTCGGTCTCTTCTGAACAGTACATAACTAAGTACTGAAGTCTCCCAAGTGTGGTTACTGGTAAACCATTTCTCACTAATGGCTACTATGTCCAGTTTAACCTCTGTCATTATTGCCTGCAGGTCTGGGATCTTGTTTCCCAGACTGTGAGCATTTTGTGTACATGATTTTCCATTGGCCAGATTTCAGTGTATTAGTTGTTGGGCGAGGTCTGGTGTTTCCCCTGTGTGTCGTATGGGGAGCCAGACCTTTTTCCTTACCTGTTGATGCAAATGAACTACAAACATGCTGAACTCCTGTTTGACCACTAGCTGAGGGGGGAGGGGTGCTCTTCCCATTTGACGTATAGGGGGCTGCACCCCCCTCTCCCCATTTGCTAGTTTAAATATTCTGCAAAGACATCAAACTTTTGCCCCAATGCACTGACTCCCTCCTTAGATGCAGTCCTTCAAATTTAAAGAAATTTCACTCCCAGAACTGTTGCCAGTTACCTACAAATGTGTGTCCTTTTTCCTGGCACCAGCCCTTGAGCCACATGTTTAGCTCCCCTATCTCCTCTTCAGTGACCTTCCGTCCATCTGCCCCCCCTCTCCCAGACTGGCAGGATCTCAGAGAAGGAGATGCTGGATGAAATGGATGATAGTTTGTCACCCAGCCTGGTCAGGTGTTCCTTGGTCTCCATAACTGACCAGCTGGCAAGATTGTTAGTCCCTATGTGTACCAGGATGTCAATGTTTTTTTCTGCTTCCTGAACAATTTTAGCAATGCAGTCAGTGTCTTTCCATGCTGATGTACCTGGGAGACAGCTGACCATTACCCCTGGCTGGAGATAGGAATCAACTCCCCGAATCATGGAGTCTGCTATGATCAGAAGTTTTTTGGATTTCCTTTTTGCTTTTTTTGTTTTGGTTTCTGTTTTGGGAAAGTTTTGTTGTGCTAGCTCCTGTGCTGCAGTGTCCTGCTCAGCAGTGTCCTCTGCCCCTTTCTTTGATTTCAGAGATTGAGGTAGATACCTGTTTGTAGTTTTTATATGACTTGTAGAGGTGATATGTTGGAGAGCACCAAGTGATGGGGCACCCGTTTTGCCCCTCCTAATCACCTACCAAACTCCCGGACCAACTACCCTCTGTGGTTGAGGTGCTTCTTTTGGATGTTGGGGAAATGGCAGGCGGTTCTTATAATATATTTCCTCTTGAATATGCAATTTGAGGTGTGCAATCTCTGTCCATGCTGCCTGGAGCTGAGCCCTTAGATCTCCAATGGCCCAACGTGTAGGACAGTGTCCTAAATCCTGTAAAACTGCCTTTCTGAAAAGTGTTCCACAGTACCTGCAATTAATGATATACATTCCAGATATGTTGCTGGGGTTATAACCTGGTCAGAGTAATTAGAAGGAGGAAAATGAAAGCAAAAGTTTGATTTTGTGTTTTGTGTTTTGTTTGTTTGTTTTTGTATAACTTGTTATAACAAGTTAAATTACTTGTGCCCCTGTAAATGAGGTCACTGTGTGTATACCCCTCTGATCTGCCCCTTCCTGCTTTGCTACAGGAAATGTCACAACTCTGCTACCCTAAAAAAGGAGTGTAGTGTGGGGTGGTTGGGGATGGGGGTGGGTGGCTGTGCCCTTTTCCTGCCGAAAAAGAAGAACCACGGACAAAAGAAACAAGGAGGTAAGAGCAGAAACAATCAGCCAGCAACAAATGCAGTAGCCCTGAAAGCTTATCCTAATGATAGATAAAACTGTAAAACCTATAAAGCACCACCTGTAATAATTTCACGGAAGATATACCCTGTAAGAAATACTTTGCTACAGAGAAAAATAAAGCAGTAACAGAAGATATACCTTGCAAAAGACAATTTGAATCAGAAGATTTCAGCAGTAATCTGTAAGCACACACCTGTAGGTACACCCTGTAATAATGCAGCAGAAGATATACCCAGTAACAACAATTTGAATCAGAGAAAAATAAAGCAATAAAATGTTAGCAACAAACAGTAACAATCCCTGTGAATACAAAATAAAAATAATAACACACAGTAAATCTTCCTAGCCAAAAGAAGCCTTAATCCTTTTCCTTGCTCTGGTAAGGTTCTTTGCTCTGTCCTTTCAAGCAACCTAGAAAAAAAGAGTTCAGGTGAAGCTAGGTGCCTTTGCCAGCAAACCTAGTCTTCCACCTCTGAACCCATCCTAGAGGATGAAGATTGTTGGACTGGGGGTTGGTGCTTCAAAGTGACTCTGAAGCAGATTAATAGGGAAATGCAACACCTATCCAACTGCTTCTTCCTGTGCCATGACAAGAGTGTGGTGTTTTATGTAGGCCAGCCTCAGGCATGTTTCAGATGTGGAGATACTGGGCATCTGAGAAATGCCTGTGAGAAACATAAGTGTGGTACGTGTGGGACTATCAGTCATAACAGTGCACAATGCACCAGCCCCATGAAATGCAATTTATGCGAGAAACAGGGACATGTGGAAGGAAGTGTGGGATTGAAGGATGAAGACACCAAGAAGTCCAACAAAAATCAGCTTTTATTCAGCAAAACAAAAATAAAGTGAAAAAATGCAAACTGTATATGACAAAAAAAAGAAAGAGGGCAATCCAAAAAATAAGCAGTCCAATACAACAGGAAAATTCAACCTCTAGAAGTAGCCAGAGTTTCAGGTGAGTCAGCTCCTTTCTGAGCCACCAGAATGACTAGCATAGTGACTGCCACTTCCTTTATAGTAAGATACATCAGATGGTAGAGCTAAGCTCCACCCCTCTTCTTATATTTGTAAAAAATTCAGAAATAACTAATAATTTTTGTAAATAAACCCATTTTTCCCCAAGTCATTTCTTCAAGCAAACTAGTGTAATACACAAGAACAAGCATAATAGGCAAGGAATAAGAAAATAAAATTCAAATGGGCGTTTCCTTGTCTCCTAGGCCCCTCCTACAAGTCTTCTACACTATAACATAAGTAATGAATGGGCTGGCTGGCACTATAGAGAAGAATGTAAAGACCTGAAGAGGACCTGGAGGGGAGGAAACAAACCCCAGACCTTGGTAGGCATACAAGAAATTGCCCTTATTGCAATAAATGCTACTAAAGAAACACGACCTATCTTTAACCTTTTTGTTTTTTATAGCATTATATTGTGCACAAAACGCAGTATCTGGAGCAAGGAGTGGTACAGGGTTGCAGTGCTGAACAACTCTATTGAAAAATACTGCACACTGCTCCAATGGAGCTTCCATTAGTATCGAGTGACAAGCTCCCATATTTGACTTAAGGTTTTTCAGTAAATAGACAAATATTACAGTACCTATCCATCAAACAGCTGGCACTGTTTTCAAAGAAAAAGGTATTTTATTCTAATTAGTACGTATCATAAATGGCAGTGTGGGGGGGGTGCGGTTCCCAGCAGCAGATCCAAAGTACATATTACGCTGCTGCTCCAGCCCTGTCCTGAGTCCCCTTTTGTTAGCCTTTCTGCTAGCTTTACTAACTGACACATCGTTTCCCTTATCCACAGGACCGGGAACTAAATGAAGGTGCCTGCAGATGGTAAACCCCCAAGGAAAGGATTGCCTAAATGAAAACAGCTAAGTTTTACCTTGTCACTTAGGCAGAATGTTCCTATTTCAAACAGTTGTCTGGATTCCAATAGTAGTATTCTTGTGGTACAGTACTGCTTTCAACAGTATGCTTTACCCAAATAGGGATATATTTCTTACTCATGATACCCGCTAGCACACAATCGCACTGTCCTGCAGGTGGGTGTGCGCACGTTCGTGTAGGTGCGTGTGCGCACATTCGTGAAGACACAACGGGAATTTGGAGAGGAGAGCTTCAGGACTAGAATCTAGGGAGACCAGAAGGTAGCATTATACAGGGATAGTAAGAACATCTACCAGGTGGCCTGCCTGAAGATGGGGAAAACAGAGGTATTGTAAAGGCAATAGTTAAAAGGGAAAGAAAATTATTTAAGTGCTGTTGCAACAGACTTTAGAAGGAATGGTCTCCACAGTCCACAGACCCTTTCACAGGACACACTTTGTACCTGTTCCTGGGCTTCGCAAAACAACCTGGACCAAGCTATCCATGCCGAGCAATATATCGTAGTCACCTTGGCACACAAGGAATGATTGAACTTAGGTAGGTAAAACTTTATATGGGATAATTCATGTCATTTGGACGTTGCCGTCCAGTTTACAAGACAGTCCTGTAGCTAAATTATCTATTGTTACAATAAATAAAAGTTATTATACAATGGCAAGAAAGAATCTTGGACTGTGATTGGTCAGTTTGGGGTTGTACCCATGGCATTATCCCAGGACAATGCCAGGGGTCTAGTCTCAGCACTGTGAACCAATGTAGAGGACCATGATGACCATCAGTTACTCTTTTTTTGCATCTCCTCTTAAGAAACGAAAATATTTTTCCACACTAATAAAACCATTCTTCAAAATTATTTTTATATTTTATATATAACAACAAGCCATTGTATAATAGGAATAATGCACTCCAGGGTGTGTGTCATGCTGGGATAACGCCACGCCAGGAGCATTGGATGCACTCAGCCTGTGGCCTCATGCCCAACCCCCCCAGGCGTGGCATTCTCCCAGCACAACACACACCCTGTCATGCATTATTCCTTTAATGACTAAAAGGGTCACATATATCAAATAGAACAGACATAATACCTGACTATACAAATACAATCACTATCAACAGATATGTACAATATATACAAAATCTAAATGAGATCAATAGCATTGGTAGGTATGGAAAAACATGTCTTTAATAGCCTGTGAGAAAATTTCATATTCGGAGGTTGCACGAGTAGAGAGAAGAAGTGCATTCCATTCCGTGGCTGCCCTAAAGTTTAAGGTTTTGGCACTGAACCTATTTTTCCTGTTTACCAAGTAAATTTTATTTAGGTGAGTTTACCTATCTAATGTTCTTTTATTGTTAATTAACTTTAGAAAAAGAAGTTGAGAAATAGGATGCTCAGTAAGGGAATACTTAATTTTATGTGTCAATAAAATCAAACTTCTGGTATAGCTTATCTCCAGAGGCTGCCAGTCTAGCTTATGCAACAATTTACAGAGGAGAGTTAAAAAACTACATTTTAACACATATCTTGCTATTTTATAATGTAATTTGTTCAGCCATTTTAACAGCAGTTTATCTGTTGCTCTGTAAACTAAATCACCATAGTTTAAAGGGACATTGTCAACTTGTTTTTCATCATATTATTTCTAGATGAAACCCCACATGTTATGATTGCTTACCTTCTTTAAAATTCACTGATGTTGTTGTTTGTTTTGTCTGTCTCCTTGTAGTAGAAGTGAAATACATGGCAATGTATATTTATAAACAACCTTGTTTTGTTTGCAGTCCTGAATCTGTTCTTACTTCATTATTCCTGAGAATTAGAAACACACCCACAAAGTGCAGTCACTCATAAGGCAGTAGCTTCCTAAACTCCCACTGCATCATGAGGGGACTAGACTGTGTTGTGGGTGTTCCCAAGTCCAGGAGAGATGCACGTGGAGCTGATCAAGGAATGTAAACAAACCTGTTTTGATGTGGTAACACCAGTATGTTGGGCAGTCTGTTTTTCACTTTTTTAAAGAAAGTAAGAGTCCGTCTCTTACTACCAGCAAATCAACAATCTTTACAGATTTTTGGCAATTATAAAATGTGTTTTTTAAACTAGGGATGCTTTGAGTTCTAAGGGGGGTTGACAATGTCCCTTTAAAGTAGGTAGAATTAACTGTTTAGCAATTTTCTTTCTATCATGCAGTTTCAGAAACTTAATAGTTCTTGGCAGAGCATCCAGTTTCTTATTCACTGTACCAATGGTGGTTTCTATGTGATTCCTAAAAATCAACAGGGGGTTAAAAATGATCCCCAGGTAGCAGTAGCTATTCATAGATTCCAGTTCAGTCAGGCTGGTAGTATGGATTTGAATAGGCTTAATCATGACTCCTCTTGGGCCTCATCCACCTGTTAGGAAGGAATGGTTGGAGCCTGCAGGGCCCAGCCCTGAAAAACCTACCCACTCGAGAGATCCCCCCCCCAGCTGCCCATCCCCCACATCGGTCACTGCAACAGACATGTCCCCAGTTGAGCCCATACAAGTTGAGCTGGAAGATGTCACAGCAGAACCAGAATTTAACCTGATTATATCATAAGAGGGGACAGAAATGGTTGCCCAGGAGGCACCAGTGGATACTCATAAAACTGAGACTGTGATGCCTCCACTCACTCATGTGGCAGGAGGCCCTTTTAAGATGGCCACTTACTCTAAGGCAGTTAACAAACCCTCCACTTCAAGTGTCTCACAGGGAGATGCAAATCTGATACCTGTGCAAAATCAGTATGCAGTGTTGCAAGATTGTGAGTGGGCAGAATCAGAGGGTGAATCAGATGTATCCTCTGTGACTTCTTCACAAGCGAACATTGCCATGGATATTGAGAGAAGGGACAGACGAAAGCTGAAGAAAACCTATTGTGGTCCTTTTTTTCCTTTTCTGCTCTTATTGTAATACTTAACGTTATTACATGCAATGTTAATAGCATTAAGTCTAGAGTAAAAAGACAGGTTACATTTTCAGTACTACAAGACTTACGAGGGAATATTGTATTTTTACAAGACATCCAACTGCATACAATCCCAGAAATCACCTTGGCACAAGGAGCTTGGAGAGGGGGGCCCTCACTTTGGTCCATGGGGTAGGATGCCTGTTCTGGGTTAGGATTTTTGTTTTATAGAACAGATATAACCATTACATGAGTTGCTGATGTGTAACCCGGGTGAGCTATGGTGGTAGATCTCTTGTACGCTACAAAACCACTTCAGCTTATTAACATATATGCACCACAGAGCAAGGCAGAAATGATGAAACTTTTGCACCGGTTGGAACCATACCAGACTGATGCTTTGGGGGGGGGTACTTTAACTGTTGGTTAGCCAAATGGGACTGGGGGTGAAAAACAGACAAAACATTTTGTGACACTAAACTTTTAAAAATTATTTTACATCGTTCTGATTATTGCGACACTTATGACATTCTGGGCGCCCCCACCTATGCACACCTTTTACCAAAGAAGCCTGTCCTCTAGGATAGATTTTTGCTTTTTTCAGGATAAAGCCCCAGTGAGTGCAATAAAAATTATACCCTTAGAAACTTCAGACCATGCAGCAGTATGGGTTATGCTGGATTTAGCATAGCACGTCCAAATGGGATGAGGCTATCAGTGAATAAAAGTGTCCTTACTACAGGAAGAAGTGGTCAGTGAGGAAATAGTGGAACTTTTAGAGGCAAGACAGATGGTTAAATGTCTCTATGAAAATCCCCTATAGTGGTGGGAGGATACCAAGCAGGATATTAAACTCTTGATGTTACAGCCATCTCAGAGAGTGGTAAAGACCAACTATAGCCATTATTTGTGTCTGCGAGCCCAATATTTAAGGCTCTTCACTCAAATGAGTGAGACTGGTACAGATCTGGCCACACAAATTGAGGAAGCTAAACAAGAGATGTTTACATTCCAGTATGATAGGGAAAAATACCTTTGTATGGAACAAAAATTTGGCACTCAAGTTTCTAGATTTCAGGTTACTCCTTTTGATAGTCATACTGACAGGATAAAACAATGGGTTATGACTTCATTGAAAGACGGGATGGGAAAGGTGTATTTGGGCATGCCCTCCATCAGGATGTTGGTACAGCAACATGTTCACAGCAATTTCAGGAGATAGGAGTCCTGGAAAAACATACCTTTCTTGAATTCCTGACTGTTCCACAGGTGACTACTACAGACCAAGTGATGATAGAGGCACCCATTCAGGACGTAGAAATAGGATATGCAATTGGGACTTTGTCCAAAAATATTGCACCTGGGATAGATGGGACTCTAAACAAGTTTTACAAAATCTTTTCAGAACACTTGGTTTCTATGCTCATGGAGGTGTTCCATGCCATTCCACAGTTGGGGAGGTTAGTCCCAAGTATGAGGGAGGGTGCAATTTTTTTTGTTTAAAGCAGGGGACCCAACAGATATTTTCAATTGGAGACTCCTAAGTCTGTTAACCTTGGACTATAAAACTTTGACTAAAATTATCATGGTTAGATTGGCAAAAGTAGTGAAAAGTTTAGTAGTGGAATCTCAGACATGTGCAATTCCTGACAGAAACATGAACCAAAATCTGATTGTAATCATATGGGTTATTGCACAAGGCCTGAATAATACTTTGGAGGGTTATGTTCTCACAGTAGACCAATATTTGGCCTTTGACTCAGTTAAACATGAGTATATATGGCAGGTTTTGCAACAGTATGGTATTCCTGCCAATTTTGTAGACTTACTACGAATTTTTTATGTGGAAGCACAAATAAGATCACTGGTGAATGGTTATCTGGGGACACCTGTGTACCTCCCGAGAGGAATAAATCAGGGGTGTCTTCTGAGCTCCTTACTGTACGTGTTTAGTTTGGACACCATTTTATGGACTATTGAGGAGGATAAAGATATACAGCCAGTAATGACTGGCCCAGGTACACCACTAATGAAAGTTTCAGCTTGTGGTGGCTGATTTAGCCTCTGTGGCTCAGGCTCAAGAGATATTTAACAATAATAGTAAGGTAATTGGAGTAAAAATGAATATACGAAAAAGTACGGTCCTTGTTATTGGTCAGGAAGAGAGTCCAATGGACTTATTGTGCCCAGTTACCAGAGGGCCTCTAAAAATATTGGGATTATACTTTGGGGACCAAAATGTGGCAGCTACAAATTGGGAAAGGAAATTGTTTATTGCTCAAACTAATGTAGCAAAATGGAAATTGTGGATTATGACTAAAAAGAAAAGGATTTATTTGCTAAGAACAATTATTGTTCCTATTTTTTTAAATGTGGCTCACATTTTTCCATTACCATTTCAGTTACATGCTATGGTTTTAAGTTTATTTTTTTCAACTGCTCTGGGGTAGTCGCCTGAATTTGGTGAAGAGAAATCATACATACAGAGGGTGGAAAGAAGGAGGTTTAGATAGGATCCATCCTATTGTTTTCTTTTTTAATATTATTTATACTAATATTAAACCATTGGTTGCCAGGGGTGACAGCGTGTGGTCATCAGTGGCAAACACATGTTGAGTGAGTTTCTGTTCAGCTTGAGGCTTAGAAAAGTAGAGCATAAGTGAAAAATCCTTTCCGTAATATATTAGATTATGTCTAAAATACATTCGATTATGGGAAATTGATTCTGCATAGTGTCAAGGGGTGCATAGGAAACAGTTCTACACTGAGATTCAGGTAACTTGTTATTTTGAGGATTCTGTCTTTAAAGTGGGACCACATATTGAAACAAAATATGTTTTGGAGGTAATGTTGGATAAGCAAATTCACCTTAAATGATGGACACTATGTGGTTCTATGGGCATGGTAAACTAAATGTGAGAGCTAATCATAAGCACAAGGTAGTAGAAGACTGTATGTGCTTACTACTGAGTTGTGGAGACCAACTGGAAACCATGCAGTATTTATTTTTTGATTGTGCATTTATACGACCTTTTTGGAAAATGTTAGACACTTGCTGGAACACAGCTTGTTTTACTACCATGACATACGAGATACTGATTTATGACCAGTTGCCAGCATATTGGCTGACATGGCAGAGAAGCACGCTATATGTGATATTTGTCTGTATTAAGTGGGTCATTTGGCAAGTTCAGTGTCAAGTGTTTCTAAACAGAGATGAGGTGACATTGCAAGACTCAGGGCCAGATATTCAAAACTTTGCCTTGGGGCTAAATTAGCACTGCCTGGCGGGCAAACTTAGCCCGGAGTAAAAAGCAAGCTATATTCAAAAGGAATAGTCCAGGGCAAAGAGCTTCTGAATATAGCATGGGAATGAGACCAGGCAAACTGGGCTGGGAGTGCAGGGAAAACCTAGCCCTGGAATAAGACAGCTCTGAATATAGCAACCAGGAAGTGCAAACCACAACAGCAACACAGTGCACAGCAACATGAAGCTAGGTAGAGGTGAACTATGTGGCCAATGTGTGCCAGCAAATGCGTGGACCCAGTACAGCTGCAGGCAGCAGTGCATGTGAAAGTACAGTGTGCAAAACTGTATAATATTCCCCAAACCGTTAGCGCCGTGCTAACATGTTTGCGCAGGTTTAGCACGGAGCTAAGTTGTTTGCCCGGTGCAGACATGTTTGCCCAGCGCTAAACTGTGTCATATTCAAAAGTGACATGCACATGAGCGTGCTTAGGTAATCCATGGGCAAACAGGCACATTTGCATCTCATTATGTGCTGCTTAGCATACATTACCATCCAGTTTGCCCAGTGCTACTGAATGGTGAATGAAAGTACAGGCTGGACGCTGCAGGCCAAGGCATGCCCACAGCATCTCCTGTTGGTTGAAATGGTCTACAGAGCAATGTAACCATATATATATATATATATATATATATATATATACACACACATACACACGTATATGTGTGTGTATGTATAGGTATATGTATATAGATATATGTACACTACCTGAGGCCACACACACCCTGGAAGACAGCCCCCATACATCTCATGTATCCTTCATCTTCAGTGTCCAAATATGTCCATGTTCCTCATCTCATTGACACAGGGTTGAGAGGTATGACAGCCCTCCCCTCATCAATCCCTGACCCCACAGCACAGAATAACCTGGTAGTCTAGTGGACCCCTCCCACCCATCAGCATGATCCCTGACCCCTGTAGCCACGGTATTACATTATTGTCCCTGGTAGTCTAGTGGTCCCCCCAACCCCTAGCATGATCCCCAACCCCCATTGGTGGTGAAATAAAAGATTTTCCTGGTAGTCTAGTGGTCCTCCACCCCCCCAGCATGAATCCTGACCACCGTTGGTGGTTAAACAAAGATATCCCTGGTAGTCTAGTGGTCCCCCCCACGGCCCCGGCGTGAATCCTGACCCCCATTCATGGTGAAACAAGGATTTCCCTGGTAGCCCAGTGGTCCCCCACCCAGCAGTGTGCCTCCCGTGACCCGCGAACAAGTCATACCTCTGGAGACGGTGACTGGCTCTGCCCTCCACTCTCCACCATGGTCGGCTGCTGATTGCGGTATTCAGGAGTGCTACTGAAATGAATAGGCATGCCTATTTATGTCATTAGCACTCCTGAATACCACAGTTGGTGGCCAGCCATGGTGGATAGTGGAGGGCTGAGCCAGTCACCGGCTCTAGAGGTATGACGTGTTCAGGGGTCACAGGAGGTGCACTGCTGGGTGGGGGGACTGGTGGACTACAGGGAAATCTTTGTTTCACCAAGAACGGGTGTCAGGCTTCATGCTGGGGGGGGCACTAGACTACCAGGGATATCATTGTTTAACCACAAACGGGGGTCAGGATTCATGCTGGGGGAGGGACCACTAGACTACCAGGAAACTCTTTGATTTAACCTGGGATGGGGGTCGGGAAGGGATTCGTGCTGGGAGGGGCACTGCCACATTAAAGCCAGCCTTTTTCCAGTGGTATCTAGTGCTGCGCTACAGGTCATGCTAATGCCGGTAGCGTGGCGCTATACCTTTGAATATGCTGCACTGCTGGCATTCATGGGCGCTCCGCTTTCCATGCCCCTGCATACCATTACCTATTAACACTGACGCTAGCACACAGCACCGGCGCTAATAAGACTTTTGAATATTGCTGCCTCACACAATGCCAGCATTATTCCAGTGCTATGGCTTTGTGCTAGGTGCAATGGTTTGAATATCTGCCCTTAGTTTTTAAATTACAGAATGAAGTGGACACTATGAACTGCAGCATGAAGGGGAAGAAATGTGCCATCAATATTGGAGGGGTATAGGGTGGGTAGGGTAAACTGATTGAAAATTGTGTAGGTTTAGACCTTCTCTGACAGCCTAGGCCTTACATTGATAATTGAGGCATGTCTGATTTTTTCTTTTTGTTTTCATTTTCACAGTAAAACTCCCCTGCTCCTGGGGCGGGGTGTGGTTGGCTGCCATTACAGTATGTATACTCTTTCTAGTTTTTGTATGTGAAGATTGACTGAAGCAAACTTAAGTAGTGTCTTCTGTTTTTGGTTTTTGGAAGTTTTTTTCTCTCTTTTAGTTAGTATGTCTTTAATACTGTTGGATTTTTCTTTTATTTTTTATATATGATTCTTCTTGTTTTCTTATGCAAAGTTTCTAGAACTTTTACATATGGTTTAGAATAATAATGTGCAGTTTTATGATTTGTTTTTTAGGGAGGGTTACTTGTTATTTTTGTTAGTATGTATTGAATACTGTTTTGATTTTCTTTTTATTGCTTTCTGTTGTACTTTCTTTTTAGGTTTTGTCATGTGAAGATAACATGTTTGTTTTATGATTTACTTTGAAGTTCTATATAAAAAAGTGCCCCTACTCTTTTTGCAAAGTGTGCCTTGTTTTTTTTTACTTCCACCTGGACACCCATCAGGACAGCACCAGGATGGGTAGAAGGGACCTCGGTTTAATGCCTCATTCAAAGGATGGCACATCCCAACAGTACAGTCCCCTCTAATACTGCACTTGGGTGCCAGTGTTTAGGTATGAGTCAAATCCAGATGTGGGAAGAGAGCCCACCACCTTCTGTCCGAGAGGTGGATGTGCTACAAACTAAGCCACGCTGACACCCTCACAGGAATAAACAAGGTACAGGAAGGAAATATGTTCCAAAGAAAAAAAATGCTTAAGGACAAGGGGTTACAATATGAAGCTGAGGGGGAGGTTCAGAGAAAATATGAGGAAGTACTTCTTCACAGAGTGGGTGGTGGATGCTTGGAACAGTCTCCCAGCAGAAGTAGTGGGGGCTAAAACAGTCACAGAATTTAAGAATGCATGGGGAAAAACATAAGGAAATCATAGAAGTAAGAAGAGGGTTTAAGCTGGAGTCCAAGTAGGGTCTCCGATATCACTATAGGTACAGAAATTTGGGCAGACTAGGTGTGCCTTATCGGCCAAAAACTTCTATATTACAATGTTCCTATGTTTCTATAGGCCATAAAGGAACACATTTTAACTCAGCTCAATATAGCTGCATCAGGGCTATGCACTGATGTGTGGCCCACTCTGCTGAACAAATGCTGTTTATACTGAAATGGACACTGTTTACAGCATCAGGCATCACCTCATGGTAATGCCCATAGCCCCAGCCCTACAGACACATTAGCAATCATATTTATTAATGCATTCATTAAACAATTTTAAAAAAATCAGCTACTTTAGAATGCAGTTTTTAAATTGAACATGCCCAAAAAATTATCCGATTTTCAGTTAATGTCTCAAAAACTGGACAGGTTAGTAAAATAAAAAGCAGAAAACACACACACCTTGGTACAAACTCCATCAAACTTGTATGTTTCAGGTTAAAATCCACCTAGTTTTTGAGTTATACTGTAGGTGTGAAAAATAAGTTTTAATTTTGGCAAGTTTTACATTTGCTCCTCCCTAAAGTTGCCCTCAGTAACTGATTGATTGCCACAAACAACTCAGGATACAGAGATCTTGGCATCAACTTTATGTCTGACAAATGTCAAGTAAGTCAGTTGAATGTGGGCAGAGTGATTAAAGGAGAACAGCCAGTACTAACAGCCCCACACACACGTGGGGCTGGTTCCAATTTGCACTTTGTGTGTATTTTTTTACTTACTGTTTACTACAGTATAATAGATTCTATGAGACTAATTTTACTGACATGTAAGCTGACATTTTCTGAATCCCCATCATCTGACATGGGGGGGGAGGGCTGCAGCACTTGGAGATTCAGCAGCATGCAATGTAAGTTAGAGTCTTTATCAGCTCCAATCAGGTGTTTGCCAACTCTACTGTTCACCTAAGGCTAACTACAGTCCTTTGTGAATGTACTTAGCCCAAAGAAGACAGCTGGAGCAGCAAACAAAACATCAGAGTTTAAAAATCTCTAACATGCACTACAGGCTATTTCATCTGCCACTACTGCTGCTCACCACTGAACTCAGCTGCAGGGATTCTGGAACTTGTAGTTAAACAAAATGTTAGCTTACACTGCAGTAAGATATATATATATATATATATATATATATATATATATATATATATATATATATATATATATATATATATATATATATATATATATATATATATATATATATATATATATATATATATATATATACTGTATATATATGGTAGAGGAGCCATTTACATGTTAAACCTAAAATTTTGCACCTTAATAACTTTGCAACCATTCAACGGATTTGCCTGAAATTTGGAATACACGAGCAAGAACCATACATCTTGGGATCTGACAACTTTCGTACTGTCGTACTGTTCGGATATATGGCTGTGGAGTTATTAAGAGTGATCTACTCATGCGTTTACGCTTTTTTGCAATTCTTTGGTCATCTCTACAGGTCGCATGGTTTACGCGACTGGTCCGAAATCATCAGGGAACGTGCCGCCAGGGTCCCCGATATGCCTTTTGAAGATTTTGTGAAAAAATATTAAACGGTTAAAAGTTATTCAAAAAACAGTTTCCCATTATAAGTCAACGGGAAAAGTTAACAAAAAGTTCAACACTTTCGCAAATGCAGTTTTTACTTTCACAAATGGCCCTTTTACTTTTGCAAATCCACGATTTTGTTTTCAGTTGGTGATCATAAAAATGCTTGGCATTTAAATTTGGGACCATCTAGCAACACAATTCTTTTTGTGTTTGCCTAGTCGGACCCTGAGGATGCTAGGCATGTCTTTATTTTGAGGTTAAACACCCTAGAAATATGTTTTTCAAGTTTCTGGAAAAAGTACTTTTGCAAAGTAGTGTCGCACTCAGGAAAGTGTCGCAAATATTTGCGAAAGCTTTCGCAAATTGTGACACTACTTTTCCAGGCTATGGCAAAATGACAGCAATTCTTTGCCACCCTGCTGCAAAAGAACAGTTTGGTCTTTTGGGCTGAAATTTGGAAGGAGCACAGCCAGCATCTCACAGATGAGCCTTTCAGTGTTTTGGTTAAAAAATATTATAGGGTGGCATAGTTACAGCACTCCAAATTTGACACTTTTTCCCATAGGATAACATTATGGCGGCCGCTGCATTACAGGAATCCTTTGCCGCTCTACTGCAAAATAACGGTTTGGTCTTTTGGGCTGAAATTTGGAGGAAAAAAAGCCAACATCACACAGATGTGCCTTTTAGTAATTTGGTGAAAAAATATTACAGGGAGGCAAAGTTATGGCACTCCGAACTTCTCTTTTATTCCCATAGGATAACATTATGGCGTTCACCACACATTTCAGGGCCCTATCTCGGAAACGGTGAGAGATACAGACTTTTGGTCAGAAAAATGCTTAGCCCTGTTATAGGGGCTAAGTGCAACACTAGCCAGGAAAGTCATAAATCATATGACTTTAAAAAATGTTTTCTACATCGTACGGTTCCTGAGATATAAGCAATTTAGTATTCCAACTCCTCATTTTCTGCTCCAAGACCCATTATTATGCATACATTCTTTGTACTCACTGTCTTTCTCTATGCAGCTTTTGGGGAAAAGCAGCCTGTGTGCTTACATTACTGTTACCCTTACCGCTTCCTCTTGCGCTTCCGTACCTGTTTCACTTACCGTTCCTATCTACGGCACCATGTGCGTTACCCTTTGCATTTTCATTTGCGCTTGCATTTGCATTATTTTAACCATTTCTGTCTACAGTACAGTTTATCTTTCTGTTTAGCTTTGCGTCACCATGCACATTACCATTTGCATTTGCGGGCACCTTGTTACTATGTGACATTATCATTCTCAAAAATAAGGGAAATTAGAGACAAAAACTCCATTTAATGCATTAGTTAGAGTTGTTCCACAACGACAAAAGTGAGGAAATTCGGTGTTAGGGTTGAAAGCCCCCCTTTGACCCCCCGGTCCACACCCCAAACCGGCATCGGGGTGTGCGTGGGGTTGTTGGTCCTAACTCTCACCCCATTCGCCTATACCTCTGCTTCTTCACACATCTGATAGGGTGAAAGTTAGGCAGACAACCCCAATGCGCACCCCAATGCTGGTTGGGAGTGGACGGGAGGTCAAAGGGGCTTTCAACCCTAACATCGAATTTCCTCTCTTTTGTCGCTGTGGAACAACCCTAACTAATGCATTAAATGGAATTTTTTGCCTCTAATATATATATATATATATATATATATATATAAAATAGATCTATATAGAGATATATATATATATTTATGCAATGGGGTGGACATATATTCAGTGTGATAAATGTGTTTATCTGAGTCACTGTATGTATAAATAAATTTAGACATACAGTGACCATTTATACACACAGTTACTATGTCACAAATCTCTTCAGAATTCATTTAGAATGTTTGACCTCAGAAGCAGTACTAACCATATTCAAATGGGAATAACTTTAAAATGAAAAAAAGATAGCATGGTACTGTGAGCATGAAAATTGTTCAGCACAAAATTATCTACACAATGAGTGGTGTTTCATGTATATATACCTTATAAATGTTTTACAATTAGCAAAAAAGCAGAAGAAAATTTATTTTTTTGTTCTTTTTTTGACAAACAAATGTGAATAACTTTAAAACAAGAAATGATATCATGGTACTGTGAGCACAAAAAATGTTCAGCACAAAAATATCTACAAAATGAGTAGTGTTTCATGTATAGATACCTTTCAGTTTTTTTTTATAATTAACAAAAAACAGCATAAAATTCAATTTTCTTTTCCCTTTTTTGACAAACGTCAATAACTTTAAAATGAAAAAGGTAGCATAGTACTCTGAGCATGACATATGTTCAGCAAGAAGTTTTCTACAAAATGAGTGGTGTTTCATTTAATAGCAGCCACTATGCTAGGCAGATATACTCTACGAAAGTTAACCAAAACTCCGAGAAATTATCATTTAAAATAAAGATAAACAGTAAAAACCAAATGTTCCTGCACTGATTGAAAGCATCCATATTGCATAAATGAAATATACAATGGTGAGCTGTCAGATAAATGATTTATCTACACTTGTGCTGTTTGACCTTGGACACCTCACTCGTGGCTTACGCCACTCGTGAGGTTACCCAAGGTCAAACAGCACTGTGTAGATAATAATTATCTGACAGCTCACCATTATATCCCATATATATATATAGATATATGTATGTATATATATATATATATATATATATATATATATATATACACACATATGTAAATATGTATATATCAGTGACAGTGGCTCAGTAGGTAGCACACATCTCTGAGGCCAGGAGATCAGAGGGCTGTGGGTTCAGTTCCCACATCTGGCACTAGGGTTACTATCCCAGTACTGACACTGTAGTGCAGCATGAGAGGGGTGCTGCACTTCTGAGGTGCTGTCTTTTGGATGAGACATTAAACTGAGGTCCCATCTGCCTGGATTGGTGGTAGTTCAGTTGGATGTTAAAGACCCCATGGTACTTATCGAAAAGAGTAGGGGAATTTCCCTGGTGTCCTGGCCAAATTTCCCTCATTCACTAAAAATACCACCAACAGCTTAATCTGGTTCAAGGTCAGTTGGCATTCATCTGTATCCCCCTCCCCCGGGTCATGCCTGAAAATAGGGAGGATTTGTCTAGTGCACTTACCCAGTCAACAAAAACTAAAATAATAAAAAAATAAAAATATATAGATATAGTCTCTCTCTCTCTATCTATCTATATATATATATATATATATATATATATATATATATATATATATATATATCTATACTGCTTACTGCAGTGTAAGCTAACATTTTGGACATAACCAATCTGAATTCACTGGATTTTTCTTTTGTTTGATTCAACAATGAATTTCTATCTCTTAGGTTAATTTTCTCTTCTGCTGCTTTTAACATCCCCCAATGGTATCCTCTGTTCCTGAATCGTTCCAACATCAGTCCCATCTCTCTGTCAGCATCCTCTTGCTTACTACAGTTTCTTTTGACTCTGGTTAGTTGTGCATATGGAATGCAGTTCTTTAAACATGGTTAATGGAAACCTTTGTTATGCAATAAAGTGTTCCTGTCTGTGTCTTTCCTGTACAGGCTAGTATGTATATGTGAATTCTCCATATATACAAGGAGATCCAAAAATGGAACTCTCACCCTATCATAGTTAGAGATTGGCAAAGTGGCCCCAATTCGCTCCGCGAAGTGATTCATGGAGTGAAAGCAAATTCGCGGAGTGCTCTGCAACGCGAGACAGAGTACTTCGCATTATAATGGGTAACGCGAAGTCCACTGAAAACAAAGACTTCACATTATTCTGCCTTCTCAAACCACTATTCCACCAATTCTTAAGGTGAAGTACATTGAAAATAATGTACTTCTCCACACGTTGCCTTGTTTTTAAGCTCCAAAGGTAGATTTTGCAGTGATTCATGGGATTTCAGGTGACATGGGCTCTAGATTGTTCTGCACAGCCTCAATTTGGGTATTGTGTGTAGGAAGCTGTAGAAGACAATCTGCTCTGAGAGCTCTCTGTGATTCAAACCTTTTAAAAGCTGTTAAAAAAGCCTTTTTGTGTAATTTTTTTGCTGAAACCTTAGTTTATTATAGAAAACCCTCCTGTGCTCATATCATCGAGCGTTTATTGTTTGTGTGTGGATTTTGAATGTTAATGTACACTATTCAGTCTGTATACTGAGAGACAGTGGAAGTGTGCTTTGGGGGAAGGGCACATCTGTGGTGTAGGTAGATTAACTTGGAGAAAAAGACAGTGCTTTCTGTTTTGATGATATTTTTCTTGTATAACTGTGTTAATGTACACACAGTAATATTTTCAATAATTCTTGCCATTTTTTGCTGATTGTTGTGGTGCAGCAGTGCATAATTTTAGTTTGTTTAAAATATGTGGTTATAATACTGAAGTTTTCATTTTGCTACGCATTACTCAGTGTGTGTGTGTGTTTGAGTATGTGTGTGATGTGTGTCATCAAATCAGACACCTTTTATTGTGCCTCATAATAATTTCAGCAATGTGAACCTGCTATCCACTGCAACTGTAAGATTTTTGTACTTCTTTGTGGTATCTTTACTGGTACTAGTACTAGTAACTGTTACTGCAGCAGTGCAGTAAACTGCCCCCCCCCACAGCCTGCCCCATCCAGCAAAGGTATTCTTTTCCAGATTTGAATTTCTGATGGTGTGCACTGGTTAGGTGTTGTGTCTTTGTGTCTGCATCTCTTCAGTGCGCAGCGCAATCTTAATCTGTCTGTGCATTTGCATCTCTTTAGGGCCCAATCTCCAACTGTAACTTAAGTCACACTTGCTTCTTTGGCTTCCCTTCAGAGTATTGGACAGGTGTGGTGCATAATTCTGCAAGAACATTGTATTCATTAATATGCATTTTTAAGTCAGCACCATCATCACGAGTAACTCGTGATACAAATCACGTTCTTCATCATCACGGTCACAAATGCAGCCACAAATCATGATTCATGATCACGTCACGAATCACAACACTAATTTTTTGACTAGTTACTTGGATGTATTGTAAGCATGTTTTGTAGTATCTCTCCAGGCTTCACCACCCCACCATTGTACTCATTAATGAGTGCTTTTAAGTCAGGGAGTTTGTGCTACAGCTCATCGGGGAAGTACAGCTGTAGGCATTTGCGTTCCCAATACAATTCCATATTGGTTATCTCACACTGTCGATACTGAATCACGTTCTTCATCATCACGGTCACAAAGGCAGTCACAAATCATGATTCATGATTACGTCACGAATCACAACATTCATTTTTTTACTAGTTACTTGGTTGTATTGTAAGCATGCTTTGTAGTATCTCTCCAGGCATCACCACTCCACCATTGTACTCATTAATAAGCTTTTTTAAGTAGGGGAGTTTTGTGCTACAGCTCATTGGGGAAGTACAGCCATAGGCATTCACGTTTCTTCAGGTACAGCATGTGAGTTACAATACTATAAATAGTGGTGGGCGAAGTGGCCCCAATTTGCTCCATGAAGTGATTCCCTGAGTAACGTGGAATCCGTGGAGAACTCCACAATGTGAAGTGGAGTACTTCGCCTCATAATGAGGAATGCGGAGTCCATTAAAACCAAAGACTTTGCGTTATTCCGCCTTCCCCAAACCACTTCTCCAACAATTTTAAGATGAAGAACATTGTAATCATGTAATTTGCATCACTTCACCCTGTAATTGAGCTCCAAATGAAATTCTGCAGTTATTCATGGGATTGCTGGTCACATGGGCTCTAGATTGTTTGGCACAGCCTCAGTTCTAGACTGGGTAGTGTGTGTGCAGTGGTAGCTGGAGACAGTTTGCTCTCAGAGCTCTACGATTCAAAACCTATAAAAGCTGTTTAAAATGCCTTTTTG
Organism: Neoceratodus forsteri; assembly: GCA_016271365.2. Classification (NCBI taxonomy): domain Eukaryota; kingdom Metazoa; phylum Chordata; order Ceratodontiformes; family Ceratodontidae; genus Neoceratodus; species Neoceratodus forsteri. Next base: position 1,511,302,011 of record CM057455.1, read on the forward strand.
AGTATTATTTTTTTGTTCAAAATTTAATACATCGATTGTAGGAAACCCTTCTGTGCTCATATCATTAAATGTTTATTGTTGTGTGTGGATTTTTAATGTTAATTTAGAACAGTCAGTCTGGGTACTGTGAAGTGTGCTTTGGGGAAGGGGCGTATTTGTGGTGTAGGTAGATTAACTGGGAGAAAAAGACAGTCTTTCTGTTTTGGTTATATTTTCTTGCATAACTGTGTTAATGTACACACAGTAATAATTTTCAGTAATTCTTGACAGAGTAATTGCAGCAGTGTGAATCTGCTATCCACCGCACCTGCATGAATTTTTTTATACTGCTTTGTGGTATCTTTACTGGTAGTGGATTGTTACTGCTGTGCACTAATCCCCGAAGTGGCAAAATGTATTCCTTTCCAGATTTGGATTTGTGACTTGTGGGCACTGGTTAGGTGTTGTTGTGCCTTTCATATGCATCCCTTGTGTGTGCAGTGCAATCTTAATCTGTCTGTGTGTTTGCATGGCGCCATTAATTCTGGGATACTGCATTTCTTGTTACATTCTCATTTCACTTCGTCAGCACTGGGGAATTTTCTGGACACAAGACAGCAGCATTTTGGGGATGCATATTAATTCTGGTGACTCTGTGTGTGACCTGACCACTGCATGCATGATTGAGTGCACCATTAATTCTGGGAGACTTTGCATTTCTTGTTACACTCTCATTTCACTTCATCAGCACTGTGGAGTTTTTTGGATACAAGACAGTAGCACTATGGTGGTGCACATTCATTCTCGTATCCGTGTGGGATGCTGCCAATATTGTTGTCACTCCGCCTTACTTTGCATTTAAGGCAGAATGACAATGCAAAGTAATAATAACAAGGTGAAGTGAGCCTTTCCTATGGGGCACTCTGCGTAGCGAAGTGCCAACATGAAGTGACCAATTCAAGTTCACTTCACCGGTGGATTTTAAATTTGCTGCATCTCTAATCATAGTTCATAACAAACTTTAAATTCCTATCATGTAAATTAAGTTCTGTATAAAACTTTACAAGTTCTTGTTCTGTTCCCTTCCAAATCATAAAAATATCATCTATATATATCTGAGCCAGGTGTGAATGCAGGGACTCAACATACCCCCTTCAGCATCAAATATATATGATTTTTCAAAATTATCCATGTATGCATTGGTATATGCCAGTGCCATTGCTGACCCCATGGCCGTACTCCTTATCTGTTGATAGAACTTGTTGTCAAACTCAAAATAGTTGTTTTGTAACATGAATTCTGCTAGCTCTTGTAAAATTCTGGTATTTGTATGCATGTGGCCTTCCCTTGTGTCCAAAAGTTTACCCATACTATCCACACATTCTCTATGTGGTACAGATGTGTACAAATCTGCAATGTCCAAAGTTACTAAAATTACATTTTGTGAAATGCCTTGTTCAGATATTACACTTAATTTATGGATAATGTCCATAGTGTCTTTTACAAATACAAATGTTTTTGTAACTAATAATTGCAAATGAAAATCAATAAACCAAGAGATGGGCTCAAATGCAGAACTTATCCCAGAGACAATCGGTCTGCCAGGGGATCCAAAACATTTTTATGAATCTTAGGGATAGAATAAAACATGGGAATTCTGGGAAAATCATTGGTTAACAGGTCAGCTTCCCAAACATATAACCAGTTCATAAAAATATATTCTTCTAATAGACTCCTAAGTTGTGTAGAGATGCCACTGGTGGGATCTGCAGAGAATGGTACATCATTTTCTAAATTATTTATTAACTTAAGACACATATTTTTATATTGTTTTCTATCCTGTATCACAATGTCCCCTCCTTTATCAGCACCCTTGATTATGATGCTGGTGTCCCTGCTTAGTCCTTCCAGTGCTTATTTTTCTTTTCTAGACAGGTTATTATGAGGGGGAAGGGGTCCTGTTTTTCTTTAAATAAACCCATAATTTCTATTTCAACTACCTTAACAAAGGTTTCTGTACCATGCTTTTTACCAGTAGGAGGATTATATCCTGACTTGATTAGTAGTTCTTGCTTCAAATCCTTCTGATAATTAGAAATCCCTGAATTATCTGATGAGCCATATAAATTTTGTAACCTAAGAGTCCTAAAAAAGCATTGTAAATCTACTTCCAAATTAAATAAGTCCACTGGCTCAGATGGTGCAAATAACAGTCCCAAACTAAGTACTTTATTTCATCAGGGGTAAACCTTTTTCTACTTAAATTTAATATTGGAATGAAATCTGGTCATATACTGGTCTCTCCCTGTTGGTCTTGCTTTGCCTTATTTGCCTTCCACCTTGCCCTCCTCCCCTTGCTACCCCTCCCCCACCCCGATATCCTTCCCCCTGCCATGATGCATTCCTATGTACAAACCGTGGGTGGAACTCATATTTTGGAGTTTGTTCAAAGGTACTGGGTTGTTGTTCCTCAGATGTAGGTTTATTCAAGGGTGTCTTATTAGTGCCTCTTGTATAACTAATATCACTTTCTGAACTGTATATATCCTGAGGTGTTTTCCAATATTGATTCCTTTTATTAAACACTTTATAGGTATAAATTCTCCCATTGCGATAATCATTAGTATCCCTTATAATTTTTTTAACTTTTTGTTGTTTCAGCCTTTCTTCATATTGTTGTAATTTATTTTTTAATCTCTTCTAAATTCTTCTTGAATTCTTCTTCCTGCATTTTAAGTTTTAAGGATTCTTGAACCATTTTAATATCCACTTCCAAATTCTGACTTTCTTCTCTAATGGCCTCAGTTAGGGCGTACATAAAATCACAACTGGCCCTATTTCTAATTCCATCCCACTTATTGTCAGGTTTGGAAGATTTTATACCTATATTTGGTTCCACACTAATTCTGAGACCACAAGGAATTCTGTTATATTGAAGGTATTAAGTCAAAGTAAGCCCATGCCACTCAAGTCTGCAGTTTCTAAATTGCAAATTCTCCACTTTTTGTACCAGATTTTTAAGGTCCTCACCCATTTGCATGGAAATATCTTGATCGCTACACATAGCTGAAAACAGTTTTTTCCTTTCTTCCTCAGAAAATGTGGTGAAATGGATGCTGCTATGCAAACTATCTCCTATATCTGAAAAAATGTCTCCCAGATCTATTATTAGAATGGCTGAAAAATAATACCATGAATGAAACTAAATAGCATATAATGCTTAATCTTTTTAGTAAATACATTTTCAACCTCCACAAAGAATATTTACTTAATCCATTAAGTAAAAAAACATCAAGCAACAACAACAAGCTCCATGGGTAATGGAAAAAGCATATTAAGCAATTTCTATCTTGATGGTTCTTCGGCTAACCCCCCTATGGATAACTTCTAGCACAACACCATATGGAAAGGGGGGGAGTCAAGCTCTTTATCAGTCTTCACAGAAACTCAAAGACACTTGCTGTGTGGTTCAACCTACGTTTCACTCTGTTAATAGATCTTGTTCATGGGTATTTTAAACATGATTTAAATATTACTCTATAAGAAATACAAACATGATATTAGTATAGATACTTATACAAGTAAACTTTATGTACAAAAAAAGTATTTCAAAAATCTTGTTCACTCAATTAGTATTCACGAAGCCTACCTAATGGAGTTTGCCCTTTAAGGGGCAGACCAGGTTGTCCTGGTGCACCCCTTCCCTCTGTCATGGAATGGTTATGCTCAGGAGGGGAGGGGGGAAGGAAGGAGAGGGGCTAAGGGCCAGAACAATGGACAGGTAACAGTAAAGGGAGGTACATAAGGGACAGCACAAGGGGGCCTCAGCCACTTTTTGCTGGAGTTTTTGATTTACTGAAGCTGCAGCATGTCAGATTAGCAGAACTGTTGGTGGAGGTTTGTGCACCAGGATAAAACAGGTAAATTTAAAAAAATAAAAAAGAGAGAATAATGAGGTTTGGATGTTTTTTTAAAAAAATGCAAATAATAATGGAAAGAGAAAGAGGTGTTTCGAAATGGCTGCTAGTTGTTTAAAAAAAACGAAATAATTTGTTGGTATGTGTGGGTTCTGTGGTTAATTACATGGCTTGGCAAGATATCAGGTAGTAATGAAGGGCCAAGAGCAGAGCAAGTGGAGCAAGCGGTGCCTGAGGCTAGATGAGGAGAGGTTGGACAAAGGACCTGAAGGTAGCGCTCCTGTGGAGAGCAGGTTTTTTCAGAGAGAAGTGAGCATTTTGTAGCACATGGCTGGGAGTATTGTCGGGTAGCAATCCTGTGGTGAGCAGGTTTTTCAGAGAGAAATGAGCGTTTTATAGCACATGGCTGGGGGTATTGTCGGGTAGCAGGCGGTGGCGTTTTACAGGCAGTGACCGAGTGAAGGAGAAGATTGAAGGGCAAGGGTATTCTAGCCAAAAAGGAGCATTGTTTGCAACACAGGGTTGGTTTTGAGGGGACAATGAGTGGTAGTGTGGTTGGCGTTGGCCTAGAGAGGGTGTGGCTGGAGGATAGGGCTATGCAAGCTGGAAAGGAACGTGGTAGCACATTGGAATTTGTGGGGGCAGCATGGAGTGTGGTCTTGGCTGGTGTGGGCTCAGTGAGGGACCTGATGGGAGACTAATAGGCTATTTGAGAGAAGGGAGTGGCAAGCACAGGGCTGGAAGGCCTGGGGGCAGCAAGCAGTGGTGTTTTGATGGTGCGGGGCCTCATGAGGGAGGCGGAGAAAGGGGAAAAGCCTGTAATGGGCCATAAGTGAGTGGAGCAGGGAGCAGATTATGGCTGCGAAGAACTGGGATAGCAAGACAGGGATTTTTTGGCTGGCACTGGGATAATACGAAGGGGATGTGTTGGCTGGCGTGGCCTAGCAAAACACATGGAAAAGGGGAACACTCTGGGGCCCTGATTTACCAGAGGAGGCCCAATGAAATGCAGTTACAAAACATGGGGGGCGGAAGACCAGAATGGGGAAGAGGCCAAAAACAGGAGGGCGCATGTGGGGGATGATGCATGTGGCCACGTGGCAAGATAGAGCACACCACGGGTAGACCGTGAGGCAAATGCTTTTGGGAGGGGGGTTAGAGGTGAGGCCTTATAGCCACAAGGTTTTGGGGGAGTTGTTCTCCACAAAAGGGCCAATGGAGGGAGGCTGTGTACAGGAAGGAACTGAATTACGCTATAGCGACCAGTAGCTGACGCGGGGCAACAACAAGCAGTGGTAATTTGGTGGCATGGGGCCTCGTGAGGGGGGTGACAAAAGGAAAAAATGTCTGATGAACCCAAAGAGCAAATGGAGCAGGTAGCAGCGCATGGCTGCAAAAAATGGTGTAGGCCATGAGGCAAGCGTTTTTCGGGGGATGAGGCGAGAGTTTTAGACACAAGGGCAAAGTTTTGGGGGGATTTCTTTCCCAAAAAAAAATAAGGAAGTGGGGGATTTTTCACAGAAGAGGCTGGCTAACAAGGGAAAAAAGGGGGCCATGAGGTGCACACAGGCTGAGGGGCAGGGGGAGCTTTTCCACCCTAAAAAGGTCCTTGTGGCAGCCTCCAGTGGGGGATGATTAAGGGGAAGGCGAAACCTCTCAGGAAAGGAGATTAGGCATACCCCATCAGGGCACAGGGAAGAGGCATGTTCATTAAGGAAGGCAGCGATGGCTGTTAGTGGCCAATGAGTGTGCACGGGAGAGACAAGGGGATGCAAAAAGGGGGGCTTATGGGTAAGGAAGCCAAAAAAAAAAAAACAAAGATACGTCAGGAGCGAAAAGATACAAAGAAAAGGAGACACATGGGAACAAAAGGAAAAGCAGAAAGGGCACGAGGGTGCAAAATAAGAGAAAGGGGGACACAAACATATGGAAATACAGGCATATAATGACTCTTGTTCTCTTCCTATAGTTGTCTTAACAGAGAAAAATGAAGGAAATGGCACCAAAGAAAAGCAAGCTGTCAAAGGAGGATGCCTACAGGGCCATAATCCAATTGGCAGAAAAGGCCAACCGAATGTGTGAGCTGGTGGAAGGGGAGGAACCAGGGAGACCGGGAGAGAAAAGGAAAGCGGGCCTGGAGTAAGGGGGCAGAGGGAAACGACCAGCCAAAGGCCACGTAGCCCCACTAGGGTACCACTGCTTGCAGTGGAACCCCCAAGCATGGCTGATCCAGTACCTCTGCAGCCTATAGACTCGGGAATGTCAGTACCTTCCCCCGATCAAGATGGGATCTTCCCTTGTGAACCCGGGCCAGACCCCCAGAACGTGGTTTTCCCTCCGCAAACCATAGTAGTTCACCCTCCTCCTCAACCACAAGGAGAAAAAAGGGGGCAGTTGGAAGATGCCAGGCAGCACGGCCCAGACAAGGTTACAGGTAACGCACCCAGCACAGTGGGAGATAGTAGAAAGGAATACATAGGTCAAATTGTATCGGCGCAGGGGACAGGAGGGTTAGGGCAGATGGAATCGGCTCTGGCAGAGATTAGGATGGAAAAAGAGGTGCCAAAAAGTAATGAAGGGAATGCAGAAAAAGAAGGAAAAGGTACAAGGGACATAAGTGCACCTGGGATGAGGATAGGAGAGCATGTCCCACTGGCCATGAAAGAGAAAATATGGAAAGGGGAGTATGTGGATATATTCACTTTGGTGAGCCGGGAAGCGGCAGCAAAATATGAAGAGGCTGAGAACATAGGTAGGAGTGAAATGGCAGCGGCAATAGTGCTTTTGGGAAAAAAGGAGGAGGACAAGTTCACGAAGGGAAAGACCTGGGATGGATGGTTTGTAGGTTTTGCCACTTTCTCAGCCATTGTCTTGGAGAAAAGGCCGGAGCTGGGTATCCCGCTCATCATGTATTCCTTGATAATAAGGAGGGCAAAGACAAAAGGCGGGGTGGGGTGGCTATATTATGACAAATTTTTTCGACAGAGAATGGCAACATTCGAGGATGTGAGATGGGACATGAAGCAGTTAGATTTATGGACAGACTACGTCACTGATCGGTCCACACCTGAAGGAGAATGGGGGAAGAAAGGGTTGACACCCCAGAGATGTTGGGCCTACAACAGGGCTTTTTGCTCATGGCCCCAATGTCGTTTTCGCCATGCTTGCTCAAAATGCAGTGGAGGACACCCGGTGAGCGGATGTAGGATGGCATGGACCCAAGGAGCACAGGGACATGGAGGACAAGGGTCAGGTCAACAGTACTTTCGGGAAGGACAGGGGTTTAAAGGGCAGACATGGAATAAGGGTGGGAGTGGTAGAAGGAACACGAATGGGGGGGTCAGAATCACTGATCAAAAGAACCCTGCACAAGACAGGAGGGGGGCTGGGGAGCAGAAAAGGGGGGATAGACAAGGAGCAGTTCAGGGTAGCTAGAACCCCCATCAAGTTAGAGGCATGGACAACCTGTTTGGACAGATATCCAAACAGAGCAGTACAGGAAATGATTATACAAGGTTTTAGGACAGGGTTTTCACTACAGTGTGAGGGGCCCAGGCAAGTGAGAGAGGTGGGCAACCCGAGATCCGTCAAAGGAAAGGAAGAAATGTTGAGACAGAAGATAGAGAAAGAAAAGGCAGCAGGGAGGGTAGAGGGACCATTCGACACCCCCCCCTGCAAGATATGGGGATCTCGCCATTGGATTTGGTACCCATGAAGCAAGAAGGAGAGTACAGGGTGATTCACCACCTTTCTTATCCAGAAGGGGATTCGGTGAATGACTTCATCAGGGAGGAACACAGTAGGGTGACACATGCGACACTGGAGGATGCAGTTCGGATAATCCAGGCTACTGAGGACGCATGGATGGCAAAGACGGATATTGAGTTCGCCTTCAGACTGCTACCGGTTAGGAGAGAAGATTGGGATCTATTGGATTTTAAAATTGGGGAGCAGTATTATTTTGACAAAGCCATGCCAATGGGATGTTCCATAGCATGCGCGACATTCGAAGCATTCAGCACGTGTTTGCAATGGATATTCCAGGAAAAGATGGGTTATAGAATGGTCATTCATTATCTAGATGACTTCCTTTTCATTGGGAGGGGAAAAAGGGAGACACAGAATATGCTGGGCAAGTTTCAGGAATTATGCAGGGAACTAGGGCTGCCACTGGCACTGGAAAAAACAGAAGGGCCCAGCAGGGTGATGGAATTTCTGGGGATTGAGATAAATGTCCCAAAAGAGATATTCAGGCTGCCAGACAATAAAGTGAGGAAACTGAAGGAATTGATTCAATTACACACCAGCAGGAGAAGGGTACAGCTGAAACAAGTTCAGCAAGTACTGGGGCACCTGAACTTCGCCTGCAGGGCCATTGGACTGGGGAGGGCATTCACACAGAGGTTAGCTAGGGCTACAGCAGGGGTCACCAGACCACATCACTGGGTGGACCTGACAAGAGGTGTCAGAGAAGATTTTGGGATATGGGAGGAATTCCTGAAGGAATATAACAGCTGTTCATTCTGGCAAGAAGAGTGGGTGTACAACACAGACCTCGATCTCTACACAGACGCAGCTGGGGGGTTTGGCATGGGGGGTTACCTGAGGGGCAGGTGATTCACAGAACCATGGCCTGATAGCTGGGTAAAGGATGAGATATAACATTGCTGGAAATCATGCCCATATGGGCATGTTCCCTGGTCTGGGGGGAGGAACTACGGGATCAGAAAGTGACCTTCTGGTGTGATAATAGAGCAGTGGTAGAGGTCCTAAACAACAGGGGAGCAAGGTCAGAGACAGTCATGAAAGTATTACGATGTTTAGTTTTAAGGGCTTTGCAGCTGAACATGTCATTCAGAGCAAAACATGTAGAAGGGTTACACAATACCCTGGCTGACAGCCTTTTCCATCTGCAGCTGGACCATTTCCGGAGGCTGGCATCAGCAGCGGAGGAACAAAAAACACTCATACCAACGAACATCTGGGACATTGGCAAGAAGGAGCAGAACTGTTGTTTTACAGCTCATGGGCACCTCGGACTCTGAGGGCTTACGATGGGGCCTAGCGGGTGTTTCAAACATTCAGGGCTGAGCACCAGATGGAGGTAAGTGGGCCAGTCATAGAGAAACAGTTGGGAATGTTCACCATGGAACAGTGGAAGAAAGGGACTGCCCACACCACAATGGGGGTTTATCTGGCAGGGATTAGTGTTATCTGCAGCCTAAAGGGGTGGAAAGACCTGACAAAATCATTGTTTATCTGGAGAATGATGCAGGGATGGGGCAGGTTGAAATGTGGGCCAGGAGATAATAGGAGGCCAATAAGGGAGCAGTGGCTAATAAGGCTAAAAGATGTGCTCCCGTATGCAGATCTAAGGTCGAGGCCCAGCTATTTCACGCAATTTATGTGATAATGTTTGCAGGGGCTATGAGAGTGAGTGAGGTGGTAGGTCATGGGAAAGGAGACAAGGAAGGAGGCTTGGAATGGGATGATGTAAGCTGGGGGGTGAAAGAGATATGGATCAAGATCAGGAGGTCAAAAATGGACCAAAGGGGACAAGGTTGCATAGTGACACTGAAGGGGCAGGTAGAGGTTGCAATATGCCCAGTGCAGACTTTGTGGGCTTTTGCCGCAGAGCATGGGACCAGGACAGGAAAGTTATTTGCACATGGTGATGGGAAAAGGGTCACCGGCTACCAAGTCACAGCATTGCTTAAAAAGGGCATGCAATTCATGGGGGAGGACCCGGCTAATTATTTATCCCATTCCCTACGGATTGGGGCTGCCTCACAGTAGGCAGCAATGTGGGAACCTGTGAAGGACATTTTGGAAAAAGGGCACTGGCAGTCAGCCAGTTATAAGAGATACATTAGAGCACTGAAGTAAAAAAAAAAAATTGAAGGTGGTACTCCTGGTTGGAATTGCAGGTCGGGGGGGGCAAGAAAGGGAAAAGTTGGGGGGAGGGCAAAGGGGAAAGAAATGGTGTGGGGATAATACGGTGATGACACTAAGAGCATGTGTAAAATAATTAATTCTCCTTGAACCCCATAGGCAGAGGAAGGAGTACGGAAGTCTGGCTCTGCAGCCATTCCTATATTTATTGGGCTAGAAAGAGAGCACAGAAGAAGGCTGGGGGAAAGCAGCTGTACCAGGGTGTGAGACAGTATAGGTTGGTCTGGCATGGCATACGGGGGATGAGATGGGCACAGCTGCTTCCCACCTTGAAGGAACTCAAGGGACGTAGCCCCAGTCCAGACCTAATGATTATACATCTAGGGGGCAACGACCTGGCAGGCAGGCCATGGGTAGACACATACTTACAGATAAAATGGGATCTAGTGGCAATACGACAGTGGTGGCCTCAGGTGTGCCTTGCCTGGTCAGATATGATGCCAAGAAGGGTATGGAGGCAGGAGCACAGCCACAGGGCAGTGGAGAGGGCCAGGAGAAAGATGAATAGAAGGGTGGGGACATTGGTAAGGCAGATGGGAGGACAGGTGATACTGCGGGGGGTAGAAGAATGGGTGGAGGACTTCTACAGGTTGGACGTGTGCACCTGTCAGATCTAGCCAGAGACATGTTCAATACAGAAATAATGGGCTTTATAGAAGCATGAAGGAAACATGCAAAAACTGGAATATAAAAAAAAAAAAAAAAAGAAAGGATCGTCCCTGAGGTAAGGGAGAATGATACCCTAAGTATGGGGGAAGCCAGCCATCCAACGCAAGCTGGAGACTGGCTAGTAGGAAAAAAGGGGGGAGGAGGGGAGGGGGGAAGAAAAAAGGAATAACACAGGAAGAGGAAGAAGAGGAAGAAGAAAGCAGTCTCGGTTTTCACCGTTACCTAGCGGAAAAGGAGAAGCAGAAGGCACCCAGGTTTTCACCTGGGGGAGGGATAATCAGAGATTGATATATGGATGGAAATAAATGAAATTTCTGGAAATATGATAATAAGGATATGGAAAATGGAATATGGAATTATGAATATAAATAAATTAATTGCCAATCTGAGCACAACAACAAACAAAGGTCTCTGTCTTTTGTGAGGGAAAAGGGGGGAAACCAGGACAATGGAGTTTGCCCTTTAAGGGGCAGACCAGGTTGTCCTGGTGCACCCCTTCCCTCTGTCATGGAATGGTTGTGCTCAGGAGGGGAGGGGGGAAGGAAGGGGAAGGGCTAAGAGCCAGAACAATGGACAGGTAACAGGAAAGGGAGGGGCGAAGGGAGGTACATAAGGGACAACACAAGGGGACCTCAGCCACTTTTTGCTTGAGTTTTTGATTCCTCCCACCCACCCTACTAGACAGAACAAGAGGAAAAGACAGTCAAGAGGGGACTGTATGGTGGGTCTGTCAAGTTGGATGACAGACGCGTCCGGTTGGACAGTTTGGACTGCCAAAGGTGGATGGCAGGTGATAATATGGTTATGGACTGCCAAAGGTGGATGGCAGGGGGAAAAAAAGGGGGGGAGGAGGGGAAGGGGGAAGAAAAAAGGAATAACACAAGAAGAGGAGGAAGAAGAAAGCGGTCTCAGTTTTCACCGTTACCTAGTGGAAAAGGAGAAGCAGAAGGCACCCAGGTTTTCACCTGGGGGAGGGATAATCAGAGATTGATATATGGATGGAATTAAATGACATTTCTGGAAATATGATAATAAGGATATGGAAAATGGAATATGGAATTATGAATATAAATAAATTAATTCCCAATCTGAGCACAACAACAAACAATGATCTTTGTCTTTTGTGAGGGAAAAGGGGGGAATCCGGGACAATTCCTTTAACATTCAAAGCACTCTCTATGCAGAATTATGCTTTCATTTCATTCCTAAAAATAGAAAGAATTCCTTTAAGAATGCAATTCGTCTTTTATGATGCATTCAAATGTTCAGATCCCCACGAATGGGTTATTTACGCCTTATAACATAAAGCAAAGTCAGCATACCCAGTTGTAGATGTATGTCTAATAATGTTCTGAACTGGATTTCAAGTAAGGCTTCCCAAAAAGAAAGGGTTCCCACTGCAATACACAACAGAAGCCACATATGAAGCTCTATTTTGATTACCTCTACCAATTGAATCTAATTTTCTCAAAAATTATGCCACATCGATAATTTACTCAAAAGATTCCTTTGTTACCTTCAAAATTAGACCATCAATCTTTCCTTGCATCCACTGACTTTGGCGTTCAGCCACAATGGTGGATTGTTGGTTGTGGGTTCCCTCTTGAGCTTCTCAAGAGAAATACATGGCAATGGACGTACTGACATCACATCAACATGTGTGGGCATGCACAGATGCACCAACTACACCATGCACGTTCATGGACTCTGCCACCAGATGACATAGGCAGAGGCTTTGTCTGGGGAAGCTCATAGTCTAATGCATCAATAAATAAAATGAGCCGCCTTTAAAGTTTTTAAAGTTTCTCTATTTTTATAACAGCCATTCCATTCCACACAGTTTTTCTGTACTCTCTCTAATTAATCAATTATAAGTTACATGCAGAAATGTATACTGCTTACTTTCCTTATCTGAAACAAGGGAAATTAATGATGCATGGGGGGGTGCAAGGGAAAGGAAGGCAATAACAGTCAGCATCAAACAGGATACATATAATAGCCTTTATGTGGTTATTTTATTACCTTAATAATGGTTTTGAATACATTAAGAACACCGTACAGGTCATTCTTTAAATTACATGTATGTCCATACTTCACATTCATAAAGTACTTATGCTATCATATCATCCTTAAGACCCGAATAAAGACAAATATTATATAAACTAAAAAACAAACTCTAAACATATTCATATTTTTCTTTATTATTTCAAACAATTATCAGCTGTTCTAATGAAATTCTAATTTGATATAGACTTATTTCCCTTCTACAAATTAGCACACTTGACAGTTTATCTCAATGTTCATACCTATGTTACTTTCCAACATATGTAACTTAAAGATCCACCTCATTTCAATCTGTAACAGCTTCTGTCTGAAATTCCCACCCCTTAGCGGTGGTATAACCTTTTCCAGGCCCCAAAAGCAGATTTATGCACCATTGTGTCCACTGTTTATTTATTTGGTTAGTTTTTGTTGACCAGGTAAGTGCACTAGACAAATCCTGCCTATTTTCAGGCACGACCTGGGGGAGAACAGATGAATGCCAACCGACCTTCAACCAGATTAAGCTGTTGGTGGTATTTTTTAGTGAATTGTGTGTTATTAAAATGAACTGCCACTGGGGAATTTGTATCTTTATTCCTTATGTCCCCTTTATGTTCTAATAGTCTGATTTTTAAGGGTCGACTTGTCTGGCCCACATATAGTCGATCACATGGGTGTTGAATAACATATACCATACCTTCTGATATGCATGTAATGTGCTGCAGTATTTTATGTTGTTCTCCTGTATGTGGATTTATAAAGATTTGTTTTTTTGTAGTGTTATTACATACAGTGCATCTGCCACACTGGTGCATCCCTGGGCTGAGGGGTCCCAACAACAATTGTTCCCCTGGAACTGTAGGCAATTTGAATTGAGATTGTACTATCCTGTCTTTAATAACCCATTTGTGGGGATCTGAACATTTTAGTGCATCATAAAAGGCAAATTGCTTTCTGAAAGGGATTCTTTATATTTTTAGGAATGAAATGAAAGCATAGTTCTGCATAGAGAGTGCTTTGATTGTTAAAGGAATTAGGTAGGCTTCATGAATACTAATTGAGTGAACAAGATTTTTGAAATACTTTTTTTGTGCATAAAGTGCATTTGTATAAATATCTATACTAATATCATGTTTGCATTTCTTATAGATTTATATTTAAATCAAGTTTAAATTCCCTGTGAACAAGCTCTATTAACAGAACGAAGAAAATAAAAAAGAAATTGAACCACACAGCAAGTGTCTTTGAGTTTCTGTGAAGACTAATAAAGGGTTTACTCCCCCCTTTCCATATGGTGTTGCCTCTGAACCCAGTCCATCATCATGGCAGCATGATGCTGTGCTGCTGAGCCATGGGGGTGGCCTGAAAACAATAGTTAGGGTGAGTGACCTAAGAAAACTAGTGATGTTCCATTCTCTAGCTTTAAAGTTATAGGGTCCTAAAATACTACAGCTTACCTAATTGCAAAATGTAATTTTTAAATTTCTGAAAGTTTGAAGGCATATCACTCAGTACCCATTAAGGATAGAGGAATGAAGCTTGGTACACATATGGATGTACCTTGTTAAACTCAAAAAAATAAATGTGGTGCAATTGGGCTAACACTTTAGGAATTCTGCATTTTACATAATTACAAAATATAATTTTAAGATTTCTAAATGTTTGAAGGCTTATAACTCAGACACCTTTAAAGATATACATCCGCATCATGGAACACATCTGTAGGGCTATGGGTACATTCATCATTCCAAATTTGGTGCAATTTGGATTAAGGCTTTTGAAAGTAGGTGGAAATAACTGAAATTACAATTTTGGTGACATTTCATTAAATGTTCATGGAAATTTAACAAAATTTCATGGAAATGAAATCATCATTTTGTCAGCATTTTGCTAGGACAAGATAAATATCACCCATCCTTAGTACAATCCTCCTTTCCCCGTCTGTTAACCACTAAAATCTTCCCATGTTTTCAAGGGCATAGACCGAGACAGCAACAGAAGACAATAATTTGAAACAGTAAAAAATAGTCCAGTTAAATCTTTGAGTGTAAAATGTAGGATACTGACCTCAATTAGTTAGAAATTACTGTGCATGCAATGCATAATTAGATTAAAATTTCAGTTAATACAGTACCTACTGTCCCAGTGCAGCAAAGCTTTGCTGCATCAATCTATTAAGTGCTTGTACTCTACTACTGAGTGGAGCAGCAAGGCCAGTATGAGGTCTAAAGTTAAATGGGAAAGACTTCCAAATACCGAGGCAATTATAGGCAAAAGGCTGCCTTCATTCATGTCTCTGGGGTTTGCACTTAAAGTTATATGCTGCTAGTGAGAGTACAACTATGCAATACACGTGTACAACTATTTGAGGCAATATATTTTTATTTTCATTTTTGTATGTATTTAACTGGATAAACTCACTTGAGATAATATTCTCGTTTACAGGAGTAACTTGGAACATACAAACTATAAAACAGTCAGCAACAAATAACAGAGGATTATACAGCATGTACGTCATTTGAAGGGCCAGATATTCAAAACTTAGCACTGGGGAAAAATTAGCACTGCACAGTGTGCTAAATTAGCCTGGAACCATTTGCATGCTATAGTCAAAGGAATAGCCCCGGGGCTAAAGCAGCAGAATATAGTGTGCAAATGAAGCCATGCAAACAGGGCTGGGAGTGCAGTGCAAAAATAGCCTGGCAAGTAAGACAGCTCTGAATATAACATCCAGGAAGTGCATGCCACAACAGCAGCCCAGTGCACACAGACATGGAGGAAGGTAAAATTGAACTGCATGGTCAATGTATGTGCTAGCAAAGAAATGGATTCACTAAAGCTGCAAACAAATGCGCAGGCAAAATACTGCAGAACTGTACTATGGTTCGGACCAGTTTGCACAGTGCAAACACATTTGCACAGCGCTTGCACACTGCTAACATGTTTGCCCGGTGCTAAGATGTTTGCCTGGGGCAAAAATGTGCTATATCCAAATGTGATATGCAAATTAGCCTACTTAGGCAGTCCATGGGCAAACATCCATATTAGCGTCTGATTATGGCCTGATTTGCATGTAGATTGCCCAGCACTATTGCAGGGTTCCACAGCTCCACCTGTATGTCAGTCTAGAAGTACAGGGGCAGGCTGGGTCTGCTCATAGCCCCACCTGTATGTCAGTCTGGAAGAGCATGGTGGTAGCTGCAGGCTATGTTTGTACGCAGCTGCAGAGACCATTGCGCCCCAGGAACTATGCAGTACAGGCACAAGTGGTGGTGCTGCATGCAATATTCAAACTGTAGTTCCTGCTACAATGCATAACAGATGCTGCAGTAACAAGGTGGCCAGTAGTGTGAGGGACACAGCAATGCCTATGGTGTGTCGGGCATCAATGACTGCTGCTCTCCACACAGTGACATGCACAGCTGGCAGGTGTGTTCTGACAGTGGACACCACAGTCATATTGTCCTGTGAACCACATGTGCTGTGCCAGTGGCATGGGATTACCACACTAACATGCACATGGCTGACTGCGTATGATGGGGAGTATGGACTGGTGTGCAGTATATGCCCATGGGGGGGGCAGACACATACCATCATACAGGCACACTGATGTGAGGGGCATTCCTGTCACTGGCACATGTGCACTGTGCGAACAGCCCCAGCCATGTGACAGCACCTACTATGTGGTGCAGTCTGGCCACCTGTACACCCTCCCCTCAGTACCCTCCAATTCCACAATGTTGCATGTGTGTGCTGGATTCTGGTGGTGTACCCCTATGGTGGAACTGGACATGTGTGCAGCATGTCTCTTCCATGGCATATGGAGTGACCCAGGGTGGCCATTGGCCTGTCTGCCTTCTCACTGGCTGCAGTCATCAAGTGCACCATGATGCTGTTGCTACTTATGGCCATGTTGCCTATTGCTGCTCTGTCCATGCCCCATCACTGTTTTGTCCAGAGTTAAGACTACCTTTTTCTGAGCAATAATTTGAACTGCACAAAGTGTTATGCAAGGTCATGCAAACACACGTTGCATGGTGCTAATGCACAGAATATAGCATGCCACCTGTATTCATGTACATACCCCTTCTCTTTGCACGATGCATACATTATAATTTTGCCCAGCGCTAATGTAGTTTGCCCGCGCTATTTGGTCTTTTTAATTTGGGGGACCAGTGCAAACCCAGCACAAACCCAGCACAAATGGTTTGTGCCCAGTGCAAAGTTTTGAATATCTGGCCCCTTGATGTGAGTCATGGATGACAAACAACTTCGAGATAAGTAACCAGCTACAATGTCAACTGAAGAAGCGCATACACTGAGATTTCAGGATTATACAGTATTTTCTTCAGTTTACGCTTTAATAAAACGCGAGAATCAATCTGACGTAGGTCTAGATTTAACTCAATTCCAGTTTTAACTGTAAGGAGGATAAAGATCTTCTGTCCCATGTTAGTTTTCGTGAGTGGGATTGTCTAAGATAATTCTCAATAAATTAAAGAACTGGGATGAAGCACCCAGTGTCTAGGATGAGTCTCAAAACTGGCTTAATCCCTTTATTTATTTATTTAAAATTTTGTTGATCTGGTAGGCCCACTGAGACTAGACGTCCCTTTTTCAGGGGTGACCGGGAAGGGGGATACAGATGATAAACCAACTGAAATTGAACCAGATTAAGCTGTTGGTGGTGTTTTTTTTTTCTCATGAATGGGACACCGGGGAAATTCCCCTACTCACAGGCAGGGGGACCGGCTGGTCTGAGAACATGGCGGATGACTCTGGGTCTGTGAAGGAGCAACATGTCCAAGACACTGCTCATTTTGAGCAAGCTTCCTCAGCGGAGTTTCGGGTGCTGGATGATGAGAGCACTTCGGGTGCTCATATGGAGGTTGGTGCAGTGGAGCATAGTGAACACCATGCATTGGGGGATACTATTTCTATAGCCGAGTCTCATTTATCAGTACCTGTGTTGCCGATGGCGTCTGTGATACCTCCTTTGCAGTCTGAAGCTCCAGTGGTAAATATTTTGGTAGCAACTGAAGCCACTTCTCTAGCTGCTCCTGAAGTCTTGTCAGTGCCTGTGGAACATCCTGAGTGGCTGATTTTGACAGATTCCGATAGCATGAATCACCCAGATGACATTCCAAACCCGGGAATGCAGAAGCGTACTACTTGAAAGGATTCCTTCCCAAATGGAGACTGGTCAAAGGAGAGTGATCTGGTCGATGCTGGCTGGACTTTGGAGGATGGCAAATGGATGCCTGATTCACGGTGGGAAACATTTACACCGGAGACTGTGCAGCATATTTCGGGACAAGCTGAGGACTCTTTGCCAGGTCAGACTTTTACTTTGCATGATGCCCAAGTTTCTGAAGGGGAGGGAGCACCGAAGACTGACGACAATCCTAGAGGTTCTCCACAATGTCCGCCCCCCCCCAATTTCTCCCCCTCAAGCTCAACGCCACCCTGGGGCCCACTTTTCTGATCTGTTTAGGAATAATAGGTTAGAGCAGACACCCAGAAGGAACGCTGTTCACCTTCGTTACCGTGGCGGCTTAGAAGAACACCCTGATAGGCTCTACGTAGCCAAAAAACTGTTAAAGGACTCTGAATTTTCAAGCCAGTGACATTTTTGCTCTAATTAATGAAAGGGGGGAAGATACTTTCGATATTAGCTTTAAAACTTTTTCAGGCCTGAATAAATTTTGGAATCATTATGAAAATTACAAAACAGAATCCCTATGGTTACCTTTCTGGGCTATCCCAATTATAAAACTCCTTTATAAGGTTATGCATGTCATGTTCCAGAATGAAGGGTTAATGTGGGAGATATTCTTTTTTGGATGGAGCATAAATGTACAGTTTTGGGGCCTCCTGAAGCAGTTATTGATGGGGAAGGAATTTGGACAGGTAGTTGGAAATTCAAAGTGAAACTGCATATTGTAGCAAATGAGGTGGCACATATTCCTAATAGTTTTTTTCTAGGTAAGGATAGAGGAGTGTGCTTCTATCCTGGACAACCAAAGGCTTGATATAAATGCAGTAGCAGGTGACATCTCAGTAGTGCCTGTGATAAAATTAAATGTGTTTTTTGTGGGGACTTTGACCACGATAGCGGTACCTGTATAAATGTTTTTCATTGCAATCTCTGTGATGAACAAGTGCATGCTTATCACCAGTGTCCTTGGGCAGGTCAGAATAAACAGGGTGGGGTTGATAAGGAAGATCTGCTAAATAATGCACAGGACAGATTTTGATCTAGGGAAATACCTGATCCTGGCTCTGGCCCTGCTCCTGCTTTTGATCCAGACCCTGCTTCTGCAGGTACTGACCCCACCTCTTCTATTGCCCCCTCCACTGATGGTACACTTTATTCAGAACCTCCCCAGGCCCCTCAAACTTTTCCTGTGGCACCCTCCACTGACTCTAGCCCTGTACAACATGGGAAACAGTCCTTTGTTGGAGTTCTTGAAACTCCCCTCTCTGGGGAAACCCCTCCTGCACAAGGTGATAGGCCTTCACTTTCCTCCACTTCGGAGTTTCAAATACCCCCTCCTAAGTGAGTGACTAGAGCTTTTAGTCGGACTTTGGTTCAACCCCCTGAAATTCCCACTGAAAACCCTTTTCAGCCCCGTCAGGCCCATGAGGGAGGTTCAGAGTCGTATGTCTCTATTCAATCTGGTATTGTTTCTGACATGGATTGTGAGGCAGATGGGGGTGGGGGGCTGTTGTAGGGAAAGAAAAATGAGGGGAAAAAAGGAAGAAAAAAGATGCTACCAACCCTTGATATTTGTTACAATCCTATTTTTTTGCTGATTCATGGCTGAAGTTAAACTTCTTTCCTTAAATACTTGCAGTATTACGAGTTTAAAAAAAAGAATGGCCTGTTTACATTTTTGTCTTTCACTGCAAGCTGACATCATTTTTTTACAGGAAACTAGGTTTAATTGTCTCACTGATATCAGGCAGGCATCGAAGCTCTGGACTAAAGGGCCTACTCTTTGGTCTTATGGGGAAGATGCTGCTGATGGCCTTGGTATTCTGTTCAATCATACCTCTGTCCATGTCTCTAGACTAGTAGATATACACCCTGGGAGGGCCTTACTTTTAGATTGTGTTTTTAAGGGTTTTCCATTGTGTCTTATTAATACCTATGCACCCCAAGTTAAGACCTTATGGACTGATTTATTTAACAGCATTTTGCCCTACCTCTTTACTAGGAAACAAGTTATATGGGGCAGAGACATGAATTGTGGTCTGGGTGTTAAATTTAAGGATTCAGTTCAGACTAAAGTATACTGTGATTCCCATGCTCTATTGAAAGTTTTACAGACTGCTTCTCTTAAAGATGCATATCGTGTGCTCCATAAAGATAAAGGAGCTACTTATAGATGTAGTGCGTTTCGCACCAGGATTTATTTTTTCTTTTTATCTAAGTTTTTATTTCCCCATACTTCTTTTCTTCATTTATGTGAATTTTTGGATCATATGGTTTTACTTTGCACATTAAGTATGTCCCAGTTTCCTCCCAGATTTTCGGGGGTACCGACTCAGTGGAAACTCAGTTCTTTGGTATTGCAAGACAAAGGAATGCAGGTTAACATGTGGTCCCTTTTTGTAGCTCGGAACTCAGTTTGTGTTTTATATGATTCTCTGTTACATTGGTGGGCTGACACCAAATGGGAATTTAAAGATTTCTTTATGTTTCAAGAGAAGTGTTCACAAAACCAAAAATATATACAGTACTTGGATTTTCGACAGCAGTTTTATCGGTTGACCTCTTCACCCAATGTTGCAAATGTTAGGGTTAAACTACAGATTGATGTTATTAAACAGCAAATGAGGAATTATCAGTATGGTCGTGTGGTGTCCCTACGAGTGGAAATGCAGTATGGTACTGTTAAGTTACCTTCTGCTGACCTTTTTTAGCTTGTAAAACTAGATTGGACAATATTTTGATGGAAGAACTTAGGAGTTCTGATTGGGTGGTAGTCACTTCTATGGCTGGAATGCTTCAGGTAGTCAGGCAGTCTCTCTGCAATCTTCAAGGGACCAGTTATCTTGCAAGGGTTCAGTGGGATGATGTTTTTTCTTGTGTACTACTAAGGCTTTCAGAGGTAGATACTGAAGCGTTGGAAAAACCTATTTCAATAGAGGAAATTCGGCAGGAGATTTCCAATTTGGCTTTGGGCATTTCCCCAAGGGTGGATGGACTTACAAATGAATTTTATAAGTTTTTTTGGGAGGCTCTCTGTGAAATTTGACATGTTGTATATAATGAAATTCTGGAAACAGGGGCCATGCCTCAAGATTTTTCAGCTGCAATACTAATGCATTTGTTCAAAAAGGGTGATAAGACTGATTTTGGAAATTGGAGGCCTATTAGTTTACTTAATACTGATTACAAAACTTTATCCGCTATTCTCTGCCACAGATTACAAACAATGGCATCCCATTTGATACATCCAGCACAAACCTGTTCAATTCCAGGGAGAAATATACAGTAAGGTTTAATGTTTTTGCATAATATTTGCGAATTCCGGAGACAACGGCACCTCTCGGGTTATCTTTTAGCTCTAGATTAAACCAAAGCATTTGATAGGGTGTCCCATAAATTTCTCTGGGAAGTGCTAGAATGCTATGGGCTTCCTTGTCACTTTCAGACTTGGATTAGTCTTTGTTACAAAGGGGATAAAATTGTCCCTACACCTAATGGGGAATTGGGTGAAGCTTTACTTTTAAACAGAGGAGTCAGACAGGCAGACAGGAATGCTCCCTAAGCCCTCTGTTATATACATTTGTCCTGGATCCTGTAATCCAGGAGATTTTCCATGATGTTACTATTCAGGGTTTATCACCCTCCCCTATTTTAGAACCTCAGAAATTAGCTGTTTATGCTGATGATATTGTACTTACTGTCCCTGATTCAGGATCGGGTGGGGTAGCTATACAAGTTCTGGATAAATATGCCACTATTTCAGGAGCAGCTATTAACTATTCCAAGAGTTAAGGAGTATATGTTGGGGATGGGGTTCCCACTTCAAGGACTGGGCAAATTTCTATATCTCAGGAGCCAATTAAAATTCTTGGGTGTTATTTTGGCCATGGGGTATTGCTTCTCTGAATTGGGAGGACAGACTTAAAATTGGAGAACTTAAAGTACAACTCTGGAAAACATGGTCTTTATCAAAAATGAAGAGGGTGTTAATTGTTAAAAAATTAATTCTACCTGTATTTCTGTATGTGTATACTTCTTTCCCTCTTCCGATCTCCTTAGACACAAGATTATACAGTGTTTTTTTTCCAGATGATTTAGGGGAGTCGCCTTAATCCGGTTAAACGAGAATTTACTTAATTGCCAATTTCAAAAGGGGGTCTTGAAATGATACATCCTTTAGTTTTCTTTTTTCATTTTTTTCCCTACCATGCTTCCCAAAACAGGGGGTAATAGACACCAGTGGGATGGTTTGACAGATCTGCTTTTTAGGCAGTTTGTATTGCGGTGGGGAGACACCGTACCTAGACTCTGTGCCACATTAGAAGTTCTGGATTTTGCTATTCCTGCTATACAGAAACTAAATCAATGGGGAATTCAGAAGGAGCATATCATGACTCTCATAAATGTTTATATGTGGATATTATGGAGAAACTCTGCTTGTCAGGTAGATTTCCCCAGTTCTGTTCCTATGAGATTGACCTATGTCTTGCGTACTTTGGTGGACAAGCAGGTTCCGGTCCACATGTGGGATATACTATGGCTTTGCTGCCATGGTAGACTTGGGGTTAAGGGTAATTTAAAACATAAGCCTTTCTTAGAGAGGCAATGCATTCGTTTAGAATTTGCTGGTATTGAGGAAATCATGGAACATTTTTTCTTTACCTGTTTTTATGCTCAACAACTTTGCCAATATTTGGCTTCTAAGTGGCATTGGGGTTTAACATCATTGGTAAATTATGAGACTTTGATTTTGGGGGATTACACTGTGGCTTTTTCAAAATACCATCCCAGTACTCTGAATTTATTGTTTGCTTGTATTAAATATTTTCTTTGGCAGGCTCGCTGCCAATTTTCTTTGCAACATTTGAATGTTCTGACTTTGACTGTTATTTCACAAATTGAGAACATGGTCTGTAAGCAGTAGGACTCTGAATGAACACTCCTTGCTCTACCAAAGTTTCAAATTTTTTGGAAACATATTTTTTGGCTGTGACATTGCTATTTTCCTTTTCGGTTTAATTTCTGTTACTGAGCTGTTTTTTCTGTTTTAGTAAATTGCTGTTTCAAACACTGATTTTTTTTCCTTTGAGGTTGTCTGTTTTGTTTAAGCAGAAGATTTCTTATATTATGATTTTTTCCTTTTCGTTGTTATTTACTTTGTGAATTCTGTTATGTTTAAATTTTCTCCTGTTTTTCTTGATATTTTCTAAAAGTGATTTGTTGTGATGTATGTTTTTTCAACAAAAATTCCCCACTCTTCCAGCAGGGGGAACCTTTGGCCGTCGAAGGATGGCCAGCTCTGTTACTGAGCAAAGGATGATGGAGAAGGACATGCAGGTTGTTGAGGAGCAGGTCTCCTTCATGGCAATGAATGCTCAGGAGACTGAAGAATTTTTTGAGGCACTTGGTTTAGTCGACATGCATACAGAAATACCTCTTGCAGAGAATGAATCCACCGAGAATCTCCCAAGGATCACGTTATTGGAAACAGGCACCAGGAACAAGATGATGAATGATAGGGTATGAGCGAGCAATCTCCAGAGCAGCTGTGACTTCTCTTAGCTGCTGAAGAAAAGAAATTTCTAAGCACCAAACAAAAGCTTTTGGAGGTGCTGGGTACAACATTGCAAAGGACTGACAGCAAGGCAGGCCAGCAGCCTCCTAGCAACAAGACTCAAACAGGACAGGCAGCCATGGGAATGACCAAAGTGAGTGAAGGGGCACTGATGCAGTTAGAAGCCATAGCAGGTACTGTTTTTTCTTCCACATCAGTTCAAACTGCTGCCACAATATTTTCTTTTGAGGCAGTCACTGAGAAGCACAGAATAGTATCACTGGATAAGCAAAGGGGCTGACTGAAACAAACTTGGGCAGAACAGGTTGAGCAGGCTGAAACGCCATGGTCAGTTAACAATGCCTTAAGGTCTGTGGGGAGGGTGAAAACTAAAGATGCAAAGAAGTGGATATCTGGCTTTTCACCCCATCAAAATCCCTGGGGTGAAAATGGGAAGTTCCAGTCAAACTTTCCCTCCTGCGGAACCAAGCCAGACTCAAAGCAAGCAACCTAATGCAAAGGGACATGAACAATCTGTCTTGGTTCCAGACTTAAACAATATTGGGGACACAAGTGACAAATCTTTGGAAGTGTCACCTGAATTTAACCTCACACAAAACCGTATACTGAACTTGCTCCACAATAAGACATTGCCAAATGGAGAGCCTGAAGTCGAGGCTCCTACTAGCGAGGTACCTTTCCCATCTGAACATTTGGAAGAAGCAGCTCACCCAACACATCAAGAGGGCCCTCCACCATCAAACTCCCTTAACAGAACCTGGTCAAAATCTCCATACTTATGCCTCCTTTTTTCAGTCTCCAGCATATGCAGCCAAATGGCATAATGCAGTCAGATTGATTTACAGGGGAGGTATGGAGCAATTTCCAGATAGACAATATGAGGCACAAACTTTCTTGAAAAACAATTTACGTTTCAATTCATTGGAAATTTATGCCTTAATCCATGTTTCTGGAGAGCCTAATTTTGATGTTAGTTTCAAATTTACTATCATTCTTGAGAAATTTTGGGATAAGTATAATAAAGTGAAAAGGCACCCCTTATGGTCCCCCCTTTGAGGTCATACCACTGACAAAATATGCCCAAAAGACTATTACAGTCCTTTATAGAAATGAGGGGGGTCAGTGTTGCCAACTTTGTCTACTGGTTAAAACAAAGGTGCACCATCTTAGGCCATCCAGAAGCAATATTTGATGGTGATGACATATGGACAGGGGGATAGAGAATCAAAGTAATTTTTAAATCCTCTGAGATGGGGTCACAACATTTGCCTAACTGTGTGTTCTCAGGTAGAGATAGAAGTGTCTTCTTTTAAGCTGAGCAGCCTAAGACATGCTACAAATGTGGGAGATCAGGTTATATCAGCAGCATCTGCAATCGACTACATTGCACACTATGTAATGAACTGGGGCATGCAAGTGGTCAATGCAGAAACACTGTGATATGTAGTCTGTGTGGCATAGCTGGGCATTCCTACTCTTCCTGCCCGGATGTGGCACATAGACAGAATACAACTGCTGATTCAGAGGAGCAGAGACTACTTATTTCCATAGAGCAGAGATCCCATACTACTAAATCAGTCTCATGGCCCCTTGTCCCAGACACTCTATTGATTGGGTTGGAGCAGCCGATTGGGACTCGTGATGAGTTAGTACTTGCCCCAACAGATCACATGACCCAAAGTGAGGGAAGCATGTATGAAGAACCTATAATTGAAGCTGAGGTAAATCCATCTCTCCCTCCTGCACCCATGGAGTCAGTAGCAGTGCCCCCCCCATCCCCAGGTAGGAAAGAGAAACAGTCAGTAGAGAAGATGGTTACCAGACATAGACAAACAGGGAGACAGCCTGCTCCCAAGGTTCCTAAAATATCTGAGATCCCAACCTCCAACAGATACCAGGCATTACAACCATCCCCAAAAGTCTGCAATGCAGAGTCAGAAAGCTATGACCAGGGTCAGAACCCCCCGAGGGGTATCAGGTGCAGAATCAGAAGGTGGACCTTCCCCATGCCCACCCCCCAAACAGCATACCTCAAAAAAGAAAAGGACAAGTAAGTGCAAACCAATGTAGGATACAAGTTCCCCCCCTTCAACTTTCATTTAATGAACACTTCACTGACCTGTTGTTCCATCAATGTAAACAGCATTAAGAATAAATTAAAATAGGGGGCAGTGTTCTCCCACCTACACATGAATAGGGCTGATATTATGCTTTTACAAGATACAAGGCTTCACACGGTAGCAGAAGTGTCATATGCCACAAAATGGTGGTGAACGGGCATTTCCTACTGGTCCATTGGGCTAGAGAAATTTCCGGGAGTTGCAGTCTGCTTCCATAATATTACTGTGAAGGTCTTAAAAGTGATAGATCTCATTCCGAGCCATGCTTTGATCCTGGACTTTTTGTACAAGTATATATGTATGTATGCTTTAGATCAATTAATATATATGCCCCAGACGAAAGATGACAGAGTAGGAATGTTTAAAAATGTGCAACCCTATCTTCATACCTCTAAATATGTGGTCTGGGGATGTGATTTTAATTGTGGCCTGACAGCAACAGATAGAGGTAGGGGAGTCATGACACATAAAATATTTTGTGACACGGTGTGCTACAAAGTGTTTTGCAGACAGTGGATTTGGTCGATGCCTACCTCCACATCCATTCAAAATCTGACCCCACTTGTTTTAGAGAGATACATACAACCCACATAGACTTCTTTTTTATAAGTACAGCTTTACCTTAAATTTCAGCCCAAGTGATCCCAGTCGAATATTCCGATCATGGGGAACTTTACGTTAGATTAGGCACTGACACCTCCCAACCTTATGGCAGAGGCTCCTAGAAACCAAACTCCTCCCTTTTATTGAAGGATGATGTTTTACAACAATTGACATATTTCATTATCATCCGCAGTTCTTTCTGGGATCTGTATGAGAATCCCTTATAGTGGTGGACAGATATGAAACAAGATTTGGTGCACCTCCTGAAATCCCTTAGTAAATGTCTCCAGAAAGAGATTATTACAATTACCTCTTGAGTAGGAAACAACTACAACATTTGATTTCATTAGCTCACACTATGAAATATAATTTCTCTTCACAAATCACAGCTGTTTAAACACAAATACAGCATTATTATTACAAGAGCATGAATAATTTAAAAAAAAAAACAGAAATTTGGTTCTCAAGGAAAAATGGCCTCCATATGTCCCTTCATAAGTTATAAAGACAGGGTTCAGAACAATGTTTTTGAATCAGTTGTAGGTCAGGACACACTCATAAAAATGACACAACAAGATATAATGACTAAAGTTGCAAATTACACGCAGTCATTATTTCGGGGGAACAAACAATGAAAGAAGCCCATGATACAGTTTTTACAACATTTAGATGTACCAGACTGTCCGCCCTCTGCATTGACAGATCTAATAAAGCCCATATCCTCAGTGGAAGTAGAATCAGCAATAGCGATATTTAACACAGAGAAAGCCCCTGGCAGGGATGGACTGTCGTCAGAGCTTTTTAAAATTCTGAGTTCTGACATTTCTACAGAACTAGCTGAAATGTATAATTTCCTGCTGAATAAGTAAAATTTTCATTTGGAAATGGTGGGAGGGACTTTGGTATTTCTTCACAAAAAGGGAGATAAGCGGGAGCTATCAAATTGAAGGCCAGTCAGACTCCTTAATGTAGATATCAAAATATTAACTAAAATATTGAAAAAACACTTACTCGCAGTAGCTCAACAACTTATTTTACCTGCACAGTCTTGTGCCATTGTGGGTAAGGCCATTACGGCCAATTGATTTTACTGAGAGAACTCTTTGAGAAAGATCACAAACAAATATTGAATGGGTATATTCTCTCTTTAGACTAGAAAAGTGCCTTTGATTCGGTAAATCACACCTTTCTATGGCTAACACTGGAGAAATATCACATAACTGGCATTTATATTGGTTGGTTACAGACACGCAACTGTTTCACCCTTAGTTAATGGTCACATGGGACCTCTTATTTTGATTAAAAAAGGTGTCAAGTAAGGCTGCCCCCTCAGCCCGCTATTATATATCTTTAGCATTGATCCACTGCTACGAATGTTAAACACAGAAATTCCCAAGATCTCTGTAGCCGGGTCTTTTATCCCATTTTCAGAAAAGATGTACGTGGATGACATCTGCATCCTTGCCCCCGATCAACAAGAAGCAACTCAGGCAACACAGATTTGTGAAGTGTATGGTAGGATCTCAGGTACATCTTTAAATAAGTAGAAGTGCAAGGGTCGGGAATTGGGACAGAGCCCCTACCTAGTTACAGATATTGCAGGCATCACATTAACAAGAGAACCAATAGGGATTCTTGGAATAGAATTTGGTGCTCCAGATCCTGATTTGTATAACTGGGGCAAAAAAAATCAATATGGGGAAGGCCATGGTAGTGAATTGGAACAGGTGGCAGTTAAGCAAAAGCAAAGCTAAAAGGGTTAATCTGGTGAAAACCTATTTATTATTGCTTTTTTTATTCCTTATTAATATTTTTCCCCTACCTAAGCAATGTGAGACAACCTTGTTGAGCATTTTTTTTCAGGCTATATGGGGCAGTCACCTCAATCCTATTAAAAGGATTATTCTCTATTTACCAACAAAATTGGGGTGTTTAAACATGGTAAATCCTATATTATTTCTTTATTGTCAATTCCTTTTTATAAACATATACCCATTACTGAGAAATATTTTGAAGTCATTGTCAGACTTTTTATAGCTGTCCATACAGCCCTGGTTTTCCACATGGAAGGCAGGAACAAGGACTGTTCTTAAAAAATATTCTCAGGTACCTCCCTACCTCAGAGAAGTATTTGTTAAATTAAAGGTTTGGAAAATAACAAGTACACAATTGCTCATGCTATCAAAATAGGGTATACACCATGGAGTATTGCAGACATATTTTTCAGCACCAAACATTTTCCCTAAATGTCCTGGCTTCTATCTACAGAGTCTACAAAAATTAGTGATAGAAAAAAGAATTCCTTCCAAATTGAAGGATGTGCACAGGTTGTGTTGCCATGAACGGCTAAATGTAAAGAGCAACCAAAAGCATAAACAGCTGAATTAAAGGTTTTTCTCAAGGGCCCAGTGTGTGCAGTAACTTGAAACCTTGGAACACTTATTTCTCACATGTTCTTATATGAAACCCTTTTGGTCGTATTTATCTAACACATAGAATGAAGCTGCTTTTTTGACTGTAACGTGTGAATTGTTGATGTACGGGGTGTACTTCCCCAGTGGAGGAAATGTGAAAAGAGCACTCTAAATATATTATTTGCAGTGTGTTTGGAATAGTAGGGGTCTTTACACCCTACAGCAAAAGCAGATTTCACATATAGAACTTTTGCATAACATTACAAATAAATTGTGAAATATTTATAATAATGAAATAAAAATACGGGATGGGGGGACTTTATTACAAAACTGGAGGAATTTACCATGGATTACAGATAATGATGCACTATTACTTAATTGAATAATGTACTTTATTTTTCTTCCTTTGGTCTAAAAGCTGTAATAACCCATACGACATTGTTGTTTTTGTCAGATTTTGTGGTTGTACAATATGTACTTTATGTTATTTTCTGATACTGTATGATTTCATAAATAGACAAATCCCCCTACTCTGTGGACAGAAGGTGCTGTTTCTCTGTCTGTCAGGGTCTGGATCCCAGAACAATGGAGGACGACAGCAGTAGAGGTAGTGCTGTGGACGTTCGGTCTGTTGCAATGAACATAGCGAGGGAGACAGCTTGAATGCACTTCATTGGTGGCTAGCTTTCCATCTCCAATACCTTACTTTTTCAGACAGAAAAGCCAGGTGCAAGTGGTACCACAGTAGGAGAAAGTGTGCTGGTGGCCCCTCTGTCTTCAGGAGCTCCAGTTGTTTCTATATCCATGATATATACAGGTTCCGAAGTGCAGCACATGCTGGAGGAATTATTGTTAGCGGAACGAAATTACTTGGCTATTAAGTGCATAGTGGAGGAGGAGAAGAAATGGAAATGGGAGGTGCCTACCTTGCTGCAGCAGACACCGGAAAACACATCAAAAGTGTTTTTTTATGCAACCTCTTGTCCCCCTCTGCAGGAAATACAGCAGCTCCCTTCTGTACAGCAACTAAACATTGAGTCGACATCATGGACTCCCGGGAAGGCAACACGGGGTGCAGGTGGGATCCCAGCAAATACCCGTACTTGGGTTCTGGATCCAGCAGTCAGCTGGTCACTCCCCATGTATGGAGGAAACATCTGCCGGTATTGTATATATGAAAGAAATGAATGGTGTATCACTACAAGAGGATCAGTCACAGCAATCTTATACATCAGAACAGGTCCCAGTAGCAGCCTCAGGTAACATTTCTTATTCCCCAGTTGATAACCTCAGCCAGGAAGAATTTTTGATGCTTCATCAGGGACTCAGACTAATGGTGGTGGAGCTGAACAGATACAATTACAAGCATGTCAAAAAGAGGGGGATATTCCCCACAGGGACCTGCCAGATATTGATATTACTGCACCCATAACTGCTCCTACCTATGCTAGTGTATTCAAAAAGCCTGTCAAACTGGCTAAATGGCGCTTTGCTGTGTGCTTACAATTTTGGGGGTCCACTGAGGACATGCCTAACAGATTCTTTGTGGGAAAAGTACTAATAAAACAGACATTGGGGTTTCCCCCATCAAGGTGTATGCCTTAATCCACATGCCTGGTGAAACTATGTTTGACATTAGTTTTAGAACATGTGCTATTTTGGATTGTTTTTGGGAGAAGTGTGCTATTTTGAAAACACATCCTGCCTGGGCAAGATTTCAGGCTATTCCCCCACAAAACACACATTCAAGGTCATTACGGTATTGTTCCATAATGAGGGAGTAAACATCTGGGACATTCTGTACTGGCTTGAGAAGAGGTGTACGGTGCAGGCTAACCCAGAGCCCATACTGGATGATGAAGAGTTCTGGAATGGTGGATGGAGGGTAGAAATTAATTTACAACAGACTGAGGCTGGTTTAAACACCTAAACAAATGCTTTTATATTGGACGAGACAAGGGATGTATTTTTTACCCAGGTCAACCTCGCCATTGTTACAAATCTGGGTGCCCCAGACATTTAAGCTGTACTTGTGATGTGGTCAAATGTGCACAGTGTGGAGAAATTGGGAACTCTGTTTCACTGTAGGGGGCCTCTAAAATGTTGCTTGTGTGAGGACGAACATTCCTTTATGGAGTGTCCCTGGGCAGCCCATAATACCCATAATAGGGAATTTGTTTTCCAGGACTTTTATATAAACACTGCCATGAGAACAACAAGGCAGGTGTCACCTCAGACCCAACTCTCTACAGGACAAGATGTTGCCCTGCAGCCTGCCCCACAACCCCTTCCTCAGGTGGCTGCAGCAGTGGATGCTCCTACTGGTTCCACATCTACTGACAAGGGAAGCAGTGAACCAAGTCACAGTATTTTGCCTCAGGCTGTGGTAGCTTCCACATCCAAGACCCCTCCCCTTCCCTGCCTGAGTTGGAACCCTTTCAAGTGGTGAAGGGTCATGGAAGCCAAAGATGAAAAAACAGGAGAAAAGGAAATACTTTGATTTACCCATCCTATCCTGTAACAAGTATGATGTATTACCAATGAATGAGGGGGACCCAGGTACTGAATCTGATTCGACCGCAATACGTTCTTCAATGATTGATAGGGAGTCTGAGGGGGAGTTACTATCTGATGATCCTGATCCCAAATCAACATCACGATGAATGGGAACTAGAGCTTGGGTATGGGGAAAAAACACTGGTGATCCCATCCTGTGACTCCTCCTCTGTACAATCTTGCTGTCACATCATTGAATGTGAACAGTATTAAATCTTAAAGGATAAGAGTCTCTTAACTTAGGCACAATTTGATTCCTCTTATGACTTAATTTTTTTTCAGGATACCAGATTGCATTCTGTATCAGAAATGCAGGTTGCAAGCTCTGCATGGGTGGGAGGGGAAATATTTTGGTCCATGGGAGATGAACCCTGTAGTGGGGTAGGCATCTGTGTTAATACTTTAGATTTATAAATGTGTATGCCCCTCAGACGAAGGTGTCTAGGATAGAACTATTACAGGTTATACAGCCCTATTTATTTACTTCTCAGCATATGCTGTTAGGGGGAGACTTTAATTGCAGCAGGTATAAGACAGACTGGGAGTCCCACACTGATAAAATTGTTTGCGATGTATCCTGTTTAAATGGTCTTTTGTTCCAAACTGGTTTAAGGGATGCCTTTGCACAACCCAGGGTTACACCACAAAAAAATTATTTTAGGGGTTGCCAAGCTACCAGAAATGATTACTGGTTTATTTCCGATGATTTGGAGATTACAGGTACATAGGTGATACCTGTAGCTTCATCTGACCATGCTATGCTCAGTCTTACTGTATCAAACTATAAGACAATGGGGAAGGGTCCTGGTTATTGGAGGATGAATCTCACCCTCTTGGCCATCCCTCAGGTTTATGATGTTTTTTTAGGGGTGTTGAAAGCTAGGAAATCAGTAAGAATGTTGTAGCATGATTTTTATGATTGTTGGGAGGAGTCCAAAGTGAATATTCAAGACTATTTTAAACATATAGGGAAACTTTTTTTGTGTAAACTTTATTTTTAAGGTAGACCTTTACACAAACAGCATAGGTCTGAAATGTCAAGCAGGATTACAATATCATGAACAATCCAACAGTAGGGTTGCAGGTATAAAATAAATTAAATGGAAGAACATTGGGAATTACCTCCTTTTCATAACTAAAGATCTAGGTTTCATCTATAGTTCCAATTAAGGAATTCATCAACGGACCCGGGGGAAGCATCCAGGCATTAAATGAGTATATAAACCTCATTATTAATGGGACATTTTATTAAAGGGAAGTCAATTAAATATTAGGGGTCTAGGATAAGGAGCCAGACAACCAAACAAATCAAAAGTGCAACATATTGAAGTGAACTGGGAGATACCATCCAAGCTCAAAATACAGGAAGCCAATCAGCTTGTATGGTTTTCTCTACCAGGCCCCAAAGCTCCACGTGCCTACCCAACTGATCTCTGTCACTGTACTGATTTTTTTCCAGTTTCAGACTCTCCATTAGATCCTTAATCCAAGCAGCCACCGAAGGAATTTCAGGTAACCTCCAATACATGGCCAGAGTCGGAGACCTATTACTGATCCCAAGCGCCAGAGTCTAGATTTGGATTTAGTAGTTCCACCCCCTCAAAAGGCATCCCCATCAAGCCCTCTACTGGGTCTAGCTTTAGTGGCCTACCCACTATGTAGGGCAATAGTTCAGTGATGCCCTTCCAAAGCAATCTGACCTTGTGGCATTCCCAGATCAGGTGAAAAAATGACTCTTTGTGTATTTTACATTTTGGGCATAAGTTAGAAGATTCTGGGTCTATTCTCTGGGCCAACATTGGTGTAAAATAGGAACTCATCAACACACTGTATTGTATGGACCTGAGTCAATTATTGACAGAACACTTTCTTAAAAATAAAGTTCCAGTCTCCCCCAGCCAAGGAGTCTGGATACAGGACGACTTCTCATTTACTTTTCAGATCTTCCAAAGGATCTTGGAGAGCACCAACCAATATTTTATAACAACCTCTTAGGGGTTTAAAGGAAGGATCAGAGGATCGGCCCACGAAAAGCTCCTCCAAAGAGGAATGCTTCAATTCCCCCGTAATTCACCCAGCCTAGTTTCAATTCTCCCTTTTAATCTCAAATAGGGAAAAAAGTGTGTGGCTCCCAGTCCAAATCATTGTACCAAGTCAGGGAAGGATAAAACCCATCCGTCCTTCATAATATGTTGTAAGAGGAAGAGGCCCTATTTCTCAGGCCCTCCATTTCCAGAAAAGGCCCCCAACCCCCAAAGGCAGACAAGGAAGTGTCTGCCGAGATACTGGTGCCGTAATGTAAGATATCATGAGCCATTTTCCATGCATTGCACAATGCCCTGGTACAAGGGTTTTTGGAACTAACTGAGGGTGTGCCCCCCAAAGCTTCCACCAAAGGACTGTAGTATATAGGAGTTGGGGAAGGGCCTTCCAGCTCCACCCACGCCGGACGTCCAGAGTCCTCCCTCAAAGCATCCTGTACATGAGAAAATTGGGCAGCTAAGTAATATAATTTAACATTCGGCAACCCCAAACCTCCTTTTTTAACAGGCCTCCATAGGATTGCTTTCTTTATTTTCAGCCTTCTACCCTGCCAAAGCAACTGAGTGATAGCTCTTTCCAGGGCCTTTATGTACTTATTAGGAATATTTATAGGGATTGTTTGAAAAAAGTAAAGGAATTGTGGGAGAATGCTCATTTTATTGAGATTGACTCTCCCCAAAAGAGTAAGGGGCAGGGCTCTCCAGTTGAAACAATCCTCTCTAACCTTCTGGACAACCTGGCACATGTTAACTTCCGACATTAAGGAATGTCTAGAGGGCAAATAATTGCCCAAATATTTAATTTTGGTGGAGGGACTAATAGTACATTGTGAAATCTGGATTGGTTGTTTCATCCTCCAAGGGGCATCCATTCACATTTATTCCAATTAATTTTATGTCTGGACAAGGGGCCATAGATGTCAAAGATTTCAGTTAAGGCTGGTAGTGCTTTGCCTGGGTCTTTGAGAAATAAGAGAATATCATCAGTGAAGAGGGAGATGACATGGTTCTTCCCCTTTACCCTGAGGCCTATAATGTCTGAATGGGACCTAATAGTTTCTGCTAGGGCTTTGATAGTGAGGATGTACAGGAGGGGGGGATAAGGGGCAGCCCTGCCTAGTACCTCTGGAAAGAGGAAAAGTGGCAGAGAGCATATTGTTTGTCAAAATTTGGGCTTGCAGGTTTCTGTAAAGAGATTGGATCCAACTCCTCAGTTTTCCACCAAAGCCATATTTCTCCAAGACAGTATACATAAAAGGCCATTCTACTCAATCGAATGCCTTTTCGGCATCTAAGGCCAACAACCCTCCAGTGCCTCCCCTCCCATACGACCAATAATACATGACATTAATTGTTCTCCTAATATTCTGCTTGGCTTGTCTACCCTTGACAAACCCTCCTTGGTCAGGGTGTATCAATTTATGGAGAATACCCTCCAACCTGGTAGCTATTAATTTCGCAATGATCTTATAGCCAGAGTTTAGGAGAGAGATAGGCCTATAAGAGGCACATTTAATGAGGTCTTTGCCAGGCTTGGGAAGTACAGTGATAGTAGCTAGGTAAAATGAGGGTGGCAGACAGCCACTCTCCAAGGCATCAGTTATCATCTGAAGCATAGATAACCCAGTGCCCCCAGGTTACTTTCTAAAACTCTGCCGGGATCCCTTCAGGTACTGGCACCTTCCCTTTCTTTACCTTCCAGACCATCTTCCTAAGTTCCTCCAGCTGAAGCAGAGAATCTAGCTCCTGCCAATCCTTCTCACTGACAGTTGGAAGCTGTAATATCTGCAGGAAGTCCCTTGGGTCTGCCCCATAGGGAATTCTGAAGTATAAAGGTCTGAGTAAAATGCTTTCAAAATATAATTTATCCCCTGCTGATCATAAGTGCTTCCCCCAATCTAGTTCTCCATTCTGAGAATAGTTCTTTCTGCTTTCTTCCCCTTCACTGGGCCTACCATCCACTTCCCTGCCTTATCCCTGTCAAAATAAGTGTTCGATTTGGTGAGGAGGAGATTCCTTTCTATGGCCCTATTTGTGAGCTGGTGTAATCTGCCCTTTAAGGTCTTAAGTTCCAGAAGTTTCTGAGGACACATTGCATCCAACAGCTCCCCCTCTTACTTTTTAATTTTAGTTTCTAATAAATCTTCTTCCCTAGTAAGTCGTTTTTTTAATATATGTCAAGTAGGAGATGGCTTCACCTCTTATGAAGGCATTCAAGGTATCCCAGGTATTAGCAATGTTAGTATCTGCTGAGTTATTATGTGTAAAAAATTCTTTGATACTGTTGTTTATTTGAGCCATGAGCCCTTTATCTAGTAAAAGTGCCGGATCCATACGCCATCGGGGCGCGGGGGGGAAGATTCCGAGGGGAGAACTGTCACTGTCAAGTGGGCATGGTCTGAGGTAATTATGGGGCTATACTTTGCCTCTTTTATCTTGCCGACCAAACTGGAGGGCATGAATAAATAATCAAGCTGAGTGTACACCTTGTGGGCATGAGAGAAGAATGAGAACTCTTTACCCCGAGGATTACAATGCCTCCAAGCATCCACCATAGCCCTTCCCTCCATCATACCCTGAGCGCCGAAACACTCCAGGGGTGACCTCTAGTCCTACAACCAGAGTGGTCCAACTGAGGATCCCAGTATGTATTGAAGTCCCCCACTAATATCAAATTATCTGGGTAGGGGGCCAGGGTGACCGCCAGATGGGTGAAAAAGTCTAGAGAATCAAAGTTTGGGCCTTAAATTGAACCCAGAGTGTACCTTGTGCCCCCACAGTCTATCTCTGCAATCACAACGTGGCTCTGGGGGTCAGAGTGCATTGAGAGAACCCTATGTGGAAGACCCGGTCTAATCCCAACCGCTACTCCCCTAGCTTTAGAGGTAAATGGGGCAGAAATGAAAGATCCCCTCTGTGAAGCGACCACCCTGGCTGCCTCCTCCCCCACTGAGTGTATCTCCTGCAGGAATATTATGTCTCCCTTTAATTTCTTAATTTGGGTCCAGACACGCTTCCTCTTTACCATCATCCTGAGTCCGCTGATGTTCCAAGAAACCAGAGTCAGACACTCCATCTGAATTGTTTGTTAGTATTAAATAGCAACCTCTCAAGTATAGACACAGAGGACCTATTAAACAATAAATAAGCTCTATAAAGATTTTGAAGAATAACACCCCATGAACAGATGATATCAATTTCCCTTGGCACAGACCCCGCTCCCCATCCCTCTTAACAGTAAACCATACAGAACAGTAATTTTAAACATGTAGAACTTCACCCCCAAAAATATCTGCCCTTCCAGAAAGATTGAAATAGTGAAATGTATAACATCACGTTGTGCACTACCCACCCCAACTCCCTCCCTCCCTTTATTATCCTCAAATCCCACATAGTATCAAAAGCAGGGCTTCTCTTTGAGACCCCAACATAAATAGAGAAAACAATATTAAAGTTAAAGAGACCCCCATATCCTCCCCCTTCCCTAAAAACACTGAACATGTCTACCCTCTACTTCTCGTGGATTGAGCTGTCAATCCCCTATTTAAACATGTGAACACAAATAAAATTATATATCCTCCCAGGATAACTTACCCCAACAGGGAGGGGGGAAGCCCTAAGGACCTCCCCACCCCCCTCCAGAGTGAGGAGAAGGCATGGAGGAGAACCTGAGCCACACTGAGAAACAGGCCTGATCGCATCCATCAAAATAAGCACATACTGTTCATACTGTTCAGGGCTGCCCCAGGAGCGATCCAATCCTGCACTGGGAAAAACGCAGGGATGCACGCTCCCAAAAATAATGCTTAAGTCAGATTGAATGTTTGTGCTCAGCTGTCCATGTAATTAATGAGGAGAACCATAGTCAAAGTCTTCCCTGGATCAGCTGCTCAAGTCCACCCCCCTGGTAAACAAACCCCTTTAACTAAATAAGCATATAGAGAGAAGTTAAACATCAATAACCAAGAAAGGAAAACATTTCAGGCAACGTGCCCATAAGTCACTGGCAACAAAATTAAAATGTCTGTGTATCTAAAAGAGCAATCATAAGGGCCCTTAACTCACCAGTAGGCCCTGGTCCAAGCCTCCAAGACTCATACTATTTCAGGGACCCTAGATGGTGTCATAGTGGGTGTGTAGGAGAAAAGCATGGACAACAAAAAGTAGGTGCTAAACACGCCAATGTGTGTATTTATTTACAAGAAATAAAAATAAAAAAAAAACTTTCAGAAAATAAATTAAACACGCATTACACAGCTAGGACATGGCATTTGTCCCACCCTCTGTGTTTCCTCAACCTCTCCAAGGCTGAACTGATCTCTCTAGATTTGGAAACAGTACCTTATATACAGACGAGACACATGATTGGTGAGACTTCGCCTCCTAGTCTAGTACAAAGCATTTCTAGGCTACAAAAATAGAATTCAAATGTAATATCATAAAGAAAAACAACAATTCATAATGGAAGCCTCACAACAGAAAAACAGTTTTGGCATTTTTAGGAGCATTTATCCACTGTAGCTCCACCCACCTGCTATAAGTGACTGGTCAGCCTCTATATACACAGCAGCACAAAAGGGACACTGGCCCCTAAGAGAAGACCTGCAGAACAATACCCAGGTGAGGCCTGCTGAACAACACCCAGGTGAGCTACAATTGTTTGGGAGTATAGAACACAAGTAGTAAAAGAATTCAGTTCTTTGTCAGGATGAAACAATGATATCAGTATTTGCACAACAGTAAGGGTTTAGTTTAGCTTAAAGCTTGACTGTTGTTTTCTGTAACACAGAGGGTTATTTTTTTAAAGAGGGAAAGCCAAACAACAACAAAAAAACAATAAGAAAAGCAAGCGGAGCTCAGGAAGAAGTTCTCATGTAGAACAGCATTTTTTTCTGCATGAGAAACCTTTAATGACACTGCTCTTACAGAAAGTTCATTTCTTAATTCTGCTCTATAGCCCTGTTAGTGCTTTAGGCGCCAAAAAAACACTGATAGGCGATACAGAGGCAGAATACATCTTAAGAAAGCTCCTACTCCTGGTTTTAATACTTAGAACAGGGATACTGCTATTCTGAATCCCTTTTCTAGCTTTTTCAGGTTTTTTTTTAGCAGGATACAGCAGCAAGTGAAAGTCTCTGTAAAATACATATACTTTAGGTCAGATCTTTCACTCGCAGAGCAGTGCTACAAGCTGCAAGCTTGCAGCACAGAGGAAGGCATAATTTTGATTTCTGCTTCTTTTTCTTTCTTTTAACAGGTTCTGCAGATTTTTACACCAAAGGCACAAAACCTCTTACTCAACTGGGGAGAGAGGAACAAGGGAACATAAAGGCAGCTCCTTCTCTCATAACAGGGGAGTTTCAAACAAGAGTTTTAATAGCTGAGCAGAGTCTGCAGCTCTGCCAAATATGCTTTTATCTGTCCTTTTACAATACATGCTGGCATAACAGCCAGGCAGAGACAGGCAAACCAGGCAATGGCCTGCTGTGCTTTTGCCAAGGCAGGGAGGAGAAAGAGAGAGAGAGAGAAAAGGAAAAGGAAAAAGAGGAAAGAAGAAAAGCAGTGTAGGTGGCCAACATACAAGATGGGAGAGGACAGGAAAGAAAAAGAGTGGTGTTGTGCAACAGACTTTAAGCAGGAAAAGAAGATGACAGTGCAGGATCTCTCTCTCAGATTTGTCTCCCAGGCCGGGGGAAGGGGTGCACAGTGCTACCACACGCCATCCTGCCCAAAAGGAAACCAGGGATAAAGCTTACTGGTTTCCTAGGGAAGGACTAAGAATCCCCCTAGAACAACCCAAGGGGGGTTGTTGGGACTTCCGCCCACCCTCTCTAGAAGTCCCACCCCAGGGCACCCTTATACAAATGGTGTTATTACACCAATACCATTCATGGTCACACAGCCATGACATTTATGATCAGCAAAATACTTGCCCTGGGGTGTGTAGTCTTTATAAAGGTAAAAACTACCTTTTTGGCTATCAAGAGAACTTTCCTAAGTCCTATACCCTCACATTGTACCCCCAAAAATGAGAAGAAAATAAATCCGATAATCTATCTTTCTATTTCTATTTACAAATCTACATATTTACAGGGACAGTATGGCTCAGATCATCAGGATCTGTTTCTAGGTCTGCAGCATAGCGGGACATAAAATCTGTATTCTTATGCTGGGAGCCAGGTCTATGCTTTACACTAAACCTGTAAGGTTGCAGTGCTAGGTACCACCGGAGAATCCTGGCATTTTTGTCTTTCATCTGGTTCATCCAGACTAAGGGGTTGTGATCAGTAACTAACATAAATTCAGTACCCCAAAGATAAAAATGAAGTGTCTCAATTGCCCATTTTATAGCGAGGAACTCTTTTTTGATGGTGGAGTAGCACTGCTCTCTATCATGCAACTTTCTAGAAATGTACAGGATGGGATGTTCTTCTCCATCTATGGTTTGACTCAAAACAGCACCAATCCCAACATTTGAAGCATTGGTGCGAACTTCAAACTGTCTGTTTAAGTCAAGGCACCATAGGACTGGGGAAGAACATAGTGCTACTTTGATGGCTTGGAATGCCTGTTCACATTCCAGTGTCCACTTTACAGTGTTGCCACATGGCTTCTTAATGAGGTCAGACAGTGGGGCTGCTACAGAGGCAAAGTTGGGAATAAACCTTCTGTAATAACCAGCAAGTCCTAAGAATGATCTCACCTGCTTTTTGGTCTGTGGTACAGGACAGATTGCCACGGCTTCCACTTTTTGGATCTCTGATTTCACCTGCCCATTACCTAAAATAAAACCTATGTATCTGGTTTCACTCATGGCTACTGCACACTTTTCAGGGTTAATGGTCAACCCAGCCTCACTGATGGTTTGTAAAACAGCAGTAAGATGTTGAATGTGTGTCTGCCAATTTAGACTATAAATTACAACATCATCCAAATAGGCAGTAGCATAAGCAGAATGGGATGTCAAAAGCTGGTCCATGAACCTCTGAAACGTTGCCTGAGCCCCATGCAGATCAAAGGGCATGGTGATGAACTGGAACAAGCACATGGGGTACTAAAAGCTGTTTTCTCCCATGATGACTGACCAAGAGGGATTTGCCAATAACCTTTGGTTAGGTCAAGTGTAGTGATGTATCTGGCATTACCTATGAGGTCAATCAGTTCACCTATCTGGGGTATAGGGTAACTATCAAACTGGGATACGTGGTTGAGCTTTCTGAAGTCTAATCACAACCGGATACCACCCTTTTTCTTAGGGACCACCACAACTGGGGATGCCCAAGGACTCTTGGAGGGTTCAATAATGCCCAATTGTCTTAACTTATAAACCTCTTGTTGTACCTTTGATCATACCCTCTCAGGAAGCCTGTAAGGTTTCTGTCTAATTGGAGGGGAAGAGGTATGGATGTGGTGTTCGACTCCGATTGCCTTCCCAGGTACCTTAGTGATGGCTGTACTGAATTTACTCAGGCCCTGCATCAGCTCTTCTTTTTTCTGGTCATCTAGGGTTGGGTTTATGGTAAGCTCATTTATCCAAGCCTCTTCCTCTAGACAGCTATATGCCACATCCATATGTGTTTCCCCCATTTCAGGCATAATCAACAGACTGACTGAGGGCTCAGATTTCTCCTGCCATTTTTAAAGAAGATTGGCATGGTAAATCTTCTTGATCGGTCTCTTGTCTGGTGTTTCCACCTTATGCATTACCCTAACAACTTGTCTCAGAACTTTGTAGGGCCCTGCCACTTCATAAGAAGTTTGTTTTCTGTGGTTGACAGTAAAAGTAATGCTCTATCTCCTTCCTGAAATTCATTTTCAGAAACCTTTTGGTCATAATATTCTTTCTGAGTAGTTTGGGCTTGGATGGCATTTTTGTGGGCAATCCCTGTATGCCTCACCAGACGCTTTCTAAGCTGTATCATGTAATCAGCAATACTGGTGGTCCCCACATCTTGACCTTCCTCCCAATACTCCTTCACCACATCAAGAGGTCCCCGAGGATTTCTCCCATATAATAGTTCAAATGGGGAGTACCCAGTTGAAGCCTGGGGAACCTCTCTATAGGTAAAGGGTAGGAGGGGGAGATACTGGTCCCATTTTTTCCCTTCCTCAGTGACAAACTTTCAGAGCATACGCTTGAGGGTTTGGTTAAACTGCTCCACCAATCCATCTGTTTGGGGGTGGTAAGGTGATGTTCTGACCACTACCACTCCCAACAGGCGGTATAGCTCCTTCAGCAAGGCTGAATTAAAGTTGCTACCCCTGTCCATCAGAACCTCCTTTGGTATTCCCAACCTACTAAATATCTTGACCAGTTCTTTTGCTATTCTCTCAGTTTTAATGGAACATAAGGGGACAGCCTCTGGATATCTGGTGGAGTAATCGCACACCAGCAGGATATACTTGTTCCCCTTTGAACTTTTTTCTGTTGGGCCCACAATGTCAATTGCCATGCATTCAAATGACGTGGTTACCAGTGGTAAAGGTCCTAGTGGTGCCATGTCCCTTTTTCCTATCTGGGCCACCTTTTGACATTCAGCACAAGATTTACAATACTGGGCAACCTGGTCATGGATAGCAGGCCATTAAAAACATTGTAACAGATGGGCCAAAGTCCTATCCCTTCCGGCATGTCCAGCACAAGGTAAATCATGGGCCAGATAGATCAATCGGTCTCTATATTTTTCTGGTACCATTAACTGTTCCACTATCTCTCCTGTCTTTGGGTTAGTACAACACCTATATAATATATCATTCTTGATAACCATTTCAGGGGCACCTTTAGCTGACACTTTACCCACTTGTTGGAAAAAAATGGTTAGAGATGGATCACCCTTCTGTTCAGTTGTTATTACATTCTTAGAGACATTCAATTTTATAGTTTTTACATCAAGTGCTTTATTTTGCCACAGTGTTTTTAACGTATGTCTTTCTCTTTTGGTCTTTCTGTCCTTCCCAGGGATACCCATGCTATCATCATCAAAAAGGAATGTCTCTCCTAACAGTTTTTCTTGCCGGCTTTGGGCTCTGGTGGTAATGGCAGCAACATGTTGGTGGTTTGCAGCCAGCAGATGAGCAAATCCTGGAAAGTCATGCCCAAGTATAACAGACGCAGGCAAGTTGGGCACTAAACCTGCACACATAGTGTTCTTTTGTTCCTTTACAGTCAATTCAGTATTGGATGTTGGGTAATTGTGAGTGTCTCCATGTATACAGACAACATCCACTGTTGCTTCAATTTTTGGTTTAGGTCTTAATAGTTCTGGTCTTATTAAGGTATATTTGCTGCCTGTGTCCAGAAGGCTCAACACATTTTTACTGTTGATGGTCACCTCTGTAACTGCGTAGCCAATAGTTAGCAAGGCTAGGTGTGCTGGTGTAGATTTCTTCTTGGAGCAATACCTGGCAATGTGACCCTTTTCAATGCAACTGTTACAAATAATATCATCCTAGAAGGTCTTCCCTCCTTTCCCAGATTTTATATCAAGTCTGCCAGAGCTCTGACCCACAGATGGAGAAGGAGGAGGAGCAGCTTTGGCTGTAGTGGTAGTAAACTCTCCTCTGGTATTTCTTTTCTGTGAGGGTCTTGTGGATGGAAAGTCCTCAGCCAAGGTAATGGCTACCTCTGCAGATTCTGGATTATGTTCCCTCACCCAGAGCCGAATGTTATTAGGGAGGATCTGAAGGAATTGTTCCACAACTAAGGTCTCTATGAGGTCATTAACAGATGTTTCTTCTGGTTGCAACCATTTTATGCACAATTCTCTCAGCCTAATAAAAGTCTCTCTTGGGGTATATGCTGGCTGATATCTTAGGGAATTAAGCCTCTGCCGGTAGGTCTCAGCATTGATGTCATACCTTCTCAAGATCTCTTTTTTAACTTGTTCATAATTTTCAGCATGCCTAGGGTCCATATTACTGTATGCTAGCTCAGCCTTTCCAGTCAGGTATGGGGCAATTCTGACAACCTACTAGGTCTTGGGCCACCCACAGGCTCTGGCTACTCTATCAAAAGTAGTTAAATAGGCTTCTTTTCAGCTGTGGGTGCCATTTTAGTTAATTTAATGTCATTTGTGCTGGTATCCTGCCCCCTGTTACCTGTGCCAATTGTCTGGAGTGCTCTCAGGGTCTCCGCCCATCACTGGTCCTGGTGTCTTCTTTTCTGTTCTCTCTCCTGAGGTCTCATTCTTTTTGGTTTTCCATCTCATGTTGGTGGACAGCCAACTACCTCAGCAATTCCGAAATATCAGTTGGAGGGACAATAACTGGAGGGTCTTCTGGATCTTCATCACTAGGGTCAGAGAGGCTCACCCTAGCTGCAGTCTCAGTCTTGGTCTTTGGAATGGCCCCTGGCCCCAAACCAGGTAGGAGCTGTTCCCCAGTTTGTGCCACCCTGTGTCTGGTTATCACTCCGGTCACCTTTGTCTCTGACTCCAACTTCTCAGTTTTCTCCTCCATGGCACCTCTTTTGTGCTTTCTCTGATATCTGGACAGATATCCTAGATTGGTGTCCCTCTATGATCGTAGACCACCAAACAATCCCACTTCTAACACCACTGTCATAGTGGGTGTGTAGGAGAAAAGCACGGACAACAAAAAGTAGGTGCAAAACACACCAATGTGTGTATTTATTTACAAGAAATAAAAATAAAAAAAACTTTCAGAAAATAAATTAAACAAGCATTATACAGCTAGGACATGGCATTTGTCCCACCCTCTGTGTTTCCTCAACCTCTCCCAAGGCTGAACTGATCTCTCTAGAGTTGGAAACAGTACCTTATATACAGACTAGTCACATGATTGATGAGACTCTGCCTCCTAGTCTAGTACAAAACTTTTCTAGGCTACAAAAATAGAATTCAAATGTAATATCATAAAGAAAAATAACAA
The DNA here is from genome assembly GCA_016271365.2 of Neoceratodus forsteri. NCBI lineage: Eukaryota > Metazoa > Chordata > Ceratodontiformes > Ceratodontidae > Neoceratodus > Neoceratodus forsteri. The sequence continues at coordinate 1,511,345,989 of CM057455.1, forward strand.
AAATTCATAATGGAGGCCTCACAACAGAAAAACAAACAGTTTTGGCATTTTTAGGAGCATTTATCCACTGTAGCTCCACCCACCAGCTGTGAGTAACAGGTCAGCCTCTATATACACAGCAGCACAAAGGGGCACTGGCCCCTAAGAGAAGACCTGCAGAACAACACCCAGATGAGGCCTGCTGAACAACACCCAGGTGAGCTACAATTGTTTGGGAGTATAGAACACAAGTAGTAAAAGAATTCAGTTCTTTGTCAGGATGAAACAATGATATCAGTATTTGCACAACAGTAAGGGTTTAGTTTAGCTTAAAGCTTGACTGTTGTTTTCTGTAATACAGAGGGTTATTGTTTTAAAGAGGGAAAACCAAACAAACAACAACAAAAAAACAATAAGAAAAGCAAGCAGAGTTCAGGAAGAAGTTCTCATGTAGAACAGCATTTTTTTCTGCATGAGAAACCTTTAATGACACTGCTCTTACAGAAAGTTCATTTCTTAATTCTGCTCTGTAGCCCTGTTAGTGCTTTAGGCGCCAAAAAAACACCGATAGGCGATACAGAGACAGAATACATCTTAAGAAAGCTCCTGCTACTGGTTTTAATACTTAGAACAGGGATACTGCTATTCTGAACCCCTTTTCTAGCTTTTTCAGGTGTTTTTTTTAGCAGGATACAGCAGCAAGTGAAAGTCTCTGTAAAATACATATACTTTAGGTCAGATCTTTCACTCGCAGAGCAGTGCTACAAGCTGTAAGCTTGCAGCACAGAGGAAGGCATAGTTTCGATTTCTGCTTCTTTTTCTTTCTTTTAACAGGTTCTGCAGATTTTTACACCAAAGGCACAAAACCTCTTACTCAACTGGGGAGAGAGGAGCAAGGGAACATAAAGGCAGCTCCTTCTCTCATAACAGGGGAGTTTCAAACAAGAGTTTTAATAGCTGAGCAGAGTCTGCAGCTCTGCCAAATATGCTTTTATCTGTCCTTTTACAATACATGCTGGCATAACAGCCAGGCAGAGACAGGCAAGCCAGGCAATGGCCTGCTGTGCTTTTGCCAATGCAGGGAGGAGAAAGAGAGAGCGAGAGAGAGACAGAAAAGGAAAAAGAGGAAAGAAGAAAGGCAGTGTAGGTGGTCAACATACAAGATGGGAGAGGACAGGAAAGAAAAAGAGTGGTGTTGTGCAACAGACTTTAAGCAGGAAAAGAAGATGACAGTGCAGGATCTCTCTCTCAGATTTGTCTCCCAGGCTGGGGGGGGCCGCACAGCACTACCACAGATGGACCTTGTCCTCAGCATGTGGTGAGCGATTTACCAGCCACTGTCCAGGCCCAGGAAGGGCTAGAGACTGAAGCAGCAAAAATGCTTTCTGGCATTGAGAAGGGTGGGAAGGGGAGCCCCCCCACACACCAGCCCTAATAGGCCACCCCATGGTTGTTATGGTAGGGAAGAATATGCTCCCCCACTCCCACCCACCACCCCCATCCACCCATCCATGGTCTTTCTTTTTTTTTTAAATGTATTTTTATTGTATCCAAGTCTTTCAGGTAGAGATCAGGGTACATCATTTGTTCATTCATGTTACAATATATATATAATACAGTTTAAGACATTTGCTTAGTGCTCAGGCCTTTATCCTTCTATACATTTTTGATTAAAATTAACAAATACATTTGGTAACTCTTTCTTATGCTCCCTTGTGGTATTCCCAAATCTCATACAGATGTATCCTTCTATACATTTTTGATTAAAATTAGCAAATACATTTGGTAAATCTTTCATATGCTCCCTTCTGGTATTCCCAAATCTCATACAGATTTTACTTTCTCCTATGGAATGAAATCCTGTCTATGTCTAGATATCCAGATCCACCATTTAGTCCAGAATTCAGTACATCTCTTAACCTTTAGGTTAATATGTGCAGTCAAAAGCTCCATTTGATATATTTGATAAGTTATGTCTTCCCATTCCTGAGGAGAGGGTGGTAGCCTCTGGAGCCATCTCTTCATCACAGCCTTATGAGCTGCAAGGAGTAATATGGCTAGCAAAAGCCTAAAGTTGCCTTTCCTCATTTTCTTAGGGAAGTCAAAAATAAGTGCACATTTTAGTGTCAAAGTCCCTGTTTCTGGGAACAGTTCCTCCAATGCTCCCCCCACCTCTTCCTAGAATGTCTCTAGGAGTGGGCAGCTCCAAAAAATATGTTTGTGGTTAGCTAAAGGTTCCCTGCATCCTCTCCAGCACTATGATCCAAGTTGAGCATCATACTTTCCTACTATTTGTGGTGTTCTAAAAAACCTTATTATACACTTCCAACCAAACTCTCTCCAAGTCAAACATCTTGTAGTTCTATGGATTGTTGAGTATATTAATTCCCATCTTTCCTTCTCTAATTTAATACCTAGCTCTTCTTCCCATCATTGTTGTTAATGTAGTATAGTCTCTTTCTGTTTACTATTTAGGGCTTGATACGTTTTAGAAATTAAATGATCTGGTATTGCTATCTCAATTGAGTTTATTATAATACTCGTTAATGGATGTATTTCCCCCGGATCCCTGGAGATGCCCATCAGGTTCCTACAGTAATTTCTTATCTGCAGAAATCTGAAAAAATCCTGCTTCACTAGTTGGTACTTTCTCTCCAAAGTCTGGAATTGGCTAAATATTCCTTGTTCTTATAACTGATAGAATCTAATAAGTCCCTGTTGTTGCCACCATTTAAAATTATAATCTTGACTATCTGGATCAAACTTGGGGTCTGCTGTAATTTTCTGTAAAAGTTGTGTTATTGGATCTTTGGTTTTTTGTGTTAATGCTCTCCATATACTTAGGAGTTGCCTTGTTTGTTTAAATCTGATCTCTCTTTCCATAGCTGCTTTTGAAATGGTTTGTCTAAATAAATATTTCTCCTTCTCCTCTATTGTGGTCCCTTGTTCTATTTCTTTCCAATGTGGGTCCATCCCTTTATCTAGCCAATGAAGTATGTGTGATATTACTGCTGCTTGTGCATATTGTTCTAAATTTGGTAGGACTAATCCTCCTTTATTTTTGGGCAATTGAAGGGTCTTATATTTTATCCTCAATTTTCTCCCCTGCCATAGAAACCTAGATATCATACTATTCCATTTTTAATGTATTCTTTTGGTGGAAGGACTGGAAGGGTCTAAAAGAGGTATAAGAATCTTGGCAGTATATTCATTCTTATAACTTCAATCCTTTGGTTAAGTGTGAGAGGGAGATGATTCCATCTCTGGAAATCCTCGCTAATAGATTGTATAAGTGGCGTAAAATTAGCTTCTTAGAGGTTATGGATTTCCTTTGCAAGATTTATCCCTAAATATCTAAATTTATTACTTTTCCATCTCAGTGGATATCTCTCTTGAATTGCCTTACTCGGTTGATAGTTAAAGCTCAGTACTTCTGTTTTACTTGTATTTAACTTATTTCCTGAAATGAACTCCATTTCTCCTAGGAGGAAAAACAATTCCGGTATGCAGGTCTCTGGTTCCGTTAAGTATATTAGCAGGTCATCAGCAAAGAAAGCTGTTTTGTGTATGGTATTAAGATAATTTATTCCCTTAATGTGTATATTTTCTGTAAAACCTGGAGCTAAGGGTTCAGCATACAAGGCAAATAGGGAGGGGGATGGGGGGCAGCCCTGATGAGTACCCCTGTTTAGGGTAAAACAGTTTGAAAATGAACCGTTCACTTTGATCATAGCCTGTGGGGAGGTATATAATCATTGTATAATATTTAAAAAGCCTGTTGGAAAATTGAGTTTCTCCATCGTGTATCTCAAGAATTGCCAGGAGACTCTATCACACGCCTTCTGGGTGTTCATACTTAAAAGTGTAAAGGGGGTTTGCTCTTGTTGGATCACTTCTAAAAGAATTACTGTTCTTTTAATATTGTCCACCATTTGGCGTTTAATTATAAAACCTGCTTGGTCCTTGTTAATTATATTTGGCAGTATGATCTCTAGTCATTTAGCCATAATTGCTGTAAAATATTTGTAGTCCTGGTTTAGAACTGATATGGGATGATAGGAGTCACAATTTAATAGATCTTTATCTGGTTTTAGTATAGTAGATATATTGGCATACTGCCAACTATTCAGTATATGGGAAGTATTCTGCTGTATTGCATTAAATAATTTAATTAACATTGGGAGTAATGCTTTTCAAAATGTGTTATAAAATTCTGTCATACAGCCATCTGGGCCTGGGGTTTTATTTGATTTAGAGTTACATAGGACCATTCCTATGATTAGGGAGTTACTTTGTTCCTGTGTAATGTGAGGTAATTACATTTTTGAAAAAAATATATATATATATTTTTCTTCATCTGGTTCCTTCAGCTGATTATATAGTTTTAAATAAAATTTCCTAAATCCCTCAAATACATCTTTTGTTTTATTCAATATTTTAGATTGTGTAGGGTGTTTTGTTTTTGTTATTGTTGAAATTGCTTGTTGTTTTCTTAATCTATAAGCCAAAGTTCTAGCAGCCTTACTGCCCCCTTCATATTATCTTTGTTTTACATACATTAAAGCTTGTTCTGTTTTTTAGTTTAATAAGTCTTGTAATTTTATCTTCATCTGATTTATCTGTGTAATTATGTCTCCCCTTCCTCCCGCATGTAGTTGTTGTAATCTCCCTAGTTCAATTTCTAACTCTTTTTGTTTCTTAGCCTTCTCTTTCTTTTGATGGGTTGCATATGCTATGATTTCACCCTGTAATATGGATTTTAAAGTGTCCCATAATATTCCTTCCTGCACCTCCTCCATACTATTCTCTTGTAGTATTCTAGGGATCCATTCTTGAACCTTTTCTTTAAACTGTTTATCTTTAATAAACATGTTATTGAACCTCCATTGTCTCATTAGAACTTCCTGTTCTGATTCTAATTCCACTGTAATAATTGCATGGTCTGATGAATGAATTGGTGAGATCTTTGCGTTATGTATTATATCAATAGATTCCACTTCTGCCAAGAAATAATCAATTCATGAGTAAGTGTTGTGAACACCCGAAAAATGTGCATAGCCTCGGCATACTGGATAGCAGTGTTGCCAGGTATCTATTAGGGCAAGATCTTTTATTAGCCTCCTACTATGTTTCTGTCCACTTTTAGCTCTAGGAATATTAAGGTTTGAACTATCTCTTGAAGGATTCATTAAAAGATTCAGATCTCCACCCAATATCAATATCCCCTGTTTAAATGTTATGATTTTATCAAAAATAGTTTGATATAGAGTACTTTCTGACCTCAGGGGAATATACAAACTCCCCACTGTATAAACCTGCCTCTCCCAGTTTCCCTTAATCAAGGACAACCTGCCCTCATTATCTTGATATGATTCTATAATTTGAAAAGTTGAGGATCTTGGTATCAGGGTTATGGATCCCCTCCTCCGTCCCCTCACATAAGCACTTGCTACAATACTCGACATTCTGTATGTAAGTAATTTCTGGTGTTCATCTTTGGATAAGTGTGTCTCTTGTAGGAGAATGATCTGGGGATGCATTTTTTTTAAAGGTCAGAAATTATTTTAGTTCTCTTTATAGGATTGCTCAATCCATTGACATTCTGGGATACTACTCTAAGGAGTTTCTTAGTCTAAGACATCTGTATAGCTGTAATATTTTCCCTCTTCCTCCATTCTATCTCTTTTATTATATTGTGTCTCTGTTGTATTATCTATTGCCCTGGGTGGCACCATCTCTCTCCATATTATACTGTTTCCATGTCTCTTCTATTAGTTTTCCCTGATGTCCCTATATCCCTTCCTTATTTTTGCCCCCCCGAACAGATTTCTTTCCTCACTCCTTTGTAACCTATGTACATAGTGACTTCCAGAGTCAGAATCATTTCTGACAAGGACGGAGTATTCCATTGAATGTGGGCTTCTTGCCTTACTCGGTAGGTCTGCCCTGGGGGTTGTACATATCCCCCACAGTACAACTGACAAATAAGGTGGGCCCCAGCCGGAACATTAGTCAGGCAATCCGGTCCCTCAAAATAAAATCCCAGATAATAATTATAAACACAAACACAAAATAACAGTAAACTGAGGTAGATTGTACAGGTGCATATCTCTGGTCACTTCATCTTGCTTCTCCGTCCCCCTCCTTAATAAATTTTCAGGCTAGTTTATTATATTAAAACATTTAGTCCTTCTATTTAGCAGGTGTGTCTTCAGATTTCAGATCTCCCTTCACATTACTGTCTTCTGTTCCTTTAGGCCAAATTTCTTTACACATTCCTAGTCAAATCAATCTCTCTCTCTCTCTCTGTGGAAAAACTTTATAGAGTCCTTTTGGCTAGAAAGTTTCCCTGGCTCCCGGCCCTAGGCAGTGCATGCCACATGGTGGGTTTAAACTTATAATCATTACCGTCTCCTCCCTCTAGGAGGTTCAAGTTATATATTTCCAGCATTCTTACTGAGGTCATCAGGCCCCCATCCCGACTCCTCAGCGTCCATGTGGCACTCCAGGCCTAGTCCAGGATCCCCCCCTCAGGATTCCACAGTCTGACCCTGAGCAAACTTCCTTTCCAGGTCTCTGAGTCCCCCTCCTCCGAAGGCACCCCATTATTTGTTAATATATTCAACAATGTCCTAAGGTACGCCCGCCCCTCAGATTCCCAAATGAAAAGTATTTAAATACCATTTTTTAGCAGAAATAGCATTGCTTCCCAGCCTTCCTCTAGCTACGATTATTTGTTGGGCATCTGAGCAGGGCAACGTAAGCTTTCCCCATGGGCGATCATTCCCCTAGACCTGTTTTGGTGCCATTCAGCTGAGATGCTCCCCGGAGACCCTTTTTTCTCTAGTTCAGCTCAATAAGGTCACTCTTCCATATTAATGCCAGCTATGTACTTCCCCATGGGGTACAATCCCATGAACCCAGTCCAGAGCTTCCCCCCTCAAACTACCTTATCGTCTAGACGAAAGGCCCTACTCCTCTGCATGCTGGATTTCCACCTCGCCGAGGTGCTGCACTCTAACCCACAGGCCTACTCACCTAAGGAAGACAATCATTATATGGTAGTAGCAAATTGACTCAATAGTCTCTTAATCTCTTCTAAGACTACTTGCTGTGATTCCTTTCCCAGTCTTTTTTCCTTGTTCACTCTCAAATTCATAGTATACAGTTTCCCTGGAAGTTTAGATGGTAGTTCGAATCCCCTCTGTCTCATGTCCTCCATCGCACTCGCCACTGTGTCATAAATGACCTGTCTGCCGGAATACTGGATCATCAACCTGGGTGGGTAGAGTGTGTGGAATTTTTATTTAAGATGTCTCAGGATTGGGAAAAAGGTCACATATTCTCATCTTCTCTGCACTGTAACCCTCGCATAGTCATTATCAAAGAAGAGTCTCTGTTTGTCCCTGAATATTTTCCCTCTCACCCATGCTTTCTGAAGTATTATTTCTTTCGTGTGGTAGCTCAAAAATTGAATAATCATTGAGCTTGGATGGGCTCGATGTGATTGCTCTATTGCCATGGGGAAATCGTGTTCTAAATCTAGCTCCTTTCTCAGTATTTTTTCAATGTATCCCCTCATGTCTCTGCCATCATTATTCTCAGGTATGCCATAAATGCAAATATTCTGGCATCACTATCTGTTCTCTGCATCTTCTTGTCTTTCTCCTAGTGCGTTGGTTATTTCCAGAAGTTGAGTTAAAGTTATTTGAATCTGAGAAATCTCTAAGGCCTGATCAGAGCTAGTCTGTTCTAATGACCTTACTTGGGTTTGTAAAGTTGTTACATCTGTGCGAAGGAGGTCATGGTCTGTTCGAAAGTCCTGGAAATCCTTTTTCATATCTTGTAAATCTGTTATTATTCTGTCCAGTTTGTCATTCAGAATGATATCTTTGGGCCTTTGCTTTTTCTATTTTGATTTTTTCCAGAGGACACCGTCTGGGCCTGTGAAAATTCTGAGGTCTCCGAGTCTGATTTTTCCTCTCCCAAATTCTCTTCTTCTATTGTTAACACTGCGTATCTGTTTATCATTCCCTTTTGAGTAATTGATGCCATTTGTAAATATTTCTCCATCAACTATTGGTTTTTACTGAAATTTTGCTTTTTTTTGCTGTTTTGGGAGGGTTTGTAAGTGGAGCTCTGATGTTAGGTTGCCATTAGCTCCAGAGCTGCACTGGAAGTCCAGTACCTCTGGTCTTTCAAGGAAAATTCTCTCGAGCTGAGGAATGTTTAAACATTAGGCTGGCCCCTCTTACACTTCTCCAAATCCTGGACAAATTCCATAGCCACTTCAGGGCTAGTGAATGATCTTTAGTTGCTGCCCTGAGGATGTACCACCAGGTATGCAGTGTATATCAGAGAGAATGGGCACTCCAGCTCATGGAGCCTCTTCTTGACCTCGAAGAAGGCCCGATGTTTAAGCTGCAATTGCCACAAGTACTCTGGAAAAAAGCTCACTTGACTCTGCTACACCATGATTTGGCCTTGTTTCCTCATTGCCTCCAAGACAGATTGGTGATCCAGATACCTTAGGAATTTAATAATGATGTGCCTAGGTCATTGCTCTGGTGAAGGTTTAGCCCCTGGTGACCTGTGGGCTCTTTGGATCTCCAGAAAGATTTCTTGAGGGATTTGTAGTGTTTGCCTCAGCCACGTTTGAATAAAAGATGCACAGTCCCTTCCCTCTTGCCCCTCAGGCATCCCCACAAGCCTGACATTACAGCACCTCCCTCTATTTTCATCATCATCAATGGCCTGTTTCAACATCTCGATCTCTCTCTCTCAATGCTCTCTGGAGTTCGGATCTGGTGTGTTGCGTGGCATCCTCCTGGTCCCCCAGCCTAGCCTCCAGCTCTCCCAACCTGTTTTCGTACATGCCAACCATCTCCAATATGGTATTGATGGTCTTCTGGAGGTGCTGGAGCTGAGAAGTCACATTCTCAAATCCAGACTCCATCTTAGTACCAAGATCATATTTCAGGTCTTTAAGCAAGTGTTCGAGTGCCTGGTACCCCTCCGATATTGCTGAGCAGGCCACTGAATCTGGAGAAAGATTGCCTGTGTTAGATGGCTCACCTGGGCACCAATGCCGGCCTGAGCTTTCCAATTCTGTCAGGCTGCGAGTGGTTGATTGATGTGGGCCTTTATCTGTGACCATATAGGAAGTACCATACTGAGCTGTACTCATTGATGTCTCAGCAGATCCAGACACAGCAGGATCTTTCGGCACAAATTTCGGATTTAAAGCAAAAAATGGCTGACATACAGTATGAGAGGTATAAATCCTTGGAGCCGAACAACATTTTGGTACACAAGGGAAACAAGATAATGTAAACCCATTCCAGTTTGGTTTAGCACAAAAACAGAAGAAATATATTTCACAATTGACTATGACAGATGGTAGGGTGGGGACACGAAAAACAGACATCTTTTTGGAAACAGAACAACATTTCCAGCAGATGTTTCTGTCTCCTACACTACCTCACTACAGGAGGGATCAGCGGTTTGGTGACTGTGCTCTCCCTCTCTTATCTATACCAGACCAGGACAGTCTAGTACGACCCGTTACTAAGCAGGAGATTTTGGGGGTAATTGGCTCTTTAAAGGAAGGCTCTGCCCCTGGACCATATGGTATACCATATGAAATGTATAAACATATTGTGGGGCCTTTGATTGAGGAATGTTTATTTATTTTATTTATTGAACTCTAGGATTAAACACCTTTGAGCTAGAAGCTCATTTACAAAGGTTCCATGTCAGTGGGAGGGTAGACAATACTTACAAATGTTGTACAAGTAACAAGACAGTAAAACAACTGGCAGTCATATATCCAATACATTGGGTTTGAGTACAAAGCAGGAGAATCTAGGACAGCAAACTTGAGCAAGGTAGCTAGGAGGAGGAGAGCTGGATGCAGGCAACACAAGAAAGGAGGAAACAGGCAGATAAGAGTTAGTAGGGGAAAGGAGTTAAGAGGGTCAGTGTGAGGAGGTGAGTGAAGTGGTGAGAAGGGGAATCAGTCATTGACATTGTCAGAGTGAGGGGGTGGGAGGCAGTGAGGGGGGGATGAGGCAGCCAGAGGCCTTGTCAGTGCAAGGAGTCACTATGAGAAGGGGGGCAGAGACAGTTTGCAGGAGGGAGATTAGGTGTTGCAGTCACAGATGCTGGTTGATGATAGTTGCTGACGCAGCAGGCTTTGAAAAGGACCCAGAGTAGGTAGGTTGGATACGTCCCAGCTGAGTTCATTAAACCAGAGGAGTGCTTTGTAGGCAAAGGAGCATTGGCCCTGTGTCATTCGAAGATGAGGAACATGGAAGAAGTGGGTGCCAGAGCTTCACGTATGTTGGAAGCTGCCGTGCAGTAGAAGCAGATTTTCTGTGCTGGGGGAAGGTGACCAAGAAGGCCTTTCTTGGCAAGCAGACATGTTTGGTAGTGGATCCTCCCACTGAGCTGAAGCCAGCCTGTTTGGGCATTGAGATTGCAAGTATGGGTGAGACATGCAGTCCCAGTGAGCAGTCTGCATGCCTTATTCAGGGCAGCTGATATCCTACGGAGTGCAGAGTGGCAAGCTGCACCATAGATTATCAAGCCATAGTCCACGACAGAAAGGATGGAGCTGTTGATGGCAAGTCTGAGGGTGTCCATGGTAAGGCAATGCTTGTGCCTGTGGAGGAGACTGATCTTGGTGTTGACAGCCCTAGAAACATTGTTGATATGTTGGTCAAAGGTTAGACAACTGTGGAGGGTGACCCCAAGATATTTGAAGTGTTAGGTTTGTTCGAGCTGAGCTCCTGAGCTGGTGCTGATGATGAGTACATGGGATATATGCTTTTTCTGGGAGCTGCAGAACATCATGACTTTGGTTTTATTGCTGTTCAGAATTGGTTTATGGTTGCGGAACCATTCCTTGACCGTAGCAAAGCCGCTTTGCAGTTTGCCCTCAAGTTCCACTGGATCGGGGCTATTGGAGAAGATAACTGCATCATCTGTGTAGAGGAGTATCTGTTGTTTATTTATTTATTTTTATTTATTAAACTCTAGGATTACAAGTACCTTTGAGCAGGGACTACTCATTTACAAAGGTTCTATGTCAGAGGATGGGGGGTAACATAACACAAAGGTAAACAATGGTAACAAACTTAACATGTAGATTACTAATGCCTAAATAGATCAGTCAATATGTTGAAGTAGAACAACACAAGCTAGCTTCTAACAGAATTCATGGTAGAACAGTATCTTTGTAGGAGGAAGTCAGAAAGAAGCCAGCAGGTAGGTGCCATTGTCAGACAAGGATGAAAAGAGCAAGGGGGACAGGGGCTAGTGGCCACAGATATGAGTGTGTCTGTAGAGAGGGGATGGGTGGGTGAGAGGAGGGCAAAGCGAGAGAGGGAGGAGGCAGGTGCCAAGAAAGCAAGGCTGGAATAGCAGGTTACAGTTACAATTAGGGTAGGGGGTGTTGAGCATTGATTAGGGGAGGCAGTCACAGTGTAAGGTAGAGGGGAGGAGTAGACGTATTTGCCTTTTAAAGGTGCTTAGCATTACAGCTGCAAGAGTTTCTTTGTTAAGGGTATTGAACCACTGAGGAGCCCTGTGCAAGAAGGATCTCTGACCCAACGAGGTCCGGTGCCTGGGGACCTGGAAGGTCTGGTATTGAGAACTGCATGTTGGCTGGGTGCTGCTGTTGGTAGAAAGGAGTCTTGCCACACCAGATGGCATGAGTCTGAGAAGAACTTTTTTGGCTATCAGACAGGTCTGGTATTGTATTCTACTAATGAGAGGTAGCCATCCAGCCTGGGTGTACAGGTCACAGGTGTGCATTAGGCGGTCAGCCCCTGTGAGAAGTCTACAGGCTTTGTTGAGTGTCACAGATATCCTCCTAATGGGCAGTAGGGGAGGCAGAGCCATAGATGACTAGGCCGTAGTTGACAATGGAGGTAACAGAGCTGGGGATGGCCAGTCTAAGGGCATCAGAGGTCATACAGTGTTTGTACTTGTGGAGCAGGCCGAGGCGTATGTTGGCAGACTTAGCAACCTTCCCAATGTGCTGGGAGCAAGAGAGTGAGTTGTCCAGGGTGATGCCGAGGTATTTGAACTCTTGAACCTGATCAAGTGAGGTCCTCTCTTGATTCTTGATGGTGAGGTGTAGAGGTTTATACTTGATACGTGCATTGCAGAAAGACATGACCTTAGTTTTGCTATAATTCATGACAAGTTTCTGAGAGCCAAACCATTTTTCCACAATCCTGAAATCATGTTGCAGTTGACTGTCAAGCAGATTAAAGTCCTGGTTGCTAGAAAAGAGGACTGTATCATCTGCGAAGAGTAGTATCCTCTGTTGGCAGATAACAGGGAGATTGTTAAGGAAGAAAGAAAAGAGTAATGGACCCAGTATAAACCCCTGAGGGACACCTGAGAGTACTGGCTTTTCAACTGAGGTGACTCCAGCAATTTTAACACTTTGAACCCTCTCCCCAAGGTAGCTAGCAAACCAGGGCAGTGCATCATTGGAGAGCCCAAGAGCAGACAGTTGCCTGAGTAGGAGTGGGTGATTTACTGTATCAAAGGCCTTTGTCAGGTCAATGAATATGCCCCCCCCTACAAAGTCCTTGATCCAGGGCGTCATGGATACAACCGGTGAATTCCAACAATGCCATGATGGTACTGTGCCCTTTATGGAAGCCATGCTGTTTTGGGCACTGAATATTATGTTTGTCCAGGAACTCTACAAGCTGGTCAGAGACTATACGTTCCAGTGCTTTGGATAATGGGGGGAGGATAGAGATGGGCCTGTAATTGGTATGCAGTGACTTGTCTCCACTTTTGTGCACAGGCATGATGGTAGCCTTTTTCCAGAGTGATGGGAATTGGCCATGCCTTAAGGAGAGGTTGAATATCATTGTCAGGGGTTCAATGATCTCATCTAGAACTAGTGTAAGCAGTTTCACATCGAGGACACCGCATAGCCGGTTTTGTTGAGGCCTTTTACTCTGGGTTCCGCTCGGTGCATTGGGATCCTTTGAAGAAGTATTGTAGAGCAGTGCCTGGGACTGCGTGCCTGGTGGGTTGGTGGAGCCGAAAATCAGGTGGGATACACTGTAGTGAGAATGCATTGATGAATATATTGAATGATGTCTTGTACAACGTTGGAGCACTATCAATGTTGAGCACGGTGGGTGGAGACTTAGTATCTTTTCCAGAGAGGTCCTTTAGGTTGTTCCAGAATTTTTTCCCATCCCCCCAAGAGTTGGAGAGCACTTCTCTAAAGTATTTGCTTTTAGCCAACCGAATAGCATGGGTGCAGCTATTTCTTGCTTGTTTGTATTTTTGAAAGTCTGCTTGGGCAGCTGTGGCTCGAGCACAGTGACAGAGATGGTCCCTTAGTTTGAGTTACATAATAAACTTGGTGCTTATCCATGGGTTAGGTCTACCTTTAACCTTCATTTTTTTTAGCGGTGCATGGATGTCACAGGCCTCAGTGAATCGGCTGATGAACAGCTCAAGTGCATTGTTTACGTCCTTGAGTGAGTCTATTTTGACCAATCCAGACTGTTTAGATGGGATTTTAATAGCTGTAAGTACCCCTTCTTGAGTACCCTGGTGTATATTATTCGGGGGGGGGGGCTTGGTGAAGTTATTATCCCAAGAGCAGATGATGGGTAAGTGGTCACTTAAGGAGTCAGGGAGAACAGACACCATAGAGATTCTTTCAGGGTGGTTGGACAGTATCCAGTCAATAAGGGTGTAGGTCCCTGTCCTGTAGTTACACCAGGTAGGAGTGGGGACTAGCTGTGTGAGGTGTTGTGCCATAACTGCATCCTTGTAGGTGCAGACCTCTGGAGCTAGCCAGTTGATGTTAAAATCTCCCAGGATAATGGACTCTGAGTTATGGCGTAGACCCTTGAGACATTCCATGACATTACTGAAACCACTAGCCAGGTCCTTTGGGGTGGTGTAAATGGAGATTATGGTAAGGGTTTGTTGTGGGCCCCAAGTAGAGCTTTGATAGTAAGGACCTGAGATGGTGATCCCAGGCTAGAAAGAGGGATAGTGTGTCCCATGACAGTATCCCTCAGGTAGATGGCACAGCCACCTCCCCGCTTAGAGATCCTGTTCTGCCTGAAAATTGTGTATCCGGAAATTGCAACTACACTGTCTGGGATCTTTGGATTTAGCCATGTTTCAATGACAGAGAGGATGTCAGGGTTGTATTGTCAAATCCAGGTTTGGAGGATATCAAGTTTACTGAGGAGTCTGCAGATATTGATGGATGCCATGGTAAGAGACCCCAACTTCCTGTTCTGATGATAGGCAGATGGTCCCGGTGGACCTGGGTTAGGGTGAATGTTTCCAGAGAGGAGCAGTAGCAGTAGGAGAAATCTCAGAAGGGAGGTTTAAAGCATCTTGTTAGTAATCCGTCTGTGCACCTGGGTGTTTAGGCAATGGTGTGAGCCTGGCTTATTACAGAGAGCTGCTAATATATGTACATACACCAGAGGGCTATACCCTTGGTGCTTCAGAATGAGGCAAGTGTGCCATATTGGGGAGCAGAAAGGCACAGAGTTTTTATCCAAGATCCCCGTGGTCATTCCCAGTGTGTAGTGCAGGGCGGATGTTAGTATTAGCTGGCCTTGGGAATAGGGGGTGATAATCACATGAGGGGTGGGGCAGTGCAGCACAGTGATTACTAAAAATAACAGGGTGGGATGCAGGTTTAAAGCAGCCATGGTGAGGAACATGAGGGAGACACAGTTTGGCTGAGAGAGGCCACCATTTGGGAAGGAAATAGGGAGTTGCAGGACACTGGGGGAAATCAGCAAAGACCAGTTAGTTGGGTGAGTTAGTGAGTGCTGTTTCTGATAGGTGAAGCAGCTCAGGTGGTAGGGGCATCATTGTGTATTTAAAGGAGGCCTGGGAGGGGGTGGTGGGGGTGGGAGAAAAATCAGGACAGAGAGGAGAGCCGAGTAGCAGAATTAGGCAGAAGTTCATGGGCACACCAATGACAGAGGAGCAAGAGCTATCCCAACCAATCACGGTCCACAGGCAGCAATGCCGCACCAATTGCAAGGCAGCCACAGAGTATGGAGCTCCATAAAGTTTGGCACCAGTACCTGCTAGTGGGATCTGATGCAGAGTTCTAGAGAGGCGGGCTGTATCGCTCGGAGGAGTTGGCGTGGTAGCCGTTGAGCGCCTCTATCGGCGGTGGCACCGAGTTTTCCCCGGGATCCTAATGGGGCCAGAAGAAGAGGCAGGTTTATTTAATTGCAGGAGAATGATGGATGGGGGGCTGGCAGCAGTAAGTCAGCAGGGGTAGGGGTGCTGGAAAAACTTAACTAACAAAAGAATGGTGATGCAAAGGGTGGGGTGGGAAGACAATGGGAGTAGAAGGCGCAATTAAGTAGTAGAAAGGAGAGAGGTAGTGAGCGGGGGATGGGAGAGGTGGCGAGCAGACAGAGGAAAAAAAATTAAGATTTCAGGTGGAGAGAGGGGGCTTGTGAGCCAGGGGATTACAGGGGGTGTGTGCAGGAGTAGCTGCAGCTGTTCAGACTGCAGTAGGGTTGCTGGAGAAATTAAGTAGAGGAGCAGGGGGACAAAATTAGAGGGAGATTGAGAGAGAGAGAGAGAGAGAGAGAAATTCAGCAGTAGGAGTTCAGGTACATAAGGTGAAACATCGGCTTTAAAAACAATAAACTAGACAACTTGCACTATATCTCAAAAATGAAGCAGTTACAGTCATATACAGGCTAGGTTAGGCAGTACGAGGTAAAATACAGCTAATTTAGGACAGTTAAGACAATATACTTAAAAAGCAGGACAGAAAGGAGAGCCGAGTAGCAGAATTAGGTAGAAGTTCGTGGGCGCACCAATGGCAGAGGAGCAAGAGCTATCCCGACCAATCACAGTCCACAGTCAAAAATGTCACACCAATCACAAGGCAGCCACAGACTATGGAGCTCCACAGAGTTTGGTGCCAGTACCTGCTAGTGGGATCCGAGGAGGAGTTCCAGGGAGGCGGGCTGTATCACTTGGAGGAGTTGGAGTGGCAGCCGTTGAGCACCGCTATCAGCGGCGGCACCGAGTTTTCACCAGGATCCTGCTAGTGGCATCCAAGGTGAAGTTCCAGGGAGGTGGGCTGTATCGCTTGGAGGAGTCGGCATGGCAGCCATTGAGCGCCGCTGTCGGCGGTGGCGCCAAGTTTTCACCAGTGATCCTAAAGTTAGCAGTAGTATGGTACTGTAGATAGTTGAGAAAGATACTGAAAAGCAATGGACCTAATATGGAGCTCTGAGGGACACCAGATCTTACAGGCAGATGGTCAGAGAGGACATTGTTGATTTTTACCCTTTGTGAGCATTGCTCCAGATAACTTTTGAACTAGTGAGTTGATTCTGCAGAGATGCCAATGGAGGTTAATTGCTTTAGGTGGAGGGAGTGACGGACAGTATCAAAGGCCTTTGAGAGGTTGATGAAGACTGGCCCAGCTAGAGATTATTGATCCAAGGACTGATGTAAGAAACCAGTGAGTTCAAGTAATGCCATGGAAGTACTATGGCCTTTGCAGAAACCATGCTGCTCAGGGCTTTGAATGGAGTATTTTTTGAGGTATTCAACCAGTTGATCAGCCACTATTCTCTCCAGTGCTTTGGAGAGTGGGGGAGAATTAAGATGGGCCTGTAGTTTGACAGCAGTGCCCTATCCCCATTCTTGTGAACTGGAGTCACAATGGACGATTTCCACGCCAGAGGAAATTGTGAAAGATGGAATGACAGGTTGAGGATCTTTGTTATGGGAAGAAGAACTTCTTTGACAGTGAGTGCCACAAGTTTGAGGTCCAGTGTGTAGGCACTTTGTCGAGATTTCCCAAGCACTTTGCTGAGGTATTTTCTGACAAGTGTGGGAGCTAGCTTCTTGAAGTAAAAGGGAGGGACAGGCTGGTAGTGAGAGTCAGTAGTAGTAGTAGTATTGGTGTATGGTGAGTCCTCAAAAAAGTCAGGGAGGAGTATTCCAGATAGGTCAGAGAAAGCTTTGTTGAAAGCATTGGCTAAAATTCAAGGGTCCTGGGTAGGGGTTCCTCAAATGTTGATCAAGTTAGGTGACGCTTTTACATCTTTTCCTGTGACTTCCTTTATATTATTCCAGAAATGTTCCCCGTTGCCCCAGGAGGCAGTATGCATCTCCTTGTAGTGGTTGGATATGGCAAGGCAGGAGCTATTTAATTACATGCTTTCTAGAAACACCTTGCCCCCCCCCCAGCATGTGTGTAGGTTTAGTCACATTGCTGTATAAATCCAGAGAGAAATCACTGTTGGCTAACTGGAGACTGATTTCTCTATTGAATACTGATTTTAAAATTTTTACTAAACTTTTAACTAATAGGCTAGCTATTGTGGCAGGTAATCTTATTCACCCTTCCCAGACTTGTGCTATACCAGGTAGATCCATAAATAACACTTTAATTTTAATACGGGCAATTATAGAGCAAGGATGCATGGGGAAGTATCAGGATTTCTGTTGGCCCTGGACCAATGCAAAGCATTTGACCGTGTCTTGCATGAGCATTTAATAACTGTTGTAATATGATATGAATTTATTTTTATGTGTTATTGGCTTGTGCTTGATGTTGTGGTTTGATATGTTCATCTCCTTGGTATGCTGAAAGGTGCTATATAAATAAACTTATTATTATTATTATTTATGGGATTGTTTACATAGGTGTGGGATTCCAGCTCAGTTTATTAGATGGATACAGACTTGTTATAAACATGCCATTGTTAAACCCTATTGTAATGGATGGACAGGGAAAGGGTGTGAGGTTAGGAGAGGGGGTGCATCAAGGTTGCCCCCTTAGCCCATTATTGTATATATATTATCAATAAACCCTCTGCTATGGAAACTAAATCAGTCAGCCAAACTCATGGGATTGTCCTTTCCAGCACTGATTAGGAGATCAGGACTGTGGCTTATGCGGACGATCTCTGCCTTATTTTGGCAGACAAAGTTTTATACATTCAAGCTGGCAAGATTTTTTCTTCCTTTTCTCACATATCAGATTCCAAAATTAACTTTCACAAAAGTAAATGCATGCCTATAGCGAAGGGTGACCAGACTATGGATACCATAATTGTTATACCGGTTGCTACGGAACCATGTTCAATTTTAGGGGTTATATTTGGGCATGGGGATATGGCCCTGGTTAATTGGCAAATAAAATTACAACAGGCTCAAAATAAAGTGAACATATGGAATAAATGGAGGATGGCCAAGACTAAGCATGTTTTTATGGTTAAGACATGATTACTCTCTTTATTTTAACACCTTAGTGGGATTTATGCTGTCCCAAAGCAGTTAGAAACCAAGTTATATAGTTTTTTTTTTACTTGTATATGAGGTAGTAGGCTCAATCCCATCAAAAGAGGGATTTTAGTTTTACAGAAATCACAAGGGGTTCTGAAAATGATAAATCTGGTTCCTTTCTATTTTTCCATCTATGTGAATGTAAACGTAAAACCTGTGCTTCTGAGTAAAGATGAATTGTGGATCCCTTGGGTGAGGGACACCTTGGGTCCTCTACTCCTGCATTGGCCACTGCATGGGGAGATCCCAAAACAAAGATCTCTACATTCTTTACCTAATTATTTCCAATCTAGTTTTGGTAAAATTAAACAATGGGTACTGACAAAAAAATCACGTTCTGACGCAATCCAGGAAAGCATCATATGAACATACTATATCATAGGAAGATTCTTTTTAGAGCTCACATCCTTTGCTACAAGACCCAAACAGGTCAGGGATAATGTAAGGAAAATGTTGACTTGTCCTCGTATCCCTTCCTACATGTGGGATGTTACCTGGTTGTCTGTTCATGGTAAATTAAACGTTAAGGGTAATCTCAAGCATAAAGGTATTGAAGAAAGATTATGTCCTAGAAGTACATGTATTACCACTATTGAAACTACAGACCACTTGTTTTTTGAGTGTCCTTTCATTTCTTGGCTTTAGAATTTTGTCACCCACAAATGGATTGACACCCCCTTTTAGAGCCCTACACAGGATATTTTATTATGGAGTGCAATTCCACCTGCATGATCCATTTATGATACACAGACCTTGTGGATCATGATGCCCTGTTTTAAATATTACATTTGGAATGTGAGATGTTGTTTAACCTTACAACAGATGGTTATCATGTAAGATCAAATGTTTTGTATGATAGAAGCTGCTATTTTGAAACTAAGGAATCATGAAAAGTCTCTTTTTCCCATACAGGTTTTCCAGGACTGGTGGGAGAGTATCCACTGGATTCTATAAGATGGGCAGCTGCCAAACGTAAGTAGTCTCTGTGTTGCCGTGCATAAACAGATGGTGGAAATAATCTAAGATACCCTCTTTTTCCTTAGTAATAATAATAATAATAATAAACTTTATTTTTAGCACCTTTCAGAATTATCAAGGCACTGTACAAAAATCAAAACACAGTCATATAAAACAAATACAACAGTTAACCAAAATGACAAATCCATACAACTATATATCACTGAAAAGCCTGATGATACAGAAAGGTTTTAAGTGCCTGTTTAAATCCCCTCACAGTCGTACACTCCCAAAACTGGTGGGGTAGAGAATTCCAGAGAGTAGGGGCCACAAATATAAATGCACGGGCCCCAGAAGATTTCAAAGTTACCCTCAGAATCTCCAGCAACCCCTCATCACCCTCCTTTATTTCTACACTAACAGCAGAAGGTTGATGGCTAAGATAGAGGAGTGTAAAGGTTACAGTAATTCTGCAGATAAGTAGGTATAGATTGTAGGAGCACACTCTGGGCATAACCCTCTGCTTGTTACGAGGAATTCCTGGATTTACTGTGCTCAATCCCCCCTCTAGGATTAGGGTTTACTTGGGTACTCAGATTGAGACAGTTATATTGTTGGATGACTGTGCTCTGCATTTAGTCCTTTTATATGGAGGTCATAAGTATTGATCATTATGATATATGTTGGAATGGCATTTTAGTCTCCCTTTTGTGATTTCACAAGGTGAGACTGAGAATTATGAACGCATTTAATTTATTCTACTCCTCAGGATGGATATGCTACATCCGTCATGTTTTACAGATATGATGAAATACATAAGGTAGGTTGGTCTCCCTTTTATAATTTCATGGGGAGTAACACTACTAGGTATGTATTTTGGTTTAAAGCTATATATAGGCAGTTTTGGTTTGATATGGTGAAATATTGACCTCCTCTTGAGTTTGTGTAAAGTAACATTAATTTGTATGTATGGGGGTCTGTTTTCAGTATTTTACTCAGATTTGGTGTGATATATGTGGAATTACTGATTTATGTTTCCCTATTTTTCTTTTATGATTTAGTGTGAAGTAACACCATCTTGTATGTATTTTTCTTTTAGGTTCTCAAATATTGGGTGTATGCCTGTAATGTTTATGTTTTGGTTATCAATTTTTGTTTATAACTGATTTTGTGTGATATAACACTATTTAACTATGTTTACTTTCAAATTTTAATAAAGATTGCCCCTACTCTTTTCGAGAAGTGCCATAGGATCTTTAACATCCATGTGAACAACCACTAGAACAAGCAGATGGGACCTCGGTTTAAAGGCTATCCAAAAGACGGCACTTCAGGAGTGCAGCACCCACCTCAGGCTGCACTACAGCATCAGTATTAGGATTTAACCCAAATGCCTGGTGTGGGGATAGAACGCACAGCCTTCTGATCTTCCAGCCTCAGGGGTGACTGTGCAACCTGCTAAGCCACTGACTCTGCATTGCACATGTTGAATGATTCTGAGCAAGTCAGTTAACCTCCCCAGTGTGCCTGGATTTTGTCATTTTATTGACTTAAAATCTGCCTTTGGTAAAGTTAGTAGGGTAAACTAGTGGCATATCAGGGGATACTTCATATTATTATATATTTACATCAAAATACATGGTCACGGGTGATGTGTGACCAATTAAGAAATCGTTCATTTTTAATACACACAAATATAGGAGACAGACAGGGTTGTAACTTGGTTCCTAACTGCTTGATCTCTATATTCTTTCTTTTATTTTCTGGGTAACTGAGTTGGCCCACTAAGCACACAGCCTGTTTAGAAAGACATCCAGGAGCACTGGGGAGGTTAACTAACTTGCTCAGAGTCATTCAACATGCTCGTTGAGGTTATGGAAATCAAACCAAATTCTGTTGGAAGTACTAAGCTCATTCACAGCTTGTTACTTTAACCTCTAGTGTATACTGCCAACCCCTTTTTCTATATCTGTATCATAATTAAAAACATGTATGATTCTGATTTTCATAATCCAAAAATTGTGGACACTTTAGTGGCTTGTCTTGCATGTGCAGATAACTTTCTTTTAATTTCAACATTTTTTATTGGTTTACAGAGAAGAGTTAATGGATTTGCCACTTTATGTGATCCGAGTTGTCTATTAATGAGGACAAAACTAAAACGTTGGTCTAATCCAGAAATAAAAAGAAAAAAAAATCACAAAATGGTTTACTTATAAGTTTAAAATAGAAACAGTCATATGATATGATCATCTTGGCTTACCATTTTTATCAAATTTTTCATGGATCGCACATATGGATATGGTCAAAACTAAAATAATAAAAGTCTCAGCCACCTTCTAAAAATTTAACAATACATTTGGGGGGAATTTGGTTGCAGTGGTCATTCCAAAAATGAATGTAAAAGTTAAGCCAGGTCTCTATGAAATAGAAATCTTTTTTTTTTTCAAACTCATATACTGTTGAATCCATCTTAAATAAATTGTATAGACATCTTTTGGCACTTCCAGGTTATGTTGGAGCCACTTTTTAGAGGTCAGAATTAGGATTGTATTTACTGAAACACTAGTGCAAGAAAGGATAATTATTTTCATCTTAACACTGTATAATGAGCATGTCTGATTCATGTTTATCTAGAAGAACAAATGGCCACAGTACTAAAGGTATGACCATCCCTTTTTTGATTTTTACAAAATGGGTAATTTTATTTTCTGTGTTAGGATCAAGGTTCATGGATATTTATATTTTCCCAAAGTATCAAACTGTGCAAAAAAAAAAAAAAATATATTGAGATACAGCAGAACAATCAGACTTAGAAATGTTACAACTTACAACACCTCCTAAATGATATGCTTCTTTAAAAATAGTTCACAGTAGAGAATCATATATTTCAATAATACAAAAGCCAAGGGAGACACAATTGTTTACAATATTTAGAATGGATGTTTTCCATAGTAACAATTTACTTTAGGTATAAAAAGATTTGAAATTCAATCCCCAATATATGTTGTGCTGTTTTGTTCAAAATTTAAAGAAAGAGGAAATGAATGGTTGGGTTCTATATGAGAGAATATGTATGATACACTAGATAATATTGAGTGTCTTTTTTACATCTTCTAATAAGAGGGTACTAATAAATGTCGTTAGATATCATGTGACACTGACTATCTGATGATAATCACAGTAACAAACACATTTTTTTCTCTTATATGGAAAACCAGTTTTACAAACTTTGGAGTGATAGTGTTCTGGGTGTGAATTACCAGGGATTATGCCAGGATCTTTGTTTTCATGAAACAGTTTAAAATACAAAGAAAATGTGCCCTTATATACAGATTCAGTTGTTCTCATTCTGATATTGAAAGCTGTGTCTTCATTTTTGAACCTAGTACTTCTCTTCATGTATAAGGATTACCAAAAATGCACAGGAGTAAACAGACGCAAACCTGTGGTATACAGTATGTCAACTCATTTATTATCTTAGGATATTTTTCTGATGAGCTTGGACTTTTCAATATATCATTTAGGGCAAATAACACAGTGGTCAGTCTATTTTAAACTACTATATCATAATATATGCTCTTATTTGAAAATGTTATTTTATATGTTGTATGTACAGTATTTATGTTGTAAAGACTTGTGTAAGTCAAACAATAAATCTGACCTGAACTGAGTGGGACTCTTAAACTTTCTTTTTGAGACTGTAAATCTAAATTTGACCTGACTGTGTCCAATCTGTTGAACCCTTTTATTAACTTGAATGTCTCCATTATTTCTCCTTTCTTATTTTTGTCCTTTAGTGAATACATGTTGAAACATTTCAGTCTTCTCATCATGCATAGTACCTTACTATGCTGGACCTGGATCCTCTTTGTTTTCCTTCTTTGCACCGTCTGTAATCTACCTCTGTTCTTTCTTCGGTGTGTGCAACAGAAATGGATACAGTACTCCAGATACAGTCTTACCAGTGACCTATACAGAGGCAATATCACCTCCCTCCTACTGCTAGTAATCCCTCTCACTATGCATCCCAGCATTCTGCTACCCCTCCTATATACCCAATAAGGGTGAGCATGATGCTGCAGGGGCATTCAGTGAACCACTGAACTTCATCAGTTTCTGCCCAGCCAAAGCCTGTCCGAAGATTGCTATCTTCATTTCAACTCTTCAATGGGCATAATGCAGCTATAATACAGTAAGTACGTACAAACACTTGCATGCAGCACCCTGACCTTCAGCAACCAATCAGAGATGTGGAATCTCAGCAAAACTGAGCATTCTGCAGCTCTGAGTTCCATTGCAGATCTGATGCCAGGGAGGAAGGAGCTTGCTTTGTGTGCTGTGCTGTCTTTACTGTTTTTGCTAGAAAAGGTTGCCAAAATCCACCAGTTTGTGAAAAAACAGTTTCTTGGAGTTAACCTAAGCTGCCACTGCAGTTCCAAAGATTTTGTTAGCAGAGAAAAGAAAGGAAAAGAGCAGCATCATAAAGGCAAGTGGGGGAGGGGAGAAGGGCCCTGGGCCTGCCTTGTTGCAGTAGTCCAGTCAGTGCTGTCGCTGTTGTACTCAAATCTTCCAAAACAAATGTTTTTGGTACTTTTGACTGGGTGGATGCTTCAGTACCAAATCTTAACTTTAGCAAGTTCTAGTTATTATGATTGTTTGTGGGTGACTCATGGCTGTGCTGCTGTGTGTGGGTCAGGGACAGGGTGCCATGCTGACAGGCTCCAGCTTGCCTGAACCCCCCCCAAAATAAATCTTTTGAAACACTTTATCCAGTTGCAGCTTAGTCTTCATGAAAGGCAGTGTGTGCCATGTCTGGCCTGCCTGTGTGGGAGTTGGAACCCCCTAACAAATCTCATGAAACACTTTATCCAGTTGAGTCTTAGTCTTCATGACAGGCGGTGTGTGCTGTGCCTGGTCTGCCAGTGTGGGAGCTGGAGCCCCACCCAAACAAATCTTGTGAAACACTTATTCAGTTGCAGCTTAGTCTTCATGACAGGCAGTGAGTGCCATGCCTGTTCAGCAAGTGTGAGAACTGGAGTCCACCCCTAAAAATAGTGTGAAACACTTTATCCAGTTGTAGCTTAGTCTTCATGACAGGCATTGTGTGCTGTGCCTGTCCTGCCGATGTGGGAGCCAGACTCCCACCAAACAAATCTTGTGAAGCACATTATCCAACTGCAACTTAGTCTTTGAGAGAGGCAGTGTGTGGCCTGCCAGTGTGGGAGTTAGACTCCCCCCAAAAAATCTTGTGAAACACGTTATCCAGCTGAGGCTTAGTCTTTGTAACAAGCAGTTGGTGCCATGCCTGGTCTGCCTGTGTGAGAGCTGGAGACCCACCCAAATAAATCTTGTGAAACACTTTATCCAGTTTCAGCGTAGTCTAAGTGTCAGGTAGTGTGTGCCATGCCTGGGCCCTGGTCTACTAGTATGGGAGATGGAGCCCCCCGCCAAACAATAGTGTGAAACAATTCATCCAGTTGCAGCTTAGTCTTCATGACAGGCACTGTGTGCTGTGCCTGGCCTGCTAGTCTTGGAGCAAGAGCCCCCAAAACATCTTGTGAAGCATGTTTTCCAATTGCAGCTTAGTCTTTGTGAGAGTTCTTATGCTGTCTTTACTTTTTTTGTCAAAAAAAGTTTGCCAAATTCCAATTTGTGATTAGCAGTTTTTTTGAATTAAGCCAGCTGCCGCTGCAGTTCCATAGATTTTGTTAGACAGGAAAAGGGAAGGAAAAGAAGAACATTGTGGAGGCAAGCAGAGGGAAGGGAGAAGGGCCCTGAGCTTTCCCTGCTGCAGTAGTCCAGTCAGTACAGTTGCTGTCGCTGCACTCAAATCTTCCAAAACAAAAGATTTTGGTACTTTTTTCTTGACTGATTGGGTGCCTAAGCCCCAGATCTTCACATTAGAAAATTGTAGTTTTTGTGATTATTTGTGGGTGGCTTGTAGCTATGCTGCTGGGCCTGGATCAGCGACAGGGTGCCATGCCACCAGTCTCCAGCTTGCCTGACCCCCCCAAACAAATCTTGTGAAGTACTTTATCTATTTGCACCTTAGTCTTCACTGTGACAGGCAGTGTGTGCTGTACCTGGCCTGACAGGGGGAAGCCTTAGCTCCCACTCCTGCCTCACATGCTTACAAACAGTCAATGCTACTTAAATGAGACCTGTGATGTAATCTAATCCACTGGCACAGAATTTGCAAAGGGTTACGATTGTCACAGTCACTTCAGCAGCACTGGAAGGGGAGCAGCCTGGAAGGATGTTAGAATGAAGCTTCTGTTGGACAGCAGCTGTTTCGGTAAAGCTTAGCACTAAATGTAAAAAAAAAAAAAATTCTAATAAAAAATTTAAAAACTTAAAAACATTTACACAAAAATTAAAAAAGAAGGAACTATGGGGGGGGGGTGCTTCAGCACAGCCAAGGAAACTAAGAATCACAATAGCTTTTAGGACTATGAAGTACATGTTAGAAAAAAATACTTAAAAAAATGTTAAAAAGCAGGGACTATGGGGGGGATTCAGCTCAGCCAGGGAAACTAAGAATTATAATAACTCTTAGCACTACAATGTACATGTTAGCAAAAAATAATTTAAAAAAATTATAATACAAAAAATTAAAAATGTAGGGACTATGTGGGTGGGGCTTCACTGCAGACAAGGAAACTAAGAATTAAGATAGCTCTTAGCACTATGTCATATATATTAGCAAAAAAGAAAAAAATACTTACAATTTTTTTGAAAGTAGGGACTATGGTTGGCTTTAGTACTGCCAAGGAAACTGAGAATTAAAATAACTCTTTGCAGCACTTGTTAGTAAAACAAAAAAGAAAAAATTACAATTATTTTCAAAAAATTAAAAAAAGGAGGGAATTGGGGGGTTAAGCTCAGCCAAGGAAACTAAGAATTCTTATAACTCTTAGCAATGAGTACTACATGTTAGCAAAAAAATAATAATAATACTATTAAAAAAAGGGTAGGGACCATATGGCTTGGGGGACCTTGTGCTCACTCAAGGAAACGAAGAAATCTTATAGGTCTTAGCACTACATCTTACCAACATATTAAAAAAAAATTACCAGAAAAGTAAATATGAAAATCTGGGAAGGTAAGGCTGGCAAAGCAATGCCCTTGTATAGTATGGTAGTACTTGCACTTTTTTGAGGATGTATATTTGGGGTGGGATTTATTTTAAAACCTATGTAGAACTAACATAGTGATTGGCATGAAGGGTGGGGGGAGCCTTGAGGTTAGCAAAAGAAACTATGAATTCCTATAGCTCTGGTGGGGGTGCTTAGCAGTCATATGTGTTCAACACTGTGGCTATGGGATGCCAACACCACCTGCCATTCATAAACTATGGTAGTTAATGCTAACTGCTGACCTCAAGGTTTTTTTTCCCTATTCTGTAGTGTGTTTTTATATCATATGCCAATTACTACATAGAGAGCTGAAGTGATTCGGCCAAAGAGTTGAAGCTGAACCGAATGTTATGTCCCCCTCGAAGCTGAACTGATGTTGCCACTGAGACACTCCACTTACTCTTCATACCCTATGCATTGAACAGCTGTCTTGTGGCTGTTGTTGATCACCAAACTAGGACTTTCTCCTACTACATGTTCACTATGTGTTGGCATGGCTTATTTGGTAGCACATCTGTCTGTGGGCCAGATGGCCATGGGTTCTAGTTCCACACCTGGATTGGTATCATACCTCAAACCCTGGCATCCAACTGCAGTACCAGAGGTTACTGTACTATCAGGGTGTGCCATCCTTTGATCGATATGCTAAACTTATGTTCCCTCTTCCCTTCTTTGGTGATGTCCTGGTGGGTGTCCAGGTAGAAGTGAAACAACCCAAAACACTTTTTACAAGAGTAGGGAATTTTTCCCAGTGTCTTGGCTGACATTCCTCTTCCCATACATCTGATGAATGCAGTAGTCCAAAGTTGTGTGTGGGTATAAATGTGTGATTATGGCTATAGCTACATGTTTACAGTCACTTCACTACCAGGCTCTAATTGCTTGTAAAGCTCTTTGGGATACTATGTGTATGACAAGCACTATATAAATGCTTTCTTCTTCTGCTTTTTGTTTTTCAACTTCTTCATCATCACTGCTGGCCTCTCATCAATATTGTACACTGTTCCAGGAATTGTCCATCCCATGTGCATCACCTTGCACTTTTTGGCATTTAATTTCAAATGCCAAATACTGTACTGGACCACTCTGCATGTCTCTTCACACCTGGTCTCATAATGTTACTTATTCTGTAATGTCCATCCTCCTACACAGCTTGGATGATCTGTGAATTGACTAGCCATGCCCTGGATATCATCTCCTATGTCACAAATATGCATATTAAACAAGACTTGGCCCAGGACCAGCCCCTGTGGTACCCACCTGCCTTTTCCTCAGAGAATGTAGAATTCATGACTACCTTTTGTGTGTGCTATCCATCAGCTAGTTTATATCCATCCAGTTATTTCTTCCCCTAGCCCCAGATTCCTTGCCATCTTAATCAGCCTCCTTTGTGCTACTCAGTTAAAGATATTGCTAAAATCCAGGTAGAGCACCACCATTACTTGGTCCCTGTGTACCATTTGTGTTACTAAATTTAAAAAGTCTGCTGTCTGTTAAGTCAGTCCAACAAGACTGGACCGTGATGAAGCGATGCTGATTCCTATCTATTAGTTCCTATCCATTAAGCCCTTTTCCTCTAGAAATGCAACTATTCCACCCTTAATTATTGTCTGCAGAACTTCTCCCAGCATTGATGCCACTCTCACCAGCTTCTCATTTTCATGATTTTCCCTTTGGCCAATTTTGTGTAAGGGAACATTTGCCACCAGTCAGTCCTCAGGCAGTTCACCAATTGCTAATGGTTCTCCATAGAGGACTACCAATGGCTTTGCTAGCAGCTATCTTGTTTCCTTCATCATCTTAGAGTGAATCCCATCAGGCCCTGGTGATTTACTGTTTTTAAGTTCCACAGCCCCATAGTACTTGTTCACTTGCAATCCTCATCTCAAGTCTATCCTCTGTATTACCCTTAAATCATCTCCTGCTGTCTGGGATAGGGACTGTCTCACCAACCATTGCCACCAAACAACAAGTATTCATTTAGTATACAGTACCTGCCTTCTTCACACTGTCCCCTGTATTCACCCCAACCTCCTCTATCTTTTCTGTGTTTTCTCTTCTGTTTTTCCTTTCTATAATGTATCTAAAGACGGATTTGTCTTTCTGCTTGACTCTTTCCACAAGCCTTAATTCTAGCTTTCTGTTTGTCTCACTGATAAAATTTTACTTAAACTTAGTGTCTCCTTATACCTTTCTTTGTTTGCCTCACTCTGTTCCTTCTTGCTAGGCTTACATCCCTCTTTCTGTCCCTAACAGTCTCTCTTATGTGTCTATCTAACCATATGGGATTCCTAAATTTTTTGACTTCTTTATAGTCTTAACACCATGTTGGTTAGCCTAAGTAACAGCCTCCATTAATGCTGCCCACATCCTCTTTCGCAAGCAATCAGAGACAACATCCTTGATTTCTTCCTTCTGTAGGCCCTGGATTTCATCTTACACAAAATTGTATTGTGTTCGATAGAACTTTCTACCTGCAGTTATACAGGACTGTGATGTGGCAGCTGTTACTCCTATTCCTGTAACATTTTATATATATATATCTTGCACTTACAGTGAACACAGTGAATACAGTGAACTCTGGCGTTTATTTATAGATGATAATATCCATATTTAGAGGGGTAAGGGTGACATTTCATGCAGTACCTTAATGACACTGAAAAAATATCTTAGGTTCACTTATAGATTAGAGAACCATAGAACTAAGTTCATGGATGTCACCCTCACTGGAGCTTCTGGCTGTACTATTTAGTGAACAAGACTACCAGAAGCCCACAGTTGCCAATTTGATGCTCCACTCCTCTAGTGCCCTCCCAGAAAAGTAGATTGAAATGTGCAAATTCATCACCTGTGTTTGTATTTTTAGTTTGGTGATTAGTGTTCATGCCAAAAGCACTATGTTGGTAGGACAATCTGTAAACTAAAGGAAAGGACACAACAGCATGCCAAAAACTTAACTAATAAAAGTGGTCAAGAATGGTCAAGGGACAGTTGAAATTCAATGCATAGAAGTGCAAGATAATGAATATGGGACACAAAAACCCTGGAACAACGTATCAGTTTGAGGGGTGAGGATACAGCATGCACCAAGCAGGAAAGGGACCTTGAGGTTATCATCTCTGATGACCTCAGGGTAGGGAAACAGTGTGACAAGACAGCAGGTAAAGCAAATAGGACTCTGGGATGCATAGGCAGGGGCATCACCAGCAGGAAAAGGGAGGTCATAATTCCACTATACAAGACACTAGTGAGGCCCACCAAGAGTACAGTGTACAGGTCTGGTGACCTTACCTATGTAAGGACATAGATAGGGTAGAGAAGGTTCAGAGGAGTGCAACAAAGATGGTACAGAGATTAAATCACAAGTCCTATGAGGGCAGGCTGAAGGACTTGAATATGTACTCCCTGGAGGAGGAGAAGAGGGTAAGAGGGGATATGAGAGAGACATACAAGTACCTTACAGGGAGGAACAGGGTGCAGGAATACACTATTTTCCAGTGAAAAAGATGTTCCAGGACTAGAGGGCATGGGATGAAGTTGGACGGAGGGCAATTCAGAGTAAAAGTGAGGATGAATTTCTTCACAGAAAGGGTGGTGGACAAGTGGAACACCCTGCCAGAGGAAGTGGTGAGGGATGAAACAATCATGGGATATAAGAATGCATGGGTTAGATAGAAGGGAATTCTGGAGGTCAGGGGTAAGGGGCAACAGACTTCTAGAAAAACATAAACGGAACTCACAGGCTCAAATAGGCAGACTGGGTGGGCCATAGGCCCTTATCTTCTGACAGTGTCTATATATCTATTTATCTAAGAGCAGGAAAAGTGCAGCTGCTACACATTTTGAGCATTTCAACAATGCTAAAATGGCAGATTTCAAATTCATGGATTTCGAGCGAGGGGCACATCCTGGGGGGAAGGGCAGGTTAAACCTCCTTTTACAAAAGGAGACCAATTATATTATTAAACTTAGGATCTCTCAACCTGAGGATTTTAAGGAAGACATTGACATTATGCTAGTTCTGTAGATATTTAAGAATAATATGCAATTTTATATTATGAGAATTGACTAGTATCATGTATACAAGTTCTCAGTTATCCAAAGTCTCTTTTTTTATGGGTACATCTGGTATAGTTTTGATTGTTTTTTGAATTATTAATTTTTATAAGGTTTTTTTTTGAATATCAGGTTGATTACAGGGTATAGTATGGTTGGTATTAGCATAGTCTATGATTATGTTTATTAGATTTTTGATCTGCAAAGTTTTTCTGACAAAAAAAAATGTTTGGTGTTCAGTGTTCTCGTTCCAATTAGAAATAGGCTCTTGTTACTCATTTGGGAACTTTAAGGGAGGTGTTCATAATTTTCTGGCATTCTAATATCTATTTGGTTTCTGAAGATGCTTTCCTGTACTCTTTACATGCACTACTAGTAAGGGTATTTAGCCTGAGAATCATTTGGCAATAGCTATTAAAGTAAGCATACTTATCCATTCCTTTGTGCTTTCTTATGAGTAACTGGGTTGAGCAGGCTTTGAGTATTTAGGTACAATTTTTAACTATTTCCATTAAATACCTTGGAATGTTTGTTTAATTAAAATATTTATTCTGGTGCTTTGTATGAAATTAGGTAATGGATGTTATTGGTAGGTTAAGATAAGATAAGATATTGATTATGTCATGTGCATGTATGTTTTGAGCTAATTGTATGAAATTGTTTTTAGAAATAGAACAGCACCTTTAATTGTGTGCACTTTAAAAACAAGGGGCCCTTTTTTTAAAGGGCCTGGAACAATGCAAGGGACTTGCACCACAAGAGTTTGACGCAAGAGGTAATTTGCGTCACAACTTGCATCAAACATGATTTTCTATTGCAGCCTGTGTCACATCCAGATGTAGCTGTGCCTAAGCCCCCTTGCACTAAAGCTGCATCAAACAACCTGGTGCACCAAGTTGCAAGGCGGTTTGCACCATGGCAGGGCTGCAACATCCTTTTTTCTGGGAGTTTGCAAGCCCTGCTGTGGACAAAACAAGGGGTACCACTCAGAACAGCCAGGATGTGGTCTGAGTGGTTTGCGCCAGTGGGACAGGGTAGGACAATTGACTGCAGGGAGTATAAGGGGCATAGGAAGTGCCATGGGAGAAGTTGGGGAGACAGCTGGGGATAAGAGTTGTGATGTGACACACCTGGTGGGGTGTGTTTTCCATGTCATATACAGTATGTGCTGCTGTATACAATGAATATAAGTGCACTACACAGTACTGTAGATAGGAGTGCTGATCTAAATACAGAAACTATGAGAATCCCATCTGCTTATGTGATGTAAAAAGGGAGAATGCTCTTGCGGTTTGTGTTGTTTATGCTGTCAGTTATTACTGTAACCTAACTGCCACACTATACACAATGTATGTATGAGACATAAATGGTACTGTGTAGTTTGTTTTCTTGTTTGGAAAAGTGAAGAACAAATATTAACTGCAGAAACAAACAAAAAAAAATACAGAACCTGAACCAGTTCAGGGAGGGGCAAGTTATACAATATTTCCAGCTAAAACGGTGCTGATTCTTATGATCTGTGTAACAGAAATGTTATGAAGTCTACTGAGCTCTGTTTAGATAATGCTGCTGTATTAGGTGGAAATAAATTGAGCCCACTGTATCATTTGCCCCCCCGGACCTGTTCAGGTTCTGTATTTATTTTTATTTTCTTTCTGCAGTTAGTAGTTGTTCTTGACTTTTCCAACCAAGAAAAGGAAACATCACAGTATTATTATTTAAGTCTTATACATACGTTGCATGTAGTGTGATAGTTGGTTATAGTAATAAGTGACAGCATAAACAACACAGGCCACAAGTGCTGTCGTTCTTTTTACATTATATCAGCAGATAGGATTCTCATAGGTTCTGTATATAGTTTAGCATTCCTCTATACAGTACTTTGTAGTGCACTCATATTCATTGTATGCAGTAGCATATATATAATATGGCTAATGCACCCTGCCAGGTGCCACATAACTTCTCTAATCCCAAGCTGTCTCCCTGACTCCCCCTTGTGGCACTTTCCATGCCCTTTACGCCCCCATCCCCCTCATTGCAAGCAGTCCCCCTCCCCAAACATCCTCTGGATGGGGGAGTTGATATTAGTCCTTTCACAGAAGAAAGGGCTCTGAAAGAACTCTTAAAACTGAAGGTGGATAAAGCAATGGGGCCTGATGGGATTCACCCCAGAATTCTAAAAGAACTAAGGGAAGAACTAGTAACACCACTGACTACCCTTTTCAATAAATCATGGGAGGATGGTGTGGTACCTGAGGACTGGAGGAGGGCAGATGTGATTCCCCTTCACAAAAGTGGGAGCAAGGCAGAGGCAGGAAACTATGGACCTGTCAGTTTGACTTCTGTGGTAAGGAAAATGATGGAATCACTTCTGAAGGAAAAAATTGTTGAGTACCTAGAGGCCAGTAGGGCACAGGACCCAAGGCAGCATGGATTCACAGCAGGAAAGCCATGTCAGACAAATCTAATTGATTTAATTGACTGGGTGACCAAAGTAGTAGACCAGAGAGGGGCTGTGGACATGGCCTACCTAGACTTTAGCAAGGCATTTGACACAGTCCCTCATAAAAGATTAATAAACAAATTAGCCAGCCTGGGAGTGGGTCCCATGGTAGTAGCCTGGGCAAAACACTAGCTGGACAACAGGACACAGTGGGTAATAGTAAATGGAGTCCACAGTGAAGAAAGGAAGGTTACTAGTGGTGTACCACAGGGTTTGTGACTGGGGCCGGTCCTTTTTAATGTCTTTACAAGTGACATTGTGGAGGGACTGGAGGAGAAGGTATGTCTCTTTGCAGATGACACAAAGATCTGCAACAGGGTTGATACACAAGGTGGGGTGGAAAGGATGAAAAGGGACTTGGCAAGGTTGGAGGAATGGTCAAATGTATGGCAGCTTAGATTCAATGCAAAGATGTGCAAAGTAATGCACCTGGGAAACAAAAACCCAGGGCAAGAGTACACAATAGGGGGTGAGATACTGACAACAACAAAAATGGAAAGGGACCTGGGGTAGTCATATCAGATGACCTAAAGGTGGGCCAGCAATATGAGAAGGCAGTAAGGAGGGCTGGGGGAACACTGAGACACATAGGGAGAGGCAACACCAGTAGAAAACAGGATGTTGTTGGCCCTCTGTACAGACAATTGGTAAAACCACATCTGGAGTACTGTGTACAGTTCTGGAGACCCCATCTCTGCAAATACATAGGGTGGAGGCTGTCCAGAGGAGGGCAACCAAAATGGTGCAGGGTCTGCACCAGAAGACATATGAAGAAAGACTAAAGGAGCTTAAGATGTACAGTATAGCCATGAGGAAAGGAGTGGGGGGCATGATAGAAACTTTCAAATACTTCAAGGGAATCAACAAAGTCCAAGAGGGTAGCATCTTTCAGAAAAAGAGATGTGCAAGAACAAGGGGGCACAATTTGAAGATAGAGGGGGGATAGCTCAGAGGTAATTTGAGGAAGTATTTCTTCACAGAGAGAGTTGTAGATGTATGGAACAGTCTTCCTGAGGAGGTCATAGAGTCAAAAACAGTGGGGGAATTCAAAAATGTATGGGACAGACATAAGGCAATTCTAGTGGGAGGTAGGAGGAAGTAGGCTGTTGGTTAACTAGGATCTGTAGCTTATCCGTTAGGTAAGGAATTTGGCAGGCTAGATGGGCCAAGCGGTCCTTATCTGCCATCAAATTCTATGTTTCTATGTTTCTATTCCAGGCCACCTAGTATTGCACTGGGCGGGAGGGCCGCTGCTCCCTGAGGCAATTCCTGTAGGTGTGCCAACTGCTTAGCACAGTTGTCAACTTGTGGCAAACCTGGGGAGTTTGGTCCAAGGACCCTGCTACTTCTGAAATTGGGCACAGGGTCCATAGTGCACCTGCAGTTTGCTGCAGCCCTTAGAGTGACACAACTTGCATTGCCCTAAGGGCTTTTTGAAAATTGGGTCCAAGAGGTCTTGAATTCCTTCAATATTCCCTCTGAAAGACAAGAGTTAGTCAGATTACTGGGGGTTTGTTCAGTGTTCCTCCTGGACTTTTCAATGTAGAGCACAGAACTAAAAAAATTAACATTAGATAGCAGTGTAATGGTCATCTTTTGTTCCTTGAGAGCTGGTAACCATTCATGTAGCACATCCCCTCCACCCCCTTGATCTCATGGTTGTGCTTGAGTCTTTATTACCATTTTCACCACAACTTTCTTAAAATATGGTTTCCTGTGGTCCAGCATCCATGTGTCAGAGGTAATTTGTTTTGACCTCAGCTTTCATGCTTCACAATGATGAGGGTCTTGTATGATGTCAGCCTTGCAGTGGATTCTAGTAAGTTGACTTGTCCAAGGTTTTCTATACTTTGGATCATGATCTACTGTTGGATAGACTTGCTGAGCTAAAATTTGGTAAGGGTGTTTTATCCTGGATCAGTGACTTCCCCATAGCCTATAGTCAGAAGTTAAGGATGGATAGAAATGAGTCTGTGTCTCTTCCATTTACTAAGGGGGTTCCCCTGGGATCTCTCCTTGGTCCCCTCTTACTTTTACTTGATATTAATAATCTGGGTCAGAATGTTAAATGTTCAATATTAGCTCTATGTTGACAATAATACACTATATATTTCTTCTACTGATATTCTGTCTGTTAAGACTACTTTGCACACAGGTTTTAACAAATTTCAGCACCTTGTTCAGTACCCCTAACTTTTAATTTATGAATCAAAAAGAAATACCAATGCTATTCAGTTGTTCTAGTAAACTGTGTTAGTAGTCTTCTGTCAGTCACCTAGTTACCTCTATTGTATCAGATAAAATGCAAGAGATTGCTGACTCTTAGAGGTGTCATGGGCTTTGTATGGAACCTCTCTTTATAGAGGAGACTCATATTAATAAATTGATCAAGAACTTGGACCCCAAACTAGTTTTTTTTAGTATAGGAATCAAAATTTGTTTCTTCCTTAAACAATTTTTGATGCAAACTTTCATGTTTCCTGAAATTGGAAGGTAACCCGTGACATGGGCATCGGCGATTGGGAGTCTGCAATAACGGTGACCCAATCCCAGGCGTATGTCATCAAGGCTACCGACGGGATAGGGTGACTGGATGGGGGGTCGGTGATTATAGCGACGATATGTCACTATAAATACATGAGTGGGCGAGTGAGCATGCACAGCGAGGAGAGCGAGGGATTGTGAGGGGTGGTGCCGCGGTGGGTTGCCGAGCTGGCCCAGTGGCATGGTGGGTGGGTTGGTGGCTTTGGTGGCTGGATGCTGGGTTTGGGTCCAGGCACTGGTATGTTTTTGTTGTGCCTGGCCCAATGTTTTTTTATTACATGTTTTTGCACCCCCCCTGGAGTTGAGAATTCTTAAGTAGGGTTGTGCGGGGGGGCAAAGTCCCCCACATAAAACATGTAAAACACAAGTCCCCTGGCACCATTTTAGTGAGCCCCAGGAGTCAGAGTGAGAATTGATTTTCCAGCACACTGGCGTTAACGCGATTACGATTGGCATTTTAGCCATATCGCACAAATCCAAATGGATATAGTATGTTTTATTATTATTATTATTAATATTATTATTTTTGTCAACTTTCTTTACTCCAGTCACCAGTCATTAGGGCCCCCCTCAGGTGAGACTCACTCAACCGATGCTACTATCCTGCCTTAATCCCACCAGGTGAGTCCTGTCCACTGGGACCCTGAGAGGAAAGGACCCAAGAGACCCAACCGGGTAGGGACCAGCAGTGGATGTGTGTGTCACCCCCTGGGGATTGCCATCATCCTCCTAGCATCTGGGATTTTCCATCTTAATTTGTTGCCCCCGAGGTGGGAGATGTGCAATCACGTCAGCACATGGAGGGAACATGACCACCCCATCCCACAGACGTCTGCCGCTGCCTCCCCCCTCACAACCCCGCCTGAATGTAGTGCCTTTGGTCTCCACTGAGAGCCACTACAAGGTGAGGAACCCCTGGATTGCACCCCAGGAGAGGAGAGCAGTCCACTGGATGCTCAATCCTCTCCTCCCCCTGCCGACCCCTGCTGGCCCAAGTCTACTCCTGAACCTGGGTCGCTGGCATGGCGCAAGGTGTGGCATCCAGCACCTCAACCCTCAGCACCACCAGGCCCACTTTTTATTATTATTATTATTACTGTGCCCTGAAAGCCTGTTTGTATAAACTTGATGTTAGGTACCAATTGACACAATTAGCAAGCAGTTGTTCATTAATACTTACCATTGCGATCTATATGAAACTCTTGGTTGGATGTCCTTGGGCGACAGAAGATGTCTTCATATGTTGCAACTGTCCCTTACGTGCATCCAAGTCATAGTCCCTAATTATTTGTGCTCTAGAATGAGTAGAAGGTATTTATATACAAGTTTGCAATCTGCAAACTTGTTGGACTATAATATGCCTAGATGGAACTCTGAGAGAGGAAAACAGAATCTTGGTCATTATGGCCCCCATATTCAGAGTAAGCCAATACTGCTGCACAGCTTGTAGCACTGCACAGTTCTAACTCATGGCCAGCTCGGAGCTATATTCAGTCTGTAAACACAACCTAGAGGATCGCATTAACTATCCGATATAAAGGGTCCATTCCGGGGCAGCACAAAGTGAATGAGCTGTGCTGATATGGCCCAAGGCTGCAGATGGCCCACAAGAGATAACATACCCCAGATGGGATAGTACCAGGGGTCCTGTGGGCTATATTGAGCCCTAGCATGCAAATGAGCATACTGGGCATGCACTGCACTAAGGGGCCATTTGCATGCAAATTATGGGCTCATTTGCATGTGTGCAGCAGCACCTTAGCACTAATGCAGGGCTGGTGAAGTAAGGATACCCTTACATCTAGTGGATCTCCTCCTCTACTTGCCCCTGTACAATGTCTGGTGTCCTAAGGTCACCCACTCCCTGAGCTGACCCCCAACTAAGTGACAACCCCCCACCTAGCAACCTGTTGAGGACTCCCCCTGCACCTCCTCACCCAGGTCACCAGTCGTGCTGTCAATTATGTCAGCCAGTGCAGCCCTGTGCTCACCTCAGTTGCCTGCCATATGAAATGAACAGCATTATGAGCAATTGCAAGTACTGCAGAAACTCACAGTTGTGCTCTGTGCATGTCAGATATTGACTGGCTGAGGAGGTGAGCAAAGGGTTGTGCCAGTCACCACTGTTGACAGTGCAACTTGTGACTGGGCTAAGGGGGTTCGGGGTAATCCTCATAAGATGGCTGGGTGGGGGGGTTAATGCTTATTTTGGGGGTCAGTATACAGAGACTGGGTAGTAGACACTAGGGAAGGCATCATTGCTATTCTACATAGTTGACCAGGGGGTAGGGGGTGCCCACTAGGCACTAGGGAGGCCATCAGTATTATTACACAGGGGTGAGCAGGTGGAGGGGGGCACCGCTAGCCATCAGAAAGTGCAGCCTGAAGTACATGGGCCTGCCATTCAGGGGGAGTGGCCTTAGCACACAGTTAAGACCAGGTTTCAATTGCAGTAGACAGCACTACACTGGTGGCTGTATAGCACTGCAGAAATCTCTGAATATACTGCTAAATGATTATGCATGAAGGATCCCTTATTTACGTAGATACAGTGCTGCCTTTAGAGTGATCACATTGTCAGGTTTGAGCAGTGCTCCTGTTGCATCTGAATATAACCCTGCCCTGAGCACTGTTGCTAATCCCAATTAGCATGGCATTAACCTGGCTAGTTCCTCTCTAGCTTTCTGAATATGGGGTACTTTGTTCCAGTTCTCTGGAATTATTTACCACCTAAATTTTGCAGCTTATCTGCAAGTTTTTCAGTGAAGACAGAGGTGAGCAAATGGCATATAGTGTATAGTAGAACGCTGTTGAACATGGAAATCCATGCTCCCAACAGCGTTGTTGTGCTGCACTAGCTACGTCATCGTAGCTGTTGTGCTGCACTAGCTACATAGCTAGTGCAGCATAACACCAAGAAGGTGGGTGCGTGTCAAAGGGTGATCTAGTGTGGTAGATTTATGCTTTGTAAGGGACAGATGTTGAAGTTGTTAGCCAGAACCCCCCCCCCAATCGTCCTTGTATTGTCTTTGTTTTTATGGGGTTTTTTTATGTTTAAGCTGAGACTGGCCACCTATGCAAATAATTGTTATTTGTGTTTTTGTCTTTTGTGTATTTCTGGCTAACTAGTATAATATTTGCCAAATTACAAAGCAAGGCTGTAAGTTAAATAGGTATGGCCCCTTTAAGTGGCCATAATGAGACAGGACAATTCAAAAACTCCTTTCTTTGCTTAAAATAAGAGTTTTTCGCCAGGATTTCATTGTCTTCCTCCAATAAAGGCTTTTCCTTATGTTTAGATACCCCCCCAGGAATTTGCTGTGTAAGCGGCTCTTCCAGCGATGGTTAGATTCGAGCTGCACAAGCGTGCGCACCTTACATGCAGCTTCATAAGCCATGAACTAAGAAAGCAATTCTAACCTTTGGAACTCACTAGAGAGACAGTTCCACTGTTCCCTGTTAAAAAGAATGTGTTATTTATCCGTGTAGGTAAGATTTATGCAGTTCTGACCCTTTTTCAGTGTGGGCAGTTGAGAGCTGAAACTGCCAAAATGGAGCATTGTTTTCTGGACCCCTTTTCAGTATTAGCAACTAGGAACTGTTTTCTTTTTACAACCCCGTACTTTGTAAATGTTTCCTGTAGTGTTCTTTCCCTCTAAAGGAGATTAGGCTATAGTTCTTTATAGCAGTAATAAAATGAAAGCCATGAATTTGCTGTAATACCTGACGGAAAATGTAGCAGCTAGTGAAGGGCTGTAGTGTGTTCCTTTTCTCTGGAAGCCGGCCAGCCATACTGCTAGTACTTTTATACTTAGGAGGGTGGGACTTACTGTGCAAACCTAATGTAAAAACTTCTAAACTAAATACTAATACTGCCATTATATATATTTTCAATTATAATGTGTTACAATGCATTGTCTTATGTTTGGAATGTATAAATAATTATTTTATCCAAGAAATGATCCAATACAGTTGATTGATGTATCTTTCAGCCAATGGATGACTAGTATAAGGTATATATAGTCAGCAGTTCAAGTAGAACATCAGTAGCAGTCAAGATGGTGAAGTGAATGCATCTGAACTAGTGCTCTAGTTAAAGACGTAAAGACTGCTATTCGTGGTTTGTGCCTTTATGCCTGTTATATTTTGCAATTTAATTTGTCGGAATAAGTTCGCCTTGTTTTATTTTGAAATTTTGTCTGGAAGTACTACAAATAAAATTCTTAAAAGTCGCTGAAGATTACAGCCTGCATTGAAGTTCTTCTGTGTACCAGCTATTTCCCTCCACACTGGTGTCAGACGTGGGATGCTGGTTATAATTAACCGGTGAGTCTGTCCAAGACTCTTATGGACTCTGTATGCAGAAGGAACAGACGGATCCTGGTACTTTTCCTAAGATTGTTACTCGCTCAGTTTCTGCAGCCTTTCATTTACCCTTGTTTCCTGGCATGGAACCGGTTGTGAGAAAGAAGGAGGGGAAGCCGATATCTCAGGTGGAAGAAGAACCTGAGGTACAGGCGAGTGGAGGAGGTGGAACAGGAGAGGAGAGCCCCCCTCTGGAGACACACGAACTGGTAAGGTGGCTATGTATGCAACAGATGGAGCTAGCAAAACAAAGAGAACTGGATAAAAAAGAGTACGAGGCTAGATGGGCTGATACCTTGAG
The DNA here is from genome assembly GCA_016271365.2 of Neoceratodus forsteri. Classification (NCBI taxonomy): domain Eukaryota; kingdom Metazoa; phylum Chordata; order Ceratodontiformes; family Ceratodontidae; genus Neoceratodus; species Neoceratodus forsteri. The sequence continues at coordinate 1,511,386,184 of CM057455.1, forward strand.
GGAAATACAAGCTCTAGGTATCAATAGACCGCCAGATCAACCAGCGGGTGGATATAAAAATATCAAACTAGCAAAATTAACAGATTCTGATGATATCGAAGCTCACATTATGACTTTTGAAAGAGTTGCTACAGCATGTGCATGGCCCAGAGATCGGTGGGTGATTCGTCTGGCCCCTTACTTAACTGGAAAAGCTCAGCTGGCATATAGTCATGTGGAGGTGGCACACGCAAATAATTATGAGCAAGTAAAAGTGGCCATCTTGAAGCGTTATGATATAAACACTGAGACTTATCGCCAGCGGTTTTGAACCTATAAATATTTGAATGCAGACAACCCTCAGGACGCCTATGTACGATTAAAGGACTTATGTCTTAAGTGGCTCCAGCCAACTACTAGGACACTTGACCAGATTCTGGAGACCATTGTGTTGGAACAATTTATCAAGATCCTTCCACACGAGGTTCAACTGTGGGTGAAGGAACATCGGCCAGAGACCTCTGATGCTGCGATTCGTCTTGCAGAAGACTTTATTGCTGCCAGATCTTCATGACCAAAGGGGACTTTACTACATAGCCATCCTCCCACTATACCCAGACAGACTGTACCTTCTTCTTCGTCTTCTCCGACAATGACAAAGGTATACCCCAGGGTGCAAAGAGGGTATAACCCAGACATCATCTGTCATGAATGTGGTGGTAAGGGACACGTAGCACAATTTTGTCCTAAAAAGAAATCTGAATCCACACACTTAGCTTTAGCCAATTGGGGACACTATATATTACCAGTTCAGATCGGGCAAAGTACTGTATATGGCCTCCTTGATTCTGGGAGCAGGCAGACTCTCATACAAAGCACCTTATTAAAAATAGCTTCTAAAGACATACCTCAAACAACTAGAGTCACATGTATACATGGGGATACTCATCATTACCCTCTTTATAATCTAGATGTAACGGTACAGGGGCATACACATAACATCCCGGTGGGTGCTGTTCCTAACCTACCAGTCCCTGTATTGATCGGGCATGATTATCTTGACTTCCAGACTTTAAAATCTAACAACCTAGTTGCCATGGTAACCAGATCTCAGACAAGAGAAGGCTTAGAACAGATATTCCCTTTCTCTTCTGATATTTATGGGGACACTAAGAAGAGCAAGAAAACAAAGGCACAGAAACAGAAAGACAAGAGGCAGTGGAATCAAGAACATAACAGGAAACCTAATACGAATACTGAGTCCATAGTATCCACAAGTGACTTTAAGATTGCACAACAACAGGATACTAGTTTACAGGACTATTTTTTACAACTGAGTGATGGTCAAAAATATAAAATGCATAATGGTTTGCTGTATCGTAGATGTGTAAACCCAAAAACTGGGGAAGAAATAGACCAGTTAGTGGTGCCCAGCAAATACAGACAACAATTATTAGAATTAGCCCATGACATACCCTTAGCTGGACATTTAGGTAGAGACCGCACATTAAATCGATTATTATATCGTTTTTTTCTGGCCTGGTATTCATGAGCAGGTGGCAGATTTCTGTAAAAGTTGCACAGAATGTCAAAAGGTGGCTAAGTTAAATAAAAGTGATAAGGTACCCCTGTTACCATTACCTCTGATAGCTACCCATTTTGAGCGAATAGCCATGGACATAGTTGGTCCACTTCCAAAAAGTTCAAAGGGTAATCAATACATACCAGTAGTGTGTGATTACACTACTAAATACCCAGAGGCTATTCCATTACACACTATCACTGCTTCAAGAATAGCAGAGGAACTAGGTAAACTTTTTAGTAGAACAGGCATACCGAAAGAGATTTTAACTGACAGGGGCAGTAACTTTTGCTCTCTCCTACTAAAGAGATTATATAACATCTTAGGTATCTCTGCCATTCACACTACCCCATATCACCCACAAACAGATGGTCTAGTGGAACGTTTCAAGCAGACACTTAAGAAAATGTTGCAAAAAATTCTGTCAGGAGGAGGGCCAAATGGGATATTATTACTCCCTACTTAATGTTTGCATATAGGGAAGTACCGCATGCCTCTGCAGGGTTTTCTCCTTTCGAATTACTCTATGGTCGAAACCCTCGAGGTCCACTAGACCTGATAAAAGAACAGTGGGAAGATAGGCAAATGTCACAGGGCCAAGATCCTAGTGACTATATATCTCACCTTAGAAGGAAGTTATCTAGATACATAGAACTTGCTCACCAGGTTAATAGTAAACAACAAGGAATACAAAAACTTCATTATGATAAAGGTACAAAATTCAAGGAATTCCAAGAGGGTGAAAAAGTTCTACTGTTACTTCCATCATCCGATAACAAGTTGTATATGAAGTGGCAAGGCCCGTACACAGTGGTTAGACGAACAGGCCCCGTTACCTACCAAATTGAATTACCAGATAAAACAAAAAGACTCAATATATTCCATGTGAACCTACTAAAGAAATGGGTAGAAAGGAAAGATCTCCCTGTTTGTTTTAGCTGTCCTGAAACTCCCATCAGTGAATTGGACATAGTGTACCAACGCCTAGAAGTGAAGGGTGGCCTCAATGATCTTAATATAAACCCTGAGCTATCTAGTCAGCAAAAGGCAGAACTAAATACTATGCTGCAACCTTTTGCTGGTTATTTCATGGGAATACCTGGTAGGGTAGCAGATGTTCATCACAATATTGAAACAACTCAAAAAGAATCTATAAGAGTAAGACCTTACAGAATTCCAGAGAGGCTAAGACCTGAAGTAGAAAAGGAACTGACGAAAATGCAGCAATTGGGTATAACTGAGCCTTCTCGCAGTGATTGGAATTTCCCCATGGTTATTGTAAGCAAAAAGGAGGGTGGGGTTTGGATCTGTCTAGATTTTAGGAAACTAAATGATATATCTAAATTTGATAATTATCCGATGCCCCGCGTTGATGACATTCTTGACCATTTAGGAAAAGCACAATATATTTCAACCCTTGACCTCACCAAAGGATATTGGCAAATCCCTTTAAGTCCGAAGGACAAGGAGAAAACAGCTTTTAGTACCTCACTTGGCCTATACCAATTCACTGTCATGCCATTTGGACTCCATGGGGCCCCAGCAACTTTTCCACGGCTTATGGAAAAACTTCTTTTACCACATTCTGCATATAGCGCTGCTTATATGGATGATGTGGTGATTTTTAGTAACACATGGTCAGACCATCTACTTCACTTAGCGACCGTACTAAATGTCATTACCTCTGCAGGTTTAACAGTTAACCCAAACAAGTGTTCACTAGCCATGAAAGAAACTGAATATCTAGGCTTTCAAATAGGTGGGGGCCTGATAAAACCCATAAAATCTAAAATTGAGGCTGTAGCAAATAGCCCAAGGCCAGTAACTAAAAAGGACGTAAGGTCTTTCTTAGGACTTGCCAGTTATTACAGGCGTTTCATCCCACATTTTTCTATGATTGCTAACCCTCTCATCGAATTAACAAAGAAACGTCTGCCCGAAAAGGTGACGTGGACACCAGATTGTGAAGAAGCCTTCACAGCAGTCAAAGCAATATTATGTTCATTCCCAGTCCTACGTTCACCTGACTTTATAGTGCCTTTCATATTACAAACAGATGCATCAAATTCGGGTATAGGAGCTGTATTATCTCAAATTATAGATGGGGAAGAACATCCTATCATTTACATTAGTAGAAAGTTGCATGAAAGAGAAGTCAAATATTCCACCATTGAGAAAGAATGTTTGGCAGTATGCTGGGCCATAGAGACATTAAGGTTTTACTTATGGGGAACTGAGTTTGAGTTGTGGACAGACCATAACCCTTTATGTTGGCTTAATGTTATGAAGGACTGTAACCCCAGGATAATGAGATGGTACCTGGCATTACAGCCATATTGCTTCAAAATAAAACATAGGAAAGGCAATGAACATAAAAATTCGGATTTCATGTCCAGGTATGGCTTTGACCATACTACTACAGACCTCGGGGTAAAGTAGTATAATATTAGTAATACGAATTGGCATCTTTTGTTTATATAGCAGCAAATGAAATTGGTTGCTATATGAATAAAAAACAAAATTGGGAACCCGAGGTGGAGCCTGAGGAGTGTGTGGGCTTTGGCTCCATCTCTTATAGTAAGAGATCTGTTCAAAAAATATAAACAAATGACACTGTCAATCAGTATCTTTTGTTATTTTAAAGTGGGAGGAGACTGTCAAAGGGTGATCTAGTGTGGTAGATTTATGCTTTGTAAGGGAAAGATGTTGAAGTTGTTGTCCAGAAAACGCCCCCCAATCGTCCTTGTATTGTCTTTGTTTTTATGTTTTTTTTTTATGTTTACGCATAGACTGGCCACCTATGCAAATAATTGTTATTTGTGTTTTTGTCTTTTGTGTATTTCTGGCTAACTAGTATAATATTTGCCAAATTATAAAGCAAGGCTGTAAGTTAAATAGGCATGGCCCCTTTAAGTGGCCATAATGAGACAGGACAATTCAAAAACTCCTTTCTTTGCTTAAAATAAAAGTTTTTCACCAGGATTTCATTGCCTTCCTCCAATAAAGGCTTTTTCCTTATGTTTAGATACCCCAGGAATTTGCGCTGTGTAAAGCGCTCCTTCACGATGGTTCGTTACGAGCTGCGCGAACGTGCGCACCTTCGTGCAGCTCGCAAACGCCGCGAATGCTTAAGAAAGCCATTCTAACCTTTGGAACTCACTAGAGAGACAGTTCCACTGTTCCCCTGCTAAAAATAATGTGTTATTTATCTGTGTAGGTAAGATTTATGCAGCTCTGACCCTTTTTCAGTGTGGGCAGTTGAGAGCTGAAACTGCCAAAATGGAGCATTGTTTTCTGGACCCCTTTTCAGTATTAGCAACTAGGAACTGTTTTCTTTTTACAAACCCCCCCCCCCATACTTTGTAAATGTTTTCTGTAGTGTTCTTTCCCTCTAAAGGAAATTAGGCTATAGTTCTTTATAGCAGTAATAAAATGAAAGCCATGAAGTTGCTGTAATACCTGACAGAAAATGTTGCAGCTAGTGAAGGGCTGTAGTGTGTTCCTTTTCTCTAGGAGCTGGCCAGCCATACTGCTAGTACTTTTATACTTAGGAGGGTGGAACTTACTGTGCAAACCTAATGTAAAAACTTCTAAACGAAATACTAATACTGCCATTATATATATTTTCAATTATAATGTGTTACAATGCATTGCCTTATGTTCGGAATGTATAAATAATTATTTTATCCAAGAAATGATCCAATACAGTTGATTGATGGATCTTTCAGCCAGTGGATGACTTGTATAAGGTATACATAATCAGCAATTCAAGTAGAACATCAGTAGCAGTCAGGATGGTGAAGTGAATGCATCTGAACTAGTGCTCTAGTTAAAGACATAAAGACTGCTATTCGTGGTTTGTGCCTTTATACCTGTTATATTTTGCCATTTAATTTGTCGGAATAAGTTTGCCTTGTTTTATTTTGAAATTTTGTCTGGAAGTACTACAAATAAAATTCTTAAAAGTCACTGAAGATTACAGCCTGCATTGAAGTTCTTCTGTGTACCAGCTATTTCCCTCCACAGTGCGCATGTGTGGAAGCGGGGTGCGCATGCGTGATTGGGCAACCGTCGATGCACTTACAATAGCTGCGGCATTGAAACGGGCTGGAGGAACAGAAAACCACACCGGAATCTGAAGAAAAGTAAGGGCAGACTTTTTACAAGCGACCATACACTATAAAAGACTGTGTATGATTGCTCATACACAGCTAGGGTATTTTTCAACTCTCGAGGTTTCCATAGTAATGAGACCTCTCGCGCTGTGCTCTCGAGGTCTCCAGTTACCATGGAAACCTCTCGAGTGAAAAATACCCTTGTTGCATATGAGCGATCATACACAATCCTCTATATTGCAGTCCTGTGCACACCAGATGATGAGTGGTCTATCTTGATGTCTTGTAGCTATACAACTTCACAGCTGGGCCCTGATGTGAATATTAAAATACCCCACTCCTATTGGAGATGAAATAAGTAAAAGGCCAATTCAGGAGGAAAAATATTACATTTGAATTATTTGCCATGTGTGGGGGTGCACTGAATTCTCTGTTTTTACTGATGTATGCCACAAGCAGTAGCACACCTAATGAAAAAGCCATTTTTATTTATTTATTTAAACATTTAATAACTGGGAAAAGCACACTGAGACAAGGCTCATTTCCAGGTGCGACCCGGAGGTGAGGGAAAGAGAGTTACAAAAGTATATATACATAGAATAGATACATGAGAATATTACATATAATCACATAATGTTGTACAAAGGAGTGATTTACATTCAGCTAAATGTGTGTGTATATATATATATATATATATATATATATATACACACACACACACATATACAGTTATTTACAATCCGTTGCATGAATACAATAATATGCAGTACAGAGGTTTTGAAGTTTAAACCATGTTCATTTAGATAAAGGCAGACTAGCTGAAGTTACAGGTGAGGAAGGGGAGTTGAAAAAGTTGAGATTTAATGGAGTTGTGTGAGGGTGAATTTCTGAGAGGGCTGGGGAAGCTGATTCCATAGGTAGGGGAGACGATAGGAGATGGCAGATTTGCCAGCTGATGAGGATGGTTTGGGGAGGGAGAAACAATGGGAGCCCCTAGAGTGCAGCGAGTAAGGAGAAAAGGCTGCAGGGGTTAGTTTCTCAGCCAAGTAGGGGGGCAGTAGGTTGAACCAAAACTTGGAAATAAAAGAAATGGATTGTCAAAAATGGTGATGGGATGAGGCGCTAACCCAAGGGAGGAACGGAGCATGCAGTGTTGTGCTCTGAAAGAGGAATTTGTTGCAAAACATCAAAAAGCATGGAATAAGGAGTCCAGCCTGGATAGCAAGGTGGAGGGGGTGCTGTTGTACACAATGTCTGGGTAATCAAAGATGGGAGTGATCATTTTTGTCAGCATCGTGCATCTAACAGGTAGTGGAAGGGAGTCATGGTTTCTGTAGAGAAGACCAAGCTTCAGCCAGAGCTTTGAAGTGATGGCATCTATGTGGGTTGAGTAGTTTAGCAGGGTGTCTAGCCATACTCCTAGGTATTTATAGGAAAAGACCGTGTTTAGTGTGTTTCCACCCAGGGTGGTGATTACAGGGGGGCTGGGTGTTCTTGTCAGTTTTGGGGCAGACCCGAAGGTCATGGAGACAGTTTTGGAGGTATTTATTTTGAGACTGTATGCATAAAACCAAGACTGCATGTTGTTGTTATTGTCTTGTAGTAGAGAGTGGACTTCACTTAGAACAGAACCAGATGCAAAATGTATAGTGTTGTCTGCATACATATGTATACCTTGTGCAGACTGCGGGGAAATCGTTGATGAAAAGGGAGTGTCAAACTGGGCCTAAGATCGACCCTTGTGGAACACCAGTGAAAGTTTGTGAATGTGCAAGGGTTGAGTAGCTAATTGTGTGTTTGTATTTTGCAATCCTGCCAGTAATAACAGTTTCTTTTGGTAAAGTAACTTGAATCAGTTGGTCATAGTAGTAATTGTTATTCTTAAAATCAAGAAAATGATAACCCAGTTGAGCTGAAGCTCGTTTACAATAGAGTCCATCATACGTACAAGCATACACAGTATCAAAGTTATGTAAACAGTCATTATTAAAATTATATAAATTAGACAACAGGGATTAAATAATCTGCAGCATAATACAATGTGGTACACTAAAAAGGTCTAAGAAAAATGTGTTTCCAAAAGCATTACATGAAGAAGATAATTTTATAAAAAAAAGCATCCTAGTTAGTCTTATTTCTAGTTAGTCTTTTTCTTTGTGAAAACAACAGGCTTTGGTCAGTGTGGACTCACTTACACACCAGGCTTTTATTCGATTACGTGAAACATAGAAACATAGAATTTGACAGCAGATAAGGATCGCCAGTCCCATTTATTCTGCCCTTTTTTCCCTACCTACAAAAAATGCCTCAGATCTATCTTGATCTATTGTATCACCTCCTCTTTTGAAACGCCAGGGTTCCACATGTCTATCCCATGCAGTCTTGAATTCCCCCACCAATTTTGCCCCTACCACTTCTGCTAGGAAACTGTTCCATGCCTCCACTACCCTTTCCGTGAAGAAGTATTTTCTCACATTGCCCCTTAGTCTACCCCTTCCTGTCTCATGTCATGTCCCCTTGTTCTAGAGCATCTTTTCATCTGAAAGATGCTGCCCTCCTATACTTTATTTATTCTTTTTAGGTACTTGTAGGTCCCAATTATGTCACCCTCTCTCTCCTTTCTTCCATGGTATACATATTGAGTTCCTCCAATCTCTCCTCGTATGACCTCTGGTTTAGGCCCTGCACCATTTATGTTGCCCTTCTTTGAACAGCCTATACCTTATCTATGTCCTTTCTGAGATGCGGCCTACAGAACTGAACACAGTATTCCAAATGAGGCTTCACCAATGACCTGTGCAGTGGCATCACCACCACTTTTTCTCTGCTGGTGATACCTCTCCCTATGCACCCCAGCATCCCACTGGCTCTCCCCAATGCCTTGGCACATTGTTTGGCCACCTTTAGATAATCAGATATGATCACCCCTAGATCTCTTTCCTGTTGTGTGGCTTGTGTTGTGCTGAAACTTTCCCCTTTGATGTTGTTTTGAGAAATTGGGGTAATTCATTCCAGGCTCTAGGTCTGTGGCTAACAAGGGTTGAGTTTCCTTTAGAGGTTTTCAACACTGGAATTTTAAGTTCTAGATTACCAGCTGTCTTTAAGCCTTTCCTTACTGTGTACATTTGGTAAAAGTTATCTAAATAGGGTGCAGTTTGAAAAAAAGACTTTGGTGAATTAAGTGTAGAATATGCATGATTCTATGTTCAGTTAGATCTAACCATCCCTAGGATCTATAAAGGAGACAATGGTTAGTTAACTGAGGGCATACAGGATGAAATGGGCAACCTATTATAAACCACATCTAGTTTGTCCAGATTCCTCCTAGACACCCCTACCCAGTAAATTATTATAAACTGCTTGTATTATTCTTGATGTATTCCAACTGTTTACTGTAACTGAGCAGGTAAAGTCAAGAAAGGAGCATGCTAAGTGTGCAGGATCAAATTGGTCTTTCCTTACACACCAGGGATAACCACATATTAGATTTAGTCATCAGAAATATAATGAATCCATCGAGTATTGCAAGACGAGGGAGCCACTCCTAGGAAGTGACCACAATGTAGTGGAATTTGGTATAAACATCAGAAGTGCATGTCAATGGGGATAACGCAAGTGAAACATTATGACAGGGCAGATTACAACTAGAGATGCAGTGAAGTTTAACTTCGTTAGCATAACAGAGGTGAAGTGGCCCACTCTGCCTTAAAATATAGCTACATGAAGTGCCCACTGAAATGCAATACTTCACAACTTTGCGTCGTAATGACTTTGCATTATGATGACTGCGTTACTTTGATTTATTTTTTTTAAAGGCAGAGTGAATGAGCATTGTAACAGCCCACAGATCACATGGCTCACAATCTGCAGGTCAAATGCTTCAGGTAGAAAGTTAATCATGCAAAAGAGTGAAAGACTTTCACTTTCACCTTACCTAGTGTGGGAGAAAGAGCTGTGTTTCAGAGGAGACAGAGAGATAGCAAAACATATAAACCCCTCTTTGAGGGGAGACAGAGAAATAGCAAAAAATATAAACCCCATGTCTGAACCAGAGCACCTTCCAGGGTAGTGGTCCACTCCCTGAAGCAGGAGGTAGTGGTGCCATGGAAGCACCAGCTCCAGTGGAACCTACCAGTGCCCCCCACCAGTGACACCACCTGCCATGGCCCCTGCACCAGCAGCTCAGCAGGAAGTGATGGAGGAGCTGCAGCAGATGCAGCCACAGCAGCAGCTGCAGCAGCAGCAGCAGCAGGTTTCTCCACCCCCCAGCCCCAAGTGAGCACCAGCAGCTGCCAGCAACAACATTTTGCCCCCCCGCCTGTGCCCAGTCCTCCCCACAACTCATTAGTGTGGAAGTTCTTCACTACGCTACATGCGGACACCAGTGTAGTGAAGTGTAATCTGTGTGGTGAGGTGGTGTGCCATGGCTCCAAGGGAAGTTATCTGGGCACAGGTGGTCAGTGCACCCACCAATACAATGACCACTATGCAGATTGGCAGGCCAAGCTTGCCGAACAGGGCAGGAGTGCACCTGCTGGCCCTGCTGGGCAACAGGTAGCAGCACGGCCTCCATCTGCATGTGGTTTCAAGTGGGGGTGGGTCATGGAACAAGCGGGTGCTCCACAACCTGCAGGTGATGGTGGCAACCCTGCACAAATACCTGCCACACATGCCAATTTGGGCCTGATGTGGAGTGAGTTGGACCATGTGAACCACTGGATTGACAACGTGGAGCAGTGGTTGGAGTGCATGGAGGTGCACCTACTCCAAATAATGGGCATGCTTCAATTGCTGCTCTCACACCATAGCATTGACCATTAGTTTTTGTTTGTCCTTGCACCCACCACCTTCTCCATGAAAACATAGTTCCTGACATTGCCCCTGATCCGTCCCCCCCATCTTCAAACTTTGACCCCTTATTCATGCACTTCTCTTTTTCTGAAAGATGCTACCCTCTTGCATGTTGTTGATTCCCTTTCGGTACTTGATCATTTCTATCATGCCTCCACCCTTTCCTTGTGGTTATACATATTAAGCTTTAGACTCTTTAATATTTGGAAACCGGTTAACTTGTCACGGGTTGAAATTGGGACAATACTCATGCCATCAGCAACTTCACTACCACCAGCGGGTACAACAGCATCTCCAACCATGATCGAAGCTACTCATTGTGCTGTGAAAAACATAGAGAAATCCCTTTACTGGTATCAACTATGCACTTCTGCTGCATACTACCACACCCACAGCCACTCTTGCCACTGGCAGCTGTGCTATGGCCAGAAACATCTTTGCATACATTTCTTGGGATTACACAGGAAAATTCACAACAAATTGAGATTTTTGAAATTTGGGGTGGATGGGAAGCCAAAAAACAACAACTGTGGCTTACAGATGCAAATTGGGCACTAAACAGATGCAAACACACTGATGCAGATTGCACACTATAAGGAGATGCAGCTGCATAGGCACAAAAAAACCTTAGCCAGTGGTCACACAAATCCAAAACTGGAAAAATAAATTATTCCTTTTGTGGGTTGGGGGGGTGCTGCAGCAGCAGTCCACTAGCTAGATTGAAGGAAGCAGTGAAAAATACCGCAGATGGATAACTGATTCGGAGTGTGGCGAATACTATGTGGCCCTATAAAATGTGTCTGACTTGATGGCACACACACACACACACACACTCACTACAGGTAATGCACAGAAAATGTAACAGTGCAGTACACTATATAAACAAATCTTTTAAACAGAATGAAAATATGCACTGCACCACAACAAACAGAAAATGATTATCAATAAGCATTTGTCAATGCGAATGTTTGCTTCCTGGTATTAACATTGGAAGTGCATGAGGTAGACAGATACGGAATAGGAAAGGCAGTGAAGTAGTGAAGTGATGCCAACCCCACCCTGCACAGATGGACATGCATTGTGGTGTGCCTTTGGGTCATCACCTAACGCTCACGCCATTTCACCTCACTGTATCTTGCAGACACTGACAAGTGTTGAGGTGTGCCTTGGGGTGTTCGGCTTTACAATCACCCATTCCATAAGGACATATGCTGAAATGGGCGCAGTATAGGAGAATGGGGTAAATTTTGGGGCTAAAGAGCCCATGGTACACCTCAATGCCTGTCAGTGGCTGCAGGGTGGTGGTGGGGTGGAATGGCATGCATATTATAGCCGGCCATTCAAAGTCACACCCCTGATGCTGGTCAGTCTCTACAGGGTGGAACATTATGGTTAGAAACCCTAACACCCTGGGTGTTTGTTGGTAGTTGCACTGCAAATTTTCAATATGGGCTTTTTGTCACCCCACCTCATGAAAGCATTTGGGACCTCTGCTCATGAACAACAGCACTGTGGTTTTGTTAATCTGTCCTGAACGTTAATGTCCCACAGTGATCACGTCATTCTGTTCCAGTTGTGCGAAACCACATTTTGGGCAGGATGTGAGAAATGACAAGTGTACTGTTGTTAAGGAAGTGTGCAAAAATGGCAATGTTGACAATCTGGAGTGCAAATATTAAACATTCTCGAACTTACGAGTGTGCACAGAAACTACGCAATGCGCACTCATAACAGAGGCATTTTGTGGAATGTTGTCACCAAATGTTCAACATAGGCATTTTGGGACCTCTGCTCATGAACAGCATCACTGTGATTTTCTTAATCTGTCGTGAACATTGATCTCCCAGAATGACGTGCCAATGTGTACTGTATGTGCTAAAACATGTTGGCAGGATGTGAACAATGACAGCTGTACTGTTCATAAGGAGGTGTGAAAAAATGATAATGTTGAAAATCTAGAGTAAAAATATAAAAAATTCTCAAAGTTATGAGTGTGCGTGAAAACTACTGAATGCATGCTCGTAACAGTTTTTTTTTGGAATTTTGTCACCAAATTTACAACATAGGCTTTTTGGGAGCCCGCCTCATGAATACTGACAGTGTCATTTTGTTAATCAGTCCCAAAAGGTGATTCTGCACAGTGACCACAAAATCGCCTTTCGGGACCAATTAACAAAATGACAGTAACTGAATTTATGAGGTTGAGTCCCCAAGAATCCCATGTTGAAAATTTGGAGCGAAAATTCACAAAAATGGCAGGCATATCCACCTAAGTTGAAACAAAAAACATTTATGGTATTATACAGCTTACCGGCATTTCTTCAGTTCGCGGTTGGCTTTGAAGAGTGCAGACGTGTTCCCGGTCCACCAAAGATTGGGTACCAAGGCAATTGACAGGATTTATTTAACTTAAAGTATCGAAAAAGTACATATTTTGAATATGGTGAAGTGTCCAGGTTTAGAGGCCACATCTCTAATTAAGGACCTAGGCAGGATGGAGGCAGTTCAAAGAAGGGCAACAAAGATAGTGCTGAACATGCATCAAAAGTCTGATGAGGGGAGAATGGGAGATCTGAATTTTATATACCCTGGAGTAAAGAAGAGACAGAGAGATAGGACAGAAACAAATATCTAAAAGGCATAAATAATGTACCAGTGCAGGAGGGTAGCATCTTTAAGAAAAGGAGATGTCCAGGTCCTGAATGAGGGGTCCACGGCATGACATGAGGTTGGAAGGTGGTAAAGTAGACTAAGCAGTAGTGTGAGGAAGTATTTCTTCATGCAAAGGGTGGTGGATGCATAGAATGCACTCCTAGTGGAGCTGATGGGGGGCAAATGCAGTGGAGTGATTCAAGCATGCAGAGGACAGGTATCAGGTAAGCCTAGCAGCTAACAATAAGAACGAGAACATACAGCTTGAGATCAAGTAGTGTCTGCTGCTTGTACAGCAGGTAGGGGAAAATGTGCAGACTAGATGGACATAGTCATGATCCTTGTGTGACATCAATTTCTATGTTTTTATTATTTATATGTAATAGCCCAGCTTTAAACCAACTACATCTGACATGCCCTACCCAATGCAGCCTTCACATGTGTGCCAGATGCTCCAACTGCAACCATAAAAAAAGAAAACATCTACATCAATATTGTGTAAAACAGCAAATGTTATGCAACCTGTGAGCAATCAATTCACTAACAATACCACCAACAGCTTAATCTAGTTCAATTTCCATTGGTTACCATCTGTATCCCCATCCCCCTCGTCACCCCTGAAAAAGGGAATTCTAGTCTCAGTGGGCCTACCAGGTCAATAAAATTCGATAAATAAATTAATTCATTTATAAACCACACCAGAAAAGCACATCTGGGGAACTAAAGACCAGATCAGCACTACAGAAATACTCAAGAAACTATTAAAGCTACATGGTCTTTAACTTCTTTCACGTCTCCAAGAACTTAGACAGGAAAACAAAATTGCTGAAACAAACTGATGTTATGCTGCTGTTGAAATAAGCAGCTATATGGTGCTTTGTCTCAAGGGCGAACAAATATATTTGTTGTGCTATGATTATTGACAATAGCCTTTAGTAAATAAAGGACTTGGTTCAGAACCACAGAACCATTATATGGTTGCATGCAATGTCAAAATAAGTTAATCTCATTAAAATGCTGGTAGCATGGTGACAAAAGGTACAAATTACACCATTCAACTAAATGGAGCTTTAATTACAATGCTTGCTTTTGAGTGATAGGGTAGGTTTTCCTTGTATACAGACTTTAAATCTGCATGGATTTTGACTTGAAATGTGTGAAAAGTTTGGGTGGCCCTGCTGATTGTAGACTTGAAAGTTCTGTGGGGGTTGGTGACAGAGATAGGCGAGTTGTCACCAGAACTACATACCTCATACCAGACAAAGCAGCCCAAAAAAATATTACATACATACATGTCTGTGAACATGCTGGTTAAACAGATTATGCATAAAACAAATTAAGTACATTTAAAAAGTCACCTCTGTAGAGAAAAGAAAATTCCAATCTGGCTCAAACAAAAGTGCTACATTTAGTAAAAAAACTATTGCATAATGCTGTGTAAAGCTATTTTTGTGTGGACAACACTCAAAACGGTGTCTTTACTTAGTCAGCAGGTGTGCTACATTTCCTGCTTTTATGATGACAGAATAAAAGTATTAAAATCATATATGATATGATTTAATACTTTATTGTTTGATTTTAAACACAGGAAGCACAGCACACCTGCTGGCACAGGCAAAGAAATCATATACTGCTGACTAACCATTCAAAAGATTACTCAAAGGAACAGGGCGATACTTATAGATTACGGCAAGATTGGTAGAGACTGTTCGGTACTGTGTCTTGGAGCGCTGTGCAAGTGACAAACAGGTAAGATGTTTATATATATATATATATATATATATATATATATATTTAGTTTTGTTTATATATAGACATATTTATTTAGTTTTTGTTTATATAGATATAACGCACACACACACAGCCACCTTCCAGAAAGACCAGAAAGACAAACCAAGAGACATAAATAAATGAAGCAGAAATCATACTTATTGAAGTTAAATCATTTATCTATTTTAAAACGAACACCTTACACCTTGCACAATACGACACTGCACAGTACAAAGAAAGTTAACAACAGACTAATTCAGACATAAGTTCATTTGGGCAACCTGTCAGTATCACCGAGCACTCCTGGGGGTCCTTCACAATGGCAGCGGCACATTCTCTGCATTGTCCTCTGCACGTTTCACCTCCTGATATTGCACAATGTGCTCAGAAATGTTATTAAATGCCGATGATGCAGTCCGCCCATAATGCCCAGTTTATTTCACGTATTCTTCCACCTTTCAGCATGACACATTTACCTCCTAAATCAGGTTCTGTATTGCACTGTATTAGGAGTACTTTAGATCACTGGGGTGCTGTGGCCCCCACATCCCCCGGGTTATGTGTACTATGTGTCTATGTACGTTTTGTTTATGTACATTTCTTATTATTGTTTCTTTCTTCTGTTTTATGTTTTTGGTTAATTTGTTCTTTGACAACTTGCCTTCCATGACTGGACCAGAAGAGGCACGACTAAAAGTGCAACTTGCTGCTGAGCCAGGCACAGTATAACTTTTAGGTTTTAATGCACAACTGGGTGTAATCGATCAGTATGGCCAGGAATGGTACAACTGGCATAAGCATTGCAACCTCTTAAAGTACTTGTGATCTTTCCATCTTAAGGGCAAATAAAGCAATAAAGAATTCCCTTTGTTTAAATACAGCATCTTATAGGGCTAGTCAGAGCACTAGCACTGCAGTAAAGCAAGTTTTTTATTATTGTGCTTTCTGATTAAAGTGCACATTCTGATTAGAACACTGGTTGCAACCAATGCTACAGTTGGAATGTGCACATTAATTAGAATGTAGAAAGCACGTAAGATAATCACCTGCTCTTCTGTTAACAGTCTGACTATTCCTATAAGACACCATATTGAGACTGAGCAGTTGTAACACACAATTCAGTCCCCCCTCCCCCGCGCACACACACATGGCAACTCACCCTACATGTAATGTGGTTAGAGAATTTAGAGTTTCATCTTGCACTGGCCAATTTAAACTGCTATGCCTTCTATTACAGTGCAAGAAACATAAGTCAAGCACCTACCAAAACAAAAGAGTAGAATGAAGGCAAAGCACCAGTCCTGGTCTGACTCTATATCTTCTTCCAGGCAGGCTGGCAGTCATGCAGTCACAGTCAATGGCGGCTGCTGTGTGTGGTCTGTGGTGGATGGCAGTGAATAGCTGGCTGCTGCTTAAAGAATCATTTAACTTTATTAATATCAAAATAATCCATTATTAAATGAATTGCTTAGTTTTAATACAGTGTCTGACAGGAATCGTCAGACTGCTGGCAGTAGAGTAAGTGAATTTTTTTGTTGTGCTTTCTAATTACAGTGCACATTCCCACTCTAGAACTGGTTGGCAAGCAGTGCTAGAATAGGAATGTGCTCCTGAATCAGAAAGCACACTAAGAAATCAATTACTCTCTCTGCCGGCAGTCTGACTATTTCTGTAAGACACTGAATTGAAACTGATCATGGCTGCCTAAATATAATGCACATGAAAAACTCTACTAAACCAGATACCACCTGAGTACAACAAGGATAGGAAATATGAGCAGTGGAGGTTTAAACTTTAAGCATCCGCTGCTTATATTTCCTTGTATACAAATGAGAACTTCAAACCATAAACAAACTGTTCTGCCTAATACATTTATAAACTCTGGGCAGCTGCTGCAGATACATATCTGCAGCAACTGCTCCAAGTTTATACATCTTTGCTAATCCTTCTTTTAAATTTTGTGAAATATAAAACTACTATTAGCTGCGCCTGCTAATAATATATTGCTATTGGCACAGAATAAATAGCAATCAGCACAAATAGGTGGGCTGCACAATGGCAGAAAAGAAAGCCAGTGCCTATGATGAATTTTTATATCAGCTAACTGACAGCTAACTGTTAACTGCCCTCAGTTAATTTTGCAGCACTGCTTTAGCCACAACAAACCCCTAACCCTCCCCTCAGTGTCTATCCCACACAAAAAAACAAGTCCAAGCACACCCTGAACCCCACCCTACCCCCAAGAAAAGGGGAACTCAAATGTAACATTAAAACGTTTTTCAGCCTGAAGTGGCAACTTACTGATTTGATTTCAAAAGGAGTGGGGGGGGTCTCTTGGTATTCACCTCAAAGTCCATTTACAAACTGTGTCCAGTATTAGCTGCTCAACCTTGTGAATCTCATTCATGAATTATAAATGGGATTCTAAATAAGTGGTGTTGTATACGGCATACATCAACAAAAAACAAGTCAGAGCACACCCTGCCCCCCCCCTGAAAACAAGTGAAATGTAACATTAAACATGTTTTCAGCCTAAATTGGCAACTTACTGATTTGATTTCAAAAGGAGTGGAGGTTCTTGGTTTTCACTTCAGTCAGGGCCCTGCTGTGAAGTCACACAGCTACCAACATTGAGGTAGACCACCCATCAGCTGGGTCCTTACTCTAAACTGCATCTGCCTTGAATGGCTTACCTTTATTCAAGGTGCAGCAGCATCAGCCCAAAATAGCCTTAATTAAGCTGCGGTCCCCAGCCAATGTGCAGGCTGGATCGAGATCTCTTCTCATTCTATCCACAACCTCTGGGACTAGCTCAAGGAGATTGGAGACAGACGTGCTGCTCGTCGCTCTCAGGCCTTGTGGAGTAAGGCTGAGAAGCAGGGAGATACGGCTGGTTAAAAGTTTAGAAAAGGTATGCCACCTTTACCTTTGTAGTGTGTATCTCCTTTACAGTTGATCTTTTAGCGCACCTCTGCCTGGTTTTGCCCTTTGTGCTTTATCCCCCCCCCCGCAGGAGGAAGGTCCCAGGTGGTGGCACTGGAGAATTCCAGCTGGGAGAGCAGAGAGAGAGGAGGGAAAGCCACTTGTAACGGTCTTGAAGCACCGAGGACTGAGCCACTAAAGAAGCGAAGATTTTATTAGTCTCCTGACTGACTCTTACGTTTCTGGGAAAACTTGAAAAAATTGAAAACTCCCGCTGTTGCAGGGATATATTAATTTTAAATTTTAGGTCAAAAGTCAGACACTAACTTTATAACTTTATATAGAGTGTGATTTATTGTTATCAACTTGCAGTATAAGCAGTAAGCAGAGTCTGATGAGTGAAGGGTCTCTGCTCAGAAATAGCCAACTAACATATGTGCCTTGTAATATTTATGTATTATTAAATGGCCATAGGGCTTTAGGGTTATTTTAGAGGGTTTATTGTTTTTTTTATTTAATCCGTGTTTTGTGTTTTTGTGAAAGTTTATGGGCTATCTTGCTTTTGCTCTGATTTTTCGCGCCTTATGCTAATCAGCGCATGTGGCAGCACCAGATAAAAAACATTCATCTTGATTTAGTTTGTGCTGTCTCTGCGCAGAGAGTGGATGCTTTTTCTTGAGTAGCGTTGAGCCACAAGGAGGGTGCAGGCCTGTGGCTGGTCGGGGTTTTTTTACAGTGGGAGAACCGCATTTGAAATCAGCATTTGTATTTGCATTTGTTTATTTCACTTACAATGTCTGATGACTTCGTTGTCAGGCTTCAGGTTTTCATTAACTACTAACTGGTGATAAAGGTGAACCTGAAATCATTTTTGCCATTTGCCATCTGCATCGTCGCTTACCCACTTACCCATTTACCGCTTTATCATTTTTGGGCCTGCATCCTGCGGCAACTAGGAGCTTCAAAATCGAGCAACTTGGTGGAATTGCCCAGTAACTGATTTTAAGTAAGTTGGCTATATTATTTTAATAAGAATAGCCACTTTTTTTGTTTCTTCTTTGAGATTATGTTAATCAGTTATATTATAATCTTTCATATGTAGAGATCTTAGCAGCATTATTAAGATAGCTTTTTAAGTGCTTTTTTCCCCCGAGGTGTGTTTTTGGTTTTAGAGTTGGTGAAGCTAGTTAAACGTATACAATTTGTGTAAGCATACAGTCCTT
Organism: Neoceratodus forsteri; assembly: GCA_016271365.2. Taxonomy (NCBI): domain Eukaryota; kingdom Metazoa; phylum Chordata; order Ceratodontiformes; family Ceratodontidae; genus Neoceratodus; species Neoceratodus forsteri. Next base: position 1,511,405,278 of record CM057455.1, read on the forward strand.
TCCACTGAAGGTTTTTTTCTTTCTGGTTTTAGTGGAGCCCCTAGATGTTCTGTGGGTCGCTGGATCCAAGAAAGGTATAAGAAAAGGCGAAGGAACAGTCTACAGGATTATTTGTTCTACCTACTCTGTCGAATTGAAGGAGAGTTTGATATATAGCTTTACCCTATTTTCTCTTGGTCTACCATTACTTCTTGAAAAGGCTTATGGAAGGAATGCCACAGGGAGTTGGAGAAGTCTGAGAAGCCTGAAGGAGACGGGATGGAGGAACTTTTTGTTAGGGAAATCAGACTTTATCCTAGCATCCTGGTAGCAGGGACAAAGATGTGATATTAAAGGACTTGGAAACATCTTGGAAGGATTTTTGTATTTATTAAGTCTGTATTTCAAGCTGTATAATCCTAGCCTTGATAAATACCAACATATAATGCAGTTATTTAAACACTTAACATCTTGGTAACCATAGCAACTGAGGTCTAGCTGGTGCCACTGGAGATATTTGAGATACTGATCTATATGACGTTGGTCTATAGGATCTTCAGGGGGAAACAAAAGACAAAACAGGATACTCTAGGATATTCTAGCTACTAACTGAGAGGCATTAGACGATAGTAGCAGCTGCTGTTCTGTTTCTCTGGCCTAGTTAGTGCTGTATTGTTGCATCTCTATCCTGAAACAATATATTTTCTATCTATTATATTTAAGGGGGCTGCAGCTTAAGATTTGACCTGCACCCCCTTCTAAACTAAATAAAAAAAAAGTTTGGGGTAAAAATGGTGATTACAAGGAGTGGGAAGGCTAATTTTCCACCAGATAACATGGCTGGAGGGCCTGAACCACAGGTAATTGGGATCCCAGACTCTCAGGATATACAAGATACTCAGGTTTTCTGTCAAGAATTAAATGCTTCAAAGCAATTAATGAAACAAAATAAGAAAAGCTGTATTAAGAAAAAAAATGATATTAATAAAAGGAATTACTAGAATGGGAAAAAAGGATAAAATAACTAGAAATGGAAACAAACAACTTAGGCTAACAGATTTATGGGTAGAAAGGGAAGTAGAAAGTGAAGTCTCCCCTAGATATCGCTCTACACCTGTACAAACTTCTCTTGAATGGATGGACCAGTCAGTTATAGACTGCAATGCTTGCTCAGGAGAAAGGAGACAAAGTAAACAAAAAGATCATTATGACTGGGAGATCCCTACGATATCACCAATGCAGGACTCAAGCTATCAAGGATGCTCTGAGTCTATGGAATTGGGGTTTTCACCAGACTCTTATACTGCTCAATCTCAAATTAGGAGTGCAACATCCCCTAAGGGGCTGAACGATTATTGCACTGATTTGAGGGAATCTGAAGCCTTAGGCAGGATAATACAGGAAATGAGTGTGACAATAGAGGGTCTAAAATGATTGGATAATCCTTATAAGGAAAAAGGGGATGAGGGACCATACAGAAGTAAATGAAATCTCAAATAATAATATATTAGAGACCCCAGAGGGAATGAGTACTTTTAAGAATGGATCCCATGATCAAAGACGAATTAATTTGGGGGTAGCCTCAACCATTTCAGCACAAACTTTAGAAATGTTGAAAGATAGATATTCAACTGATATTATTCTGTTGGAAAATATCACTATTCTGAAGAACGAACTTGCTAGCCTGAGAGAGGATGTTTTCCACAATAGAATTTTGCTGGATAACGTTTTGAAAAACTCTAGAGATGTGAATTCCAGTCAGAATGAGCAGAGGTTTTCCTCTCATTTAATTCAGAATTCAGTTACTAATGAGACAAAAGGTATCCAAGTTAATCATCCCCCACTATTCGACAAGGATAGGGCTTGTTTCTGTTGTTTAGGGAATAGTAATACAGGAATTACAAGCAAGGAGGATGCAAAAGAATCAAAAAATACTAGGAAAGGTAAAATCAAAACAGCAAGAAAAAAGAAGAGTGTAGTAAAAGAAGATGAGACAAAGACACCAAATAACCCTTAAATCAACCCAGAACAACTAGAATCTCAGGAGGTCCAACAAGATATTATTGATCTGCTACAAGAAAAGGCTGAGAAGGATCAAATTGGATTATTTAAACATAAAATTGTCAGATATAATGAGACTTTGTGTGAGAGTCTATATGAGGACATACTGAGTGAAGAAATTAATTCAGGGATTTTGGGGGAGGCTGTAATCACCACAGTTCCACCTACTATTCCTCTCAATGGGGATAAAAAGGTAAATTTTGAATCTCATAAGTGGGATTTAGATGATGTAGAATTCATGGTAGAAATCAAGGGTATATGGTATACCCTTGATTTCTACCATGTACAGGTATACCATATACCTAAGGCACCAAGGGAAACTGATCAAGAACTCCACAAGAAAGGCATTAGACCTTCTTGGAATTGAGGATTTCAGAGTTAAAGGAGAGATGGTGGTGATTAGACACCCAAATCAGGACTATGATGACACGGCTCTATTATATTGTGCTTTTGCAAGGACAGCTTATCATATTTTGAAGAACTTGTATACAATTGAGAATAGTGGATTGTCAGTGTCATTGCCAGTGCTGATTCCAAGGACGGTTGCCAAGGAACTACCAGGTGGAAACAATGCACTGCAATCTGATCTGAGTTTGGAAGAATCTCCTTCTATGGTGACTTTAGTTACAATAAACACAGAAACACAAAGTAAACTCATAGGGGTAATAGGGGATTATGTTTTGAGGCAGAGAAAAGATTGGCTGAGTAGAACAGTTACATTATTTGGCTGGACGATCTCTCCTAGAATGTCCAGCAAGGAAGCCAGAGAAGAACTCCTACTCTTATTGGGAAGAGTCCTAGGATTCCCTATTTCTAGAAACATGGTAGAATCAGTTAAGCTATACAGAAATTGTGAATGTGCAAATCAGATTGATATTATCTTTAAAAATTCTCACATAGCTGGTAGTATATTTTCACTAGCAAATAAGCTGGATGAACTAGGAATCTATATAGTTAATCCTTCAGAATTAGAGAGAATCCCCTTGGAACCTTCCCAGAGAGAGAGAGATTGGAGCTGAATCAAATAGAGACCCAGAGTTTTCTCTGATTGATTTTGGTAATCTGATAGATTGCAATACTTATTCTCCCTTAATCATATTGGACTCAGCCTGATATAAACAGAGGCCTGATAATAGACCATCATTAAAGGGGCCTGGTGGGGATCAAGGTATGACTATCTTTTCTCTCCTTTCATTGAACACTGAAGATCTCCACCTTAAAATAATTGACCCTGAAGTAACAACATTTTTGGATAAGTTTGGTATTATTGGACTGCAAGAGACATGGTGTCTAGAAAATGTTACCCCCAGGCTTCCAGGGTTCACTGCTTTTTTGTTACCTGCAACTAGGGACAAGAAATATGGGAGACCTAAAGGGGGCATTATTTTCTTTATTAAAACCCTATTTAATTTCCAGATTATGGATATTCCAGCAAAGCCAGAGGGCACTTTGGCTCTCTGCATTAGTAAAGGATCAGGAAAATTATTTTTTGTAATGTCTATTTTCCTCCTAGTTCTGGAAAAGTGGATTTCTCTTGACCCTTATGTAAAGGATCTCCTTAAATTCCTTGATGATCTGGCCAACGAGAATACAGCTTGCCCAATAATCATCATGGGGGATTTCAATGCTAGAATTTCAGCTTCCCTTTTGGAAAATACATATTCAGATATGATTTCCATGGTAGCAAAGATTAATGCTAAGATAACATATTTGAGAATACTCAAGACAGGAAGACGAACGTTAGAGGAAGGGAGCTAATTGAGGGGCTGGCCATCAGACACTTTTGTGTTTTGAATGGTAGGACTCAGGGAGATTTAGAGGGACGCTTAACTTTTACAGGTGCCACTGGTTCCTCTACTCTGGATCAGATATGGGTTAATTTAGAAGCAGCAAAACTAATTCAAAATCTAAAGATTGTGGACAGAATTGAATCCGAGCATAATGCTGTTACAGTCCACTCAAGAAACCCCTTTGAAGTTAACAGTAATGAGTTGTTACAGGAGGATAATTTGGAGATCCTTAATGAAAAAAGGATTAAATGGGGTCCGATCCATCATGCTAACTTTGAAGATATCCTTAGTATAGGAACACTTGCAGAAAACTGTGAGCAAATTCTAGACAAGGGAGATACCGATAGTGTCCTGGAAAGATGGGAAAATATACATGCCCTACTGGGCCCTAGATGTAAAACAACTTATCATGTTAAATCCACTTATAAGAAATCATGGTTTAACTTGAATTGTGCTCAGGCAAAGAAAGAGTTGGGAGCAAAATTGAGACAGCATAAGAAGAAAAAATATAAATCAGCGATTGATTTTAAGATATTAAAACAGGAAAGGGAAAGATATAGGAAAATACTTGAACAGGAGAGACTAAAACACATGCAGAAATTATGGGAGAAATTAAGACAAGCAGTCTTGGATAGAGATGGTAGGCGCTTTTGGAGTATTGTGGCACAGGGATATAATAGATATACTAACAGGATAGAGGCCCATATTACACCTGATATCTGGGTCAATTATTTTACTGAGCTCTATTACTCCCTTGAGGAACTCAAGAGACCAGAAATCTCTGTATCACCAAAAAATGATCTTATGCCAAAACCTATTTTTATAACAGAGGAGGAAATTCAATTAGCATTGACTGGCCTTGAAGCCAATAAAGCACCAGACCTGGACAGAGTTTTAGGAGATGTTTATAAAGCTTTCCCTGATTGGTGGATTCGTATTTTTATGACCTTCTTTGATAGGCTTGTCCAGGAAGATTTATGCCCTGCAAGTTGGGCAGGTAGCACTATCTTCCCAATATTTAAAAAAGGAAATCTGAATGAGCCAAGAATGTACAGACCCATTAGTCTGATAGATGTATCACAAAAAATTTTCAACAGAATAATTTTGTCTAAGTTATTGATATGGGCTGCGGATAATGCAGTGTTAAATGAGGCTCAAAATGGCTTTCGTAAGGACCGTTCTACAGTTCAGCACTGTTATGTACTCCAACATTTGGTCTGGAAATATACTAAAATTAGGAAAGGTAAGTTATACTATTGCTTTGTAGATTTTTCTTCTGCATTTGACAGCATTAGCAGAAAGATTCTCTGGGCCACCCTGAAAAATTTGAATTTAGAAACTTCTCTTCTGGATATAATTATTAGGCTTCATGAAAATACTTGGGCAAGGGTCCAGTACAATCAATATACACATCTAACTGATAAGATCAAGACGAATGTAGGAGTAAGACAGGGATGCATACTAGCACCCACTCTTTTTAACATCTATATAAATACAACACTAGATCAACTTAGTAATGTAGACTTTCATTCACCTAAGATCAATGAGCAAAGGGTTGAATGTCTAGCATATGGAGATGACTTAGTCTTGCTGTCTACTTCGGCCCTTGGCCTTAGAAGAAAATTGGCTCATTTCCACTTTCTTTGTTTAGAAAAGAACTTGAAAGTTAATATGGGGAAAACAAACATTCTTATTTTTGGTGCCAAAACAAAAAAGGCAGTTGACTTTAGGATGGGTAAAAGGCATATAGACATTGCTGAAACTTATGATTATTTGGGGGTTCGATTTCATTATACTCTATTTTGGACAAAGCATATAGAGATGATCAGATACAAAATGGGTTCAGCGTTCAATGCTTTAAAAATATTCAATAGCAAAACTGGGAAAACTTCAGTGAGAGGAGTTCTGAGAGTAGTTAATGCTAAGATCAAAATGTGTATGCTATATGCTTTGGAAGTCTGGGGCTGTTCCAAGTCTAGAACACTAGAAACCATATTAAACAAACTTTATAAATATATACTTATGCTACCTAATGGAACTCCGAGCTGTATTTTGGCTATGGAACTAGGTCAATGCTCTCTAGCTTCATTTATTGATGAAAGTCAGACTCTTTTTCTGTCAAAACTTTTCCTTTTACCTCAACAAAGATATCCCAGGATGTGCACAGAGGAGGCCATAAAATTAGACAATCTGGGATATGTACATTTTTTGATACATCTCATAAAAGAGAAAATATTACCAGCAAGTTTGGGCCATCTACTTTATAAAATCTATTTGTGGCCTTTTGAGGAATTTAGACAGAATGTGAGTTGTAGATTTACTGAACTGGATATAAACTTGCGTCATGTTCAGCTTTCTAAGCTGAAGCTACATGAGTTCTACAGATTGGTAAAGACCACATGGGGGTATGAACCATATCTCTCTTTTTTAACCTGCCCTAAACTCAGGAGATTTTATACTAGATTTAGAACAGAACGTTATAATGCCCAGTACATTCTTTTCAGTCAGAAAAGGGATTGAGTATCTTCCCCGCTCTGTGTTTGCAGAATGGGGGACAATTGACAATCTTAAGCATGTGGTACTTCTATGCCCCAGATTTGAAACTTATAAGAAGAAATTATTGGGTGGACTGTTAGGTGATTTCAGCCTCCCCCTTGGGAATTATTCAAATATTTGTTTTCTACAAGGGAGAAAAGCTCAGCAGAAACTTTAGCAAAATTTCTCCTGATAACCCGTTTGTAGATTTCTGTATAGGGAAGGCTGGAGATTGTGCAATATATTTATGGAAATTTTTATATTTGCATAAAATATGTTTGTTTACTAAAGCTATTTATTTATTTTAATTGTGGTCTGAAATGTTTTAATATATTGTAACTGCTTTTTGCTGAACAATAAAATGTACCTACCTAGGTCACTGGCTGGGAGTAGCTAAGTGAGAAAGCCATACTTCTCCATTTACAAACTGTCTGTATCCAACTGTCTGTATTCAATATTAGCTGCTCACCCTTGCTCGTTCATAAACTATAAATGGGGATTATAAAGGGTGCTACTCCATATGACATACATCAACAAAAACAGGTACAAGTACGAGCACACCCTGCCCCTCCCAGAAAAGGGGCAACTGTACCATTGAACATATTTTTTCAGCCTAAAAAAAAAACACCTGAGAAAAGCCTGTCCCACACACTGCAGCAAGTAATCCCTCCGTGACAAAGAAAAAACACTAAACTACAACAATCACTATATACTAGGGGACTCACAATGAAAGCTAGTTTGGAGGACCACACATTTACACATTCACCATCTGATAATAGTGGTCCATGCATGGTGTTCTTTTGTGAATGATCTAACAAACGCAAACATTATTGATGCAGTGAGTGGTCCTTTGCTTTTTGAACAACTGAACTAGTAGTCTAACTGCATGACATGCAAGAGTATAGAACCAGGTGGCACAACAGTTTAACAGGAATGAAACAACTAAGATAAAAACATTGAACATATAGTATGTGTGAACAAACTTTCAACAAATGCTCGAAAAGCTCCCAGAACCATTTGCTACTAGAGAACAGTATTTCTTCTCCAGCAGGAGATTCAGCCCTGTCACTGTTTTCTACCACTTAGTGTCTGCATCGCTGAGGAGCTGTACAGTGTATCATGTCACTGATGACAGTGATCACAGATAGGCTGAGATATCAAAACACTACAAATGTCCACAGTCTAGAAGACATTATATTTTTATCCCACTTGTACAGTACCTCTACTCTAAACACACAAGACTGACCCAGTCCTCATATGCCCATTCCCTTTTAAAAAAAAATCCATATGTCTACAAGTTCCATAACTGTTGTTACTGTATATTATATAGTCTAAACAAACTTACTGACTGACTGCAGTGCTACTGCTATGCCAAGTTATTTGTCAATTCTAATTCCCTCTCCCTTCCTAATCCTAGCATAGCAGCTATTGGTCCTCCCAAGCCCAGCTGAGATACCAAAAAGAGCTAGGGAAAAGTAGGAAACAAAACACCAAATTATGGACAGCTTACAGCTAGTCTAGCTGGACTTATCTGGTATGGTACTTGTCCTCGTTGGACTAAGTAGGCTCTCTCAGCTAGGCTTGCAGTCACTGCGGGTGGGTTGCAGGTCCTCTCCCCCTGATGGGCCGTCTCCTGGTCCCACTCTGTCTCAGCAATCTGCAGCGGTAGCTGGAAGGAAGCTGAAGAGAAATAGCTGCAGAAATAAATAGTAGTTGACAGTACAGCCACATTTGGCAACTCAGGCTGGCGGTGCAGACTGGCCTGTGGTTGCTGGTTATTGCGCAGTGCAGGGTGAGCGGTTTTGGCACCTTCCTCTCTCTAATCTGGTTGCCGGGATGGGGAACAGTGGGAGCAGGGTGGACAGCATGCAGTGGGAGGGAGCGGGCGGGTCTAATTACCTGCCGGGAGCGGGGTGAACACCACGCAGTGGGAGTGAGTGGGAGGGTCTGCTTATATGCCTGGATGGGGAACAGAAGGAGTGAGGTAGACAGAATGCAGTGGGAGGGAGTGGGAGGGGGTACTTACGTGCCGGGACCGGGACTGGAGGGACCGCAATGGACAACATGCAGTGGGAAGGTTTACTTGCACTTCAGTTACTGGGACAGGGAGTGGAGCGAGCGGGGAGGACAGCATGCCATGGGAGGAAGCGGGAGAGCTTATGTGCAGTCCTGGTGGAGGGACAGGGAACAGAGGGAGTGGGGCAGACAGCATGCAGTGGGAGGGAGCAGGAGGGTTTACTTACAGTGCAGGATGGGTGCCTGGATGGGGAATGGAGGAAGCGGGGTGGACAGCATGCAGTGGGAGGAAGCAGGAGGGTTTACTTGCAGTCCTGCTCCTGCAACAGACAACGGAGGGAGTGGGTGAACAGAAATGTCTTGGCAGGCAAGGCATGTCCTGCAATGATGGGGCACTCCCTCATTGCAGTGACCAGTTTCTTTCAGGCACACCCTGTAATGACGGGGTGTTCCCTCATTGCAGCGGCCAATTTCTTTCAAGTTGGTGGCACACTTGCTGATCTAGCATCAGCAGCAGCATGCCACGGCATTGGATCAAGATGGGCAAGCCCACAAATGTGGTGGCAGCATTGGCCGCGACAGTGCCGCACCTTCACAACCCGCTTCTCTCCTAAGCTGCCACATAATGTTTCTTGTGCATGTGCGGAAGTAAACATAAAAAGGTATCTAGCAGCAACACTGGATGGGAGGAACAACAGCTTGTTAAGTTCCCTAACGAATCAGCTAATTTTTTTGACTCTATGCCACTTAGCTCATGCAGTACTTATATGACATTTTTATACATTATTTTGTTGTTTTACCTTTACAGTGCAGTACAGTACAATAGTTATTTACTGAGCTGGTGACAAGTAGAGTGATGAGTGAGCCAGCAGTGTAGGGACCTTAATCTGCGTCAATATGTCAGTATAGCGAGGTCTGAAATTGTGAATGAAAGGGATGGGGGGGGGGCCATACATCAAGTGATGAGGGGGCCCGTGCATCCAGTGATGAGGCCAGAAAGTGGTATTTGCAGGCTGCCCGTGTCAACAAAGTAATGATATAAACTCAGGATCAGTTTCTAGTGATCCAAAAAGTGGTGAAAATTAAAATTTGTGAGCAGGCCATTTAACAAATGAAAAAATCTGTGGTGGGTGCCTCACAGACATAAACTGCCTCAATTCTCCAGTGACTCATTTTAGCTGGAGTCACGCTTTTGAAGATGTGGGGACAGCTGGGGTGGGGGCTCAATTTTTAAACTAAGGTTTCATCGGAATCGTCGCCATTATAAAATGTTATTCCCATGTGAGCAATGGGGTTCCTACAGAGCTATTGGGGACCCTGTGTGTTCCTCCAAATTCCAACATATGAGGTAGCTGCTACCTGTCTATCCCTGCCCTATCACCCTGTAACAATCTAGAAAATAAAGGAGCACAGAGTAGAGCCCTTAGCTGAAATCAGATCTCGGCTATGTTATGTGCTGTTAGTCTAGATGCCAACCCACAAGCTTCAGAGCAATCTTGAAGGATTTTAAGAGACAGACAGTTGGTGAGACCCCATCTGGAGTACTGCGTCCAGTTCTGGAGACCCCATCTCCGCAAGGACATAGACAGGATAGAGGCAGTCCAGAGGAGGGCAACTAGAATGGTGCAGGGTCTGCAAGAGAAGCCATATGAGGAGAGACTAAAAGAGCTTAATATGTATACCCTTGAGGAAAGGAGGGAGAGGGGGGACATGATAGAAACGTTTAAGTACCTCAGTGGAATCAACAAAGTCCAAGAGGGTAGCATCTTTCAGAAAAAGAGACATGCAAGAACAAGGGGACACAATTTAAAGATAGAGTTGGGGGTTGTTCAGGGGCAATGTGAGGAAGTATTTTTTCACAGAGAGGGTAGTGGATGCATGGAACAGCCTTCCTGAGTAGGTTATCAGGTCTAAAACTGTGGGAGAATTCAAGAATACATGGGACAGACATAAGGCAATTCTTGTGGGGGGGTAGGAAGAAATAGGCTGTTGGTTAACTAGGATCTGTGGCTTATCCTGTAGGTAGGGAAATGGGCAGACTAGGTGGGCCAAGCGGTCCTTATCTACCATCAAAGTCTATGTTTCTATGTTTCTAGAGACACATACTGGGTTACTAACCTGTTAGTAAGGCAACTGTGTGTCAGAGGACTTTCTCCGCTGGTCTTGCTTGCCCGTCTCCTTTCTGTGCTTGTCCTACTGGTGTTCTGCACTTTTTTTGCAGCTTTATTTCCTGCTTCCCACAGTATATAAGAGGCGTAATAGTGTATTATATGAAGTTGGCATGGAAAGCAAGAGTGCCACAGGGGACTGTCCCAGACATCTTTAACCTGAAATCCACGCGTGACTCAGCCCCACAGTCAAAGCTGATGGAGGGCGAGTTGAATAGGTTTTCAGGGTATAAAACCACCACTTTTTACCCTCAGTTTAAGAAAAAGGTGTCTTAACTTTGATACTCCAGTTGGTCTGCAAAGCTTTGAAGAGACTACACCAGTAGATATCTGATTAAAGATAAATGCAAAGTGTATAGCTTCCCATTAATATTGCATTTGTTGGACCACTTCAAAATGCATCATTTCCCATCACTACTATATTTGTTTGTTGCTTTCACTACTTGCCAGCCAGTTTCTAAGTACTAAATAAATGGTTGTTGGGATGAAGAGGAGGCATCTACTGTGCACCTGGGGCCGAGAGGAGAGGGGGCGGAGCAAGGGCGGGGAGGAGCGGGGAAGGAAGAAGCTGGGCAGAGCAGGGGTGGGGGGGGAGGGAGGGAAAGGGAGAAGCCGGGTGGAGCAGGGGTGGGGTGGGGAGCAGCAGGGCACAGCTGGGGATAATTGCAGAAAAGAGTGCAGTGCTCCAGTCAGTAGAAAAAACATGGGTGGACTGTTTCATGGTGGAAGAGGCCACTGTGACACAATCCAACATGTTGTGGGGATGGAAGAAATATCCCCTTCTCAGTGATCATTAAAGTGCTACAGTGCTCCACCCTCTGCAGCACTAAAAAGAGATGTGCAAGAACAAGGGGCCATAAATTGAAGATAGAGGGGGGACGGTTCAGAGGTAATGTGAGGAAGCATTTTTTCCAAAAGAGGGTGGTGTATGCATGGAATGGCCTTCCTGAGGAGGTTGTGGAGTCACAAACAGTGGGGAAATTCAAGAATGCATGGGACAGACATAAGACAATTCTAGTGGGGGATAGGAGGAAGTAGGCTGTTGGTTAAATAGGATCTGCATCTTATCTATTAGGTAAGGAAATGGGCAGACTAGGTGGGCCAAGCAGTCCTTATCTGCCGTAAAATTCTGTGTTTCTATGTCTCTTTAAAAGAATCATTATAAAAACTTTTAATGCACAAAAAAATTAATAATAACGCTTTCAATACCCTGGCAAAAGGCTTTGCCAATGTGACAGAACTGGGACTTGTACCCACTGTTCCCTGAATAATGGCCCAGTACATATTCTGCCAGATGAACCATCAGTAACTAAGGCCTCCTGGTTAAGCTGAAAGCTTGCCATGGCCAGTAGTCACCTCCAAATTCTGCAGATTGAAATGCTTGAGGCATATAATCCGCATGCTGCCTGCTGTTTTCAATCCCCAGGCACTGCAAAACATTTCAGTCTGTAATTGTAATGCAGACCCAACTCAAGTTCAGTCTATGTTTAAAGTGGGCACACCTATGAAATAAAATAATTGATGGAAAAGTCCCTATTAAAACTGAAACAAGAACATAAGTTCTTTATTGCAGGAAGGCAGTTTTAAAATGTGCGTCATGCAGTGACCATTTGCATGAACACAAATGGATCGATTGCTGAAATAATCATAATAAAACAGTCCTTATACACTATTCAAAAAAGTACAAATATACTTGCGGTTAAAAAAACTGCTGTGCTGCCACTTTAATATAGCAAAGAAACTGCATGTTACAGAAGTGATCAACTCTCAGAATCACTTTATTACAGACAGTGCTGCAATAAGAAAATTGCCAGTTTCATGCATGCATCTAGCCATGTCTTGTGAACTATACAAATACATTCCTATTTTAAGCACATTTATCTGTCTTCACCTCACTGTGCATTGTCAGTTTTCAGCTTACCCTTACCCTTTTAACAGAAACATGCCACCATATTCTGTCATTATCAGTGCTTTATGCAATTGTTATATGTCCATAGCCATGGCTAATGACTGTAACATCTGGTTGATTGGAAAGCTGGAGTAGCAGTCTTAAATTTGAACCTGTAGAACAGCATTTTGGAAGTGCCTGCATAGCACTCACTAAACAGTGGTACAGCAGGTGCCTTAGAGGAGTCAGAACGGTAACATTGTGAGTGCAACAAAAGTTCCACTCACAAAGAAAATATGTGATCACCAGTGGTGTGTGGTTACCTTTTTAGCAAGGCATGCAATTCTAAAATGTCAGGGCCCCATAAGGCCGGGGGTCTGGGGGGCCACAGCCCCCAGAAGCTGTAGGATTATTCATGTTTTGTGGTGCATTTTTGGGACTACTTTGACACATTTTAGAACATGTATGCCTCCACGACCATTATTCCAGAGCAGGAGATGCAGTGGTGCCCTTGGGGTCGCACTGATGCCTGGCCTTGTGGTGAGATACATAGGAGAGTGCTCTGGAGTGACTTTTGATGCCCTCAGGTTTGCAAGCATGCCCTGAATATGGATTCCAGGTTACAGTTCCACCACACCACAAGGTGCAACAGGGGCCTGGATGGCTCTTCTGTGCATATTATTACCTGGAGCACAAAACAAAATATTTAAATAAGCTATTCACCACCGACCAAAGAATGCAGTTTTGTCCACAGTTTAACAATGCTTTCAGAATGGATCTTGTAGCCGCTTGCTGTTGTTCTGTGCTGTACTGTGCAGAACAGGCCTTAGAAGTTCAGAAATGTAAGATGACAAAACTGTTAGGGAAGGGAGACACAATTATTGTAGCAGTTGTGAAATAGCCAAAATGGCAAGTGGTGGCCATGGGCCAAGCTGAGAAAATGAATTCCTCCTACAGAATTCTACTGCTAGACACACTTGCTGCCTCCTGCTGCTGGTTTCACTCTGGCTGCACCCTCATGCCTCACAACGCCCCCAAGGTGTGCGTTAAACCACATTATCAGCAGACCCTGTAGTGCATTGATGCTTACATAACTGGTCTGTTTCAATATACTTAACCTCTTTTATCAGCGTGTTTTCATACATTTTGTTGGGGGGACAAGTGTATGTTGTGAGTATGCATTTCTGGTGTTGGCACATTATCAAGTACAGATCACAGTCATTAACCCCCTCAGAAGGATATTCAAGTTCTAACAGGTTAGATGACTGTAATCCCTTCAAGTTTATTTTTAATTATTTATTTATTTATTAAGATCTCAGATGAACCTTTGAGTACTGGCTCCTTACATAGGTTCCACATCAGGGTTATTACAGTAAAAAACAACTACAGCTTATGGGAGGCCCTAAGAGGACAACAACAATAAAGGCAAATTAAGTAAGAGGTTACATGTGTGACTGAAATAAGCAAACACTATATATAATGATACTTGCCAACACAAAAGGGAAAAAAGGGAGGAAGAGAGAGTGAACAAGGGGAAGGGTAGGCTCAGGAAGAGGGATAATAGTGAGAAGACAAACTGGAGAGAGAATATATACTAAAAATCAACCCAGAAGGTGGGCCTTGTCACTGGTGAGGGAGGCTTTAGCATGGTGGCAGTGCCAGTAACGGGAAGTGTTAACAGAGGCTGTCAAGTGAGGGGGTGAGGGGCAGTGCAGGATCAGAGCAGGATGTCAGCATAAGAAGGAGAAGAGGGAATGGGAGCAGAAGTGGAATGGTGGAGAGGGAATGAGTGGAGAAAGGGTAGAAGGTGTGGGGAGGAGGTTCGGTCAGTTAGGGAGGGAAGTAGTAGGGGGTGGGGAGACGCCCAGCAGTGCAGTGGCAGAAGCGAAGGGGAGGAGGCTGGTACAGTTTAGGGAGGGAAGACATGGGGGTTTAGATGGTGCCAGGAGGTACTTAGGTTTAGAATCAGTGCTGCAGGAACATCCAAAGCTATGCACACATCTGAATCAGAATCCATTCAGATTGAAAGCAATGCATCATACACTGGAAACTTATCCTACCCTCCCAGCCACTGTAGTTAACAGTACATTTAAGGATACATGGGGCAATTTGCATCTTTTCTAAACCTACTATTTCAGTTTATGTGGCAGCAAAATGTTTTTTGATACTTACGTCTGTTTCAGCATTGACAAAGTGCAATTAGAGAAGCATTTGGGGAATACAAGATTTATCAAAGGAAGGCAGCAGCCATCTGTATCCTTGTTGATCTTCCCACCTTTGTAAGACATACAGACTTAGTTTAGTACCTGTACTGGTCCTTGTAAGATCAGATCTAGAAAGAAATGGTTTGATATATTTTATTGGAACAACAAAGATGTCAGCGTTTTCTTTTGTTATATCTTTGTTTGTCCAATAAAAGGTATCAAACCATTTGTTTCTGGATCTAGTCCAGCATTGTAAAGAAAGGTTCATGGGTTGACATTTTTTGACTTTATCTTATTGAAGTGCTGGATCTGCCATTTGAAAGTCACTTCACAAATGTTAGGAATTCAAATAAATTACTTCAACAGAGGAAACACAAACAGTGTTGTCTGATTCTTGACCCTCAGCAGTACTATAAAACCATCCTGTGCCAGACACAGGGCCAGCCTAGTAGAATGAGAAAAAATCAGCATCAAAATACATAAATTGTTTAACTAGACAGTTTGCCTACATGGTCTTCCTTGACTAACTATATTACAATAATGGATTTTATAATAATGAGCTGTTAAGATGCTGTTTTCTTTCTCTTTCTTTTTATTTAAGTGAAGTTACAACAGTCATGACTGAGTGATCGGTCATCTGTTCTATAGTCAGGCAAACATTGCTCAGAGGGGGGAAAACTGACTTACCCAAACTTCTTTAAAGAATAGCATTACCCAGACTTCACACAAATCAGGGATGCACCTTCAGACTCACCCTAGCTGTGACGGACCTCAGTGTTCCAGGTTTTCCTAGAACTTGACAAAACAAAACACAGTGAGACCAATACAACTCATGTGAGCAGCCACTTCCTATTAAAGGGAAATGTCCATGTGCCGTCGGGCCCCACCTGCATCTGAAGCGAGGCCCGATTAGCAAATATAAAAATAGAAGTAAATGTGGCACTTACAGGTTATTGTTTTATTTTAATTCATATCTGGTTGATCCTGTGCCCTCCCCGCCAGTATTTTAAGTCTGAACACCCTCCCCTTGTGTGCACGACAAGCACCCATGGCTTATCCCTGTAATGCCGTGCACAGGCGGGAGCAGGCAGGTGTCCATAGCTTGTCATAGCCTAAGATTGCTGAACAGCTCTGGTTTAGAGCCTGTGTACCTCCGTGACATACAGAGACCAGATACAGACAGTTAGTGTGCCTGTTAGTCTGTACCTGGTCTCAGTATTGAAGAATCCCATAGCTTAAACCGAGTGATCTGAAGCTACCAGCAATACATATAATCTGTATTTGCAGCTACCAAAGATCACTCCGGTTTTGAGTCTATTGGTATTCTTGCAATACTGAGACCAGGTACAGACTAACAGGCACACTAGCTGCTTGTACCTGGTCTCTGTATGTCACGGAAGTACACGAGCTCCAAACTGGAGCTGTTCAGCAATCTTAGGATATGACAAGCCTATGGAGACACCCCAGCTGCTCCCTGCCTGGCACATCATTACAGGGACAGCCGCAGGTGCTTGTGGACACAACAGAGAGGGTGTTCAGCCTTAAAATACTGGTGGGGAGGGTGCAGGATCAACCAGATATGAATTAAAATAAAATAGTAACCAATAAGTGCCACATTTACTTCTATTTTCACATTTGCTAATTGGGACCCGCTTCACATGCAGGTTGGACCCGATGGCACATGGTCATTTCCTTTTAAGGAATACAGAAACGAGTCTGTGTACATGACAGGGATTTCATACCCACAAGCTTTTTTATTTCAGAGATATGCCCTTACCTGGCTGGCTCACATTATTAGATGATGAAGTCCCACATGGAGGCAGAATCACTCAAAATATTGTGTAGTTTAATTACTGAATCCACAGATAGCTTTCTTGTTGTATCCTCCTGCCCAGGGGCCCAAAATATGGAATGGACTGTACATTTTTAAAGTGGGTTGCATTTAATAGGTACTATATACCAGTGAGTGAATGCTTTAAAAAGTGTAAAACATTTCAGTGACACAGTAGTTATAAAATACTGTAGTTATAAAATGTAACCTACTTTAAAAATGTGCAGTCCATATTTTTGGTTCCTAGGCAGGAAGATGCAACAAGAAGGCTACCTGTGGATTCAGTAACAGCAAGGACTTAAAGAAGCTGTGCTTTATATGTGCAGTAATTCAGCTGATCCCCACTTCCCCCCCTTTATATTTTAAGCAGTTTACAAATGGGTTTGAGTCTGACTCAGTTTTATTTTTTTTTTTATGTATTTGTTCTTTGCTATAATATTGTTCTGGTGTGTTAAGTGTCATATAATATACCTTGATAAATTAAAAGTTAAGAAAAGAAGCCACTGTACTGTAAACCATCACACAGTAAGTACTCCATCTCTTTGTGGGTTTGGGGGTAGATCAGGCTTACCCAATATATGAATATACAGTAGTTTACAGTTTTTTTTACAGTGTTTTTAAAAACATTTGTCTCACAGGGTTCCTACTCAAAGCTGTATGCAGCATTGCAGCTGTCTACTAGTAGTAGTCTTATAGGAAAGAACGGTTGTATAGTTCATTCTGCAAGTCAGTTTCCAAGTACACAGGTTAACTAAAAGAATTAGACAACAAGACAACACACCAGAGTAGTTGGGCAGCCATTGGGCACTGTTACAGACATCAGCTGTCTCATCTAAAACCAAAAGTACAGCCTTATGGAGCACTGTTCCTTCTGGAAAACAATTTGCAAGTACAGCCAGGTTAAACTTAAAAAAAAGTTCACTGTCCTACACAACCAGTATAGTGTTATGCTTGTACAACTGTGTTAGTTTGAGTTTGGCCATTTGCACTGTCTGTTCCAGAGGAATTACAACCCTGTAGGGGTACGAAAAGCAAGGAACCCTCAGAGAGGGTTCCACCCCTAGAGGTACCATGGGATGATTCCCATGGCTAAAGGTACCTTAGGAATCCCCCTAAGGAGAGAAGTGCTACCGGTGGTGGAGGAGGGGAGGATTGTGGGGCAAAGAAAAAAATTCTTCACAATGAGGCTGAGAGGAACTGATTATATAGCTCAGGAAGTGGGAGTGGCTGGCTGCTTGGCCACTGAACTCCAGGCAAAGCCTTTCCAATTCACTGTCCTACACAGCCAGTATAGTGTTATGCTGGTGAAACTGTGTTAGTTTGGTTTTAGCCATTCGCACTCTGTATTCCAGAGAAATTACCACCCTGTAGGAGTACGAAAGGCAAGGAACCCTCGGAGTGGGCTCCACCCCTAGAGGTGCCATGGGACATTTCCCATGGCTAAAGGTACCTTAGGAATCCCCAAAAGAAATGTAGTACAATCATATCCCAAGGAAGGAGGCAACACGAAGCATATAAGCAAGAAGTAACTGTGATGTAGTAGCAGTAACTGTGACATAGTAGTAGAGAAGCATAGGCAGTTTGATAATGTAATGAGATGCTCAGTTTGATAATGTAATGAAATGCCCCAGTTTGTGTAGCATGATACTATTAGTTTGTGTTGGGATTAGAGGATCCTCTAAGGAGAGAGGGAATGGCAGGCATCCTCCACCTCCATCCAACAGCAGAACCTACCTAAAGAAACTAAGGGACACTACTATGCTACTAACAGTTATGACCTGAGGCAAAGGAGGAGAGAAAATAAACCCTATGAGGAGGAAATCTCTGGGGATCCAAGGCCTAGGTCGCCTTCCCTCCAGACTTGGGATAGCTTATTTAGTGACGGCTCTGCAGCTGCAATTTGGAAAACCCAATTAAAGGGAGGTGGAAAATACCCAGTTTGGAGGAATGCTCTCACTCAAACCCTCTAGCGGGAATGCTGTGGAAGGTTGTGAGAAAACTCTGCAACAATATGTGCAACCAAGGTGCAGGAGGACAGCAACGACTGCTGAGGCACTCACCTGGCCTTCCTGCCCTAAACTCAAACCAGGTGAACCAGAGGCAGTCATAGGGAGAATGTGAAGGTATCTTGCTAGGGAAACCACTAAAGCCAATGGACAACCATTATAGTGGAACACTAGAGCCAAAGGAGATCTACATAACCACCCTTCACTGCTAGTCTTAAATTCTACTCCAGGAGCTGCTGTCACGTAGCAGGCTGCTAAAGCCAAGCCCGGAGCATGGACATTCCCAGCTATGGGCCAGGTGAGAAGGATCCAGCCCCAAGTTGGACATGCTCAAGATGTGGACTGAATGCAGAGCTAGGTCATCAGCTGCTGGAACCCTGCACCAGAATAGAATGGCTGGCATACCCCAAAAATTGACTGAGAGCTGAAAAGCTGGTGAGCTGAATGAGCACGGCATGCTGAGATCGTAATGAGCATTGAGTGCTGAGACCTTGCAAGGTCGAATGCAGAATTGAGTGCAGCAGAATCCCAGAGACTGAAGCTGAGGGGATGGCAGTAAGCATGAAGCAATGGTTTGCATAAGCAAGGAGCAATGATTGCATAAGCAAGTGTGGACCTGCACGTAAGTCAGTAAGCAGAGTAGTACTAAGTGGACCTGCATGTAGGTCTGCATAACATACAGCAATGAAACAGCACTAAATAGTGGGGCAAGCCAGCCAGCAATTAAAAGCCAAATCAAGGTGACAAATACTCTGAGGATTTTTGGCGGTGAAGGCAGGATTTAGAACAGAAATAATTAGCCACATGAGGCCACAACTCCCCAAACACTTCCCAGTCCCCACCGTAGGACAAACAAGAAAGTGAAGAAAGGCCAAGGATCACATGCAGATATGACAGCTAGTTTAACAGCCTCAGCAGGAGCGTTTTGGCTAACCTCATAGTAGAACAGGTTGAATAAACATAGAAGCAGCAATTTGTATGGAGTACACAGAGTTGCAAAACTGCAATAAAACATGGAGACACAATGATCTGAAAGCAGGTGTAGCCAGGCAGTGTAATGAAGCTGCAAGTAGAATGAGAGCATGAATGAGCAGCATAGCTAGGGTCAGAGTAATCCTGCAACAGGTGAAAACAATGGAGTTTGGCCTTTAAGGGGCAGACCATGTTGTCCTGGTGCACCCTTTCCCTCCATTAGGGAATGGTTGTGCTCAGAAGGGGAAGGGAGAAGGAAGGGGAAGGGCCAAGAGCCAGAACAATGGGCAGGTAGCAGGAAGGGGAGGGGAGAAGGGAGGTACATAAGGGACAGCACAAGGGGGCCTCAGCCACTTTTTGCTGGAGTTTTTGATTCCTCCCACCCAGCCTACTAGACAAAGTACGAGGGAAAGACAGTAAATTTGGGGCTGTACAGTGGGTCTGTCAAGGTGAAGGACAGATGTGTCCGGTAGGACACTGGACTGCCAAAGGTGAATGGCAGGTGTTAATATGGTTATGGACAGCCAAAGGTGGATGGCAGGTGATAAAATGCTTGGGGACTGCCAAAAAAGTGGATGGCAGATGATAATATGGCTATGAACTGCCAAGGAGAAAGGCAGGGGAAAAAAGGGTGGGGGGAGGATGGGAGGGGGGAAGAAAAAAGGAATAATACAAGAGGAGGAAGAAGATGAAGGAGAAAGCGGTCTCGGTTTTCACCATTACCTAACAGAAAAGGAGAAGAAGAAGGCACCCAGGTTTTCACCTGGGGGATGGATAATCAGAGAGTGATATATGGATGGAAATAAATGAAAATTATGGAAATATGATAATAAAGAAATTGAAAAATGGAATATGGATTTATGAATATAAATAAATTAATTGCCAATCTGAGCACAACAACAAGCAATGGTCTCTGTGTTTTTGTGAGGGAAAAGGGGGGAATCCGGGACAATTGTGTATGCAACATGGAGCAGCTATTGTTGAGCTGAAACACACAGATAATGATTGCAGTTGCACTGCAGTGGTTTGAGAGTGGTGAGCAACAGTGTAAAAAACACAAGCACTGGGTACAATAGTAATTGGAGTAAACAGTAGCAGTGGCTGCAGTTGTAAGTAACTGAAAGCAGTAGTATGAGCTCTGAGTAACAATATGCTAGGAGCTTAGAAACAAAGCCCCGAAAGACAAAACCGAAACACAGCAACACAGAAAACAGGGAACAAGGCCAAAAACAAGACACACAAAACACAAGGAAGCACACAGCCAGAGGAAATATACAAACCAGAAGCAGGAAAACAAACACCAAAGTGCAGCAGAGAACACAGAAACAGCAAGTGGGGGAAGGGTAGGCCCCAGCCAGCTCAGAGGACAGAACAACAGAGTCTCTGGCTGCAAAGAAAAAATGCTTCACAATGAAGTGGAGAGGAACTGCTTATATAGCTCAGGAAGTGGGAGTGGCTGGCTGCTTGGCCACCGAACTCCAGGCAAAGCCTTTCCAATTAGACAACACATCAGACTAGTTGGACACTGTTACACACAGTACTGTTCAACACAACCTGTACACCTAATATTTTTGAACATTACACAGTATAATTAAGGATGCAGTACATGTCAGAACAACAGATTTCTTTTAACCATACCACACCAAACATCAACAATTGTTAGTCTGAACTTTTGATGCTATGATCATTTATTGTATTACATTTTAAAACATGAAAAATACTTCTAGCAGTCAAAGAAAACTGAAACATTCAGTATTTAAATAATACAACAGCACTGATGTTTATTACCTGGATGGCAGTGCCTTCCTAACAGTATGCTTTCTAAAAGGCAAAATTTAGCTGTCTCATACAAAATGGAGAGAATGGCTTTATGGAGCCCTGTTATTTCTGGGAAAAACAATTTACAAGCAGTACAGCTAGACAAGGTTAGATTACTAAAAAAAATATATAGAACTAGTGGTGGGCGAGTTGGGTCAATTCGCTCCGCGAAGTGATTCATGGAGCTAAGGCGAATTTGCGGAGTACTCCACAACACAAAGCGGAGTAATTTGCATTATAATGGGTAATACTAAGTCCATTGAAAACAATGACTTCACATTACTCCGCCTTCCTAGACCACTACTCCACAAATTTTAAAAGCGAAGTGTATTGAAAACAATGTACTTCGCCTCACTTCGCCTTGTTTTTTAACCTCCAAAGGTGAATTTTGCAGTGATTCTTGGGATTTCAGGTCACATGGGCTCTATATTGATCTGCACAGCCTCAGTTCAGGGTAGTGTGCTTAGGAAGCTGTAGGAGACAGTGTGCTCTGACAGCTGTCTGTGATTCAAACCTTCTAAGTAAGCATTAAGCCACGACCAAGGTGGCATCTAATAGAAGTTGACAGCAGATAAAGACCACAAGGCCCATCCAGTCTGCCCATTTCTTTTTCTGCCTTATGAGTGTGCCTTAGGCCTTTGCTCTGTCAATGCCTATCTATTCATACTCATCTGTATTGCTCCCTTATACCTCTCCCATGCCTGTTTGAAGCCCTGCACTGTATTCATATCCACCACTTCCTGATGTAGGCCCTTCCATGCATCCACCACCCTTTCTGTGAAAAAGAACTTCCTCACATTACCACTTAATAGGCCTCCCTCTAATCTCATGCTGTGTCCTCTTCTCCTGCTGTTTTTCTTATATTGAAACATGTTAGACTCTTTCACCTTGTTAATGCCCTTAAGGTGTTTGAATGTTCAATCATGTCACCTCTCTCCCTCCTTTGCTCTAGGGCATACATATTGCGTTCAGTTAATCTGTCCTCATATGTTTTCTGATGCAGTCCCTGCGCCATTTTGGTTGCCCTTCTCTGGGCTGCCTCAGTTTAGTTAATGTCCTCCAGTACTGCATCCAGTACTCCAGATGGGGCCTAACCAGTATCTTGTAAAGAGGGATTATTACCTCCCTCTTCCGACTTGTGATACCCCTACTAATACACCCCAACATCCCTCTAGCCTTACCTACTGCTTTAGAGGTCTGCTCAGATGATTTCAGGTCATCGGTGATGATGACGCCCAAGTCTCTTTCTTCCCTTGTGACTGCCAGCAACTCCCCTCCCAGCCTATATGTGGCTTCTGGGTTTCTCTTCCCTATGTGCATGATCTTGCACTTCTTTGTGTTAAACCCCAGTTCCCCTTCTTCCAACCATTTTGCTAGTTTATACAGATCTCTTCTCATTCTGCCCACACCATCTGGATCATCTATTCTGTTGCAGATCTTGGTGTCATCTTCAGACAGACAAACCTTACCCTCTAGTCCATCTGCAATGTCACTGATGAAGATATTGAAGAGGACTGGCCACAGGACTGATCCCTGAGGTACCCCACTTGTGACTTGCATCTCTTCTGACTGTATACCGTTTACCACCATTCTCTGTTTTCTGTCGGTCAACCAGTTTGCCACCCAGTTGATCAACGTCTGACCCACCCCAAGCCTACCCAGCTTATTAATCAATTTTCTATGTGGAACAGTATCGAAAGCTTTGCTGAAGTCAAGGTAGGTGACATCAACTGCTCCCCCTTGGTCCACCACTCTGGTTACCCAGTCAAAGAAATCTATGAGATTAGTTTGACAGAACCTTCCTTTTGTAAACCCATGTTGTCTTGGATCCTGTGCTCCTATGGATTCCAGGTGTTACACTATCCTTTCCTTAAGGAGTGTATCCATAATCTTGCCCACTACTGAGGTAAGACTGACTGGTCTGTAGTTCCCTGCCTCCTCCCTGCTATCACTCTTGTGGAGCTGGATCACATGAGCCCTTCTCCAGTCTTCTGGGACCTCTCCTGTGCTCAGAGACTCACTAAACAGTTCTGATAATGGCTCTGCTAGTTCAACCCTTAGCTCCTTTAGTACCCTGGGATGTATGCCATCAGGTCCCATTGCCTTGTCCACCCTTAGCTTATCGAGCTCTTGTAGGACCCTTTTTCTTTTGTGAAGGGACTAGTGCACACCTCCCTCCCCTCTGTGTCCATGGTGCAGAGCTGTGGGCCCTGCCCTACCTTCTCTTCAGTAAATACTGAGTAGAAGTATCTATTTAGGATAGATGCTTTCACATGGTCCTCCTCCTCATATGCCCCTTTATCCCCTTTGATCTTAGCAATACCCCCTTTGGACTTTCTCCTTTCACTAATGTATCTATAGAAAGTCTTGTCACCTTCTTTTACTGTTCTTGCTAGTGTTTCCTCGGTTTTGGACTTTGCCTGCCTTACTGCCTTCCCTGCTTCCCTTAGGGAAGATTGGTATTCCTCCCTATCTTCATCCTGTTGCGTTCCCTTATATTTCCTGAAGGCCATCCTTTTGGCTGTGACCTTTTCTGCTACTGTGTTTGAGAATCAAAGTGGTTTCCTTCTTCTTTTGCATTTTCTTTTCTCACTAACACAATGGGATGTTGCTTCAAGTATTGCATCTTTAATGCTTGCCCACTTTTCCTATATCCCCTCACCTGTATTTCTTTTTGCCAGGGCTAACTTAACTCTGTTGGCCATCTTATCAAAGTCAGCTCCTCTGAAGTCCCATATTTTTGCCTTGGAATGGGATGATTTTGTTCTAGTGGCCAAATTGAACCATACCATGTGATGGTCACTGGCCCTCAGGTGACCTTCAACCTGGAGATCTATGATCCTTTCCCTGTTAGTCAGTACTAGATCTAGGATAGCCCTGTCTCTAGTGGGTTGTTGTACCAGTTGTTTGAGGCCCTCCTCCTCCTGCAGGGAATCCAACATGTGTCTAGTTCTGGCAGATGTCCCTGCTGGTATTGACCAATCTGTATCTGGCATGTTGAAGTCTCCCATTATCAGAACCTTACTTTAGCTGTCATGTTTTGTATATCTTCTAACAGTAACGTGTCTATGTCCTCCCCCTGATCTGGAGGCCTGTACACAACCCCAGTTCGTATGGCTGTCCCATTTCCTGTTTCCAGGGTGACCAACAGTTCTTCTGGCTCCTTATGTGTATTCTGAATTTCTGTAGCTTTGATATTTTCATTGACATAAAGGGCCGCTCCACCCCCCCTTTTTGCACCTCAGTCTCTTCTGAACAATACATAGCCAGGTACTGAAGTCTCCCAAGTGTGGTTACTGGTAAACCTTGCCTCGCTAATGGCTACTATGTCCAGTTTAGCCACTGTCATTATTGCCTGTAGGTCTGAGATCTTGTTTCCCAGACTGTGGGCATTTGTGTACATGATTTTCCATTGGTCAGATTTCAGTGCGTTAGTTGTTGGGCCCGGTCCTGCATAATGGGGAATTAATGCATGGTTGGGGCCATTGTGCGGCCGAGTGCCTAAAATGGCCCAACCATGCATTAATTCCCCATTAGATACCACCTTCAGATTGGCTTAATGCTTTTGGCCTGTAGGACAATATAGTTATTATTACTCTTATTTTCATAGCGTCAATATCATTATAGATTCACATTTTCCACTGTTTCAATTTATTTCCTGCACTTTTGGAACCTTTGCCAGACTGCCATTTATATGGTGATTTTGTGAAAAGAATACTAAAGATAACTGTGAAGAAACTATGTGTTACCATTTGTTTCTGACAATTTCGCACATCTGTGTGGCTAATATTTTTATACGCGCCCTAGGAGATCCATCATTTGGTGGTTCGTGACTTCCACTATCTGGGAGGCAATCTGTTTTGCATATTCTTAGTTGTTGTGTGTGTGTGTGCCTACCGCGTCACTCTGATCTCCCTACCTCCCCTGTTTTATGTGTCTGGTTGCCTTCAACATTTGTTGCTTTCCTTGCTGATTTACAGATCTTGGGGCTGTCCTGCTACATTTTTGAACAGCATTCCTTCACATGCTACGTCCCATCTACTGCACACTTTTCAGAGTTCAGCGTCGATCACATTTCGACTTGCATTGCATGTCAGTGTGCGATCCACTCTGGTACTGCCTCGCTGATTGTTCCACTGTATTTGTTGCCATGACTACTACTTCCCCCTTAACAATACTGATGATTTCACATTACTCATGTGCAGACACAGTCATGGGCAGTTGGGTGGGTCGGTGGGACAGACAAGTATCGCTCCTGCGCGATACAATAACATTTGCTCCTCTGCTGCTTTTGAAACTGTGTGGATCACCATGGTACTTCACTTTGAGGATGGCATTATTGTAAAATTAATGCCATCTCCAAAGTGTCCCATGTGATGCTTTCTGGCCAGTTACTTTCTTAGATTTCATGTTCATGATCTTGGCCATGTTACAAAAGCTGTTAAAAAAAGCCTTTTTGAGGAATTGTTTTTGCTCAAACTTTAGTTCATCGATTATAGGAAACCCTCCTGTGCTCATATCATCGAGCATTTTTGTTTGTGTGTGGATTTTGAATGTTAATGTACAACATTGAGTCTGTGTAGTAAGAGACAGTGAAAGTGTGCTTTGGGGAGGGGTGTATCTGTGGTGTAGGTAGATTTAGGTAGGAGAAATAGGGAGTTCTTTATTTTTTTTTGTTATATTTTTGTTACATAACTGACTGTGTTAATGTACACACAGTAATATTGTCAGTAATTGTTTACATTTTTTTGTTGATTGTGTGTTGTGTGGATTTGGTGCAGCAGTTCATAATTTCAGGTTGTTTACAATATGTAGTATATAACTGAAGTTTTCAATTTCCTGCGCATTACTGGTAGACAAAGTGTGTGTGTGTGAGTGTGTGTGCGGTGCGTGACATCAAATAATACACCTTTTATTGTGCCACAGTGTAATTGTTATGGATAAATTATTGATATTTGGGTTTGTGTATAACTAAAATTATTCAATATTATATTGAAACTGAAAGTGTGTATGTATGTTTGTTTATATGATGTTATGTTAAATGTGGATTCAATTGCAAAAGAGATAATTTATCTCAATTTGAAATCCAATAAAGTTTGAAAGTTTGAAAGTTTAAAATTGCAAGCGCAGCAGTGTGAACCTGCTATCCACTGCAGCTGCATGATTTTGTACTACCATTGTGGTATCTTTTCTTTGTTTTGCTGCTTGCACTGCCATAAAAATCTGCAGTCAGTGCTCCCCCCTCACCAGCAAAAGGAATTATTTTCCAGATTTGATTGTTTGTGACTTCAGCACCACTGGTTAGTTAAGGTGCTGTTGAACTTGTGAATTTGCATCTGTATCTGTTACTGAAGCCACAATTGTTTTTTGGCTTCACATCCAGCGTCCCCCCACCCAGAGTGAATGTTCCAAAATCTAAATTTGTTTGAAATATTGTTATTGATCCCTCAAAAAGCCCACAAAGAGATGTGCAAGCAAAGCTGGTTCTCACCATGACACTGCTGCTAGTGGTAAGATTGTCTGTGGGTGTGGTAGTACCCAGATGCAGAAGTGCATTGCTGATGTAAGGAAAGGTATTTCTCCTGCAATGTTTTTCCAGCCCAATCAGTAGCTTCATTCATAGTTGGAGGAGATGATGTTGTCCCAGACGGTGGTGTTAGTGCAGTTGCTGGTGGTGGTATGAGTATTACTGCCTCAAGTTCCACTTCTGACCAGTGTACAGTGTCTAAAAATATAGTGAAGAGTGAAGCAGTGCGAGTGAGTGGCAGTGTAAATTATGTCATACTTCCCAGTAACATCCCAGCAACTGAACATGAGGATTCTGATAATCACATCAATGATAGCATACAATGTGACATTTCTTCCACCACGGTTCAGATAATGCATTTGCCATGCAGTGATTCACAGTGTGGTGAAAAAATATCAGGTGATGGTGGTGTTGACGATGATGATGATGTTACTGTGGTTGCAACATGCAGTCCACATGCCAGCATCCAAGCAGAAGATGTGGCTGTGGGTGATGTTGATGAATATGATGATGATGTAATTGACCCCAGTTGGGAACCGGAGAAAAAGAAATTCAAGGTAGCTGTGTCTGTGTCTTTTTGCATTAATCCCACCCCCCATAAAAACTTGTGATTTACCTGTTTCAGTTGATGGTGATGATGATGATGATGGTGACCCAGTAATAATGATAGGTAGTCGTGGTGGTCAGTTGCAGTCCAAGTGGGTTCTGCCTGACAAATCACGTAGCACCCCCCCCCATTTCATGGATTAAAAGAACCGAGTCCAATAAGCAGCATCAGGGACATGTTAAAAGTAAAGCATCACAATTGCTTGTTTGGGATTTTTTGTGCAAGATGCAAATGATGAGTCAGTTGCAATCTGCCAGGTTTGCCATGTGTGTGTGAGTCAAGGTAAAAAGGGAAGCCATCTGGGCACAGGAGGACAGCATACGCATCTCAAGAACAGGCACATGACACTGTGAACCCAGCACAAGATGGCAGCTAATACCACAGTGGGGCGTTCACCCTCGTCATCAACCATAACAAGCATGTTATCCCCTTCCATGACTGTTAAATCAAGTAGGAAATCAAATGTGTGCAGTAGTGATGAAATAAGAGCACAGTATTACTACAGGCATGATGAGGTGGAGGAGCATAATGATTTTGAAATGTTGTCCAGTGCTGGTGAGAGTAGAAGTTTTGGTGGTGGTGGTGAATGCAGTATGTCTAGTGCAAGTGGTACATCAACCCCGGTTGGTAAATGTGGCAAAATAACTACATTTGTGGGTTTGCCATTATCACCTGTGCAACCGTCTTCATCAAACATCAATACTCCACCCCCTGCAATTCACAGAGCAGAACCATTTGTCATCACACCCCATGTAAAACGTTTAAGTCAGCCCATGTTACAGAGTGTTTTTGCACATAAGCTGAAGTACCCACCCAATCATACAGTGTCACGTGAACTTAATGCTGCTGCAGCTGAAATGTTGGCAATTGATCTTGTGTCCTTCTCCTTTGTAGAGAATTCTGGGTTCCAGCAGTTTGCTGCACGTGCCTGTCCAAAATGGAAAGTCCCATCCAGGGCATACATTTTGACCCGTGCTGTCCCCGAGTTGTACTGTACTGTGTCCGACTCAGTAAGCCATGCCCTTCAACATTCCTCCTCTCCATTTATCCATCTAAGTATGGATATGTGGACAAGTGGCAAAACAGCGGGGAGTTCATATCTGTGTATAACTGCACACTGGGCGCAGGTGCCAGGGGTTGTTTGTGCTGTTGGTAGTGTGAATAATCAGTGCAGTAAGGTGGAGTGTTGTGGTAGCAATCTTCCAGGAATTTGACAGCATGCAATGATTGCTATGTGCAATGTGACCTGTTCACACACTTGAGAAAACATGTTGAACGTGGTACAGACTGAAATTGACAAGTGGCTGAACCCCCTCTCCCTGAAAGCTGGTTTCATAGAAAGTAACAATGGGTCAAATGTGGTGAAATGCATCATGAATGGTGGCTTTTTTCTTGTTCCATGCATGGCCCATTGCTTAAATCTTGTGGTGCAGGAGTTTCTGCAGCACCCCAATGTAAAGGAAATGCTGACAGTTGCACGCCGTATCTGTTATCACTTTTCTCGATCTGCCAAGACCCGTGACCAACTTCGGCAGTTGCAGATGCGAAACATCCTCCCTCAGCACTGCTTGAAGCTGGAAGTTGTCACCCAGTGGAACTCCACTTTATACATGGCAGAAAGGTTGTATGAACAATACAAAGCTATCTCAGAATATCTTGTGATGCACACTAGCCGTGACAGTTCCAGGGCCTCCATGTCTATGATGACTGAACAGTGGCGCCTCATGGACTCTGTAATAACAATTTTGTGGCCTTTTGAACATGCCACACAGGCAGTGAGTGGGTGAGTCTGCCTCCATTAGACAATCAATTCCACTGCTGCAGGTGCTGAGGCAGACATTGGTGAATGTACAGCATGGCTTTGATTTTGCCGGAGACAGTGCTAGCAGTATGTTGCTGAAACACACGCTGACAGTATTTGACCAGAATCGTCACATCTTGAGCATTCAGCATAGTGACAACTTTGCAATAGCAACAATGCTGGACCCACAATACAAACGTGGAATTGCCTCAGTACTGGAAGGAGGGCCTGAACAGGTAAAAAATGTTAGTGGGCAACTGGTGCGCTTGGTTCATGGAGCACAGAAGTCATATACCAAAGTCAGCAAACCTCAGCAGCATAACGAGGCTGAAGGTGCACCTGGAGGAGTATCAAGCATATCCTGTAAGGGGAAGGGGACAGCAGTTCCAGGTGGTCTGTCATCCAAAGCGGTTGGCATCAACCCACATTGGGAGGCTTTGTCCTAAGTGGGGATTTGTGAAATAAATAATTCTAGAGAACAGGATGATGCATCAACCACTGGACTTAATGCGGCACAGAGAATGGTTGAGTCATATTTTTCTGAAAACAGGCATCTGTCAATAACTGATGAGCCTCTTTTATACTGGAGTGGAAAGGTCAGTGAATGGCCAGAGCTGACTGCATTGGCACTGAAGTACCTCACATGCCCACCCTCCAGTGTAAGTGTTGAGAGGGTATTCAGCTCAACAGGTGCAATAGTTAGGGATCATCGGACAAACCTCTCTCCTGCAAATGTTGGTTTGCTAACATTCATAAAAATGAATGAGAGGCACATACCAGCACAGACTGCAACCTCAGTATTCATACCCCAGCCTAGTCATGGTTTTGGTGTTGTAGAAATGGACCATCCTGGTGCACTGGCAGCGGCAGTGTGAAACGGCCTACCACTGATGTAGATGATGACACAATGGAGAAAGAATTTCCCAGTGGTCAGACTTCAAACATAGATGACTGTGACGGCAGCTTTCTTTATGAGGATGATAATGATGTTAATGTTGGCAGGTTTTAACTGAAGTCGTTAGAAGGCTGTGACATTTGCTGTATGATACATGTTTTCCTTTTCATATGGTTCAATGTGTGTCCCACTTAGAGTGTGAGTCAAATTCCATATGTCACGTCACATTTGTAACAGAGAGCACAATATATCCTGACTCCTGTATGACCACCACCATAAGACCGCTGTTAGCCACTGCCACCACAGGGAATGACTTTGTGTGCCCCCACTGGACCACCACCACCACCGCTGTTAGCCACTGCCACCACAGGGAATGACTTTGTGTGCCCCCTGGATCACCAGCACCATGACCGCTGTTAGCCACTGCCACCACAGGGAATGACTTTGTGTGCCCCCACTGGACCACCACTGCTGTTAGCCACTGCCACCACCACCAGATGCAGGAAGATGTCACAGAGAATGTCATCATGTTCCGCAGCTATGATCACCAGCACCCACCACCAGTGTCATTCTGACAATGTTTTCCCTTTACATTGACCATGCCAAGGCAGAGGGAGTTGAACAGGAGACCACATCCATCAGACACAGGCACAAGGCTTCTTAATATTAAAACTATAAAGTGAGTATGTGTACTAATGTTTTTTATGCTATTCAACTTCCTTGAGCTGTGTGTTTTGTTTTCTGTTACTTTTCTGAGCTGCAATGGTCAGATACATATGGTAAACGTATTTTGTTTTTTTACAGGTTAACAAAAAATGACTTTCCTTCACTGAAAGTCGGTATCAATGGTACTGCAGCAGTACCATACACAGGAACCTATGGAATATCCATTTGAAATCCATACTGGTAAGTATATATATTTTATTTCATCTGTTAATTTTTTTTTAAAGAGTGCATCAAATCCGACTGAGGAGGATTCATAAACTATGTGATGTGTATGTCAC
This sequence comes from Neoceratodus forsteri, assembly GCA_016271365.2. Taxonomy (NCBI): domain Eukaryota; kingdom Metazoa; phylum Chordata; order Ceratodontiformes; family Ceratodontidae; genus Neoceratodus; species Neoceratodus forsteri. Next base: position 1,511,436,380 of record CM057455.1, read on the forward strand.
AAAAACTCTTTCTACAACATATCATGCACTGTATTCCAAACTTGCAGCTGTACAGCCGTGACAGTGTTGAAAACGTTGTACACAGGTTGTGTTACTTGACAAGCTGTGGTTTTGAAATGTAACTTGAATTGAGAACCAGGGACACTGGCACAGTGTATTTGTTACACAGCCTGGTACTAAATTAAGTTGTGACTGATCTGCTGATTGCAGTGTGACAGCTTACGATCTGCATTTATAATCCAGATACCAGTGGAACAGCCACAGCTTAAACATAATGTGTTACCGCTGCAATCAAGTTGTAATAAGTCCTTCATTTCTTTTTTTAAGAAACTTCCAGATGCTTTGTTGTGGCATAGTTGCCTTATCCAAAGAAGTTCTTCAACATCAGCCCCCAGGCTGGGCAGACATGCAACATGCAGAAGTCATTTCAATCAATGACCATGACCATCATTAACAACCAGACTCAAGAAGGATGCAGATGAAATCTGTGAAGACGTAGCCAAATAAGAAACCATTAATGAGACCTACCTGCAAATATGCTTCCCTCCCTCCCCCCAAAAAATACTTACCTTCATTGGTTTGAGAATTTTCCATTTCCAATTTCAATGCAAAAAGTTCTCATCAAGCACTGGAATGTGTACACCAACAGTAGCTGTGACCTGTGATACAAAACAATACAATGAGTACATGTCTATATATGTCAACCCCCAAGCTACAAAATACGAAAAAAAAATATATATATATATATATATACTCATCAAGGCTACTATTAGTGTACAGACAAAGGGCACCCTTCCATCTGGTCGAGGTGATCGCATTGCATTTGAGGGGATCGCAGCACACTTTGGACCAGCAACAGTTACCTCACAGTCATCATTTCTGATGGGACTTTACATGTGGTGTGATGCTCCTATTTCACTTCGTTAGCATGTGTAATTTTTCAGGACACAAGACAGATGCATTTTGGGGATGCAGAAAAAATCTGGGGACTCTGTGTGGCCACTGTGCGCATGACTGACTGTGCAATAAATTCTGGGGGACTTTGCAAGTGGTGTAACAATCCCATTTCACTTCGTTAGCAGTTGTCAATTTCTTGACACAAGACAGATGCATTGTGGGAATGCAGAAAAATCTGGGGACTCTGTGTGACCACTGCAGACATGAATAACTGTGCAATAAATTCTGGGATACATTGCATGTGGTGTAATGCTCCCATTTCACTTTGTTAACACTTGTCAATTTTCTGGACACAAGACAGATGCATTTTGGGGATGCAGAAAAAATCTGGGAACTCTGTGTGGTCACTGCGTGCATGAGTGACTGCACAGTATATTCTGGGGGACTTTGCATGTGGTGTAATGATCCCATTTCACTTTGTTAGCACTTGTCAATTTTCTGAACACAAGACAGATGCATTTTGTGGATGCAGAAAAAGGCTGGGGACTCTGTGTGACCACTGCGCATGAGTGACTGTGCAATAAATTCTGGGGGGACTTTGCATGTGGTGTAACACTCCCATTTCACTTCCTTAGCACTTGTCAATTTTCTGGACACAAGACAGATGCATTTTGGGGATGCATAAAATATCTGGGGACTCTGTGTGGCCACTGCGCACATGAGTGACTGTGCAATAAATTCTGGGGGATTTTGCATGTGGTGTAATGATCCCATTTCACTTCCTTAGCACTTGTCAATTTTCTGGACACATGACAGATGCATTTTGTGTGTTGTGATTGTGAGCACATAATGTCATACTTAAATAATACATTGAAGCAGCATTGCAACAATGTGGTGACAATTTTGACCTCTACCTTTTTATGCTATTTTACATTGCCAGCCACTAGTTACCTCTTGGCTTGTATACTAACATATTAACATACTAAAATACCAGCAGAATAGGCCTAATGGTCTCTCAAGTCTGCTCAATTTTCAGCACCTGCACTGAGGGCTGATTTTGGTGTCCCCCCCTTCCCCTTGGGATATACTGTCCCCAGTCCCAGATGTTCCACCTGTATTGGGCCTGGTCAGTTTTACCCTCCCCTTGTACCTGTCCCATCCCCTCTTAAACTTGTCCACAGTCTCTGCCTCTACCAGCTCCCTGGGCAGTGCATTCCATGGCTCCACCACCCTTTCAGTGAAATAACATCTCCTCCTCTCCCCTCTGAGCCTGCCCCCTTCCAGTTTACACCCATGACATCTTGTTGCCCCACCCTCTTTCCTTTGAAGCACCCTGACTGGGCCTCCTTTATTGATCCCTTTCATGTACTTAATGACCTCTATCATGTCCCCGCATCCCTCCTCTCCTCCAGTGTGTACATGTTGAGCTCCTTGAGCCTCTCCTCATAGGTCCTCTCCCCCCAGCCCCAGATCATTTTGGTTGCCCTCCTTTGGACCCTCTGTAGGAGTAAAGAATCCCGCACTGGGGATTGAACCAAGACCTCTTACCTTCTGCTGCTTGTTAGCCTGTAGCTCTACCACTGCACAAAGGCTCTGTGTGTGTATGATACCCTTCTTTACACAATTTGTGTCTTCTTTACTACTTTTTCTCATGTCTGAAAAAAAAGGATCACACCTTTTTATATTGTTCTGACCAGGTTTTTATCACTATTTGCAGCTGTTTTTGAATAAATGTTGTTCTATGAGGTCATAAAACACTGCCTGCAGCATAACTGTTAATTTTATAACAGAAGTGATATATAACAACTGCTGGAGAAAAGCAGCTGAAAATACTGTTAAAGACCTGGTCCGCACTGTATTAAAAGAAGTGCTCCTTTCATTATTTCAGACATGAAAAAAGTAGCAAAGCAGACTCAAATACTGGAAACAATAGTATCATGCAAGTCAGGATGTAAGTAAAGTGGCACTGTAAAATAGCATAAAAAAGTATAGGTCAAAATGTTCAACAGATTGTTGCACTGCTGCTTTAAAGAGATTCACCAAGTTACATAGTTATTATGGTAGTGCACCCAATACATGGGTGCCTTACCTCCAGGTGAATCTTTCTTGCTCCACATGTCCTTAGTGCAAAGCTTTTCTGGCAAAAACGCTCGTAATTTCATTAAAGCGGGCCACGGAGGACTTCCCGTTCTGAAGAGTCACCCAACTTCTGCATCTCCATGCTCAGTATGTTATGACATGATGCCAGGGAGAGCGCGGTGGTGTGCTCCATTATATTGAATGGCTGGCAGCTTTCCGAATGTTTCTTTATGCTATAATGGTCAGTTTGTGGTAAAATGTGGGCATATTTCCACTAACAAGGCTCTTGATAGTCAAAACCTGCCCATGTTTCACCACAAACTGACCATTATGACATAAAGAAACATTTGGAAAGCTGTTGGCCATTCAGTATAACGCAGCACGCCCTGCGCTCTCCCTGGCATCATGTCATAATGTTGCTGAGCAGGGGGGGCAGAACTTGGATGGCTCTTCAGAACAAGAAGTCCTCCATGACCCGGTTGAATGAAATTATGAGTGTTTTTGCCAGAAAAGTATTGCACTATGTAAGGACATGTGGAGCAAGAAAGATTCCCCTGGAAGTAAGGTGCCCATATATCGGGTGCAATGCTGTAACTTGGTGAATCTCTTTAATGTCTATTTCGAAAGTGAAATATTTATGGAGCCTCAGTAATGTTTACTTTGTGTTGGGACTCATAATTTAAAGTGTTTTCCAAAAAGCATGACTGAGTAGTGAAAGTATGTTGTGCTAAACTGCATGTGTGTCGTCAGTGTTCTTTCCTGTGTGTGCATACATTGTCCAGCTTCATGCAAACATATATATGGTATGGCTTGTTGCAGTATCTCAAGAATAAAGATAAGAAAGAATATATGATGTATATTTATTTGTATCATCAGCACCAGCGGAGTAAGTGAAATTACATTATTTCAGAGGTATCGGATCACTGTGCACCTCACTCACTCACAGTGCACACATGACTTAGCAGAGATCATAGCACAAAAAACACATGCTCTCCTAAAAGTCATGTGTGCAGTATGTGACTAAGGTGCACTCTGGGCAGACACCTCTGAAAAAGTATCGTATCACTTAGTCTGCCGATGATGATGGTGACAATAAAATATACGTTATTCTGCTTGCTACCATAAACACTACAACAAGTCAACAATATATGTTTGCAAGAAGCTGCACAATGTCTGATATCACACACACACACACACACACACAGGAAACAAACTGACTGCACACATGCAATTTAGCACATCATACTTGCACTGCTCACACAAGCTTTTCCACAACCACTCCACAACAGAAAGTAAACATTAATGAGGCACAGGATTATAACAACAGGGTAATAAGGAGCATGTATGACTGTCTGTTATTAAACATAAAAAAAAATCACAAAACACTACAGCAGTGTGGGGGTGAGGGGAGGGGTCCAGAAAAAATTATTTAATGGGGGATCCCATGATGTTGCAGCAGCAGCAGATGGAGCATAGACACTATCTGCAGCTGCTGTTGCTTGATCTGCTCCACCTGCTGCTGTACAGCACCCACCCTCTCATTGCTTTCCTCCAGCGCAGACCACAACAGTGCAATGTCTGCTTGCATTGCAGGCACTGTGGCGGGGTTCACTGGTGCGGGTGCAAAGCCAGGTAGTGGTGGTGGAGAGGGTGGTGCTGGTGGTAGTGGTGGCAGTAGTGGTGGAGCAGCTGCTGATGTGGCCCTCCTCCTGCTGAGGCAGCGAGGCACAACATCCCCAGCACCCTCTGCCACTGCCACAGAAGGGCCAACAGGTAGAGGCCTGGCCCGTTCAGTGGCAGCCTGCCACTCCACCTTGTGGTGGTTTATCATATGTGTGCACTGGCCACCAGTCCCCAGATGTGTCCCCCGGGGGCCATGGCGCACCTGCATGCCACATAACCGACACACCACAATGGTGTTGTTCCCCCCCACACAGTTAAAAAACTGCCAGACTGGGGAGCAGCTGCGGAGGGGACCAGACACAGAAGGGGCAGATATAGTGCTGGCAGCACTGTCACACACCTAGGACTTCACCTGCTGCTGTGGAGGTGGTGCTGCTGGAAACCCTGCAGCTGCTACTGGTGGTGGTGGTGGTGGCAGATTTGGTGGATGTGCCGCTGGTGGCACTGGTGGTGCTGCTGCTTCTGGAGGGAGAAAGGCAAGACCAAACAGTCAGGAGCAGTGCAACGACACCCAGCCACTCCCACATGTGTGCACTCCACTCTGCCCACAGCCACGGGCCACAGACTCTCCCTGGTCCATTGCACAAAACCCACTACTTCCCTCTCCAATGCCTCATGCAAAGAAAGACTGCTTCATACACACTCACAGTCTCAGACACATGCACACACAGAGTCACACACACACACACAAAACAAAACTTATAAAACAAACAAATCAGTCACAAAAAAGAACTGTAAAAACACTACAAAAGAAACTAAAGATTTAGCTTTTAACAAATCTGTTTGTTTTTAAGCAATTTGCACAAGATACGAACAAATATAACACTCCAAACTCTCCTCTCCACCAAAATGCTTCCTCCTTCTACCACTGCAAAGGAGAAAGTGAAACTATCTGCTTGTATGACTCACTTCCTTCCTGCCTGGCTAAAGCATATGACTTACAGTACTGTAAGCCATGTGATGTGTGGGGGACTGCCTATATTGTTGTCACTTCACCTTACTTCACGTTAAGGCAGAATGACAACGCAAAGACATAATGACAAGGTGAAGTGAGCACTTTCCAATGGCCACTTCGCATAGCGTCATGATAACGCAAAGTGGCCACTTTGCGTCCACTTCACCAGTCAATTTTAAATTCACTGCATCTCTATATACAACACACAGGACTACTTGGGCAGTTAGTGTAGTACTAGTAAGACTAGTACCAGGTGTGTAGGCAGTAGCAGCCTGCTGGTAACGGTGGTAACAGTGCCCCCCCACCCCATTTTATTCTTTCACCCTTCTCTCTAGTGAAGTCAACAGTAGTAATGAAAAAACAGTAATAAAAAAAATGGTCTAAAAAATGTTACTAATTTTTGAAGTTTTATAGGCAGAATCGATCCTCACACTGTGACCAGACTCCACTGTTATCAGTGGTAACAGTGACGTTTGGTCTCAGAATGAGAATTGATTCTGCCTGGAACTCTTCAAAAAAACTAATTTTTTTGAATACTACTTCTTTAATTACTACTGTGTTTTCATGCGTTTTACTTTTCTCTGAGTACACTTGATACTAGGATCTTCCATTCCCGCTTCACCCCTAACTCTTCCCTCTGACCCTCTCACCTCCTAACTGTCTCTTTGGTGTTCTTCACTTTTGCTGCTTGTTCCTCAACTGCCCCACACAATCCTTGGGATGGCCCAACACTTTCAGCCACACTTGACGGCTCAGTCTGGTGGTGCAGACTGGTCTGTGGTTGCTGGTTGTTGTAGTGTGGGCGGGCGGTCTTGGATCTTCTCTCTCAAATCCAGTTGCTGGACTGGGGGACCGGGAATGGTGGGAGCAGGCATACAGCATGCAGTGGGAGGGAGCAGGAGGCTGTAATTACCTGCCGGGGCTGGGAATGGAGGGAGGAGGTGGACACCATGCAGTGGGAGTGAGCGGGAGGATGTAATTACATTCAGGGACTGGGCACAGAGGGAGCAGGGCAGACAGCATGCAGTGGGATGGTTTAGTTGCACACTGGGGTGGGGAACGAAGGGAATGGGGTGGAGTGCATGCAGTCAGAGTGAGTGGGAGGGTTTACTTTCACTCCTGCTCCCACAATGTATAAAGGATGGAGTGGGGTGAACAGGAATGTCTTGGCAGGCAAGGCATGCCCTGCAATGATGGGGTGCTCCCTCATTGCAGTGGCCAGTTTCTTTCAGGCATGCCCTGCAATGACAGGGGGCTCCGTCATTGCAGTGGCCAATTTCTTTCAAGTTGGTGGCACGCTTGCTGAACCAGTGTCAGCAGCAGCATGCCACCACATTGGATCAAGAGGGCCAAGCCTGAAAATGCAGTGGCAGCATTGGCTGCCACAGTTGCACACCTCCACAACCCGCTTCTCCCCTAAGCTGATGCAACATGTTTTTTGCACATGTGCACAAGCAAACATAAAAATTACTTCAAGTATTACTCTGTGTACATAAACACACAAATACCAACACATACACTACTTGTACAAAACAATTAGAAAGACTGCCTTTCAGGGCTGGTTTTAGGATTTTGGTGGCCCCCAGTAAACTTCATGATAGGGGCCCCACAGACTGGGACCCCCAACCAGTTATCTTTTTACACATGGCCCATATCTTACGACATTAAAATACTAATGCGTACTGAGGTGCTAATTGCATGTGGGAGCCTAGAAACAAGCCCTTCACATTTAACACTAGTCTAAAAATACATTTATAATAAATAATTTATAATATAATTGCAAAAAAATGATACTCCAGCTCTAGCTGTGACTAATTTTTCTAGCTCTGCTGCTCTCTACCTAGATCTCCTCTCGATTCCCAGTAGTATATTATATGTAGCAGTCCATAATTTGGACTGAAATAAATGTTTGTTTAGAATAGCCTCTGAGTGGCAACAAATACACATGGTGACACAGTCCGTTACTGGCTGTGTCATCAGGTGTATGTTTGTCACAGGCAGGCTTTTCTAAACAAACATTTATTACAGTCCAAATTATGGTCCAGACTATCTCATTATCTCATCTCCCAGCCCATCTTTATTTATTACCTACCTAAAAAAGAAGCAAAGGCAGGCAAGGCACTGGTCTCTAAGTGGGTGTAATCCTCTTCCTCTGGGTCTCTCCTCCACTCCGTGCACTGCACTGGTTTGGCAATGTCCAGTGAATTGCTGAATTTGTGCCTGCTGGCTGCTGAACTCTTTTCTAATAAAAATAAATGAATTACAGTTGTTCTCAGCAAGCAGCACTAGCAGTAGCAGCAGGTCTGTATCAGCAATGGCAGGTTGGAAAGGTCTGGCTGTCTACTGGCTGTGGCATGCAGTGGTTCTCTCTCCTCCACACTGGCTGGCTGGATAGTGGCTGCTATAGCAAATTTCTCTGATGCTCTGGAACTTGTCCTCAGCTGAATGGTTCCAAGAGCACCAGATGGACTATTTTTATGCTGCAGCTGTGGACCTGAGGGGGGACAGAAATTTTCAGGTCAGAGTGGGAAGAAGTGTGATAACAGGAACAGACCAAGTGGAGCCCTGTGATTTGTTCTAACACAGCACCTCCCGACATCAGCATGTATTTTATTGTGCACCACAACTGAGGGACGTGGGTAAACAAAAGCATGTTGAATGAGATGGCATGGTTACTGGTCCTGGACCACACAGTTTGGCATTCACCGTTCAGGGAAATGGAACAATCAGTGGCAAGTTTGCATTCACAACACAGCAATAAAACGGTGTTGCCAGCCAACCACTTCAGGAGGGGGACTAACAATGAAAGAGCCAGAAACCGGCCGCCAGACCCGAGAAATCACACGGTGATGGTGACAGAAAATTCAGGGAGCTGGGAGGACAAGAAGGATTAATTAAACCCAAGGTATGTTGCTGGCTTGCTCAGCTGTGCTGATTGGAGCAGAGGAAAATGTATTAACTATGATGCTGACTATGGTGGGGTCATCCGGTGGGGAGTGGGACTGAAGCAAGGTGGTATGCTGTGTGCTGATGCTGACTGTGCTGGGGCCCACTGCCAGACTCACTATATTTTGGGGGCCTCCTGCGGCCGCATGGTTGTTGGGTGCCTAACGCCAGCCTTGATGCCTTTCTTATGTGAATCTCACTCCACCACAGATACGTCCCTCCCCCGAAGCACACTTCAACAGTATCTGACAGTACACAGGCTGAGGGTTCTAAATTAACATTAAAATGCACACAAAAACAATCAACACCCGATGATATAAGCACAGGAGGGTTTCCTACAGTCAGAACAAAATAATTGGATCAAAAGTGAATTTTTAAAGCCTTTTCGATGGCTTGATTCTCAGAGCTCTGATAGCAAACAGTCTCTAGCTTTCTACTACATACACTACGCAGAACTGAGGCTGTGCAAGACAATATTGAGCCCATGTGACCTGCCATCCCATGAATCAATGCAAAATTAGCCTCAAATAGCAATAAACAGGCCAAGCAAAGCGAAGTCCATTTAAATCAATGACACTTCATGTTAAAGTTAAGGAGAAGGCTGTAATACAAGGTGAAGTAGCATGAAGTCCATTGGATGCAATGCACTTCGCATTCAAATTTATAGGTGGAGTAATTCGTTTCATGTTGCAGAGCACTACACAGATTTGGGGATAATATGCAAAGTGCTCCACAAAGCAAAGTGGGTGCACTTCAACCACCTCTAATTACAACCACCTGAGGAAGCCGGTACTAGAATGGGACTAGGCTAACAAATTTGAGGGTCTTGGAGTTCAGCAAATGTGGGGTGTGTTAAAAACATTCCTTCGTGAGTTAGAGGAAATTTACATAACCACTATCAAAAAATATAATACAAAAGGTAGAATCCCACTCTGGTGCAACCATAAGATACAGAGACTACTTAGGGCTAAAAATAGGTCCTATAAAAAAATCTAAGATGGAGGGTATGAGTAAATATAAAGAAATATACAGGACCAAACTAAGGGAATTAGAGAGGGCAATCAAAACAGCTAAGAGGAATCTGGAGCTGAAACTAGCAAACAAAGTGGGAAATAAAAAGGCATTTTATAATTATGTGAGAAGTTAAAAAAGAAAAATAATAATAATAATTCTTTATTTTTATCGTTTCTCAAAACCAAGGCACCTTTACAACAACATTCACATAAAACAATAAAATAAACTGTGATCCAATAGCTGCTGAATTCATAAAATACAATAAAATATCATCATCGGGGTAAGCCATTAACCACAAATGGGTCTTTAAGGCCTTTTTCCATTAAAACAAGGAAATAAATGAATTAGTGAGTGTCAGGAGATGACTGAGGAGTTCAACACTTACTTTGAAATTGTACACCAAAAGAGTGAAGTACTCACAACTGATAACAAAGGGATCTGGGGGTGCAAATTAGAGATAACACCTTGCATGACAAAAGAAAAATTGGCTGAATTGGACCCAACCAAATCAGCTGAGCCAGACAGCCTCCACCCTAGGCTATTAAAAGAGTTGGGTGCAGAACTAAGTGGCCCACGTCAGGTTATATTTCAGAAATCACTATAGGAAGGAGTGGTACCTGTGGACTAGATAACAGCCCATGTGGTCCCCATCTATAAGAAGGGTCCAAAATCATATTGTACAAATTATAGACCCATCAGCCTCACTGGCACAGTGGGAAAAATACTGGAAGCACTAATACAGGAGGCAATAGATGAACACCTGCATGTTGAGGGTTTAGTGGATTCACATCAACACGGCTTCAGGGAGGGAAGATCATGCCTCACCAATCTGATGCACTTTTTTGATCCTGTAAGCCTAGCCCTCAAAAATGATGTCCCAGTCGATGTATTATATGTTGACTTTGAAAAAGCCTTTGATAGCATATCCCATGCAGAGTTAAACCATACTCTAGAGGAAACCAACTTTGATGCAGCAATTATACTCAGGGTCACAGTATGGGTGACTGAAAGGAAGCAATGAGTGTCTGTCAAGGGCCACTTCTCCAGTTGGACAAAAGTGATCATTGGGGTCCCCCAGGGCTCGGTGCTGGGTCTAGGACTATTTAACATTTTAGTGGCTTCCATCTCTTGCACAGACAAGGCTTGGATGACAAAGTTTGCAGATGACATTAAAATGCGGGCCCTGGTTACAACTAAAAAAGATGTAAAATCAATTCAGGATAACATTAATGCCTCAGCTGATAGTGCTAGCAAAAACAAGCTGAGATTCAATATGGAGAAGTGTGAGTAGTAGTAAAAATGTTATTCTCTACATACATAAGATGAATGAATCGGATAGCTCAGCTGAGACAAGCTCATTTCCAGTGAGGTCCTTTGTGCAAAATTACAATAGTTGCATACATGTAATACAAAAGTACAAAAATATACAGTACAAAATTATACAATACAGAAATATACAAAACTGTGCAGATTTAATATAATACTCATATCACATATATCCAAAATGTTGTCTAATAAATTCCTATTAAAGCCCCTATTAAATGCATTTTGGCAGAAATAGCTTACATTTTAATTACCATGTATATGATAAAGAACTCAGTACTACCAAGTCTGAAAAAGACCTGGGGGTCTTATTTACAAACACTCTTAGCTTCACAGATCAGTACTCTGTTGTGACAAGAAAAAGATATGGAATATTAGCATGAATAAAGAACAACATCAAAAGTAGGGTGAGGGATGTGGTGGTGCCACTGTTTGTCTTTCTGGTATGACCACATCTGGAGTACTACATGCATTTCTGGATGCTGTGCTCGAAATAGGACCTTAGAAGGCTTGAGGGGGTCCAGGGGCAAGCAACCGGGCTGGTGGCCAGCCTCAGGGATAAGATCTATGGGGACAGACTCCAGGATGTGGGGCTGTACTCAGTCCAGTACAGGAGGCTCAGGGGGGACATGTGCATGATGTACAAGGCATGTGCAAACCAGGACTTATGGGAGTGTGCAGGATTGAGTTTGAGGGCAGAGTCAATAAATGTAAGAGTGCACCATATGCAATTAAAAGGTGACCACTACAAAAAAGAATCAAAGAGGGGCTTGGTTCTGCAAGAGGGCTGTATCACAACGGAACTCCTTGCCAATGACTTTTGTATCTAGTGAAACCATTGATCAATTTAAGTTGGCATTGGATAACCACTATGAAACTCATTGTTATGAAGTAGAAATTTAGAATATGGTGCAGGTCAACAAAAGGCTAACGCTATTTGACCTGTCATGCATCTCATGAATCTTACCTGCCACCACGCTGGCAACCTGGGTTCAGAAATGGACTCAGGTCGCTGGGGGTTGGCCAGAGTAGGAGAGGACTGAGCATCCCAAGGACTCTTCTTCTCTCCTGGGGAGGGGGAGATAGCAAGCCATCTCAGCCTTTGACTGCCATGGGTGGAGTCACAATAATAGTGCAGGTTCTAAGCAGCTCAAAGGGTGGGTCCACAGATCTGCAAGGCATACATGCCTCCAGGCTCATATCCTGATGTGACACTGTAGCAGGGGAAGGGAGAAAATGGAAATTTAGGGAAGGTGGTCTTCATGAAGCCCTGTCTACTCCCCCCAGCCCACATTGCCACCTGACCCCTAGAGAGCCATGTGGATTTGTGTACCAGGGGAGGACAGCTATCACCCTCCTGCCCCACCACAAGAGGGGGAAACCATTGGGGGACTAGGCTTCTGTAGGTCGGGGGAGGTGGATGTCGAGAGGGGTCATGAGCCATCTTGACTTTTGACTGCCACCATGTGGAGGCCTGGTGGTAGTGCAGGCTCCACGCAGCTCGAAGGGTGGGTCCGTGAATCTGCAGGGCATGCGTGCCTCCACATGCATGTTCTGACATAACACTGAGGCAGGGGAAGGGAGAAAATGGAATTCTGGGTAAAGAAGCTGTTAGTTGTAGGGAGCAGGGACAGGGCTGAGAGCCTGCCTTCCTACCCCAGGCAGAGAAAAGCAATTTAGAAAAAAGTGGTGCAGGATCAGGGTGCAGTCCCAGGTTATCAAGCCCAAAATGAAGCAAATTACAACAAGTAGTGGCTGCACTCCAGTCCAATACTTCCCTCTATGTTAGAAAAAAAATCTTTCCAGGCTCAAGACACAGTGCAGCAAAAAAAAATAAATATTTTTATTTTGCTTGCAAACCTTTAATATTAAATGCAAACACCTTTTCAGTGCTAACAGAGTGAGATAAGGTAGTTACCATGGCTAAATACAGATACCCCAGTGCATTGACCAGGTGGGTCCTGTCAGGGAATGGGCTTCTGGAAATAATATGTTCTTTAAATACCACGTCACAGGCTGAATGGCCCAATCAATGGCAGTGCCATTTCACAGAAAAAAAGACAGCATGGCATGGTACGAGGGTGTGACACGTGCAGTAAGTGAGTAGGGAAACATTAACAACTAGGGTGTTTAAATACATGAAAAGATATCAAGTACAAACAAGTGGCCTTCAAATCAAAACAGACTTCTTAACAGAGAACATTTTATCAGGGCATAATTGTATGCCTCTAGCTAACTGCAGAATTTGTATTAACTACAGTATACCAAATCACTTAGCCATTTATGGCTACATTTTAATTTATGTACTCTATTTTATATTACTGCTGAACAAGTTACTAAATTAACTTAAGATAGAAAGCAGAAACCTGAATTGCTGCACTGCAATCGCCCCTGTTTTCTGTGCAGTTCCAGAGCATTTTTTGGGGGGTGGGGGGTCAGCATGCTTTAATTCATTCAAATGACCTGTAAATAGAGAGACAAATAGTTTATCTTAGATATGTTCACCATACCTGTAAAATAAAACTGAATGGAAAAGGGAGAAAATGAAGAGGAAGAAACTGGTGACTGGGGACAGATATAAATGGGAGGGGTGAAAGCTGTGAAGACTGAAATTGTGTACAGGCAAAGAAATAGGTGGGGGTTGGAGTGGAAGGAAGGAAAAATTGGGGAGTGGAAAGAAAGAAAGAGGGGAAAACACCTAGCTGGAATGAACATAAGGAGGAACTGTAAGGGAGGGCAAATTTGATGAGAGGGAAAGAAAAAAAATTAGAAACAGAATAATAGAGAGGCATACTCAATATTTGCAAAACAAATTGCACCAATAAAATTCTACAAGAATGGTTTCAAGTCCCAGTTAACATTTAATCCATTTGGTTTGAGTGATTGCAAAGTAAAAATAACCCTCCCCCCTTGGAGAAACTACCGTAACATATATCATCACCTCTTGGGTTCTGTCGAACTAATTCAATGCCTCAACTGTTTGACGTCATTGTTGTGGTGTAAGTTAAAGTAAGGTTAGTAAAATGGGCTAATATTGGTGTATCAATCCAACTACAGTACTTTCCTAGCTATTTGATTACACTAAGTGACAAGCAGACTGGTTCAGAGTTTGAAGGGAGTCTAACTTTTGATGTGAGTAGTGTAGTTATTTCTTTTAATTGAGCTTTTTCCTATGCATCATTAAGTACTAAACTTCAGAAATGTAGCTCCTAAGAATTTATTTTTACTTTTCTCAGCTTGGGCTTCAAATACGTTTTGTTCAGAGCAATTGTGCCTTAAGCACAAGAACTGACCAAAGGGAATGGAATTAACCAGCAGTCTGGGGTGGGTGCTGTTCACCTCCAAAAGGTTACTTGTCAGTGGCTTTCTGTATCCACTTGTACTTACTGTATTCAGGTTGTTTCCCCTAAGAATGACAGCCAAAATATTCATCTCACTACAGAAATACAGAAACAAAGAAGTTGACAGCAGATAAGGACCGCAAGACCCATCCAGTCTGCCCATTTCTTTTTCTGCCTTATAAATGTGCCATCGGCCTTTGCTTTGTCAATGGCCTATCTATATATACTCATCTGTATTGCTTCCTTATGCCTATCTCATGCCTGTTTGAAGCCCTGCACTGTATTCATATCCACCACTTCCTGAGGTATGCCGTTCCATGCATCCACCACCCTTTTTGTGAAAAAGAACTTCCTCACATTACCCCTTAATCAGCCTCTCTCTAATCTCATGCTATGTCCACTTGTCCTGCTATTTTTCTTATATTGAAACATGTTAGACTCTTTCACCTTGTTAATGCCCTTAAAGGTGTTTGAATGTTTCAATCATATCTCCTCTCTCCCTCCTTTGCTCCAGGTTATACATGTTGAGCTCCGTTAATCTGTCCTCATATGTTTTCTGATGCAGTCCCTGCACCATTTTGGTTGCCCTTCTCTGGACTGCCTCAGTTTGGTTAATGTCCTTGTGAAGGTGTGGCCTCCAGTACTGCACGCAGTACTCCAGATGGGGCCTAACCAGTGTCATGTAAAGAGGGATTATTACCTCCCTCTTCCAACTTGTGATACCCCTACTAATACACCCTAACATCCCCCTAGCCTTACCAACTGCTTTAGTGGTCTGCTTGTATGATTTCAGGTCATCGGTGATGATGATGCCCAAGTCTCTTTCTTCCTTGTGACAGCCAGCAACTCCCCTCCCAGCCTATAGGTGGCTTCAGGGTTTCTTTTCCCTATGTGCATGATCTTGCACTTTTTTGCATTATACTAAGTGACAAGCAGACTGGTACTGTGAATTCTACTTGTGAATTTTAAATTGTACAAATTCATTTCAAGCCAGGTCATAATTTATTCTGCTTCTGTTATACTCTCTCACCAAACTCACACGTCATACTGTATGTGTGCCAAAACCAGCTGTGGATGTGATTAATTAATGGACTGACAGTAGGGTCTAGCATCAAAAACCCTTCTAAATGTCCCAGGAAAAGGTGATGAAATCACATGCAACACTAACAACCTTTTCCTGGAGGTTTGGGAAACAGCAGTTTGGGAAATAGCAAAGGAGGGTGCCATGGTGGCACCTATTGCTGTCCCACACTTTTGAAAGTAGAAATTACCATCAAATTCAAAGTAGTCCTGCACTAGAACAAATATTAAGCCTTCCAGAATTAATTCAACAGGAAGCCTGTCACCCTGTGCATTTAGGTGGAGAAAATTCTCACATGCAATCAAACCTTTGTCATGATCAATGGATGTACAGTATATAAATCTTCCACATCAATTCCAAGCCACAGGAAAACTTTTTTCCAGTTGTAATCACCTAATTTATTCAGTATGTCCATAGTATCCCTCAAGTGGGATCACTGACATTGAACACAATCTTTTAGAAAAACATATCAAGGAGATTATAAAGTTTTCCATCAGAGACCCCACCCACTGACTGTGCCATACGGATGATCAGGAGGGTTGGTGGAATCCTAATGGATTTTTGTCAGGATATAGAATGTGGAAATATATGGTGATTCTGGCAAAATACATTCAAATTTATTTTCAGTTATACAACCCGCTTGTGTACCCCATTCAAGTAGACCCAGTAATTGTTGCTCAAAGTTGACTGTAGGATCAGAAGGAAGAAATCTGTAGTTTTGCTGGTTATTTAACACATCCAACCCTTTAGTTTTATAAAACCTTTTCTTCATCATGACCAGATTACCCCTTTTGTCAGTTGGATTGAAAATAGTCTGGGGCACTTTTTCAGCTCATTTTGCACTTTTAGGTCAGAGATTGACAAATTTCCATCAGCGATTACCACCAGTTCCTGAAATAACTCTTCATCCTCTCTCAAAATAACCTTTTTCAAAAGTTTTGACTACAGGATTGAAGCAAGATGAACAGAACTGAGAACGTAGTCTAAACAGAGATTTTCTAACCAAATTTAAGTTCAAGGTAGTGATATCATAAATTAATTTATTGCTATATCTGGACAGTTTTCTAAATATAAGGACTCTAATGCTTTATAATTCAGTACATTCTGCTCTAATAATGAATCATCAGTTTCCACAGTGTTAGAGTTCTCAAGTGTTGGTAACAAATTATAATGTATTTCATGCATGCCATCAGGTACATCTGTAAATTCATTGTCCGCTCCTGCAATGTTGCTGAGTCATAAGGTATTACCACCCATATTCACAGGCGGTCTGTCTCATTTAGAGTGGAAGTCTCTGAGGTGAATTTTATGAAATAATTTGAGTAAATTCATTTGTAGTTTAAAGTGGTCTATATCTGTGTGTGGAACAGAATTTAGTCCCTTTGATAGAACTGAGAATGTGGTCTAAATAGAGATTTCCTTATAGGTGTTAATTTTAAAGCTGTGCCATCATAACCTAGTAATTCCTCTGAACTTGTTTAATTATTTTAACAGTTTTCTAAATATAATGACCCTAATGCTTAGTAATTCAGTACATCCTGCTCTGTTAATAAATAATCAGTTTTCACAGTGATAGAATTCTCGAGTGTTGCTAACAAATTATTACCTATTTCATGCATGACATCACATCAGCTACTCCTGTAAATCCATCTTCCACTCCTGCAGTGTTGCTAAGCCATAATTGTTGCCTGCCAATATTCACAAGTGATCTGTCACTGGTAGAGCAGATGCCTCTGAGATGAATTTTCTGAAATAATTTGAATAAATTCACCTTTAGTTCAATGCAGTCTGAAAATGTGTGTGGAACAAAATTTATTTAAAGGGACACCGTCAACCTTTTTTTCATTATATTATTTCTAGTTTAAAACCCCGCTCCTAATGATTGCTTACCTTCTCTTAAATTCATTGATGTTGCTGGTTGTTCTATCTGCCTCCTTGTTAGTGGAAGTGAAATGTGTGCTAGTGTATACTTGTAACCAACCTTGTTTTGTTTCAAATTCTTGATCTACTCTTATTGTATTCTCCCTGAACATTAGAAACACCCCCAAAACAGTGCAGCCACTCATGATGCAATAGTCTCATGTATCCCACTGCATTATTTATTTTATTTATTTGTTTTTTGGTAACTGGGTAGGTGCACTAGACATACAAATGACTACTTTCAGGCATGACCCGGGAGGGTACAAGTTGGAATACAAAACATCAACAGTGGATACAGTACAACAATGGCTGACAGAGAGTACAAGTCAAATACAGTTCATCAGTGGACAGTAATACAAGGTGTACCAAAAGAGGAGCACAAATAAGTGCAAATTAAAGACATTGTTAGGACTGTTCCTAAGTCCAGGAAAGATGCAATGAGAGTTGATAAGGAATGTAAACAAACATATTTTTGTCTGGTAACACCAGTATGGTGGACTGTCTGTTTTTCACATTTTAAAAGAGAAAAATAATTTGAATTAAACTACCAGCTACATTAGCAGTCTGTTAAGAATGTGAACCATCATAAAAAGTATTTTTTAAACTAGGGACACTTTGAGGCCTGAAGCTGTTGACAGTGTCCCTATAATTTATGTATTTCATTCTTTGGTAACTGAGTTAGGCTTACTGTGCACAAATGCTTATTTCAAGGGGTGACCCGAGAATACTGGGGTGGGTAAGTGATTTGCTCAGAGTCACACAGTATGCGAATGGAGGTTGTGGGAATAGAGATGTGTGAAATTGCTGAATTTCATTATGCAAAATATTTTGTGTAATTCAACCGTTTAGCAAATTTTTCCACGGCAGCAAAATATGGAATTTTGCCCACAGAGTGTAAACTTTTGCCCACAAAATGGTGAAATTTGCCACCTGCTGGTGAAATTTTGCCTTTTCAGGTGAAATTTCATATTTTGCTGGGAAAATTTCACAACTTCACACCGCATAAAATACTTCGCGGAATGGCCGAATTAAGCAAACTATTTTGCGTGGCAAAACTGCCAGTTTCATGGGCATTTCACCCATAAAATTTAGTTTCACAACATCTCTATGTGGGAATCAAATTCGGGTCTGCTGGATGTAGCAAGCTCATTCACAGCTCGTTACTCTAACCTCTAGGCTATACTTCCAGCCCAAATTGAGTCCTTTTGATAGAATCTTTACTTGTGCTTCAGTAAGTCTGTGGTCTGTGAGGTTTATTATTTTCATGTTGTTGTCTTCCTGCTAGATCTGCACAGATCTTACCTCCTGCCCCTTGCTCTGCCCCTCAGGGTCTTTTTCCTTTTCTTTGGTTTCCCTTTTTCATTTTCTGTTGTTCTTGAGCTTGCACCCATTTCTAATAAAACACTTCAGAGGCTGATGCAGTGTTTTCTTCTTCAGAAATGCTTGCTTCAGACTGCTGATCTTCAGGGGTCTGATTTTCACTTACTTGATGTTTGGATTGTTGGCAGCTATGTGACCTATTTTGGCTCATGGAGCATGAGCGTCTGTTCCAAGCATACACCCACGCCTCCTGGTAATAAGAATTGTTACTTTCTAAGTTGTTCTGTTTACTCCTGATTAATCCTTTATCATACTTTTCAAGTTTCTTTCTCAAGTTTTTGTTGAGGGAGACAAAAGTGGATGCTGTTTAAAATGTTTAAAAATTGAAAGTTCCTTTTTAATGTCATAAATCACCTCTGCTGTTTTACTATGTTTAAAAGTGTCCTCAGCAATCAGCAGCTGAATGTATTATTTTGAACATTTTGCTGCTGCCAGTTCACACTGTTCCCAGTTTGTGAAGTCTTCGGGTCCTCCTGATGGTGGACTTGTTACACGGAGGCCATGTAGGGTTTCTGCATTTGGCTGTAGTAACTACATTATCTCACTCCGTGAGCATTTAATTTGTTGTTTGCCTTTAATATTAAAGGAGTGCAAGCAATGTAAAAATATTTTTACGGTACTGCATCTTGTGCCTGGGCTGTTTTTCACAGATGGAGTAAGTTGGATACTGGAGTGCAGCCACTACTTGTTCTAGTTTGCTGTAACTCATGAGCCTGTGAAGGCCACCATTGTAAATAAATTCTATTCAATGGTCTTATCCTAATAAATGAAATGAAATGCTGAATTTCATCATGTAATACCACGTTAGTCCACTGGGACTTCAAATTAAAGTTTTATTTATTTATATATATATATATATATATATATATATATATATATATATATATATTTATTTAAAAGTTTCACCAGGAAGACACACTGAGCAAATTTCTCATTTACAGATGTATCCAGGGGGAAGGGAAAAGGGGGATGGTACAGCAGAGGATTAGGGTAACAACAACAAATAAGCAGTAAGTGCAATTACATAGGTTACAAGGTATTAATATACAATTGCTTAGGATACACAAGATAACATGTAGACATACAAGCAGGGGCGTTCCTAATAATGTGCTGCTAGAACATCACCAGATCAGTGCTGCCTTTACCACTGTAGCCTCACTCACCCACCCCCTTTCACCCTTTCTATGAGAACCAGTCCAAAGTGATATTCACAAAACATTGCCCATTTTGGCTCCTAGCCACCAGTGTTCCTCAGTTTATGTCTGGACATTTGAAGTCTCCAATTGACTTTATTTTTCTATATCCTGATGCTTCACTTATATCCCTCTCCAGCGCTTCATCCATCTGTACCCTTTGATCTGGTGTACAGTACATTATTCCTATCCTGTGTTCACTCCTGCCTTCCATCAGAAGAAGCCACAGTGACTCTGCCCCTTCCCCATATCTGATTATTGTATCTTCTGACACCCTAATATATTTCCCTACGTACTCTGGCATCCCTTACCCCAGCTTGTTTTCCTGGGTCTTCCTGAAGAGTTTGTACCCTAGAACATTTTGGTCCTAGCAGTTGTTCCCAATAGACCATATTTTAGCAATAGCAGCTATGTCTATTTCCTCTGAAGCCATCACCACCTGCACTTCATCCGCTTTGTAGTAAAAATGGTATGCACCCCCAGCAAACTAGTTGCTTCTACCAGAACATCACATCACATCACATCACATCACATCACATCACATCACATCACATCGCATCGCATCGCAACGCATCACATCACATCACATCACATCACAAAACCATTTCTAAGGTGCTAAACCATTTTGTTGCCCAGACTTACACTTATATTTGTCCTATCAAATTCTACTAGGATTACTTACCTCCTCTGTTTATTCCTTGAATGTCCCCCATTCTTATAGTAGTTACTATCATGCTGCTTGTTCTGGCGACAAACTATGCTCCCTTTATGATTCTGTTCTGGTCACTATACCCTAGTGCAGTCCTTCCCCTTATCTAGTTCACATTCCTTCTAATAAAAATATCTAACCCATCTTAGCACACTGGTTTCCCCTCTGCTCAGATGGAAATGATCCCTTGAAAACAGCCTCTTGTCATTCCAGAAGGAGCCCCAGTTCCTACAAACTTGACCCCCTATATTCTACATCAACAATTTAGTGAAGAGTGAAGTTCAAGAATTCTGTTCTTCCTACTCTTTTGTGTGTGTGTGACCCTGGCAGTAACTCAGAGAAAGTCATCATATCTTCAGCTTCTGTCAGCATACTACCTAGCTCTCAAACTTTCCTTTAACATGGTCTACACTGATGTTCACCAGATTGTTGGTTCCTAGTTGAATCACAGTGTTGAGCTTACCTCTCTTGGCCCTGATTAAACTCTCTAACTGTGATATTACCTTCACATATGCTACCCTTTGGGTGGCAAATGATGGCTGTTTCTTCCAGTATGGTGCCATTGACCAGCCTCACTGCCCACTGACTAGAGATTCCCCAGTCACTATCACCTGTTTACAGCCCATCCTGCCATTGATTTCAACCAATCCAGCTGGCTTATCTTTCCAGGTTGGTGCATCCTACCTGAATCAACCTGGCTTTCCTATATCCCCACTGAAGTCCATCCCCCACAGCAGTCCCCTGTGCATCTCTGGGTCTCCCTGAAGGTGCTGAATTTTAGCTGTAAGGTGAACAATCTCCACTGTAAGCACCTTAAACCTCTTCTACACATGGCAACCCCCCACTTCAAGAGTACCCTCTGAAAATGATTGAACCACATCCCCTGCAACTGTCTGTCACCCCTTCACCCTCCCATTGTCCTATACATGTTAACAGTAGCCAGTGAATCTGTTCATCAGATATGGAAACATTTAAGCAGCATTCTCTGTACCTGTTTCTGTATTTCCAAGTTCCTCTTCCGTTAAGTCTCTCATGTCACTTAATCTCATGCCACTTATTTGAGTGGCATGATGACTACCTTGTGACTCAATAGTGTTCTTTTATACTTCTTGTTGCCTCCTAGCCCCAGAGCTCAGGTCAAGACATTTTCACCTATCTTCCACTAACCCCAGGCCAATATAAAGCACAGTATTAGGACTCATTGAATACAGTCTACCCTGGCTGGCCACAATTTTACTTGCAGACCCTATCTTTACAGATATCTTCTCACTACTCATCTTCCTAGTTAAATCTTTGATCTACTGCATCCTCAGATAGCACCATCCTTTTCTAGCAGCCCTTCACAGTGCTGCTCTTCTTCTGGTTCAATAAAAGCCTTTTCAAAATCAGTCAGATTGGTATAAAGTATTCTTAAAGTCCAAATGCAGGTTTTGAGTTAAAGTAGCGGTATGTGTTATTCAGCAAACATTTTCACCATGCAGCTCTTTAGCAAAAATGTATTTATGACATCCTTGGATTCATAATCTGTATATTTTTATATCCTTATGGTATTAGAAAAACAGCATTTTAATTTGTGTTGTAATTACTGACTCAAGTCATTAAAGATGGCTGCCACTTGCAATATTTAAAAACCCTCTTCTGTTGAGGGAACCTTTTGACTGTACACACTGGATTTATGCTGTGGATGTATTACAAGGGTGCTAGCAAGTGTTTATGATGGTAAACAGCTGAATAAAAGACAATGAAAAACGAATATTGGTATAATGATATTTTTTTCCAGAAATATACTGTTGTTAAAAATATATGACTGACAAATACTGCAGTTTTAAGGTGAGAATCTCCCTCGAACTGGCATATAAAACTAAGCTGTCTACAGAAAGAAAGAATATTTAAGGGCCAGTTCACTAAGCCTACATGCTGCCAACATGGCCTCCATGACATTCACTTCATCTTGCAGTGGATCTGAATGTGCCCCCATCTGATCATGCCCATGCTGTGAAGTAATGTGGGTGGCCAGCTTTGGTGGCATGCCAGGGGGAGTGGCCACATAATGTGGCTTTTACTATGCCACATATGCATGGCTGAGGACCTGGGTAGGCATTTCTTATACAGAGAGAATCCTGATGCAAGTACCTCCAACTCCCTGCACCTCCACTCTGTGGCAGGTTGAGGCCACAGTGGGAAATTCAGGTCCGTGGCCCCCCCTTTGCTATGTGCTTTTTTTAATCCCCATTTCAGTAGAGAAAATGGCAGCACCTCTGAAGCCTGCCATAACCAAGGCTCCCTTGTGGGTGCACAGTAGGGAATCTACTGGGTAGCATCTAAAAGAAGTCCAGTGACTGGTTTGACCCCTATTTCCAAGCAGCAAATGCTATCAGTGTGCTAGGCATGCTTTCCACCATCATAGAGCACCCTTATAGGGCACTGTGAACTGACAATGTACAAATCATACCTTTTCAGGCCCCTTTGGTGACTTGAGGCCTAAGTGCTTACAGTAAGTAAGTAATGGCCTGTTAAAAAGGGAGAATAATATGGGACCCATGATTAACCCTATGAGTACAAAACTGTGTACTAGAAAAGAAGAAGGCACAGCACCATTTTTATCTTGTGTGCATTATTTAAAATAATCTGTACAGTGATGGCAAATTGGGGAAACTTCACTTTGTAATAAAATACTCAAAGGTCCCCAATATCGTATAGCTCAAAGAACACTTCAAATAATTATTTGACTGGTGAAATTACCACTTTGCCAGGCAAAGACATAGCAAAGTTGTACTTTTCCTGCAAAGTCTCACTTTGCATAGCCATTCAGCTGGCAAAGTACCATTACTGTACATGAAGATTTGATTGTTTCAAAAATGAAAAACAAAACATTAAACTAGTTCTTCAATCTTCTAGGCACACATTCCTACCATTCTCCCCACATCACTGACACATTAAAAATGCCCCCTGTACTCTACTGTTGAAAAATCAAATTGCTCTTAACCCTGACATGGTTAAGTATGGTATGATATTAGTACTGTATAATGTACTGAAAAATCAAATCACCCCCAATACCCTTCTCTGCTCTCTCGCAGCAATTAACTATCCTATCTTCCTCACCAAGCCCAACTCAGTAACAGCATACTACCACACTCCACCACCCTTGTTGGCACCCCTCCTATCCTCTTCCCCATAAGATGCACAAATGGACACATAAGCATAACTGGTACCATGGCAGATGACTGTAAAAGTACTCCCACAGCTTCAGCTGGCTACAATTTAATGAATGAAATCATGTGTACTTTAGTAATTCAAGTCCAAAAAGCAGTTCCGTTCTGAAGCTATGCAAGCCTCAATCACAAAATTCGAATCCAAAAAAGGCAGCACCAGCATTCATAATTCATAAAACAGCTTCTTTTAATATATTACATGCCTGTGGCTATAACAAAGTGAAAAAGGCAAACTCACAAGCCCCGACCAGTTTCGCGCATGCACGCTTCCTCAGGGAGGCTGATACAAGTGCAGCACCTTACTTAAATACACCCACATCTCATGTGATAGCAATCAAACAAATCCCATTTAAATCAACAATTATTAAAACATGAAATGTGAAAAACAACTTAAAACTGGAACTTCATTGTTAATTGATAACAAGGTTACAATCTTTATATATATAAACATCCACTGATTAATTTATGTCATTTTCACATATTTAAAGAAGCAAAATACCCCTGAAAATGTATTCACAAGGGACATAGAAATCTATGCACATGCTTCTTATATACTAATATATTTTATATACTGATATATCATTTTATTTTCAAACATAATATAGAAGGTCACTAAGGTCAACCCAGTGATATGCTCAACATCAAAAAGCACACCAAGATCAATTTTTGCTCAAATAAACCAAACTTAAGTGTTATGGCTAAATAGCTCCTAACATAATATGGAAGGTCACTAAGGTCAACCTAGTGATATGCTCATCATTATAAAACATACAGCAGATAATTAAAATCCGTTTATGTTGAATAAATCAGACTAAGATATCTTACTTTATAGCTTCCTATAACATAAAAATAAAAAACTGTTTTAAATAAAGACCCAGAAGGTCACTAAGGTCAACTACTGATATGCTCATTTGAATTCAAAAAAAATGTTTTCCTCTTTTCATTCTCTAAACATCCCTTCTAATATTATATGTGGAAATGTATCAGAGGATCTAACCTACAAAAATTCAAAAGGATAGCACCATTTTACCAGAAAAACGGGGGGTAAGGGGGAGGAAGGGGGAGAGGAAGGAAAAGGAAAAAGGGGAAAAAAGGAGAATCCATATAACAATAATTTATCTCTTCTTTAAAAATGGTAAGATAGAAATTCCATCATTTAATCCAGGTGCATCAAGGCCTTTAAGAGCAAAAATCCAAAAAGCCTCACGTTCTAATAATAGATTATCTAAGTCTCCCCCTCTTTCACCTACTGTCACTTTCTCTATGCCTGAAAACTGAAAAGTATGATCTCCTTTATTAAGATTCACTATTACATGTTCTGCCAGTGCATTTTTTTGGTCAGAATTTCTTATTGCTCCCAAATGTTCCCCTATTCGAACTTTGAAAGATCTGCTTGTTTTACCAACATAAAATGCACCGTAACTACATGTTGCTAAATACACAATACCAGTAGTGGAACAATTTATAAACTGGTCAATTTTATAATTTTTTGAGGAATTAGGTGATTGAAATATATCAGTTTTTTTGACCACACCACAAAAGTTACAGTGTCCATATTTAAATGTTCCCTTCGGTAAGGGAGGTGGAAAACCTATTTTTACCCTAGGTGTTGGCTGCAAACTGCTAACTAATCTATCTCCAAGGTTATTAGCTCGTTTATATACCATACGAGGTGGTGACTTAGATAACCTATTATTAGAACGTGAGGCTTTTTGGATTTTTACTCTTCACTTCCACTTCATTAACCCGTTTCAGCTGATGCATGCTAGAGCGTTCTCACTAACTATTAATCCATTTCCCCTTCTATTCTGATTCAGCAGCACTTGCATAGCTGCTTACCATGATGCTTTGCACGATCAAGAGGTGGGAGGACAAACAAGCACGAATGGATCTGACCCTGTCTGTTCACACTGTGAGTAGCTCACTTCACTTTTGAAATGGATTTCTGGAAGTGTGCTCAAGCCTTGGTCTCATCAGGGTTTGAGCATGCTTCCAAAATTGCGAGCTACAACTGAGTTATGTGCGAACGCGATCCGAGCCAGCACGCATTTGAAATGGTTCAAGCATTCAGAACCATTTCAAATGCCCTAATGTGAACAGGGCCTATAACAGCATGAGACTGTAAGATTGGGGGCGAGGTGGTGTAGGGGTTTTATGTGATTATAACGAGTTTTAGTGACTCCAGAATGGTGATTTCGGAATCACGAAGCAATTTCGGCAATGACAGAAATGGCGACAGTTGTTTTTTCCCCAGGGGACTTTAACCCTTGCACCACCTTACTTAAATAACCAACTCTGAGGTCATAAAACCTCAGGGAAGGGGGTAAAACATATGTCACTGTTTTGTCCTCACTCTAATTGCCATGCCGATTTGTGCACTCATCATTTTGGAGTCGCTAAAATTACATGCCACTGGTGTGGGACCACAGACAATCAGAAACTTGCTGAAATATCATCTGATGACTTGAAAGTGGTACTTTTTTAATTTCTCACAGTTATTTTTCCTTGCCACTGCATTATCATGGATATCAAAATGCCATCATCTACCCAGCCATATCACCCTGTGTTTCCAATGGGAGTTACTGACAATCATCCTATTGCATGGTGCATATGCTTACCTGTTGTAGGGCCTGTGAGTGGCTGGGATAGATAACTGATCAGAGAGCCACCACAGTTAGCACCTGCTACTTTTCTGATCCCATAAATTATGTTCCTAGGCTGTGTTTCCATTGGTAAAAAAGAGCAGTGACCAGTATCACAATTATTCATGTCCTGAAATGACACATTGCACTTATACAGTGGACCCAAGTGTATTATTAGTATTGTACAATGGATATGAACTATTCTGTTAACATATTTGTACATTACATTCCTTAACAGAATTGTAAACCTGTTATAATACATGGATCAGGTAGTGCACCTATAAGAAAAGCCAGATAATATTAAAAATTATTTTACATGTGCATCAACTGTATTACCATAATGCTGCCTTCAAAGATGTGTGTAATACTGCATGATCAAGGGATACTACAGAAAGACAGAGCTGCTAAGTGAAATGTGTGTGTGTGTGTGTGTGTGTGTGTGTGTGTGTGGTGCGGGGGGAGGGAGGGGGAAGAGGAAGCAGTCAAGTTTGTTACTTGTTAGTAGCTCATTTTTCCAGCAGCCATGGGGTTTTTTTTCAGGAAGCGTGTAATATGCAGTGCTTGGGATTGTTATTTTGTAACAAGCAGGCACAAAGGGACATTCGGGAGGCAGTGAGATTTGCAGCTAGCGACATTGCTATTTCTGTAGCTGTGGGCACGGAGGTTCATTCAGGATTTATTGTAACATGCAGCGGGCAGGATTGTTGCACGCAAAAGAAATCAAACCAACAAAAGTAATAAAGTGTGCCCTTTTTTCTACATCACAAAATCTGGTATACAAATTACTGACAACTGAAAACAAGAAACAAAATCAAATCCTTCAGCAAGTGAACATCAGCAGAGAAATTAGAGGTATTTTGAATGAAAAAAATGGCTATCCTATGAATGGACCAATTAGCAGCATCCACGTCCATATAATTTTAAAGCAATGTACCAGCATGCAAGATTGCTGGATGCACATATATCGTTTCCTATATCTAGCACGTACTCTGGAACTAAAACTATATAAACAGGCATCAATGCAAATAGATAGGATGGATGTATTGATAGATAGATAGATAGATAGATAGATAGATAGATACCGACGTTCCATACCTTTCTATTGTCAGCCACTTACTTAATTCAGCCTTTATCTCTGATGGTTTCAACTCCTTGACTTGCATGTGTAGTGTTTTTTGGACAGCTAATGTACTGGACTGGCAAAATCCCTTTCCACATTCTTGGCACTTAAACAGTTTCTCTTTTGAATAATTTATTTGAATGAAGAGCTCCATGTCTCAGCCCCCTTCCTCCATACATGATTCTCTAGAAGCCAGTTGCATGTGAGCACTGTCACGGTGCTAAGTGCCATGGCAGGCCCTCTCCCCTGTACAGTGGCGGAATCTGCCAATATTGTTGTCTGCCCATACCTAGCAGCATCCCTGGCAGCTTCAGTTCCTCTTACTCTGCTTGCTGCTCCATGGGGCTCTACATCTGAAAATTCACACACTGTGCAGAGGGGTGAGCATATGCATGCACATCCTTGGCCACTACACCAAACTGTGACACACTGTCAGCCCCTGCCAATCACACTGGAAACATTGCTGGTATCGTTGGCACAGGCAACTGATGGGTTATGACCCTTACCACTATAACCCACATAACTAGCCTATTTAAAGTGATGATTTGCTTTTGTACAGTCTGTAGGTGTCTATGCTGCTGTCTGTGAAGCCTTCTGATACCATTTTAAGTTTACAAGAACCCAGAAGCAATGCTGCTGACAGGCAGGCAATGAGTCATAGCTCTATTACTAGTCTTTTAAGAAGAGCTGGCCCACTAGTGCAGTGGTACTGCTATTGCTCATGGTGCTGACAACAAAGCTTTGAGAACAAGTGAGAGCCACTGGAGTGCTGGATGGTGAAGGTGCGATGAGCACCCTGGAGGGTCCTCTCCACCTCTAGGAGGGATGGTCAATGGACTCCACTCTGCTACAGCCACCTGAGTGAGCAAAGGTGTCAATGCAAATTGAGGCATGGAATTTGGGTGGATGCCAACATCGTATGATGCACACACATACGTGCTGGTGTGTCATGGGATTTGTGGTGTCCCAGGAGGGCTGGGCCAGAAAGACATGAAAATACTGCTAGATGCTGCAGGAGGGTGTCCATCCCTCATCACAGGCTCCAACTGCCGACAGAGGCACTGATCTATTAACAGCAGCAACTGAGCCTCCATTGGGGATATAGCCACCCTCTCTACGGCTCCACCATGGAGTGGGGTAAGCTAGGGTGTCTGTTAGAGATGGATTAAAGTGTCAAGGAAGATGATTGAGGGGGCTGGGTGTTTGGACAGGACTGATGGGGGCCAACTGGCATGGGGGGAAAGGTGCAGTAAATTTAAAAAAAGATCTTGTAGGAAGAACTATCAGAGCTTCAAAGTCAACATACCATATATGAGGGACAGCACCTGATTTTAGACCAATAAAATCAGCAATACATTTTTAGAGTGGCCTATTTAATATGTATGAGTATAGGCTTGTAAAAATGCATTGGTGATAAACATGTTGCTGACATATGTATGAATGAGCAATGATCTGTCTTCAGAAAAATGAGCATCTGATAAACATTTATCTGGCTCCTGTGACCTAGCTCTGCATTATAGTGAAATATACACATAAATATACATGTTGAAGTAAGGGAAAGAACTCCACCATCACCAACAAACCAAATGAAATAAAATGAAAAGCATCATTGTTAAAGATCACATGCAAAGGTTCTGTTTTGCTTGTCTTGCAGCGTATTTATTAACAAACATACTTACACTCCTTTCTGTCTAGTTGTCTGAAGTTTATTGTCATTAAAAAATATCTCTCACTGTAATTTGACTCACTCATTTCTCTCTTGAGTTTGTTTTCATGCTGTCAGTCAAGCTGCCAGAGTCACAAACAGCAGAATGATTTAATTTGGTGGTATTCACACAGTGTGACACTGACAGCAAAGACCCTGTTTTCCACTCTTGGTTTCCCACTATAAGTACTGAAGAAGCCTTGAGCATGTAGTTGTTCTAACAATGTCTATCACTAATTTTCTCACAAAAGCTACTTATTTTCTGTCATCTATAAACTGAATCTTTATGCTTACTGTTCTTTAGTGTTGCATATTGATTTTGAGAGCAGTACTTACCTGCTCAGAGATCACGGTTCACATAAGAGAACGCATTGAGTAGTAACAATTTAAGTAGGTGCTAATCTTATGTGAAAACACTTGTTTAAAAGAAATAATGTAATATTTATATGCACACAAGCTTTGTATGAGCAACATTTGTGAATTTGTGTTATAGTGATAAAGATGTTGGAAGGTATGTTGTTTTTACGGGGGGGCATAGCAAAAACAATGAGAAATTACAGTTGATTGTGCAACCCTTAGTAAAACAACTACCAATAAATAACATTAATATGTAATGTCAGTGACCCTGAATAAAGACTTAGTAATATGTAACAAAATAATGATAATCTGATAGTTCCCAGTCTTACAGAGAATACGCCATACTGCCTCACTCGGACTCTGATCATCTTCTGATGCAGTGTCAGGCTGAATACATGATACTGAGGCAGACAAACTGGCTAAAGACTCACAGCAGTAAGGCTGTATATTGGCACTAGGCACCATTCTAGATGAAATAATGCAGATAAATCACTCTTTTCATCTGATAACATTTTTGGTGCTAATACAACAGTCACACCTGCTATTACACCATACAGTGGCTGTCTTGTATCTGGATTTAAGCAAGGTCTTCAATTAACTGACACATGGGAGGCTGATTAACCAGGTGGAATAGCAGGGAGCAGGGACAAAGATGGTGAATTGGATCAGGAACTGACTGTAGGGGAAGCAGCAGAGGGTAGTGGTGGGAGGGGAACTCTCGTCTCCAAGGGCTGTGACAAGCAGAGCGCCACAGGGCTTGGTACTAGACCTGGTGTTGTTCAGCTTTTTCATAGCTGACATCTCGCATGGCATTAAAAAGAAGATTAGCCTTTTTGCAGGTGACATGAAGATCGAGGTGGTAGTGGATGACACAGTAGCGTGGCAGGGGCTGCAGGATGTTCTAGCTAAACTTCAGCACTGGTCGGACTCATAGCAGCTGGAGTTCAATGTGAAGAAGTGCAAAGTCATGCACTTGGGAGCGAAGAACCCAAAGAGGTGTTATCAGTTGGGAGGGGTACAGATAATCACTATAGACAAGGAGACAGATCTTGGGATGATAATAACAGGGCAGATGAACCACTTGGCACAGTGAAGAAAAGCAGCAGCTAAGGCCAATAGGATGAGGGGGTGTATTTATTTAACTTTGGTTTACCAGATAAGTGCCATGAGTCAAGGCCCTTTTTCAGACAAAATCCAGGATCAAAACAATCAGGTTGTTACATTAATACAATTAAGTACAAAGACATAATAATACATTACAGATACAACACTACAACTATCATCTAAAACAATCAGATTGTACTTGATTTAAATAATAATGTTTCAGCTGAGATTTAAAAACAGCATGACTTACAGCATATCTTCTAAAAGAATCATTGGTAAACTGTTCCAGTGTTTTGCAGCCATGCAGAAAATAAATGGTCTCCCATCTTAGTTTTCATTTTAGGGGTCACTAATTTGGTAACTGTAGATGAACGTAATAACCTTTCGTTTGTACTTGTCTGATAATATGAATATAGGGGGAGTCATCCTTTTGTCTCAAAACATTGTCAGTCAAACAATTTAAATTATAAATAGTACTTAAACTTGGTGGAAGCCAGCCAGTTTGTTGCTAAAGTAAACAATAGAGAGTTTGATAGGGTGCTTTAAGTACAAATGGACATACACCATGAAATGTAGTAGTCAGAAATGCCAAGTCAGCCTTGGAAAGATTTGTAAAAAAGAAAAGAATTACAGTTCATAATCACTAAGCATGCAGACCTAGCAATAGATGTTCTAGCCTGTATAGTTAAGCTATTTTGTATTTTAAACAGTATTCCTAGTTTCTGGTTTATCTGTTGGCTGATATGTTTAATATGTCCGGAAAAAGTTAAACTAGGGTCCAGCGTTTTACCAAAATAATTGAATTGTGTTACTTGTTCCAGTACAACACCAGAGGAATCAGTTATGTTTAAGAGTAGATTCTTTGCTAATTTTAGTTTTGATCAAAAAAACATAATTTTTGTTTTTTTGCTATTTAATAACAAATGTTGATTTTTTAACCAGATAACCAATTCAAAAAATCAGTATTCAGTGATTGGTTCAAAGTCATTTCAAAAAGGGGAGCCACTATATAATATGATGTCATCTGAATACATCAGCACATTTGTCATATTCATAAGTAAAGGCAACTCATCCCCAAATTAAGAAAACAGAAGTTGCCCCAGGATAGATCCCTGGGGCACACCTAACTCCATTTCTTTACTATCAGATAGAACTCCACCATAACTCACCCACAGTGGCCTATCTGTTAAGTAACTGCTGAACCAGTCAAACAGAGATTCAGTTAGTCCTAGGCTCTCCAGCCTCCCGAGCAGCAGAGAATGGTTTACCAGGTCAAATGCCTTGGCAGGTCCATGAACAAAGCACCAATGAGTTCACCCCTATACGTTGTCTCACTGATGTCCGTGAACCTAGCCATGGCAGGATCTGTGCCATGATACTTTTGAAAACATGCATGCTAGAGGTATCACCTCCAGGATAGAGGAGATGATCATACCACTGTACAGGTTGTTGGTGAGGCTGCACCTGGAGTACTGCGTGCAGTACTGGTACCCATTCTTGAAGAAGGATTTATTTATTTTATTTATTTATTGAAATTGTTTTACCAGGAAAGGCACACTGAGCAAAAAGATGCTCATCTCCTGGTGCGACCTGGGGGTGGGGCTAACAGAGGTGACTGGATACATCAATTATACACAGAAGATACAGGATACATCATTGTACAGACAGACTTGTGACATAGTTCATTCAATAATTATTCACAGTTCAAGCAATAATGTCTAGGGATATCACAGAACCATAACACTGTTCAAGGTGGAGAGAACCCACATAAATTTGACAAGTAAGTGCCTGGTAATAAGTGCATGCTCACAGTAAGGAGTAAGTACCTCACTGCAGTTACAAGAATTATTAAGCACCCGGTGTGGGAAAGGGAAAATCAGGTCTCAGAACAGATGCAGGTTACCATGAAGTAGTTGGAGAGGGCAGAGGAAGGTGAGTTTGCAGAGGAGGAGTGACAGATGGGGGGGGGGGCAACTCATTCCAGATTTTGGGATGTTAAGTTACTGGAGTGGGGTACAGCACAGAGTATCATGGATGGTCCATGGAATCGAAGGCAAACATTATGAGGAGAGGCTTAAAGAACTGAACATGTATTCTCTGGAAGAGAGGAGGGATCGGGGGATATGATAGAGACCTTTTAATATATGAAGGGTATAAATAAGACTGGTGCAGAGGGGATTTTAGGTTAAAGGGAGGGAGGGACATGAGGGGGCATGGGGTAAGGCTGGTGGGTGGAAGATTCAGGAGAGAAATGAGGAGGTACTTTTTCACAGAAAGGGTGGTGTCCATGTGGAACAAGCTGCCCAAAGAGGTGGTTTCCTGTAAGTCAGTGGGCAGTTTTAAGAGGTGGTGGGACAAAGTGAAGGGGAGGGTCACTGTTATGCAGGGAGGGGAGGAAGGGGCAGCTGCAGTGTAAGTGGTTGGCTAACTGCACTTTCGAGCAGACTTGACAGACTGTGTGACCTATATCTGCTGGCAGTTTTGTATGTTCACATGTTCTTACACTCTCTCTCAAGGATGCTCTGTAGCAATCACCATAAAATGACATAAACACATACAACATTAATCAGGAGACTAAAACTGTGCTGCGAGTGAATCGGGAGTAGAGCTGTGTGAAAAAAAAAAACTTCCACAGCCAGAATTTCCATGAAAGTCAAATTTTCACTTCCGTGAAAGTTTGGAAATCAAATTAGAAACTTTTATACAAATTCCAACTTAGCACAGTGGAATAAATGTATAAACTGTGGATTATTGTACTAAACCGTAGAAAGAAATTCCATAGAACTGATTACTATCAGTGATCAGGTCTACGGGATTTCTTTCCACAGTTTAATACATTAATCCACTATTCATACATTCATTCTGCAATTCAGTTTTAGTGAACTGCAGAATGAATGCGTGTTATTGCAGGCTCATGTTGCCTTTTATATAAGCACACCAATGTAATTCATTAATAAATTATTGGCTCAGAATTATGTGAGGACCCATATTATTAACTTTTAAGCTATTTTATCATAATTTTATCTCAATTACTAAGTAGAACTTACTCATGTATTGTCCCCAGATTTTATAGCACACAAGTTATAAAGCAACTGGCATGAATAGCTACTCGTGCCATAAAGAGGTTATTTAGTAACTAAACAAGAGAAACAATAAACAAGTGTGAGAATCATTAGAATTAAAGTTGAAAAGGTGAGGGGAAATAACATTTTTGTCTCACATTGCAACACATTATCTCAATAGTGTATTGTCTATTTTCCAGATAACATTATTACAGTATCTCCACCATTTATTGATTTAGAAATAAGTAACTTAAAATAAATGGATAACTTCTGCAGAACTCAACATTTGATTCTGGGGACAGCACAAGCTGTTATGAATGAAACTGTGCTCCTGCTGTTTATTGCATCTATCTATATTTTAACGCATCGTGTGAACTGGCTTGTGAGCATGCATACAGTATTTCACTCATTCAGTACCATGGCAAACATTCCCATCAATCTATCAGAAACACTGCCATCCACCAAAATCAGCAAATGATTTTTGCCAATTGTCAGCAATTTTATTACAGAACTGTAAACAACATGGACACTTATAAATAAAACTGCACTCCAACCATATAATTACTTAAGCAAAGCATATGAGGCAACACCTAATAGTGCAATAGGCTGCTTATTTAATGACAAAATATTTTTCCCATTAAAAAACAAATATAAATTAATAAATGAATAAACAAACAGCTAAATAAGAGCTTTGCTGTCTCACAAAATTATTTAAATCTAAGCACAGACTTAACCAACTATTTCATAGTAAGACTGCGGTACAATCTATAATCTGGCTGAAAGAAAAACTGGAATAACCAGATGAGGAAAACTACGGACAAGGGGATGGGTAGAATGGGGGGTGAGGGACAAATTCCTAATACTTAGTATTATATTCTTTGACCTGCCCAAAAGTTTTCCTTGCTGATAAGATGTCAAGGCTAATCATTCAGTCAAACCTAAAGGGATGAACTACAGGTTGTAATCACTATTGCATACATCATTCAACTTAGAGAAACAATACAGATTAAACTGCACACAATTGTACTCGATCGTGCCGTATTTTTACCTATACTTGAAGCCTCTTTATAGATCAGCCCCTACAGTATTTGTTATTTAATTATGTAATATATTAACAAGCTTAACCAGTTATTTCATAACAAAATTGCTGGTACAGTCTGTAAGCTAGCCAAAAGAATAATGGGAAGAACTAGATAAGGAAAACTGTGGACAGGGGACTGGGGGGGAATGGACTATGCTGTATTGTCCTGTCATTCATTAAACTGCACAATAATCTGTCTCCTGTTACACTGATATTCATAGACTCATAGAAACTGTCAGCAGAAAAGGACCCTACGGACCACCCAGACTGTCCATAACTCCCCCAGGAACACCCATCCCCCTTACCAGCCTGTCCCTTGCCCGTTAGGATATTGTTATCCATGACTATTTATTTGTTGGCTTGAAAGATCTGGCTTGCATTACCGAGACCTGGCTGGATAATAGTGCAGGACCTATATTGGAGGCCACAATTCCAGCCGGGTACATGGTGATACATCGCCCGAGGTTGGACCGCAGTGGGATTGGGGTTGCGGTCTGTTTCAAGACTGAATTGCCTCTCACTAGTGTTCCAGTTGAGGAGACCATCTCCTTTGAATGTGCTGTTGTAGCAGGCATGGGCTATCGAATTGCTCTCATTTACCATCCACCAGGAGATGAGAAGCAATTCCTTAAGGAAGAAGAGGACTTCGTTGTCGACTTGGCCTTTGAGTCTCCCAGGCTGATGGTCCTGGGTGACTTTAATGCATGGGTCGACGATGAACTCTCACAATTTGAACAGCACTTTCTCCAGTTAATGGATTCACTGAGCCTAACACAGGTGGTTACCACTGCTACACATAAAGCTGGCCATTCTCTTGATTTGGTCTTCCTCCTGGGGATCGAGGCCTCTGACATGGGGGTAGAACCAGTCAGTTGGTCAGATCATTACACTGTGAGATTCAATGTTGGCACCCCACCTTGTAGGCCAACCCCTGTGGAGATGGTCAAATACCGCCCTTTGTGGAATATTACTTCTAATGGCCTTGCTGCAGTTCTTGACCTATCACAATTCCCCCTATGCATTGCAATGATCCAGAGGCATTGGTTGTGGCTTATAATACCACCATTGTCTCTGCCTTGGATTTGATTGCTCCAGTTTGTGTGCATCCTCTCTCCCTTCGACCTTGGGCCCTATGGTTTGATGGGGTCCTGAGGGAGTTGCGGTGACATAGACGAAGGTTAGAACATTGTTGGTGAAAGTCTGGCCTAGATGCCAACCACCTTAGACTGTTAGAACATTATCAATTCTATCAGTCAGAAATTTCTCGTAAGAAGGCAGAGTTCCTGTCCGGGGGAAATTTCTACCGCTCAGAACCGACCAGCTCAGCTGTTCAGAACTGTTGACAGATTGTGCAACCCAACCTGCCTACAGCTCCATAGAGCATTTTCACAATCACAGTGTGATGAGATTGCTCGGTTCTTTGCTGATAAGGTGGATGACATTAGGTCAGACATTTGTTTCACATGTTCTATGCCGGTTGATAGTGGCCAGGATTGGGTCACTGCTCCTTCATTTTCCTGGAGCACCTTTGACCACCCGGAAATCATGGATGTTATGCGGATTGTCCAAGGGCTGCACCCTACCTGCTGTAGTTTAGATCCAGGCCCTACCTCCCTAATTTTAGGGTGTGGGGATTCCATTCTTCTGGTTCTAGCACAGATTGTCTAGTGTTCCCTTGACTTGGGTGAAAATCCCTGTTCCTTGAAAGAGGCAGTGGTGACACCCTTGTTGAAGAAGGCATCTCTGAACCCAGACTGTCTTGCCAACTACAGACCTATCTCGAACCTCCCCTTTGTAAGGAAGGTGATCAAGAAGGTGGTGGCAGCCCAGTTGGAGAATCACTTATCCATCCATAGCATCTATGAACCTCTCCAATCAGGTTTTTGAAAGAAGCACAGTTCCGAGACTGCGCTGGTTCGGGTGCTCAATGATCTCCTGATGGCGAGAGACCAGAGAAAATGGTCCATACTGGTACTGTTAGATCTGTCATCAACATTTGACACCGTTGACCATAGGGTCTTACTTGAGTGCCTGAGATGTATTTGTGGACTCTCTGGGATTGTTCTCAGATGGTTCACTTCTTACCTCACTGGAAGAACTCAGAGGGTGGTGTCGGTGGTCTTTTCCTCAGATCCCTTCACTCTATTTTGTGGGGTTCCTCAGGGCTCTATATTATCCCCCATGCTGTTTGTGTAGTACGTGCTTCCCCTCGGAGACACTGTGAGACGGTATGGGCTGAGGTTTCACTGTTACGAAGATGATATCCAGCTATACCTGTCCTTTGCATCTGACCAGGAAGGAGCTATCTCAGTATTTAACAGTTGCCTGCATGAAATTCAGGATTGGATGAGGTCCAGTTGGTTGAAGTCGAACTCTGGAAAGATGGAGGTGTAGGTATTGGATCTGGATCACTGGATGAGGGACCTACGGCTGGCACCCCATCTGGAGTGTTTTGTGGGGATGTCGAGCTACAGGTCTCTGAATGGGTGTAAGATCTGGGGGTGACACTGGATGCAGGGTTGACTCTTTGCTCCCAGGTGTCATTGGTGGTAAAATCATCTTTTTATCATCTAAGGAACATTGCCAGAATCAAGCACCCCATTCCGTCCGGTGATCTACCAACTTTGATCCATGCCTTTGTGACCTCACACCTGGACTACTGCAACTCGCTTACCTTGGGCTCCCAGGGGTTGATATCCTCTGCCTGCAGTTAGTGCAGAATTCCGCAGCCCTAGTATTGATGGGTATTCCTAGATTCTCCCATATTACTCTGGTGCTGCGGGAACTGCACTGGCTGCCAGTTCAGTGGTGGATAACCTTCAAAGTTAGATTACTGACTTTTAAAGCCCTGCACGATCTGGGCCCCGAATACCTGAAAGAACTCCTGATTCCTTATCACCCTGTGAGATCACTCCGCTCAGCCGATGAGGGGTTGCTAGAGATTTCAAGGGTAATATTAAAATCTGCTGGGGCCCAGGCTTTTATGTTTGT
Source organism: Neoceratodus forsteri (assembly GCA_016271365.2). NCBI lineage: Eukaryota > Metazoa > Chordata > Ceratodontiformes > Ceratodontidae > Neoceratodus > Neoceratodus forsteri. Next base: position 1,511,474,175 of record CM057455.1, read on the forward strand.
GGCCCCTTCCCTTTGGAACTCTCTACCCTATCTGATAAGGGAGTGTACGACCGTGGGGAGTTTTAAACAAGCTCTTAAATCTTTTTTATGGGAAAGGGCATATGGTTCGACTGTTTATTAATTATTATCTGTGTTTTTAATATTTTCTTATGTTGTTAATTTGTACTTTGTATTTTTTTATTTATTGGAATGTGCCTTGACATTTGAAAGGCGCAATATAAATAAAAAAAATATTATTATTATATAAAGTTCATCCATCGATGATTATTGTTTAAATAGCATCACATAACTTATATAATGTTCCACAATTAGCTCTGGGAGACTACATATGTAGACATGCATGACTCTGTATTTATGCAGTATATTTGATTACTTTAAACACATATTTTAATATGGCCTTAGAGCATGCAGAAAGAAACATTTAATTCAAAAATGGTCTATCCATTTCAGCTCTGGAAGATGACATACGCTTACCTGCACAATTCCATATTTATGCCATATATTTTATTAGTTTAAATACATCTTGTGAACAGCTTCGGTGTGTGCAGGGAAGAGAAACATTTAAAAGGTAATAATTTCAGCATTGTGCTGAGAGCATTATTGTCAGCCAGAGCTGACTTGCTATGTTGAAAACTTAGAAAATGTTAATGTTAAGAACTGTCAACCGGTCAGGAAATCGGATTGGAAAAACATAACCCAAAAATCTAAATACAGGCCATACCATATTGGAATAATGACTGATGAACAAGAGATCCAACATATAAACATGCAAACCTGTAGAGAGAAATTGTGTCAATGAATGAAAACGGGGGGTGGTGGGTATGGAATAAGTTGCATTGTCCTGTCATTCATTAAACTGCACAATAATCTGTTTCCTGTTTCACTGATATTAGTATCCATGACTATTTAAAGTTAATCCATTAATGATTATTATTTAAATATATCAGATAACATATATCGCGTTTCACTATTAGCTCTGGGAGACTACATAAGCAGACCTGCATGTCTCTTTATTTATGCAGTATATTTGATCACTTTAAACACATCTTGTGATACGGCTTCAGAGCATACAGAAAGAAACATTAAATTCAAAAGTGGCCATATCCATGTCAGCTCTGGAAGATGGCATAAGCTTCCCTGCTCAATTCTGTATTTATGTCATATATTTTATTAAGTTAAATGCATCTTGTGAATGGCCTCGGTACATGCAGGGTAGAAAAACCTTTAAAAGGTGATCATTTATACATTGTGCTGAAAACATTATTGTTGGACAGAGATGACTAGCTATATTAAAAACTTAGCCAATGGTAATGTTGAAAACTGTCAACCCAGTCAGGAAATCTGATCAGAAAAACATAACCAACAAACCTAATTAGAGGAGAAACTAAAGATGGGGCTGGTGTTTGGAGGGTGGGGGGTGCCACTAGACAACAGGGGAATTTTCAGTTCTTAAGGGGCCAGCTATCAGAGGGTGGGGAGTGCCACTAGACACCAGGGAACTTTAAACTTTTATTGAGCTGGTGAACAATGGGTGAGGTGTGCCACTAGACACCAGAGAACTTTAAATTTATGGGACTGGAAGGGTGGGGGTTGCCACTAGACACCAGGGTAATAAAATGTTATGGTACTGGGGACTGGAGGGTGGGGAGTACCTCTTGAGACAGGTGAAGAACTGTGGAATAATTACATGAATTTTGGATTAGTTCCAAAGCTCATGTGTATTATTTAGCAGTTCAGCAAGAAAATTCCATGGAACAGGACAAGAATTCACCAAACACATCTGGAAGATTTCTGATTTCACCAAAGTTGGAAGTGGACAAAATTCTGTGAAAGTAGATGAACTTTTGAAAATGTTTCACTCAATAGGAATTCAAAACTTACTGTTTTGTTTGGGGGAGAAAAGAATGGGAAACTGTGTTGAAGGCTTTTGCAAGGTCAACAAATATGACTGAAGTTACTTGACCCAGGTCCATATTCCTGAGTATGGAGCTGAATCTGTGAGTCTTATGAGGGTGGTGGTAAAGTCAGACTTATAGAAGCCAGAGTGGAAAGGGGTGAAAAATGAGGTGGAATCAAGGTAGGACAATGCATTCCAGCAGGGCCAGGACAATGCATTCCTGCAGCTTAGCTAGAATAGGGAGTAGGGAGACTAGGCAATAGTTCCCAGAGGAGGTGGGATCTCCATCTTTAGGGAGGGGAATAACAGTAGAGTGTTTCCACATGGAGGGAGCTTCAGAAAGGAAGAAATATAGGTTGAGTAGAGAGGCCAGTGAACGGGTATAGCAGGAGTGGAGAGATGGAGCAAACTGGGCTCTAATCTATCTGGGATCTTACCTTTGGAGGGGTTTAATGCTAAGTGAGCCTTCAGAGCATCATTTGGTGATACAGAAGAGAAAAATAATTGAGTGGGGGAAGGGGAGTTGGGAACTGGTGTGGGGTTAGAGGAGTCAGTGGGTGGGCAAGTAGGGAGGGAGGGAGGGAGGAAGGATAGTAATGAGGAGGAACAAGATGTGAAAAAAGTGTTAAAAGTAGCAGCGACAGTAGGGGGATCAGAAAGTGTTGCATTATCTTGGGCAAGGGTTGGGATTGGAGGACTGGGGGGGAGAAGAGCAAATTGACAACCTTCCAAATTTAGAAGGGTGGTTTAGATTGGAAGGGAAACATGAGAAGTAGTTCACCTTGGGATATCTAGTGGTTTTCGTGCAGGCATTTTGCAGTTGCCTGTAAAGGAGGAGGAGGGTGGGAGTTCTGGATTGTATGTAGGCATTCCAGGCCTTGTCTCTGGTGCACAAATATGCTAATAATTCAGCTGTGTTCCAGGGAAGGTGGGTGCCTCCGACCCTGGTCAGCTTAGTGGGATCATGTCGATCCCAAATTTCCATGAGATTAGTCTGGAAGTAGCTGAGGGCAGAGTGAATGGAGGTTTCCGAGGAGTGGGTGGACCAGATCATATGTTGTGGGTTATTTAGAAAGGGAGCCAAGTTTAGGGAGTGTATATAGATCAATTTAGAGGGGGCTTTGGGCTGGTGGACTTTTCAGATGTAATAAATCATGTGGTGGTCACTAAGGGAGTCTGGGAGAACACCAGTTTCTATTATGTGATGGGGTGGGCGGTGAGGACCCAGTCGATTAGGGTGTGCTTTGGGGATTTGTGGTTAAGCCAGTGGGATAGGTGACTAATTGGGTATCAGGTCATAGTATCATGGACTAAACCATGCATAACGAGCTGCACTGATAGTAGCACATATTGGTTTAGAGCAACAGGGGAATATCAGCAATACAAAAGTATTTCTACCCCCTGACACTCTCCATGGAAGAGGAAGTGGATGTAAGCACTGCCCATTGTGTGCTTGGTCAAACTGCTCCCATAGTGGAGCGGCTATGGCACCCAACCCTGCAGTTGGTGGGTTGGGAGGATCAGGGTTTGAGTCCCTTCTAGGGAATCTTTTTATTTTATACTTTTTGGTGTGCCATGGACAAGTGCCAATAGGGCTTTTCATCTTGCTCCTGTGTTCACACCCCCTCAGAGTTGATTATAATAGTTCCTGGGGGTGTGGGGGGTGAAGTCCCCCACATGGTGGGTCCCCCACAAAACATAAAAGAGCTTTTGGGTGTGTGGCAATCATATTGTGGTTGGTCTTATGTGCTGCTGTTGTGTTGCCACACGCTGTTGTTCTTGCATAGTCTTGATGTACATGGTTTAGTCTGTGACATTATCTGATTAATTGTACCAGATATATACTGTATATACTGTATGTAACCCTGTTTGTTGCCTCCTACTGTATACATAGACCTGTTTGTTGCCCCTGTTAGTATGCATAACCTTGTATGTTGCCCCAGTTGTATACATGAACCTGTTATTTGCTCTACAGTTCTATATGTTAATCATGGGAGACAATGAATGCAGAACTCAGGTGTTTGCATTTGCTCTGCATCTTACTTACACAGAGCATAACACTTGTACCATAAGACCAGAAGCTGGGTCAAATGGTACCCTTCTGCACAGTATGTACGGCATGGCTTACATGATGTATGGATCGCTACACTTTTGCTGCAGGGTAACCTTGTATTTTCATGCCTCCAGCTCAGGGGGAAGAGGTGGACCAGGGACTGCTGAAGGAAATACAGGATATGACAACAAGAGATGAGGTCCTACTTGTAGTGGATTTTAATATGCTAGACATGGATTGGTCCATCCCAGCAGCTTGTCTCAACCAGGAATCAAGACATCTTGGATTCCCTGCAAGGAGCAGGTCTCAAGCAGCTGGTGCTGGAACCCACCAAGGATATGGCAATACTGGACCTAGTATGGACAAATGGTGACAGAATCACAGAAGTCCAGGTGGATGGTAAGCTCAGGTCCAGCAACCACCACACAGTGTGGTTTAATTTAGTGATGGAGACAAAGCCAAGCCACACAAAGGAAAGGGTATTAGAGTTCAGAGGGGCAGACTTTGTCAGAATGATAAGCTCCATCAAAGAAGCCTGGCAAGGGGGGGGGTTAAAAGAGGAAGGCTGAGGAGCAATGGGCACACCTAAAAGGAGCCATAGTGGAGATGACACAGCAGTGCATTCAACTGAAGAATAAGGGTAAGAAAAGAAGAGAGCCACTATGATACTCAAAAGAGGTAGTAATAAAGGTATGGGCCAAAAGCTTGAGTTTCAGGATGTACAAAAGAACACAAAGGAGGAAGATATGATGGTGTACCTAAACTGTCTAAAGGAGGTGGGAAAAGCTTTTAGGAAAGCAAATGCTCAGAGAGAGGAGAGATTAGCACAGACAGTGAAAAAAGGGGACAATAGATTCTATAAGAATATCAGTGAAAGGAGGAAGATGAGAGGCGATATTGTGAGGCTCAGAGGGGAAGCAGATGAGTGTGTGGAGGGGGATCTGGAAAAGGCAGAAATACTGAATAAATACTTCTGTTCAATATTCACAAAAGAAGGGGAGGGCCAGGGACCACAACTAGACAGCACATACATGGGGGATTGGGGAAGTGAACACAAAGCCATTCACAGAAGAGAGGGTCCTAGAGGAGCTCACTAAGCTGAAGGTGGACAAGGCAATGAGACCAGATGGCATACATCCTAGGATACCATAAGAACTATGGATGGAGCGGGCAGTGCCACTAGCAGCATTGTTCAGTGAGTCCCTCAATACAGGGGAAGTTACAGAAGACTGGAGGAGGGCACATGTAGTCCCTCTGCACAAGAGTGGAGGAAGGGAAGAGCCAGACAACTCTAGGCCAGTCAGCCTCACCACAGTGGTGGGCAAGATCATGGAGGCACTGCTCAAAGAGAGGACTGTGGGTCACCTAGAGGCCATCAGAGCCCTGGACCCAAGACATCATGAATTTACAGCAGGAAGGTCCTGTCAAACAAATCTAATAGACTTTTTTGACTGGGTGACCAAGGTGGTTGACCAGGGAGGAGCAGTGAATGTTGCATACCTTGACTCCAGCAAGGTCTTCAACACTGTACCACATAGAAGACTGGTACAAAAGTTTGCCAGCCTAGGGGTGGGACAAAAGGTGGTGACCTGGGTTAGTAACTGGCTATGGGATAGGAAGTAGAGGGTGGTGGTAAATGGGATCCAATCAAAGGAAAGAGAGGTGACCAGTGGAGTGCCACAGGATTCAGTCCTGGGACCAGTCCTTTTTAATGTTTTCATTAAAGACATAGCAGAGAGACTGAAAGGAAAGATTTGTCTATTTGCAGATGACATCAAGTTCTGCAATAGGGTAGATACTCAGGCGATGGTGGAAAGATTGAGGAGGGATGTGGTAAAACTAGAGAAGTGGTCAGAACTGTGGCAGCTGAGGTTCAATGTGAAAAAATGTAATGTTATGCACCTAGGGCACAAAAACCCTGTAGTGAGCTACAGAATGGGAAGGGATCTGCTGTTGATCACAATGGAAGAAAGAGATTTAGGAATCATCATCTTCTCAGAAACCTTAAAAATGACCAAACAATGGGGAAGACCAGTGGGATGATGGGGTACATAGGTAGAGGTATCACAATCAGGGGAAGGGAGATGGTAAAACCACTATACAAGACACTAGTGAGGCCTCACCTGGAATACTGTGTGCAGTTCTGGAGGCCATATCTTCATAAGAACATCAACAGTGTGAAGGCAGTTCAGAGAAGGGTGACTAAAATGGCGCAAGGCCTGCACCAGATGACATATGAGGAGAGACTAAGAAAGCTGAACATGTATACACTGAAGGAGAGGAGGGAGAAGGGGGATTTAATAGAAACCTTCAAATATCTAAAGGGCATAAACAGGATGCAGGCGGAAGACATCTTCCAGTATAGGAAGAATATAAAGACAAGGGGGCATGATTTGAAATTGGAGGGGACAGACAGCGGGGAAATGTGAGAAAGTATTTGTTCACTGAACAGGTGGTGGACAGCTGGAATGCTCTACCACAGGAGGTGGTAGGGGTAAGCACAGTGGTGGGATTCAAAAATGCATAGGACAGGCATATGGGTACCCAAGCTGCAGGAAACAGAGGCTGAGCTGATAATCAGATAGGGACATCAGTCACCAGTACAGGTAGGGAAAATGGGCAGACTTAATGGGCTGTGCGGCCCTTATCTGCCAACAACTTTCTATGTTTCTATGTTTCCATCTTAGAGAAAAACTACCTCAGAATTTCAAAAGTGCAACCCAGTAACAAATCCAACCCCACACAGAAAGGCTGCACCCCGCAAATGTATATATATATATATATATATATATTTAGATATATTTATACCACTGGGGTGAGAGCTTTCTCAGTGGAATAACCTGTGTTATTTTCTCTGGAGTGAGGATAAATTCTGATGACATCACCAGAGTGAGGTTATCACATTTATCCTCACTCTGCTGATGTCACTGGAGTGAGGATATCATATTTATCCTCACTCTGCTGATGTCACCGGAATAAGAATATCTGCACTGCAGATTGCATTCTAAAGGAAACTGCTTCAGGAAACAGTTTCTCTTTCTCACTAAAGCTGCAGCTTACTCAATTAGATTTGCAAAACACTCTCACCTGTGTCCCACTGAGTTTCTAACACTCCTAGCCCATTACTGTGCTGATCTCAGCCTCAAAACAACCTGAATTCTAAATGAAACTTTACAAAGCAGTTTGTCTTTCTCTGTGCTACCTGCAGCAGTTTGTCTTTCTCAGCAAGCCTCTGAATCACTCAGCTTTGCAAAACACACTCACCTGTGTTTCTCACTCCCATTCCATTCAGAGCACACACACACACACACACACACACACCACACCACACACAGAATGAGCAGGAAACACACAGAAACACAAAAAAGTTCCTAAAGCTCTCACCCCAGTGGTATAAACCACATACATGATGTGCAGATCGTGGGATATGGAAAATATTCTCAGTCCTGCATCGTGAGCTGTGCATTCTCACTCTTGCCTTTGGCACTCATAAGAATACAGAGCTCACTCTGCAGGAGTGAGAATATATTCCATATCCCACTCCTGCCCATCATGTATTATATATATATATATATATATATATATATATATATATACACACACACACACACATATATATATATATATATATATATATATATATATATATATATATTCATGCAAAAAATCAATTTAATGCATCAGTCAGGGTTGTTCCACAGTGTCAAAAGTGAGGAAATTCAATGTTAGGGTTGACCCCTGCACCCCACCTCCACCTCACCCCCACCAATAGGCATCATGGTGTGCATTGGGGTCATCGATCCTAACTCTCACCACATCCCATGTGTAAACAAGCTGAGGTGGTGCAGTGTAGAAGAATGGGGTGAGAGTTAGGACTGAAGACCCCAATGCACACCTCGATACCTGTTGGTGGGGTGCAAAGGAGGTGGCAACCCTAACATCAAATTTCCTCACTTTTGTCATTGTGAAACAACCCTAACTGATGCATTAAATGGATTTTTTTGCCATGAATTTCCCTTCTTTTTGAGAATGAGGACTATAAATAGTGAATGGAATGTGGTGGTGGGAGTGTGAGGCCCTTTGGGACCCGCGCTCCCATCACGTGATTTTTTTTGTCACATAGTAATGGTAACTGTAATAACACAAGCGCAAACAGTAATGCACATAGTGACACCAATGTAAATGGTAATGCAAACAGTAAGAGAAATGCAAGCGCAAACATTAATGAAAACAGAAATGGTAACACAAATGACAACGGCGTCAGAAACTCAAACGTTAATGAAAACAGTAACGTAAATGGTAACGGCAACACAAACGGTAAAAGAAATGCAAACAGTAACAGAAAGGCCAACAGAAATGCAAATGGTTAACGCTATGGCACGAAGAAGGAAACAGTAACACAACTGACTACAGAAATGCAACCGAAAATGCAAATGCTAAGGACAACAGAAACACAAACGGTGACGATGATGCAAACAGTAATGGTAATGCAATTGGAAATGCAAACAGTTACAGTAACAGCAAAGATGATGGCAAAGTGAACAGTAATGCAAACAGAAATGGAAACGAAGCGCATATGGAAAGCAAATGGTAACCTGCAAGGTCACAGTACCGCAATTGGAAAGGCAAATGCTAACAGTAACTGCAACAATAATGGTTTGCAGTTCAGTGCCTTTAACCATTAAGTTATATTGCCTGCACACATATGGCTCACTTGTACTTCAATACAAATCTGCATACATCTGCACACATGCAGCATGCTTATAGCCACTGTTATATCAAGTTTTTTTTTTAATTCCCCCTCATCTCAGCTGCACAGCTGAACTGTAACACACATACCAATGGAAACACATGTGGTTCTTCCCACCCCAATACACACACTTACCTAAAAAACTATGTAATTACTTCTGTCTTGCCTGTACTCCTACTATTTTCTCTCCATAGTTTTGAATGCTTCCACACAAACATACTTTAAAGGGCAAACACAAAAGTAGCAATAACTCGACACCCACCCACATGGCTACCCCCCCATGCACACACACTGTAGTGGGTGCAGCTATGCTGCTACAGACAACCCACCAAGTATAGATATAAGTCAAGAGTCTCTTACTTGAGTACTAGAGAACCAGGGCAGGGAGTCTTTAAGAGATGATGTCTATGGATCTGAGTGCTGGGGCATACCCCCAGTGGGAATGGAGTTATTTTTTATTACTATTTTATACATTATGATGGTGAGTTGGAGACTAATGAATGCCACTGTTCTACTAACAAGGCCCTTGTTAGTCAAGCAGTGGCCTTCATTAATCTCCAACTCTCCATCAATATTGTACAAAATAGTAATACAAAAATACCCCCATCATTTCAGTAGTGCACACCCCTATAGTCTCCCTTACCCTATGTCATAATGTGCCTGAGCATGGGGATGTGGAGGTCAGCTTCACTGGGTGGGGGGGTTTAAGCTTGACTATAGTGGGGCTCTAATAGTATGTGCATACCATACTACTCAACTGTCCCTGAATTCAAGGGGCAGCCCTCATTTTACCCCTGAAAACTGCTCTGCTTCTCATCCATTCCTCATGGAAAACATACTGCTCACACAGAGGATGTCCTGTAAATTTAGACTTTATGGCAGGGGTGCCATTTCAGATTTCAGCAGGGAGGGAGCCAACAACCAGTGGAGGCCAGGTGCTAGTTAGCCCATAGGTGGCAAGCTCTAGAATGTTTGGAACATCTCTAAAAGGTAAAACTTATTTGCTGTGACTGAACAGTGATTTGCTAATCAGGAGAAATTCAAATGTGTAATATTCATCTGTCTATACCTCGGAGCAGTACATCAGATTTGGGCTTAAATCCACCCAGTTACTAACTATTTTTTTTTCTTGGCTGAAGTTCTACCCCCTCCAAAAAAAGCTTTGTCCTGATTTCTCTTCCCAACTCTATTTTATTCAGTACCCATCACATATGGGTCATGAAGCTGCCCAAAACCACAGAAACATGAAAAACACATCAATATTTCAGTCCTTCCTCCTTCTCCATTCCCCCTGTAAAAAAATACTTTTACTTACCTGGCCATTTGGCCAGAACCTGTGGCCTGGCCCAGTGTGCCACCAGCCCAGTTTTCAGTCAGCTCCTTCTCCGTCCTTCTGCCAGAAGCTGGATGCTAGAACCAACCATCCTAGATCCCCAACCTGGTCTGTGATGAAGTCACATCACCAACTTAACCCACCCAACCTGTGTTGTTTGCTTCTTGCTTGACTGCTGCACTCTGTACTGATCAAGACCTATGAAGGCTGCCCACACTGCTGTTACTGCTGCTGCTGGGCCTAGCTTGCTGCTGCAGGGGACCTCTGCTGTTTTTTTTGTAAGTTGAGCCTAGTACAGTAAGTAGGTAGTCTAGTCTCTAGTTAGCTTCAGCTCACCCTCTGCCCCTTCAGCCACCAGGGGAGATGGAGACTCATTAAGAGAAGACCAACAAAAACATGCTGCCACAACACTGCTGTTGAGAATTCAGTGTTGACTGACACCTCCCAGATGTAGTGTGCAGCCTGTCTACTCTGTTGCGGGAAAGACAGTGCCACACTCACATGACTTATGTGCTCTTGCTTGGCTGGAGCTCCTCCATGTCACACATGATGATGCCACTGCTAATAGGTAAAGATAGTGGACAATGCAATACAGACACAGTTGAGTCAGGAGTCCACCTGCAGCATGAGCACACACAGGCCAGGGGGCACTTATTGTGCAAAAGATTAAATCCAATTGTAATGCCATTATTGCCACACCATAAGAACAACCTAGGCACATATGGGGGGGGGCGACTGTGCCCCTCTGCCCTACCAAAATGGCACCCCTGATTTATGGTTGAAATTCATTCTCAGGTGCTAATATCTGTACAAGTAAATACAAAGGTTTACACTGTGTTCTGAGGTACTGTATTTCCATGTTTCAGGATGTGTCCTGATAATCATGAGGGTTTATGCCCCTCATTATCCCTCATTTTGAGTGTCCATGTCCCTAATTTCAGTGACAAAATGTGAGGAATGGTGCATGCTTCCAAGACCATACTCAACACAAAAAGTGCTGAGCATTGCCATAGTGTACATGCTCCATACAGAATGACAAAGGGAAAGTAAGTGAGCTGAAACAGTCATGGAGAAACACATTTCTAGTACTAAATATGCATAAGGGGAGTTGCAAGACCCAAAACAAAAAGGTCAGGCTTCACAACAAAGAGCTCCTCTTCGCACATCTGGAATGGGGGATGTTGGTTGACCATATCCTATGCATTTAATGCAGTAAGCAAACAATACTTTATAAATTAATTGCAATTTAATGACAAAAGTCAAATCCCATTAAACAATTTGCAAAAGGATCAGAATTATCTGAGTTTACCTAATTTTAATGGGAAATCAACAAAAAGGGTATTATAATGGCTCTAATTGCTAGCAGTAGTATGAGAAATTGAAACTGATGTTTTTTTTAGATGAGATTAACACCAGCTTAGTTGCTTCACATGTGGCAAGCATGCAGCATGTGAACCTGATGTGATTTTTAAATGTTCACACCAGCCTAACTGCTCCGCTCATGTCAATCATGCAACACGCAAACCCTGATGTGATTTTGAGAGCTGATTCACTTATGTTCACTTTGTGTTTGTGAACTGCAAGCAAACACTGCACAATTAAGCATGTGGTATGCATTCTGCATGTACACAGCACACTTATATTTCTGTAAGGGTACTGGCCCCTCATTGCTTTTCCTTTTGTCTGAATATGATAGTCATTATCAAAGACAAAATATTGATGCGTCAATGTGTACTCCAAAGCAATCATAATGAACCTATCTGGAATCACATTCTTGTACTTTGAAACAACATAGCGAACTGCTTCCAAACCATCCCTATGCCTAACTGTCATTATATAGGCTCTCTACATTGATTACCATCCATTTATAACAATGTTTCCATTCTGAAATTTCCAGTTTACCAAGGACATCAATTGAATCCTTTATATATGATGGAGTTGTTACTAGAGGTGGGTGAAGTGCCTAAAATTCGTTACATGTAGTATTTCGGGTAGAACCCAAATTTCACGTAATATTCTGCAAAGCGAAGCGAATAACTTCACATCTTAAAGTAACGCAAAGTTCCCATTGTTCTCTATAAAAATCAACAAGTGAGGTGTGCACAGCAAAGTGGCCTGGTACTAAGATGGGGGTTCCTAGCCCCAGTCAATTTCAATCCCCTCAGGAAGACCTCTGGTCGAAACGCTAGGATGATGTGGCTTTTGTAGTTACACATTTTCAAATAAAACAACTTTTCGTTGGAACTACAATGGAGCATCTTGGATTATTTCTTCTACTAAGTTAATTGTTAAAAGACATTGCCAGTGAGTGCTTTGAACCTGTTGCCATTGTTGTCTTTGGACCTAGCAATACTTTGCCTTTTCTTTTTGCTCTTTAAAGCAATTTTTGAAGTGATTCATGGGATGTAAGATCACATGGGCTCTATATTGTCTTACACAGTTCGGTGTAGTGTGTATAGTGGAAAGCTGGAGACAGTTTGCTCTCAGAGCTCTGAGAAACCATCGAAAAACCTTTAAAAACACATTTTTGCCACAAAATATTCTGTCAAAATTTAGTACATCGATTGTAGTAAACCCTTGTGTGTCTATATCACCGAACATTTAATGATTTTTTTCTGTGAATGTTAATTTAGTACATTTAGTCTCTGTACTGACAGACAGAGGCCAGTGGGGCATAGGACCCAAGGCAGCATGGGTTCACAGTGGGAAGGTCATGTCAGATGAATCTAATTGATTTCTTTGACTTGGTGACCAAAGTAGTAGACCAGGGAGAGGCTGTGGACATGGCCTACCTAGACTTTAGCAAGGCATTTGATACAGTCCCACACAAAAGATTAATAATCACATTAACCAGCCTGGGAGTGGGTCCCAGGGTGGTAGCCTGGGTAAAACATTGGATGGACAATAGGACATAGAAGGTAATTGTAACTGGAGTCCACTCTGAAGAAAGAGGAGTTACTAGTGGGGTACTGCAGGGTTCAGTACTGGTCCAGTCATTTTCAATGTCTTTATAAGTGGCATTGCAGAGGGACTGAAAGGAAAAGCATGCCTTTTTGCTGATGATACAAAGATCTGCAACAGGGTTGATACACAAGGAGATGTGGGAAGGATGAGAAGGGACTTAGCAAGGTTGGAGGAATGGTCAAAAATATGGCAGCTTGGATTCAATGCAAAGAAGTGCAAAATAATGCATCTGAGAAACAAAAACGCAGGGGAAGATTACACAATGGGGGGGGGTTAGTAACTACAAAAATGGAAAGGGACCTGGGGGTAATCATATCAGATGTCCTTAAGGTTAGTAAGCAATTTGAGAAGGCAGTAGGGAGCGCTGGGGGGATACTGGGATGTATAGCGAGAGGCATCACCAGCAGAAAACAGGAAGTTGTTATCCCTCTGTACAGACAGTTGGTGAGACCCCATCTAGAGTACTGCATCCAGTTCTGGAGACCCCATCTCTGCAAAGACATAGACAGGATGGAGGCAGTCCAGAGGAGGGCAACTAAAATGGTGCAGGGTCTGTAAGAGAAGCCATACGAGGAGAGAAGGAGCTTAATATGCATACCCTTGAAGAAAGGAGGGAGAGGGGGGACATGATAGAAACTTTTAAGTACCTCAGTGGAATCAACAAAGTCCAAGAGGGTAGCATCTTTCAGAAAAAGAGATGTGCAAGAACAAGGGGACACAAGTTGAAGATGGGGGGGGTGGCTCAGGGGCAATGTGAGGAAGTATTTTTTTTTACAGAGAGAGTGGTGGAATCATGGAACAGCTTTCCTGAGGAGGTTGTGGGGTCTAAAACTGTGGGAGAATTCAAGAATGCATGGGACAGACATAAGACAATTCTTGTAGGAAGAAATAGGCTGTTGGTTAACTAGGATCTGCAGCTTATCCTGTAGGTAAGGAAATGGCAGACTAGGTGGGCCAAGCGGTCCTTATCTGCCATCAAAGTACAGTATATGTTTCTGTTTCTATGTTTCACTGTAGAAGTGTGCTTTGGGAAGGGGTGGATCTGTGGCGTAAAAGGGAGATTAGTAAGAAAGGCAATTTTTCCAACTGTTGTTGGCTAGTGTTTTATTATTTGTGTGTTTAGGTACATACAGTACAACTTCACTTAATTTTTTATAAGTTTTTTCTTTTTGCTTGGCATTTTTTCAGTCATTTTAAAAGATGGTCTGTGTTGTAGTTTACTGAACAATTAAAGTTTCTCTGACTGAGCTTTAATCTGTATGTGTGGTGTCAATTGATATGCATTTTATTGTGGCACCACAGTAGCAGTACTCTGAATTTCTTAGCCTCTCTGTAGTATTCTTCCCTGCTTCTGTGTAGGTAGTAGCTACTATTGTACCCCCCCCCTTGCAAAACAAGGTATTGTGTTTGGACTTTTGGATTTTTGAAGTCTGATTAAGGTCTTGTGCTGTGCCTGTGTAACTGCATCTCTTTAGGTTTTTGCTTCCCATCCCCCCAAAACTGCAGAAATATAAAGCTATTGTTAATTTTCTGTGTAATCTTAAAAAATGCCCATGAAGAGACAGTCTGGCAAAGATGTTTCTAGCTGTGGAGCTGCTGCCAAGAAGACTATTATCAGTGGAAGTTGTTGTGATGATGAGGCAGGTTCTTCAGACACTAGCAAGTCTGGCAGTGTTAAGAGTGGTTGTGGCCATGATAGTACACAGCAAAAGGGAAAGGTACTAGCTGTTGCAAGTAAAGGGATTTCTCCAGCGCTGTTATTCACAACAAAATCAGTCACTTCAATGCTGGTTGGAGATGCTGTTCTCCCTGTTGGTAGCAAAGTTAGTGATGGCATGGTTGATAACAGCATGAGTATTGCTACAAGTTCAACCTGGGCAGAGTTATTTGGTGGGAAAAATGTTGTTGAATCTGCAGACTTGAGTGTAGTTGACATCCCACTCCCCACAGTAGTTGAACATGATTCTGATCATGATAATGACTCACAGTCTCATGTTTCCACTGATCTTGAGATTAGGTCATCCAAACATTCAAATGTTGACGAAAAAAGTGTGGATGACAATACTGAGGCTGTGGTTGGACTGCCTCCACAGGAGATAGCATCCAAAGTGAATCTGCAGATGATGATTATGATGATGATGCTAGCGACCCCATTTGGGAACCGGAGAAAAAAAAAGTGAAGGTGGTTGTTTGTAAACAGTCTGTTAGTCAATCCCCACTCCTCAAAGTTCTGATGTAGCTGTGTCTGTTGATGACCCTGAAGTAATAGTCATCAACTGTGATGTTCAGTCAAAGTCCAAGTGTGCACAACACCAGAAATCATGCAGTATCCTCCCCCCATTTCATTGCCACTAAAACTGCAATTTCATATGGAGCACCAGCAAAGACATATGAAGAGTAGGGCATCAAAATCCCTAGTTTGGGATTTTTTCATACATAATGGTAGTGATGAAACAGTGGCAATCTTCCAGCTTTGCCAAGTGCATGTGAAGTGTGGTAAAAAGGGTAGCCATCTGGGCACTGGTGGCCAGCATACTCATCTCAAGAACAGGCACATGGCACTGTGAACTCAGCACCAGAGGGAGCTAATGTCATAGTGGGGTGTTCACCCTCATCCACCTTAGTGAGCATGGTATCCCTTTCCTTTAGTGTAAGTAGCCATGTTGGTAAAAGTGGTGAAATATCATCAGAGGATTACTACAGGCATGAGGAAGAGGAGGATTTTGAGTGTTCAAGTAATGGTCAGAGTAGCAGTGGTGGGCCACGTAGTAATTCTACTACATCAACCCCTGTGCTTAAAATAGGGAAAATAACCACATTTATTGGTTTTTCATCTGTGCACCCACCTTCACATGTCAAAGGTACCCCATCCATGTTAGTTCACAGAGGAGAGCCATTTGGCACACCAGATGCAAAACACCGAACAATGTAGCCCACTTTGCACAGTCATTTTGCATGAAACAGGAAATATCCACCAAATCACGTGGTTCCACATGACCTCAATGCTGCCATAGTGGAAAAGCTGGCAACTGACCTTTTGCCATTCTCCTTTGTAGAGAATGCAGGATTCCGGTGCTTTGCAGCATGCCCATGTCCGAAATGGAAGGTCCCATCCAGGACATATTTTTCCACCCGTGCTGTCCCTGAGTTATATCAGATGGTTATAGAGTCTGTAAGACATGCCCTTCAACATTTCACATCACCTATATTCACTTAAGCATGGATATGTGGACAAGTGGCAAAATGGCGGGTGGTTCCTATCTGTGTATTACTGCACATTGGGCACAGCTACCTGGTGTTGTCTGTGATGGTGGAATGGGAAAGCAGTGTAATAAGTCAGATTGTGGTAGTAGCAACCTTCATGGCATTAGACAGCATACCACACTTGCAATGCATAGTGTAGCAGGGTCAAGTACAGGCAAAAACATGCTGGACTTGCTACTGACAGAAACTGATGAGTGGCTGCACCCCCGTCCCTAAAAGCTGGCTTTGTAGCTAGTGATAATGGATAAAATGTTGTTAAATGTATCAGCAATGGTGGATTTGTGAGGGTTCCCTGCATGGCCCACTGTTTAAATCTTGTGGTACAGTTTTTGCAGTACCCAGAAATAAAGCAAATGCTGACTGTTGCATGCTGCATCTGTGCCCAATTTGCATGCTCTGGAAAGGCCCGTGACCAACTTAGGCAGCCGCAGATTCAAAACAGCCTCCCTCAGCACCACCTCAAGCATGGAGTTGTCATGAGATGGAACTTGATACGTTACATGGCAGAGCAGTTGCATAAGCAGTACAAAGCCATCTTCGACTACCTAGTTATGCACACTAGCCATGACAGTTCAGGGGCCTCAGTGTCTATGACAACTGAACAATGGTGATTCATGGACTCAGTAATTTTGATTTTGAGGCCATTTGAACATGCCACACAGGCAGTGAGTGGTGACACTGCATCTGTTAGTCAAGCCATTCCACTGCTTGGGGTGCTGGGAAGACTTTGTTGAATCTGCAGCCTAGCCTTGATGTAGCCGGAGAGAGGTCAAGCTGTGCATTACTGAAACACATGATTACAATATCAAACAGCAATTGACACATCATCACTATTCACCAGTCTCCAGAATTCGGAATAGCCACAATGCTGGACCCATGCTACAAACATGGCATTGCATCCATACTGGAGGGAGGGCATGATCAGGTTCAAAAGCTGACTGGAAAGCTGGTCTAGTTGGTTCATGGGGCACAGACATCACATGCAAAGTTCTGAAAACCACAGCATAACTCATTGTCTCCTAGCAAATGCCTATAGTTGGCAGTAAAATACACTGGTGTGTCCTAAAGATGACTACAGAAGTCAGCTACTGACTTCCAATGTGCCTTTGCAATGTCTGGAGATGTCACTTATATATTTTAGTATATTACACAATAGAATATAATATATATTTGATTGCATAGCACTGTTGGAAAGGTAATGTTGTGCTGAACAACTTTGCCACTGATATTTTGTGTAAATCAGGTATACTTTAGGAGTTATTCACATTTGTTTGTGGTATGGCGTGTATAGCTTATGTTGTCTTTTTTAGTGAAAAAAAATTATTTTGTTTTCTGTTTCGACCAGCATAGAAAAAAACCTAAAATACTTATTATTACTTGCATGCCACCATTGGAAAGGTAATGTTGTGCTGAACAACTTTGCCACTCATACTTTGTGTCTAGCACTTACGGTTCTTGAGCTATTAGGATTTGTTTGTGGCATGCTGACTGTGGCTTGATTTTGCTTAGAAAGGCTCAGGATTCACTGTTAACAACATACAGGAGACAAGTGGTGCAACTTCAGAGAGCTCCTGTGGAGGCAATGAGATAACAAGGCTGAAGGTCACTGTGGACAGAGTACATCCAGTAAGGTGGCTGAGGGGCAAGGGGTGGTGTCAGCTGCATAGTTATCCCAATAAGCCACTTCGAGGTGCCTTGTCCCAAGTAGGAATTTTGACCTAGATGAATCTTGTGAACAGGTGGATGATTCTTCAAGAATGCATGCATCACAGACCATGGCTGAGGCCTATTTGGCAGAAAATAGGCATTTGACAATATTGGATGATCCTTTGGTGTACTGGAGTGGCAAGGTGAATGAATGGCCAGGGCTGTCATCAGTAGCACTGAAGCACCTGACCTGCCCACCCTCCAGTGTAACTGTGGAGAGGGTATTTAGTTCTACGGGGACCATAGTGCATGACTGTTGTACTAACCTCTCACCTACAAATGTCAGCATATTTATCAAAATAAATGAAGGTCACATACCAAGTAGGAGAACCACATCTATGTTTGTACCCAGTCACGATGATGGTTGTGCTGATGATGCAGGTGAAGCAGACCATCCTGGTGGTAGTGTCAAACAGTATACCATTGAGGTTGATGATGCAGTCATGGAAAAATAATTTCCAAGTGGGTACAACTCCATCATTGAGGACTGCGAGGGATGCTTCCTCTTTGATGATGATGAGGAGGATATTGGTGGGAGGGCATAATTGCAAAATTACCAGGGTGAAGGCTGTCGCAGTTCCGTAATGTTACCATTTTTTCACGTTAAAAGACAAAAAACAGTGGCCTTGACTATCATATGACAATTGAAAAATAATGACATGTCATTGTATTTTGACTTCCCCTTCCTTGATTTTGAGGGTACAGTTCACAGAATGTGTGCAGTCATTATTACCCGCAGCCATATACCCGCAGTCCTCTAAACACAAATGTCAACTTGTAGCCACTTAAATCCTGCTGATTGAATGACAGATATCCTCCTGACACTGAAAAACAGTAATGCACCTCAGCCAGACACTCTGCTTCTTGCGAGACACACAGAGACATTGTACCTGTGCCCAAGCTATGAACCCTCAGCCAGCCACAGCCACTCTGCTTCTTGAGAGTGAGAGAGAGAGAGAGAGAGAGAGAGAGAGAGAGAGACATTGTACCTGTTTCCAAGCTATGAACCATCAGCCAGCCACAGCCACCCTGCTTCTTGAGAGTAAGAGAGAGAGACACACACATTGTACTGGTGCCCAACCTATGAACCTGCAGACAGCCACAGCCACCCTACTTCTTATCATTAATTTACAGTAAGTATGTACTAACGTCATGTACCATGGTTTTGACTTGAACTGTTGTGTGAATCTTTTGTTTACCATTTTAAAGATGCCACTGTCACCAAATACAGGCAACTGATTTTTATTTTGTTTTCACAGGTTACAGACTATGTAAACTTGCAGGACTACAGTACTCCTGCTACCTAAAGGATAACATCTACAGGGAAGTAAGTATCACTCTTATTTCCTCTTTCATTTTTTGTTTTAACTTTTTTCTGCCGGTGTAAAGCATTCAATGGTGGTGACATACAGGCCAGATAATATATTTTTTCTTCACAGATGGAACAGGCATACTTCAGTATGCCAGGGTTGTACAACGTTTTATCCTGGTCCTGAAAACACGTGATGTAATGTAACTTTGACAGTGGGCCAGTGTGTGTTACTCACTAAACAAGCACATTTTTTTAAAGGGCTTTACTAATGCCTTGGTATTTTAAGCTGGACAAGGGAATTACTAATAGCTTGGTATTTTAAGCTGTATATAACAGAAGATAGGAACAGCCATGTTGGGAACTGATTGTGGCCGTGTAATGAACTCCTAATAGCTTTTTCCTCGTGTGTTTTCAGGTAACATTGAGGTGCTATGGACCATTGTCAGTGGTCTCTTCCAATCTGAAGATGGACAACAGTTAGGATACCCTGAAGACCTGGAAAGAAGACAAAAATATTAATGAAACTTGTTTTCAAATGATACCCCCCTACCACCCCCCAAAAAACACTTTCTTCACATGGCTTGACAGTTTCCATATAGCCAAAGTCATCAACCATCCAGAATGTGCTGAACACAAGTGTGCCTATGGCCTGAGGAAAAAAAAGTAATCAGAAATTATTCTGTTTCAGTCAACCATAGCAGTAAACCCCCAACCCTGAATAAAAATTAAATGTTACAGTACCACTTTAGGTGTCAGACTCAAAACATACGTCTGGCATGTGGATGTGATCATCATGCACACCATGGTAAACTGGAAACCTTCCATATGTATTATGATGATTCCCTGAAAAGGAACAGCATGACAGACTACTTACAACACAGAATAAGATTCAATAGAAATTAAATGGCTGTGTCTTGCCCAAAAAAATTACAGTGGGGCAAACAATAACTCACCATTGTGGTATGAAGGCACACACAAAGGGCAGCATGTATCAGTGATGCAGCAGGTGTCAACGCAGGCAATGCTCTCACTTGGGACACTGTGATGCATTTCTGGCCTTATTCTTCATCCGGGCTTTTCATGAAATTAAAGCAGTGGGACAACAGCAGCAACAGCAACTGGTGGTGTCACCAGGCAATGCTCTCACTTGGGACACTGTGTCACATTTCTGTCCTTATTCTTCATCTAGACTTTTCATTAAATTAAAGCAGCGGGAGAACAGCAGCAACAGGAACTGGCGTCACCGAGCAATGCTCTCACTTGGGACACTGTGATGCATTTCTGGCCTTATTCTTCATCTGGACATTTCATGAAATTAAAACAGCAGGACATTCACAAGATAGGACATTTGGAGGAGCATGGTAAGTGATTTAATGGTATTGTGATTATTGCACTGCTGCTTTAACCAAATGAAAGGAAAAAAGTCATAATTCTATCCTAAATCACACCGCTCACAAATGTATCATACCACCATTATGCTTTCCACAATAGAAAGACATTTTCTAAGAGTTCTTATTTACTTTCATTTATTTTTTAAATGTCATAGGATCTGCAAAATTGTGGACACTGCATGCTTTTACTACAGGTGACACTAAGGCAACGCACAGCCCGCTTCAATAAAAGCGTTTTGCAGCGTGCATTTTGGCGCCATAAATTCAAAGGAAATCAAAGTATGCAGCATTCAAAAAGCTGATGACCATGGGAATTTCACAAACTAAAATAAAGAAAGTAATAAGAAAAAAATAGTTTCTATTGTGGAAACCATAATAGGGGTTGGAACATTAGGGGGTGCTGGGGATTTGTAATTATGAGCATCAAGAATTCCTTGTTAATTTTATGAACATATTTTCAGGGGAATTTTATTCACATCAGGACACTAATACTGCATGCTACATGACGTAGATTATAAGCTGGCAACATTCAGAAGATAGGAAATTGGGGCTAGGTTGCCATATTGCCATGGTAGGTAACTTTAGGTGACTTTTGTGTATTATGATTGTATTTCTTCTGGGTATGTATACTACAAAACTGAAACACAGTAAAAAGTATCCAAAAAGTAATACAGCCTGACAATGAAAGCATCAGTGCAAGGATGAGGTTACAATTTTAACAGATACTTTTTTATTTTATTTTACATTGCCACCTAATCTAATAACTTGAATATATGAACGATACCCTTCGTTCAACAATTTTGCAGTTATTCCTTTTTCTCCCCTCCCAGAGTCCTCTGCTACCCATATGACATCCCCCCACATGGGCACTGGGTATGAGACTTCCTCCCCTTAACCCCATGACTTAACCTTCGTGGCAGAGGGTGGGGAGTGACTTGACCCACCAGAATGGATTTAGTGTTCAGGGAGGTGCCTTCCAAGGCCATTGCAGTGGGAGACCATCATCATCCTGCAGAGGACTCCATTTCCACTTTTTCTCACTTCCTCCGAGGACTGTGGCGTGCAATGGTGCCAGCGGCAGCAGTGCTCATGCACCCGTGTGCACCCCCACCAAGTGCCTGCCGCAGTCTCTCGCCACAATCTCCAGCACTGGCGTGCCACCTTCCAGCCTCCGGTAGGGGGCAGGCAATCACCGATCGCTGCTAACCCCCCTTCCCAGAGAAAAAGAGCAGGAATGGGGATGCTAAATATTTCTCCCCCCTGCCAACCCCCGGCAGCCCATGCTCATTCCCGAACACAGGTTGCCGGTGCAACGCGAGATAAGGCGCCCAGCACCTCAGTCCTCAGTGCCACTGGGCCGGCATTTCGTTCAACAATTTAAGCATGCAGCACTGCATTTTTTCCAGATTCGGAAGTAATAAACGGAATGCTCATTTTAATTGGCCTTGCACCAGGTTTGGATCAGTATTCTCACATGCTTCTGGACAGCAACTATTTAAATTTAGTTCTGTTGTGACTACAATGAAGTCACATGCAGCAGACAGTGCTACATGACATAATGGAAAAGTATCTGTTCAAAAACAACTGTGAATACTAATGAAAACCAGGTCACAGTAACATTACAATGAGCACTACTTTTATTGTTTCTCATTTAAAAAAATGGAATAATGCAGAATAACAAATTGTGGAAAGAAGGGTAGTATAGGTACACAAGTTTTTTTTTTTTTTAATAAGTTTCTTTATTCTCTGGAGGCCTAGAGCTTCTCTCCAGGGTACCCTCTTGACTACTACCTCTACTCCCTGCCTGAAACGACCACCCTTGGTCTTCTCTTGCTCACGCGGTCTGTCCAGCCTCCCGAATCACCCCACATTGAGAGGGCCCACCCATCCAGGAGGGCCCACCCACCCTGGGCGGCCTTTTGATTATCAGAGGGACAGCCATAGAATCCAGTAGGGGAGAGGAGATCCGAGAAGGCAGTCTGACATCAGGATGTGTGTAAGTCACTTGGGCTCCCTTGCCTCCACTAGACCACCAGGGTATTACATAGGTTTTCTTTCCTCTGAGTGCAGCCATGCAATGGCGTCCATGGTGCCAATGCACTGATGCCTGCCATTGCTCCAACCCCAACTTTTGCTTGCACTGCATGATCCAGTACTGCCCCCGGCCACTACCAAGTGCCACACAGGAGTGGCGCTATGGCCAGAACTGTCCCGGGAAGGGAGAGCAGTCCTCTAGATGCTTGATACCTTCCTTTTCCCCTGCTGATCCCCAGTGGCCCAAGTCCATTCCTGAACCTGGGTCACCAGCATGGTGTGAGGTGTGGCATCCAGTGCCTCAACCCTCAGCACCACAGGGCTGGCATGTATATACAAGTTATCAGATAAGGGGCAATGTAAAATAGAATAAAAAATTATTGGTCAAAATTGTAACCGCATTCTTGCACTGATGCTTTATTGTCATGCTGTCTTAGTTTTTGGTTACTGTTTAATGTGTTACATACATTTTCATAGTGTACATACCCACAACAACTATAATCAAAATACCATAAAGTCACCTACCATGACAATCAACTACCCACCATAATTTACTATATTATGAATGTGGCCGGATTATACTGATATCTTGCTACATCATTCAGCATGTGGTACTAGTGTTCACATATGAAGAATAATCCCCTGAAAAAATGTTCAGAAAAGTAACAAGTATTTTAGGAGTTGTTACTTAGTTTATTTTTTAAATGACCAAGGGTTGGCAAAATGGTGGACACTGCATACTTTCATTGCAGGTGAAACTGTGGTGCCACAATGTATGCTGCAATAAAAGTGTCTTGAAGAGAGTGTTTTGGCACTACAATTTCAAAAATAAAATAAAAGCATGCAGTATCCTCTAAGCTGGTGACCACATGACTTATTAAGTGAAATAAAGTAAGGAGTAAGAACAAAACAATTTCTAATGCGGAAAGCAGAATGCAGTGAGAAGGAGCATTTGGGGGAGGTGGGAAATCAGATTTAGCATTATGAGTGTCAAGAAATACAGGATTAACAAAATCAGCATAAGGAAGAAAACATCAATTGAACATAAGTTACATACTTACTTTGTAATAAAAAATTATTGCTTAAGAAAAAAAAGAAAAGCAGAGGACAGGTTTTTTGGGAGGGGAGAGTTTGTGAAATAATAATTGTTTATTGGGCCTGTGGGGGCTGGGGCTGACTACCACTAAGTGCTCTTAACAAGCTGATTATCTCAGCACTCTGAACCTCAATCCTGTTCAGCTGCTGCACTTAACCCTCCACTACATTTTTGATGACTTCCACCTCAGACCACAGCACAGACAGGTCAGCCTGTGTGGCAGGCTGTTCTGAGGGGTTGCACATACGGGCAGTTGTGGGAGCCTCCCTCTTCTGCTGCCCTGGCCATTCATCAGTGATGCCACGCAGGTGGATGCTGTCCCCCTTCAGCAGCTTTGGCTGTAGGAGTGGCTGGTACCTCCTGCAGCTTTGCTTCCCACTCGGCACTGTGGTGCACTAAAAGGTGCATTCACTCACCACCTGTGCCCAAGTGGCAACCCTCACGCCCCCAGACATACAAGTATGTCACACAACTTGCACTTCACTACAGGTAGGCAGATGAAAAATTGCCAGATGGGAGAGCTGTGGGAGGACCAGCACAGGCAGTGAAGGGGCACCAGATAATGCCACCTGCTGTGCTGCAGTTGGTGGAGGGGCAACAAGCTGCTGCTGTGGTTGCTGCTGCTGATCTTCAGGCTGCTGCTGTTCCAGTGCTGCAGGGCTGGCAGTGGCAGAAATACTCATCACCAACAAAGAGGCAACAGCTGCTGCTGTTGCTTCGGGCACCACACGGCCACTTTCAACATTGTGTTGTGCCTGTGAGGGACTACTCAAGGTCATAACAGGACTGTGGTTTAGGTGTAATGGTCACCTTAGGCCGCCGAGCATTTGGGGCCCCTGCTGCCCACCACTTTGGCCACCTCTCTCCATATTAACTAAAATTAAATGTAAATCAAAAATAAAACAAAACAATACTAGTAGAACTACTAGTACTAGTACTGGGCAGACTGGATGGGCCTTGCGGTCCTTATCTGCCATCAACTTCTATGTTTCTATGTTTCTATGTATGTTTCTATGTTACTAAAACTACACTAACTAAAACTAAGTAACAAAAAACAACTTTTTTTAGCTGAACTAAGCTTTCAAATCAACTCAAACTGGCTGAAAAACTTAAACAACACAATCAAAAAATGTTAAAGCACAAAATACACTCAGTGTATAGACTTTTCTGTAAAAAAGCACACTGTCCACCAACACTGCTGATTAAACAGCTCCTTCTACAAGAGAAAGTGAAACTAGTTCACTGAAGTCCTGCCTAATAAACTGCCTGCCTACCTGCCTGCATCATGTAACCTGAAAACCGTCAGACGTGATCTGGGGGCTGTTTCTTGCCAACCTCACCTTCTCAAACTGTAACTCAAAGTGGACAATGCAAAGTCCATTAAAAGTGAATTTTGCCCTTTTAATGGAAATTTCACATAGTGCTATGCAAATTCGAAGTTGCCCACTTTGAGTAAACTTTGCAGGTGAACTTAAACTTCGCTGTATCTCTAGTTGTTACTAATAGTTTCTAGTGAAAAAAAATCTATAAATGTCCTGAACATTTCAATCAAACCAATTCATGTAATTATGGGATGTCCTGGTGTTGTTTTCTACATTTGTATGTATTTTCTGTAAAGCATAGAATGTGGCGACTATTGGGTATATGGTATTTAAATACTCTTGCTCATGATAAGTAATCTCACCTCAGTCATATACATTTTCCAGTAGTTCCATCAGTTCTACTAAGAATCTAGATGCTGGGTCTGATCTGAACTTCTCACAACTACCATTCCCCTCTAAAAGGGACAGAACCATTTTTTTCATACATTTCATTTGACATTTCCCTTTTTATCTGCTTTTTAATTACTATACACTTATTATTTTTCAGCTGAGTTAATGCTTACTTTTCAAATGGGAAATGTTGTGGTGTACCATCCTTTTATCTTCTTCCAGTATTTTAATTACATCTCTTACTACTGAATCTCTAAATACTTTTGTTACATGGTTTTGTACATTTGGACAGAGTGTAGCCTTCTGTTTAAAATACATCTTCCTTTCAATTTGCAATACCTTTTTGTATATCCCATTTCCATCTGATTTACTAATTCCACCATCTAAATTAAGAACTGTATCAAGGTCAATTTCATACAAAATACATTCAGAAAATACATCATGTTAATTTACAGAGATATCAATTTCCGGTGTCGCCCACAAAAAAAATAATTTTCTATTTTAGTAACATCCTGCATCATTATTAGTTAACAAGCCACCAGTCTCTTCCATTAATTGTTTAGGCAAGGCAAGGCTAAGTTTATTTGTAGGGCACCCAATCCCAGAGGCTCTGGGCACCTAACACACAAAAAGATAAGTAAAATAAAACCAAAACATAATACGAGAAAATTATTAAATATCAGTAAAAACTATTAAAACAGTAGATACAGTTAAAATAAAATCTAAAAGCTGGTTAAATCAACTTGTCTGGAAAGGCCAATGAAAATAAATGGGCCTTGAGACCTCTCTTGAAACACTCGGCTGATGGAGCCTCCCTAATGTGGGGTGGAAGAGCATTCCACAGGACTGGGCTGGCGATGCTAAAAGCCCAATCACAGGCAATTTTAAATTGGATCCATGGAACCTCAAGGAGGCCCCTCGTCAAGGAGCAGAAGGAACTTACTGATATAGCTGGTTTCAGAAGGTCAGCCAGATAGCCAGGGCCTAGTCCAAGTAGGGCCTTGTAGGTGAGTAAACTCACCTTGAAGATAACCCTCCACCTGACCGGCATCCAGTGCAGAGCCCACAAAACCTGGGTCACATGACTGGACCTAGAAAGACCAGTCAGTAACCTGGCAGCAGCATTCTGCTCCAGCTGCAGCTGATGGAGGGTACTTCCAGAGACCCTAAAGTAAAGAGTGTTACAGTAATCAAGCCTGGACATCAAAAGACATGAACTAGTGTGGGCAGGTCTTCAGGCAGAGCTTGGAGTTTGATCCTGGTGATATTCCTCAAGAGGTAAAAAACACTTTGGACAACAGACATATCTGAATTCCCACTATTTTGCTCAGAAAAATATCATTTTCGCTTCAGTTCCACAAAAATCATAAATTTGTCAATATTAATTGGAACAAAAGGGAAGCCATGGGTCAAGAAATTTTTCTGAGTATCCTTCAAAGCTTCATATGAATGATTTTTTATCTTCAGATGTTCTTCCGTTTACCCCTCAGGCAATGGATTTTATTTTTTGACCATCCTCCTATGGCCTCCTGTCTTACCTCTTCTTGTTTGTTGCTTCTCCTTGATTGCTGCTGTGGGGCAGAAAAGCTTGCCCATTTAAACTATTTTCAGTGGCCTGAATTAACCACTCTTCAATTATGATTTCTCCATCTCCTTTTACTACTAGATGCTATTCGCATTCTACTTACTCTCCTACTTCTTGCCCTTATCACTTTTTTCCATGTATAAACCCAGTCTCTCTCTCATAGTCTTCAACATTTTGGTCTTATTTAGATTGTTTCCTCTACTTTAATTCATCTTCAGATTTTTTTTTTTTTTTTGCTGCAATCTGGCTGAAAAGCTCTGATACTCATCCAGCATTTGAAATGTTTTTAAATCATTTTCACCATAGTCAATTTCTGTCCAAAGTTTATTGTGCTTATTTTCATCTGCTTTAATAATGAAGCGCATAATCTGTAATGAACATTCACTCATTGCTTCTTGCCACTCATGTCAATATTCAAATTCCTTTGTTCCACACGAAGGTAATGTGTATATTCATAACCCACGTGGGAACTAGCCTTTTTCCAGGCAGGTTTTCATAGTTAGCTTGTTGTACCACAGATAAAGCTCCATTAAATATAACTTCTCCAATTTAGAAAACAGATTTGTCATATTGTTAAGGTCCTCTGATTTTGCAGAGTTGTCCGCTGAACTAATTTTCAACTGGTATCTTGCTAATATGCTGTTGTGCATTGTCAAGGCAACATGAATCTGTGCCCGAACTGCTTTCTTCACCATTCCCTGACTGGCTCTGCCCTGCTGACATACTCATCTTCTAGGTCTTTGTATGGTACAGGTATATCTCACATCTGAAGATAGATTTACCAGCCCCAGAATGCACAATGTTATTTTATTACTAATGTATGCAACTACAAAGACTGCCTAAGCATTGCAGCAGATGTTTCCTTGAGTCTATTCCCTTCCCTGTAACCTGGCCATAGACAGGCAGGTAGGGTTCAGCACATGGGGTGGGATGTTATCCGTGGCACCACCCCCCCGGGTGAAGAGCCACTGGGGATGCCCACAGAGTGTGGGGCACCTGGAGAGGGCAGATAATGAGGTTAAAAAGGGGTGAAACCAACATCTCCCTTTCACTTCTACTTCCCTCTTCAGATCTCCCGGAGGACACCAGGACTCCAAGAGATCAACAGCCCGGTCTTATTTCATTGCTTTCTCTCTTCCTGGATAAGGACATTTTTGGGTGCTTGAAAGATGGCTCAGACATAGTGGGCTTAATAAAAGCTTAGTTTACTTTGGGTCAGAGCCCTCCTTCTTATACAGAGAGGATATGCGATGTTTCAGTCCTGAGTTATACTTTTCTTAAAATTCCAATTAAGTTGTAGTAAGGGATTGGAGCCTCTTGGTTGTTTGGCCAGGCTGTTGGGGTTCTGTGGTTCATCCAAAGTGTAGTGGTTTGTCCTGAATGGGGGACAGCAGGTTAGGGCAAATTAACCTGGGCATAGTGGGATAAAATTCATTAGACCATGACCCTTCTTTTCAGCCTGCCAAGCAACCATGGCCTCTCCCACTAAACCACTTTCCTTGGTACCTGCAGCAGCCTTGTCCAGGGCAGGTTGGGGCCATGAGGAAAAAATACCAAAGGTCCACTTGGTGATTGCCACTGAGTGAGGCATGTTCTGACAAGACAGGAGTGGGCAACCATGTAGTGCCAGCATTCTTTGACACCGTATTTGTTCAGGCACTACTGGCTTTGCACAGTCCATTGGAAGCATCAGATCCCATTTGTCCCTTAGTGATGTTCCTCATTTCTGGACTGCCTGAGGTTGTCACCACACTGGTCATCATGGTGTCTGGGAGCATCTTATCTAGATATGGGGGGGAGGCTTGTATAGATATCAAGGCTTAGGTAATTTTCATCAGTGCAGGGGGGTTTGGTTTTCTGGGGTAAAGGAAGAAGGAAAAATTGAAAAGCAGCAGGCACAGATCCCACAACAGCACATGAGCCAGGCAAGCCAAAGCCAGCCATTAAGCATTTGCATCTTTGTGGTATTTTGTTTGTAGGTCAGATGTTATAGGGCTGGTACTGCTAGACAGGCCCAGCTGGAAGATACTGGCTGGCGGCCAAGTGATTTTATTGGTTGCCTCCCCCCAGGCATTTTACAATAGGCTGGGTATGGACGGTGATACAGGAGTTAATTTGCCTGCTACCATTAGCAAAGTGGGCCCCTACAGTAACTGATGTGAACCTGTGTCTCTTTGTGGCAAAAGTCAGGTTTAGTCTGAAGAGGATTTGGGGTGTGGTTAATGGGGGGGGGCATGCTCAATGCAACCTGGAGGGGGAGAGTAGGAGCAGCCAGCCATGTGGTTGCAATGTTTACCCCCTTCCCAGGTGTCATAACCCCTGGATACCAAATCAATTTCCAAGGCTGCATCACCTGTAATCTAAGGAAAGGAACAACATCAGGAGCAGAGGAGAAGCTCAGGTATGGGGGTAATGAACATGCAGATTAATTATGAACATGCAGTCTAACTGCTGTTTAGCCTATTTTAAAGTCATTTAACTGCACTGTTTTTTTGCCATTTCAAGTCATATCTGTTTGCTTAATTTACTTTGAGCTTCCTCTAACTTATATGCTTTCCCTGCCTATGCTCCTGTCTGCTCAACACTTTTTTTTTTGCCTGCGCCCTTCTCCCCCTGCTCCGTTGTTTCCTTCCTACCTTCCACTCCCACCAATTTGCCTTAACTATGCTCTGTCTCCGACCCCCCATTGTTCGGGGAGAGCACTAAGCTAAATCTGAGCTTGTGTTCCCTTTGCTGGCCTTTTCAGCCTATGGACTGTATGTTTAAAAATCTGTTAGAGATCTATGTAATTCTGTATCCAAGGCAGTCAGGCCTTTGATTGTAGCTTGGTCACCTCTGAGATACCCCAGGGGAAGGTCTGTTATCCCAGTATTGCTAATGGGATCTTGTTATATGCCCCTAAGATATAATAAGTCTTATGGCCCATGAGGAAATGGGTCAGATTGCAGAGCCCACGAAGGTGCAGGGCATCCTCTTCTTAAAACAGCCTGCCAGCTGCTGTTGGCAAAGGGAAGAGGGCCTATAATAATGGTCAGCCCATCAACGTAATAACACATGGGACAGAGAAGTATATTAATGAACAAACCACAAGTTTTTCCATGTTGTCTCAGCTGCAGAATGGCACAATACAAAACAGGGTAGGAGCTACTAAAGGAGGCCTGTCTTTTGACACTGGTTTTCAATAGCTCACCCAAGTGGTGCACCCCCAGTGACTCCCGCCTGCATCTGGGCTGCAAGTCAGCCGATGTCTCTGGTGGAAGCTGGTCAACATAGTGGGAATCTAAAAGGGGGAGGTTTCTTTCCGTATGAGTGCTTTACTGTTTTCAATGGTTTATGGTTTTAATGTATTGAGGTTTGCTGTTTATATGTTAGTTCTATGTTGTCAGGCAATCATGAACAGGGACAAAGGGGGAGTAAGGGGGAAAGGGAGGATGGTAGGGAGAGGAAGATATGGAGTCTAATGATACAGGGCACCCCAGGTTGGAAATTACGTCTAATGCCCGGTCTCAACATAACCAGATGGCCACCTGATGGAGATTGGATTGATATCCTGGAATGTAAGGGGGCTCAACTCCCCAGTTAAGAAGAAAAAAGTTTTGTTGCATCTCAAGAAGTTGAGCCCCCTGGTAGCATTCCATCAGGAGACCAAACTCTCCATGGGGGAGGCCAAGAAACTTTGTCAGGGTTGGGTGGGTGACGAGATCCACAGTGCAGTCCCCTCCTCTAAAAGAGGGGTCTTCACCCTCCTTCACAAGGATCTGGGATGGAAGGTGGCCCGCCTCAAGAAAGTTAGAGAGGGCAGGTGGATCCTGATGGAGATGGAGATGCCTGAGGGGTCTATTATTCTCTTAAATCTATATGCTCCAAAGCAAGACTGCCCGCAGTTCTTCCATGACCACAATCAATTGCTTTCAGAATTCAACACAAAAAAGGCCCCAGTAATGGTGGGAGGGGATTTCAACCTCACCCTAGACCCCAAGATAGATAGGAGCAGGGGGGACTGTAGAATTCATAGGCAGGTGGCCAAGGCAGCCCAAAGATTATTGACCGAACACACACTACTGGATGCCTGGCACACCAGGAACCCAGGAAGTGGGACTACACATGTTTATCTGCAACTCACGGTTTATCCAGTAGGATAGGCCTGTGGTTGATGTCCAGCTCCTTATATAAAGGGGTCACTAAACTTCAAACTCACCCAATAATTATTTAAGACCACGCCCTATTGGAGTTGAGTATCAGGTGGGGTCCGGACATGCCCCGGGCATGCTCCAGGTGGCAAGATGTGCTGCTACTAGAGGACCCCCAGTTCCAGGAATGGCTAGTACCTGAAATCACGGATTACTGGTGTCACAATAATAATGATGAAGTCTCGGACTTCAGGTTGTTGGAGGCATTCAAAGCCACCATTACTGGCAAAATAATTGCCTATGCTTCAGCTAGAAGGAGGCGCAGGGAGGCTGAACAAGACACACTAGAGAGAAAGCTATCTAGCTTGGAGGGCCAATACAAGAATATTAGATCCAGTGACCCCCCTGCATGCTTCTGGCTCAGGTTTGAAGCACCAGGATACAATTAAACATCCACCTAACCAGACAAATCAAGTTTAATCTGAGGCAGATACGCCATTCATATTGGGAAGGGGGGAAGGCCAGTAAACTGCTGGCTTGCCATCTCAAAAGTAAGCTGCCAACCAGAACCATCCACACCCAGAAGGATAAATCGGGCACTAAGACTGACTTGCTGAAGAGGATTAATACGGATATGATGCAGTTCTACAAGCAACTGTACATCTCTCCATCTCCTCTGGATTCCTCTAAAATAGAGGTTTTCATGTCCAACCTCCCTATACCTAGGGAATTCACTTCAGCATCCATGGATGAACCCTTGACAGAAGGCGAGGTCTGAGAATCAATTAAAATGACAAACGCACATAAGTCCCCAGTTAAAGATGGCCTGCCATAGACGTCTACCAGGTGCAGAGGGTGAACGTCACTGGTTACCTGGTGAGGGCCTATAGGGATTCATTGGCCAAGAGTATGCTCCCCCCCCCACTATGAGGGAGGCTGTGATAATGGTGCTTCCCAAGAAAGGCAAATACCCACTCTCCCCAGGCAGTTATCACCCTATTTTCCTTATTAACTCCAATGCCAAGATACTGGCCAAGATGTTGGCAGGGAGGCTGGAAAAGGTTCTTCCAGGCTTGATCCATCCAGCACAGACAGGCTTTGTCAAAGGAAGACTAGGGTTGGATTACCACAGAGCCTTGATCACGCTTGTGCATGAAGCACAGGCCTCTAGGTCCCTTATGGTAGCCTTAGCAATAGATGTCAAGAAGGTCTTCGACTCCGTTAAATGGTCCTACTTGATGCACACCCCGGAGAAAATGGGGATTGGACCAGGTTCCAGAGTTTGGGTTAAACTCTTGTACTCCTCCACATGGCCTCAGTACTCACAAACTGGATCATGTCCCTAGCCTTTGGCCTACATAATGAGACAAGGCAGGGGTGCCCCTTGTCATCCCTGTTGTTTTTTCAGATGATCAAACCACTGCACATAGCAATTCGGGAGTCTAGGGGGATACTGGGCATACAATTGAGGGTCCACCCTTAAAATGTTCCTGTATGCAGATGACCTCCTGATCACCCCAACATACACCTCGCAGATTGTCCAAACAGTCCTAGACACCGTGGCTAGGTTCTCACAGGTCCCTGGATTGTGGGTTAACCAGGCCAAGACCGAGGCTTGACCACTAAACTCTGCCTCAAATCAAGCCTTCACTGTGCTGGGCCTTATCTGATCTCCAGGTGGCATTAAAGGTTACCTAAACTGATTTTGGCATGTGTTTTACCATTTTCTTACCTTATATTCTCATTCCCCACATCTTCCCTATTCAATCAAGGGTTCAATCATGTATATCCATGCAGTGGTTATCGAGAAATGCTACTTTTAAAAATGGAGTGTTTTACTTTATTTTTCTTCATTCACTGTGCTCCCCCCTGCCTGCCATGCACTTAGCAATTAGGTCCATTGAAGTAACCTTATCAATGGTGGGAGCTGCAGCATTCATGTTGTGCCTGCAAAATAAATTTATTTTGTCCTCAATGACTCTTTGTGTATTTTTATTATTTTCTTCAATTCTGTTTGGCAATTACATGTTATTTATTATATTTATCTAAAGTCTTATCTGTTTCTCAAGAGCAATCCCCGTATTATAGTTGCTTTTGTGATATTCGTGACCGCTGATCATTTGCATTATTTTGTATATAGATTCTGTGATCCCCCTCACTCTAAAAGTGCTCGTATTTTAGTGTTATTTATATTTCTGTACTTGTCTGTCATTACAGTAATTCTCTGGTACTGAGGGCTGATAATGATGGTCATACGTGTCATCTCCTAACCACAGACTTGTGGGCTGTGTGTAGCATGGGAGGATCAGCTGATCTGGCTGTCAAAAAAAAAACGGCGGAAAAAACGGCGCTGTCAGATCGCAGTCCACATAATATTGAAAAACTAATTTGCTTTTACTTATCTTGCATGACTGCATTCTACACTTATAAATAGTGATACTTTGCCAATGGCACTGCTGTTGTAATAAAAATATTATTCTTACAGTGACAAGTTCATAGTGTTATCACTTGCTTATGCTATCATGTGGTGAATGACCAATACAATTCAATTATGTCATGACATTTTTTGTGTAATGGTGTCGTTTTCTAGAGGTTTTGTCAGATTTTTTTTTGTCAGAAATATTACATTTTATTTTATAGTAAGTATTTAGTTATATCTGGACAATGTTATTGTAATAGATGGTCATTGTGGTCATGTGACCTACATAGTTTGGGAGGGAATTCAGTCTGGTACCAGGACTATGTGGAGCTGTCTCTTTCTGTGAAGAATTCTGTGTAGCGTTTCTTGTATGAATTATTAGGGTATGTCCTTAGTTAGTAGTCATCAGTACTTGCTCTACTAACTGAAACTTTGTATTGTAAGACTATCTTCGGTCTGCTGTGGCTGCCTTTTTAATTATTTTTGGTCATGCCATACTGTGTGGTGTATGGCTATAAGAATGCCAGTTGTAAGGGCTGCAGACTTCATTTTTTTCATTTCCCATATGATCTAGTGGTGCGTAAAGCCTGGATTCACTTCTGTAAGAGGCAGAATTTTTTCCCCTCACAATGCAGCAGAATATGTTCAGTACATTTTGAGAGGTCAGCTTATGAGAGACACCCGGAGACTATGGCACAACTGGGATGGACTGATGCAAAGGCTAGGCTGAAACCATATGCTGTGCCATCCATCTTTTTCCCCACTGTGTCACTTGTTGCTGAACAGTCATCCAAGAAAAGGGGTGCCTATCTCAAGAGGGAATGAATAAGGGTGAGTTTATATTTATATTCCATCTGTTATCCTTATCTGTAAAATGTATAGTGCTGTTCAATTTTTCTACATATACAGTATGTGTTCAAAAATCCACTGTTTTCTGCCAGAATACTAGGGATATGTTTGCTTGGTGGCTGGTTTGTATACATCATTACACAATTCAATATATTCATATCAAAACAGCAAAATGTTTTGACTATACATTACTAGCGTAATCAGTAACATTTTCTTTTCAGCATGGCACTATCTTGCGTGGTGCTGGTATGGATGTGCAATTCACACTGTGCCTGCCTGTCAACACCTGGACCATACCCCCTACCCATATGTCACATTGGCAGTGTCCGACCACCACTCAGTGTGCTTCACGTCAAAAATGGATAAGGATGAAGTTGAATCAGGTACACAAGTGTTGGACTTCTGTAGGGCAAACTTTGGGAGAATGGGAGAGGTAGTTAAATGGTGTCTTGCCAGAATCCAAAAAACTAATATGATCACTACCATAGGTTGGAGGTCATAAAACTGGTGACTGAGCGTGAACCAGAACCTGCATCAGGGTCCATAGTAAGAGCGTCATGGCCAAGAAACCCATCTGGTTGAAGAAGGGGGTTATGGAAAAAGTAAGAAATTAAAGAGCCACCTTTAGGAGGTTCAAAAAAAGAGGAAGGTTGGAGGACAGAGAGAATTATCTGAAGGAAACAAGGAGGTGGCAAAGGCAGTAAGGGCAGCCAAGTCATCTAAGGAGATCATGCTGGTGCAGGGCATCAAGAAGGGGGAGAATGAATTATTTAGGTTCTTCAGGGAGAAAAAGGAGCTGCAGAGTCAACATAGTAATGATTAAGAGGGATGGGTGGTGGGCGGGAACAGGTGCAGAGCAGGCATAAGTGCTCATTGAATACTTCTGCTTGGTGCTTACTAAGGAGAAAGGAGGGGCAGCGCTACAAAGGTGGGGGAAATCAGGATCGGGGGGGAGGTGACAGATAGGGGAATAACAGAGGTCAGGGTACTGGAAGGGCTGAGTGCACTGAGGGTGGTTAAGGCTCCATGGCTGGATGGCATTCACCACAGGGTAATGAGGGAGATGGTAGAAATCCTGGAGTGGCCCTTGGCAGACCTCTTTAATGCCTCCCTTGTCCCAGGTAGTGTACCTGAGGAATGGAGGATGGCTCACATAGTACACCTGCACAAGAGCGGTCCCAGAGATGAACAAGGAAACTACAGACTGGTAAGCCTCACATCTATCATGGGAAAACTGATGGAGACAATCTTGAAGGAGATGCTGGTGTCCCTTCTGGATATCAGTGGACTACAGGACAGTAGGCAGCAAGGACTTCTCACGGTCAGATCATACTTGTGGATTACTATAACTGGGTAACTAGACAGTAGGACAATGGCCATGCAGTGGCTGTCCTCTATATGGGCTTCAGTAAGGCATTTCATTCAGTTCCACATGGTAGACTGGGTATTAAGCTGTAGGGTACAGGTGCGTGGTCGAAAATGGTGGGATGGGTATAAAACTGGTTACAGGGAAGGCAGTGACAAGCTTAGTACTGCAGGGGTTGGTGCTGGGACCAGTGTTCTTTTGGATTGTTTATATCAGACTTTTCAATGGGCATCAAGAGCAAGATCACTTTGTTTGCAGATGACACCATGGTGGGAGCATGGATGACCTAGGAGGGTGGCAGTGGTTGCATGATGATTGGTCAAAATTGGAGAACTTGTGCATCTAGCAGTTTGTGATCAATGCCAACAAGTGCAAGGTGCTACATTTTGGGGCTAAAAAAAACAAGAAGGAGCTACCAGCTTGGGGGGGGGGGATAAGCTAGTATTGACAGAGGAGTAGAAGGATTTGGGGGTGATTATAATGTGCTTGATGAACCACTTGGCATAATGCAGGAAGGCAGCTGCAAAACTCGACCAAATGCTTGGTCGTAATGCCAGGGATATATATCTTCAAGGAGAGGGGGAAGGGAGGTCACCCTGCTGTTGTATAGGTCATTGGTTAGGCCACACCTGGAGTACTATGTGTAGTACTTGCACCAGTACAGGAAGAGGGACATTAGGTCACTGGTGGGGGTACGGCACAGGGCAACAAAGATGATCCAGGAACTAGGGGACATACCCTACATGAGTACGCTGAGGGAATTGAACATGTATTATAAAAAGGGTCTCAGAAATGCTGCAATCTGATTGGCCGTTAGGATTCCAACAGCCTTACATTAATCCCTGTTACACTGTCTAGTACAGCCTGATCACCATGACACATAAATTCTTCCTGTCAGCATTCCATCCTCTAGCACTGCTGAATGACTGGAATGCTGCATTCTGATTTTGAACCAGCATTCTTAAACTGTTGGTGGAAGAACTATTTTATCAAAAATCTCTCTCTAAATGAGAAAAGCATTTAATCGGTATACGTTTATCACTTTCCTTTTGGAATAATTTTTTTATAATAGCAATAAGGCACCCCAGGAGTTAGATTAACAGTCAGTTAATCACCCCCTAGGAGGTCATACCTTATTGCTTAACTCACTGGAGTAGATGATAGATGGGGGGATATGGTTAAAACCTTCAAGTACATGAAGGGAATAAACAAGACAGGCACATATGGACTATGCTAGTTAAGGGAGGGTGGGGACACTTACGGTCATGATCTCAGACTGGATGGGGGAAGGGTCAGGAGGGAAATAAGCAAACACTTTTTTATGGAGAAAGTGGTGTCTGGGTAGAAAGCATTGCCTGCAGAAGTGGTATCCTGTAGAATAGTGTGCAGATTCAAAAGGTGATGGGATAGGGTAAGAGGGAGTGTCAGGGAGTAGGTAGGGGCAGCTGCAGTATAGTGGTTGTTAGCTGCACACTCTAGCAGATTCAATTAAGCAATAAGGCATGATGGGGTGTGTTATGGTGGGATAATGGCCCACCTCGGGTGGGTTGAAGCTCAAGGTGTATCCAAGTGCTTCCACCACCTGAAAAGGGCTGTTACTCCATCATATCATATGCCCTGGAGTGCCATATTGCGATTATGAAATGGGTCATTTTTAGTAAATGTAATGCCTTTTTTAAACATATTACTTTTAGCTGGGCTGCTGTGCTAGGATAACGGCCCAGCTGAAAGTTGCTCTTTGCTAATCAGGAGCCAGCATTCTTTCTACCCATTTCATAATAAACCGTAAGGCCTTTATCTGTTTGCAAATTCCTAAGTTCATATGTGTAGGACTGCAGTTTTTAAATGATTTATAATGTAAGTAATTATGTCAATATTTTTTCTTTTGTTGGGATGTCAGATTGTTAATGAAGCACTGGAGGCCATACAGTGATCCAGAACTGAAAAGACAGCGGAAGCATCCATTGATGTTGACACTGGTGATGAGCCTGGTTGTTCTGATCAGTAAAACTATATGGAAGACAGAGTTGAATCAGCACGTCAGTGCATGTATGGTCACAGACGATGCAGTGATGAATCAACCAGAATGTGAGTGTGTGACCAATGTC
Source organism: Neoceratodus forsteri (assembly GCA_016271365.2). Taxonomy (NCBI): domain Eukaryota; kingdom Metazoa; phylum Chordata; order Ceratodontiformes; family Ceratodontidae; genus Neoceratodus; species Neoceratodus forsteri. Next base: position 1,511,512,145 of record CM057455.1, read on the forward strand.
TCTTTTTGCAATAGCAACACATCATGTCAAGTGAGAGTCTCCGAAGCACCTCTACAGACGACATCAAGAAGTGTCAAGTGTCAGGCCAACTTAAAGCCATGTCAGAGAACACGTCAGATCCAGATGTCAGTGGAAGACTTGAAAAAAACAAGTCAGTGTCTGTTCAGTAGCAATACAGTGCATGCTGCTGGATGACAGTGAACCAAAGCAGCTGACTTCTTCCATGATGAATGAAACTGATCGAAGTAGCATAAATGACAATGTTTGGTATACAGCACTTTGTGGATCTGATGAGTCTCACTGTGAAAGTACAGATATTGCAAGTGATGATGGCAATGATCCTGATTATGAAGTGGAATGTGGTAAACTACTTGTGGAGAAAGATGAAAGCATAACTGGCTCAACACAGCATCTCATTGGTATGCAATCTGTCCCTTCACATGAGGAGCGCTATTACCTTGTGTCCGAGTCCAAACTGTCAGAACTGTTCCTGTCCTGTTCACAATGTCTATGTGCAACTGAGGCCTATATTGCCAGAACAGTGGGGGCTATGGCTGTAGTGATCAGCAAGTGTCAGAGAATCCACACCCACACATGGCATAGCCAAGAAATTGTGAAATCCATGCCTTATGGTAATGTTATGCTGTGCTCCGCAGTGCTCTGCAGTGGATTAACTCCAGTCAAGGCATTGAGACTCTTTTGCACTCTAAACATTCCTGTTGTCTCACAGGTTACATACCACAAAATCCAGAAAAGTTACATCATAGCAGCAGTGCATAGGGTGTGGCAGACACAACATGTGGACATGTTCTCCAAACTTTCAGGTGGAGATCTTGTTCTTGGTGATGATGTGTGCTGCAATTCACCTGGACACTGCGCAAAGTGTAGTTGATATACTTTCATGGACTTACAGCAAAAAAAATGTATACATCTTCAGCCCATTCAAGTAATCAGGTAATCATAGTTTGATTTTCATATTCTTTTTGTAATGGAGGTGTACCTTTTATTATTTACATAAATCAATCATATCCAAACCTTGTCACTCCATCTGTATGACATCACTCGGTTGATAACCCATACCGAGTGTGTCATAGCAATGCTATAAATAGAGAATGATGCATAGGGTACTGATCATTATGAAAATGTAATGTTCACCCGAGGTGAGGGATGCATCATTAAACCCCGAGAGCGAAGCTTGAGGGATTTATCAATGCATCCCTCACCGAGGGTGAACATTAAATTTTCTTAATGATCAGTACCCTGTCTTATTTTTTATAATTGCTAGCTTAAATTTTTTTCCTGAAATAGATTAGTTACACACGAAAAAACACTGAATTCAAATAACGTTTTGTTTTGCTTGCTGCAAAAAAAAAACAGAAATCACTTTCAAATACGAGTCCATGCAGCATTTTACTTCACTCAAAATACAAATCCCAGAGCTGTGAGACCTCTGTGGGAACTTTGTATTTCCGAGTGCTCGCTATCCATTGCTGCATGATAGTTCATCGCCATGGCTATGGAGGTCATCTGACAAAGTCCCTGAAATGAGCTAAGGGACAGTGTTAAAATTCTGTTTCTGTTTTTTTTTTGTTTTTTTTCAAGTGTCCAGACACAGAATATTTTCACCCAACGATTAGACTGAAGAGCAGCTTACAGGTTGGTGGAAATTAACAGTTTTGCGACTGCTGCATTCTCTAGCTGTTTAATTGTGTGCTTTAACCCTCGTGCTGAACTAATGTGTGTGCATGAAACTCGTAGCAACTGACTGGTGATTATGGGGAATATCAACCAGTTTTCCCCATTGATAAAAATTTGCACCAGTATTTATCAAAGTTTATAAAATGTGAAGTAAAATTCTTGTTTCCTTATTTGTTTTTATCTGTGCATCAAATCCATTCGATGCACAGGTACAAACAAGATCACAAAATCAGGACCGTATTGCAAATAAATCACTGTGCAATCAGAACACTTACATTTTAAAATGCTGCCATTTGTTACTCGCTAACGCTGCTGACAGAACTAGAAGAAAGACAGTGGTTGCTGATTTTGTAAACGTAGATGTCTCAGCTCTACGTGTTGTTACAATTAGCTAAAGTACCATGTCGTCTCTGTTAAAAGTCACGCTCCTGCAGTCATCCATAGAGTATAGTTGAAGTTAAATAAAACAGCACTGGTTTTCATCGAGGTATGGCTCACTCATCTGACCATTGCAATTAACAGATTCTCACATTCATTGCAGTCCTCTGAGGTGAATAATTCGACTGCAATGGAATTGGAAGGCCTGCGCTGTGGTCTCAATTTCATCAAGGACCAAGGTTGCAGGGTGTCACAGCTTGTCACTGATAGGCACATGCAGGTGAAGGCTTTCATGAAGAGGGAACACCCACATGTGAAGCATTACATCAATGTCTGGCATATGTCGAAGGGTATGCTTTTTTTTTTTTTGACAGTGACTTAATTAGTACTTCTTGTATTTAAAAGTATTGCACTTAGCAGAACTGTGACATGTACATCACAAATTGTTCTTCTCTTAAAGGTATTGGGAAGAAACATGAAAAAATCACCAAGAAAAAAGATTGCAGGGACATCAACCAGTGGTCAAAATCCATAAGTAACCACATGTTTTGGGTGGCAGCAGGAAACATGGATGACGGTGAAGTCACGGTGCAGAAGTGGCTCAGTGTGGTTAACCATGTTTGCATTGTGCATACTGGACATGGAGACAAATTCCCACAGTGTGCACATAGCCAAATAACAAGTCCAAAGCTGTGGTTAAAGAAAGGTATGCAGAGTTGTCCCAGCCCGTTTTGAAGTAGACCATAGTTTTACATGCTACCACCTCTGATGGTAATGTGCTCCATCCTGCCACCTCTTTATATGTAAAAAAGCGTCTCCTCATTTCCATCCTGAACAGTCTCCCCTCCAATCTCATGACAGGGTCTTGAGTGACCCCGCCGAACCTTGCCCTAACTGGCCCTTTCTGTACCAGTCGTGTTTATCCTTCTCATGTACTTTATTGTCTTGATCATATCCACTCTGTCTCTCCTCTCATCCAGTGACTCCATGTTCAAGTTCTTGAAATAGACCTCCTGGTCTAGCAACATCTGTTAGATTATGCAGCTAGCTTACTGGGTTGCAGCTGACCCTCCAACCACCCCACCTGTTCTCCCTTGGTTGTCCTCTGCCTCACCCACCCTTACCCACCCTTGCTCTCTGTCTCATGCCTTCTTGAAGCCATTCACATTTCTACTAAATATCACCCTTTTTGGTAGAGTGTTCCACCTTGACACCACTCTTTCTGTGAAGTAATGCCTCCTCATCTCCCTCCTGAATCTACCCTCCTCTATTCTTAGCCCTCCCCTCTGCACAATTCTTTTCTGTACAGTTTGAACACTGGGATTGTCAGGTCCCAGTCCTCAGTGGCCCACTTTTTGCATGATTGCACAATGTCCACCCTCCCTACTACCTGGAGCACCTGTAACTATGCTGATTTGTTGCCTAGGCTTCTCGCATTCAATATGACCACTCTACATCCTGTCTCCCTCTTTTCCTTTTCCTGTTTCTTTTTCCCTCCATGACTCCTCTGTGTAATTTCCCTAACACCATCCCTACTAGCTTGGGGGTTAGGCTCATTTGGTCCCTCTCTCTGGAATCCTTGCCTACCAGCTGTCATCTTACCACCCCCCCCACTTGTTGATTATTGCTGTTGTGATGGCAGCCCCCCCGCACCAAAATGCCTATTTTTGGCACAATACCACCTGATACTGTCCTGGAATGTCTGATACACTTTATGTAATATAATTCACATCAGCTGTAAATATGAAGTGATGCCTTCTTTTATGTTTTAACCCCATAAAGGGAGCTGTGCTCACAAGCCAATGACTGACATCATCACCAGTCCATACCTGATACGTGATCTTCGACAAATTTCACCCACCTACCAGACCTATGCCCTCAAAGTCTTTCACGGTCTTGTGTGCTACTTCATGGCCAAGTTTTCACATTATTTCTTATCTTCAATGTATGCAAGGTATGTATACACACACTCACGCACACATACACACACACACACACACACACACGACAAGAACAAATGAGCATATACTCTGTACAGTAAGTGTTCAGCGAAATGTCACTCAGCATCTGCCCCGATGGTTGACGTACTGCCGACACATACAGCAAACAGTATTATTTTTGTTTTGTTTTGCAGTTGTGGTGTACATCTGAACAGTGGTTGTGTGAATAGTGCAACACAATGAAGACTGTACTAAGTTGCATTTTCTAGTTCCATCAAGGACTGTTGGGTGTTTGCGATTGTAGATGTGGAGGGTGGAGACTTCATTTATGAACTGTAAGGGCATACTTATGATTTCATAGCTTGGTGTGTATGTTTTGAGTGACACATGACTATGTGGGATGTGCCGCATTTCTGTATGATTCTATTACCAACAGTGCTGTGAGGTAACTACCAGCACAGTTAGCATGACCAGGGCTTAATAAGGTGGCAACTAAAATTCAGGCAGTTAACAGATTTTGACATGCATGGCATAATTAACTGTGCAGTACTGAGTACATAATCAGATAATAAAATTGTATATCACTGCAGTGTACATTATGTAACACTGAAACAATCAACCAACACTATTTAAAATATTCGTATGCACATCCTGGCAGCCTTGCATTTCAATGAGAATGCTGCACAGGCACAAGCTGTGACCAGGACCAGGGAGCCAAAATTCAAAATCGCATTCCCCAAATCAGAGAAGGGTGAGGAGGCAGTGGCAAAACCGGTGAAAACAGAGACAACTTACGGTAATTCATGTTCACTTTATGTTCTGTTTATCTGTGTCCATTTGCATGCCACAGTCTAGTTATCCTTTCCCACTGCCATGCTGCAGTGTGTACCAACCTGACATCATCAGTGTGTAGAATTACTATGTACTTTTTTAATGCACATTTCAGAAATTATCTCTCACCACCCCCCCATAGCATGTGGGTTTCCTATTCCTCCTTCAGAAAAATAGAAATGTTCAGTTTCTTGCATCGAACTTCTGCTGCAGTTAATCATTGTTTTATGCCAAATAGTCTTGCATCATTTCTTATTGCACCACACCCATTCAACCTCAACTTTAACATCATGCTACCCCCCAATTCAGTTTTGTATAGTACCCCAAATGGTGAACATTGTCCTGATTGCCCTCCCCCACCATGGTTTTCCACCAGTGTAGAATTTAAACAAATTTTGCGACTGACCAAAACACCTGAGTGCACATCATCAGCACTGTCTTTCTTTATACTGCACCCAGCTGACCACCACCATTTTTCTGTTACACATCTGCAAGCTATACACAATTGTGGCTTTTGGCTCCAGCCATAGACTCCACAATGTAGCTCCCAGTATTAGTTGTTTCATCATGTTGCAGGCCTCTATCACAATGAACAGAAAAGTACTGACACATATACTGGTGTTGAAAGCAATACCTTTTCTGATTAATAAACATTAATGACTCTGTTTCAGGATACGTGTCAGTTATTCAAAAAATGGTACTTGAGCTGCATGAGCAATACCCATCCTATAAGCTTGCCTCCATACTGATCAGCTCTGATTCAACACCACCACCACTGACCAATAAATATAGTCATCCACTGAAGCAGGATGTCATAGACAGACATTTTTCAAAATTCTAAATGTATGCACCAGATGGTGAAGCAACCCGTTTTGTCACAGTTCATGATCAATTAAAATAAAATTACTGTGTGTAAAGGGATACAATACATACTCAGTAATGCATAACTATGTTCCATGTTTCCATTATTGTGGTTGTCACCCACACAGCCATTATGAACAATCCATTTCCATTAATGGACAAATTAAGTTACTCAAGTTATTGAACATCAACTAATGTGCCGAAATCAAGATGTAACTGTACACCCTATGGGGACAGCAGTTGTGACTTCTTTTATATCCAGAACTGAGCTGTTTGATTAACTTCTAACATTGTTCAAATTTTCAGCAGTTCAGTAATTCATATGTTCACTAAATTCAGCAACACAAAACAACTTTGTTCAATGTAAAACATTTTGTTGTTGTTCTTTAAACCTGATAAGCTTATTCTGTCATTTAAAATAACTGTATGATTCTCAACCTAATGATATGTTAGTTGATATGGTACTTTTACACTGAAAATGAAGTATGCTACACAGTTATGTACCTCAGTGACATGTAGTCGTACTATTTCTGCTAGACTCAGACATTCATGTCAGTGCCTCTACAAATATGACTAGTACTGGTCACTTGCAAGACAAATTAAAAGGTGTATGTAGTCTGCTATACTACTGCATCAAATGAATAGTTATATTGTGTTTCCAAACTTCTCATGTGGCAGTTAATATCCTATGTTTTTTACAAAGGTTTTGTCATATCTGTGACCACTTGTATAGCTGTTTCGTTGAGTAACTTTAATACATTATTGCCATGCAGCATTGATCAGAAAATTTGTTTTTTTGTAATAAAACAAATGTCAGATGTCACAATCACTTGCTACATTCAGTGCTTTGAATTTCTAATATGCATTGCAGGCATGGGTAACAAAAAAATAATGTCTTCATTCTGTTTTGCATTAGTAGTACAGCATAGCTCTACACTGAATGTTAATATGAATGAATGGTTTTACTTATTTATTTACTGATTGAAATTTTTCACCAGGAAAGCACAATAAACAATAAGTTGCTTGTCTACTGGTGCTACCTGGGGGGACAGGGTACAGAGTGGATAAACAATTACATTCACGGTACTCGAGACAACAGATTATATACAGTGAGGAATGCAGTAGGCAATTAATTATACATTCTAGATACAAGAGGCCACAATTACATATAGGGAATAAATCAGTAGTCAAATTAATGGATGGCAATATAGAATAAGGTGGACAGAGGAACGGGGAGTAACTCAGGTGTGAGTCTAATCAGATGAGAACAACTAGTAGTAAGGGGACAATTTCATAGAAACAGAGTAGAGAAGATTAGGAAGAAAAGGTAAGCGCATTTGGTTTCAGTGAAAGTTCACTAAATGCCAGGGGTAGAAGGGGGTGGGAGGATTAGGGTGGCAGGAGTGGGAGAGCAGTGCACGTAAGCCACTCCAGGAGACTGAGAACCATGCAAGGAGGCAAGGTATGCCAGTAGAGGTGAGACTACCCAAGGAGAACCAGAGTTTTTTGGAAGAGGAAGGTAATTAAGTACAAAGCATAATAAAGTATAATGTGTGATAAAGACATAAAATTGAAAGGAGGGAGTGGAGGGGGAAAGCAATAAGGGGCACATCAGGATATTTGTTTACCCTGTGGGTGGGTGGGGTTCCCTCAAGGATGTTGAGAACCCTTAAAAGGGGGTGGGGAGGCAGGAAGGGAGTAAGGGAGGAATAAGAGGTGAGCCAAGGGGGATGAGAGAGAATATTCATAATTGCAAGGGGTCACTGGATTACTTAAGTGCAGATAGGGTTAGAAAGAGAGAGAAAACATAAGGAAGGGGGGGGAGAAACCAAGGTCAGGCAGGCCCCTACATAATGCAAAGGGGAGCGGCAGTAGGTAAGAAGAAGATAGGGGTAATAAAGAGGCAATACAAGTATGAGGATAACACATTCTTATCAGGAACGAAACAGGGAATAAACATATTACATATTATACTGCACTTTTTAAAACACATCACAGTGCATGAAGAAGTTGTGCAGATTTAAATAAATGTGTCTACACATAGGTCTAGAACATCAGATACAGTAGTAACCAAAATGAATGTACAAGTATTCAGAGCTATTATTCATAGTTAAGTTATGTCATCAAGTACCCTCTAAACAACATTATGTGAATGTCCAGAACACCAGTTGAACAACAAATACAGGTATGTTTGTGATAAATCCTATTATAAAATGTCAAGAAAAAATCTAGAAATCTCATTGGCTAGGAGACATCAGCTGACTGGACATTAATGCTGTATATACACACAGTCATTCTGGTCCTAAACCATGTCACACAATGAGCAAATCAGTCCTCTTACAACCAGAACTATCTTCCATCAGTCCCTCTGCAACCAGAATTGATCTTCCATCACAAACATGGTTGCTACCTTTATGCTGTAAAAAGCTTCAGCTGGGCCCTAAAAATAAAACTACCTTAAATAAAAAAAAACAAATTAATTAAATGTTGTTTCCCTGATCATCACACTCTCCTTACACACATAAACAAATCAGAAACATTAAGCATTGTTTATAGTTTTCATTACAACTGTTTCTTTACTAACAGTGAACAATCCCCCTTTTGTCTTTACCTGCTCATCAGGGAGATCTCTTCTGTTTGCCCTGACAGTGAGATAATTGAGTCACTGGCTCTAAAACAGGCCTTTGTTGTCTCTGTGTACAGTATGTTAGGAGAGTACCATTCTACCAGCGGAACTGAGCAGAATTTTGAATCCCTGTATTCCATGGTAAACATTCCATGGTAAACATTCTATGTCTTGAATGAGTGGAAAAACAGAAAAAAAAACAGGATGAAGAAAGTAGGCAATACAGTAATACTTTATAAACAAAGACAACAGCGGAAAAACGCAGTTACATAGGCAGAGGCAGATCCGAACTGCTCAAATAATACATTGCTGTTCCTCCAACTCACTGGTTTAGCATTTTTCAGTGAGTTGCTATTCAATCAATCTTACCACTCCTCTACTCAAGTCTGGGGACTATTTTTTCACCATATTTAAATAAAATAACATACTATTATTAAATCTTTAATAATGTGTCCAGTGTTTTGTTTAATTGTTATAGAATTAGTGGTTACCCATTTTATAAGAGTGATTAGACACTTAAGGGTGTGGGTTGTTGATTGATAAGAGCACTACCCAGCTGCTGTAGTCACTCAGCGCAAGCTCCTCGTGCCCAACAACGCACCTGGGGGTGTGCTCTTATCAATCAACAACTCACACCCTGTTGTGTCTTATTGCTTTCATAAAAACAAGAGCAAAAGAACAACTATGGAAAATTACTATTACAACCATGGAAAAATCACTCCAGATTAAAAGCACATTGGGAAATGTTAACATTTTCAAAGTACCATAACACTAATGATGCTGTAACAGTAAAATTACTAAATGTCCCTTTAGTTGTGATTATCCTGAGACTCTATAGGTTCTGGCATGAAGCCGGTGCATTCGTTTAAAGGGAAAGCATTGAGGATAGAGGTGACAACACACAAAGGAAGGATCCCATGATTCCATCTACCCAGTCTCCTCCAAATGCACATAACAAATCAATGATATGTAATGTATCTGAATATTCTGCAATGAAGAAAGAATAAAAATAATCAACATGTTAAACATTCAGTGCTCAATGTCCCCTTCCACTACCTGTTGTCTAACCAGAGTATACGTTCAGTTTATCAAACAGTATACCGGTACAGTCTGGTCATTGAATTCTGTTTGAAAAGAAACATAAAATATATGCTGCAGAAACAATTTTATGTAAGAATTGTATAACATAATTCATGTTATGCATCAGCACTGTTGTTCGTTGATCTTGCTTAGGAATGGTTAGACAAATGATAACTGACGGTCAGCACACACTGAGATATCGGTGCTGTTACTACCTCAGTTATTTGACAATACATGGAAATGAATACAAATATAAATTCAGAAAGGGATTGATCAACCAGTGTGCTTGACAAAAACACATTGCTCTAATTCTATATTAACATCAATAGGGAAACAGTACAGCAAATTTCAGTATTGCAGAACAACAGTGAAAGACAGCTGTATACATATCTGATCCACACACGTGGTGGGAATCATGTATGATAATACTGCAATGTTAGCAGCATATGTGTAGTTGTGGACCAGACGGCTGAACACAGAACATGACAGGTACACCGTCTGACTGTGTGTGTGTGTGTGTGTCTGTGTGTGGTGATGTCTGAGCAGAGATGTACGTGATGTGATGTTTAAACATTTGTACATTGCACGCAGAATCAGGCAATGGCACATGTGTGTGAGTGGTGGCATGGGAGGGGTGGGTATCTGTGTGGTTAGGTTTGAGTAGCTATGCACACAATTGAATGGGGTAGCAATATTTCTATGCACAAGAGGGTACACTCAGCAATGAAACAGACAATGACACAGAGTTTGTGTATGTGCATGTGTGAGTGTGTGTGTGTGTGTTGATAGTTGAGCACCTATCCACATGATGTGTTGTCCCACCATATGTGTCTGTATGCACAGTCATGCACACACAGAAACATACATTGGCACCTTGTGTGTTGGTCTGGGGGGGTTAAGTGGAGGTATCAGTGTTTGGTCAGTTGTGAGCAGCCATGCACATGATGGGATGGAGATGAAATATGACTCTATGAGATTACTTGTGCTTCACATATAACAGGCTCATATGACACTGTGTGTGTGTGTGTGTGTGTGTGTGTGTGTGTGTGTGTGTGTGTATCTCTGTGTCTATAGATATTTTAACTGCTATGCACATGATGTGATGTCTGACCATATGTTTCCATGTGTGCAAAGGTACGCAGCACACAGGAACAAATGGATCCATGTGTGTTTGAGTGGGTGGGTAGGGGGATGACTGAGGTTTCTGTGTGTGGGGATGTGTGAGCAGTCATGCACATGATGTGCTGTGCCACCATATGTGTCAGTGTGTGTGTGCGTGTGTTGGGCTGGGGGGTTATGTGAGTCATTCTATCATGTCATAATGTCATACGCTTAATAGTGTACGGCATTATGGCGAAACCCGGACCTGTGTACACCCTGAGTTGGATGCTCCTGGAGTTGAGAATCTTTTTTAGGTGGTATGGGGAGTGCAACCCCCTGTAATGGGGGGTGTGGGGGGCAGAGCCCCCCACAGAACAAAGACATGATGCCTCATGTCATTAATCACGCAGCGTGATAGTGCCATGTGGCATTATGTCTTGCGACATAATGACCCCGTGCTGTGAGTCATCAGGTGTGCACAGCTATGCATTGGATGGGGTAAACAGCTTGTGGTTTGCTGGTAGTTGCATGCTGAGCTGCTGTGGAAAGAGCTGCTGTAGCAGGATTTATTCAAAGCTTTTTTCTCATTTTTAATAGGTATGCCACCTTTGCCTCATATAATGAAGTGAGTTAAATCTTACTGGATCAACTTGTGTGGCCTCTGCCAGTCCTCCTTGTTTTGTCCTTTTGTTTTTCAGCCTCCAGGCTTTGGGAGTTTTTTGGTGGAAATAGCCTCGCCTGTAGACTGAACTTCAACTATCCCGTGGGTGGTTAGAACAGACAAACAATGGACGCCTGATGAGAGTGTATCCTCTCAGTCTCAAAGAACTGTTGGTTTGATTCAAAGATAACAACCCTCTGATATATCTGCTGCTTGGTGATCTTTGGTCTAAGCGATCTCTGCAAAAAGAACAAACAATTTTCCTTTGTTTAAGTGGAGTAGGAGTAAAAAATGTATCTGGGGTTACCTGGAGGTTTCTTTTCTGGTGTGTCCTTGTTTTGATGTTGGTGATGATGTTGGTATTTTGATTGGTGTTACATTGAATTGTATTTTTCCTTTTGGGCAATATTGTTTTTTGTGTACAATTTTTTCTTTTTTATGTATATACATTTTTCTTTCCTTTTAAGTGTAAAAAGCTAATATACCTCTCAGTATTTTAAATTTTTTGCACCACAGACAAATGTCATTATGTCACTACATAATAAAAGGGAGCACCCGTTTGTTGAAAGTTAGATCATCTGGAGACCGCTGCCGAGCAGAGCTAGTGTGTGATTACGTGCAGTCTAGCAGTCACCATCTTATATTTCTACTACTCAGTCGATGTTTCTTTCTGGTGTTTTTTAAACGTCAAAGCTGTAATCTCAGAATAACGCTTTACCACTGCTAACAACTCCGTTGAAATTTGTGCGCATTGTGATTTTTCTTACGACTCTAGTACTACCGCATGTAAGTTAGCTCACTCCATTTTAGTTCTGTAATTGTTTATCAAATCAAATGTTAGTTTATTATTTAAAAGGAAAATATTTCACAGTAGTTACAATGCTTAGCTTGTTTTTTTGATTTGCTTGTTTTTAGTGGCATACACAGAGGACATTAGGAAAGTAAAGTCAACCTGGAGAGCCCATGGATTACTTAGTTTGTGCTGGGACACAGTTAATGGGCCTTTCCATTTTCTGCTTGGGATGACATTTTCTCCTTCAGATAAACATTGTGATTTTCTGCTGGTATGGTTTATAGCTTTGCACTAAATGAGACCCTTTGAACTACATGGTAATTGTTTAAACTGATTTAGCCTTTTGATCTGCCTGTCTATGGGACCTTCTTTTCTTCCCTTTTAGGGCCTAAAAGAGTTTTTGGCCTGAAGCTGGTAACACTGATTTGAATTGACTGGGATTATAAGGGAACTTTATTGTCATTTGAAACTAAGAGACACAAACTGGTGAAGCAACTTGTTATATAGCCTGTAGTGTTCTCTCTAGTAAATTTTTTCATCCATGGAGATAGAAACTTCAGTGAATGTGTGACTTTTTAGCTTCTGAGTCTGTTGTAAAAGATATTTACAGGACCTTCTATTTGTGGTATTAATGATACTAACGCTGTTTGCACTACTTTACAGATAGCTTATTATTAAACTTCACTCTGATGTTTCTGTTTAAATTGTTAATAACAATTGATTGATTTACTGTCATTGAGAAACTGAATTTAATTCGATAATTAATAACATTTTAAGTTTAAATATATATTAACAGAATCTGGTTTAATTAAGTTTAATTAAGTTTATAAGCTCATTTAATCAACCTGTCATGTATACGCGAAATGGCAAGGTGGTGGTTAAGAAAATTCTGGGGAAGGACTAGGGGACTAAATCACAAAATGGTAATCAAAGGGTAAAGAAAAATGATTGTGTGTACACCCAGGACTTAGTTAAAACTGCTTCCACCCCAAAAGAGCAATCAGGAGTAACTCCACTGCCTTTTTCACCCTATTATATTAAAGAGGAGATAGCTTATGATTTCAGATCAGATTATCTTCATAATAATTTACAAAACCAGCCAATTTATGGATAGCCTAAGAAAACAGGAGGGTCTGAACCTGAGGTCTCTATCTTTGGATAACACAGAACAAGTTGTATCGGTAGAGTAACCGGGCAATGATCCTAATGTTGTTGATAATAGCATGCATGATGAAAATATAGCTACAACAATTACATCTAATAGTGGAGTTATTATTCCAGTTGGGAGGAACGTTAAAAATTCAATTCCCTTTACAAATAAACCACTTTGCCAGGGGAAAATAACTGACTTTTTTTTTCAAATAATTTGAAGAAACCCCAGATGGGCAATTCACAGAATAGTCAGATCTTCACACATTTTTCATTTGACCAAATATCGTACCCACAGAAAAATAAATTACATAAAGAGGGTGAAATTTCATTGCATCCAACTCATTTAGTTTTATTTAGTCCCTCAGAATCTGATAACAGTATAGATAATTACCTTGATCAATCAGTTGACCCGCAGATACCAGTAGAATCTCCAGAAGAAGTGTTTAATAGATTGGATAAGGAAGTTGAATCTATTAAATTAGACCCAGAATTCCTTAAGTAATGTCCTGACAAAATTTCCATATATACTATTAAAGCTTTGACACATCCAATAATGGCCAATATAGTTTTCTTGATGCTTATAATGAATTCAAACATTATGTAGATAGGTTGTCTGACTTTATTGTTAACAAGCTCACAGACCTTTCTGATAAACTTGATAGCTTGGAAAAAAAGAATTTAAATGTGAAGGCACAAAGGCCCTCATTTTCCTCAGTTCACTTTCCAAAATCACCCTAAAACAAGAGTTAAAAAGAGTTTTAAGGGTGTTAAGGATGGAAAACACACAAAATCTAAAAAGAAACAACTTATTAATAATAAAAAGATAAAATTGACTGGAGAATCCATTATGAATACCTCTACTACAAATCAAGTAAAATCAAATGATAAGATTTTGGTGAGACAACTAGAAGGGAAAGTAATAGATCAATCCCCATCATAACATCTCTTTTAGATCAGAATTCATTGGGCAACATTATCCCTCAATGTAATGACCCTATTTTAGAACCCTCTCATGATTTAAAAATGGAATCTCCCTTACCTTTATTGTCCAATACTAATCAGCTCACTATGACAGGGAATGAGGTGGTGTTTAAATTGGAAAATATTTTTTTAAAACCTTATGAAACAAATGATACATTACTCATCCTAATGTCTCATCTGTTTAGAGCAGAGCTAGAACTTCCAGAAGTAGCAGGTAACATAAAGCTGGTATACAGAGATAAATCAGTTTTCAACCAGCTAGTTTATGTACTTTTATCAAATATGGAGATAGCAAAGAAGATTTGGGCTAAACAATGTCATTTAAATAAACGTGATACTCTAATTTCTTCCCCAGTTAACTGAACAACTATCTGGAAGTATGTGTATGGGAATAATAACCCATTATTTCTCTCATTACTTTCATTTGAAACTATAAGTTCAACCTTAACATCACTTAAATGGAATTTTGAAAGCTGAATAACATATGTTCTCTCTCTATATGTTTGGAGTTGAGAAATTTGAAGTAAAATAGTCACAGGTTGGCTTCCTTTATTAGAACTCTTCTTGAGACCTGTCTAGATATAGAAATTTCCCCAACTGAATTGGGGTCAGTTAGGAGAGTACACATGGACCCTCTAGATACCCATATAAACACTGAGGTAAAATCAGTAACATTACAGAGAAATTTGGTGCTTAATGCATATAAACTAGATGGAGTTCATGTACATCTTATTGATTTTCAGTGTCTTGATAGCTTAAATGGAACTAATCTGGTAGAGAATGATTACCTGTGATGTCCCCCTCCACAGATTTGTTTCTCAACCCTACATAATACAGAAGAGACTATCGCCCATAACGATTCATTAATAATAGAGTGTGCTAATCTCCTATCTTGGAACATAGGAGGTCTGGGGTCAAAACTGGTTGACCCTCACTGGAAAGAATTTACCTCACAATTTGAATTGTTGCTGTTACAGGAGATGTGGGCAACCACTGAAGTGTATTTAAATGGTTATGAAGTATTTAGTCTGACAGCAATAAGGGAAAAACATTATGACAGACCCAAGGGAGGATTAACTATTTATTTATAAATGGTATTCAAGTAATTGACCAAGCTGTGTTTAAAAATATAGCACTGTTAAATGTCATTAAATGGGATTTGCTTACTTTTTTGATTGTAAATGTGTATGTTCCCCTGTGCACCTTACCTACCGCTCAGTGCGATTTTTGGTCTGAGTTATCGTTGACCATGGATTCACTTTATCTTAGATATCATATTGATTGGGGTTATTTTAATACTCTGATTTCCACTTTTGATAACCTACTTATGTTGCAATCTTTGATATATATGGGAGACTTAAATTTGAAGAAATCCACAGATACTTGTGTTAATAAGGCCATCTGTAAGCTAAAAGAGTTTATAACCAGTAATAATTTACTGATTTTGTATGGAAGGGGGGGATCCCAAGGGAGCATACACATATTACTCCCCATTGGGGAATAGTGTAATTGATTAGGTATTAATAACTCCTGAAAGCCATGAATAGGTACAGAATTTCCAGGTATCTATAAGACCAGAAAGTGATCATTCTGTTTTGATGATTACCATCGATACTATCAAAGACAAATAAAGTTCAATGTCAAGTGGGTTTCACTCGGTCCCAATAGTCCCAGTAGGGAAATTCAAAGTTAGCTTAAATATTAAGAATATGAAGAAAGTAGAACATATCATCTACTCCTCTCAGCCATATTTATTTGTTAATAACATGCAACCTGAATATTTGATCCAGGATACTATTGGAAATTTTAAGGAATTACTTTCCAGAATTAGTACTAAAATTTATGCATATAAGGATCAAACAACTTTTCCTCTGACTTGGTTTGATACTCTGTGTCTAAATGAAAAACAGAAACTGGGAAAGGAAGAACTTTAAGAATCCTTCAGGAATTGGAAATGCAAATTTAAATCAAGCTCGGAAAGCATATAAGAAATTTTTAAAGTTAAAGAAATTTGAGTTTACCCAAGAACTATGGGAAATTATACATCAAACCATAGAAATAAATGACACAAAATCTTTCTGGAGCATGGCAGCATGGCAGCCAGGGGAGTTAAGCTACACCAAACTACACTAACTTCATATATTCCTAAGGAAGCTTGTGGGTATGTGTTGTGAGGTATGTAATATAACAGACGTGGGGCTTTCTGTCACACTGAGGTAAGTCTCTATTTAGATATATGGAGTTATAATGTGTTACTATTCTTATTTCACACACATAATGAATATTAATTCCTCCTTACTTTTTATCTTTGCCTGGGGGGGGGGGTTGATTCCATTGCACCATATTCAGATTACCCAGCCTGCTAGTGTACATACAGGAGTGTTATCATATACTGTTACATATAATTTTGTAACTCTGTACATATTGGGGTGTGATCTCAGTTGCATGGGGTCCTGCACAGATCTTTTTACATTCGGCTAATATTGTAGTAATTTGTGGATATGTAGGTATGTTAGACCTCTGGTCTTACACATATACTTTATATTTACTTCTAGTTACCTTATCCTGGGGAGGGTGGCAGGTTTATTTCATGGTAGTTCTATCTAGTATCCTTGGAAATGTTAATTTGCAGATAGTAGTATGGTTATATAGTGTTACATTTTTACTCTGTAGATATTAGGAGACATAAGCCCTTTTACTCAGGATTTCATGACAAGTTGAATTCCTTTGGGGAACAATTGAAGTGACTGAAGTTAATATAGGTTCACTAGGAGAGAGAGTGTGTGTGTGTGTGTGTGTCTGTGGGAGAGAGAGAGAGAGAGAGAAAAAAAAAAAAGGAGGAGGGGGAGAGAGAGAGAGAGACAACATCTCCTTTAAGCTATGTATCTTTCCCACCCACATTATTGTGATGTGGGGTGGGTTAGGTTGTATTGTTTGTATGAAGAGGAGGAGAGAAATTACATTTTTATCTCTTTTTCAGATTCCTTAGACACTTGTGGTACATCAAGTTGCTACATTCTCAGTATATATTGACATCAGTACATATCAGGCTACATGGTCTTAATTCCTTGAGGTTCCTCAACTAGAGTTTTTTTGTTTGACACTAATATTATCAATTTATATTTAAATTATCATTTATATGGTCCTGAGGTTTTTAAAATTTCTTGGGCCGTATATCTAGCTTGAGAATACAGCTGGGTGACAGGTCCAGCTAGGTTTTACACATCACACAGTGTACATTGATGTTTTTAAGACAACTTTACTGGTAAATTCTTGTCTATAATGCTAACATTGAAATTTCATGAGCCCTATAACAATCTTAGTTTGTCTTTAATCTGGATGGGGTTTGCCTTTCAGTAATCACATCCTTATACTAACTGTGACACTCATAGCTTGATTTAGGAGTTATCTGCTTCAGCAGTGTTATCTTATGTCAATTAAATTTATATGCAGTAGGATTCTTTGTATGTGTGTTCCACCAAACGCATCTGACCCAAGGGTCTTTCTGGTTGAAGGCAGTATTGTACTGTTAAACTTCTCTGACATCATCTTCTGTTTTTTTTTTTAAATGAGTATTTTAAACCAATGGGGATTTTTTTCTGTTTTTCTCTGCATTATCTAGCTGTTATAAGTATTGTATTTTCTAAACAACTGCCATGATCTTCTGAAGAAGGACTGGTTGGTTTCGAAAGCTAGAGCACTTTGTTCTTGTTGTTACATCTATGTTGGTCCATTAAAAGGTATCAAATCATTTGCTTCTGGATCTAAGGAAGCTTGGGTCACTTACTATTCAAATTTATTTAATAATGATAACATTACTACTACTGATAGGAATCTCCCATCTTGGGTTTGCTCACATATATATAAGCCCTTAATCTTTACAACTGGTGATGGTGTTCTGGCTATTTTAAAACTTGCAACTAATAAAGCTCCAGGTCCGGATAAATTTCCAGGTGAGGTTTATAAGGAAAATCGGAATTTTTGGATACCTTTCTTAGTAAATCTTTTTAATACTTGTTTAAAAGAGTGGTTTATCCACAGTTTATGGCATAAAAAGATAATAATTCCCATTCATAGAAAAGGTTCACTTTATAATCCTAATAATGTTCATCCAATAAGTCTTTTGGACATTGTAGGAAAAGTCTTTGCTAGTATTCTTTTAAATAAACTACAACAATGGTTAGAGATAACTAGTCCCCTTTCCAAATTTCAAGCAGGATTTCACAAGGGTTTTTCTACAATAGCTAATGTTTTTGTATTATCTCATTTATTGGAGAAGTATATTCTCTACAGGAAGATGAGACTGTTTCTATTATTCATCGATTTCTCTGCTGCCTTTGACTCAGTAGTGAGGAAGACTCTTTGGGAAATCCTTAAGATTCAAGGTCTTCCCCTTTCCTTGTTACTTTCCATTTTTCTCCTTTATTTTAATACTTGCACAGCTGTGAGGTTTGACCGACTGGGAAATATTACTGATTATTTTCCAACAAACAAAGGGGTTAAGCAGGGTTGTTTATTGGAGCCATTATTGTTTAATATTTATATAGATTCTTTATTAAGCTTTGACCTGACTGGATAATTGGACTCCCCCCCCAAAAAAAAAGAATCAACAAGTCCACACATTAGCACATGCAGATAATCTGATCCTTTTGTCACTGTCTTCTAAAGGACTACAAACTAAATTTTATCATCTGATAGATAAATGTAAAACCCTAGAGCTGGGGATAAATTTGGATAAAGCAAAAGTAATGTTTTTTGGGAGCTAGTCATTAAAACCAAGGATTTATTATAGAGATAAATGCGTTGAATTAGTAACATGGTATATATATCTTGTCATAATGCTTCATGCTAGAAATTTTTGGAATTTACATATTAAGGAACAAATAATTAAAGCTAAATATGTTGCTAAAGCATTACAAAGGTTTAGCTTCAAATACAGAGGTACATCGGTAATTCCTGCTATTAAAGCGGGGGAAGCTATAGTCATCCCACTTCTTTCATATGGTTCAGAAATATGGGGGGTTAAGCATTATTGATAACTAGAATTACCCTTGTCATATTATTATAAAGTTATTTTACAAGTACCATCTTCAATGGCCGGAGTAATTGTAAGAGCAGCATTAGGTAGATTACTTTTGGCATCCCTTGTTAATTTGAGACTATTACATATTGGCTTAGAATAATAAATAACACAAACAGTGTTTTACCCTTAATATGTGTAAAAGAAAAAGAAGCATAGTGTAAAGAAGGTTTCCTTTCACCTTGGCTAAAGGCACTTTTACAAATTTTACAAAATATTAAGTCTATGCATTTATGGCAGGATCAACAAGCCAATATAAGGATACATGACTCCTATAAGGCTAAAATAAAAAAGAAAATGTTTGCCCTGGTAACAGTAACCCAGATGAACCAAGTTCACAATCAAAGGCAAGCTCCCTGGTTCAGTTAGCACAAAATGTATTCAAATCTTGAAGATTATCTTCAACTTCCATTATCCCCACACTATTGTAAAGCAATTACTCGGGCAAGATTTGGGTTAATCACATCGAAATTCATTTATTTTAATAGGTCAGTAAAACAAGATAACTTAATAGAGGTGAAATGTTTAAGCAACAAAGGTTTTACTGAAACATTATCACATGTTATAACACAGTATCCTCTTTTTAACCATCTTCAATCTAAATTCCTTGAGATTTTTTTGATAAAATACGCAGATTTATCATATGATCCTGTATTTATTTTGATACACCCAGGGACTGTTGAAGATGCAATAAGGATTGAAAAATGTATAATGTCTGTAATCAGTTAAAAAAAAACATATCAAGAGGCGCAGAAGTGAGCAAATAAAATGTAAAAAAATTGTAAGAAAATTTATAAAACGTTTTGCTTTATTTATAAAGATTTATATCTCTAATAGAGATTTTTTATTGAAACAAAGTGACATTTTAACTTATGTTTTTTATGTATGTAATTTGAAAAGTTTGTAATGTCCAAACTGTTTTTGCCAAAATTATTGGAAGATCAATAAACTTGAAACCTGAAACATGCATTGGATGGGATAAAGCCACCACATGTGGCTATGTGAACATGTAAGCTGCACAAATAATTAGACAATGACAATGTGTGTGTGTGTGTGTGTCTGTGTCTGGCATGGTGTGAGCAGCTATGCACATGATGGAATTCTGCCAACATCTGATCCTGTGGGAAGAGGTCTGCTAAACAACATATAACTGGACAAACCACACCATGGTGCTGTCTGTGTATGTGTGTGTCTCACTCTTTCTGGGCTACGGTATGTGTAGCTATGCTCATGATGGAATGGTGCCTTAATATGAGTCTGTGGTACCATGTAAGAGGCACACACAACTCAGTGGCTCTCTGTGGTTGTGTGGATGTGTATCTCTCGTGTGTAGTAAGGTGTGATCAGTTATTCACATGATGTAATGGTAACGCCATATGTGTCTGAGGGAACTGGTCCGCTACACACAGAATTAGACAAGTATACAAAGTATGTTTTTTTCTGTCTCTGTGTGCTGCAAGTTGGGAACAGGTATCACTACATGATGTGCTGCAACCATATGTCTGTGTGTGTGTGTGTGTGTGTGTGTGTGTGTGTGTTGTATTCAGAGTACCTGTAGTTCTGGGTACAGTCAGTCGCTGCAAAGCAGGCAAATCAGGTAATGACAAACTTCATTACCCTCACTCATGAGTTGGAGTATCGTCTTCGATTGGACCATCCATCCAGACATATTCATATAATGACACTTGGATGACGGTATGGTTCAGGCAGTTATCCACGAACAATTCATGCTCACAAATACAAGTCATTTCCTGCTGTTCTGCAACAGCAGTCACCATTCGGACTTCATGACAACATCTGCATTAATCCTCAGTGGACACTGCAGTATGTCTTTGGCAGCAACACCTATGAATTCAAAAACATAGCGAGACCAAAGTAAATATATGGTCAAGTGGCTACCATAACATATCCTTTACTGTCAATGCCCCCCTTCCCAAAAAAACCCTCAATACAAACAAACATAGTCAGTTTGGTATCAATGGATGCATAAACCCACCAAGAGATAGACAAAAGATAAAGGGGTGCACGCATGGAATGGCCTGCCTGAAGATGTAGTGGGGTAAACATCAGTGTATGGAATCAAGAATGCATGGGACAGAAAGAATGCAGTTCTAGTAGGGGTGCAGAAGAATGTATGCTATTGGTTACCTGGAATCTACAGCTTATCCAATAGCTGGGGAAATGGCCAGACTCACATCACAAATACATCTTATACTTATAAGTACTTAGCACAAATACTTAGCTTGGCAGCGCACTGAGTCAGTAAATCAAACCCGAAAAGATATTGCAAGACACCTACAACCATTCTTTGTCCAGGAAGCCACAAAAAAGACATTCCTGTGCTTAGCTAATAGAGGGACCCCCAACCCTACTCAAGGGACATCCTTTGTGAACAGCAGTGGTGGCATGCTGTCATGGTAAACCATATAATGGGACAAATGGAGGGAAGCCATTGGCAAAATAATGTACGGGGTTGTAATTTTAGGGACAACCAAACAGCAAGGACAGGGGGAATATTTGGCAGAGTTGTGTCGGGTGTACCGGGTGTTGGTCAGCTGTGGTGCTACACATGGCTTGGAGGGTGGGAGGTTGTATGGTGTACAAGCAGCTTGCATTGATTAAGGAAGAAATAAGAGGTTTGAGGTGTATGATTGAGGCACCAGAGAGGATAAGAGATAGTAGAAGAGAATGGTGTGGTAGTAATGGGGGGTGGGGTACAAATGAAGAAGGTGGGATACATTAAATACAGGCACTGTACAGCATGGAGTTTGCAAGTTGCACTGAGGGAAGCAGGGGTTGGTTGGTGATAGCAGTTAATAGAGGGAGGGGGGCAGGTGGAGGGGTATAAACACGATGGGTGATGGGCCGGTGACCAGCGCATGACAGATACATGAGAAGGAGGGTTGGAAGCAGGTTTGGGGGAAGGGCACTAGTAGCAATGCCGTAGGTCAGAAGAAAAGAGGAGCTCCTGTAGAGGAGGGCCATTTGGGTGACGGAGTGCACAGAAAGAGGCAGCTGGGGGACATAGTGCACAAAAATACAGTAAGTTCACTGAACTACTAGCCCTTGATGATGATGGGAGTGAGGTAGTTAGTGCTAAGGGGCCTCAGGGGAGAGTGGAAGAGGCCAACCAGTTAAAGCTAGTGAGAGATGAGAAAGCAGGGGTGCTTCCCCAGAAGGAGGAAAGAAGGGTGTTGTCAGACAGAGATTATGGGGAGAAGACAAAAGGAGGGCAGCATCTCAGGTCAGCATGGACCAGGAGGGGGTAGTAAGAGCAAAGGATCAGTGTGAGAAATGCCCAAAGGGTGGGTCACCTCAGTTCAATAGAAACCTGGTATGTTCAAGGAGCCAGGAAAATTCAGAAGAACTGGTACAGGTAGGAGTAGTAGTACACATGTGGCAGGATGGCATAGTGCCAGGCAGGGCATGGGTGGTCAAATTGGAAACAAAAGATGGGAGGAGGGCCACGGTATGATCAAAGGAGTGGGAGGCAGCAAGGAGAGTAAGGAACCAGAGGTCCAGTCCACATATATCACTGGTGTTACAGGAGGCCAAGGGAGAAGGAAGTGGGAATGAGGTGTTGGGAGGCAAAACCATGAGGCATGGAGTGCCAAACAAAAGCAGGATAAGGGGCTGATGAAGGTGGAAGGGATGACTGAGAGGGAGCACCAGGAAGTGGGAGGAAGGGCAGTAGGTGAGTGGTGGGATTGGGGACTGTGAGAATGCTACTGTGAGTCATGGGGTAGCCCCTGGAGGGACAGGCTGTGTGACAAAGAAAAAGGAGTCCAAAGTGAGGAAGGGGGACATGGCAGTGAGGGAGGAAAGATGTTGGGGGGGAGTAGCTGAACTGGCAGGGAAATGATCCAGTTCAGGAATGGTGGAAGATAAGGTCATGACTGCCATGGACTCCATTGTTAGGTGTATTAGTTGGGCGTAATGGGGGAAAGGTCTGAGTTAGCTGCTTGCCAGGGATGACAGCTGCAGAGGTAGTTCATCACATCCCCTCCTGGGGAAAACAGCAGGATGAAAGAACTCACCTGGTGTTCCATTTGGAAAAAATTACCTTGCGGGACGCAGTTTGATGAAGGTACAGGCAAGGTCTGGAGCATTAGCAAGGTTATGCAGCAGCCTGACCTTTACATATGTGGCATTCTCCAAGGTTCTGCCAGTTCTGAGAGTTAGGTCAGAGAGTAAGCAGATTTCAACAGCTGGCTCTGGATGGTGTGCTCAGAAAGGCTTCAGACTGGTGTGGCAGTGGTGCACCACATGTCAAGATGAGAGCCTCTTAGCCCAGATAGGTTACATTTAAATAGGGATGGTAAAGAGGTGCTGAAATGTAGACTAGAGAAGTTTGTTAAAACACACTACAATTTAAACAGAGTTGGTGGGGTTTCAAGCTACACCAAACAACAGCGGAGCTGACAAAGGGGGCACTCAGGCCACCACACACAGAAAATAAGGCCCCCAGTTGTGGCTATGGGGCATAGTGTTGTGACAGGGAAGGGTGTCAGTATGGGGAGGGCAATAGAGAACCTGGAGTCTGGAGTGCAATATGCACTAATTCCAGGAGCCTGAGAAACAAAGTCCCAGACCTGGCAGCAGTCATGGCCGAAGCAGACATAGACTTAGTGGGGATCACTTGATCTTGTTGTCATGTAGGGCAGGATTGTGACATGGACATACCAGGGTGTATGCTATTTAGGAGGGACAGGGTAGAACAGAGAGGGAGTGGAGTGGTGCTGTACATAAGGGAGAGGATTAAGGCAACAATAATAGACAGCAGGTGGGGGACACAGAAACACTATGGTCTCGCTAACCATGGGGAGGGGAGTGATGCTGAGCACAAGAGTGGTATATAGGTCACCATGGCAACAAAAAATATTGGTCAACCTGATGATGGAAGAGATCCTAAGGATGGCTAATAAGGGAGAAGTGCTGCTTATGGGGGACCTCAACCTGCCGGCTGTGTTATGGGACACACTATCAGCAGCCTCAATAAGAAGCAGGGTGATTCTAGATTCCCTCCAAATTGCACAACTCAAGCAGATGGTCAGTGAACAAACTAGGGATGGGTCAGTGTTAGACCTGGTGCTAACAAATGGTGGCAGGGTGGGGAGGTGACTGTGAGGATAAACCTCGGTGCAAGCCATCACAATACCGTCTGGTTGATGGTACACACGTCTGTCATTAGGAACAGGACCAGGGTGAAGGTGCTTGATTTTAGGCTAGCAGATTTTAGCAGGATGGGGGGACATGCTCAGCAGGTACTGGAAGGGTTGAGGAATTTTGGAGAAGTGGAAAACATGTGGGATACAATAAAGGGAGCCATTGTAGGGGCCACAGATCTCTGCATGAAGAGGGTGATCAAAAACAGTAGACAAAGGAAGCCACTGTGGTTTACTAGGGAAGTGGAGTTCTACATCAGAGCTAAGAGGAGAGCCTTTAGGAGCTTTAAAATGATGCAGGGGGTGCAGGAATGGGAAGAGTATCATGCAAAGAAGAAGAAGGCAGGGAGGGCGGTAAGAAGCACAGGCAAGAATGGAGGCGAGCATTGTCAAAGCAGTCAAGAAAGGGGACAAGACCATTTTTATGGAAAAAAGGCAAGTGTAGAAAAACAGCAGGAGGGATACCTAGTTTGAAAATAGGGGAAGCAGGTAGTTGGGGACCATGAGAAGGCTGAAATCTGGAATATTTACATCAGATCAGCTTTTACAATGAAGAGGAATGGAAGTGGGTAACCCGGAGCCAGCAGGGGATGTAGGGGATGGGGTGGATGTGAGTACATCTAGGGTGGAGGTGATGCTGATGGAAATAAAGCGCTTGAGGGTGGATAAAGCCATGGGCCATGATGGGGTTCATCCACGGGTACTGAGGGAGCTGAGGGGGGTATTAGCAGCTCCACTGACAACTCGATTCAATTAATAAAGATCAGGTGTGGTACCTAAAGACTGGAAACGCATGGATGTGGTGTCCCTTTCACAAGGGGGGGAGGGGAGGATGAGGTGAACAACTACAGGCCAGTGAGCTTGGCATCTGTGGCTGGCAAGCTCATGGAAAACCTGCTGAAGTACAGAGTCATCAGCTACCTGGAGGCTAACAGAATATGTGACACAAGACAGTACAGTTTTACTGAGGGCAGATCCAGTCAACAAACTTGGTTGAGTTTTTGGACTTGGTTACCCAGGTGGTGGATCAGTGGTGGGTCGGTGGATGTGGCCTACCCTGATTTCTGGAAAGCTTTTGATTCTGTACCATACATGAAGCTATTGCACAAAATGACTTGCTGTGGTTGGGGTGGTGGTGGTGGTAATAAAGTGTGGGTTCAGAACTGGTCGGAGGACAGAACACAGATGGCATTGGTCAACAGGGTGCCCTCTGGAGCAGAGGAGAGAGAGGGGGTGACATGATTGAGACAGTTACATATCTAAAGGTTATCAATAATGTGCAGGTGGAGAGCCTCTTCAAAGTAAAGGATTTGGGTCCATGAATTCCAGATCAAAGGGGGACCATTCAGGGGTAACATCAGGAAGCACGTCTTCACTGAGAGGGTGGTGAACAGCTGGAATAGGCTGCTGAGGGAGGTGCTGGGAGAGAGGATGGTGGTGGGGTCAAGAGGGCTTGGGACAGGAACAGAGGGCGGCTGACCAAGGAGGGAGGGTTAGCAGAACAGGTCTAGTAGATATCTAGGCAAACTGGGAAGACTTGGTGGACCTGGCGGTCCTTTTCTGCCATCACATTCCTATGTTCCTATCTAATTGTGTAAATTAGGGCCCACTCAGCCAACAGTGCCCGGTACACTTATCATGACTGTCCAACTCTGTTGTCATCCCTGGGGACACACTGTCCTCTATGCAACAACTTACCAATAGGCTTGCCAGTGCCCCCACCTTTGCTCACCACCCCACCAACAAACTAACATTGCTGGATGATGAAAATGTACATTTTGCATAAGCCACACAGACCCCTGCCCCCAAACAAACACATACATTCATCGGTCTGGTTCAGGTAGCAAATGATTGGGGAAAGAAAGATATTGCAGATTTATGACTCACTACCTGGGTTTGTAAAGTGGGGAGAGAGGAAATTGTCCATTATATTAAGAAGCAGGGATACTAAACGAATATTTCTGCTCAGTATTCACAAAGGAAGAGGAGGGGGAGGTACCTAAACCAAACAAGAGAAACGCTCTGAAGACGAGGGTCGATACCAGTCCATTTACAGAAGAAAGGGTTCTGAAAGAACTAATAAAATTGAAGGTGGACAAAGCAATGGGGCCTGATGGGATTCACCCAAGAATTCTAAAAGAACTAAGGGTAGAACTAATGACACCGCTGACTACTGTCTTTAACAAATCATGGGAGAATGGGGTGGTACCTGAGGACTGGAGGAGGGCAGATGTGATTCCTCTTCACAAAAGTGGGAGCAGGACAGAGGCAGGAAACTACAGACCAGTTAGTTTGACCTCAGTGGTAGGTAAAATGATGGAATCACTTCTGAAGGAAAGAATTGTTGAGCACCTAGAAGCCAGTGGGACACAGGACCCAAGGCAGCATGGATTCACGATGGGAAGGTAGTGTCAGACAAATATAATAGATTTCTTTGACTGGCAGACCAAAGTAGTAGACCAGGGAGGGGCTGTGGACATGGCTTATCTAGATTTTAGCAAGGCATTTGATACAGTCCCACACAAAAGATTAATACACAAGTTAGCCAGTCTTGGAGTGGGTCCCAAGGTGGTAGCCTTGATAAAAAAATTGACTAGACAACAGGACGCAAAGGGTAGTAGTAAATGGAGTCCACAGTGAAGAAAGGAGGGTTACTAGCAGGGTACCACAGGGTTCAGCACTGGGACTGGCGCTTTTTAATGTCTTTATAAGTGACATTGCAGAGGAACTGGAAGGAAAAGTATGTCTCTTTGCAGATGACACAAAGATCTGCAAGAGGGTTGATACACCAGATGGAGTGGAAAGGATGAGAAGGGACTTGGCAAGGTTGGAGGAATGGTCAAATGTATGGCAGCTCAGATTCAATGCAAAGAAGTGCAAGGTAATGCACCTGGGAAACAAAAACCCAGGGCAAGAGTACACAATGGGGGGGTGAGATACTGACAACAGTAAAAATGGAAAGAGACCTGGGGGTAATTATATCAGGTGACCTAAAGGTTGGCAAGCAATGTGAGAAGGCAGTAAGGAAGGCTGGGGGGATGCTGGGATGCATAGGGAGAGGCATCAATAGTAGAAAACAGGAAGTTGTTATTCCTCTGTACAGACAGTTGGTGAGACCCCATCTGGAGTACTGTGTGCAGTTCTGGAGACCCCATCTCCGCAAAGACATAGACAGAGTGGAGGCTGTCCAGAGGAGGGCAACCAAAATGGTGCAGGGTCTGCACCAGAAGACATATAAAGAAAGACTAAAGGAGCTTAATATGTATACCCTTGAGGAAAGGAGGGAGAGAGGGGACATGATAGAAACTTTCAAGTACCTCAAGGGAATCAACAAAGTCCAAGAGGGTGGCATCTTTCAGAAAAAGAGATGTGCAAGAACAAGGGGGCACAATTTGAAAAAAGAGGGGGGACAGCTCAGAGGTAATGTGAGGAAGTCTTTTTTCACAGAGAGGGTTGTGGATCCATGGAACAGCCTCACTGAGGAGGTCGTGGAGTCAGGAACAGTGGGGGAATTCAAGAATGCATGGGACAGACATAAGGCAGTCCTAGTGGGGGGTAGAAGGAAGTAAGCTGTTGGTTAATTAGGATCTGCAGCTTATCTGTTAGGTAGGAAAATGGGCAGACTAGGTGGGCCAAGCGGTCCTTATCTGCCGTCAAATTCTATGTTTCTATGTTTCTATAATGAGAGCATAACACCTGACCAATAGGCATATCAGCAACCACCAACCCCTATCCCCAAAAGAACAACCTAACATGACCATGGAAACAAACATTTAGCATAGGCACATACTGCAATGACACCAACACAACCCCACACAAACACCTACATTATTCTTCATGGTGGTAGGATAACATGATTTTGGAAAATCAGATACTGCAGATGCCTGAATTATAAATGGTTGGGGGTTGGGGATCCGGTCCACTAATGACCTATAATGAGATCAGAACACATGACCGAACAGGCATGTCAGTGACCACGACAACACACATGCCAAAATATCCAGAAAATGGAGACGCACGTCAAGAACACTGTCTACTATGTCAATATAATGAGGACACATTCATGTGCAGGGTATTTAGATGACGACAATATGAATAGTATGGGGGGGTTCACTGCTATTGGGTTTGGGCACGATACCTTGTGCAGTGTGTCACAGGGTCATCATTATAATACTGAATGGTGTCATGGGTAGAGGTACCACCACAAACACACATGGACATGAAGGTGTCAAAGCACAGAATGAATTATTTGCAATCAGCAAATGACACTAGCATCAACTGACTAGAGAAGCTCCTTTCAGGGAGAGGATAAAGGACCAGTAACAGTGCAACTGCAGATGAATACAATTACACATGCACCCACTAGAAAACTTTCCATTACCATACTGGCATACTGTGTACATTCAGTCAGAAATAGCAAATGGCAACTATAAAGGATTCATACCAGTCCTCGACAGTGCCGTGTACTCTGATGCCTACAGTTCCTTTCACATCACTTGGGTCCTCAGAGCTGTCCACCTCGTAAGAGGAGTTCAGATCATCTCTTCCAGATGCAGTCCTCGACTTGAAAACAGGCTCAAGTACATAAGGCCTGATACTCGATGTAAAATCCAGGTCGAGGTCTGGATCTACAAAATCTATATGGTCCAGGTTTGCTTCCACTATCACACCAAGCTGCACAGCACAAGGAAACAACCGCAAGGTTTGAAGAGCTGTGGACTGAGTCACAGCTCCGATGACATCATCTGAAGCTGTGCATGAGGTGACCGAGTCACTGAGAGTCGCAGCAGATGTGAAAATACAGCGGGAACATGTAGCATATAAACAGACACAAAACGGTAATAAAACAATACTTTTATTTAAAATAGAATGGGAACAGCTTCAGTGACTTGAGGGCTACTAGGAAACATATGACAAAAGTTATTGCTAATACGTTTACAAACTGCCAGTTTAGGTAACTTTTTAAGTATCTGGGAATCATTATCCATCCCAACTTAACATAAATGGTCATAGCCAACTTCAACAGCCTAACTGAATCCCTACGAAGTGATCTGAACAGGTGGAAGCCCTTAAGACTGCCCCTAACTAGGAAGATGGATTCTATTAAATTGAGCCCCATATTTTGCACTTGTTGGCCCACCTCCCTGTACACATCCCCTCAAAGTGGTTCCAGAAATAGATGCCCTAATAGGAAGTTTCCTCTTGGAAGGGCATTCCCCTCATTTCAGTGGGCAAAAACTATGCCAACACTGGAGGAATGGCGGGTAAGGCCTACCCTGGCTTCAAGGGTACCACATGACGTTCATCATGGCCCAAGTAGTAAGGTGGTTTACACGGGCCAGGCATTCATCTCCAACCTGGGATCATCTGGAAGCTGCCTTTGCAAGGTCCCCCTCTCCAGCAGCTTTGTTTTACTCCAGTAAGTGACTGTCTCCTCCAATGGCGATATCCATAAAATACTGGAAGAAGGCACATTCCATGCTGTACTTTAACCCCACACCTTAGGCGTTCATGCCCCTGTGGAAAATTCCTCCCTCACAGTGGGCAAAGAGCCCATCTATTGGTGTATATCGGAGTCCCAGGGCATAATTTTGGCCAGGGATATGCTAGTACCTGGCACCACTACAATAGACTCATTTGAGTCCCTGAGGGCTAGATACCATCTCCCCTCTAACCACTTCTGGCAGTACTTATAAATCAGGGATGTAATCTTTCACTCATTAAAGGCCCCAGGAATAAAAGGGCACATCCCAGACCCCCACCCACTGGCTGCTTGGATGATGCTGACCGAAGACAGAGCAAGCAGAATCTTTATGGCCCTCCAGGACACCTCACCAGACCCTACCCTTGCAGCAAGAACTCAATGGGAGCAGGAGCTGAGGACCCCTATCTCAGAGCAACAATGGGCTCATTGCTGGTCAAGAATTCACTCAGCCTGCAGAGATGGATGCATATGCTACTTATCATGAACAAAATGCTGCTGAGGTGGTACTATACTCCAGCTAAGCACAAACAGTTGAACATTCTACAACATTATACATGCTGGAGCTGTAGGCAACCTGGAGCTTATCTGTTCCACATTTTATGAGCGTGCCCTCGGCTCCAGCCCTTTTGGAAGGAAGGAAGGTCCATGTGCCAGGAAACAGCTCTAGAGGTGCTCCCATACCCCAATTGCTGCTACTGGGTTGTGGCTAGGTGGGCCTCCCCAGGCTTAACTGTGGGGCTTTGTGGGCCATGGTAGTTGGCGCTGTGGCAAAGAGACTAATCTTGATGAGATGGTGCATTTCAGAATGCCCTACTTTCTCAGAATTACTACTGTCACTGGCTTAGGTGCCACCTTAGAGAGACTCTCCAGCTTTGATGCAGGCACCATGGCCAAATATAAGAAATGCTGCCAGCCTTTCCTAGACTTGGCCTACTTCCACAAGACCCAGGAAGATCCCAGTTGAGAGGGTTCTATTAACCGACACTCATCACCCCGACTGTGTACCCCTGAATATCCTCCCCCATACCTTGAACTACTGTATAAGCCTGCTCTACGAATTGCATGAATGTATATAGTTGAGCAGCTAAGGTACAATTTTTATTGTTTTCTAGTAACTAGGACAAGAATTAGGGTTGGTCCCTAACTTTGTTAGCAAACCAGTTTGCATCTCTGACTCAGGTCAAGTAGTAGCTAACAAACTCTACTTGCTTCTATAATTCCCTTGCCTGTGGGGTTTATTGTAGATGAAGTGTATACAAGCAAGGATGAGTAACAGTAATAGTATCACAAATTATGCACCTGTTGTTCTTATATGTACAGGCCTTGAGCCACCTATACCTCTGATATCCTCTCAAAGGACACCGAATAGTGTTGTGTACTCCTGTTTGTTTAAGTCTGTACTGTTCCAATAAAATATTTAACTTCAAAAGTGTGCATGATAGCTGCATTGAATGGGGGTTTACTAGGTCACTTTTGGAAGGCCAGAACTTGTGCTTTCACTACTTAGGGGTTAATTTCCATGTTTCTTCATGCCACCTTTTGGTAATAGCATCAGTCATCGTAGTTTTTGCAGTATTGTCAAACCTTCATGGTTTCATGAGGGTGGTGGCATGATCTTAAGATTAAGCAAGAAGATGTTAGATTCAGCCCCCTGAGTAATGGCAGCCTAGAAAGAGAACTGCATCTACCCCAAGCTAAAAAAACTACACTTCAGCTGTAATTCTGCACATTTCTTAAATAGATTTTGCATTACAACATCAGAGGAAAGTGTAGAGAATTGGAGAGATTGAATTTAGTAACGAAATGCAGCATGATGGAGGAGATAGCTGATGGAACCGAATCGGAGGCCTCAGTCACATCAGATAACTGCGACTCTGCAGATCTTAAAAGGGGCCTGGTTAAATCTCAATGGAAACAACCAAAAGCCAAGGCGAAGAAGGCAAAACTTGACCTAATTTACCAAGAGATACTTACTTTTCATGCAGAAATCAAAGAAATGTACAGTGAGTTACGAAGAGATGTGATACAATTAGAGCAGAGAGTAGACAAACAAGAGAGAACTGCAACGGCAACTGAGAATAGAATGGACGATCTGGAACAAATGGTACAGCAGATGAAAGAGATGCAAGAACAAATAATTGATCGCCAGGAAGATTCTGAGAACAGAGCCCGCCGTAAAAACATTAGAATTTATTGTCTACCAGGGGACTCTGAGGGAACTAACATTAAGGAATTTGTTGAAGTTTTGCTACATATAGCCTTAGAAATGCCAAAAGATTCCAACTAGAGAGAGTACATAGGGCATTGGCACCTAAACCTACCTCTGCAAATATTCTGCCACGGTCAGTAACTCTTTGTTTTAACAGCTATGCAACAAAAGGACATATTCTGCTTACAGCATGGTGGTGCCAGAAAGTTTTCTATGGCCCAACTCACATATATCTTGATCATGACTATGCACCAAAAACTACTCACCTGCAACGTGCCTATTTTCCATTACTTTCAGTACTGAAAGCAGCAGGACACAAATTTACAACCCCATATCCAGCGTGGCTAATTGTTCATCTGCCTACTGGAAAGAGGGAGTTCTCCATGGCTCAGGAAGCAAAAGAAGAACTTACAAAAATGGGCCTGCACTTTCCTGAACGAAGTTTGGGTGGCAACAATACAGAAAAACGCCAAGTTGGCTGGCAGTCTAATTCTAATAAAAGACAGGGAAAACAAC
The DNA here is from genome assembly GCA_016271365.2 of Neoceratodus forsteri. Taxonomy (NCBI): domain Eukaryota; kingdom Metazoa; phylum Chordata; order Ceratodontiformes; family Ceratodontidae; genus Neoceratodus; species Neoceratodus forsteri. Next base: position 1,511,544,702 of record CM057455.1, read on the forward strand.
AAGAACTGGGAACAATCAAATCTACCCTAACAGTTTACAGGAGGGAAGCAAAAAGTGACAATACTTGAAACTTACGGAGAAGGTCGTTCGGCTGAGTGATCAGGAGAGAGAGTTTGAAAAATATGTGCTGCACCATCTGTTTTTTGGGCCTGAAGTGCGCTCTCTATATTAATGAGCTGATCTGAGCCTGGAATAGGCGACTGCATGATGAACAGACACTACCTTACACAATCTGCTAGATAAGTAACAGCCAGTAACTAAATAACCTAAGTGCCTTCTAATGGTGGACTATAAGTTATAGATATAATTATTTCTTCATGCTAATTGCAGGCTCTTTCTTCTTTCATCGATAATCGAAGTAACATAAGGGGGAAACATTTTTCAGAAAGCTCGGGGAGCGGGGAATGGTGAAGGGAGCAGTTTTTGAGCTCTATGCTGCTTTTGGGGGACATCCCTAAAGATTTTCTTTGGAGTTATCTACTCCTTTCCTATGTTGTTTTTGCCTTACTTAAATGGGGACAGTTTACTGGCTCCTTGAAGGCCCCTAACAACAATATTAAGGGATTCCCTTCACTTTTAGGGAGAGTTGAAATGCTCCAGGAGCAGTTTTTACTGGAAATTTGGAGTTTTTTATTTCTCTCCCCACATTTGGAAGTCCTAAAGCTTCTACAACATAGAACAATACTGAAAGCAATACTTATATGTATATATGTTTTTGATTTATTGTCAATCATTATTGGACAGCTACCCTTCCAGATTACTGGATACACCACTTACATTAGCATTTTATAGTGGCTAGTTACAGTTATATATGGGATAATAAGTTATTTTTGGTTGATAAGGGACAGTAAGAAAACTTTAGTTAGATTACGTGGCACTGGTCAGATGACAGGATATCTTAGACAAGATAGGATATTTTTGCTGGAACCATAGTTAGGACATCCCAGAGACTTTGTGGATCCTTGTGGAAATTGGAAGGGGAGTGGTGGAAGGGAGAAATTGCAATAATCAGTAATGCTTTATCAAATGAAAACATAATATGGTATTAGAAACAACTAAGATATTGTCATTAAATATTAATGGCATTAATCATCCCATAAAAAGAGCTAGACTACAACAGTATCTGTGGAAGCAGAAAGCAGACTATTTACAGGAGACACATTTGTTGCAAGGGGAATATGCTAAGCTTGCTGCAGGTTGCAGATACACTGTTTTTTCTTCATCTAGTAAGTCGGGGAAAAGACGTGAAGTGGCTATTTTGATTCCAACTACTACTCCATTCACTAAAGGGGAGGTCTATTCAGATAATAATGGGAATTTTGTCATAGTACAAAGGTGGTCATATGAGACTGACGTGACAATGGCGAGTGTTAATCTGCCACCAGGAGCATCTCCCTCACTACTGAGACAGTTCTTTAATAGACTGCTCAAAAAGCAAAAGGGGGTAATGCTGATAGGAGGTGACTTCAACTTAATAATGTCTTTGCAGAAAGGCTCCACTTTCCCTAAACAACATAGGTTTACTCCCACTCAAAAACTTTTAAAAACCCAGATCCCTAAGATGGGTTGTACAAATATATGGTGCCATTTCTACCCCTCTGTGGAGGGACACACTTTTGTCTCCCCTAGATTTCACACATCAGCTAGAATAGATTTTTTTTTTTACTTCTACAGAGCACTTAGATATGATCCAAGATATATCCCTAGAAGCTCGCCTCCTCTCAGACCATATACCTGTCTTAATTAAGGTGGGATTAAACAAAACTCATTAAACAACTTTATGGAGACTGAATCTTTCTCTTTTGAAGGATCCAGTGTTTAAGACCAGAATTGTAGATAGCATCACACAAATCTTAGAGGAGAACGCAGACCCTTCTATTTCAGCCACTATGCTCTGGGATACTCTGAAGGTTGTGATTAGAGGAGAGATTATCTCTTATTTCTCCAGACTAAATAAACAGAGAGAATCCAGATATAAAATATTACAAGATAAGCTACAAGAATTACAGCAGAAGAGAGATAGAGGGGAACGAGTTTCACAACTTGAGTTTAGACAAATTCAATCGGAATTACAATCCATTTTACATTATAAGATGCAAATGTCTTTATTATATCTTAAAATATGCTATTATGAGAGATGTCCTAAAGGTGCCAGAAATTTAGCTAGGTGTACTAGAGGATTTAAGCCGACTGCCACTATTAAAAAGATTAGAGACCCCTTAACAGGAGATATTCTTAATAAAACCCCTGCAGTTCTGAAAGCATTCCAACAATACTATGCAGATTTGTACTCTGATCCTACACCCCCCTCCCCGGAGGATATAAAACATTTCTTGTCCCCCCTTAACTTCCCACACTTGTCTGAATCCCAGCAGGCTTCACTTCTATGCCCTGTCTCCACTATAGAGATCCAGAAAGCAGCTAAAAATTCTAAAACATTAAAAAGCCCAGGCCCAGATGGCTTTGGGGTCGAATGGTAAGACATTTTTTTCAAAATTGATCCAACCGATGCAAAAAAAATTTTTAGAGGTGCAGGATGGAGGCGCCACCCCACCCTCATGTTCATATGTGGCCATCTCAGCTATACTAAAACCGGGTAAAGATCCATTAAATTTAGAGTCATACAGACCCATTTCAGTTTTAAATAATGATTATAAGATATACATGGCAATATGGCCCATAGGTTAGAGACTATACTGCCTACCCTAATACATCCAGATCAGGCAGAATTTCTGTGCATGCGTCAGACTGCAGATAATGTACAAAGAACAATCCACTTGATGGATTATATGGCTAACTCAGCTAACCCCTCTGCTTTAGTCAGTTTAGATGCCTGTAAGGCTTTCAACAGACTGTCCTGGATATTTTTATTGGGAACACTAATGTCATTTGGGTTTCCGAAGGAATCTGTGAATTGGCTGGAGCAAATATATTCTGGATCAAGAGCTTATATAAAACTTAATAGCGGTATCACACCTCATATCAAGTTACAGCGAGGCACTAGACAGGGATGCCCCCTATCGCCTTTGTTATTCACCATCTATATTGAACCCTTGGCTATGATGCTTAGAAAATCAGAAAAAAATTGAGGGCATTCAGCTGGGCAATCAATCATGGAAGTTGGCTTTATATGCGGATGACATTTTACTGTCAGTATCGAATCTAGAGTCCTCTATTCCAGCAATATGGGAGGTACTTGAGAAATTTGCTCAATTGTCTGGATATAAAATAAATTCTTCTAAGACGGAAGTTCTCCCCCTTTCATTTCTCCCCCTCGCAGACACTAAAGGGTAGTTTGCCTCTGCTCCGGAACAACATCAAGATAAAATATCTAGGCATACAGTTACCAAACCAGTTAATGCATTTCACTATGGTAAACTATGAACCTCTAACACAAAAAAATAGAATCTGATCTACATCAGTGGTCCCAACTTCATTTATCATTATATTGTAAGGTGGATCTTGTTAGGATGAATATTATTCCAAGGCTACTATATTTTTTCAGACCATACCAATGATGCCAGATGGAATGTACTTTCCCTCGTGGAATAACTATTTGGCGAGATTTGTCTGGGCTGGGAAAAAACCTCGAATCAAGTGGTCCACATTAATGTTGCCAAAAAATAAGGGAGGCTTAAATTTGCCTGATCTTCAGATGTATGCATATGCCACTGTGATAGCTTGAGTTTTCAACTGGAATAATCCAATGTATGACATACCCTGGAAGAATTTGGAATTCACCCTTAATGGGGTGAGGGAGGGGAGCAAACTTTTACAATTGCTATATGCTCCAGTAAATAAAAGACCTAGACTTATTTATAGTACAAATTCTACTATGGAGACTTGGAGGAGACTCATCTATTTAAGAGAGCTAGAACCTGTAGGTCCCTATCTTAATCTATTAAATTTTGGAACCCAATCTATTACTCTGGAGCAGGAGAGTACTTTGGCTCAATGGAGACAAAAAGGTTTTACATTTATGTTCCACTTGGTGGACACCAGGGGGGTTCTCTCATTTACTAAACTTCAAGAAACTTACAATCTTCCACAACAAGACTTTCCAATTTATACAAGCTTAAGAGAGGGCATTGAACGTAAAGGACCAGCCTTTAGTAGGCTACCAGATCCCCCCTTCATTGCTTACTTTAGCCATTACCACAGGGAGAGGGCAGATGTGGCCCCACTTTGTGGGACTAAAATATAGGGGTTTGAGGGAGTTATCAAAAAATTAAACTCAGGGAATTCTGAATGCCTGGAATAAAGAGCTTGCACTCCAGGTATCAAAGGAGGATTGGGAAAGGTATACTAAATTTTCAATGGGACTTTTGGGAGCACCTATTGGAGAGAATTTGCCTGGAAAGCTAGAAACAGATTTTTCTATACACTGGCAAGATTGGCCAAGTTCTCATCAGCGACACCAAGCAATTGCTGGAGAGATTGAGGAGAAATATCTGCAGATCAGTTCCATGTTTTTTGGTCCTTCCTGCAGTTAGCAGGTTACTGGAGAGATATTTTAGAGGCATTAAAAGAATTGGTAGATGTGGAAGCTGTTGTGACCCCTGAGCTAGAATTACTCTCAGTTCCACCAGAGACTCTCCCAGTACCCAGAGGATCACTGTTAATCACTTATATGCTGGTAGCTAAAAAAGCAATTATTAGAAACTGGGGAAAAAGGTGTTTCCAAACATACAGAGCTGGCAGGGAATAATGGGGAAAAGTTATGTATTAGAGAGATTAATAGCTAAAAGCACAGATAAATGGTCTGCATTTGAACTTAAATGGAGGAAATGGATTCTATATATTTTATCTTTAGATCCTACTTTTGTACCTTAGAAATATATCGACCCTGATGATGGTTTCTGTGAATGTCTTAGTGCTCATTATACGAATTGCTTTGTAAAATATGTAAGTCGTCCTGAGACCTTTAACTAATGTGTGGCTACATATCTGACTGATGTAATTATGTGCTGTCTTAACTTATACACTGTAAAAACTGTCCTATGATTTTGCAAATGAAAATATAATAAATATAAAGTATATAAAAAGATTAAGAAAGAAAATCTTATTTACCATAATTTTTAGGTTAAGTGGCAGGGAGCATGTATGCTAGTTAATCTTTATTTAGATATTTCTTGCCAGCATGGCTTTAGCTATTTCTAAGGGAACCACTAACCAACTACACCACCTAATTTCGAGACTGAGCAGGGGTGCAGACTACACAGTGCCCCCACCCCCACTTGCTTTACTTGGGGAATAAATATAAAAACGATTTTTACTAGGTGTATTTGGGGAGCATTGGAGGGCAGCTGGAGACCCCCTAGGTGCATGGGTCACAGGTACAGTGAAGTATTAAAAATGTCTTCTTTTGGGGGAAGAAGTTGTGTCATTTCAGCTCTGGATGGTGCAATGCCTGACAAGAGCAAGAACACCTTCATGAAAGCAGCAGTGATCACAACTCTAGAAGCCCAGCTAAGGGTGCTGTATGAAAATAAAGGGCACAAATCGCTAGAAGCATGCCTAGAGGGGACCAATGCTTCAAGAGGGAACCAGGCACCAGAGAAGTGGCAGTAGACAGTGAAGGAGCCTGCAGCACCTCCAACTAAGTTACCCAGCAAATCCCAGGAAGAAAAGACCAAGAAAGGGGTTTCTGAGTTGTCGGATGATGAGTTCAAACAAATGACTATATGGTTTTTTTTTTGTGGAGCTCCTCATGGGGTGCCTTCTTCAGTCAAGTACAAAACAAGTTCCAAAAAACCAGACCAAAAAGCTACAGTTTGGATGTGTAAGAGGTAGGAGCAACCCACCCTGATGTTTGAAGTGGCCCCCCTGCCTGGGCCCTCCACAAGGCAGCCAGGCACAGTGAAGCCTCCCACCATGGAGAAGAAGCTCAACAAGCTCAAGGACCATATGGTCAGTTTTGCTGCTCCCCTCTAGAGTCAGCAGCTAGTGGGAGGAATGAGCCAGGTGGCCACTGACCCACTAGTACTGGCACAGCACCAAAGGCTGTGGCCACAGCGGCATTCCAGGGACACTAAGTCAGCTTGGCAAAATCAGTGGGTCACCACTTGAAACACAAGGTCCGGCAACAGAGCTGGACACGAAAGTATGTTGACATGTTCATCACCGGATTCAGGTGACGAGGGTATCTGGGAGGTCTGGAAGTATGGATGGCATTCATCTTCCATTTCAATGGTGTATCAATGTGGCCAGAGAGAGTAGTCAGCTGGGAGCTGGAACTGTTCATGGACACATCTGAGGAGCAGGGATTTGAGGCAACTCATTTCCTGTAGAACAATCCTCCTCATGAGCAGTGGCAGAGCTCATGAAACAGATCACACCGTTTGAATTCTTTACAATCATGGTGGCCTTGTGCATATGGGGCGCTTGACTAAGAGAAAACAAGGTCATATTTAGGTCACACAACATGGGTGTGGTCCACACCATAAATAGGAAATCGGGGGCCAACAATCCATTGGGTGACCTGATGGGGATATTTGTCTGAAATCAGTGTTGCTGAATGTTCATTTTAGGGCTACATATGTTTCCAGCACGTATTCCTGGTGCTCTATCTCATTCACATTGACAGAAATTCAAAGAGTTGGCTCCAGCAGCAGAACAGAATCCATGACCAGTCCCACCATTTCTGTGGAAGATGGCAGCCCTGAGACCTGGGAGGGTATAGATAATTTTATTACTCGCCAGACCTGAGCATCCTATTGCCACAGCATGGAACATTACCATGCAGTCTGAGCAGAGGTGGAATAACCCAACAGCTGGCCTACTCCCCAGATCAACCAATCAGCTATGTTATGGAATCCAAACAGCAGGGCCTTACACTGGAAGTTGTGGTGAAACACCTGGCAGGTTTATCATGGTTCTCCCTCATCTGAGGCTACACAGACACCAATCACTCTTTTAAGGTCCTGATGGTCCTTGAAGGGTGGAGTAAGGGCCTTTACAAGCAGGCAGATCCTCAGCACCCTATTAAGTGCTGGTTATTGTGGAACAACTGTGAGCTGCCCTCCCAGCTGTTTGCTGGTTTCCATATGAAACCATTATTTAGGACCACTTTTGCACTGGCATTTTGTGGGGCATTATGTGCCTCTGAATTGTCGCAACCTACACAGACTAGAGTCACTGCGACACTAGAGTACTCAGATGTTACAGTGATCCCAGAGGGGGTCTTTGTCCGGATTCACCAGAGCAAAACTGACTAGAAGGGAATTGGCTGGTGTATGGTTAATGCCCCAGCAGGGTCAGCATGGGACATAAAATCCATGGTGGCTGCTTATGTGGCTCTCGGACCAGCTGAGAGTGAGGCATGGCATGAAGATGGCAAGCCCGAAACAACCTGTAAGTTCAGACATATATTGGGGTTGATGGTCCAACAGGCCAGTTTGAATGTCACAGAGTACAACACCCGTTCCTTTTTAAAACTGACAGCTTTCTCTTTCTTTAATTGAGTCATAACCCTACTGCACTATTGATAATACTAGTGCACAGAGCAGAGCCAGCCACAATGCAGCACAATAACTTGCAGTGAGTGATATGTCAAAAAATACTGCAAGACAAAAGGGCTTAATTGCCATTGAATTGCACTGTTCCCTGCAACATACAGCAGCATTTTGTAATCCACTGCTTCATTACTATATTGTATCCTGGCTGGTGCCTCTGTATATGTATTATCATGTGCAGAAACAGCAAAGGTGTAGCCCAGGGTGTTTTGGAATGGGAATATGTTTATGTCAGAATGATTGTACAGAAAAACATGCACGTTATTAGTATTTTATTACAAGTTCTTCTTAAAACATTAACTTTGTTTAATTTCATAACAGTTTAAATGTTTTCTGCATTTGATTAACAACTGAAAATTGATTGCCTTTAAAGTGTTGTCTGCAATGCAATTAATCTGGACAATTAATAAAATTGCAGGACATATAAAGTGGGCCACAATGTCAGCACAGTGGTAGCACTATCTTCATGATGCTGGCAATCCAGGTTCGGGAGCAAACTTAGCTCACTGGCGACTGGCCGAGGGAGGAGGATTGAGTATCCCAGAGGATGCGCTCCTCCTTCAGGGAGAGAAGGCACTGATCTCTGCTTCAGTATCCTCATTTAGGTGATCATAGATGATGATATGGGAAGGAGCAGCAGATGGAAAGGGTGAGGATCCCCAATGGAAGATGAAGGATCCATGACTGGTCATCTACAAAATTTTTGTCAAATGACCAGACAGCAAAACTGGAAGGTCAACCATATTTTGCAGTCAGCTGCAAGTTTCAAAGGAAACTGAGTGTTTTTGGGGGGGACATCACCTCCACACCCACCACACTTAGGATTATCAGCTCCGAGGCAGAGCTGATATGGGGGGTGCAGGACCACCAACAGACAGTGCCAGGTTCCAGTGGGTTCCCTACAGTGACGTGGCACTGTAGTTGCTGTAGGAGACCTCGCTGTCAAAAAGTCACTGTCGGGTGGGATTACCGAAGATAAACATGCCTTTCACATGTCAAGCAACAGCTCTGCAAAGCTTATGAAGGGCAGGAGAAAATAAAAGGAAATACCACTGGCTGCTGCAGGATGATTCCTGCTGTTCCCTACTGAATACGAGACCCACCAAACAGAGTGAGGGGACTTGGGGTACCCTAGATGGCCACCCCTCCCATAGGTGGCAAGCTGTAGAGGAACAGGTGGGTCCCATGGAAATGTCCCAGAGATGGCTGGAGGGGGACCCCAGGCAGAAAAGAGCCAGCCTGGCAAGAAGGGCAAAATAAATCTTTACAAATTTGGAACTGGCAGTATAGCTTTAAGGTTGAAGTAATAAGTTGTGAATGAACTTGGTGCATCCAGCAAACCTGGATTTGATTCCAACAAACTCCACTTGAACATTGTGCAGCACTGAGTAACTAACTTAACCTCTCTGTGCTCCCAGGACACACCTGGAAATGATCCATTGGAAACCATTGTAAATGAGTCACTGACCCATCGGTGTAGCCATGTCTCGGGAATTAATGATGTAAGCAATAATGCTATACAGGGTAGGTGGTGGTGATGGCCTATACCCACCACCCAGGGGCACAGTGAGTCTGTCTGCTTGCAATAGAGGTCATTACATCTCCTGGATGGGCAGGTATAGACAACATTGCCCACTCTGGAGGGCATTATTGTGCTTAGAAAATGGGTATAGTTTAATTAAGATAAATCAGACCAATTCTGTATTGAGTAACTGTTTTTAATTTTATTTTGTTAAACATATTTTAGATCTAGGATAAAGTTTTCCCTCATTGGGACTGGTGAGGAAACAAATTTATTGAGTTTTTTTTTAATGTTTACGAAGTACTTGAAAATGACACTATTTTGTAAAGTTTATAAAAGTATACTGATCTTACAATTAGCAGTTTATCAGACTGTAGAGTTGAGTGTTGATGTTGCATGAATTGTCTTCTGTTGCCCATTTAGTCTGTCCCTTCTGTGTCTGTGTCTGTGATTGTGTGCTATGTTCCTGCTCCAGCTGTTTCTCTGTGTCTGTGACTGTGTACTATGCTCCTGCTCCAGCTGTTTTGCTGTTTCTGTGTTCAGTGGCTCAGGCTGGTTGTTTGTGTCTATGGTGTGATTTTGAGGTGACTCTTCATATTCCTATTCTTTTTCAATGCATATTAAGATGGTTGCGCGGTCATGCTGATGTCAGGGCTGCTGATCTGCAGCTGCCAGTTTGAATCCCTGCTGTTCTCATGGGAGCTATCATGTAGTTGACAGCTACAGTGCCCGACAGTTTCTGAAGTTCTCAGTTTTTATTTATTTATTTGAGATTTCGGAATTTAAAGCCTTTGAGTCAGACTCATTTCCAAAGGCTCCACGTCACAGGAAAATACATATGAGACACACAGAAGAAGCAGCAGTGTAGTACAATACATACAAGTTGTATACAGTGCATAGTGCATCATGCATATGCAATGTTTACAGTAGCGTTTGTTGTATTGCAGTGAGCAAAATATTTTGATACAGTGCATAGGGCATTATGCATGTGCAAAGTTTACAATAACATTTGTTGTATTACAGTGAGCAAAATATTTAGCCTATGCACTAGATACATGATACAGGGATGCAACTAAGCTGGTATTATGCCAGAAATGCAGGCCTGATAGTGCATAATGTGCAGTCTGAGGTAAGACTTTGTCGAATATCACGGAACTCAGTGGGGAGCTTTGTGCAAATTGTCCCTTGAGCCAAAAACCAGGGCTAAAAACAGTGGTGGGTGGTGGTGGTGGGGGGTTGACCCATTATGGGCAGTTGCATGTGCGGGAGGCCAGAAGGTGGTTCTTCAGGGTGACCTTGAAAGGGCCAAGCTTAGCATGGCTGGTGATTAGCATGGGCAGGGCATTAAACCAGGTGGGGGCCTGACCAGGAACAATTTTTGTGCCAGGGTTGTTTTGACTCTAGGGACAGTAATAGAGGTTTTGTCTGAGCTGCAAGTGTTCATGGAGGGGGTGGAGGTTGTTAGGTCAGCCAATAGGCCTGGGGGGGTTAGACCAAGCAGAGATTTTTTTAGCCATGAGGCAGGTCTAGTATTGTACCCTTTCATCAAAGTTAAGTATCTGGGTAAGGGATTAGAGGGTGCAGGCATGTGTCATTCGGTCAGCACCAGTTAGGAGTCTACAGGCTTTAATGCTCACTACTTTTAGTTTACCTGTGGCTGTGGCATCAGCTGCGGAATATACCAGCAGGCCATAGTCGACTAAGGAGAGTACCGATGATGTGATAGCTAACCTTAGGGTGTCTTGAGGGAGGCAGGTTCTGTGGCGATAAAGGACCCCTACTCTTGCATTGGCAGCAGATGTGAGGGTGCTGATGTGAGAGTGGAAAGAGAGGGCTGAGGTCAAAGTTTGTTTTCTTTGTTGTTGTTTATTTTGTAGGATCAGACACTGTAGTCTTGATCATCCACCCTGCTACAAAGAACACAGGTACACAGAAAAATACAGAGTCGGAGTTAAGTACAGTAACCTCCCACAGGGATTCTTAATGGGTGGCATGGTAATATCCTGTGTAGGCTGGATGGGACATTTTTATGCTTATCAGTGTAGGCAGATCAATTTATGGCAATAGATCGCCAATAGCCAATCATGTTTCAGGATTTTTGTTAATCCAGTTTCTAAATTATAATAAATAATATGCCTTGTCTACAGTATACGTAAAGAGGATTCAGATTAGAGCTCCAGTTTCAGTGGAATAATGGCAGCAATCCTCACTAAGAATCTCATGTAAACCCATGTAGAGTTCGGTTCATGTTTCAATTTAAATCAGATTATAGTGCAGCAGTTCAAGTGCATTGATTAAGCAATAAGGCACAACAGGGTGTGGGTTATTGGGGATTTACCCACACCTTGTGTGGTGTCACGAGGTGCAGCTGAGTGACTTAACCACACAAGAAGTTGGTAAATCACCCAATAATTCACACCATGGAGTGCCCAAATAAATTTAAAATGTGTTTAATTATGTTTTTTATAAATGGCATTTCTCAGCCGTGGGTTATGCAGGATTTACCCACGGTCATGTGACACATTTTGACCAATGAGGTTACAGGATTTTCACACACCATTGTATAATTGTTCTTAATCTAATAACTTTGTGCATGTAAACTTGATTGACAGTAGATTTTGCTTTTTGTCTTGTCTAAATGACAGCTAAAGTAATGCAATCAGATCCATAACCCACATTTGCTGAAGGCTGACATACAATGAAAATCACTCACCTTTTAATCAATTCAGTTAATTCTCATCAATCAAACAGCATGCAAACCATGCAGGATTACATTCTGAATGAACTGAATTGATCACAATGTAATTCGTCTCCACTACGTACAAACGTGGTGAAGAGAAATTTACCATATGGTTGATGATGCTACAGTACGGCCAAGGGAGAACAGCTGTATGGTACTATTGCGTTGCATACTGATTGGTTAAAAAGGACAACTTGTATAACTTTTATCATGGCATGGCTCATAAAATGCAGTAGTTATACACACTGGTGTTCAATAAGTTTACATCTCTTGCATGCCAATTTTAAAAAAGAAAAGTTTTCTGCCACCAGCTTGGATCATTTGACATTATTTAACACTATTCCTGTACCACTACCTCCTCCAGCTCAGTGTCCACAGAAACAGCAACTGGCACAACCTTGGCAGGCAGCTCACACCAAGAAGCTGCTAGCCAGAGGGACTAAATCAATTTCTTTTAAAAAATGTAGTTCTTTTGTCAGTTACCTTACTAAGGTTTTCTCACCATTGAAGGAGCTAGTGTACTGCCTGGAAACTGCCTGCAATTATTTGTAACTTTCAGATGTAGTCAGCTATCACTTCTTATATCTCAAGTATTTTTTTTCTTTTTTGTTTGCTAATTAGAAGATTTTCCACCTGGAAGTACTGGGGGTGATGTGTGGAGCAGCACTCTGGAGGAAACAAAAAAGTAACTTATGTTCCTCCCCACTACATCAACATTGAGACCACACTGATTATGACATCACTAGTAACCAATGAGAACCATTTCTCACTGCTAGGCTTCACTTTCACATGAAGCAGCAGGGACTGGATCTCCCAGGTTACTAGTGATGTCACAGTTTCCTGCATTTTGATTGGTAGCTTGTGAGAGACGCTGCTCAGACTGCAAGGATTGTGGTGTCCCAGGATGTTTGGTCTCATTTCTGACGATGTAGTGGGAGGAACAGAACTGACTCTTTTTTTCTTCCACACAGAGTGCTGCTCCACACAACACCCCAGTACTGCCAGGTGGAAAATCTTCTAAGCAGCAAACAGAAAAGAAAAAATACTTGAGATATAAGAAGTGATAGCTGACTGCATCTGAAATTTACTATTAATCCCAAGCAGTACGCTAGCTTTTTAATTGTGCCATGCCACACTGAAACTGATAACTGTTGCCTTGTCCTCAAAATTACATTTTGATGATGTTAACTGGGCAACGGTTCTGCAGTGATACTGTATCAACAGAAAGAGGCTGCAATCAGGAGGCAGCTGTGTTACATTTATTAAACTCTGTTGACTGCTTTTCATATTTTGGGGTACAGTCATATATACATGCTATACAATCCCAAAAATAAAAGAGCATTTGCTCCATCTGCTTCCAAATGGTTTCCTCACTACCGGTTAGTTAAAGGGCAATCAACTGAGAAATCCATAAATGATTTTGAAAATGTGTTTATTTCCTGACATTTCTTTCTCTAGGATAGATCACATTATTTATTGATTTTAAAACTCTTTATCTGGGAAAATCTCTATGTGGGGAAGGGGGAATCATTCCACTATGAACAACATCCTGAGAGAGAACAACTACAGCATTAGCAGTCAAAACAAACCCATTGATACTACATCAGAGAAGCAGAAGTTATTCTTATATATGTACATACATTCAACTTCAGGGAGGAAGAAAGCCAATGGTCCAGTGATGTTTTCCCTCCCACTAGATCAGTAGAAATACCCTGTCATGTTTTTTCCTCAAAGTATTTGTTAATAGCAAGCTCTGTAGCATGCTGATGGACTGTGTTCATGCACAGATGCCCAAAGCAAAACAACTGAGGAATCCAGCAAGGTGGGAAAAGAAGCATAGAGTTAATGCTCTTCTCCTAGGGGAAGGTACAGCAGTGCACCACTTGGAAAACAGCATCTCGTTGGTAGAACAGAGACTTACCTAGTATGAAAGCACACCAGACAACAGCTTCCCAGTCCTCCCCTACACAACCCAGCCTTGAACACTGCATCCACAGACAATGTCCAAGATTGACCAAAGGTGCTACATCCTTTCTCTGTTGTGTCCCATTAAGGGGGAGTGGCACCCAGTATGGATGTGCATTCCCCAAGTCCCAGTTCCAATTTGAAACTCAATAGTTTTAAGTGTTCCCATGTTTACTTTTTCTATATAAAACATACTGCCATGCTCAAGACAAAGCCTACTTTCAGGACATATGTTTGTCTCAGAGTGCTTGAAATAAGCATAACTCATACTTGCATGAGTTCATGTCAGTGCAGAGCCACCTTGCTCAGATGCGAGTTTTCTTGTCCTCAGGAATGCACAGACACATCAGGCTGATGGAACTTTGGGTGAGCTATGAGGTAAGTAGCTTGAGCCAAGTAAAATTAAATTTTGATTGAAAACTAACAACAAACTATTGAGTGAGGCAAAGTGGACAGCCTAGATACAGTCAGCAAGCATGTAGTCTTTGAAAGGTACACTTCTCTCACAGGACCAAAATAAATAGTAATGCTCTGCAGCACTTGTCCCTCAGGAAAAGGATTAACAAGTAACATTTTAGCCCAATAAGGGAGGGGGGTGAACAAGGGGAAAAAGGAGGTTTCATTTTCTGTAATGGGGAGACAACCAGAGACTGAACTGCAAGAATCTTTTTTGTAAAGCTGAATACAAGCTCTTTGTGCTTTTGTATGTTACTGAGAGAATAGCAGTTTTCATTAATTTTAAACTGGTCTCTGGCGTGTTCTCTGTGTGAGTGTGCTCCAAGAAGCTGCCTGGTTCGCTTCCCTGTCATAGTGCCCCAGTGTAAAAGCAGAGCAGTGGAAAAAGCCAAGGCAGGTTTCAAGCAGGAATTAGGAGCTGCACAAGAAAACCTTACAGCATGTATTTTCATGCCCTGTGATTGGACAAGGACTTCAAAGACAAAAGGTGCAGCAGGAGAGAGTGTATCCTAGGTATTACTTTCCAGGCAGCAACACCAGCTTGTCTGCTGTTTTTGGGACAGGTGTCATGGTTGATGGAAACAGTATGGTGGACAAGAAAACCACAGCAAATGGGAATACCCTTATTGCTGTGGGTAACAGGAGATTCCATCATCATAAACATGGGAGACTATATGGCTGACAGCCAGAGAGTGGTGCACAGGACATTCTAGGATAGCCTAGAGTTTAGAGCAACAACCTGTGAATGAGTGTGGTGCATCCAGCTGATCAGGGTTTGATTCCCACAACCTCTACTTGCATACTGTGTGACATTTGCAATGTGTGGAGGTGATTATTTATATTTTAGCGGGCCGTGAAGCCTCCCACAGAAATTAATTACCGGAAGTGGTGTTCAGAGTATATGATGGTCTGTTTTATCTTGTATGTTCTTAAAGCATCATTGTTCAATCAGGTTTTTCTTTTTTGATGTGTTGCATGCAGTGGTATTCCCGTGCACCACAGTATTCCTGTCCGCCATACAGTTTCCTGTCCATCATGACACCTGTCTCAAAAACTGCAATCGCTCAGCAACACCTCTTAAGAAACTGAAAATGCCAACAATTGTTTCTGCAGAAAGAACAGCTACTGCTGTTATTGAGGAACGCCTTTAGTTTAAGGATTTCAAACCAGTTTGTTACAGACATGATGCTAGCTGTAATAGCTGACAAGGTAGGTGCTAGTTGGCTATACTGAACTGCCCCATTGACATAATGAGGCCTGACACTGCAGACAGAGAGCCTTATAGCCTCTGAAATGTCTGGTATAGCCCTTACCCCTACCCTGGAGAATATTATTTCACTTAGAAAAATAAGTATTGTTAAAACTTTTAATAAAATAATTTGCAGCATTTAAAAAATGGTCTTAAAGTTCTTAGAAAAAATGAATATAAAATCAAAAAAGTAGCACTGTCATGCTACAGTGGCAACTAGAGAGCAGTGTGGTTTTGGGACTCTTCTTTTGTAACAGTCAGTGTTCTTTGTGCTGCACTAATGTTTTCTTACTTAGTTACTTCAATGTGCTGCCCAACTGGCCACCAGTGGGAAGGTGCAATTGGGAAATGGATATGGGAGTTGTGGAGTCTTTTTTTGTTATATATTGGGTCTGTTTGATCATGGTCAGGAGGCATGACACTACTGAGGGTGTGACACACGTTTGTGAAGTTCCACAAATGCATAGTCACCTCAATGCAGTAATGGAAATGATCCAGCATGTGTATGGAATTAAGAAACATAGAAACATAGAATTTGATGGCAGATAAGGACCGCTTGGCCTACCCAGTCTGCCCATTTCCCTACCTAATGGATAAGCTGTAGATTCTAGTTAACCAGCAGCCTACTTCTTTCTACCCCCAACCCCTAGAACTGCCTTTATGACTGCCCATGGCGTTTGAATTCCACCACTGTTTTGACTCACAACCTCCTCCAGAAGGCCGTTCCATGGCATCCACAACCCTCTCTGTGAAAAAATATTCCTTAAATTACCTCTGAGCTGCCCCTTCTCTATCTTCAAATTGTGCCCCTTGTTCTTGCACACTCTTTTTGAAAGATGCTACCCTCTTGGACTTTGTTGATTCCCTTGAGGTACTTGAAAGTTTCTATCATGTCCCCTCTCCTCCTTTTCTTTGACGCCTATACATATTAAGCTCCTTAAGTCTCTTCATATGTCTTCTGGTGCAGACCCTGCACCATTTTAGTTGCCTCCTCTGGACAGCTTCTATCCTGTCTATGTCTTTGAGGAGATTGGGTCTCCAGAACTGCACGCAGTACTCCAGATGGGGTCTCACCAGCTGTCTGTACAGAGGGATAATAACTTTGTTTTCTACTGGTGATGCCTCTCCTATGCATCCCAGTATCCCCCCAGCCCTCCTTGCTGCCCTCTCACATTGCTTGCCCACCTTTAGGTCATCTGATATGACTACCCCCAGGTCCCTTTCCATTTTTGTTGTTGTTAGTATCTCACCCACCCATTGTGTACTCTTCCTCTGGGTATTTGTTTCCTAGGTGTATTACCTTGCACTTCTTAGCATTGAATCTAAGCTGCCATGCATTTGACCATTCCTCTAACCTTGCCAAGTCCCTTCTCATCCTTTCCACCCCACCTTGTGCATCAACTCTGTTGCAGATCTTTGTGTCATCTGCAAAGAGACATACTTTTCCTTCCAGTCCCTCTGCAATGTTGCTTATAAAGACATTGAAGAGGACCGATCGTATCTGAACTCTGTGGTACCCCACTAGTAACCCCTTTCTTCAGAGTGGACTCCATTTACTATTACCTCTGTGTCCTATTCTCCAGCCAATCCTTTACCCAGGCTGTCATCTTGGGACCCACTCCCAGGCTGGCTAACTTGTATATTAATCTTTTGTGTGGGACTGTGTCAAATGCCTTGCTAAAGTCTAGGTAGGCCATGTCACAGCCCCTCCCTGATCTACTACTTTGGTCACCCAGTCAAAGAAATCTATCAGATTTGTCTGGCATGACCTTCCCACTGTGAATCCATGCTGCCTTGGGTCCTGTGCCCCTCTGGCCTCTAGATACTGGACAATTCTTTCCTTCAGAAGTGATTCCATCATTTTCCCTACCACTGAGGTTAAACTAACAGGTCTGTAGTTTCCTGCTTCTGCCTTGCTCCCACTTTTGTGAAGGGGAATCACATCTGCCCTCCTCCAGTCCTCGGGTACCACCCCATCCTCCCATGATTTGTTAAAGAGGGTAGTCAGTGGCGTCACTAGTTCTACCTTAGTTCTTTTAGAATTCTGGAATGAATCCCATCAGGCCCCATTGCTTTGTTCACCTTCAGTTTTAAGAGTTCTTTCAGAACTCTTTCTTCTAGTAAATGAGCTGGTATCAACTTCTGTATCCAGAGTGTTTCTACTGTTTGTTTTATGTACCTCCCCTCTTCCTTTGTAAATACTGAGCAAAAATATTTGTTTAGTATCTCTGCCTTTTCACAGTCACCTCTGCCCATCCTCCTCCTTTATTAAGCCTCACTATCCCTCCTTTTCTTCCTTGCTCCCTGATGTACCTATAAAGGTTTATCCCCTTCTTAACTGAGTTGGCTATCTTTTCCTCGGTTTGGGCCTTTGCTGTTCTGACTGCCTTCCAGCTTCCTTTGCTTTACCTGATACAGTTCTCTGTCCTGCTCCTTCTGTGATTCCTTGTACTTCCTGAATGCTTTCTTTTTCTCTCGAACCTTCGCTGCCACTTCCTTTGAGAACCATAGTGGTTTCTTACATCGTTTCATTTTGTTTATTTGCTTCACACAAAGGCTTGTTACCTCTGTGATGGCAGTTTTATCATTCCCCATTGTTCCTCCACCCCTCCTTCCTGCCCATTTGCTAGTGCATTCCTTAGGCACTCACCCATTTTGGCAAAGTCAGCCCTCCTAAAGTCCAGTACTTTTGCCTTTGTATGGCTTGACTCTATTGCTGTGTTTATTGTGAACCATACTGTTCGATGGTCGCTAGTTCCCAGATGGCTACCCACTTCTACATCCTACAAGCCTACTTGGATGGCAGCACTGGAGTGGAGTACAGAACTTAAAAAAAAAGAGGTAGTTTTTGCTTACTTTTTCTTTAATCTGTAGCTGTGAGGATGAGTTGTTGTCAGGACTTATTGAGTTTCTCTAGGGAGCAAGTTGGGGCTCTCACTCGCCAATTGAGAAAAAACTTGGTGGTTTTTAGCTTTTAAAAATGCCAGTCACTACTTTCTTTGGTTAGGTAAAGAGGCAGCTGGCAGTGGATCTTGTTATTTCCCTATCTGTATCGGCACATATATGCACCACTTGGCAAAGGCTTCAGCCAATCAGAAGCCAGGAGATCGCTCTACCCTTTTTCTAAACATAGTAATTTAAGGTCAGAAGGCACTCTAGATTCTTCAGAAGCAGGAATTAATAAGCATGCTGTGTAAACATGTACTAATTTATAGGGGTTTCCTAAACACTCTACTACCCAAGGTACCCAGTAATTTTCTTTGCAGTCAGAAATTTGTTCAGACTTACCTTGGAAGACTGTACCATCTTCAGTTGCATTGTCTCCACTCGCAGGCTGGCCCATAGGTTCACCACCCTCTGGGATAAGACATTGCTTCTAGTGTTACCCCCTGAATTTAATATCTTGGAGCTGAAGAGATTGTCCCTACATTATACTGAAGAGCACCAGATAAGACATCTCCTTCTGTGTCCTTGTGTTAATACAACTGAGTATGCATAACACTAAGATCATGTCCACTGTCAGCCTTCTTTTCTCCAAGATAAACATGATAGGCACCACCATCCTCTACTCAAAATTTTTGTCTCCTATAAACCTGATCATTTGGGTGGCCTGCAATGCACCCTCTCAACTGCCTTATTGTTAGTTTTGTATTGAGGAATCCATAACTGTACACAGTACTCCAGGTGGAGGCTAATGTATGCCTTGTAAATTGGTAGGATTATTGTACTTCTGCAGCCCACCTAGTCAGTCACTTTGGATATACCCCAACATTCTTCCAGCTCTCTTGACAGTGACCACATTGCTTGTCATTCTTCAGCCCCCTGTCTATCAAGACCCCATGTTCTTTTCCTCTTTTGCTGCAATGTCAGGAGACCCACAGTGTGTGCTGGTCCTACCACTCTTTTTCCTCCCCTGGTGTAATGCCTTATGGCTGGCTAAACAAAATTTGAGACTCCTATAGTCCAAAAAGTCACACAGCTTTTCAGGACCTCCTAAAAATTATCCAGATCCTTAAAGGAGTCTTCCACCATGGCCAGCATACTGCCGCCATTGAACTTACAAACATACAAAATAGCCTGCAGAAGTAGCGTTAATGGTCTGTCAAGCCTGCTCTGTTGTGGTGTCCCTGATCCAGAGAACTTAAACAACCTGATGGAGACCCCAGTTTCCAGATTGTTGATGAAAATGCTGAACAGGTATGGTCCACAGCACTTATCCATAGAAACACAGAAACCTAGAAACATAGACTCTGTTGACAGAAAAGGACTGGTAGGCCCATGTAGTCTGCCCCAATCCCTTGCCTGTTACGAGGCCTCTGACCGTATTTGGTCACTGGCATCCCTTCCTCCCCACTTCCTCTACCCAGTTAGCCCCTGTGCCCATCCCATGCATGCTTGAATCTCCCCACACTCTTTGCTTCACCACCTATTCTGGTAGACTGTTCTAGTCATCCGCCACCCCTTCCAAGAAGAAGTATTTCTTCAAATCTCTCCTAAACATTCCCCTTCAACTTCATTGCATGCCCCCATGTTTTAGTACCTTCTTTTATCTGAAAGGGACACCCCACCTGCACCTTGTTCACCCCTGTGAGGTAAAAGCTTACCCAAATTGATTATCTCAGCTTTTTACTTATTTTGTCTGATTACTGTGTATTTTATTGTTTTTACATGTTTTTATTGTTCAGCACCTTGACATTTGAAAGGTTCTTTATAAATAAAGATTATTATTATTATTACTTGTAGGTCTCAGTTATGTCTCCGCTCACTCTCCTTTCCTCCTGGGAGTACACATTGAGTTCCTATAGCCTTTCCTCTTTTGGCTTTTCATGCAACCCTCACACCATTTTGGTTGCCTCCTCTGTACTGCCTGTATCCTGTCAATGTCCTTGCAGAGGTGTGGCCTCCAGAAATGTCCACATTATTCCAGGTGAGACCTCACCAGTACACAATACAACATCAGTACCACCTCCATCCTCCTCCTCCTAGAATTCCCCCATCCAATGCACTTCAGCATCACACTAGCCTTTCCCACTGCCTTGTCACACTGACCAGATACCTTGATTTCATCAAGTATGATGACCCCAAGGTGTCAATTTTGCTTGGTAACTGTAAGTGCCTCTCCCCCTTGCTTGTCCACCACATCCCTTGGCTTCTTTCCCCCAATCAGGTTAACATACCACCTCATGTATTCTGTACTGGTAGACACATACTTTCCTAAATGCTTGTAATGAGCCACATTGTCAAAAGTCTTGCAGATGTTAAGAAAAACAATGTCTGTGAACTTGTGGGGAATAAAAATACCCAGGTCCATCATAAACTAAGTACTCAAAAGTTAAATCCAATCAGTGATTTGAGAATCTATTTGATAAACATAGCAGCTCCATTTTTATAAAAGACACCATAAGATTGGCACCTGGTGCAGCAAATTGCTGGCTGCGGCAAACGTGGGTGTGCCATGGACCCTACACCTGATTTTATACAAGGCTGTGTACCAAAGTCTCCTTGTTTGCTGCAACTGACAGCTGAGCCAAAGAAACGGTGCATGGGGGCAATACTGAAAGCCATGTGATGTGCTTGCAGCAGCAGCAGCCAGCGATGGTGACCCACTGGCCAGTCACCTTGATTGGTGGTCCTGGGCATCTCCTAGCTCATGGGGAGGTAACAGGGGCCAGGATCGGGGTGGGGTGGCATTGCACCTGATGGGGTAACTACATGACCACCCCCTGCCATGCAGAACTGCAAGGGGTGCAGACACACCAGCATCACCATGAGGGAGGAGTGGTCAAGGGCATTATACTTGCCACCAGATGCTCCAGTGGTGGTTTGGTAAGTGTTGGGAGATCTGAGGGTGCCTTCCCCAGGGGGCAGAGGGTCACCCGCCCACACAGTGATAGCTCCCAGAGTGGCACACAGCAGGTTAGACCAGCTCCAGGCTGGTGTAACAGCAGGGACCATGCACCCATTGGAGAGCTTGCAGATGGGGCTGGCAGTCCTTATCTGCTAAAAATTCTATGCATCTATGTACCACCTATATTGATATCATGCAAAAGAAAATTCACCCAAAGCTTGGTGTGCAGTATTGAAACAAATCATGCCTTCCACTCCCTATCTGCTGTAAGATGATCCTTAAAATGATCTTGTCTGTGTTTGACTATGCAGATGTAGTCTACAGTGCTGCCTCAAAGTCTATACTTGCCAGGCTTGACCTCCTTGTTCATTCTTTCTGCTGATTTATGCTTAGCGCTCCATATATCACCCATCACTGCTTTCTATATAATAATCTCTCTTTCCCATCTCTTGAGGGCCAGTCCTCTCACAGTGTCCCTATGTCATGGTCAAATACTGGCTTGCCATTATTATCACTTCCTCTCCCCTCTCCCTAGCTCTGCCATCCCCTCCTCCTACTCCTTCTATTCATCTGCAGCCTATTCCTTTCATATCCCTCGCAGTAAATCTGTAGCAGGACAGTCTTTTTCTGATCGACTTCCTATACTTTTGAGCAGCCTCTCTCTCCTCATCCATCTCTCTTCATGCTTTACTGTCTCAAACCACTCTTACTGTGACACTTCATTAATAAATGCACCTGCAGATAGACTTCTTCCTCCTCATCTCATACAACAACCCATGTTCTTGCCACCCCCCTCTGCTATTTTACCCATTTTACCCACGTTGGCCTATTCAGTTGTTTAGTTTACAACTCAGTGTATTCTGTAATCTTAATTTTAGTCCTCACTGGTTCTGTACAAATATCTTGTCCAGCATTGGTGTCATGTCACTTTAGCTCGCAACCTGGCTACCCCATAACCAACATGCATGTACTCTCTATACATTGTTTTTCCCTTCATCTGAAATTCATTACTTGTACTGAAATTGTTTTGTTCATGTTCATACACCTATTTTTATGACTTTGTTATTGCTGTTTCACTCTCTATCGTATCCCCTCCCCAGCATCGCACCTGGAAACAAACCCCAGCTCAGTGTGCCTATCCCATTCACTAAATTTTAAATAAATAAAAAAATATTAGGATTTACTCCAAGTTCCTGGTGTGGGGCTAGAGCCCCCAGCCATCCAAGCTTGCAGCCTCAGACAGGAACATGCAACTTGCTGTGCCACTGACACTGCTACAGTGTTCTTTTTATTTCAAGTAAAGCAGGATGTCATCAGCATGTTATCAGCATGAAGAGATATTAGCTGCTTGTTCCCACCAACTTTAATGACCTGTATGTCTTCACTCTGATGCAGTACCTCTGCCAGTATCACTACAGTCTGGAACAAACTCCAATCAATGAGAAAGCTACAAACCTTAATCCCTCTAAATGCATTTAAAACACTTATTAACAAATTCACCACTGACATCTGCCGCTGCTACTTATCTCCTATCCCATACCCCTTACTTTATTCCTCTGCTTTACTTATCATCTCCTACTTTAGGGGCATAAACTATTCCTGCACCTGTTTTGTTTAAAAAATTACACTGTCTGTTTCTCAATTGATTGCAATTGAACTGGCCTGTTTTCTCTATTGCACGCATCGAGTGCCATAATGTAAATATTGTATATACCACATAGTTAAGAACTGTTATTCCGCTTATCATGTCAGACTATGTATCCTTGTAACCATTATTGTAACCATTATTTTGTACTTTGTATATTATTTTATTGTCATGTTTTGTAAAAGGGACCTCCTTGCAAATGAGTTTGCTCAATGGATTTTATCCCTTCACAATAAACTTGAACTTGAAAACAATCAGGGTGAACAGAAGTGGGGATAGGACTCAGCCCTGTCTTGTCCCTTTTAGTAATTTTATGCGTTTTATTAATGTTAAATTACTCTTAGTTTGAGCTACTAGTGTGGCTTAGATATGTCTGAGCCAACTGATGAGTTGTAATCCTAGACCCACCTTCTTTGAAACTGCTTAGAGGGATAATCAGCTGATCCTGTTGAAACTTTCTCATTATACAATGGCAGTTGTAAAACTACTGTAGAAACCTAATTGGCTGACTGGGTCTTTTATCCATGAGTAAATCCCAGCATAACTCATTGGTAAAGACCCAGTCAGCCACATCTGCAATCGCCATTTTAAATCAATCCGACCCTCTGAGGATCAAAACGGTAAAGCTGCCTCTAAGATTCTCCATGAACCCCAAAGAAGAACCGTGACCCTCTCAACCCCAAAGTATACCAGCTTCAACACTTTTAAATTTCTGTTACCCCCCTCCACACACACACACACACACAATTTGGGGTTAAACTTTTCCAAATGTTTTTTTTTTTAAATCTAACAGTCCTCCGTTACTGCTACTCGCACCTGCCTCCGTCCCACACTCCCCACAAGATCATTACCTGCAAGCTGGCTACTTTACAGTTTCCTGGTGTCCTCCACAAAGAATACCCAGTCTTCTGATCACTTAAAACATTGATCAATTCCAACTGCTGCTTCCACCCAACTGCAAAACTCAGTCACCCCGGAACCACATGCTGTTTGATGGCAGCACCTCAACACTTCCACCACATTTGTCTGTCACATTATAGGGGTCCCTGACTATAGAACTGGAAATCTGGGGAAGGGAATTACCTTCTGACCCTACCTGTACAGTCATGTCCCCTGCCCTGGCTGACTCCCCCAACACTTGCACTGTCACTGTGCCAGCCATGGCGCTGACAGTTATGCTGCCTTTATCTTCCTGATTTTATACACCTCACACTCCCAGTGGCTCACCTCAGCCAACATACTTACTCTCTCTCTCTCTCTCTCTCTCTCTCTATCTCTATCTCCACTATTGCTTAAAAAAATAAAATAAATGACTAACCATCTCTGAATGAGTTGTGTGTGAGTTGAAGTTGCGGGACAGAAGTGTCCTCAATACTGTTCCTAGCAACAGGGAACTACTTTTTTTGGCCTAAGCATATTTCCATAAAACTAATATAAAATGACAAAAACCTGTGATTTTCTTTATCTTTTCTTAGAAAAACTAAAGGGGGGGACATTGCATAAATGCAAAAAAGCAGAAAAGCCTGCAGCCTCGTGATCAAACCATACCAGGCATTGGTGAATCCCAGCATTACCCACACCCTGTTCTGTTTTATTGCTTAAGCATCTATGAAGAGTAGTACAAAATCACACAGATCCCCATAATGCAAAGCATTGTGGACTGTATGTGCAAATCACTACAGAATATTATGCTGAGTCAACTTTAAGCAAAAATGCATGGTGCCGAAAGCCCTCTCAGACAGTTTGCAAAGGGTGCCAACAGAAAGACACATGGAAAGTAGTGCTGCACCATGAAAGGTAGTTATATCTTTTATGTTCAAGATACAGCTAATGCTATGAGCAAGTCTCTTACCATTAATGATGCCAGTTTGATCTTGGTAATTGACTGAATTATTTTTTCGAAGCTATTTAATATTTTAGTGTTTATTTTTATCTTCATCAAGGCGAGATATTTTTTCTGTATGAACTACAGTTATGGGCAGTGATTTGTTTGTTTTAAGAATTAACGAAATAAGGGCTTCATCAACAGTAGTATGGAGCCACCTGAGACAGGAAATTCTTGAAATACAAACATTTTAAGATGGTGCTAGGAGCTTCCCAAAGTGTTAGTAGAAATCAATGCCGAGCTGGTCTGTTCCTAGTAACTTGCCATTTGAAAAATAAGTTAGGTTTTTTAAGACTAAATGAAGGATTATTGCTCTAGACTTTTTTGTATCTTATTAAAACATTTCATTGACTCTGTGGTGCTGCACGATAATGCATCTCTCTGGCATGTTGGCAACCCGAGTTCAGGCCCCAAACCCAGATATCAGGAATGCAGGCTGGTGGGGAGGGAGTTCCGAGCATCCTTTGGATGCTTCCCTCTTGGGGGGCTGGGCTGCATTGTGCCACTTCTACAGTGGCTCCAGGTGGGGGCTTGCAGCAATGTCCTTGGCAGCTTGGGTGACCATATGCTGCCAGATGCCCCCGGCCCATGATGCAGCTGCAGCCACATGCATTCATGGGAACTGGGTGGGACAGAAAACTGGAAAATGCCCATCCCAGTCAGCCAGATGACAGCTGCCATCTCACCGTGCTGCAGTCCCCCAGAGTACACCACTCTCGTCCCTCGAGCATGTAATCCCATAGGGATCAGAGCTCATTACTCTTCTCTGCTGTGTCCCTCCCTCAGGGGAAATGGGAGCCCACCCAGCATAGATATGCCAGAACCCTCCAGACACAGGTAATGCAGTGTCTCCAATGGCAGGAGCTGGCAGCAGGTGTGAGATTGGCAGGCATCAGGGACATGCACAGCCCAAAGGAGTGGCAGGCTGGGAGGCCAGGGTTGGTGGGAAAAAAGATAACACACACAGAAAAAAAATTTCGTATTTAGTCCAACAAGAACATTTTTAATATCTTGTAGATTTGTTTCAGTGTCTGGCAGGTCTAGGTTTTGATAATAGTTTTTGGATGCTTTATTTGTTGGCACTGAGTCCCAGCCTTATTGTCTCTTAACATCTTGTATCATATTTATGGAGTTGTGATTTTTTATGTTTGCTTGTGCACATGCGCAAGAAACATTATGAGGCAGCTTAGGAGAGAAGCGGGCTGAGGAGGTGCAGCATTGTGGCAGGCCAGTGCCAGTACTGCATTTGTGGGCTTGGTGGTGTGAACCCAATGCAGGCCCAGTGTCCTGTTGATACTGGTTCTACAGAAGTGCCACCAACTTGAAACAATTTGGCCGCTGCAATGAGAGGCCACCTCATGATTGCAGCATCAGCAATTCAGTTGCAATGAGGGAGCGACCCATCATTGCAGGGTGGTACCTTGCCTGGTGTAACATTTCTGTGAACATGGCAGTGGCTATACCACTGCCTCACAGTCCCATGTAAGCCAACAGGGTGCCCAATCCCCTGTAAACCATGACAGATTAATTTGCAGATGGAGCCCACCCCGTCAGCATATTGTCCCCCCATTTGTTGTGTGTGGAGGGGGTGCCCAATCCCCCTTGGCATCATGCCCTCCAAACAGTCTTTATTTGCTGATGGGAGGCCCAATCCCCATCAGCTTAAGTCCCTCCTTCCCCAAAATGCAGACTGGGAGCCCACCCTAGTGTGCATAAATGAAGCCTGAAAAAAAAATACTTTCTGTGATGTCCTTTTTATTATTTTTGTCCCTGAAATAAAGAAAATGGTTCCTCGGGGTCTGTCTTGTCCCCTCCTACAACCTGCGCCCACCCTCTGCGCACCCCACCTACCCACACCCCCCTCACCCCCTTCTTACCTCCGGAGCCTGGTGAGATGATCTTCGGTGGACCGGGAACACATCTGCACTCTTCAAAGCCGACCGCGAACTGAAGAAATGCCGGTAAGCTGTATAATGGCATAAATAGGGTTTTTCAACTTATGTGGATATCTTGGCCATTTTTTTGGACTTTTGCCACCAAATCTTCAACATGGGTTATTGGGGCCCCTCCTCATGAATACAGTCACTGTCATGGTGTTATTCGATCCCAAAGGTGATTTCACAGTCACAGTGCAGAATCACCTTTTGGGACCGACTAATGAAATGACAGTGCCACTGTTCATGAGGTGGGCTCTCAAAAAGCCAATGTTGCAAATTTGGTGAAAGAAATAAAAAAAAAAATGACTGTTTTACAATTGTGCATTGTGCAGTTTCCATGCTCCGTCGAAACTTCGTAAATTTGTAATATTTTCACTCCAGATTTTCAACACTGGCATTTTTTCAGACCTCCTTATCAATACTACAGCTGTCATTTTTCACATCCTGGCCGAAATGTATTTTCACACTTCTGATGCAGAATAGCACAGTGGCTGTGGGAAGTCAGTGTTCAGGACAGATTAAGAAAATCACAGTGACACTGTTTATGAGAAGAGGTGCTAAAATGCCTACGTTGAAAATTTAGTGACAAAAGTACATGAAATGTCTGTGTTACGAGTGTACGCTGCACAGTTTCCACACACTCTCGTAATTTTGTGCATTTGTAATATTTTCACTCCAGATTTTCAACATAGCATTTTTTTACACCTCCTTATGAACAGTACAGCTGTCGTTTTTCATATTCTGCCCGAAATATGCATTTACACATCTGGCACAGAATAGCACGGTCATTGTGGGAAATTAATGTTTGGGACAGATTAAGAACATCATAGTGACAGTGTTCATGAGCAGAGGTCCCAAAATGCCTATGTTGAAAATCTGGTGAAATAATTCCACTAAATGGCTGTGTTATGTGCATGCATTGAGCAGTTTCCACATACGCTTGGAAGTTCAAGCATTTTTAATATTTTCACTACAAATTTTCAACATAGACATCTCTTTACACCCCCTATGAGTGGTACAGCTGTGATTCTTCACATCCTGCCTGATCTGTGTTTTCGTACATCTGGCGCAGAATGGCACGGTCGCTGTGGGAACTCAAAGTTCAAGACAACATTAACAAAATCACAGTGCCACTGTTCATGAGAAGAGGTCCCAAATGCTATCATGAGGCCATGACAAAAATTTGTAGTGCAAATACCAACAAACACCCAGGGCGTTAGGGTTTCTAACCATAATGTCCCACCCTGTACAGACTGACAGGTATCGGGGCATGCTTGTGGACAGCTGACTGTAATACTCATGCCATTCCACCACCTCCGTCCCCACCCTGAAGTCAGTGACGGGCATCAATGTGTGCCTTGGACTCTTTGGCCCCAGAGTTCACCCCATTCTCCTATACTGCACCCATTTCAGTGTATGTCCTTCTGGAATGGTGTGACTATAAAGCCAAACACCCCAAGGCACACCTCAACACTTGTCGGTGTCTGCAGGGTAGGGTGAGGTGAAATGACATGAACGTTATGGGCGATGATCCAAGCGCATACTCCAATGCCTGTCCCTCTTTGCAGGGTGGAGGTGGGGTTGGCATGAAGTTCAATACTTCATTGCCATTCCTATTCTGCATCGGTCTAACTCCTGCATTCCCAATGCTAATACCAGCAAGCAAACATTCGGCATTGACAAATGCTTGTTTTACATTGCACTCAGTACTCTAGAAGTTTATCTGGTTTGTCACTATGAAATAGTACTGTCAGTTAACTCTGGTTATTGACTTTTATGCTTTGGATTGTACTGCTTGAATATATACATAGACCTTGCCGGCAGATATAGGCCTACTGGCCCACCCAGTCTGCATGCCCTACCTAGACCAAAGGGATTCCACAAATGTATGTGGTGTAATATATGCAAATATGCACAACCAAGCTGTCATTTTGTACACCCCAGGGATGGTTTAAGAGTGGTAGAAAGATTGTGAGCATTTTATTGTAACTGTGTATGTAAATAGTTGAGGGGTTGTACATAGTTTTCACTTCCAGTTTGGGGAGGTGGGCCCGGGGTAATCCCTCGGGATATATGTGTATATGTCCTTGTCTTGAAAATTATTGCATAACTTCAATAAAGAAGGTTGGAAAAAAAAAAGAGTGGTAGAAAGATATCACTGTATTACCTGTGATACCCGCTTCTCAGTTTATACTCTTTGGTGCCCCTGCAGTTTGATATGTGTAGGCAGAACTGTTCGACCCTTAAAACAGAGGATCTAGGAGCACGTTAGGTCCATAATACTTCAGAGGCTTGACATGCCAGTAGAGTACATTTTGCAGAGAAGCATGTGTCTAATCGAGATCAAATAAAGTTTATGGGTATTAAGTATATGGAGACACTAGGTGATAGAACAAATACTTTATTGAGAAAATAACGTTTTTGGATATTTACACTGCAAGGCATTAAACCATTGAGTCTTAATGAACAATGGGATTTGAAACTCTTTTTACAATGAAACATTGCTTATCTTATGCCACTGTAAATTATATACATAACTATTTTTCAGTTCTCAATGTGTCTTTTTATGCTCACAATGCGTGCAGGCGCTTAACAAATATCTTGCTACGATAGTGCCTTTTGAAAGGTGTGACACTGTTAATCCAATGTAGACCAGTGTTTGAAAGGCAAGTCAGTGGCACACTAGTCATCAGGCAGGCTGGCCATGACAGAGTTTGGGCTGGCTGGGTAGAGATAGTGCATGTACTTGAAAAGGAAAAGCCAACCCAATCATGGGTTGGGTCTTCCCTTTGATCTATGTCAACCAGCAAGCTGATCTGTCATGACAGCTTGCTGAGGATTGAAATATCTAGGAATAGCCCCACTGTTGCAGGCACGAGCTTTAATAACTAGCCCCACCACCGACCTCCACCTCAGCACCCCCCCACAAACATAACACTGACACTGGGGTGCCCAATCCCCAGTGTCACCATGCCAAGTCCTAAGTGAAACCCCCACAGTCCACTGCCGCACCACTCCCAATGTGCAGTCACATCTCTAAATGGTGCTGAAAGGCCAGAAGGCAGAATAGCAAAGGTCCAAACTGAGGAAAAGATAGCCAACTCAGATAAGAAGGGGGATAAAACTTTTTATAGGTACATCAGAGAGTGTAGAAAGACAAAGGGAGGGTTAGTGAGGCTGAATAGAATGAATGGTGGGTGGGCAGAGGGGGATAATGAAAAAGCAGGGATACTGAACGACTATTTCTGCTCAGTATTCACAAAAGAGGAGGGGGAAGTGCCTAATCCAATTAACAGAAGCACTCTTGATAGGGGGTCGATCCCAGCCCTTTCACAGAACAAAGGGTTCTGCAAGAACTCCTAAAACTGAAGGTGGACAAAGCAATGGGACCTGATGGAATTCACCGCAGAATTCTAAAAGAATTAAGGGGGGAACCAGTGAAACCACTGACTACTCTTTTTAATAAATCATGGGAGGATGGTGTGGTACCCGAGGACTGGAGGAAGGCGGATGTGATTCTCCTTCACAAAAGTGGGACCAAGACAGAGGCAGGAAACTACAGACCTGTCAGTTTGACCTCTGTTGTAGGGAAAGTGATGGAGTCACTTCTGAAGGAAAGAATTGTTGAGTACCTAGAGGCCAGTGGGGCACAGGACCCAAGGCAGCATGGGTTCACAGTGGGAAGGTCATGTCAGACGAATCTAATAGATTTCTTTGACTGGGTGACCAAAGTAGTAGACCAGGGAGGGGCTGTGGACATGGCCTACCTAGACTTTAGCAAGGCATTTGACACAGTCCCACACAAAAGATTAATAGTCAAATTAACCAGCCTGGGAGTGGGTCCCAGGGTGGTAGCCTGGGTAAAACATTGGCTGGACAACAGGACACAGAAGGTTATTGTAAATGGAGTCCACTCTGAAGAGAGAGGTTACTAGTGGGGTACTGCAGGGTTCAGTACTGGGTCCAGTCCTTTTTAATGTCTTTATAAGTGACATTGCAGAGGGACTGGAAGGAAAAGTATGCCTCTTTGCAGATGACACAAAGATCTGCAACAGAGTTGATACAGAAGGAGGCATGGAAAGGATGAGAAGGGACTTGGCAAGGTTGGAGGAATGGTCAGAAGTATGGCAGCTAGGATTCAATGCAAAGAAGTACAAAATAATGCACCTGGGAAACAAGAACCCAGGGAAAGATTACACAATGGGGGGGAGGTAGTCACAACAACAAAAAAGGAAAGGGACCTGGGGGTAATCATATCAGATGACCTTAAGGTTAGCAAGCAATGCGATAAGGCAGTGGGGAGGGCTGGGGGTATACTGGGATGCATAGGGAGAGGTATCAGCAGCAGAAAACAGGAAGTTGTTATCCCTCTGTACAGACAGTTGGTGAGACAACATCTGGAGTACTGTGTCCAGTTCTGGAGACCCCATCTCCGCAAGGACATAGACAGGATAGAGGCAGTCCAGAGGAGGGCAACTAAAATGGTGCAGGGTCTGCAAGTGAAGCCGTACGAAGAGAGACTAAAGGAGCTTAATATGTATACCCTTGAGGAAAGGGAAAGGGGGGACATGATAGAAACTTTTAAGTACCTCAGTGGAATCAACAAAGTCCAAGAGGGTAGCATATTTCAGAAAAAGAGACGTGCAAGAACAAGGGGACACAATTTAAAGGTAAAGGGGGGGCGGTTTCGGGGCAATGTGAGGAAGTATTTTTTCACAGAGAGGGTAGTGGATGCATGAAATGGCTTTCCTGAGGAGGCTGTGGGGTCTAAAACTGTGGGAAAATTCAAAAATGCATGGGACAGACATAAGGCAATTCTTGTGTGGGGTAGGAAGAAATAGGCTGTTGGTTAACTAGGATCTGCGGCCTATCCTGTAGGTAGGGAAATGGGCAGACTAGGTGGGCCAAGCGGTCCTTATCTGCTGTCGAAGTCTATGTTTCTATGTTTCTATGTTTAACTGTGTTTTTTCATCCAGAAAGGTGATTTTGCAGTCCCTGTATGATATCACCTTTCAGACAAGAGTTGAAAATGTTCTCTGCACTTGTTCATGAGGGGGGTCGTAAGAAGGCTATGTTGACAATTTGAACAAAAAATAATAAAAGATAACAAAGTTATAAGTCTCCATTGAAATTTATGAATGCAGGCTCCTAACTTTGGTAATACATAACCTGCAAAGTGCACCACAATGCATCTAGTACCCCAGGGCTTCTATACCAATGGCGAACATCCGGCATTGACAAATGCTTCTTTCTCTTTTTCAGGTACTGTTCACCTCTTTTGTCTCTCTCACTAATGAGAATGGCATACAGCAGATCCATGATGTCATGTCTCCCATATGTTTCCTTACCTCCCTTCACCCCACTCCACCTCCATACCCTTTCTTCCCATTCCCCTCATATTGGACCCTATGCACGAATGGTGCAGAGTGGCTACTAGCGCAGATCTGGGGGAGTAGCCACCCCCACACCAACTGTGCCCCCCATGCGGTCTGCATGAAGAGGGGCATGCAGGAAATATGCGCCTGATCCCCCGGACGCGTGATGAGCAATGTGCTGGGGGCGAGCAAGGGGCGGGCTGGCATTATGCGCCATGCACTAAGGCACGTAGTGCTGGCTGCTGGGGTACATAGGGGGTCATAGGGTATGCCAGGGAGACCTAGCTGTAAACCCCCTATGTGCCCTGCACACACCCTGCAGGACTGGGTGAGCAAGCCACCAGTGCACCAGGGGCACAGGTCACAGCCGCCTGATGCCACCCACCCAACCCCAAAAGCAGCGGTGTGTGTAGTGCACCCCCACAACACCCTTACCCCTCAGAGGGGCACCGGGTCATGGCTGCTGCCCGCCCACCCCAGTGGCACACATGCCATCACCTTATCCCACTACCAGATGATGTGTCCTTCCACCCCTGTTGGCAGGCATGCCCCCCTTCCCTCTGTCACAGGGCGCTGCATCAGTGCCATCAGCGAGGGCCAGTGGCATTGCACCCCAGCCACCCGCCACAGCAGCTGGCCCTCAGACATCTTCAGGGAGCGCTGCCAATGTGCACCCTGCCACACAAGGGATCCACTGGCAGACCCATGCTTGACATCCGATTGTATACTCTGCTGAGTCCGTGACTCTGCCCGCACCTGCACTGCGTGGACCTGTGTGCCAGGGGGAGGGGCCGCAGACAGGTGGCTGTCATTTGTGAATACCGGTACCGGAGCACCTATCCGAGGGTGCACATCTCCGTGGGTGGGGTATGCACATTTCGCGTGTACCTACGCCCCGTCGTGAATAGGGCCCAACATGTATGTTCTTTGCTCTGTAAATACATACAGTACAATTAGTATTTCAATTCAGGAGCTTTTGGATTGCAATTGCCTGACTCCGTTCTTTCTGTGCAATCTTCTAAATGTCATTTTTAAATAAATAAAAAATTGTCTATCTTACTTGAAATGAGAGATCATTGCACCATGATTTAAAAGTGAGTGCAATAAGCTGTAGCTTCTTTATGGACTTTGTCATTCAAATTTGTACCCGTTTGTCATTGTAACTGAGTGACTGATGTTTTCACATCACTGATTGTTTCATTTCATTGTTTGTAAATATATAAATATTTTAATATTCATGAGATGTGGTATTTAATCTGATGTGAAACTCCTGTAGCCATGCCCCCTGACAAAAGAGTGGGATACTCAAAGCGCTGGGGCATTTAATGGTTTACAGCTTGTTCTGCACCTTTACTTCTGGAATACTAATTGAAAAGCTGTATTTCACACTATATCCAGAAGTTTGGTGTTTTTCCATGTTTCTCCATGAGTGTTGTTTTGTTTTTTACTCTCTGCTCACTCTACCTAAATTCTTTGCTCTGGCCCTAGTGCCCGTCCCAACTCTTAGTCTCTGTCCCCCTCTTTTCAGACTAAGCCTATGCAACAGTCCCATTCCCCTTGACACTGCTTACTGATTTGGCCTTTACCACTTCTTCTGGCAGCTTGTTCCACTTGCCCACCACTCTTTCCTTTGAAAAGGGTTCTCTGTGGCTGGCCTGGTGGCTCTGAGGGTTGAGGTGCTGGATGCCACACCTCATGCCACACTGGTGACCCATGTTCGGGAATGAGCACGGGCCTCTGGGGGTCAGCAGAGGAGAAGAAGGATCAAACATCCCAAGGACTGCTCTCTTTCTCTGGGGGGATCCAATAGTTGGCAGTTTCCTGACCCCTAGCGGAGGCTGGGGGGATGAGTGCCAATGCTGACAAGAAGGGTGGGGATGGGGCAGATGCCTGAAGGAGCAAGCACGGGAGCATGCACTTTGCCTCCGCTGGTGTCATTGCACACCACACCCCCAAGGGGGAAAAAGAACAGTAGGAAAATATGGTTGCACAGCTTGATGGCCTTCCCAGGGTGCACTGGGCTCTGAGGATGTCACCCCCAGTACACTGGATCTGGTCCTGGCAGTGAGTAAGGGGAGCTTTCCACCTCCCTGCCATGGGGGGTAAGCCATGGATGTATCACTGAGGGGTGAGGGCCTTAATAGGAGTCGGGGTGCACCAGAATGGCAGCAGGATGTGGGCCAACTGTGGGAGAAAAAAGAATGACTAAAAAAAAAGAAAGGGGTTCTCTGGAAATCAATCTCTAATCTACCCCTGCTAGTTTGAGTGAATTCCCCCTCTCCCTTATTTCTGAGTTTAAGGAAAACATTTCTTTGGTATTCATCCTGTTCATTGCACATAGATACACGTACATTTCTACTGTATCACCCCTTGCCCTTCTTTTCTTGATGGTGTCCAAGTTCTGTTGTCTGGTCCTCATACAGTATGACATGCCCTCTAGTCCCTGGACCATTTTGATTGCCTATGCTGTATTTTGTGCAGTAGTCCAAATGTGGTCTCACTAACATCCTGTGCAGTGGGAGGATCACCTTCAGTACCAACTGCTGCTGTTGATCTGCCTTCCTGTGCATCCCAACATTCTGTTTGCCTCTCCCACAGTGCTGCTACAGTGGGCTGTGGATTTTAGGCTTTCTGTTATTATGACTCTTAGGTCCTTTTCCTCCTTTGTGTATTCCAGCACCAATGCCCCCATTTCATACTGCACCCATGGGTTCCATTTCCCAATGTGCAGCAATGTGCATGTTTTTTGCTTTGAAGCACAGCTGACATATCATTGATCTGTTCATCAGCCTGCTCAGATAGTCCTTAAGCTGCCTTATACCTTCAACCTTGTGTACCCTTATGCAGATCTTTGTGCCATATGTGAGGAGGCATACCATGCTCTTTATGCCTTCCCCATATCTCAGATAAACACATTATAAAGGTCAGGGCCCAGCACCAGTTTAATGGTACTGTGCATGGAACCTCCCTTATCTCTGAGAACACATCATCTACTACAACCTTTGGGTTCTTCGCCTCAGCCAACTTTCTACCCCCGTCACTAACTTTTCCTCCACCCACAAGTCCCATAGCTTCTTGACCAGTCTGCCGTTGGGGGGAGCTAAGCATACTGTATCTAAGTATACTATATTGACTGCCTATCCCTTGTCATAGAAACATACTGTACAGTAGAATTTATCAGCAGGAAGAGACCATCCTTAAAGAGAGGCTCCCGCCAAAAGTGCTACATTGCAGAATCAGAATAAGCATACCCCCATAAACCCTATAAACCAAAAAATTGGTGTCCTCTTCTGCATCCGTCTGTTCCTTACATTCCTTACATTGACCTCATGCCACAAGATTGTGGATGCCACACTCCTGCCCCTCATTATGTATGGTGCTCCATTACTACTCTCTGCTTCCACATTCATACTATCATGCCTATCACAGGCTTGCCATAGAGTTGGCAGGTTTGCTTTCGGGGCCAATGCTCAGTACCATCACTGCGATGTCCTGTCTGTCCTAGGATGGCTACCCTATGAATTTAAATTATGCTACTCCACACTAAGATTTATATATAAACTTGTACATCGTTCACTCCTCCTTGCCTTGCTGATATTGTTTAACGTCGTCTCCATCGATGTATCCTCAGATCTGCCTCCTTGCTTCTTCTCTGAGTGCCAACCTTAAGACTCTCCATGGCTTGGAGATCATTTGCATTTTCTGCTGTGTCCCACTGGAACTCTCTACCTCCTTCTATACTGGTCTGCACCTCTATCTCTCAGTTTCAAAGGTTGCTTTTAATTCATCTAACTGCTCCACCTTGCTCTTGCTTCTGTTGACTCCTAACCTCTGTTCACTTCTTGCACATTTCTCCTAGCAAAACTTCCCA
Source organism: Neoceratodus forsteri (assembly GCA_016271365.2). NCBI lineage: Eukaryota > Metazoa > Chordata > Ceratodontiformes > Ceratodontidae > Neoceratodus > Neoceratodus forsteri. The sequence goes on from CM057455.1 coordinate 1,511,580,709, forward strand.
TTCTCTCTATCTCCTGCTCTCCAAGACAAAAAAAAATGTAAATGGTGTCTGAATGTATATAAGGTTTTGTTGACTGTGCTTTAAATTTCTCATTTTTGCATAACTGAATGTAATGTATGCACTCTCTTACTGTATGACTGTTGACTGTGCTTTAGATTGCTTATTTTACATAACTGAATGTAATTGCTGTAATCTTTTACTGTATGACTACTCCTTGTCTAATTTCTTGTGTCAATGAATGTACTATCAATGTACTGCACTTCCCATGTCACCCCGGAAAAGGGATGGTCTTGTCTCAGATGGCCTACCTGGTTACCAAAATTCGATAGATAAATAAATAAATAAATAAATAAATAAATAAATAAATAAATAAATAATCTCATACCAAAAATTAGATTTCTACATTACTTTGCTTTAAAGTTAAGAGCTGTTTTGTAACCCTGATTTCACTACCTATTCAAAAAAGCCTGTTTCAGTGAAGAGCCACTAATAATGTCATCTCCTGAACTCACAGAGCAGTCCTCACTGTCATCTATCTAATAGGACCTGCATCTCCAAAGTTTAAGAAACTGTAGCTATAGTAATCCTTTAAAAAAATGTACATGGTGTTGGCTGCAGTGCTTGTGTTTCCAGAATGTTTAGATGCATGGCACTGTATTTTAGAACATGTCAGGAGGTGGTTTTGGAATGCGGCACTGAACCAAGGCATAGAATGTCAAGGTGGTGCACAATTTTAAAATGTTGCGGGGGGGGGGGAGACATGTAATCTTGGAATGTGGCAGGGATGTGCCATCTCAAAAGGTGGTGGGACAGTCAGTCTTGGAATGTGATAGGGACACACATTGAGAAATTTGAGGGGGACTGGCAATTTTGGAATATAGTGGGGATACATGCTGTCAGAATGTGACAGGACATACCATATTATTCTGAAACTGCTTGTACCTACCACATTCCAGAATTATAAGCAACTACCATATTTCAAACAAGCAGACTCAAAAGTCAGAGATTGGCACCAGTCTAAGGCTTGCGGGTCCAGAGCAACTTCCACATAAAACTTGTAATGGCAGGAGAGTTTGTAATAAAAGTCCAGCACTTACCAGATCCTCAGTAACAAGGTAACATTTAATGGTGCACTTCATAAACAAAAAGCAAACCTGGAAATGCTAAAACTCCATCACCATTACTCTTCCTTCTCTGCTCCCTCCAGACATCACTGCATCACTGCGTGAGTCACCTGATGCATTTCAGACCAACAGTCCTTCTTCAAAAGGTATCCCACATATAGAATAGCCATTCCTTTTGGTGCAAGCCCCCTGCGCCATGCTGGAAGCTTTGTGAATCAGGCCCAATGACTTTTTTGCGCTGCCTTGATTGTCTATCATTAAATATAACCAGCAACACTGTGATAATCTAATTAATGTTTTCAGAATTAATTTTAAAAGTGTGCTCATTTACTATAAGGTCCACTCCTGCAGAGCTTTTATTTGTTATTGAGGGTTATTGATGCACTGGCACTTTACGGGTCATTAGTATTTATTTGTGGCTAATCTGTATACGGGTTACCTTTGAAAAAGGACTGTTGGTCCAAAACACATCCGGTGACTCACACAGTGATGCCTGGAGGGAGCAGAAGCAAGAACAAGGGAGATGAAGTTTTACCCGAGTTTGTTGTGATTATTCAAATTGCTTGCCAGGAAATTATTAAAAGTTACCTTGTTAATGAGGATCTGTTGAGGTTGGACTTTTATTACAAATGCTTCTGCCATTATCAATTTTATGTGGAAATAGCTCTGTACCCACACGCCTTAGACTGGTGCAGGTCTCTTGACTTTTGAGTCTGCTTGTTTGAATTTTGTCTTTTCCACCAGGCACAGTCTACTCCCAGGTGCAGTGGTACCCTTGCAACAATACCCACCATATTTCAAAATTGTGTATTGCATCACCACCACATTCCAACATAATGCATACCAGCCACATTCTAAAATTATACATCCCTGACACATTCCGAAATTGCTCATCCCTCCCCCATTGCCAAATTGCACATCTCTGCCACATTCTGAAATTGCACATCCCCACCAAATTCCAAAACTGCACATCCCCGCCAAGTTGTGTTTCAATGCCACATTCCAAAATTGTCACTGCCATGTTCCCAAATTGTGTCGCTGTCACATTCTAAAATTATGCGTAGTCTCCACATTCCGAAATTGAGCACCACTGCCACATTCCAAAATTGAGCATCACCACCACATTCTGAAACTATGCGTCATCCCAAATGACAAAACAATAATAATAAAATTTATTTATATAGCACTCTTCAACAGTGTATCAGAGCACTGCACAACAAAACAACAATTACAGCCATAAAATATTAAAATACAATAGATTAGTAAACCACAATGCCATAAATTAGTCAGTCACAAAACAACACCAAATGCCAGCTAAAATAAATAGGTCTTAAGGGCAGTCTTAAAGCTTTCCACTGTCAGGCACTCTCATACCAGATGAGGCAGAGAATTCCACAGGGTAGGGGCTGTAAATGAAAACACTCTAGCTCCAGATGTTTTTAGCCATACCCTGGGAATCTCCAGCAATACCTCATTGGTCAAGCAGAGTGGCCAGAGAGGGCAGTAGGGATGCAGGAGAGCTTGCAGGTAGCTTGATACTTGTCCATGTAGGGCTTTGTAGGTCAGCAAGCCGATCATAAAGGTGATCCGCCACTGAACTGGCAGCCAGTGCAGTTCACACAGCACAGGCATAATATGATTGGATCGGGATGATCCAGACAACAGACTTGCCACCATGTTCTGCACCAGCTGCAGGTGGTGGATATCAACCCCAGGAAGCCCTAGGTAGAGGGAGTTATAGTAGTCAAGGTGTGAAGTTACAAAGGCGTGGTTCAGAGCAGACAAGTAGCTAGATGGAACCAGGTGCTTAATCTGGGCAATTTTCCTCAGATGGAAAAAAGAGGACTTAATGACAGCTAACGTGTCAAACCGTCATCAAGAATTACCCCCAGATTTCACTCCTGGTCAGAGGTCAGTAACTGGGACCCTCTGAGTCAAAATCCAGAGGGGCACCCTGTCCTTGATCCCTCAATCCAGTGACCCTGGTCCACTACCAACGCCTCAGTCTTGTTCCAATTAAGTCTCAACCAGCTAGTGTTCATCCAGTGCTGGATTTCTGCCAGGCAGTTATTAAAGACTGAGAGTACACTATCCTGTTCGGGTGCAAAAGACAGGTAGAGCTGTGCACCATCTGCATAACAGTGAAACCTCAGCCCATACCATCTCACAATGTCTCCTAATGGTGGCATATACACTGCAAACAACATGGGAGATAGCATGGAGCCCTGCAGTACCCCACAAGACAGAGGGAATGCCTCAGAGGAATAAACCCCCCAAGACCACCCTCTGAGATCTACCAGTGAGGAACGAAACCTTCTGAGGACTGTACCAGACAGCCCACAGATGGCATGCAGGCAGTTCAGCAACACTCCATGGTGCACAGTGTCAAAAGCTGAAGAGAGATCAAGAAATATCAAGATGGTGTGGGATCTCTGGTCTCTTGCAATCAGGAGATCATTGAGCACCCGAACCAGAGCAGTCTCAGTATTATGCCTTTTATGAAATCCGGACTGGAGATGATTGTAGATGTCATGGATGGTAAGATGGTTCTCCAACTGTAGCGCAACAACCTTCTCAATAACCGTCCCCATAAAGGGAAGATTAGAGATCGGACGGTAGTTGGGGGGCAGTCTGGTCAAGAGAAGGTTTCTTGAGAAGGGGAGTCACCACTGCTTCCTTTAGGGAGCAGTGAAACTCATCCATTTCCAATGAACACCAGACTATCTCCACAAGGACTGGGACTGATGACATCAAGACAGTCTAATAAAAGGTGAGTAGGGCCTGGATCCAAAATACAGCTGGTCCGGTGCATATCCCTGAGAATCCTCACGACATCCTCGATCCCTAGCCGATTAAACTCCATCCAGCAAAACCTTTGATAAAGGACCTGAGTGTCTGAAATGCATCGGACGGGATGCCGATGGATTTTTTTGTCTTTAAATGAGTTCTTAATTTTCTAACCTAAGTGGTGATGTCCTATTTTGTGCGGTTTGTGTGTGCTGAAACCTTTTGTATAATGATGAGTATGGTTGGTTTCTGAGCACCACTACCCAGTGCATACTCATTATTGAAAGAACTCCATCCAGCAAAACCAAGGTGTAGTAACATTCCGCCAACCACCAACCCCCCCAAAGAATGAACTGAACAGATCTCCGATCTGATGCTGGCAACCTTATCAGCAAAGAACTGAGCAAACTCCTCACACTTTTCATGAGAAAAATGCTATCCTAACTTGTAGACAGGCTGGATTGCACAGTCTGTTCACAGTTCGGAAAAGCTGAGCTGCTCAATTCTGAGCTGCAGCAATCTCCCTGGACAGGAATTCTGCCTTCTTACAGTTGATTTCCGACTGATAGTCTCTAAAATGGACCATCAGTCTAAGTTTGTCAGCCTCCAGACTGGTTTTCCACCAGATATGTTCTAACCTTCATCCTATTTGCCTCAACTCCTTCAAGGCCCTATCAAACCAAGGGGACTGAGGGCAGAGGGCGAGAGGGCGAACATGGACAGGAGCTAAGGCATCCAGATCCCCCACCACAGCCCGATTATAGGCTTGTAGAAAGTTCTCAGGACCCTCGTATGTAGCAGGTAATCCCAATAGGTCCAATTCCACCAGAAAACCATCGGGGGTCACACCCTGCAAAGGTCGGTATTGTACTATCTCCACGGGGGCAGGTCTATAATTGGAGGAAAGAGATTGAACTTTATAGAGTGATGATCAGACCAACTGATTGGTTCCACCACTAAGTCAGCAGTCTCCATCCCCAGGAGGAAAATCAGATCCAATGAGCGGCCTTTCATATGAGTCGTAGAGGTAGCTACCTGTGTGAGGCCCAATGATAACATAAATTGGGGAAAGTCTTGACCAAATGGCAAGGGCTCATCGTCAACCCAATCATTAAAGTCACCCGGCACCATCAATCTGAGGGACTCCAACACCATGTTGACAACAAAGTATGTTACTTCCTGCAGGAACAACTTCTCATCCCCAGGTGAATGGTAAATAAGAATGATTCTGCACCCCACATCCACTACCATAACACACTCAAATGATCTGAATCCCTCAACTGGCACATCCACAAGGCTCAATTCCAATTTAAAACAAATAGCTATACCCCCCGTCCCTACGATCCGACCTCACACAGTGTATCACAGAGAAACTAGCCAGAACCACTGCTGCAAAAATAGGGCCATCATTATCATCCAGCCAGGTCTTGGTGATGTAAACCAAATCCTTTGACCCAACAAGATCAGCTGTAATAGTCACCTTGTTCTTAATGGATCTAGCATTGCATAATACCGTGCAAATCGGATGAGATGCTGGGACCAACCCAGCTACCAGCCCACTAAAAGTGGAGCCCTTGGGTATGGGCACCAAGCAAGGCGAACCTCACTCGGAGTTTCATTTCATCCCAGGGCATCTCCGGGTCCTCATTACTGCAATCTGACCACCCCGATCACCTCCCCTCTCAGGTCCCAAGACTGTACATCACGACCACATTCCAAAATTGTGCATCACTGCCACATTCCAAACCTGTGTGTCACTGCCACATTCCAATCCTGTGCATCACTTCCACATTCTGAAATTGTGCATCACAGCCACAGTCCAAATTTGTACATCACCACCACATTCCAAACCTGTGTGTCACCACCACATTCTGAACCTGTGTATCACCGCTGCAGTCCAAACCCATGAGTCATCACCATATTCCGAACCTGTGCATCACCACCACATTCCCAAATTGAGTATCAATACCACATTCTGAAACTGTGCATCACCATCATATTCAGAAATTTCATATCACCACAACATTCCAAAACTGTACATCACTGTCACATTTCAAAATTAAACATCACTGCCATATTCCGAACCTGTGTGTCACCATCACATTCCAAACCTGTGCATCACTGCCACATTCCAAAGATGTGCATCACTGCCACACTCTGAAATTGCACTTCAGCCCCACATTCTGAAATTGTGCATCATCACCACATTCCAAAATTTTGCGTGACCACCGCATTCTGAAATTATGTGTTCCAGCTACTTTCTGAGATTGTGTCATTGCTGCTTTCCACAACTGCAAACTGGTGACATTTCGAAATCCCATACTTGCAGTATTCTAAAAATTGCACACAGACTGCCATTCTAAAGCCATGTTTGCTGCTGCATTCCAACCCCCCGTCACATGCTGAAATACTGTACCTTGTATCTGCACATTATGGAAGTGCATGTGCTGATCCACCCAGTGTCAGTTTTCCTTTTTCAGATGTTTACTGCAACTGCAGCTTTAAGTAACATAGTAATGCAAGGCAGCTTGAAGGGAGGACTAGGTTGTGAGTTAAGGAGATGACATCATCAGTAGCTCTTCTCTGAAGCTGGCTTTTTTTGGACAGAAAATGAATTAAGGGTTGCAAAATGACTTGCAACTTTTAAACAAAGTAACTTACAAATCAGATTTTTGGCATGAAGCCAATTGAGGATATGCTGATCCAAATTCTGAATTTATTTATGCCAAAAATGTTGGCTTCAGTGCCTCTTTATCCTAACCAAATGTTAGGGAGGGTTATACCCCTCTACCTCCCCCCTACACTACTCAGCCCGTGTGACTATGAGTCCTCTTGCTCTGCCCCATGTTGCCTAAACACTGTTAGTTTGTAGAACAAATAATAATAATAATAATAATACATATTCTTATGTCTTTGGAGTCTGCCAAGAAACATTCATAAACAAGCAAGAGTACTAATAAATGTTTATTATACTACTTACGCCAAGCATGTGACAAAGAAAATCACAAGGGAGATGGGGTTCTCACCACTCTCTTGAAGAATTTACATAATCTCCAGAATTGTAGATTCTCAGGTTCTCCAAGATCTCATTCTCTCTCTTCATGGAACTAGGATGCAGAGACTTATATACTACAGATAACAGCATAGCAACAGAGATTACCTTGTAGTTACAGATATGAGAAACCAATATGTATTGGTCCTAAGTCATTCTCCATTGGATGATGACTTAGGAGACAGAATTACTAATGAGTATCATAGAATATGCTTCAGTTAGCATTATAGCTTGGACAAAAGAAATGTTGACAGTTTCAAACTACATGTGGCATTTCTTGTTTATGTATAATATAAGACATAACAAAGGATTTCTCTCCACCAGCTTGTGTAGACAAAGAAAGTGCTAACAGGGCTCTATTACACATGGCATATCTGCCTAAGTGTAAAACACACACTACATATAATTATGTGAGAATATAGATATACAATAATCACTGATGATCCCTCAGAGTCATCTTATCAGTAATTAAGTAGATTATATATGGAATATATGTAAAAGACAAACATAATGCTTTATAGTGAGGTATAATAGTCATGCATGATCTAATCCTATGAAGGATGTAAACATTAGCAAATATTAGCAGAAAAGCACATTCCTGGCACTCATGCTTATATGATGGATGCCTAAAATCGACATGTTAGTGCAAAATAGCAGTATCACAGTATAACAGACCAGGAATACAGTGTGAGGTATATGTGAGGTGTATGTGGGATGATAGGGGGCATAATCCAGGTGCAACAGTCCCCTCTTCATTGTCCTAATTGCAAAAGTGGCAACACAAGAAAAAGATGACAGTTAGGCACCATTCGTCTACAGGCCCAAGGCACGAGCCTGATAGAAGAATTTTAACTTGTCACAGTGGTGTTTCAGGGTTTTTTCTAAACAAAAAAAATGTAATTATAAGGGAAAATGTTAGTAAACCTTGCATTACTATAAACATTTGGAATAAAACTTCACAATGGGGTTTTCCAATAGCAAAACAGTCAGTAAATACTGATATGTGTATCAGGTGTGTATCTGTCCTATTGGGAAGATATTGAAGAGACAAATTTAAGTTGCCTGTATGGATATTAAAAATAAGTAAAAATGTAGATACAGCATCAAGATAGGACTAGACTTCATGATATCTGGCTCCGGGATGGGAACATTTGTGATTACCATATAACTTATTACCTGTTTAGGGAGTAAAAACAGAAGTTAGAAAAGTTCACTTTGCATAACTTTTAGTCCATATCAGAAGAATGTATAGTTGGTCACCACACAATGTTCCACATCAGCAGAGTATACCACCTTGAAGGATGGCATTTTTCAGTTGGTAAGTTGAACAGGGCACGAAAAGTCAATGTCCACAAGCCATAAACCACAAACAGTTCCAGGGATAAATCCAGGGTTTCTTCAAGTGTTAGATGAAGATGCATAGTTCAAATTCAATGCATTCAGATTTTCCAAAGGTAGATCCAAATGTTCAGGAGGCTGCAGTATTTTCAAAGGCATCAGCAGGGGGTGCATTAGATTGCACATTGAGTTTTACAATGGAACAACAACACTGTTCAGTGGAAGATGATCACATGGCTGCAGAAAGTGTAAACGTTTATGACAGTACACAGTTTGTATGAGGTGTCAGCCAGGCTTGAAAAACAAGCAGTGAAGAAAATGGATTTCTTGACTGTAGATCAAATGAAGAACAGTCTTCTTGCTGAAGTTAGGGGATTGCCCCTACCCCAGACTTGCTTCATTGAATGCATAATAATGAGCTTGAGTATAGAGTCATAATTGGCTGGACTGAATACAGTTTATTTGAGAGTTCACAAGAGGAAGCCTAATTTCATTTATTAGGCCAGTATTCACAAGTTGGTAAGACAAGTTGGAAGATGTCACATCTGCATAAAAGGTGATGATTCTTTCATGTACGACAATCAAAGCTCAGAGTCAGTCATGATTCCAAGACCTCATAGTAAACAAGAAAAGGAGGTAGTTTCAACCTTTTCACAATAAAAGCTCCCATCAAGATGACCAATAGAATGGATGGTTACCAGGTGATGAGAGATGGATGTTGCTGGATGAAGATGCAGCAATGACACTGTGAGAGTCACAAACATGGCTTCCTTGATTGTGCAGGAATATATTTCAAAACATGGAGCAATACTGGTGTGTGTGGTGACATATCCAAGGTTCCTTGCCATTGACAAGGGAATAGTGCTAGATTCAGTAAACATTTGTTAACACATGCAATAGAAGTGCAAAATGTGGCAATGCCACTGACCCATACATCTGTCATGTATAAGATCAAGGATAGGTCCTAATTCCAAATCCCGGAAGAGATAACCAAAGGGTTGTAAGAACATAATAGCTGTAGGCAGTGCACAGGACTTTCCTAGCTATGTGATGCTTATCTGCTTCTTTAATATGAGCAGAAATTAATTCATAAACATGAACATTTGTCAGGTCAGACCCCATCACAATTTCCTTAATATTGTACATGTAAATCACTCTTAATGAGCAAGACTATGTATACCATGCAATGGGGGGGGGGGGGGGGGGGTGATATTATATTTCATACTATCATGAACCTTTAACATATGCGCTTGAATAATGGCTATATCAGCCCTATTTCAAATAGATATGTCAGAGCCAAATATGCCTGAGTTTAAACCGGTGCTTTTTAAATAATAAACAAACAAAAAAAAAATGCCTAGTGCAGTTGGGTAGGTTTACTATTATAAGATGTACCACTAGCAGTCAGGATATGAAAATCCTAAGTGTGTGTATGTGGTGTATTCATTCTATGAGTCCCTGTATAGGGGGCCATTAATGAGTACCTAGTATACTGCCAGGATGTTCAATCACATCATTTATTAAAAAAAGTGGGAAATGTTTGTTGTGAAACATAAATCATTCCAAGTTCTGAAGGGTGAGATTTAAAATTACTGGGGTGTACTTAAACTACGCATTATTAAAGAGGGTACATGGTTGAGAAGTGGCTATTAGACCACTGGGTGGGCCAGGGCTCTATTTTGGGCATTCAGTGTTAGGTGCCATAAATTATGAGGCATCATTGGGCAAAACCTTTAAGATCTAATGGCTTTTATTGCCATAAAAATGTGGATGCAAAATTACTGATTATCAATAAAATATAAACAGGGATCCAACTCAAGTCTAGCTGCTAGGATTGATCCAAAGCAATGATCATAACATTGAGTAGGGCCCCACTACCCTTCTGGACAATGAACATGTCTTTTAGGACTTTAGTGTGAATTCCACAGAATGCAATTAGATCATGTGGGCTTGTGAGGTACTCTGCCTCAACAATCTGTTTAGGTTTAGGTCATTGGTTCTTCTCTGCAATAAGATGTGCAGTTTGGGCTTGTAAGAAGATTCATACTTCTAAAAATAATATTAAGCATAAAAGCAAGCATCTCTCTCTCTCTCTCTCTCTGGAACCTAAAAGGAAAGAGAAAAGAAAAACATATTTTAGTACTATTCCACCCACTGGGGTATGGAAAAGTAATTTAATCTCCTTTAAACAGGGTCATTTGATTGGCATGTAGCCATTTATCAATGACTGTTATTGTGAGACAGTCTAACTTGGTAGACTGCTGGACTAAGTTTGTTTATACTGGGATAGGGCCGGTTGTTGGGCCTTGTCCATACATTGCACATCAAACAAGTGTACTTTTTGGATGTCTTGTTTGAGTTAATTAGCATATTTATCTTCTGATGCTCCATCAGCAGTGACAGTACACAGGGCGTCTCACTGACCGTCCGGTCATGATTTCAAAAATGGGATACGCTGTGTACCTGCAGAGGGTGTCCCTCTTATTGCCATAAGGAGTAAAGGCAATAATGAATCCCAGTCCTTTGGAGTTTTTCAGAACAAGTTTATTATAACATAACTTTGATCTGCCTGTTAGTCCATTCCACCTGTCCTGTAGAATGTGGGTGGTAAGGGATATGAAACTTTTGTTTTACTCATAACAAATCCATAATTTTCCTGCATTACTTTGGCTATAGAGCCGGATCCCTGTAATCAGAATTTACCTTTAGGGGTAAAGCCCTACCTAGTAAATAGCTGGTATACCAAGACATTTGCAGTCAATTTGGATGTTGTTCCAGGGCCTGCTTGCCTCTGGGGAAACAATGCATTTTTTCTAGCCGGTATATGATTGTTCTGTGCACAGATCAAACAGCTACTAATGTAGTGTTCTACATCATTTCTCATGTGTGGTCATCAGACTGAGGATTTCAGTCGGTCTAGGGTTTTATTGACTCACTGGTGTCCACCAGTTGAAGTATCATGTACTTGGTACAGCAGATAAAATCTACTCTCAGGTGTTCAGGAATTACCTGTAACATTTCATGAGTGTTACAGCAGTGATGTTCCAAGTGAGTAGGCCATCAATGGATAGGTGAATGTCATTTTCACTTTCTTATTTTGGATTATATCATGGGTTCCTAAAATACTTTCTTCTGATTGCCCACACAGGTCACCTGACCCTGATTTAATGTCTGATATACCCACAGTTGCATGGTCACATGGCTTTATTTCACTGTTTTTTTAGGTAAAACTCCAAACAAAACAGTGCCCATGTTATAAGAGGATTAACCCACTCCAGGGTATGGGTTTACTGATCATTAATCCATGCCTGGGTGGCTGAAATTACTCAGCTTCACCTCATGATTACAGCACCCCCCAGGCATGGATTAATGCTCAGTAAACCCATACCCTGTCATGGGTTAATCCCTCCTTATTTCTGGAAGTTATTCCTCAGTTCCTTTATTAAGGAACCTATACACTTCCCTCAAATGAGGGTCCTTCTTCTGGAGCACAAGGTTCACATTTTAGAATATGCTCTAACCTTATGAAGTGCAGTTTGTATTTAAACGGGTTAGGTTAGGGTTGTACACAAACAAGTCTCTGTATTTCACAGAGGTAATATTAGGAGTATTGGAACAGTAGTTTGTTTTCTTCCCAAATAAATTCAGGTAGAGAGAAACAGACCCAATTAGTCTGTAATAATAAGAAAGTGTCTGCAGTGCTTTCTGTAATTATAGTACAAGGCCAATTGCTAAACTGCAGTGATTTAGATCAATGCCATTTCTTAAAGTGTGCAGAACTTAACCCTCTCGTGGAGTGCTGGTATTATTTTACATAAGAAAAAATCTTTTTATTCTTTATTATTATCACAGCCTGTTTCACTCAAGGACTTAATAGTTCTCTAAACCATCCACAAACATTTATGGTAATAAGGAGACTCCTCGCCTCCTTGCTTTACATTTTTTTTCTTGCTAGGCATGTTTTAACAGTGCCTGTGAATTGTATATATACAATGATGCAATTACTAGCCATGCACACTCTGTCATCACTAGAATGTATAATAAGAATTCCAAACCCTGCTATCTGACCCTCGTTGGTATGTGTAGCTGAGTCATCAGTCAAAGTATGACACACAGTAATGTCTTTTAACAGTTTCTGGGGTTCTGTCAGAAAGGGCCTTGGACAGGTAGGTCAGGGGGTTGGAGTGAACAATCATGGGTCTCTCCTGCAAATTGTAGGCCATGGGCCAACAAGGATGGAGTTTTGATAGGAAGGACAGTGATGTCATGATCCTGTAAAATGAGAGACCAGTGTGTAAGTCTGGCATTGGATGCACAGTCATCTTTTACTCTGTCTGACAACAAAAAGTTAGTTGGCAAATGATTGGAATGCAGCACAATGGGTGTGTATCCAATGATGTACATAAAGTATCTCATTGCCCAGTATGTAGCCAAAAGATTCCTTTCACAAAGGTTGTATTTCAGCTCCACAGGGGCGAGCATCCTGGATGCATAAGCAATGGATCTGATCATGTGTCCATTGTATGTTTGGGCTAAAACTGCTGAGATTGCTTTATCTGATGTGGTAGTTTCAAAATAATAATAATAATACCCTAAAGCTGGTTTGGGATTAACCAATCATCGGACCATGGTTAGTGATCTCAAAAGAAAAGACAATGGTATCAGTATTAGGATACCTTGCACCTTCTTGCCAGAAGTACCTGCTTTTGTCTGTTCTGGGAATAAGTCAGACTGTTCCTGGCTTGTGTCTGCTATTGCAGTCACAGTATGGGATGATCCAGGTGTCACTGATGGAAGGGATTCTGCGTCATGTGCTGGCAGTTCTGGCACTATCACAGGTGCCTGCACAGTGGAGAAAAGTGGTGTGCAAGTTGCACGTAGTCCTCCAGCTATGGATTGTGGTTCAGTAGCCCTCAGGGGTGGAGAAAGTAGTACTGAAACAGCTGTCAGCACAGGTTCAGAAATCAAACATGTCACCCCCCCAACATGGCCTGTGATGCTGAAAATATCACAGTCATGGGGCTTTCAGAATCAGGGTTGTACCCTCCCCCATCAAAGGTAAAGTGGATTTCCTCAGAAGGTTGCTGGATGGTAGCAACATTGTTTTTAATGTTACAGCTTAAGGTATTAATGCACTGCATAGGAAAAGCAATACATTCAGTCTTCTCAGGGAAAACTGATGTTAAATTACATTTCACATCTTCATATTTCACATAAATAATAGCAATGTGTTCCTTATCGAAAGATGTTTTAGCATAGTAAACATTGCTAAAAGCAGCAGTTGCTTCTGCAGCATCAGACACTGACTTCATGACAGGTTGTGTACCATACTCATTCAAAAGTACATCAACACCATTTTTAATGAGAATCTCCTGTCCCCCAGAAACAATAGTCTTACTGATAACATTATTAATCATGCCAAAAACCTCCAGTATGTTTTGTTTTGTTATGGCAGCAATCACAGGTCCCTTTGACTGCATGATCCAACCTCTGTGTTGTGGTGGTCGGCTATTTTGGATTATCTCAAGGGCATCGTGGGTTACTGTGTTATGACCATCATCACATGACTATGAGCAGCCATCTTGGTGATGGTATGGAGATGCAACCTGATGGCATATGTGTCCACCATTTTGAGACTCTATTAATTCTCCATTTTCTGAATCACAGAAAAACAAGTAGCTAGCATTTGTTATAGTCCACCCCATAGCATACTGTGAGTGTTCAAAATCAAACACTTTAACATAAGAAGAGGCAAGGTCTTTGGGCAATAAGTTAGTATGCCCTGCCAATACCTCTGGCTGATGGTGCAAGTTCACCATTTTTGCCTTGCAATTTATATGATTAGCCTCAGATTTGGTATCACACACATCGTGCATAACCTGCTTTTCCAAGTTTCTACACACAATGGTAAGTTTGGCATTTTCCCTACTCTTACATTCTAGCTCCTCAAAAACATGAGCAAGCACGCTGTGAAGTAATCGAACTTCAGCCCGCAAGACTTTCTCATGGTGTAAAACTAGTTTGTTGTCAAGAGAAACTTTATCACATTTCTTATTCAAAACATACATTTTACATCTACTGTTTTCATAACTACTTAGTAATGAATCACATTGTTTAGTCAAGGTCCTGTTTTGAGATAACAGTTCATTAACTTTTTCACCTGACTCAGCATGTAACATATTCATCTTTTGCCTGTATGCAGTCTAATCTGACTTCAGAGTATCACATTTATTTATAGAAAATTCTAAGCAAGTGAATAGTGTTGCAACTAGAAAATTTTCAGGAATATCTCCTTTGGTACCATGGTTTAAGTGACTGCAGTTTTCAGAAATCACCCTCATGGGACTGTTTCTGATTTTTGACACATTGGCAACATCTTCTAAACCACTGTAAGCAGTTTGAATTTGTGAGTCATCCAGCCTCAACCTCAGTACTGATTTTTTAGACATGTCTTTTAAGAAATAAGAAACCCTTAGCTGTCTGTGGATCAAAAACGTTGTTTGCAACCAAAGTTTATGACAGGACACAAACAGCATTTGGTGTATGTGGACTCCTAGATGAGTAAAGACCCATTAAGATTTTAAACCACAAATGAAAGCAGTCTATCTGTCTGTTTGGATTCCTTCACAATTATGTGTTCCCACAGAGAAGGAAGAGGAAAAAAATAAAACAACTCATTGCACAGAGATTGAATATCTGAAAAGAGATTGTTTTGTCTATAATGTGGTACACACAACAAACTGAAGAGATTTAAACAGAAGAAACTCTCAGCTGCTTGTTACTGGATATTTCTCACCCAGTATTTTAATTTACAGAGGAAATTAAAATGTAACTTTGGCAAACACCCAGACTCCATTCGCGGTCGCCATTTTATGTTGTCTAAACACTCTTAGTGTGCAGAGCAAATAATAATAATACTAATAATACAGATTCTTATGTCTTCAGAGTCTGCCAAGAAACATTTGTAAACAAGGAAGAGTACTAATAAATGTTTATTATACTACTTACGACAAGCACGTGACAAAGAAAATCATAAGGGAGATGGGTTTCTCACCACTCTCCTGAAGAATGTACATAATCTCCAGAATTGTAGGATCTCAGGTTCTCCAAGATCTTGTTCTCTCTCTTCGTGGAACTAGGATACACATACTGATATACTACAGATAACAGCATAGCAACAGAGATTACCTCATAGGTACAGATATGAGAAACAATATGTATTGGTCCTAAGTCATTATCCATTGGATAATGACTTGGAAGACAGAATTACTAATGAATATCATAGAATATGCTTCAGTTAGCATTATAGCTTGGACAAAAGAAATTCTGACAGATTCAAACTACATGTGGCATTTCTTGCTTATGCATAATATAAGACATAACAAATGATTTCTCTCTGTCAGCTTGCTTAGACAAAGAAAAGTGCTAACAGGACTCTATTACACATGGCATATCTGCCTGAGTGTAAAACACACACTACATATAATTATATGAGAATATAGGTATACAATAATCACTGATGATCCCTCAGAGTCATCGTATCAGTAATTAGATAGATTATATATGGAAAAGACAAACATAATACATTATAGTGCGGTATAATAGTCATGCATGATCTAATCCTATGAAGGATGTAAACATTAGCGAATATTAGCAGCAAAGCACATTCCTGGAACTCATGCTTATATGATGGATGCCTAAAATCTACATGTTAGTGCAAAATAGCATCACAGTATAACAGACCAGGAATACAGTGTGAGGTATATCTGAGGTGTATGTGGGATGATAGGGGGCCTAACCCAGGAGCAACACCCAGTCATGTTTGAACTCCACTCCACAATTTTCACTGGCAATCAATTCCATGGCTGTACCACACTCTCAGTGAAGTGGAAATCCCCCACATCTGCTCTAAATTTATCCTTCAAAATCTTCTAATCTAGCCTTCTTGTGGACTGTGTCTCTGTTTCTAATAAAGAAGTCTTCATGATTCACCCTTTTTATAACCTCAGAAACTTATATGTCTGTATCATGTGTCCTCATTCACATCTGACCTCCGCTGAGTACATGTTTAAAGCCATCAGCTGTTCATCATAGGATCAGCCTTGCTGGTCTTGGATCATTTTGGTGACCCTTCTCTGTACTGACTCCAGCTTGTCTATGTCCTTTCTCAGGTGTGGGTTCCAGAACAGGAAACAGTATTCCAACTGAAGCCTCAATAGCAATCTATATAGAGGCAGTATCACTTAATCCCTCCTGCTATAAAACCTCTTCTGATACAGTCCAGCATCCTTAATGGCTTACTGTATGCCTTATTTCATTGGCTGGTTTGCTTTACAGAGTCACTAATGATGACCCTGGCTCCATCTCCTGCATAGCAGTAGCCAGTCTTTAGCCCTCCCATCCAATAATTCATGATGTTAAATGCCCTGTCATTCTGTTGAAGAAGTCAAAAAGATTCATGTGGCAAGAGTCCTTCTCATTAACATGTGCTGCCTGGGGTTCTATAGTCATTCCCTGCAAGGAAGTCCACCAATTCTGCCATCAGTATTGAGTCTATTACCTTACACACTACTGTATATACACCAGGCTAACTGGTCTGAAGGTTCTTGGCTCATTCTTCATGCTACTATTGTTCAGGCGGACTGCATTTGCTATCCTCCAGTCCCTGTGGACCATCCCTGTGGCAAGCGAGAAGTTGAATATTTCTGGATGTGGAGACACCGTTATTTCTGCAGCTTCCTTAGGCATCCTAGGGTTTAATCTATTTTAGATTTATCTGCTTTTTAGTTTTGTAACTATTCCATCACCCTTTCCCTCCTTATAGTACCCATGCCACTAGTGCACCTATTTACCTTTAAAGTTGGAAACTGCTGTCATTGTAGGCCCTCTTCTCTGCTTATCAAAATAATGTTTCTCTTCTGCTAAATGTAACTGATTTTCTAACTAGTTTAGAGTCATGTTTGTTTTCTTCTGAGATCAATATTATATTACTGTACCCCTCAAACATGCATTTAGTGAGCTCCAGACTATTTTTACTGGAATATCATTTTGTGCATGGAGCATCCAGGATTTTTTTTATTTTAGTTTGCATCAGGTCAACAAATGTTTTATATCCCAGTAATGTGGGATAAAATTTCCAAGCAAATTCCATACTCAGTATAGTTATCATTTCTAAAAGTAAATGGAAAGACCATGGTCAGAGATTTTGATAACTCCATATTTTATTTTGGATATTGGATATACTCTACTATATGATGTAGTCTGAAATCAATCTGAAGTTTGTTCTGGAGTACAATTTATATACATTCAAAAAGAATGCAAATCTGGGTATCTGGGTGGAATTTTGTTTAAAGGAATCCACAAATTCCAAATCCTGCAGGAAATTAATTATTGCTTGAACATTTCTAGTTTTCCTTTCTGTGAATCCTGGTGATCAGTCTTTTTTTTTTTGTTTAAGATAAGGTTGTAATCACCTTCTATCAAATATGGGGTCAGAAATTGTGATGCCATTAGAAAAAATTATAAAGAAGGATGTCATCTTTCAAGCAAACATTTACTGTATGAAAGTAAATACCTACTGCTGGATTTTCAAATGATTTTACTGTGATTTTGCCATAGCTGTGATACTTGTGCTAAGACTGTTAGATAAAAAAAAAAGTGTCTAGCAGCATCTTGATGCAGTTACTTCAAGATACACATCAAAGGTCATGCTCGTGCCAAACTCCTTAATGCTTGCATCATTTTTTGTGTGTTAAAATGACTAAAGTGTTATAAATGCATCAGCATTTTTTTTAAATCAGCCACACACATTCTGACACATACCCAGGGATGCAGCTGCGGCATAAAACTATCACACATGTTGCATGAAAACATTATTACATCCAGGCCCTCATCTCTTAGGTGCATTTTCAAGATCATATATCAACATTGTTACTTGGAAGCAGTGGACTTCTACAGCAGTTCTGAAAATATGAAAAAAAAGAAGAAGACAGTGTACATAACATGGCTGGTAGTGTGATATACTGATTTATTATCAATGCAGGAGAACTTCCAGGACACAGACTGGAACATCCCTACATATCATTGGTTAAGGCTTCATCAGGCAGTACAATCAGCCATGTTTTTTTTTCAGTTCTATTTATTCTTCCAGTAACGGGTGGGGAATATACCCCCAATCGGTGCCCAGACCGCTATCCCAGTATCTACCTCCAGGCTACCTGGCTGGGTGGCCCATAGATTGTCCCCTATGGTGGAGCTTCCCCAGGGGTCTGGGGGAGAAACCAAGATCAACCAGAGACCCCAGCCGAGTCTTACACCTAGGGCGTCATTCAGGAGGTGGTCCAGGAGGCTTTACAGAGCTCTGGTACCAGGGATGTTTCCTTGGTAATCCCCAGGAGCATGGATATGCAATGACATAAGTGCAGGACTGGTGAACTCCCTCACCCACCCCACAGACATCCACTGATAATGCCATTGAGCCAGGTGGTCCCAGGTGCTGGACATTCAGCTTCCACTAGGTGTCACTAGTATGCCAGGAAACCACAACCCTCCCCCCCAGAGTTGGAGAGCAGTCCCCACAGTTGACCCTCTGACACACCATGCTTGCTTCAAAAAATGGGTCATCAGCACCACAGGCTGTGCTGGGAGGCCGGCCTACAATCATCCATATTGTGTGTGCCATCTTTTTTTATTATTTTCAGTTTTGAGTATTTTAATTGTCAGCAGCACATTCAGGAAATGGGATGAGCACTTCACCATGTGTTCTCTTC
This sequence comes from Neoceratodus forsteri, assembly GCA_016271365.2. Classification (NCBI taxonomy): domain Eukaryota; kingdom Metazoa; phylum Chordata; order Ceratodontiformes; family Ceratodontidae; genus Neoceratodus; species Neoceratodus forsteri. Next base: position 1,511,599,779 of record CM057455.1, read on the forward strand.
TATAGGAGTTCTGAATTTCAATATGCCTTAAATCTATAGGTACAGCAAGCATGAAATACAGTGACAACTGCTCAAGAGTTATTTTTTTTCTCTTATCGGGGCTTCAGAGAATTGTTGCATACCTAGACGCCAGTGGGGCACAGGACCCAAGGCAGCATGGATTCACAATGGGAAGGTCGTGTCAGATGAATCTAATAGATTTCTTTGACTGGGTGAACAAAGTAGTAGACCAGGGAGGGGCTGTGGACATGGCCTACCTAGATTTTAGCAAGGCATTTGATAAAGTCCCACACAAAAGATTAATACACAAGTTAGCCAGCCTTGGAGTGGATCTCAAGGTGGTAGCCTGGATAAAAAACTGGCTAGACAACAGGATGCAAAGGGTAGTAGTAAATGGAGTACACAGTGAAGAAAGGAGGGTTACTAGTGGGGTACCACAGGGTTCAGTACTGGGACCGGTCCTTTTTACGTTCACTTGCGTGCATGCGCAAGGAACGTCTTGGGAGAATGGGACACTTTGGAGGTGTGCCCCTCCTCTGCAATCCCCTGCTCCATTGAGCAGGCGTGGCGAGTCCTGCACCAATCGGACGGCGGTGCTGTGTATGACAGCGTGGTATTCTCTTCAGAAACCACCGCTGTGTGTTTCACCGTGTCACGCCGCCCCTAAATCTTGCTGCCACACTGGGAGCCCACCCCAGCGTGGAAAACGCCCGCGTCATCTGCCGACGGGGTGCCCAATCCCCGCCGGCTCCACAGTCCCCAGCCATCCTTCTGCCACGCTGGGAGCCCACCCCAGCATGGCAAATGTCCCACATCATCTTTTTAAAAAACTGTAAATTAAAATGGTCCCACGGTGCTTCTCCCAGCCCCCACAACCCGCACTCACCCTGCTCACCCTGCCTCCCCACCCCCCTTACCCAATACTTACCTCTGGAGCTCAGCGGCGCTCTTCGGTGGACCGGGAACACCTCTGCACTCTTCAAAGCCAACCGCGAACTGAGGAAATGCTGGTAAGCTGTATAATGGGCTAGATACGGGGTTTTCAACTTTATTGCATATCTGAGGCATTATTTGGAATTTTGCACCAAATTTTCAACATGGGGTTTTTGGGACCCCTTCTCATGAATGATGTCACTGTCATGTTATTATTTGGGCCCGAATGGTGATTTCACAGTCACTGCACAGTCACTGCACGAAATCACCCTTTGGGCCTGAATAACTACCATGACAGTGACATCATTCAGAAAAGGGTCAAAACCATGTTGAAAATGTGGTGAAAAAATTCCAAAATAATGACTGTTTAACGAGCGTGCGTTGCGCAGTTCCTATGCAGGCTCGTAAGTTCATGAATTTTCAATATTTTCACTCCAGATTTTCAACATTGCCATTTTACCACACCTCCTTATGAGCAGTACAGCTGTCATTTTTCACATCCTGCCCAAAACGTGTTTCCGCCCATGTAGCGTACAACAGCACAGTCGGTGTGCAAAATCAATGTATGGGACACATTAAGAAAATCACCATGACACTGTTCATTAGCAGAGGTCTTAAAATGGCTACGTTGAAAATTTGATGAAAAAATTCCTTAAAATGACTGTTTTACGAGCGTGCGTTGTGTACTACATCGCTTGTAGGTTGCAATTTTCAATATTTCCACTCAGATTTTGAACATTGCCATTTTACCACACCTTCTTATGAGCAGTACAGCTGTCATTTTTCACATCTCACCCAAAACGTGTTTCCACCCATGTAGCGCACAATGACGCAGTCGGTGTGTGAAATCAATGTATGGGACACATTAAGAAAATCACAGTGACACTGTTCATGAGCAGAGGTCTTAAAATGGCTATGTTGAAAATTTGGTGAAAAAATTCCTTAAAATGACTGTTTTACGAGTGTGCGTTGCGCAGTTCCTATGCACGCTCGTAAGTTCGTCAATTTTCAATATTTCCTCTTCAAATTTTCAACATTGCCATTTTACCACACCTCCTTATGAGCAGTACAGCTGTCATTTTTCACATCCTGCCCAAAACATGTTTCCGCCCATGTAGCGCACAATGGTGCAGTCAGTGTGCGAAATCAATGTATGGGACAAATTAAGAAAATTACAGTGACACTGTTCATTAGCAGAGGTCTTAAAATGGCTATGTTGAAAATTTGGTCAAAAAATTCCTAAAAATGACTGTTTTACGAGCATGCGTTGCGCAGTTCCTACGCATGCTCGTAAGTTTGCGAATTTTCAATATTTTCACTCCAGATTTTCAACATTGCCATTTTACCACACCTCCTTATGAGCAGTACAGCTGTCATTTTTCACATCCTACCCAAAACATGTTTCCGCCCATGTAGCGCACAATGGCGCAGTCGGTGTGCGAAATCAATGTATGGGACACATTAAGAAAATCACAGTGACACTGTTCATTAGCAGAGGTCTTAAAATGGCTATGTTGAAAATTTGGTGAAAAAATTCCTAATAATGACTGTTTTACAAAGCGTGATTCTGCGCGCTTCCTACATACGGAAGTAAGTGTCATGCACGCTTTCATGCGGATTCGTAATTTCCAATATTTGCACTCCAATGACTTCCAAATACCTAAACAGCACATAGAAGCAAGCAACATTTGGCACTGACAAATGCTTGTACTTCTTTGTCACTGATTTTTTTAAGCCATGTCCAAGTGCCAAATACCACTGCAAATACCTGCAAGCGAACGTTCGGCATTGACAAATGCTTGTTAATGTCTTTATAAGTGACATTGCAGAGGAACTGGAAGAAAAAGTTTGTCTCTTTGCAGATGATACAAAGATCTGCAACAGGGTTGATACACAAGATGGAGTGGAAAGGATGAGAAGAGACTTGGCAAGGTTGGAGGAATGGTCAAATGTATGGCAGCTCAGATTCAATGCAAAGAAGTGCAAGGTAATGCACATGGGAAACAGAAACCTAGGGGAAGCATACACAGTTGGGGGTGAGATACTGACAACAGTAAAAATGGAAAGGGATCTGGGGATAATTATATCAGATGACCTAAAGGAGGGCAAGCAATGTGAGAAGGCAGTAAGGGAGGCTGGGGGGATACTGGGATGCATAGGAAGAGGCATCAATAGTAGAAAACAGGAAGTTGTTATCCGTCTGTACAGACAGTTGGTGAGACTCCATCTGGAGTACTGTGTGCAGTTCTAGAGACCCCATCTCCACAAAGACATAGACAGAGTGGAGGCTGTCCAGAGGAGGGCCACCAAAATGGTGCAAGGTCTGCACCAGAAGACATACTAAGAAAGACTAAAGGAGCTTAATATGTATACCCTTGAGGAAAGAAGGGAGAGAGGGGACATGATAGAAACTTTCAAATACCTCAAGGGAATCAACAAAGTCCAAGAGGGTAGCATTTTTCAGAAAAAGAGATGTGCAAGAACAAGGGGGCACAATTTGAAGATAAATGGGGGACGGTTCAGAGGAAATGTGAGGAAGTATTTTTTCACAGAGAGGGTTGTGGATGCATGGAACAGCCTCCCTGAGGAGGTTGTGGAGTCAAGAACAGTGGGAGAATTCAAGAATGCATGGGACAGGCATAAGGCAGTCCTAGTGGGGGGTAGGAGGAAGTAAGCTGTTGGTTAACTTGGATCTGCAGCTTATCTGTTAGGTAGGAAAATGAGCAGACTAGGTGGGCCAAGCGGTCGTTATCTGCCTTCAAATTCTGTGTTTCTATGTTTCAGAGATATGAATATGGATGATATAAAATAGACTTGTCATGGTCAATTCAAAGAGAGAAACTACTGACCTGCTCATTAAGAAAGAAACACATCACTTGGTTGATGACCAGGGACACCTCCATGAGAAAGAAGGAACAAAAGAAGATAGGGGAATCAATAATCTAGCTTGAAGTGACGTAGTCAAGAAAGGGATGCCAGATATCCTCAGATGTGTTACATTTACCCACATAGAGCAGTGGGCCTGTTCACTCTTTAAGGAGTCTATCATTACATAAAAAAAGAAAGACTTTCTATTTGGTTAGATAAGGGTCCTTCCAGTGTTGAAGGATTAATGTCTGTGCATTAATCAAAATAAGGTTGACAAGAGTGCTAGTTTCTCTTCATAAATCTGTATGCACATTATCCAAGTAGATGAATACCAGTATCAAACTGAAAATGTAACCACATTATTTTAGAAATTGTATATAATTTTATCCCAGGATAGGTTTAGCACAGGACATGTCACAAACATACGTAACAAAGTGCCTTTGTCAGTCAGGCATCTGGTACAGGATTCGGAATACAGTAAATTGATTAAATATGTTTATAGTTTCTGCCATGTAATAAATCCTATGAAGGATACTGAATTATATTTGTTTCAGTTTGTTATTCTGTGAAATTGTGATAAATGATGATAAAATTTAGGTGACTGAACCTCATTGAAAGTCAAGTTCAATTCTCTTTCCCAAGTATTCTTAAATAGTGTTCAGTTCACTGATATCCTGTTTCTCATAAGAGCATAGATTTTCTACATTAATTTTTGGCTTGAATTAACTCCTGGGAATAATAGATACATAGGTACATAGACAGTGATGGAAGAAAAACACCTGCCAGCCCATTCAATATGTCCACCATACATAACTGGTCTGCACTGGTCGTAGTGGTCATCACTCCCCATGTTAGCTCCCTCCCCCAGGTAATCCAATAGGCCTATCCCAACCCTGTTTGAAGCCGTTCTCTGAGTTTGCTGTACCACTTCCTCCAGCAGCTTGTTCCACTTGTCCACCACTCTTCCTGTGGAAAATTCATACAGAGGTCCCTTTTAAATCATCCCACTTATAGTTAAAGTGAGTTCCTTCCTGTCCCTGTATTTGAACTCAAGGAGAAAAGTTTATTGGTGTCCATGTTATTTACTTCATGTAGCAGCTTGTATGTCTTGATAATGTTGCCCTTTTTTTCTCCTTTTCTCAAGGGTGCACATGTTCAAGTCCTGTAATCTCTTCTCATAGGTCTTGTCCATGGAATATCTTGGTTGCACTGCAATGTGCTGCTTCTACCTTGTCTCAGTCTCTCCTCAAGTATTGACTCCAGTACCTTGTGCAGTATTCCAGATGGGGTCTCACCTGTGACCTGTACAATGTGTGGATCACCTCCTGACTTCTGCTGCTCATCCCTCCCCCCTTTACAACCCAATCAGACTCATGGTTGCCTTGCCACAACTCTATTGAAAGTGCTGTTCTTTTTAAGCTGTCAGATACATTACCCCTAGATCCACTCCTGCATGATGCTTTCAGCAACACCCCCATGCTGAAATCCAAGTATATCACATCTACCATATGTCCCCTGTCTGCTGCCCTGGTAACCTAGTTGAAGAAGTCAATCAGATTTGTCTGACAAGACCTACATTTTATGAATCAGTGTTGTCTGGGGTCCTGTAGTCCATTTCCCTCTAGAAAGATCACCATTTCCTTAATTTGTAAAGACTCCATATGCTTTTCCACCACAGATATCAAACAAACAGATCTATAGTTGCATGGCTTTCCTTCCTTCTAGTGTTTTTTAGAGGGACCAATCTACTGTCCTTTAGTCCCTAGTAATCAACCCCATGGCCAGTAAGCAGCTGAATAAATCTGCAGGTGACCCTGCCATCACTTTTGCTACTTTCTTCAGCATCCTTGGGTGTGAAAAATCAGGTCTCATAGATTTACGGTCATAGCCAAAGACATGGTCAGATAATTCCTGAAATTTCTGTGGTATTTCTAGAGAAATCTCCTGCTTTCTGCATTTCCACACTAGGGGCAGTAGAGAGAAACTCTTCAGAAATTTTGTGAAATATGTGGAAATATCTGACTATGTCTATGGCTACTACTGTATCTACTTTTAGCATTGTAAGCTTTCCCAGCACCCTTTTCTCTATTATTTTGTCAATGTCACTTGAGCCCCTCCTTTCTCCTAGTAAATACAGAACAAAAATACTTTTTTTCGATATCTCTGCTTTCCATTTGTCCCCCTGTTCCCATCCTGTGTACCTCATTATTGGAGGATGGTTCAAGCGGTGCCCCTCCACAAGAGCGGCTCCAAGGATGAACAGGGGAAATGCAGCCATCATGGATAAGCTGATGGAGACTATCCTGAAGGAGAGGCTTGTGTCCCTTCTGGAGGCCAAAATGCTACAGAACTGCAGACAGCATGGCTTTGTAAGTGGCAGGTCCTGCCAAACCAACCTGGTGGAGTTCTATGACTGGGCAACTAGGCAATTGGATGGGGGCCATGCAGTGGATGTCCTGTACCTGGACTTCAGTAAGGCATTCAACTTGGTGCCACATGGGAGACTGGAAAGTAAGTTAGAAGGCACAGGGGTGGGTGCAAATCTGGTGAGATGGGTAGGGAACTGGCTTCAGGAAAGACAACAGAGGGTGGTGGTGGGGGGGAGCTCTCATCCCTAAGGGTAGTGACGAGTGGTGTTCTGCAGTGCTTGGTGTTAAGACAAATGTAGTTTGGAATATTCATTGCAGACATATCATTGGGCATCAAGAGCAAGATCAGCCTGTTTACTGATGACACCAAGTTGGGAGTGGTAGTTGATGACCTAGGGGGATGGCAGGGGTTGCAGGATGATCTGGAAAAGCTGGAAACCTGGTCAGATACCTGGCAACTGGGGTTCAATGCCAAAAAGTGCAAGGTGCTGCATTTTGGAGCAAAAAACCCAAGGAGGAATTACCAGATTGGGGGGGGGAGTGAAGCTAGCTGAGACAGAGGAGGAGAAGGATCTGGGGGTGCTCATTACAGGGTCAATGAACAACTCAGCACAATGTAGGAAGGCATCCTACTGACACCATATTTGGAATGTAGATAGGGACAACTTACATAGGTTACCAAATTTCAGAATTATAGGGTGAAAGGAGGTAGAGTTATGGGTCACCAAACACTTAATCAAAATTTAATTTTCAGTTATTTCAATCTAATTTGAAAATTTTGTATCCAAATGTTGCCACAGTTTCAGGATTTAGAAAAATATACAACATGGAAATGTACATCATGTTTTTCATCTCAGGCTTCAAAGGGGACTGAGTTATAGGTAGCCAAGCAGTTTTCCAAAATTTAGATCTTGTCATTTTAGTATACTTTTGGTGGTATTAGTTGAAATGTTCTAACATTTTACAGGTGTACATGCTATCATTACCATATATGTACATACAGTAGTTCCAGATTTCTAGCTTCAAATGGGACTGAGTAATAGCCTGCCAAACAAGTTGCCAAAATTACAATGTCAGTTATTTCCCTCAAATTTTAAAACAACATATCCAAATTTCCAGATTTGAAACATTTAAACTACTATTCCACATGTTTTTTTCTGACGTAGTTCATATTTGCAACTTTAAATGGGACCAAATAAAAAGTAGTCAGACTTTCACAAAATCTTAAAATTTAAGTTTGCAAGAATGTCAACTGCTAATTTATAAAACCCTGAAACTTTAAACCTAGAGAATGCAATGCCATTAAATTTGACAGGTTCTTAGATCTTAAAAGTAGACTGTGTGTCAATTGATTAATTGATTGCTGCTACAAATTGTACAATAACATCTGTACTTAAAGCCAAATTCCATGAGTCTTTGTGGAAACTGTTGAAACTCATGAAAATTCCATAAAATTGGAATTTGCTAATTTTACTCAGCCTTATCTGAGGGATTCAAGTTAAATGATAGGGGTATGAGAAGCAAGTAGTGCAGGGGTCCCCAGTTGCAGGAGTTAGATGCACTGTTTCCTCCAAGAAATGGACAGCTGAGCTGGGTAGCACATTAATGGAGTCCTCCCATTTGGAGCAAGGAAGCACAGTGTGTCAACAATTCCAATCTGAATGCAGGATATATAAGGATCAAACTCAGTAAATTGATGATCCAGGGAGCCTAACACATGTTCAAGTCTGGGACTTAGAAGTACTCAAAAAGATGTAGTGGGGGGAAGATGATGTCTGGGGCACAGGGACGGGAGGCTTCTGGCTATTCTAGCAGGAAAGGTTGATACGAAAAGGAGTAAGGACTTTCATTTTAAGAGATTTTGTCACTTTAAAGAGCAAATAGGATATCAGTGGGATCAGTAGTTCTATTGCATCAATCTGGCTATGCTACGAGAGAAGTGGGGCAAAACAGTCACCCAGAAAGGAACAGCAGGACTGCAACAAGCTCAGCCCAGCTTATCAAATGGAGTAGTGATGCATGCCTCGTGAATGTTAAATTCCACAAAAACAATTCTGAATGTTTCTTCTATTTGCTACCATAAATATTTAAGAAAATGTTGCCAATATTTTTTTCCACAGTAAATTTAAAACTGCTAAACTGATTTATCCTGTTGTGTTACACACCAGGATACACATCAGATGAGCATATCAAATGCTAAGTATATGCCTGCAAGAGCAGAGAATTTTTAAACATCCACCTTTTTTAGAGTTGTCACAAAATTTTGCAAATATTTACACAGTAAACTTTTGAACCCTGGTAAATTAAAATCTCTAATCCAATTCTCCCCATATTTAGAAGTTCATATAACCACTACATAGAGGATAATGGATGGGCAACAGTGAACGACAATACTGTTGTTCACTTCAAGAGGTTGTCATGACAACCATGTAAACCTCGAGACGGATGCTTGAGAGGTTTATGGTTGTCATACAACCTCAAGAAGTGAAGACAGTGTTGTTGTTTACTGATGCCCATCCATTGTCTTGAATAGTGTATGGGCATTAGTAAAACAACAGCGGAACACTTCTTTGGTCCATGCTGCTCTATTTCCATCTTTGCATGCCCCACCCACAACCCAAGAACAATCTTCACTCATACCCCAGTCCCACGATGTCACAAACTAATTTAAAAAAAAAATGAGTTCTGAAGTACTGCTATTGCCCACCACTAAAGGTAAGCCCTCTGTAATATCTTACTTTGTGATCTTTAGATAGTCAATCTTTATTTAATTTCCTCAGCAAAACAATGCGGACATTTCCCTGAAGTGCAGCACATATGTTTGACACATGCGCAAAAGCATTCACTGCTGTTGTACCATCGATGTGGCATACCTAAGATGGTACGACAGCAAGGTGATGTCACATTGATGGTACAACAGTGTAAGCTTTCGATGAAAATCCGCCAACAGCAATAATGTTCTACCATACACTATAAAATGGTTGTTCATGCTAATATACGCATGTCTAGCACCTAAGGTGCCTGAGTTATATGCAGATAATTATTTTTCATGAAATTTCCAGCAAAAAATAAAATGACAGATTTTAAGCACATATAATTTTGAGACAATGCATCCTAATGTCATGATATGTGGCACATTTTGTTAAACACCTACCATCAAGTATTCATGCCAAATTTAAGATGTCTAATCCAATAGATGGCAGAGGTATATGTATACAAACATTTTCATGAATTTTTCCACCGAAAATAAAATGACAGATTTTGAGCACCTATACTTTTGTGACAGTCCGTCCTAATTTCATGATGAGCAGCACATTAACAGAACTGTTCCCACACATGTATCATTCCAAATTTCAGAGCTCTAGCTCAATAGATGGTCAAGCTATGACTAAATTAATATATTTTTAAAATTCCACAAAACTGTAATGAAATTCCATGATAGTTTACAGAATTTCATGAAGTTTCATCAAAATTCCATGCATTCAGAATAATGCTATAAGACAATGTGATCAACACAGGTCTGGATCAGTTTACTTTTTTAACATATTTGTTGAAGGATACAGGCAATGTGCAGTGCTATGTGTTGGAATTACTGAAATACTATGTGCAATTTAAGTGTATTAATATCCAAGAAGCATTTGTAGAATTCATTTGTGAAGTTACCTAGCCTTGGAGATTTTCCTTATGGAGGTCCCCTATTGCTTTAACAATCTCCTGCAGGGATATTTTCTTGTTCAGGAGCTCAACATTAGTCTCAGATATTGTATTTGTACCAGCTGCAACTGACTGATAAATTCCTCTTTTTCAGCGTCTCATGAATTGATATCAGAGGTATACTATTGTTTTAGAAGAATTCTTCAAAAGGTTTGCTTATTTTATCTGGATTGAACGAAAGTTAATTCTGACTGTCATCAACAGAAGTTATTCTTTTGTAATTCTGCTCACAATGGAAGTGTGAAAATTAACAGTTTATCAGGCCTGTTGGTAAAGAAATAGCATATGAACTTCACCCTCATCATGGCTCTATTAACTTGTTCCTCTGCTTCTTTATTGTATTGTTTCCATCATTGAAGAGTTTTGATAAAGTCCTTGTCTTCTTCAATTCTGATAAGTTTAGCATCTAAGGTGCAAAGATTATACTCAAGTTCCCTCATCTTTCTACTGTTCTTTCTTCTGAATGAAGAATAGACAATAATAAGACCTCAGAGGAAGGCTTTAGTGCATTCCAAACTGAGTTTAGTGCAACATCCCAAAAATTAACGTACCAAACAATAAGAAGGCCATTCTTGACTTGCTCAGTTAATGTTTTATCTTAGAGGAAGTGGATTCGAAACAAACAAATATAGTCTTTACATATATAGCTAATTCCAGGGATAGAAATATCAGAGCCTGGTCAGAAATCTTGATTGCTCCATATTTAATATTTTTAATTTTGTGAAAGGGACTATCAGATATTAAGGCAAAATCTGTATGTGAAAAATATGTATGGGTCAATGAAAAAAGAATTTCTTAAGATTGGGATATTTAGTACAGATGGTCCATTAATGCCAGTTTGCTCATAAAGCATTTTATAAGGGCAACAGCTCAAAACTTTCTTCCTATGCCTGTTGATCAGTCAATTTCCTCCAAAGTTCAATTAAAAGAACTGTGCACAATAAAAGGAGCCAGAAACTGAGATTATTTTAGAAATATATTTATAAAGAAATCAGTACCTTCTTCATTTGTTGCATACTACACGTACCTCAAGATACCACTGAGACACTCAAGTTCACATGGTGATCATATAAAAGTTTGGCAGTGCTGAGGAGGTACCTGGTACCTTGAGGTATACCTCAGCACTGCCAAACCTTTATACAATCAGCACATGAACTTGACTGCCTCAGTGGTGCTTCCAAAGAAAAACACACCCAAAGTCAGGATATAGCTGAAGGGACATCCCTATACTTTCAGTCCCTTTCCTATCTGGTAGGCTGGAATGCAGATTGAACCAGGGGTGGGGGGGGGTAGCTTGCTTAACTTATCTCACACATGCCAAATGTGAAAGTATCAAGGAAATCAACCCCAAACATAGTTGGGTATGAATGTCAGTAACTTGACCTACTTGAGGGGCCAGCTTTGACCTTTAATTTCTGTTGCTTTTGTGGTCTGGTGGTTGCATTTTGACATTACTTTTGGGAGGTAACAAATGTACAAAAACAGCATATTTCTTAGCAGTTCTGAGTGGTTGAATCAGGCATGGCAAGAGTTTTTAAATACATAATCAGTAAGGCCACTCAGAGCTTGGCCACACAAAAATCCTACTCCACTGTCACCTTGGTGTTCATTAGATAATTGTGGAGGGGGCGTGGACCTCTGTGATGTGGAAAAAGTTCATGAAGAAATAGAAATCTTTCTCCAAGAAATGTGATTCCTGTAAAGAAAGGCAATTCAGTACAGTTTTTATAGTTCTGCCAGACAGAAAAGACTTAAACTAATTCAGGTTTATACCGATGAGTCTTCTACATTCCTCCAGGTAACCCATCAATACCCACTGGTCCACAGCATCAAATGCCCAAGAGAGATCCAGAAGAACAACAATCAAGTGCATACCTCTATCTCTTGCCTGGAGCAGATCACTAGATACTTTAACAAGTGCAGCCCCTGTGTTGTGCCAAGGCTTGAAATCAGACTGGAATGTCTCATAGGTGACAACATTTCTCAAGGTGAACTTTAAGCTTTGCCACCCCTAATTTCTCAATAATCTTCCCCAAATAGTGAAAATTGAGGCTGGTCTGTAGTTTGAAAGAACATCATATAATATAATGTAATGTAATAGAATGTGATATAATATAATATAATATAATATAATATAATATAATATAATATAATATAATATAATATAATATAATATAATATAATATAATAATAAAATAGAATATGAAATAAATTATCCTAGTCACAATATTAATAATATTCTATTTTCAAGTACATCAAACACAAAGAGATATTTGGTTTGGACTGTACACCAAAACAAAATATACCAAGACAAAAGAATCAATAGATATGGAGACAGAACTCTATGATCTCAGGCAGCCCAACACTGGAATGGTTTGCCACCCTTAGTATGGGCTGAAATTGACCATGGAAAGATTGTATAGGCAATAAGAAATTGTTGTACACATATTTGTAAGTGTACAAGATAATTCTTGCGAGATAATTTTCCACCACCCACATTCAAGATTTGCACTAGTCTGTCTGTATTTTATATATTTTTATTATTAGTTTGTTTGTGTATTGTTGTACATGTGTTTGTTGTATTTGTATTTTATAATTTATGGAACTTTAGTTAGTGTACAAGACTGTCTTGTAAACTTTACTGCTAAAGTCCAAATGGCATGATTATTCTTGTATAAAAATAAAGTTTTACCATACCATACCACACCATCAGGGCCCAATGCTGGCTTTTATCAGGACAGGCTTCAATATGGCACTTTTAAGAGCCACTAGAAAGCATCCTTCATTTAGGAAAACCTGACAATCCTAGCAATCACTGGACCAGGTACTCCTGGCAGTCCACCATCAGCCAGGAGGGTCTTGGATCAAAATTACAGTACGTGAAATGCAATCTGAAGATCACTATGGGCACCTCTTCTACCAAGACACTTCAAAACTCCCTTCAGGACATCAGAATGCCCCTGTTCCTCATGTTCTCAATCAATCAATCAATATTTTATTCATGAATATATGAAAGGGATACTCAGTTAAGCAGCTCTCATTTTCAATGAGGTCCCAGTGCAGTGCTTGAGGTACAAGTGTTACAATGATAAACAGTATTTTCCAGAGGGGGTCGTGTTAGTGGTTTAAGATGGCAGTGACCAGATAGCAAGTGTATCAGAAGAACTTCATTACAGCAGGTGGAGGTTCCACGCTGGTCCAATCTCCAAGACCATCTCAGGACCCAAAGCTATCTATGCTAAGGAAAAAGGTAACAACAGCTTTAAACATATTAAGGCTTAGTCCAGGGGTCAATCTTAACATTGTTTTACTAGCCCAAACCCTAGTGCAAATTGACCAGGGCTAGTGCAGCTAACTCTCTATGTGTCTATCTTGACTAGTGCAGATTTTCATGGGTGTTAATGAAGTTAAAAAGTCTCTACTTAACAGGCTCTAGTCCACATGCTAACCTCTCTCGATGTTCCAGATGGCCTGGTGTGATTAACAGCTCATTAACAGCTGCAATTATCTGGCAGTTCAAGAGGGGGGTCCCACAAAAGACTAAATGTGAGTCATTATCACTTCACTATTAGGACATTCAGATAGTGTCTAAAGTGTAATCAAGGGTAGAGTGTTGTTAAGTCACTAGTTTCCAGTTTTCTGAATGTGTCTCTGTCTAAAAAATTGTCCCGTATTATTAAGACTAGTGCTCCTCATTTCCCTACATTATGAGTGTCTGTATCCAACATTTCAGTGGCAAAATGCAAGGAGGTATACAGGATCAGCCCTGCAGGTGGTGGGTTTTATCCCAACCTCACCATAACTTCCTTCTCCCTCCAAATCTCTTAACTCTGTTCTTTCCCAGGACACCACTGCATATTAGACTCTGAAATGACCAACCACAGATCCATAGCTGCCATTCATTACTGGTAAGTGTAGGGGGGCCCAGTTCTTCTAAATGGACCATGCCAGCATCACCATTCATACAGTCCCACACTTATCCCACCCATCATGTCCTTTCATCGTAAAAACAAAGCTTTGGATCATGTATGGTATAAAAATAAACCTTAATAAAATACATAATTTGAAAGCTTAAAATAGGCATCCCTTCGATACACAGCTCATCCTATATAGAAATAGAGATAGTATAACATTATGCCTGTGTACTGTTTCCCCTGGGCTGAAGAAATAAAAATGTCATCATTTTCTAATTCCCAAGCCCCTTAGGTTTGTGTAGCCCCCACCCCAAATAAATCTTAGATGTGCTCCTGGCTCACTTGACATTATGCAAAAACTTCCAGAAGTGCAGGTCTCCAGTTGATCACAGGGTGGGGGCAGAGAGTGTCATTCTGTTGCTGACTCTGTTCATTGCACTGTGGGTGGTGGTGAGAGTGTGATGAGGTGCTTGATGATGTCAGCTATTGTGTGTGCAGAGCTAGGACTGCTTGACTGATCATTTGCTGTTGCGATGTCCTCTGGTTTGGTGGTGGTGGTGGGGGAGAGCAGAAAGAGGAAGAGAGGAGGCCATGTTACAAAACAATTGGGGGGGGCTCACTGTGTGAGATGGCATTGCAGTATTTTTTCTGCTGGGGAGCTGGAAGCAATGTGGGAGCAGGATAAATGTGCAATAATCAGAGTATTTCTTGGCTTGCATGGTTTCCTGTATAAGTGATCAAAATTTACCATTATAATTAAGGGACAGTGCAACCATTTGTGAGCTAGTGCAATTTTCAATCAACTTGCCCTGCTGGCTAGTGCAAAAAAAGGTTAAGGTTGACCCCTGGCTTAGTCACAAATCTGCCTTTTTATGAGAAGGTCATGATTCCAGCTTCACACTAGGATTGTGCCCATATTATAAATGCTGGCATCTGAGTGCAGCACTAAAGCAATGCTATACTCTCAGGGTGTACCATCCTTTGGATGAGATGATTAACCAAGTTCCTGGCTGCCTTTTCTTGTGGTTGTTCAGGTGGACATTTTTTTATGCATCTATTTATCTCTGGGGAGCACTGGCTAATGGAGTCATCTTCCCCACTCCCCCACTTACCTCTTCTGACTGGGCCACCATTGTTGGACACCCCCCTCGGCTGTCAGTGCTCCCGGGGCTCCCCCCGGTGGGAACAGTGGGGCTGTAGCTACATTGCCACACTTCAGGATCCAGCTAAGCGTCTTGAAGGGGGCCTACCATGGCCAGGCAGGCACAGTGGAGGGACTAGCATCATGTGGTGGGGTGTTTCCCAAATTTTACCCCTCCCAGATCTCCCAATTACCATGGACATCCAATGACATCAACTCAGTGTGCACATGCTCCCACACGCACACTGCAGGCATCCACCAACAGATGAAGTTTTGGTGGAGACATCCACAAAATGGCAACCAAAGGGGAACTACTGCTAATAGGAGACTTCAACCTTCCAGATGCAGATTGGAGCACTCATACTGCAGATACAACAAGGAGAAGGTGCTTCATGACTGCCCTGAAAGGGGCAAACTTAATGCAGCTAGTAGTAGAACTCCACTTGGGAGGGGGCTGCACTGGACCTGGTGCTGACTAACGGGGATAGGATCACAGATGTTGAGGTGGGCAGTCTCCTTGGTTCCAGCTACCACATGACAGTGTGGTGTACTGTAATCACAGTGGTAGAGGAAAGTTATAAAAGGATTAGGGTTCTAGATTTCAGGTGGACCAACTTTAAGGAAATGGGGGGGAAAGCTTAAAAGTGCCCTATCAGAAGAAGGTGCAGGGGGAGATGTGGAGGAACAGTTGTCTAGACTCAAAAGAATCATAACAGAAATAACAAGACACTGTGTTAGAATGGATAATGACAGTAAAAGAAAGAAACTGCCGCTATGGTTCTCAGAGGTAGTGGCCGAGAAAGTAAGGGAAAAAAGAAAGGCCTTTAGGAAATACAAGGATACTCAAGAGGATGAGGACAGGGAGAAGTATCTTAAGAAACAGAAAGAATCTGGGAAAGCCATTGGAAGGGCTAAGGCACATACAGAGGAAGGTATAGCACAGGCTAATAAGAAAGGAGACAAGACCTGCTTCAGATACATTAGCGAGGAGAAAAATATCTGAAATGGTATTATTAGGCTGAAGAAGGAAGGAGGAGAGTGGGTGAAAGATGATCTAGAAAAGGTTGAGATGCTGAACAAATACTTTTGCTCAGTGTTCATCAGGGAAGCAGAGGGTGAGGGACCAAAACTCATTAGGAGGGGTAGTCAGGGGAGTGAAGCTGACACCAGCCCATTCGCTGTGGAAAGAGTCCTAGAGGAACTCAGGAAAATAAAAACAGACAAAGCAATGGGGCCAGATGGAATTCGCCCCAGAGTATTACAGGAACTCAGGGATATACTGGCAGGTCCACTGTCTGACCTTTATAGCTCATTGCTAGAGACAGAGGAGGTACCTGAAGACTGGAGTAAGGCAGAGGTGGTCCCTCTACACAAGAGTAGCAGTAGGGAGGAGACAGTCAATTACAGGCCTGTAAGCCTGACCTCAGTAGTGGAGAAGCTAATAGAGTCCCTACTTAAGGAAATGATTATGACATTTCTGGAGACTAGTGGGACACAGGATCCAAGGCAGCATGGATTCTCAGAGGGAAGGTCCTGTCAGACAAATCTAATTGATTTCTTTGACTGGGTGACCAGGGTGGTAGATCAGGGAGGGGCAGTGGAAATGGCCTACCTGGCTTTCAGCAAGGCCTTCGACATTGTCCCACATAGGAGATTGCTAAATAAATTGAGAAATCTGGGAGTGGGCCCTATGGTAGTAAAATGGGTTGAGAACTGGCTAAGGGACAGGACTCAGAGGCTGGTATTAAATGGTATGAAATCAGAAGAGAGGGAGGTGACCAGCAGGGTGTCACAGGGATTGGTGCTGGGACCAGTCCTGTTCAGTGTCTTCATTTGCGACATTGCAGAGCATCTGGAGGGAAAGGAATACCTGTTTGCAGACAACACCAAGATCTGCAACAGAGCTGACATACCGGAAGGGGTGGAAAGAATGAGAAAGGATCTAAGCTTATAGGAAGACTGGTCAGGTGTATGGCAGTTGAGTTTCAATGCTAAAAAGGGCAATATAATGCACCTGGGTCACAGGAATCCAAGAGAGGAGTACAGGATGGGGGGAAGGGTTCTGGCTACCACAAAGCAAGACAGAGACCTGGGGACCATCATATCAGATGACCTAAAGGTGACCAAGCAGTGTGAAAAAGTCATGGGGAAGGCAAATAGAATGCTGGGAAGCATAGGTAGGGGCATAACAAGCAGAAAGAAAGAGGTGGTGATGCCATTGTGCAGATCACTGATAAGGCCTCACCTGGAGTACTGCATCCAGTTCTGGAGATCACATTTCAGGAAGGACATAGACAAGATTGAGGCAGTCCAGAGAAGGGCGACGGAAATGGTACATGGGCTGCATCAGAAGCCATATGAGGAAAGACTCAGGGTCCTTAATATCTATTCATTGGAGTAGAGGAGAGAGAGAGGTGGAGAGACATTCAAGTACCTTAGTGGTATAAACAGGGTACAAAAGGGAAGCATATTTCAGAGGAAGCATTACACAAGGACAAGGAGACATGATATGAGGCTGGAGGGAGGAAGACTCAGGCGGAATGTTAGGAAGTACTTTTTCACAGAAAGGGTGGTGGATCCGTAGAACACCCTTCCAGAGGAGGTGGTGGGAGCTAAAACAATATGGGGGTTCAAGAGCGTATGGGACAGACATAATGGTACCCTGGAGATGGGCAGAGAAGATGTGCCACAGTTAAAACAGGATCTGGGCTGTAATTACTGAGTAGGAAAATAGACAGACTAGGTGGGCCATATTGTCCTTATCTGCCATCAGATTTTATGTTTCTATGAACCAAATATGTACACCCTGGAAGAGACAAGGGAAGGGGGCATGTGATTGAGACCTTTAAATAACTCACGGGGGTGAATAATGTACAAGTGGGAGGTATTTTTCAGAGGAAAGTGCACTCTAGAACAAAGGACCATAATATGAAGCTGGAGGGGAGTAGGTTTAGGAGAGATGTGAAGAAATACTTCTTCACAGAAAGGGTGGTGGATGTCTGGAACAGTCTTCCACCAGAGGTAGTGGCGGGTGAAAACAGTGGTGGAATTCAAAAAAGCCTGTGATAAGCACAAGGGAATCATAAGGGATAGGTAATGGGGTGGCAGTGAAAGCAGGGGTGTCAGCAGGCGTACTGTATGCACTGTACTCAGCAGAGTACAGTAAAAAAAAAAAATCAGGAGGGGCAACAAAAAGAGGAATGCAAGGACATTGTGAGTCACATTGTGCCTGTGTTGTGCACATCCCCTTTGCCTTGTTGTTCGCTATGGGACACTGATGGCACCAGTCAAATACACAAACGAGAACAACTTATCAGGCAGCCAGAAAAACAAAGGAAGGAGGATTATAGGAAGAAACTGGTTGCTTGAACTCAGACATGGCAAAAGGGGGGGAAGGGGCTATTGTTGATGTGGTGTGGCAGCACGTATTTTTGTTTATGTTTACATAATGGGGGGGGGGGGCAACTGTGCCTCAGTTTTGAGTACAAGTTTAAAATTCCTGACTACACCCCTGAGTGAAAATACCATAGAGCTGGAGGGGTCTACACTGTAAGCAATGCAACAAAAAAAGGGCAGACTGGATGGGCCACTATCTACTCTCAGCTTCAATGTTTCTATGTTTAAATCTGGGCCACTAACCTTAAAAGCATAAACTTTCTATAAATCAGGCCTTCGAATCTTTGGTTTGAATATTGACATTTGTGAATTGTTGTTATGTCAGTCATACAAACAAATGCATTTGCCAGCTGAAGGCTACAGTATATGGCATATCTAGTCTGCTTACTGTGTGCTTACTGTGGATCCCATGTACTTATGTTAACATTCATTAACATGGTGGTCTGCTCTCTCCCGTTGCACTCTTGCCCTCCCCAAGAGAAATCCCTTAGAACGGGGTGGCAATCCTCCAATCAGTAGAGACAGTTGCTCAAAAAATGCACTGAATGTCTCCCTCAGAAAAACATTTCAATTGAGCATTTTGTGGGAGCACAACAAATTCAAATTTAAACAAAACAGTTCACTAGGGCTGGCCTAGTCCTCTGCTCCTGGCACACAGTTCTGCTAATTGTGAGATTCTGTATTAGAAATCACTTTTTGTCTTTCCTTTACTGAACCAGGCACACCCTCCCACCTGGTTCAGTAAAGGAATCACTTTTTGTCTTTCCTTTACTGAACCAGGTGGGAGGGTGTGTCTATCGAGTGAGTGAGTAAATGTTTTGTAGCACTCCCTGCAGCACAGCAAGGAGCACTGCACATGGCCCACAATCTTCTGCTTGAGGTCAGATGCCATGTTATTGCCTATGAGTGCTGGGGCAGAGAATAAGGGAACTAGGGACAACATTGTGATAACAGAGTATCTCAGTCCAGGATCAAATGATGCTCCATTTAAAAAACTGTTGTGTACAGATTTTTGCATAAAAATTACTATTCAAGGTGGTGATTATCTTAGGAAAACAGATTAAAGTGGGTCAAGGACAATTAGAAGAAGTATAGGCAGCACAAGCTTAATGTTATTATTAGGTAGAAGACAGGCAAGAATTCACTTTGTGTAAATAATGAATTGTTTGAACTTGAATGGAAGATAACAGTAGAGAAATTAAAAAGCTCCTGATACTAGTGAGACAACTTTGCATACATGTAACATTTAGACATGATTCTGCATACATTTCATTTAGTTTCTTTAATTTTCACCCTTATTTCTTTATTACAAGGGACATTTGCAATAATGCAGTATTCCTGCTCTATCTGCCCTTCATGTCTATACTAGACATCATGGTTCTGTTTACTGTGATTGAAAAAGGGCAAAATCCATTTTGCTGCATGAAAAACTGGTATTGTCACCATTGTCTACAAAGTCAAAATCTGTTTTTAACGGTGTTTTGTTTTGTGAGCAATGTTTAACAATTTTTTTTCTCAGCTATCATGTGTTTTATCAGTTTTGCTGTCTAGCATTGTGCATCAGTCCTTGTAATTATTAAAAATAATAAACTCTGAGATAAGCCCGACCTGTACCATACTTTGGTTTTGTGTCTTATATGTACACACAGTCCTCACATTATTATCAATGCCTATTCACCCAAGTGATCTGAGTGTACAGATCTTAACAGTGTGTGTGTGTGTGTGTGTGTGTGTGTGTGTGTACACGCACGTGTAAATAACATCATGTATGGCATCCCATGTCAACCAGCCCACATATGTGACAGCAACAGCACTATGGCCCCTATCTCTTGGGGTGACAGCAGAAGCAGCAATATGGTCCCAATCCCTCAGGGGTGATGGTAGCAGCACTATGGACCCCATCACTGAGGGGTAGCAACAGGAGCAGCACTATGGCTCGCACCCCTCAGGGGTAACAGCAGCAGCATTATGGCCTTCACCACTCAGGGGTGATGGCAGCAGCACTATAGCCCCTGTCACTCAGGGGTGACAGCAGCAACACTGTGGCCCACATCCCTGAGGGATGGCAGTGACAGCTGCAGAAGCAGCAGTTTATCCCCCATCCCTCAGGGGTGATGGCAGCAGCACTATGGCTCCCATCACTCAGGGGTAACAGCAGCTACACTACGGTCCTCACCCTTCAGGGGTGATGGTAGCAGCACCATGATCCCCATCCCTCAGGTGTGATGCTGGTAGCAACAGTGTATCCCCCAACACCCAGAGGTGATGAAGCAGTAAAAACACTGCAGTCCCCTTATTTCAGCACCCACACATCCTCACGAGCAAGTTACTAATTCCTGGCTCTCTTAGCTAGCTATAACATATACATGAATCAAGCTGAACCACTACGCTCCAAGATGGGATCCCTCATTTTGGTTCTTTATAACATTTAACTGCCTGAATTATCTTCTTTGAAATAAATTGCCTTCACCTAAAAAATCTATAAGTGATTAGTGGAGGACCGTCTAATGAAAAATCATACATGTTCTCAGCACCTGGATATCTTTCTTTACTTGGTCTCCATGAAATGGGGGTCTCTCAGTTTTCATGTCTGATCTCAGACGTGACTTGAGCACCACTCTGCCCACTGGCATCATAAAGCACCCGGGCCCTTACCCTCTGTATGTCCCTAAATATGCTTTCTAGCTTGGATGCATTTGCAGCACACTACTAAACCTTAATGGCATTATAAAGTGGCAGGTAGAGTGACAACAACAGTTGGGCAAATATAGCAAATTCAAGGGCAAGCAGATGCTCAGGCACCATCGACTCATTCAGGGGAACACAGCAAGCAACATTAGCAGCCACGCTCTGCCCACTGGCATCATACAGTATCTGGCACCTTACCTGCTGTGTGCCTCTGAGTGTGAAGTCTGGCTTGGGTGCTGTTGCAACACCCTACACACCGATTCTGGTATCATGCAGTGGCACGTAGGGTAACAGCAGCACCAGGTCATACAGCAAATTCAGAGGGCACACAGAAGCTATGCCCCCCTATCTCAGGGGAACAAAACTAAAAACAGTAGCATGGAGAACCACCAGTGCTTACACATCAGCAGCCCAGCTCACCCACCCAACTAAAAAAAAACACTTCTAAAATTAAAAACAAAATAGTAAGGGAGGCTAGTGGTGCACAACACTGGCAAGTGAGAGATCTAGATTTGTGAGCTAAGCTGATCCAGACTTGCCCTGGGCTATTGATGTTTACATTGTGATGCAGAGCCATTGCGTGCTGACCTGAGGGGGGTGTACCTCAGTGGGAGAGGGGGGGCTTCATTGATGATGTGGATGACCACACATTGTTTTAAGACCCCTCCAGGCTGGTTGATCCCACAAAAAGACACACAGATCAGCAAGCATCCCTTGAACCTCCTGACTCAGCAAGACTATCAATTCAACTTATCAGAGACACACATTTAAATAAATGCAATTAAGGACACCTGACTGATTCCTCCTGTATGATTTTCCAACTGTGCTGGTACTAAGCTTTTATGGGGTTTAGCCGTGCAGTGTAAAAATAACTTAGGGACATACTTTTTCTACACAAAAACATTACTGCCTGATTGTTTAACTGTTTCAGCGTGGCTCAGTTGGTAGCACATCCGCCTCTGGACCAGAAGGTCGAGGGTTCTTGTCCCAC
The DNA here is from genome assembly GCA_016271365.2 of Neoceratodus forsteri. NCBI lineage: Eukaryota > Metazoa > Chordata > Ceratodontiformes > Ceratodontidae > Neoceratodus > Neoceratodus forsteri. The sequence continues at coordinate 1,511,621,793 of CM057455.1, forward strand.
ACCAGGATTGGACGTGTACCTAAAAATTGCTGGCATCCGAGTGCAGTATTGGGGGCTGCTGTACTGCTGGGGTGTGCCATCCCTTGGATGAGACGTTAAACTGAGGTCCATTCTGCCCATCCTGGTGTTGCCCTGGTAGGTGTCCAGGTGGAAGTAAAAGAACCCAGAGCACTCTTTGCAAAAGAGCAGGGACCATTCCTGGTGTCCTGGCCAACATTCCCCTTCCCATAAACCTGTTCATGCAATTATCCAGGCTGTGTGTGGGTGGTGATGTGCGATATGGCCACCACCACACAATTTAGTCACTTCACTACCAGTCTAGCATTGCTTGTAAAGCGCTTTGGGATATTGTGTATGAAAAGCGCTATATAAATGCTGATTCTTCTTCTTCATCTGAATGGAGAGCAGTTACATTGCTGATCAAAGGATTAGATGCAGATCAGTTAAATTTTAAACCTGACACACCTCTACATGCCACCTGCCCAGTTCACCAAGTGGCTGAGACTTAGCTTTTTTGTTGATGTTTTAAATCATCTAGTATGAAAAATGTTTAGGCATATACTTCTACACAAAAACATTAATTTCAGGATGGTGAGCAATCACATCAGTTAAATAAATGAAGGGTTAGATGCTGAAACAGTTAAACATTAAACCAGATACCCCACTCCCTCTGCCTAGTCCAGTTCCCTGAGTGTTCTTTATAATGACATTAATAAAGAAAAAGAAGAAAATTACAGTCTACTAACGTACAAGAGTAACAGACATAGACACATAGACAATGATGGCAGAAAAAAGACCAGAGGTCCATCCAGTCTGCCCAAGTTCCCTATAATCCCTGGAACCTACTGTTTCTCCATGGTACTAACCCTCCACATACTCTCTCTGTTCTTCTCCTTGGTCCTGTTGCCCCCAGTAAATGTTATTTCCTTCATTATGTCCCAGCCTTGCTTGAATCCCTAACAATTTTCACACACACCACTTCAGCTGGCAGACTGTTCCGAGGTTCCACCTCCCATTCCGTAAAGTAATACTTCCTCACATTTCTCCTGAACCTACCTCCTGTTAATTTCCATTCATGTCCATGTGACCATGAATTGATAGTCAGGCTAAATAGTTTCCAACAGTTCACTTTGTTAATTCCTTTAAAGAACTTGAAAGTCTCTATCATATCTCCTCTCTCCCTTCTGGTCTCCAGTCAGTACATATTGAATGCTTTGAAGTGTTTCTCATTGGATCTGCCCTTCTGGCCCTGAATCATTTTTATTACTCTGCACTGCACTGTCTCCAACCTATCCTTATCCTTTCTGATGTGCGGACTCCAGAACTGAGCGCAGTACTCTAGGTAAGGCCTCACCAGGGATCTGTAGAGGGAACTTATTATCTCTTTTCTTCTGCTATCAATATCCCTCCCAATATATCCCAACAATAACATACGACAACAATAACATAAGATGAAATGTAAACTACTAATATTTTTCTTTATAATGACATTTTATTAACAAAGAAAAAGACATTTCCAAAGTGTTCTGACACTTAGCTTTTTATATATCATCCAGTTTAATATAAATAATAAAAGAAGTTTAGGTACATATTAAATGAAAACTGCTTCAGGATGAAAAGTAGTCCTCAGATGATGGAAAGGTTGGAAGAAAGCATGGGTGGATAAACTGAGGCATAGGTCATTACAACAAGACAGCATGGGTGGTTTCCTTACTGATTCTATAAGCAGCAAAAATGAAAGAATGCACAGCAAAGCAGCACTCATTTTAAGAAGCTGAAATCTTAGGGATTCCATGCAGTGGCATGTGATTTCCATGAGGCACCAGAGGAAGAGTAAAAAGTTGCCAAACCAAGCAGGATTCCATGATTGTACTGGTATTGCCATGAAGAACAGAAAACCAGGGTCCTTGAGTATCACAGTATGATGTTGTGGCGATAATTGTGATGTCATAAATAGACGATTGTAATGTCAAGTGTAGATAAGAGAGCAAAGCAGACAAAGCTTAGGTGACAGTGGGCCTGTTTTCAAGAAACTATTGTAAGTGACAAAGAAAACATGGGACCAATTTCAGAAACGATTTCAAAAACATTTCCTATAAACAATTTGTTGGCAGAAAAGCACCGCTTGGAACACCCAGTCTACCCAGATTGTCCCAGCAGAACCTAATTAGTCTCTGGTGATCCTCCTTCCTCCCTGCTTATTCACTGTTAGAAAATGGGTTGTAAAAATCCTTAAAGCTGATTGGCTAAGCCCACCAATCAGCCAGTCCAGTATCATGCAACAGAGACTGGGAAATAACTAGTCCCCATCTCTGGTGCTTGATTACATTCCAAAATTACAGTGCCAACAGAATTTTCATTTCAAAATTGCTGCCATGTTTTTTTCTCCACTTAACAACAGACAGACAGAGAGACCCCCCAAAAAAGTGATCTGTTAGCCTTTGAATATAAAATGCCACAGTCAATTAAATGTGATAGAAAACTGCAGTAAATTGCCACATAAAACACCATTCAATCAATCAATCAATCAAAATCTTTATTTATCTAGGCGGGTACCATTGGGCAAGGCTCATTTGCAAGGTGAGCCTGGTCATGAATACATCAAAGTACAGTACAGAAGCAGGTATACAAAAAGCAATAATATACAAGTAAGAAAAAGTATATACAGTGTATTCAGTACAGTACAAGGTTCAAATAAATTAAAAAAGCAGTCCCTTTACCCAAAAAGCTTGCCGATCTAGCTGATCATGAAAACAGGCAGCAGCACGTCTCCATCTCCTGGAAGTCCCACTTACTGACTTACCACCACAGTTATTAGGCCTGATTCTTTGTGATACCATCAGATGTAAAACTGTGCTAATTACTCCTCAAAACTGCACATCACAGCAAAAAGAAAACATAGATCTGCACCTGCTTTTACACTTTAACGTTTTCATTTTGCTGCCAGCTCGCTCGATCTCCCATGCTGTAGTTCATCAGCCTAGTGTACGCTGTCCTATCCTGCCTGAGTCAGACACTGTGCCATTGCTGCCCCATCGCAGACCATTTTTCTCCCTTGCTTACTGAGCAACAGAGGGACTGATGGCTAGAACCCCCACAGTGCCATTTCTTGTTAAATGTAACAAAAAAAGTAAACTGTCATCCTGTGCTGTTCCCACACAGTGGTGAGAAAATAAAAGGCAACAGTTTTTTTGTCAAATGAATATTGGCAGCACAACCGCATGCTTGGTACTGCTATCACACAGTTGCCCTAACTTCTATCTGGCTTGCCATACCTCCACATTTACTGGACAAAAGTACCAAAATTAAGAAAATGCCAAATTCAAGCCTCATTAGTAGCAGGGTTACCGCATCCAAATCTTCTCCTGGACATCTTGCCCAAGCCCGCTGCTCTTCTCCTCTATCTCCCCACCCCGATCAGGCTGTAGGAAAAGACAAACTAAGGAGTAAGTACTGGCAAAGACCGTTCCCGCTGCTCTTCAATTTCATCTCCCTGCCCGATTGATATGCAAAAAAATTCATTCCCCAGCATAGCAGCGGAATGATTTAATGTAAATTTTAAATCCAAATTGTGTAGGTTGGAGAAAGGGGATCACATTCAACAATCAATGGGGGTGAGCAGGGGTAAAGACAGCAGGCTACAGTGATGGTCAGATTTTAAACTGAGAAAAAAACAGGTTTTTTTGGGGGGTCTGAGCCACAGAACCGTGTGTGTGTGTGTGAGTTGGGGTGGGGGGGTTAACCATGACAACAAATGCCAAAGGGCAGGGCTACAAAGGCTGAAGTAGGACAAAAGTCCCTAGTTCAGAAAAAAAATATACAGCAGTGCATATGGAGGAACTATTTTTTTTTACAAAATAAATAAAACACTTAAGACTTTAACATTTTAATATGAAAATTATTTTTTTAATACATATACAATACAGTGGCCCATTTTCTAAGCGCAATAATACCCTCCATGGCGGGTGGCATTGAGCAATACCAGACCTTCCAGGGGCTATGAGGCCCTCCACTTGTGGCGTCAAGCCTCATTATGCCCCTGGGTGGTTTGGTATTACCCAATACTACCCACCCTGAAGGGTATTATTTCTTACATATTCCCCTATGGTTATCTGATGCATGCTTGAAGACCCCTACTGTTTTCACCTCCACCACTTCTACTGGCAGTGTGTGGCAGGTGTCTACTACTCTTTCCGTGAAGTAATACTTCCTAATATCTGTCTTAAATTGTGCCCCCCCAGCTTCATCATATACCCTCTGGTACTGGTGTTCTTTCTCATTTAAAAAACACTCCCTCCATACCCTGTTCACCCCTATAAGGTACTTGTAAGTCTCTGTTATGTCCTTTCTTGCTGACCTCTCTTACAGGGTGCACTTGTTGAGATCCCTCAATCCATCCTTGTAAGGCTTTTGGTGCAACCCCTGCACCATTGTAGTTCCCCTCCTCTAGACTGCCTCCACCTTGTCTATGTCTTTTCTGAGGTGCAACCTCCAGAACAGGATACAAAACACCAAGTGGGGTCTCACCAGTGAGCAGTACAGGCCCTATCCATACTAACACTTTTTACCAAGTTTTAAAATGTTTTTATTCTGTTAAAATGGTTTAAAGTCTTGCATGCTTACTGTAGCATGGTAAAGCTGTGCCACAAACCGTGTTTAAAAAACATGCTAAAACCCTGATCAGAGCAGGGTTTTAGCATGGCTTCAGACTAACACGGTTGCCTTATACCATGATAATACACACTTCTGTGGCTGTTTAAATGCTGCCACAATGAAAAGAGGGAGATTTACTCACATCCTGTAGCTCACAGTAAGCTCCAGAACAAAATCATGTAATTTTCCATTGGATCCATTGAACTGCCTGATTGTGAGTATCCCAGCATGCACTGTGGCATCTGCAATGCTTTGCAGTGCTGCTGTAATCATGCCTGAGAACTGAAACAGGCAAGCATGCTGTCAAAGCTCAGTGTGGATACCCCAACAACTGTGCTCAAGCATGCTGTCAGAGCGCAGTGTGGATACCCCAACAACTGTGCTCAAGCATGCTGTCAGAGCGCAGAGTGGATACCCCAACAACTGCGCTCAAGCATGCTGTCAGAGCACAGTGTGGATACCCCAACAACTGTGCTCAAGCATGGAAATTAAAATGTTTTTAAAACATTTTTTAAAATACATGTCAGTGTGGACAGGGCCATAGTGGCAATACCTCCAAGGTCTCTTTCCTGCTTAGTGACTGATAGTACTTTGCCCCCGTCCTATATTCAGTTCCTGGGTTCCTATGCCCTAGGTGCATGATTTGCCACTTTTTGGCATTGAACCCCAACAGCCATGTTCTTTTCCACTCCTCAAGTTTCACAAGATCCCTACAAATTCTTTCCACCCCCTCCTTATTACCCATCATATCAAAGATTTTGGTATCATCTACAAATGGTGTATCTTCCCTTCCACTTCATCTGCAATGTCACTTATGAAGACATTGAAGAGGACCTTTCCCAGTACTGAGCTCTGCAGCACCCTTCTTGTCACTCTTCCATCATTTGAGTGAGTGCTTTTAACCACCACCCTCAGTTGTCTATCTGTTTACCAGTTTCTTACCCAATTTACTACTTTGAATCCCACCATCAGGCTGCTCAATTTCTTAATCAGTGTCCTGTGCGCCACTGTGCAGGGGGCCTTGCTAAAGTCCAGAAAGGCCATATCCACTGCCACCCCCTGATCTATTTCCCTGGTCAACAAAAGAGATCAATCAGATTCATCTGGCATGGCTTCTTCACTGTGAATCTATGCTGTATTTGGTCTTGCGTCCCACTGAATTTAAGATACTTTACCAACTTTTCCTTTAACAGTGTTTCCATTATTTTTCCCATCACTGATGTGAGGCTCACTGCACTATTGTTACTAGCCTCTTCTCTGCTGTGGCCCTAATGAAGAGGGACCAAAGTCTGCTCTCCTCCAGTCCTCTGGAACAATGCCTGATTCCAAAGAGCTGTTGAATAAGACTGTCAGCAGAGCAGTTAATCTGAGTTCTTGCAGTGCTCTTAAATGTGTCCTGTCTGGTCCCATTGTTTCGTTCACTTTTAAAGGTGCAGGTCCCTTTAGGACTCTTTCCTCTGAAAATGGACATCAGTCCACCTCCCCCCTTCTTTGTTTCTGCTGCTACCTGGTAGTCTATCCCCCTCCCTCTGCTGTAAAGACTGAACAGAAGTACATATTCAGGATGTCTGCCTTTTCATGATCTCCTTCTGTGTAGTCACCCTCTACAGCTATCCTTATCCTCATTATCCCTCCCCTTGCTTTCCTCTTCTCACCTATGTAACTGAAAAAATGTTATCCTCACTTCCTACCCCTTTGCCTATTCTTTCCTTTGTCTGCACCTTTACTCCCTTCACTGCCTTATCTTCTAACTTCTATTTTACCCAATATACCGCTCAGTCTTTCTCACACTTTGTTTCCTCATAACTCCAGAATGCCCCACTTTTTATGTTTGTTTGTGCATGCGCAAGAAACATTTTGGCACAGCTTAGGAGAGAAGTGGGTTTTGGAGGTGTGGCACTGTGGGGCACATGGCCCCAGTGCCTTTTGAGGCTTGTCCCACTTTCCCCAATGCAGTGACATGCTGCTGCTGACACTAATTCAGTCAGTGTACCTCCACCTTGAAATGTTTTTGTCACTGCAATCAGGGACCACCTCGTCATTGCAGCATCAGTCATTCTGCTGCAATGAGGGAATGACCAATCATTGCAGGGCAGTACCTTGCCCTCCGCATACCCCTGACCCAGTTCATTTGCCAACAGGGAGCCCAGTCCCAGTTGGTATAATGTCCCCACCCCCAAGTTTGTATTGTATGCTGAGTGGGTGCCCAATCCCCCCTCAGCATTATGCACCCCACAACAGTCTTTCTTTGCTGATGGGGCACCTAATCCCCATTGGCTTCAGTCTCCCCCTTCCCATTCAATTTGCCAATGAGGGAGCCCACTCCCCATCAGCATAATGTCCCCCCAATTTATTGTCTGCTGAGGAAAGTGCCCAATCCCCCTCAGCTCTTGCCCCTCAGTATGTGCCGATAGGGGTGCCCAATCCCCCGTTGGCTACAGCCCCCACAAAAAAACACTCAGGTGGCACAATGGGAGCCCACTCCAGCATGCCAAATGTCCCTGAAAAAAAAAAGTCCCACAATGTTTTTTTTTTAACCCTGTAAAACAGAAAAACTTCCCTCGTTGAGTCTGTGGCCTCTCCCTCAACCCGCTCCCACCCTCTGTGCACCCTGCCTCCCCACACACCCCTCACCCCATACTTATCTCCGGAGCCCAGCGCAATGATCTTCGGTGGACCGGGAACACATCTGCACTCTTCAAAGCCGACCGTAAACTGAAGAAATGCCGGTAAGCTGTATAATGGCATAAATACTTTTTTTCAACTTTGGTGCATATCTCATGCATTTTTGGGAATTTTGGCATCAAATTTTCAACATGGGGTTATTGGGACCCCTCCTCATGAATTCAGCCACTGTCATGGCATTATTCGGTCTCGAAAGGTGATTTTGCAGTCACTATGCAGAATCACCTTTCAGGACCAATTAGCAAAATGACAGTGTTCATGAGGTGGGCTCTCAAAAAGCCTATGTTGCAAATTTGGTGGAAAAAATACAAAAAATGACTGTTTTACGAGCATGCATTGTGCAGTTTCCATGCATGCTCGTACCTTCATGAATTTGTAATGTTTTCACTCTAGATTTTCAACATTGGCATTTTTCCATACCTCCTTATGAATAGTACAGCTGTCATTTTTCACATCCTGACCAAAATGTGTTTTCGCACTTCTGGCGCAGAATAGCGAGGTCACTGTGGGAAATCAGTGTTTGGGACACATTAAGAAAATCACAATGACACTGTTCATAAGCAGATGTCTGAAAATGCCTATGTTGAAAATTTGGTGACGAAAGTCCGTAAAATGACTGTGTTATGAGCATGCATTGCACGGTTTCCACACATGCTCATAACTTCACAAATTTGTAATATTTTCACTCCAGATTTTCAACATTGGCATTTTCCACACTCCTTATGAACAGTACAGCTGTCATGTAACACATCCTGATCGAAATGTGTTTTTGCACTTCCAGTGCAGAATAGTGCGGTCGCTGTGGGAAAACAGTGTTTGGGACACATTAAGAAAATTATAGTGACACTGTTCATGAGCAGAGGACCTAAAATGCCTATGTTGAAAATTTGGTGACAAAAGTCCATAAAATGACTATGTAACAAGTGTGTGTCATGCAGTTTCCATGTATGCTCGGAAGTGCACATATCTGTAAAATTTTCACTCCAGATTTTCAACATTGGCATTTTGCCACACCTTCTTATGAACAGTACAGCTGTCATTTTTCATATCCTGCCCAAAATATGCATTTGCACATCTGGGGCACAATTTTGCGGTCGCTGTGGGAAATTAATGTTTCAGACAGATTAAGAAAATTGTAGTAACAGTGTTCATGAGCAGAGGTCAGAAAATGTCTAATTTGAAAATTTGGTGAAATAATTCCACTAAATGACTACGGTACAAGCATGTGTTGCGCAGTTTCCATGTATACTCGGAACTTTGAGCATTTTTTATATTTTCACTACAGATTTTCAACATTGCCATCTCTTCACACCTCCCTATGGATGGTACAGTTGCCATTCTTCACATCCTGCCTGATCTGTGTTTTTGCACATCTGGCGGAGAATGGAACAGTCGCTGTGGGAACTCGAAGTTCGGGATACAGTAACAAAATCACACTGCCACTGTTCTTGAGAAGAGATCCCAAATGCTTTCATGAGGTGGGAGTCACAAAAGGCTATATTGAAAATTTGTAGTGCAAATACCAACACACACACAGAGTGTTAGGGTTTCTAACCATAAGTCCCACCCTGTACAGACTGACAGGCATCAGAGTGTAACTTTGGATCACCGGCTGTAATGCTTATGCCATCCCACCCTCACCCTGAAGCCAGTGACAGGCATCAAGGTGTGCCTTGCACTCTTCAGTCTCAGACTTCACCCCATCCTCCTGTACTGCACCCAAACCAGTGTATGTCTTTATTAAATGGGGTGACTGTGAAGCCTAACACCCCAAGGCACATATCAACACTTGTCGGTCTCTACAGGATAGGGTGAGGTGAAATGCCATGAGCATTATTGGCAACGGCATTATTGGCAATGACCCACAGGCACAACCCAATGCCTCTCCATCTCTGCAGGGCGGAGGTTGGATTGGCGTGAGTTCAATACTTCATTGCCACTCCTACTCTGCATCTGTCTAACTCCTCCATGTCCAATGCTAGTATCAGCAAGCAAACATTCAGCATTGACAAATGCTTGTTTCCTTAGCCACCAGCAACACTTCCTGAAAGTACCATAACAATCTCTTTTTCTTTTGCTTTTACTCACTTCCTTCACCGAGAGACTGGTTGCCACATTTATTCCACCCTTGTTTTTCCCTACTGTTTCTCTACACCTTCCTGGCAATGCCCCCCATGAGACAGTCTACAATTTCTTAAAAACAGGTCTATCTAAAGTCCAGGTTCCTTGTCCCTGTAAGGTTTTCCTCTGCTCCTGTCTTAATGTTAAACCACACTGTATTAGTGATCACTGGTACCTAGGAGACTGTTGACTGTGATATCTACCATGCCAGCCCCATTTCTAAGCACCAGATCCAACACTTCTCCATCCCTAGTGGGTTTGTTGACTAGCTGCTTGGGAAAAACCCTTTCTAGAGAGTCAATGATGGCCCTGTACCTTGCCAAAGCTGCAGAGTGAAAGCTCCAATACACATCTGGCAGACTGAAGTCACAAATTAGCAGCACCTCCCTCTTATTTGTCATCCTCATGATATCTTCCCTTCATGCCTTATTCAACTCTTCTCCATGCAGGAGGTCTGTATACCACCAGTGCATGGATAACAGCCTGAGCACCTGTCTCCAGGATGGCCTAATACACCAGGAAAACAGAAACCACCATGCGCTGTCAGAGTGAATGGATGCTATGTCAAAAAAAATGAGTAGATGAAACAAAGAAAAAAAAAAAAACATGACAGCACTCTGATAGAAAAACTGAAAGTATTCCCAACTTGTAGCTTTAGAATACCAACATTTTAATCCACATGAGAAACACTGGCACTGCTGTGTTTTTTTTTCTACTCATTTTTTTACACATCACACATTCATTCTGAGAGCATGTGTTTGTTTGTGCTTGCCTGGCCACTTGTTTTGTTTTCCTCTCTGCCCAGGTCTGCACTGAGCAGGCAAAATGCTTGTTTATACTAAATACTAAGGATAAATGCATGTTTGCACTTCTCCATGACCTTTGTAGTAAGCTGTAGCACTGACTCTTAAATCACTGTACTTTTGATTTTGACTTTTATGCATCTGATAAATTCCAGGCATCTTTTTGGGTATATCTCAATTCAAGCAATTTCCATACAACTTTAAACATGAACTATGAATAATTTAGCAGATGCCGAATAAATCCCCAGGGAAAATACAAGAGAGTTTTCATGCTTCGAGAGTACAAGAGCATCAGTAAAATGCAGTATACCATCTGAGTCTGGTTTAGAAGACAGTGTGGACTTTCTACCAAAAAGTGAATGTACCCTGAAAGAATTATTGCAGCAATATGAGAGACTGAAATTTCAGAAACTTAATATTTATTATAAAAAGACTTCACAATAGCAGTATAGATCAAATGACTGAGCACCTTGTGGGTTATGAGTAGAGAAAACATCAGGAGGCATTGTTAAAGAAATGTATCAAACTAGATGGGAGAAAGTGCTAATAACCTGCTCAAATCAGTTGATCAACATCTTAATAGATCAAGATGAATATATTTATGATACTTTATCTAAATACATTGATATTATTAAAGAAACCCTTCTGAAATATATAGCTGATCCCCTATTAAAAAAAACTACCAGGGAAATTTACAAAAAAAAGGCTTCAGTAATACAATAAAGAGGTAGCTGACAAAAAGAAGGGACAACTTGAACGTGACTCTAAGGACCGCAAATCAGAGCAAATTTACGCATAGCAGACACAAATAGATCTCAAAACCATGGGTAAGCACAAAGCGGATTAAAGTAAAAAAATAAACAGAGCTAAAGCACCTAAAACTAATAACAGTGTTTTATTGCCTGGCCATTTTCACTGTTTTCCAAGCTGCCAGGGTCTGCACTGAGCAGGCCAAACATTTGTTTATAATTAATACCACCCCTGAATGTATGTTTGCACTTCTCCACAAGCTTCACAGTTAGGTTTAGCACTGTATTTTAAAACACTGAACCTCAGGGTTTTCATTTTTATGCATAAGATACATTCTGGACATCTTTTCTGGCATATCTCAATTTAAGTAACTTGCATATGACTTTAAACACAAACTATGAGCAATTCAGTGAATGCTGAACAACACCATGTGGAAAATACAAGTGAGTTTTTGTGCTTCAAGAGTTCAGTAGCATTTGCAAGATGATATATAGCAGCAGAAGCTGGTTTAGGAGATAGTGTGGACTTTCTGCCAAATAGCGAATGTACCTCGCAAATATTGTTCCTGCAGTATGAAAAGCTGAAATTTTGAGAAATTAATACTTACTATAACAAGACTTCACAATAGCAGTATAGATCACATTGCTGAGCAGCACGTGGGTTACATGTGGAGAAAACACGAGCAGCAGGCTATGTTAAAAAAATGTATCAAACTAGATGGGTGAAAGCACTAACAACCTACTTGAATAAGTTGATCAACATAGTCACAATTTGAGATGGGCACTTGGTCGGTGGTACTAATAGCACTAAAATTACTTAGTTAAGGAAATGGGTGCAGCACACACCCTTGCAGTAAGGAGGCAAAACAAAGACCTAGTTCACAAGAACGTAGCTTTTATTCCAGCATCATGTCAGTAGCAGCACAAGCATTCTTATATTTTACCCCTTACCTCAGGGGCTTCCTCTAATGCTCAGTAGAGTAGGTAAGAACAGGAAGTCTGCAGTACTGTTGTGATTTCCTATAACTGACTAATGTGTTCTACTGAGTGTCAGAGACATGAGATGGCTTAAAAGTGCTGACCCTTATGAATGTGTGTAACATACACTGTTGTAAGTGTTGTGGTTAAGGTTCTGTATGTTAGCAATGTGTGTAACTGTGTTGCAAATCTGGGTGTGCTATTATGATTCTACAACCTAACCTGATATTTCCATACTATCAAGGGCATTACAGATACCCTAACTGGTGCCTTAACAAAGTTTTTTGTATTAATTTGCATACTTTTTTAATGGAAAAATATGCAATTATGTAAGTATCCATATGTCACAGTGGGAGCTGCACTCCCATCCCTCCATAGATGCACATGTGTATCTAGCTGTGGAAACACAGGGGTCTCTGGCCCCTGTGCTTCCACACATAAAGTTATGAGCAGCATAGCAAAATTGCAACAAATAGTCATAACTGTGCTATCTTAAATAATTTTCACCCCGAATGTTCAACATAACCTTCTTGTGATCACCTCAGCATGTGCACCCAATACAAAAAACTTACAAATCCCTGTTAAAATATAATTCTGTGCAACTATAACGCTGTTGTGTACCACGGTGTAGAAAAACATTTGTGGCAGGATTTGAAACATTACAGCTGTAATATTCATGATGTAGTGTGAAAAATGGTAATGCTGAAAATGTGCAGTAAAAACATGAAAAATTGGCTACGTTACCAGCATGCGTAGAAACTGCGCAACACACGCTCATAAGTTGGTAATTTTTTGGAATTTTTCACCAGATTATCAACATGGCTTTCTTGGGACCTCCCTCATGAACAGTTTCACTGTGATGTTGTTAATCCCCGATTTTCTTTTTTTTTTTACTTACTATGCCTTTATTCTTCTTCTGGTAGCCAACGTCCTTCAGCTGCTTTTTTGCTGCTACAGTCGAGCTGGGAGTCACCTGCACACAGTGCCCCCTGGATTACCTCCCAGGGTGGAACCATCGATGCCTCCCCCCACAACCCCAATGGTGCTCTGTTATGGATGCGCCAGGGACCCTCTCACATCTGCCACAGCCGGGAAGGCATCATGCTGCACACCAGAGGTGTTTTTCTTGTTTTAGAAAATGTGGGGGATGTCACATTGAGCACCATAATGCAGATATGCCATGCACTGTAACGACACCCCCAAGGAGCAGCGCTTAAGTGCTCTAGTAATGGTGCATACCGTGGTCACCCGGGAGCCCGGACCAGACACATATACCCCCCTTCCCTCCTTCAGAGGTGAAGAGCTTGCAATGGTAGCTCAATTCACCCCTGCCAGCCCTTGAGTGTACTGAGCCCTTTCCTGAACCTGGGTCACCTGTGACACAGTGGTAAATCTTTCCACTGCACCGGTGGGATGGTGCATCCATGCTGAATGTTGGTTTTGAATAGGGACTGCGCCAATCTGTGGCACAGATGCAAAAACACATTTCAGGCAGGATGTGAAAAATGACAGCTGTATTGATCATGAGGAGGTGTAAAAAAATGGCAATGCTTAAAATCAGGACTGAAAATGTGAAAAAGTGGTAAAGTTATGAGCATGCATAGAAACTGTGCAATGCATGCTTGTAACTCAGTCATTTTTTGATATTTCTTCACCATATTTTCAACATGGGCTTTCTGGGACATCCCCTCATGAACAGTGGCACTACAATTTTGTTAATCCATCCCAAAATTTGATTTTGCACAGCAACTGAGCCATTCTGCGTCACAGGTGCAAAAACATGTTATGGGCAGATGTGAAAAATGACAGCCATACTGTTCATAAGGAGGTGTGAAAAAATGGCAATGTTGAAAATCTGGAGTGAAACTATGAAAAAGTGGTGAAGTTACGAGCATGTGTAGAACCTGTGCAATGCACGCTCGTAACATGGTCATTTTTTGAATTTTCATACCAGATTTTCAACATGGGCTTTTTGAGACCTGACCTCATGAACAGTGGCACTGTCATTTCATTAATCAGTCCTGATAGGTGATTCCATGCAATGACTACAAAATCACCGTTTGGGTCTGATTAATGAGATGACAGTGACAGGGTTCATGAGTTTGGGTCCTAAGAACCCCATGTTGAAAATTTGGTAAATAAATTCCTAAAAATGGCTTAGATATCAACCAAAGCTGAAATTCCCATCAAGTGCCATTATACAGCACTTACCTTGATTCCTCAGTTCGCAGTTCAGCTTTGAAGAGTGCAGATGTGTCCTGGTTCAGAGAAAATGGGTGCTCCCGACCTCTGGCAGTAAGTATGGGTAAGGGGGTGTGTGGGAGGTGGGTGCTTAGTGGGAGGGTGGGGATGGGAGAGGGGAGATGACGAGGGACCGTTTTCTTATTTTCAGTAAAAAAAATAGTAAAAAAGATGTTGGGGACAGTTTTTTTCATTTAATAACAGGGAATATATATATTATGGTAGCACGGTAGTGCTACCATAGTTAGGGTTGAGGAGCCATTTCCATGTTAAACCCAAAATTTTGCACCTTAATAACTTTGCAACCATTTGATGGATTTGCCTGAAATTTGGAATGTATGATCAAGACCCATAGGCCGTGGGATCTGCCAAGTTTCATACTGATCAGATATACAGTTGCGGAGTTATTAAGCATGATCTGTGCGCATTTACGCTTTTCTGGAATTCTGTGGTCGGGCGTACAGGTCATACAGTTTGCGTGACTGGCCCGAAATCTTCAGGGAACGTGCAGGCAGGGTCCCCGATGTGCCTTTCAAAGATTTGGTGAAAAAATATTAAACGGTTCAAAAGCTATTAAAAAAACAGTTTCCCATTATAAGTCAATGGGAAAAAGTTAACAAAAAGTTCGACAGTGTAACAAATGCATTTTTACTTTCGCAAATGGGCCTGTTACTTTCACAAATCCGCCATTTTGTTTTCAGTTGGTGATCAGAAAAATGGTTGGCATTTAAATTTGAGACCCTCTAGCAACGTAATTCTTTTTGTATTTAGCTATTCGGGCCCTGAGGATGCTTGCCATGTCTTTATTTTGTGGTAAAACACCCCAGAAATATGTTTTTCAAATTTCTGGAAAAAGTACTTTTGCAAATTACTTTCGTGCTCACGAAGTGAATGAACTTTTTATGAAAGCTTTTAAATTGGATAGTAATTCTAGTCTGTGGAAAACATGACAGCAATTCTTTGGCACTGCACTGCAAAATAACCGTTGGGAGTTTTGGGCTGAAATTTGAGGGACGCAGCCGACATCTCACAGATATGCCTTTCAGTATTGTATTGAAAAATATTACACAGCGGCAAAGTTATGGCACTCCAAAGTTGACAGTTTTTCCCATAGGATAACATTACGGCGTCAAGCATTACAGGAATCCTTTGGCACCCTGCTGCAAAATAACGTTTGGTCTTTTTTCCTGAAATTTGAGGAAGACAGCCAACAGTACACAGATGTGCCTTTCAGTAGTTTGGTGAAAAATATCACATGGTGGCAAGTTACGCACTCCAAAATTGACGGTTTTTCCCATAGGATAACATTACGGCCCGACACTTAACAGAAATCATTTGGAGCCCTGCTGCAAAATAACAGTTTGGTCTTTTTCCTGAAATTTGGAGGGAAGACAGCCAACAGCCCACAGATGTGCCTTTCAGTAGTTTGGTGAAAAAACATTACAGGGAGGCAAAGTTATGGTGCTCCGAACTTTTCTTTTTTTCCCATAGGATAACATTACGGCGTTCCCCGCACCTTTCAGGGCCCGTATCTTGGAAACGGTGTGAGATACGGACTTTTCGTCGGAAAATTTCTTAGCCCCACAATGGGGGGGGGGCTAAGATTCAAATTAGCCAGGACGGTTATAAATAATATGACTTTTACATTTTTTTTCTACGTCGTACGGTTCCTGAGATATAATGTATTTAGTATTCCAAGATCTCATTTTCCTCGCTGATACTCATTATTTTGCATACATTATTTGTACTCACTGTCTTTCTCAATGCAGGTTTTGGGAAAACCAGCCTGTGCGCTTACATTACTGTTTACTTGTTGCCCTTTCCGCTATGGATCCGTATTCGCTTCACTCTTACCATTGACATCTGTGCCACCATGTGCTATCCTTTGCTGCTTTCATTTGCGCTTATGCTTCTGTTATTTTTTGCCATTTCTGTCTACAGTACTGTTTATCTTACTGTTTCACTTTACATCACCATGCCCATTGACATTTCTATTTGCAGGCACCATGTTACTATGTGACAACACATCACGTGGCAGACCATTCCCGTCTACGCCACCATGTGCGTTACCCTTTCTGTTCTCATTCGTGCTTGTGTTACCATGTGCGCCACTGTTAGCATTTCTGTTTGCGTTGCCGTCCCTGTTAGTATGCCACAACACATCAGGCCCCGCGCTCCCGCCGCTGCAAGTCCATTCACTATTTCTGTTATCATTCTCAAAAGAAGGAAATTAGAGGCAAAAACTCCATTTAATGCATTAGTTGGGTTGTTCACAGCGACAAAAGTGAGGAAATTCGCTGTTGGGGTTAAAACCCCTTGAACCCCCCACCCCCAACCGGCATTGGGGTGCGCGTTGGGATCGTGGGTCCTAACTCTCACCCCATACTCCTATACTTCTGCTGCTTTACACATGTCATGGGGTGAGAGTTAGGCTGACGTATCCAATGCGCACCCCAATGCCGGTTGGGGTGGGTGGGGGTCCAAGGTGGGTTTTCAACCCTAACAGCGAATTTCCTCACTTTTGTTGCTGTGGAACAACCCTAACTAATGCATTAAATTGAGTTTTTGCCTCTAATATATATATACACACTTTTGGGCACACTGGAGTGGGCCACATCTGTGTGTGTGTGTAAGGTGGGAGGTATACGGACATGGGGACTGGGCAACCTGATGTCGGTGAGGAATTTGGGTATCGGGGCAGACCACAATACTTCTATGCCGGATCTGGCATCAAAAATTTCGATGCAGCATTCTGCACTGAAGATAAAAAACATTGGAGGACAGTTTTCTGTATTTAACAGGTACTTAAAAAAAAAACATTTGGGCAACTGGAGTGGTCTCCTAGTGTACCATGCCCATAGTGCTTGTCGTGGAGATGGGGTATTCCTGCCACCAACACAGGGATTGGGCCCTCTGATGTCGGCAAGGCAATAAATCTAACAAAATCTCTATTGTATTCCTGTGCATTGCTGTTTTGCATTTGTCTCCCCTACTGTAGCTTGCTACTCAACTGTTATTGCATATTATGTCTTAATTGGTTACTACTCTAACTTGTGTTAGCTCTTACTATTATCCCTGCTAGTATTAATTTGTTGTGATCACTATGGCTGTCTTATTGTACCTACAGTTATCTTCATTCTGTTCCTTCTGTTGTCGTTGGTGTACCTTACTGTGGTCAATGCTGTATATACAATTTGTACTGTCCCGGATTGTACCTGAAAATAGGCAGGTTTTCTTTGCCTAGTGCACTTACCCGGTTACCAAAAGTTAATAAATAAATAAATAAATAGGGCACAATGCCTTATATGGCACTTTGAAGCAGGATTCTGCATCTATGACAGCTGATGCAGGATTCTGCATCGAAAATGCCTAAGATCCTGCATTGTGCCTGACATATAATTTTTTTCCCATAGGAAGTAATGGGAAATATCTAATGCAATAACTTTGGAATAGATTATTATTTTTACACCAGATCTTCAAAAGACACATCTGTGAGGCCAAGGCTTTCTACCCTGAAATTTTCAGCCACTAATGTTAACCTGTTTTTGAGATACAGGTGAGCAAAGAGAAAACAGCCAGAAGAGCAAAACCGTCTGTTTATTCAACACTCTGTATCTCAAAAACTACAAAAGGGATTGACACAAAATTTGGTGCATCAAGAAACCTTCCTGTACCCACAAAGCGTGCTAAGGTTTGTGGAAATCCCTTTAATGGTTCCAAAGTTATTAAAGTGTAAATCTGAAGTTTAACATTAAACTGGCCTGCAAACCATAACTATACTGGCGCTACTGCGCCAGTATAAAATATATATATATATATATAAACTGGTGCCAAAAGACACCTCTGCTTCACTCCCTTATTTATTAGATTTTGTTTTTGTTAATTTCCCATATAAACTGTATCTAATGCATGCCGATGTATTTGTATGTAAAGCTATTATAATTTTAGGCCAATGTGAATCCATACCCAAATATGCCAATAATTTCTATAGAATAGCTCAGTTGACATTGTCAAATGCATTTTTCAGGTCAATGAAGCAACAATACCAACTGCCTCTATTCAGAATTAGATGATTTATAATAAATATGCTATTTATAGTTGATCTTGTTTTAAATTCAAACTGATTTTCTGAAAGGATGTTTTTTTTTTCCTTAACTCATAGGTAAATTTTAGTCTATAGATAATTAGTATATAACTTAGCTAGAATACACAGAAGGGAAATAGATCTGAAGTTAGCTGGATCAATTTTAGGCCTCTTTTCATGAATAGGGACAATTTCACTTGTTAGTTAGACTTTTGGAATATGACCAGAAGCATTAATGTGGGCTGATCTAACTTCCAGACAGATCTTTCTCTTAGCTGGCTTTACTCTGCACAGCTAGACAGATGAAATATCTTCCTATTTAAATCCTGCCTTCAGAATAATTTTAACTAAATTATTATAATTATTTTTAATAAACAGGGTGTTTATTTTGTTTATTTATTTATTTTGCTCTGGAACTCCTTTGATGTACATAGTATCCAGCTTTTCAGCCTGGTTATTTTGACATTGTCTCTTTTTTTATCCTGTTTTCTGTGGTTAATTCATGCAGTCTCATGGATATCAGAGAGGACCACTTCTCTTTTATCTCCCACAATTTTTGTATTGGACTGTTTCCTATATTCCTTCTACTCCTTCTATTATTGTCATAGTGAATGCTTTCAAACTGGATACTTTTACAAACTTCTCTTTTGATTTACCTTGTGTTTTCTTATTTTCCTTATCTATTGGAGTTGTTTCTGATTTGTTCAGCACTACTACTACTATTAGTTCTGTTTCTGTATTTCTTTCTCCATTATATTTTCTGTTGTTAATTTTATTTATTTTTGTCTGTTCTCCTCTATGTGCATGTCAGTTGCCTGAGCTATCTCATCCATCACCTCTTTTTCTGGATTTATAGTCCCCTTGGGTAGCTTTGAGAAGAATCCCTTCATTATTGATTCCATTGGTTCCCTTATTATGATATTAGTTTTTCTTGTATTAGATGTCTGTACATTAATAGCTGATAAAAGTTCTTTTAGAAAGAAATTATTTTGCAGGAATGCTTGTTTAATTTCCTTAAGCTCTTGAATCAGTATACAGTCTACTGTATATTAAATTGGCAATGTCCACATGGTTCATTTTCAAACATTGTTTTATTCTCAGAGTTATAGTTTGTGTCAGTCAAGATATAAGAGATGCCTGGGCCATTAGAGGGAGGATCTAATTCAGCATTGTTAAGATATGGTGTCAGTTTTTCATATTCTTCCAGATATATAACTTTTCTGGAGTTATCACTAGAAGTAGCATGTAATGAAATAGACAGAGTCACTATCTCCTGACCCTCTTGCCCACAGACACTTGCCCACAGATGATTATAGCATTTAAATTATTACTAGCTGGTTCTAATACAACACACTCTAGCTTTGTTTCCGTTATTCTAGGGGAACAGATTGGTTAACGTCTTCTTGCAGTTTACCCTTTTCCTGTGTTTCTAGTAGTTTATTTTATTTTTATAGGAGATAATTACCCTTTTCCTTTCCTATATCAATCATAATTAGCTTTTTAGGAGAAGAGATACTAGGGAAAATCATCCCCTTTTGTATAAACCAGATGGACTAATAAAAAATCGTTATCATTTTATTATATATAATCACATTCCTCTTGCTTTCTTTAGTTGTCATAACTTTTATTTTATTAGTACTTTTGAATTTCTCAGTACCATTTCTGCCCTTTCTCTTGTATTTATCTAGGGAAATATTAATGAGGTAGAAACTAAATATCAGATGTACAAACTTACAATTAAAATAGGGAGCACACCTATTATTAGTTTCAGTTTTCCAATCTAAATATTTTAGGATTAGTTCAAGTTTAGAATAAAACAAGTAAAAATAGAACACAATTGCACATACCCCAATAGTGCAAAGCATCATGAGAAACATATGCAAATCACCATGAGAGAATTTGGACTGGCTCAACTTTAAGCAGAATTGCATGGTGCCGGAAGGCCTCACAGTGCAATCAGCAAAGGCTAAGAACAGCAGACACATACACATATTTCATCCTCATTTGGACTCATCAGTGTACCATATCTATGTCTTAGCCCAGGGAGAAGGAGCCAGCCACCCCTTAACGAGGATGCTATTTGTCTGGGTCATGGGAGGGGGGCCAAAATAGAGAAGGAAAAGAACTATAAAGAACCCCAGAGCAAATGCCCTGAGTCATGGGATATTCTGGAGGATATTGGCCATACAGCCAAACCTTTAAAATTTGGCTATATGGCCAGTATCCTTTGGGATAACCCATGCCTCAGGGTCCCAATTCACATTACCTGAAAGCAGAGAAAAACTGAGCCATGTTATTCTTGCTATACAGGTTAACAAGAAGTCAGTGCTAAGTAAACTCAAATGCCTCACAGAGCTTATTATGTTGGTTAATAACAAGGTATGCTATTTCACAGTTTAGTAGCTTTTAAATTAACAATAATAAACTATACTCCTAACTACAAAAAAATGTCTGTCTACAGGAGATTATGTTTAAAGTATAGAGGAGATCCATTAAAAGAGCATACTTGGCATCTGACGTCATCAGCCAGTCAGCCAGTCAGCACATAAAGAACAATATTTAAAGTTTAAATCATGGTTTGAATATTATAATAAACCCTTCACCTGTGTAATAATAAATATGTAATATATATTAAAAAAATATATCCCAAAACTTTCTCTCACATGGTCTTCTCCATCCCAGACAAAACAACAAATACCAACTATAGGGGAACTTGAGTCAATCAGCACTATATGCACTTTCAAGGAATTATTAAATTGCAGTCTCCCCCATAAAATATCACAGAAATGAACTGTTAGAAATAGGCTAAAAAATGAAAACATCAGTCAGTTCAAAAGTAATAGAATATTTCAGTCTGAGTCCCAAAAAGCTCTCAATTCACTATGAGTTCATATGAAGGCTATCATCAATGTGACATCAGTTCTTGGGATCTGAATAAGGTGCACAAGTCAATTTAGAAAAAAAAACTAGAAACACTCAGGAATTAGCATGACTAAGTATTAGTTCTAAATAGCAGCTTATTGAGTTCATGCTTGAGTACAGTCCAGAAAAATTGTCCTGAATTATGTTTCTCTGACCCAATAGATCTGTTTGCTCCTCCTTGCCTTTGAATCTCCATCATCTCTGTCCAGCTCAGTGGTCCTGGGTCTTGTTGCAGCCTTTCTGCTTCTGTTTTCGGCTTAACTCCAGCCTGTCTAGGCTAGGGTCTGCCATCTTCCTACACTTCGCCTCTCCACAGCATGTTGGTGTCTCTGTCGAGGTTCAATCTGCCCTTACATCATCTCCAGCATAGGTGAGGGATCATAGTAAATCTAAAAAATACATAAAGGCTAATTCAAGGTACCACGTACCAACAAATGCTAAACAAAAATGTAAAAAAGTGTTCCACAGTTCTAGGCAACAAATGGCATACCTGTATAAAATTAATTTGATGCCTTTAATTGTAGTGTTAAGAGCACTTCCAAAGCACACTAGCACTCTGCCTGAATAAATCTCAAAGCCATGGGTGTGAACGAAGCAGACTGAAGAAAAAAAAACAGGGCTAAAGCACATAAAATTAATAAACAGAAATCTGTTTGTCAAGCATCTTTTTTAGATAAACAAGCGAGGACATCTGGAATTCAAAAGAAAGCCACAAAACCAAACCAAAGCAAAAACAGTGCAAAACAAGGAGGGGAGAAGAGGGAGATGTAAACAGACAGTGCACACTGCCTAAGAATCTGCAAAATCATGTTCCCAAGAGATTGTCTCAGATACCTGTCTTACACCCACCTACATTACTGTCTCAGAAAAAGATTGTCTTTCATACTGGACCCCTCATTTCATGAGTTTCAAATCTTTATCTACTGTAACAGAAATGTTTTTTTTTAGGAAATTGACCTTGCAAAGTTCTATAGCAAACATACCACCATGAGGTACACAGGTTCCCAAGAACTTATTGCCTCTAACACTTCCTCAAGGAAATTACAAGCACTGGCAGCACTGTTAGCTGAATCAGATTTTACTGGGTCAGATACACTATAGAACCATGACATCGACTATCCCAAACAAGAAAAAAAATTATTGATAATATTTTAATTGTGTGGGAGGGAGACACACAATCTGTTACTACCTTGTTAGATATCATGAATGACAGTAATCTGTGGCTTCAGTTCACCTATAACTGTAATCCAAGTACTATTACTTTTCTCGATATCTGTTCTTTAACTATAGATGGTGTTTGTGTGTTAGCTAGATATGATTTAAGGATTATGATGTAACAGTGAATATGTTTTATTATGTTTTATATTATATCACGAACATACGAAATTGCCAGCAGAAACAGCTTCATGGTCTATCGAGTCTGCTTGAGTGTGCAGCTAGCACTTCATCTTGCAGCTGCCCCTCCCACCCCCATCTTCCCAGTATCCCTTCCCATTACCCTGTTCCAACCCCTTTTGAAACTGCCAACCATCTTACAGGACACTATCTTATCTGGTAAGGTGTTCCATTTTTCCACTACTCTTTCAGTGAAAAAATGTCTCCTCATCTCCCTCCTGAATCTCCCCCCCCTTCAGTCTCAGTCCATGCCCTCTCATGTCAGTCCCCCTTCTCATCTGGAAAATCCCTTTTGTGTTGGTCTTGTTTATTTATTTTATTTATTTATTGCAGTTTAGGATTAATACCTTTGAGTCCTAGGACTCGTTCACAAAGGTTCCAGGTCATACGAAAAACAGTCAAGTGAAACATACAGATTACAGACACTAAATACAATATGAATTAGTTACAATGAGGGACATTTTGTTTTGGACAGGTTACAGATATACTGTAAAAGGTGACAAGGTTGCGAAGGGATATAGCATTTCAAAATAATATACAAAATACAAGTCAGACAAAAAAACAGTTTCAAAGGAAGTACTTTAGGCTGTCAAGAGGATAGTGTTTATACCATTCAGATACTTAAAAGTCTTGATCATATCCCCCCCATCCCTTCTCTCCTCCAGTGAATACATATTCAATTAGCCCAGCCTGTCCTCGCAGGGCTTGCGCTCTAATCCCTGGATCATCTTTGTGGCTCTTCCCTCCACCTCTCTCCAACAATCTGATATCCTTCTTCAGGAATGGGTGCCAGTACTGCACGCAGTACTCCGGGTGGGGCCTGACCAATGACCTATACAGGGGCAGGATAACCTTCATCTTTCTTGAGGAGATCCCTTTTGCAATACACCCCAGCATTTTGCTGGCTTTTGCTGCTGTCTTCCTGTGCTGAGCAGAGTTGTTCATACTCCCCATAATGATCACTCCTAGGTCCTTCTCCTCTGTGGAGCTCCCCGACTGTACCCCATTCAAGTGATAACCCCCCCCCCAGTTCCTGGCTCCAAAATGCAGAACCTTACACTTATTGGTGTTAAACCCCAACTGCCAGGCTTTGGCCCACTCCTGCAGCTTAGTCAGGTCCTTCTGCAACCCCTTTCTCTCCTCTGCATCATCAACCACAGCTCCCATTTTGGTATCATCTGCAAACAGACTGATCCTGCTCCAGATCCCATGTGAGATATCTGCAATAAAAATCCCAAACAGCACCGGTCCTAGTATTGATCCCTGTGGTACCCTGCTTGTCACCACTCCTGGTGATTAGAGGTCCCGCACCACCACCACCCTTTGCTACCTTCCCTTTAGCCAGTTTGTGATCCATTTCACCATTTTTGGTCCCACTCCCACATGTTCCAGTTTCCCCCCAACCTCCCATGTGGCACTGAATCAAAGGCCTTGCTGAAGCCTAAATACAGGACATCCACTGCATAGCCCTTGTCCAGTTCCTGTATCACCCAGTCATAGTACTCTACCAGGTTTATCTGGCAGGATCTACCCACTACAAACCCATGCTGTTGACCATTCTGGAGACTGTTTTCCTCCAACAAGCTCACTCGCCTTTCTTTTAGGATGGTCTCCCTGAGTTTTCCCATGATCGATGTAAGGCTCACTGGCCTGTAGCTTCCTGGTTCATCCTTTGGGTCACTTTTGTGGATGGGCACCTCATGGGCCATTCTCCATTCTCTAGTTCTGTGGTAGACATCCCATGTCCAGGGAGATATTGAACAGATTGACCAGTGGCCCCACCAGGACCTCTGCCAACTCCCTTAATACCCTATTTTTCTTTTAAATTTTGACTTTTAATGTAATTAAGTTATAAGAAATTATGTATCATTATTATTATTTATTTAGCTTTTGTTAACCAGGTAAGTACACTAGACAAACACATGCCTGTTTTCAGGTACGACCCGGGAGAGTACAGGAAATCAAAGAATATACAGAGTACAATTTGAAGCAAGTAGGGCAGATACACAGATGTCAGGAGAAGATGACATACGTAGTAAGATATCTCAGGTCACGACAGTAATCATAGTTGTCAATATGCTAAGGTACAGCGTCACTGACACAACATCACCAGCAATATATATACAGATATATACAAAATTTACACATTTGCAAGATACATGGAATGAATACACTCAGTAGTTCTTGTAACGTAAGAATTCTGTGTATCTTCTTGAAAATATATGTAACTGCAACCAGCAATTTTTGTGTATGGTTGCAATGTTATCAATCAATCTAATCAAATCAAAAAGGTCAACCAGTACAGTCGGAAATTTATAGGAAACTGACCTCTGGGAATACGCTTCTTAATGTTGCTAGTGCTTTTCCCCAGCATTTGAAACAAACTCTGGTCAGAGCCGATATGGCTGTGGAGAGCTTTTGGGATGATTTTACTCATTATTTCTAATGAATTTAAACAATGCAGATCTGCTGAGAGGCAGTTTCAATGTGGTCTTCCTTTTATACATTTTTACAATGCATTTTCCTAGAATATGCCTGCTGATTGATATATATGATTGATATATATTTAGCCTGGACAGTTCACAGAAGAAATGGTATCTTATTTTCAGGTGGCAGAGCACTGGCAGTAGGATGCTGGAATGTGTCATACATAGGCATGAGCTGTGTGTGGGCGATAGCGCCCTGTGGCCATCCACCTCAGATGCTCGCATGTGGATCTATCGTCTGGGTGCCATTGAACTGCTCAGTGTGGGTGACAGCTGATGCTGTACACACTCACACAAGTCCTGGAACAGGCATGTTACAGCCAACCTCCAATTCGTTTGTACAATCGAGGAACCACGGATGCATTGTTCATAGCCTGGAGTGTACATTGTAAATGGCATTGTAGGATACCACACTCCATGGCACCCAGGATATCTCAGCAGTCTGGAAGGTGGCATGTTACACAGGGCAATGGGGAGAATGTGGGCCTGCAGTGGTGTATGACAGCAAGAAAATACAGCATCGACAAGGCATGCATTGGAGGTATGTCACTTCCCTCTTATGGTTTGCCAGGGACATGCACATGCACATGCACACAGCTGCATCCACTAGTGAGTCCACAGCTTGTGTAGTGCCCCAATGCATGGTACAGCCACTTGGGTCATTCTGGAGTGGAGGTCCCCGGCCTGGGTCCAGTGCAGTTGGTGGCTGGCCATGGCAGGATGTGGAGGGCAGTGCCAGTCTCCGCAACAGGTCGGGTATGGAGGGAGCGTGGGTATCTACATACCAATGCAGTGGGTGGAGGTTCTCTATGCTATGGATATGGACCGTGGTTTCCTCTGGTGCAATTGGGTCTGGGGGGAGCCCTACAATATAGAGCTTTTCAGGGATGGAGTTGGATCGATCGAGGATAGGAAGGGGTACCTCTAGTCCACCAGGGCTGTCAGGCTGCTGTGCACCTGAGTGCATTTCTGCAGCCCACCTGTGGGTGGCTGGCTAGGTTTGGCCAGCTATTCATGGCTTAACTGTGTGCTGCACTGCTCTGGGCTACCAGGGGGGCATTCCCAATGAGTATGCTGCTGCACAGCATATGCATGGGAACGCACCCTCTACTTGGACGGCATACTATTTGTGTGCACCCTGGCCCATTTCCTTGTGACAAGCACAGCCTGCACATTTGAATATCAGGCTGTGGAGCACTGTTGGAGTTGTGAGGCACATCTCCCTTTTCCACTGGGATGCGCCGCACATCCCTTTGAATATCAGGTCCCTGGATTAGGCAACCCTAAAGAAATACATTATCAAAATGGTAAAATCATGACCACACTGAAAACAAAATATTGCATCTAATCTGGGACAGCTTGAGTAAATACAGTGCAAAAATGTGTAAATGAAGATCCCTATGACAATGAGATGTAGCATCTCCCCTTCACCATCCAGGATACAAAATATAGGATAAGAAATATTGGAAGAAAATTTACTCTAAACTGAACTTCACTGTGTTCACAGATATAAACAAACAGTTTCTTGTTTTGTAACATATTAGAATGCAGAATTTATTTTGAATTTTGTGGCCATGAGGATGGTGCATACAGAGTGTGTGTGTGTGTGTGTGTGTTTGCTGTAGCTCAATATATTTTTTTCCCAAAAAGCACAGTAAAAAATACCTGCTGATTGCTACATATTTAGTCTTGGTAGTTCACTGACATAGCACGTGTGTGAGACAGTTCTTATCAGATAGTGTCTTTAGAGGTTAAAAAAACTGTAAATTATAGATTTGCTGGGAAAGGGATGACATTTATGAGGTATGAATCTTTCTTGAAAGACAATACATTCCCAAGTGAAACTAGTAGTAAGATGCTTTTTAAATGCTAAGTATTTAAATGTGCAAGTTGTTGCATTCTGAAGGGGGTAAACAAATCTCCAGTTTAATAGGCAACCAATATTTAACAACTATTTAACAAGCTGTTTCAGTTTCCTCATGGCATCTGATAAGCAGCTTGGAGTTATGTCTCTAACATTCTTAACAGAAGGGAGTACTTTATTTCAGTTGGTGTGAAAGGATACATTGAAAAGTCCAAAACATGTGTTCCACAATACTCCATTCTCCAGCTACAGATAGCAAGATGGATGTAGGCTCTGCCCACAGCCATAAAAAGGGATCCAAATTGGCCAGTTTGTTCAGCTACGACAGAACTGTTTAACACTAGAAACATGTGGTTCAGGCAAAAGAACTAAAAACTAATTTTTTGGAATATGGCTACCCAATGTCCTTATTGGATGAAGCCTTGGGGAAGGCTAAGTCCCTAAACAGACATATGGTACTGACCCTAAATCTCTAAGAGAACCACTCAGATATCCCAGTGACAATGTATACCCATCTGGTGCCACAAATTACTAGTATTGTACACCATTAATGGCATATATTAGATCATGATCTGCTCTAAAAGCAACAGTCAGTGAGGGACACCAGGTTTCTTACGAATGAGGCAGCAATATTGGTGACCTTGTCACCCACAGTCTCTACAGAAAGACAAAATTAAGCATTTCACCTATTTGGCTTCCTGAAAAACCATCAAGCTGCTTCAAATGTGGCCGATGTAACGTATGCAACCTTTACATACAAGATAAAGTGCTCCACCTCCCTACCATCTTCAGAACTGTAACCGTTAGACAGTTTATAAACTGCAATGCATCAGTTGCTGTTTATGTTTTGTACTGCCCATGCTTTAAAATCTACAGTATGTGAGGTGAGCTATTAGAGCCCTTAAACAGCATGTCCAAGAACACATCCACTCAATAGTCAAGGAGAGGCACCACACACCTTTGGCCACACATTTTGCCAAGTTTCATGCCAGTACACAATATGACCTATTGTTCTAGGGTATAGATCACATTCTCCTGAATCCCAAAGATGGAGACAGACAGAAGTTATTACTTCAAAAAGAGGTGAACTGGATTTACACTTTGAAAGCATTAGTACCAGAGGGACTAAATGATAATAGCTATTTTTGTAATTTTCTGTTATGTATTTCCTTTTTCAGGACTAAGATATGTTGAGCCAAACTGTGATTTTTTTCAATAAATTTGAGTTCAAGCTAGCTACATTTGTGATCCAACATGTATTGATTACCATGCTGTCTTTTTCTCTTTCTTTTCCTCTTTTTTCTCTATTTTACATACTTAATTTACTACTGCATACTTATGAGGGTTGATCAAAAAGTACGTGGCCTGACACAGAAAAAGTGCACTATGAATCTTATATGATTTTCAATGTACAGTTACACTAATATGAATAGAATATGACCTACTGTACTTGTACAATGATCAAATGTTCTCTTTTGTATGTACATGATGGACAACGTTTGAGGTGATGATCATTTAAGAATGTAGAAAACTGAGATCAGAGCAATCAAGTACCTCCATATCAAAGGAATGACTCGGATGTAAATCTAAGAGGATATGGTCAACACACCTGGGACAGAAGTCCCTTCATATTCAACTGTCAGGAAATGAAATGCTGAATTTACGCATGGCAGAAGAAGTGTTGAAGATGATTCCAGGTCAGAGAATCCAAGGGAGGTGACCCCTATGGAGAACATTGATGCAGTCTATCAAATGGTGATGAAAGACAGATGAGTAATTATACAGTATGTAGCCAGCACCTCAGGCATCAGTTTTGGGGCATTACAATCAATCTTGACTGAAAACCTGGGCATGAGCAAAGTTTCAGCAAGATGGGTGCCAAGAATGTTGACACCCAATCAGAAGCAAGCCAGAAGGGACATTTCAAGCCAACTACTTGTAAAATACAAGAGGGGTCCAGCAAACCTTATCACTCATATTGTAACAATGGATGAAACCTAGGTTCACCATTTTGATCCAGAGACTAAACAGCAAAGCAATGGAAACATCATGTATCTACAATGTCAAGTTCAAGCAGTCTGCCTCACATGACAAAATCATAACCTTGGTCTTCTGGGACTCTAAAGGTGTGATCATGATTGATTATCTTTTTTTTTAATAGTAAATTTATTGAATTTCAGACATACAAACATTGAGGACTAATTCTACTACAGTGTACATTAACAGTTGTGTGGTTACAAGAAGAACTCTCTAATACTGTATATATTACACAGTCTACATTATGCATTTCACCTTTCACATTCCACCTTTCAGGAGCATGAACTAAAGCAAACTGCATCAGGCAACGAGAATGGTCAAGAAGCTGTCACACCTTGTTCTGGACCTGAGACAGTAGACAAGGCTAGTACCCCTTCTGCCTGAGTGGGGGCGGGTCACACCTTAAGAAGGAGGAGTGTTTCCGGGCTGCCCCATCTCCAGTGAAAGTGTTGGAGTTTGATAGCCATGGAGCTAATCATCATTTCAGTTCTGAGGGCTTCCAGAATCACATTATACCATTCTTGGTAGGAAGGAACCATGTCATCCATCCAATGCTTGAGTATGATTTTCTTCGATATGGCTGCTGTCAAGGAGATGTAGTATTTTCTAATGCCGATTACTTGGTCAAGATCCAGGCCCAACAAGCATATCTGGGGTATGAAGTATGGGGCTAGCCCCAGGAACGGGTTTAGGAGGGCTTTAATGGATTCCCAAAAGGATGTCACCCTGGGGCAGTCCCAGAGTGTGTGTATGAGCTTCCCCTGTGCTTGGTTGCATCTTGTACATGTAGGGGTAGGAAGCCATCTCATTTTGTGGAGTTTGGAAGGTGTGTAACATAGATTGTAGGTTATTTTATACTGCATAAGTCGCAAGCCATCGAATCTAAGAAATCTGTATAAATTCTTCCACATGGTGGACCTGATATTGCCCTTCTCTAGCTCTGGGAAGCATGCTGTCCAGTAAGAAAATCTGTCTCTCTCTGAGGGTGTGGCATACTCAAGCAGTTTCTTATAAATTAAGGAGGTGGAGTTGCACTTGGTCACTAGTAGGAGGAGTTCCTCACAGCGGATAGGGTTGGATAGGTGCCAAGGGTGCGACTCATGGGCCTTTATGATTATGTGTCGTAGTTGTAGGAAAGCAAAGGAGGATGGATTGCTGTTTGGGAAGGATGTGATATAACTGCTATAGGTTATAAATGAGTCATCTTCAATGAGTTGGCCCAATCGTGTGTCAGTGGGTAGATTTAGTGGGCTTGCGTGGAGTGATTTGTTCTGTATTTTGAAGTTGGAATTTCCTAGTACAGGTTGGTCCAGTGATAGATGGGGGTTTGTTTTTAGGATTTTGTGTAGGTGTTTGGAGATTAGCTGAGAAGTGCCCATTGGGGTGTGCCTTAACTCGGGCTGTAGCTTAGCATGTGAGATGTGTGTTATTGAGCCCATGTTGATCTGTGTCCTCTTGCATAAGTCTATTTCAATTTGGTATCATTGGGGTTCATAAAGAGGGACTTGGATGATGGGGTCGCTGAGCTTCCATTTAAGGAATTTCCCTGAGTGTGCTGCTAACTAATGAAGGAATATGTCGGGGAGTTGGAGACCCCCTTGAGATTTATTCAGGGTTTGTTTATTGTAGGCCCGGCATGGTCTTTTGTTGTTCCATATAAATGCTGAGATTAAGGCTTTGAGTCTGGTGAACCTCTGCATTGGAATGTATATGTCTGCCATTCCCATTGGGTGTATTAGTCTGGGTAGAATGTTCATTTTTATAGTGTTTATTTGTGCCCCGAGCATCAGTGGGAGGGCCATCCATCTAGTTGGCTCATGTCTGATTTGGATGAGTAGTGTCTCTAGGTCTAGGGTGAATGCTCCCCTTTTGCTGGTAGTTAGGAGAACTCCCTGGTATCTGAGGGAGTTCTGGGACCAGGCTCCTCCCCATTGTATAGCCTCATGTTTGTTTACTGTGTTATTAATTGGCATGATGGTGGTCTTAGCTAGGTTGAGCTTATACCCTGAAAGCTCCCCGTATTCATTTAGTATGCGTATTGCTTCTGGTATGGAATTAATTTGGTCTTCCAGGTGTAGAAGAATGTCATCTGCACATGTTGAGATTTTGTAACATTTCTCACCTAAGAGGATCCCTTTTATTTTGTTGTTTTGCAAGATATGTCTTGTCAATGGTTCCAGGTAGAGGTTAAACAGGCATGGGGAAAGGGGCAACCCCGACGTGTCCCTCGGAAGAGGCGGAATGGGTCTGAGTTGACCCCATTGCATCCAATGGAAGCTGTCTGGTGGCAGTATAGCAACTTGCAGCAGTTGACAAATGATTCAGGGAAGCCGAACTGTGCCATTGTTTGGAGCATAAATTTCCATGAGACTCTATCAAAGGCCTTTTCAGCATCGAGTGACATTAGGATCCCTGGTTGGGCAGCATCTTGGGAGGCCGCAATAAGGTGGACGATTTTGCGGATATGGTCTGTTGGAAGGCAACCTTGAATAAAGCCCACCTGTTAGGGACCGATGACACTGTTCCATACTTTGATCAGTCTTGTAGCAAGTATTTTAGCTATGAGTTTGGCATCAACGTTTAGGAGGGATATTGGTAGGTAGTTCAATATATTGCCCCGGTCTTTACCTGGTTTGAGTAGTAAGGTGATGGTTGCTGTCTGTAAAGCTGGACTAATGTGCATGTCTCATAGGCCTCTGTGAATAGTTTCTTAAGGGGTTCTGATAGAAGGAGTGCTAACATCTTGTAGAAATTTGTTGTGAGACTGTCTGGGCCTGGTGTTTTGTCTAGCTAAGATCTGATATGGTGTGTGTTATTTCTGATGTCGTTATTGGAGCTGTTAGCTTATCAGCTTGTTCAGGTGTGAGTGTTGGGAGATTTTCTGCTTCCATAAATGCCTGGATGTGCCTGTCCTGTGCTGGGGTATGATCTGCGTAGAGATTTTGGTATTATTTCCCAAAGGCTTCAGCTATATCTCGAGAGTTCATGATTAGATCGGAGTTTTGAGTGTGCCGAACTCCCTGGATGTTATTAAAGGATTCCTGTTGTTTTACCTGGCATGCAAGGAGTTTACCTGCTTTTTTTCTTTGGTCAATATATCGAGATCTGGCCCTGAGAATTGAGAATTTTGTATATTCTCTTAGATGCTCGTAGTACCTGGCTCGTAAGGCCTGCAGGTGAAGAAAGTCTTGTTTGGGTGATGTTTGGGAAAGAGTTCTCTCTTTCTGTCTGATTTCATGAGGAGATTCACTGATTCCTGGTCCCATTTCCTTTTTTTAGTTGAAGCTAGTCTGATAAAGCTCACCCCTGATTGTGCATTTGACAGCACCCCATACGTGGGCAAAATTGCTAAATGAACCGGTATTTTCTTTGAAGAAGGATTCCCTGCATGCCTTTATTTTATCTAGGGTTGTAGGGCCTTTGAGTAGGGAGTTATTTATCCACCATACTCTGTCTCTGTCTGATGGAGCTAGTATTGTGGATGAGAACTGAATCAGGGTGTAGTCAGATACCACCTTGGCCAGGATGTCACACCAAGTTATGCATGGAGGATTTCAGGAGTCGTTAAGAAATAGTCTAGTCTGGATCATGTACTGTGGACTGGTGATTAGAACATGTAGTCCTTAACTCCCGAGTGTATGATCCGCCAGGGTTCGAGGAGCCCGACAGAGTCCTGCAGTTCACCCAGTGCCTTCCTATTCTGTGTTATGCTGCCCCTACTTGGTTTAGACCTATCAATGAAGGAATCCTGGACAGAGTTCCAATCTCCTGCCACTATCAGGGGGATAGCTTTGAATTTAGCTAGCTCAGCTAGGAGAGTTGTGAAGACCTGTGGGTCTTCTTTGTTGGGGCCATATACAGACAGCCCATCTGTGTTCTTCCCAAGCTGCTCCTGTGGCCCTGGCTCTCTCTGAGCAGGCCACAGCTAACAGACCACCCGACTGACCCCTGGACAGATTCAGACAGCCCATCTGCATTCTTCCCAAGCTGCTCCTGTGGCTCTGGCTCTCTCCGAGTAGGCCACAGCTAACAGATCACCAGACTGACCCCCGGACAGATTCAGGTATGCACCGGACCTCCAAAACTCGTGGTTTTGAATGCTGCTGTTTTGACTGGATGCCCAGTGAAGGAGCCAGGCTCTGATTGGCAGCTTTGCTCCTTGGCTGATTTTCCAATACCTGGTATTTCCTGATCTCAGGGAAATCTCTTTCTGTGCTGTGTTCTGGACTGAATTTTTGTTAATGTAATTTACATATGTTATGCATCAATTGGTCTTACTTTACCTGCCAGCTTAGCTAGTCTATTACAAGCCACTAGTCTAGTCTCTCAGTGATACTTAGCGCTGTATAATCTAGTGCTGGACAAACTGTATTGTATAGTAGCTGATGTTTAACTGCTGGACTTACAGTACGTAGCTACTGAGCAAGACTGCTGCAGTTTTCCACTTCTGTCCTACTGACAAACCCTGCCCCTTCCCCACACTGGTCACTCTGCTAATGATTAATTTCTCTGCCCCACTTGTAATGCTGTCTCTCTAAACACCCTACTTTCTTCTCTGCCTTACCTACAAACCCTTCCCTTACACCTCCCTGCTGCTGCTGTCCTCCTCAGACATCCCGGTGCCAAAGCACAGACCCCCCCATTAACTCCTCTTCTAGATCTTAATAATTCCCCTGCATTTACCACCTCTTTACCTCATGCTTTGTCCTACCCCATTGCCTGCCCCCACTGAGCTTGATATTGTACTCTAGCTGTATTTAATCCTCTGTGTTTCCCTCCTTCTTCCACAGACAACCCATCTGTTTTCTTTCTAAGCTGCTCCTGTGGCTAATGTCTCCAAAGCAGGCCCACAGCTAACAGGTCTGGCAACTGCCCCAGCGAACAGATTCAGGTACACACCGGACCTCCGAAACTCTGTGGTTTTGAATGCCGCTGTTTTGACTGGACGCCCAGTGAGGAGTCAGCACTGATTGGCAGCTTGCTCCTTGGCTGATTTTCCAACTCCTGGTGCTTCCTGATCTCAGGGAAATCTTTTTCTGTGCTGTGTTCTGGACTGAATTTTTCACCCCCACCACCTCCTCACAGTATTAAATAGACCCTTACTCCACCCCTTTCCTCAGCCTAGCAGCTGATTGGTCACTCCACTGCTGCACATTTTCATGCTATTGGCCTCCCTGTCTTCAATACCTGACTTGACCCACTTTCTCAATGCCCCTTTTTAAAGCAGTCCCACCCACAGGATCACATACATGCTCTCAACTTTTTTTCCCGCCACTCCATCTAACTCCTCTGAATTACTGCTCTAACTGCCCTATTGTTTGGGACCTCACCCTAATTCAACTATATACCCTTTCAACTATAAACCAGCTAGCAGTTAAGCAGGCCAGCAACACCAAATAAACTACCATGGGGTGCAACCACCTACTACTACTCCTCACTACCTCTTTTGGCACTGCTGGTACCATATACGAATTCGGACCCCTACCTCCCCACTCTGAATCCTCACTGGGTGCAAGCTGGAAGAAAAGCATACACATGGTGCTACCACTTCCGGTAACAATAGGCTCTTTATCCTCCCGCACCTCCCATACACAGTTATCGCCAAGCCAATCTTGCAAACCATAACCTTAATGGTTAGCTTTCCCCCTAATTTAACACAGGCATATAGACACCTCCCCCACCTGAAGAGCAGGCAACGGAAGACACGAGGGAAGATAAACATCACCCTATCTGCCAGAAAGGTTATCTTTCTGCTACTGCTACTCTCTGGCAATGTTCACCTAAACCCTGGACCAACAACCCTGAGGAGCAGGGGGGTCCATACAGTGAACGGCCTAAAGATAGCATCACTAAACATCTGCAGCCTGACTGCCAAATTCGACCAGCTCCTGGCTTGGATGACCATCCATGACCCTGACATACTCTGCCTAACTGAAACCTGGCTGCCGGGTAGGATCAAAGATGGTGAGGTGGCCATTGAAGGATTCCAAGCATTTTGACTTGATAGAATTGGCAGGAAAGGTGGTGGCTGCCTCCTATATGCCAGAAACTCTCTGTGTTGCTCCGTTCTCCCCATCTTCAAAGCTGTGGAGGATTATGAGCTGCTAGTGGTAAAAATACAAGTCGGCCTAAAAGGCAAGACCCTCACCATCACCACAGCCTACCTGCCCCCCAAGAAAGCCAAGGAAGGCCTTCCTCTTGTTATGGAAGAAATTAGCGCACTCAGAAAGGGCTCAGAACTCATCTTGACCGGTGACTTTAATATTAACTGGTTATGTAAGGAGGCAACACCTCCAGAGACCTAATCACTTCCCACAATCTCATGCAACTCGTAACTCACCCCACCAGGCAGAAATACAAGGCTGGTACCAGCACCCTCATTGACTGGGTCTTAGCTAGCTCACTGACTCGATTCTCTGAACTCAGGGTTCTCCCAGACGTGCTAAGTGACCACTCCCCAATCTCCTTTATATGGACCACTAAACTTGCCAAAAGCCCACCCCGCCTCATCAAGAGCAGGATTCTGAGGAAAGACAAACTTGGATCCCTCAAATTGGCCCTGTCTGCCTACAACTGGTCCCCAATCAACAAGGCACCTACACTGGACCAGGCCCTTAGTTTTTTCACTGAGGGCTTCAATTCCATCTGTGATATCTTTGCACCATACACAAAATGGAAAATTTGGGGGAGGTTAACGGCTTGATTGATGGCAAGCTTCTCTCCCTCCTAAAGGAGAGGGACTGCCTCTGGGAAAAAGCCTTAAACTCAGGCAGCAAGCATGACCTACAGTGCTACAAAATGGCTAGAAATCAGTGCACCAAACTTATCAGGCTCACAAAAGCCAATTTCCATAAGACCCAGCTTAACAATGCATGGGGAGAAGGAAAGAGGTTTTGGGACAACATCCAGAACATCCTTGGTAAAGATCAAAAGCAGTACCCTAAGATGCTCAACATTAATAACTCATACTCCTCAGATCCGCTAGCCATTGCTGATGCCTTTAACCAGGCCTTTACAGACCTGTCCTCTGTGCTGCCTCCAGACTACCGTCTGCTTGTGGAGGAACAAGGTTGCGCCAACCTGCTCATAACTAACCACCCAGCCTTCTACTTTAAGAAGGTGACGGTGAAGGAGGCCCTAATGATGGTCAGGAAAGTCCTAGGCAAAACCAGATTGGGGAGTGACGGGCTAGACATGAAGTTACTATCTCTCACCCTTGATATTCTTATTATGCCCATAACAATGTTATTTAATAAATCCTTGGCCCTAGCTCAATTTCCAGAGGTATGAAAGCAAGCCCTGATAAGTCCAGTACATAAGAATGGTGACAAGGCGCTGGTGTCAAACTACAATATCAGGCCAATATCTATCCTCTCCCCACTATCCAAAGCTTTAGAAAAAATCGTGGCAAGTCAACTCACAGAATACCTCAATAAGTACAATCTGCTCTGCCCAAACCAACATGGCTTCAGGCAAAAACACAGTACCACCATGGTACTGCTGGAATACACTGACTATGCGCACAAGGCTCTGGATGAAGGCAAATTGGTGGGGTCCATCTTCATTGACCTCACCAAAGCCTTTGACACTGTCAACCACTCTCTACTAGTACTCCAGCTCCAAAGATTGGGTGTGGCACCAAATGCCATGAATTGGTTCAATGACTACCTAGCACACAGGAGCCAGCGAGTCAAAATTGGGCAGACGTTATCCAGCTCCAGAGATGTACTCCTAGGAGTCCCTCAAGGATCAATTCTAGGGCCCCTGCTTTTCAGCCTCTTTGTAAATGACCTACCCACAGCCTGTGACACCAAACTTATTCTGTATGTGGACTGTGCCATGCTGCTGAGCAGCAGCACCTCTCAGGCTGCCCTACAAACAGAACTACAGAATTCTTTCAATAAACTCGAGGACTGGTTCAGTAGGCAAAAGTTGCTACTAAATTACAAGAAAACCAAGGCCATGCTACAATCCAGTCCCTACAACAAACACAAGCATGCTCCTCTCATAATCACCAAAAAGGCTGGTGAGCAGATTGAGCAGGTGCACTTGTTCAAGTACCTTGGAGTCACCATTAATGAATCTTTCACTTATAAGCACCACATAGACTCCCTTCTCAAAGTGGTAAACACAAAGATCGGGATCCTCTATAGGCAAAAGAAATCCCTCATCCTGGAAGCACTCCGAATCTCAGTCTCCAGCTTCATACTCTCCATGATAGACTACGGGCTGGTGGTCTATGGAGCTGCTACTGATACAGTGCTCAAAAGGGTCCAAATTGCACTCAATAAGGCATGCCGCCTCACCCTTTGTGCAGATCACTACACTCATACTTGCACCCTGTAAGAGCGTACAAACTGGCTTAACCTTAAAGACAAGATCAAATACCAAACTTGCCTCCTGGGAAAGAAGGCACTCCTCGGAAAAAAACCCACCCTGTATAGGAAACCTGCTTGAGGCTTCTCTCTCAACACACATCACCAGAAGGAGGAAGAATGGAGCATTGTCCATACCATTCCACCGAACCTCACTAGGGCAGCGTGCTTTCTCCTATCGGGCCCCGCTCTGGATAAATGAACTCCCGATGAAATTACTAACAAACAACAGCCTGTCTCAATTCAAAGTAGGCCTCAAACAGCACCTAATGTCTAACTCAAAATGCACCTGCTTCTCAGGCCCCACTTGATAGACAGGCCTACCCCCAAGGTAACACCTAGCAGGGCTACCTAGAGAACCCTGCCTCCATTCCAGCCTAGCCAAGGGCTTAAGTAAGCTATCAGCCCTCTTTAAATGCACTTGTTACTGCCCTCACAAACCCCCGACACACACCATACTACAAAGCCGCCTGGAGCTTCCCCCATCACAGCCCCCCTTCACTATCCCCCACCTCTCGCTCTCTGCGGTTGATTTCAAACCCAATCCCCCTTGTTTCATTGTCACACAGCCTCTCGCCATCTGGGATAGCGTTAAACCCTATGCAGTTACTCTGCCATAGTCTATCAACAGATTTGGAGGTTTCCAGGGGTGTGCTACCTAGGGCAACTGATTAGAAATAGCTTAGTATTCAATTACAACTGCTCAGTTTGTTTTCTCCTATTTGTCTAATAGTCATGTAATCGCTCTTTAATGCCTAATGATCAGGCCTCTGTAACCACTAAATATGTGTATTGTCTTATTGTCCACCCTGATGTGGAACCTTTGTAAAAGAGCTCACACTCAAAGGTCTTTCCAAAATACTAATTAAACAATTAAACAATTAAGTTAGTTCCAACTCTGTCCTGCTATAATACCTCTGAGGATAATATAGTGCCTGTTTGGATCAGCAATCTGTTCCTGCAAGGTAAATAGGGTACTGCAGCTAATTAGTATGGCTGTTACCCCTTTTTTATCTAACCGTGCTGCATAGGCTTGACCGATCCACTCCATGAGCCATAGGTGAGCATTCCCGGTGATGGCATGTGGTTCCTGCAGAAAGAACACATTAGGCTTGGTCTGCTTGAGGTGGCGTAGGACTTGGTGATGTTTTTCCTTTGTTTGCACCCCCTTTATGTTCCATGAAATGAAGAGAAGGCTAGGGTTTGCCATTAGGTGGAATGGCTGTTGTAGGTGTTGCTATGTGCATGGCCCCTTCTGAGGCAAATGTTCTAGTTGACAGAGTACTGCTTGGAAATGGGAGGTCCCATTGGCACCTTAGTTTCCTATTAGAGACTGTACTATGGCCCCCCATGACTCTTCTTAGGGATCCGCCCCTGACAGCATTCTTTTCCATTGCCCATGAAGTTTCAGCAACCAACTGTTATTTGAGGGTGAAGTGATCACATTGTCTAAGCAACAAACTACTCTACTAAACAATACCACTACACATAGTATAATTTGCACATTTGTAAACACATCATTGTACAAATAAAGAAGAAAAGAAAGAAATAGGTGAGGATCAGTGAGGTCTGCCCCCCAGCATTGGGGTAAGGACAGACAGGCCTGACCCCTTGCATCTTCAAGTCCTTTTATGTCTCTGATGAGGGAGTTCTCCAGACTAGGGGCCACTTTGTACAGTGTGACTCAGTAACCTTCAAACTATCTTTGTAGCTGTCTATATCTTATGGTGTGTACCTTTGTGTGAGGTGCATCCCTCCCCCCTGTCCCTGGCCCCCTCTCCCTTTCAGGATTATCCTGGGAAGTCACTCTCCCCTGCTGACTAAATCATCCACCCTGTATGCTAGCCTGGTCAACTGCAAGATATAGAGGTCTGCATATTAAGGAAGTGCTGGCATCAGGGGGTGTGTTGGGCCCTAGTTGGGGCCCTGTTGATTGTCTAGTGCATCTTTCATGCTGGTCTGTGCAATTGGACCCCCTAGTCTTTCCCTATGTGTGTTGTGGTTCTCATCCCTGTTAATTCCCTGAACCCCTGTCCCCCGCCCGACTGTGTTATCTTTTCCTTTTTTGTTGATTCTCGGGTATCTGTCCTTATTTTGGCAGTGTGCCCCTATTTTGCTTGCCCCACTCAACCATAGAAGCTATTGATGAGTCACTTCATCCTTTGGCAGTGTGGCTAAGGTACCCAACTGAGCTATTTTGACCCCCTTGGGGAATAAACTCCTTCCCTCTTATGTCTTTTGTCATCATCTCCTTGCATTGTGAAACTAAACTGTGGTGGCACACTCTTAGGCCTGTTTTCTGGCCCTACTTCCCTTGAGAGGTGGGACCCTGGCTTCTGAGATGGTAATCCAGAAGGTAGTGTGAGGAATCAGCTGTCAGAGCATCCCCCAAAAAGTACAAAGCCTGAACATAGATACATTTCTTACAGTCTTGGCTATTAGTTTAGTACAACGCCTGCTCTTCAATTAATCCACATTAAAGGACATAGTATCAGTTTTCAAAAGCCTTAGCAATTGGCTAGGGTATGTCGCACCTTTTTGTATCAAACAACAACACAGCTATCAATACTGGGCCCAAATATCCAATGATGATGAATGATTCCCTCAACTTAGTCCAGTTATCTAATATACTGTGTGCGCAGAAAGCATACCAACTTTTTTTTTCTCCTTTTCTCTCCCCCTACATTTTGTTTTGTAAAACATCTGTAATCTTTTGCAGAGCAGGGATGAAGTCACTTGTGGAAACTACAGACCTGTTCAGAATTCACAACTACAAGAGGAATGGCAAATAAACAAAAAGAAAAGAAAAAAGACTCAGCAGTGTAACCAGATGAGTACTGATTGCTGACTGCAGCATTCGTTGCTGATCTGAGGTTCACTGACTCCTCCAGAGTAAGGTAGGGGCTTAAGGGGTGTGAAGCAAGGAACCACACCAATGCAGCCAAAAGCCTATGGGAGGGGCACCAAGGCAATGGAACTGGGGCTTTTAAACTCCCCATCCAGGGGAAACACAAAGATAGGTAGGGTGGGTAGCCCCATGATCTTGTCCCCCCAATTAACTGCTCGTTATCTGCTTAGCCGGACAGTGAAGCAGATTGGTAGTCCGATCCCAGCTTTCCATAATTTTATTTATCAGCTGGTATCTCTGCTCTCAGTCCTCCAATTCACCGTTAGCAGTCTGTGCCATTCTTAGTAAGGCTATGGCACTTCCTCTCCGGTTCCTCTCCTTACCCGACAGTTGGCCAGCAGCCATTACATTCTCCTCCCCACATGCAGGGTGACAGTTAAGCCATCTGCCCCCTTGGTGCAGTTCTGGCTAGAGAGGAATCTAGGAGAGTGGGCGCTGACCTGGAGAGCTCATCTCTCATCCCCAGCCCCCCCCCAACACTACCTGGGGTACTTGGAGTGAGATGCCTGTCCCCCGAATGATCTGATTAGAAAACAAAACATGCACTGTGTTGTTATTAGACAGTTTAAAACCTGGTCCCAATGGCAGGTGCCGGTCTCCTGCCTCTGCAGCTGTTACTGCATTCCATTGAAGCTCTGGTGTGCATTATGACCGAGTCCATCTGCCGTGGTGCCAGGATGTGGAGCAGGTTGAATCGTGCCCTGTCCATGGCCTTGATCCTTGTATCCTTGTGCTGTTGCTATGTGTATCATGTATCGATATTGCGCTGGATGTGGAGCGAGTTCTGGAAGAACTGCCTGCCTCCCCGATGAGTGGGTCCCGGACGAGCCTGTAGTTTTCTTCTTTGGATGCCTCTCGCAGTGTTGTAGATGATCTCCTTT
Organism: Neoceratodus forsteri; assembly: GCA_016271365.2. Classification (NCBI taxonomy): domain Eukaryota; kingdom Metazoa; phylum Chordata; order Ceratodontiformes; family Ceratodontidae; genus Neoceratodus; species Neoceratodus forsteri. The sequence goes on from CM057455.1 coordinate 1,511,662,975, forward strand.
GTGGTGTTTATGCAGTGCTCTGCCTGTGGACATCTGGACTCACTGTTAAGGAGAGGTGAGCATCGGGGCATCCCTCTGGAGGCAAAAGTAGGGGTCGATGGTGCATTGGGAGGGAATCTTAGGGTGACAGTTTGTTGCTGGGTCCCAGTATTTTAGGTGTACTGCCTTCCGTTATTTTGGGCAAATGCTGATTGTCATTCACTCTCACTGCATTTAGTAGTTTTGGCAGCAATTAGCAGCTTTTTAATGATGTAAATCTATGTTATTTGTGCATAGAAGCAGTGAAACCAAGTGGCTGATATGCAGTGAAGTTCTGATGGTAGCTTCTTTTGATTGAGAGGGAGTGGTCATCTTTTGTCACTGCTGATAGAATTGAAGTGAGCTGTCTGGGGAGGACAAAGAGGACTTTGGCAGGTTGAAATCTCTGGCTGGACAAGAAAGGCAATAAACTTGTAGCACAGCCATTTTAGAGGGTTGTTTGATGAAGTTTTAGCTGTACCCTCTGGTTTACTGATGTCCCTGAGAAGTCAGAAAAGCTGATATACCATGTCTAGCCCCATAGTTTTTGTAGAACTGTATATGGAGGCAGCTTTTCCCATGTTCAGGTGGGGAACAGTATCTTCACGGGGATGAGCTGGCTTAATCGACTGAAGCTCACAGTGGACACTATACAAGGTAAATGGCAGGATCTGAGAGCCGTTAATAGTGAAGCACTAACCGTTATTGTGGAGCAGTGTTAACTTCTGTTGCCCGAGGTGGCAGTTGAGGACTGAGGCTTTGGAAAGAGCTGCGGGAGTAGCCTGGGTAGATCCCAGCAAGCAGCTTCAGCATTTGGGAATTCAAGGGATTCTCTGCTTGTGGTGACTACTAATCTTGCTGGGTGCAACATGCAGTATGGGACATGGGCTTGGAGAAGTATTCTTTTAATGTCCTGATATGCCCTTTGCTTGTCCCTCACTGTGGGGGTCTCATCTGAGAAAATGTAGACTCTTTCCCCTTTCCATTCTAATGGGCCATTTTTCCTCATCTGAGTCATGATGTTGACCTTGTCATGAAAATAGTGGTAACAGATAATTATAGCCCTAGGTTTATCATCCCGGGCTGATTTCTGGTGGAATGAACAGATAGCTCTCTCTATTGCATATGTATCTCCTTGTTTGGGATGCCCCATTTTATCCTGTAGGAGTTATTGCATGAAAATCGGGAGATTGTTCCCCTCACCTTTTTCAGGGATTCCTACTAAAACCAGGCTTTTGCTGTGGGATTGCCCTTCCTGTTCCTTGAGCCTATCTTCTAGTTTTACCATTTTTTTCCTCACTTCTATGACTTCGGCACTCTCCCTGTTCTGGTGGTCTTCCACTGAGATAATTCTACTTTCTGCATTGGAGACTCTTGTAGATAGAGCCTCAAGGGCTGGTTTGACTATTCTAATTTCGGTGACTAATTCCCTCAATGAGCACTTAACTGTTGTGATTTCTGAAAGAAAACTATCTAGTTTCTCTGAGAGAGTGTCCATGGTATTGGATTCTATAGGTGATTCCTATTTTTGTCTCTTGGAGGGCTTAACCCTTGGCGAGTCATTGGAAAGGTTAAATTTCATCTGTTGTTGCTCCAAGTCGTCCATTTTGTCTGTAACTTTATATTTCGTTTCAAGGTACCTTGTGCAAACAAAATCTCAAAAAATATGTTGATATTTCGCAGATTTGGTTACCAAATAACCGCGGTTTTAGCTGTGGCTCCCGGAGCTCTGCAGAACACATCTGCTCAGCTAGAGCTCATCACATGACTCGCATGATTGATTATCTTGAAAAAGTAAAGACAATAACTGGTGAGTACTATGCTGAACAACTGTGCAAGTTTAGAGAAGCCACCAATGCCAAATGCTGTGGAAAATTGAGGTGAGGTGTTTTGCTCCTGCATGGCAATACTTCACCCCACACACCACAGGTTGTAGTGGCTGTTGCAACAGAATGTGGGTACAAACTGCTTCATCTTCCACCCTACTCACCAGATCTTGCTTTTTCAGACTTCTACCTGTTCTCAAAACTGAAGGCTGATATCCATGGAAAGAGATTTGCTGATCACAAAGAGGTGATAGCAGCTGTGGATGGGTTTCTGGGTGGCCGAGTCATAGAATATGACCATGAGGGGATAACAATACTGGAACAACACTGGAATAAGTGCACTGAACTGAAAGGAGACTATGTTGAAAAATAAAATATTTCTATGTTCATAGTGCATTTCTTTTTTCTATATAGCCTTTTACAGTCAGATCTCTGGGACAGGCAAACTGTGATCCTCCTGTGGAGGATCTCAATGTGACCTGTTCTCAAGGCTTTGTTGAGCCTGCCCCAGTGCCCCATTTTCCATTCCCCCCATTTTCCTGGGCTCCAAGAACATGGTTGTGCATGTGCATAGGGGCACTCATGCACTCCGTGGTGCCAGTGATGGCCCTTTCCTCCCACACAGCCTAATGCTTGGCTCCCTTTCAGGTTAACGCTGCCACCTAGCCTCCACCTGTTGACAGCCAAGAGCTGGGGAAGCCAACAACCCTCCCTGGGAGAGGAGAGCTGCCTTGTGGCAGCTCAATCTAGCTTCTCCTCGCCCTCCCCCCTGTGACTTATGCTTGTTCCTGAACCCCGGTCACTGACATGGGAAGAAGGTAAGGCGTCCAGTGCCTCAGCCCTCCATGCCACTGGGGTGGCTCATAGTGCATTTCTTTCTGTGTCGGGCTGCAAACTTTTGATTGACCCTCGTAATTTACCACCGCATTTCTAGCCTTATAAGTACCCAATTCAGTCCTGGAGCACTGCCCTAGTCATGGACATATGTTTGCAGGGGTATTTTTCTTGTATTCTACTTTCATCTCTGCCTTTTAAAATAGGAGTAACTTTCTCTCTCTGTATACAGTCACACTTAGCTTTCCTCATCCTTGAGTGCTATTATTTTTAGTGACCAAAATTTGTGACATTTCCAAACCCTTCTTGTCCTCTCCCCTGCCCCCAACCTCACCTCAGTCCTTGTATCTGTATCTAAACATTGCCTTCAGACTGTTTATAAAATTTACTACACACTCTTTGATCACCTTTGTGGTATTTATGAACTGACTGTGGGTGTCGGAAATTGTTATTCATTATTATTGGTGTGTAGTGAGCCTGTATTAGACTAAAGCTTCTGTACCGATGTGCTTCACTGTGATATGGCACTTGAGAAGGACACAATGCCATTAATGCTGAACTTTAAATGTAACATGTCATCACTGTATTGTCATCCCCCTGATAAAGCCTCATGCTACTGAGGTGAAGCGCTGGGGCTGTGTGCAGGTATTGCTCCTGTGGATTAAAATGTTGGTATTATAAAGCTACAAGTTGGGAATACTTTCAGTTTTTCCATCGGAGTGCTGCTGTGGTTTGTTGTTTTGACCTACAGCAAATCCAGTCATTCCTTTCTCTCCAGGTGCCCTTGTACTACCATAGCCTTGATTCCCTCCCTCACATAAAGTATAACCCATCTTCCCTGTCTCTCCTGAACTGACAGTTGCCTGGTATGGCCATTTCCCAGTCATGGTTGTCAAAGCTCCATGACTCTGTTATGGACAACAAATCCAGTGTAGCCTCCTCCAAGATGTCCTTAAAGTCCAGCATTTTATTTCCAGACTCCATGCATTGATGCACATGATTCTCCATACCCTACTCACCCAATCCCTGCTTCCCTGTTTTCTCCTCCCACTTCTGCCTATGCTGTTTCCTGGACCTCTTTCCAACTCCCTTCTTCCCTTGTTACCTTTTCTATTACCTCTCTGCCTTACTACTCTTTTATTGCATTCCTGACTTATACAATATAGGTGAGAATGAATCTTCACATATATGATTGATTTCTATAGCCTGGAGACCTAACATGATGATATTGTAAACTATACAATGGCAAAAAAGAATGTTGGACTCTGATTGGTCAGTGCCGCCCTTCAACCGTGATGTTATTCCAGTATAACATCACTGTTACAAGGACCAGCATCAAAACGACCGCATAAATAGAAATCACTCCATCTCATGAATGTGAATAGCAGTCACCCATGCTTGAAATGGCTAGCAAGATTTCCCAGGTGACCAGAACTGTAGACACAGCCCACGTCACAAGCTGTGTACACCGAATCCTCCTGTGGCCAGCCAAAAGCAATTGAAAACAAACAACTCTTCCCCGACCTCACCCTATCCTATAACAAATCCTGCAAAGCATTTCCCACTTAGACATTTAAACAGCAGCATTTAATGGCTTCTAAGAAGGCACACGGCTGTGCATAGATCTGATCCCTGACTGATTCCAGTAGATCAGTGCCGCATTCAGTAACTGTAGTCCTTTACTGTTCTCCTAGTACAAATTAGAAATGATTCAAACTGTACTGGGAGAACCTAAGAAGAAGTTACAGTAAGATCTGTAACCCTGCACTGATTGCTGCAACATAGAATGAGTGAAGATCAGTGGCAGCCAGCTGCACTACTTGTAGTTCTGAGTGAGAAGCTCAACGGATCTGTGGCATGAAATTCATTTTCTCCCCTATAAGTCTGAAATTTCCTTATAGGTTTTCCACCATAATTACTAATGCATTAATTCTTTTCAAAGCCCTAAATTAATATGGCTTTATCACATACCAGTGGGAATGCCATTTGAAAACCTGACCGTATGGTGGTTGGCTTCAGGTGTTGCTCACTTACCACAGATAAAACAGCAGACCGAGAGATTTGAAACACAGAAGGAAATAAATGAATTATCAAATTACACAGACAGCAACAGAATAATGTGTGGGGGAAGGCACACAGAAGAAGTAGAAGAAGTAACAAAGACAGACCATTACATAGCACACATATACCACTAGAACCACCTGCTGAACAAAACAAAAACTATGGACTCTTTTTTTTAATAAGCAAACTTGCCCTAAGGAAAACTTAAAAAAAAAGCATTTTAAACATAGTTTTCCCCATTTGTTTTCTTTTTTAATAAAGGATCCATTGTATAATAGCAATAAGGCACTCCAGGGTGTGTGTTATTGTGTAATAATGTCACTTCTCTGGTGTTGAATGCACTCGGCCTGCAGCCTTGTGCTTCACCCACCTGAGGCATGTTGTTATTACACAATAACACACACCCTGTCATGCTTTATGCAGGCAATAATATCTTGAGAGGGTATGTATTGGGTATACCTACCCACCCTGAGGGTATTATTGTATGAAAATGGGCTCCATTATAAAAGTTGAATAAAAATTGTTAATAAACTATTCATTTAAAGTAAGTTTTGTAATAAAATAGTTCCTCCACCTGCATTATAATGAGTTTTTTTGTGGTTGCTCTCCTTTTGATTTTCACCCCCTTCCCCATTGATTAGCATTATTGTGTTAGGCAATCAATCATGAGAGGGGGTTTTGTGTGGCAGTATGGGATTGCGTACAAAACATCGGGAGATGAAGGGAGTGGAAGAGGTCAGTGATGCCAGTGATCAGTTCCGACAGTACAGGTATTGCCTTATCCCCCGCTGACCCTGAACAGCTTTTAAATGCTTGGCATTTAAAAGTATCTAGCATGTGCAGTGGCACCAACTGAGGGTGGTGTGCAGTGAGCATGAGTACAGCCTGGAAATGTGGTTCTATTAGTGCTGAGATAAGCGAGATACTTAAAAATAGAAAACCATTAAAAAGTTACGGGATGGAGCCAGGGTGACATGGAGGCTTGGGAGTGGAGCCGGGTGAGACAGGGCCTCGGCATGATGTTTGGGGAGAGCTTAGTGAAGGAGCAACAGAATAAAGAATGCAGGTACAAAATAGAAGTTTTACTCTTTTGTATTTGGCAAGCAGGAAGAGATGCGACGTTATCTGTCACGCTTCACTGTGAGAGCCTTGGTCTTCAGAGCAATGTGTAGTGGAGCTACTGTTGCTATAGTGATGGTATCATGGGCACAGAAAAGAAAGTATTTTTAATCTTAATTTAAACTGTAGTGGCTTTACGATGTTTTACAGGGTCTGTGGGGGATGTGATTTCTCGGGGGGGGGCTGCCTCGCTCTGTCTCCCGTTAGCAAGGCAGAAAACATGGCAGCTATGCTGCTTAAAAATTCAGGGTGCCCAAGAACATCCAAAGTAATGGAGCACCCTGAAAGGGAACTTGTTTTAAGCAGGCATCTATCGAGAAATACCCACCCGGTAAGATCGGTCTCTCAGCCAATGGGAAAGCTAGAATTCACTAACCCAGTTTCTAATGCTTTATCATTTTTCACCATTCTAGGTGGGTCGTGACCATATATCATCACTTTAGATGGGTCATAAAGGAGCTGTTGAGCAATGGAAGAGCAGCTTGAACAATGCATGATGATATCATGATAACTTCTGCTGCACTCAAAACAGAGCAGTGAAATCAAACAGAAACAGTTTATTCTTCATTAAATGAACTAAGCAGAAATCTCTACAATGTATATTCCATTGTATAAACTGGACTCTTAATGGCGTCACTCAGAATATGCCATTTATTGTCACTTGTGAGGGGACTTTCATAACTCACTTGTGGCTTTGCCACTCATTAGTTATGGTCCTGCCCCCTCACACAAGATGATAAATGGCATATTCTGAGTCTGGTCATTATCTATCCCATATTTATACTCCCCTTGTCCTCTGCCCTGTCCCCACTCCTGTCTTCCTGCACCCCTGCCTTGGAGTAGCTTCCTACCCTCAGGTCCTTCCGTCTTATTTCTTCATCACCGCTTAGAACTCCCCGTCTCTCTTATCCACTCCTCCCCCCTTTTTCTCCCATTCCTCCTTCCTTCTCCTCTCAACCCATGCTCTCCTTCACACTCCCACTCCATACCTAACTTCCTATCCACTTATATACCAGTCCTTGACAGGCCTCCTTGGTTGATTTACTTCATTTGTACCATCATTGAGTGTTTATATGCCTAATTGTTTATAGACTGCTTCCTGACATACATTGTACAACGTCTTTAAATTGTAATACTTGTCTCTTGCAATTCTTTGTTAATTTATTTCAAGCCTTGTGTCATGTCTGTACCTAAGTTAACCTATTGATGTGGAACCTATGTAAAAGAGCTTCTAGCTCATAGGTTTTATAATCCGAGATCTAAATAAATAAAAAAAATCTTGGGGGGTTTTTGCCTCACTTAGTGTTGACAAAACTGGGTCTAAATATTATATTTTGTCAGTGTTTCCCAAATGGCGTCAAGTGCTATCCCAAATGATGTCATGTGCTATTTAAGCATTCCCTATTTGAAAAGAGCTAAAGAATGTCACAGTGTAAATTCTGTAGTGATAGCATAAGTGAATGTATTGGAAAGAGGTTGCAATGCATAGCATAGCACAGCACAGCATAGTGCAGCATACTGTAGCAATAGCATATGATTACTCAAGCAAGAAACAATTCAGGAAATACCAGCACTTTAAAGTAAGAGAAAATGTAATTATGGAGCCATGTGGAACATTTGCGACACACAGTTCATTGAAGGGTGCATGTTTACACATACTGTAATGTCCAACTGCTTTTCCAGACAGGCTTTTGAATGGGTTTACATTTTGTTTTAAGATATTGTTTTTCATATACTCTATCTCAAAGCAATTTACAAAATAGTGAACCAGATATAGGTGGTACAGAGGCAATATGAAAACAAGTGAGATATGCGGATAAATGATAGAAACATAGACCATGATGGCAGAAAAAGACCAGCAGTCCATCTAGTCTGCCCATACTCACATAATCCATGGAACCTTTCCTGGAACCTATTGTTCCTCCAGGGTACTAACCCTCCCCGTCCTATCCCCATTCTCCTCCCTGGTGTTGTCACCACAGGTAACCACTATTCTCTTCATTCTATCCTATGCCTGCTTGAATCCTCTGATTGTGTTTGTACCACCAGTTCAGCCGACATTCTGCTCCAAGATTCCACCACCCTTTCAATAAAGTAGCACTTCCTCACATCCCTCCTGAACCTCCTTCTTGTTAAATTCCACTTGTGACCATGTGACCTCGAGCTGGTATTCAGGGTAAATAATTCCCCACAGTTTACCTTGTTATTTCCCTTCTTAAGGAACCTGAAGGTCTCTGTCTTATCTCCCCTCTCCCTTCCGGTTTCCAGTGAATAGTTATTTAGTGCCTTGAGGCACTTCTCATAGAATGTGCCCTGCTGGCCCTGAATCATTTTTGTTACTCAGCACTGCACTATTTCCAGTCTATCCCTGTCCTTTCTGAGGTGAGGGCTCCAGGACTGGACACAGTACTCCAGGTGAGGCCTCTCCAGGGATCTGTATAAGGGAAGTATTACCTCTTTTCATCCACTATCAATACCCCTACCAATACATCCCAGCATCCTGTTAACCTTTCTATAGGCATTGTCGCATGGGCTTATTTGTTTAAGGGAGTTACTGATGATAACTACTTGATCCTGTTCCTCTTCTGTAGTACTAAATCTCACCCCACCCATCCAGTCTCCATCGTGGGGTTCCTTTTCTCTAGGTGTATTACTTTGCACATTCTGGCATAAAATTTTAACTGCCAGACCTTTGGCCACCCCCTCTAGTTTTTGTAGGTCCCTCTGCATATCCCTTATTCCCTTATCACTATCCAACCTCCCACATAGTTTTGTGTCATCTGCAAAGAGCTACAGCCTGCTCTGGGTTCCTTTACCAATGTCACTCATGAATATGTTGAAGAGGACCAGACTAAGGACAGATCCCTGTGCAACTCTGCTCGTAACCTCCCTTTCATCTAATTTAACCACATTGACCACCACCCTCTGCTGCCTCCCTTCTAGCCAACTACCCACCCAGTCACTATGATTTTAGCCACACCCAGGTCTTCCATCTTTTTGATCAACCTTTTGTGTGGTACTGAATCAAAAGCATCGCTGAAGTCAAAGTACAACAAATCCACAGATCCCTTGTCTACTTCCTTGCTCACCCAGTTAAAGAAAAAAATCAGGATAGTCTGGCAATACCTTCCTGCCATGAAACCGTGACAATGAAACTGTGAAAATGAAGACATGAAGACTTTTTTATTGAGAGAATTTTCCCAGTAAACTGGCAGAATCCCTTTCCCCATTTCATGGGATTTGTAACTTCCACCTAAAAAATAACACAGAAGCTTGGCTGAAGTATTTCAATTTAGTGTCATTACATTAGATGTTACTAATTTGGATGTAGCATGTTAATTGTATGCTAAGTGTATTAGCTGTACAATCAGTATGGGAACTATAAGCCAGTACTTGTATTTTACTAGGTTCTACTTTTGAAAATATTTTTCATGAAAATAGTAATCTCCAGGGGATATCTTCAATGCATTATTTTAACACTAGTCATTTATATTAATTTCCTTTCTGTACAATCAAAATGACATAGCACAAAGCACAGATTTGTTTATTTAATCCATTTTTCTTGAATTATGTCAGAGGTGTCAGGAAAAAGATACATCCAACACATCAGTGTAGACTGGCTTTATAAATCATTTCAGTTTCACAGGGATTAAATAATGTAGAGTGTTCGCAAGTGCACAACTGGTGAAGGACTTATTTGTAAGCAAGATCTAATCTGTTTAGTGCCAGTGATGTATAATTTACTGTTTGTGACATGTAGCTGGGTCTTTTATTATAAAGTAGAATGTTAAAACTAAATATTAAACCTTTAAATTCACCTACAAACATCAACATTGAGTGCCATGCTTTGGGTTCCTGATGGCAGTCCTGGCTTTCTTTCTAAATGATTAATTGCCTTAATATAAACCTGAAGGCTTATATTGTTATTTAAACACAGTATTTGTCTTGAAAATTATTATCTTGAAAAGACTGCTGTCATAGACACTGACAAGGTTGTACATTGTTCTGTTCATTTATAAAATTGCATTCAGTGATACAGGGCCTTGTACAATACTGACCACTTCAGGAAGAGCAGAACAGATTGCACCAACTGGGAGACAGTTTGGCTTTGGCATTAGAGTACAGATCTGCAGTATGAACTAAAAGACCCAGCTCTGAACCACACACAGCTGTCACTTATTAACTGTTTGACCCTGATAAAGGCAAGAAACCTTCATCTCTTGCTTTCATTTTTCTCTCTGTGCTATATAAATCCCCCAGTACCAAAAATGCAACAAACATTCTGTGCACACCCTCTTATAGATAAAATAGTTTGTTGTCTGGTCTCCACGGGGTTTGACCCTTATGTCACGAGGGCCTCAAGTGCCCCTGCCTTAAGGGCTGCATAAGGTTGAGGGTCCTTGGTTTGTAGATCTTCTGTGATGATTAAGGATGCGAGTTCTTAGTTCTCTTTACAATATAGAGGTTTGTCTTCCTAAATGATGATATACAGCATGGTCCCTCTATACAAAGAAATTATAGCAAGTCTGGTTTAATGCCTCATATCACCCCCTGGGATGCAGTACCTACCTATTTCACCCCACTAAGATTGTTTCACTCACAGCCCACATAGTGCAGTAATAACAAAACTATAATTAGTATTATTCTAAAAATAATGGGGCCTATTCTCATACGCACATAAACTGCATGCAAAATCAATATAACTGAGCTGCATGCCTATGCACCACACAGGCATCACTGATGCCACCACATTCATGAACATGCAAGTGAGGTGGGGCTGAAACAGGGGTAGGGAGGATGGACATGTGGAGGCGTGCACAGGGATGGTCCCAGCAGCTGCACAGCACATGGACACGCCCCGTGACGCCATCATGTATAGTGAAATGGTTCCATATCAGCACATCAACAGAAATATTGTTGACCACCAGGACAGGGATGGCTGTTCTTCCAACAGTTGGCAGATAGCTGTCATGAACAAGAGTCTTTTCTGTGGAGGGCTCTGCCCCCCATTCCCCTGTAAATATTATAATAAACTCTGAGCTGGAGTTGATTTGGGGAGGAGGTGCATGTCCATGAAGAAGCACTGCCATAGTCCCGCAGGTACATTAAAGTAACATGGTCAATATGTCACCATAATGTACCGTCACTGTCAAAGTTTCATTGTAACAATGGTGCACCATGGTGAAACACATCCCTTTCGTGGATGCTCTTATGGGAAAGTGAAGTCAACAAGGCTGACCAGGCAGCACAGGGGGAATGGAGCGCTGGGCTCCTGCAAGCGGACAGGCATTCCCAGTCACCCAATGGTGGTGGGCATGCGGCACCTGGCACAGGTGAGCACTTGGAGGGCACCCGGAAGCCAAGGTCCAGCAATCTCACCAGCATGCGGGTTATGGCACTAGTCACTAACATCCAGGCAAACTATGATGTCTTGTATGGGGCACAGGTCCTGACTGCAGCCGCCAACACCAAGCAGAGTCCACTTCTGGGGCCACAACATGGCAACGTATGGCAAGGGTACAGAGAGTGCCCCACAAAGTGCCCCAACATGGCATCTGGTCACACATACAACCACCCACTGTGAGTGCTCACAGTCATAATGTCACACAGAATGAAGCAGGACAATGCATGGTCACTGCTGCAGACGTAGTGACCCACTCACACAGTGACATACAGGTCACACAATACACACACACACACACACACACACACACACAGGCCCCAAACCATGCAAACAAACCACAATGAGCCCACCAGTTGGTGCCGTGATCCAGCCCTCACAACCACGCTATGGCCAAGGAACCCGTTACTCACAGGCCATGGCACATATGGCCCTGTTATGGGCAGTGCCGAGCCACAGGGACACATGGTCACTCAGATCTGTGAGTCAGCATGATGCCCATGACCAGTACACCTATCTACCAAATGAGCCATTTGCCACAGTGTGTTGGACTGTACAGACAGTTGGTGTGCCCTGTGGGGACTTGGGCCCCAGAGGCCCATCACAGGGGGCTTGGCACATGGCTTTATGGGTGGAGCTGGTAGTCAGCGGTGCTCACAGATGTTATGCAGCATGGCACACATGGTAAACATGCTGCACACCATCCCCAGGGAAAGCATCATTGTGCCACCTGTGTGATTAAGGTATCGGAACTGTATCTTCAGTACATTGGATGGTCCTCTAGATGATGGACTATGTCCTCCAATGTGCCTCATTGTACACCTCCTCTGTCTGTCCCTGCTGTTGGAGATACAGCATCATCTGGTATGGGCAGAGTGGATTGATGCTGTCACCTGTAGATGGAGAAAAGGGCAGTTATTACAGTGCACCATGAGCCACCCCCTACCCACCATCACCTACATCTACCTAGCAGCCACTCATCCACACCACCATGTGCTGAGATATATGCACCTAGACATGAGTCGTCGAAGACATATGTGTCATGGAACAACCCAAGGTACCATGCATACATGTTGGTAATGATGCCATGTGCATCACAAATAACTTGACAGTTTATGCTGTGGAAGCCTTTCCAATTCCAGTATGTGACCTCATCCACATATGGGGACAGAATCGCAACATGACAATGATGCCCATGGTCTTGGGCATGCCATGCATGACATAGAATGCCTCCTTGGTCACCTGTATCTCCTGCAGGAATGTTGGGAACCGTATGTGGGTCCTTACATCTTGGAGCAGTGAATCTGTCACCTAATGCACAGCCCGGGACACAGAAGAATGGCTTACACCTGTCAAATCACCACACATATGCTAAAATGAACCGGTGGCATAGTATCACAATGCACACAGTACCTTCAACTCCACTGACCTGGCCTGTGACTGGAGTGTCCATGATCGCAGGTTAGGACAGACCAATACACACAGGTGGACCACTGTTGCATGGTCCACCCAGAACCTGTCCAGACATTGGGTATCCCATAGCTCAGTCGCCTGAAGTCATGTGCAGTACACAACTGGCCAATACCGTGCCTGTCTGTTATGTCTCTATGCCATCATGAGTTCAGCTGGACATCATGTAGCAGTAGTCCCGGGCACATCACCTCGCTGATCCGTAGCACTGTATCCAGCCTGCATGGCAGGCACCAGCTGTGTTATGATGCTGCTCCAGGATCACAAGCCTACTACAGGTATGCATGGCTTCCCATTGCACCATGGTGCAGGGGTCATGACCCCCATGCCGCATGGACCTGAGACATCACACTGCATCGGGTGCACCTGCACATCACTGTCACAGACCAATATGGCCACTGAGGATGGTCATGTTGAATCAGTAGGTCAGCTCGTGAACTATTCCCAAAAGCTGTGAAGGATGCCCAACAATTTGCTACCAGGATGGGCTGGAAGGCGGCACCATATGGCGGGTCATGGAGCCAGCTGTAGTGGGTATCGGATGTTGTCGGGCACCACTGGGTGTGTGTCTGCCATTTGCTTCTTACTAATATTTTCTCTATGCTTGTGTCTCCACAGGACTTTAAGGGCTGCCCGAGGAGTTCCTCCTAGAGCTCTGTGACTTGGGGGAAGGGGTCACTAAGCAGGTGGTGGTGAAGTGGCACCAGTGGCTGGAGCAGTTACATGGATTACTCAGTCTGTAGGTTGGCAGCACCAATATCTACTACAAGGATGAAAGGGGAGAGTTTTGGTAGGTGCTGCAACCCTCAAAGGTGGTATTGCTGAGTCATGCATTGCATGATGTCTAGTGCCACTGTCATACAGTATGTCTGCATGCCACTTATGTGCCTCTCTCTGTTTTTTCTGCTGTTTCAGGTGTACAAAGACCTGCTTTGGCAATTTGTGCTGGTACAGGGGGACTACAGAAACAGCACCCCCATGAGATCTTCAGAGGACTTGGAGGAGGAGGAGGTGGTGAAGGCCAAGTGACAATCAGACTGAGAAAGGGGGCAGCAGAGACAGCTTAATGCTGGGGGGGTTGGGGGCCTGTTATCATACCATGGGATATTGCAATGGTTTCTTCGGTGGGAGTAAATAAATACAATTATGCCCACATACCATGTGTCTGTGCTTTCCTTTGTGTGTGGCTGGGCCTTTAGGCTGTATGTGGGTGTGTGTGTATGTCCATGGGGGGTGTTGTGTGGGCATCAGCCCTGGTACCTGGCCAACACAGCTGGCGGCTTCATGTGCCATACGTGTGCCTCACCATGTGTGTTGCACGGTCTGTGCCAGCAGACCCTTCCACCTGTGTGGCTGCCCCTGGTGCTCCCCTGGTCAGTGTGAGCACACCACACATGCAAGGTGTGACATTGGGGGTGTGATCTCCCCATCAATGTGTGGCACTGTTTCCCACATTAGGCATCAATGCAAGGGGTTGTGCCTCCAGGGTCAGGACCTGCTACTACCACAGGCAGCAGTGCCCTGCTGCGGTTGGCTGTCCACTGGTGTGGCCTGTGGGCATGTCCTCCCACAGCAGGGGTGTCAGTCTGAGACACACAATCGGGCATGTTCTGGGCATGTTTTCAGCTTCCTAAGGTGGTACATGCTCCCACCCCCATGGTAACATGGCCTTTGGTGTTGTGCATCCACTGGCTGTTGTGCCATGCCCGTACTGTGCTGTGGCATGCTGCTGTGCCTGTCTGCCAGTGTGTACCATACATAGGCTTTTTATGGCTGCCTATGGTGGGTATATCAGTACCTCAACTTCCACAAGTGGCTTGCTGACATAACAGGCATCATACATGCATGTGCCTGGGGTCCCTGGGGTCCACTGTGTGGGAACCACCCTATGCCTGTGCAGTGCTTGCATGCTGCACTGGTCCATCAGGGGTGCCTGCCTACAGTATTGCACAACTGTCATGCATGCCACACGTGCAGTCTTCAAGCACATTTCGTGTGTATCCGTGGGAATATGGTGGCCACGCATGGCATGTACCTTGGAGAACAGGCCCCAATATGCTTACAGTTAGGAATGCAACAAAAATTACAATGGGTTTTATTGGGGGAATCAGGATCAGGTTCTGTAAGGAAAAAGAGACAGTAATGGCAGAAATCACCTATGGCTATCTCATTTATCAGTAATCACCCCCTACGAACACAGTGCGCTGGCTTTTGTCCAGTTGTACAGTACAGGCCCACTACCTTATTATACAAGTAACCTTTTATCCCTATGACAGTTTGGGAACTCCTCATGTATTGATCACTTTGTACCCAGGTATTTAATCATTGGAGACCCTTTGCTAGGTTCTGAAAGGGCTGCAAATGCCACAAGCCCTGGGTGCACTGAATACTTGGCGCATGGGGCTTGTCGAATTCTCCTGGCCAATGATTGGGATTCTTGAACCCATGCACCAGTTGCTGCACGTTAGACCAGCTTTCTCTGGTCTAGCTTGTGGCAATCCTGGGTACCCTTTTTTAGGGGAATGCACCAAATATTTGGTGCAAGCTGTTGTATATCGGGAGAAGTGTCCCTGATCTTCTAGAATCAGGCACATTGTGTGCCAAAGTTGTTGGCGCAGCTTTACCAACAAACAGGTTTGATGCAGGGCTTGACGCAAGCCCTGTCTCACCCTTTGTTAATCTGGCCCCCTGTGCCCAATCGCATTGCATGTGATAAGAGATGATGCCATAAATGATTATTTGCAATGTCTTTAAACAAATTGTACCCTGGTCCCAGTGGCATAGTCCATACAATTCTCAACAGACACACTATCTACAGTAGCCAGCTCATTTTGGATGGCAGAGTGCAGTAAGCCCTGTTGCTGTAGTCATGATTAGCACTCCTGGTGAACCTCCACTCTGATGGCACAGGTTGTAACAGCAGGATTCCCACCTCTACAAGAAGCCACATCTCTCTTACTCAGTCATTGACACTGACAAAGTTCAGCAGCAGTAACAGCAACAATCATCAGCAGTTATTTTCACTATTGCCTTTGTTTCTCTCTCTCTCTCTCTCTCTCTCGCTCTGTCTCTGTCTCTCTCAATCACTCTTGCTCTTGCTTTCTCTTTCTCTTTCTTTTTCTCTCAGCCTTCAAGATATGTGTAGCTCCAGGTAACTCATGCAACACCCTTCAAACTAACTAGCATAATCATCCACACTACTTCTACTTGTGTTACAGAAACCAAACACAGGCTGCGTGTCCATATTAAAAACGTACAGTACTCCTCCATACCCTGTTCTTGGGATCATGGATAAATCATGGTTGTACAGGATCAGCAACCCTGATCATTCATGGTTTGTCCATTATAAACCATGGTTATCCACTAACAACACTGATGTTCAGTGGCCCAGGGACAAGCCATGAATGACCATTGTCAATATAGCTTAAGAATTAGTCAAGTTGACTATGATTGTCCATGGTTATCCATGGTTACTAATTTCATGTTTCTTGCATTATAAAAAATTTTTTATACAGCTCACTTGTCCCTTGATCATCCCTTCCGAAATGATTTACAATGATTTCCATCTTTCAGATGAGACGTTAAACCAAGGTCCCATCTGCCTGGATTGGTGGTAGTTCAGGTGGATGTTAAAGATCCCATGGCACTTATCGAAAAGAGTAGGGGAATTTTTTATTAAAGTTGGAAAGTAAAATACAGTCAAATAATACACAAAAGCAAAAGCAAATTACTTGAAACAAAATGCATATGCCATCATACATAAAATACAAAACTAACATTGCAATAGACTCAAAACTTACTAGACATACTGAAAAAATAACCCCCCCCCACCCTAATAAAAGAGTAGGGGAATTTCCCCGGTGTCCTGGCCAAATTTCCCTCATTCACTAAGGATACCACCAACAGCTTAATCTGGTTCAAGGTCAGTTGGCATTCATCTGTATCCCCCTTCCCTGGGTCGTGCCTGAAAATAGGCAGGATTTGTCTAGTGCACTTACCCGGTCAACAAAAGCTAAATAAATAAATAAATAAACAATGTCCAGACCATATCAATGGGTGCACGAAGGCAAAGATTTAGTTACACCACAGGTACACATTTTACACATTTCATTAATCAATCATATTTTACAAACATATCATTTTTTATTCACAGCAGTTGTTACTACAGATTACCACCAATTCAATCTTGCATTGAATTCCTTTATCCTTCTTCCTCTTTCAGGGTATGGATGCTACATCCAGCCCCCCACCACCAACAACCATTCTTCCTTCCCTGTCCTTTTAGCTAGGTCCAGATGTCTTAGACCTGACCCCTATCCATTCTATCCCCCTCCTCCCCTCTCTAAAGCATGTCCAGGTGCCTACCTCTGGCCCATGCCATTCCCCTATTTCCTCCCCTCTTGCCCTGCCTGACACCCCTCCTTTTCTCTAGCCCTCTCCTTCCCACCCCTACTTCCCTTTCCTCCCACTCTACCTACCCTTTCTTCTTCAATGCCCTCATGCTCCACCAGCATCACCCCTATGTGGCAGTAACTGTCCACCTGCCCCAGGGCCCTTAAGTCTTTTCCTCAGGTACTATCCACCTGCTCCTTGCACCTGTACCCCATAGCAGGAAATGTCCACCTGCCCCAGGAACCTCGGTCCGCCGATTGCACCTCCCTGCCCCGATTCCCTCTCTTCTCCTTCTTTCTGCATCCGGGCAAGTGAGTGGGAAATTGAAAAATTCCAGCAGAAAGAGGGAGAGCAACCCTGAACCCAGGCTTATAAAGCCCCTAAGGACCCCTTGGAAGGACCGCTACAAACCACACCCCTGTCCAATCAAACCTTCCCCTACAGATGTATGCATCATCGGCCTCAGCTGTTCATCATGACTTCACTTGGTTCCTCCCCTTTTTCCTGTGACTCCCTGTGACCTCACTAGGCCCCTCCCCGTCTCCTTCCTAGCCCTGTCTGTTCCTTCCCCTTCCCCATCCTCTATTGCCTCCCACATTTCCTCTAGGATGCCATTGGACAATTCAGGTTGCCTTTTATTGGCAGCCCTACTTGTCCCCTGCTCAGCCCTTCTGAAATGATTTGCAATATCCAGACCATATCAATGCGTGCGCGAAGGCAAACATTTATTTACACCACAGGTACACATTTTACACATTTCATCAATCAATCATATTTTACAAATATATCATTTTTTATTCACAGCAGATTTTAGTACAGATTACCACCAATTCAGTCTTACAATGAATTCCATTATCCTTCTTTCTCTTTCAGGGTCTGGATGTTTCATCCAGCCCCCTGCCACCGCAACAATTCTTCCCTCCCTGTCCTTTTAGCTAGGTCTGGATGTCTTAGACCTGACCCCTATCTGTTCTGTCTACCCCTCCTCTCCCCTTTAAAGCACATCCAGGTGCCTGCACCTGGCCCACCCCTCTCCTATTTCCTCTCCCCTGGCCCTGCCTGACCCCCTTCCTTTTCTATAGGTCCCTCCTTCCCACCCCACTTCCCTTTCCACCAGCCCCCACCTCCAGCCTGCATTGCATGATGGGGCTTCCCCCTCTTGTGGGGCCAGGTTCTACCATAGCTTTACCACAGAAACCTGCCAAATAGCCAGCAAAAAGATCACCAATCCCCTATCCAATAAATGCACCCCATACCACCCTGTAAAGGTCTGGCTTGTCAAAGTTAAGCCCTGGGTGTTGGACCACCGCCTCCCAATCCCCTTTATGAACATTGCCACTCTGCTGTTTAGCCGTTTTCATGCTCTCTTGATTGCTCCCATGCTGATAGCCTGACACCAAACCCTCCTTGAAATAACATCAGACCACACCATCTCCACCCTGGGCCGCCACCTCTTGATGGTCTTGAAGTCCTCCATGACGGCCCTCAACAGGGCCCCCCATGGTGTCTTCCCTAAATTGTTACCCCCTAGATGTATAATTAATATGTCTGGCCTCCCCCAAATCAACTTAAGCTCTTCTAAAACAGGTAACAGTTGGCCCCAGCGCATGCCCAAATCCCTTTCCATTGTATATGTGGACTTCTGAGTCCTCTTGTGAACTCCCTCTCCCCTTGACTCCTCACCATGTGTTTTTCCACCCAGTAAACATAGGGGTGTCCCAGGATCCACATGCTCAGTTGTCTCCCCTCACCTGCTGATAGAACGAAAAAATACAACAAAGTCATTTCAATGGTCTGATATAGCGCTTATAACATTCTGATCGCCATCACCCTAACTCCTTTATTGCTTCCGCAGACCCCCCTCCTGCGCTAATTTTGATGCCGCCCCAGTTATGAATGAATGCATGCTGTACTGGGCCTGGTTGTGTCCTTTAAATGCCAATGCCTCTTCAATAGTCCCCCCCCACCTGGTAACCAGTTACCACTCCTCCATTCCCATGTCAAATCCAGGTGCCCACACCCACCGGCCGGATGCTCCTGTATTTCTCCATGGCTTCCACTGCACAGACCTGCTCTCCCAGCCCATGCAGAATCCATATTCAGGTGCCATGTCGCATCTGGTCTGGTTTTGATCGCCACAACCAAATTTGGAGACCCCCCTTAAGAAATTGTATGTCCTTCCCTTGTAAGCCTCCCTCCATATCTCCTTTGTTTTTCACTACCAGCTCTCCCACCCTGAAAGCACCTCTGCATAGTAGTGCAGATACTGCCCAAAAAAGGCAGGCCTCAGATTATGGCCCCCAAGGCCCCCACGACAGATGACAGGCTGTCGTGTGTTATAGGCCTACGTGTGTCTGTGTGTGGGCCCTGCCTCCTCTGTCAGCCCAACAGCATGCGATGAACCATTTTACCTCTGTGGGTCTCAGGCCACTCCCTGGATGTGCAGGCCCATCCTATCCCTACTAGAAGTACTGCCATGGAAGAGTGTGTGAAACTCCTCTCCCATCTGTCCACCATAAACCTAATTACCTATTTCTCTGAGGCCAGCACACTTACCACCATGCCCTGCTGCCACCAAAACCCTTGGAAGGCTTCCAACACCCCTTCATATGCCTTCAGAGTGTTTGCCGACCAGTAGCTCAGGTACAACATTCGGGCTTTTGCCACCCAGTTTCCCACAGCTGGTCTGGTATTGGTGTTGTGAGTGTGGTGGGATACAGACTTGACACAGCAGGCAGAGATCAGGTGCATAAAAGATGGAAGATTGCACCTATCATTTTATTAAAAGTCCAAAATATTTACAGAAAGAAAAAAAAATTGTTACTTCAATAACCAAAAGAAAATCCCAGGTCTCTGCTTCCCTCACAGAGCCTGTGGCTTAATTCCAGACAATTCGGTGTAATAAACCACTTATACTGATACAAAGAACTGTGTGAATTGATCAGCAGACACATAGGTCCTTCTCCTTCACTGTCAGTACACCAACTGAATGGACTCTACCCTTCTCCCATAGTGGTGAGCCCTATTTATAGCCCTAGGGACTATATCACTCTTTGTGGGGGAGTTCCCATTGGCCATGACATTACATAATAGGGGAAGTTTCCATATTATCCCATTCCATAAGATGCAGGGGCTTTTTTATTTGGCCCTTTTTTCCCAAATATGCTTTATTTTACAGGCAGCCCCAGTTACAACCTCTCTGGGGCTGTCCCAACACTTTTAATTTCTTTTAAATATTGGGGACGCTTCTGGACTGTATTTTCAGTGCAACACGCACCACTCATCAGCCCTTTATTCTGGGCTTTTTTTAAACTCAAGCGCACCATGCACATTTTACATATCTTCAAGATGGGAGATTGCTTCTAGTCTAATGTGCACAGCAAGGGGGTCTTTTTGAAAAGATGACAGCAAAGAAAAGGCTAGGGTTTTGTTAGGTTGGCCATCCTGACAAAGAAACAAGGAAAGAAAAAGAAGGAAAATGAGACAATAGAAAAGGGTGAGAGAAATAACACAAGGAAGGCAAGAACTGGCACATAAAACTCTTTATTCTTTATTTCCATGGTATGTATACTAATAACAAGTAGCACCCTGTTACACACTTCCCCCACCAAGAGGCAACAGATTTCTGTTGTCTAAACACCCTCCTGAAACCCTAGGAGGGTTGGAGCTTCCGGCCACCAACTCTCAGAAACTCCACCTCAGGGACCCTTAAACAATACAGTAATATATAACAGATACAACTATATCTATACTCTGTACATTTTCCCTGAGGTGTAAACACATTTTCTAAACATGTAATCTTCAGGTTTTCTTTAAGTTATTTTACTTCAGGAGTTCACTTTAACATTTTGTACAAAAAACAAGAAAATATGTTAACATCACATATATTTCATCCTGTTTCCATCACATTTGACCAATATCTGGACAAAAAGTTGGCACTGAGGTGTTTAGAATCCACCCTGTGTGTGATGGTAAAGTGATAGAAACATAGACTTTGACAGCAGATAAGGACCGCTTGGTCCACCTAGTCTGCCTATTTCCCTACTAGAGGACAAGCTGCAGATCCTATTTAACCAACAGCCTATTTCTTCCTACCCCCCACAAAAATTGCCTTATGTCTGTCCCATGCATTCTTGAATTCTCCCACAGTTTTAGATCCCACAACCTCCTTAGGAAGGCTGTTCCATGTGTCCACCACCCTCTCTGTGGAAAAATACTTTCTCACATTGCCCCAAGCCATCCCCCCTCTATCTTCAAATTGCATCCACTTGTTCTTGCACATCTCTTTTTCTGAATGATGCTACCCTCTTGGACTTTGTTGATTCCACTGAGGTACTTAAATGTTTCTATCATGTCCCCTCTCTCCCTCCTTTCCTCAAGGGTACACATATTAAGCTCATTTAGTCTCTCCTCATATGGCTTCTCTTGCAGACCCTGCACCATTTTAGTTGCCCTCCTCTGAACTGCCTCCATCCTGCCTATGTCCTTGCGGAGATGGGGTCTCCAGAACTGGATGCAGTACTCCAGATGGGGTCTCACCAACTGTCTGTACAGTGGGATAACAACTTCCTGTTTTCTGCTGGTGATGCCTCTCCCTATACATCCCAGTATCCCCCCAGCCCTCCCTACCGCCTTCTCACATTGCTTGCCAACCTTAAGGTCATCTGATATGATTACCCCAAGGTCCTTTTCCATTTTTCTTGTTGTTACTACCTCTTCCCCCATTATGTAATCTTCCCCTGGGTTTTTGCTTCCCAGGTGCATTATTTGCACTTCTTTACATTGAATCCAAGCTGCCATGTTTCTGACCATTCCTCCAACCTTGCCAAGTCCCTTCTCATCCTTTCCACGTCTCCTTGTGTATCAACCCTGTTGCAGATCTTTGTGTCATCTGCAAAGAAGCATACTTTCCTTCCAGTCCCTCTGTAATGTCACTTATAAAGACATTAAAAAGGACTGGACCCAGTACTGAATCCTGCAGCACCCCACTAGTAACCCCTTTTTCTTCAGAGTGGACTCCATTTACAATTACCTTCTATGTCCTGTTGTCCAGTCAATGTTCTACCCAGGCTACCACCCTGGGACCCACTCCCAGGCTGGTTAATTTGACTGTTAATCTTTTGTGTGGGACTGTGTCAAATGCCTTGCTAAAGTCTAGGTAGGCCATGTCCACAGCCCCTCCCTGGTCTACTACTTTGGTCACCCAGTCAAAGAAATCAATTAGATTCATCTGGCATGACCTTCCAGTTGTGAAACCATGCTTTCTTGGGTCCTCTGCCCCACTGGCCTCTAGATACTCAACAATTCTTTCCTTCAGAAGTGATTCCATCACTTTCCCTACCACACAGGTCAAACTGACAGGTCTATAGTTTCCTGCCTCTGTATTGGTCCCACTTTTGTGAAGGGGGAATCACATCTGCCTTCCTCCAGTCTTCAGGTACCACACCATCCTCCCATGATTTGTTAAAAAGGGTAGTAAGTGGTGTCACTAGTTCTCTGCTGAATTCTTTTAGAATTCTGGTGTGAATTCCATCTGGCCCCATTGCTTTGTCCACCGTCAGTTTTAGGAGTTCTTTCAGAACCCTTCCTTCTGTGACAGGACTGGGATCGACCTCCCTCTCCAGAGTGCTTCAGTTAATTGGATTAGGCACCTCCCCCACCTCCTCTTTTGTGAATACTGAAAAGAAGTATTCATTCAGTATCCCTGCTTTTTCATTGTCCCTCTCTCTGCCCACCCACAGTCCATTCTATTCAACCTCATTATCTCTCCCTTTGTCTTTCTACACTCCCTGATATACCTATAAAAGGTTTTATCCCCTTCTTAGCTGAGTTGGCTATCTTTTCCTCAGCTTGGGCCCTTGCTATTCTGAGTATCCTCCCTGCTTCCTTCTGCCTTAACTGGTACAGTTCTCTGTCCTGCTCCTTCTGCATTTTCTTATACTTCCTAAATGCTATCTTTTTCTCCCTAACCTTTACCACCACCTCTTTTGAGAACCATAGTGGCTTTTTCGTTTGTTTTGATTTTTTTTTTGCTTCACACAAAGGCTTGTTACATCTTTGATGGCAGTTTTGATGTTTCCCATTGTTGCTCCACCCCTCCTTCTAGCCTGTTTGCTAGTGCTTTTCTAAGGCACTCTCCCATCCTACCAAAGTCAGCCCTCCTGAAGTCCAGAACCCTCACTTTTGTATGGTTTGACTTTGTAGCTGAGTTATCATGGACCACACTGTTTGGTGATCACTTGTTCCCAAATAGCTACCCACTTCTAGAGCTGAGATCCTGTCACTATCCCCATTTGAGAGTATGAGGTCTAAGAGTGCTCCCTCATGAGTAGGTTCCAAAACTAGCTGTCTGAGGCATGCCTTCTGAAGGGCATCGAGAATGGCCCTGCTTTTGGATGTGGCTGCAACAAAGGTGCTCCAGTTAACATCTGGCATATTAAGGTCCCCCATCAACAGTATCTCCCCTTTCTCTGCCATCCTAAGTATGCCTTCTATCATATCCTTGTTCATTCCCTCCCCCTGACATGGGGTCTGTATACAACCCCTGTGCGGATTGTGGTGCCATTTCCAGTCTCTAAGGTGACCCACAGTGCCTCCTCTCCTCTCCTCTCTGTTTACTCTTTTGTTCAGTTGCTTTTATCCCTCCCTTACATAGAGAGCTACTCTTCCCCCTCTTCTCCCCTCCCTGTCTCTCCTATAGGTTGTGTACCCCAGTATGTTAACATCCCAGTCATGGTTCTCTGTGTACCATGTTTCTGTGACTGCTACAATATCCAGGCATCCCTCTTCCATCAAGGCCACCAGTTCTGGGAGCTTGTTGCCCAGACCATGGGTGTTGGTACTCATTACCCTCCATTTCTTGATGGCCTTACCCCTTTTTGCCCCATCCCTGTCCTTATTGTGTTTGTCACTTTCTCCATTTAACCCTGCACTTTTCCCTATCAACATCTCTATGTTGGTGTCTACCTCACTTAGTACCCTGATTTTTTTTGTGGGGGGCTAGGATTTCCCTGCTCCTCTCCAGTGCCTCCCCCCTTGGCTAGTTTAAATGCTTTCCAATGAAGCATTTAAACCTATCACCTAGGATCCTGGTTCAACTTCTGGACAGATGCAGACCATCACCCAGTATAAGCTTGCATCCCTCCAGGTGGACCCCCAGTCCCCAATGAAGCCAAATCCCTGAGCTCTGCACCAGTTTTTCAACCACTGATTGAATCCCATGGTGTGGATCACCCTAGCCTCACTCATGCCATAGACAGGCAGCACCTCCGAGAAGGTTACCTTGCATGCTATTTGTCTAAGGCCCTTCCCCATCTCCACAAATGCTTCTTGCACTGTTCTGATCCTTTTCTTAGCCAGATCATTTGTCCCTAGGTGGACAATGACATCCAGTACCCTCCCCTGTTCAGCTGCTTCTGTGATCCTGAGGATTCGCTCCCTGTTCCTCCAAGCCATGGTGCCAGGCAGGCACCTTACCTCCCTCTCCTCTTCCTCCCCAGTTCTACCTTCCTAACAATATAGTCCCCCACCAGGAGTTGTTTCCTTCCCCTGTGGGCTCCCTTGCCACCCTCCTGTGGGTCTCTTTTGTGAAGGTTCCTTGCATCCTCCTTGGTCTCCACTGTGGATGCCTCCATAGAGGAACCACACTTTTCCAGAATGGCATAGAAATTGTGGAGAAGTACAACTGGAGGTATGTGCCTTTGTTCCACCACCCTCACCCTCCCTGAGCCCACTGTGGTCCAACTGCTCCTCTTTCTTGGTAACCTCTGAGGCAATGACAGTGGCCCTGGTGGTCCCTGGGTGGAAGACGAGGTACCACAAATTCTGGCAAATGCACCCTGGAGATGAGCAACCTCCTCCCTCAGCCCAGAGAGGTACCTGCAGATGAGACAACACCACATGCTCCAGAATGTCTCCCGGAAGACTGCTGCTCCACAGCCACTGCACTGCACCACTCCCATCATGTCTTATTTCTGGCCCCCTAACTGATGTTTGGAATACTTACTCTTTCCTCTGTTTGTTTATTTCTTTTTTTTTCTGTCTCTCCCTACTTACTTACTGCCTCTGTGCCCTTTTAGCTCCTGATCTTCCTGTTCTGAGACAAGAAGTTCCTATATTTCTCAGTAGTCCCCTTACTTGCTCAGAGTCAGGCCTCCAGCAGCTGGGGGGTGGAGAGCTACTGAGTCTTTGGTGGCTCTGTGACCATTCACTTACTGATCCCAAACAGGAAGTTCCTGTTGTCAGTCAAATCCTGTGCCTATAAAAGTAGAACTGCCTTTGGGTGGGGGGGGGAAGGAGGGCAATATAGTCCCAGTAGAGAAGTTTAGTTATACCAGACAGCTCCTTCCTCCTGGTGCTCTGCCTTGTTCTATGGCAGAAGCTATCTAGGGCAGTGTTTAAATCTGGTTTTAACCTGGCTCCTTCTAGCTAAGCCACTCCCCCTACTTTGCAAATCTTTCTACACTTAGTTAATTTCACAGATAACAATTCCCTTCAGCCACCTGTGACAAGCACCTAGATAACTCCCCCAAATTTGCAAATATTTCTGCACTTAGTTAATTTCACAGATAACAATTCCCTTCAGCCACCTGTGACAAGCACCTAGATAACTAAACAGGTAACACGGATAACAGATACACAGATAACTATTCACTTCAACTAACTCTGACAAACACACTAACTTTTTTTACCCTAAATTGAAGGTCACAGTATAAGAGTTCTAGTTCCTAGTCCCAGTAGAGAAGTTTAGTTATACCAGCAGCTCCTTCCTCCTGGTGCTCTGCCTGTTCTCTGGCAGAAGCTATCTAGGGCAGTATTTAAATCTGGTTTTAACCTGGCTCCTTCTAGCTAACCCACTTCCCCTACTTCGTAAATCTTTCTGTACTTAGTTAATTTCACAGATAACAATTCCCTTCAGCCACCTGTGACAAGCACCTAGATAACTCCCCCAACTTTGCAAATCTTTCTACACTTAGTTAATTTCACAGATAACGATTCCCTTCAGCCACCTGTGACAATAACCTAGATAACTACACAGATAACACAGATAACAGATACACATATAACAATTCACTTCAACTAACTCAGACAAACACACTAACTTTTTATTTTACCCTAAATTGAAGGTCCTAGTACAAGAGTTCTAGTTCTTAGTCCCAGTAGAGAAGTTTAGTTATACCAGCAGCTCCTTCCTACTGGTGCTCTGCCTGTTGCAATGCTAAGTACCATGGCATGATCCTTCTGTTTTTAGCTTTCATTTGTTGAAGCCAACACATGGGATTGTGGTCCATCTCCACTGTAAATTACTTGCCCCACAAATAATATTTGAGTGCTTCTACTGCCCGTCTCAATGCCAAACATTATTTTTCAATGGTAGAATATTTATGTTCTCTCTAATGTAATTTTCTGCTTATATATATCACCGAGTGTTCCTCGCCTTTGTGTTTCTGGGACAACACCACCCCAATGCCCGTATTAGAGGCATCAGTGTGAAGTCTGAAGGTGTTTGTAAAATCAGGACTACATAACACAGGGTAGGAACAGAATAAACTCTGAGGGTTAAGAAAGCCTCATTACAATCATTAGCCCATTGGACCTTATCAGCACATTTGTTTTGCATCAAGTCTGTCAGTGGGGTGGTGATGGTGGCAAAGTCGGGGATAAAACATCTGTAATAGCTGACTAGGCCTAAGAAGGGGCTGACATGACATTTTGTCGTGCTATGGGGCTGTTTGTCACTGCCTCTCATTTACTGATATCAGGCTGGATAATCCCTTTTCCTTTTATAAACCCCAGATATTTCATCTCAGTTTTGGCTATGGCACATTTTGCAGGGTTGATGGTCAGGCCTGAATCAGTAATGGACTGTGTGACAGCACTCAAATGAATTAGATGAGTCTGCCAATCAGGTGAAAAAATGATGTCATCCAAATAAGTGGCACTGTATGAGGTAATGGGTGTGAAAAACCCTATCCATGTAGCGCTGGAAAGTGGCCAGTGGCCAGTGCCCAGTGTAATCCGAATGGCATTGTGAATTGGAATAGCCCTGTTGGGGTACTGAAAGCAGTCTTTTCTTGGGCTTGTAAAGATAATGGAATCTGCCAGTACCCCTTTGTTAAGTCAAGGGTACTAATATACTTAGCTGATCTGATTTTATCTAGAAGGTCATCCACACTGGGCATTGATACCCATCAAAGGAAGAAAGGGAACTGATCTTACGAAAATCCAGACAAAGTCTGATTCCTCTTTTCATTTTGGGTACCACTACCGTGGGTGAAGACCATGCGCTACGGGATGGGACTATTACCCCATGTGCTTCCATGTGATTGATTTCAGTGACAACATCCTGTCTGACCTTCTCAGGCAAGCGATAAGGTTGCTGATGAATAGGCTTTGTTTGTTCCATATGTATGTTATATACCACCCCCTTTGCTCTACCTGGTATGCTAGTAAAGGTCGCTCCATAATACTGTAACAGTTCCCCCATTTCTTGTTTCTGGGCATCATTCAGCTCGGGGTTGATGTGCACCTCATCCACCTGGGACCTAGGGTCCATCCTTTCATAAGCTACATCCATCTCACTACTTTCAGACTCAGGGTACATAAAACAGCCTAGCATACAGTTTGCTCTTTCCTGCCACTTACGTAATAAGTTAGCATGGTACACTTTCAAAGCTGTTTTTCTTTCTGGTGTTTTAATTTCATAGTTGATGATCCCCACCTGTTTGATTACTTCATAGGGTCCTGGCTATTTCATTAAAAGTTCATTGTCCTGAGTAGGTAATAACAATAACACCTTATCCCCAGGATGAAAACATTTGCCTTTCAGCCCTTCATCATAACCAGATTTTTGATCAGCTTATCTTTAAATCACATTCTGATGTGCTACTTGCACAAATTTAATCAATTTTTTTCTTAAGTTGTTCATGTAATCAACTATGTTACTGTGGCAGACCTCCTTCTCCTCCTCTCAATGTTCTGTTACTACATCCTAGGGATTCAGTTGGTTCCTACCATAAAACAGAGTAAAGGCAGAAAACCAGTGGTAGCTTGGGACACCTCACAATATGCAAATAATAGACAGGGCAAGTACTTGTCCCAATCTCTTCCTTCCTCCTGGACATATTTTTGCAGCATGTGCCTCAATGTTTTATTGAACCTCTCAACCAGTCTATCGGTCTTGGGTGGTAAGGAGTGGTTCACACTGTTTTGACCCTCAAAAGTTTATAGAACTCCTTTAGGAGGATGGAGGTGAAGTTTATACCCTGGTCCATGAGGATAACCTGAGGAATACCTAGCCAACAACATTTTTGCCACTTCCTTGGCGATCCGAGGGGCAGTGACAGTGTGCATAGGTATTGCCTCAGTGTTTCGGGTGGCATAGTCACAGACCACAAAAATAAACTGGTTACCATTAGCACTCTTAGTTAAGGGGCCTACCACATCCATTGCTATCCTTTCAAATGGTTGCATAACAGCTGGTAATGGTTGTAGAGGCACCCTATCTTTCTTTCCGCTTTTTGCCACCATCTGACACTTGGGGCATGTCCAGCAGTACTCTGCTACCTGATCATGAATCCCTGGCCCAAAAAAATGGTGGGTCAACCTACCCAGAGTTTTATCTTGGCCTCATGACTGGCCATAGGGATATCATGGGCCAGTACCATCAGTTTTTCCCTATACCTCTGGAGAACCATCATTTGTTTCATCTGTACTCCTGTCACAAGATTAATGCATATTATGTACAATATCTCATTTGACATTACATACTGAGGTTGTCCCTGTACAGCTGCTTGGTCCACCTGTGATTAAAAAAGGTTTTAATGTCTCATCCCTGTTTTGCTCCTCCTGAATGTTGGCCCATTTAACACCGGGTCCCATTCAGGAATGTCAGGTATTGCAGTCTTATGAGTGCCTCTCCACTTCTGCTTTTCCCTCTTATTTTTTCTGGATTTTCCAGGGATCTCAAATAGTTCTGGATCAATAGGGAACATATCAGGAGACTGTTCTTTTCTAGCTTGTACTTGGGTGGTGACAGCAACCAAAGAGTAACCTGTCTGGGGAGACTTTAACAGTTGATCAAACTTTGGATAGTCCTGACCAATGAGCATGGGCACGGGAAGTTGAGGGACTAGACCTACAGCAAGATTCTGAGTATTTTGCTCCACAGTCATTTCTGCCGTGGCTGTTGGGTACCAATGAACATCAACATGGACACAAGTCACCTTGGTCTCCATCTCTCCGTGCTGATAGTTCTTTATAAAGTCAACTCTTACTAATGTCTGTTTACTCCCCGAATCTATGAGGCCCAGTAAACTTTGTTGCCCAATTCCCACTGTGATAACAAAGTCCCAGTTAGTCATAGCAAAATGGGAAATATTTGATTCTTTACTAGGGCAGTTCCATGCGATATGTCCCTGTCTTGCACATATCCTACAAATAAAATCAGCATGGTAGGGTCTCTGTCTTTGCCAACTCGCTCCCATGCCAGATACTGATTTTTGGTAAATTTCATCATATTGTCTTACCGGTGTCGTAGTTTGGGCTGCTGGGCTTGGGGTTCCTCTGGTCCTTGCAGGCCTGGCCGTCAGGTAGTCCTCCGCCACAGTTATTGTTCGCTCGGCAGTGTCGGGTTTGTGCTTGCTTATCCACACCTGCACATCCTGGGGTATAATCTGTATAAACTGTTCAATGATAATTAAATCCATTATCTGGTCAATTGTTTTTACCGTTCATTGTAACCATTTGAGGCAAAGGCCCATTACTCTGGCAAAGGTTTCCCTTGGTGTATCTTGACCAACCATTTTCTGTGATCTAAACCTTTGCTGGAATGTTTCAGAATTAATGTCATACCTTCTTAGGATCTCTTCCTTTACCCAGTCATAATTATTGGTATCTGGTGCTATCATATGGCTGTATAGCAGCTGGGCACATCCAGGTAAGTGTGGTACCAGTCTTATCACCCATTCATCACTAGTTTAGGTACAGATTTGAGCAATCTGCTCCAAGGTGGTGAAGTACACCTCAATGTCATTCGCCTCAGCTTGGTCAATTTGATATCCTGAGGAATGTTTCTGTCAGACTGCCCTGGGTTCATTGCTTGAATGGCCTGCAAGGCATCATGCCATCTAGTATCCTGTTGTCTTCTTTCCTCTATTGGTTCTTCCATACCTCTTCTCTCTGCCATTGGTCCTCTTCTCGGTCCCTTTCCATGTCCAGCTGTCTCAGGCAAAGCCAATGCAACAGGTCACCTGGATCCTCTGGAACTGGGTCTTCCTTTTGTCTTCTCTCTTCCTCTAATCGCTTCTTTCCCCAGTATGCCATTTCTTTTTCTCCTCTGGGGATTCCACATCTTTTCTCTTTAGAGGTTCCTTGGGGTGAACGACTGGATCCATTCCTGGTATAGGTTTCAACCCCAGTTGTTTGGACTTGGATCTGGCCCACTGGAACTCCTTCCTTCTGGCACCTTATTCTCTTCTCATGCATTGGATACATGACTACACCCCCCCCCGCAGCATTTTTCCCAGGCAGTCTAAAAATGCACCAGGTATTCCACTTCTAAAAAAAAGATGCAAGATTGCACCTATCATTTCATTAAAAGTCCAAAATATTTACAGAAAGGAAAAAAACATTTGTTAGTTCAATAACCAAAAGAAAATACCAGGTCTCTGCTTCCCTCACAGAGCCTTTGGCTTAACTCCAGCCAATTCGGAGTAGTAAACCTCTTACACCAATACAAAGACCTGTGTGAATTGATTAGCACACAAATAGGTCCTTCTCCTTCACCGTCAGTACACCAACTGACTCGACTCTACCCTTTTCCTCTGGTGGTGAGCCCTATTTATAGCTCTAGGGATTACATCACTGTCTGTGGGGGAGTTCCCATTGGCCATGACATTAGGCAATGGGGGAGTTTCCATATTATCCCATGCCTTAACATGCAGGGTTTTGTTTTATTTGGTCCTTTTTTCCCAAATATGCTTTATTTTACAGGCAGCCCCAGTTACAACCTCTCTGGGACTGTCCCAACACTGTTTTAATTTATTTTAAATATTGGGGACACTGCGGGACTGTATTTTCAGCACGACACACACCATTCATCAACCCTTTATTCTGTGCTTTTTTTAAACTCTAGTGTGCCATGCGCATTTTACATATCTCTAAGATAGGAGATAGTTTCTAGTCCAATGTGCACAGCAAGGGGATCTTTTTGAAAAGATGACAGCAAAGAAAAGGCTAGGGTTTTGTCAGGTTGGCCACCCTGACAAAGAAACAAGAAAAGAAAAAGAAGGAAAACAAGAGGCTAGAAAAGGGTGAGAGAAGTAACAGAAGGGGGTCAAGAACCGGCACATATACTATTTATTCTTAATTTCCAGGGTCTGTATACTAATAACAGGTAGCACCCTGTTACAGGTGTTCTCACCATCTCCACCTGCGGGGCCAACTTCCTGAACCTGCCCAACTGCAAATGAGAAATGCTGTCAGCGATCTCATTCTTTTCTCCTTCTACATGTCATGCCCTAAATGAAAGGTTCAAGCATAGCCCCAGCAACACTAATCACCTGGCGACCCTTGCCACTGTGTCCGTGTGTCCCGTCTTTCTGTTAATTACCTCCACCACCCCTTTGTTGTCGCACCAAAAGACCTCTTTCTTGTTCTTAATCTCCCCCCCATACCATCAATGCTACCCAAATAGGAAAAATCTACAGGAACGTAATAACCTTCTACAAACCATGGGATCTCCAGCTGTCAGGCCATGCCTCTGCCATCCACCTGCCCCCACAATATGCCCCAAAACCTGATGCCCCCTATGCGTCCATGTACAGCTGTAGTGCTTTGCTGTCCACCCAATCCTCTTGCCAAAATGTCACCCTGTTATAGTCCCCAAAAAACTCTTTCCATACCAAAAGGTCATCTCGTACCCCTTTGGTGATGTCCACCCCATGGTGGGGCCACTTGGCTTTGCTAGTGGCCCAACAGAGCCTCTGTGTAAGACTTCTGCCTGGGCAGATCGCCTTACAGGTGAAATTGAGATGGCCCAGCAGCTGTTGAATCACTACCAAAGGTACCCTCCTCCTACCCAATACCTGGCCAGTGATTTCCCTCAGTTTTCCTACCTTGCCTTGGGGCAGCCAAAAGCATTCCTCCTCTGAATCCAGCTCAATCCCCAGAAACTCAGTGACTCTGGAGGGGCCCTCCGTCTCCCCCTCTGCCAGAGGGGTCCCAATCCTGGAGTATAAATCCTGAAAATCCTGCAGCATGTTCTGCACCTCCCCCTTTGATTCACCTATGAGCAAAACATCATCCAGCTAATGTACCACCTGGCCGTGCCCATACCTGTGCTTAAAAACCCATTGCACCTACTGTAAGTGCTAAATGTCTCAAAGGTGGAGCAGGCCACCGAGCAACCCGTGGGCGTGCCTTTGTCAAAATAAAATCCGCCCTTGAATTGGAAGCCCAATAAGTCCCAATCCTCCGGCCAGACCAGCAGCAGGCAGAAAGCAGACTCAGTATCCATTTTCACCAACCATGTTCCCCGTAATGTCTTGATAAGCAGTACCACCGAATCGAGGGAAGCATAGGATACTGCACTGTCCTCATCAAGGATCCCATCATTCACTGACGTGCCTTTCGGATGTGACAGGTGGTGATTCATCCAGTATTCTCCTGCCTGCTGTTTTGACACCAGCCCTAAAGAGGATATCCAGAATTGCCCTCATGGGGGAGCATCAAAAGGACCCTCTATCCTGCTCGCCTTATTTTCCTTCTTAATTTTCTGATGCACTATTTCCTCCTTACCATTCACTGAAGATAGGTTCTTCGTCCGGGTTCCTTTCCTGTCCCCTCTGAACCTTAATGGAAATCCCTTAGAAAAACTTGCCCTCAACAGCCCTCCCTTCTGATCTGGGCAATCCACTGTCCATGTCGCCACTACCTCTTGCTTTATTGGCATCCTGGCCAGCCCGAAACCCCATCATAACCCTTTTTCTGCCACATCATCAATTCCAGCCATAGTTGGAATTGTATCCTCCTCTGATCCCCGAAAAATGCCCACTGTTTCCAAAATTTCTGCCTGTGGTGCCCCGTCCCCCCTGTCCCCCCAAAAGGGCTGCTCCTGCCCGCTCACCCCCTCAACCATTCAGAGGAATTTCTGCATTTCAGCACCAGGTGCACTCCCCCACACTTAAAGCAAGTGTGTTTAAACTTGCAGCTTGCCCAGGTGCATGCCACTCTGTTGTAAGCCCAGCATGACTTAAACCTGGTGGCCCCTTGGGTTGGCACGGTAGTGCTGAGGGTTGAGGTGCTAAATGCCACACTTTGCACCACCCCGGCTACCTGGGTTCAGGAATGAACCTGGGCCACCAGGGGTTGGCAGGGGAGAGGAAGGATTGAGCATCCAGAGGACAGTTCTCCTTCCTCTGGGGGATCCAGGGACTATGCCTGGCACCACAGTGACCTCTGGTGGAGATTGGAGGTACTGCAACACTTCAGGGCTTGTCTGGAGGGCTGCGGAGATGTGACAAGATGTTCTCTGGCATCACTGCACATCGGGGCTCTGTCTGGGGGGTGGGGTGAGGGCAGAACAAGGAAAATGGGAAAAACCCTCCACCTCATGATAGGTGACAGAGGGTCGGTGGGTCAGTCCAACACACCCAGAGTCGGGTCTTCCTCTCGCCCCCATGTGCTCTCCACCGCCTTGCTCCACCAGACTGGATTATTAGATAGAGAGCCAGGAGGAGTATATCTGGCAGTCCTGCCTCGGGGGACTCAGAGCAGGGGGGCTGGGTGGCAGCGAAGGTGGTTGGAAGGGGTGAGACGGGGCTTCAGATGGGCAGGATTAGGACTAAGACCCCATGAGACAACTCCTGAAAGAGTTCAAGAACGTGGAGTGAGAAAGAAAGATTAAAAAAACAAAAACAAAAAAAACTTGGTGGCCCCTTGGCCTGCTGCCCTTTTTCCCACCTCCGACGTCACTCCCACCTGGGTCAACAAAGTCCTGACCCATAGCTGTGAGTGCGTACAGTCTCATCTCAAGTCCCCCTCTGAGGCTATATGCTGTTGGAATGCCTCATCGTACTCCAGACATCCATGCCCTTTTTGTGCCTTATAGGCATCCCTAATTATGGCTGTGTACGTCAAGAGGGGAATAGCCAACTCTGGCTGTTTTTCAAGTAAAATGGTGCTATACATCAAAAACCCTGCTTGCTAGGTGTCCAGGTTCTTACCCTTGTATATGACCTCCTCCTCCTTCAGCCCCACTACTGCTAGTGATACTGCCATTTCAGATTTCCCAACTGTGTCCTTCTGCTCATCTTTCTTGGCCATCTTTTTGTCCAAGAGGCCAAATATATCCACATACTCCCCCTTCCAAATCTTATTCTTTATGGAGGTTTGGACATGGTCTCCCAGGGAAAAACAGGGGGGCATCATACAGCTTCTTGCCCCCGGCTGTGTCCAACGTGGCCCCTTGCCCTTCGTTTTCCCTCCTTTCTCCTTCTTAAACTCCTCCAAAATCTTCTCCATAGCACTCATCCTCTTATTCCCTATCTCTGCTAATATACCCTCCATATATTCTTTCAGGCTGCCTTCATCTGTGTGCTCCCCTGTGTTCTTACCCCCATCAGAATCTGGGTCTGCTGGTTCTGGTGTGAGATCCAAGACGGGAACAGGTTCAGGGCTCAGGATTGTTCCCTCTGACACTTACCCCAGCCTCCTTCCCCTTTGTCCCTGCCTGCTGCTGTCTTTTTTTTTTCTGCTGCCTCCTCTTCTTCTCGCTTTGCCCCCTTATCAATCAGCTGTGACATATTGGACATCAGCACTGCTGCTTCTGATCTCAGGTGGGCTCTACAGGCTGGAGGGGTTGCCTTTTTTGGTGCCGTGATCTAACACTGGACACTTAACACAGGGCAAACAAACAAAAAAAAAAACAGCATGAATGTCAGTAGAAACCAAAATCCCAAGGTCCCAGTTTTTCCCATTCGACTGCCCCCCCAAGTTGTAATTACACCTATACTTTGTGCCAAGGCCACTCTTGCCTCCATAGGCGTCTCAATGCGTTAACAGCCATAACCTTCATGGTAGGCATGGATGCCTCTGGATTGTCTCCAAACCACTTTTGCCCAATGATAGCCTTGGAATGCAGATTTGTCAGTGCCCACAGCATCATGGTCCTATACATGTTTCATCCTACTCCCTTAAATCAGACCTATGCTGCTGCTGTGCACCTGCTCCTTCCAGGGTGCTCTTAATCTGTCTCCCAAAACCCCTTTTGCCATGACCCCCCAGATCCACTGCTTTTGTTTTCTTTGCAGACCCAGGGGAAACCTTGTAGGTACATACTGTTACTGTGCCCAAAAAACTCCGATATTGCTCTTAAATGCCAAAACTCCAATTAAGTGAGGCCGAGATATAGCGAGAAGATATAGGGAATGACCTACCTATTTCCCCCTTTCCTCACTCCTACATATAACCCTACTTGGCTGGCCCAAGTTCCAACTAGCCTCCTGCTTGTATGCCCACATTCCAGCAGGGCACTGGCTACCAAGGTTTAACATTTTTAATATGTGTGAATATACTGTAAAAACATTCTCCAGTAGAGGAGACGTGCCATCCTGCATCAGACCACGGTAGTCCCTGCTGTGACAGTCTCCTTTCTTGTGCTCTGTTTGAGCCCCCCCTTGCAAACCGCATGGTGATGATGTCACCCGCCATGCCACGTATCTCGCTCCTTTCTCCCTATTGCTTGGCCCTCCAGCTCGGACCTTATATCCTTCCTTTCCATCCTTCTTTTGCTGTTCCCCCTTTTTTCTTTATTTTCTCATCTTTTATTGTATCCCCCTCTTCTTTCCATTGTGTTTATTCTGACATCTAGCCTCAGTCCCCTCCTTTGGGCCACAAACAAGCCAACAGCCCCTGTTCCCCAACTGGTCCTTTTCCTGTTCAGTCGACCGAGGAAAACCCATGACTGCACAGGCAAGAATACCCACACCTCCTGACCTTGCTCCCCTCTCAACAAAAACCCCTCAACTCCATGGCCCACTTGTCAACAGCCCAAATGGCTGCCCAAGTACTGGGTTTGAGCTCCACAGCCCCCCCCCGAAATTTCAGCCTGAACGGAAAGCTCACAGATCCTGTCTGCCCGGTCTTTGCAATAACCACACTCCCTGCTGGTCGTGGGTGCTCCTCACCCTCCCTTGTAACCTAACCTGGACCCCCCAAGTAAAAGTACCACCTGCTGGTGTGCCCCACAGAGCTGCAAGTGCTACCACTGGGAGCCACAGCTTGTCCCCCAATTAACACTACTGCCCACAGATTACAGCTCGCTACGCCAGCTTAAGAGCTTGCCACGACTTGCCCCCAGAACCAGAAAAAACATTGTTTGGAGTCCCCTTGTTCTTCTGTGACTGGTACCTGATATGGGCTGGGGGCTGCCCACTGTGTCCCCCCCGGTGCCCGCTCCAAAACATCTGTGAGCAAGCATTGCCATGGGCTACTCCCTTTCCTTGTTGCCTGAAAATCTTACTTTTCTTTCACCTATCCTGTGCTCCGGTTGTGCAGTAGTCCCCAAGTTCAGAATTCTTTAAAGAAGGCCTACCAATGGTCATGGAGTGGTCACCACATGGCCATCAGCTTAATGGCAAAGCCAAATCACCCTTTAACTCCATTTTTTTTTTTTAGATTCAGATTAACACTGTTGAGCCAGAAGGCTCATTTACAAAAGTTCCAATTCAGACCAATACCTGATGGGGTTAACATTTTCCTCCTATTTTCTTTCTTTTTTTTTAAAAAGGTGCTAAAAAAACCCTATGAAATTAACATGAGCAAATCCTTCTAGCCACCTTGCCTTAATTAGTACTGATCCTACCATGCATCAAGCTACCCTGAAGGCCTCAGGCCCAGATGATAGGCCTGAGTTATGTGGTCTGCCATGCGGCCAGTGGTCCAAGCAAGCCCTTTGTCCCCAACAGTCCTGCCATTTCTGTTTAACTATAATGCCTGGTTTTAAGCAC
The DNA here is from genome assembly GCA_016271365.2 of Neoceratodus forsteri. Classification (NCBI taxonomy): domain Eukaryota; kingdom Metazoa; phylum Chordata; order Ceratodontiformes; family Ceratodontidae; genus Neoceratodus; species Neoceratodus forsteri. Next base: position 1,511,700,105 of record CM057455.1, read on the forward strand.
AAAAGAGCAACTCCTTAGCCAAGCAAGAAAATGCGTCCTCTAAATCAGCTTCTTGAATACAAACAACTCCCTAAGGTCTGTTGCCCAGGCTCCTGAGCTGCAATACTTTAACAGCTATCACAATTTTTGTAATTAGCCACCATACATTCTTAAATCCTGGCATTAAACAGCTAGCAAAGTCTTTTAATCAGTAAAACACAACATTCTAGTCTAAAATAAGCCTATTGTGATCATATAGAAAACCCCTTAAGGCATGGGCTTCCAGGCCACAGAGTTGCAATACCTTGCCTAGTGGTGCAAGTAATCAGTGACATTTCTGCCAACGCTGTGCTGAGATCCACTTAAATCAAAAAATCCCAGCAGAAAGAGGGAGAGCAACCCTGAACCCAGGCTTATAAAGCCCTTAAGGACCCCTTGGAAGGACCTCTTGGAAGGACCCCTACAAACCACACCCCTGTCCAATCAAACCTTCCGCTACAGGTGTATGCATTATCGGCCTCACCAATCTGTCATGACCTCACTTGGTTCCTCCCCTTTTTCCTGTCACTCCCTCCCTGTGACCTCACTAGGCCCCTACCCTCTCCTTCCCAGCTCTGTCTGCTCCCCCCTCCCACATCCTCTACTGCCTCCCACATTTCCTCTGGGATGCCATTGGACAATTCAGGTTGCCTTTTATTGGCAACCCTACTTATCATATTTTCCAACAACCTTAACATTCTGTAATGAATGCATGCTATCCACACATATTGAAACAGCTTTTACTAGGTTGGCCATAGCTGCTATTGTTCCTATTTCTAATGGCGTCTCTCCTGGTTCATAACTAATAGAATGGCCTAGTTTCTATTTATACCACCTAAAACTGAACTATTTTAAGATATGGTAAGTCCTTGTATTAATATAGAATAGTGTATTGGAGACCATACACAACAAAGCTGTTCTTACCATGATAACAAGGACTTTGAGTGTGATGCTCCAAAAGTCCTTCTGTTGTCATGCTAACCACAAGGTGGAAGAATAGTCATGTTGTGTATTTGGCTCCAATACACTATTTTACATAGTGTATGGTGAAAGAAGTAACTCAACAAGGCTTTCTTTCTGTGAACCGGTCTACTGCATATGTACATTCTAGACATTTCATATTCAATGCTTGATTTCAGTTCCTGTGGCATCGGTGATATCATGACATCAGAGATCAATTAAGATCACATTTCTGCTACTTAACAACAGTGGCATCTCTTTCTGCTTCTACTTCAGTCGTTACCCTGCAAGACACATCAGACAAAAACAGCAGTTACTCACTGTGTTTCATTCAGAGTGCCCGGTCAATTTCAGTCTCCATTCTGCACTGCCCTTTGACCTACAAACTATGCCTCACATCTCACCCCCATGACAACAACAGACTGCCTCTGACCTATGAACTTGATACCATGACCACCTTCTCAACACTGCTCCCCACCAAAAAAAAAAAAGACAGCCAATTAAGTTGATGGAAATGAAACCAATCAGGCACTCTAAAGTAAAACACTTCTGCTGTATTGTTGTGTGACGTCCACAGTGCAACAGAATGAAAAGTCATTCTGCTGCAGTACGGATATCACTACTACAGCGGAATAACTTTTGAGCAAATAAAGAAAACTAGGCTGAACTAGCATCCACCACACATTATATTTTATTTAGCTCAGGAAATTAATATTATTGTATAAACCTAATTTTCTCATAAAATGCAAAAAAACAAATATTGTGATTATATTAAAGTGTCATATTTTTGCATTCTGATGTAGAAGTAAATTATGCACATTTGGTTGCTATCAGATGCTGTTATAACCATGGAGGAACCATGGTCAAACATGGACAGATCATGGTTAACCATAGCGGAGGAGGGTAAATTCAGGAGGGATGTGAGGAAGTACTTTTTCAAAGAAAGGGTGGTGGATACCTGGAACAGCCTACCAGTGGAGGTAGTAGGGGCAAAAATAGTTGTGGGGTTCAGAAATGCCTGGGACAGGCACAAGGGAATCATAGTGGTAAAGAATGGATGGAAAAGAGACGGTGCCATAGATTAAGGAGGACCCGCAGCAAAAACAGAAGGTTAAAAAAAAAATGGCTAGACCAGGTGGGCACAGCGGCTTTTATCTGCCATCACATTCTATTTTTCTGACCCTTGACCAAGAACTGTAGCCAAATGGATCTTAAATATATATTAATGAACATGACCCATTGGTCAACTGTAAATTTTAAGAATACATTTTGTAGAAAAACCGGGCACTCACCACCACATTGAACGCTGACACCACATTAAGTAAAAACTTTATTAGCAACACATAAAATTGCCCACCTGATGCTTTTCTGGTCTCCACTGGACCCTTTCTCAAAGGCTAAGGCAACATAGTCTAGGCATTCAATTTATACAAACAAATTCATGACATCGCTATAACTCATATCAAATCCACCAATCACATTTCATTAACACATTTAAAAATATAATTTAAAAACCACTAGATTCTTATTGAAAGTGCTGATTATACACACATGAGCATGATCAACTGACAAACTGCAGATGAAACAATAACCAAAGCCTTTGGGGAAGGTTGGGGAAGAAGAGGAAAAACCACTAGGTGGAGCTGTATATCAATACTAAAATAGGATATAGGATGGGGATATATAAAAATCAATCAAATCTATTGTCTCCTTTCTTCTAAATTAGGTTTCATTTCAAAACCACAGTTTAGACTTAGATGTCTATTAGCTTTTAACTGAAGTATCCAGAAAGTTTCACGTTTTAGTAGAAGATTATTTTAATTACCCTCTCGAGAGTTAGGGCAAACTCTATCAATGGCCATATAAGAAAACTCATGTTCTCCCCCATTATTCTTGCTGTCACCTATATGAGCTGCTGTGGCATAGGTTATGTTACCAGGAGCAGTGGCTCTCTGGTGCTTTCCCACCCTTACTTTAAAACATCTAATGGTTTTGCCAATATAAAACGCTTGACACATGCAAGTAGCTAAATAAATAATCCTACATGTATTACATGTTATCATCTGGCGAATGTCAAATGTTTTTTCAATAGTCATTCTATAAAAAGTTTACCCCACATTCACAATGAATACATTTTTTTTTTTACCAGGAGAGACACACTAAGCTGAAAGCTTGTTTACAGGTGCAACCTGGGAGCACAAGGAAGTTAAGTAACTTGCTCAGGGTCACACAGTATGCAAGTAGAGGCTGTGGGACTCACACTCAGGTCTCCAGGTTTGCAGATCAGAGCCTTAAACCACTGCGCTATACTGCCTCCATAATTATTGCACTTGAAACATCCTTTAAGTCTGTTCAACCAAGTCAGATTCTCTTTTTTATCTTCAAAATGTCTATGTACCAAAGAGTTCTTCAGAGTCTGAAGTTCAAGTGCAATAATTGTATTTAGTGTAAATATGTGAATGTGGGGCAAACTTTCTCAACAGTAACTAAATAAAAAACATTTGACATTCAACAGATGATAACATGTAGCACTAGTGGGATTATTTATTTAGCTAGTTGGCATGTTTTTCTCACCTTAAACTGCCATGTGCCTGTGCTCTTAGACTCCCATTTACTCATCAGATTTTGCAAGCCCTTAGTCAACTGTATTGTTATTGTATGCTTCAGTTTACACTGCTGTTTCCCTACCTGCTGTCTCTTGTGCTTTCCACCTTATTTATTTGCACTCAGTCCAGGCTTCATCCTGTTTAGCTAGCTGACACTCCCTGTTGTGCTATGTGTGTTCAACAGCTCTGCTCTTAATTCACTCAGTGCTAGCTCCACTCAACCAGCTGCTGCATTGCTATAATGAAACATTCAGCTATTACATTAGCTGCCTGGTCTTATGATGCTCTGCTTGTGGCTTCCCTGTTATTCTCATAGTGGGGGACTATGATGTCTCAGTGGGTCATCATGGCTCCAAGTAGTATGAGCATGCTTTATGTAAGCTATATGATTTTGACCTGCTCTCTTGCCTACATGGTTTTCAGTTATCCATACATAAATCATGAACCTCGAAGCCTACATGGCTTTCAAGATATTCATTACATTTCATTACTGTTCTGCATGCTCCTTACTGGACTAACCTAACTCCGCCTTAATGGCATTTATGGTATTCATGTCAATCATATCAGTTCACTGTTTGTGCAATCATATCAATTCACTATTTATGCTGAAACTATAGCAGTCAACTGCTTTTATGTAAACTATGATTTTGTTTCTTTATGGAACTGGTTCGTCAGGCATATACAGTACATAATTCAGCTCACCTCATTTGTATTGCATCATGCTTACTTATGTTGTTGTCCCTTTTATTGCTGTTACAAATGCTATTGCAAATGTTGCTACATAAAATCTATCTGCTAAACCTCATTGATTCATTTACACTAAACCTTATTGATTTAATCACTGGCATCATAGCCTCTCACTACCTAAATACCTACGTTCTACATCACCATTAATTTGACTTCCTTAATGGAATTGGTTGGCTTGCTTTCCACTGGCTGCTACTACTATCCAATGGCTCACACTGCAGCTTCCTACTTCTTCCAGTCCATTGGCTTCAACTGGCATCCTCATCATTAACTTGCTACCTAATCTACAGCTGCTAGCTTCACCTGGCCTCCTCATCAATAACCTGCTACCTAACCTACATCCACCAGCTTTACTGGCCTTCTCCTATCTAGTACATCAAAGTTGATTCATGCTCTCATTCATAAATTGGAGGCATGCTAGCCATGACCATTACCTTTTCTACCTCATGGCTTGCCCTGTAGCTAAGTCTCACTCTGCACCCACAAAGTCCACATCTTGAACATATGAAACTCAGTGAAAGGTCCTTCTCATCTGGTCCATAGTGGGAATGTCTTCCCTTATGGCAGAGCTTCAGTTGTCCAACTCATTGACGCCACCTCTTGATGTAGAATTTAAGACTTCAGCTGCTGAGCGGTGGGGCCTTCAAGCCTAAGAGTTCTCCTTTGGCTATGGCTTCACTTCAAAACTATTCTCTGTAGTCAGGCTATGAGCAATTCTGTGGTGATTCAGTGGCAATTCTTTAATGGGCTTTACATTCACTGGCAACTCAAATGAGCCCCAAAATAAAATCTAGTTACCCATAAAGAATGCTCAGAAAAAGGAAGCCTAGGGCAGTTTGGCAGATGAACAGGAAAGGCAAAGCAATTCTGTTATCATGATTTGGATTGGATGTAGGGCATGGGGAATTGAAAGGTTATTTTTTTTTACTGCAGTCTGTCTTATTGTCCCATGGCTCCCTCCTTCCTGCCCAGTGCTGGTTTACCACAGCTATGCTCCTGAGAACTTCTCCCCCTTTCCTGCCAGTTGCTTGAAGACCAGTATTGCCTAGTTGCAGAACAGTGCTGCTCCAATGGCTTCTTCCCACCCACTTGCATGAAGCCTGGTGGTGATCGTTTGTTCAGTAACGCTGCTCTAGTTGCTTTCTCCTGCTCACACAGTTCAACACTGCTGGTGTCATTTGTGTCAATGCCACTTAGCTTCAATATCTTCTTCTCTGCCACTCTGCAAGGATTTACTGTGAGGCTAGAGAGTAGCTGGACCATTTTACATTAGACAAAGGTCCAGAAAGCATCCCATTTTTTGTCTGCAATAATTACTAATACTTTTTCGTTCCACAGTTCTACAGTTAGCAAATAGAACCACCATTCTTTCTCATGAAATAAACTTCCTGAAGTTCCCTCAGTGGTTGTAGAAAGCCATAATGATCATAAACTTCAGGTCCAAATACCAATGGATTGGAAAGAGGGGCCCACTGACTGCTGCAACCCATGGGGATGGATGTATAATGGAGCTGCCAACAACTCACATTAATGCCATTCTAAGCTTGCTCACAATCACTTTAGCCATTTAGTTAGGGTTTTCAGTGGAAGCGGACATTTTTACTGCACCAAAAAAATTCTGTTTCTTCAGCAGAGGCTTGTTTCTGCAGCATAACCATGTTTCTGCAGCAGAATTGCAGAAAACACAGGGCTCTGGTCATTACACAGTCATGCAATGTCTTCTACATCCCTGAGACTTTGCTGTTCTCTTCCTGGGTGGACAGGGGAAGCATTGCCATCTGTGTTGGATGGGGCATGTTTCATATACAGGCCCTGTTCTGTGACTCAGCCAGGTGCACCATGATCTGTGGGCACAGGTTCATGGTCTATGGGGCACTGAGGGTGTGGGTTTACCTATGGATCAAGTCTGGCACCAACCGTCTGTGTGAGGTTGGTGAGTCTCCCAACCAAGACTTCTGTAAGTTGTTTGACTCCACTTTCAATTGAGTGTCTGAAGTTCCTGAGCTCCTCTCACATTCCTTTAACCTTCTTGCACAGGCTGCCCACACTGTGGACCATGCACTCTAGGTGCTCATGCCCTGCCCATTCCTAGTGGATGTGCTGTTGCTTGAATCCATGGAACTTGGTTTACATGCCACACAGGAACTGCCTCAATGGATGGTGGAAGGCTGGTGCCTGCCTCAAGTGTTCCTCTATGGGGTATGAGTCCAGTGTCTCATGGTGGTGCCAGCTGTGTGTTGTATGTGGGTACCATCTGGGGGGGTGGGGAAGCACTGATGTATCTTGGAACATGTCCATGTCCAGTGTACTTTGGGCAGGGGCAGCAGGTTGCCCAGCATGCTCTGTCTCACCAGTGGCCTTTTTGAGCTCTTTGGTCTCTTCAGTCTCCTGGGTCTCATTGTTTCCATGTGTGTCCAGGGTCTCTTGGTTTTACTGGCTATCCTGTATGTTCAGGGTCTTCTGTGTCTCAAAAGTCTCAAGGGTGTCCAACATATTGCTTGGCATGGGACCTGTTGAGGAAGGATTAGATTTTACTAGGTAATGTGCTCCTGTGCCCATGGCATGTGGCACTTTGTGAGACACATGTGGTGCCTACCTCTGTCCAGTTTTCCATCCTCATCTGAGGTGCTCTCACTCTCCTGGGCAGGAGCAGATGGTAAATCATCTGCTGGTATAATTGTTGCTTAGTACCTGTCTGTGTCCCTACCCATCCCAGACCTGGCTTCTGCAAGCCACATGCCTGTAATTACCCTCCAGAATGTCTAGCCTGTCATCCTTGCCCCCAACAGCTTGCTGGCTGATGGTATCAGCCACAATGCTGTCCACCTCTGTCAGCTCTGGATCATTTCATGTGCTAGCCTCAGCTGTCGCCAGCTCTTCTTGCTGCTGCTGTGTCAGTTTTCAGTTTGCTGCCTCAAGGATGTTGTACCATGTTTGCGTCAATACACTGATGGACCATGCCATGTTCCCCACAGTGTCCATGGCATCCTGTATGACAATCCATATAAGGTGCTTGTAGGCAGGAATCCCTTCAGTCCACCCTTGTCAAAGAGGGTGGCGAACTACACCTTGACCTTGGTGGCCAGAATTATGGCCTCCTCTATGCTGAAATTAGGTGTCCGTTGCCATGTACTTCTGGTCACCACCCACCCCTCCTCTCACCTTTTGAGGATCTCACCATTTGTGCTGATGTGCATGCCATACGCCATCACATCTACTGTGCATGCCACCACCATTCAGTTTGGCTATTCTGTGGCTCAAGCCCCAACTGTAAAAATTCCTATGACTTTCCAATAAGAGTCTCATAAGAAATATATGAAACTATTAAAAAAGCAGAAAGTTTCTTATTAGAATTTTGTATGAAAATGACCAAGGGTTGTAGAAGAATCTGATAGAGGTCTTCTAAGATTCATAAATGAATGGATATGCATTTCTTATAACAGCTTTGTATGCAAATGAGAACATTTTGTCTGAGAAGGGAACAAATAATTTATTTAGTTTAATTGCACAGTTATGAAGAGAAACATGTGGGGGTGAAACTAATTTGAATTATAGTGATTATAGTTTACTTTTCTAATGTAAGATTTCACATGCACAGTATGTGTCCTTACCTATAATGAAATGTAGGAACCTACTGTATTTGACTGGGGTCCAAGCAATTAGGGGTTCAGCATAACACACCTTGCATAGTATTTTTAAATGAAGAAACAACCTTCTTTCCATAGACCTTACAGTACTTGTTCCACCATCCTCCCCCAGCCTTCCTATATAATCAATACCCCCATTAGCCCCACTTCAGGAAGTCAAGTCTAGCTTTCCCAACCTCTTTGATCTCAATATTGTACCTATCCTGAATATTATGCCCCACATCCCCTCATTTTACTGACAAAGGTCGAGCATTATGCCACAGAGTCCACACGACACTCAGCCCATATTTTAGAACCATAATTTATCAGACATTTTAAGCTGTATACCCCTAGTGACCCCACATGTCACTTAGTTCATGTTTCACCCACCCCAAGTTTCTGTGGCAAAAAAGTTGAACGGCATCTGTTTAGCACAGATCCTCACCCCAACTTTATAAGAAAATGGTAGAAAAGCGTGCAATAGACCTTAATTTTAGTGACAAATGGTTGAGAAGCAGAAACCCCAACACTTCCAGTGGCCAGAATCCAGTGACACAAGTTCAGAACACTCTGGTGATTTTTTACCATTTTGTCCTTGCTTTAGCTGCAGGGCACATCTGGTACCACAGAATGGTGTGCAGCATGGGCATTGATATGATTAAGTATGTGTTATATAAAGTAAAAGTTTGCACATGCAGTTGTGGCCCCCCAAAAAAAAATGATGTCTGGAAAGCATCATAAGGCAGTGAAACCCCACAAACTGGTATTTACAATGACACAGACATTCCTAGTATGAGGCGATATGAGAGGTGGCCGTCTGATTTATAGCGAACTCAACCCTGCCTATGCACTCATAGGTTTCTGGCACCTTCTTTAGGGACTGTCTGACCATACCTTTTAAATGTCCCTGATTTTGCCTCAAAAATGTGGGACTTATTTCCATAAATAGTAGGTATTTAATGCATAATTAACAGCAACAATTATGGTTACAGTTTAGTTCAGCTTTAAGAAATGTTTTCACACTAAACTAGATGGTGTATCAAGACTTTATAGCTGACATTACCATTTTTAGATGCCAACAAGCATAGCATGTAGCACCTCTTGTTCTCTTGCATACTTTCTCTGCATTTACTGAAGATTAGTGTTACATTCGCTCTGAGTGATTCATATGTTGATGTCACTGTTGATGTCAGCGATAGGTATGCAGACTGTGGAACTCTTAGTTCTATACTGCAGATAGTCACCTTACTTAGTTCAATTCCATCAGTGGCTTGTGTGTAGGTTTGAGTGCAACTTGAGGAGTATGCACTCACACTGCAGAGACTTAATTCCAAACCCCATTCCAAATGCGTATGTTGAGAGATCTGAACTTGGTTAGAATTCATAAACAGACTAATATACAACAAAGACAAGCACTGGTTCATGCCTTGACAATTGCTTGCAAGTTGTAAATTATTTCTTTTTTCTTTTGCACTACAGTTTGTGATTTGCAAAGCAATGGCAAATACTGCACCAAATGCCTAATTGTCTACTTGATTGTTCCAAATTGCAGGATACTCAATACCAAAGAAAGGAAGCCTATCTGTAAACCATGGCCCGGATATTCAAACTGCACCAGGCTGTGGTGCAAGCCTGGGCACAGCTCAACTTGGCTGTGTAGGGGTGTGGCCTGGGCAATATTCAACGGAGCTGCGCTATGGCTCAGCAGCTTTGAATAGTGCACCACAGCCCCTCCACTGTGCATGGCACAGTGGCACTGCACCAGTGCAAGTGGCCAGAGGAGCATGGAGATGCACTAGCGCAAGTGCCATTGTGCCATTCACAGCACCTCACGATATTCAAAAAGGGACATGCAAATGGGGCCATAATTTATGCAAGGTGCACATGGGGCCATTGCATGTCGTATATCTATTGCATCCCATTAGCATGAAAGGCCGATCCTCATTTACTTGCACCTGGCGCTCCTGCCAGGCTCTCGCAGCCATCGGGGGACCAATGCCCCCTGCAGCCCAATCACGGGCATTTATCTAAAAATAGACTTCCTCCTCCAATATCCCTGGTGGTCCAGTGGACTGAATGCTGCCCGATCGCAGGTATCTGTTCCAATGAAAAAAAAACCCCGGTCCAATATCCCTGGTGGTCCAGTGGACCAAATGCTGCCCGATCGTGGGCATCCATTTAACAGAAATCTTCCTATTTCTCTGGTGGTCTAGGGTACCCCCACCCGCCCACTGAGTCCTACTGCCCCTCCCCGGTCGGCGGCGGCAGCACCCCACCTGCCTGCCACCCGCCGCCCACCAACTGACACCTCGTTAGGGCTGCACACCCATTGGTTCATGGCATGAGCCAATGGGCATGCAACCCCTACTGTACTACACATTCCATATCGGGGTAGGGTGGGGTGGTGGGACTCAGTGGGCGGGTGGGAGGAGTACCCTAGACCACCAGGGAAAGAATTTCTGTTAAATGGATGCGCAATTGGGCAGCATTTGGTCCGATGGACAGGATGTGGATGAGAGAGTCCTTTTAATAATAACACAAGCCAGCGATCGGCACATAACGATCCACTGGACCACCAGGGATATTAGACCGGGAGTTTATTGTTCAACATATACCATGATCGGGCATGTGGGGTGCCCCAGGTGCAGCAGACTCGGTGGCCACCCACAGGTGGCAGCTGCCGTGTTGCACCCTGCAATGTAGCAGCTCACCTGTGGGGTTGCCATCAATTGTTCCTTTTTTGGCTTAACTTTGTGCAGGCGCAAGTAGGGGTTGCACATGCATGGCTCTGCACATCCCAGGCTGAATATCGGGCTTTGCAGGTTATGCATAGGAACTACCCCACCTGTGCCTGCATACATTACTGATGCGCTCCAGCGCATCGGGATTTGTCGGCGCTCTTTTCTCTTTTGAATATCACGCCGGGGCGCATCAGTGGGTTGCGCATGGGAAGCCATGAATGGGGTGGATCCCAGAACCAAAGCTCTTACCACTCTGGTGGCATCCCCATCACGCCATTGACCCGGCTCCATTACCAGCACCTACATCTTGTCAGGGTTCAGCCTCAGCCAGTTTGAGGACATTCAGTCCTGAATCTCGGCCAGGCATTTATTTAGCAATTCAAAGGCACCTTCAGCTCCAGGAACAAATGACATATACAGCTGGGTGTCATCTGCATAGCAGTGGAAACCCAGACTGTATTGACTAATGAGCTCTCCCAGGGGCAGCATGTACACTGAGAATAACATCAGTGAAAGGATCAAACCTTGAGGCACTCCATGTGACAGGGGATTCGAAGAGGAGGAGAAATTCCCCATCACCACTCATTGCCTCCTGTCAGAGAGACAGGACTCAAATCATTTAACGACTGTTCTGGTGAGTCCACCCTTCACTCTAAGGTGATCCAATAGCGTGATGTGGTCCATGGTGTCAAACGCTGATGAGAGATCAAGGAGAATGAGAACTGGCCATTCTTGTCTATCCCTCACTCTGAGGAGGTCATTTTGCACCCAAACATATGCCATATCTGTGCTATGCCTAGCTCTGAAACTGGACTGGAAAGGCTCATACATGTCAAAGGCAGAGATGTGCGCCTCAAGCTGCAGAGCCACTACTTTCTCAACAACTGTCCCCAAAAATGGGAGGTTGGAGATAGGTCTATAATTCTCCCGGACATTAGGTTCGAGTGATGGTTTTTCAGAAGAGGCTTCACCAATGCCTCCTTCAAGGTGTCAGGGAAGCACCCATCTGAGATCAAACACCAGACTATCCTTGTGAACACCGGACCAATGGCCGTGGCCTGTCCCACTAGGAGACGGATCGGGCCAGGGTCCAGTTCACAGTATGTGGGCCGCAGCTTTGAAATCACCTCAATGACCTCAGACATGTCAAACAGCCGAAACTCCTCCCAGACAGTAGGAGTGCCTTGGCTCAGACCAGGCCAACCACTGGGGGACAAATTGTGTCCTGCTGGGGAGAGCCTTGCTCAAATTAAGGACACCCTGTCTGAGAAAAACAGAGCAAACTCTTCACACAATGCAATTGAAAATGCTCTTTTTGCCTGTAGACAGACTGGGCATAACAGTCGCTCCACGGTCCAAAATAGCTGAACTGGTCAGTTCTTCCCAGCAGCAAAATCCCTGGACAGGAACTCTGCCTTCTTACACTTGATTGCCCCCTACTAATCATTGAAATGATTTCTCAAGGCTAGTCTGTCCTCCATGGACCGGGTCCTCCACCAACAACACTCCAACTTCCGACTCCTGGTCTTCATTTCCTTGAGAGCCCCATTAAACCATGGGTGTCTCAAGCGAGAAGACCTGGGTCATATGCGGACTGGTGCAATAGCATAGAGTGCCTTGGCAATGATCTCATTTTAGGCCGCCACTGTCTCACCTGTGCCAATCACAGATGCAGCACTCACACCAGAAAAGTCTATTACCACCAAGCATCCCTCTGGGAACAAGTCCCTTAAAGGGCGGTAGCAGACCATCTCAACAGGGGAGGGACTATGGGGGGGGGGCGAGGCCGCAAATGAGAACTTCACCATGCAGTGACTGGACCAAGTGACCCGATCAGTCTTGATGTCAGTCACATCAAGCCCCAGCGAGAATACCAGGTCCAAGGTGTGGCCATGTTGTTGGGTCGTAGAGGTAATTTCCTGTGTCAGACCCAGAGATGTCATTGTCTGGAGCAGGTAGTAAACAAAAATGAGGATTTGTTGTTAATCTAGGCATTGTAATTCCCCAGAATTAACCATCTAGTGAAATCCAACACCCTGTCAGTGACAAAGTCTGCTACCTCCTGCAGAAAATCTCCCCCCTGTCCCTGAGGATGGTAAATGAGGAGAATCCTACAACCTGCACCTGGACCCCCACATGCTGCCACACATTCAAACAATGAGGTAGAACCCACTGGATGTGTAGAGAAGTTCAGGCTGGATCTAAAAACAGATGGCCACTCCCCCAACCCCGTTTTCCCTCCTCAGGCAGTGCACCACTGAATACCCAACAGGGACTGCCGCCTCCAGTACTGGCCCAGCATCATACCCCAGCCAGGTTTCAGTGATGCAAGCCAGGTCAACCGAAGAGATCAAGTCCACCACAATAGTGGTCTTGTTCCTCATCGACCTGACATTGCACAGAACTGCCTGAAGGGGACTAATGGAGACAGCAGGCCCTCTAGCTACCTGTCTGTGTGGTCCGATAAGAACCCTGGGGACAGGAACCAAACATACTGTACTCCTCTAGAGGCTCTGTCTAGCTCTAGGGCACCTCTTATTCCAAGCCACCCTGATATTATTCACTTCTGCTATACTGGCAGTATACACTGCACACCCCTCCATCCCCTAACAATATCCACTTCCCGGCAATGTCTCACCGCTACTGCTGGGAGGGGAAATCCACAAAGGGGTGGAGAACATGCAGCAGGGACACAGTATACTGTAGGTTTTACAAGGGGCCCAAGACCTAAACACATTTTCTGCTCTCACAGGACGCTATAGACTGCAACTGAACACTCACAAGATTATCAAGAAAAGAAAAAAACTAATCTAATCACATATTCACCATCCACACTCTAAATACAAAACCAAAACCCCTAACTGCAGTCACACCACACCCACACAACAACTAAACCCTCTATCCCCCACCCAGCCCACTCCACCCACCAACAATTAATAAAATGAAATATAAATCACATATAATGGGAGAATCAGATGTTAAAACAGGTGCTGCTGTGGAAGTAAAGTTCTGCTTCCATTTGGGCTACAAATGTCCAGCAATTTTATTACAGAGTGTTGAATAGAGTTATCTGGGGATAACACCTTCACAGTCCCAGCAGTAGCAGATGACTCTTCAGTCCAGTACACGCTTAACAGTAAGTGAAAAGTCCGGAAAGAGAAGAAAGAAAGCAGTGCTCACACCACTGCTCTTCCTAGATGGCCAACGTTATCGAACTGCTAGAACAAAATTATATACAGCAAGGAGATTTTGGAGAGTCATAATGAGAGTCAGCAAAACACCTTTGACCTTAGTGCTCCTCTCACTAGCACCAAAAATTCAGATTGCAGCAGAATAACAGAAAGTCCGCAGGCTCTTACCCTCTGTTGTACCACAAGTAAAACTGTGACAAAAACACTGCTCTCACCGGTGTTAGATGACAATGCACCACAAACAGTCTTCAGATAACCACGGAGCATCTCAATTCAGTCTCACTGTTTTAGCCACAGAGAAACTCATATACCCACACTGTTGATGTATCAGCAACTCACGAGATGACACTGCAGTCAGAGTTAGTCTGTGTTTGCTGCTTCAGTGATTCAGTCGATGCAGTGGAAGGAATTTTGGGTTATTCCAGGAAGAGACGATGATCTCACCATTATGTCTCCCAGTTACTCCAATAGTTCAAAGGCTCTTCCGTAATGACTGCTGACTCACACCTCCCAATAACTTCCTCCACTGATAATCCGGTACCAGCTCTCCTTCGGTGTTTCAGAGGACAATCTTCAGGCAGCCTCGGATTGACAGAGGTAAGATTGTTGGCAGCTTAACTGACTCATCAGAAGTCCTTCAGAACTCCTTACATAAATTGCATCCACAGCATACACAGTATAACTGAAATATTTTTATGCTGGCCTGCCGGTGCAGTGGTTGGATTTCTGCTCATGACATCGATGACCCAGGTTTAGGAATGGACCCGGGAGTTAGAGTGCCAGCTTGGGGGGAGAAGGATTGAACATACTGATAACTGCTCTCCTTCTCTGGGGGGAGGGCGGGTCAAGTGTCAGGTGTTATGTTGAACCCTAGTGGAGGTTGGGGTGTTTCACAAATTACCAGCGCCTACATTACTGAGGGGAGGACCAGACACAGATGTCATTGCACGTTCCTCCCCACTGGGTGGATTATTCTACAAAAATAAGCTACCTTCCCTCTATGATGCTCCGCCCTACCAATTGACATGAGTTCCACCGGTGTGTGTCCCAGTCCTGCAGACCCACCCTGGGAGGCAAGCCAGGTGGTTCCTCCAGTGGAAATACCTATCAGAGCCCCGACTTCACATCTGCAGTTCCCTGGACTGACTGACTGCCCCACTCAGTAGGGGGCAAGATTAGGATCCAGATCGTCGGGTAGTAAGTCGGGACAATCAGGGCTCCGGGTGGGGCTGAAGTCTGGGAATGTGCAGGCCATAAAAAGTATATTAAATTGTAAACAATGATAGAAATGTTTCTGCAAAGTAAGTGAAGGAGGGTAACCCTTGACAATAATTTGCATTTTTCTTTTTTCAATTTATTTTCTAAGAAAATGAAAGCTTACCTAAAATGAAGTATCTTGATTCCAGTTGAGCCCTGTGTTTACTCATTTAAAAAAAAAAGAAAAGTATATATAGGATAGTGCATGGGGAACAGTTGACAACAGGGCTATTCTTTCACTGAGTTGGCACTATGACGACGGATTACCCGAGGCGCAGCTCGAGAGGTAATCCATCGACTCTAGTGCCAACGAGGTGAAAAATTAGCCCAGTTGTCAACTGTTCCCCATGCACTTTTCTTTATAGTGTATGGTGGAACAATGTTTTTTTGGGGAAAAAAAATCACTACAACATGTTTCTGCTTAAAAACATTTTTACTGGGGTACTAGAAGGAAAAAAGAACTTTACATTTTGAACGTTTTCACGCTCAACATTTTAACTGTTGAAGAACTTTACATTTTGAACATTTTAACGCTAAACATTTAAGCTGTTTAAAAACTCACACACAGCAGCACCTGGAACAGCAATTCACAATCTGCGGGGAAGAGCAGAGAAAAGGGGTCGGTAGTGAGGATTACATTTCATCACTCAGGAAACTATGTAATTGCCGCATGTCATTTCTCGTTTTTTTGCCGTTTTTTTGTTTTCCTGATCGAGGATGAATCTATCCCGCTCCGATAGTGGCTTTGACAGTACTGCCACCGACATTGCTGCATTCGCTATGTGTACTGTCTATGGAGTGAGCCCTAACTGTCAAATGCTGCTCGAGGACACAGTGTGTGACATGCACAGTGCAGCAGAACAAAAAATTGTTCTGCTGCACTGCGAACGTCACTAGTGAAGGTGAACAACATTTCGACAGTGATGGATTTCGTGGAGAACGACGTTCCACCATACACTATATATATATATACCCAGGATAGTCCAGCCTAGGTGTACTATCTCATTTTCATTAACTTTCTCAGGGTCACACAGTATTTGGCTGCACTGTAGCAGGGTTTAAACATGCAATCTCCTGGGTCTCAACAATGCTCCAGCCAGTAGAGTAAACCATACTTCCTGAGGGTCGGGTTTAAAAGCTAGTGGCTGTGAATCATGTTTTGTTTGGTACGATTTATTTACCAAGAATGGCCCAGCTGAGATGCAAAATCTGTTTTCCAGTTGGATCCAGCTTTCACTCATTTTACTATGCATTTACACAGAATAATGCAATTGTTATGCAACTTCCTAGAGATATCGTGCCATCAGAATTTCTGGGAAGGGGATCATGATTTAACATTAATCTAAGGTGAAAATTAAATGGCACTGTTACAGGTTTCTTCAGCTTAAAAGTCACTATTTTGACGTAAATTATGAGAGGCATGTACCACCCACACTCTGTGGGCATGATAGCCCTACAACATTCCGTTTCCAGTAGGGTTCTGATTCTACCCATTTTTGTAGCTGGGTGGACTAGAGTATTGCAGATTACATGACTTGCTCAGGATTAGGTGTGGGTATAATGGAAATAGTGTTGTAAGAAACTGCGGAATTTGGCTTTATTAAATATTTCACGAAATTCACACATTTCGTGAAATATTTTGTGGGTGCAAAATGTGAAATTCCACTGTTGGAATGTGAAATTTCACCAGCGAAATTCTGGATTTTGCCAATCACTGGCAAAATTCCACCACTTGTGTGCAAAGTTACTCATTTCGTGGGTAAATTTCGCATTTCGCACCTGCGAAATATTTCACAGAATGCACAGAATTTCACAAAATATTTCACATGGTGAAATTCAGGATTTCGCCAGAATTTCACTGGCGAAACAACATTTTGCTGCATCTCTAAATGGAAAAGCTCTGCAATTCTTGTAGCACATAGCCTAGTGCAGACATTTTCATAGTACAAGTTGTGCAATTGTGCGAATTTTAGAATGTAAATTTTCACATTACACACACACACTATTCACCTTGCAATGAATTTTACTGTGCAAATTAATGCACTTGGCATCAAACATTTGCTGCAAAGTGTGAATTGTTGTAATTTCTGTAGTAAAATAAATTGCAAGTGTGGTGAATTACATAGTGCACAATTTGCAATTGCTATGCATAGTGCTTAGCAGCCAAATTTGCCACAATTTGAGGGCAAATCTTAAATTCACAGTGGTGGTGCTCATGATTACACAGTGAATATTTCTTTCTAACAGGGATTGCATCTGTTATGTCCTGGTTCCTAACAGTGGTCTAACCATTAGATATCACTGCTGCTGGGGGAGGGAGTTAAGGGGAACTAGGAAAGACAAGCAATTGCTGACAATGTTTTTTTTCCTGAAAAAATTGTCCCGGGATCGCCCAGCTAAAATACAACATCCTATTTCCAGTGTGCCCTGCTTCTACCTATTCCTGTAGGTGGATGGGTTGACTGGAGCACTGGTAGGTTAAGTGAGTAGGACAAGGTCACATAGTAAGTACAACATGTGGCTGCCACAAAGTATGAATTTATGATATCCTCATTCTCTAAAGTACTCAAAGAGTCAAACCACACTACTTCCTCAGTTTGTGGGGCCAGTAAAGCATCAGTTACTGCTGGCAATATGTCTTGCTTACAAATTTTTTACCCAGGCTAGCCCAACTGAGCTGCATCATCTTATTCAACCGAGATGCAACATGTCATTATCATTGAGGTTGTGGTTTCACCCATTTTTAAGTTTGCGTGTGCTCATCGAACTTCTTGGGATAAGTGACTTTTGAGGGGTGTGACACTGTCTGTCCAATCCAGAGTGCTCTGCAAGGGGCTTGTCAGTATCACACCAATCCTCACCCAGGCTGATCATGACACTGTTTTGCCTGAAGTGGTCTGCACTTGAAAAGAAAAAGCTGCAACAATCATGTGGCGGCTTTTTCCTATCATCTGCAGGTCACTGCCCAACAAACAGCTGTTTGTGTCCCAGTCAGCCTGGCTGATGTCTCTGCCCCCCTCACCACCCCACCAGTCCCTTCCCTCTCCAGCCCCTTGCACCCCTGGCTGACACCTTAAGCCCTGTAGGGCATAAATAAATTTACAATAGTGCCACCTGAGTGGTGATTCTGAAAGGTGGAAGGAGGCTTTCCTCCCCTGCCTCCTCCACTTCCTGCTGACTCCTATTGTTCATTTTCTCCCTCCCGTGAGGAGTAGGCCACAGCCTAAGTTCCGTACGGGCTGGGATTTTACAGTGCCCGAAGGCACTTCCACTTAAGTGCGATCAAGCTAACGGATCCCCTCCCCACTGACATCGGGGTGCTCAATCCCTGTGTTGGCATGTATTCCCCCTTCCCCATTAATGTGGCACTCTGGAAGGCCACCCCAGTGTGCCAGAAAACTACCTCTTTGATGTTTCCGACACTGGGATACCCACTCCCGGTGTCGGATGCACTCAATGATCCTATGTTCTCAGCTGACCTCGGGGTGCCCAATCCCCAGGTCGGCATTGATTCCCCCAGTACTCTGGCATACTGGGAGCCCACCCTAGTGTGCTGAAATCCATTTTTATTAATATTTCACCTGTAAAAAAGAAAACACTCCCATTAGGTCTTTTTTTTTTTAAACCTAGAAAAAAAATGGCCCTTGGTTATTCCTGCTGACCCCCCTCCCCCAACCCGCACCCTCCCTCTGTGCATCTCACCTCCCCCTCACCCATACTTACCTCTGGAGATTGGGAGCAGCGCTGTTCTGTGGACCAGGAGCATGTCTGCACTCTTCAAAGACCAACCGGGAACTGAAGAAATGGTGGTGAGCCCTATAATGCCAATCAAGGAGGGGGCAACTTAGCTTGATATCTCAGCCAATTTTTGGAGTTTTTATTCCCAAATTTTCAAATGGGGTACTTGGGACCCCACCTCATGAACACTGACACTGTCATTTTGTTTCTCATTCCTGAAAGGTGATTTTGTGGTCACTGTGTGGAATCACCTTTCGGGACCAATTAATGAAATGACAGTGCCACTGTTCATGAGGTGGGGTCCCATAAAGCCCTTGTTGCAAATTTGGTGAAAAAACTCCAAAAAATTACTGTTACAAGCATCAGTTGTGCAGTTTCTACATACGCTCGTAACATCATCAATTTTTAATATTTCTCTCCAAATTTCTAACATTGACATTTTTTTCCCACACCCTTATGAACAGTTCAGATGTCATTTTTTGCATCCTTCCCAAAATGTGTTTTTGCACCTGTGGCGAAGAATGGCACGGTCACTGTGAAAAATCAACTTTTGGGACAGGTTAACAAAATCCCAGTGCCATTGTTCCTGAGGGGAGGTCCCAAAAACACCATGTTGAAAATTTTGTGAAAACATTCCAAAAAATGACTGTGTTACAAGTGTGCATCACACAGTTTCTGTGCACACTCATAACTTTGTCACTTTTTCATATTTTCACTCCAGATTTTCAACATTGCCATTTCTTCACACCTCCTCATGAACAGTACAGCTGTCATTTTTCACATCTTGCCCAAAATGTGTTTTCACACCTGTGCTGCCAAATGAAGCACTCACTGTGCAAAATCACCTTTTGGGATTGAGTAACGAAATGATACTGCCACTGTTTATGAGGTGGGGTCCCAAAAGGCCCATGTTGAAAGTCTGGAGCAACAATACCAACAAACGCCCAGGGCATTAGGGTTTTCAACTGCAAAGCCCACCCTGTACAGACTGACAGGCATCGGAGGTGTGACTTGCGGTCATCGGCCATAATGCTCACCCTATTCCACCCTCACCCTGCAGCTACTGACAGGCATTGAGGTGTGCCTTGGGGTCTTTGGCCCTAATGTTCACCACATTCTCCTATACTGCACCCATCTCAGCTTATTTCCTTATGGAATGGGGTGAGTGCAAGGGCTGTACACCTCAAGGCACACTGTGACACCTGTTGGTGTCTGCAGAGTGGGGTGTGGTGGAATGGCATGAGTGTTATGGCCAGCGACCAAGGCACTTGTCCCAATGCTGCCAGTCTCTACGAAGTGGGGTGGGAGTTGACATTACTTCAGTACTTCACTGCCATTCCTATTATGCATCTCTCTAACTCCTCCTGCACTACCAATGCCAATACCAGCAAGCAAACATTTGGCATTGACAAATGCTTGTTTTTCTAATGAAGTGATCTAGTGCTGGAAGAACATAAGACATTTGTGTTGAGAGTGATGCCTTAAAATGCAAGGCAGAGGAATATACACAGAAAAATATAGGAGGCATGTACAACAGCGGGTAGGGAACTACCAGTACAGATCAGAAGGACCTGTGTGAGGGGTAGTGTGGTGATTGTGGAGGACTTCAACATGCCAGGAGTGGACTGGAGTACCCCAACAGCCAGCAATAGAAGGGAGCAGGTACTGCTGGATGCCTTCCAGGACAGCTTCCTGATGCAAATGGTCAGTGAACCAACTAGGTTAGGGAATACCCTTGACCTTGTCCTGGCAAATGGGGAGTTTGTGAGAGAACTTAGGGTGGAAGAACCACTGTCAGGGAATGACCACCACTCAGTATGGCTCACATTGGATATGGGCAAGGAAGGAGTGGAATCTGGCACAGGTGTGCTGGACTTCAGGAGGGCTGACTTTGGGAGGATGGGGGAAGTGGTAAAAGGATACCTGGCCAAAATTCAACCTAGCATGGACACTAACCAGAGGTGGGAGCTCATAAAGCTGGCAATAGCGGAGGCAACCAGAACCTGCAGCAAGGCCCAGAGCAAGAAGGCTAGGGCTAAGAAACTGAGCTGGTTGAGCAAGGAGATCATGGAAAAGGTAAAGAGGAAAAGAGCTGCCTTTAGGAAGTACAAGAAAACAGGGAGGGGGAGGACAAGGAGGAGTACCTGAAGGAATCTAAGGAGGTGACGTGGGCAGTAAGGGGAGCCAAGGCGTCTACAGAGCTCAGGCTGGCACAAGGCATTAAGAAGAGTGAAAAGGACTTCTTTAGGTACATCAGGGAGAAATGGAACTGTAAGAACCACATAGTAAGGATTAGAAAGGAGGGGGGTTGGGTGGAAGTAGGGGGCTATAAGGCAGAAGCGCTAAATGATTACTTCTGCTCAGTATTTACTAAGGAGAAGAGGGGGTGATATTCAAAGGGGGAGAAATGACCGAAACAGGGTGGAGGGGGTGACAGATGGAAAAATCATGGAGGGCAGTGTTCTTGAGTGTTTGAGGGCACTGAGGGTGGACAAGGCACCAGGCCCAGATGACATTCACCCCAGGGTACTAAAGGAGCTGGCAGAGGTCCTTGTGGGATCTCTGGCATACCTATTTAATTCCTCACTACACTCGGGTGTGTACTTCAGGATTAGAGGTTGGCTCATGTGATGCCCCTCCACAAGAGTGGCCCAAGGATGAACTGGGTAACTACAGACCAGTGAGCCTCACATCCACCGTGGGTAAGCTGATGGAGACTATCCTGAATTAGAAGCTGGTGGCACTCCTAGAGGCCAAAGGACAACAGCAGGCAGCAGACAGCATGGCTTCATATGTGGCAGATCCTGCCAAACCAACCTGGTGGAGTTCTATGACTGGGTAACTAGGCAATTGGACAAGGGCCATGCAGTGGATGTCCTGTATTTGGACTTCAGTAAGGCATTCGACTCAGGTGGGAAGTAAGTTAGAAGGCACAGTGGCAGGTGCAAAGCTGGTGAGATGGGTAGGGAAGTGGCTTTAGGGAAGGTTACAGAGGGTGGTGGTGAGTGGGGCTCTCTCATCCCAAAGAGTAGTGAAGAGCGGTGTTTCACAGGGCTCAGTGTTGGGACCAGTGTTGTTTGGGATATTCATTGCAGACATATCATTGGACATCAAGAGCAAGATCAGTCTGTTTACTGACAACACCAAGATGGGAGTGGTGGAGGACAACCTAGGGGGCTGGCAGAGGTTGCAGGATGATATGGAAAACCTGGAAACCTGTTCAGACATCTGGCAACTGGAGTTTAATGCCAAAAAGTGCAAGGTGAAGCATTTTTGGGGTGAAGAACCCAAGGAGGAGTTACCACCTGGGGGAGTGCAACTAGCCAAGACAGAGGAGGAGAAGGATCTGGGGGTGCTCATTACAGGGCCAAAGAACAACTCTGCACAATGTAGGAAGTTAGCTGCAAAGGCCAACAAAATGCTGGGTTGCATTGCAAGGGGTATCTCCTTGAGGAGGAGGGGAGGTGATCCTGCCACTGTATAGGTCATTAGTTAGACCGCATCTGGAGTACTGCATGCAGTACTGGTGCCCATATCTGGAGGGACATTAAGTTACTGGAGGGGGTGCAGCACAGGGTGCAAAGATGATCAAGGGACTGGGGCACTTGCCAAATGGGAGGAGGCTCAGGGAGCTAAACATGTACTCGCTAGAGGAGAGGAGGGACAGGGGAGACATGATTGAAACCTTCAAGTACATGAAAGGAATAAACAAAACAGGTACAGAGGGGCTGTTCGAAGTAAGGGAGCGGAGGGACACCCAGGGCCATGATATGAAGCTGGAGGGAGGACGGTTCAGGAGGGAGATGAGGAGACACTTTTTTACAGAGAGGGTGGTAGCTGGGTGGAATGCGTTACCGGCAGAAGTGGTATCCAGTGAAACAGTGGACTGCTTCAAAAGGGGCTGAGACAGGGCAGGGAAGGTCAATGGAGGAGAAGGTGGGTGGGAGGGAGGGCAGCTGCAAGATAAGAGGTGCTAACTGAACATTCGAGCAGACTTGATAGACATCTATGTCTTTATCTGCTGGCAAATTTTGCATGTTCGTATGTTCTAACAGCAATATCAACAGCAAGCCTTCAGCATTGACAAATGCTTGTTACAATGTATTTTCCCAGGATAGCTAAGCTGAACTGCAACATCTTGTTTCCAGTGGATTCCTGCTTTTACCCATTTATATAATGTATGTATCCAGAATACTACAACTGAGATGTAGCATTTCATGTTCATGGAGGTTCGGTTTCACCCATTTTTACAATGTATTTACCCAGGATAGCCAAGATGAGATGTCACTGCAAGGAAGTTAATTATCATATGCCATTTGCATATACTTTACTAATGCGCATGCACTAACATGTACAGTATATATAATCCTTCACTTGATGGGCAGAAGCCCGCATTTTCTGCAGTTGTTTCAAGTGTGTGTTTCTTACAGTAAACTTACCAGCTCACTCCACGTTGTTGTCTGCATAATTATTACACGGTGTCAGACTGAACCGCCTGCAGCCTCCCACTGCTCTCAATTTACATGGAAATGCATCTGAAAACTGGAGATGACTTAAGCAGCAATTTGAAATTTTCTCAGTTGCCAGTGGACTCACTGAAAAATCCCAGAAAATTCTGGATATGACCTTCTTGTATGTGGCTGGCCTTGGTGTGTTAGAGGTATTCAATACTTTTGTTTGAGAAAACAAGAAAGAGAAGGGGCAGCTGAATAAAATTATGGAAAAATTTGAGAGGTATTGTAACCCAAGAAAGAATATGACTGATTAAAGACATTTGATCAATACGAGGAATCAGAATAAGGATGAGTCCATTGATTCATATGTAACTGAACTGAGGCTAAAGGCTAAATCTTGTGAATTTGGAGATTTAACTGAATCATTAATCGGAGATAGAATTGTATGCATTATACAGAGTGCGCAAGTGAGATGCAGACTATTGAGAAAAGCAGACTTAACATTAGATGATGCCATAGATATGTGCAGGACCACTGAACTGAGTGAAAAGCAAATAAAACACTTAAGTGTGAATTTGCAGGAAGAAAGAGTCAAAGCAAGTGCCAGTGTGAGCAAGGGGAGTTATGCACCTCAAGTAAATAAAGTAAAATGTGAAAAGTGTGGTTGTGAACATGAGATAGATAAATGCCCCTCATATGGACTCCACCACCCTCTCCATGAAGTAACACCCCCTTACATTGCCCCTAAATCCTCCTCCTTCTAATCTTAAAGTATGACCTCTAGTTTTAGCACCCACTTTCCTTGTAAATAAGCTCTCCTCCCTCACCTTATTAATCCCCTTCATGTACTTAAATGTTTCTATCAAGCCCCCTTCTAGTCTCCAATGGGTACAGATCCAATTCCCTCCACCTCTCCTCTTATGGCTTCCTATGCATACCGTGCACCATCTTTGTTGCCCTTCTCTAAACCCTTTCAATCCCATCTATTTTCTTGCATAAGTGAGGTCTCCAGAACTGGACCCTGTACTCCAGGTGAGGCCTCACCATGGTTTTAGAAAGAGGCATCAGAACTTCCCTCTTTCTGCTTGTTATGCCCCTCCCTATGCATGCCAGCATTCTATTTGCCTTGCCCACCACCTTGCTGCACTGGTTACCCAACCTTAAAGTTGTTTGATATTATAACCCCCAGATCTCTCTCCTGCTCAGTTGATTTAATTACCCCCTCCCCCCCAGTGTGTATACAGCTTATGGGGTTTATGCCCCATGTGCATTACTGTACACATTTTGGGACAGAATTTCAGCTGCCAAGTTTCCAACCATCCTTTCAGGATCTTCAGGTCCTCCCTCATGGCCTCCACACCCCGCCCCCCCCGGTGTATCCACCCTATTGCAGGTCTTCATATAATCTGCAAATAGGCACACCTTCCACACCAGGCCCTTTGCTATATCACTGATATTAAAAAGGAGGGGTCCCAGTACCGACCCCTGGGGCACCCCACTCATTACCCTCTTCTCCCTGGAATGCACCCCATTTACCACTACCCTGTGACGCCTGTCCTTCAACAAGTTTTCCACCCACCTAGTTATTTTATGTCCAACCCCTAAGCTTTCCAGCTTATTTACCAGCCTTCCATGTGGGATGCCATCAAAGGCCTTTCTGAAGTCCAGATAAACCATGTCCACCACCCCTCCCTGATAGAACACCTTCGTCACCCAATCAAAAAACTCTATTAGGTTCATCTGGTATGACCTCCCATTTGTGAAGCCATGCTGGCTGTCATCCTGCAGTCTGCTGTCCACAAAGTAGTTTACCACCCTCTCCTTTATTAGTACCTCCATCAACTTACCCACCACCGAGGTGAGGCTGACTGGGCAATAATCCTCCACCTCCTCCTTGCTGTCCCCCTTATGTAGTGGCACCTCCTCAGCCTTCTTCCAGTCTCTTGGCACCCACCTTGTATCCAGGGACAAGCTAAACAGCCTCATCAAAGGTGCTGCCAGCTCCTCCCTTATTTCCTGGAGTGCCCTAAGATGCAAGCCATCCAGCCCCATTGCCTTGTCCACCTTCAACCTTCCTAGTTCCTCTCTTACCCTGTCTTCACTGAATAGGCTAGGATCCATCTTTTTTGTCTTTCCCTCCCCTCCCTCCTAACTCTGGTCCCCTTCCCTCCCCCTCGACTGTGAAGACCATGCAGAAGTAGCTATTAAGCACCTCTGCCTTCTCAAAGTCTCCCTTCTCTTTTAGTCCCTCCTCCCCCTCACCCATTCTATCTCCTGCCTTGTCTTCCTCTTCTCTCCCAAATACCAAAAAAATGTTTTAGCCCCATTTGGCCTGCCTAGCAGTTCTCTCTTCTGTATTGGCTTTAGCCTTCCTGATCTTCTTCCCTGCCACTCTCAGCTTCTCTCTGTAAGTTTCCCTGTCCTCCTTCCTCTGTGTCTTCTTATATATTCTGAATGCCCTTATTCATTCCCTAATTACCCCTAACACCTCCCTGGTAAACCAGAGTGGCCTCCTTTTTTGTTTTTTCCTGATGTTCTTTATGCAGAGTTCAGTGGCTTTTAGTAACCTTCTTTTAATAGATTCCCTTAATTCTTCCACATCTCCTATAGTCCACATTCCTATTATTTCTTCCCTAAATATCTCCCTCATTCTAGTAAAGTCCATCTGCCTGAAGTCCATAACCTTCATGCTGGTCTGATTTATTTCCCTTCCCATCTTACCCTGAAACTCATCTTACTGTGGCCCATTATACTTAGGCTATCTCCCACCACAACCTCTTCCACACTTTCCTCGTTGGTGAGAACCATGTCCAGTATGTTATCTCCCCTTGTGGGCTCCCTAACCAACTGTTGCATGAAAGTACCTTGAAGTGACTCGAGCATCTCTCTGCTTCTGGCAGATACTGCAGTCAGGATTTTCCAGTCCACATCGGGGAGATATAAGTCCCCCACTAGCAGGAGCTTCCCCTTGATTGCCATACATTTAGCCACCTGCAACATCTGCCTATCCCCTTCCTCTCCCTGCGTAGGTCTGTAAATCACCCCTAGTCTTAATGATGCTCCAGACCATTGTTCCAGTGTGATCACCAGGACCTCAGTTTCCTCCTGCTCCTTCTGCCTTTCCGTTGCCCTAATGTTGTCCTTGATGTACAATGCTACCTCCCCTTCTTCTAGCCCTGTCCTTTCTAAAAAGTCTGTACTCTGGGTTATCTTTCTACCAAGTGTGATGCTCTGACCACCAAGTCTCAGTTATAGCCACAATGTCCAGGCCCTCATCTATCATTGTGGCCTCCAAGTCCACCATTTTGTTCCCCAAACTCCTAGCATTTTTCAGATAATCCTTTCCACCATATTTCCCCTAACTCCTTGTCATCCATTACTGCCCTACCTGCTCAATTTTGGGGGGGACTACTAGTTATGCTATTTCCTGCTCTTCCCCCTTATTCAGTTTAAATGTAGACCTTCCCTTACGTATCTATCCAGTTTATCTTTTAGGACACTTGTGCTCCTTTGATTAGATGCAGCCTGTCAGCATCATAAAGCTCTGTATTATCCCATGTCTTATCCTATTCTCCCACCAGACCGAAACCATTTTCCTTACACTACCTCCTCAGCCACAAATTGAATTCCTCAAATTTCCCTTTTCTATCTGTGCTGGCTTTTGGTATTGGCAGGACTTCAGAAAAAGAGACTGTGTTCCCCTCCTCACAACAGATTCTTGCCAAATTCTTGAATCTAGCTTGGACTTCCATCACATGGCCCACCTCAAGATTGTCCATGCCCAGATGCACCACGATGTGGGGGCTCCCCTCTTGCGTCCCAGCTAAGGTGTGCACTAAGTGCCTGGCCTTGAACGCTGTCATGCCCAGCATGCACTTAGCCCTAATAGAGCTCTTCATCCCTCCCCCTTCCCCATTTGATGCCTCTAATTATGGAGCCCCCCAATATAAGTACCCCACTATCCTCGGTCCCCCTGCAGTCTATGGATTCCCCACTTAACTGTTTCCAATCAGATTTTGCCCTTCCCCTCCCCACACCTTTATTCACCTTCTCTACAGTGTCCACATGCCCAATTCGCCTGTATGCACCTCTGTCCCTCCCATCTGCTGGGATGCCTAATACTTTTTTCCATTCCTTGGCATTGTCCTCCCCTTTATCAGTGCCCTCTTGCTCATTACCCCCATTTGCACCACTTTCCATCACATCAGCTGGGTTTTCTAGCCCAAGTGCCCCCTCATTTCTCTTAACAATTTCAATTTCCCCTCACCACTCTTTACTATCATACCCCCATGATTCTCCCATTCTTCCCTTCCCTTGACCCCCCTCTTCTCCCATATGCTTTCTTCTCCCTGCTTTTTCCAATTCATATTCCTTCCCGGCATCTCCAAGTTATCTGTCCTAGCCTCCTCCTTGTCTTTCTTACCCATCTCCCCTCCCACCCAAGCAGTCTTTTTTACCCCATCAGCTCCCCACCACTCCTCCTTCCCTCCTCGTTTCTATTTTCCTTGTCTCCCTCCCCCTCCTGATTGTCTGTATCCCTCAGATTCCTTAAGGGTATATACCTTAATTTTTCACCCCTCTCCACTTGTTCCTCCTTTTCCTGCATTCTGGCTAAAGGTGAGAATCTGTTCGATACCCTTGTATAGCTTACTGTAGTTGACTTTATGTACCCAGGTGTAATTCCCTGCCATCATTTCTTCCCCCTTTCCTCCCCCCCTTGCTTTTCTCTCCTCTTTCCAGTTATTTTCTTCCCTGACTTCAGTTCTGTGCCCCTCCTCCACCCATTCACCTTCCCTCCCCTCTCTCTCTCTTCCCATGCCAGTAGCCCTGCCTGTACTGCTGCAATCCCTACCCCTCCCTCCTCCATCCTTTTCCCTACCACCACTGCACCTCTCTACTTAGGCAATTTAATTCTGCCTCTAGTCTCCCCATTTTCTGACAGATTGGGCACCTTCTAATTTCCATAGTGTGTCCACAAAAACAGCCACCCCACATCCATTGCAACCCACTATTCTGTCCCTTCTTGTTGGTCCTCTATCCTCCTGCCCCTTGTACCCCTCCCCTCCCCTCTCCCGAGCCACCACCCCATACCATGATACTTCATTCTCCTTCTTTGTTATCATCTGCCTGAATGCCACATTACTCTCCAATTACTCCCTAATGCCTAACAAGTTGTTAGCAGGGATCCCCAGCAATAGTGACTTTCAAACAATTACTACAGCCTAACCTTGATTAGCTCCTAAATAAATAAACTTTAAACATGATACAGTATCATACAAAATACCAGTCGAAATTAAAGTACATATAAATGGAACTCTCAAGGGAAAATGAAACATGAATATGCACACTGTAATCATCTTCAGGTGTTATAGGTTCCACATAAAATCTGATGTCCATGAAATTCCATATTTTTCAAATACACAACTTGCACTTGATTAAAAATACATATTTCTAATGGTAGTATCTCAGGTGTTATAAATTATTGTCAAGTATATTAAACTTGCTGAAAAAGAAGATCCACTTATTTACTTACAACTTGCCAGCAGAAACAGGCCACACAGTCTATCAAGTCTGCAGCTAGCACCCCACTTTCTACAGCTGCCTCTACCAAATTACCCCACACACAGATGAATGCAGACTGACATTGAACCAGATTAAGCTGTTGATGGTATTTTTAGTGAATGGAGGAAATTTGGCTAGGACAGCAGAGAACTGCCCCTACTCTGACAGTAGGGGGCCCCTTGACGCTGTACAGTGATCTTACTTCATAGCAGGCCTTGGTAGTGAATGGATGGAACAGAATGTTGCGATTCAGGAGCACTATAGACCTTTGGAGATGTCTCAGGTCAAGGGATCCACTGTGGAGGTGGCTGGGAGGCACCCTTTGGGTGGCCAGCATATTGCCCGAGATGACAGTCCCTTGCAAGAAGAAAACACAACTCAACTAAGCTTGGAACAAAAGCAACAATGTTTGGAGGCAGAATTGCTACAAGTTAGAGAACAACTTACTAAAGAGCAACTTAGGCAAGAAGAAGATCTTAAAAGGAAGCGTTCAGTGACATCGCCGAGTAATGATCGGTCCGCTGGTCCTCCGAAGCTGCTTATGGTGGAAGAAAGACCCCGATCATCTCTGGCCAGAGCAGAGCCGTCCTCATGGCATGACTGGAGTGCAGAGGTTGAAGGCTCTTGGTCGCTTGACAGGGCCTTACATGAGGCCGGTTGGATTCCTATGCAGGATGGTCACTGGAGACCAGATCCAGAGATACAGTAGCAGCCACAGACACTGCCAGCTATTTCCTGAAATTTCTGTGCTAGTTCCAGAAATATCTCCTGCTTTCTGCATTTCCACAGTAAGGGCAGCAGAGAGAAGCTCTTCAGAAATTTCGTAAAATATCTGGAAATAGCTGGCAATGTCTGTGGCTACTACTGTACCTTTACTGGGTGGCTCCCCGGCCCCGCAGTTAAGTGACAAGTCTTTTCCTTCTGATATTATGGATAACACTAATCATGGAAGTTCTCAAGAAGCTCTCCCTGTTCTTGATTCAGGTCAGGAGGGATTGCAAAGTATTGATAGGGCTGGGGAACCTATTATGACCTCTTTATCCAATCCTGTCCCCCCTCCTACTTCTACAGGGCCTGAAAAACCCACTTATGCTAGTCATTTTCATAAGACTATTGAGCTGGCTAAACGATGTAATACTATATGATTGAGGTATGTAGGCCCATGAGAACACCTTCCAGATAGATTTTATGTAGGTAAAATTCTCCTCAAGCAAAGTATGTTTTTTTCCCCTCTGAAGTTTATGCACTGATACATGCCCAGGGGAACTGACTTTTGACATTAGTTTCCGAACACCTGCACTGTTGGAAACTTTTTGGTGCTGTTATGCCAGTCTTAAAACTAATCCTTTAGGGGTGGACTTCATTGTAATTCCAATGACTAAACAGCCCTTCAGGGTTATTACCATACTCTTCAGAAATGAAGGAGTAAACATTATAGATATTGTATATTGGCTGGAAAAACATTGTTCCATTCAGGGAATCCCAGTGCCAATTATGGATGAGGAAGGGTTCTGGAACAGTGGGTGGAAGTTCAAGGTCAAATTACAACAATCAGATCAATATATTATTCATCTACCCAATTGCTTCTTTATTAGGAGGGATAAAGGCTTCCTCTTTTACCTTGGTCAACCTAGGGTTTGTTTCAAGTGTGGGTCCACCAAACACATTAGCACTACCTGTGAAGTACTGAAATGTACACATTGTGGAGAAACGGGACATCCCAGTGCCCACTGCCTTCAAGCCCCGAGGTGTAATCTCTGTGACAACTTGGGACATACCTTTTCAGATTGCCCTCAGGCGGCTAGAAATACTGAAGATGCTGACATTGGCATGCAGGATCACTATATTCACACCGCCATCAGGCACTCGATAGTTCCCCCTGTGGGTAGGGCATCTGAGCTGGCCCCAAGTGTTATCCAATGTTTACCCTCTGAGAGACAAGAACCCTTGAGTTCCATTCCTCTGGCTGAGGAACCTATTACAGCAGGAATGATTATAGACACTAAGCTCCCCCCAGGCTCCCTTGGTTCAGATGCCTGGTAATGGGGAATATACTGTTGTTTCTGGAAAGAAGGGTAAAGGTTCTAAGCAGAAACTGAAATCTAAGAAAAAACCCTCTGACATGATTCTGGAGGACCCTAATGTGTTTACAGTTTTATTGGAGGAACAATTCGACATGGAGGAGGGGGACCATTCATCTGTACAATCCTCTCAGATGGGGGTTCAGGTGGAACTAGAGGGGCAGGAAGATCAGAGAACTAAGGCCTTGAAGAGTGGCAGAGTGACGCGGGCTGCTAGCAAAGTGAAGTGATAGTGTTTGTGTATCACTGACTCTGGCTCCATTTAATTTTAGAGTGGCGACTTTGAATGTGAACAGCATTCAATCTTCTGTTAAATGTTCTAGTACATATGCCCACTTTATAATAAGTAATCTAGACTGTTTTCTTCCAAGACATTAGACTGCACTTCCCTGAGGATTTAACAGCAGCCTCAGATGTCTGGCTCTGGGGGGATTGTATTTGGTCACAAAGGGCGGAGCTCTGTCCTGGGGCTGGAATATGTTTTTTTTTCTAAGATATGAGAGCTCCAATGTTTGGAGTTGTTGGAAGGGAGAGCTATTTTGCTGGACAATCAATGGGAAGGGATGGTATTATGTTTAATTGCTATCTATGCCTCACAACTTAAACATGATAGAGTGGTTTTGTTTCAATTGCTTAAGCCCTTTTTGATTATGGATCATCCTGTACTTTTGAGGGTGATTTTAATTGCACCCTGCCATCTCAGGCACCTACGACATCAGCTAAGAAAATTTACTGTGATGCACATTGTCTTACACAACTGATTGGGGAGATGGGCCTAATAGATGTGTTTGCCACTCTACCTTTGGGGGCCCCTTACACTTACTTTTGCTGCCTGAGGGCCTCTAGAATTGATTATTTTTTTTGCATCCCCATCTCTACAGATACAATCTACCAGAGTTCTGAATGTTGCCACTTCTGATCACAGACTACTTGAACTGGTGATTGGTAGTCACCCTGAAAAAAGATGTGGCCCAGGCATTTGGAAATTAAACGTCACCTTGTTGGACATTCCTCAAACATGGGAGGGATTTCAATCTGTTTTAAAAGAGTGGAAATCTGTGTGTTTTCTGTACGAGAATAAAAATCTCTGGCGGGAGGACACTAAAGGGGAGATCAGAAGATATTTTCAGAAGATGGTCGAATTAATGGTAAACTTAAACGGGATACACTTCACTATTTAAGGGATCAAATTCAATTTTGGACAGGCTTACATCAACAGTTGGGCAGGGAGTGCCATCAGAAAATTCAGGGTCTTAAGGCTGAATTAGCTCACCTACAAACAGAGGTTATGAGAAATATGGAAAGGAAACAGAAGTATGGGATGAAAGGGAAAACAGTGGAGACTTTGCCCTTTGAGTCGGCTCGCATTCTTAAAGAACATCGGCATATGGTTTATCTCTTGACATCAGCAGGTACACCGGTGACTGATAATACAGGAATTTTAGAGGAGATTCATAATCATTTTTCAAACACTTTCATCAGTCAGTCTCTGCCCACTGGGGATATGGAGCAGTGGTTGACCTCCTGTACATTACCACAAATTCCGGTTGATATGGGGGCTTTCCTAACTGAGCCCATTTCACAGGTTGAATTAAAGGAAGTTAGTTGGTCCTTGAAGTCGGGGACAACACGAGGGTCAGATGGACTCCCCCATGAAATCTGTAAAGATATTTGGGAATTTTTAGGGCCCGAGTTGGGATAATGCTATAATGTGGGTCTGACTTTAGGACGCCTACCAGATAGTATGTTAGAAGGGCTTCTGATTTTGCTCTTTAAAGATGGGGAGTGGGATAATTTGAATAATTGGAGAACAATATCTCTCCTTAACACTGATAGCAAGATGTTAATGAAAATTTTGAGTAATCATATACGGGGTGTTTTAGACACGATTATTCATCCCTTGCAATTTAGTGGAGTTCCATCAAGGTGCTTAAAGGATACCCTTATTTTCCTAAGTGAAATTATCCACAAAGGAGATACACAGGAAATAATGGGTCATCTGGTATGTCCAGACCAGTCCAAAGCTTTTGATTGAGTGGATTATGATTATCTTTGGGAAACACTTCGGTGTTATGAGGTTCCAAACTCCTTCATAGCTTGGCTACAAACCTGCTATCATGGGATTAATATCCTGCCTAATATCAATGGTTGGGTGGGTAAGGCTGTGATGGTAAACAGGGGGGTTAGACAGGGCTGCCCTCTTAGCCCTTTATTGTATATTATATATTTGGATCCACTTTTGCAATCCCTGAATGGTAAAGATTTAATTACTGGTCTCTCAGTTGGTTGTGAGGACCCTCTGATAATTACAACGGCTTATGCAGGTGATTTGGGTATTTTTTTAGCTGCTAGGGAATCGAAACAAATTCTGCAAAATTTCTCAAATCTGTCTGGTTCTGCCATTAATAAACAAAAGAGTAGTATATTACCTATAGGGTATTATGCAGCTGATGTTTCTATAGTTTGGGGTATACCAGTGGATACTGGCTATCATAGGATACTGGGTATTTATTTTGGAGGTGCAGACCCCCAGACGTACAACTGGGAATAACAATTGACAGCAGCGAGACAGAGAGAGAGGGTGCTGAGTTGGAATAAATGGCATATGACTACATCTAAATGGCTGTAGCTGATTAGGATGTATTTGTTGCCCTATTTTTTGTTTTTAGCTGCGGTCTTCCCTCCCCCAAGGACACTGGAAGCTTCAGTATATAGCGATTTTTTTCGGTGTTTGCAGGGAAGTAGACTGAACCCAGTAAAACGAGGGGTTACTTACCTCCCAAAAATTATGGCAGGTTTGGGGATGATAAACCCAATTGTTTTCATTTTTGTTACATTTTTTTATTATAATTTGGTACCTCCTTTGATGCAAGTTAAGAAATTATGGACTCCTTGGGTTATGGATGAAGTGGGGCCTTTGTTGGAGGGTTGGGAACACCTCTAATTTTATTTCCAGACAAACTAGGATGGCTCTGTTGCTGATTTATTTTAAGGATGTAGTATGAAAATTAAAAGTTTGGAAAATTGTTAGGTGCCTATTGTGCTCCTCTACAAGGAAAGCCTTACATAGCTGGATATTGAAGTCTCATTTTTATCAACCACCTTGGTTTATAGAATTACCTAGTGGGGATCAGAACTCTATTACCCAACTTTTAAACAATAAGAGTGTTCCACACTATATGTGGGACTTCTTATGGTTGTGTACACATAAAAAGTTAGGTGTCCGGGTTAATTTAAAACATAAAGAGCTTACAGAAGGAAACTGCTCCAGGGGTGGTGTGTGTTTGGGAGTTGTTGAAACGATGTCACATCTTTTTTTTGAATGTCCCTTTACTATCTCCTTTTGGGATAGTTTTCATGATAGATGGTCCTTGAATCCTTTTCATATTCAGTCCACTGCTATATGGATAGAGGGGGTTTTGCCAGGCTCCTGGGTTTAATATGATGCCTGCACTATGAGACTTTTGATGGGTTTTATCCATTTCCAGCTATGCCTAGCTTGTTGTGGCCTGACTCTTAGGAAGCAACTGAAAACATGTGATCAGATACTTTTACTGCTTCATAATCGTATTGTAAGATGGCGAGATCTGGAGAGGAAATGGGTATCCCCAGAGTTATATCAATTATGGTGGAGAGATATGTCCTGGTTGGACACGGGATAGATGGGAATTTAGGTATCATTTGTGGTTGAGGAAACATTTTCCTGCAGTTTCAGTTTCTGTATGTTCATATGACTTTTATCGAACACTTTTGTAGAGATATAATTGCCCCATAATCCCTGTTTGTGGGGGTGGGGGAGTTGATCCTTCATAACTGTATTTTAAGACCAGGTTTATGACATATTACTGATTTATATGCTTTCCTTTTCAGCCTTAAGTTGGTTATGTGAAATTATGTTTTTTTGAAATATTATGGTATTGTGATTTCACTTTTTTGACACTCATTCCCCCTTTTTTAAGGGGGTGGGATTTGGTTGGGAGAAGGATCCCCTTTTTTACATGCAACTTTCTCCAGCTTACAGTATATGTATGAAGTATTTTTTTTAGGTTTTGTTTTTTTTCTATCTGTTTTTTGTTTATTATCTGCAGTTATGATTTCTTGTTTTTTGCCTGCTGTATTTCTCATTTTTTCTACTGAAGAGAGAGAAGGGGCTTTCATTAAGCAATCAGAGATTTTGGATATCTAGGATTGTTCCTGTATATTTTACCTTTTTTTTATATGTAATATGGTGAATGTGTATATACTAATACCCATTTCATTTTTTAGTTTACATTTGTTATGCTTTCCTACTCCCTAGACAGTGGTAAGGGGATTTAAGTCTACTACTGGTATAGTGTTTTTTTATGTTAACACATTAATTTTGTTATCCTTTTTCATTTGTCCTTATTTTGTTATGTTCATTATTCATTTGGTTTATTTTTTTCATCTCCTCTTGTTCCATTCTGAAATGTTACCAGTTTTTGTCATGCATGTATTGGAATTTTTTTTGTATGAAGTAATACAATTTTTATGTGTTTTCTGTTAAGTTTTTAATAAAATTTTCCCCTACACTTAGGTAGGGGGCACTGCCTCACATGTGTGTGGTGGAGCTCAGTGTGGAGCTGGAGAAGCTGATATGTGGTCCTGCTACATTATCCTCAGCGATCATGTCTAGCGCTAATAGCGAGGATCAACAGTTTAACACTATGGACGTGACTAACCCTGAAACTCCTGCAAAGGATGTCATGGCAACAGAAGCCTGCACCAAGACACAGAGTAAGAGGAGCAGAGCAAGAAAACCATGGTGATTAAACAGCGAGGTAGTGGAGGTGGTGAGAGCAAAACGAGAGGTGCACCAGAGGTATAGAAGGACGGGGATGGAAGTGGACAGGGAAGAGTATGCAAGATGGTCTAGGGAGGTGACCAGAAAAGTGAGAGAAGCCAAGGCCCAGAGGGAACTGAGATTAGCGCAGGGAATTAATGGAGTGAGAAAGACTTTTTAAGCTGCATCAGGGAGAAAAGGAAGTGCAAGGAGACAAT
Organism: Neoceratodus forsteri; assembly: GCA_016271365.2. Lineage (NCBI taxonomy): Eukaryota > Metazoa > Chordata > Ceratodontiformes > Ceratodontidae > Neoceratodus > Neoceratodus forsteri. The sequence continues at coordinate 1,511,736,105 of CM057455.1, forward strand.
AGTGAGGATAAAAAGGGGTTGGGAGTGGATGGAAAAGGGTGAGGAGCAGGCAGAAGCACTGAATGAATACTTTTGCTCAGTGTTTATGGAAGAAAAGGGGGGACCACTACTACCATGGGCTGGGAGGGTGAGGACAGGGGGAGAGGAGGCAACAGATGGAAGAATTGAGGCAAGTATAGTCCTAGAGGGACTGAGGGCACTGAAGGTAGACAAGGCACCAGGACCGGATGGTATCCACCCCAGGGTGCTGAGGGAGATGGCGAAGGTGTTGGCAGAGCTGCTGTCAGATCTGTACAGCAGTTCACTGGAGTTGGGATGTGTGCCACTGGACTAGAGCATGGCACATGTAGTACCATTACACAAGAGCGTACCAAGAGATGAACTGGGTAATTATCACCCGGTAAGTCTCACCTCCATAGTGTGCAAACTCATGGAGACAATACTAAAGGAAAGACTGGTGTCGTACCTGGAGGACAATGGCATCCAGGATGTGAGGCAGCATGGGTTTGTTTCAGGGAAGTCTTGTCAAACCAACCTGATACAATATTATGACTGGGTGAAAGGTGAGCTGGATAAGGGTCGTGTGGTGGATATTATTTACTTGGACTTCAACTAGGCCTTCAATTCTGTGCCTCATGGGCAGCATGTGGGGAAGCTAACTGGTGTAGGGGTATGGGCAAAAATGATGAACTGGATTACAAACTGGCTGAGTGGGAGGTTGCAACAGGTGGTCATGAGAGGGGAGCTCTCAACTCTGAGTCCAGTGATGAGTGGGGTGCCACAGGGCTCTGTGCTGGGGCCAGTATTGTTTGGGCTCTTCATATCAGACTTTGCACATGGGGTGGTGAGCAAGATAAGTCTATTCGCTGATGACACCAAAATCGGAGCAGTAGTGAATGGAGAGGAGGGATAGAAGCAGTTGCAGGGGGACCTAAGTAAGTTAGAGGAGTGGTCAGAGATGTGGCAGCTGGGGTTCAATGCAAAAAAGTTTAAGGTTATGCACTTTGGGGTGAAGAACCCAAGGAGACAGTAGTGGATGGGAGGGGTTAAGCTTGGGATCACTGAGGAGGAGAAGGACCTAGGGGTAATGATAACAGAGACCATGGACAACATTGCCCAGTGCAGGAGAGCAGCTGCAAAAGTGAGCAAAAAGCTGGGGTGCATAGCGAGGGGTTTTTCATCCAGGCGAAGAGAGATGATCTTGCCCCTTTACAGGTCACTGGTAAGTCCACGCTTAGAGTATTGTATGCAGTTTTGGAGGCCATATCTAAAGCATAATATCAGGCTGCTGGAGGGGATGCAGAGGAGGGCAACAAAGATGATATGTGGAATGGAAGGGACAGACTATGACAGCAGGCTGAGACCTGAATATGTACATCCTAGAGGACAGAAGGGACAGGGAGGACATGATAGAGACATTCAAGTATCTGAGGGGAATCAATAAGGATGGGGCAGATGGAGTACTTAAGTTAAGGAGGGAGAGGTTCACAAGGGGGCATGGGCTAAGAATAGAGGGGGGAAGATTTAGGAAGGAAATGAGGAGACACTGTTTCACAGAGAGGGTGGTAGCAAAATGGAATGCCCTACCAGAATGAGTGGTATCATGTAAATCTATTAGCAGCTTCAAAAGGGCATGGGACAGGGAACAGGGGAGAGTGAGGGTGGGGAGGTGGGGGTGGCAGTGGGATGACAAATGGGAGGGGGGTTGGGGCAGCTACAAACTAGGGGTGCTAGCTGCACACTCGAGCAGGGTGGTCTGTTTCTGCTGGCACATTCATATGTTCGTATGGAACAGGAGAAGATCTTGCAGCAAGCCCTGGAGGAGAAATTCCAGATTACAAACTTGGACTACCAAACCCCCTCAGCCAAACTCTTGGAGGAAAAAAAAAGCTGCAGTGGTACATCTCCCTCCCCCTACTTCTAAAGTTTTTTTTCACTGGAAGTGGGCTGTGATATAACCAAAAATCCTACTCAAGGTCCACAGGATAATATATGAGTTTTGCAACACGTGCTGGGTTAGGAAGGATGGTTGACTGATGACGCACTGTTGAACGCTGGATGGAGTTGGAAAACAGATGGCACTTGGGCCGTAGACTCAGACTATGAGGTTCCCTTGAGTGTGGTGCCTTCTGTGGTGATGCTTACGGACCCAGAAAACCCTAGTGCTGCTCAGGAGGATTTACTTTCGCAGCATGGTGGGAATTGGAACCAAAAGCAATTATCTCCAATACCAGGTACTCCTTCCTTTTATTTATTTAGTTTTTATTTAGTTTTTGTTGACTGGGTAATGGCACTAGATAAATTCTGCCTATTTTCAGGCACGACCCAGGGGAAGGGAATACAGATGAATGCCAACTGACCTTATCGATTAACTAATGCTTTGATGACCTATTGCTTTCCTGGCAAATTCAGTTGGGAGGAGGGGTGTGCAACAAGAAATTATGTATGCCAAGATCCCATTTTTGGTCCAGGGTGGGGGCTTTAATTACAGACATGTTTGGAAAGTTAGTAAGTTGCAAAGTATGTCCAACCAGCAAGTCCAACTAAGCATGCCAGGGTATACAACTAGTGAGCACGAAAGCCTTGTCTGTGGGGAATTTTTGGCAACACTTGGAGAAACGCTGCATTAGGTATGATCTTACTTTTACAAGTGTTGTAGAACCTCATACAGTAAAAATTTATTTTTTCTACATGGACATCAGTTTCACTGCAAGAGTGGCCTAGCATAACTAAACAGAAAAAGGAGCATTCATGCAAGATATCTAACTCCATTATACAATGATGCATACAATTCAAATGGGACATCATACAAATGTCATAGTAACATCTAGGGCCCACTGAATCTAAAAAGTGACAGCTCTGGATGTTTTGGCCCTCTACACATTTATCAAGGTAGCCACCACCATCTTCTTTGCATATTTTTTTCATTTCTTCTTTTTCATTTTTATTACTCAATTCTGCTGCCGATTCTTTGTAAAACTAGCAAGCACAAAATTGTAGTCATTGAACTGAGCAAACTGGCAATCAAGATGTTTGAATCCTTCAATCTTCTGGGTGGAGGAAAATGCAGTATGAAATTTGGAGCTCTGATTAACAAAGAGGGTAGACACAGATTTTCCTGGTTTGAAAATTTCCACAACTTTCCTGATCAATTCAACATAGGCTGTTTGAGCAACGTTGGTTTCAAAACTAACATAGGAGAATTCTGGCTCTGGAGCGATGTGAATTGTCCAGCAAGTCCCACCATATTTCATTCCATTCATTGAATAGCTGCATGGACTGAACAATGCTGCATCAATGACTGAGCCTGGTATCAGGTCAAGAATTCCACTCGTACGAGTGACATCTTTTGCAGTAACACTGTCTTTCATGTAGAACTGGTTCATAACTGCTGGATCAAGTTCACTCATCAGGATTTCCAGAGTTTGATCTGGGTGCTTGATTTTGGGGTTTTCTGAGATATCCAATGTGTACAGATACCAGCAATCAGAATGCATACATCCCATGCAGTAAGCTGCTCCATTTGGAAATATCTCATTCAAGAATTTCACCTCCTCCTGAAAATTTCTGTGAGGGTACTCTTGTTCGGATGGCTTCATAAAATTTTTCCGAGAATAAAAGAAATTCTAAATTGTATCAAAACCAGCATATTCTGTCGCAAGCTCTAACAGGGGAATCAGTGCTTGCAGTAAGAGGGTGGTACCACGTCTTCAAAATAAAACGTCTCCTAGAGACAAACATGCTACTCTCACTGAGTACATAAGCTTCCTGCTTTTGTCCCCTAAATACTCAGGAGATGGAGGGGCCTGATAAATGGCTGGATAAGGTGGATGTCTCTCGCCCCCAGGTTCAGCCATTACAAGGGGATGATGCACGGGAAGAAGTAGAGGACTCAGTCCCAGCCTTGCAGTTACTTTAGCAAAACGTACCTATGCAAGATTATGAACATACGAACATACGAAATTTGCCAGCAGATAAAGGCCTAGAGGTCTATCAAGTCTGCTCGAATGTGTAGCTAGCACCCCTTATTCTGCAGCTGCCCCTCCCTTCCACCCTTCTCCTTCATTGACCCTCCCCCTGGTCCTGTCCCATGCCCTTTTGAAGCAGTCCTCTGTTCTACTGGATACCACTTCTGCAGGTAATGCATTTCACCCAGCCACCACCCTCTATGTAAAAAAGTGTCTCCTCATCTCCCTCCTGAACCTTCCTCCCTCCAGTTTCATATCATGACCCTTGGTGTCCCTCCCCTGCCTTACTCTGAACAGCCACTCTGTACCTGTCTTGTTTATTCCTTTCATGTGCTTAAAGGTTTCAATCATGTCCCCCCATCCCTCCTCTCCTCCAGTGAGTACATGTTCAACTCCCTCAGTCTCCTCTCGTATGATAAGTCCCCCAGCCCCTTGGTCATTTTTGTCACCCTGTACTGCACCCCCTCCAGTAACTTAATGTCCCTCTTCATATATGGGCACCAGTACAGCACACAGTACTCCAGGTGCAGTCTAACTAATGACCTATACAGTGGCAGAATCACCTCCTCCTCCTCGAGGATATACCCCTTGCAATACAACCCAACATTTTGTTGACCTTTGCAGCTGCCTTCCTACATTGTGCCAAGTTGTTCATTGACCCTGTAATGAGCACCCCAGATCCTTCTCCTCCTCTGTCTGGGCTAGCTGCACTCCCCCCAGCTGGTAACTCCTCCTTGGGTTCTTCATCCCAAAATGCAGCATCTTGCACTTTTTGGCATTAAACCGTAGTTGCCAGGTGTCTGACCAGGTTTCAAGCTTTGCCAAATCATCCTGCAACCCCTGCCATCCCCCTAGGTCATCCACCACTGCTCCTTCCTTGGTATCATCAGCAAACAGACTGATCTTGCTCTTGATATCCAATGATATGTCTGCAATGAATATCCCAAACAATACTGGTCCCAACACCGAGTCCTGTGCAACACTGATCGTCACTACCCTTGGGTGTGAGAGCTCCCCACCCACCACCACCCTCTGTTGCCTTCCCTGAGCTAGTTCCTCACCCATCTCACCAGCTTTGCACCTGCCCTGTGCCTACCAACTTACTTCCCAGCCCATGCAGCAATCAATCAAATACCCTATTGAAGTCCAGATACAGGACATCCACTGCATGACCCCTGTCCAGTTGCCTAGTTACCCAGTCATAGAACTCCACCAGGTTGGTTTGGCAGGATCTGCCTTTGAAGCCATGCTGTCTGCTGTCCTGTAGTCCTTTGGCCTCTAGGGGGCCACCAGCCTTTCTTCTCAGGATAGTCTCCATTAGCTTACCCACGATGGATGTGAGGCTCACAGGTCTGTAGTTTCCCAGTTCATCCTTGGGGCCACTCTTGTGGAGGGGCACCACATGAGCCATCCTCCAGTCCTGAGGTACACACCCCGAATGTAGTGAGGCATTAAATAGGTCTGCCAAAGGTCCTACAAGGACCTCTGCCAGCTCCTTCAGTACCCTGGGGTGGATGCCATCTGGGCCTCAGTGCCTTCAAAACCTCCTGAACTCTGCCCTCCATGATTTTCCCATCTGTCACTCCCTCCTACCCTGTTCCTGCCATTTCTCCCCCCTTGGGTGTCACCCCCTCTTCTCTTTAGTAAATACTGAGCAGAAGTACTCATTTAGTGCTTCTGCCTTATCGTATCCTGCTTCCACCCAACCCCCCTCCTTCCTAATCCTTATTATGTGGTCCTTACAGCTCCTTTTCTCCCTGATGTACCTAAAGAAGTCTTTCTCCCCCTCCTTAATGCCTTGTGCCAGCCTGAGTTCCATAGATGCCTTGGCTCCCTTACTGCCCTTGTCACCTCCTTTGATTCCGTCAAGTACTCCTCCCTGTCCTCCCCTCTCCCTGTTTTCTTGTACTTCCTAAAGGCAGCTCTTTTCCTTCTTACCTTTTCCATGACCTCCTTGCTCAACCAGCTCAGTTTCTTAGCCCTAGCCTTCTTGATCTGGGCCTTGTAGCAGGTTTTGGTTGCCTCCACTATCCCCAGCTTTATGATCTCCCACCTCTGGGTAGTGTCCATACTAGATTGAATTCTGGCCAGGTACCCTTTTACCAGTTCCCCCATCCTCCCAAAGTCAGCCCTCCTGAAGTCCAGCACTCTTGTGCCAGATTCCACTCCTTCCTTGCCCATATCCAATGTGAGCCATAGTAAGTGGTGGTCACTCCCTGACAGCGGTTCCTCCACTGTAAGTTCTCTCACAAAGTCCCCATTTACCAGCATAACGTCAATGGTATTCCCTAACCTGGTTGGTTCACTGACCATTTGCAGCAGGAAGCTGTCCTGGAAGGCATCCAGCAGAACCTGCTCCCTTCTGTTCCTGGTTGTTGGAGTACTCCAGTCCACTCCTGGCATGTTGAAGTCCCCCACAATCACCACACTACACTTCTCGCAGGTCCTCCTGATCTGTCCCACTAGTTCCCCTGTCTAACTCCTCCATCTGAGATGGTGGCCTGTACACCACTCCCATTCTAAGAATCCTATTCTTGGAATCCTGGATTTGCATACAAATTGACTCCGTACTACCCTCCTCCCCTTCCTCCCTTACACACTTCAGTCCTTCCTTCACATATAGTGCCACACCCCCTCCTTTCCCAATTACCCTGTCCCTATGAAATAACCTGTACCCTGGTACAGACAGGTCCCAGTCATTGCATTGGGTGGCCCATGTTTCTGTGATGGCTGCAATGTCCACCTCTCCCTCTGCCATGAGCACCTGTATCTCTGCAGTTTTACTCCTAAGGCTCCCAGCATTAAGGGTAACCACCTTCCACCCTTTCCCCCCTCCCATCCTGCCCTCCTTTACTAGCATCACCAATAGTTCTTGCCATTTGTCCTTTGTCACTGTTATAGGGGGTAAGCTCATATGGTTTCCCTACCTGTGGCCTCTGCATGTCTCTTGCCCAATTGCCACCTCCGACTCCTTGTTAAAATTCCCTACTTCCTCTATGTACTCCTCCATCCTCTGTTTCAACACTTTCCCTCCTCACTCAAGTGTAGTCTGTCCTTGGCTTAGAGATTGTTCCACAAACCAATTGAACAAGCAAAAGCACAAAATGCCATTCGCTTACAATATTTGGGGGGCATGAGTGAGCTCCCAGACAGGTATTACATGAGGAGAATCCTTTTAAAACAATCCCTGGATTTCTCCCCAAATGAAGTCTATGCTTTGATAAATGCTCCAGGTGAGCATACATTTGATGTGAGTTTTCCAACCCAAGGGGTGATTGAAAGGTTCTGGACAAAATATTCTATATTGAAAACCAATCCGTTACAGGCCCCATTCCAGGTTATACCCCTTACAAAACAATCTTTTCAGATAATTATGGTCCTGTTTCATAACGAAAAGGTGAATATCACTGATATTTTATATTGGCAGGAGAAATGCTGCAATGTACAGGGTACCACTGAACCTATTCTGGATTCTGAAGGGTTTTGGAATGGGGGGGTGGAGCCTCAAAGTAAAACTATTTCAAACTCACAATGACTTTCAGCATTTGTCGAACTGTTTTTTTATAGGCAGAGATAAGGGGTTACTTTTTTATCCAGGCCAAACCAGAAAATGTCATAAATGTGGGTCCCCCCACCACATGAGTACCACTTGTGATAAAATGATTTGCTTTCAATGTGGAGAACTGGGCCATTCTGGTATGTAGTGTGACATGCCCCAACATGTAACTTTTGTGATGAGCTTGGACACACATTTACGGATCATCCTTTGGCTTCTCATAATATTGATGATGCTGACTTTACCATGCAGGATTTTTACATCAACACAGCCAGGTCAGGAAGGGGTACTCCTGACCCGAGACCTTCTAGGGGCCCACGGCCTGCTATTGGACCTGCTTCTTCCCCAGTCCCAGGTGTTATTGTTGCAGTTCCTGTTTCTATTGCTCATTCTAGTGAGACACTGGTGGCACCTGCTGATTTACTGGACATTTCCCAACTAATCACTGGGGTGGCTCTGGTAGTAGATTCCCCTCATGTAAGAGGGGAAATGGCCCCTTCACCCCCCATGGTCTCCCCTTGCTAGGGGAAGACATTCAGGTGAACCCTTCTGTGTATTGGAAACTGTTGTGCTTCCCTTTAACCCACAGTATTCAGCTCTCCAATAAATTTTATGTCTTACCAGTGGAAGACAGTATGGAAGATGTAGACTTGGATGCAACAAATAGGTCCTCCTCACAAAGGGACCCTGTGTCTCATATGGATCTGGGTATGACTCAAGAAGGCTCTAAGAAGCCCAAAAAGAAAGTGGGTCTCAAGATAAGGTTATGGAAAAGCACCCTTAAAAACAGTCTACCACCTGATTACACACTTTTGACTCTCTCTTTCTTCCTATGATTTAATTGTTGAGACGTTAAATGTGAATAGTATTCATTCAGAAAAAAAAGGCTTGCTACTTCTGAATTTTTTTCAGATTCAGTTATTGATTTGTTTTTCTTTCAAGACACCAGACTATATACCACTGAGGATTTTGAAGCTGCTTCTAATGCATGGCTCAGGTGTGAATGTTATTGGTTGGGTGGGGGGGGACGTATTATGCTCTGGAGTGGGTATTTGTTTTTTGAATTCTGATATCTTAATAACAAATGTAGCGGACATTGTAGCTGGCAGATGTCTACTATTGGATGTTTCATTACATGACTCTGACTTTAAACTTATTAACGTCTATGGCCCTAAATCCAAAACTGACCAGATCTCTTTATTGATGAAAATTCAACCTTTTTTGTTTACTAGAAGGAATGTTCTTTTTGGGGTTGATCTCAATATTAATAGGACAGTCCAGGATAGGGGAGTTCATAGTGCCAAATCATATTGTGACTCAAACCTTTTGAATGAGTTACTCCAGCTTACTAGTTTGAGGGATGTTTTATTCACTACAGGGAGAGATGTTGCCTATACATATTTTTCTGGGTCCCGTAAATCTTGCATTGATTATTGGTTTATTTCCCCTAATCTTCAGTATAGGTCCCCTTTTTTGACACCAGTAGCGACTTCTGATCATATGCTCTTAAGGGTTATGATTTCTAATTACCCTGCTACATCTAAAGAACCAGAGTACTGGAAACTAAATCTTTCCTTTTGTTAGACTTTCCTGAAGTTAGAGAGGAATTCCTGTCCTTCTTGCAGGCAAGGAAATCAGTTATGGGAAGAGACTAAAGTGGACATAAAAAATGATTTTCATCATATAGGGAGATTACTGGGTAGAACAAAGCAAAATTCTTATCAGACATTGAGACTTAAACTTCTATGGGAATATTCCAAATTGAATAGATGGAAACATGTGGACACATCTGAACTGTAAAACATAAAACTCAGATTGTCCCAAGCACAATATGATAAGCGTAAGACTTTAGAGACGGAACAATTGTTTGGGGTGCATGGGAGACAAGAGGTTATAAATCCTTTTGAAGGTTGTGCAATACAATGCACAAAAAAAGAAATGTGACAGCTAGTGACATCATCTGGGGACATGGTGGTTTCTCAGAAGGAGATTTTGAATTAATTGGATAAATATCTGCAGCAGCTGTTTTGAGCAGACCCACAGCTCTCTGCAGAGAAAATTGGTGCTTGGTTACTTACTTACTTGTGATTTACCAACTATTCCTGATTGCTTTATTCCCATCCTAGTACACCCAATTACTCAGCAAGAATTGGAATCAGTGATTGAGGCATTACCTAGGGGTAAAGCGCCAGGTAATGATGGACTCCCAAATGAGTCGTATTCTTTGATCTATGCTACTCTGGATCCGGAATTACTCCAAATGTACACAAATGGTTTAGAACAAGGGCTTTTTTCTATTAGTTTTAATCAGGGATTAGTAATTTTTTTGCATAAATCAGATAGCAAAGAAGATCTTAAGAATTGGAGGCCAATTACACTTCTCAGTACTGACAGTAAAATCTTGTCAAAAATTCTTTGTAAAAGAATTGCTTTGGTTTTGAACTACATATTATATACCTCACAATTTTGTTTGGTTCCTGGAAGGACTAATACTGATGCCCAAGGGAGGTTATGAATAGGACCAGAATTGGTGAGGTGATAGGATTTTTGCTTAGCTTGGACCAACTAAGGGCCTTTGATAAAGTCTCCCACCTTTATCTTTGGAAATGTATAGAAGGCTTTGGGTTTCCAGATTCTTTAATTTCTTGGTTAAGGGGGTATTATAGTAATGCAGAAGTGGCCCCGCATGTGAATGGGTGGTCTGGTAAATTTTGTAAGCACATCAGGGGTGTGCGTCCAGGTTGTCCCCTTAGCCCTCTTTAATATATTTTGACTTTGGAGCCCCTTTTGGTATGGCTTAGTAAGACAGAGGTCATTAGAGGTCTTTCACATCATAGAGATGTGCTTAAAACAATTGCTTATGCCGATGGTCTTTGCATCCAATTGGCAGATCTCCCATCCAGCAGAGCTACAGTAGTAGCCATAGACATTGCCAGCTATTTCCAGATATTTCACGAAATTTCTGAAGAGTTTCTCTCCGCTGCCCCTACTGTGGAAATGCAGAAAGCAGGAGAAATTTCTGGAAATATCACAGAAATGTCGGGAAATATGTGGCAGTGTCTTTGGCTGCTACTGTACGGAAGCAGTGACGGTTGCTTACATGGAAGGTACAGGAGCTCAAATTAATCTACATAAAAGTAAGTGTCTTTTTCTTGGTGGGGATACATGTCCATATCATGTACTGATGGGTATCCTTGTTATACAGTCTGGTTTCAAAATTCTTGGCATGCATTTTGGAATGGTAAATGCAGAGGAGTTTAATTGGGAACTCTTTATTAAAGAGGTGAAAGTCCATATAGGCATTTAGAATAAATGGAGAATGTCAAAGACAAAACACATATACATGGTTAAGACCTTTTTGATAGGCATTTTTTTTACATCTAGCTGTGATTTATTCACTCCTTTGACATATGGAAACTTCCTTGTTAAGTGTATTTTTTCTGGAGATACGGGAGAGACATCTAAGCCCCATAAAATGAGGCATCCTATATCTCTGAAAGGAGCAGGGGGATTTGAATATGGTTAATCCCATTTCTTTCATTTTTCTATATTTCTATATGTTAACATATGGCCTTTAATAGTAAATACCCCTCATGTTTGGTCTCCATGGGTACTGGATACTATTTCCCCATGGATTGAGGATTGGGGCTGGGATGCAATCATTTCAAGGCAAAAACATATCCAGTGTCTCCCTAATTATTATTATTATTGCTTAGGCAAATTAAAATTATGGAGACTCACCAAAGCTATGATCGCTCATAAAAAACAGAAATACTTTTATCAGTTTATTCAGCAAACATATTTTTTCAGTTTCCTGAATTTTTTAATAGACTGCATTCTGAGATTTTGCACATTAGTGCTATGTTGCTACACTCTAAAATGCCTCCTTTTATGTGGGATATTACATGGTTGGGGGTCCATGGAAAGTTGAATGTGAAAGGCAATTTATAACCCATAAGTGTGGAGGAAAGAGCTTGTCCCAGAACGTACATCTGCTAAGCACCAGTTGAAACAATTGAATGTCGGTTCTTTTATGCCCTTACATACAGCACTTCTGGTCAATATTGTCCAGTCATTGGGCCCCTTCACCAGGTCTTACTTCAAAGATTTTACTACTAGGTATACTGCCTAATCATTGGAAACCTTATCATGCTAGTATTTTACATGGGATTTTAGGATGCATTCAGTATCATATTTGGCAAACTCGTTGTAGATGGACTTTACAACAATATTTCATGATTCAAGAACAACTGTTTTAGACTATTAGGGAAGCTGTTTTGTCCATAAGACAGGAAGAGCAGACAAGTCTCCCTATAGAACTTTATAATAAAAGATGAAAGTTATTGCATTGGTTAGATACGGGATGTGGGAGTTCATGTACATGTCTGCTGAAATACTTTTTATGGTTCTGATTTATTTATTACGATTTGTGTGCAGAAGTACAATTATGTATATTTTGTTTGAGTTGCGCATAAAACTTTCCCCTACTCTTTTATGGGGGAGGTGGGTATTGGGTCGTTTTTAAACTTTCTTACCATATTTTTTCTTTGGATAATAATATAATGAAGTATGACTAACATATTTTCTTGGTTTTCCTATCATGAATATGACAGGGGATGTGCATGAATTACTAATTTTTTGGTTGTCTTTCAGTTCTTTTCCTTCTCCACAACATTTTATGAATTTTGTTTCAGTTCACGTAGTATGTTTATAATATTTTTTTTGTTTTATTCTTTTATTTTATTTTATGTTTTATTTGATGTGAATTAAGATTACTTGTTATAATTTATTGTGCAGTTATAAATAAAAAAATTCCCCTATTCCGCCAGCAGGTGGCTTGACTTCCTTTGAGCGGAATGGAGAAGCCCAGTTCTGGTGGATCTCTGGAGCAGATGGATGTCAGGGAGGCTGAGGAGCTGGTCTCCTCCCTAACCTCAGCTGTTCCTGACACCGAAGAGTTTCTGATACCAATGGATCAGAGGATTTGCCTTCAAGTTTGGATGGTGATAATCAGAAAAATGTTTCCACTGAATGTGAAGTTGGAACAACAGTGTTAACTACAGCTATTGAGGTTGCTTAAGTTCTTCGGACAAGATGGATGTTTCATCTACACAAGCAGAACTGCAACTGGAGGAGCAGAGGCGTTCAGCCTGATATAAAGAAATTAAAGCAGCTCTACAAAAAATGATAACTGAAGATATAAGTACTCCGGGCCCTTAAAGGCCCAAAGCCTGTCATTTTAGTTCTGTTCCTGACCCCCAGATGCCCAGGATATTGGAGGGTGCTGTCATTCAGCCAAAATAACTTTTGTTACTAAACCAAATGACCAGTCTGCTGCTTCTGTATTCTCTTTTACTGCCTGACGAGCTAACCCGTGGGATTCAGTTAAATATAAATGAACTGACTTACTTGCTAAAAACTGGAATATCACTTCTGACTTACCCTCCTTTAGTGAAAAGTCAGCTGATGAAACCACATATGCACCTGCTGAGTCGGTTTCAGCAAAGCCTGTGACTGTGCAGAAAGCTCCTCTCTCTGTTCCTATTGCACCCTTGCCCAGTGCTGTCCCAGTGGTGGCAGCAGTGAAAACTGCCTTTGTGCTCCCTTTTTTAATTGCCTCAGGAGAAATGTTGGTATCCTGATCACGCTCCCAAGGATGCTGGCTGCTCCCAGAATAAATCTGAGCAATGGATTCCCCATCCCAGCTGGGAGCTAGTTATCTTGTCTCAGGGTTCCCCAAAGTGGTGGCCACCACTTCCCTTACACACTGCAGTCACCAATCTGCCTAATACACCAGCAGTCCCCATGACTATGCCAGAAATGCCCTCCACACCAGTGGTGATGGACAGTGCACACAGAGACCCTGCCAGCTCCTCAGCAGGAAGTGATATTAACTGCACATCTCTAAGGCTGCTCTGATGGAAACTGTCACTGAGGTTAATTCAGTAACTGATGATACCCTACCTCCCCATGATCACCCCCAGGACAAGTCAAAAGAAAACCACACTATGCAAGACAAAGTCTTGGTCGCGGGTGCCGACAGTTACCTTCCCACTGGGGTGGTCCCCCCCTTAAAGACCCCTGCTGTCTGAGCTTTTTTTGAAATCCAGACAAGAAGCAGCACCCAGAAGAAATGAGGTGTGAATTTGTTACAAGTGTGGCCTTGAAGTACAGCCTGACTGCCATTATGCAAGAAAGAAATTATTAAAAGACTCACTGCATTTCTCCCTGGCTAAGGTCTTCGCCTTTATCAACATATCAGTGAAGACAATTTCAATGTCAGTTTTTGGACCTGTCATGATTTTGAACTTTTATGGTAGCGTTACACTTGAGTGAAGTTTTCTCTCCTTTGGTCTCCCTTCCTAATCAACCCTCTCACCAAACCACTGATCAAATTCATACCAGTTATGTTCCATAATGAAGGTGTGCATGTGGAGGACACAGTCCACTGGCTGAAGTTAAAATGTGATGTCCTCAGCTCACTGGAACCCATCCTGGACTCTGAGAATTTTTGGACTGGCAGTTGGAAGTTCAAAGTGAAATTGCTACAGTCTGATGCAGGATTTGCCACACCCTAACTCATTTATGTTGGAGTCTGCTTTTATGTGAGCCAGTCTCATGCCTGTAATAAGTGCAGGGCCCATACATATCTCTCTAATGTATGTGAGACACCACACTATGACATTTGAGGTGAAATAGGGCACATAAGCCATCGATGTGCCGTCAATGTGCCAATCATGCAAAGTGTGATCTCTGTGAGGTGACTGGCCACTCCTTTTCGGATTGTTCCTGGGCTGTTAAAAACAAACTGTCTACCAGCAATCCAGATTCTCTTATTCAGGATGCTCAAGAAGCTGCCTCTTCAGGACCCACTATAGCTACACCTCCTGAGCAGGACTCTTCCCCAATGGGACTTGTTTCATTACTACCCAATGAGGTTCTTGTTAAAATTCCTCAGAATTCAGTGAATAAAAGTGGGACTGTCATTTCTGATACTAGTTCTATCCTGGATCTTCTGCCTGTCTGTAATGCAGACCCCCTTCCCCTTTGGTTGAACCCATGGGCACATCCAACACTGCTGCAGCCATGTTACCATCCCGACATGCACAAACATCTAGTGGCTAATGATGTTCATCACGGAATCTGAAATCTATTCGGGAGCCACCTGTGGTAGCTACTTCAAACCCATTTGAGATTTTAGCACCAGATCAGAACTGGTATGACTCGGACATGGAGGTGGGGGAGTCAGATTCTGCATCCCAGACTTCTGGACCTCTGAAAACCCTTTCATATCAATCTGATTATAAAGCAAAAAAGAACAAATGGAGGAAAAAGAACTTCTAACCTTTATCTATTGAATGCATAGCTTATTCTTAGCTAATGTTTGCAGTATCCTACATTATGAGAAGAGACAGGCTGTTTTTCAACAATTGCATGATTTGACATTTGATATATGTTTTTTACAGGAGATGTTGATGAATTCCCTTGACCAGGCTACATTATTCCAGGCAGAATGGGTGTGGGGCCCTTCCTTCTGGTCTTTCATTTGTGATAGATCAGATGGGGTAGCCATATTAATTCAGTTACCCTCTTTTACCATATCCAAATGTATAGATGTTATTCCTGGATGGTTACTCATTATAGATGGCATCTGGGACTCCACTTCCTGCAGATTCATCACCGTCTACTGTCCACAATCCAAGGCCAAAAGGGATGGCCTTTTGACCTACCTCCAGCCATTTCTGGTCACCTCCAAGAATATTTTTTGGGCAGGGGATTTCAATACTGGCTTCAAAACTTCTGACCCATAAAATAAAGGAAAAAACAATATGGTGATTCTCATGCCCTTGTGAGGTGTGTACAAATGGCTAACCTAGTTAACTGTGCTGACACTTTACAGGGAGGGCCCACTTTTACTTATAAATGGGGCAAACTTACTACCACCATTAACTATCTTTTCATTTCTCAAAATGTTTCGTTGGCCTCCTTTGCAATCTATTCCTATGAATTTTCTGACCATGCTTTTTTGAGACTTAACATAAACGGTCTCTTTTCCCACTCTATAAAACACACTCGGAAGCTGAACACTTTTGTCTTGCAGAATCCCCAAGTCATCTCAGGAATTACAAATCGTTTATGGAATAGAACATCTGTGTATGATTTATACGATGACATTGGTTGTTGGTGGGCAGACACCAAATGATATATATATATATATATATATATATATATTTTATTTTTATTTTTTATTTTGTTATTTTTTTTTTAATTCTATTTATATCTCTCCAGGCACCAGAAGTCTCTCAGGCTACTCATCGTTCCACCTCATGTACCGCCCAACATGACCCCACCTCCTCAAGGACATTACTTTCTCCTTGGTGAACACTCTCCAGCTAGGGTCCTCTAGGAGATCGAAGGGGTGAAGGCAGAGATCCGGTGTTGGGCATGTGGCGGCCGGAGCTGACAGCAATCGCCTATCTGGCTTGAAGGGTGTTTTGTCCCTTGTGTTATGCCCCAGATGTGGGAAGTGCAATGCCTCCAGCCCGTGATGTGGATACTATCATGCAAGTCTGGAAGGCAGCTGCCCAATGTCTTTCCTCTGCTAGCGAGCGCCTGTGCATCACAGTGCTGCCGGTCTCCATCAGGGGCCACTGCTATGCCTGGCTGTCCTTAGGTTCCTCCCTGTGAGAGGAGAGCAGTCCTCTGGATGCTTGATCCTCTCTCTCTCCTGCTGACCCTCAGCAACCCAGGCTTGCTCCCAAACCAGGGTTGCCAGCATGGCACGAGATGTGGCATGCAGTGCCTCAACCCTCAGCACCACTGGGCTGGCTTACCAAATGTGATATTAAAAAGTGCTTTCAAAACTATTGGACCTCAAAAACCAGAAATATATATTTTTTTTTTACCTCAAATTGAAAACTCAGCTCCAGTACCTTTTTTCCTTAGTCTCTAGATCAAGAATGGATTACTTCAAACGAATTGACACTCTCAAATTGCAAACGAAAGTGGTACAATACGATAGAGCTAATTCTGTAAGAGCAGAATTGGAATATGGGATAAAAAAACCCTACTGGTGATCCATTTGAGGCCTATAAAAACATGAAAGATGCCACTTCTTTCACTGCTTTAAGGAACTCAGAAGGTAAAGTGATTTCCTCTAAGGAACAGTTATCCTCTATTGCTGAGGCTCACTTTGAATCTTTTAATAATTTTCTGTCCCCTTTACTGTACAGTGTTTCTTCCTATCTACTCAGTTATAAACAATAGCTTCCAACAGAGGAAGCATCTGATCTAACATTTCCAATTTCTGTTCCTGAAATTGAAGCTATGATTCTTTCTTTAAAATCAGGAGTCTCTTGCCGGTCTGGTGGCACTGAGGGCTAAGGTACTGGAAGCCTTACCTCGTGCCACGGCAGTGACCCATGTTCCGGAACGGACATGGGGCACCGGGGGTTGGCAGGGAGGAGAAGGACTGAGTGTCCCTAGGACTGCTCTCCTTCTCCGGGGAGAGGGGATTGCAGTATTCAGCGATTGCCTGCCACCTAGCAGAGGTTGGGAGGTGGCATTTCAGCACTGGACGTAGAGCGAGAGTGTGGCAGGCGCTTGGCAGGATGTCACGGGAGCGTGCGCATAGCTGCTGCTGGCACAATTGCATGCCGCACCTCGAGGACAGAGTAAATATAGAAAATAGTGGAGTCTATGCTGATGACAATGGTCCCCTTCCGTGATGGCTCAGGAAGGCACCTCCCCAAACACTAATCTAGACCGGTGGGTTGAGTCACTCCCCACCCTCTGACATGAAGGGTAAGTCATGGGGTTATGGGGAGGGGGTCTCATACCCGGCACCTACATGGGGGGAAGGCATCAGATGCAGACAGAGGTCTCCAGGGGAGAAAATAAGTAACTGCAAATAAAATCAGGAGTCTCACCAGGAGGAGATGGTCTACCCTATGAATTTTGCAAAATGTTTCCGCCTATTCTTGCTGTTTGCTTAGAAGCTGTTTTTTTGGCCTTTTTGATTAAACAGGCTTTCCCAGAATATTTTACCACTACAGTTATCATTTTTCTTTTTAAGTCTGGAGATAGGTTGGATATCCAAAATTGGAGAGCAATCGCCAGCCCGGCGGTGCTGAGGGCTGAGGTGCTGGTCGCAGCACTTCATGCCACTCCAGCGACCCGGGTTCGGGAGCAAGCTCAGGTTGCTGGGGGTCAACAGGGGAGGGAAAGGATGGAGCATCCAATGGAAAGTTCTCCTCTCCCGGGGTGGGTTCAGGCTCGGAGATCGGCGTAGCCTGACACCTAGTGGAGGCTGGGTGTTGACACGTTCGGTCTGATAGAAACAGGGCGGTAGGCAGGGCAGCTTGCGGGCATGCTACATCCAGACTCGTGCACAGTACACCTCCTGCTGGCATTGCACGCCCTGCCTATGAGGCACAAAACCAGGGAAAAAACATGGCACCTTTGTGTGGCTTGATGGCAGTCCGTGAGTGTTCGTCGGGCTATGCGGGCACCTGAAACTGGATCCATGAAGGGTGGGGAGTTAGGGCTTCCTGCCACCCCGCTGTGGGGGATAAGTCACAGGGGTTAGAGGGTGCCAGCGTGAGGCTGCGTTAAAGACAGATGGTGGATGGATCCCCAATAGGATGTGACAGACAGGGGGAGCAAAAGGTGGCCAAGGAGGCAAAAAGTGAGTGTAAAAAAAAAATAAATAAATTGGAGACCAATCAGCATTTTAAATGCTGACTATAAAATTTTGGCACAAATTTTTAATACTAGATCAAGAAAAACTGTAAAACTCCTTACACACCCTTCCCAGTATGGTGGGATACAGGACTGCAAAATGCATAACCTGCAGATAATTATCAGGGACCTCATTGATTTCTACAAGACCCATTGAACATCTGGTGTTATTCTTTCACTTGATCAGAGTAAGACCTTTGACTGGGTCAATCATAGTTTACTTTTCTTGGTTTTAGAAGCATATGGCATTCCACCTTGCTTCATAACCTGGTTAAAAATGTTATATTCTGGCACTATTGTCAAACCCATCATCTTAGGACACAGTGTGTCACCCCTTAGATTATCATTAGGTGTTAGACAGGGCTGCCCACAGAGCACCCTGTTATTTATATTCTCCTTAGACCTCTCCCTCCGTCACTTAGTTTCTTCAAGGAACCTGCAAGGCTAAAAGGGCTTAATCACCAGGATGAAGTTACTGCCTCAACCTATGCAGATGACATTTGTTTATTTATAGTTGATGTACAAGGTATTCCAAAGTTTTTATAAGAAATAATTCTATATGCTTCAGTGTCCAGTGCTTTACTGAATATTAATAAATGCAAAAGCATATGTTTAGGAGATCATGCCCAAAACTCAGAAAGGCCTTTGCCTTTGAGAAAGGATTGTAGTCAGTCCGAAACATGTCAGGCCGGACATTTTATTTTGTCATGGTGCAATAAAATTACATTTTAAATTATTTATGCGTCCCTCTCATGAGTTTTGCATGTGCCAGAACCTTTTTGTTGCATTCTAATTCTCGTTGGTTCTTTGAGCACTGCATCCCAGTGCGCACTCATTTGGGAACATGAAACAAACATTACAGTACAGAAACTGATACAGCCAATACTCCAGACATTTGTTAGGTACAGACCATTGACAGTTATAAGCCTGTATAAGTGTGAGGAACAGTTCTACGCATTTACTGTAAGAAATCCAGACTGATTTTTCTTTTTCCTGCAAGTTTCTGGTTTCTGATTATGCATTTCTGGTGGTCTGTGGAAAAACAATTCCGCACATAGTAAACAGTATCCCTATGTAAAACTCGGAACCTTATTATGGGGTGGAACAAAAAATCCGCATTTTGGAAGGCGGAAATCGCATTACTGTTTTCTTCCTGTTTAGCAGCTCATAATGTGAATAGTCAGTAAGAGACTGGAGACTTGAAATTGAGGGTAGGGATTCTGAGAGACAAAGAAGAAGAAGAAGAGGAGATAAAACATTCGTGAAAGCAATCTGCCTATTTAATTATTCTTAGTTTGTTTGCTTTACTTTGAATCCTTTTTTGAGAGTGAAGAAATTTTTTTTTATTTTTTTTTTCTAGTGGTGGTTATAATTTCATTTTGAAAAATGGCAGAAAGTAGCACAATGCCAGACTTGGGCAACAATAGTCATGTGGAGGCTGGTAATCATCGACAGCAGCAGGGGGATGGTGGGAATGTAGAGTGGGATGGGCAGCAGAAGCAGACAGTAGTTCAACTAGAGGAGGCTACAGCCACCACATTCTCTGGCACTAGTGCCAATGTCACCACCAATGATGAGAACTCCGGCTCCACCAGCATGAAGAGACAGATGGCGACCCCTTCAGCCACAATGAGGTGGTGGTTCTTGCCAAGGAAATTACTAGGTATGCTGATAAAATGTATGGCCCCCCATAAAGTGCCACTTAAGGAGAGGGAGACACTGTGGGCTGCTGTCAAGGCCAGCTTAGAGAAGAAAGGAGGGGGAGTTGTGTCCCGCACCATAAAACAAATTAAGCATAAGTGGGATTATCTGCAGAGGAGGGACCCTGAAGTCCTGGAGGCTTTGTGGGCAGCCATCAATACTACCAGAGATAGGACACCAAAGAAGAAGAAGAGGATTCAGCAAGTGGATGAGCCAGCCGGATCTTCTGCACCACCACAAAAAAGACCCTGTATGGAAGGCAGCATTGAGAGTGAGTATACTGACTTGATTTCTGAACCTGTTTTACAGCAGTCAGTGTTGCAGATGACCTTTTTTTCCCTCACTGTGAGCCACGCCCTGTGATGCCCATAAATGCATGCAGAAGTCATATTGAGACAAGACAAGTAGTCTGGGCATGGCATGGGGCACATGGTGGTAAACTGGGTTAGGAACTGGCTTACAGACAGGAAGCAGATTGTGGTGGTAAATGGGATCCAATTAGTGGAGAAGCAGGTCACCAGTGGGGTACTTCAGGGATCAGTCCTTGGTATAGTCCTGTTTAATGTCTTCATTAGTGACATTGCGGTAGGAGAACTGAAGGGAAATGTCTGCCTGTTTGCAGATGACACCAAGATCTGCAACAGGGTGGTGGATACCCCAGACAGAGTAGAGAGAATGAGAAGGGACCTGGAGAAGCTTAAAAAATGGTCTGAGGCATGGCAACTAAGATTCAATTCCAAGAAGTGCAAAATAATACACCTGGGAAGAGGGCACCCTGGGGAGTGCCACAAGATGGATGGAGAGTAGCTGACTATTACAAAGGAATAAAGTGACCTGGGGTTTATCATTGCTGATGATCTAAAGGTATCTAGGCAGAGTATAAAGGCTGAAGGGTGGGCCAGTGGCATGCTGGGGTGCATAGGTAGAGGTATCACAAGCCAAAGACGGAAGGTGATTATGCCTTTGTATAAAATGCTTGTGAGGCCCACCTAGAGTACTGTGTGCAGTTCTGGCGGCCATACCTTCACAAAGACATTGACAGGCTGAGTGGAGGGGGTCAGAAGGGTGACTAAGATGGTACAAAGACTGCACCAAACAACGTATGAGAGAGACTAAAGGACCTCAATATGTACTCACTGGAGACAATGAGGGATAGGGAGGACATGATAGAAACATTCAAGTATCTTAAGGGCATAAACAAGGTGCAGGGGGGAGATATCATCCAATGTAAGAGATGTACAAGTACAAGGGGGCACAACATGAAATTGGAAGGTGGCAGGTTGAGGGGAACTGTGAGGAATTTTTTCTTCACAGAGAGGGTCGTGGATGCATTGAATAAGATGCCACCAGAGGTGGTGGGGGCAAACACAATGGATGGTTTTCAACATGCATGGGACAGGCATAAAGGTACATTAGTGGTGGGAAGGAGGGGGAAAGCCATTGACTAGGTAGGCTCAGTGGAAACAAACTAGGGTAGGGCTTTGGGCAGACTGGATGGGCCTGCTGTTCCTTGTCCGATGACAATTTCTATGTTTCTAGGTAAGACAGTCTGTTTCCCAATTATACTGTGGCCTGGTGAATAGTGAATGGCTGTGTGAATCTGATGCATGTGCTTGTGCAGTTCAGGCTTGCTGCACAGTTCTATGGTACCAAGCACTGTCAACCCCCATGATTCCAGCAGCAGTTGTCATTGATATCTTAAAGAGATTAACTTTTACCTCATGTAAGTACTGTAGGTCTGTGTTTTGTTACCGACCTTAGCTACCTGTGATGGCATGCACAATGGATGGCACCCACCTAACTTGGTGAGAATCATCCCCTGTCCCCAGCCCCATGTGACTGTGATGTGGATTCACATTATGGGTGCATTTTATCTGTAATTAATAGTGTTATCCAATTGCTTTTAGTGACTATGGTGAAACTGTCCTATGTGTCATGCCTGGTGCCATGGGCATAATTGATCCATCCTAATACAGATGTTACAGTGCGAGTGGTCAGTGCTCGTCACAACTGACTATTGTGCCATACATCCACTTTCATGGTAGCTTCTGTAGCAGGTAAAGGAAGCAATGCTGTCAGCCAGTGAATATGTATGTCCTCAAAATCATCAACTAACCTGATCAGTCACTATTGTTAGTCCATGGCCGACTCCAAAAGCATGCTTTATCTGAATATTAGACATGCATTTTTATGTTGTGGAATCATGGAAGTGGGTCACTTGTTGTGTATCCTCCTGACCTTCATTTGGGAATATCTGTGGTGACCTGCATTTAAGTATAATTTATAGCACCTGGCCCACCCCACAGGACCGACTGAATGTGTAATATTACAGTAGTTCTGCTTTGGTCTTAGGTTTTCCAACTTGTAACACTGATTTTAAATATTCCTCTTCATTTTGGACAGGTGCTGCTGGAAGAAGCAGGACCGATGGTGGTGATTCCACAAGCACCATTGATGATGAACCGAGCAGCAATACCTCTGTTGATGATAAGCCTGTGTCTGGTTCCGGTAAGCTACTTAAAGTTTTTAACCATTTTGAATTTTCAGGGCACCCTCTATTATCCCCCAACATTGGTGCACCAACTAGGGCAACTAAAATGGTGCAGGCGGCTCGGTGGTGCAGAGGGCTGAGGTGCTAGATGCTTTACCTCATGCTGCACCGGCAACCTGGGGTTGTGAATGGACTCAGGTGCCAAAGGTCGGCAGGGGGGAGGAAAGGATTGAGCGTCTGGAGGACTGTTCTCCTGTCCTGGGGTTGGTTGCAGGGAAGCATTGCTCAGCAGCGGCCCCCAGAGGAGACTGGGGGCACTGCATGAGCAGCGCGATGGGGAACTACAAGAAAACCAGAAAAACAGCTCCAGGATCCACCGGATGATGGTTACCAGTCTCACACCACCTAATCCCTCCAGGGAGTCATGTCTGCCTCAGTAGCACCCAGGGGCCAAATAGCGAGTGCACTGGCAAACCCCACTGGTGCCTTCCCCCTCAGAAGAGAGGGACCCACCAAGCGAAGGGTTATGCTGGGTTACCTCAGGGATGGCTGCAATGTGAGGATGGAGGGCTCGGGTGAGGATATTAAGAGGTAAGTCAGGGCCATGGCGGCCTGAAGGAGTAGTGAGAACTGGAGCATGTAGGGGGGTATAAACAAATCAGGAAAAAAAAGGTGCAGGGTCTGCAACAGAAGCCAAACAAAGAGAGACTAAAGGAGCTTAATATGTATACCCTTGAGGAAAGAAGGGAGAGAGAGGACATGGTAGAAACTTTCAAGTGCCTCAAGGGAATCAACAAAGTCCAAGAGGGTTGCATCTTTCAGAAAAAGAGATGTGCAAGAACAAGGGGGCACAATTTCAAGATAGAGAGGGATAGCACAGGGGTGACGTGCAGAAGTATTTTTTGATGAAGAGGGTGGTGGATGCATGGAACATCCTTCCTGAGGCTGTTGTGGGGTAAAAAAACAGTAGGGGAATTCCACAATGCATGGGATAGACATAAAGTAATCCTAGTGGGGGATAGAAGGAAGTAGGCTGTTGGTTAACTTAACTATGACCTGCATCTTATCCAACAGGAAGGGAAATGGGCAGACCCAGACTGGGTGGTGGTGGGCCAAGTGGTCCTCATCTGCTGTCAAAGTCTATGTTTTTTGTGGATAGCTGATGGTGGTTGCCTGGATAGTAGAGGTGTGTGTTATGTTGCATTAGTAAATTAACTGCAAATTCTCACTGGAGTGGACTGGACTAAAGTTTAGTAATAAATAATTATTTCCTTTACTGTACAGTTTGTTAAATGAAATTACTTGGCGTGGTCCAGAAGAAAGCAATTCTATAAATGGACGATTGAGTGAACTGTAAACCTTGCTTTATAAAATCAAGTCCCGTACTGTACCGGACTGACTCAGATGTTGCATGTATTGCAACCTTAAACATATAAGAAGAGTCAGGTACCCCAATATGTCTTTGCTGCCATCGCTGGAGGAGAGGAGGAATCGGGGCTGGGGGGACAGGATTGAAACATTCAAGGACCTTAAGTGTATAAACAAGGTGCAGGAAGGAGACATCTTCCAATACAGGAGGAGTGTAAGAACGAGGGGGCACGACATAAAATTGGAACGTGGCAGGTTAAGAAGGAATGTGTGGAAGGTTTTCTTTACAGCGAGGGTGGTGGATGTATAGAATGATCTGCCACATGAGGTGGTAGGACTGGAGTGAGGACTGTGTTTGGATTTAAACATGCATTGAACAGGCATAGTGGACCATAGAGGTTACGCATAGGGAGGGTCAGAAGCCTTAATGAAGTACAATGCTTACAGGCAGACTGTGTAGTCAGGGCTGTCTTTATGTGCTGCATCTGCAGACAATGTCTATGTTTATATGCAAGGAAGGAATGCCCTGCCCAGGACCCACAGCTTGTCAATTTACAACACAGGCTTGTCAATTTACAGCACACAGCACAGGTAGGAAGACTTGATCAGGTGCTGACTCACTTGAGTGGTGGGGCACACAGACTGTATGCAATAAGTTGCACTGGTAACCTGTGAAGTGGGTGCATGAGGAAGGGTGCCATCCATTATGGCGAAACCTTCCTCACGCAATCCACCATGGCGACCGACGGTAGGGTGACCAGATGAGGGGTGGGTGAACTAGGGTGACATGATGTTACTATACTTACGTGCACGAGGGGTGGGAGCGAGCACAGTTAGCATGGGCTGGGGGTGGAGAGGCTGTAGAGGGGTGGCACAGCAGTCATCGGTCGAGCTGTGGCGTGTGCTGGGGATTGAGCAATGGCTGGGTGGCTGAGGTACTGTCTGGGTACAGCGATTTTATTGCACCCAGCTAAACCCTTTTTTTTTACTACTTTCACCTCCGACATGCACCCCTGGAGTTGAGAATCCTTGCGAAAAGCAAGGGGATGGTGTGAGGAGGCAATACCCCCACAGAAAGTAGTAAAAATATGTCCTGGCGCCATTGTGCTGGTGCTCCAGGGTTGTCAGAGTGCTGAAAATGTGTTCGGCACTCTGACTGAGCGATAATGGTGATTGCCTTTAGGCATTTGTCGTTATCACATAGACCCAGTTGCACTGATGTCTGTCAGGCTTCATTACACACACACACACACACACACACACACTGCACTCACTATGTAATGGCAGATAGTTGTAGACCACATTATGTTGAAGCTGCATATTTATTTTCTGTACTGCAGACAACACTGAAACATCGGCAGCAGTCAAACTATCAAAGAGACAGATGGGGGCCGAGTCAGCCACAAAACAAGCAAAGTCAATGAGTAAGCACATAGAAAACTGTGTGCGAAGAATTATGGAGGCTCTTTTCAAATTGGCAGACAAGGATGATCTGCCCTCAGAGTCAGCAGGGAGCATCAGTGTCCCACAGGAGAGGCCAGTTTAACAGCAGCAGCAGCAGGCCAAGTCATGGATAGCCTCCATGGAATTAACACCCACCCAGCCACAGATGGTACCAGAGGGCAGAATGGAGAGGAGAACCATCCTGAGTGGGAAATGCCAAGCTGCTTTTTGTAATGGCCCAAAAAGGGTTGAAGCCAGACTGAAAAGGGTGGCGGCCAGATTGGAAAGGTTGAAGAAGATCGAAAAAAAATCTTGCGCCAGCTTAAGTCAGTCGGGGGAGGGAGGCACAGCCAAGTCAGGAGTCATGAGGCATCTGCCCTGAGAGGATGGCAGTGCTAGCTGAGGGGCAGCATGGTGTACAGCCAGTGCCAGTCAGTCACTATTTTTGACATCTATGCTGGATTGAACACTTTGTCAATAGTTTTTGTTAATATAAGGCAATTTAAGTTACATTTTTCTAACACCTAGAAAGATCGACTGATTTGTTATTTTTCTTGGGTGGGTGTTCTGCTTGTTTGGCTGGTTTGTATAGTTTGGATGTTCATATTTCTCCTACAAGTTCTGTGTTTGATGGTTTGTTTTCCAATTATTAATTTGCTATATAAACAGTTTGAGTTTGTTGTTGAAACCATACTTCCTTGTCATCTGTGTTTCAAGGTTCAATTACTTTTTGTGGAGTGTGAGTGGGACGGGGGACTGGTAAACACTTAACATTTGAGGACAACAATGTCCACTTCAGTTTTTGTTTTTCTTTTTTTGTATGTGTGTATGGGAGGAGGCCAGAACAGCAACAAACTGGTGAACTGGTAAACACTTAACATTTGAGGACAAGAACAATGTCCATGTCAATTTTTTTGGTTTTCCTTATTTTATGGGGGGGGGGGGGGCAGAACAGCGGCAAACTGAGAAACTTGAAAGTAATGCAGTTTCATAAGTAGAGAACTGCTGATGTCACTGTGAATTATCAGCATAAATGTTAATGTAGTATCCTTTGCTTCAACATCCCAACATTTTTGGCAATGCAGCAGGTTTGGATTCTGGCATTGCTCACTGAATCCGGGTGCAAGGCTCTTTACTATTCAGGTAATGTAGTTGAAGACACAAAGTGTTAGAATACCTCGCAACACAATTTATGCACAGAGTACACATGTTATGAGACTCTGTTTCCTACTGAGAAGAACATAAACCCCTCCGCTGTGTTTTCATCAGATGGTACTGCCACACTCTCTTCATCCTCTGATGAGTCCTGCTGCTCAGAGCCTTCTTCAGCAGGATCCTGTAATGTCGCTGTTGTTGACACAACATACTGCTTGGGGAAGAAATAGGAGTTCATTTTGGCAAATGTTAGATACTCAACAATCAGATCAGACAGGCAGCTTCGGCAGTCAGTTTCAATGGCACCTGCAGCACTGAAAACCCTTTCCCAGCTTACGCTGGCACATGGGCAGGTGAGGTACTCCATGGCAATAGCTGTCAGGGCAGGCCAGATTTCCAATTTTCTACACCAATAGTCCAGCGGCTCATCATCAATTGTTAGCTGCTGTGGGTCATCCATATATGTCTGCACCATATGGTGTACAGACAGCTGGAGTTCTGTGTCTCTCTCCTGAGAGTGGCAGGTAGACACACCAATGTCCTTCAGCATGGACCATGTTTTTTTTTTTGCCACCAGTGCTACCATGTGATGATGAATGTAATGGTACAGACACTATACTGGTGGTGGATAAGGTTACGGGGCAAAGGACCATTTTTACTTGCACTTTCTGTACTGTGGCAGATTTTTCCACCCTTACCTCTGAGTATGTCATCCAGTTTTGGACCTTGCCCCACAGGATGGATGCATAGTGTTTAAGATCAGCTTTCCCACCTGGAAGAAGTGCCATCATGCTATGCTTGTACCTGGGGTCAAGCAGGGCTGCCAGAATGTATGCCTCAGAGTTATTAATGTGAATGACCCTGGGATCATCATCACACAGCTGCATGATGTGGTCAGTCATCTCCACTCCAACAGAGTCTGCAGTCACTTCAAATTGCCCTTTTACACTGACCAGTGCCTGGCATAGTACCCTCAGCAATGGTATCACCTGGCTCAAACATGCATTTTCAGCACTCACAACCTGTGTCGCCAGTTCAAGAGGACGGAGAGCTTGGATAACATTATCCATCAAAGACCATTGGGATGGATTCAGTGACATGACTTCCTGTGCTTCACAATCATGCATGTACATTATGTACTCATTCAGTGGCTTGTACTGTTCATACAGCCTCTCAAGCATATAGAGTGTTGAATTCCATCAGGTTGGCACATCAAGCCTCAAGCGGTGCTGTGGTACATTATTGGCCTTCTATAGAGCCCTGCTGTAGCTATGCAGAGTGACTGAAATGGCTGCAGATTTTGTGGCTGGTGGCCAACATGGCATTCACTGCTTCATGATCCAGAAAGGACGTCACAGTGAGATTCAACACATGAGCAAAGCAGGGGACATGATAAAAGCAGCCATCAGAGATTGCTTTGATGGCATTCTGGGCGTCGTCACTGGCAATATATGCAGCTTTGAAACCACGTGGTTTTAGCCAGTATGTAATGGCCTCATTAATGCATGCAAGAATTCTGTCAGATGTGTGTGACCCATGCATAGTCTGCATGCTCAACGTGGCATGCTGTTGCCCAACAGTAAGACTGCTGCTACCAGTAGTCAGGGGACAGGTAGATGAGGGACATGGATGCAAGGCATATACCCAAGGGAAATTGGCCCAGTGTGCAGTTATGCACTTATAACTAACACCCTATGAAGGGGCACTCATCCAGATTTCAGTGGTGAGGTGAATGCTTGCTACAGCAGAGTGGGACAGAGCATGAGACACAATGCAGGCTAGGTCATTATACATTGCTGGAAGAGCCTTAGTGCTGAAATAAGTTCAACTGCAAACTTTATATTTAGGTGCAGCCTTCTCCACAAGTTCAATGAAACCCAGATTCTCAACAAATGAGAACTGCAGAAGGTCTTTTGCCAGCATCTTGGCAACAGCCGTGCTCAGCTCTTTAGTCACTGGGTGTTTGTGATGATACTTGGTGTGCTTCTTTAATGCTGATTTAATATCTGGCTGCTCAAACCTAATAGTGTGCTGAACACTGGGGTGTGTTTGGCCTTGCCAGGTATGCTCTTGTGTCTTTGGCGCTCTTGTCCACTAACAGGGACATGCTTGAAAAAGGACTCTATCTGTGCGTCAGTGGATGGATCACGTTGACTACAACCACTTGTATCTACATGTGTGGGGGTGGAACACAGCAAGGGGTCAAATGTTTCCACATCCTCATCACCAGGCTGCGGGCCCTCTTTTTCAGACTGAGTGAAACTATCAGAACTGGGCCTAGATGCCAACTACTTATGCCTTGTCCATTTAATGGGGTGCTTACTTTTCATATGACTGTGCATACCAGTCATCCCATAGTGTGAACGTGGCTTACCCCTGCTAATTTTGGAATGACAGATGTTGCACACAGAAACACTGTCATCAGACTCATCAATGACAAAGAAATCCCATAAAAGTGAAGGTCCACTGGCACAACGGATTTTCTTGGGCTGGTCAGATGTGGACAGGGGTGCAGGGGTGGGCAATATTCTTTTTTTAGGGTGCTCCTGCATCTACTGCTGATCCCCATAACCTGATTTTGGCAATTGCCGACCCTTCCCCTGACAGATTGCGGCTTGTGGACTGACAACATTAAAGGGGGTGCTGGTACTTTACCACTGACAGTTGTGGTTGCCGATTGTGGAAGGGGTGGCTGCCAAGTAGGGTCCAATACTGGGTCATCACCACCCTCACCCTCAACCTCAACACCCTCATCAGATGTACCCTCACTGCTTACTGAAATGTCAGGCTGTGACAGTAAGGGCTGACTGTACTCTAACTCCATTTCCTCACTGGCTTTCTCTGCCGCATGAACAGAAGCACTAAGATGTTCACTGCAATGAGGTTCTTGCTCCTCTGAGAACTTTTGAAGCTCTCTGTGCTGTTTCTCCTTCTCTAGCTGTAGTCTACCCACAGTAAGTAATCCAGCACCATGCTTACTGTCATCATCACTGATAATACGTGCCACTGGAATCAAGCTCCCTTTGCTCTTGGTCCCTAGCAGCTCCTGACTTAACTCCTCGGTGTCCTGTGACTGGGACTGTTCAATATGTTCCTGCTTCTCCTGAGACCCTAGGGACTCCCACAGAAGTAGTGCAGTGACAACCATGGCAGTCTTGTTACCCTCTTTTGTATGCTGTTCAACAGCTGCGCCTGAAGTAGCAGAACTGCACTGTGTACCAAAGAAGCTGGAAGCTTTGATTCCAATTGTGGCTGACACTGGTGCAGTATGTGGCATGGCATCTGGCACTGCACTACCACCAGAACTTGCAGTTCCAGAAAAGTGTTGCTCCTACTGACACCTTCCCCAGCACCCTGTACACCTCCTCGTGAACCCCTTGTGAGTGATCTAGTACTCCACTAGCACTTTTCCCAAGTCCTCCATGCTTCCCCTTGCCTTTGCCTGACACATTGTAATTTTCTTTGCTTCACTAAAGCCTTAAGCACCACCAAATATTAAAAAACACTGAAACTAAACTAAAGACTGGGAATGTAGAACAACACATACGGAGTGCAATAAGTTACATAAGATATAATCAAAAGATCAACAAAAGTGCTGAAATATCTTGCCTCAGCACTCCATGTACAGATACCAGCAGTAAATTTCTTCTCCTGAGCAAAAACAACTGCCTGATTACCAATCACAAAGCCTGTTATGTGGAGCAGAACAAACAGAGCTCTTTCCTCATCTGTAATCTTTTCAGAAGTAAGCAGCTATGCAGTGAGAAATGTGTGCTACCACCTGATGCCTCTCTCTGCACCACATGTGACTGCGGAGTTGTAAAGCATGTGATCTGAGCTACACGAGATGTAATTTGACCTTTCTGAGGAATTTGTGTTGTGAAACGTGGATTTTTTGGTATGCCGAGGAATTTAAAAGTATGCAATTCTTGATTCTGCAGAATTTAAAAGAAAGAAATTAGGAATAACAAAAGGCAAAGGTGAAAAAAAGAAGCAATTAAAAAACAAAAGAACAAGGTTCATTACTGGCCCCATACTTAAGGTGCTCTACAGCTTGGATGGTTACATTCACTATGTGTACTTCAAATTGACAACAGCACCTCTAGAAAAACAAATATAATCATACATTGCTAGCAGAAAAAAATCCCACAGAATCACATAGAAAAATGTGGAAAATTGACTGAAACCGCAAAATACATTACAAGATACTTCTTCCTACACTTAATAACAAAACGTCCATAGTTTGTAATGAAATACTGCAGTACTAGGTGGAAATCCACGATAATCTTGATGAAAGTTCAGAATTCCGCCATAGGCAGATGAGCAGAAAATTCCATTACATTTTCAAAATTTCGTGGAACTTCCACAACGGAGGGAATCCACACTTTTGCCCACCTCTAATTAATTAGTTTCAATTTCTGCTTTTCATTTATTTTCTGTATTTGAACTTGAATTTTTGTGATGTCTTTTTCAATAAAAATTTCCCTACTCTTTTCAATAAGTGCCATGGAATCTTTAACATCCACCCAAACTACCACCAGGCCAGGCAGATGAGACCTCAGTTTAACATCTCATCCAAAAGACAGTACCTCAGAAGTGCAGCATCTCCCTGATTCTGCACTATGGTGTCAGAATTGGGATATTAACCCAAGTGCCAGGTGTGGGAATTGAACCCACAACCCTCTGAATACCCAAATGTAAGGTGTGGGAAGGTTATAAAAGTAATACAATTATTTCACAAGCAATATCAGCAAGAATGTCCCTTTTTCTTAGAATACAAAACTAGCAAATATAAAAAAAAGCTACAAAAGAGAAAATGCAGCAGCACCAAATACACAAATCTCTGATGTGTATGAAACTACAAACCAAGCTGGACACCAATAACAGACATTCATGTTGGCAAGTGAAACAAGAGATGTTACATCAGAGACAACTCCAGCACTTTGATTCCAGACTGATTCTTCAACAGAAACACAGTAAGCACACATTCAGTCATTGTCATTCAGACAGCAGCCAGCCAAGGTGGTGAGAGAAGGTTTTGTGCCAGTCATCATCAATCCTTCTGCCTGCCACTTCCACAGGCTTTTCAGTATGAGTACTTGGAGCAGATAGTGGGTGGAGGGTAATGGGTGCTGGGTGGGTGGACCTGGTTGGGGTGGGATGGGGGATGACACTTTTAGGGTTGCAGTGGGCATAGCCCGTAGATCTCTTGCTATGAAAAAAGCAGTCAGTGCATTCCTTCTGACCGAACAGCATGTTGATGTTTCAGTACAGTCACCTCAGCCCATGTGAACCACTCTGCTCGTTGTCTCAGATGGAAGTCACACTGCACTATTTTTTTCACTGTGTTGGTGGAGTTTAAAAAAAAATGGAACTTGTATACATTTACACTCTAAGCAGCATGTCATGCTTTCCCTTAAAACATTACTCTTAAAATAGGTGGCATTTCACTTTCCTGCCTCTGTGTCTCTCTCTCTCTTTTTTTTGTTTTTCCTTTAAGGGAGAAACCATTTAAGTATGAATTTGAAGGCTGGGACCAACACTTTGCTAACAGCAATGACCGAAAGAAACACATGCATGTATGTGCACACATCAGACAAATCATACATCTGTAAAGTATGTGACAAGTCCTGCACTCACCCCAGCTCTCTGAGGAAACACAAGAAGGTAATTAACTCTTTATTAGTTTTTCTTTTAGGAAAACACAATGGTTGTTCACTTGTTTTGTAAAATGAGATGATACAAAAAAATATCACTTTTTCTACTATTGGAGTGTTTGTATTTCCCTGATGTCACCCTACGCACAGTAAAAGTACCAGTAACTTAGACTTGTGGTGGCATGGAAAAAAAACGTAGGGTCAATCTTGTCTGCCCCTCCATAATCAAACTGTTACTGTTTGTACAATTTCCAACAAACAGATAAGCAGACAAGATATGATTTCTTTTCAAAGTCACCCAGTTTGTCATACAAGCATCCTTCAGCATAACTCATAATTTATGTTCAGATACATTAGAACAGCAGAGGAGTTGCCAGCATTTTATATTTATGTCTACAAATTAAAATAAACAGCAGTAATTCACATGATGCCATTGGCTAGTTATTCAGTTGAACACTGCTCTACATATTTTGGAAATCATTTGCACATCTTCAGGTTTACAAAAACAGCCTTTATTTTTAAATTCTGAGTAATGCCTTTAATCATTAAAATATAGTTTACATTTACTTTAAATCAACATTCCTCCCACAATTCAGACTTCAAAAGTGCAGAGAACTGGCTTAATGCATAAAATGTATTTATTTATTTCATTTTTGTTGACCGGGTAAGCGCACTAAACAACGACATTGTCTGTTTTCAGGCACGGCCTGGGAGAGTTAAAGACAGCACCAGCGTATTATAACAGGGGAGTTCCAGACAGCATACAGCACAGAAAACAGTGGGGTACACAATAAACACATGGTATACAATGAATATACACATATACACTGTGCTCATTTCCTTTATACAGGAGATGTTTCCTATATTACATATTGCAGTTGTTAAATTACTGCAGGGGAGTAACAGACCTGCAATACATCACTTTTAATACATGATTTAATGCTGGCAACGTAATACCTTCAGAACATGGCAGTACCTCATATGACAACATTGTCTTCCTTGTCCTAATGCTTAGTGGCAAATAACGTCTTGAACTTGACAGCTACATGTCAAGTCACTAACATATTCCCGATATTTGCTTTTAAAGTTATTTGAAATGCATGTGTAGTTTTTTAGGTTTCTAAACATAAGTAAAAACTTACAGCTCACATTATCTGCTATATAATCAATATAAAGAATGTGTACATGAATGAAGCCTCTTCACAATAAAACATAAATAGTGATTTATTTATTTAGTTTTTGTGAACAGTGAATAGGGAGATATGTGCAGATGAATACGTCAGAGGTGGATTTTTGTATTAGCTGTTTATAATAATGTGCCCCCTCAACACACACACACACACACACACACACACACATATGCACCAGGAAGTACACTATGCTGTGTAGGGATCAGTTTAGATAAGTAAATACATGTGCCTCACTTTCAATAATGCACCAATACAGACATTTAAAATAATGGATATTTGAAAAGCATTATTTAGAAGAGAGATTGCAACTCTAAGCTGTCTTTTAGTGCCATGTATTATATATTAAAAGTCTACAGCTGTCAGAACCCTTTGGGTGTTATCAAATACTTTTCAAATTAATTTTGAAATTGTATTCAGTGTAGGAAGCTGGACACCTTTGAATTGCTGATTTTGTTCTATTGGTTCAATGTTCTTGCACACTGAATCATAGCGCATCTACATTAGACCTTGGGACATTAGCAATGTGTGTTACCATTTACTAGACCTTACTAACTAGTGTAATACAATTCTCAATGGCATTACAGCCAAGTAATCTTGCAACAGTTGCAATTTGTTTGTAATTTAAATATCTGAAAATCATAATAATAACAATTTGAAAGATAAAAGTCAATGGGAGCAAATAAGAAAGAGGCACAAAAGAATATTTGTATTTTTTTTTTTAATTTTTTTCAGGTTAGAGTTTTAATTAAACTTTAAAATGCAGATACTGAAGGACTCAGCTGACATATCACTGATAATCACACGCCGTGCATCGCTATGCTGTAGTTGGGGGCAATTAGTCGGCAAACTAAGATTCTTGGATGACCCTCTGTAGAAAGGGAGCATTTTTGTAGCACAATCATTTGTAAAACTCCCCAGGAATGCTGTCATGCCCAGGAGCTTTGTGATTTGGTAAATTTTATTTGACCTCCAAAATCTCATTAAATTGAATAGGTTTACTAAATGTCTATTGCATCTGGCTTACACAGCCAAGACAAACCAATACCAAAAATAAATGTATTTATTGCTATATCTTAGCAGCTTTTGTTTTTTTCCCCAAGTTTTTCTGTAAACATTAGCAAATGCTTCATTGATCTCTCCATCACTGTACATAACACTGCTTCCTCAGCAATAGTTTTCAACCCTGGAATCTCATTGTTGCTGTGTTGCTTTGTGTTGCTTTTTGAGCCTGTAGCCTAAGAGTTTGCCTGCCCTTTTAAATGACTCCCAATAGGATTGGTATGCACAAAATAATGCATTCTAAACTTTAGCAGAGTAGATTTTATTTATTTCATATTTAGTCAATGTCATTGTACAGGTTTTTAGACCACAGGGGTGAGAGCTTTCTCACTAGGATATCCTGTATTATTTCCACTGCAGTGAGAATAAATCCTGAAGATGACATTTATCCACACCCTGCTGATGTCACCAGAGTGAAAATATCTGCAGTGTAGCTTGCACTCTAAAGGAAACTGCTTCAGAAAACAGATTCTCTTTCTCACGGAAGCTGCAACTTACTCAATTAGCTTTGCAAAAACTCTCACCTGTGTCCCATTGTGTTTCTAACATTCCTAGCCCATTACTGTGCTGATCTCAGCTTCAAAATAATCTGAATTCTAAATGAAACTCCTTCACAAAGCAGTTTCTGTTTCTCGGTGCTACCTGCAGCAGTTTGTCTTTATCACTGAGCCTCTGACTCACTCAATTAGCTTTGCAAAACACACTCACCTGTGTTTCTGACTCCCAGTCCATTCAGAACACACACACACACACTGACAGCACACACGGAATGAGCAGGAAACACACAGACTCAGAAAAAATGTTCCTAAAGCTCTCACCCCTGTAGTATAAATTGCACACATGATGGGCAGATCATGGAATATGGAAAATATTCTCAGTCCTGCAGAGTGAGCTGTGCAATCTCACTCGTGCCTTCAGCACTCATGAGAATGCAGAGCTCACTCTGCAGGAGTGAGAATATTTTCCATATCCCACTCCTGCCCATCATGTATCCCCTATTTATTGGTACTCTGTCTCTATAGATTTGAATTTATTGCCTAAATTTAGCAATTATTTTGTGCATACCTTTCTTTTTGCAAGTGGAGTAACTTATAACTCTTCCCCTTCAATATGCTTTAAGAGTTTCTCACAGACGTGACTCAGATTTCTCTATTGTTTTTAATGTTGAGAAATACAGGTATTTCCCTTGAAATCTACCCAATGAAAACCTTATCAGCTTACAGTACCAACGTGGCAGTGGAACATTGTGTAAGTATGCATTAACCCATGAGAGAGCATACCCCAACTCCCCCAGGCATGGATTAATTCTCAAGTAGATCCATGCTCTCTCCTGGGTTAATGCACTTGTAACATGGCAAGCCCATGAGCCCTGTACAAGAAGCTGCAGCACTGAACAATAGGGTAATCCCTGAAAGAAGAACAAGTGGGACTAGTGAACAACACTGTTGATGTCTGCGGAGACATTCTAGCATAGACGTCTGTCAGTGAGCTGACTAGGGGACTTGATCAATTTAGTCTGTGTCAACTTTCTAGCATGGACATCTGCTGGTGAGCTGATCGGGGGACTGGATCAGTTTATATTTGCACCAGAATTAAATATTGGACCTGACAGGACAGGTCCCTGAGGTCGCTCTTGCCATCTTCCACCACTGGACCTATTATTTTTGTACCATGGGGTCTACCAGGGATGGGGGGATACTGCAAAGTATTACACCAGAGAACTTAATAAAAAGACAATAACCTTAGCTCAATTTGGTGTGACTCATAGTAAATGAAATTCAAGTAGGAGGCTTTCAGTTTGTTAATTAAATAAGGTTACTAGAGATAGGTGTATTAAGGAAGAGTTGGGAGGGGCAATCATCACTACTGGGATGCCCAGCAACTGTTACAGAGAGGGTTTCCATTAGCTGTGTAGGCTATTCAGATCAGAGTGGGCTGCCACAGAGTCAAGGAGATACTACTAACTAGTACAGCAGAGAACTTAATAATAAGCAATAACCTCAGCCTTCCTGCAACTCAGTCCTCAATGTGTCTTCTCCCCAGCCCATGCCTGATAACACTGCCATTCAACAACAACAACAAAAAAAAAAACACTGTGCTTACTCTTTAGACTGTGAGGCTCCTTTCGGTTTGGTTTTGCCTGTGGCATTCTTGTATAGCCTCTGTAAATTTGAAACAGAGTCCTGATAGACCTGATGGCACACACGGCACTCGCTGTGGAGTGCAACCATGGATTAATTTTCAGAGCCAGGGATTCCTTGAGAATTAATCCATGGTCAGGTGATATCTTACCACCAATTGGAGAAGACAGTTTCTGATTACCATGTTAAAAATGACTTTAGAATGAGCATGACTGTCACAACTCACTACTTCCTTCCCTTCAAATTTACCAGTGTCAGCAACTAGCCAGTCCAGCAATGCCTACATTCTGACACATCCACAAAAAACACATTAGTGCAGTACAGTCATACAAAGTAACTGCCAGTTTAAAAGAAATGCAAACATCTGGTCCATTTTTTTGTATTGTCCCTTCACAGGGCAGGACACTGTCACTTAAGGAGCCATTGCAACCTGATTGAAAACTTTGAAAAATAATATATTCAGATACAATTCAAAGTGATTTTATACTACACTCTATATCTTCCATGTATCTGTTTTTCATTCTAGAATTTATAACTGAGGAAATTTGCACAAAAAAACAGGAAATTAGTCCCTTATTATTGTTCTCCCCCTGTGGCTTTTTACCTAGTTAAAATCCTAATCTTCTGTTGTGACATCACATTCTGTTGCCAGTTGGAATGACTATGATGCCACAAGCTGAATATTAAGACAACAGGAGGAAAATGAGCAATGGAAACAAATGAATTCTTAAGGAACAAAGATCCAGTTTTCATGTAAATGAACTCAGTAATAAATAATGTGAAGAAGAGCAGAACTAATTTGAAATACAGTCTGAATTGCCTTTAATTAATATGTTATTTGTAGTTCTCCTGAAGTGTGAGCTTCCTTTTAAACACCGGCACCAGATACATGCCTTTTTTGGGACCCTGCCTCATGAGTGATTACACTGACAATAGGCAAATCTGTCCTGATGGGTGATTTTGCGGTTCCTGTGTGAAATCACCTCTTGGGCAGGAATTTCAAATTTACTGTGCCCTTGTTTATGAGGTGGAGTCATAGAAAGGCTATGTTGAAAATTTGGTATAAAAATATTAAAAACAATAAAGTTATGAGCCTACACTGAATTTTGCAAACCCAGGCTTGTTACTTTGGTAATATTTGATATTTTGACCCCAAATCTTCAACATAGCCATTTCTTTACAGCACCTCATGAATGTCACATCTGTCATTTTTCATCTCCTGCCCAAAATGTGTTTTTGTGTCCTGAAAGGTGATTTTGCAGTCCCTGTACAAAATCACCTTTAGGCCAGGAGTTGAATATTTTCTCTGCACTTCTACATGAGGCAAGGTCATAATAAGGCTATGTTGAAAATTTGGTGAAAAAATATTGAACAATTAATTTTCAATACTTTTATCCCAAATTCCTTGGCTGCAGCCCTATCAGCTCTGGCCAGAGTTTTTTTTTTTATGGCAGTAATGAGGGCAGGATTGGGTAGTAGTGGACTAAGAGGGTGATTTTGGACTACCAGGGCCATTAAATTTCATACCGGACTACCAGGATTATTTTGTTTTATATTGGAGATTGGGAAGTGAAGGGGTACCACTGAACTACCGGGGTAATTTCATTTTATAACAGGGATCAGAGAACTACTAAGAATTTATACATTAATGTACAAAGACTGAGTGAGAATTAAGGCAATGATCAACGCTCTGAACAATTCCTCCATGCATACATGTGCATGGAGGCATTATGCAAACTGCTAATGGCCACAAAATGGCATGCAGTTGGTCTCTTAGTACTTTGCATATCATATGTGAGCATTGGCAGGCAGGACTCTGAACATGGCATCCAGGGGCAAAGCTGCTACACTGTTTGGGATAGGCTATCATTCTTTGATTCTGAGTGCACTGTATGTTTCTAGCAGGGGGCTGTGGTGTGCTGCACTTGTGTCATTTGTGTGCCACTACCACAGTCAGATATTTATACTTGCTGCCTTATAAATAGGTCTCCCAGATGACAATGTGCTATTTCATGCAGCTCAAATGGCCTTGTCTTGAGATGGGGGCCTCCACTTCTAGTATGTGCTTTTTAGTTTAGTGTTCACGTAGCCTTCAAAAACAAAGATAGCATATTTTATGAAGATGGCTAAAACACTGACACAGAATAAAACCCAGGCACTGTGACGAGAAGTAGACATACTCTTGCTCTTCAGGTTTATCAGTTATTTAACTTTGTATCTTTTTTCACTCTATTCCAAAGCAGTTTCATTACCATTTTGAATCAAGTTTGAGTTACATTTTGTGTGACTGGGTTATTCTTGAGCTGTGTGGTTTGTATTCAGTCACAGTTAGTGGACTGTAGTACTGACTGTTATTTTTTCCTGTACATGTGCACAAAAGGGCAGTAGGAATATGTCCAATACACACTCACACACAGACAGGAATGTCTTCATCTCACTCAGCTGCTTACTGTACCTTGCTGCTCACACTTTAGTTCTCCATTGCTCCTGCTGCCAGTGTAACATTCTGGGGGTGATGTTTTACCAACCAGAAAAATGTACTGATGGCTGGCACCAGGTCATGTATTTTTTGGGGGGAGAGGATAATTTGGGAGACTGTCTGACCGAGAAGCAACCACAGCCAGTGGCAACATTGATAAAGGCCCTCTGTTGCAAGGAGTCGCTGCTGCTGGTTCAAATGTCAAGAAAGCCTTCATGAAGCTGGAGACATCACTGTGTAGTATGACATTGATAAAAAGCACTACCAATGCAAGCTGCAATGTGTAGTACATGCGTGTGTGTGTGTGTATGTGTGTGTGTGTGTGTATGTACTGTCCTTCAAACCTTGATACAGATCAGTACCCTTGGTACCAGCTGTTTTTTACTTTAATGATTCCATCTCCAATTGGCTTTGTTTAAGTTGAAATTCTCAACTCAGATTTAGCTGCTGAGAATCACTGTGAAAGTGTTCAACTGTATTGTAATTTTCAATTTATTTCAATTAGGTGAATGCTTACGTTTGTGAATGCACAACCCATAGTGTTCAACAGTGCTTATTGTTTTTTTGTGTTGTTTTTTTTTGGTGTTCTTGGGCAGCTCAATGACTGCACATTGATGTTCAACCATCCTGTTTAATGTGAGTGACTGGTGGTCTGACTCCTCCAAGTACTGAGCTATAATTCTCAGTGCTTTGTCCAAACTACTCCAGTATTAGAAGTTTCACTCTGTTTTCACTGAATGTCAGTCTGTGGGTGACTTACCCACTCATACTCTTTGTTCAGCCTTTGGCTACTAATGGAGTAGTCTCCCACTTATCATTTCTGTCCAATCACTTCTCTCTTTAACAGCACAGTTCAGATGTTGGTTTTCACTGCAAGCTGCAATTAGCAACCCCTCTGGGGTTAGAACAATGGTATGGTAGATAGCATTCTGTTTTTTGGGTTGTGACACCCAACCCTCTTCACTCCAACTTAGCATAATACTTTCACCACTGGGATCAGGCAGATTCCTTCTGACAACTGCCTCTGTCAACTGACTGAAAACTTTTGTCATCACTCCAGTCACACTCAAACTTCACACTTTTTGATTAGGTGGGTCTTCTATCTGTCACTCGAGAAAGTGTTGAGATTGAGGCATTTAATGAATGATTGGTTGGTGTCATCGCAGGGGAACTAATGAGTCAGCCACAAGTACAGCAATCCTTTCAGTCGGGTACTGTATTCTGTCAATTAGAATGGCTGATACTTTGGCCCTCTGACCCCACTGCCAGGGTTAATGGGTCTAGAAAGATAGTTGCCACCTTTTAGGATCCTTGGAGTCTCACAAAGTCCCAATTTATAAAGTTAGCAAAGTTTGATACCACTCAAAAGTCTTTGCTTAATTTCAGACAGTCCTCTGGAACTTCTGGTTATTGTGAGGCTGCTGTATGGGACAAGTGAATTATGAGTACTTAGTTCAAACTCTTCATCAGTGGCAGGAAGACATATTGGGGCTGCAGCAGCAATCCTTAAGGGTACTATACACTATTACTGCAGAAGCACTCCTCTTCACTCTATACTGGTCCTCAGTCCCACAATGACCACAAAGGGTCCAGACAGAGCAACTTCTGGCAGGGTTAGGGAAAAGGCAGTCATTTACTAAGCCCACCACCTTTTGGGAACTTTCAAGTGTTCTGGAACAGCTTACTTGAAAGAGGCTGTATACAAGAAAACTAAATGTCTTTCCTTCATAATTTATAGTGCTGTATTCTTTGGTTTCCAGCCTTACTTGCTGACCTGGTTGTTCATACTGCTCGATGGGTAAAACATTAGTTTTGTTTAGCATAGCATAATAAGAAAGGCACAGCATAGTACTTTTCAATGAATTTGTTTGTGTTAAAATTCTTGATTCCAGTCCTGTGATTAATCTTGGCCTGGTCACCTTGTGATGCATTCATAAGCATAGTTTATATAACCTTAGTGGTCCTACTATCTATGTCTTGCATCTCATGGAAGGAATTATGCATGTGCATATAATAGATAATGTGAAGCAATAGCCGATCACTCATGGTCTTCATCACTTGTTTATTTATTTTTTATTATTTATCCATCTGATTCTCAGATTGGCCTCTCTTTGCTGCTCCCCCAGAACCATCTTATTGGATGTACCGCTACCTCCATTCTTCCATAGGTATTTATCCAGGGTGGGGCTACCTGGAGAGACCCCAATACTCCAATGGAGACCAAATGTATTTATTATTTATTTATGTTATTAAAATTTGGTTGACCGGTAGGCCCACTGAGCCCTGAAGGTCCCTTTTTCAGGGGCGACCCGGGATAACAATACATATTTTCATACAGAGAAAGACTTGGGTTACAGAGTAGTTAAATATAAGTAGATGAGGGAGCCACAGCTGTTGGTGTATGGCCTGTGGGAGATCAGTGCCATCCTGTGTCTGTCAGGGTTTTCCTTGCTTTCTTTGCCCTATCCCTTGGGGGCATTGCAGCACAGGCATGCAAGCATTGGCATGCAAGAAGGCATTCTGCTCCAACTGACATTTGTTCATTCAGAAAACACTGCCACAAAAATCCACTTGTGGTCACCCAGGTGACAGTAGCACTATGGTGGAAATGACATTTAGTAACATAGTAGGATAAGGTTGGAAGAGGCTCTAGGAGCATCCATAATTTTCATCCCCCATTCCAAAAGCAGGCATAAATAAGAATGCAGTGCAAACATTGCCTAATTTGAAAGTGTTACTTTCCAACCTGCTCTACGAACCAGGGTAAAATGGATATAGGTTTACCTTGAATGCCTGCATAGGCTTCATATCCACTGTCTCTGCTGGCAGTCTGTTCAAAAGTTCTGCACCCTCTGGCAGAAGAAGGGAAATTGCCAACACATTTAATGGATTTGGGGCTATAGGATTTTTCTTGTTCATTGATTGATTGTGATGTATGTGAATCTCCTAAACAGAAATCCAATGAAACATTTGTGTTTACACTTATGCAGCATTCAAGTTTTTATTAGTCATTCATGCCCAGTAGTGTCATTTTTGATTAATGCATTAAGTTATCTGTAATATTGTCCCATTTTTAGCTACCAAATAAATCAGTCAGCTTACGTTTTCTGAGACAGTGAGTCAGTCTCCTCTTAAAATTAGTTTCTTTTCCT
Organism: Neoceratodus forsteri; assembly: GCA_016271365.2. Classification (NCBI taxonomy): domain Eukaryota; kingdom Metazoa; phylum Chordata; order Ceratodontiformes; family Ceratodontidae; genus Neoceratodus; species Neoceratodus forsteri. Next base: position 1,511,778,205 of record CM057455.1, read on the forward strand.
TGGCACGTGTCATTCATATCTAGGGGAGATCAATATTTTTTAGCAAGCTTGTGTCTTATAATTAGAGGTGGGCTGAGAGTAAAGTACTTTATTTGGTCAGATGACAGGCAACTAGAAAATGTCATGATACACTGACTATCCTTGTTTTGTCTGTATATGATCCACATGCAAATGAACAGATTGGACAGTTGTCTAGTCAACTGAAGTTCAATATACATTTTTAGTGGAAATAAAACTGTAACTTTTGCAAAAGTTGCAGATTGCAGCACTTCCGTTAAACAATGGTTAGTCTGAGGAAAATTGAAAGTGCATGATGACTCAGATGCTTGATTGTTTGTTCAGTACAAGTTAGTCATTTCCTGTTTTAATGAGAGTTACACAGACTATGAACTATAGTGAGCAGCAGCAGAACAGAGTAACATGGAACACTGGTAGAAATAATCAATAGTTGGCTAGAGCTAACAAAGAGGATGATTACAAGTAGGTAACACTACACAATACTGCAATATACCACTCACCAGAGCTTACATGTATCTGATACTCATCACAAAAAGTACAGAGTTTAAAAGAAAATTGAAAAACTAACTTTACTTTTATCTGTTTATGGTCATAATGATATCCGTTGCAAAAAACTTCATTAATGCACCAGTTAGGGTAATTTCAAGCCACAAAAGTAGGGGAATATGGCATTAGATTTTCAACTCTACTCTTTCACTCACCCCAAGCAGTAAAGGAAAAAACTTAGGGTTTTGGGACTCCTGCAGTCTTGGTGAATCAGTCGTGGAGTCTTCCTTGGGGTTGTGAATCCCAATGTCCACCCCGTTCCTTATGCAAACAGTACTACTCATGATCTTCTTTCATCATGCAGGGCCCAAGAAGCCTGGGAGAACAAATCTACAACAAATTGTGTTGACAACATGTGGTGAGACATACTTCTCTACCTTTGAGGAGTATATCACTATGAGGCAGTGGCTTGGGCCTGTACTTTGTGCTTCAAACTGGAGGTTATGGGCTGGGGAGAGGGGGTGAGCATTAGGGTTGACAACCTCAAAGAAGACCCCACCATTGATTCACCAAGACTCTTGAGACCAGAATCCTAATTTTTTTTTACTTTTGCTGCTTGGGGGTGGGGGTGAGTTAGGGTTGGAAAGCCTTATACCAGATGTTCGTACTTTTGTGGTGTTCAGTTACCCTAACTGGTACATTAACAAAGTTTTTTTGCAAAAAATGTCCCATCTTTTTGAGATAGTGGAATTGTATCCTCATTCATGGGATCTGCATGAACAGATGCAGAGATGAAGGGCCATCTGGACTGTGTATCAAGGGAACACTTCATCCACTTACAGAAGTGCAGTGCCTTGCTGATCCTGCCCTTCTGTGCAATTTTGGATATCAGAAGTTACCAAGCTTATGAACATGCATAGAACATTTTCAATATACCTTCATAACTGTGGTTTTATTTTATATTTTTACCCCAAATTTTCAACATAGCCTTGTAACAACCCTCCTCATGACCCCAAGAAAGTCAGGTAGGTGGCTGCAAACACAGCAAAAACAGTCCAGAGCCAAAGAAGCAGAAAATGAGTACTTACTGAACACATAGATTGGCTGCTCGGTTTCTGTCGTGAAGAAATCCACACACTCTGTGTCAGGATACCAAAATATTTATTTGAGTAAAATCCAAGAGTGAAGATGCAACAGGCACTCTCCCTCAATGATCAGTCAAATGTTTTTGTGCAATACCAGCAGTTTCTCAAGGCTCAGCCTTTCCTTGAGAAAGTGCTAGTATCACAAAGAAATATTTGGCTGTTCATTGAGGGAGGGTGCCTGTTGCATCTTCACTCTTGGATTTTACTCAAATAAATAGTTTGGTATCCTGACACAGCATGTGTGGATTTCTTCAGGGCAGAGATCGAGCAGCTGATGAGCTACATGTTCAGTGAGTATACCTCATGAACCCGGTATGTGAAAATTTTCAAATCTCAGCCTAAGTGTCATTCATCTATTTATTTACTTAAAATTTTGGTAACCTGGAAAGGCACACTGAGCCAAGGCTCATTTCCAGGTACGACCCGGGGAAAGAGGGAGACAATACAGATAGAGTTTACAAAAATCAAAACAATAAAACAAAGCAGAGTTGATGCAGTTGAAACAAACATAATTAGTTAAAATGCAGAAATTTACAGTCAGCGAGTACAAAAGTGAGATAGAGAAATAACTGTACATTGGGTCAATTATCTGTAAGTTTAAAAATTCAAAGGAGGAGCAGGAGGCAGGGGGTGAAGTGGAGAGGACAGTAGAGGAGTAGGAGGGCTTAAGTAAGGGTGGCAGGAGGGGGGTGGAGGAGGTGAAAGGAGGGCATGTGGCGAAGGTGAAATGAAGATGGTTTAGAGGAACGTTGGTTTCAGAGGGGGAGGTAGGTGATAGGAGAAGGTGTATCAAAAGGAGGTAAAGCAAGGAGAGAATTCAGCCAGAAGAAATTAAGAATTGAGGGGAAGAGGCTATCACAAGGAGGCTTGGGTTGGCCGGCAAGTGCAGGCTGAGCAGAGAACTTTAGTAGTCATTAAAGGGCAGGAATGGAAGGGGAAAGTTGTGTGTAGGGGGTGATTCCAGAATGAGGGGAGTCAGTATGAGAAAGCTGCTAGTCCAGCAGAGGAATGCACTTGAGGGATGAAGAAGGTACAAGAGTCTCTGGAGCAAAGTGCATAGTCAAATGCACCAATAGGAGAGAGAAGAGAGGAGAGAGGAGAGAGGAGAGGATAGGTAGGGGAACAAGTCAAACCAGAATTTAGCAATGAGGGACACACTGTGCAGCTGGTGATGAAGAGGAAATGGAAACACAGAGAGTAAGGTGTGTAAAGAGCAGTGGTGAGTTAGAGGAGGTAGGTTTGTAGTGAAGGAACAGAAAACATTGAACAGAGTGTCCAGCTTTGTGAGTGGGGGAGGGATCCATAAACCACGTCAGCGTAGTCAAAGATGGGTAGGATCAGCTTGGTGATGAGTTCTCGACATATTGGGAGAGTGAGGCAATCTTTGCTATTGTATAAGGCCCCATGTTTGGGGCAGAGCTTAGAATTTGGAACATCAATGTGATGGGAGATGTCCAGCTTGCTGTCTAACCAGACATCCAAGTATTTGGAGGCAGACACTGTTACAAGTTGGGTGCTATCGAAGGTATAATAAGTGGGAGGAGGCTGGACTTTAGCTAGCTTGTGTGTGGAGCCAAAGGTCATAGAGTCTGTGTTCACAGTGAGTTGATTTAATTTAAACCAGTGTAGTACCTTAAGGAAGTCTTGCTGGCGTGGGGCTTTGATTGCACTATGTGAGGGACCCAAAATATGGAATACCATATCATCGGCATGTCATTCCTCTGTACAGGTATGAAAACACCTTTATGCCAAGTTTTGAAAAATGACAGTTGTTGCATTCATGGGGTGATGTAAAAAAATGGCAGTGTTGGAAATTTTGGGTCAAAATATTTAAATTGACCTAAGTTAAAGCAAAATTTCAACATATGCACATATGTAGTTTTGTAATAACAGTACCACAAATTTTCAACATAGCCTTCTTATGACCCCACTTCATTAACAAGGGTGGAGAAAATTTTCAAAATCCACCCAAAAGGTGATTTTGCATATCAAAAATGTAATTCCTCTGCACAGGTACGAAAACACATTTTGTCCTAGATTTGAAAAATGGCACTTGTCATATTCATGAGGTGATGTGAGAAAATGGCTGTGTTGAAAATTTGGGATAAAATATATAAAATTACCAAAGTTATGAGCGTGTGTTGCAAAATTTCAATGTACACTCATAACTTTGCTATTTTTAAATATTGAGATGCCAAATTCTCAACACAACCTTCTTATGACACCACCTAATGAACAAAAGCAGTTGAATTCTTCAAATCCTTCCTAAAAGGTGATTTTGCCAAGTGACAACAAAATTACCTTTCAGGTCAGATGTGCATAACTCCACTACCACTGGTGATGAGGTGGAGTCCCAGAAAGACCATATTGAAACTTTGGGTCAGAATATGGAAAAATGACAAAGTTATTCATCAAAGTTTAAAACCCCATTGAAATACATTGAACTGCACTTAACTTAGCTTCTCAGATTGCAGCTGGTGGTTCTACTGTAGCAGCAAGGCATGACTTCATTTGAAGAGTGGATCTAAGTCACAGGACATGTTCAGGTGAGTGAGGATGCATGTGGGGTGTGTGGAGTAATGGGTGCTAAGTGGAAGGTTGGGGTGGGGGGTCAGATCTTCGAGGGACTGTTTTCTTTTTTTACAGCATTAAAAAAAATCAAGTGATGGTTTCCTTTTTTACAAGGGACTTACCATCACTAGGGATTGGGCACCCCAGTGTTGGGTGACTTTTCATCAGCACTGGAGTGGACACCCCTTTGCCAGCACCTATAAAACAGGAAAGGAGGCAGACAACCTGGAAGGAAGGGGGAAGAACAAGTGGTACTAGGGTCGGCACCCTGTGTATTTATATATATATATATATATATATTTATATTTATATATAAATATATATATATATATATATATATACACTTATATTCATTGCAAAACTTTGTGAATGCAAGTTAGGTTAAAGTGACAAAAGTAGGGAATGTGGCATTAGGGTTTCCAACTTTCACACCCCACCCCCACCCAGCAGGCAGCAACAGAAAAAACCATTATGGTTTCACCTCTCTTGCCTGTTTGCAAATCAGGCGTGTGGTGTGCCTTGGGGTTGTCAGCATTAATGCTCTAACTAGTGCATTAGTGAAGATTTTTTTGCAATTAATTTCCTTACTTTTTAATAGTTAATACTTTTCATTAAGTCTGAAAAATAACATCAGACATAGCCAGGTACATAGATAAGATACAGCATGGCACATATGCATACACATTGACTACAGTATCATTATATAATTGACAAAGTCTAACCCATAGAAAGACATATTGCTAAATAATGACATAGTAAGAAATTATACAGTAAGTTGTATTGTGCCCAAGAGAGAAAAAAATATGAGAGATTGCATGATTACCACTGCATCTAGGTTAGTTAAGGCACCTAATACGGGCATAACACATAAGTGTCGCCTGATACCTGAATAAGCCTGAAAAGAACAAACATAATAACAAAATACTAACAACGTTAAGGTCCAGATCTGAATTCTTATCCTATAAGGAGAAAAGATTGAAGTCCTTGCAGGGAGGGGGAGGATTTTGGGGTTCAAACCATTTCCTACTGGTGTATCTACTATGTTGTTCCAGATCATTCTACAGGGGAAGTCAGCCAATCCCTGCATGTGGGGAGAGATAAGCTAAGTAAGGGGCCCAGGTAAGATAATATTGTGAGAGAGTGTTGGTAGCTAAGTGGGACTGATGATCCAGTACTGCTACACTAGAGAGGGTGTTATATAATTCAGAGATGGCGGGTACCTCTGTGGTTCTCCACCTACAGAAGATAAGCCTCTTAGGTTGGAGGCTAAGAAGTGTCAGCCATCTGTGCTGTTGATGAGTGAATGCTCTCAGCAACGGAGGAAGGCCCAGAATCCAAACTAGGGGATCACCAGTCAGATCAGAGTCTGAGGTCTGTTGAGCCAGACCCAAGACAGCCGTCCAGAATGGAATGAGAAGTGGGCAAAGCCAAAGTATGTGCAAAAGGTCTCCCTCTCCCGAAAGACATCACCAGCAGTGACTAAGATGCATTCTGTACAAGACAACAGGAGTGCGATGCAAATGTGACAGTATCTTGTTTTGCATAAGTTTACTTCTCATATCTGGATACATAGAATGAGCATATTTCTATCATAACTTTCATTGGGTATCTGAAATAGATTGTTGAAGAGCTTGCTCCCATTTACCTTTAGCCTGAGCTGATTGTGTAGGGAGATGATTCCTAAGATTAGCATATATAAGACTGGCTTTACCCCCCTAATAGGTCAGCCATTTAGTAAGCAAATGGGACCTTGCTATATTTGTCTTGTGGTGTTGTTTAATATTTAAAAACCGAGCTTCTGAACTGCAAGTACTACGAAAAGGCCTGCTTACCTAAGTGGAACTGCTGATCCAGTGTTTGAAATGTTTTGATAGTGAGACTGTCATCTACCATCAAGTCCTTTAGTGTAAGAATTCCTTTACTCTGCCATAGAGGCCAGTGCAAAGGTTTGCCATCCACTTTTATGAGCGTGTTCCCCCATATAGGGGAGGCCAGAAAGGGGCATAAATCTGCCTCCAATTTCTTTTCAACTAAATGCCATGTCAGTACTGAGCCTGCTATTGTTTGGCAGGAAGACAAATGTTTGGGAAGGGGATTGTAAAGTAACACTGCTAGGGATTGGGTCTGGGCCATATACACCTCCATGTGTATCCAGTGTGGTCACTCAGATGTCTGTGGGAAGAACCAGTTTACGGTCTGGGCTGCAGTGAAGGACCATTTATATCCTTCCAGCCAAAGAAGGCCCCAGCCTCCCTGTGACCGATGGGATCTAAGTTTATTTCTACTATAACGGGGTTTGGTGCCTTCCCAAATAAAATTGGAAAAGGCTTGGTCTATGGCTTTAACCCATGAGGCCAGTAGTGTGAGTGGTATATGTGAGATGACATATAAAAGTTTAGGGGCTACCACCATTTTAATCACGGATATTTTACCTGCTAGTGTAAGTTGAAGACCACTCCAGTGCGAAAACTCAGTCTTGATATCTTCAAGAAGGGGTTTAAGGTTCAGATCCCATATTTTAGTAAGATCTACTGTGAGCCATATCCCAAGATACACAAGGGAGTGTGGGGCCCAATGAGGGCCAAGATGGGCTACCTGATCTAAAGTGCACAAGCTATTGAGGGGGAGTACTTCCGTTTTAGACCTGTTGATTTTTAGGCCAGAGTAGCTCGTAAATTCTGCAAGAAGGGAAAGCAGAGCAGGGAGGGAAGTAGTGACGTCCACTAATGGGACTAACAAATCATCTGCATACATAAATGTGGGAAGAGTAATATCACCAAAGGGAAAGCCTGTTACGGCTAAAGAGTGGCATATGGCAATCTCAAGTGGCTCCAGTGCTAATATTAAAAGTAAGGGAGAAAGGGGGCAGCCCTGCCTCATGCCCCGCCCCAGAGGGAAGGGTGCGGACAGAGTAGAGTTGGTGAGGACCCAGGCCAAAGGGTTGTGATACAGAGCTGCCACCCAGCTTCTAAAATTGTGACCAAAGCCCATGGCTTCTAGCACCTTTTGAAGGTACTGCCATTCGAGAGAATCAAATGCCTTCTCAAAATCTATTGTTACAGCAGCAGCTGGTGCCGGGAAGTTGCTGGCCTGATACATAATATTTATAAGGGAACGTATTTGATCTCTGCTGAGCTGACCCAGGACAAATCCGACTTGTGAAGAATGTGTAAGGTGGGGAAGCAAGGGGTTTAACCTGAAAGCAGAATTTTTGCAAAAATCTTACTATCCGAATTGATAAGTGAAATGGGGCAATAGCTAGATGGTAAAGTGGCATCTTTCCTTTTTTGGGGGAATACGGTAATGATTGCCTCCTGAAGGGATGGGGGGAATTATTCTGAACTAAGGGCCAAATTAAAAATTTCACTAAGTAGGGGGGATATCAGTGGTGCAACTATGCTCCACATTTCAGGGGGAAATCCATCCCCACCAGGGGCCTTCCCGTGATTTAAATTGAGGAGTGCATCTGTGACCTCTTGAGGGGCAATGGGAGACTCCAAGGTTGCAGCTTGCTGAGGAGTTAAATGACAGATAGGTATAGATGTCTGAAAGGTTCGCACCTGTGCAACATTAAAAGTGCTGGAGGAAGAATATAGATGTTTATAGAAATCTGTCATAATTTCATTTATGCATTCTGGTTGAACTTGCACAGGGCCATCCGGTGCTTTGAGTCCGGGAATATGGTTCTCGGCCCTCTGTTTCCAGAGTCTGTAGGCTAGTACTTTCCCAGCCTTCTATCACCTCTCCCAGTATTTATGCCTTAGTCTGAGGAAGGCCAATTCAGCTTTCCTGGCACGTAGGTCCTGTACTTGGTGACGGATTTTAGTGATTTCCTTGCCTATCAGGGAGTGTAAGGAAGTGTGAGGCATACATTTAAATTTGGCCTCGAGTTCTATAAGATGGGATTCCAATGTTTTAAGCTGGTGTTCCCTCTGCTGCCTGTGATGCACTGAATATCCCATGATAGCGCCTCATATGGTGGCTTTCAGTGCCTCCCAGACCATTGTTAGGGGGACCTCCATTGTAGCAAGATCTTGTAGAAAATTAGTGACCAGTATCTGAAACCATTGAGGGAAGTTAGGGTCCCTCAAGAGAAGCGGGTCCAAACACCAACTCGGGGATCAAAGGGCTGAGGGACTACTTAGCATGTGAAGTTGCACCAGAGCATGATCCAATAGGATAATTGGATGAATTACAGCATCATTGGTGCTGTTCATAATAGAAGGGGATATAAGCCAGTAGTCCAGCCGAGAGTGTGAGTTATGCACCGGAGAAAAGAATGTATAAACTTTGTCCCGCAGGTGGAGGATGCACCAGGGGTCTTGTAACCCATAGCTGTGATCAGCTGTTGCAGGGAGAGGCGAGACTTCTGATGATGATCTGGGCAGGTGAATGTGCGATCTAGGAAAGGATCCAGGGGGAGATTAACATCACACCTTAAGATTATATGGACCTGTGGAGAGGCCAAGTAGCTAATAGCTTGAGCCAGCAAGTGAAACACTTCAGGCTGGTCGTCATTAAGGCCATACATGTTAGCTGTCACTAGGGTACCTGTCGGAGTATCAATCAAAGCCACCACCCATATGCCATCTCTATTTAGCTGCACTTTTAATTGTGTCCACTGAAGGGATTTGTGAAATAAAATAGCTACCCCCTGTTTGCAAGTGAAGGCTGAAGAAGAAACAATCTCTCCCACCCAAGAGCCGTTCAGCCTGTCATGGTCTAACTTTTTCAACTTAGTATCTTGTAGTAGGGTTACCTGCACACCCAGTCTCTTAAAATGATTCAGCACCTGAGAACGCTTCATAAGGGTATTAAGGCCCTGTACTTTCCAGGTGATATAGTGAATGTCAGCCATAGTCTAGAAGTGAGAGGTCTGATTTAGAAGGAAGCGAGCTATAGAACCTAGTAGAGACTGAGAGTGAAGGTCTGCCCCATATCACTTGAAGCGGAAAATCTGTTGTTATTAATTTAACCACCACCAGCAATGGACCCCAAGTGCACACACAACTCCCCCCAAGCATTTACTAATCACAATCTGGAAAAACCTATAAACAATTTAAACTTAATTTAACCAACTATATACACATATTGGCCTGCCCACAGCCATTGGGAATCCCAAAGGTATCATGTCACCAACTGAAGTCGCAAGACCTCCTTTGGTATTCGTGGGGGTTGGCCTGGATCAGGACAGGAGGAAATACCCTCCAGAATAGCTTGTCCATTCTACAGGTGTAAAGATATAGTTAGAGCTAAGACCCCCCGAGGTCGTATGAGAGGAGTCTCCCTGGGACCATGGGGCCCTAAGCACATAGCAGGATGTCCTCAAAAGCATGCCCCAAAAGGAGTTAAAATATTCCAATATGCCCAGCCGCTAAATGAGGGATAGGGAGAGCTGAGCTTAATACTCCCAGCAATTTAGATCCCATGGCAAGCTAAGGGACAAGAAGTTAACACATACAAGGAGAACCAAGCAGAAAAAAGGAGGTTCCCTTTCCCTTATTACATATTCAACCACCCATATTAAACTGGTACCATACAGTTTGAACATGTCCTTAGTCCGGGGGTTCTAAGCCAGATCTGGGAAGACCAGTTGTAGCATCGAGAGTTTCATCTCATGAGTTCGCAGCAGGAAGTCCGGCTGCAAGTTCCAGTGATGCAGCAACTATGTCAGCCCAGGATTTGCTTCAAGCCATGGACAGCATTGGTCTTGAGGATGTTGGCCCACACATGTCCATCTCTGCCCCTTCTGAGATCCCTTGTGCAGTATCTGGGTCCTGCAGGTCTGGTTGTAGAATGGCAAATGGGTTAGGTGAGAAGAAAATCTGCAGATCCATGGGGTCTTGCTGATCTGAAAGTTGGTTTGAGTGAGCCGTCGCATGTGGGCAAGAGGAGCCGGCTCTTTAAGTAGGATGTTGTCGTCGAACATGATGATGAGATGGTTGCCATTTCCTTGGCCTTGATGGTAGTGATGCATCAAAAATCTGCACACCAGACTCAAGTATGTCTTGCTTGGCAGCCAAGGAAATATTCACTGCAGATGGAGAGGGAGAGTATTATATTTGCTCACTCTGATTGTTGGGGTCCCGAAACTCCATGGGATGTTTAGCCGCAGGAAGTCCATCCAGCTCTCCGGGGTCTCAAACAGAAGGGGGAGACCCATTGTGCATAATCAGCATGGTTGCTGGATACCACAGTGAGAAAGAGTAGTTTAGTTTTTGTAACAGTCTCTGTGCCTGGGCATATTCTTTACGGCGATCGGAGAGTTCTTTAGAATAGCCCTGATAGAGCTGGATATGATGCCTTTGCCAAGTAATTTCCCCCGCAGTTCAAGCAGCAACCATAATAGATTATTTTTGCCTAAAGTCCAAAAATCTGGCAAGCAGGGGTCTAGGCCTTGCTGCAGGCCTTGGTACCAGGGCAAGTGAGCAATTCGCCCATTCTATCTGAGGGTGAAAATCAGCTGGTAACTTGAGCAGCTTCCGGAGGTATGACTGTAAGAAGTCGATGGCTGATTTCTGTTCTGCACCTTCTGAAAAGCCAATAAGCCATATATCGTTTCGATGGCTGTGATTTTCAAGGTCATCTACTTTATTTTGTAGTGTGTGGATAAGTTTGTCCTGTTCCCTCAGAGTTGCAGTTGTTTCATGAAGAGCCGCATCATGGAAGGATATTCGTCGCTCATTGTGGAAAATCCTAACTTCGATCCCTTGCAAGGTTTGCATCATGGTATCAACTGCAATTGTGAGTTGTGCCGTTTGAGTCATGAGCTGGCCGAACATCACTTCAGTTCTTGATGATTCCGCAGAAGGCTGCATATTGTAGGCTGCACTGCAGATCCGCCTTCCAAGAGAAAAGACAAGTGATTTCCAAAAGAGAACTTGCAAGAAATGTCCCAAGATGATGCTTCAATGAAACTTCTGGCAGAAATAAAGGGTCTTAGTGGCTGAAAATGTCGGATTTATCCCCATGTTGCAGGAGCTATCTCTCTATGTGACCATACTGGATCAGGGCTAGGCCACACCCCCCAATTTCCTTACTTTTTGAGATAATACAATCATAACCTTATTTGCCAGTGGGAGCTCAGGGCCCTGTGCTCCCATCCATCCATACTTTTTCAGACTGTGTAACCGTATCCTTATTTCCCTGAAGGAGAGCAGGGCCCACTGCGCCCTGTGCTCCCATCCCTCCATAGATGAGTATATGTGTGTTGATGTTGGGCTCTGCACTTGCATTTGTAGGATAACCGCAACCAAATTGTCAGCATTGCCTTCTTATTACCCCACCTCATGAAGATGTAGGGTGGTAACATGCAGAGCAGTACATTTTGATGAACAAAGGTTTAGAAAGTGGAAATGTTATGTGTAAAAGAAAAATGATGGGCAAAAACAAAGTCCAGGCAAATGCACAATTCATGATTTTCCAACTTAGGGTTCCTTTTTTGGTCTTTTCTTTTTTTATTATTATTATTCCTGTTTATCTCCTAGTGTTCGTGGTCTTGGTGGCATCCCTCCAGCCCCACCACAGACCCATGGTATGGGCTTACAGGTTAACCACCACTTTCTCAGAGCCATGTTTGGCAGGTGGCATGCCACGTTGGGTCATGTGGAGCCTCTGGAAGATGATGAGTGAGTCAGGGAGGTTTCCTCCTTTTTTCTTCCACTGAGAACTGTACATGTGTATCTTGGCACCCATGTTGGTTGTATCATGATGCCTTTTGTCAATGTCTGCTGCTTCAACCATCCTGATACGCAGCCTCTGTTGAGTGGCAGGCACATGGTATGACTCAGTGTACCCATCCCTGAGGGAGGAGATCTCTCTTTGCGATGCTCAATCCTCCTTCCCCAGCTGTCCCCCAAATGGCTTGTCTCCATTTCTGAACCCAGGTTGCCAGCATGGGCAGAGGTTAGGCATCCAGCACCTCAGCCCTCCATGCCACCAGGTCTTTTTGATCTTTTCTTGACTCATGACTTAAAAATGGCTGCTAGCCAAGGTTAATGGAGGGCTGTACCAGTTGCCTGCTGTAGGAGTCCACAGCATCTATTTTGTAGCATGAACGGGAGAGGGAGGAGGAGGGTGTGTGGTGCCAGTGTGTGGTGGAGGGGTCCTTTTGATGTATTACTACTGGATCAGTTACTGTAGGTGGGGGGGGGGCGGTATTTTGGCACCATTTGGGAGAGGAAAAGAAAAATGTAACTTACAGATGTGTCCACCACGATGAAGCGCAATAACTTGCAGTAATGACATGTCACAAAATCCTGCATGACAGAAGAACTTAATTACCATTGATTTACAATGGCTCCTGCAGTAAATTGCAATATTCTGTGATATTCTGCAGCATTTCAGCACTTCATTCTGGCTTGACACAACTGTACTTTACATGTGCAAGTGCAGCTTCATTTGGACTTGGGGGAGGATATGCGCTAGAGGATGATAGGACAGAGTAAATAAATTTAAATGCTCAGGTGTGGTGGGAGGAACGTGACAACATCAGAATACTTTTACTTAAAAAAACTTCTTTTTTTTTAAATTCACCTCACAAAGCTGGTTGAAGTCAGAAAAACTTTATAGTTCCTGAGATTGCTCTAACTTCGCCAGCAAAATTTTAATTTGCTACATCTCTAGCATCAACTGAAGCATGAATCATGTATTCTATATCGTACATTTATGTAGGTTAAGGATAGAATATTAAAGCTGTAGGGAGATGCTAATTAGCTGGAGACATTCCCTGGTGATTTTGGCTGCTGGAACCATTGGGACTGGTCCAGATCGATGAAGGGGGAAAAGACATTCCAACTAAAGATGACAAAGAGGAGGCTGGCAACAGGACACCATTGTCATCAGTCTGTGAGGGAGCCTGGGGAAGGATAGTGAGAGATGGCTGGCTCTCCCTCCAGAAGGAGAAACAGTGTTGCTTACTAGAATACCATCCACTACCTCCTGCCTGCCTAAGGATCTCCATATAGAAATTGCATGCATAGTAAGCATGATATATGTAATCTTTTTTAGTGGGTTGGTGCAACTGTAACTACTGGGGAAGGTAAATGTTGCAAATCTTAATTCTCCTTATGTTTCTTATTTTTTAACACAGAGATTCCCTTCCCCCACCCTCTGAAAGCACCTCATACCACCCTTCTACTCCCACCCAGCCCTACCCAGTGTGCATATTGCAACCCCCATTTGCAGTGGCAGCCAGCATCCACACCAGCACCCCAACCACTCTTTTCTTCCCCAACCCTCAACACCAATCCCAACCTTGACCCCCACCACCATAGCAAAATGATAGACACCCTCTCCTACACACCCACTGCAGCTCACATCCACCCTTTACCACCATGCCATCACTAGAAAAGGATATCAGTCAGAAGAAAGGGGCAGCAACTGGTACAGACCCTCCTCTCACCACCTTGAACAACCACCATCATAATGAATGGCAGTGTGCACTACAAAGAATAAATTTACTTAGTCCAAAATGTCAGCATCCCTACGAGGTCAGAGGAACATGGAAAAAAGAAAATGGGGAACTAATAAATAATAAATCCTCTTCTGCCTATAGCAACATGAAGGCTGGTATACCTGACCAGAAGGTGGTACATCCACAGTGCCAGAACTGGTGTGTGTGTGTGTGTGTGTGTGTGTGTGTGTGTGTGTGTGTGTGTGTGTGTGTGTGTGTGTGTGTGTGCATGCGCAAAAAGTATGAAATAAACAAAGAAACCATATGGTGGTGATCAAAAATGTTATGGAGAGGAAGTGCTTATTAAGGGTGCATAAAAAACGTTTTTCAAATACTGTACTTGTTGCATGTTTGTATATGGTACCCTAAGATACTTAGGGACAGATATTCAACAAGGATTGATCCAAGGTATGTCCAGCCCTATTTTTAAAATAGAAATGCATAGAACCTGTCATACACTTTATTAGATGGTCTAACTCGGTCAAATAAAAAACCACTTGTGGCAAAACTTCTGTGTTTTTGTCACAAACAGAGACATATTTTAAAAACTGCAGCAGAGCATCTTGGACATAGCCATGTGGATGCAGACAAAGGTACAGCATGAATTTGCATCTTCCTGACCCATTAAAAACTCCAGCTCCTGATATTTATTATTTGGCATACAAATAAAGAACAATGTAAATAAAAATCCATAGGTCTCCCCAGTTGCCCAGGACTTATCCTGTGTCCACCCCTTCCCACTCCAGGCATCTTCTGCCCCTCACCATTCTCCAACACAGTATTCATGTACAAAAAAATTGCCTTTCTCCCTCAGTGAATCAAAACTGTAGTGCTACGGTCTGCCCAGCTGTAAAAATGGGTACATGCAAGATCTTACTAAAAATTAGATATTGCATTTCAGTTGGGCTATCATGGGAAAAAGAAAATGTCAGAAACAAGCACAGCCTGCCTGTATGTTAAGGAAAGATAACCTCTTCAGGGACTAGTCAATTCCAGTATTGGCTACAGATACTGTTTAGGGCAGTCAAATGATTTGTAACCATCAAACATTCATGGGATAGACATAAGAGAACCCTAGATGTGGGGAAAAGAGGTAAAAGCCAATGACCAAGTAGGGTCAGAGGCAGCTGATGTAGGCAGGGAATATGGGCAAACTAGGTGGGCCTAGCGGTCCTTATCTGCCATCAACTACTATGTTACTATGTAACACGGCCTACCTAGACTTTAGCAAGGCATTTGACACAGTCCCACACAAAAGACTAATATACAAGTTGGCCAGCCTGGGAGTGGGTCCCAAGATGGTAGCCTTGGTAAAGAATTGGCTGGAGAACAGGACACAGAGGGTAATAGTAAACAGAGCACACTCTGAAGAAAGGGGGTTTACTAGTGGGGTACCGCAGGGTTCAGTACTAGGACTGGTCCTCTTTAATGTCTTTATAAGTGACATTGCAGAGGGACTGGAAGGAAAAGTATGTCTCTTTGCTTTATAACACAAAGATCTGTAACAGAGTTGATGCACAAGGTGGGGTGGAAAGGATGCGAAGGGCTTGGCAAGGTTGGAGGAATGGTCAAATGTATGGCAGCTTAGATTCAGTGCTAAGAAGTGCAAAGTAATGCACCTGGGAAACAAAAACCCAGGGGAAGAGTACACAATGGGGGGTGAGATACTGACAACAACAAAAATGGAAATGGACCTGGGGGTAGTCATATCAGACGACCTAAAAATGAGAAAGCAATGTGAGAGGGCAGTAAGTAGGGCTGGTTGGATACTGGGATGCAAAGGGAGAGGCATCACCAGTAGAAAACAGGAAGATGTTATCCCTCTGTACAGACAGCTGGTGAGACCCCATCTGGAATACTGCGTGAAGTTCTGGAGACCCAGTCTCCATAAAGACATAGACAGGATGGAGGCAGTCCAGAGGAGGGCAACTAAAATGGTGCAGGGTCTGCACCAGAAAACATATCAAGAGAGACTTAAGGATCTTAATATGTATAGCCTCGAGCAGAGGAGGGAGAGGGGGGACATGATAGAAACTTTCAAATACCTCAAGGGAATCAACAAAGTCCAAGAGGGTAGCATCTTTCAGAAAAAAGAGGCGTGCAAGAACAAGGGGGCACAATTTGAAGCTAGAGGGGGGACGGCTCAGAAGTAATGTGAGGAAGTATTTTTTCACTGAGAGGGTTGTGAATGCATGGAACAGCCTTCCTGAGGAGCTTGTGGAGTTAAAAACAGTAGTGGCTACCCGAGTGAGTGAAATGGAGCAATGGATTTCTGATCTGGAGGATACAACTACCCCACTGCCGGAACAACTTACTGTAATGCAACGGGAGATGGAAGAACTTAAGAAACTTCTGGATTATCAGGAGAATTACCATCGTCGTTTGAATTTGCACCTTAGAGGACTCCTGGATGGGCTGGAGGGGCTGGAGAGGCCAAATGCAATAGACTTTTGCGCCAAAGTGTTGCCAGAGCTCTTAGGTATTTCATTAAAGAACGGGCGTATGAAGCTTGAAAGGGCCCACTGATCCGTTATGCCAAAACTGGGGCCGAATCAACTTCCAAGGCAGATAATTATGCTGTTCCATAATTATCCTGCTAGAGAGTCTCTCTTGAAAGCATACCATGAGCACTCTGAGCTTCAGTATGAGGGCCATCACTTGTTTATTTCACAGGATTTCTCTACACGCTTACTTAAAAGACGTCGGACCTTCAACCCTGTGATGGCGCGGTTACAGGAGGTTAAAATCGAATGTTACATGCTCTATCCAGCTACCCTCAAGATCAAGCATGAGGGAGCAGTGTATTCATTTTGGGAGGTGCCCAAAGCAGAAATATTCATTCGGGACCTGAAAAAGAAGATTGGGTGACCTGATTTGGAGGTACTGAATTGCTCAATATTTGCACAGGGCAGGTTACTCAGAGTGCTGGTGGCTGATACTAAATAATACAGGTAATGTTGTTTCCTTGCATCTGAAACTGCTCATTAGAGGAACATGGACTTGGCTGAGCATTGCATTCCTTACTTGGAAAAGGGAAATCCCCAGGAGAACTTGGACTAACGCTGCATAGAACTCTGAGCAATATTTTATTTCTCTATGTGGGTTGGTTCCCTTTATTTTACGACGTCCATGACTGTAATGGATTGAATTATAAACCCAGACATGGAACTGAAGCCTAGTGCCATGAGCTGTTGTTTGTTTGTTTTGTTAACAGTTTGAAATGGCACATTGTACTCTGGAGACTTTTGTTCATCCTCCCACATATGCTATTTCTTTGAGTCTGCTATAATAAGCTATTGGTTAAAGGGTATGTGGTAGAGCACTGTTATTACAAGAGATGTGGGGAGAAGGAAAGCAATGCAATCTTTTTCTTTTTAGGGGAGTAGCCTGAATTCACTACGAAGGAGACATGTTCTTCCCTTTGGAATAAAATGCTGAGTATGGGGAGGGGGGAAGGGGACTGGAATTGGAAAGAGAGGATGGGTTGGTCTGGGGGGAGGGAGATGCAGTGCATTAATACTGAACAGGCTGTGCTCCCTTTGCATGGGTAAGCCTTGGCTTGATTTATAAATTTGGGAGTCTACATCTGTGTTATTTGAGCTATGTACAATCTTCTAGTTGTTTAGGGTCTAGTTTACATGACACAATGGCAGGGCTTGGAAGGAAGGTACCCTTGCATTGATTTTACTGTGTAGGGGTTTCTCACAGATCTATATGAGTGGTTATAAAATTGCTGTTTTTACAAATCAAACTGTGGAGGCTTGGGGGGAATGTGTTTTGTCTGATGGAGGGAAGGGATTGTAAAATTTCTGCTTTTTGCAGTTACCATTACAAAAGAGGGTAACAGGACGGAAAAGTAAGGGAGCAGGGATGGGGGAGGTATGGGAAGTGATGGGAGGTCTGTATATAGTTACTGTAGGTTTGTTGTTTTATATGTTACTGCTAATTTTCAGATCCAAATGCATTACCAAGCTAATGTTGTGGAGGGGTGTAGGGGGGAGCTCAGGAGGATTGAATAAGGTTGTGATGGGTGGGGTAATTCAAAGAGATGGGACATGGCTAGTTTGAAAGATTTGACTATTGTTTCATGGAACCTCAGGGGAATAGCCACTCCTGTTAAGTGCACGATGCTACTGATGGCATTGAAATGACAGAACACCCAAGTGGCTATGTTGCAGGAAACCCATCTCATGGATAGAGAGCACATTAAATTAAAGAGAGGGTGGGTTGGGGAATGTTATTCGGCAGCCTATCAGTCTCACAAGTGGGGAGTGGCCGTTCTCTTGCATAAAAATTTACCATTTAAGAAAGAAAGACTTGTGGTCAACCCAGATGCTGGGTGCTATGCCTTTGTGTCAGGAACAATACAAGGGGGAGAGAGTCACATTTGGGAGAGTATACCGGCCCGCTGTTCATGAACCAGCCTTCTATAGATTACTAATGGCTCTCTTGATAGTGGAACAATTCCCAAATTTGATATTGCGGGGGACATGAACTGTCGTTCAATCCAGCTCTAGACCATTCAAAGGATAGATGGGCACTGAAAGGTGCAATTCGGGAATGGTTGGCAGGAATGTGTGACTTAGATTTAATTGACAGATGGCGAACAGCCAATCTTATGGTTAGAGAATATACCTTCTTCTCACACCCACATCGGACTTGGTCTTGACTGGATTATGTTTTACTCCCTCGGACTTGGTATTTCTGGGTAAGTGTCATTAAGCACTGTCCGATTCATATATCGGGCCATGCGATGGTTGTCTTGACATTGAAATGGGAAGGGAAGAGACATAATCCTGCTACGTGGAGGTTCCCCAATTACCTGTTAGCTAATAAAAAAGTTAAAGATTATATGCAAGATCAGTGGAAATTGTATGTACAAACTAATTCAGAGTCAGCTACATCTCGTGCCATTTTTTGGGATGCAGGGAAAGCGTTCATGAGAGGAGCTATTATTAGCTTTGTAGCCCATCATAAGCGTAAAGTTAGGGAGAGGAGGACAAATTTGGAACAACGGCTTAAGGTTCTTGAAGGGAAAGCAGCTAGAGCGGAGGGTGGAGAAAATGTACAGCACCTTTTGAATGGAACCAGGGAAGCCCTTAATAATTTGTTGTTGGGAGAGGCCAGGAAGACTTGTCTTTTTCTTAGGAAACATTTTTATGAATGGGGTAATAGATCAAGTACTATGTTGGCCAATTTAATAAGAGGCAAAAGAGGAACACATCTAATCCATGCTGTAAGGGGGGAAGACGGGTATTGCAGGAGGATATCGGTGGTATTGGGGACTGTTTCAGGAGATTCTATCAGAGACTTTACCACTCTCAAGTTGGGGAAAGAAAGGAGGAAATGGTGGACTTTCTGAATGGAATTACCTTACCAAGGATTACAGCAGCGCAGTGGGAATGGTTAGATTCAGTTATAACGAAAGAAGAAATTCTCAAAGCCATTGGGGCCCTTAAGAGAGGGAAAACTAGTGGACCGGATGGCTTTCTGGCTGAATATTATAAAACCATGCAGACCCAATTAATAGAGCGTTTGGAGGCTGTGCTCAAAGAAGCTAAAGAAAAGAGAGGAGAGTTGCCATATTCCTGGGGGGAAGCAACAATATATCTGATTCCAAAAGCAGGGAAAGATTTACTTGATTGTTCCTCCTTCAGACCGATATCCCTTATAAGTTGTGACTCCAAGATACTGGCTAAAGTTTTGGCTAGTAGATTGGAGATATTACTGCTGAGGCTAGTTCACCCAGACCAGACCGGGTTTATCAGGGATAGGTGTTCCTATCATAATATGAGAACCCTGTTAAATGTGTTTTGGGGAGCTCATCACCAGCAGGAGGAGGTGCATATCCTCTAGATGGACGCAGAAAAAGCATTTAACAGAGTCTAATGGCCATACTTGATGGAGGTTTTGACCCAGTTTGGTCTGAGTGACGACTTTATAAGAATGGTGCAATGAATGTACACAAATCCTAGAGCCAGAGTTCTAGTGAATGGCATGCTGTCGGACAGCTTAGAGTTAAGTAGAGGGACTAGACAAGGGTGCCCCTTGTCTCCGTTTTTATTTGCATTAGTGCTTGAACCCTTGGTCATAGCCATTCAATCACATCCGGGAATACTGGGGGTGCGGGGTAGGACGGGTAAAGAAAAGAAGTTGTCCTTATATGAAGATGATATGCTGCTGTATGTTGTCGGGCCGAACCAGTCTATGCCTGTATTACTAAGTTTAATAGAACAATTTTCTAAATTTTCAGGATATAAGTTAAATTTAGACAAGTCAGAGGAAATTAAAATTGGGGGGCCTAATAGAGGGAATGCTCTACAGAGTTCGAAATGGGGTCTTAGGACAGTCCAAGAAGCTTTTACATATCTGGGAATAAGAGTAGGCAGAAGTATTGAAGCCTTATACAATCTTAATTATGGTCCACTATTGCAGACAATAATTGCGGATCTGAATAGATGGCAGGAGCTCCCTATAACATGGCTGGGTAGAATTAATCTACTCAAGATGAATGTTCTGCCATGGATATTATACTGTCTGCAGATGCTTCATATTGGAATCAGGCGGACGGATATTAAGAAATTAGAAAAGGCTTTCTTTGTCTTTATTTGGTGTGGTAAATGACCTATGGTGGGTTTGGCTAGACTAAAAGCACCAATAGAGAAAGGGGGACTACAATTCCCAGATCTGGAAGTTTACCATACAGCCATTCAATGCCGATATGTTCAAGACTAGGATGGAAGGCCAGAAGAGGCAGGATGGCTTGATCAGGAAGAGAGGGGATGCCCTGGCAGGATTTCCACCTATCTGTCAGTCAGAGGCTGGAGGGCTTTTCTTGATCTACCCAATCCCAATCCCTTAGTTAAGGCAGTCTTAGAAAGCTGGAGAGGAATGAGTAGGAGAAGGGAGGTGGGATGGGAGGATACGTTACTTTTGCCCCTGAGAGGGAACTCTTTCTTCCTCCCTGGCATAAAGGATAAAAGATATCGGGAGTGGGTGGCAAGGGGTGTTTACTGTTTAAGACAGTTGTTTAACTGGAATGGACTAGACTCATATGAGAATATACAGGTTTGGACTGGATTGAGCCACCAACACTTTTTTCGTTATCTACAACTCAGAGCCTATATTGGTTCTATTGGTAGGCTACGAAACTCAGAGTCTAAATGGGAACAAATTGAACAAATGATAATTGTGGGGCGAAAAAATACCACGGGCACTATTCGTAGAATAGCCAAGGAGGGTAAAACCTGGTTTCCAGACAAGACACAGAGCACCAAAATGCTCTGGGAGAGAGACCTAGGGACTCCCATATCGGAAGAGAATTGGAAATTAATAATTCAACTCCATCAGGGCATATTGTTGCGTAATAAATATAGAGTCTTATAACAAATTCTGCCACAGACTATATTGTCCACCACTGGTTGTTCATAAATATAACCCGTCAATATCCCCTATATGCCCTAGATGTAATAACAATCTAGCTTCATATTACCATTACTTCTGGGCTTGCCTGGTATTACAGGACTTTTGGGGAAAGATAGTAGCAGAGTGATGAAAGATAATGGGACAGCAATATGCCAAGTCACCATTATTGCTGCTTTTTGGTATAGCGGTAGTAGAAGACGGGGAATGGTCCCCCGTTAAAAGATGGCGCAGTGTGGTATTATTCATGGCTAGATGCTGTATCCTTAATACCTGGGTAAATGCAGTGAAACTTACCATATCCCAGTGGAAGGCTCTGTTACTGCAAGCCCTCACATTGGAATGATTGACGTATGTCATTAAGGATAAGGAGGAACTGTTTCAAAGAACACGGCAGCCATATTTAATGTCTCTTACAGTTGCTGACAACATTATGTTGAGGGAAGGGTGGTTGTAATAAGAATGATCTGGGACGATCGTGAATTATAGATGAACTTCTATGGGTAAAGGGGAAATTGGGGCTCCCCATTCCTTGTATCTCCCCTCCCATTGATAGAGGATGGAATAATAACTTATCTGTGATTGGTTTTAAGGCATGATTGATTAAGAGAATGGATCGATTGTATATAAGTTATGTATTTTAATATGTGTGTCATGTAAATGTCATTATGTTGGTATGTCTGTTTATTATAAGAAAATCAATAAACAAATAATGCAAAAAAAACAGTGGTGGAATTCAAGAATGCATGGGACAGACATAAGGCAATTCTAGGGGGTGGAGGTTGGAAGAAGTAGGCTGTTGGTTAGCTAGGATCTGTAGCTTATCCATTAGGTACGGAAATGGGCAGACTGGATGGGCCAAGCGGTCCTTATCTGCTATCAAATTCAGTGTTTCTATGTAACCAGTCAATACTGTCATTCAGTCTATATCCATTGACTAACAACAGATATGGAATGAATGACAGCACTAACTGTTTACAAATCACTTAACCTCCATATGTGGGTCATATAAAGTACAC
The DNA here is from genome assembly GCA_016271365.2 of Neoceratodus forsteri. NCBI lineage: Eukaryota > Metazoa > Chordata > Ceratodontiformes > Ceratodontidae > Neoceratodus > Neoceratodus forsteri. The sequence goes on from CM057455.1 coordinate 1,511,800,320, forward strand.
TGTCATGTTCATCTGTCTGCTTGCAGGTTTTGCAACTTGAACTGTGAGATTGTCTGGTGAGCAGCTGAACAGAGCCATAGTCCTGTTAAAGAACTAGTACTGGAACCTATTGAATTTATCCTAACCCATAATTATTTCACGTTCAGTGACAATGTGTACTTTTAATTAATGGGCACTGCTATGGGAACCAGATGGCACCTTAGTACATCAACCTATTTACGGCAAACCTAGAAATGAACTCCCTTTCATAATACAATATCACACCCTTGCTGTATTACAGGTATATTGATGATATTTTTCTTATTTATGCAAACAATGTGGAAGGACTCACGGAATACCATTTAAGATTTAACAACTTCCACACCACCATTAATCTCAAAATGAAATATTCAAAAGGAGCAATAAACTTCTTAGACACAGATGTCACACTGAAGCAAGGAAAAATGTACGCATCAGTTTACAGTAAGCTCACAGTCTTCTTCATCAACTTACATTTCTCTAGCTTCCATCCCTTCACTCAGAGGAAGGCAATATCTACAGCCAGGCCCTACAGTAACACATTTTCAGTTCTAAAGAGACAGACAGGGACAATAACCTGGATGAACTGTGTAGTGCCTTTGTGAAAAAAAAAACAACACAAAACTGCACTATTGAAAAACAGACTGCATGGGCCACTTGAAGATCATAACAGAACCTCTTAGCATGCAAAGAAGAAAGAGTACACAGTTGGTTACCACTGGTTGCCACATACAACCCCATTCTTGGCATTATCTGGACTATTTTAAGAGGCTTACTTAAGCTTACTTACTTACTGATGGAGATATGGCCTCCAGAACTGGACACAGTACTCCAGATGGGGTCTCACCAATCACTTGTACAGTGGTATCACCACCTCCTTTTTTCTGCTGGTGATACCTCTCCCTATGCACCCCAGCATCCCTATGGCTCTTCCCATAACCTTTTTACAATACTTGGTCACCTTTAGGTTATCAGATATGGTTACCCACAGGTCCTTTTCCTGTTTAGTGGTTGTCAGTACCTCCCTCGTCAAGTACTCCTCCCCTGATTTTCTGTACCCTAAATGCATAATGTTACACTTCTTTGCATTGAATCTTAGCTGCCACACTCTAGACTACTCCTCAAGCCTGCTTAGGTCCCTCATTTTTTTCACCCCCCTGGAGTGTCAACTGTGTTGCAGATCTTAGTGTCATCTGCAAAGAGGCATACCTTCACTTTCAGCCCCTCTGCAATGTCGCTTATGAAGACATTGAAGAGGACTGGCCCCAGAACTGATCCTTGTGGCACCCTGCTGGTCACCCTCCTCTCCTCAGAATGAACTCTGTTTACCACACCCTCTGTGTTCTATCCCAGTTTCTGACCCAGTTTACTGCCTTGGGAACCACTCCCAGGCTGCCCAGCTTGTTTACAAGCCCCCTATGTGGAACGGTGTCAAAAGCCTTGCAGAATCCAGGTAGGCCACATCCACCATCCCTACCTGATCTAATTCCCTGGTCACCCAGTTAAATAAATCTATTGGATTTGTTTGACATGACCTTCCCACTGTAAATCCATGTCGCCTAGGATCCCCTGAACCGCTGGGTTCAAGATATATCACAATCCTTTTCTTTAGCAGTGATTCCATTAATTTCCTCACCACTGAGGTCAGGCTTACTGGCCTGTAACTAACTGCCAGCCTCCTCCTTGCCCGCTCATTTGTGGAGAGCGACTACATCTGCTCTCCTCCAGTCTTCCAGAACCACTGCCATTTCCAATGAAGGGCTCAGTGGTGATGCGCACACCTCTCTAAGCTCTTTTAATATTTTGGATTTCTCCCATCTGGCCCCATTGCCTTTCCCACTCTCCATTATTCGAGTTCCTTTAGGACTCTATCCTCTGTAAATGGACTGGTTTCTACCTCCCTTTGATCAATGGTTCTGTCGCTTAACTGAGGTCACACACCTTCCCCTTCTTCTGTGAATACTGAACAAAAGTATTTGTTAAAGATTGTTGCTTTCTCCAGGTCCCCCTCCACACACTCACCTCCTTCCCCTGTTAGCCTATCAATCCCACCCCTAGTCTTTCTTCTTTCACTATTGTACCTGAGGTATGTCTTGTCCTCTTTCATTACTGCCTGGGCTATTTTTTCCTCCGTTTGCGCCTTTGCACTCCAGACTGCTTTTCCTACCTCCCTCTGCTTTTATAGATACACTTCCCTGTTCTCCTTCCAGCAGGGGTGATTGAGAATGGTAGGAGTTTGAAAGGTCCGGAAAATGGGAGGGACCAAGATAGGTTGAGGGGGGGGCCTCACCTGGAGCAGACAGGAGGACAGGTAGCAAGCTAACAAGGGAAGAAAAAATGTTGGTCTATAGAGATTCTATCATAAAGGGCATACACTGGGTAAGGAAATGGGACCTAAAACACAAATAATCAATCATCTGTGAACCAGGGATGAAAGACAGGAAGGTGGGGTCTGGGATCCTGAAAGTGGCATAAGTGTGGGGTAAACCACACTTGACTGTACATCTAGGAACAAATGATCTGGCAGGGAACAAAGTGAGGGTGGTCCAGCAAAGGTTCAGGAAGTTGGCAGAATCCCAGTCCCCAGTGCCAGCACATGGAGGGGAAGAAGGATAGAGGAATTTAATGAGTGGCTAAGGGACTGGTGTAATGTAGAGGGTTTTGTTTGTCTTAGGAATGGGGAAACAGGCGGTTGTATAAGACAATTTTTTGTAAGGATAGGCTGCACCTAAATGAGGAGGGATTGAGAGTCCTCAGGGGGAAGTTAAGAGAGTATACGGATGAGGTCCTGATGTTAAACTGTTAAAGGGGGAGTATGTGGCTAGGAAAAAATAGAGGGTTGACATAGAAGTTGGGAATCTATGAGGCACTACCCCAAATGGGGGGAATGGGGCTGAAACGGGGTATGGAACCTAGGGAATGGGAAACATATGGAGAGCCATGTGTGTGAATGCCCACAGCTTAGACAGCAAAATCCGATACTTAGAGGCTGCCATAGCAGGGAAGGACTTAGATCTGGTTGCTATCGCAGAAACCTGGTGCAAGGAGCACAAGGACTGGGACTTGGTCATTCCTGGTTTTACTCTATTTAGGAAGGATAGGGAAGGGAAAAGAGGGGGAGGGATAGCTTTTTATGTGAGGGATTGATAAAAGGTACAGAAATACAAGGTGGTCATGGAGGAGTGGAGGTACTGTGGGTCACACTGGAAAAGATAAACTGGTCAGTTATATGCATGGAGGTGGTTTACAGGCCTCCAGCACAGGCTGAGAAGAGGATAGAGAGCTATTGCAAGAAATATAAAAGATGGCTAGCAAGGAGGAGTTGTTCCTGGTGGGGGACTTCAACTTTTCAGATGTGGAGTGGAGCCCCCCGGCAGCGGCAACCTCAAGGAGCAGGAACATCCTGGACTCTCTGCAGGGGGAAGGCCTCAGGCTGCTTATAATGGAGCCCACTTGGGAGCTTGCAGTGCTGGACCTGATACTAACAAATGGAGACTGTGTCAATAACGTAGAGGTGTTGGATCAACTAGGGACCACTGACCATCATTCGGTGAGGTTTAATGTAAGAACTGGGCCGGAGCCAACCACACCAAAACAAGGGTCCTGGACTTCAGTAGGGCAGAGTCTGAGAAAATTAATGTATGTTTGAGGGGATCCCTGGTGGAATTGGGGGAGAAAAAAGGGGTGGAGGAACAGTGGGATAGAATAAGACAAGGAACTGAGAAAGCTACTAAGCTAGGTATCAGTCAGGTCAACAAGAACTGGAGGAGGAAGCCGATCTGGTTCACCATGGATGTAGCGGAAGTAGTGAGGGCAAAAAGACTAGCCTTCCTAAACTACAGTAGAACACAGAGGGAGGAGGATAGGGAATGTTACCAGGAGAGGCAAAAGGTGGCAGGGAGGGCAGTAACTAGGACAAAGGTGGTAACGGAAGAAACTATAGCCAAAACAATTATGAAAGGGACAAGACATTCTACAGGTGCATTAGTGAAAGGAGGAAAGCAAGGGGAGGGATAAGTAGGTTGAAGGGGGAGATAAACATAGAGGAGGACTGTCAAAAAGCAGATATACTAAACAAGTACTTCTGCTCTTCATTCATAGAGTAGGGAGCGGGGACAGGGCTGGAGATGGGGGACAGGGGCATACAGGGTAATAAGGTAGACACCAGCCCCTTTACAGAGGAAAGAGTCCTGAGGGAGCCAGAGAAAATAAGGGTTGACAAGGTGATGGGCCCTGACATAGTGCACCCCAGGGTGCTGAGGGAACTCTGGGAAGAGTTGGCGACTTCCCTCATGGTGCTGATCAGTTTATCTCTACAGACAGGGGAGGCACCAGGTGACTGCAAGAGAGCAGATGTTGTCCTGCTCCACAAAGGTGGAGCTAGGGAACAGGTTGGAAATTACAGGCCGGTCAGTCAGACTTCAGTAGTGGGCTAGATAATGGAATCACTGCTGAAGGAAAGGATAGTTGACTACCTTGATATGAGTGGACTGCTAGACCTGGGACAATATGGATTCACCAGACAGAAGTCCTACCAGACAAACCTAACAGAGTTTTTCGACTGGGTAACTAAGACCAGGGTGATGTGGTGGATGTGGTCTATCTGGACTTCAGAAAGGCCTTCAACACCATCCCTCATAGAAGGCTGATTAATAAACTGTGCAACCTAGGGGTAGATCCTAAAATAGTACATTGAGTGGAGAACTGGCTTACTGGCAGGATTCAAAGGGTGGTCATAAATGGGGTGCACTCTGGCGAGGAAGAGGTGATGAGCGAGGTGCCACAGTATGCGGTGTTGGAGCCAGTCCTCTTCAATATCTTTACTGGGGACATCGCAGAGGTGCTGAAGGGGAAGGTATGCCTATCGACGGACAATGCAAAGGTATGCAATAGGGTGGACATGCTGGGAGGGGGTTGAAAGGATGAGGGAGGACCTTAGAAAGCTGGAGAAGTGGTCTGACACATGGCAGCTGAGATTCAATGCAAAGAAGTATAGGATCATGTACGTAGTACACAAGAACCCAGGGGCAACATACGAACTAGAAGGGAAGGTCCTGACAGTCATGAAGCAAGAAAAAGACCTGGGAGTTATAATCTTGGAGGACCTAAAGAGACTAGGCAGTGTGATATGGCAGCAGGAAAGGCTAGCCAGATGCTTGGATGCAGAGGGAGGGGTATCACAAGTAGAAAAAGAGAGGTAATTTTACCCCTTTATAAGACACTGGTGAGACCACACATCAAATACTGTGTCCAGTTCTGGAGGCCCCATCTGAGAAAGAAAATGGACAGGGTGGAGGCGGTACTGAGGAGGGGAAGTAGAATGGTGCAGGGTCTGCAGGATAAGACCTATGAGGCAAGGCTAAAGGAGTTAAATATATATTTCCTGGGGGAAAGGAGGGAGAGTGGGACATGATTGAGACATACAAATACCTAACTGGTATAAGCAGGGTGCAGGAGGGAAGCACCTTCCAAAGTAAGAGATGATCCAAGTCAGGGGGCACAAAATGAAGTTGGAGGTGGGAAGGCTCAGGGGAAAAGTGAGAAAATATTTTTTTACAGAGATGGTGGTGGACACTTGGAATAGTCTCCCAGAGGAGGTGGTAGGAGCTAAAATGGTGACAGGATTTAAGAGGGAGTAGAATAGACATATGGGTATCCTATGGACAAAAAGGGGGAGGGGCTCCAGAGTTCAGTTTGGGCTTTGGCCTCACACTAGGTAGGGATTAATAGGGCAGACTGCGTGGGCCAAGCGCCAGGGTAGTTTTGGTTGAGACGGATGCTTTCCCGTTCACTTTTGGGATTTGCCCAGTCAATAAAATAAATAAAGTTTATAAAGCAATACCTGTGGATCTCCTTCATTGGAGTTATCTTAGAAACTCCTGGCTCTGGAGTGTTGGTTCTCTTCTAGTGTTTTTGTATTATTTTCGGGTAGGAGCCCTGCACCAGCACCCTGCCTGGACTGTTGAAGCACAGCACTTCCCTCATTTTTGGAGACCTGCAAATACCTTGGAGTAACTTTTAATGACACCTTATTTTTTGCTCCAATGTTGACAATCTGGTGGCCATAGTTAACAGAAGACTGGGTGCTGTGTACTGTAACCAGAGCAATCTCACTTGGGATGCCAGATGCCTTATTATGCACAGCTCCATTTTGTCACTTGTAGATTATGGCCTCTCTGTCTACACAACTGCTGTGACATGGTACTAAGTAGAGTCAAACTGATCTGTAATAAGGTGTGCCACTTTGTACTTGGTGTAGATAACTATACTTACAGTTGTAACCTCTATACACTCACTAACTGGCTACCTTTGCCTTGCAGAATAATGCTCTAGACCTTCTTGGTAACCAAAAAGGTGCTCCTGGGCCTAACACCCCCTGATTTACCAAATTGCGTCTGCATCATCTCCAACCAGTACAACACCAGGAAGATGGCCAGAAATGACTTTAGGCTTCCTTTCTGGCGTACTCAGCTGGGCAAGTAGTCACTTGCTGTGAAGGCTGCTAGATAGTTAAATGAACTACTTGATACACTGCTGAGTCTTTCCAAGATAAATTAATTTAAGAGATCTCTGTGTTCTGTACTTGCAGTCTGATGCAACTGTAACCATTAAACTGTTTTATCTGGTTTCTCTCTCTACATATCATGTGACTTTTTATACAAAGAACTGTATGGATTTTTTTCAAGTCTGCATGTAATTGTTCTGTCTTAAGTGCTTTGAGCCTGACTTGACTGTATTTGCTCTGTAACTGTTTACTGTATTTGTAATGTTTTTTGTGACTATGTATTTGACGTGAAACCTTTGTAAATGAACAATGTGCTCAAAGGTAATCTCCAATGTTCTCAATGAATAAATAAAATTTATTTTCCTTCTGATTGGTTTCTTGTGACGTGCAACATCCCGCTCCTTTCTAACACTGTCCTTTTCCCTGCCCTTGCCGCTAATAACACCCCCTAGTCCCTTTCCCATTTTCTGAGGAGTCCCTGCTAGGCTCTTCTTGTCCCCCTTGCTGGGGAATTTCCAGCTTCTGCTGCCCCCTCATTCAGTTTAACTGATGATCCAAATAGATCTCAAGCTTCTGCTCAAGTGTACTTTTTCTTTCCCCTGTGAGATGAAGCTCATCTCCCTTGAATGGTCTTCTATCAAAAAAAATTCTCTAGTCTGCCACAAATATATACTCCTCTTCCTGACATCACCCCTTTAACCAGGCATTGTATGCCTTAGTTTCCTCCTTCCTCACTCATCTGTCCCCTCTCTCCTCCCTGCACCACACTAGTAGCACCTCTAAAAAGGCCAGTGAGGCTACCTTCTCCTTCAACTCAACCCCCAGGCATTGGAAGTTGGATTTAACACCATCCAGACATAGGTTTGCTAGGTTATTTGTACACAAGTCTACAAGAACATGTGGCACCTCTACCATTACAGTATGTTGATCATTGTCCCTCTCCTATCCTTATCCCTCACTGCTGATGTGCCTGCATGCATGTGACCCCCATCCCATCGCACCACCTTCTCCACACCACTTACCATAGAGTCTCTGATTATAAGTACTCTAATAGCTATCTGCTTTGTTCCCACTGCCCTGCTGGGCGTCACACTCCCTCTCTGGTTCTTCTCAATAACTGGCTCACAAGCTCTCCAGACTGAGTGAAGTAAATGTGCTTCCTCCAGGAGTGCAAACTATTTATGATTATTACTGAACACTACTTCATACCTACAAATTGCTTCCTTCCCTTATTCCACCCTTTCCTCCTTCCCCCAGCCCATTTACCTTCTGTCCTGCTGAGCCAGTTGGTGTCAGTGGGGAGGGGATGGGTGTGGTTAGTGGTTCTGTAATTCAACTCAGCTGTCTGCACAGCAGGTGTATGTCTCCACATGCTGCTCACAGCTGTGCAAAGATCTCCTCAAACCTTCTTCATATGAGATTATTTGCAGTTCTCTTGCTATGAAACTTCATTATAAATAAAACTGTCACATTGATGTCTAAAAGTTTATTTACTATACATCTGAAGTACTTTGGCATTAGTGCTCTAATTGTACAACATCATTCTGGATTCTTGTTTAGTTACACACATGTTAGTACCTTGATACACTGCTTAGTATTTCAAAACTCTCAATTATTTGGTGTATTTGATTCTATCTGTATGCACTTGGTTGTATGTTCTCTCTACTCACGTCATGTTGCCTTTTTATTGCACATGACATCTTTATGGCCCAGATCATGCCTGAAAACGGTCCCTGGGATCAGTGTACCTACCCAGTCAACAAGTAAATAAATAAATAAATACAGTTTAAAAACTATTATTCTAGGTAGCATTGAGTTCTCTGTATAAAATTCTCTCTATGTTATAGTTTTAAGAAAGTACCTGACAAAGAGGACTATATGGTTTTAAAAGCTTGTATAAGTTTCTGTTAGTCAAATCACATGTAGTATGATCTATTTTTTTGGATTAAGTCTACACTAACCAACATGGCAGTATAATTCTTTGATACAATCCAGGAAAAACATTCCTATGGAAGAGTCCAAACAACAGGTTACTATTACAGGTTCTACTACTATGGTTCTTATGGAAGAGTGAGCCCAAGAAGCCCGTGTACACTGACTTTCACTTATCATTGATAGAATTTAAAATCAACTTCTTTTGTTATTACTTTTTTAGGTGTAACCCCACCACAGGCCACTTGTTTAACTAGTAAGCACACCTGCATATTTTCTGTCTAGGGGAAAAGAGAGGGGTTGGGGTACAAAGCAATAAACATTATTTACAAGACAGCAAAATGATCATTACTAAACCCAGATCCTGAGGAGAGAAACTTTGCTAAGGGTTATGCTAGGTTTGCACTTCTGGAGGGGTACCCAGTAATTTCACACAGGAAGCATTAACTAGATTGTGCATACCAGGTAGGGATTCTAGAGTGTGGCTTTATTCCAAACAGTTGGTACACAAAAGCAAAGATGGACCCCCAAGGGTTTACACTTCGTGGCACAAGGCAATGCAGAACAACATCTGTAGAAAACAGAAACTCGAACTTCCCATATCACATAGGATTTGGAACTCTTTTCAGTGGCACTGCCTGACCTGAAAACGCACATCTTCTAGTAGCAATGGCCACAATGGAGTACACAATTTCTTCTTCAAGTGGCACTGGCCATGGCTTCAAGCATATTCCTGTATGGCATAGGCTTTAAGGTAGGAAATATGGCAACTGGCCATGACTGAACACACTGGTGCTCAAGACTAGGACAACCCACACCAGGGGGTAAACTTCATCTTCAAGCATTGGTCAAATGATCTGAATAAACAGGCACCCTTACAGATCCAGAAGTGCTGAACTGGTCACTCCAGATGGGCGATTGCCCTCCTCTTGTTTCCATGTCCATACCCAGCCATTCTTTCAGAGTTACACCTCAACAGTTAGCAAACAGTAGAACTATGCATCTTGGAATGTTTGGCACACTTAGCATTAGAAAACGCAACATAGGAGTGTCAGGATAAAGTTCTGCACAACATGTTAAGTCACACCAGGGACTCCACTATTTGTCAGCCAACTTTAGAAAAACATATTGAGAACAGTCTCACATAGAACTGGGTGCATAGGTCCCTTTGTCAGAGTAAATACCCCAAAGAAAACAAGGCAGGTACTCTTCTCCTGGAAATGCCCAAAGTCAGATTTACTCACGGCTGTACACAAAAGGAGCTTCAATGTCCTGGATCAAATCAGGGGATTGCCCCTCAGATCCATTCTGCAGTCCTTCTCATCCCACTGGTGATGAGAACATCAGTAACTCCTGCTAGATGGTTTCCACCACTTTTACAAGGCAGGCAAATGGTTCTCAGACTATGGTGAAGTAAATAGGCTCTCCTCAGAGCCCACACTGCAGCTATTCACTCCTCCAACTGCTCACACTGAACACAGACCTAAGACTACTGAAAATTCTAAAACTTCCCCAATCACAGCTAGCTTTTGTGGCTTATGCTGCTGAGAAAGTTGTAAATGACATCACCTCTCTGCTCTCAGCTGGGACCAAATAAACAGAGAGGGAGCAGGTGAAAATCCATAACTAAATATTCACCAGCTGCCTTCCCTACCTAACACTGACACTGATGGGATTCTTGTAACCCCAGGGAACGGGGAGGGGGTTACATAGGCCATATGCCCTTTATATGTACAGTACATTTTTATTTACACGCAACCACATATTTTGGAAGACTGTTCCAAATTCCAGTCACCCTTTGTGCAAAGAAAAATTTCATTTCATAAGTTTTAAAGTGAGGTGTTTTTATTTGTCATTTATGTCCTCTTGTCTTGTGATCTTGTTTTTGTTTCAAACGGAGGTTTTATTTTTTTGCTACAGTTGAATCCTTACTTATGGCATGTATGCACACATAGTATGACCCCTCTCAGTCACCTATCCTCCTGTATCATTAATTATAGTTCTTGTAATCTGCCCTCATAGCTCAGGCTATCAAGGCCTCTATTTCATTTCTGTTGCTCTTTTTTTGTACTTTTGTTCCATTCTAATGTGTCTCTATCTATGTGTCATGAACATTTTCTATATTATTTCTAGTTTTTAATTTTTTTTTGTGCACAGTTTGTGGGCTGAGAGGGAGGGTATTGTTGCCTACAAGAAGGTGTGGGATGCGTGTGTTTCATGTCAGTTGGGAACAGTATGCTCAGCATGTTTGTTCTGTGGTGAATCATATCTTGTGTAGGTTTCATGTTGTTTATATACAGTAGATAAGCAGTTTATTTGAGATTTTTGTGGGGATGTCCTTGTCACCAGGATTCGCTGGCTTGTTGTTGGGTGGTGGCATGTTGCTTAGGTGGTACTGTGACTTTGTTTATCACTGTTTCATGGGATTTCTGGGCTGATGATTTAAAGGCATTTATTAAAAATACTTTCTGAGCTAGAATCAAGTGGTTGCTAAGAAACAGCTTCCTTGGCATAGTGTTCTAGTTTTGATAGAACACTGGCAGTAGCAGCCTACTGAGTTCTAGAATATTGAGATTGTTCTTACATTTTGATGGTAAAGTGAGACAGAAATTTATATATTTTTGAATTTTATAGTTATTTTATATTTATGTATAACTGGAGGCTAGGAAAAGCTGGGCTGGGAGGATGTTAGGGAATAGATACATGTATGGGAAGCCGGAGTGTGGTAAACTGCAGTAGCTGTGGGGCAACAGTCTTTCTTGGGATGATGTGGAGTAAAGAGGGATACCCTGTGTGTCAGAGCCTGAAACAGCTGAGGGCTGAAATAAGGCTATGCAGATAGGAGCTGGGGAGGTTAGTGTGGGAAGTCAGAGGAGCAGAGCAGTGGAGGGAAAGGCAGAGGGGTGATGCCCAGGGGAGTGGGGGCATCAGGCATGGGATGGGAGTGGGGAGGAACCCCCAGAATACTGGAGTATATCTTCCTCAGAGGACTAGGGAGCCAATGTTAGAGAGATGGCAAGTGTAAGGGAAAGGGGTGGGAATATGAGAGTAGCATCAGGTATGGGAAATTCTAAAGAGGTGCCTTTAGTGAGTAGATTTGCACCACTGTCCGGAAAGATGGAGGGGGCAGCAGGAGGTGGGGTAGGAGGTCAGATTGAGCCAGGGCTGAGAATAGGAGTACAGGGGAGGAGAGAGAGAAGTAATCAGGGTGGGCAGGGAAGAGGAGGCAGGCAAAATGGAGTGGAGGATGGAGGGAGGAAGAAAAACAAAAGGAAGAGGATAGGGAAAACTTAAAGCAGAAACAGATAGTCAGACGGAGAGTGGCAGAGTGGGAGATGAAAAAACAGTTAAGGGGATAAATTGTAGCTGTGGAGATAAGTTCACCAGGGTGCAGAGGGAGCAGTTAGATGGGGAAGCAGCTAGTACTGAAGGTAAGAAAGGAAGGACGGGGAGCAAGAGTGCTGGGGATGGAAGGGTGGCAATCATAAGGGAACTCCATAATTAGGGGTATTCACTGGGGAATGAAATGGGACCCAAATGCAAGCAGGAGGGTGGTTTGTATATCAGGGATGACAGCAGGGAAGGTGGGCCCAAGAATAAGGGAAATAATAAGGGAGGTTAGAGGAAAACCTAATTTAGTTATACATTTGGGAACCAATGACCTATCTGGGGAGGAGGTTGAGGTAGTGCAAAGTAGGTTCAGGGAGTTACGGAAGACATGCAGGGAGAAAGGAAGTTGGCTGACCTTCTCAGAGGTAATACCAGTACCAAGGGCCAGCAGAGCCAGGAAAAGAAGAATAGAGGATTTTAATGACTGGCCTAGGAAATGGTGCAGGGTGGAGATGTTTATCTGTATTGGGGACTGGAGGAGACCTGGTCAAACAAAGCACTCTTTTCACCAGACAGGCTACACCTCTGTAGGGAGGGTTTGAGGGTACTCAGGGACAAACTAGGGGAATACAGATCCACTACACTTAATTTAAACTACTGGGGGGGGGGCAGCATGGCATGCAGGCCCACAGACTCCGAGAGGAGGAGGTCAGTGAATCTCCCCCCCACAGTGATGGAAGAGGTATGGAAGGAGGAGGCTGAAGGAGTGTGAACACAGTTAGCAAAGGGTGGAGGGGTGAGGAAGCCATAACAAGGGTACGTGAAGGGGTGCACACAGAGGAGATAAATGTGAATAGAAGAGTAGAGGGAAGAGAAGGAAGGTCAGATTCTAGGTGGAGGGTGGTGTCTCTGAATGCTTGGAGTCTTGGAAACAAGATGGATGACCTACAGGCACTATTAGCAGACAGGATGGTGGACATAGCTGCAGTAACAGAGACTTGGGAAACATCACACCATGTCTGGGACCTTGTGATCCCTGGATATAAACTGCACAGGAAGGAAGAGGGTAGTCAGAAATGGGGGGAAGGGGTGGAAGTTTATATCGGAGGGAATAACTTGCATGAGGGAGGAGTCGGAGGAAGGAGAGGTGGGGGCATTATGGACTCAGTTAAGGTCCAATAGAGGGAAAAAGGTGAGGATGGGGTTGGTTTACAGACCACACAATCAGAATGAGGAGAGGGACAGGGAACTGAGCTCACAAATATTGGAAGCTGCGGGGAACGGAAAGGTGGTAGTTGTTGGGGACTTCAACCTGCCCAAGGTGGAATGAAGCATACCATCCACAACATGTGCTAGGAGTCAGGTGATCCTGGAAGGAGTGCAGTGTGGGTTCCTGAATCACGGCATCACTGAACCAACAAGAGCTGAGGAAATTCTTGTTCTGGTGCTCATAAACGGGGAGCATGTACATGAAATAATGGTCAAGGAGCCACTGGGTGGAAATGACCATTGCACAGTGTGGTTCCAGTGGGATATGGGCAGGGAAAGCATCCCAACTAAGATCAAAATCTTGGATTTCAGGAGGCAGACTTCAGGAAAATAGGTGAAGTGCTAAGAAGCCATCTGGTGGGCATCAGAGCAGATATGGGGGTGGATCAAAGGTGGTCCATCATTAAGGAAGGAATACTGATTGCCACAGATGAGTGCATTAGGCTCAGGGGGAAGAACATAAGGGTCAAAGCACCCAGCTGGTTCAGTTCTGGGGTTGCCCAGGCAGTAAGGAAGACCGAGAGAGAGGTGGATAGGGAAAATTACTTAAGGTTGGCTGATGAGGCAAGTAAGGAAGTCTGGTGAGCATAGGCACAGAAGGAGCTGCAGATAGCTGAAAGAATTAAGAAAGGGGAAAAAGCTTTCTATCATTATATAAGTGAGAAAAGGGACAAGAAGGAAGGGATTGTTAGGCTTAAGAAAGGGGTGGAGTGGGTGGAGGATAATAGGGGTGGAAAGGAGAGATACTAAATGAATATTTCTGTTCCGTCTTCACCACAGAGAAGGATGGACAAGTGCATTCAGGAGGGAAAAGAGGAGCGGGGGGGGGAGGGGAACACAGATGTAGTGACCGAGGAGGATAGAGTGAGGGAGGGGCTGCTGGCATTGAAGGTGAACAAATCACCAGGCCCGGACAGAGTACATCCAAAGGTACTAAAGGAACTGGTTGAGGAGTTGGCAGGGCCACTGGCAGACCTATTTAATAGTTCACTAGAGTCAGGTGTGGTACCGCAGGACTTGAGAATAGCAGATGTAGTGCCCCTCCAAAAAAGCAGTCCCAAGGATGACCCAGGGAATTACAGACCAGTCAGTCTGACCTCCATTGTGGGCAAGCACATTGAGACCATACTAAAGGAAAGGTTGGTGAAATATCTAGAAGAGCATGGTCTCCAGGATGTGAGGTAGCATGGGTTCATGGAGGGGGGGAGATCATGTCAAATGGATCTGACTGACTTTTTTGATTGTGTCACTGAGACAGTAGAAAGGGGCCAAGCAGTAGACATCCTATATCTTGATTTCAGCAAGGCCTTTGACTCTGTGCCCCACTAAAGGTTGATCGGGAAGTTGGTGGATGTTGAGGTTGGGGAAAAGATGGACAGATGGGTTGAAAACTGGCTGAGGGACAGAACCCAGGGTATGGTTATGGGGGGGGGAGAGTTATCTGGCACCAGAGAGGTAACCAGTGGGGTCCCACATGGCTCAGTGCTGGGGCCGGTGCTATTCAATGTCTTCATCAATGACATTGGGGATGGCATTAAGGGAAAAATGTGCCTATTCACAGATGACACCTAGCTCTGGGGGGAGTGGACACAGCTGAAGGGATACAGGACCAACAGGAAGATATGGAAAAGCTAGGAAGGTGGTCCAGGATCTGGCAGCTTGGCTTTAATGCCAAGAAATGCAACGTTATGCATATTGAAGCCAAAGAATCCCAGGTCAGAGTACTGCCTGGGCAGAGTCTGAGTATTTGCATCAGAGGAGGAGGAGGAGGAGGACATGGGAGTGATGCTCACTAGTGACCTGAAGCATTCCATGCAGTGCAAGAAAGCAGCAGCAAAGGCAAACAAGATGCTGGGATGCATATCTAGGAGTATCAGCAGCAGGAGAGATGAGGTTATACTGCCTTTGTACAGGTCACTGTTAAGGCTGCATATAGAGTATGGAGTTCAGTACTGGTGCCCTCACCTCAAAAGTACATTAACCTGCTGGAGAAGGTCCAGAGGAGGGCTGCAAAGATGATAGCAGATCAGCAGGGTAAGGCATATGAGGAGAGATTGAGGGTGCTGAACATGTACTCCCTGGAAGACAGGAGAGAGAGAGAGGGGACGTGATTGGGACATTCAAGGTCTTAGCATGGATAAATAAGGTTGATGAAGAGAGTATCTTTAAGATGAGTGGCAACCATGATATGAGGGAGCACAGTCTTAAGCTGGAGGGTGGGAGGTTTAGGAGGGAGGTCAGGAAGCACTTCTTCACAGGGAGGGTGGTGGACACTTGGAATGCACTGCCAGATGTGGTCATCTCATTGAAGATGGTGGGCAGCTTTAAGAAAGGCTGGGATAGGCATAGGGGGAAGGTAAGGATCATGGGTAGGGAGGAATGAGGAGGGTGGACAGGGACAGTTGCTCATGCTGTGGACCTGCAATACAAGCAGACTTGACAGACCAAATGGCCTTCTTCTGCTGGCTACTTCGCATGTTCATATGTTCGTATCAGGATAGCACATAATGGGTGTGGCAAAAAGTACTTACAGGTATGGTAAATAGGACATACAGGACAAAAAGCAATTCTTCTTTACAATACAACTGAATGACTATGGATTAAATACAAAAAGTACAGGACAGGAAACTGTTGATGTCATGAAACAACTAAGGACCATGTCGTGAAAGTGTATATATAATAGTAAAATAGCATTCCTTCTTCTCAAAGTAAAAATGGTATCTAATACACCCCAAAATTCTGTTAGCTTTTCTAATTACTCATTTGCAATACTCAGATGATTTAGTTTGTTATTGTACTTCATAAATATGTCTTCTCCTGCGTCTCATTCTCCACTTAGTAGTTCACCTTTATATTTCATCCAGATCTGCTTGTAAGTTCATTACTTTAAAAAATCATGGGAAGATGGGGTGGTACCTGAGGACTGGAGGAGGGCAGATGTGATTCCCCTTCACAAAAGTGGGAGCAAGGCAGAAGCAGGAAACTACAGACCTGTTAGTTTGACCTCAGTGGTGGGGAAAATGATGGAATCACTTCTGAAAGAAAGAATTGTTGAGTACCTAGAGGTCAGCGGGGCACAGGACCCAAAGCAGCATGGATTCACAGCAGGAAGGTCATGTCAGACGAATCTAATCAATTTCTTTGACTGGGTGACCAAAGTAATAGACCAGGAAGGGCTGTGGATATGGCCTACCTAGACTTTAGCAAGGCATTTGACACAGTCCTGCACAAAAGATTAATAATCAGGTTAGCCAGCCTGGGAGTGGGTCCCAGGGTGGTAGCCTGGGTAGCAAACTGGCTGCACAACAGGACACAGAAGGTAATAGTGAATGGAACACATTCTGAAGAAAGGGGGGTTACTAGTGGAGTACCTCAGGGCTCAGTACTGGGTCCAGTCCTCTTTAACGCCTTTATAGGTGACATTACGGAGGGTCTGGAAGGAAAGGTATGCCTCTTTGTGGATGACACAAAGATCTGTAACAGAGTTGATACACGGGGGTAGAAAGGATGAGAAGGGACTTGGCAAGGTTGGAGGAATAGTCAGACATATGGCAACTTAGATTCAATGCAAAGAAGTGCAAAGTAATGCACCTGGGAAATAAAAATCCAGGAGAAGAGTACACAGTAGCAGGGGAGGTACTAACGACAACAATAATGGAAAGGGATCTGGGTGTAGTCATATCAAATGACCTAAAGGTGGGTAAGCAATGTGAGAAGTCAGTAAGGAGAGCCAGGGGGATACTGGGATGCATAGGAGGGGCATCACAAATAGAAAAGGGAAGTGGTTATCCTCTATACAGACAGTTGGTGAGACCCCATCTGGAGTACTGGCGCAGTTTTGGAGACCTCATCTACGCAAGGACATAGACAGGATGGAAGCAGTCCAGAGGAGGGCAACTAAATGGTGCAGGGTCTACATCAGAAACCATATGAAGAGAGACTGAGAGAGCTTAATATGTATACCCTTGATGAAAGAAGGGACAGAGGGGACATGATAGAAACTTTTAAGTACCTCAAGGGAATCAACAAAGTCCAGGAGGGTAGCATCTTTCAGAAAAAGAGATGTGTAAGAACAAAGGGCACAATTTAAAGTTAGAGGGGGGACGGCTCAGGGGTAATGTGAGGAAATCTTTTTCACGGAGAGAGTGGTGAACACATGGAACCGCCTTCCTGGAGAGGTTGTGGGGTCTAAAACAGTGGGGGAATTCAAACA
This sequence comes from Neoceratodus forsteri, assembly GCA_016271365.2. Lineage (NCBI taxonomy): Eukaryota > Metazoa > Chordata > Ceratodontiformes > Ceratodontidae > Neoceratodus > Neoceratodus forsteri. The sequence continues at coordinate 1,511,817,587 of CM057455.1, forward strand.
TGCATGGGACAGACATAAGGCAATTATAGTGGGGGGTTGCAGGAAGTAGGCTGTTGGTTAACTAGAATCTGCAGCTTATCCAATAGGTAGAGAAATGGGCAGACTGGGTGGGCCAAGTGGTCCTTATCTGCCATCAAAGTCTATGTTTCTATGTTTCTATGTTTACTTGTTCAGATGTTTCAACTACTCCTAACTTTGCGTATCCACAAATTTCTGAAACCGACAGCTTAGTGCATTGCCCATATCCATAACATATAGTTTAAATAATATTGTTCCTACAGTAGCACCCCCTCTCCGGGGGTACTCCCTCCACTCAGCATTCCTCCATCTTGTGAATATCTTCCATTTTTCCATATGTTCTGCTTTCTATCATGCAACCAGTCCTCAGCCCCTTTTATATTATCTTGCACATGCAGCGCAGACAACATATTGTGGTTGCTTCAATGGAGAAACGGGTTTCGGAGGTGCGGTCCTGCTGCAGGCAATGGCGCCACTACTTTTTGTGGCCTGGCTCTGTGGCACCAATGCCATAGCATGCTGTCTATGGCAGTAGTTGAGAAACGTGCTACCACCTTGAAAGAAAGTAGCCGCTGCAATCAGGGAGCTCCACGGGGCGGTCCCTGATTGCAGCAGCCAATTACTGCTTGCCTCTTCTGGTGTCCCCATCAAGCAACATGGCAGTGGCTTCCCCATCAGATTCTCATAGTCCCCACAAAGCTGAGGGATAGCCACCTCCTTACACAGTCTCTCTGAAAGCCAATAGGGTGCCCAATCCCCCTGTCGACATGCCCCCTCCTAAGTTAATTTGCCAAAGGGGGTGCCCAATCCCCATCAGCATAATGTACCCCCCCATGTCTTGTGTGCCGAGGAGGTGCCCAATCCCCCATTGGCTACAGCCCCCCCAAAAAAAACACTTAGGTGGCATGTTGGGAGCCCTCTCCAGCATGCCGAATGTCTCTGTAAAGAAAAAAAATGTCCCACAATGTTTTTTTTTTTAACCTGTAAAACAGAAAACAGTCCCTTGTTGAGTCCAGTGGCCCCTCCCCCAGCCTGCGCACATCTTCTGCACACCCTGCCTTCCCACCCCTCCACCCCATACTTAGCTCCGGAGCCCAGCATGACGATCTTCGGTGGACCGGAAACACATCTGCTCTCTTCAAAGCCGACAGCGAATTGAAGAAATGCCGGCAAGCTATATAATGGCATAATGTTTTTTTTTCAACTTATGTGGATATCTTGACCATTTTTTTTCACTTTTGCCACCAAATTTTCTACATGGGGTTTTTGGGACCCCTTCTCATGAATTCAGTCACTGTCATGGCGTTATTCAGTCCCGAAAGGTGATTTTGCGATCACTGAGCAGAATCACCTTTTGGGACTGAGTAATGAAATAACAGTGTCACTGTTCATATAGTGGCCTCCCAAAAAGCCTATGTTGCAAATATGGTGATGATATTCCCAAAAATGACTGTGTTACGAGCTTGCATTGAGTAGTTTCCATGTGCTGTCGTAACTTTGCCAATTTATATTTTCACTCCAGATTTTCAACACTGGCATTTTTTCACACGTCCTTATGAACAGTGTAGCTGCCATTTTTCACATCCTAGTCGAAATGTATTTTCACACTACCGGCACAGAATAGCGCGGTTGCTGTGGAAAATCAGTGTTTGGGACAGATTATGAAAATCATAACAGCACTGTTCATGAGCAGAGGTCCTAAAATGCCTATGTTGACAATTTGGTGACAAAAGTCCATAAAATAACTATGTTACAAGCGTACGTTGCATAGCTTCCATGCACACTAGTAAATTCGACAATTTGTAATATTTTCACTCAACATTTTCAACATTGTCAATTTTGCACACGTCCTTACGAACAGTACAGCTGTCATTTTTCAGATCCTACCCAAAATGTGTTTTCGCACAAGTGGTACACTATGGCGTGGTCGCTGTGGGAAATCAACTATCAGGACAGATGAAGAAAATCATAGTGACAGTGTTCATAAGCAGAGGTCCCAAAATGCCTATGTTGAAAATTTGGTGAAATAATTCCACTAATTGTTTTATTTTTTTTTATTTTATTGAAATCTAGGATTACTGTGAATTATTGTGAATTACTGTGATTACTGTCTAGAAATGACTGTGTTACGAGAGTGCATTGTGAAGTTTCTACGTATGCTCATAAATTTGAGCATTTTTAATATTTTCACTCAAGATTTTCAACATTGACATCTCTTCACACCTACCTATGAATGATACAGCTGTCATTTTTCACATCCTGTCCAAATGGTGTTTTCCCACATCTGGCGCAGAATGGCATGGTCGCTGTGAGAAATCAACGTTCAGGACAGATTAACAAAATCACAGTGCCACTATTCATGAGCAGAGGTCCCAAACACTTTCATGACGTGGGGGTCACAAAAATGCCATGTTGCAAATTTGTAGTGCAAATACCAACAATTGGCCAGGGCATTAGGGTTTCACACTATAACGTCCCACTCAGTACAGACTGACAGGTGTCAGGGGTGTGCCTTTGCATTGCTGGCTGTCATGCTCATGCCATACCACCCCCACCCTCAAGCCACTGACAGGCATTGAGGTGTGCCTTGGACTCTTCAGCCCCACAGTTCACCCCATTCTCCTATGCTGCACCCATTTCAGCGTATGTCCTTATGAAATGGGGTGACTGTAAAGTTGAACACCCCAAGGCACACCTCAGCACTTGTCGGTGTCTGCAGGATAGGGTGAGGTAAAATGCCATAAGTGTTATGGCCGAATGGGGTGAGCATAAGGCCTGAGAACCCCAAGGCACAATGCAATATTTGTCGCACTGCAGGGTAGGGTGAGCTGAAATGCCATGAACATTATGGCCGATGCCCAAAGGCACACCTCAGTGCCTGTCAGTCTCTGTAGGGTGATGTGAGGTTTGACATCACTTTCATACTTCACTGCCATTCCTAGTATGCATCTGTTCAACTCCTGCACTACTGATGCCAATGTCAGCAAGACAACATTCGGCATTGACAAATGCTTGTTTTAAACTGCAAACTAAGTCCAAGGGGTGTGTTATGGTGGGCTAATTGCCCTTCTCTGGTGGTGGAAGCACTCTGCTTCATGTCATGCTTCAACCCACCCGAGGCGGGCCATTATCCCACCATAACACCCCCCCATCATGCCTTATTCCTTAATTATTACTGTTTACGTTTGTGGCAGAAAAAAAAAAACATGCAGTGTGCAGCAGATATTGGAGAGTAGAAGCCAAATATCTAAGAGAAAGAGTAGTCTATCAAGTAAATCAAGCGTTGCTGGCAGTGAAGGTTCCTATTGCTGAGTAAGACATTTTTAAAAATATTAATTCAGTTTTTAACTTGATGCATTCAATTTATATACTGTCATTACTGTTTTTGTTAAGCTCCTGGTGTAACTCAGCTGAGCTGAATTTTGCAAACTCTGTGTGACATTTGCAATGTTTGATATAGCATAACTGATGTCATATGAAACAATAATACACGGAGAAAGTGTGGCTAGTATACTGGGAACAAAATGGTTATTAAAGTACACTAGAAGGTTAGGAAGATTACTATATTAGTTTTAGGACATGCAGGTGTAAAAAATAGACAAAATCTGCACCAGCCAGTAACTACATGGGGCAGATCAAAGCCTCTTCAAACTGTCCCTGTGCCAGGTCAACTAAGTAGCAATAAGCCACTCCAGGGCATGGGTAACTATTGCTGAACCACACACCCAGATGCACTGTGAGGCACAAGGCACTTGTGTTGAGTGCCTTCAACCACCAGCAAGTGCAGTTTAGGAATTGTAACCCACACCCTGGACTGGCTTATTGCACTTACAAAATGGGACCTCTGTTAAAAAAAAATTAAGAAAAGTGCAACGTAGTGCGGGTTCTATTCCTGAACTGAACAGCTTTGGAACCTTCTCCACCAATCAGGAAGCAACGTTTTTCCTTGCACAAAATAAACATCAAAATAAAGAAAAGTGAGTATAGAATCCCTTGATAGGAAACTTGTTACGTTGGAAGTATCAACTTTCCAGAAGCACATTCATCACATAAGAGAGTTCTACTAAAAGACATCTTTTAGATTATGGATTTGGAATTTATATCAATTCATTCTAAGCCTACGATATTTTATAGCTCATGCCTGATATTGTAAGATGCAGTATTCCTGAGCTGCATTTCAGTTTGGTAAAATAGTAATTTCTAAAATGAAACTTGGTATTCTGTTCAGGTAAGCAAGCTAAGTCCTCATTTATCTGGTTCCGCCAAGTCACAGTGACAAAAACGTTGTCGAGCGACTTTATAATGACAGCACTTTTCTGATGGTAATTACATTGCTGTGGCAAAGTGATGGCAGACCTCCACAGTGGCAGAGCCCTTTCTTGTTTGTGAGCGGTGCACCCCTGAGACTTAATGATTGTCAACTCCTGGGGGTACGGATTGTGGGAGAGAGCAGCTTACAGTGGCATTGCTGTAACCACACATCACTGCAACAACCCGTTCAATGCTGTGGATGTCAAATAGGTTGTTGTCGATGTGATGGAGTCATGGGGGAAGGGTCATTGTGTGAATAGTATACCCATTTATCTGACTTTACTGAATTTACAACAGTGCAATTTGTTTCATGCAGCAGATTTTTGGAGACAGAGATATATCTATGACTGAGACCATATAGAGAGACTTACGCAAAATACTGGAAAAGTGATAACTGACAGTCAATAAACATCACCCTTACTGTAAGGTGTTCTAGACAGAAGACTGCTGATATCACATTGAGTCCCACTTACACTGAAGCCTATTATAAATCAGCATCATTATAACACCACTTTGCTGTAACTCATAGAATGCCTGGTTCCCCAAAACTCCTGGATCATGGTCTAGTGTGAAAAAAGGCTAGCAACAAATGCATAGTATTCAGGGCCCAATCCACAAAGATGAGCTGGAGATGCATACATGTGGCACAGTACACAACCCCTGACCTCCATGCCCCACATGCAGAAAGCAGCAAAAAGGGACTGGTGAGCATGATGGAGGTAGAGGAGGGCCAGACAGTAGGCATTTCATCACATGCTCGGGTAGGCCCTAGAGTGGATCCCCTGTGCTTATGCAGAGCAGCTGATTGTAGGATATAACCATCCTCCAAGGACTGCCATATCCTTTAAAGGGACACAAATGTCATTAATAAAAGAAAGAAACATCATGACATAGCACCAACCTTCCATTCCTGCTTGGAGGACTGGGGGCTATTGGCACCAGCCAAAATCATGGCCAGTAATGTCCCGGGAGCACAGTGAGGTGATACCTTGGAAGACCCCTAAGTCTTACTGCTGCCCCCTTGGCAGCATTATGCTCCCAGCATCCCCATTCCAGCATCAGCATGTACTGTAGCTTCTGAACACATTCATGCATGTCCACACCACCCATTCAAGCTCCTGACTTAGCTGTGCATGCAGAGATGTAAATAGGTCAGGGCAGGCCTCTGTTGGGAGGCATTGGTGACTGAGGATGAATGCAGAGCAGAACCTATGAGCACGCGCAGCCACACTATGCACCCCTACCTGGGTGTGCAAGGCTGCTTCAGTCATTTGAGGGTCTGGCCATTAATCAGATGTGCTTGAATAATTTATGAAGTGTATGCACTGCACAGAGAGAACATAGAGAGGAACATGGAAGCAGTAAAAATGACATGTAAAGCAAATGCTGCTGTTTTAAGTGACAGGGGCAGTATGAAAAGGGAAAGGGGAAATTGTTTAACCAGGAAAGGCACACTAAGCCAGTTCTTGTTATCAAGTGTGACCAGGGAGCACAAGGAAGTTAAATGACTTGCTCAGAATCACACAGTATGCAAGTGGGGACTGTGGGATTCAAACTCCGGTTTCCAGGCTTGCAGCTCAGAGTCTTAAACCACTGCACTATACTGCTTAGTGACTGGAAGTACTGTACCTCTCTGAATTTCATGGAATAGTCACTTTTGCATCATCTGTAAGGTTCTCATTGAGATCACACAAGGACATCGCGGATAAAGGCAGGTAAATATAAAATAGCATTGCAAACAAGGGATGAAAAGTTTGGAAAATTAAAAAAAACACTGGGATATTTTTTTCAAATAAAATGTAACAATCTGACTCATGTTAATGGCAGGGCTGGGATTGTGCCTGAAAAAGACAGCCTCCTTTGGTGTAAAACAATGGTCTCCTCTAGAGATGAGATCTCATGAAAATTCCCCATTAACAACACAATAATTTAATAACAGTTTAAAATTAATGTTGGCAGTCAGGACTGTTTTCATTTTTGTGTTTGTTCAATGACCTTTTAGAGTTTAGCCACTGAATTAGCATTTGAAAGGGAAGTTGAACAAATATATTTTTTTACAGTATTCACAATTTCATCAGGGTTTCATTTGAAGTACAGTTTTAATGTTAAATGTATTTCAGACCTATGATGAGATGTGACATAATACTCTGATGTCTGTCACATAAATACATCAGGGGGCAACTTTCCCCTGGTCTAGTGAATCCACTCTTTAGATGCATTTATTTGGCAAACATAAGAGTCTCTCACTTTTAGAAAAAACATAAATTTAAACACAATGCAGCTATTTGTCTATTCTTTTCATTCTTTATTTATAGATTCATTTATGGGATAATAGCATGCTTGCCCTCTAGCACTGAACTGCTCCTGTTGATATGCCCCCCTTACGGCGACACCGACACAGCAAAATAAACACCTGTCAGCAAAATCAACACTTTGCCAACAGGTCGCTGCGCTGGTGTGCCCAAGACAGGAGCATGCTGTCTCCCAGTCCTGCACCCCCACCCCGAATCAACTCCGACTGGAGTTGAGAATCTAAAAGATGGGGAGTGGGGGCACCCCCCAGAAAAAAATACAGGACCGGGAGACACACAGGAATCATGTAGACTGCAGCTTGCGGTTGGCATGATTCCTGTCGACGAAATGCCGGTCGAGATAAAGAATGTAGAACCGGCATGGTAGAGCCCTCCTGTTACTTAATACTTTGCTGAAGTCACAATTTTCTTTTTTTTTTAATTTACTATGCTTTTTGCTGCTGCCAAACCTCAGTCCTTGCCGACTCCTGGACCCCATCCCCACCCCGGTGGGACTTACCCGACCAGCGATACCCCCTGTATTGCCACCCAGAGTGGGGCCACCTCACCAGCGTGATCTGTGATAACTGGAGAAGGGTGCTGGCAGGGACACCAACCGGCATTGCCTCCCTGGCTTGCCCCCCCCCAGGGCAGGGTGCAGAGTTGGCTGGATACAATGGACAATGGGATAGGTCATCAGTTGGGAGTGCCAGGGGCTGAGGATCACAGCGAGAGGGCAGTCAGGGTGTCATAGAGGTGGCTACTTGTTTTCCCCTTTAGAAGGAGGAGGTGTGCGTGCAATGACACCAGCATCTGCACACCTCCTACGGTGTCTTACTGCCGGTTGATGCAAGACCCCCCAGCCTGCACTAGGGGTTTGACTTGCACCAGACACACAACCCCCCTCCCCCCGGAGAAGGAGAGCCATCCATGGGGCACTCAGTCCTTCTCCCCCCAGCTGACCCTCTGACTTCCCGGGTCAGTTCCCAAACCCGGAACGTCGGTGTCACAGATAGACACCTTGTTGCTGCACTGGTGGGCCGGCAAAGTCACAGTTTCTATGTTTGACATCACCATCATTTTCACAGTAACAAAACTGTGATGCCACAAACAGATGAGTATGGCATCAGAAAAGGATGTAGCAGCAGATGAAGATGAATTGTAGGGGACAAGGATCCATTTAAATGCAAATTAACCTAGTAATAAAACACAGATGTACTAATGCAGACTGAGACAAGGTATCAAGCCCTGTGTCAAACCCTTACATTGCTGCAGATGCACCATGGCTGAATCCTGCAACTGCACCTAATTTTATAACCTTGGGTGCAGTTGTGAGAGTCAATCGACTTTACAGCAGCTTGCTGCAAAGTTTGGACACAAGCTACATGTCAGAGGGACTCCAATATGACACACGCTACACCAGAGAAAGTTGGTCTAGTGAGAGTAACTTTGGCATGAGGGACTGAAAATCCCATTAGATTGCCACAAGCCTGGTACCCCATATACTGTACTTGATGAACCCAGGGACTGCAGCAGTTATTATCCTGGACCTTCACAAATCTGGCCCAATACATCCACTATAAGCTGAACTGTATACCATATACTTGATGCACCCAAGGCTTACAGCAATTCTGGATGTTTCAAAATGTGTCCCAGTAGCTTCAGTTTATGCTGAACTGTGTCTAAGTAATAGGTCTTTCAGAGTGTTCTCAAAAGTGATAAACTCCCTTTGAGGAAGGACTGAGGTGTCTCACTGGAGTTCTATAGGCTTTCAGGTAACAAACAGTTTTAATACATAGTATGTGAAAACCCTTGATACCTGTCCTTTTATCATATATCTCTTATGTATGCCTACACTTCAGTTCATTTTTATTATCTCAGTGTCTCTAGGTTCCATGTAATGCCCTTATTTGTTTTGGTTAGGGGGTAAGGTTTTTCTAGCTAGGCCTTTTATTAAATATAAAATGCATTGCGCCTGCAATGCTAATTGCTGTCTGTGCAATTCAGGAGATTTACGGTGTATGTGTACTAGATGGATGTTGTTTATGGAAATGAACTGAACAGTATATAAACTGAATAAAAGGAGGGCAATGAAAACATTATATATACCACATTTAAGGGGGTTGTATAACCTAAAGTTTATAAAAGGTATCTTTTTGCTGTAATGTAGAAGCACTAGTTATTTGTCTACCTGGGCTGCTCTGTTCTGGCTAGCTTAAATTATAAATAAATCTTATGTTATAGCCTATGTAGGTCAAAGTTAGCATGCTCATGTAAGGCCTGCTCTTAAAATGCATGCAATAGTTTTTTTTCCATGGGCACTAAATCTGCATTGTTTTCCTATGCTTAATGCAATATGTCAGCAAGGGTTTTCATTAAAGATATATAACAAAAGGTTTTCAGTAAAGTACAGTATTTGTAGTCCTATTTATGGTTCTAATTTTGTGCTTGCTGTGTGTATTGCACTATTAAAGTGACACAATGATCTAGAAAGATATAAGATGCTGGATCAGTCCTTCACACAGGGACTAGGATCAGCAGGGGTTGTTCAATAACCTACTTTTACACATTTGTCCATTTTCTATATTATACTAAAATACAGTCACTGGCCTGGATATTTAGACTGCGCCAGGCAGAGGCGCAAGCCTGGGTGCAGCGCAACTGTGATGCACCAGGGCCAGGTCCAAGTGGTATTCAACGGGGACGCACCATGGCGCAGCACCATTGAATATGGCACAGTCAAGCACACATACCGTGCATAGCACAGTGGCACTGCACCAGTGCAAGCCACAGATAGGGAGCACGGTGATATGCCAACGCAAGTGCAGTTACGCTAGGTGCATCACCCGCAATATTCAGCAGGGGGCATGCAAATGAGGCCATAATATATGCAAGGCACAAATGGAGCCATTTGCATGACATTATGGTCCCATTTGCATGGCTTGCGCAGGGCAGCCCGGCAACTTGCGCCTGGCGCCCTGCACAACATGGCGTATGCAATGGGAATCCTGGGGCATCCCCCACACCATAGCCGCAATCACACGGTATATGTTTAAGAATAAATCCCTGGTAGTCTAGTGCCCCCCCCGAGTCCCCGATTCCCCAATACATGTAAATATGACCATCCCTGGTGGTCTAGTGGACCCCCCCCACCCATTGCCATGATTGCGGTAAACCTCCGTAATTAAATGCTCTGGTGATCCAGTGGCACCTCCCACCCACTCACCCACACAGAATCCCTTGCCCACCCCGCTCCACCCTGTCATCTGCGGGCAGCTGCATCCCGCCCACATACCGCCCAGCCACCTGCCGAATGACAGGTACAGTATGGGCTGTGTGCCCATTGATCCTCAGTGCGGACAAATGGGCTTGCAGGGCATACTGTACTAGACAGTCCCAAATATGTGAATGAAGTCAGGACTAAGAGCAAGAAGTGCAGAGCCAGGAAACCATGCTGGCTGAACAGAGAAGTGTTGGAGGGGTGAGGGTGAAGAGAGCTGCATACCAGAAGTTCAAGAGAATGAGGAAGGAAGAGGACAGGGAGGCTTATGTGAATTGGTCCAAGGAGGTGACCAAGCAAGTGAGAGTAGCCAAGGCCTCAGGGAGCTAAGGTTAGTGCATCAAGGGAGGGTAGAAGGACTTCTTTTAGATATGTCAGGGAAAAGAGAAAGTACAGAGACCATATAGTGAAGATAAAGTGGGAAGGGGAGTGGGTGGAAAAGGGAGAAGAATAAGCAGAAGTACTAAATGAATACTTTTGTTCCATTTTCACAAAGGAGAAGGATGGTCCACTACCACCATGGACTGGGAGGGTGGGGGTTGGAAGGGAGGAGATGATGGATGGAATGATAGAGGGGAGTAGAGTACTAGAGGGTCTGGGGGCATTAAAGGTTGACAAGGCACCAGATCCTGATGGCATCCACCCCAGGGTGCTGAGGGAGATGGTTGAGGTGTTAGCCATGCTGCTGGCAGACCTATTCAGCACCTCCCTGGACACAAGATCGGTGCCTCAGGACTGGAGGGTGACCCATGTGGTGCCCATACACAAGAGTGGCCCTAAGGATGAGCCAGGAAATTATTGGCCTGTCAGTCTCACTTCCATAGTGGGTAAACTTATGGAGATGATACTAAATGTGAGGCTGGTGTTGTTCCTCAAGGGTAATGACCTCCAGGGTGGGTGGCAGCATGAGTTCATCTTGAGAAGGTCTTGTCAGACCAATCTAATAGAATATTATGGCTGGGTAACAAGATAGTTGGAAATGGATCATGCTGTACAGTAGGTGTCCTGTACTTGAACTTCAGCAATGCCTTTGATTCGTGCCTCATGTGAGGCTGGGGGGGGAAATTGACTGCTGTGGGGATGGGGGCAAAGCTGACAAACTGGATAAGGAACTGGCTGCAGGGGAGGCTGCAACAGGAGGGTAGTGGGGGGGAGCTCTCAACATTTAAACCAGTGACGAGCAGTGTGCTGCAGGGCTTGGCGCTGGGCCCTTTATCTCAGATACTACACATGGAGTTGGGAGCAGGGTTAGTCTGTTTGCAGATGATGCCAAAATGGGGCAGTGGTGGATGAAGAGGATGGATGGAAACAACTACAAGGGGACCTAACCAAACTGGATGTATGGTAGGAGAAGTGGCAGCTGGTACTCAATGAGAAAAAGTGCAAGGTTATGTACTTCAAGGAAAAGACACAAGGAGTCACTATTGGTTGGGAGAGGTGAGGCTGGAGATCACTGAGGAAGAGAAGGACCAAGGGGTGTTGGTAACAGGGAGCATGAACAACTCTGCCCAATGCAGGAAAGCAGCAGCTAAGGTGAGCAGGATGCTGGGCTTTAGTGCAAGGGGTTTCTCATCCAGGCATAGGGAGGTGATCCTGCCCCTCTGCAGATCTTTGGTTATGCTGCATTTCGTGTACTGTGTACAGTACTGGTGGCCATATCTGAAGAGGGATATTAGTTTACTGGAAGGTGTGCAACGGAGGGCAGCAAAAATGTTACAGGGGATGGAGGGCAAGGCCTATGAGGACGGGCTAAATGAGCTGAATATGTACACGCTGGAGGAGAGGAGGAATAGTGGGGATATGATTGAAACATTCAAGTATTTGAGGGGGAATAAATAAAGCTAGCACTGAAAGGGTGTTTAAACTGAGGACGGGTAGGGACATGAGGGGGCATGGACTAAGATTGGAGGGTGGAAGATTTAGGAGGGAGATGAGGAGGCACTACTTCATGGAGAGGGTGGTGTCTAAATGGTATGCTGTACCAGATGGGGTGGTATCATGTAAGACAGTATGTAAGAGGGCTTGGAATAGAGCACAAGGGAGGGTCTGGGTGGAGGGGGCTGAGGCCGTCATGGAAATGACAGATGAGGAGGAGGTTCGAGCAACTGCAATCTAGGGAGCTAACTGCACACTCAGGCAGACATTGATAGACCAGGTGGTCTGTTTCTGCTGGCAGATTTGTAGTTCGTATGTTCATATGTATGCGCATATCTAATATAAACAAGGTATTTTGAAACTCTTTCTTTCAAATTGAGAAGTAACATCATAACCATGAACAATATCCAGCAGGTAAATTCCAGCCTTGACCCGGTGGCCATCTTACCCTACCATCCACAGTCAGGAAAGTCTCCCCGTGGGAAATTAAGTTCCTTGTTCCCTTTTGATGTCCTGTTAGCAAAGAGAGACAAGTGGGAGTGATCAAATATTCTACCCAACTTAGAGGGAGCCAATGTTACTTAAGTTGCTTAAGTCGATCTGGAGAGCTCTTTATTTTGAGCTCATATGTGGTGTTAACCGCCACTGCACGTCCCCAGGGGAAGGATCTGAAGGATGGGGGAGGAGGGGCAGTCAAGGGAGAGAGTATATAAGCCAAATTTGACTTACAGCCTGTTCAGTAAAATTCTCTGCCTTATCCAATCTGAGTCAGTCCCATCTCCACAATGAGTATCTTCCTTTCTATATATTTAAAGCTTCAAACTTACACACCTTGATGCAGGTGGCCTTGTATATACTCTTATGTCTGTATACATGTACCTATGTGTAGAATCCTTGTTTCCATCATTTACTGAGAGAGTTTTTTTGTAGGGCTCCTGGAAAACCCCCTACTTTTTCCTACTGGGATCTCTCCCACCATTCGTTTGGACTGATCCAAGTCCACTTTCACTCAGCAGCCTGTTTGTCCTGAGCTTTCAGAGGAACCTATATGGGCCAAATGATGGAGGTATACAGCAGGAATTTCACTTTGTTTGTGAAGCTTGGTTTCCCACTTTGCCTTTGTATGACCACCTAACAAGGTAATACTTCTCTACCCGGTAAGTCGTACTGCTCAATGGTGGTACCTGTTTTCATTGTAGCACAAGTAGGGGTGTTCTGTTGGCTGAGAATGAGGCAAATATCAACACCCATTAAAATGGCACCACCTTGGGGAGACACTGTATGAAAGCCCACATTGGGACTCATGCCTCACATCCACAAAAGTGTAAATCCAGAGCCCCACTTTTATGCGTCTTAGGGATCAGAGAAGAGTAGGTTATAGGGAGTGGAGGGAGAAATCCAGCACCTGCCCAGCAACTTTGAGTCGTTACTCCCATTTCAGTGTTCAGTGGGCTCAGGGTAGATATTTGACAATCTTTTACCCACCCTGCTGGAAGGATATGGCCATGAGATTGCTTTTGGGAGCAACCATATTTGCTTGCCGACCAACCAAAGTGTGCCCCAATGTGTGGATAGTGGGGCATCCTGAGGCTGAAGAACACACAACTGTATTTTGTATGAAACTCCCAGGATTGCAACCAGTAATGGAAAAATGGCCTTCAACTGGCTCACTCTGACATATTGGAGCAAACTGCATGCCTTCCTCAAAATAAACTCAATAGTGAGCCTTCATACCTTCAAAATATTGATCGATGACTGTTGCACTGACAGTTGTTTCTGCGCCTAGGCTCTCTGTTGCTAGACATTGCAAATTGATTGCTGTTTTATAGTTATATCAACTTTAACAACCTTGTTGTTTTATATCAAGCTTTATATTATCATTTTTTTATGTTGTCTTGAGTGTGCAGTGCAAGCAACATTTTGTGGCAGCTTGCTGGAGTAGCAGGTTCTGGAGGTGTGACAGTGTTGTGGCCAGTGCTGCCACTGCTGTTTTGGGCTTGTCTCTGTGTCACCAATAAATGAGAACGCTGTCCATGACAGCAGTTGAGAAGCATGCCACCAACTTGAAAGAAATTCGCCGCCGCAATGAGGGAGCCCCCATCATTGCAGGGCAGCTCTTGCCTGCTGAAACATTTCAATAAACATGGCAGTGACTGTCACTGTCTGGATCTCACAATCCTTAGAAAGCTGACTACGGGGGTGCCAAATCCCCTTGTCAGCATGTTTATAACTCCCCCTCAAGATTGTGTGGCACACTGGGAGCCCACCCCAGTTTGCTTCGTGTGTTCTGAAGCCGACCATGTTGGCATGTTCCTGCCTCCACCCCACCCCACCCCATCCCCATTGTGTGCCACAATAGGAGCCCACTCTAGTGTGGCCAACATAACCCCCAAAGTCATGGGGCACACTGGGAGTTGACCCCAGTGTGCCCAACAGTTGATTTATTTCACCTGTAAATAAAGAAAACCTTCCCGCGATGTCCGCTCCTGAAATAAAGAAAATGGTCTGTCGTTGAGTCCAGAGCGCCACTCCCCAACCTGCACCCACCCTCTGCACACCCCAGCTCCCCACCCCACCCTCACCCCATACTTATCTCCGGAGGACCGGCGCCAAAATTTTTGCCACAGCAGGAACACATCTGCAGTTTTCAAAACCGACCACAAACTGAAGAAATGCTGGTAAGCTGTATAATGGCATCAATGGGAGGGGTCAACATAGGTGGATATCTCAGCCATTTGTTTGACTTTTGGCTCCAAATTTTCAACATGAGGTTCTTGGGACCCCATCTCATGAAATCAGTCACTGTCATTTCGTTATTCAGTCCTAAAAGGTAATTTCATGGACACTGAACAGAATCACCTTTTGGGACTGATTAATGAAACGACAGTGCTGCTGTTCATGAGGTGGGCTCCCAAAAAGCCTATGTTGCAAATTTGGTGAAAAAATTGCCCAAAATGACTGTGTTATGAGCGTGCATTGTGCAGTTTCCATGCACACTCATAACTTTGAGAATTTTTTATATTTTCACTCCAGATTTTTGTCATTGCCATTTTTTCACTCCTTTTTATAAACTGTACAGCTGTCATTTTTCACATCCTGCCCAAAATGTGTTTTTGCACATCTGGTGCAGAATGGCACGGTCGCTATGGTAAATCAATGTTCAGGACAGATTAACAAAATTGCAGTGCCACTGTTCATAAGCGGAGGTCCCAAATGCTTTCATGAGGTGGGGTCACAAAAAGCCCATGTTGAAAATTTGGAGTGCAAATACCAACAAACACCCAGGGCGTTAAATTTTTATAACCTTAACATCCCACCCTGTAGAGACTGACAGGTGTCAGGGATGAGACTTTGGATTGTTGGCTCTAATGCTCATGCCATTCCACCCCCACCCCCACCCTGCAGCCAGTGACAGGCATCAAGGTGTGCCTTGGACTCTTCAGCCCCAACATTCACCCCATTCTCCTATACTGCACCCCTCTCAATGTATTTCCTTATAGAATGGGGTGAGCGTAAGGCCCGATGATCCCAAGGCACAATGCGACACTTGTTGGAGTCTGCAGGGTAGGGTGAGGTGAAATGGCATGAGTGTTATGGCTGATGACCCAAAGGCACACCTCAGTGCCTGTCAGTCTGTGCAGGGTGGGGTGAGGTAGGCGTTAGTTCCATACTTCACTGCCATTCCTATTATGCATCTCTTTAACTCCTGCACTACCAATGCCAATGCCAGCAAGACAACATTCAGCATTGACAAAAGCTTGTTAATATTGTATTGCCAAATAAAATTTTCTGGAGATTAATGCTTATATCCTTAAAAGGTACCTTAGCAAAAGCCTTACTAAAGACCTGGAAGATAAGTCCACAGGTTTACTATCATCCAAACTCTTGCTTACTGGTTTAAAAAAGGCCATTAGATTTGTAACATATGACCAGCCAATTCTGAAGTCATGTTGTGTCTTATGCTCTAGCCCACAGTAAACTAGATGATCCTATGTCATAACGGTGATCACAGAATAGCAATCACCATTACGGTGAGTGTACATCACTGAAAATGAATTTTGGCGATGCACACTGGTGGTGAGGATGAAGAGGGCGTCCAAGACCTAAAGGTGTTTTTTTTTTAATATAGGGAGCTGCAACCCCAGCACCACCCCCCCACTAATGGATTCTCAACTCCAGGGGTGTGCATGTCAGAGGGTGAAAAATGTGAAAAAATACAAAGCCACCTGATGGCAAAAAAAAACCAAAAAACAACATGCAACACTGGACCCAAACCCTGCACCTCCCAAGTGACCACCCACCCCACCATGCTAGTGGTCCAGCTCAGCAGCTGTCCACCACACCCCCTCCCACATACCTTCCCTCCCCTCCCCCCATGTTCATGTATACATGTGTAAATTTGTTCCCCCTACCCCGGTATCTGCCCACTATCCTGCCAGGTAGCCCTGCACACAGGCACCGTCACTTAGTCGCCCTTTTTGTAAGTGGTCAATCACGGTCACCCTGTACTTAGTATACTAAATTAGATGGTTTGTTATTTCATCCTTTATTATTAACTACATTACCTTGCCTTACATTTACATAATGCTTTTGGACAACAGCTTGAGACACATTTCTATCCCCTTTTCATATCAGTTGGGATGACTGTAACCATTTTTCAATCAGACAGACCATTTTGTATATATTTATATATTTGTAAAAAAATATAAATAAGGAATATGCGGGGGGGCCCTTGTGATGCCTCATATACTGTATAACCTTGGGTAACCACATGCATGGTTAATGCACCAGTTAGGGTTCAAATTAATGCCAAATCAGTGATGGGGTACTCCTTGGGGTTGTCAACACTACTACTCACCCCTTTGATCCAGCCCACAGCCTCTTGTCTGAAGTACAAGGTACAGATCTAAGCCAGTGCTTCATAGTCATACACTCTTCTAAGCAGAGAAGTACGTCTGGCCACATGTTGTCAAAATAGTTGTTTACACAATGTGGTATCTGTGCCTATGTGGGCAGTGCTGCAGCATTTCTTCACTGGCTAGGGGGGGCTTGCATAACAGTGTCATCCTCCCACTCTCACCCCGTCCAACTGGGTCACAGAGCTTGCCCCAGACTCAGCTGTCTGGCATGTAGAGCTGTGTGGAATGAAAAAATTCTGAATCTGTAGAATGCCAATGAAATGTTGCAAAATTCCATAAAAGTCTGAGGAATTTCATTGGAATTTTACAGAATTTTTGCAATTTTTTAATGTGGTCATAATTTGGCTATCATTTAGGCTAGAGCTCTGAGAGCTTGGTATGCACACTCCATCTGAGGAGGATCAATAATGTACTAAATATCATGAAATTCAGATGGGCAGTTTCAAAATTATAGTTGTTTAAAATCTGTAATTTTATTTTTTGTACAAAATTAAATAAACATTTTTATCTGCATATACCTCAGCCATCTATTGGGTCAGAGATCTTGCATTTGGCATGATGCATTGATGATAGGTGTTCTAACAATGTGCCAGATTTTATGACAATATGATGCATTGTCTCAAAATTATATGTGCTCAGAATCTCTCATTTTATTTTGGCAGGAAATTTCATGAACAAATTTCATCTGCATATAACTCAGGCATCATTGGAGCTAAACATGTGTAAATTAGCATGAATAATCTTTTTGTAATGCTAATAGAATTTTCTAAATATGGAGAGAATTGGATCTGTGATTTTTAAGTTACAGGGATTCAAATCATTACTATGTAAATATCTACAAAATTTTGTGAAAAATCTCAAAATTGTGGATGTTTGTAACTTCTCTTCTCTTGCAGGCATAGACTTAACATTTGATATGCATAGCCATAGTCAGTGTAACCTGGTGTCTAACACAACTGGATAATTTGGTTTAGCAGTTTGAAATTTGCAGTAGAAAAAAAAATATTGGTAACATTTCCTCACATATTCATGACAGCATATAGATGAAATGTCCAGAATTCTTTTTGTGGAATTTAACATTAACAATACATGCATCACTACTTTATTTGATAAGCTAGACTGAGCTTTTTGCAGTCCTGCTGTTCCGCTCTGGGTGACTATTCTCCCCCCTTTTCTTTTGGCATAGCCAAATTGACTCAGTAGGACTGCTGATCCCACTGACATCCTCTTTATTCTTTACAGAGATAAACTGCCTTAAAACGTGAGTCACCTACTCCAGTCCCTGTTGAGCTATCCTGTTAGAACAATTCTTCCTTAGTGCTGCCCCAGACATTGTCTTCCACCACTACATCTTTTAGATTACCTCTTAGTCCTAGACTTGCATGTACATCAGGCTCCCTGGGTTATAAATTTACTGGATGTGATCCTTACATATTGTGCAGTCAGGTTGAAATTGTTGAAACTCTGTACTTCCTTGCTCCCACCTGGGGTCTATCACTGTTCTGCTACCCAGCTCAACTGTCCATTTCTTGGTGAAATTGTGCATCTATCTCCTGAACCTGGTGACCCCCCTGCACTACCTGGCTCACATACCCCTATTCTCTAATTAGAATCCCCCAGATAAGGCTGAGTGAAATTAGCAAATTTCAGTTTTATGGAATTTTTCATGAAATTCTACAATTTTCACAAAGAATCATGAGATTTGACTTTATGTGCAGATGTTATTCTGCATTTTCTATGTGTAGAATTAATAAAATTGGCACACACAGTCTCCTTGTAAGGTCTAAAAACCTGCCAAATTTAATGGTATTGCTTTCTCTACTTTTAAAGTTTCATGAGTTTATAAATTTGTAGTTTACATTCTTGCAAAATTTAATTTTTAAATGTTGTGAAAGTTTGACTATTTTTAATTCAATACCATTTAAAGCTGAAAATATGAACTTTTTCAGAAATGACCATGTGGTATAGTAGTTTACATTTTTCAACTCTGGTTAAATTTGGATATGTTGTTTTAAAATGAGAGGAAAATAACTGAAATTAAAATGTTGGAAACATGTTTATCAAGCTATGACAGTCCCATTTCAAGCTAGAAATCTGAAACTATGTACATATACAATTGTAGTGATAACCAGTATGCCTGTCAAATTGTATAACATTTCAATAAATACTACCAAAATGATACTAAAATTACAGAAATCTAAATTTTGGCAAAGTATTTAGCTACCTATAACTCAGCTCCCTTTGAAGCTTGAGACTTAATACATTTATTTATTTAAAAGTTTTACCAGGAAGGCACACTGAGCAGAGTACTGCTCAATTCCAGGTGCGTCCTTGGGGGATGGTGACAGTGGAGATACAAATATTCAATATACAGTCATGACTGTAACACAAGGAACAGAATAATACAGTCAGTACATACACACTTTGAACAAGTGGCAATGAGACAGAGTAAGCAATATTCAATCAAGTCCTGCAGTAAGACAGTGAGCTAGTCATTTGAACAGAACAGGATCATCAGAGTTGTGCATACACATTAATCAGATGTCACAGACACAGGTGGAGAACTTTGATAAGTTGATTGAGTTGCTAAGTTGGGGGCATGATCTGGATGTTGGCAGGGAGGGAGCTTTGCAGTTTAGGCATTCTGTGTCTGAAAGCAGCCTGACCAACTGAGGAGGAGATGTGCGGTACTGCCAGAAGATGGGTGTTGCAATTTCTGAGGCAGTACGCTGTAGGGGTCTGGGCTAATAGGGCTGAGGTGAGATAGGGTGGCAGGGTCTGGGACCAGAACTTGGCCATGAGACTCGCACAATGGAATAATCTATGATCTTGAAGAGAGGGGAGGGAGGTCTAGTGTCCAGTACAGAGTGCAGTGATGTGTGGAGGGAGGGGAAATCAAGAGTGTAGTGGCAGAAAAAGTGAAAAAGTATGTCCAGTCTGGCTAGGGTGGACTTAGGAGTGGCACTGTAGACTACATCCCCATAGTTGAAGATAGGGAGAATCCTTTTCTGTACAAGTGTGTGGTGGGCTGGCAGCAGAATGCAACCACAGTTGTGATATAAGGCACCCAATTTAGGGTGAAACTTTTTGTGGCTGGCATCAACATGCACAGAAAAGCTGAGGTGCTGGTTGAGCCAGATCTTGAGGTATCTAAAGGAGGAGCAAGCCTCCAGAGTAGCCCTGTCCAGGGTATGGAAGGAGGGGGTGGTGGGGAGCTGAGAGAGAGAGTTTCTGCCTCTGCTGAAGGTCACAGAGACAGTCTTCTTGGCATTAAAAAAAGCTTATTTGCATGAAACCAGAGCTGAACATCATTGAAGTCCTGCTGTAGTCTGGTGGCCACATCAGTGGTAAGGGGCCTGATGTATTCAAAACTGTGTCATCCACATACATGTGGATGGATGTGTGTGAGCAGGTGGTGGGCAGGTCATTTAAGAAGGTGGAGAAGAGGAGCGGACCAAGGACTGAGCCTTAGGGGACACTAGTAGTGACTGGAAGGGGGCTAGATGTGGAGCTTCTATTTCTAACTGATTGTAACCTGCCTACCAAATAGGAGTGGAACCAGATGGTTGCTTCAGTAGAGAGCCCTGCAAGGAAGATCTTGTCTGGAGGAGGAGGGCATGGGAGATGATGTTGAAAGCTTTGGCCATGTCAGTGAAGATGGCCAAGGTGATGTGGCCTTTGTCCATACCAGCAAGAATGGAATCTGTGACCGAAAAAAGGGAGGTGGAGGTGGAGTGGGATTTCCTGAAGGCAGACTGGTAGGGTGAGAAGAAGGAGGAGGAGGAGTTGAGAAATGAGGAGAGCTGTGCCAGTACAAGGTGCTCATGGAATGTTGCCAGTACAGGGAGAAGAGAGATTTGGCAGTAGTTTCTGGGGGTGGAGGAGTCGCTGCCCTTAGGAAGTGGGATAACTATTGCATGCTTCCATTCTGATGGCATAGAATCTAGGGAGAAGAATAGGTTGAAGAGAGCAGCCAAGGGCAAGGCAATGGCAGGAGCAGCCAGGTATAGCATTTTGGCATCCAACACTTAGGGGCATTTGCCCTTATACGGATTGAGGGCAGTCAAGGTGTTGTAAACTTCTATAGGAGTGACCTGATGGAAGGAAAAGGAGGGGTCAGGAGATGGGGCCCGTGCACTGGCAGAAGAGGGGGTGGCATTTTGATGGTAAGGAGGTAGTGAGGACATAAGTGATGAGGTACAGTTTATGAAAAATTAGTTAAATTTAGATGCCACTTCAAGCAGGTCCAATACTGATGTGCCACCTACATTTAAAACAGAGGTAGGAGTCTGGAAAGGAGGGGAGAAGAGCGATATGACCACCTTCCAGAATTCTGCTGGGTGATTTAGATTGGATTGGAAGATGGCTTTAAAGTAGTTAGCCTTGGCCTGATAGATTAGCCTAGTGCAGACATTGCATAAGGAGCATATACCCATGCAGGATGCTTCTCTAAATCCTGACATTGTGGAGAAATTTGGATAAAACATTTTAAAATGATCTCAAAATAACTGAAAATTAAATTTTGATATAATGTTTGGCCACCAATAACTCTGCCCCCTTTCAACCTATGCCTCTAACATTTGGTACACTTTTGTAGGCCATTAGCTACTGTTTATGATCTGAATTTTGTTTATTATTATTTGGATGTGTACTTTTAAATGTATAGCGAAATACATGAAATTAAAAATTTGATGAAATTCTGCTGAAGTTTTGTGAAAATTCTGTGAAATTGAACACAATCAGAATGGTCATTCCACAGGCATTCTGCAGGTGGAATTTTAAATTCTGCACAGATCTACTGGCACTGGATCACTAGGCATGCCTGCTGGGGTCAAGACTGACACTACACGCAATGTTTCTTAATAATGATATCTATCATTTTTTCATTTTGACCCTTATTTTCAAGATAGCCATTTTATGACTCCCCTTATAAACATGCATATGGCATTTATAGTGCATTGTCTGAAATGTAATTTTGCACCACAAGTGCCAAAAAAGTATTGCCTAGAATTTAAAAAAAAATTACACCAGTCATGTTTATGAGGTAGTGTAGAAAAATGGCAATGTTGAAAGTTTAAAATGTAGAAAATTAGTAGGTGATTACTGTACACTGAAATATTGCAACATTGACTCATAATCTGGTCATTTAACCATATCTGTAATCCAAATTTTCACCATAGTCTTTTTATTACCCAACCTCATAAACCTGTTATATGAAAATATTTAAATCCTCATTGAAATGTAATTCCACACCACAAGTACAATAACACATTTTGTCCAGGATTTGAAAAATGACAGCTGTCATATTCATGAGGTGGTGTGAAAATGTTGCTATGTTGAAAATGTGGGGTCAAAATATTGAAAATTAACAAAGTTAGGAGCGAGCGTAGAATAATTTAATAGTATGTTAATAACTTGTTTATTAATATTTTGACCCCAAATTTTCAAGAAGGTCTTCTTATGACCCCTCCTCATGGACAAGGGTGGAGAAAAATTTCAAATCCCACAAGAAAAGTGATTTCACAAACGACCGCAAAATAGCTTTATGGGCCAGACTTGTATAATTCCACTGTCCTTGTGTCATGAGGTAGGGTACCATAAATGATTCAAATGACTGTGCATTTATGAACTTCAAGAATTTATTTAAGCACTTTGGAGCTGTCTCTGCCTATGTAACTATGTTGTTGTACCTTCCCTCACCCTGTTTCAGTTTCTCTCTGTCTTACCATACATTCAAGAGATTAAATGTTCCATGGAATACATGGTTTCAAAATTCTGCACAATTCTACTAGCAGAATGTTAATTTCCCAAAATACTATACACACACACACACACACACACACACGTACTGTGATGTGGCTGATTGCAAATGTGGTGAGATTTAGGACCTGGATGACCATTCATTATGCTGCATTACTGGACTGTCACCTGACTGATTTTATCCAGTTATGTTCCTTTGATTTTTAGATCCATTTTATAATATGGATTAACCAGACAGTATAATTTTATTATACATTTAAAACAGTGAAGTTGGGGAATGGAAAGGGAAAGTGTAGGGAAAAACATGATGGCAGGAGCAGGGATTTCATTTTTAAAAGAGTGACTGGACTGATTGGAATCATGAGGGAATTCAATTCTTGACTGCCGTGTTTAATCATAAATCCAATGGATTAACAGTTTAAGGGATTGATGCCATACCCAAGTAAATAATTGAGCTAAAGTGGAAATAAATCACATATTTCGATGTTTGCTCATTTATTTCCACAATGGAGTTTGTCCCTTAAGGGGCAGACCATGTTGTCCTGGTGTACCCCATCCCTCCTTTAGGAATGGTTGTGCTCAGAAGGGGAGGAGATAAGGAAGGGGAGGGGCCAAGAACCAGAACAATGGGCAGGCAGCAGGAAGGGGAGGGGGGAAGGGAGGTACATAAGGGACAGCACAAGGGGGACTCAGCCACTTTTGCTGGAGTTTTGATTTGATCAGCTGCAGCACATCAGATTTGGCATTAATTTTGAGGTTGGTTCACAGCAGAGCGAGGTAAGGAGGCAACAATTGATTTGTTAAGATATGCGAAGTTAATCTAAAAAAAGGGAGAGAGAGAGAAAAAAAATGTGTAGGTTTTGACAGAAAGGAAGTGATCTATTAGAAGACAAGATTGGAGGAGAGTGTCAGGGGAGAGTTGCTTTGGGCAGCACAGAGTGGTATAATAATTCTCTGGAGGGCATTTAGTGATTGTTGTAGGGAAGCGCCATTTGGTTGGGAAGCCAAAAAAAAAAAAAAAATATATATATATATATATATATATAAAAAAGAAGGGGTGAAAATGTTGGTAGCTGGTTGATTACCAGGCCTAGAAGAGGCCCTGAAGGAGAGAGTGTGAGCCAGTCCCAAGGCCACGTAGCGTAGTCACATGCCGCATGGTGTTGGCAAGGAAGGTGGCCCCTCTTTAGCCTGTTTCCTGCCTTTAGGGCCGTTTTGGAGTGTGTGGCTAATAAGTAGATATGCCTGGTTAGGCCCAGGGATTAGCTGTTGAGGGAGCGACCCGTGGTGTGGCGTCACACATGGCTAGGGTCATGAGGAAGCTTTTCCCTTTGTTTGTGCAAGGACAATGGCATGTGCCTGTGAAGCTATTTCTGTGGAGGCCCTGGGGAAAATGAACAGGAGGCACATGGGCAGCATGCCATTTTAGTGTATTACCGAGGCCGAGCGGATGTCACACGCCACGTGGTGCTTGCGAGGTGGGTTGCCCCCCCGTTCCTGTTTGGGCTATGTGGCTGCCGTTTGGGCTGGATAGGGTGTTGTGGGTTATGAGGATCAGGTGTGGGGTTGGTAAGTGAAGGAAGGGAGCGGAGACCAGGGCGGGTCATCACGGGGGGGTGCACTGCTAGGGTCTACAGAAGCACGGCCCAGTGGGTGGGCGGAAGTGACAGTTCAGGATTTGTTTTTTGTGTGCAGATTGAGGACCCGTGGTGGCTGGCTGAAGGAGGCCCTGAAAGGGCTGGTGAGGAGAACATAGGCGGTGACCCATGGTGACGTCACACGCCGTGGAGTCGCGATGGAGCCATTCGAGAGGGCCCTACTCAGGGGCTGAACAAGCACTGCTCCTGTGGCTCAGCGGTTAAAGTCACAAATATTGAAGAGGCAGAGTGTTCCCAGAAGGACAGGGGCTCTACACCCAACCTTGCAGTGTGCTTGTGTGTATTTAAAAAAAAAAAGGGGGGGTGCGATGCACATGCAAGGCAGTGGGGGCGTTAAAAGGGGTAAACACCACAATGGCATTGCACATAGAAGGCAGGAAGGAGCAAGTGGGGGCAGGATGGCATACAGAGATGGGTGAAAAAGAGGTTTGTGGTGGGGAGCGGGCCGTGGGCCACAAGACCCACGCTTTCACTATGGGCTCTGCATTATTGGTGACTGTAAAGCTGGCCACTCATTGTGCTGGAAAAATTTTGGGGTGATACAGGATGTTGGATCAAGCATCCCACAACAGAAGTACCTTGCATTACATTGTTACTTCTTATGAAGCATCAAAAGAAAAAAAAAAGAACAATAACAAATATATATATATATATATATATATATATATATATATATATATATATATATAAATAGGAAATGAATAAAGGAGGGGGGGAAGGGGCCCTGGTACATATGAGGGCGAATAAGGCACGGGACCTCGCTGCAAGGCGTCGTGTGCCGCTAGGGGATATGGGGGTCATGGATGCTTGCCCTCCTGGGGAGGCACGCTAAGGGTATAAAAAAAAAAAGAGAGAGAAGGGGAAGTAAGGGAGGAATCCAGATCTGGGAATACAGGAGGCAGTATAGTGCAGTGGTTAAGGCTCTAAGCTGCAAATTTGGCGACATCCAGCTGACAGACCTGGGTCTGAATCCCACAGCTTCCATTTGCATACTGTATGACCCTGAACAAGTCACTTAACTTCCCTGAGGCACTGAGACACAAATAACCCTGTTTTTCGTTTTTCTATAGTTGTTTTTACAGAGCACAGGACAGGACGGACATGGCACCCAAGAAGAGCAGGCCATTGAAGAAAGATGCCTACAAGGCTATAATCGAACTGGCTGAAAAAGCAAACAAAATGTGGGAACTGGTGGAGGGGGAGGACCCGGGGAAGCCCGGGGAGAAGAGAAAAGCTGGTACGGAAAAAGGTGGCAAAGGGAAGAGGCCAGCTGAGGGGCAACACAGTCCCGCTAGGGTAGCACCGGTGGCAGCAGAGCCTGCCAAGGCAGCCAAGCCAGTACCCACATGGCCGGGCCACCCACTGATGCCAGCACCTATCCCAGATCAAAGGGGATCCTCCCCAGCGGAACCTGGACACGAAGCCCGGAACGGGAGGTCCGGCCTGCAGATCCCGGTAGCTCACTCTCCACCTCCACCTCACCCACAGGAAGAAGCAAGGGGGACCTTTGGAGGCCTCCAGGCAGCCCGGCCAGGACAAGGTCACAGGTAACAAGTCCAACACAGTAGGTGATAGCATAAAAGAATATATAGGGCAAATAGTGGCAGCACTGGGGACAGGAGGGCTGGAGCAGATGGAATCGGCTCTGGCAGAGATTAAGGCAGGAAAGGAGGTGCCAGGAGATACGGAAAATGGAGAGGAAAGAGAGGGAAAAGGTACAAGAGAGGTGGGGGTGCCGGGGATGAGAATAGGCGAACATGTGCCCGTTGCCACAAAAGAAAAAAAATATGGAGAGGAATAATGGATATATTCTACTTTGGTGAGCTGAGAGGCGGTCAAATACAAAGAGACAGAAAGCATAGGTAAGAGTGAGATGGCAGCTGCCATAGTGCTCTTAGGAAAGAAAGAGGATGACAAGTTCACGAAAGGGAAGACCTGGGATGGGTGGTTTTCTGGTTTTGCCATCTTTTCAGCCATAGCTCTGGAAAAGAGGCCGGAGCTGGGTATCCCGCTCATTACTTATTCATTGATAATATGGAGAGCAAAAGGTGGGGTGGGGGTGGATATACTACGACAAATGTTTTCGGCAGAGAATGGCAACATTTGGGGATGTAAGATGGGACACTAAGCAAATAGATTTATGGACGGATTATGTAACAGATCAGTCCACACCCAAGGGCGGGTGGGGTAGAAAGGGGGCTACGCCACAGAGATGTTGCTGGGCATATAACAGGGCCTTCTGCTCATTGGCCTCAGTGTCATTTTCGACATGCCTGTGCAAACAGCGGAGGAACACTCAGCAAGCAAGTGCAGAACAACAGGTATACAGGGAGCACAAGGGCAAGGGGGGCATGGATCAGGCCAACAGTTTTTTCGGGATGGCCAGGGGTTTAGAGGGCAAACATGGAACAACAGAGGGAGGGGCAGGGGGAATGGGAGTAGAGGAGGTCAGAAACACTGAAGCAAGGGAGGTTAGACAGGAAGGAAGGGAGGGTTCAGGGAGGGGACAGGTGGCACAACAAGGAGCAGTTTGGGATGGCCAGAACCCCCATCAACATAGCAGCATTGACAGTTCGCCTGGACAGATATCCAGACATGAGAGTGCGGGATATGATTTTATGTGGTTTTGACACAGGGTTTTCATTGCAGTCTAAAGGACCCAGGTGAGCAAGGGAGGCAAGCAACGTGGGGTCTGTAAAAGGAAAAGAGGAAATGTTAAGGCAGAAGATTGAGAAAGAGAAAGCAGCAGGTAGGGTGGAGGGTCCATTTGACATCCCCCCATTGGAAAACATGCGGATATCACCTTTGGGTTTGGTACCTAAGAAACAAGAAGGGGTATACAGGGTGATACACCACTTGTCTTATCCAGAAGGGGAGTCGGTGAATGACTATATAAGGGAGGAACATAGTAGGGTGACATATGAGACACTCGAAGACGCAGTCCGGATAATCTGGGCCACAGGGGATGCATGGATGGCAAAAATGGACATTGAGTCCGCCTTCAGACCGCTTCCAGTCAGGAGGGAAGACTGAGATCTCTTGGGTTTTAAAAGTGAAGGGCAGTATTATTTCGACAAGGCAATGCCAATGGGTTTTTCCACAGCATGTGCGACATTTGAGGCATTCAGCACATGTTTGCAGTGGATATTCCAAGAAGAAACAGGCTATAGGTCAGTCATCCATTACCTGGATGATTTTCTCCTGTTTGGGAAGGGCAAAAAGGAGACAAAGAGGATGCTGGGTAAGTTTCAGGAATTGTGCCAGGAGTTGGGAGTCCCATTGGCACAGGAAAAAACAGAGGGGCCCAGCAAGGTTATGGAATTCTTCAGGATAGAGATAGATGCCACAAGTGAAGTATTCAGGTTACCGGACAGAAAAGTAAGGAGGTTGAAGGAGCTAATCCGGGTACATGCTGGCAGGAGAAGGGTACAACTAAAGTTGGTTCAGCAGGTACTGGGGCACCTGAATTTCGCATGCAGGGCCATAGGACCAGGAAGGGCATTCACAAGGAGGCTGGCCAGAGCTACAGCAGGGGTCACAAAACCACATCACTGGGTTAAACTGACTCACGGCATCAGAGAGGATTTTAGTGTATGGGAGGAATTCTTGAAGGATTACAATGGGTGTTCGTTTTGGCAGGAGGAGTGGCTGTACAACACAGACCTGGACCTCTACACGGATGCAGCTGGAGGACTGGGCATGGGGGGTTACCTGTGGGGCAGGTGGTTTGCAGAACCATGGCCGGCCAGTTGGGTGAGGGATGGGAAAGTGAGAGATATAACACTACTGGAGATCATGCCCATATGGGCATGCACTTTGGTTTGGGGGGAGGAATTACTGGATCAGAAGGTGACATTTTGGTGTGACAGTAGAGCGGTGGTTGATGTACTGAACAACAAGGGAGCCAGGTTGGATACAGTCATGCAGGTAGTGCGACAGTTAGTTTTAAGGGTTTTGCAGCTGAACATGTCTTTCAGAGCAAAACACATAGAAGGGGTACACAATACCCTGGCTGACAGCCTTTCCTGTCTGCAGCTGGACCGTTTCCGGAAGTTGGCACCAGCAGTGGAAGAACAAAAAACGCCCATACCAACGAACATCTGGGATGTTGGCAGGAAGGAGCAGAACTGCTGTTTCACAGCTCATGGGCTCCTCGGACTCTGAGGGCCTATGATGGGGCCTGGAGGGTTTTTCAAACATTCAGGGCAGAACACCAGATGAAGGTAAGTGGGCCACTCTCGGAGGAACAGTTAGGAATGTTCACAGTGGAACAATGGCAAAAAGGGACTGCTCACGCTACAATGGGGGTTTATTTGGCAGGGATCAGTGTGATCTGCAGCCTGAAAGGATGGAATGACCCAACAAAATCAATGCTCATCAGAAGGATGATGCAGGGCTGGGGCAGGTTGAAAAGAGGGACAGGGGATAATAGGAAGCCTATAGGGGAGCAATGGCTAATAAAGCTAAAAAAGGTGCTCCCGGCAATATGCAAATCAAAGGAGGAGGCCCAGCTATTTCACACGATTTATGTGATAATGTTTGCAGGGGCTATGAGAGTGAGTGAGGTGGTAGGCCATGGAAAAGATGACAGGAAAGGAGGTGTGGAATGGGAGGATGTGAGTTGGAGGACAAGAGAAATACGGATCAAGCTAAGATGGTCAAAGACTGACCAAAAAGGGCAAGGGTGCATGATAACACTAAGATGGCAGTCAGAGATTGCGATATGCCCAGTACAGGCCCTGTGGGTTTTCGCCGCAGGGCAGGTAACCAGGACGAGGAAGCTATTCATGCATGGTGACGGAAAAAGGGTCACCGGCTTTCAAATTATGGCAGTGCTGAAAAAGCATGGGTTTTTTGGGGGAGAACCCAGCTAATTACTTGTCCCATTCCCTAAGGATTGGGGCGGCCTCACAGTGGGCAGCAATGGGTGAACCCGTGAAGGGCATTTTGGGAAAAGGGCACTGACGGTCAGCCAGTTATAAAAGATACATCAGAGCACTGGTATAAAAAAAGAAAAAACAAAAATAAATATGTAATAATAAGGCAGGGGGGATAATACAATGAGGACTCTGAGAGTATGTGTAAATTAATTAATTTTCTTTGCACCCCATAGGCAGAGGGAGGAGCACAGAAGTCTGGATCTGTGGCCATTCCTATATTTACTGGGCTGGTAAGAGAGCAGAGAAAAAAGCTGGGGTTAAGCAATTGTACCAGGATGCAAGACAGTGTAGGTTGGTATGGCACGGCCTACCGGGAATGAGATGGGCACAGCTTCTGTCCACCTTGAAAGAACTCAAGGGACATCGGCCCAGTCCAGACCTAATCATTATACACCTGGGGGCAACGACCTGGCAGGCAGACCATGGGTGCACACATATTTACAGATAAAGAGGGACCTAGTGGCAATAAGGCAGTGGTGGCCTCAAGTATGCCTTGCCTGGTCGGATATAATACCACGAAGGGTATGGAGACAGGAACACAGCCACAGGGCGGTGGAGAGGGCCAGGAGAAAGATGAATAGATGGGTGGGGACATTGATAAGGCAGATGGGAGGACAGGTGATACTGCGCAGAGTAGAAGAATGGGTGGATGACTTCTACAGGTCAGATGGGGTACACTTGTCAGATATAGCATTAGACATTTTTAATACAGAAACAATGGGCTTCATAGAAGAATGGAGAAAACAGACAAAAACTGGTAAATAAAAAAAGGGGGAGGAAGTTTCATCCCGGAGGTAAGGAGAGGGATACCCTAAGTTGAGGGAAGCCAGTCATCCAACGCAAGCTGGAGACTGGCTAGTGGGAAAAAGGGGGGAGGACGGGAGGGGGGAAGAAAAAAGGAGTAACACAAAAGGAAGAAGAAGATGAAGGAGAAAGCGGTCTCGGTTTTCACCGTTACCTAACAGAAAAGGAGAAGAAGAAGGCACCCAGGTTTTCGCCTGAGGGATGGATAATCAGAGAGTGATATATGGATGGAAATAAATGAAAATGATGGAAATATGACAATAAAGAAATGGAAAATGGAATATGGATTTATGAATATAAATAAATTAATTGCCAATCTGAGCACAACAACAAACAATGGTCTCTGTGTTTTTGTAAGGGAAAAGGGAGGAATCCGGGACAACAGCACCTAAGCCTTAGAAAATATAAATTTACTTGCTGTATTTTCAATCTAAATGTATTGAATGCACCTGGATGGATAAATAAATTATGGTATGAGTTATGAGTATCGTATTTCTAATTTAGTTAAAATGGTGCATCAGCAACTAGCACTATATAGACTGAACTCATTATTAATTCCTCCAACTACATTACCGTTATCCCAAAGTTTCCTTCTTCCCATCATTGATTGCTGGTTTTTACCATACTGCTAGTGATGGGTTACTTGCAAGGGTTAAAGTTATTTTGAACCAAGTCACATGATTTACTATTCAGTTACCATTCTGGACACATCACTGTGACCTTCTTAAGCAAGCAGGGTATCTTTCCTTAGAGTATACATTCAAATTTCTAATTAGTCTTCTGTCAAAAAAGGTAACCATGAATAAAAGTTCCTACCAGTTTCCAAACTTTTTTTTCAGAAAATACATAAACACTTTTCCTACTCATTCATCTGTTCATTGTTATTTCTTCATTCCAAAATTGGACACAGTGATTGGCCAGAAGACATTGCTTTATAATTTATCAATATTATGTCATACAATTATGATGAAGTTTGACTGCTTAGGAACTACAATGTGCAGATTTAGAAATGCTTGGAGAACTTACTTGTTATTAGGCATTGAATGTAAATGCTTTGTGAAACAATGCCTTCTTCAGTGCTTTGTTTATATCGCCTACCTGTTTGTACTAATAATCTGTTATATATTAATTTGTACCCTACGTTTTATATGTTATATATATTTTATTAATAAGTGGTATATATGTGTATGCTTCTATATACACTGGTCGTACAAGAAAATAGGTCTTTGGACCCTGGACCTACCATATGAAATAAACAAATAAAATAAATCAAATTGATAGATTAGATAGATAGATAGATAGATAGATAGATAGATAGATAGATAGATACATACATACATACATACATACAGACATTCTAGATCGATAGATAGATAGCTAGCTAGCTAGCTAGCTAGACAGAAAATATAGCATGGGGAAGATACAAATATGTTTGATATTAACAGAGTGATCTGTGAGCCCATGACATCAGAGTGGTGAAGCCAGGAGTGATGTTAATGGGGTCACAGTTTGCAAGTAAAATATCAATCACATAATTTTATAAGGCTCATGCCATATTTGATAATGCAATGGCGGGGGGGGGGGTAACACTCTTGAATTTGCTGCTGTCTTAAGTGAGCCACAGTTAAAGATCTATACGCAGAACATTCTGGGTGCCATCAGTTCCTGGAATGAAATGATGCCAGGCTTGTATTCTGAATGTACCACAAAAAAGAAAAAAAGATGACTTCATCCACTACAAAGTAGCAAAAGTAATAGTTTATTGATCAGGAATATTAAAAAGTGCAGCGTTACTTACATAGCTGTGCAAAATTTGCCAATGAGGATGACAACATAGCTCAAAACTGAATGGCCCAACCCCTTTTGCAAATGTATGCTTTATCAGGAGACTGACCTGTGTGACTTAGTGTGTTTAAATACCAAAATGATTTTTTCTGCCTCTATCTCTGAAATCAAACAAAGAGGCAGAAGACACTGCAGACCAGGACACTGCAGCACAGGAGCTAGCACAACAAAACTCACCCAAATCAGGAACCAAAACAAAAAAAGCAAAAAGGAAATCCAAAAAACTTCTGATCATAGGAGACTCCATGATTCGGGGAGTTGATACCCATCTCCAGCCAGGGGTAATGGTCAGATGTCTCCCAGGTACATCAGCATGGAGAGACACTGACCGCATTGCTAAAATTGTTCACAAAGCAGGAGAAAACATTGTTGTCCTAGTACATAGGGACTAATGATCTCACCAGCTGGTCAGTTGTGGAGACCAAGAGACACCTGACCAGGCTGGGTGACAAACTATCATCTATTTCATCCGCATCTCCTTCTCTGAGATCCTGCCAGTCTGGGAGAGGGGAACAGATGGACGGAAAGTCAGAGAAGGGGAAATAAGGGAGCTAAACACGTGGCTCAAGGGCTGGTGCCAGGAAAAAGGACACAGATTTGTAGGGAACTGGCAATAGTTCTGGGAGCGAAAGTTCTTTAAATTTGATGGACTGCATCTGACTAAGGAGGGAGGGAGTCAGTGCATTGGGGCAGAAGTTTGATGTCTTTGCAGAATGTTTAAACTAGCAAATGGGGAGAGGGGTGCAGCACCCCATATGTCGAATGGGAAGAACACCCCTCCCCCCTCAGCTAGTGGCCAAACAGGGATTCAGCATGTTTGCAGTTCATTTGCATCACCAGGTAAGAAAAAAGGTTTGTCTCCCATACGATGCACAGGGCCATGCCAAACCTCACCCAACAACTAACACACAAAATCTGGCCAATGGAAAATCATGTACACAAATGCTCACAGCCTGGGAAATAAGATCCCAGACCTGCAGGCAATAATGTCAGAGGCTAAACTGGACATAGTAGCAATTAGTGAGACATGGTTTACCAGTAACCACACTTGGGAGACATCAGTACCTGGCTATGTATTGTTCAGAAGAGACCGAGGTGCAAAAAAGGGGGTGGCCTGTATGTCAATGAAAATATCAAAGCTTCAGAAATTCAGAATACACATAGGAGACAGAAGAACTGTGGGTCACCCTGGAAACAGGAAATGGGACAGCCATAAGAACTGGGGTTGTCTATAGGCCCCAGACCAGGGGAGGACATAGACACATTACTGTTAGAAGATATACAAAACACTGACAGCTAAAGGGAGGTTCTGATAATGGAGACTTCAACATGCCGGATACAGATTGGTCAATACCAGCAGGAACATCTGCCAGAACTAGACACATAGTGGATTCCCCTGCAGGAGGGCCTCAAACAACTGGTACAGCAACCCACGAGAGACAGGGCTATCCTAGATCTAGTACTGACTAACAAGGAAGGGATCACAGATCTCAGGAGGAAGGTCACCTGGGGCCAGTGACCATCACATGGTATGGTTCAATTTGGCTACTACATCTAAATCATCCCATTCCAAGGCAAAAATATGGGACTTCAGAGGAGCTGACTTTGATAAGATGGCCAAGCAGAGTTAAGCTAGCCTGGCAAAAAAGAAACACAGGTGAGGGGTACAGGTAAAGTGGGCAAGCATTAGGGATGCAATACTTGAAGCAACATCCCATTGTGTTAGGACAGAAAAGGAAGTGCAAAAGAAAAGGAAACCACTTTGGTTCTCAAATACAGTAGCAGAAAAGGTCAGAGCCAAAAGGCTGACCTTCAGGAAATATAAGGGAACACAGCGGGATGAAGATAGGAGGCATTCCAAACTGCCTAAGGGAAGCAGGGAAGGCAGTAAGGCAGAGCAAAGTCCCAAACTGAGGAAAACTAGCATGAACAGTAAAGAAGGTGACAAGACTTTCTGTAGATACATTAGTGAAAGGAGAAAGTCCAGAGGGGTATTGCTAAGCTTAATGGAGAAAAGGGAGCATGTGAGGAGGAGGATCCTGTAAAGGCATCTATCCTAAATAGATACTTTGCTCAGTGTTTACTGAAGAAGGTAGGGCAGGGCCCACAGCTCAGCATCATGGACACAGGGGAGGGAGGTGAGCACTACTCCTTCACAAAGAAGGGTCCTACAAGGCTCACTAAGCTCAGTGTGGATAAGGCAATGGGACCTGATGGCACATCCCAGGGTACTTAAGGAACTAAAGGTGGAACTAGCAGAGCCATTAGCAGAACTGTTTAGTGAGTCTCTGAGCACAGAAGAGGTCCCAGAAGACTGGAGAAGGGCTCATGTGATCCCGCTCCACAAGAGTGGTAGCAGGAGGAGGCGGGAACTACAGACCAGTCAGTCTTACCTCAGTAGTGGGCAAGATTATGGAGGCACTCCTTAAGGAAAGGATAGTGCAACACCTGGAATCCATAGGGGCACAGGATCCAAGACAGCATGTGTTTACAAAGGAAGGTCCTGTCAAACTAATCTCATAGATTTCTTTGACTGGGTAACCAGAGTGGTGGACAAGGAGCAGTTGATGTCGCCTACCTTGACTTCAGCAAAGCTTTTGACACTGTTCACATAGAAGATTGATAAATAAGCTGGGTAGGCTCTGGGTGGGTCAGAAGTTGGTCAACTGGGTGGCAAACTGGTTGACGGGCAGAAAACAGAGAGTGGTGGTAAATGGTATACAGTCAGAAGAGATGCAAGTCACAAGTGGGGTACCTCAGGGATCAGTCCTGGGGCCAGTCCTCTTCAACATCTTCATTAGTGACCTTGCAGATGGACTAGAGGGTAAGGCTTGTCTGTTTGAAGATGACACCAGGATCTGCAACAGAGTGGATGATCCAGATGGGGTGGGCAGAATGAGAAGAGATCTGGATAAACTAGCAAAATGGTCAGAAGAGTGGCAACTGGGATTTAATGCAAAGAAGTGCAAAATCATGCACATAGGGAAGAGAAACCCTGAAGCCACCTATAGGCTGGGAGGGGAGTTGCTAGCAGTCACAAAGGAAGAAAGAGACTTGGGCATCATCATCACTGATTACCTGAAATCATCCAAGCAGGCCTCTAAAGTAGTAGGTAAGGCTAGGTGAGTGTTAGGGTGTATTAGTAGGGGTATCACAAGTCGTAAGAGGGAGGTAATAATCCCTCTTTACAAGACACTGGTTAGGCCCCATCTGGAGTACTGCATGCAGTATTGGAGGCCACACCTTCACAAGGACATTAACCAAATTGAGGCAGTCCAGAGAAGGACAACCAAAATGGTGCAGGGACTGCATCAGAAGACATATGAGGACAGATTAACAGAGCTCAATATGTATACCCTTGAGCAAAGGAGGGAGAGGTGATATGATCGAGGCATTCAAACACCTTAAGGCATTAACAAGGTGAAAGAGTCTAACATGTTTAAATGTAAGAAAAATAGCAGGACAAGAGGACACAGCATGAGATCAGAGGAGGCCGATTAAGGAGAATGTGAGGAAATTCTTTTCACAGAAAGGGTGGTGGATGCATGGAATGGCTTACCACAAGAAGTGGTGGCTATGAATACAGTGCAGGGCTTCAAACAGGCATGGGATAGGTATAAGGGAGCAATACAAATGACTATGAATAGATAGGCCACTGACAGAGCAAAGGCCGATGGCACATTTATAAGGTAGAAAAAGAAATGGGCAGACTGGATGGGCCTTGCGGTCCTTATCTGCCGTCAACTTCTATGTTTCTATGATTCAAAAGTTTCACTTCTGACTTTGATCTTCGTTGGGGTCCTCACCTACAAACTTTGCATAACTACATAAGGCAATAAACATTGCTTTTGCTACTTTGTGGTGGATGGTGCTGTCCATGAGATGTGGGAATTCCTGCTTCAGACTGTCTGTTTCCCTTTCATCACTTCTATTCTGAACAAGCTACAGTGAGAATATTTGATATTGTCATCCACCTAAAGCGAGTCTATCATGATATTCATGCTGCAGGTTGATGCCAAAAAAAAGCAAGTTATTTGGTACATTTTCTTTTTGTAGGCATACTCTCTCTCTCTCTCTCTTATATATATATATATATATATATATAAATATATATATCTATATATTCAATGCAAAAAAACTCTGTTAGTGCATCAGTTAGGGTTTCTATTACAGCAACAAAACAATGAAAATTCATTGTTGAAGCTACCAACCTACCCACCCCACCTCCACACACAAACAGGCATCAGGATGTGCCTTGGGGTCATCGGGTGTAACTCTCACCCATTCTCCTATACTAACATCTCAGCTTGTTTACACATGGAATGGAGTGAAATTGGGCCAATATTTAAGGCACCACCCCGATACCTGATGGGGTGTGGAAGGTGGGGGTTGGGGTAGGGTAGTAGGGTTGGTAACCCTAAGACTGAATTTTCAGTGTTTTATTGTTGTAATAGAAACCCTAATTGATGCTTTAATGGAGTTTTTTTGCAATGAATATAGTTTATATTTGCTCTACAGAAGCCTGAGGGAATTGTCCTAGAGTCAGGAAGATGTAAAGAGTTGATAAGCCAAAAGGATGACAGTACAGATACATGGTAAGCACAACTCAGAATATCTGCAAAATGAATTAGGAACTTTTGAAATAAAATAAGATGGTAATCAGATGGCATACATGTAACCCTGGCACCATGTACCAATGGGCTACTACCCCTGCCTGATGACCACAATACAGGTTGAGCAGCTTGGGCTCTGTTACTGATGGAAAAACAGGGTTTGTTACCATAAGATAGATAATTAGTGTGGTACCTCCACACGGCATAAAAGGATAAGTGGGTCAGATGACTAGCTAGTACAACCCCCTGGGATGTTATATCTACCCACTTCTCTACCCAGTGGTCCTCCACATGGCTTAACTCACAATAGTTTAAATAGACTATTGTCATACAATTAATGGCGATAGCTAATAACTATGCTTACATTGGCTAAACCCCCAGATACCTGTGGAGAACAGTAAACAGCAACAGCAATGCACTTTGTGATTAAACACAGTAAGCTTGCACTCTGTAATGATATGCTCATGGACAGTGTTAGAATAACAATAAACCTATTTTATTTGGGGGTAGTTGTGGGAATAAAAGAATGCAAGTTAAAGGCTGGGTTAATTGAATTACTTTTGGTTTGCAAGAACATTTACAACAGTATTTAATAATCCAACTAAACAGTCCCAGTTAACTTCACTGGGTTCCCAGACTTGAACCATTGCAGGCCTGGTGCACATTGCAGCTGGTTGGCTGGCATTGGTGCACATAAACAACTGATTGATTTTAACTCTTTACTCACGCAACCATGAAGGAACATTAAAGAAAAAAATTGCTGAACTCTTAGGCAAACTGGTATTTGTAATCCGTCCAGAGGTCCTGCAGCACATTTCAAAGGCAACTTGAAACGAAGGCAACTTGGAAGATTTGTTGCAGGGCTAGCCCTGAAGGTGCTCACAGTTCTGTAGCACCTTAGTCTCTGAAGTGGAGAAAGGAGGGTTGGCTGTCTTAGGCAGACTTGAACCTCCACAGCCTCCAATTCAGGCGTCAACTTTTGGAGCAGGGACCTGCACAAAGGGACCCTGGGTCAGCATGACTCACGCCCACATCTGGGCATGAACCCCAAGGCAGCCGCAACTAGCAATACACATTGTGCTAAGGCTGACTCCCTGAACTGATCTGAAAGAGGATGCAGATGTGGAATGCAGGACACAGTCTCTGAAGTAGCTTTCTCTGGACACAGGGTACAGTTTCTGAAGATATGCTTTTGGCTCAGGATGCTGTCTCCTACCATTTGCTAAGGAAATAAATTACTGTTCCTAGAACGTTCACCTCTGGACACAAGATGCAGTCTCTGGAACTTTTGCCTCTGGAAAAAGGCTTTGCAAATTTGACTCCAAATTCCACTCTGATAACTTTTTATTCATTTATGGTCTAGGATTAATACCTTTTGAGAACAAGCTCATTACATAGGTTCCACGTCAGAGTTATACAAAAGAGAAGCAATATGTAGAAAAAGTTTATCTGCAATATATTTACTATACATCATTGTATGCATACAATACAAGCAGGCAAGGCAAGGACGTAGCTGTGTAGGCAGGGAATATACAACCCAAATTAGCAAAAACATTATTGACAGGACAATGGAGGTTGGGGCTAAGAGAAGGCAGACATTCACTACTGGGGGAATACATCAGCCCAATAGGCTTCATCATTGTGGAAAGGGAATGAGGTAGAAAAGCAGGAGGCTAAGGAGTAGATAGGGCAAGGGGTGGAATCCAGCTGAAAGGCTTTAGAGTAGGAAAGGCAAGGTATTTAGGAAGGATTAGTGGGGGATAAAGAGGAGGGGCATGAGGAAGGGAGCAGACAAGAGCAGTGTGCAATATTTATTTATTTATTTATTTAAGAGTTTTACCAGGAAGGCATACTGAGAAGTGTACCACTCAATTCCAGATGCACCCTGGGGGAATAAGGGATAGGCAGGATACAGTAATAGTAGAAGTTACACATGTACATGTTCAATACAATCATATTAGAGTAGTCAATATCCTTATATACAAATAACAAATATACCGACAGGGTGGTATAGGTAAGGTATCAACACACACAGAATTACATATTTACCTAGCAACCAGCATCACACAATAAGCAGGGTTGTCAACAATACGGAAAAAATAGGTGAGTCAAATAACAACTGAAAACAAGGCTGCAAGGGTTTCAGTGGGGCAGGATGCAAGAGCAAGTGGCAGAGAATTGAGTCTTAAGAAGTGCATTACAGTGTGGAGTGCAGGTATTGTGTCTAATATCGGCCGACAGGGAGTTCCATAATTTGGGCATCCTGAAGCTGAAAGCAGCCTGTCCGGACCTGGTGGACCTGTGAGGGATGTGAAGTAGCCAAGAATCAATGATCCTGAGTGAGTAGGCTGGAGGGGGAAGAACATTCATGGTGGTCACCAGGTAGGAGGGGAGGGACTGTGACCAGAATTTTGCAGTGGTTCTAGCACAGTGTGGCAATCTCTGATTGTGGAGAGAAGGAAGATCCAAGGACTGGTTGAGGTCACAGTGATGTGTACTGGGAGGGCAGTCCAGGGAGAACCGGCAGAAGGAGTTGAAGAGAGGGTCTAGTCTGGACAGGGAGGATTGAGGGGCTGCACAGTAAACTACATCGCCATAGTCCATTATTGGGAGGATCATCTTTTGAACAATAGCCAGTTGCAGTGGTAGGGGGATGCAACTTTTGTTACTGTATAATGTGCCTAACATGGGGTGTAGCTTCTTATATATAGCATCAATATGCACAGTGAAGTCAAGATGCTGGTCTAACCAGATCCCGAGATATCTGTAGGAAGTGCAGACCTCCAGGGGGGAGCCTTCTAATGTGTGAAAAGTTGGGGAGGCTGGAAGGGAGACAGAATGGGTAAGGTGTTGGCAGAAATGAGGCAAGAGCCCCAAAACCGTGAAGTACAAAATTACAGAAAGCAGTCACAACCAGCTTTAGCAACAAGTTGTTGCCTCAGTTTTCTTTTAAAAGTGCCTAGCGAGGTAGCCGAGGAGATGTTGGGTTGATGAGAGTTCAGCCAACATAGGACACATTACGTGAAGGATCCTTTACCCATGGAGGTCCAACAGTGGGGAATTTTAAAGGTTAGACTTTCCAAACTATGGGTGCAGCGACAGTAATCACAAGGGGAGAGGAGATTCTGTACCCCAATAAGCAGCAAGCCAAGTCTAACTTTTTTCACTAAAAGACAGGATAGGAACTTAAGTCTGCCTCACAGCTGCAGCCAGTTAGTCTGTGAGTACAGATCACATGTGTGCATCAGCTGAGGGGATTCTATAACAAGCTGGCAGGCTTTGTTCAGAGCTACTTTTATACGATGTACGGCGGTATCAGAGGCTGATCCATAAATTACCCACCCATAGTCAATAAGTGACAGTAGGGAACTGTGGAGAACTAATTTAAGTGCCTCAGAGGTCAAACTATGCTTGTGCCTGTGCAGCAGCCCAATTTGAGTGTTGACTGCCTTGGCAACATTGTCAATTTATTTATTGAAATGTTTCACCAGGAAGACACACTGAGCAACAAGTTGCTCATCTCCCGGTGTGACCGGGGGAAGGGGTACAACTGAAATGAGATATTATACATTAAAGTTACAAGATCAACATTAACATACAGATGCAAGGCAGGTGTTACAAACAGTGTTACAACAGTGTGGCGCATAACATGTAGAAAGAGTGGGCAATAATAAGTGCTGGGTTAACAAGTAAACAAGTTCTAACATGAAAGAAAAGGAGGAAAGGGGAGGGAGGGGTGAGGTGAGGCAAGGGGAAGAGTTGTTCCCCTGGAGACCCCTTCAGGATTCAAGGAACTCTGCAAGGGAACTGGGGGGTCAGAGAGAAGGGAATAAGGCAGTGTCCCAGAGAGATCCCTTTAAAATGGTGGGGGAAGGGAGTAGATGAGAGATACAAGCCCCTTGGGGGCAGGAGAGGGACCCATGGAGAGCATTCAGTGTCCTTTGCATTCTGTGAGAGATCAAGGGAGCCCAGTAAGGGGAAGCAATTAGAGGGAAGAGGAGAATGGCTAGAGGGGTGGGTGTGCACAGGGTAAAATGAAGGTAAGGGTAGGGGAGTAGGGCTTAGAAGAGGGAATTATGGAGGGATGTGGCAGGAGCAGCTAGGTGCAATGTAATTATTGAGGGCAGAGCAGATGGAGTAGGCAGAGGATGAGTGGCAGATTTTATTGGGGGGTCCACATTTTTGGGAGGTGGTGAGAGCAACTGGATTGGCTGATTTGGCTGGATCTGCAGGGGACAACCAGGATACGGGAGTCGGTTGATCTAAGGGAATGGGAGGGTGGGGGTGTTATAAATGTGTAGGTGAGGTAGGAAGGGAGCTCACCCAACCAGTGCTTGGAGATGAATTTAGCACAGTGGGAGAGTTGCCTATTTGTAAGAGAAGGGAAGGATAGGGCACGATAAAGATCACAATGATGGGTATGAGGGGGGTCATCCAGGGAAAAGTGGCAGAAGAAATTGAAGAGAGTGTCCAGTCTAGCCAGCACCATAGACCATGTCACAGTAGCTGAAAACAGACAGTATCATCTTCTGAACAAGTTCATGCCTAGCCGTAGGATGGATGCAGCTACACTTCCTGAACAGGGCACCAAGCTTGAAGCACAGTTTTTTCTGGGTGATGTCAATATATGCAGAGAAGTTTAGGTGTTGGTCCAACCAAACACCTAAGTATCTGAAGGAGGATGCATCCTCAAGTAATGTCCCCTCAAGGGTGTGAAAAATGGGTAGGGTGGGAAGCCTAAAGAGTCTCTGCCTTGTGACAAAGGTCATGGAGACAATATTTTTGGCATTGAGGAAAAGTTTATGGTTAACAAACCAGAGCTGAATCTTATCAAAGTCTTGCTGTAAACTGGTTGTAACCTCAACAGGACAGGAGCCAGATGCATACAGAACTGTATCAACTGCACACATATGTATAGGAGAGGATGGGGAACAAACAGAGGGAAGGTCGTTTAATAAGATGGAGAATAGGAGGGGACCTAATACTGAGCCCTGGGGGACTCCAGTGCTGATCAGGAGGGGAGGGGAAGTGGCATCCAAGATCTTAACTAATTGGGTTCTACCAATAAGGTAGGCCTTGAACAAGTTTGTGGTGGAGGGAGATTGGCCAGCTGCTGGGAGTGAGTTAAGGAGAAGGGAGTGAGAGACGGTGTTGAAGGCCTTGGCCAGGTCGACAAAACTGGCAGAGGTAATTTGCCCATTGTCCATCCCGGTTAGGATAGAGTCTGTGAGCCGCAGGAGAGAGGAGGTAGTTGAGTGTTTTTTCCTGAAACCAGACTGGAAAGGGGTGAAAAAGGAGGTGCCAGATAGAAAAGAGGTGAGTTGGGAGAGGACAGTGTGTTCTTGAAGCTTAGCAAGGGTAGGGATGAGAGAAATGGGGTGATAGTTGTCAGGGGGTGAGGGCTTACCCACTTTGGTTAGAGGGAGGACCACAGCATGTTTCCAAGAAGAGAGGACAGAGGCAGTAGAGGATGAGAGATTTAGGATTATTGAGAGGGGGTAGGCAATGGCCATAGTGGAGAGGGAGAGGAGTTTTTAGTCAAGGCCATGAAGAGGGCACTTAGGGTATCATTTGGGGTTACAGTAGTGAAAGAGAAGGGAAGGTGGGACGGTAGTGGAGAGGGCACACTGATAGAGGGTGGGGAGGTGGATGTGTAGGAAGGGAGGGATTTCAGTAGCTCAGTGGTGCAGGAGGTATAGTAGGAGTTAAGCTCTGCAGCTACAGCTGGTGGGTCAGACACTAGTGAGCTCTTTACTTCAAGTACCGGGGGTGGTGGGTGAGATAAGGGGGTAAATAGGGTGTGCACCACCTTCCAGAACTCTGAAGGGGAATTTATGTTAATGTTACTAAGGATCATACTAAGGATGAAAAAGGAGTAAAAGGCAAATAGCCCATATAACTCCTAAACTTACATACAGATGGGAAATGTATTTTTTATTTACACACTGAAGAAAAATTTCCAATCTATTTTTATAGATGGCCTTACGTTTAGCTATAACAACTGATATGGGTCATTTGTTCCATAATCCAATTATTCTATGTGAAAAAAAATAAGCTCTTTTTTTTGTATTACATTTTTTTCTCATAAGCTGTAGTGGGTATCCTTGGGTATTAACTGTTATTTGTTTAAAGTCCAGTCCATATTCATTCATTAAATATGCATCCATGATAATGTCTCTTGCAAACAGTAAATCTCCCCTAAGATGCCTTTTGTTCCAAGGACATAAGATTTAAAGCAGCAAGTCTTTCGTTACAGGATAAAGATTTATAGTTAAGGAATGACTTGGTTATCCTACACTGAACCCTTTCTAATCTACCTATGTCTATGTGTTTATATGGACTCCACAATTGGGATGCAAAATCAAAATGAGGCCTGACATAGGCTCGATACAGAAATAGAAGTATCAATGGATCTCTAGTGGTAACATTATGTCTGAATGCCCACCATATAGAATTTGCTTTAGCAATAACTTGAGTAATATGTGAATAAAATTTAAGACCTATGTCAACATTAATACCAAGATCTCTTTCATTGTTTTTCTCTAAAATAATATCATTATAGAGAAAATATTGTCTTTTTTTGTTATGTTTCCCAAAGTGAAGAACACTACATTTGGTCATGTTAAATTTAAGGTTCCATTTAATAGACCAAGCTTCTAGTAAATTAAGATATTTTTGAATAATTTCTGACTCTTCTTCAATCCTGCAGATATTAACAATCTTGCAATCATCTGCATATTTTATGATTTTACTTTGGATGTCTTTTG
The DNA here is from genome assembly GCA_016271365.2 of Neoceratodus forsteri. Taxonomy (NCBI): domain Eukaryota; kingdom Metazoa; phylum Chordata; order Ceratodontiformes; family Ceratodontidae; genus Neoceratodus; species Neoceratodus forsteri. Next base: position 1,511,860,668 of record CM057455.1, read on the forward strand.
AGAAATCTGAAATGAATATTTGAAAAATAATTGATGCCAGCACTGATTCCTGAGGAACACCACTCTCCACTTTAAACCATGATGATTTTTAGCCATCAGTTATTACCCTTTGGCTCCTATTATCCAGCCAATTTGCTATCCAATGTGAATACAGGGGATTGATGTTACATGATTGTAATTTTTGTATTAGTGCCCAATGGGGAGCGGAACCAAATGCCTTATGAAAGTCCAGAAAAATGACGTCGCAAGGCATTTTTTAATCCAAACTCATGCTATTGTAATTGTAAAAACTCACAAGATTAGTAGTGCAGGAACGCCCTTTTATAAAGGCATGTTGGCTTGAATCTAACACAGACAGGTTTTCTGTTAAATTGTCTTTAATAATTCTTTCCAATATTCTACCAATAGTGGGTGTCAGACTTACTGGACTATAATTATCCAGTAAGTTTTTTCTTCCTTTCTTTTTGTACAATGGGATAACATTAGCTTTTTTTCAAATCTGATGGCACAGTTCCCGTATTTAAACTTTTATCAAATATTAATTTTAGTGGTAAGCCAATATAATGTTTCATAATGAAAAGAATATCTCCTGTAATATAATCAGGACCAGGGGATGAACTTCTTTTTATATCATTCAGCTTCTTTTCAGTAGTTTCAATGGAAATATTGATGCAATTTTGTACTGGAAAATCAAATTTGATATTACTGGAAGAACTGTAAAAGGCTTTATAGAATTCTAGATTGAACAACTCTGTCATTTTACTGGGCTCAGATATAGACTCATTTTCAGTAATTAAAAGGCCTACATGTTGTTTTTGTTTTTTAATTGAGTTAATATAATTAAACAAAATCTTATTGTTCCCTTTGTTTGCCTGAGAAGCAATATATGCTTCAGTTTTCAATTTGGCTTTTTTTAATCTCTTTTTTACAAAATTTCTGACAGTCCTTAAATGCCATCCTATTGCTTTGGCTTTTATTATTAGAGTATTTTTTAAACAACTTATTCTTTTTTTTCACTATTCATTTTAGATATTTAGAGAACCATTTTGGTTTAAGACTAGATTTACTTTTTTTATTTTAGGAGTATATTTATTAGCTGTATCTATAAGAGTTTGTTTAAAGGTCTGCCACATTAGTTCAATATCATTTAAATTCAACAAAGCATACCAATCAGTACCATTTAAATGCATTTTTAATAGCATCAATGTTAGCTCTATGGAGAGCAAATATCTCTGTGACTTTATTTGGTATATAAGTGTAAAATTTTAAACTAAATGTAACTGAATAATGGTCACTGCTTCCTAAAGGAGCAGTGATAGTACAGTTTAGAATATTCAAGTCATTACTAACAAGAACAATATCCAAAATATTACTACCACATGTAGGAGCAGTTACACATTGCATCAGATTTAATTCTTCACTGGCAAAAATACATTTTTTTGATGTATTTGAGATGGCTGACTTATTGGCCCAATCAATGTCTCCCAAATTTAGATCCTCCATAAATATAATATTTCCTAGGTCAGAAGCTGCTATCTCATCACTAATCCCTTTAAGAAGTAATTTGTCTGAATTTGGTGCTCTATAACATAAACCTAAGGAAAATTGTTTTCTTCCATGGGGATTGTTGATGTTTAACCAAAGGGATTCAATAGAGTTAACTGATTTAATTATATCAGACATATTGCAAGCATTAATACTTGATTTAATAAATAGTGCAATTCCACCTCCCTTCTTATTAGATCTACTTTGATAGAAGAGACTATAACCAGGAATCGGCTTTTCCCAGGTAATTTCAAATGGCCACCAAGTCTCTGTAATGCCTACAATATCTAAATCATTATTCTTTATTCTAATTAGTAGTTCATCAAACTTGCTACATAAACTATGTGCATTAATGAGTTGAAATTGTAATTCTTGATTTGAAATAGGCTGAGTATTCTTTGTTGGTGAAATAGAGTTTCTCCCACATTTACCAGTTTATATGTACTGTCGGAATAGCAGTTTGAAATTGTTTACAAAGTTCATGGGTTCCAAATTTGTTTAGACGAAATCCATCTTTCGCATACAATTTAAAATTTCTACTGAAAATATTCCAATGATTAATAAATTCAATGGCTTCATATGAACACCAATTACCAAGTCTGGCATTAATGCATTCAACTGTATTATTTTTTTCCTGTCTGGCTCAAGGTATTGGAAGAATACTGGAAACAAAGACTTTACAGTCTTTCTGTTTTAAACATTTCCCTAACTCTATTATATCACTACAGATATCCTTCTAATGAGAAAAACCTACATTATTTGAACCTATATGTACAATAACATTTGACAGTTCTGTTATTAACAAATCAAAGCTGTCAGAAATATCTTCTACTTTGGCACCAGGGAAACAATGAACTGTTATTTGATTGGACTCGCTTTTACACAGAAGAGAATCAGTGTATTTTATAATTGAGTCACCTATGAAGATAGTTGGTAAAGCTGGTTCTAAATCAAGAGAATTGTGAAAGGATTCTTGGTGAGCTGTTTTTTCTAAAGGCTCATATCTATTTTGGGAACTAAGGGGCCTTTGTGTTACAGAGTTTTGTTTTGATACAACATTAGTTTGAACCAAATGAATTTGCTCTGCTCTTCTACCTTTTTTATATTTATGTTTAGCTATTGACTCACAGCCTACATCTACATCAGAATCATTTTCAGTTTCTCTTGCTCTTTTTGGAGTTGGATGCAAATCTGTTAAGTCTGTTAAATCAGTTAAACTGGCATTATAGGAACCGGGATCCCCCAATGCCATAGCACCTGAAAGTGCATCTGAAGATGTATCCAGTGTAGCTTCATGTACCATAGGATTTGTAGTTGGCTTAATTGACTTTTTCATGCTATTATTATTAGGTACTGGAAGGTTCCTAACCATGTCATTGATAACACATTCTAACTCTCTTATATCAATTGCTACTTTCAACTTGTCCAACAATGAATTTATTTCTAATTTTAAACATTTAATTTCAGTGCAGTACAAACAGTTTACAATTGCAGATAATCTAAGTGTTAAAGTTGCATCTTGCAACACATGGTTGCACTCCTTACAAATCACAATGCACTGACCAGTACTAAGTGTAAGGGTGAGAGTTTCAGTTTGAATTGACACCATCTCTGAAAACTAATACACAGTAAACATTGAACACAGTTTGTGAGATGTGTGTTTTTATGATAATATGTTTCAGAAATATCTGTTTTACTCCAAATGAAAGTACATAGCCCGCTGTTACTACTGGAAAACTCTGGACACTTGACATGTGCGCTTGTCTCGATGCGTGCTTGCCCTCACACACTGGCTCCGCTCGCTCTGCGAGTGTATTTGTAGCTGGGACCCTGAAGTCTCATGACTAATTACAGGTGTCCCAGCTGCAAAGACAATGGGAGCTAAATAGTTTTGTGGTTTAAACAAAGTGCCATATATCGCAGTGGTCTGTCCCCTTTCTACTCTACAACAAATGCAAACATTAGTTTAAAAAGCAGTAAACTGTCAAACATCAAACGAAAATACAACATTATGAAAAGAATGTTGAAGGCAGATTTTAAATATTCAAATTTGGCTAACCTTGTAGCCTTGGTGCAAGTGTTCCTGGGCATGTGGAAGTTCGCGAGGTCACTAGGAAGCTGGGTAGCTTTATGATGCTTCCAGGCTCGATCTCTAGCACTGAGACAGGCCTGAAATTTAGGGGTTATCCAAGGTAAGTAGTTACCTCTGACTTTGATTTGTTTGAGTGGGGCTAAGGCATTCCAGTCAATGTGATGGGTGAATGATATTGTGCTGTCAACCATAATCCCCAAGTATTTAAAGTGTTGCAAGCACTCCATGGGAGAATCCACCTCGTTAGTGATGCAAAGGGGGTGGGATTTGTGTCAATTTGTGGTGGTAGAAAACAACATTGTCTTTGTCTTTTTATAATTCATCACTTATTTGTGCTCTTTAAACCAACTTTTGGCAGCTGTGAAATTACTCTGCAGATCACATTGCAGGGCAACAGGTCAGAGTCATTAGGGAATAGAACAGCGTCATCTGCATAAAGTAGTAGATGACATTGGTAAGAGTGTGGAAGTTTGTTTAGAAAAATGCTAAATAAAAGTGGACCCAGAATGGACCCTTGTGGAACTCCTGAGTGAACAGGGAGGCTATTGGATAGGGTACTACCAATCTTAACTTGCTGAGACCGATTAAGCAGATAGCTATTGAACCATGCCACAGTGTCAGCAGAGAGATCAATATCAGTGAGCTGTTTGACCAGTAGGTCATGATTTACCATGTCAATTACTTTGGTTAAGTCAATGTAGGCTGCACTGACAAGGAGACCTTGGTCTAGGGATTTATGAATATATCCCATGAATTCTAGCAGAGCTGTAGTTGTGCTATGACCATGTCTGAACCCATGTTGCTGTGGGCATTGTAGCTGATACTTTTCCAAGTATTCCGTCAGCTGATCAGCTACGATTCTCTCAAGTGCTTTCAATAGAGGCAGGATAATTAAGATTGGTTGGTAGTTCCCACTGAGGGACCGATCATTGCTCTTCAGGATAGGAATTACAATGGTGGCTTTCCACTTGTAAGGGAATTGAGACAACCTAAGGGATGCATTGATAATATAGGTGAGTGGGGACAGGATTTCATCCAGCATCAGCTCAACAAATTTCAGGTCAAGGGTGTCACCACTGTACCTAGATTTGCCCAGAACCTTAAAGAGATATTTTCTAACTTCTGATGCCATGAGGGCTTTGAAGTGGAAGGGTGAGTGGCATGTGGTGGTGACCGTATTACCAGCAGGGTCACCAGGATTTTACTGGCTGAAGAAATCCAGGGGGAGTACTCCACTCAGTTCTGTGAAGGTATTGTTAAATGTGTTTACAATTGTTCTGGGGTCCTGGGTGGGTGCACCATCTATATTTAGCATGGAGGGGGTACATTCGTGGTCTTTACCAGAGACTTCTTTTATGTTGTTCCAAAATTTTCTGTCATCACTCCATGTATGGTAGAGGGCTTCCTTCTTAAAGTATTGCTTTTTGGCTGCATGTATTGCCCTAGTGCAGTCATTATGGGTTTTCTGGTAGCATTGTGTGTCAGCCTGTTTTTCAGTGACCCAGGCGCTTTGTCATAGGCGGTCCCTTAATTTCAGCAAGTTGAACAGGTCAGGGGAGAACCAGAGATTGCTAACGCCTTTAATTTTCCTTGTTTTAAATGGAGCATGCCTATCACAGGCAGCACTGAAGTAGCTGATGAAGTGTTCAAGAGCAGTATTAACATTACAGGAGTTATAGACTAGAGACCAATCTTGCTGATGTAGATCTGCTATTAGTAGTTCAAGATGTCCCCATTTGAAAACCCTGTTAGTAACTGTTCTAGCAGGGGGCTTGGTGTACTTTTCTGACCACTAAAACAGGACTGGTGAATGATCACTGAGAACATCTGGGAGAACAGTAGTCCCTGATATATGATCAGGGTGGTTAGACAGAGCCCAATCCAGTAGGGTATTAGTTCCCATTTCGTAAGTTACTCTTGTGGGTGATTCAATCAGGTGTGTAAGGCTGGCAGCTGTGACAGCATCTTTGAAGGGGCTTGCCTGTGGGGTGAGCCAGTTTGCATTGAAATCCCCAAGTAGTATAATTACTGAGTTAAAACTCAATGTGCCTAAGCATTCCATTAAAGCATCAAAGCCTGCAGTTGAGTGCCTGGGTGGAATATAAACAGACATAACCATAAGGGTTTTATTATGAGTGCCGAGGAGAACCTTTAATGCAAGTGCTTGCCAGTGTGCACTTGTGTTTGGCAATGGTAGGACAACCCCCTGAAGACAGTTCCTTAGGTATATTGCACAACCGCCTCTGCACTTGGACAAATGGTTATGTACTGTATATAAACCATATAACCTGGTATTGAGACAGAGACATCATCTATCTTAGGCGAGAGCCACGTTTTGGCAACAGAAAGTATGTCAGGATTGTGCAGAAGGATCCATACCTTCAGAATGTCCATTTTAGGGAGGAGGCTGCATATATTCATTGAGGTGGTCGTGAGAGAATCTATTGTTTTCTGTGTGGCATTGGTACCTTGTGGAGGGCCTGGGTTGGGGTGGATATTGCCAGAGAGTAATAGCAACAGCATTACTTTTCTCAGGATAAACAGTTCTCTGCTCTGAGGACTGGCTTTGGCAGATTCAGCCCTAATTCCAACTCTGGAAGCTTTTGCTCCAGAACACCAGCTCTGACAATGTAGGCTCTGGTGGAAAAATCAGTGTTTGTTCCCATTAGGCTGAAGGACTGGTGTAGCTTACTTGATAGGCCCCAAGCCACAAGCCAAGAGGCACACAGAGAAGCTCCTCTCCTCACAAAAGCTTCTGGCAAATGTCTAGTTCAATGGTCCTTCTCTGACTGAAGAAATACAATATTGTAATCCTACTGGTAGATGAGGTGGTCAATCACAGTTCTGGCTTTCTGACAGGCCACTCAGAAGGTGCCATACACACAGTCCTCTATTCTTTCCACCAGCCATAGCTAAGGACCCATAGAATCCTTTGAGTTCCAGTTGACTGCAACAGAAAGGTCAAAGTGGCAAGATGGCTGCCAAAGGGCAGACCGCTAAATGTCCAACTTTAAAGTCCATTTTTGTCAATGATCTGTTCAGTTTTGGAATTCAACATTTACAACATTCAAAAGAGCTCCCTCTGCCATATTATTTGGTACAAGATTGGATTCTGAAAGAGCATTCCCTGGCCGGTCATGAGCATCGAAGCACTTGGACACAGCACAGGCTATGGACACTATATACAGCTACAGAGCTCTTAAAGCTACAGAGCAAAGATGCCAAGTTGCGCATTCTTGCAGAAGCATGCACATACAGTTATTTACACAGATAATGCCCCAAACTGGATGTTATCCCAGGTTCCAGAGGGCAGGAAACACCAGGGCTGGGACAAGGCCAGATGGAGGGCAAAGGGGATGCTCGGGGAGATAACTTAAGGTAGGCCCCACCTCTTCGGGGGGGTTACATACATATTTACATTTATAATGCGAATGGTACAGAATGAAGAGGTTGATTATAAATAAGAGTGTTGCAAGGGCACTCTATCAGGAAATTTAGTTTGTAATGCAAACATTTGTTTTATTAGGAAAATAAAGGGTTACAAAAAAGAAATGTATAGAGCACAAATTTGAAATAACTGTAAATACTTTGGAAATCATGTTTTGGTTTGATTTACAGGGGCCACCAAGAAACTGTTTGTTTAGGGGAGATCCCATTTAATTAAATCTGAAACTCTGAAGAGAAAAAGAGCAGATACCCATCAGGTGATTAGTGTCTGGATTTGGTTTGGTATTTAAAGAGAGAGATTATTTAATTGGTTATATTGTTTTGAAGTTGTTTTTTAAAAAAGAAAAATACTTGAGAAAGAATTGAGACATTTATGATAGCACAGAGACAAGTTAGACCTATTTTTTACGGAGCTGACATATTTCCTTAAGGAGAAATGTTGAGCTTTATATATACATAGATATATACACAGTATAGTCCAACCCCATTTATCCAAATTGCCTGGGGGACATATGATCGGTTCAGATAAACGGGAGCTCAGATAATTGGGAGTGCCTATTCTGTACTGTATAACAGGGATGCTCCACTATTTTTCATTGGTACAGTAGTACTGTAGTATCAATTCTAAGGCAGTAGGTGGCACCACAGATATGATAATAGATACTAGAGAAGCCATGCACTGTATCTGTTTCCCTGCCACATACTTTTCTCCCCGAGTTTGTGTTTACACTGTATGAGTTTCTCCCTGTAGATCTGTTTGCAGTTCCTTCTAGAGATGCTGTATGTACTTTGCCTGAAGAATGAGGTAGAAGTCAGGCAAGTCAGGTGGAAGTGGGTAAAGCTATGGAATCATTGATTAGACAGACATGGCCAGCAGGTGGGGAGTTTTGTAAAAGCAGAAGGAACTAGCAAAGAATCACTGACACCCTATCTTTCCACTTCTCAACGACCCAGTCTACAGCTGCATAAAATGCTTAATTGGAGAAATTAACTTACAAAAGCCCCAGGGTTCACTATGTGCTTAGCTGTTGATCACTGATGATCATTCCCATTGTAACTCCTGGGAGCTGCAATTACCCATTAAATAGGTGAGAACTGCATCCATTAATTTTTTAGGGGAACACTGGGAGACAAGCAGCAAGTTCATTAGATAGATAGGTTCAGTTAATGGGGGGGTCAGATAAATGATATTGAACTGTTTTATATATATATATATATAATATAGTGGCATGATAGTGCAACTATAGTTAGGGTTGAGGAGCCACTCACATGTTAAACCCAAAATTGTGCACCTTAATAACTTTGCAACCGTTTGACAGATTTGCCTGAAATTTGGAATACACAATCAAGACCCATACAGCTTGGGATCTGCCAGTTTCGTACCAGTCACATATACGGCTGCGGAATTATTAAGCGTGAGCTGCACGTGCTTTTATGCTTTTCTGGAATTTTACTGTTGTCTCTACAGGTCACACAGTTTGTGCAACTGGTCCGAAATCTTCAAGGAATGTGTGGCCAGGGTCCCTGATGTGCCTTTTGAAGATTTCGTGAAAAAATATTAAACGGTTCAAAAGTTATTCAAAAAACAAGTTCCATTATAAGTCAATGGAAAAAGTTAACAGAAAGTTCGACAGTGTTGCAAATGCAGTTTTTACTTTCGCAAATGGCCCTTTTTCTGTCTCAAATCTGCCATTTTGTTTTCAGTTAGTGATCAGAAAAATGCTTGGCATTTAAAATTGGGACCCTCTAGCAACGTAATTATTTTTGTATTCACATAGTCGGACCCTGAGGATGCTAGTCATGTCTTTATTTTGGGGTAAAACACCCCAGAAATATGTTTTTCAAATTTCTGGAAAAAGTACTTTCATAAAAGTCACATACTTGGACACTGTTGAATGAATTTATGAAAGCTTTCAAACTTCAACAGTACTTTTCTAGGCTGTGGGAAAATGACAGCAATTCTTTGGCACCCTGCTGCAAAAGAACAGTTCGGTGTTTTGGCCTGAAATTTAGAGGGAACGCAGCCGACATCTGACAGATGTGCCTTTCAGTGTTTTGTTGAAAAAATAATACATGGTGGCAAAGTTACGGCACTCCAAAGTTGACACTTTTTCCCTTAGGATAACATTACGGCGTCTGATGCATTACAGGAATCCTTTGGCGCCCTGCTGCAAAATAACGGTTTGGTCTTTTGGGCTGAAATTTGGAGGGAACACAGCCAACATCCCACACATGTGTCTTTTTGTGGTTTGGTGAAAAAATATTACAGGGAGCCAAAGTTATGGCACTCTGAACTTCTCTTTTTTCCCCATAGGATAACATTACGGTGTTTGCCGCACCTTTCAGGGCCCGTATCTCGGAAACGGTGCGAGATACGGACTTTTTGTAGGAAAAATGCTTAGCCCCCAACTGGGGGCTAAGCATAAAACTAGTCAAGAAAGTCATAAATCATCTGACTTTTAATTTTTTTTTCTACGTCGTACGGTTCCTGAGATATAAGCAATTTAGTATTCCAACTCCTCATTTTCTTCTCCGAGAACCATTATTATCCATACATTCTTTGTACTCACTGTCTTTCTCTATGCAGCTTTTGGGGAAAACCAGCCTGTTTGCTTACATTACTGTTACCGTTACCATTTCCGCTTGCGGTTCCGTTCCCATTTCACTTAACGTTCACGTCTATGCCACCATGTGCATTACCCTTTGCGTTTTCATTTGCGCTTGCTTTTGCATTGTTTTTAACATTTCTGTCTACACTACTGTTTCTCTTTCTGTTTTGCTTTGCATTACCATGCGCATTACTATTTGCATTTGCAGGCACAATGTTACTATGTGACAAGATATCACGTGGTAGGCCCCACTCTCCCACAGCCGCATTACATTCACTATTTCTCATTATCATTCTCAAAAAGAAGGGAAATTAGAGGCAAAAAACTCTGTCTAATGCATTAGGGTTGTTCCACACCAACAAAAGCGAGGAAATTTGGTGTCAGGGTTGAAAGCCCCCCCTTGAACCCCCCCGGCCCACACCCTCAGCTGGCATTGGGGTGCGCATTAGGGTTGTCAGTCCTAACTCTCACTCCATTCTCCTACACCTCTGCTTCTTTACACATGTGATGGGGTGAGAGTTATGGCGACAACCTAATGCACACCCCAATGCTGGTTGGGGTGTGGGGGGGGTCCAATGGGGGCTTTCAACCCAACACTGAATTTTATCGCTTTATTGGTGTGGAACAACCCCAACTAATGCATTAAATGGAGTTTTCTGCCTCTAATATATATATCTATATCTATATCTATATCTATATCTATATACATATACATATATTATGGTAGAGGAGCCATTTACATGTTAAACCCAAACTTTTGCACCTTAATAACTTTGCAACTGTTTGATGGATTTGCCTGAAATTTGGCATACTTGATGAAGACCCATATGCCTTGGGATCTGCCAAGTTTTGTACCAGTCAGATACACGGTTGTGGAGTTATTAAGCATGATCTGTGCATGCGATTACACTTTTTCTGGAATTCTACGGTCGCGTCTACAGGTCGCACGATTTGCGCGACCAGCCCAAAATCTTCAGGGAACATGCGGCCGGGGTCCCTGATGTGCCTTTTGAAGATTTCATGAAAAAATATTAAACTGTTCAAAAGTTATGGCAGTCCAAACATCTGGTTTTTTCCCATAGGATAATATTACGGTGTTCGCCGCACCTTTGAGGGCTCGTATCTCGAAAACGGTGCGAGATACGGAGCTTTTGTTAAATAATTATAGGCCCCGTGAACTAGCCAGGAAAGTGATAATACATATGACTTTTAAATTTTTTTTCTATGTCGTACGGTTACTGAGATATAAGCAATTTGCTATCACAACTACTGATTTTTGTGTTGCGAGAGTCATTATTTTGCATACATTCTTTCTACTCACTGTCTTTCTCTATACAGCTTTTGGGAAAACCAGCCTGTGCGCTTACATTACTCTTACCATTACCATTTCTGCTTGCAGTTCGTACCTGCTTCACTTCTACTGCTCACGCTTACGCCACCATGTGCGTTTCCCTTTGCGTTTTCATTTGTGGTTGCGTTTCCATTGTTTTTAACATTTCTGTCTACAGTACTGTTCCTCTTTTTGTTTCGCTTTGCATCACCATGCGCATTATGATTTGTGTTTGCGGGCACAATGTCACAATGCGACAAGACATCACCCCGCTCCCGCCTGCTGCATTACATTCACTATTTCTCATTATCATTCTCAAAAAGAAGGGAAATTAGAGGCAAAAAACTCCATTTAATGCATCAGTTAGGGTTTTTCCACAGCGACAAAAGCGAGGAAATTCGATGTTAGGGTTGAAACCCCCTTTACACCCCTCCAGACCACCCCCCAACTGGAATCGGGGTGTGCATTGGGGTCATCGGTCTTAACTGTCACCCCATTCTCCTATTCCTCAGCTTCATTCCACATGTGGTGGGGTGACACTTTGCATTAAATGGAGTTTTTTGCCTCTAATATATATATATATATATATATATATATGTGAGATGTGTGATGGTAGAGTGTGATATGAAAAATATTTGCACTCCTGCAGAGTGACCTCTGGATAATCATGAGTGGCAAAGCCATGAGTGAAAGTATCCAGAGGTCACTGCAGGAATGAAAATATTTCCCATATCACATGATCTCCACATCATGTATGCGATTTATACAATGGAGTGGGATCTTTTCATATATTGCTGTGTTTTTTGTGTGTGCTGTTTGATGTTTCTCTGTGTTGTTTTACTGTGTGGGAGGTTTGTGAATCGGCTATGAGTGAGGATTCTGACTGGAGTATTTTTAGCTGTTCATTTTGTGATTGGTTGCTGTGTGTTGTAGTGTATTTTTTTGGATTAGCTGCTGTTTGTTAGGGCAGGACTTTATGGAGTGCTGTGAGATGGGGACAATGTGCCCATTGTTTTTTTCTCCATATTTTGATATCTGTGTGTGTTGTTTTATCTAGGTGTTTTATTATTTTCTTTTAGTGTGTCTTTGAATGCTTGGTGTACTTTTCTGTCATTATCATCATGCCCAGAGTGGTTGCTTTCACCCCTGCTGGTTTATAAACTCTTTTGGTTTCAGTCACAACTTTCACTTTCAGATTTTAAACTCAATATTGTAAGTACTGAACAATATTTCTATTACAAAAAAATAAATATTTTTCAGAACACAATGCATCAATACAGAAATTGAGACGGGGCAAGAAACTACGTATGTTCACATGTGGTTTTGGTTGTTTCTCTGTGGGATATTTCAATTGGAGTCAGAGTCAGAAGAAAGAACTCGCTGGCGTTTTGTTCCACTTTGCTGATATTGGTGACCTGCAAAGATAAAAACACAGTACTGTTAGTGTGTTTCATTATGATATATATTATATGAGTAAAGCAGAGGTTTTAGAACTCACCCTGTATTATATTAAATGTAATGTGTGAAGCAGTTATGGTGGTATTCTGGAAGCAAGCTGGTAGAACTTCTCAGTATGCAGCAGGAATCTTGTATTTTTTTGGAGAGGTAAATGTTGCTTTTGAAGTGCTGGGCTTGCATTCATTGTCATTGCTCAGTATTTTACAGATTTCTTTCTGCTTCTCATCATTCAACTTAGAATAGACATTTATAGACTGTACTTTTTGTGGCTGGATACCTGCATAATATCTGTTGGAGGCACATTATGATCACTCAGTTTTTGGATGAGGTGCTTCCTCATGGAGTGATTTGTAAGTCTGAGGTCACTGTGGAAATCAACTTGATTCATGGATTTTATTATTTGAGCTATTGTATTAATGCCAAGTGGTTGGTTTTTAAACCAGGTTGGTACTTGTTCCTTTATGGGGAAGTTGATCTCTAAGAAAAAGAGAGATTCAGGGTGATTAGCTTTAGGTGGCTGTTTTTCTTTATACGTTAATTAATTTTGCACAGGTCATCTTTTTGCATCAGTGCATTGGATGTTTGAGGTTTGATGTCTCATACAGTTTTATGACTGCAGCCGCATCTGGTCTTGGTTTGCTGTTCTTTAAATAGCTCTAAATACTGCATATTGTCTCCATCACATTTTAAGGTGACATCTCCCCATCTAAGGTTGCGGGCTTCCATGTTGCCACAGTCTCCAAAGTACATGTTAACTGTTACCCACATGGAGCTAAGTAAAGCTTGTTGGTTACTGGGACCTAAGTAGTTTAAGTTGTAAAGTTTGTCCAGTATTGCATCTGTGATATTGTTTGCAGTTTGTGGTTTGCTGCCCAAACCCATCTCCTTCAAGTGCTTCTGCTTTGAGATGATAGCTTTTCTTGTTTTTTCACATTTTAAGGATGTGGAGAGGGATTCATTGTATTCTTGTTCCCTAAGGTGTCTTTCTATACTTTGAAATCTTGAATGAATTGTCAATGGTTCATATTTGGTTCCATTTTTCTTCTTAGCTGTTATAATGTAATGGCAAAGTAAACTATCCCTAATTCCTCTCCTTTGGGTCTAGCAAGGACTCAGTGTCTTGTACAAATTGGGTGCAAAAATTACTTCCTGATGAATGTTCACAGATTCAGCTTTCCTTTTTAAAGACAGTTTATTAATTCTGTTTGGCTGCTCATTTTCCAAAGAAAAATGAGTGCTTTGCTGTGCTGTGAACATGTTCCAAGTGGCTTTCTTATGTTGTTTTAATTTGGCAGGATGGTTGACAAAATCGAGATGTTTCCTGTACCTCTTCTCCTCAGTGTCTGAGGAACAGCACAAGAATCAAGCGGCTCCAATGTGGGACAGAATGCCTAACAGGTGAATGTATTTTATGATGTTAATGGAGTACATTTGCAGCCAGCAATGGAAAAGAGAAACTGCTGTTTGAAGGTTTGGGATTCAGAGTGAAGATACTACTGCAGTTGATGTCAGCTGAGTGTGTATACATGTAATTTATTTTAACTGTGGTGACATCTGCTTCAGATATCACACTGCAGTGGAAATAACATGATTTATTCTCATGCTAGAGCTCCCACCCCATTGTATACATCTATCTATTGCAAAAAAAAAACAAAACTCCATTAATGCATCAGTTAGGGTTAATAGCACAGCGACAAAAGTTTGGAAATGTGATGCTAGGGTTAAAAACCCTAATTCCACATTCCCCCACCCACCTTCATACCCATATACACACACACATGCAAGCAGGGGAAAGGCCAAGGCAACACAACCAACAATAGACAACCAGCATCAGGTAACAGAAGTAACATACTACTCTATAAACATACCCCAAGACACATCCATCATCACGGTCCACCAACTGTATGAGTTCTGCTGCCATCCTAGTGCCTTGGGGGTACACACACATGCTGGGCAATCATGGGTGATGGCCCACAGTAAGCATTTTTGCATTACAAACATCAATAACAAGATTTAAGCAGGTGCCCATATATCAATAGTTAACAGGTGATGAAATGCACAGTATGTTGTCCACACATAGTTTATTGGAAATGAGAGTTTATATAAGCCTACCAACAGTCATTGGATGTTTGCATTTGTTTTTCTGATACAGTGAGTCAGTCCCAATAACAAACAGTAGTAATAGTAAAAGTAATTTTTTGTAGTATAGTTTACAAGTAAGATGTAAAAGCAACAACTGTAATGTCCAAACCCAACCATAACATACTGTTTTTTTTTCATAGATTCACAGAATGTATACACATTCAATAGGCTTGATGCCCTTTAAAGAACTTGCACCTATTTATAGGGGACAAATGTATTTTCTGTTTCCCATATGTAGATCTAGTCTAGTTTTGAAAGTGTCCATAGTTGGACTGGATACTACGAGTGCGGGTAAACTATTCCATATGCTGACAACCCTCTAAGTAAAGAATTTGCTTCTTTTAATAGTTTTGATAAATTCTCCTGTGATTTTAAGTCATTTTTTCTTGTATTAACTGCAGTATCATTCAGTGTCAGACCTATAGCTGCGCCTAAATAACTATCTTTTAGTGCTTTATATGTGAAGCATACATCTCCATGAATTTGTCTATAACCTGCAGAGTATAGTTGTAAGTTTGTTAATCTGGAAGTATAGTCCAGTTTCTCGTTTTCTTATCTTTTTTGTAAATTTTCTCTGGACCCTCTCAACCAATCTAAAACTTCTTATAGAATGAGATTTATTAAACTGAGAGCAGTACTCAAGATGTGGTCTCACCAAGCTAGAATAAAGTGGCATTAATACCTCCTGTGCCCTGCATTTTATATTAGCCAAAATGGATCCTATTATTTTATGGCACTTCTTAACTTTTAAAGTAGTGTTTTTTCAAACTTAAGATAATTATTTATTTATTTTATTTATATGTTTTTTGTTGACTGGGTAAGGTGCACTAGCCATAGAAATTACTATTTTCAGGCACAACCTGGGAGAATACAGGAAATAAAACATTTTACAAAAGGCATACAAGAGCATATAGATAGTAAGTTCATACAAATATATCAATGCAGTGCAAGTAATGGAAAACAATTTGATACACAGTGGAAACAACTGATTTGGCAAGAACAAAAATGTAGCAACAGTAAAAATAAAGGAAGGTGGCATAGTAAAAAGTCATTAGTTATTATGGTGCCAAGGTCTTTCTCATCAGATACAGACTGCAGTTAAGAATATCCTAATTTAAAACTATAACATGGATTTTTTTTTACCTATATGCAGAACTTTTCATTTTTCTAAATTAAATTGCATATGCATGGTTTGCCCCCACTCCATAAGTAGATCTAGCTGTTTTTGTATATTGATCTTGTCTATTATTGTAGTTACAAGCCCACCAACTTGCAGTCATCTGCGTATTTGGCTAACCATACTTTGTCCAAGTTTGGCTTGGTGGCAACTAAGATATTAAAAAGGGATGGCCCCAAAACTGATCCCTGAGGGATGCCGCTAGTCACACTACCCCAAGAGGAGTAATTCCCTTTGACTGCAACCTTTTGATATCTATTATTTAACCAGGAGCTGATCCAGCTTACAATATTAGGTGATAATTCAATCTTCAGTAGTTCTTTTATTAATATGTGGTGAGATACTTTGTCAAACACTTTTGTGAAATCGAGTTAAATTACTTCACTGGGAATACCCTTGTCAAGTGCTTGACTTATGGGCATAAAGAAGTTGAATTGATTAGTCAAGCATAACCTCCCAGGAACGAATCCATGCTGACTGTGATTGGATAATCCCTTCTTAATCAAGTGTTCATTAATTCGCCTTTGTAATAATTTTTTCAGAATTTTAGCAACCACAGATGTCAAACTAAATGGGGCTGGATATTCAAAAGGGTTGCACCATGCACAATAGGGCTGCACCTGCGCAAGTCTGAAATTGTGCCATACTGCCATATTCAGCAGGAGGCAGTTGCACCCCACAAGTCAAGCTGAGCAACAGCGCAATGCTAATTAAGGCATGCTGAACTGGAGGGGGAGAAACCATGCATAAACTGCACAGCCCGATATTCAGCGGGCTGTGCAGAGTTGTGCAGGTGCAAACCCCAACCTGCGCCTGCACAACTTTGAGCCCCCCAAAAAAAGAGTAAGTCGAGGGCCACCCACAGGTGAGCTGCCGCATTGCAGGGTGCAACACAGCAGCTGCCACCTGTGGGTGGCCCTCAATCTACTCCCTGTGCCCTCCCCTGCAGCCCAATCGTGGGCATAAGTTAACCCCACCTCCGACTGGCCCAATCACGGGCAGAAGTGAAAGAAAAACCCACCACCCACTAGCCCAGTCATGGGTGGAAGTGAAAGAAGAACCCACCCCACTAGCCTGATTGAGGAATAAGTGAACCCCACCACCCCGACTGACCGATTGCGGGCGGCAAAAGTCAACCCCCAAGGACATATCCTGGTGGTCAGTGGACTGCGAAGCCTGATCGTGGGCAGCAACATGTTCAAACCCCCAGGACCACCTAACCTGGTGATCTAGTGGACCCCACCCCACCCACCCATGAAGCCCCCCACCCCGCTCCCCCGTCAGCGGGCGGCGGCGGCATCCCCCACCCCCGCCCCTGCCGCCTGCCGACTGACTGCCCAGCGAGTAGGACTGCCGCCCGTGGTTCAGAGCAGAGCCAATGGGCGTGCAGCCTTACTCTCTAAGGCAGTCCAGATATGTGAATGAATGATTTCATTCCACATATCTGGTGCTGTCTATATTATGAGCTACAAGCCCATTACTCTTGCTCTGAACCAATGGGCATGCAGCCCTACTGGAAGTCAGTCAGCAAGCGATGAGATGTGAGTGGGTGGGATGCTGCCACCACCCGCTGACAGGGATCGGGGTGGTGGGGCTTGAGTGGATGGGGTGGGGTCACTAGATCACCAGGATAGATGGTCCTGGGGGGGTTTGAACACGTTGCTGCACGTGATCAGGCTTCACAGTCCACTGGACCACCAGGGATATGTCCTTGGGGGGGTTTGAAAGCTTTGCTGCCCACAATTGGGCTTCGCAGTCCACTGGACCACCAGGGATACATCCTTGGGGGGGTTTGAAAGCTTTGCTGCCCACAATCGGGCTTCATGGTCCACTGGACCACCAGTGATATGTCCTTGGGGGTTGACTCGCTGCTGCCCATGATTGGGCCAGTCGGGGTGGGGGTTAACTTATGCCTGCGATTGGGCCTGTTGGGGGTGGGGGGATTTTTTAACTTATGCCTGTGATCGGGCTGCAGGGGGCATCAGTCCCTGATGGCTGATGCCTGGCAGGGCACCAAGCACAAGTCCTCAGGGATCAGCGCACCTGCATGCTAATGGCATGCAAATGGAGCCATAAATAGATGCAATTGGCCCCCCCTGTGCCTTGCATGAATTATGGCCCCATTTGCATGTCACCTTTTGAATATCAGAAATTTGCGCATGGCGCAATGGTACTTGCACCACCGCATCTTGAATGCTCCACTCTGACCATTTGTGGTGGTGCAAGTTCCACTGCGCCATGCACAGTGGCTGTGGCCAGGGGGTGATATTCAAAGGAGTTGCTCAATAGTGCAACTCCATTGAATATCGCCCTGGCCACACCCCAGCGCAACTATTTTGTGCAGCGCAAGGGCTTGTGCCACAAAATAGCACAGTTTGAATATCCAGCCCATGGTCTATAGTTCTTAGATTCATCTCTTTTGCCTCCTTTGTAAATTGCAGTCACAGTTGCTATATGCCAATCATTCAATGTTTTACTGTCCTGTATGAATTTGTTATAGAGATAAGTAAGAAGTTCAGTTATTACCAGGGCTAATTCTTGGATAAGTCTTGGGGATATACCATCTGGTTCAGGTGAACTATTAGTTTTCAATGACTGTATTATGTCATAGTCTTCTGAGCTACTGATATTATATAAATATGGGTTAGTCAAATCTATCTGTTGGATCCGAGAATCTTTTTTTCCAAAACACTTAGGAAATATTTATTCTAGGTTTCCGCTATCTGTTCCTCACCTGCAATTGTACCTTTATCCATTTTAGGGGCTGTATGGCATGTTGATTGCCTTTTAATGTACCAATGTAATTATAAAACTGTTTTTTGTTATCCTTAATCCGAGATGCTAATTTTAATTCGTTTTTTTTAGCTCTATTTATCATTCCTTTAATGTTTTTGTTACACAATTTAAGTTTGTTGTGTAGCTCTATGGTTTTTGATTTCTTAAATTTCTGGAATATTTTTTTTTTCTTTTTGAAAACTGTTTCTTAATTTTATTGTTCCACCATGGGGGACTACATCAAGTTTTATTGTATTTAACTCTGCTAGGCACACATTTCTCAAAACATTGCATGAGCTGTGGTTTAATTAGTTCCCAGATGAGTTCAAGATTTTTACCTATAAGACCTTTTTTCCCTTTCCCATTTTCCCAGTAGATTCCTCATTTTCTGATAGTCTGCTTGATGAAAGTCTCTTATGATTGTTTTTCCTTCACTGTGGTCAATATTATTTTTATTAAAGGCAGATACCATATTATGATCAGAATCTCCAAGTGGTGGATGCAGTTGAATATTATCTACTTTTTCATCACAATTTGTTAAAATTAGATCTAGCGTGTTATTTCCCCTAGTTGGTAGGAGAATTAGTTGTTCAAGGTTTAACTGAATAAATAGATGAATTTTTTTTTCTAATGCTGTCTTACTATCCAATGAGGTCCAATTTATGTGAGGTAGGTTAAAATCCCCCATGAACACATAATTGCCTGCAATATTCCTAGTTGCTATAATATGTAATAGGTTATTGTTTTGTTCAGTAGCTAAGTTTGGAGGGCAATAAATCAAACCTATGGTCAAAGAATTATTGTTAAACAGCAATTTAACCCATATACATTCACACATTCATTCTCATTATCCTCAGTATTGAACATTTCAAAGGGTTTGATGTCATCTCTTACATGTAAGGCTACTCCACCTCCCAAATGATTTTTCCTATTTTTATAAAATCTATTGTAGCCAGTAATATCCATATTCCAAGTATCCTCAGTGCCCCAAGTCTCAGTGGTACCACAAATGATTATATTATCCTCTTTGAGAAAATGTTGTAATTCATCTCTTTTGGAGTGTAAACTTCTAGCATTCAGTAGTAACATACCTATACTTTGGTCATGATTATTTCCCTTAGTATTAATATCTTTTAATGGAAGTGTATTATATGATGCATTTATATTATTCTTATTATTTTCAAGAGAGATGTTCCTAAAACACCTCTCCCCAATCCTTTAGTTTAAACTTTTATGAATAATTTCATTGAGCTGTGTTCCCAAGACTTTGTTTCCTCTTCTACTCAAGTGTAGACCATTGAAAGAGTACAGATTGGATACTCCATGAAATTCTTACCAATGTGTAACACATTTAATACTCTATTTCATACACCAATTATGGAGCCAGTTATGGAATAGGGAGGATTTCTGAAACAGTAACCTCACATCCTTTATCAATACATTTATTTGTAAATGATACAGAAACATGTTTCATTTTTTTGCATTGGTGCTCACCAAGTATCATTGGACCATGTGTGTATAATGACCAGTACTTGTGTTTTGCAATATATTGTCCATCATTTCAGTGAAGTCACATAATCTAGCTCCACTGAAGCTTGAAATGGTTCTAGTTGTTTTATCAAAGTTACAAATTAAACAATCAAGATTTTTAATAATTGAGTCACCTACAACTAACACCTCCCTATTTAATGGTACTTCATCAGATTCCATGAGAGTATTTACCTGATTCTCCTCACTATTGAGATCTAGCAGTGGTACATTACTTGACAGTGTATTCCCTTTTTTTAATGGTACAGTATTAAGTTGTTCCTTATTATTAACGGGTATCATCTGTATAGGTATATCAGATTCATGTGTCATGTTAGTTGCATCAGGGTTCTCAAGTACAACTTGTGGATCAAAGTGATTTAACATGGGAAGTTCAAAGTGGTCAGCACTTCTACCTCTTTTTGCCACTTTGTTGGCTTGGACTTCAAACCATTCGTTGTCATTATGAGTTTCATTACTAATGGGGTGCTCTATTTCTCTCATTCTTTTGGTCATTGTTGTATTATTAGATGTTTGTTGTTTAAGTAATATGTCACCAGTCCCTGATTGTGCTGTGTTTAAGGTCCTTTTTCCAGCTATTATTTTGTGTGTTGACTTTTTTCCCCTCCTAATACTTGTTTTAGAAACTTTCTTTGTCACTCTACTATCACCCTTGCTTAGTGATATAGTTGGATCTATATGACAACCAATGGGACCAGGAGTGTCAATGTTCATGTTTAATTTTTGTGCCATCTGTAGTTGTGCCTGGTCAATAGCTTTAAGTCTCAAAGAAAATATATTTATTTCAATCTGTAACTCAAGATTGTGCCTACATTAAGTACAAGTAAAGGGATCCATAACTGTTGTCTAAGCAATCATGCACATAGTACATTCCACACACAAGTACCCAGTATCACCATCAATAATAACTGTTTTCTTCATTCTTAAACTTTAATGTGTGTTATAAGCAGGAATTTAAGGGACCATGTTATGTAATTTATGTATTACAGGAGGAAATCAAACCCTCATTAATGGGAATAGTGAACGTTGTCATAACAGCTCAATTTCAATGACTTGCTGAAGATCTAGAGGATATACAGGCTTACTTTACACTTTTCCTGTGCTCCAGTGGCCCACTTTCCTGCTAGACATGCACGACACATGCAAAGACGAGCATGTCTTGGCATGCGTCTTAGTGCATGGAGCCACATGCTCATCCTGCTCTTGCTCGCCCTGCTTGCTGAAGGCAGGAAAAATATGTTCAAAGTGAGCCAGTAATGCAGCAGTATAACAACATGTGATGATGGTAGTTTCCTATCTAAGCAGTATCTGAAAAGTACTGTGTATGTGTCAGCTTTATCTTTCCTGCTACCACATGCCTATGTGGTAGCAGCAATACTTGCAGCAATCCAATTGTTGAATTATGACACATAAAAATCAATATTTTGAAAATGTGTACAGACTAAGTCTCATTGTATGAAGAAGATATGCCAGCAATAATTTGTCATCATACTGTGCTGGAAGTATAGAGTCAAGTCATACTGTATTTGCTTTTTCATTACATAGTGTAATGTGAAATCAGTACAGTGTTGTGATTATTGTGCTTACAGATGTGACAGAGTGATATCATGCCTTACAATCTTGCATGTGTCTTGCATATGTGTGTGTAGATGAGGTGGGGTGGGGGGCAATGCAGAGTTAGGGTTTTGAACCCTAACATCACATTTCTGAACTTTTGTTGCTGTGCTATTAACCCTAACTGATGCATTAACAGAGTTTTTTGCAATTAATTTCCCTTCTTTTTGAGAAAGTGTAATGTAACTAGTAAATGGTATGTATTAGTGGGAGTGCGGGCCCTCCAGGCCCTGCACTCCCTTCACATTGTCCATTTTTTACATAATGGTATTGGTATATGGGGCCCCATGCTCCCACTCATACATAACTATGGAGCCATACAGCAGCCCTATGGGGGAAGGAACCCTTGTTTATTTAGTTTATTTATTTATTTAGTTTTTGTTAACTTGGTAGGTGCACTAGCCATGAAATGACTATTTTCAGGCATGACCCAGGAGAGTACAACAATCGAAGAAAGCTACATAGCATGAGTACAATGAAATTACAATAGTATAGGTCAAAACAGTCAGTAGTAATGAATACATGCAGCCAGGACAATAACAATCAATGAAATTCACACCGAATTTTTGGGCATAAAAACAAACACAGTCAAGGAGGAAATACCACAATATAGCAGCAAAGAATATTGGTCAAATTAGTCACAACAATGCAGGTTCAAATAGGCAGCGAAACATGGCAAGGGTAAATTCCTGACTGGGCAAGATGCATTATCACAGCCTCTGAGACAAGACTCAGGTGTGCAGGGTGGGGGGTGGGGGTAGATTAGCCCTCAAGGAGATAGTAAGGGCAAGAAGTGCTATAAGGTAGGGAGGTGAAAGTTAGGTCAGGAAGCATCTGGCGGGTGAGTGGATTAAGGAGGATTAAAACAACTGCAGAGATCAGCAAGAGATAGATGTAGGCACTGCTCCTTTTGAAGCTGCCATGGGATCCTGATATTTGAAGTGCTTGGGGAGAGAGTTCCAGTGCTTAGGGGCAGAGTGATTGAAGCAACAGAGCCTTTTGATGTTTTACATCTAGATACATTCAGCAGGGATTTATCTACCAAGCACAGTCCATAGGAAGAAGTTTGAGGTACCAGCAATGTTGTGAGTGCTGAAGGGGTCTGGTTTCTGAGTATAGAGTTAATCAGGGAGCCAAGACAATATTTTCGGCAAGCTGAGGGGGATAACCAGACCGGGTCCTTGTACAGTTGGCAGTGGTGCTTAAGCCGTGGTGATGAGGAGCCATATTGAGAGATATTGTTATAAGTGACATCCCACTTATGAAGGATGGTTTTGTGTGTGGCAGCAAAGGCTGGTGTGCCGTAGGTGAGGGCAGGGAGTAATATGCCTCTGGCAAAAGCAACTTTATCAGAGGGAGTTAGCATGACACTGGACTTGTAAGCAACCCCCAGTTTAGCATTCACTGCCTTGCAGGTGGATTGTATATGTAGGCTGAAGTCCATGGACTGGTCCAGAAGAATTCCCAGGTACTTAAAAGATGTAACACATTCTATTTGTGTGCCACTGCAGTCTTGCACCAACAGGGGAGTTTGAAATGTCCTAAGTTTAGGAGCAAATCCAAGTAACGTTGCCTGGGTTTTCTTAAGACTAAGCACAAGCTTATGCACAGAAAGTCAATTTTGGACATTCATGAAATCTGAGGAAAGGGATGCATTTATGCTGGTGACCTTATCAGAGCTTGAATAGAGTACAAGATCATCCACATAAAGAATAGCTGAGCATGAAAGAAAAACCTCATCTATGTTATTGATAAAAAGTGAGAAAAGAAGAGGTCCCAGAATAGATCCCTGGGGGACCCAAATATTGATGGTAGCACCATCAGATAGAGAATGTTGAATTTCACAATTTGAGTTGTATTTGAGAGATAGCTTCCATACCAGGCAACAACTGGGGGTGAAAAGCTCAGATTGCAAAGAGTGGAGAGGAGCAAGGGGTGATCAACAAGATCAAAGGCCTTTGTAAGGTCTATGAAAACTGTCCCTGTCAGCTGGCCAGCGTTCATATTGGTAAGCACATTGGTAGTGAATTTGAGAAGAGCTGTGGAGGTACTGTGACCTTTATGGAAATCACTGGGTGTCAGAGAGAAGGCCGTACTTTGTGAGGTAGTCAATGGTTTGATTTGCAACACGTTTTTCCAGAATTTTTCTTAGGGCTGATAGGATGGCTATAGGCCTATAGTTAGTAATGTTCTTGGGTCACCTTTTTTATAGATGGGTGTTACACAAGCAATCTTCCAGAGGTCAGAAACTTGACTATTGGAGAGAGACAACATGAAAATTTTAGCCAGAGGGGAGGCTATGTAGAGTGCTGCTAGTTTCAGGAGCCAAGGCTCAAGTGAATCTGATCCAGAGCTAGTGTTGTCAGAGATAGTCTGTAATAGTTTTATGACCTCAGTCCTTGAGATTGCCTTGAAGTGGAATGGGGGAATTTTAGACATTTGTCATGAAGGATAGCCGGAGGTAGTGGACTGTGTTGATGTTGAAAGCAGAAAGGCTGCCTGAAGTGATGGGAAGGCAGAGGTATACTGATACAGGTCCGAGAACATTTGATTGAAGGAATTAGCAATGGTGTTGGAGTCATTGCAATGTACTCCATTTAATAACATGTCACTAGGGGTAGTTGACTGGGAAGCACCAAGAAAGGTCTTAACGTGGACCCATAATTTCCTAGGGTCCGCAGCAGAGCCTAGCAGCAATTTTTTACCATAGGCAGTCTTAACTGTTCTGGCCTGTTTTTTACAGGAGTTACATAGGGTTCTGTAGGTAGCATAGACAGCTTGTAGCCCTGAGGCTTTGTACTTTTTCCAGCATTTGTCCCTAGAATGTAGATTTTTCCAAAAGACTTTGTGATGCCATCTGGTTTCTTTACCCCTCACCCTCTGTGTCACCTTGGGGGCATGCTTGTTCTTGACAGCCAGGAATTCATTAAGGAAAATACTTAGTGCAGACTCAACATTACAGGAAAGGTAAATACCAGACCAGTTAATCCTCAAGACATCATGACAAAAAGCCTCAATATCCAGGTTGGTGAAATTTGTAAAGGTGACATAGTGCGGTAGAGAGGATGGAGCAGCCTCAGGACTCCAGATGCAGAAGACGGGAATGATCAGTAAGTGAATCTGCCAAGATGCCTGCTTGGTGTACATGACCCAGACAGCTTACCAGTACCCAGTCAATAAGGGTCAATGATTTTAGTGAAGGAGTAACTCTGGTAGGCTCAGTTAACAGATGGTGAAAGCTATAATTTTGTACTAGAGAGAGCAGCTTGCTATGGGCAGTCCCTAGCCAATTCTGGTTAAGGTCACCCAATATAATGACCTCATTATGTTTGGAGTGCAAAGAGGTCTGATCAAATAATTCCTGCAGACCTACAGTACCCCGATTTGGGGACTGTAGGTGCAGACAATTTGGAGTTTTGGGCTCCTATGGTGAAAGTAGGGTGAAGGAACTCACATGCAGAGGATGCTGATGATGGGGTGGCCGTGATGTTTAGATGATCTTTCTAGAACATGGCAACCTCTCTGCCATGCTTTGAGGATAGCCTATCCCTATGTATAAGGAAGTAGTTAGTCAGGGAGCATACTGAGTCAGGGATAGTTGGCTTTAACCACGTTTCAGACAAACAGAGTATGTCAGGCTTGTAGACACCAACCCAAGCCTTAAGATCAGTGAAATTTCAGGAGAGACTTCTGATGTTCTTATGGGCAATGAAAAGCCCTTTGCTAGAAATTGTGAAGATATCAGCTGGGGAGAAGAGGGCAGGTGGACCCAGGTTCATTTCAACATCCCCTGCAAGAAGGATAGCTAAGATGGTGAGGAACCATAGTTTTCAATAGCAAAACATTAAAGGAACTGTGTGGCTCAGCAGGCATTTTTATATTGTGGTCATGGCATAAAAGGTATAGCCCTTAGATAATAGGAGGTGCTTGAAAGCAAGCATAGGTTGAGATGCAGTAATTAGGTTAGAGAAACTAAAATTGGCATGTAGGGTGTTCGAAGAACTAGAGGGATAGGATCCTGGGAAAGTTATAATGACCCGGTTAAGGCATAGTAGGAGTAGGAGCAATAGGAGCATCTCGAACATGTAACGAAGAGCCATGTTTATACAGGTGAGTGTAATTATCACACAGAGGGCTAGGCAAAGGAACAGAGGTGGTCAAAGAGGAATTATGATATAGCTATAGAAATTTAGGCAGAGAGCTGAAACACAAGTGCCAGCCAATCCCAGATAGTCACTGAAAGTCTAGCCCAATCAGCAATCAGGTGCTAGAAGTTCAAAATCCTTTGTTGGATGAGAGGCGGTTTTGGCGCTGGATGTACCTGGGGAGCTACGCTTTGTGGCTGAACCAGTGCGGTGGTTCAATGCTGCTATCCAGTGTGGAAGGATTGGTCTGCAGCTTTTGTTCCTGTTTCTGGCCCTGCTCCACCAGCGTTGAAGGAGAGCGGGGGCAGGTGTTCAGGTCTTGCGACCTTAGTGGGTTAGCGCAGTCCAGCCTAAGAAACAGGCGGGAACACCCCAGGGATCGTCTTCAGAAAAAGCAGTGTTCCAGGTCCACTGGAGCGGAAGAAGAAGGAGTAAATATAAGGTGTTGCCCCTTTAACAGGAGAGGCAGCTGTTGTAGCCCTCTAGTGGATTTGTAGTATAATTTGAAAATGGGAAAGTATACACTTAAACAAAAAAAAAAGAATTTCTTGCTTTACAAAAAAAGATAGTCACAGGTGAGCACCACTGATAATAGTAATATGCCAATATCTCAGCAACCATAGCAGATACAAACAAAAATTCAAATGCCATTGTAATCATGACAGCACAATCTCCATGTGACATAAGTTAACCAAATCTGTATCTCACACAGTTTATGAGATACGGGCACTGAATTCCACTGAAAAGGCACTCTTGGAACCCTTGTGACATTAATTTGACAGTATCTCCATAACCGTAGCAAGCAGAAAAAAAATTCCACTGTTGGTGTAATCTATGGTTTCCAAAATTGTTTCTGCAAATAAGCTGTAGGTAGCAAAAACTCCATCTCTCACTTCGTTTTTGAGATACAGGGGCAGAAAGGCATCACGGGTGCTGCAATGTTATCCTATGGGAAATTTCTCAACTTCAGAATACTGTAACTTTGGGCCAATTGAATGTTTTGGCACCAAACCTTGAAAAGGCAAATCTGTGGGATGAGGTCTTGTCGCCCTGAAAATTTCAGCCCAAAAGCCCCAACCATTTTGTTGCATGGGGATGGCAAAGATTTGCAGTTTTTGGGCAAAGTTCTTTTGCAAATTGCAAAAGATTCACAAAAAACAGCATGAAAACTTTACATTTGTGAAAGTGTTGCAGCAGTTTTTCCCATGATTTACGAAAGTACTGGGGCTTCAAGTTTTAAAATGTCATTTCTGGGGGAGTTTACCCCAAAATAAAGACAGGGTTGGCATCCTCAGGACCCATCTAGGTAAACCCAACAGTTATTGTGTTTACCTATTGGGTCCCAAATTTAAATGACAGGCATTTTTCTCTCTCACTAACTGAAAACAAGATGGAGGTAGCATTAAAGTAAAAGGGCCATTTGCAAAAGGAAAACTGCACTTGCGACACTTTCGTGAAAACATATATTTTTCCCCATTGACTATAATGGGAAATTTGTTTCTTGAATAATTTTTGAACTGTTTAATATTTTTACACCAAATCTTCAAAAGGCACACCAGTGACCCATACTGCATCTTCCTGAAGATTTCAGACCAAACAGACAAATTCTGCGAGCTGTGGGCGCGAGCAAAGAAATGCTCAAAAAGACCATGGTTTTACTTTTTTTTTTGCATTCTGCAGCTCTGCAACCATGCATCCGACCATAACACAACCTTCCAGTTTCAGAGATCTATGGTACCACAACCCGTATGCAAAATTTCAGGAAAACCCTTAATACGGTGGCAAAGTTATTACATGCAAAATTTGAGGTTTAACATTAATGTACTTACTCAACCCTAACTATAGTGCCACTACTGTGGCACTATAATATCTATATCTATATCTATCTATCTGTATATATATATATAATTTATAATATATATGGCTGCATAAAAATACCTGATTTATTTTTAACAGCTGGTTATGATCACTATTGACCTATTGTGTGACAGAATGACAAGCGAGGTCTATAGAGGCCATACCCAGTCATTCAAAATAAATAATTTATTTTCAAGCAGCCAATAGCATGTGCCATTTAGTCAATGCCAAGTAAAGTGACAGGTAAGGAGTTCTACTATAGTGCCAGCAGGCCTGAACAGAATGTTAGGTACAGTGGATGATTCTGCTCAGAGCAAGAGGAAACTGGAGTGAAAATAACAATTTTTCTCTGAGCTGGAGTGGAAACAAATTATTTATTTTACTCCAGCTCCCCTGCACTTTACAATAAATGTATTTATTTGCAATTTCTTATACCCTCTGGCACTTTATATCTATCTATCTCTATCTATCTATCTATCTATCTATCTATCTATCTCACTTAGATGGGATTATTCCCCATAGCAGTGGCTAGCAGTTATGTCCCTGTAAACCCTTTCCCTGAATACACAATTATAATAAAAACTAAAAGTAACCATCCAACTGTATTATACAAAACAAAAGATGGGCATATGTGGTACACGTAAGCAATAATACCCGACAGGGTGGGTGGTATTGGGTAATACTGGACCACCCAGGGGCATAATGAGGCCTGACGCCACAGGCGGAGGGCCTTCTAGCCCCTGGAAGGTCCGGTATTGCCCATACCACCCACCCTTGAGGGTATTATTGTGCTTAGAAAATGGGCATCTGTACAAATTTTAATTGAGTAGTTAAAAAAAACAGAGGAACTAAGTTTAAAAATGAAGGGAAACAGAAAAAAAAACATTTTTGTGTTAAAGTAGTTCCTCTGTTTTAATGCTGTTTTATCTGTTGTACCCCACACCCCACATAGCCGTTCTGTTGCAATTATTCATCCCCCCCTTGAGGAACCTGCATTTCTTTTCAGTTACAACAGAAGACGTGCTGTTAGGTGCGTGACCTTGCATGACCCTGCCAAGTAAAACCAGGAAGTGGAGGTGCGACGCAGCATGTCAGTGCTTTGTGCTTTATTTATTTATGGTTTGTAACGGAGAGGTGCCAATTCATACCATACCTACAGCTGTGAGTATTGTCTTGCAGAAAGAGCGGGTGTTCGGGTGTCTTGGGGAACAGAGAAATATTTTTTGGCAAAGCGAGTTGGGAATCACAGACAGATGGAGAGTATATGGTGAGCGTAATGTTTTAAAATTGAATCGAGGGAATGCGATGACAGAAAAACTGCAATAATTGTGTTATATGTGATGGGTTTGGACTGACTCACTGTTTATTGTGGGAGACGGTACAGATCAGCAGTTTTTGGGAGCGAGGAGGTGGATGGCTGAACGAGGGAGTAGCAAGAGCATGGACAGCTGCATGAGATTTGGATAAAGATGGTACAGTAAATGGAAACAACAAAAAGAAACAAAGGTAGTCGGGAATGAGCTCAGTGGAGTTTGGTGTGTGGATCTCTTAGGCAGCTGGGTACTGAAGCAGTGATTGTTGCAGAAACACTCTCTCTCACTAAGCGAGAGAAAAAATGGCAGCAAATTTAAATGGAAATTAGATACTTTCAGCAAATTAGGAGCAGGGTGGGTAGTAGGATACTTGCCTGTGTGAAGTGGCACTATAGACTGGTGCTTTTTCTTTCCTGGGCATCTATTGAAAGTTAATGTACCCCTCTGGCAAGGGTACTAGCCAATCAGATGCCAGGAAATAAAAAGCCCATTTTCTAATCAGAAATAAACTCATCAAGGGGCTAAGCAGATCATAGAACAACTTGCCCTTTAGGATCATGGCTTCATGATCTGGTTAACCCCTTCAATGGGTTTATATCCTTGCATGCCACATTTAACCATCATTTTATGTGTGAATAAAAGTGTACTTCCTAAATTAAAAGCCATTGTGCATTTTATACTGTATACTGTATGAAATGCCACACTAATTTTTAATGCTGCTTTTAGCATTTTAATATTTTTTCTAGCTTAAACTTGTCTTCCTTTGCATTGTAATTTCTCTGGTCCATTTTTCTGTGTTCCAATTATTGATTCTAAGTTGAAATGAGGTGTTTGAGGGTAAAACAAAACGTATATATCTGTTAAATACATTAAATACATTAGAAACAGGTGCATAGTGCAAATATTTGTCCTATGACAATTTATTCACAAGACTGTAATATTTACAATAGGCATAAAATTGGATAAATACTATTAAGACAGCATCATTAACATGAACCATCTGTTCCAGGATTGTGATATATGCGATACAAAAATCTCCAGTGTTAACACCACTTTAGCTTGCCTTATAACTAACCCATACAAAAATGAGCCATTGAACATTAGTCCAATGCTATGTGGACTAATAATGCTGTACACCTCTGTATGATGTTTTTATTGTTGCTACCTGACTGTACAATGGATGTGTTACTGTGCTATGTTTCTCTGTAATTATCCCTAGGTTGCCCCTGAAAAAGGGACCACCTGGTCTCAGTGGGCCTACCCAGTTACCAAAATTAAATAAATAAATAAATAACAACAAGTATTTCCAGCTCAGCCACCCCTCAAAAAAAGCATACAAATGTATCAGACATTCCCTTTAATATGGGGAGAGGCTTAGACCAGTATAAAATTGGCTATCACTTCTTCAGAAAGTTACTGGAATATCAGCCCACTCACCCTCATAATACTAGACTGAAAAGTCTTTTATTAAATAAATATATATTTATCTTATAAATTACATCTAGTCATAAAAATTCAATGTTTCAGAACATTCCTTCTTCAGGGAAGACTGGTTTATCTAAATTAAATATAGAAAAATATGTATTCAAACAAAGGACATTTCATCTTAAGATCAACATATTTTACAGAAAGAGGAGAGGAACTATTTTCAGTCACACCTAATTACCTTATATTTAGTATTTCACTTCAGCTTCTCTTATTGTTATTTACACTTGAATGACTCCCACCTTGTCACTAGAAAAAATGTATTCAATTCAAATTAAAATGAATAGGTTCATAGGTGTAGTATGAGTTCGAGAGACATGCCCATATAGAACTTGTCACCTATTGGCAAAAATTAAATTTCTTTTCACCCATATATTCATCCAATCTATATTTGAATTCTGTCAAGCTATTACAAGTAACAACCTCTGTTGGTAAGGCATTTCAAATAGCATGTACAATCTGGGTGAAATAGTTATTCCTTTTTGTAGTTTTGTTAATTGTGGTTTTTAGCCTTAAATTATGTGCTCTGGTATTCAAAGGAGCTACATTTTTTCTCGAGGCAAATAGCCTCACACAATGCAGGATCTTTCAATGCTCTATAAACTAGGCACAAGTCACCCCTTAAAGATCTATATTCTAATGGAAATAGGATGAGATTTTGTAGCCTATTATTATAGCTAGTGTTTTTCAAGCCACTGAACTTCTTAGTAAATCTTCCTTGCACCGTTTCTATAGTGGCTTTACATCCCAGAGAAGCAGGGATGCAAAACGATGCACAGTAGTCAATATAAGACCTAACCAAACTTGTGCATAGAGGGATTAGGACATCTGGTTCCCTACTCTTAATATGTTTTAATATACAAGAAAGTATGCCATGACATTTCTTGATTATATTGTTAGTATGATATGGAAACTTTAAATCATTTGTGATAGTAATTTCCAGATCCTTTTCGGTTTTAATATTTTGCAAAATGTTATTTTCTATATTATAAGTAACTTGCCTATTGTTCCTGCCTAGGTGCGCCACCTTGCACTTGGCTGTGTTAAAGGTCATCTTATTTTTTACTGACCATTCAACAAGATTGTCCAGATTTAATTGTAGAGTTTTAGCTGTTTCAGGATTATTAACAACACAACCAAGTGTACAATCATTAGCGTATTTGTGAGTCCATACACCATTATTAGCTTGCATGCTAGTTACAGTAGTAGCCACAGACATGGCCAGATATTTCCAGATATTTCACAAAATTTCTAAAGAGTTTCTCTCTGCTGCCCCTACTGTGTAAATGGAGAAAGCAGGAGATTTCTCTAGAAATATCACAGAAATTGCAGGAAATATCTGACCATGTCTTTGGCTATGACTGTATTAATATGTTAAACAACAAGGGCCCAAGACAGAGCCTTGGGGTACGTCACTACTGACTTCACCCCAATCAGACACATGCCCCTTAATGTTTACTCTCTGCAGCCTATTGCTCAGCCAGGAGTTTACCCATTTGATTATGTTGGCATGAAAGCCATACCTTATCAATTACTCAATCAACATTCCATGAGGAACGGAATTGAAAGCCTTCTCAAAATCCAAGAAGATAAGGTGAGGTAAACTGGGAGTCCCTGGTCTAGTGCCTTGCTGACAGGTTCAAAGAAATTTAATAGATTTTTCTGACATGATCTTCCCTTAACAAGACCATATTGTGAAATATCTACAATGTTCATATTTTGAAGGTGAGCAGTCATTTTCTGTTGTAGGATCCTTTCCATCTTTTTACCTAGACACAAGGTGAGGCTAATAGTTCTGTAATTTTTTATGAGGTGTTTACTCCCTTCTTTATGGATAGACACTACAATAGCTAGTCTCCATTCTGAAATGACTATGCCTTTGTATAGTGATGCATTGGATAGAAATGTAAGGATCTCTAATAGTTCCAGTGACAATTCTTCAATAAATTTGGATGGAATACCATTAGGACCAGCTGAAGAATTGACTTTGGTGGCTTGCATAGCTTGCTTAACTTCCTCTGAAGTAATTGTTGGATATGGGGGTTTAGATGATAGATTTTCCAGACATGCATAATATTTTGTTTTATATACATTCAGAAAATAATTGTTAAATTCTTTTGCCATGTCTATTTCATTGGTCATGGACACATTATCCTTAAGTACAGGACCAACAGAAGGTACGTTCCCTTTTAGTGAACCAATATAACTGAAAAACTGTTATTTTATTATCCTTTGTTAAAGTGGCAAGCTTTAGTTCTAAATTCTTTTTTGCAGTTCTAATAGCTGTTTTAAACTTTTTAGCCTTATTTTTAAACTTTTCACATTTCTCTGGAATTCGATTCTTGTTATACTTATTGAATGCCTTTTTTTATTTCTAATCAATCTTTAATTTTACCATTCAGCCTAGGAGGAACCCTTTTATTACTATTGCATTTCCTGTATTCAGGGACACAAGTATTAATGCAGTAGTCAATTTTTTCTCATAAAGCTTGTCATATCTGTTCCGAGTTCAGATTTTTTAGTTCAGCCTTCCACTTCCATGATGAAAAATAGTTTTTAATTGCCTCATAATTTTCTTTATGAAAATTTGTAATCCTTGTATCACCAGAATTAACTATAGGATACTATTTGATACCCCAGGACACCATGTTATGGTCACTATCTCCAAGGGGTGAAACAACTTTAGGATGTTCCCCTATATTTTTAATATTTGTTAGAATAAGAACCAAGATATTATCCTTTCTAGTTGGTTCTGTTACTAATTGTTCTAAATCGTACTGTAAGGTAAATGATATGAATCTTTTATCTAACAGGGTATTCCCTGTCAATGTTTGCCAACAGATGGATGGTAAATTAAAATCTCTCATAAAGATTAAATCATCATAATTATCCAATTTCTCAAGAGCTTGCATAAATAAAACATTACCAATGGAGTCTAAGTTTGGAGAATGATAAGACAGACCTATTGTTATATTTCTATCAGTGTGGATGTTAGCATATATAATTTCAGTATCAATTTCAGTGTTTATATTTATTGGTATTTGAAAACTATCTATATGTTTACTTATATACAGTGCAATCCCACATCCTTTTGATTTTTGATGGTCCTTATGAATAACTGAGTAGCCAGGGATTTCTATACCCCAACTAGTATCTGTGAACCATGTTTCAGTGACACCACATATATCAGTTTTATCTTTGTGTAAAATACATTTTAACTCATCTAATTTATTGTTTAAACTTCTAGCATTAATCAGTAAAATATTCAGGTCCATGCAACACACTTTAGGAGTAATACTTTTTAGTGTATAAGAGGAACTAGTATAATGGGATCTAGATTCATTAATATTCATGTCAATGGAGTGTGATGGGTGAGCTTTTATTGTCCCTTCTCCCATTTTATTAGTTTAAATTAAAAGACATAAAGTCATTAATGTGTTTTGCTAACAATCTAGTTCCAGATTTGTTCAGGTGTAGCCCATCTTCACAAACTAACTCATGTTTATTTGCAAATTCTTCCCAGTGAGTGATACAGTGAATCATTTAAACAAAATAAAACTTCACAAACTAATCTCCTAATACAGGCTATTAAAGTTTCACTAAAGCAGCAGCATCAACTTCATAACAATTTAAAAGAAAACATATTTCAACTCTCAACCTTTCATTTTGCATGAGAAAATTCACTCTGTATACTTCCATATAAATCTCCTTAGTTTCCAGAGATAAATACATTTTACAAAGTCCTGCAACTTCTTAGGACTGGTCCCTGGCCATTCCTGTGATGTATACTGCAGCTACACTTAAGGACTGAATCGGAGCCCTGTGGCTCACAAAAGAAGGAGCTGCTAGCCGAATCAGGCATGGTGAGGGCGATCTCTGCACAAGTGGGTCGCACCCCCTGCATCTGAGATACCACTGGAGGTAGATGTGCTGACTCACAGTCCAGAGCCAAGCAGACCTCCCCTCGCACAGTCCAAGAGTTTGTCCCCTGTCTGGAGCAGGCACGTGCACTGATTAGAACCATATCATTTTTTTAAAGAAAAGAAAGAAATCTTACCAGAGAATGAACTGTGGACTGATGCGCTCCTGTGCCAAGTAGGAGCAGTGAACCAACAAGAGTATTTTCTCCTGCCCACCATCCTGTTCCCTCCTCCCCTTTAATGTTCAGTGGCCACTCCCACTAGCACCAAAGGGCCTCCCTCTAAGCAGCATTCAAATCAGTGACTTGTACCTTGGGGTCAGGAGGCAGAGGTTGATTGAGTAGAATTACAGAAATCCCTAACTATTGAGTGTGAATAACTACCCTCATATAGCATAACTGCTAACATCCTTCCCTGTGGGCAGAGGAAGTTACTTGCTCTTCTGGCTACTCAGACCTGCCGAAGTATCTAAAGCCAGTATGTCCCACAGGAGACAGAGTTTGCCAATACAGAATTAAAATTGTTTAGTATAAAGGATAATAATTGCTATAGCACAGTTCAACAGGATTGTATTTTAAAAATATCAATCCTTCTAGTGCCTGTATACACAGAAACTTGCTGAAGTTGGACACTAGTGGTAACTGCTGATTTAGCAACTAGTTCCAGAAAGGACTGAGGACAGGAGACAGAGTTTGATAATACAGAATTAAAGTTGGCTAGTATAAAGTGTAATAACTGCTATAGCACAGTGCTTATTGCCGACATCTTTGACAGTTGAATGAAGCAGTAATGGCAGCTCAGACTGCTTGACGTCAGTAGAACTCTGTATTACATGCTTCAGCTGCCCTTCGCTGTGGCAGGAGAGGGCTATATTCCAGGAGACTGTTAGCTCTAAAGTGTATTAATTGCTATAGTACAGTGATTATTTACTAACATATTTGACAGAAGAATGAAGGAGTAATTGCAGTATAGACTGAAAGTGTGTAGCATTGCTTAATGTCAGTAGAACCCTGTTTTACAATCTCTTAGCTGCCCTTAATCAGTGCCTAGAGAAGGCTATATCCAAGACAGCGTTGCTGACAAATAGTGTACAAATAATCAGGGCTCCACTGTTCTTCAAACATGTCTCCTGAGGATAGGGCCATGGACTGTGGTCCACTCAGCCCTGGGCTGAGTGAGATAAACAAGCCTGGTGCCTCAGTGCCCAACAGGGGAGTGCTCCTGGCAACACTATATATACTGTCCCTCCTATGGGTGGATGGGATTATAGGCCGAGGTGACCCTGACATCAGGGAGTCCCGGGACAATGACCCCCTTCTCATGGACTTCTATAACTCCAAATTCCACCCTAACATACAATCCCTCCTGATAGCACATGAGCTAGTAAGAAGGGACTTATGCTATGAAGCACTGTACTTTACAAGAAGGTGGAACCAGAGCAGCTTAATACTAGCTAGCAGCCTAAAGTTACTTGGCCTGCTAGTGGCACTACTTCTCCTGGCAGGAGATATCCAGCCAAACCCAGGCCCTCCTACTGCCAATATCTTAATATCATCCCCACATGACCCTCATTGGATATCCTCCAAGGGCCTGAAGATCACACTCATGAATGTCTGCAGTCTCAGGCCAAAAATGCAAGAGGTGCAAGCCTGGCTTGACCTCTACAAGCCTGATATTCTTGCTATATCAGAGACCTGGCTTAAGGCCCACATCCTCACCCATGAGATTATGGCCCAAGGATACAACACCTTCCGTAAGGACAGGGAGGACAAGAGAGGGGGTGGTGTACTGATCTACACAAAGGACTGCCTTACAGCATTGCACATAACCCTGAAGCAGGACTCCTGCCCTGACAGTGAATCCATATTCATAAGGTTTATCCTTGGTCAACATAAACACCTCATAATAGGATGTGTCTAT
Source organism: Neoceratodus forsteri (assembly GCA_016271365.2). Lineage (NCBI taxonomy): Eukaryota > Metazoa > Chordata > Ceratodontiformes > Ceratodontidae > Neoceratodus > Neoceratodus forsteri. Next base: position 1,511,897,045 of record CM057455.1, read on the forward strand.
AAGCCGCCTAAGATGGCTCTCCATTCCCTCGAGAATATGACCAGATCCACAGCTGAAGAAGTCTCAACTGAGCTCCTTATTCTGGGGGATTTCAACTTTAATTGGGACCACGATCCCAACAAAGACCTCATGTCCCTGACACAAGAGGCAAACCTGGTACAGGTTATCACAGAGCCCACCAGGCTGAACTATAAAACAGGGAACCACACCATCCTGGACTGGGCTCTGGTGTCAAGCCCCAGCAACATCCTGGAAACCAGACTCATATCAGATGCTCTGAGTGACCACTCCCCAATATTCTGCATCTGGAGAAATAAAGGGCCCAAGATCCAACCCCGAATACTGACTGCTCATGACTACTCCAACTTCACAGCAGCGCAATACAATGACTACCTCAACACCCTGGACTGGAACCCTATCAGGAGCCTCCCCTCCTTAGACAAGGCACTTGAATACCTCCACCACTCAATAAGTAAAGCAGCCAACCTCTTTGCCTCTCTGAAGAAGCTCAGGGCTAAGGGAAGCTGCTACAAGTGGATCTCTCCAACCCTAAAAGCCTTGATGAGCAGCCATGACAAGGCCTGGAAGAGGTTCAAGAACTCCTCTCTCCCAGACGATCTTGTGGCTTACAAAGCCTTGTGAAACAAATGCAAGAGTGCCACAAAACAGGCAAAAGGGAGTATGTCCCCCAACTACAGAAAAGCAACTTAGGCTGCCCCAAACTTTTTTGGTCTCACATAAACAAACTGATCAGGGGAAACACCAAAGCTGAACCAGGCCCTATGGAGGTCAACGGTAAACTAGTGAGTGACTACCCACAAATTGCCTCAGCCCTAAACCTTTACTTCACCAACCTCGAAGCATACAAGGCCGCACTACCCCCTCCAACCCCAGCACCTAACAAGACTGAGCCCCCATGCCTAAACTGACCCTCATTTCACCTGTGGCTGGTCAAAATAAAAGAGGTACAAACTCTCTTGAGCACCTTGAAAACCAGAGGCCCAGGAGGACTGTACAGGATCAATCCCAGGTTACTCAAGGATGGAGCCCAATCCCTCTCCAGACCCTTGACCTGGCTCATAAACAGATCCCTGCTGGAAGGAATTGTCCCAGACCAGTGGAAACAGACAAACATGGTCCTCATCCACAAGAGCAGCTCCAGGGAACACACAAGCAATTACACACCAATCTCCCTGCTCTGTTTACTCACAAAGCTCCAGAAAAGGCTCCTATATAACCAACTCCATGAGTACCTGGAGACCCCACCATACAAGCCCCCTCCCAGCATGGTTTTAGAACCAACCATGGCATGGACACTGCCCTCACTAACCTCACGACAGACGTACTCAGTGCTATGGGCAGGAGGACCCCCTCTGGAGCAGTATTTGTAGAGCTGTCCAAGGCATTCGACCTTGTTGACCACAACCTCCTCCTAGTCAAACTGAGCAAAATATGCCTAGACCCTCAGGCTCTCAAATGGTTTGAGAACTACCTGTCTGGCCATACACAGAGGGTCATCTGAAAGGGTGTGCTATCAGACACCCTACCCCTAAAAGAGGGTGTGCCCCAAGGCTCAATCCTTGGTCTCCTACTGTTCTCACTGTTCACGAATGACCTCAACCTCCACTGTGGGGGGGCCTCGGTCATACAATATGCAGACAACACAGTCATCTACCACTCCTTGGACTACCTAGTGGAGATTGGCCCCACACTCCAAACTGACCTACTGTCCCTGGAGGCCTGGCTAAAGAAGAATAGAATGGTCCTGAATGCAGGCAAAACAAATGCCATACTGTTCAGACCCAGATCCCTGGGACAAGACAGGACCAACTCCTTACAACTTACCACACTCAACGGGACAAACATTGAGGTAGTGGACTCTCTAAAATACCTAAGGCTCATGCTTGATCAAGGTCTCACCTAAAAGAACCACATGGAACAAGTGGCCAAGTCCATCCACCACAAACTGGGTATCCTGTATTGATAATTGACCAGCTTATCACAGAAGCTAGGCTATCCACTGCAACCAGTATCCTGCTCCCCACGCTGACCTACACTGCCCCTGTAATACAGAGAATGGCCAAGCTGAAGGTCACCCAAATGCAGATCCTGTACAACAAGGTAACATGATTTGCTACCCAGGATCACCCCAGAAGCCATCACTGTGACACACTCACCAAATTACAGTGGCCCACCTTTGATGCTCACCCCCAATACCCACTCATCTGCCAGGCTTACAAGCTACTCCGCCCATCCACTCCACCCAGCCTTGCAGCTATTATCACTGCCAAAAATAACCCTTGGACCCTGAGGACCTCAGGGTGGACACTGCTAGAAACCCCCTGGATCTGGACCAATACAGGAGGCAAGTCATTCACCTTCACAGTCCCCTACCTGTGAAACAAGCTCCCCCTCATGGTACAGGAAGCATCCACTCTACAGAACAAGGCCCACATGCTTGATGCCAGCACCTGTCGCTGTCAGAACACCTGAAAGTCCCACTCCTTCCTTCTTCACTCAACCCCCATACTTGTTCAACCTTGGTTCAGATTGTCTCTAAACACACTAAGTACCAACATACAGTACTAGGGTTTCTGTTTGGTTTCATAACAATTTACACCGGGTACACCATATGATCTGTATCAATGCCAAGAATGACTATAACCTATAATTTACCTGTACATACTCTGTAATCTCTGCTCTACATGTACTGCTTCATATAATGTCTCTCCGGGTCACCCCTGAAAAAGGGACCTTCGGGGCTCAGTGGGCCTACCCGGTCATCAAAATTTAATAAATAAATAAATAAAATACATTTCATAAGTCAGAAAATACAGCTGGCTACACAAACTACACGTCTGAAAAGATTAAGCTAAGGAGTCAGTGGGAAATCTAAGCATTCGCACAGGTAGCTTTTGCTTTTAGAAATGTTTCAATTTTTCAGTATTTGCAAGTTTAACCACTTATTTGATGAAGAGAGATAACTGTAAGCACACAAAAAAAGGAAAAAATGAACTCTGCATACACATGTAGTTTGTGTAACCAGCTGTATTTTCTGACTTATGAAATTTATTTAAGTACATTAATTGGTAAACTTTATTTATATCTGAAAACTAAGGAGATTTACATGGAAGTATAGAGAGTGAATTTCCTCATGCAAAATGAAAGGTTGAGAGTTGAAATATGTTTTCTTTTGAATTGTTATGAAGGTGATGCTGCTACTTTAGTGAAACTTTAAAAGCATGTATTAGGAGATTAGTTTGTGAGGTGTTATTTTATTTAAATGATTCATTTTAATTTGAATTGAATACATTTTTTCTAGTGACAAGGTGGGAGTCATTCAAGTGTAAATAACAATAAGAGAAGCTGAAGTAAAATACTAAATATAAGGTAATTAGGTATGACTGAAAATCATTCCTCTTCCCTTTCTGTAAAATATGTTGATCTTAAGATGGAGTGTCCTTTGTTTGAATACATATTTTTCTATATTTAATTTAGATGAACCAGTCTTCCCTGAAGAAGGAATGTTCCAAAACGTTGGAGCTTTATGACTGGATGTAATTTAAAAAATAAATATACATTTATTTAATAAAAGACTTTTCAGTCTATTATTATGAGGGTGAGTGACCTGATATTCCAGTAACTTTCTTAAAGAAATAAACAAATATGGTATAAGGCTGTATCAGGTTAAAGACCTGTCTATGGCATGGGTGAGGCTAGGGTGCACCGCACCATGGGATTCAATCAGTGGTTGAAAACTGGTGCAGAGCTCAGGGGTTTTGGCTTCATTGGGGACTGGGGGTCCACCTGGAGGGATGCAGGACTATGCCGAAGCGATGTTATGCATCTGTCTAGGAGGGGAACCAGGATCCTAGATGTTAGGTTTAAATGCTTCATTGGCAAGCATCTAAACTAGATAAGGGGGGAGGCACTGGAAATGAGCAGGGAAATCCTAGCCCGCCCAAAAATAAGGGTAGTTAGTGAGGTAAACACCAAGATAGAGAAGTCGATAGGGGAGAAGGGCAGGGGTAAATGGAGAAAAAGGCAAAGGCAGTAAGGACAGGGATGGGGCAAAAAGAGGTAAGGCCATCAAAAAATGGAGGATAATAAGTACCAATGCCCATAGTCTAGGTAACAAGCTCCCAGAACTGGTGGCCTTGATGGAAGAGGGATGACTGGATGTTGTGGCAGTCACAGAAATATGGTACACAGAGAACCATGACTGGGATGTCAACATACCAGGGTACTCAATCTACAGGAAGGACAGGTAGAAGAGGAGGAGGAGGAGTAACTCTCTGTGTAAGGGAAGGGAAGTGATCAAAGCAACAGAACTAAAGGGTAAACAGGGAGAAGAGGAGGCACTATGGGTCACCCGGAAATTAAACCAAAATCCACACAGGGGTTGTATACAGACCCCCATCTCAGGGGGAGGAAATGGACAAGGAAATTATAGAAGGCATCCTTAGGATGGCAGAAAAGGGGACATATTGTTGATGGGTGGCCTGAATATGCCAGATGTTAACTGCAGTACCTTTGCTGCAGCCCCATCCAAGAGCAGGGTCATTTTCATTGCTCTACAAGGGGCATGCTTCAGACAGTTAGAGTTGGAACCCACTCGGGAGGGAGCAATCTTAGACCTGGTACTTTCAAATGAGGATGGAGAAAGGATCTCAGATCTAGAAGTGAGTAGCCATCTGGGAACAAGTGACCACCAAATAGTGTGGTTCACAATAAACACAGCCACAGAACCAAGCCATACAAAAGTGAGGTTACTGGACTTTAGGAGGGCTGACTTTGTCAAAATGGGAGAGTGCCTCAGAAAAACTCTAGCAAAGAGGCAAGAAGGAGGAGGAGTGAAGGAACAATGGGGAAACATCAAAACTGCAATCACAGAGGCAACAAGCCTTTGTGTGAAGCAAATAAGTAAAAATGAAAGAAAAAAACACTATGGTTCTCAAAAGAGGTGGTGGGGAAAGTTAGGGAGAAAAAGATAGCATTCAGAATGTATAAGGAAACACAGAAGGAGCAGGACAGAGAACTGTACCAGTTAAAGCAGAAGGAAGTGGTGAAGGCGGTCAGAATAGCAAAGGCCCAAACCGAGGAAAAGATAGCTAACTCAGTTAAGAAGGGGAATAAAACCTTTTATAGGTACATTAAGGAGCAAAGAAAGACCAAAGGAGGGATAGTGAGGCTTAATAAAGGGGAGGTGGGTGGGCAGAGAGGGACAGTGAAAAAGCAGGGATACTGAATGAATATGTCTGCTCAGCATTCACAAAAGAAGAGGAGGGGGAGGTACCTAATCCAATCAATAGAAGCACTCTGGATAGGGGGTCGATACCAGTTCTTTCACAGAAGAAAGGGTTCTGAAAGAACTCCTAAAACTGAAGGTGGACAAAGCTATGAGGCCTGATGGAATTCACCCCATAATTCTAAAGGAACTAAGGGGAGAACTAGTGACACCACTGACTACCCTTTTTAACAAATCATGGGAAAATGGTGAGGTACCTAAGGACTGGAGGAGGGCAAATGTGATTCCCTTTCACAAAAGTGAGATCAAAGTAAAGGCAGGAAACTACAGACCTGTAAACTTGACCTCAGTGGTAGGGAAAATGATGGAATCACTTCTGAAAGAAAGAATTGTTGAGTACCTAGAGGCCAGTTGGGCACAGGACTCGAGGTAGCATGGATTCACAGCGGGAAGGTCATGTCAGGCAAATCTAATAGAGTTCTTTGACTGGGTGACCAAAGTAGTAGACCAGTGAGGGGCTGTGGATATGGCCCACCTAGACTTTAGCAAGGCATTTGACACAGTCTCACATAAACGATTAATAAACAAATTAACCAGCATGGGAATGGATCCCAGGGTGGTAGCATGGGTAAAATATTGGCTGGACAACAGGACACAGAGGGTAATAGTAAACAGAGTCCATTCCAAAGAAAGGGGGGTTATTAGCAGGGTACCACAGAGTTCAGTAATGGGTCCAGTCCTTTTTAATATCTTTATAAGTGACATTGCAGAGAGACAGGAAGGAAAAGTATGCCTCTTTGCAGACGACACAAAGATATGCAAAAGAGTTGATACACAAGGGGGGGGTGGAAAGGATGAGAAGGGACTTGGCAAGGCTGAAGGAATGGTCAAAAGTATGGCAGTTTAGATTCAAGGCAAAGAAGTAGAATGTAATGCACCTGGGGAAACAAAAACCCAGGAGAAGAGTATACAATTGAGGGGGTATTAACAACAGCAAAAATAGAACAGGACCTGTGGGTAGTCATATCAGATGACCTAAAAGTAAATAAGTAAGCAATGTGAGAAGGCAGTAGGGAGGGCTGGGGGGATACTGGGATGTATAGGGAGAGGCATCACCAGAAGAAAACAGGAAGTTGTTAGCTCTCTGTACAGACAGTTGGTGAGACCCCATCTGGAGTACTGTGCGCAGTTCTGGAGAACCTATCTCTGCAAGGACATAAACAGGATGGAGACAGTCCTGAGGAGGGCAACTAAAATGGTGCAGGGTCTGCAACAGAAGCCAAACAAAGAGACACTAAAGGAGCTTAATATGTATACCCTTGAGGAAAGGAGGGAGAGGGAGGACATGATAGAAACTTTCAAGTACCTCAAGGAAATCAACAAAGTCCAAGAGCGTAGCATCTTTCAGAAAAAGAGATGTGCAAGAATGAGGGGACACAATTTGAAGATAGAGGGAAGGCAGGTCAGGGACAACGTGAGGAAGTATTTTTTCACAGAGAGTGTGGTGGACGCATGGAATGGCCTTCCTAAGGAGGTCATGGGGTAAAAAACAATGGGGGAATTCAAGAATGCATGGGAAAGACATGAGGCAATTCTGGTGGGGGGGTAGGAAGAAGTAGGCTGTAGGTTAGCTAGTATCTGCAGCTTATCCAATAGGTAAGGACATGGGCAGACTAGGTGGGCCAAGCATTCCTTATCTGCCGTCAAAGTCTATGTTTCTATGTTTCTATGACAAGGAAAGGGGATGTTGTGTTAACCCTAGAGATAAAGATTGTGGGTATATAGGCCATGGTTCAGTAAATACAAATATTGTAGTAACTGTTTCATTTATTTCATTTCATTTCTTTTTTATTTTGGTAACCGGGTAAAAAAGCAACTAGGCCACATGGCCCTTTTATAGGGTTGAACCAGTGAGAGTCAGAGACACTCATATACACATTTCAACCAAAATGAAATACAGTAGTATCATATAAATACAAATACAAAAATTAAGTCCATGTCAGTTGACACAAATACAACACAAATATGGAAATATGTAAGTTAGTTATACATAAAATTATGTGCAAGTACTGTACATACAGACCTTGAAGAGAGTTATTTCTTTAAAGTTAATCTAAACCAATGAAGATTTGGAACATTTTGTGTTTCAACTGCTAGTTCATTCCAAATTTTTATTGCACATTGTTTCAATGATTTTGATATTTAGAGGTCTTACAAATCGGAACTGCCAATTGAATTGAGTTTTGGGATCATACATTTCTATGTAAAACTCTGCTAAAAAATAATGTGCATAGGATTTGCTCTCATGCAATGAATATTTTTGTGTACAAAGCACAGTTTCTGGAATGTGTCGCTATAGTCCAGGGATAACCACCCCAGCCTGTTGTACAGGCTGTAGTGATGTTCCCTGAGCTTTGCCCTTAGGTGAAACCTGTAGAAAGAATTATACAGATTTATTCTTTGGTACCTAATCTTCTCTGAAACACCCCCCCCACCAGATTAAACTTCCATAATCTAATATGGGCATCAAGCAGGCTGAGGCAATGGACTTCATTGTCTCATCAGTTAAATAGTACCTGACAACATAAAGGACACCCAGTTTTCTATGTAGCTGCTAAGTTACAATATCAATATGATTTGGAAACCCAGTTCACTCTCTAAAATCACTTCTAAATATTGAAAATTCGAAACAACATCAATTATAGTACCACCCTTAGTTGTAATAGTGAAAGCTTCCTTTAATTCTTTTGACTTTAAGGGGGAACAAAACAGCATTCCTTTTGTTTTTTTCTGATTTAGGACACGGGCAACTGAATGAAACAACTTCAGTAGCAGCCTGCCTGACATAATTCAATCACTTAGTTCTGGTAACTATCAATTACCTAGTTATGTAGGAATAATATGGTACTTAACCTATCAAAAATTAAGACAATGATCTTTGGGGCTCATTCCAGGTCGAAAGGCCATGGTAATATTTTAAGCATGGTGGCATTGGATGGGTCTAAGTATGAAAATGTATTTTCTTTTAAATATCATGGGGTAACTCTGGACGTCATGTTGAGCTTTGACCCCCATATGGACATAGTCACATTGAAAGTTCATGCAAAAATTGTCACTCTGTATAGAATTCAAAATTTTCTAACACCTGAGACCTGAATGGTGATTGTTAACCAAAATCTACTACCACTTGTTAACTACGCTGCAACAGTGATCGACACTGTCCCAACAAATACTGTACACTGTCTAAGAAGGCTCTCTTACTTCATAGGATAGTGGGATCATTGTGAGACACTAGGAAGACTGGGTTGGCTTTCTTTCTCCTTGAACTATAAGCTATCCTTGTCCCATCTTGTTTACAATATCCAGAAGGCTGGCACCCTGCCTACTCTGTCTAATGGGTTGTGTACCAAGTTTCAACTCAGTCTTCACAAGACCAACACCTTTTAAATGTACCATTTGTACATACTCTAAGTGGCCAATAAACTTTTGCTCATTCTGCAGCACCCATCTGAAATGAAATACCCTCTCACATTAGGTATCTGCTGACTTTCAATGCTTTTTCTTCAGCATTATCAACTCACCTGATTGGACTATCTAAATGTGAATGTTTCTAATACTTTGTACCAAAGTACTCTATTGTTTAATTGATGTAGAACTTTATTGCCCCGATCTATCACTGTACTGTTGCACCAAACTGTTGTTTATTTAACTGACAAGGAACTTTATAGTCCCTATTCATTTCCATTTGTTGAAGTATCCTCTGAATCTGACCTCGGGTCATGCCTGTAAACAGAAATGCATTCCAGTGTACTTACCTCTACAACAAAATAAAATCAAATGAATGAATTCACTATATGCTGGCCTCTTGTACAGCACTATACTAAACAGGAATTCCCCATGTCTGAACTCATTCTCTACCATGTCCTCATTTTATCACATTGCTAGGAAACAGATCTTAAAAAAGTATAAGGCTTCATTCTCAAACCCCTGTCTGAATGAAAGCTATAACTGAGCCATTGAAAAGTCTTTACTTCTCATCAGATCTGATGAAGGGGCCTTTATCTTTATGATTAAGTGGGATTGCAAGTATGAGTAAATCTTTACAGAGCTGAGGCAAGAAATATAGGTTTGTGTCAAGTCAGGAGGTGTTTAATAAACCCCCAGCATTATGGTTCAATTTCAGACTGTTTTACTATTTGTACCATATTCAAAGTGGATAGATGGAGGTGTTTAGGCTTTCTGAGGTATTTCTCAAAGTGAATATCTTCTAAGCCCTTAATAGACAGGTGAGTCAACCACCAGAATGAACACAATGCTGCAGTTATGAATGTTTATTGACAGGACTGCACCCTATGGTGTAAATGTGCCTTTTTTCCATTATAAGTGCCCTATTCCTCTTTATTTATAACCATCAGCTTTTAAATGTATGATGATCTCTGATTCAGACTCATGTCATTGCAGCCTTGACTATGTTTGGGGGCTATTTTATCAACCCTTTCTACAGTCTGAAAGTTGACCCACAAATCTTTAATAACTTCTCTCCACTGCTGGTTCTAGATAAATACTGGTGCTGAAAGAACACTATGCATATCAGTAGCTGGTTTGTTGAGCTTATATAATGCTCCTCAAGTACAGAGATCATTAGAAACGTATGTGTAGGGAACAGCGGCAAAGGAGTTTCCATCCATTCACTATCTCTCACCCATTTGTTTTGCAACTTTCACATCAAAATTACAGAAAAAATTTGAAGCAGAATCATTTCCAAAGTTCCATTATTTAACATGGCAATAACAAAACAATCCAGTTTGATAATTATTAGTATTATCTGGAGGTACAGTAAGAGGTCACAGAAGTAGATTTGCCTTAAATGACTTAACACACAAGCTATAGCAACAGCTCATGCTATCACTGATGTGCAAAAAGTACACTGAGTTGGGGGAGGGTGGATTCCCTGCTACTGAAGATAAATTATTAGTGTTAAAGGTGGATCATCATAACAGTATACACCTCAACTGTCAACATTAAGAAGAATGACAGGCATTTCACTCAGAACTCCTCTCTCCCACATCTTCTGTGAGAAAAGTTTATCACCTACATAAACAATTGCAGCTCCCATTAAAAACTCCAAATTTAGACACCTGGTGGGGCTGAGGATTGAGGTGCTGGACGCTACACCTCGCGCCACACTGGTGACCCTGGTTTTGGAACGAGCCAGGACCACTGGGGGTTGGCAGGGGAGGGAAGGAATTGAGCATCTGGAGGACAGTTTCCCTTTCTCTGGGGAGGGTTCCAGGGTTGTGCCACTCTGCAGCAGCACCTGGTGATTTATGGGTGAAGTGCAAGCAGCAGTGGCATGTACAGTGGTGAAGAGCTTGGCAGGTGGTGGCATGTTGTGCCCAGCCACCATTGCATGCCCAAGCTCCTTGGGGACTAACAAGCAGAAAAAACCCTACCACATCTGTGCAGATGATAGGGGTTCCAGGGACACAGCCCACATTCCAATGCCGGTCCTGTGCTCGGTGGACTCCACAGGTGACCCTCCATCCAGATAAGGCCTCTCCAATCCCAGAAAGCTGTCACAGGAGGACGGGCCCACCCCGGGGGTGATCCAGGGAGCTAGGTCTGCCTGGGTGGTTGGGGGAGTCCCCTTGAGGGATGCAGGGTTCAGGCTGGGAGTAGAAGCTGCCATTGAGAAGGCATTCCGGAAGGATGCCCAGGTGTGGAGGTGAAAAAATAGAATTAAAAAAAAACGCCATCTTTAAAGCAGACATCCATAACATTCTAAGGTGCTAAATCAAAATTAAACTCTCACAAATAAAATACTTAGCCTCCATGGTGGTCTGAGTTTTGTATCTTCCATGGTTGATGTGTCCAATTTTATGAAGGTCCACCTCCATTATAGGGAAGCTAATGGAGACTATCCTTAAAGAGAGGTTGGGGATCTTTTTGGAGGAGAATGGTCTCCAGGATAGTAGGTGACATGGGTTTCTCTCAGGCAGATCCTGCCAGACAAACCTGGTTGACTTTTTTGACTGGGTGACAAGGGCACTTGATAGAGGCCGTGTGGTGGATGTCCTGTATCTGGACTTCAGCAAGGACTTCAACTTGGTGCCACATGGATGGCTGACTAGTAAGCTGAGAAACCTGGAAGCAGGGGAGAAACTGCTTGGATAGGTTAGGAGCTGGCTGCAGAACAGACAGCAGAGGGTGGTTGTATGGGGAGAAGTCGCAAGTCCAAGAGATGTAAGCAGTGGGGTTCCACACGGTTCGGTACTAGGACCGGTAATATCTAACATCTTCATTGCTGATATATTGGATAGGATTAGGAGTAAGATCAGCCTTTATGTAAATGACAAAAAGATCAGAGTGGAGGTGGAGTGTGTGAAGGGGGGGCAGATACTCCAAGAGGATTTGGCAAGACATGAGTGCTGGTCAGACACATGACTGCTGGGGTTCAATGCTATGAAATGCAAAGTCATGCACATTGGAGCCAGGAACCCTGGGAGTTGCTACTGGCTGGAGGAAGTGCAGTTATCTACTTCATTGGAGGAGAAAGATCTTGGGGCATTAGTCACAGAGGATATGAATCACTCAGCACAGTGTAGGAAGGCAGTGGTCAAGGCTAGTAAGATGCTGGGATGCATTACCAGGGAAATCACCTCTGGGAGAGAGACCTTGGGCTGGGGACAAACCATATGAGGAAAGGCTGGGGGTGCTCAACATGTATTCCCTGTAAGGTAGAAGAGAGAGGGAATATGGTTGAGACCTTCAAATATTTAAAGGGCATGAATAGGGTTAGTACTGAGGGCATGTTTAGATTAAGGGGGGAGGGACACAAAAGGACACAGTCTGAAACTGGAGGGTGGAAGATTCAGGGGGAAATGAGGAGGCACTACTTCTCAGAAAGGGTGGTAGTGAGGTGGAACTCACTGCTAGAGGAGGTGATATAATTGAAATCTGTTGGCATGTTTAAGAGTATGTGGAACAGAGTCAAAGGTAAGATCAAAACTGGGGTAAGCTGGGGGAGTAGGCAGAAGGGACAATAAACTAGATGGATGGGCAAGAGTTCAGGGGCAATTGCAGTAGATTAGACTGGGAGCTGTGCATTCAAGCAGACTCTATAGACCATTCAGCCTGTATCAGCAGGCATTTTCGTATGTTCACATTAATGTCCCTGGTTTTCAATGGCAGTGCCCCATTTTACTGACAAAGGGAAGAGAGGTAAAGTGCGCCTAACAGAATTCCATGACTTTAAAATTTTAGTTACACACACACACACACAGTAGTGTGCAACTATGATGCGGGGTTCCTTACAGTGCTTTGCATGCAGATTAAATCACTTGTTTTATTCCTTAGCAATTACATGAAAAAACTATTAGAGGGGTTCAGTAAAAAGGCACAGGGTCACAGTGTCACAAGACATTATGCCACATGTCAAAATCGCTCTGCCAATACAGCGCAATTTCTGCCATAAGGCATAAGTCTTTTTTTTTGTGGGGGTCTCTGCTCCCCACACCCCCTGTTATGGGAGGCTGTGCCCCTGAACTCCCCACTAAAGATTCTTAACTCCGGGGGGGGGGTTAACTCGGGGAGCACACAATGTTTAAAAAAAATAAAAGTTTCTGGGATCGGGAATCAAATCCGGTCCCAGATGCAGTGCCTGGGTTCCTGCTGCTGTGGCTCAGTCCAGTGATATATGGCAGCTGCTTAGTGGAATTCACTCCCAGCAGAGGTCTAGTCTCTGCCTGGGAAAGTGTGAATGATGTAATCATGTGTAAAGCAGTATACATGGTATATTGCACCATTTGCTCACAGCTACAGCACTGTACCGGTTTAGCCATAATGTTGTACGCTATTAAGCGTGTGAAATTATGAACCAGTAGGCAGTAAAAAGCATGACATCACATGATATATTGTGCTGGAGAGAGTAAAAACAAATTCATTACAAAAACAGATGTGACCCTGCCATGTTCCCTGTACAGTGCCATTTGGGAGGATCTCCAGATGGAACCTGGTCCTGCAGTAGAGTCGCCGAGTATGAAGCATGCCTTGCAAGTAGGCTTACTCCATGGATATGCTTCAAGAAAGAGGTGATCCTACAGTTGACAAGATTTGACACCAGAAGGAGGCAAGCGGAAATGCAAGTTGACCTGTCTGAACTCCTCCAGACTGACAAAGTAGCTCCGGAGCAGCTTAACAGATTGATAGGTAGATAGACAGATAGACAGACAGATAGATAGATAGATAGATAGACAGACAGACAGACAGACAGACAGACAGACAGACAGATAGATAGATAGATAGATAGATAGATAGATAGATAGATAGATAGATAGATAGATAGATAGAGGCAGAGGCAGAGGCAGTTATAGGGACAGAGAATAGGGGATCGCTGACTCATTGCTTCAACTGAAGCGGGCAGCATGACTCACACTGTGGCTTCAGAATTTAAGAATGTCCCACTGTTCTCATACAGAGAAAGCAGGTAAACTGCTCCTCTCATTAAGCATTACACTCTGAATTTTAGTGTGCCCAGAAAAGGTATTTCTGGGCCTTAAAAAAGACACCATAATCTAGCTAAACAGGTCCCATTTAGCTAGGTTCAGGTGTTTTCTTTTTTTTTAATTACACATTTTTAATATATTTTCTATGTTTTTTTTAGTTTAGGGGAAACAAGATGGCAGCTTTCAAAACACGAACAAATTATTTTGTTCTGTGAGAAGCAAGTGGTGAAAAACCCAAAGCAGTCTTGTGGCATGGAATTTTTTGTGTTGTATTGGAATGTTATCAAAAAAACCCTACTGAGTATGCACAGAAAAAAACAAAAACTTTAAATCCTTATAACTCTGGAACCATTTAATTTTTTTTTTTTTGAAACCATCCAAAGGCACTTCCTTGGCACAGCAACAGCACCCTTCTACCCTGAAAGTTTCAAAACAAATCCATTTGGTGTAGGATATACATGAGAACAAAACCAAAAACCCATGTTAAATGTAGGAAAAAATTAGATGTCCAAAGGAAAATGGCATATGCAAATCTCAGAAACCATACAAGCTGCCACCATGAAACTGTCCACGAATTTAGACTTCACCTACTAGATATTCCATGCAAAATTATTTTGTCAAATGATATTAAGGTTCAAAGTTTGGGGTTTAACATAGAACCTGTTGGTCAACCCTAACTATACTGGCTCTACTGTGCCAGTATAACATGTGTATTAATATGTGTATGTATGTAAGTATATTATAGTGGCATGGTAGCACCACTATATTTAGGGCTGAGTAGGCACTTTAATGTTAAACCCCAATTTTTGCACTTTAATATCTTTGCATCTGTTCAACGGATTTGTGTGACATTTTTTATGTGCAGTCACCTGGGGTAGATCTCGTGATGTGTCAAGTGTTGTTCCAGTCAGATGTGCTGAGTCTGAGATGAAACAGTGTGACAAGACAGTGGGGAAGGCAAGCCAGATGCTAAGATGCATGGGCAGGGGCATTGCCAGTAGAAGGAGGGAGGTAATAATACCCCTGTAGAGATTACTGGTGAGACCATACCTTAAATACTGTGTCCAGTTCTGGAGGCCCTATCTTCAAAACGACATAGTGAGAGTGGAGGTGGTTCAGAGGAGGGCAACCAAAATGGTAGAGGATATGCATTTGAAAACCTACTGTATGAGGAAAGGCTATAGGAAATGAATATGTACTCCCTGGAGGATTGGAGGAAGAGGGGGATATGATAGAAATATACAATACCCTTACAGGGAAAAACCAAGTACAGCAAATAAGCATTTTTCAAAGGAAAAGATGCTCAAGAATGAGGAAGCATGCTAGGAAAATAGAAGGTGGGGAGGTTCAGAGGCAGTGTGAGGAAACACTTATTCACTGAAAGAGTGGATGAGTGGAACAGCAGAGGAGGTGGGATCGGAAACAATTGCAGGAGTCAAGAAAGCATTGGATAGACAAAGAGGAATCTTATAAACAAAAAGGGGGTATGGAGGCAGAATAGGGTCTGCAGTATCACAATAGGATAAAGAGAAAATAGAGCAAACTAGGTGGGCCACGAGGCCCTTATCTGCTGACACCTTCTATGTTTCTATGTGGATAGCTAATAAAAATGTAAAACATTGTTATTTTTGCAGTGCCCAGATGGTTTGGAATTTTGATCTGAAATTTTCAGGGCACGAAGGGCTTAGCACAGAAGGATTTCCTATGGTACTTTGGTGAAAAAAATATTAATTTGTTCCAAAGTAATTAAATTTTAAATATTCGGGTTCTGAGCATGCTCAGTAAGTACTTTGAAATAGCTATATGATGTTTTCACATGAGGGATCCTTTTTCATGAGGGCAATCATCTTTTTTCATTTGTCACCATTTTGTTGTACATCTTTCCACAAAAATTCAAATTTAGAAAATCACACGAATGATGTTCTGGAGAGCAACCAACACATGCAACTTGCTTGTTGGAACCCCCTTAGCTGGATTCTGCACTTAACTATTGCCGAAGTGCCCATGAAATGTATTTTTTTTTAAGTTTATAAATCCTTTTTCATGACTTGTGATACAAAAAAAGAATCTTTTCTATCATGAGTCAAAAAATTCCTTTTTTGTGAGGGGAAATCCTTTTTATGTTGATTGCATGCAGCGCAAGAAACATATTGGGACAGCTTGCTGAGAAGCAGGCTGTGGAGGTGAGGCACTGTTGTGGCCAATGCCCCCACAGCTTGTAAAGGCTTGTCCCTCTTCCCCCAATGCCATTACAAGCTGCTGGTGACAGCAGTTTGGAACATTGGCACCAAGTTCTGAGAATTTTGCCGCTGCAATCAGGGGCCGCTTCGTCATTGCAGCATCAGCCACCATGTTCACAAACAATATAACCCCCCCACACCATGTTTACTTGCCGAAAGGGGGCCCTAATCCCCATCGGCTTTGGTGGCCCCTTTACGTTTCTGCCGATGGGGAGCTTCCACCCCATCGTCATTCTGTACCCCCTCACTTTTGTTTTTGCTGATGGGGTGCCCAGTTCCCGTTGGCATAATGATACCCCCCCTTGTTTGCCGATGGGGCTGCCCAATCCTGTGTTGGCTACTGCTGGCCCCCCAAACAAAAGCCTCTGCTGGCATGCTGGGAGCCCACCCAGCATGCCAGATGCCCCGTGAAGAAAAAATGGAACTGCAATGTCTTTTTTTTTTCCTGAAAAAAAGGAAACTGTCCCTTGGCACTCACCCTGCCCACCACCCACAACCCGCACCCACCCACTGCTCACCCTGCCTCCCCACACCCTCCCCTCACCCCATACATACCTCCGGAGCTCAGTATGATGATCTTCGGTGGACCGGAAACACGTCTGCACTCTTCAAAGCTGACCGAGAACTGAGGAAATGCCGGTAAGTTGTATAATGTAATCAATAGGGTTTATTCAACTTTAGTGCATATCTTGGGCATTTTTGGGAAGTTTTTCATCAAATTTTCAACATGGGGTTTTTGAGACCCCTCCTCTTGAATGCTTGAACTGTCATGGTGTTAATCAGGCCCAAAAGGAGATTTTGTGGTCACTGCGTGGAATCACCTTTGGGGGACGATTAATGAAATAACAGTGCAAGTGTTCATGAGGTGGGCTCTCAAAAAGCCTATGTTGCAAATTTGGTGGGAAAAAATCCCAAAAATGGCTGTTTTATGAGCGTGCACTGCGCAGTTGCTATGCACACTCATAACTTTGTGAATCTGCAGTATTTTCACACCAGATTTTCAGCATTTTGTCACACCTCCTTGTGAACAGTATAGCTGTCATTATTTACATCCTGGTGGAAATGTGTTTCCACACTTCCAGTGCAGAATAGCACGGTAGCTGTGGGAAATCAGTGTTCGGGACAGATTATGAAAGTGACAGTGACACTGTTCAAGAGTAGAGGTCCTGAAATGGCTATGTTGAAAATTTGGTAACGATACTCCGTAAAATGACTATGTTAGGAGCGTGCATTGCACAGTTTGCACGCACGCTTGTAACTTCGTGAATTTATATTATTTTCACTCCAGATTTCCAACATTGCCATTTTCCCACACCTACTTATGAACAGTACAGCTGTTATTTTTTCCATCCTGGCCGAAATGTGTTTTCGCACTTCCGGTGCAGAATAGAGCGGTTGCTGTGGGAAATCACTGTCCGGGACAGATTAAGAAAATGACAGTGATACTGTTCATGAGCAGAAGTCCTAAAATGCCTATGTTGAAAATGTTGTGATGATAGATCATCGAATGACTGTGTTACAAGTGTAACTTCGCAGATTTGTAATATTGTCACCCCAGATTTTCACCAGTGGATTTTTTTCACACCTCCTTATGACCAGTACAGCTGTAATTTTTCACTTCCTGACTGAAATGTGTTGTCACAGTTCTGGCACACAATAACGTGGTCGCCTTGGCAAATCACTGTTCATGACAGATTAAGAAAATAACAGTGGCAATGTTCATGAGCAGAGGTCCTAAAATGCCTATGTTGAAAATTTGGTGATGAAACTCCATAACATGACTCTTGTTATAAGTGTGCATTGAACTGTTTCCACACACCCTTGTAACTTCGCAATTTTGTAATATTTTCACGCCACATTTTCAACAGTGGCATTTTTCCACACCTCCTTATGAACAGTACAGCTGTCATTTTTCACATCCTGGCTAAAATATGTTTTTGCACTTCTGCTGCAGAATAGCAAGGTTGCTGTGGGAAATCACTGTTTGGGACACATTAAGATCAAATGAGTGGGGGGGGGAGTGACCAAGCTCAACTGAGCTCTGTCAGTACTGCTGCGGATTTGTTTGTGGGCGGAGAAACTGCCCAATGCAAGAGCCAAGTACAAAAGAGCAGCCTGCAGCACTGGGAGAGACAGAACGAGAGAGTGAGTGATGGAGGGGGAATGAGTGAACTCACCGGAGCGCTGTCAGGACTGCTGCAGATTTCTTTGTGGGAAGAAAAAGGCATCAATGCAGGCAGGGGCCAGTACAAAAGGTGAAACTGCAGTGGTGGGAGAAACAGTATGAGCGAGTGAGACGGGGGACTGAGTGAGCTCAACGGAGCTCTATCAGGACTGCTGCAGATTTCTTTGCGGGCAGAAAAAGGCACCAATGCAGGCAGGAGTCCTGCATAAGAGGGCAGCCCAGAAAAGCAGGACAAACAGACGGAGTGATAGAGGGAGACTGAGCGTCCTTAATGGAGCTCTGTCGGGACAGCTGTGGATTTGTTTGTGGACAGACTAAGGTGCCAATGCAGCCAGGAGCCCCATACACAAGCACAGCCTGCAGCGCCAAGAGAAACAGAATGTGTGAGTGACAGAGCAGTAGTGAGCGAGCTCAACAGAGCTCTATTGTGACAGCTGTGGATTTCTTTCTGGGCAGAAAATGCAGCAACACAGGCAGGAGGCCAGTACAACAGGCCAGCTTGCAGCGCGGGCCGAAATGGCGTGAGTGAGAAAGCTCAATGGAGCTGTGTCAGAACTGCAACAGATTTCTTTCTGGCAAGAATAAGCCACCAATGCAGGCAGGAGACCAGTATAAAAGGGCAGCCTGCAGTGGCAGGAGACAAAGACCGAGTGAGTGAGGGAGGGGGAGTGAGTGAGCTCAATGGAGCTCTGTTGGGACTGCTGCAGATTTGTTTATGAGCAGAAAAAGGCAGCAATGCATGTAGGGGCCCAGTACAAAAGGGCAGCCTGCAGAGGCAGGGAAACCAGAATGAGCAAGTGAGAGAGGGGGGGACTGACAAAGCTCAGTGGAGCTCTATTGTAACTGCTGCAAATTTCTTTGTGGGCAGAAGAAAGCGGAAATGCAGGCAGGAGCCCAATAGAAAAGGGCAGCCTGCAGCACCAGCAGAAATGGACTGAGTGAGTGACAGAAGGGGAGGGAACGAGCTCAACGGAGCTTTTTCAGGACTGCTGCAGATTTCTTTATGGACAGAAAAAGGTGCCAACAGAGCCAGGAGTCCAGTACAAGAGGGCAGCCTGTAGTGCCACGAGAAACAGAATGAGTGAGTGACACAGGGAGTGAGTGACCTCAATGGAGCTCTGTCAGGACAGCTGTGGATTTCTTCATGGGCAGAAAAAGGTGCAAATGAAGGCAGGAGCCCAGTACAAAAGGGCAGCCTGCAGCTCCGAGAGAAACACAATGAGCGAGTGAGAGAGGGGGAGTGAGCAAGCTCAATGGAGCTCTATTGTGACTGCTGCGGATTTCTTTGTTGGCAGAAAAAGGCGGCAATGCAGGCAGGAGCTCAGTACAAAAGGCCAGCCTGCTGCGCCAGCAGAAATGGAATGTGTGAGTGAGAGAGAGGGAGTCAGCAGGCTCAACAGACCTGTGTTGGGACTGCTGCAGATTTCTTTGTGGGCAGAAAAAGCCACCAAAAGAGGCAGGAACCCAGTACAAAAGGGTAGCCTGCAGCGCCAGTAGAGACAGAATGAGCGAGTGAGAGAGGGGGAGTGAGCCATATCAATGAAGCTCTGTCAGGACAGCTGTGGATTACTTAGTGGCCAGAACAAGGTGCCAACGCAGGCAGGAGCCCAGTGCAAAAGAGCAGCCTGCAGCACCGGGAGAAACAGACTGAGCAAGTGACATGGGACAGTGAGCGAGCTCAATAGACCAACACAATCAACATTTGGCATTGAAAAATACTTGTTTGCTTTGCCAGCATCTTTCCCCTAATACCATTTAGTTGTTAAGAGGGTCCAGTGGAAAAAAAAAACAAGCACTGTAGAAACATAGAAACATAGAAGTTAATGGCTGAAAACCATTAGGTCCATCTAGTCTGCTCATTTGTTTTAGACCTATTTGACACTCTAGTTGCCCTTTGTATTAACAATTTGTTCAAGTTATAGGAAGGAAGTGTTGTTACAGTAAACATCTAATAACATCCTAAGAGTTTAAAATTAAAGTTTAATTTTAAATACTGAAATACAGTATTTTTTAAAGCTTCCCGTTTTTCTTATAAACAAGTCTGAGGTTAATAGATTCACACCATAGATTGCATTGTGCCACTCTTTCCACCTACCTTCTCTACTTCAAAATCTCCCCATGAACTACTGAACACTTACTGTATCTTTTCATAAGATATCTATATCGCTCGACTTTTTGTCACCCAGATATAGGATACTGTCCTTCAGAATGCAGGGAAAGATGGCCAAAAAACAACTCAGGACACTATTAAAGGCTTTTAACATATTTAATGTTTCTTTTATTGACTGCATTTACATGACCAATATGATTATCTGCTATAGAATCTCACCTCACATTCTGAGACAGCCAAGAGAACAACAATGCCTTAGGGTCAGGGCAAGAACTGATGCTGACTGTAGTAGAAGTCACATAACTCACTCCCACAGCTGAAATTAACAATAAACTTAATGTCCAAAGTTATTACATTTTAAAATTGTGTTTTCTGAGCATGCTAAGTCAGCTAGAAAAAAAGCTGTATGAAGTTTTTGTATGGGGAATCCCTTTTATCAGGTGTTTCAAATGCTGCCATCTTGTTTTTCATTTTCATTAAAAAAAAGTAACACACTCAGAAATGGCAACATGGGGAAGATAAACACATATATGTTAGTCATTGGGACCCCGTTAGGTGGATTCTGAAGTTAACTGTTGAAAGAAAGACCCTTTTTAAATCCTTTTCATGATTTGATTATGAGTTTTTCATATTCTGTGACACGAAAAATTATCCCTTTTACAGTCTTTTCTTGCTGTTTTTTTTGCTATCATCCTGCAGCCAGAAGGTTTGGAATATTGGTCTGAAATTTTCAGGGCAGAGAGGGCTTGGCCCACAGATGTTTCCTTTGCTGGTTTGGGGAAAAAATAGTAATCCATTCTAAAGTTATTTTTTATTTTAAAACATCAGGTTTGTGTTTTTAAATCCTTTTTTGTGACTCGCTTATGGGTTTTTTGTATTCTGTGAACATGCTCAGAACCCCAAATTTTAAAAGTAAATAACTTAACAACAGATTAATATTTCTTCACCAAACGAGCAAAGGAATCATCTGCAGGCCAAGCCCTTTCGACCCTGAAATGTTCCGCCCCAAATTCTGAACCCTTTGGCTACAAGCCAATGGCTAAAACAGTAATAAAATACCGAGCTTTCCCCTGTAATGTTTCCTTTTCCCTGGTGTCTAGTGGCACCCCTCCACCCTCCAATGGCATTCTGTAAATAATTAATTTATCCCTGGTGTCTAGAAACACCCACTTCCCTCCAATCATGTCTCCATAATATTGTTTCCTTTTCCATGGTGTTTCATGGCGCCCCCCCACCCTCTGATCTCTGTTCTGTTCCATTATTTTCCTTTTTATTAGTCCCTGATGTCTAATGGCACCTCCCAACATCCCATTGTGGTCCCTGTTGTTTCCATTAGTTTCCCTGGTGTCTAGTGCCCCCCAATCATGTTTGATGCCTGAAAGAAAGAAAACGACCCCTCAATATTTCTATTCTGTAAATAAAAAAAAGGCCATCCCACCACCAATTGCAACCCTCCCCCCACCCAGATGTTCCAATCAGCACTCACCACCCTGCACCTCCCAAACCCCCTGCACACCCTCACTCAGCTGAACAGGTCCCAGTGTGAAGATTCACTCTCCAATCAAGACAAATCTTGCTGCTAGAACCAGCTACTGCTATATGAGTATTAAGATAAGCACAGTACAGTGCATTTCAAATGCATTGGGGCTGGCAGTATAGCCTAGATGTTAGAGTAATTAGCTGTGAATGATCTTGCTACATCCAGCAGACCTGGGCTTGATTCCCACACCCTCCACTTGCATACTGTGCCACTCTGAACAAGTCACTCAACCTCCCCCAGTGTTCCCAGGTCTTCCTTGAAAACAGGAAATTGTGCCTAGTGGCCCTTAACCTGGTTACCAAAGGCTAAAATAAACATACATAAATTAAATAAATAAACAAGGGGTTTTCAACTTTGGTTCATAAATGTGTCATTTTTCAAGATTTTGACACCAAATTTTTAACATGCCCTTTTTGAAACCCCTCCTCATGAACAATGTTGATGTCATTTCACAAATCCTGACTGAAAGGCAATCGTTGTGGTCGGTCAGTGAAATCACCTTTCAGGACGGGTTTCAAAATGTTCACCATGCTTGTTCATGAGTTGGGGTCATAGGAAGGGTATGTTGAAAATTTGGAGTCAAAATATGCTAAAATAGCAACATTGCTTACATCCATTGTCATTTCACTGTGCTCGCTCATAACTTTTGTAATTTTCAATATTTTCACCCAAAATTTTCAGCATAGGCATTTCATTACCCCACCTCATGAATGTGATAGTTGTCATTTTAAAAATCTTTGCCAAAATGTCTTTTTGTGCCTGTGGTGGAGAATGACACTGTAGTAGGGTGGATTAATGTTTCAATGGGGACTTAACAATGTTTAGTACTTAATTCAAGAGGTGGGGTGATAAGAAGGCTATGTTGACAATTTGGTTGGTGTTGTTCTAGAAATTTAAACGCAGGGCCTAGAGGGCCCTGCTCTTCCACATAAACATACATATACAAATCTATGGAGGGATTCTGGGCCCTGTGTTCCATCAGTCAAATAAAGATATGATTACACCATCTGAAAAGATATACATGAATGGCAGCACAGGGCCACAGGAAAATAAGGATATGATTATACTATGTCAAAAACTAAGAAATTTCATTGCCAAAAACTATCTTAATGCAACATTTAGAGTTCAGGCTAAAGTGACAAAATTAGGGAAAATGTGGCTTTATGGTTACCAACCCTAAAACCCCAACCACATCCCTAAAACAAATCAATGGCAGACTCTTCCTTGGGGCTGTCAATGCTAAAGCTCACCCTATTTGGTGTGTATGTCTCTGGAGTGCATAGAATGGGGTGAGCTTTATGGTTGAAAACCCTTAGGAGGAGTCCACCCCTGATTTGCTTTAGGGGTTGGGCTGGGGTTTTAGGGTTAGAAACCCTAATGTTACATTTCTCTACTTTTGTCGCTTCAGCCTGAACCTTAAATGTTGCATTATTGCAGTTCTCTTGCAGATAATATAAAATACATGGATGGATTGTTGTCCATATGAAAAAGCCATTGATTATGTCCTTGTATACCTATAGGGAAAAACACATAAATTTACAATTAAAAATATAAACCACAGCAATTAAAAGTATATACCACGCCAATTAGAAGTATGTACCACAGCAATTAAAAGTATATACCACAGCAATGAAAACCATAAAGCAAACAACACAAAAGCATATACCACACTTCCCCAAGTTAAAAAAGACACTTAACAAAACAATGGGAAAAATAATAACACTAATATAAAAAATGCCTTTTCTATTTAGCAAGAAAACAATTAATTTATCAAACATAACTATTATATTAAATAACCTATTAAACAATAGAAAACAAACCTAACCTCATCCACCTTAGAATTGATGAAAACTAAATGCAAGATGAAGAAACCAAACAAAACTCATGGGAGACTGGAATTCATAAAACAACAAGAAAACAAAATTATCATGAGAAAACAAGTTTGACATAAGGGTTGTATTGGGGGAACCAAGACATTCTGGACATATTGCACCTGAACTGGATAAATACTAGGAAATGTTATATATATTTATAAAAATTCAGATGGCTCAGAATATGATTCTGGAACACTGTTCGACATCCTAGGACATTTGGGTGACTTTTTTGAAAGGGAGAACTATCCTCACGTCATCTACAGGGACAAAAGCACAATATTTAAACAACCCTTAACCATAATGACAGCCAAATTATAATACCATAAAAAAGAAGAAACCTAGAAACATAGAATTTGATGGCAGATAAGGACCGCTTGGCCCACCTAGTCTGCCCATTTCACTACCAAACGGATAAGCTGCAGATCCTTGTTAACCAACAGCTTACTTCCTCCTACCCCCACTAGAATTGCCTTATGTCTGTCCCATGCATTCTTGAATTCCCCCACTGTTTTTGACTCTACAACCTCCTCAGGAAGGCTGTTCTATGCATCCACAACCCTTTCTGTGAAGAAATACTTCCTCACATTACCACTGAGCCATTCCCCCTCTATCTTGAAATGGTGCCCCCTTGTTCATGTACATATCTTTTTCTGAAAGATGCTACCCTCTTGGACTTTGTTGATTCCCTTGAGGTATTTTAAAGTTTCTCTCATGTCCCCCCTTTCCCTCCTTCCCTCGAGGCTATACATCTTAAGCTCCTTTAGTCTTTCTTCATAAGTCTTCTGGTTCAGACCCTGCACCATTTTGGTTGCCCTCCTCTGGACATCCTCCACCCTGTCTATGTCTTTGTAGAGATGGGGTCTCCAGAACTGTACACAGTACTCCAGATGGGGTCTCACCAACTGTCTGTACAGAGGGATAACAACTTCCTGTTTTCTACTGGTGATGCCTCTTCCTATGCATCCCAGTATCCCCCACCCTCCTTACTGTCTTCTCACATTGCTGGCCCACCTTTAGATCATCTGATATGACTACCCCCAGGTCCCTTTCCATTTTACAGAAGGAAAAAGAAATCACCCAAATCAAGCAAAACCATTAACTGACAGTGAAATTGACCTGTCACATGAAACTGGAATCATGGGGCTCCATAACCCCACAGCTATATTAAATATAGTGTTCTTCTATATCAGAATGCACTATGCTTTAATAATCATGGAACAATAACATTTAAAATAGAGGGATTTGAAGCTATTAACAGACACATATGACAGCAAATACACTAAATATAAGGAAAGACAAACTAAAACCAAAACAGGAGCAAATCTAGCATACAATAGAACTCTGAAACCAAAAATGTACCAAAACACCACAAAAAGAGAAAGAGACCTAATTACTGAATATAAATCTCTTAAAGAAAGCCACTCTAGACCCAGACTGTTTCTTAAACTACAGACCTATCTCTAACCTTCCCTTTATTGGGAAGGTTATTGAGAAGGTAGTGGCAGCCCAATTGGAGGACCATTTAACTATCCATAATATCTACGAATCCTTCCAATCTGGTTTTCATAAAAGACACAACACTGAGACTGCGCTGGTTCGGGTGCTTAATGATCTTCTGAGGGCGAGGGATCAGAAGAGACACTCCATTCTGGTTCTCCTTGATCTCTCATCAGCTTTTGACACTTTGGATCACCTGATGTTGTTAGCACACCTGAGGCTAATTTGTGGAATGTTGGGAACTGTTTTACAATGGTTCACTTCATTCCTCACTGGAAGATCACAAAGAATTGTGTCGGGGGTCTATTCCTCTGGCCCAACTTCTTTGTTGTGTGGGGTGCCTCAGGGTTCTGTGCTGTCGCTCATGTTATTTACAGTGTACATGCTGCCCCTTGGAGACATTATAAGACGGTATGGGCTGAGGTTTCACTGCTATGCAGATGATACCCAGCTATACCTGTCTTTTGCACCCGACCAGGATGGAGCTCTCTCGGTGTTTAATAACTGTCTGGAAGAAATCCAAGGTTTCATGGATTCTAGTTGGTTAAAGTTGAACTCAGAGAAGACAGAGGTTTTGGTGGTGGACCCGGGTGGTCAGATAGAGAGGTCGCATGATGGCTCGCCCTCTGGAATCTTTCTTGGCGGCGTGTCACTTCCGACCTTTGAACGGGTGTGTAGCCTTGGGATTGTCTTGGATGACAGGCTGACCTTACAATCACAAGTGTCGGCCATTGTCAAGACTTCTTTTTATCATCTTAGGAATATTGCCAGGGTGAGGCACCTTGTTCTGTCTGACTCTTTGCCAACGTTGGTCCACGCCTTTGTGTCCTTGTGCTTGGACTACTGCAACACCCTTTACTTTGGGCTTTCTGGGGTTGAAATCTGTCACCTACAGCTGGTGCAGAATGCTGCAGCCTGGGTTTTGACTGGGACAAGGAGGTCCTGTCATATTACCCCAGTGCTACGCAAACTGCACTGGCTTCCTATACGGTGGCGGATCACCTTTAAAGTCATTTTATTGACTTTTAAAGCCCTTCACGATCAGGATCCGACTATCTGAAAGATCTTCTGGTGCCTTACTGCCCCCACCGATCGCTCTGCTCGGCCAAAGAGGGGTTGTTACAGATTCCAAGAGTGAGTTTAAAATCCTCTTCCAGCAGAGCATTTTCGTATGCTGCACCCATTCTTTGGAATTCTCTACCATGCCGGTTAAAGGAGTGCACCTCCGTGGAGGTATTTAAGAAGAATTTAAAAAAATGTACCTATGGCAAATGGCCTTCTTAGAGGATTTGGTAATTTGAACTGAAATATTGTGATATGATTTTCTGGAATATTTCATTTTTTGTTTTTAATATTTGATGTTGTCATGAAATGTTTTTATTTATATGTTTTATGAATTGGTATCTGATGTTTGGTTTTAATATGTTCAGCACCTTGATACATTGAAAGGCGCTATATAAATAAAATTATTATTATTATTATTAAATGTTATGCCAACACAGCTCTGAAGAAGCAAAAAATGATACTTCACTATTCTACTTGGCACCAAATATTAACCATAACATAGACTACTTATGGTTTTGAAATATGAAAATAAAAGGAGAGCTTATAAAAAAAACAAAGACACAGCAGGAATTCCCCCTAGTAATGAATCACAAACCACAGCACCAGAAAACATCCATTCTATTTCTTGTAAACTCCAATATTCCACTTACAGTAATAGTTCAGATTTCAGGTCACAAAAATATCCAATCCATATACAGTTACCCAGGACTGTCTGGTCAAAAACAAAGACAATTTCACATATACTGACAATAAAACCAATATCCATCCCCCAAAAAACACCAAACTGGGAAGAATTATAACATCCTGAAGTAGACCTACCACAACAAATCACTGAAGCACTATACAATGCCCTAACAAAACAAACAGGAGAGACTTCATAAGCAGCAGCTGAGGCACTACTATGTCACAGAAAAATGGCCAAAAATTCAACTACCACAACTTCAACTCCTCTAGAGTAGGATGCCACTGCAGAGCACAGCAACCAAACACACCGATGAGCTTGCCATGCTAAAGGGAAAATGACACATTTCCCTGCTATTTTTAAAAATGAGCAAAGATTCAAACTGCCTGCACTAATTAACAAACAAAATATAACCTATTAAGGATCTCCACCTCTAGTGAAGTCAGCATCCCCAACAACTCACTGAACCACCAGAGCACCTGACTGAATACAACAGAGTGTGATGATGTTGAACACAACAACATCACATACAAAAGCACAACAAAGCACAGCTCCATGCTATAAGATATTGAACACGAAAGTGCAGTAGAACATCCCACAGCAACACACTGCTTACAGACTGTGAGAAAAAAAGCCCATTCACATCAAATCAGAATAAAAACTTGAAACAGGAACAAAATGAAACACAACATGCTACAGTATGTATAAGAAATGCAGCAAAATGCCAGAGTGGAGCATAGCACCTCCACAACCACAACCAAAGCAGACCCAGTACAGTACAGAAGAAACACAGCATCTTCTAAGCCCTCAACAACTTACAAGCACCCCTGTACAATCAATACACAGTTCATCCCACAAAGCAGAAAACAGATGTAATAACAGGAGGGACAAACAATATCATCATATTTGGAAGCACCTGTAACATACATGCACCTGTATCAAAAATCTACAACATTCAGCCCAACAAAAATAAATAAAAAGCAAATCACATGCATATAGAATATTCTGAAACAGGTTGACTACTAAAGATAAAATGAACAATACAAAATTTACTAAAACGATGTAACTGTATGATACCATAAATCATACAGTAACTGAACTATATTACATACCAACTATACTTTCTTAAATAAATGTACCTCAGAGTGATGTAACTTCTGAGTGTGCATAAAAAATGTTACACTATGTTATACAAAAGTAGTGAAGAAACTACTGCTGTAACGAGTACTGAATTATGATACCAGTACGTGGCTAGCACTTATTATCTACCTACTGAAAACTTACTATATACCTATTATTCTGACACTGTCCTTATTGATTATATAAAACAAATAATGGGTTATTGTTATATTCATGGAGATAATATCATTTTGGGGCAATTGAGATTATATAACCATTCAGCCTGTGGCCATTATAATTTCATTGTCCCCTTTATGGTATTGTTTCCTAGTATACCACACTTACCCAATATTTAATATATGGATAGCAGATTTAATATGCTACTAAAGCATACAGTTTTTTTCTTGTAATACTATCACTCCCGAAGTGATAATACCACACTTCGAGAGTGCTAATACTATCGTTCTCATCCAATAAAAATATTGTTTTGGATGTGAACGATAGTATTACCAGCCAAGTTAAACAGCACAAGCCCACAACTCCACAAATCAGTAAATGTTTAAAATGTCACTCAACCATTGACGCTCAGTAACGCAGCTAATGATTGGCCGCTCTCTGTCTGTGGGTGGCCAAAACAGTTTTTAAAACATGGCAGTCATGTCTCACTAAGCGAGAGCGCGGTGTCCATGGCAGTTGCCATTCTTGTTTTTAAAAGGATTTATCTGGCTGATCCAGCACCCCCACCAAAAGAAAAAAGGTAGGTTTTTTTTTACTGCCTTGTGTGTCTGTGCAAGCCAGCAGAGCTCAAAGAAATGGAGCGAGGCAGTGTTCTATGTGGGCAAGCGGGTGAGGGAGAAACACTCTGAGTGAGGCAGTGCTGCGGTCGGCTACAACTGACACAATCCTTTATGTCAGCAGCCGACCGCAGACTAAAACAACTTGGATCCATATATTAAAAAAAATATTGAATAGTTTAGAGTGCGTTACCGGTCAGAATACCATCTCGTGGTTCAGGACATGTGGGAACCTCTTGAGCTTCGCTCTCGAGGTTCTTGCATGTCCTGAACCTCTCGATGGTATTACTGACCGGTAATACACTCTAAACTATCCATTATTCTCTTTTTAATATATGGATAATGAATTTAATGCCACAGTAAAGCATACAAAAAATTTTCAGTAATACTATCACCCCTGAAGTGATAATACCACACTTCAAGAGTGATAATACTATCATTCACGTCTGGTAATAGTATTGTTCAGGAGCTGAACGATAGTATTACCAGACAAGTCGAAGAGTGCAAGCCCACAACTCCTGACATCAGTAAACATCCCACAGGTCAATCATCCATTCACACTCACAACCTGTGTAATGATTGGCCGCTCTTTGTCTGTGGGCAGCTGAAATGGTTTTGAAAAGATGGCGGTCATGTCTCGCTTAGTGAGAGTGCACAGTGTCCATGGCAGTTTCAATTTTTTTTTCTTTTTAAAAATGGGACTTATCTGGCTGATCCTGTGACCCCCCCCCCACCCAAGAAGAAGAGGTAGGACCACAAAAATGTATTTGTAACTGTGCCATACATGTGAGTGGGTGGGCAAGAAACACGGAGCGAGGCAATGCAGCAAAGTGCTGCGGTCAGCCAGGAGTGACAGAATCTACATGTGACAGCCGGCCGCCCACTACAAAAATACCAGAAAACCTAAAGGTTGGATCCATATATTAAAAATACTGATAGTTTAGAGTAATATCGTCAGAATCCCATCTCTAGGTTCAGGACATGTAGGAACCTCTTGAGCTTTGCTCTCGAAGTTCTTACATGTCCTGAACCTCTTGATGGTATTACTGACCAGTAATGCACTGTAAACTATCCATTATTCTCTTTTTATTATCTATCTATCTATCTATCTATCTATCTATCTATCTATCTATCTATCTATCTATCTCTGTCTGTCTGTCTGTCTGTCTGTCTGTCTGTCTGTCTAGCTAACTGTCTATCTAGTTATCTATCTATCTCTCTCCCGATCCATCTATCCACACATACAGATGTGTGTGTGGGTGTGTGTACGTGGGTGTAATGGGGCAATTGTTTTAATAATTTCTTCAGATGCATTGAGCCAGATTTTCGAAGTGTGCCACAGGGCTTGTGTCAAGCCCTGCTTTAAACCCATTTTATAGTGAAGCTGTACCAAACACCTTTGTCGCAACTGTGCCTGATTTTAGTGCATCGGGTATAGTTGCAACACTTTTCGCACTCTGTGTTAGCTTGCACCAAATATTTGGTGCAAGCCCAAGGAAAAGGGTGACCAGGGTTGAAGACAATTGGACCAGCAAACACCTGGTCAAACTTGCTTCAATCGGTACATGGAAACTGAAAATCCTGATTTCTGGCCTGGAGAATGCCACATGCCACATGTGCCAAATGACTGGCATACCTAGGGCTTGTGGCATTCCCAGGGCTTTGAAAATCCTGCCCAGTGTCTTTTTCAGCTGATCTATTGTGTTTTGTTTATTTATTCTTTACCATATCTTTTGCTATAAAGTAGTTAACTTTTTACATGGTTTGCCATCTCGGGGTCCTCTTTGTTTCAATTATCTTGGAGACAAGCAGACATGTACATTTCATATAGTATTTTGAAAGATGTCAATGTACTGTATACACCTGTAGGAGCTGAGTTCCATACTGACATTCTATTTAGATCCCTAGCTGGATGTGACATAATAAAAGTATATCAGTAGCTTTATGTTTCCATGCATACATTGGATGTACCAAAAAATGTGAGACATCAGAGAATGTCTTTAAAGTCCTCTGCTGTCTCATCTTTATCCATGAAGAGTACATAGTTTGATTTTATACTGTACAGTAGGTCCCACTGGTTTGCTATTATTTTTTATTAAATTCATACAGCTTCAAAACTGTTTGGGGTCAAATTTGTTATTGTGAGTTTGGTTTAATTTTTCCTTATTTTTATTTCATTAGTGCTTGCTTTCTTTCAGTTCATTTAATGTTTATCATATTCTGCGCAGGCTCTCTTTCCCTACTTACTTCCCCTTTTCCTTGGTGGAATTTTTCCTCCCTTGAAGCTAAGACTGGCACCTGTGCTTTGACCCTCTCATCCATCTCATCCTTTTCAGCTTCAAGTGAACTCCTGGTCCTTGAGGATCTAAACATAAATTGAATTCCCCCTTGGCAAAAAAATATAATTCACCAACTGAGTTCCCCAATCTTGCACAGCTCATTACTGAGTCAAACCATCTGAACTCTTAACTCCTAAAATCACTCACTTATTGATTGGGTCCTGTCCTCACACCCCCACCACATTATTTCTGCTGGAACTCTACCAGATGCTTTTGGTGACTATTGCATGGTTTACCACATCTATGATCTGTCCCATTAAAGCCCTATCAAAATCATATGGTCTAGGTTACTCAAGGCTCTTAATCTCCCATCCCGGCTTGATGATCTTTGGACTGTTAAGAGGTCAGCACTCACTTGATCCACTGATACAGATGTTGCTCTAACCTCTTTCATATCCAAATTCATTGCAACATGTGACAAACATACCCCTCTCAGAAGTCTCAAGTCCATGAGTCCCACCTTCTTTAGACCTCAGCAAAGATCATTAACCTGCTCAAAGCTCGTCATTCTGCCTGGCATCTCTACAAGGCATCATGCTTCCTGGAGGACTTATTGAGATACAAATTGCTATGTAACACCTTTACTAAAGCCACCAGAGAAGCCACATCAATATATTGCACCTACAACCTGCAGAACAACCTTAAATGCCCTGATATGTTCTGGTAGGTTGTTCAATCCCTGATTGATCCCCTACATGGTCTACCTTACCCATTATCTATTTTGGAAACTGACATATTGATCACCCAAATGAGCTTGCTAACACCTTTAATAATTTCTTCACTAACTGTGCCCTCTATCTTCTTCATCCTCTCCTCCCTTCTCCCCTCTTGCTTGCCATGTGTCTCCTCAAATCCCCTTCTTCTCCATATCCTCAACCCTGCATCTTTTTTCTTCTCCACATCTCTTTAGAGATCACTGTCACTACCTTATTCTCACATAATTCTGCTAAGGAGCACAGCTGTAATAGGCTAGATACTAACCTTATCCACTTTTATGTGTCAGTCATGGCCACTCCATTCCTCCTTTTTTGATCTTTCTTTCAAACCTGGATCCACCTCCCTAGTCCTGGAAGCAGGCTATAGTACTCCTTCTCCTCAAAGGGGATGACCATTCTTCCCCAGGTAACTACCGGCCCATCTCCCTTCCCCTACCCTCACTAAAGTACAGAAAAACATGTTCTCTCCCAGGTATCCAACTGCCTTGACACTGCTTCCTTCCTTCCATCCATCCTTCCTTCCTTCCTTCCTTCCTTCCCCTTTTCAGTCTGACTTCAGCAAGAACCACACCACTGTCTTCTCCCTCCTTTCATTTACATAGATTGTGCTGAAATGTTTGGAAAGGGCCTGTTCATTGTGACTGTTATCATAGACCTTGCAATGGCATTTGATGCAGTGGCCCAACCCCATCTCTTGGAGAAGTTAGGTGCTGTGGGCCTTTTTGACCTGTCAGTCAAATGGTTCTGCTCCTACCTCTCAGATTAGGTCCCATGAGCAAAAGTTGATGATGCCCTATCCACTCCCATGCCCATCAAGTCTGGTTTCCCCCTGGACTCCATCCTTGGTGCATTCCTTTCCTCCATCTTCGTAAAATACCTCCCCTCCATTTGTATCTCTTCCCACATTCACGTGTATGCAAATGGAAATGTTCTATTTGCTTCAGGTGTCTCTGTCTCTGAGCTGGAGTCCTCACTCCAGAGTGATTTTAACAATGTTCACATTGTTTCCATTCAAACCAGTCCTCACTAACTGTCATAAAACCTGACTCTCTTACATTAGCACAAGACAAAGATTAACAGGGCCCTGACACACACATGTCTTCTTAATCCTAGAGGGCAATCTGCTTAAACAGGTACCACATCTGAAGTAGTTAGGGTTGTGATTGGATTATAACTTTACCTTTTCACCCACATTGATGCTGTGCACAATAATTGTTGCCCTAAGCTTGGTGTGTTGTTCTGAAACAAATCATGCCTTCCTTTCCTGATCTGCCATGAGATTGTCCTTAAGATGATATTGCCAGTGTTTGACTATGCAGATATAGTCTACAGTGCTGCCCCAAAGTCTACACTTGCTGGGCTTGACCCCTTTTTTATTCCTTCTGCCACTTTGCCCTTAGTGCTCCATCTCTCACCCATCACTGCTAGCTATATTCTAATCTCTCTTTGCACCATCTTGAGGCACAACACCTCTCACACTGTTTTTTTATGAACAAATATTGACTTGCTCCTGTTCCAACTTTTCTCTCCTCTCTCCTCAACCCTGCTATCCCCTCCTCCTACTCCCTCTGTTCATCTGCTGCTCATTCCTTTCATATCTCTCACAATAAACCTGTAGCAGGCCAGCCTGTTTTTTTTTTAACACAGAAATAGATTAAGAAGAGAAAACCAAAAGGAAAACATTGGAACACATAAGATTAAGTACAGAAACATTCACAAGAAAAAGAGTGTTTCAAACTGGAAAGAAGAGGAAACTATAGCCATAAACTTTAGACAATAGAATAAACAGAATCCCTACATCACTACTAATTCAAGAAATATAAGTAAAAGCCATTGCCAGTGAAAATCATTGCACTTTTAAATGAAAAGAAATGAAACAAATCTGTTCTCCAACACACTCTCACTCAAACAGTATGATGAAAATGAAACCATGGATGACCATGTGACCTACAACTTACAGTTGTTTTCCAAGAGCCTTTTCTAAGACTCACTAAACTTTTCTTAACTATGCTAAATCACACGTGAAGTTCAGGGTGACGTGGCAATTAAAATTTTCTGAGCAAATTGGCCCAGAATCATAAAGTGATTTGTGAATGCATAATTGGTCACTTCTCAGAAACTTCAGTTTCAAATTAAAACTTTGCAACATCTCCATGTACTGCAATCCCCCTCCCTCCCTCGCTCCCCCAGAGTAACTATTAAGGCCTTAACTCTGTCCCAGCCATTCTTGAATCCATTAATGTTTTTTTACCACCCACCACCTAAGCTAGTAGGGCTGTTCCATACTCTCTATAAAGAAAAACTTTCTTTAATCCTTCCTGAATCCCCTCCCCCTTTTAGCTTCTACTCATGCGCTCTCATTTTTGATGCACCACTCCTTCTAAATAGTTCTGCACAGTTTACCTTGTTCATTCCTTTCAGAAACATAATGGTCTCTTTCATGTTATGCCTCTCCTTTATGGACTGCATCAGGTCAGTGATCAGTGTGATAAGCCAATTCTTATAGAATCTGCCATTTTGGCCCTGAATCATTTTGGTTCATCATCACCAGCCTGTCTTTGTCTGTCCGTAGGTGAGGTCTCTAGAACATGACACGGTATTCCAGATGGGGTTTCACAAGTGATTTATAGATTGGTAGTATTACCTCGTTCCTGTTGCTATCAAAACCACTCTTAATACTCCTTGACATTCTGGCTGCCTTGTTGTAGACATTGTTGCACTGGCTAGCTTGTGTTAAAGATTCAATTATAGTGACTCCCAGGTCTCTTTACTCATAAGTAGAGCCCAGCTTAACACTTCCCATCCAGCATCAGTCCTGGAGTTGCTGTTTGCATTGTTCATCACCTTACACTTTTTGACATTGAATTTCAACTGCCAATCCTCAAATCACCTCTGTTACTTTTTCAGGTCCTTATGCAACTCCCTTACCCACTCCTCACAGTTTTCCTTCTAACAGAGCTTAATGTCACCTATGAAGAAATATATATTGTCCTATACATTACTTCTTCTATGTCACTGATGAATAAATGGAAAAGAACATCAAAGGGCTGGGTGAAATGTATTTTCTGCTAGTGATATTCTGGCAAAATGCTGATTTTGCTTCCATGGAATTTCATGAAATTTCTATGAAAATATGAAATGTTGCCAGAATTGTGAACTCAGTTATTTACATCTAGTTTCAAAAGTGTTAGTCCAAACTACACCAAATGTGATAAAGGTATGTTGCATTTACCAGGGCCTATACAGATGTGTACCAAGTTTCAGATCTCAGTCATTAATGGTGACTAAGTTATGAGCCTCCAAACTTTTGGAAATTTTAAGTTTACATTTTTGCAATTATGTAAATTGCAGAATGTCAAATGTATTAGTCCAAACCAAACCCTTTTTGTTATTGTGACTTTATCAAGGCCAGTAGTAACATGAACCAAGCTTCAGATCTCTATCTTTAAAGGTGACTGAGTTATAAGCCTTCAAACTTTCATACATTTCAAATTTGCATTACAGAGTTTTGTAAACTACAGAATTTTAAGCTCATATAACTTTAAAACTAGAGAACAGAATATCACTAATTTTATTAGGTTCACTGACCAAAAATATTAGGCTTTCAGGCCACCCCATGGCTCAGCAGCAGAGTATCATGCTGCCATGCTGACACCCTGGGGTCAGAAGCAAGCCCAGGAAATCATGTCAGGAGGCAGGCCATGGCTGAACAGCTACCACTTGGCAGTGCATCACAGTCAGGGAGGGTTGGCACTGGGTTCCACTAACACAGCGTCCCCTGTGTTTGGGCCAGGGAGCTTTCTCCTGCCACAAGGAAAGCTGTAGTTGTATGAGTTTGACAGAGGCACTGTCCTCTCCAGGGAGATGGGAGGTAAAAAAAAATTGGGGAAAACAATAGTAGCTAACTGAGTGATGGCTTTGTTCAGCCTGATGACAGCATATCCCAGTGATCGAGGTATATTCCTGAGAGATGAGCTGCCGGCTGGGAGAAAAACCAGTATGGAAAGAAAAAAAAAGAGTCTGTTTGTGCCAACTCTCAAATCTTTTGCTTAATGGCTGATCAAGTTTTAAGCAGCCAAATACTCCAAAATAACATCAGTAATTACAGTAATTAGAGTTGAATTTCATTAGCTTTTGTGAAATTGTAGAATGTCATGATACTTTTGTCAAAGCCATGTGCATACATTTTGCCCTGTCATACACTTGAGTTGCCATTGTAGATGAAGGTAAAAGTTGGGTAAAGTGGAAATGAGGTAGCATTTATAGGATGCCCAATAGTAAAAGTATAGTCATGCCAAGTGTAAAGTCACGATCTTGAGTAACAAACTATGAAGAATAGTCATGGACATCACTGGGAACTACTCTGAATTTTTGCAGTATGCCAGATAACCACTAGAGCTCACTGACTTAATGACTTGTGGAAGCACATGCATCTGCAGCACTGTTTCTGTGCTTTGCCAGCTACCTAATAATCCTGTAGATGACTACACAGAATTTGTCTATTTGAAAATAGTGGCACTGAGTGACACTAAGTATTGCAACTAGTTGCAACATAGGCCATGGTGACAGAAGCATCTGGATATCTTAAGTCATGATGGAGCATGATGCTGGGTATCACCGTCACAGGAGTGTTGGAGGGGAACTGCAGGGTCATGATGCTAGTGAAGGTAAGCTTACTCACTGGTGAGATGTGCTTTGTATAAGTTAAATTCAACAAGTGGAATTCTAGAGGCATTACCTATTCTGTATTCATGAATGTTTGAGCACATTTTGACAATTAGGTAATTTCTAACTATCAACAGTAAATGTTAACATACAAAATCACATGTATCCAGATTAATTGGATTCAAGGGCATATTTGCTTTGGTATGCATGCCAAATCTTGAGTGTATGACAGTAATAGCAGTGGAGCTATAAACATCCAAATAGTTTGAACATTTTCACACTGTTCAACAAATGAAATGGGAAATTGTGAATGCCTGTAACTTACAATTTACATAACCTATTCCCCTCTCTATTTAGCAGTTAATATGACTCTTCCAAGAAAGTATGCATATAAATGTTCAATCATGTAGCTCCAAAGGTGGCTAAGTTGTAAGCATATAACTTTTTTCTGAAATTTTCACATGAATAATAAATTGTCAGACTTCGTACCCCATAACCTCTCATCTCCTCATGCAAATCTCATGAAACCTGGCAAGCATCCACTAAGGAAAGACAGCAGAATGGAGTTTGCACAAGGAAAGTGATGCTTCAGACTGCAAAATAAATACTTTTAAAACAAAGAAGTCAAGCACTTACTAACCTCTAGAAATTCAAGGGCACAGGTCTTAAAGTTAAAACATGATTTTTATATAAGGCGTAAAAAGCACAAATTACCTTCCACTTAGGACCTCTTCCAAACAATATGCATGCCAACCATCATAGATCTAGCTGTAATAATGACAGAGTTATGACCAATTAAAGAATTTCAAAAAATTCCAAAACGTTTTGCAAATATCATGGAATTCTTGGAAATTTCTGTGTAATTGGAATTTGCTAATTTTGCCCAGTCCTATTAAAATAAATGTTGCTGGCAGAAAAACTCTCATTATCAGTCATGTTTGCCTGAACCATTCCAACATATCAATGAACATGCCTTGGTCAGAACCACAGTAGCAGTTCAGTTGTGGGCTTTCAAGCAGGACACAGTTCTCCAGGTGCAACCTCTCCAAAGGATAACATTTTCACCTTTCTCCAACTTCAAAAAAATCTCTACCTATAGATACAGTACCAGCATCATGTTTGCATTCCTTAGTGCCCTGGTGCAGTGAAACAATGGTGTGAGATTATCACTAATGATGTCCCTAAGTCCTTCTGTTGTTACTGATTTTTTAACCCCCATCCAATAACCCATTCTTAGATTACCCTGGCTATGTTCATAAATATCTTTACACTTCTTAGCATTTAACATTAGTTGGCATACCATGAACCACAGTTTCAGTATTTCTAGGTTCTTTTCATATTCCTAATCCCTGCTGTGATATTTGTCTAGTCTACCACAGAGTTTGGTGTCATCTGCAAAAAGGCAGACATTACCCTTGATTACATCATCTATGTCTCAGATAAACATGCTTACCAGTACTCAGCCCATCACTGATCTCTGTGGCACACGCATGTGTCTTCCCTGACTTCTCAGTATTCCTCATTAATTATCACACTTCAAATCCTTTTTCTAGCCAATTTGCTAATCACTTGATTAACTTCATATACAACCATATGTCCCTTGTTTCTTAACATGCCTTCTTTGGGGCATGGAGTCACAGACCACACAGAAATCTCAATATTGCATATCAATCACTTGTCTTTGGTCCACAGCTCTCATTACTGAATTGAAGAACTTTGTCAGGTTGATCTTACATGACATTCCATTCACAATGCTATGCTGCCTCTCATCTTAGATATCATTCACTTCTAGAAAGTCCACCAATTGCTCTTTGATAGTCTCTAGGATCTTCCTCACTATAGAGGTCATTCTAACCTGTTCATAGTTCCTGCTTCTTCCTTGCTCCCACTCTTGTGCAAGGGGACTAAATCTGCCCTCCTTCAGTCCACTAAAGATAAGCTGATGCCAAATGTGCATTCTATGAATGTGCCAAAATGCAGTGTTTTTGACACCGGAGAACATGGTCAGGGACACTGGTTTACCGCATATGCGGTGACATGGACAGAAAAGTGGAAATCTAATTGGCTAGCAGGAAAACAGCACCAAAACAAAAACAGCATTTGTTCTCATTGCCTCCATGAGCACAGCACTTTAAATAGCTGGGTAGCGAGCATGCATTCATCTTTGCCTTTGCTTTCTGTGCATGTTTGAGGTGTGCCATTATTTTCGCCAAAACATTCCTGCTTGGACCCATTTCTGCTTACAAGGACAAGAAGACCTGCTAAAAACTATACAAAGTAAGTTCTGCTTGTCTAATAACTATGAATTCTGCTCTCCATGCTGGTTTTTTTAACTGTTAGGCAGGTAAGGTGGGGGCCTGTGAATGGACGCTTGGTCTCTCCACTCCAAAAGGCAAAACCTCACTGCTCCTTTTAAATAATTCCCCAGGTGTTTGTTTGTAAATTTTCCTGTGATAATCATTATTGTTGTTGTCCCTAAGCTTGCTGAAACTTTCCCGCTTGGGCTTGCTTCCAAGGAGTCTCTTCCTCCTACAGGTTCCGCCCCTCCAGCTCCCTGGTGCTGCCCCTCCCTCCCGCTGCCCCTTCCTGCCTACCGCAGTGCCACTGGCTGGGTGGTCACTCGGTCAGGTCGCTCTCTCTGCTGCTGAGATTGTTTGGTTGCTGCTCGCTTTTTCTCTTTCCAGCCTTGTCATCCCGGGGCCAGGTGAATGTACCTCCACTCCACAACTGGCGCAAAAAATATTTTTAAAGAAGGATAGGACTGGAATTTTTAGTTCGTGGTGGTTTTGGGGCGGGTGGAGGTGACTGGACCGAATACCGGAACAAGCGCATGTTTGGTGTCACGATCTATTCCTGAAGCGGGGGGGGAGTTGCGAGGATCACAAGGCTGTTAGGTTGTGCCACCTGAAAAGATCACCACTGACCTTTTTTGTGTGTATCATGGTGGGGGCTGTCTATGTGGGGTGTGGGGTACAGCAGGTTGTGTTGGTGGGGAGAGGTTACTGGTAGTGGGGATGCAGTCCATGGGCTGGGGACACAAGCTGTGTCGTGGTTACACTGGTAGTGGTGGTGTGGGGATGCTGACAGTAGGGTGGGGACTGGTTCTGGTGCTGTGGATACAGACAGTGGGGTGGGGACTGATCGTGGTGGCGTGGAATGGGGATACTGGCCATGTTAGTGTTGGCACACTCTCTGTAGAGGTGTGTGTGGGGGTTTTGGGTCATGGTGGAGATACTAGCAGTGGGACGGGGTGGAGACACTGGGTGGGGATACCCACAATGGGGTAAGGACACTGGTCATGATAGTGTCAGGACAATTGTCATGGTGAGGTGGGGGTACTGGCAGTATTGGTGTGGCAACACTGGCAGTGCTGGTGTGGGGACACTGGTCATGGTGGTGCTGGCCATATAATGTTAAGGTGGGGTGGGATACTAGCAGTGGGGTGGAGACACTGGGTGGGAATATTGGCGATGGGGTGGGGACACTGATTGTGGTGGTGTCGGAACTTATTGGGATGCACCTACTCTAACATGAGTCCAAAATCTGACACTGTGGGTAGAGTGGCCATGCCAATCCATCTGGGTGGGGACAGGGGCTGTGCAGGTCCATCTGGGTGGGGGACTGGTTCTGGTGTGGGATGTGGATACAAGTCATGTTAGTGTGGGTACACTGTCTGTGGTGGTGCAGGATGGGGGTACTGGCCATGTAATGTTGGTGGGGACACTGGCTGGGTTGAGTGGGGTGGGGATACTAGCAATAATGGGGTGGGGATGCTGGCAGTTTTGGTGTGCAGACACTAGCTGTGGTGGGGTGGGGATACTGGCAGTGGAGTTGGAGGCTGTGTCTATTTGGGATGCACCTACTCTAATGTGCACTGTTCAGAATCTGCCATTGTGGGGAGAGTGGCCATGCCAGTCCATCCGGGTGAGAGACGGGCTGTGCCGGTCCATCTGGGTGGGCAGAGAGTGGCTGTACTGCTCCATAGGGGTGGTGGAGAGTGGCCAGCCAATGTAGATCTGTCTGGGTATGGAAAGCGGCCATGGTGGGGATACTGGTTGGGAGAGTGGGAGTTCAGATTCATATGGGTAGGGAGAGTAACCGCGTTGGTCTGCCTGGATGGGAAGTGTGTCCATGTTTGCCCATTGGGCTGGGGAGAGTGGGCGTGCTGGTCCATGGGGGGGCATGTCCGTGTTGGTCCATCAGGGTGGGGAGAGTGTGGCAGTGCTGGTCCATCTGGGTGGGAAGAGTGGCCGTGACCCTGATAACTGACCTGCCAGCTTTGTGCTGCTGACCTGCTCCACTACCTTCCTTGTGCTGCACATGACCTGCCTTGCCATTTGCTGCCATGGGACTACTATCTTTCTATGTGCCTGGTAAGTTGTTTTTTTTTGTTTTTTTGTTTGGGGAGGCATGCTGCTTTTATTTGAATAGGAAAGCAAGGGAGGCAAGATGGAGGGCGTAGGGGGTTGTATGTGCATGAAATGTATGCTTAATGTAAACAAACAAGTGAATAATGTTTTTGAAAATGACATACATGCTTAAAGAAATGGTACTTGCCTCTAGTCATCATAGTGGAGTGGAAGGAGGGGGCGGACTGGCAGAGTGCCACAGAACCATTTTTCCAGCATGTATGCCATGCTCCAGTGGTTGTTGGTTGATGGTTGGCAGATGGGCAGGCTGCATGGACTGGTTCACAAGATGGGAAAAATGATTCCAGCCTCGGAGGGAGGGGCAAATGGGCACAGTGGCACAGAACCATTTTTTCCAGCATGTATGCCAGTCTGCTGGGTCCATGCCACACTCTGGTGGTTGTTCATTGATGGTCGGCAGATGGGCAGGATGCGCGGACTGGTTCACATGCTGAAAAAAATGGTTCTGGCCTCGGAGGGGGGGCGAACAGGCACAGTGGCACAGAACCATTTTTTCCAGCATGTATGCCAGTCTGCCAGGTCTGTGCCACGCTCTGGTGGTTGTTCATTGATGGTCGGCAGATGGGCAGGCTGCTCGGACTGGTTCACATGATGGGGAAAAATAGTTTTGTCCTCGGAGGGAGGGGCGAACAGGCACAGTGGCACAGAATCATTTTTCCCGGCATGTATGCCAGTCTGCTGGGTCTGTACCACGCTCTGATGGTTGTTCATTGATGGTCGGCAGAGGGACGGGCTGGGCAGGCTGGTTCACATGCTGAAAAAAATGGTTCTGGCCTCGGAGGTGGGGGTGAACGGGCACAGTGGCACAGAACCATTTTTTCCAGCATGTATGCCAGTCTGCCGGGTCCGTGCCATGCTCTG
The DNA here is from genome assembly GCA_016271365.2 of Neoceratodus forsteri. Classification (NCBI taxonomy): domain Eukaryota; kingdom Metazoa; phylum Chordata; order Ceratodontiformes; family Ceratodontidae; genus Neoceratodus; species Neoceratodus forsteri. Next base: position 1,511,938,914 of record CM057455.1, read on the forward strand.
GTGGTTGTTCATTGATGGTCAGCAGATGGGCAGGCTGCGCGGACTGGTTCACATGATGGGGAAAAATGGTTCTGGCCTCAGAGGGAGGGGTGAGCGGGTAAAGTGGCACAGAACCATTTTTACCGGCATGTATGCCAGTCTGGCGAGTCCGTGCCACGCTCCAGTAATTGGTCTTTTTTTTTCTTTTTTTTTTTTTTGCACACCTTGCATTGTACATCTGTGGTTTGCTTGACTGATCTGTGGGGTGGTGGGCTTGTGGTCAGAGTGATAAGAAACAGAGGTGGGGTGAGGAGTCCACAAAGAAATAAAGTAGAAAAATGTTTTATATTTTGTTGTTTGTACTCTCCATGAAAGAAATACAGTACAAAATGTGTATAAAATGTGTCATTATCTTTGTGTGCCTGGGGTGTGGGTGGGGGGACACTGACCTGGATGATGTTCATTCAGAGTGGGGAGAGTTGTTGGTTCATCGTGGTGTGGAAAGTGGCAGTACTTGTCCACCGGGGTTGGGAGAGTGTCTGTGCCAGTCTGTTGTGGTTTGCTGGGAATGTGTCTTCTTGTGTGCATGTGTGTGTGTGTGTGTGTGTGCGTGCGTGTCTGTGTGTGTGTCTGCATGTCTGTGTGTGTGTGCATGTGTGTGCGTGTCTATGCATGTATGTCTCTGTGTGTGTGTGTGTGTGTGTGTGTGTGTGTGCATGTCTGTGTGTGTGTGTGTGTGCGTGCATGTATGGGTGTGTGTGCATCTGTGGGTGTGTGTGCATCTGTGGGTGTGTGTGCGTCTGTGGGTGTGTGCGTGCCTGTGTGTGTGTGTGTGTGTGTGTGTAGAATAATAGAGACACAGACAAAATAACTTTATTTAGCCACATCAAACTGAATAAATCATGTCTAATCTGTGCCCTTCAAAACTGTCAACTGCAGATTTTCCTCCTTGGTTTCCTTGATCAATTGTGGAGGATGTAGGCATTGGATTACCTTGGGGGTAAACAAAGACAAGATGATAAACTGTATAACTGGATGTTAATAGTAATCTTACTACTTGTAAGTTGGACTTTTGCAGGAATGTCTAATGGAATATTTTTAGAAGTGTTGGGGAACTACAGAGAATTGAATTGATCAGTTCTTAAAGTTGAACTACCAGAAGAGGTGAAGCCCTGACCACTGTACGGATTGGGGCTTCACCTCTCTGGTCCCCCCTGCAGGCATTATATTAAAAAATAATCTTTGCACCTGAGTGATCACTCAAACTGGTGATTGGGTGTAAAGATCAATTTATTTCTGTTGACTGCAGGGGGGGATAGGAGAGATGAATCCACGAGCTGCACAGTGGTTATGGGTGGCTTTACCTCTTCTGGTAAAACACCTTTCATGAGTTTGAGCTCTGACATGAAAACTAAGAGGCTCCATTTTCATGAGGACCAAGTTAGAAAGTGCCCAATTTACAGTGGGTGCAATTCCTGATTGGTTTATTGTTTGGTACAGATTGTTGATCTCTCCATTAGCATCCTCAATCCTCATTAATCAGTTTTGGATTTGTTTTAATTGGATGCACTTTGTTTATATGTAAACCAATCCAGGCAGCTAGATGTTAGGGACTGAACCTACGGAGTCCACCTTGGCGTCTGGTGGTTCGGCTTAATTCACGTCTGAGCTCTGTCAAGCTTTGGTACATGGCATTGGGTGAGTCCTGTCATTCTGCCTCTGCTGCCGTCATGCCTGAGGGGTGGGGGCTGCACTTGCTGCCGTCATGCCTGAGGGGGTTGGGGTTGCAGTGCTGCCATCATGCCTGGGGTTGGGGGCTGCACTTGCTGCCGTCATGCCTGAGGGGTGGGTGCTGCACTTGCTGCCATCATGCCTGAGGGGGTTGGGGTTGCAGTGCTGCCATCACACCTGGTGGCAGGGGCTGCACTTGCTGCCATCATGCCTGAGGGGTGGGTGCTGCACTCTTTTTATTTAAGTACCTGGTGACATGAAAAGGCATACAGAGCCAGCATTGGCAATGCTCCTTTCCATAATGTAGCATTGACACACAGTACAAAATAATACATTCAGCCAGGATTTATTTAGGTGTGGTGGCATACTGGCAGTGTTTTTTTTTCCAGGGCTAACTGTATTCACTGTGTTGGAGGGAGCTGGATGTATTGGTGGTGCTGCCACCATCACCCCTGAGGGAAGGGGGCTATAGTGCTGATGCACTGCCATCACACCTGAGGGATGGGAAACGTAGTACTGTTGCTGTCACACCTGCAGGATGGGAGACTGCAGTGCTGCTGCTTCTGTCACACCGGAGGGAGAGAGGCCTTAGTGTTGTTGCTACTACTGAACCTGAAGGATGGGGGCCATAGTGCTGCTGCTGCCATCATATCTTGTACCTACAATAACTTTAATTGGTACAAGGATGGATAGATGTATAATAGTGAAGGTAAAAATTGCTAAAATGCACGTTAACACAGTTAAAAATTGTTAAATAAAGTGCACAAAACAAAACACCAGTAAAAACGGATTTTGGCTTGGCAGACACCAGTGGCAATACCGGTATTTACTATGTGCAAAACAGAATTTGCCCTTTCGCAATCACGGTAAACCAGTGTCCCTGAACATGGTCCAAAGGAATTCTGCCTCCTTTCAGCACTTTGACATTTCAAAATCATGACACAGTACATTCTACAGGTACCACACACCGAGCATATACACATTGCTGGCAAACCACATGATCTGCAGTAATTAATCAGTGATGCTGGAGATTGAGAACTGCTCATATAGAGTTACTCTTGGTTCCATTTAAAAAATTATTTCACAGGTGAAGGCACCAGCTTCTGAAAGGATCTTGTTTTATGTTAAAAGGAATGACTTTTGATAACAAAAAGCTATAAATCATCAGAGATCATGCATTATCCTTTGAGTTAGCAAATTTATCACATCTATCTGTAGGTAAGCCAGTGAAATTGTACTACAAAGGAGAGGTATATGCACAATGTGTGAGCCTACACTGACAATAGCAGTCCCTGCAGCAGGAGCAGGGCTGAGTGAATTTAACAGCTTGGGAAAGATACAGGGGGATTTTTTAAATATTTATCTGATATTTATACTGAGTGTTGATTGTGTATAGGGAACAGCCCCCCACACCCCCTGTAATAAACATAATCAACTCTGAGTTGATTCGGGGAAGGAGTGCAAGACCCCGAGACAGCAGTGCCGGAATCCCTCGGCGACATTACAGCAGCAACAGTGAATTGTCACTGTAATGTCATAATGAGATGGTATACAACCTATTTACACTAAACTGCCAACTACTTAGCCACATTCTGGATGAATGACAGAAATCATTGGGGAGATGATGACCCTTGATTGTCAGCCATTCTCCATTGAGGAAGACATCCACTTTTAAAGACTATTGTGTGAAGTGAAGCCCAAATAAAATATTTCATCATGCTTCACATTTTTGAGGCATGGGCTCCCAAGTATTTATGAGGCAGTTCACACACAGGTGGTGAAACATCTCAAGGAGGCAATGAAGACTGATGTGCATTTCACTACTAATATCTGGAGCAGTAGTGCAAACCAAAGTTTCTTATGCCTAACTGCCCAATGGGTTGTGTCTAAGTCAAGCTGCACCACCATTCTTGTCCCACCTCCTTCACCACTAGCATTGTAAGGAGCTATATTGAAGCAGCAACCTCATGGAGGCATGCAAACAGATGTAGTGCTCTACTTAATGTGTTTGTCATGTAGTGAAAGCATAATGGTGAAAACATTCTGTGGCTCATCCATTCACTGCTGGACATCTGGATGTACCCTACTGATCCGAGGATGGGAACCTTTATGAAGAACAGTGACAGTAACATGATGAAGGCAAAAAATACTGCAGATTTCCCCCATGCTCCATGTGCTGCATATACACTAAATCTGTTGGTGAGTCATATCTTTAAGAAACATGCACAGTTAAAAGAAACACTTGACACTGTATTGGACATAAATAGATATTACCATTACTCCCCCAAACATGCTAACTACTGCTATTACCAGCAGAAGCACAATGTTCCTCAGAATTAATTAAAGACATTTTCACAATGTGGATTATGTCTTTTAGATGATGCATGGACTCATGGAACATAAACCAGTGTTCCAAGCAATGGAATTCACCAACATGGCCTATACTGGAAATCTGTCACAGATGCAGTGTTCTGCTCAACAAAAGCTTGTTCCACTTTTGCAGCATTAAAGTAGAGTCAGCCAGGATGAAATGCAATACATTGTAACACTACTGCAGAGTTCTTCCTTATGCTGCAGGGAAAAAAGAGATTCAGTGGTAATCATGCTCTTTTGTCATGCAGTATTTTGTGGCATGTCATTTACTGCAAGGTACTGCCTTGCATCCTGGCTCTACTGTATGTAAAGGCCATTAAAGAGTTCAGTTCTCAATTAGCAACCCTTAGCATAGTTATTCCCATGATAAATTTACTTGAACACCACACATGCCATTATTTATGATCTTCTACAGCAGCCCAACAAATCAAGGCTGGAGATGGTGGTGGTAGTCAAGGCAGCACTAGTGATGGTAGCAAGAATGACAGTAAAAAGAATTGCAACAGTTTTAAGAAAATCAGAACTTAACCCCTCCACATTTAATGCAACACTTGTATCTCACCTTTTCATGATATTGCAACCACTCCAGTTCACCACACACCTGTTCTTCCTTCTTCTGGAGGAAACAGACTGCTTTACCTTGGACATCAAGATACAGTAAATCAAGTGCAAATATTTTATTAAGGTACCAAAAGACATGCAGATGAGCTACTGTCAGGATGTCTATCATGGCTACCACCACCAATAAAATCAATGCACCCTATTCATGGTAACATCCCATGCATTCAGTGTTCCCTGGAGGAAGAAGCAAGAGGTGAATGGTGAACTGGAGTTGTCACAATATTGTGACAAAGGTGAGCTGAGAGTGCTGGTTCAAATGGCAGTGGGGTTAAGTGCTGTTTGTTTTCTCAAATGATACTGAGACATTAAGGTAATCTGGGTGCTTTTCAATACTATATGACAGTGATACTCAGACATTTTGAAGGAAGTCTTGGACCTGTTACTAGAGTTTTGTGTAAGGGGCTCCTACTGGCATTCATTAAGAGGTTTGCGTATCACTGGCATTTTTGACGTAAAAAGCATTTAGCCCTTGAATTCTGTGTGTCTGCTCTTTTGAGATTGGTGGATGGTGCAAGGATTTGGTCTGCAGCTGGGTTCCTCGTTTTTTCCACAGCACATCCAGCCAGTGGAGTGGCTTTTTGGCTTGTAATTCGGTCAGCAAGAGAGGACTCAGGTTGCATCAATCCAACTCCATGATGTCAGGGGCAGTGGCAGGGTAGGCTATTGCTGAGTTACATGACACTGACAGGACAGGAGGAGCTAAAGGTGGAACTGTGAATCCAACTGGAGAGCAGTGATGGGAGCTGACAGGTAAGTGATCAGCTTGGCTGAGTTGACAATTGTAAATGGAAGAGGGACAGCCACAAGCACTGAGGGGGTGGGGCAGCTGGCAAGCATCCCAATCCTGGCTGCAGCTGAACTGAACAGTGGTCATGCACTGCCGGAAAAAAAAGCTGCTCTGGCAGTACTCCCCATATTGCACTGCTGCTGCTTCCACCCCACTCCCATCCCACCCCCACAACTCAGGTGGCATGCTTGGTGCTCTCATAGCAAGTCTCCTCACAGCGCTGCAATAAAATTGCTGCTGACAATGTGTCTTCAAACTGGACCTGCAGTTTTGAACTGGGTCAACTCAATAATTCATGTCAAGTCACTAAAGGCTTTGTGTGCCTGAGTTGACTCAGCCTGGTTTGGAAGGGTCCAGGTGTACAATAGAGCCAGTTTGCCCATCCCTAGTTATTCACATGTCCAAGAAGTGGCATCTACTACTATTCTTATTCCTTCACCTCACAGAGACAAGTCTTCTCAGACTCACACTAGAACCACAGTCCAGCTCAATTCTTTGCAGATAAGGTGTTCTCCATCAAGTCGGAGATCTGCTTGACTCATTCAAATGAGTACTGCGGCAGTTGATGCAAGGGCACAGGCACCTAGCCTGTCTGGATAGATCATGGATATCGTGAGGATTGTTCAGGGCTTGTGACCGACTTGCTGTAGTTTGGATTCTGGCCCAACTCACCTCCTTGTGGGGTGTATGGATGTCATCAGATTGATCCTTGCTGAGATAGTCTGGTGCTCACTGGACCAGGGGGTGTTTCCAGATCCCCTGAAGGAGGCACTGGTGACACCCCTCTTAAAGAAACCTTCCTGTGACCCATACTGTCTTGTGAGCTACAGACCTGTCTCTAACCTGCCCTTTTTGAGCAAGGTTATTGAGAAGGTAGTCGTGTTGCTGCTTGAGAACTTTCTTACCACCCACAAAGTCTATGATCCTCTCCAGTCCAGTTTCAGAAAGAGGCATAGTACAGAGACAGCATTGGTTTGGGTACTTAATGATCTCCTGATAGTGAGGGATTGGAGGAGTCATTCGATCTTGGTCCTTCTTGATCTCTCCACAGTATTTGACACCGTGGATCATGGGGTGTTTGTGGAATGCCTGGGGCTACTCTGTGGGCTGTTGGAGACAGTCCTCAGATGGTTCCATTCTTTCCTCACAGACAGGACTCAGAGGGTGGTGTCAGGTTTTTTTTCCTCGACCCCAGTATCCCTGCCTTGTGGGATGCCACAGGGCTCCATGCTGTCCCCTCTGTTGTTCACGGTGTATATGTTGTCATTAGGAGACATTATAAGGTGGTATGGGCTGAGTTTTCACTGCTATGCAGGTGATACACAGTTGTACATGTTATTTGTACCCAAACAGAACAGTGCAATCTCAGTCTTTAACAACTGCCTTGCCAAGATTCAGGACTGGATGAGTGCTAACTGGTTGAGACTAAATCTTGATAAGACTGAGGTGTTGGTGGTGGACCCAGGTCAGTGGTAAAGAAGTTGACTCCTGGGCAGCCCTCAGGCCTTGTGCTGAGGGCAACCAGTTGAGACCTTCTGAATGGGTGCATTGTGCTGGATGACAAGCTGACGATAAAAGTACAGGTGTCAGCAGTTGTCAAGTCCTCTTTTTACCATCTGACAAAACATCGTCCAGATAAAGCACCTTGTTTCGCCCAAGGACCTTCATACATTGGTTCACGCCTTTGTGTCCTCACGTCTTGACTATTGCAATGCTCTATACCTGGGGTTACCGGGGGTGGATCCATCACCTGTAGCTGGTGCAGAATCCTACAGCAAGGATGTTGACAGGGTTGTCAAGATCTAGCCATGTCACTCCTGTGCTGCGCGAACTGCACTGGCTGCCAGTGCGATGGAGGATCACCTTCAAGGTCGCATTGCTGACCTATAAGACCCTACACAGACAGGGACCGGGTTACTTGCAAGACCTCCTCCAGCCCTGCTGCCCCCTCTGCTCACTCCACTCCACCGATAAGGGATTACTACAGGTTCCCAGGGTCCATCTCCAGACATTGGGTGCTAGGGCTTTTTCTTTTGTAGCCCCGACCCTGTGGAACTCTCTATCTCGTCGGATTAGAGAGTGCCTGTCCACCGAGACTTTTAAGTCCTCATAAAAAACTTATTTATTTGACTTGGCTTTTGGGGATAATGTTTAGCTTTATTATTCTTGCTGTTGTACTTATATGTTCTTTCAGACTGAATGTGTGTTTTTATATTGTATATGCGCTTTGGCTTTTTGAAAGCTTTATAAATAAAATTTGATTTGATTTTGATTTGATTTGAACTCCAAGCTAAAGATGAATTTCTGGTGAAGACACAAAATTCACCTACTTGGATCATTTCTGGAAGATTCCCTGTTTGACAGAAAATTCACCACTTGTAACTTCGGCTTGTTTTTGGGTTTCTTAAGTGTGAACTACACTTAAAAAACACCAAAGCATGGTGAAGTTAGAAATGGTGAACCCCCCTCACACCAGTCGCTGGCCCCATCTTTCCCTGGTGTCTAGTTGTCCCCCCAGGAGTCTATCACTGTCCCAACATAGAATAAAATTCCCTGGTGTCTAGTGGCCCTCTCCCACTGATTGCTGGCCCCAGGTCAAATAAAATTCCATGGTGTCTTTTGGTCCCCCCATACCGATCGTCGTCCCAATGTAAAATACCTTTCCCAGGTGTCAATGGAACCTCCCCCCTGATCATCGGCCCAATGTAAAATTAATTTCCCTGGTGTCTAGTGGCCCCCTTCCCCCTGCTGATCACTGGCCCAATGTAAATCATAAAGTTTCTCTGCTGTACAGTGGTCCCTTCCCCAACCACACCCATGTTCGATCAAAACATATTCCCTGGTGTCTAGTGGTCCTTCCCCCCATCTGCACCAGTGCCTGATGTTTCAAAACATATTCCTTGGTGTCTAGTGAACCCCCCAACATGACAGGTAGTGCCCCACCACCCTACTCCCCCACCCTGACCCCAAGATGGTAACTGGCACAGCTCTCTGAACTTCAACATAGCTGTCCACCTGACTGAGTTGTCAATGAATGAGCACATACGTGTACAAGCACATGCTCATTCATTTAACAGCTCAGTTGGGCAGCTTGGGTTGGGGGTCCACTAGATGCCAAGGAATACTTTTTGAAACATCGGGCATTGGTGTAAATGGGGGGAAAGAATAGAAACAATTTCCTCTTTAATTCTCTAATTTCTCAATGCTTTCTATTTCTTGCTAACCTCAGTGAATGTCTCCCTCTTTAATATCTTTCATAATATGCTTTCAAATGCACCTCGAGTGACAAAGTGTCTGTAGCTCACAGCCATCTCTTAGATCCACTCCTCCCCCTCTACTATACCAATTTCCCTTCTGAATAGCGCATATCCAGGGATATTAAGGTCTCATTCATGGTTTTACATAGCCTAAAGTTTAGAGTAAGGAGCTGTGAATGAGCTTGGTACATCAAGCATACCTGGGTTTGATTGCCACAACCTTCCCTTGCATATTGTGTGACTCTAAGTTAATCTCCCAGTGTTCCCGAGTCACCCCTGAAAACAGGCATTATGCCTTCTGGGCTTCACCTGCTTACCAGATAATAAAAAAAAAATATTTGGTTGGGCTTTTGTCACCACTGCTGAAGTTACTTCATGTTGTTCCTGAGACTCCTGGCATTAACCAAAACTGCCTTTCCTTAGCTACAGTAGGTTTGTCATTTGTCTTCCCCCTCATGACTGGCTCACCCTAAGCTTTTCTACTTCTCCCTACTCCTTTTAAGTTTATGCACCCTCGTTATCTATCCTCTACAACTGTCACTTCCTGATGATGGACATTTTCTGTGTACTTGAAGAATAGCAAGTTTTGCTGTGTGTGTAAGTGTGTGTGTGTGTGTGTGCACATGTATGTATGTGTGTGTGTTAAGATCTGCTTTTCAATATTGGGTCCCTTTCCTAATTAAAATTCCTGCTAATACCCAACTATATCTTCTGCCCTAATACACTGACACACTGGTGCCATCCCTCCACAGATACAGGCCATCATTAGTGAACAGCCAATGCTCCCCCCAGAATAACCACCAGCTCCCCTCAAACATAGAAGCCGATGTCAGATAAGGGCCGCATGGCCCATCCAGTCCGTTTGTTGCATTACTTACACTGTAGACCCCTTCAGGTCTACGGTACTTTCTCTGCCACACCCTTACCTATCCTGCATGACTCCCTTGTGCATATCCCAGGCTGTTTTGAACCCCACCACTGTTTTCACCTCCACAGCCTCCACTGGAACATTGTTCCAGGTATCCACCACTCTTTCTGTGAAAAAGTATTTCCTCACATCTCTCCTGAACCTACCCCATCACCGGTTTATCTATTGTGGCCTCTTGTTCTGTAGCACCCTTTCCTTTGAAAAATACCTCCCACTTGTACCTTATTCACCCCTGTGAGGTATTTAAAGGTCTCGATCATGCCCCCCCTCCCTCCTTTCATCCAGGGTGTACATGCTTGATTTGTTTAGTCTCTCCTCATAGGATGTTTTATGTAGACCCTGTACCATCTTGGTAGCACTCCTTTGAATGGCCTTCATCCTATATCCTTCCTGAGATGTGACATCCAAAACTAGACACATTACTCCATGTGGGGTCTTACTAAAGACCTATATTGTGAAAACACCACTTCACACTTCCTGCTGGTAACAACCCTACCTATACATCCCAGCATCCCACTAGCTCCCCCAGTCGCTTTGTTGCATTATCTGGCCGCCTTCAGGTCATCTGTTATGATTCCCTCCCAGAGTCTTTTTCCTTCTTTTCAGTGCTAGTATCTCTCACCCCATTTTGTACTGTGCCCCAGGGTTTCTGTGACCCAAATGCATTATGTTGCACTTTTTTGCATTACACCCTAGCTACCAAACATTTGACTACTCCTCCAGTTGTTTCAAGTCTCTTCCAACACCACAACTTTAGCCACATGTCAAACTTCCCAATGTTTTTCTTTGTGTCATGACCCTCACGTGGCACTGGTATGACCGGATAGAAGGTTACCACCTCTGCAACTATCCACAACAACTTGCCTAGTTCACAGAAACTGTCTTTAACCATAGCTACACTGCTACCCATCAAGTCATTGGTACCTAAGAGAATTACCGCAACTGGCTTTCCCTCCCCTACCTTAATGATCTTCTCCCGCTGCTGGAGCACCTTGCTTAGTGTTGCCTCTGGCATCCAGCAATTGTATCTCTCCTCTTGGCCAGTATTACACAACTACCTCTCTGTAGCTCTCATTATAGTGTCTCCAAATACTAAAATCATCCTCTTTCTCCTGCTATGTCCCATCCCCTTTAACATACTGTACTCATTTCAGGTGCAGCCTCCTTTCCCTGGATTTCCAGTGCTGCTTTCTTTTTGGGGTCTGAAGACTGAATTGATTCTAGTAGTGGTGCAAACTAATTTCTGGTTTCCAACCTGGGAGTCACCATACTTCTGGTGGTTTACTTCTTCCTCTTCCCTTCCCTTCACACCACAGTCCATCCACCTGTTTGAAACCTAGGGGGTCTTTGAGATAGTGGCACTGCAGACACAAAGGTGCCTTGTCCTAACTTCATCTCTGAGGGTAGTGACCTCATCAGCAAGGATCTAGATCCTCCTATTCAATGGGCATTGTCCATGCATCCCAAGAAGTCTCTGGATGACAGTGGATCCAAGCCCCATGCAGTTGACCAGCTCTCCCTGACATCTACTGTACCTGCCTGCACAAACATGGTGATAGTGTAGGTTTTCGATGTGAGTGATCGTGGAATAAATATACTTCATATACTTGCTGTACCTCATCCTGCTGGTATTTTATGTCCCTTTGCTTAAGCGACCTGCCTCCTGACACTCGTTTTATGTCCCCCTTTGTTTAAGAGAACAGGTAACCCTGGATGTCCTATTGTGTCTGCCTGCTCCTGCCCTACATCTCACACCCCACATCACATATTGTGTCCACCTGCTGATCACCAAAATCCCATATCCCACATCTCAGCATTTCTGGACAACCTCATGAGACCACTCATTTAATCCTTGCCCTCCCACATTAAAGACACTAAACATGTTCTCCAGTTATTTGACAGGTTCAGATTCAGTGGCTCCCATCAGCTCGTCTTTACTATGGGTATCAAATATCCTTACATAGTGATTCCCCATAATGATGGCAACTCCAGTTTGCAATACTAATTTTTGGCACCTGCATGAGTGGTGTCCCCGTTTGTAACACTTAGGCAAACATTTAGGAGTTTTAAAGGAGATGTTATTATTATTTCTGTAAAGTAATACGTTATCAGAGCGTGACCCGGCTCCCAATTCTGGGTCACACACCCTTAAGTATCGAGCCCCAAGCGAGCTGGATTTCTATTTGATCTGAACAAGCTGTAAGACTGCATCCAGGTAGTGGGACAGTAGGTGCTGATCAGCACTGCATTTTGTTTTAAATAAACTGTATTTTGTGGCATAGTGCTACTCAAGTCTGCCATATATATTGGGGCAGAGGAAGGTCTCTGGAAGTTGTAGTTTCATTAAGGCTCCCAGGACTACAGTTCCAGATTGCAATACTATTTTTTGGCACCCACATGAGTGGTGTCCCCATTTGTAACACTTAGGCAAACCTTTAGGAGTTTTAATGGGGATTTTATTATTATTTCTGTAAAGTAATACATTATCAGAGCATGACCTGGCTCCCACTTCTGGGCCACACACCCTTAAATATTGAGCCCCGAGTGAGTGGGGCGAGTGCATGTGGGGTGAGTGCATGTTCAATGTGTGCAGAAACATGTGCATTTCTGCATGCATGTCTAGCATGCCCAGTGGGTCCAATGGGTATATGGTAAGAAAGCTTCATCCCTGCCTGGTAACATTTTGAGTATGTATCACTTTTGGTTGTTATTTGATTGTGTTCAGGTAGTAAAGAACTGAATGCCACAATGTGCAGCCCTCATTGCAAGATTGTCGCTTTGCCATCAGCAAATGGACAGCTATTAATAGTTTGCAATACCTGTAATCATATTCTCTTAACTCTTCCTGCAACTAGCCAGACACCTACTGATGTATCTTGCCAGTACTGTTGCAAAGTTAACCTACTTAAACAAGAAATTCTAAACCTTAAAGAAGAAATAAAAAGTTCCAAAGAACTAAGGGACTTAGAAAACTATGTTGATAGTGTGGTCAGGAATCTCCCTACTAATTCAGATCTGAAAAATCAACCTCCTCCATTACAGGAGTTTCATGTGGAACATGCTAACTGTTATAATGCAGCTGGTCCCAGCTGTAGTTCACATAACAATATTGCACAAACTATTAATTTGGCTCAACCAAATAAAAGAAATAGAGATTATGAAGCTGACCCTATCTCAGAGGTCGGATGGGTATATGCTTCCAACCGAATGTTAAAAAAAGAGAGAAGGGCAGAAAACATTGCCCCTCTTCACTCTGACATGTTACACAATATTCTCTCAAGGAACAGATTTTCCCCTTTAGCCTCCATACAGATAGGCCCAGATATTCAAATGGGTTGCACATGGCAAAACAGTGTTGCACCATGTGCAACCCACTGATGCACCCCGGGCACGATATTCAAAAGGGAAAATTGCACGGTACAAATCCCTATGCGCCAGAGTGCATCAGTAATGTGTGCAGGTAGGGGGGCATGCCCATGCATACCCTGCACAGCCCAATATTCAGCCTAAGATGTGCAGAGCCATACATGCGCAACCCCTACCTGCGCCAGCACAAAGTTGATCCAAAAAAAAAAGGAACAACCGATGGCCACCCACAAGTGAGCTGCTGCATTGCTGGGCACAACACGGCAGCTGCCACCTGTTGGTGGCCACCCGAGCTCTAGTTGCACCTGGCGGTCTCCCCATGCCCGATCGTGGGCATTTGCAAAAAAAAAAGGACATCTGTCCAATATCCCTGGTGGTCCAGTGGACCTGCCCACCTGATCATGGGCTAAGTAATAATATCATATCCCCAATATCCCTGGTGGTCCAGTGGACTGCTATCTGCCCGATCGTGGGCATTTGTGTACAAAAAGCATAAATAAGTCCTATATCCATGGTGATCCAGTGGACCGCTATCTGCCTGATCATGGGCATTTGTATACAAAAGCATAAATAAGTCCTATATCCCTGGTGATCCAGTGGACCGCTATCTACCTGATTGCAGGCATTTGTGTATAAAACATAAATAAGTCCTCTATCCCTGGTGGTCCAGTGGACCGCTATCTGCCTGATCATGGGCATTTGTGTATAAACATAAATAAGTCCTATATCCCTGGTGGTCCAGTGAACCGCTATCTGCCCGATCGCGGGCATCTGTGTAAAAAAAATAAGTAAGTCCAACATCCCTGGTGGTCTATGGTACTCCTCTCCCCACCCTCCCACTGATCCCCACTGCCCTGCTCCCCCCTAGTAAGCCAGTGGGTGGCAGCACCACCCTCCTGCCGCCCAGCCACCTGCTGACTGACACCATCGGTATTGCACGCCCATTGATCACAGCGTGAGCCAATGGGCGTGCAGTATTGTTTATTATTATTACAGATATGTGAATGAATCATTCACATATCTGGAATGTGTAGTAGGTATGGGCTGCACGCCCATTGGCTCATGCTGTGAACCCATGGGTGTACAGCCCTACTGACAGTGTCAGTCGGCAGGCGGCGGGGCGGCAGGAGGGTGGGGTGCTGCCACCCTCTGACTGACAGGGGGGACTGGAGCAGTGTGGCTCAGTGGGTGAGTGGGGAGGGGGGTACCCTAGGCCACCAGGGATATTGGACTTACTTATTTTTTTAAGCAGATGCCCATGATTGGGCAGATAGCAGGCCACTGGACCATCAGGGATATATGACTTAGTTATGCTTTTGTACACAAATACCTGTGATCGGGCAGATAGCAGTCCACTGAACCACCAGGGATATAAGACTTATTTATGCTTTTGTACACAAATGCCCACGATTGGGCAGATAGCAGTCCACTGGACCACCAGGGATATAGGACTTATTTATGTTTTGTACACAAATGCCCGCGATTGGGCTGAGGAGCACATTGCCGGCTGCAGGGGGCATTGGTCCCCAACGGCTGCTGCCTGGCAGGGTGCCAGGTGCAAGTCATTGAGGATCAGCGCACCTGCATGCAAATGGGTCCATAATGACATGCAAATGGCTCCATGTGTGCCTTGCATACATTATGGCCCCATTTGCATGTTAACTTTTGAATATCGCGGTTGCTGTGCATGGTGCAATGGAACTTGCGCTAGCGCATCCCCATGCTCCACTCTGACCACTTGCACTGGTGCAGTGCCACTGAGCCATGCACTGTGTGGGTGGCCAGTGTGCAATATTCAATGCTGCTGAGCCATGGCACAGCTCCGTTGAATAGTGCCCAGTCCACACCCCTGCACAGCCAAGTTGAGCTGCGCCCAAGCTTGCGCCACAGCCTGGTGCAGTTTGAATATCTGGGACATACAGTAAGTATCCCAAGTCAGTAACCCCATGGTTGTAACTCTGCCCAGTATCATAATTGGAGACTCAATCATATGACATGTTGACTGTAATCTGTGATGACTTGAATAATTTTAACTCTGTAAGTTGTTATCTCTGTGTCAGGATCGAGGATATTAAAAACAGGATTGTTAGAATAATTACACATCCATCTAATGTTGTCCTTCTTGTTGGTACTAATAATGTGGGTTACTTTCATGAAAAAAGACATATGTCATGAACTCATTGAACCTGGTAAACATTTAAAATCTAAAATCTGCCAAGTTGCAATATATGGCATTCTTCCTGTGCTGCATGCGAGACCCAAAAAGAATGACACAATTGCCAAAATAAATGCCAGACTACAAAACTGGTGTACCAGAGACCATCTTATGTTTATTAACCATTAGACAGTTTTTATTAACAATTTTAGCCTGTATACAAGAGATGCTCTTCATTAAATCAAAAAAGGGGTGAGAGAACTTTGTTTTCAATTTCATAAAGCTATACCATTGCTTAATTTAAACCATTAGCTGAGGGAACGAACAATAGTGGGCCTTCTTGCAAAACATCTAATGCATGCCCATGTACCAATGGCCAGTGTACAATGAGAAGTAACTTAAAGGTACTACTTTTAAATGCTCAAAATCTTTGTAAAATGTTTGAAGAATTAGTAATTTTATCTAAAACTGAGAAATCTGACATCATAGGTATAACAGAAACCTGGTGGTCAAACAACAATATATGGAATAACTTTATACCAGGCTATGTCCTCTTCTCCCTGAGCAGAAGTAATAGAAAAGATTCTGGAGACCCAATCTCCACAAAGACATAGACAGGATGGAGGCTGTCCAGAGGAGGGCAACTAAATGGTGCAGGGTCTGCACCGGAAGACATATGAAGAGAGACTTAAGGAGCTGAATATGTATAACCTCAAGGAAAGGAGGGAGAGGGGGGGACATGATAGAAACTTTCAAGTGCCTCAAGGGAATCAGCAAAGTCCAAGAGGGTAGCATCTTTCAAAAAAAGAGGTGTGCAAGAACAAGAGGGCACAATTTGAAGATAGAAGGGGAGCGGCTCAGAGGTAATTTAAGGAAGTATTTTTTCACAAAGAGGGTTGTGGATGCATGGAATGGCCTTCTGGAGGAGGTTGTAGAGTAAAAAACAATGGTGGCATTCAAGCATGCATGGGACAGTCATAAGGCAATTCTAGGGGGCCGGGGTAGGAAGAGGTAGGATGCTGGTTAACTAGGATCTGCAGCTTATCCATTAGGTAGGGAAATGGGCAGACTGGGTGGGCCAAGTGGTCCTTATCTGCCATCAAAATCTATGTATCTATGTATCTAGATGGAATAATTGCTTTATACATAAATACTTCATTGAACCCAATTGAAATTTTGCATAAATTTAAATCATTCCATTCCCAGGTCGAGTCTATCTGGGTCAGCCTAAACAAATTACAAAATCACAAATTTATTCAGGGAATCTGCTATAGACCTCCAGATAGTTCATCTACCACTACTGAGGAAATCTGTGATGAGATGGAATTAGCAACAGACTATGGCAATATCATATTTATGGGTGATCTTAACTTTAGAGACATCAACTGGGTTGACAAAACTGCCGCCTCAAGTCCAGCTAAAGAATTTCTTTCAATGTGTGATGAAGCAAATCGTTTACAATATTCTCCTCTCCAGCTAGAGGCAATAATATTTTGGACATTATATTAGGCAGCGAATTAATCAAAATTCAGAACTATTAAGTTACTGCTCCATTATGAATCAGTGACCATTACGCTGCAAAGTTTCAAATAGACATATCCTGGATACAATCAAACAAAGTAACAGAGATTTTTGTTTATAGTAAAGCCAACAGAACAACTATTTGTGAACACTTGCTAACATTGATTGGGAAGTAGTCCTTCATGATCAAAATGTTGACGCTGTGGACTGTGTTTAAAAACATCATTCTAGATATTGCTCATAAATTCATCCCTTGAATTAAAAAAAGGAAACTTTCAAATAATCCAAAATGGTTGACACACAAACTTAATAAATTGATTTTGAAAAAAAAGGAACGTCTTTAAAAAATACTGAGCTAATATATGTGCCAGAACATGGGCATCTTTTAAGCAGATTAAAAAAAATACAAATCTGAAATTAGAAAAGCAAAATACAATACTGAAACACTGACTGCCTGACAAGCTCAAAAGGGAGATCATAAAATGATTTTCAGCTATAGTAACTCCCTTAAGAAACAAGAATGTTAAGTCGGTCATCTTACTAATAAAGACACTACTGCCTCATCTCCAGAGGAAAGGAATGGCACAACTTCTGAATTCTCATTTCTGTAAAGCTTTTCATAAACAACTAAAGATCAAACATTAAATAAGCCAAATGATAAACTAACAATACCTATAGAGGACATTAAGGTAAAATTAGGCACTATTAAATGTGGTTCCTCCCCTGGTCCAGTTAACATTACTGGTGACATAATTCATTTAATGAAGGACAATTTACTCACACCCTTAAAAAAGATTTATGATGCTAGTATAAATACTGGAGAAATATCCCAGGACTGGAAAAGAACCAACATTATTCCCCTCTTTAAAAAGCTTGATAAAAGTCTTCTTGATAATTACCATCCTATTAGCCTCACACCAGTTCTTTGTAAGGTGCTAGAAAAACTAATTAAGGATATGTTAACTCCACTGATAGACAGTCTTGACAACTGCCAACATTGCTTCATTATAGAACAGTCTTGTTCTACTAATCTGATTAGCTTTTATTACAACATAAGCTCTAATCTGGATAACAACCTACCCTGCAATGCCATATTTCTGGATTCCAAAAAAGCCTTTGACTCAGTTCCTCACTGGGCTTTAATATATAAATTAAAGGCTTGTGGTATTCAATCTTTGTTCATTTGTTGGATAACAAACTGGGTCATAAATAGGTATCATAGAGGAGTTATAGATTTTCATCTATCAAGTTGTTCAGCAATTAATAGCAGGGTATGACAGGGATCCATTCTAGCTCCCTTACTCTTTCAAATATTCATTTCTGATTTGTCCAGTCATTTAAACTGTGATATTATTAAATATGTGATGACAATAAAATCAGCAACATATGTAACAATGCTGAGGAAATTGCTATTCTACAAGAGGACATAGAAATGTTGAGCTCCTGGTCTTGAAACTGAAGGGTACACTTTAACACATCAAAATACAGTGTGCTCCATTGTGGGAAAAACAATCCCAAGAACAAATATATATCATACAATGAAATATTAAACTGTAAGGCTTCTGAAAAAGATTTTGGAGTCACAGTTGATTCTAATCTGGACTTTGACCTACAAATCTCCAATACTCTAAGCAAAGTTAATAAAACATGGTGGACTATCAGGCACAATATCAAATCAAAAAACCCTAGTATTCTATTACCCCTCTATCGTGCCAATGTGAGACCTCATTTTGACTTTGCTTCCCAACTTTTGTGTCCTTATAAGAAAAAAGACATCAACAAAATTGAAAAGTTTCAATGTAGGGTGACTAAATTTATTTCTCCAGACAAATGTATATCTTATGAACCAAGAAGTTCTGGATTTAATCTAATGTCATTGGAACAGAGGCTCATGAGGAGGGATCTTCTGTTTACCTGGGATGTTGGTAACGATCCGTCCCTCATGCTTGACTGTGGACTTGAATTCAAGCAGGTCACTCTTAACACAAAATGACATCCCCTTCAACTAACCAGAAACAAAGTTTTTTTTAAAAAAGAGCATATTATTTTTCTCAGAAAATCATTAACCCTAGGAATTCCTTACCTACTTCTGTAGTTATCAGTGAAACACAAAATGCATTTAAAAAACAGGTTAGATAGAGTTTTGTTATCAAGTAACAACTTGTTTTATTATAAGTAATTAACTGGAGCCTACTATGGGCAATTTGCCTTTTGTGCTTCACATACTTCCTTAGTATGATCATTAGTAGGACAGTTTTTGAATAAGCAGGAAGTCCAGCAGCAACCCACATGCACACTAACCTGGCTGGCAGAATTGTGTCTTACACTTAATCCTTTTTCTTTTAATAACAGTTTTTTTCCCCAGCAGGGTAGTGGAGTTGGTATGGGTACCAAGATGGGTCCCAGATTGGCCAAGCTGTTTGTTGGTTGGGTTGAGGAACAGTTCTTTCTCTCCTTCACAGGGACTGAGACAAAACTCTACAAATGCTACTGTGTGTGGGCCACCTCCTGCTTCAGGGAAACCCTCCAAATCTTCTTGGACAAGTTTACCATAGCTCATCCATCCCTTCAGTACACTGACAAAGTATCCTCCTCCACACTGCCATTTCTAGATATCAAGATGTCGGTGCAGAGCGCTGGTCTGAAGATATCGGTATATTACAAACCCATTGACTCACACAGCTTTCTCCTCCACAGCTCCTTCCATTCTACTCATGCTAAGAATGGTTTGCCATATTCACAGTTTCTTAACTTCACAGGTTATGCAGTGAAGATGATAATTTTGCTGAGCAGGCTCAAATAATGCATATTTTTATTAGTAGGGGATATCCTAAAAGCACAGTGGACAGAACACTTTCCTGGGTCAGTAATATGCCCTGTGACCTTAACACTCACAGAAGGGATACTGTCAAGCAACAACAATCACACTTTCCACTTGTGCTACCCTTCCATCACAGTATACCTTCTCTTCACAAGATCACCACTAAGAACTTCCCTATTCTGCAAACTGACCCTAATATCAAGATTTCCTTTACAGAACTACCCATTGCCTCCTACCACTGACTACCCAACCTGTAGAATCTCTTAGCACAAAACAGCCTACATACTCCTAACAATTACTCCCTACCAGGTACGGAAGCTTGCAACAGAACTCACCGCTATACCTGCAAATTTATTTCTAGTGTCACTGAAATTTGGAATCCAACAGATGTTTTTCACCTCACCAAGGAGTTCTCATGCACTCCTATTAACATGGTATATTGTATTCTTTGCAGGAGGTGCACAGCTATCTACTTGGAAAAACTGGCAGATGCCTGGCTGACTGATTCAGAGAACATTACAGGGCAGTCAGGAATGGAGACACTGATAAACCCATTGTATCCCACTTTACATCCAGGGACTACAGTGGCAATGATCTTTCTGTTAGTGTCCTTCAGCAGGGTTTCAGGGATACTGGCAAAGGAAAAACCATGGAAACCAAGCTGATTATCTGCCTAGGCTCCCTGCTGCTCTCCAGTTTAAATTACAGACTTATATTCTACTAGCATCTTTCAGCAACCTTATGGTTTTCCACCATATTCTCTCATTTTTTAACCGTCACTGTCATATTTTTGCTTGCACATATACATGGTACCTTCACATGTGTGGGGTTCCCTGCACACACTTCCGTCCTGTGTGTGTGGGGGGGCATACTCAAATGGGCATTCTAGCTATGTGTGCATATCTATTTTCATTTTCCACAAATGTTGCCATCTCTGTCTCCTTCTCTGACATTTGTCACCTTTCAGCCTTCACTCTTACTATGCCTTGTCATACCCATGATCATATCTTTGTTTTCCAGATTATTTTTTTTTTACCTAGCCTATTGGAGATTGCCCCTTTAAAGTGGGAAGACTAAGTTGTCCTGGTGAACCTCTCCCCAGGCAGAAATGGTATGGCTCAGAGAGTTGGGGGAGGTGGGGGTGGAGCCCCAGGGACAATAGGCAGGTACAGGAAAGGGAGGAGCACAAAGAGGAACAGGATACCCATAGGAGATAAGGAAAAATGTGAGGGGGAAAAAGCCAGGGTACATAATAGGCTGCACAGAAGTATTCTGCCTCTTTCTGCTGGAAAATTTTGTTGGCTTGATCAACAGAACCAGCAGGTCAGAATTGGTTATCAAGATTGGGGAAGATGAACCAACTGAGGTAACAAGTGGAAGGTTTTTCTACAAAAAAATGACAAAAATGTACATATGTAGGTTATAGGAACTAAGAAGGCAAAAGAATATGTGAGACTGCTGAAAGAAAAGCTTTATTTGAGCAATATTAGGCTGCTTTTTCCACGTGGAGAGAGCTTGGGAAAAAGAAATGCTGTGGTGTGGAAGAAGTTGAGATAGCCCAGTACTGATTTTAGTTTAAAATGCAAAATAGAATGTGTGTGACTGCTGAAAAAGGCATGGTTTGAGCATATTGAGTGTGAGGCTAGAAGATTTCATGCAATTTGTTCCACATGGAGTGAGTTTGTGAGAAAGAAATGCTAGGGTGGAGAAAGTTGCGATAGCCCAGTGCTGAGGGAGTTTAAAATGCTAGAGCTGGAATTTCGGGAGAGCCTGGTGCCTGTGGGCTGAGCAGCTTTAGTGGTTCTGAATGAGGAGAGGAACATCTGCTTTGGGGTTTCCTTGAGGCAATGAAGCATTTGTTATTGTTGCCACTCATCCACCTAGTCAAAGCAGAGAGCAGATCCTGAGTTCGGGTGAAGTGGCAGGAGGTGGGTGCGAACAATACATAAAGAAGCGAGGTTACTTTTCATTTAAAAAAAAAAAATATATATATATATATATATATATATATATATATACTGAAAGGGAGTCTGTGGTAGAAACACTATGCAAGCCCCAGGAACAGGAGAGAAGCGCCAGCAGTTTGGCCAGCTTGAAGCAAGCGAGCGGTGGTGTCTGACATCACACCACGTGGTGGGGGGGAACAATGCGAATTCCAGCATCGAAGAGCTTGTGGCAGGAACAAAGGAGAAGAGCTGTCCTTGCTCAGATGCACTCTCCGGGGTATGGAAAACACCAGCATGATTTTGTTCAGGAGGTGATTCATGTTTCAAAAAAAAGAACTGGAAAGGCTGGTTGTAGTGGTGTAGTGCCTAAGGAGATTTCTTAAAGTTACTGATTTGAGGGCAACTGGCATGAAGTACCGCAGGCATTTCAGGTGTTAGGGTTACAACAGAGTGACGTTTTTGGGCGGGTGGCATCTGACGTCACCCTCGTGGGGGGGTTTGTCTCCATCACGAATTGGGCTACATTTAGCAGAGGTGCTGCTTTGGGGACATAAAAGGGAGCAGCAGGCTGACAAAAGCCCACGATTAAAAACAAAATGTGGTGTATTCAAGGGGGAGTTTATGGACAGGCAACAGCATATCAAGGGAGGCTAGATTAATAAAAACAGTGTCTTAGGTTGGTTGCTCGCTTCCCATTCCCTGAGTTAAGGCAATTTAAGGTTGATGGGGGGGGCAATAGCCCAAGAGATGTCTGGGATACCCTCTGGCGAATGGGGGGCGGCAGCAAACAAGGGGAGGGACCAGAGATACAAAGTTTTGCGCTATGGCAAAAGCACAGAGGTATAATTCAAGGGGAACTGGGTTTTCATAAAAAAAAACAATAGTAATTACTGGTATGCAGAAGAAGAGGGCTACAGCAGAGGGCACACAAACGCAGCCCCTTCCCGCCTGGACCGGGGCACTATGTGGAAGCGTTGGTAGTGAGATAGGCCATGTGTATCCAGTCTGTGGTTGTAGATGATAATGACCGATCTTTTTCAGTTTCATTGCAGTATTTGTGTGGAGCATGACTGGCAAGAAGATGGCACCGAAGAAAAGCAAACCATCCACAGTGGAGGCATACAAGGTGATAATGGAGTTGGCAGAGAAGGCCAAAATGATGTGGCAACTAGTGGAAGGGGAGGAGCCAGGGAAGTCGGGGGAAAAACAGAAAGCAGAGAGGGTGAGAAGGGGCGATGGGAAAAGGCCAACAGGGAAGAGCCAGAGTCCAGCAAGGCCACAGTGGCCTCTGCTGGAGGAGACCCCTCCCGGCGGTATCAGCCCTGTACCATCCCCCCTTGTGACCCTGAACCAGTAATACTTCCGTCAGAGCCAGTAAGTTGACCCCTGGCAGAACCCAGAGTGGCATCCCAGTCCACAGCTGCCCTCTCACCCCCATCAACGGACAGACCAGCACAAGAAAAAGAACTGATGCAGCTCACTGCCAACAGGCTGCAGGGAACTGACAGGACAACAGGTAGTGTATCAGGTTCTGTGGGTGAGAGTATCAAGGAATATATTTATCAAATTATTGCGATGCTGGGGGTAGGGGGTTGGGGCAGCTGGAGATGGCATTGGCAGAGATCAGGTCAGAAAAGGGGGGTATAGAGGGAGAGAAGAAGGAAACAGATAGCATGAGAAAGGGCAAATGGGAAATTGGAACACCAGGTACGAGAATAAGTGAGCACGAACCGTTGGCCACAAATGAAAAGATTTGGAAGGGAGAGTATATGGACATATTTAAATTGGTAAGCAGGGAAGCAGCTGCCAAGTACGAGGAGATGGAGAGTATAGGCAAGAGTGAGATGGCAGCCACGGTAGTGCTATTAGGTAAGAAGGAGGAAGGCAAATTTATAAAAGGGAAGATGTGGGATGGTTGGTTTGTGGGATTTGCCACATATTCAGCCATAGTGCTGGAGAAGAAGCCAGAGATGGGGATTCCGTTAATCACATATTCCTTGATCATACACCGGGCAAAAGCAAAGGGGGGCATGGGGTGGATATACTACAATTAATTTTTTCATCAAAGGATGGCCACCCCGGCCTGGTGGCACTGAGGGCTGAGGCGCTGGATGCCTTACCTCACACCATGCCGGCGACCCGTGTTCGGGAATGAGCATGGACCACCAGGGGTCAGCCGGGGAAGAGAAGGATCAAGCGCCCGACAGCTGCTCTCCTTCTCTGGGGGGGTAGCCTGCAAGCTTCTGCCACAATACCCCTCCTGGGGGAGCTCGGGAGGTAGGTGCGGTAGAGAGAGGTAGCAGCTTGGGTTCTGGGACAGACATCGGCAGAGGGCCGGAGCAGGAGGTGCGTCTCATCGTGCCTCCTTGCTCATTGGAACTCATTGCATGCCGGCACTGGGGGAAGAAAAACTGAGGAAAAACACTCTCTCCTCACCTAGGTGACGACTCCTCATGGCAAGCCATCAGATCATCGGTGCAGACTCCGCTGCACAGTGTCCACGATTAACGGTCGGGGGGAGTAGGGGGCTCCCCCCACCCCACCAGGGGGTAATCCAGCAATTAAGGGCATATATGGACCAGGTGCTCTCGGGGTAGACTCCAGAGTGTGAAGAATGGCAGCGCAATAGAGGTAGTCCGATTGAGTGGTGAGAGGGGGCAGTAGGAGGGATAAAATACTAAGTAAAAAAAAAAAGGATGGCCACATATGAGGATATGAGATGGGATACTAAGCAGCTCAATTTGTGGATGGACTACATGACTGACTAATCCACCCCAGAGGAGAAGATGGGAAAAAGAGTGGGCGTACTTCAGAAATGCTGCTGGGGTTACAACAGAGCTTTCTGTTCATGGCCACAGTGTCATTTTCCGCATGCATGCTCAAAGTGTGGGGGTTCTCATCCCGCAACATGATGCAGGAACCAGTGGGCTCAAGGGTTTCAGGCAGGGGGTAGTCAGGGTGCCAACCACCAGCCTTTTCATGAAAGACAATGCTATAAGGGTCAGACCTGGAACAGAGTTATCAGGGGCAGAGGGTACAGGAGCAAGGGAGCTCAATCCTACTGAATTGGGGAGAGGAAGGAAGAGGAAGAGGGAAGGGGTGGGTAGGGGGAGGAGGGGGAGGACGGATTATGGTGGGCATAGAACAAATCCAGGCAGCCAGGATGCCCATCAAGTGGGAGGTTTGGGAGGGGTGGCTGGCAGAATACCCTGATAGGGAAGCGGCGAAAAGCTTAAGAAGAGGTTTTCAATCAGGTTTTTCTTTGCAGTGTAGGATGCCAAGACAAGCTAGGGAGGTGAATAATTTGGACTCAGTCAAGGGAAAAGAAGACATCTTGAGAAGAAAGATAGAAAAATAAAACACAGCAGGGAGGGTAGAAGACTCTTACCCTTTTCCCCACCAATAGCTAATTTGAGGATATCCCCACTGGGTTTGGTACCTCAAAAACAAGAAGGGGAATACAGGGTGATCCATCACCTATCATTCCCAGAGGGAGACTTGGTTAATGACTTTATAGGGGAAAAGCACAGTCGGGTAACTTATGCCACATTGGAAAAGGCAGTACAGATCATTCGGGCAACCCCGGATGCATGGCTAGCAAAGACAGACACCGAGTCAGCTTTTCATCTGCTTCCAGTCAGAAGGGAGGACTGAGACCTGTTGGGATTTAAAATAGAGGACCAGTATTATTTTGATAAAACAATGCCCATGGGTTGTCCAATAGCATGTGCAACTTTTGAGATATTTAGCATCTGCCTGCAATGGATCTTTCAGGAAAAAAATGGGTATAAAACGGTCATACATTATTTGGATGATTTTTTGTTGATAGGCAGCGTACGAGCAGAGACAGAAGAGGTGTTGGATAGTTTTCAGCAATTGTGTGGGGAACTAGGTGTACCATTGGTGCCAGAAAAAAATGGAAGGCACTAGTAGGGTCCTGGAGTTTCTAGGGATTGAGGTAGATGTGCTGAATGAGGTATTTAGGGTGCCAGACAAAAAAGTAAAAAAATTAAGAGAATTGATTTAACACCCCACAAGCAGGATGCGGGTGCAGTTAAGGCAAGTGCAACAAGTCCTAAGGCATTTGAACTTTTCATGCAAGGCAATTGGGCCAGGAAGGACATTCACAAGATGGCTAGCAAGAGCAACAGCTAGGGTGACGAGGCCGCACCATTGAGTAGATACAACGTAGGGGTAAAAGAGGATTTCAAGGTATGGGAGGAATTTTTGAGAAGTTACAATGGCATATCCTTTTGGCAGGAAGAATGGGTTTTTAATACTGACTTTGACCTGTACATGGACGCTGCAGCGGGGAAGAGTAGGGGGGAATACTTGAGGGGAAAATGGTTTGCGGAGCCTTGGCCAGATGAATGGGTGAAGGAAGGCAGGGTGAAAGACATCACGCTATTGGAAATAATGCCAATTTGGGCCTGCACCCTGGTGTAGGGGGAGGCACTGCGAAACCAGAAGGTTACATTCTGGTGTGATAATAAGGCAGTGGTGGAGGTCCTGTATAACAAAGGGGAAAGGTCGGCGCCAGTAACACAGGTGTTGAGGCAGCTAGTGCTAAGAGGTTTGCAGTTGAATATGTCATTTAGGGCTAAGCACATAGACAGGGAAAGGAATATACTAGCCGGCAGCCTTTCTCATCTGCAGCTGGACCGTTTTCGGGCACTGGCACCAATGGCAGAGGAATGAAAAACGCCCATTCCAACAAACATCTGGGATGTTGGCAAGAGGGAGCAGAGGTGCTGTTTCACAGCTCATGGGCACCATGGACCTTGAAGGCCTATGATGGGGCATGGCGGACATTGCAAGCTTTCAGGGCAGCACCCTACATGGAGGTAAGTGGGCCAGTTACAGTAGAGCAGTTGGGAAAGTTTGCAGTTGAACAATGGCAGAGGGGAATGGCATACAACACAATGTGGGTATATCTATCAGGGATCAGTTTGGTATGCAGCCTAAAGAGGTGGCAGGATCCCATGAAATCAATGTTGATATGTAGGATGATGCAAGGGTGGAGCAGGTTGAGACAGAAGGACAAGGACAGCTGGTTACCAATAGCGGAGCACTGGCTAGCCAGGCTGCAGGATATATTGCCAAGGGTGTGTAAATCCAAAGATGAAGTGCAGCTATTTTTTACAATTTATGTGGTAATGTTTGGGGGGGGTTTTGAGGGTGAATGAGGCGGTAGGTCACGGCCAAATAGATGATGATGGGAGGCTAGGATGAGGGGACATAGTTTGGGGGCAAAAAATAATACAGCTGGTCATCAGGAGGTCAAAAACAGACCAGGTGGGAAAAGGTTGTGTCACAGACCTGAAGCCGCATGCAGAAGGGTCATTATGCCCAGTGAGGGCTCTGTGGGCTTACGCCACAGAGAGATATAATAAAGAAGGGCAATTATTCGTACATGGGGATAGGAGGAAAGTGACCAGTTACCAGGTAACAGCTGTACTTAGAAAAGGTATGAGGTTTCTGGGTGAGGACCCAGCAAGTTATTCCTCCCATTCTTTTCGGATAGGAGCCACATTAAAATGGGTGGCCAAAGGAGAATCAGTGGACAAGATTTTGGAGATGGGGTGATGGCGGTCTGCCAGCTATAAAAGATACATCCGTGCATTTAAAGATTAACATGCCGTCTTTGCTTTGTTTTTCAGGACTGGATCTGAGAAAGGGAAAGGGGGTATTTTTTGGGGGGAGAATCAAAAAAAAAGTGAGGTTGGGGTAGTCATGAAGTAAGGTATTAAACAGAGTTTTATCTAATTCATAGGTAGAGGGAGGATCATGGAGGTGTGGATCTGCAGGCATTCCTACATTTATTGGGCAGAGAGGAGAGCAGAAAAGAAGCCCGGGGGGAAGCAACTCTACCAGGATGTCAGACACTGTAGATTGACATGGCATGGCATCCGAGGGATGAAGTGGGCACAGTTACTACCGACGTTGCTGGAGATGAAGCAACGGAGACCCACACCAGACTTGATTACTGTCCACCTGGGAGGGAATGACATAGGGGAAAAACCATGGGTGGATCCCTATCTAAGGGTGAGAAGTGATTTTGGAAAAGTGAAACAATGGTGGCCGGATGTGTGTTTAGTGTGGTCTGATATGATACCACAGAAAGTATGGAGGCATGCTCACAGACATGTAGCTGTAGAGAGAGCCAGGAGAAAGAGGAATAGGAGAGTGGGGATACTAGTGAGAAGCCTGGGGGTGCACGTAATACTGAGGGGAGTCGAGGAATTGGTGGATGAATTTTATAGATCGGATGGAGTGCACTTATCAGACCTAGCAATAGATATGTTTAACACAGAGATGATCGGTTTCATTGAGGCATGGAGGAGACAACAAGGCAAGAATAAGGGGGGAAAAGATATAAAAAGAAAAAAAGAGGAAGAAGGTAAGAGGGAAGGCCAGTCATCCAACGCAAGCTGGAGACCAGCTATGGTGAAATTGGGGGGAGAATGAGGTGGGGGCAAAGAGGAAGAAAAAGGAGGAGAAGGAGAAGCAACAGAAGGAGAAGAAAGTGGTCTCGGTTCTCACCGTTACCTATAAGACAGAGAAGAAAGCTCCCATGTTTTCACCTAGGGAGGCAAGAAGAAGCAGAGGAAGATCTTGAACTGATACTGATTATGTAAAGCAATACAATCGAAAAGGTGTAATATGACTAGAGAAGATGATGATAATGATAATGTAAATGAAAGAAATGTGGTTATTCTAATAAATTGATTGCCGATCTGAGCACAACAACACACAGGTGGTCTGTCTTTTGTGGATAATGAGAAATCCAGGACAATGGAGTTTGCCCCTTTAAAAGGGGCAGGCCAAGTTATCCTGGTGGACCTCTCTCCGTCTTCAAACAGAAATGGTATGGCTCAGAGAGTTGGGATGGTGGAGCCCCAGGAACAATAGGCAGGTACAGGAAAGGGAGGAGCACAAGGAGGAACAGGATAGCCATAGGAGGTAAGGAAAAATGGGAGGGAGAAAAAGCCAGGGTACATAATAAGCTGCACAGAGGTATTCTGCCTCTTTCTGATGGAAAATGTTGTTGCCGCCCACCCACCCATTTAAATAATGTGATGGAAAGGAATAGTAGTCGTATGGGTCAAAAGGGGGTGAAGTGGGGGGCTGCTTCACAGGTGGATGGCAGCAGGGTCCGGTCGGACGGGTAGGCCTGCCAAAGGTAGATGGCAGAAGGAAAAGGAAGAAATTGAGGGGGGGGAAATGGGGTGGAGGGAAAAAGAGGAAGAAAAAGGAGGATAAGGAGAAGAAAGCGATCTTGGTACTCACCATTACCTATAAGAAAGAGAAGAAGAAAGATCCAAGGTTTTCACCTGAGGAGCAGAGAAGAAGCAGAGGAAGATCTTGAACTGGTATTGATTATGTAAATCAATACAATTGAAGAGGTGTAATATAATTATAGAAGAAGATGATAACGATAATGTAAACGAAAGAAATGTGGTTATTGTAATAAATTGATTGCCGATCTGACCGCAACAACACACAGGTGGTCTGTCTTTTGTGGGGAATGGAAAATCCGTGACAATATAACTTTTTTCCCAGAGCCTTCCTTTTTTTCTTTCCCCATATATAGTATATCCCTTATTTCCCATTACCTCTCCATTAACTTTGCTTTTTTCTCTTTTAGATAATTCCTGGAGAAGACCGAAGGTGGAAACATTGATTTTAACTCTTTTTTTCTATTTTCAGCATGTGTTTAATATCACCATTTTGTTTTGTCTGCTTTGGTTCAGTCCTTTTCATACTTTGCCTCTTGGCACTTCACCTCATGTCATGTCTCACTAATGTATGACTCAGTAACACTGATAGGAAGTGTACCTTTATACTGTATTTCCTTGTTTCCCTTGACTTTGAAGTACTACTACTGACATCTATCCCTGTGTAGTGTACCTACAAAAGTCTTCCACTTCCTGAGACTGTCCTTTGAATCCCTCCTTGCAGGTATGAGGGAAGTATCAATTAAAAAGAACTTCAAAAGAGTCACCAGGCACAATACATTGCATTATACCCTATTCTATGCCTTAATGAATATACTTAAACATAGCTCCTAATGATTATATTTCCTTATTCTCTGCATTGGCTTGCTCAAGTTGAGCTTTCCCTCCACAAATTACACATCTATCACTTCACTTGCATTAAGGTGAATTACCCACAAGCTTCTCCTTTCATAAAATCTTACAGCATATCCATTGGCTACAACCAAAGGCCCCCCACATAGTACACTAGCCCCATTCTGTTTTGAATGTATTTTAGTGCATTTTATATTTGAAATAACTAATTGTGAGCATCATTTAATGTGGCTGCCTGTAGATTTTTCATAAATATTCTCAGATGTGATTGAAGGTACACAGTTTAATATCACCTTTCTTGTGACTAAGATGACCTAGCATAAAGCAAACATTGCTTTCTGACCATACTGGACACTGGATATATTGGTGCTAACTCAAGACTATAAAACTTTTAAGTTCTGAAATGGTGAACATTAAACAAAATGCAGCAAGATATAAATGGATTTGGAAGCAAAAATGAACAGCAGCATGGGCTGACACTATGAGTTGCAAAGGGCTGCACAGTAGTTTGTAAAACATGTTAACTTGATCTCCTGCTTTACAATTGTTCTGCATCTATATTCCACATGCTTGTTGAAATAGTACTTTAATTACTGGGAAACAAAGATTTCGCTACATAGCTGCACAGCTGTCTGACTAGATATACAGTAACGGTATGGTAGGTTAAGACTGGAGGCTGTTCAACATGTCCTAGATTGATTACACAAAAGTCACAAAATACATCCTATTGGCTGTTTTGACCTCGCAGTTTAACAGTGGCATGACTCAAGCTTACAGCCGTCTGAGCCCTGCAGATGATTTAATTTATCTGCTTTATACCAAAAGCAAGGTCTCGCTTAACAAATAAAAACAAGCACAGTCGTAGCTCAAACATTTATAGCAGCATACTTTTGATCAAAGCTCTATCTGATAGTTTGAGGTAGGTGAAGGGGAATTGGTCATCAAAGAGCACTGTGAGGAAAATCCATGAAATATTCCATACAGAGTCCTGCTACAGCATTTTGTGATCTAGAATATTGGTTGAAGTAAATTCAAGGTTAAAGCAGTTGCAGAGGAACAGAGGAAATCAGAAATAGTAATCAAGGTTACTTCATTAAAGATTGTTATTTCTCAAGCAAGAAACTACATGTTTCTTACACCAGAACAATACTGTACTGCTGATACAGATTTTAAGCTTCAGTACTCACACTATTCATCCAGAACTGTTGGAGGCAATATAAATAATTGCTTAGGCTACCACAAATCATTCACTAGTAATGTCATACCTCACTGAAGTAACTTATTTGCTAAGGTGCTGTAAAACCCAATGAACACTTTTAAAAACTAGGGTTGTAATTTTAGTGCCTCATTACAGGAAATAGTGAGATATGCCTGTTGGTCTGCTTAAACTGTTTATGCCCGTATTGCATTTCAGTTGTGTATATGCTTCTGTTTGTATTGCATATTATTAGTTGATGATGCACTATTCCTGACTATATTAATAAAGAGTGATGTTTGCATCCAAATGAACATTAAAACATAATATTTAGACACAATGTGGCTTGTACATCATATCATTTTGCACTTCCTTCCTTCCTTTATGCTTCACGACTTAGGATGTTTGCATGTAAACAGGAATTTCCTCCCTCAGTACACAATGTGTTTTTGCTGCTGCATATTTCCTATCTAATTTTATAATTATTTACTTTAGCAGAACAACATAATTACAGTAAATTGCAATTTTGATTACCTTGGAAATGCATACGTTAATGACATTTGTTGACATGTTAATCTTGTGTTATCTTAAAACTAACAATTTTATGGTTGATCTCCTCCTCTTCATAAACATATTTAAGGTCAATAGTGGTTCTGGTCTATCATGCTCATTCCCCCCACTACACAAGCAGAAATGAAATAAACTGTGCAAACATGGTTGTTCACAACTTCTTTAAAAGAGATGTTGCACATACCGTAAATTAAGTTGTCACAGTAAAAATTTTAAACACTGTGCATAGTAAGTAGATTGTCCTTTCCTTATGACACCAAGATTTGGTGTTGTGAACATTATTATGGTGTCATAAGTGTTGAATTATGATGGCAATTTAAGAAAAACAACACATACAGTATAATAACACCTATACATTTGTAGGAGATAGATTCTTTCTTGATGAAAGACTACCTAGTTCATCAGTAATGTCAATTGAGAATGTTTGAATGCTTTTGAAGTCCTGAGCCTGTGGGAATAATCTGTCTTGTCTCGTGGTCAAGGGCTTTCCAACCTCACTGACAGGTGCCAAGGGACTGACCTGTCTGTTAGGTGCCCAGTTTCCTGGATCTTGTCTGGAAGGTAGCAAAAGATGGCTGCCAAAGGACTAGGTTCAACTTACTAAAGGAAACTGGGAGAGGAATTGCCCTCTGTGGAGAGATATATATGTACAAGGAGGAAGAAATGGAGGTGAATAAAAAAACTTCAAAAGCTTGGTCTTTAGAGTAAGTACCCTCATATTTTGTTGGTGTAGGGGCTATAGCCAGCTGTTAGTTATCCACACCTCAAAAAAATAAAACTAATGCAGTAAAGTGAATCCAAATGACATCAGATGCTGTAAGGACATGGATACTTGCATCAAAATCATTGGAGAGACCATTGATTAGGTGCTGTACAATTCATACTACTGACTGGGATTACATAAGATATATAACACTGCTAAATATTACAGGTGTACAGTTGCAGCCATATATACATTCATATATTTCCAAATATTTCATGATATAATTAAATTATTTCTGGTGGCCCACAGTGAACTACTTGGCCAACTTACAAAAATGACAGTGGCACTCATAAACCCTTACAAAGAGTAATCTGGATTCTGTGAGCCATAAAGAAATTAACTTTTATTAAAGTTTAAAATGCGTTGTTCCAAAGGTTATTTAGCTCACACAATAAAAAACAGGGCACCAGGAGTCGCTTGCCACATAATCCTAAAGCTTTGATTTTCACAAGTCTTCCTCAGGGGGCATGGCTTACTGGGAGTGTGGCTCTCATTTTATATTTCATCTCATGCATAATCCTTATTTAGTGCAAATAGTGATGTTCACACCTTTAAAATCCCATGATAAAATGTACAGAAATATATACAGAAAGTGGGTTTGTTCAAAATTATAATGCAAAAATAGTCTGCCCAATACAGATCATTCATTTGATGTGACTTCTAACAAGATTGTTTTTGCAATATACAATAAAATATTAATGCATGTACATAAACTAAACTCTAAATTCAATCCAGAGGCCAAAGATAGAAACAGTCTGGCACATCACCACAATTGCTTATCACCAGTATCTTTATGTTGTAATCCCTTGTATTGCTATGGAGATTGTCCCGGATTCCCCCCCTCTTCCCCCACAAAAGACAGACACCATTATTTGTTGTTGTGCTCAGATTGGCAATTAATTTATTTCAATTCATAATTCCATAGTCCATTCCAATTCCTTTATTATCATATTTCCAACATTTTGTTTATTCCATCCAATATATCAATCTCTGATTATTCTTCCCCCAGGTGAAGACCTGGGTGCCTTCTTCTCCTTTTCCGTTAGATAACGTTGAAAACCGAGACCACTTTTCCTTCATCTTCCTTCTCTTGTGTTATTCCTTTTCCTTCCCCTCCTCCTCCCCCTTCCCCCACAGTCCTTAGCCACGCTATCACCTGCCATCCACCTTTGGCAGTCCTTAGCCATATCCATACTTGCCATCCACCTTTGGCAGTCCATAACTATGTTATCACCTGCCATCCACCTTTGGCAGTCCTTGACCATATCCTTAGCTGCCATCCACCTTTGGCAGCCCCATCTTTTGTCCAGCCTGGACTTGTTTTCATCCACACCATCACAGACCCCCATACAGTCCCATCTCGACTGTCCTCTTTACTCATTCCCTTTTGACAGGGTGGGCGGGAGGTATCCAAAACTCCAGCAAAAGTGGCTGAGGCCCCCTTGTGCTATCCCTTAAGTACCTCCCTATCTCCCTCCCCTTTCTGTTTGTCTGCCCATTGTTCTTCTCCCCTTAGCCCCTCCCCTTCCTCCCCCCTTCCCTTCTGAGCATAGCCATTTTAAGCATGGGAACAGGGGTGCACCAGGACAACCTGGTCTGCCCTCTAAAAGGGGCAAACTCCATTGTCCTGGATTCCCCCCTCTTCTCCCACAAAAGACAGACACCATTATTTGTTGTTGTGCTCAGATTGGCAATTTGTTTATTTCAATTCATAATTCCATATTCCATTCCAATTCCTTTATTATCATATTTCCAACATTTTGTTTATTCCATCCAATATATCAATCTCTGATTATTCTTCCCCCAGATGAAGACCTGGGTGCCTTCTTCTTCTCCTTTTCTGTTAGGTAACGGTGAAAACCGAGACTGCTTTTCCTTCATCTTCCTTCTCTTCTTGTGTTATTCCTTTTTTCTTCCCCCTTCCCCCCCCCTTTTCCCACTATCCAGTCTCCAGCTTGCGTTGGATGGCTGGCTTCTCCCATTAACTAGGGTAGACTTCACCCTTACTTCAGGGGAGCTCCTTTCCATTTATATCTGTTATAATCTGCCCCCTTTTTCTTTTTTTTTCCATTGTTTGTCTGTCTCCTCCATTCTTCTATGAATCCCATAATTTCCGTATTGAACATGTCTATAGCTACATCTGACAGGTGTACCCCGTCTGACCTGTAAAATTCATCTACCCATTCTTCTACCCCTCTCAGTATTACCTGACCTCCCATCTGTCTTACCAATGTCCCCACCCTCCTGTTCATCTTCCTCCTGGCCCTTTCTACTGCTCTGTGGCTGTGCTCTTGCCTCCACACTCTTCTCAGTATCATATCTGACCAAGCGATGCACACTTGCGGCCACCACTGCTGTATAGTTCTTAAGTCCTTTTTTATTTGTAAATATGTGTCCACCCAAGGCCTGTTTGCCAGGTCGTTGCCTCCCAAATGTATAATAATTAGGTCTGGCCTGGGCCGCCGTTCACCTATTTCTGTTAACATGGGAAGCAGCTGAGCCCATCTCATCCCCCATATTCCATGCCAGAACAACCTACACCTTCTCACATCTTGGTATAGCTGCTTTCCCCCAGACTTCTTCTCTGCTCTCTTTCCAGCCCAATAGATGTAGGAATGGCCGCAGATCCATATTTCCGTGATCCTCCCTCTACCTATAGGGTGAAAGCAAAATCATTAATATACAAGCTCACTATGTCGCTCCCCTATTCATTCCATCTTTTTCCATGCACCCATCCCTGTCTACTCACCTTTTTTTTTTTTTTTTAGTTATTTCAGTGCTCTGATGTATCTTTTATAACTGGCCGATTGCCAGTGTCTCTTTTCTAATATTGTGTTCACTGTCTCGCCTGCCACCGCCCACTGTGAGGCGGCCCCAATCTGCAGGGAATGGGAAGAATAATTAGCTGGGTCTTCTCCTAAAAATTGCATGCCCTTCTTCAGCATTGCCATGACTTGGTAGCCAGTCACCTGTCTCCCATCCCCGTGTACAAATAATTTCCCTGTCCTGTTTCCCTGCACTGTGGCGAAAACCCATAGCGCCTTGCACCGGGCATATTGCGCCCTCTGTTTGACTCTTTAGCATCACCATGTAACCTTTTCCCCCTTGATCAGTCTTAGACCTCCTAATTCTGATCTGTATCTCAGTCACTCCCCAGGTTATGTCATCCCAGTCTAGTCCCCCTTCCCCATCCTCCTTCCCATGGCCTACTACCTCACTCATTCTCATGGCACCAGCAAACAATATCACATAGATTGTGTGAAACAGTTGGGCCTCACTCTGTGATCTGCATATTACTGGGAGCACCCCCTTTAGCTTGATAAGCCATTGTTCCCTATCGGCCTCCTGCTATCTGCTGGTCCTTGTTTTAACCTGCTCCATCCTTGCATCATTCTTCTGATGAGCAATGTCTTTGTCGGGTCCCTCCACCCTTTCAGACTGCAGATAAGCCCGATCCCTGCCAGGTAAACTCCCATCGTGGTGTGGGCTATGCCTTTTTGCCACTGTTCCACTGTGAACATTCCCAACTGTTCCTCTGTGAGTGGCCTACTTCCCTCCATCTGGTGCTCTGCCCTGAATGTTTGAAACACTCGCCAGGCCCCGTCGTAGGCCCTCAGAGTCCGAGGTGCCCATGAGCTGCGAAACAACACTTCTGCTCTTTCATGCCAATGTCCCAGATGTTCGTTGGTATGGGTGTTTTTAATTCCTCCACTGCTGGTGCCAGCCTCCAAAAATGGTCCAGCTGCAGACGGGAAAGGCTGTCAGCCAGAGTGTTGTGTACCCCTTCTATGTGTTGCGCTCTAAATGACATGTTCAGTTGTAATGCCCTTAAGACTAAACACCGTAATACCTGCATGACTATGTCCGATCTAGCTCCCTTGTTGTTCAACACATCTACCACTGCTCTATTGTCACACCAAAAAGTTACTTTCTGATCCCGCAATTCCTCTCCCCAGACTAAAGTACATGCCCATATGGGCATGATCTCAAGCAATGTAATGTCTCTCACTTTCCCCTTCTGTACCCAAATGTCTGGCCAGGGTTCTGCAAACCATTTTCCTCCCATGTACCCCCCCCATGCCTATACCCCCAGCCGCATCTGTGCATAGATCGAGATCTGTGTTGTATAGCCATTCCTCCTGCCAGAACGAACACCCATTGTGCTCCTTCAGGAATTCTTCCCAAATCTTAAAATCCTCCTTAACCCCTCGAGTCAAGTCTACCCAGTGATGAGGTCTGGTGACACCTGCTGTGGCCCTAACTAACCTCTTTGTGAATGTCCTCCTTGGCCCAATGGCCCTGCAGGCGAAGTTCAGATGCCCCAGTACTTGTACCATTTTTAACTGTACCTGTCCCCTGCTGGTGTGCAATTGTATTAATTCTTTCAGCTTATTGACCTTCTTATCCGGTAGTCTAAATACCCCGTTCGGGGCATCTATCTCAATTCCCAAAAATTCTATAACCCTGCTGGGCCCCTCTGTCTTTTCCGGGGTTAGTGGCACCCCCAACTCATGACACAACTCCTGGAACTTACCTAGCATCATTTGTGTCTCCCTTTTCCCTCTTCTGATGAATAGGAAATCATCCAGATAATGTATGACTCTCCTATAACCTGTTTTTTCTTGAAATATCCACTGCAAACAGGTGCTGAAGGCCTCAAATGTCGCACATGCTGTGGAACAACCCATCGGCATTGCTTTGTCAAAATAGTATCTTCCCTCGCTTTTGAAACCCAATAAATCCCAGTCCTCCCGCCTGACCGGAAGCAGTCTGAAAGCAGACTCAATGTCCGTTTTAGCCATCCATGCCCCCTCTGTGGCCTGTATCATCCGGACCGCATCTTCTAGAGTCGCATAAGTCACCCTACTGTGCTCCTTACTAATAAAATCATTTACTGACTCTCCTTCTGGATAGGACAGGTGGTGGATCACTCTGTATTCCCCTTCCTGTTTCTTGGGTACCAGACCCAATGGTGAGACCCACATGCCCTGCAATGGGGGTTTCTCAAATGGGCCCTCTACTCTGCCCGCTGCTATTTCCTTCTCTATCTTCTGTCTTAGCACCTCCTCCTTCCCTTTTACTGACCCTAGGTTGTTGGCCTCCATGGCTTGCCTGGGTCCCGTAAACAGTAATGAAAAACCTGAGCTAAAGCCCTGTAAAATCATGTTCCACACTCTTGTGTCTGGATATTTGTCCATGTAACTTTCCCATACCTTATCTTTGATTGGCGTTCTGGCCATCCCAAAACGTGCCTTACCCCATCCCCTGCCCTTCCCCTTTTTGCCCCCATTTCTTCCTGAATGCTCTCCCGCCCTTCATCTGTTCTGCTTACCCCTACTCATGCTCCCCCTACCCCGACCTCCTCTGCTCCAGTTCTGGCCTCTAAAACATTAACCCTCTTGAAAAAGCTGTTGGCCTGCTCCTTGCCCCCCATGCACCTGCATCCCTTGTCCACATGCCACTCTACATCTACTTGCTGGGTGGCCTCCCCTGCACCTTGAGCACGCATGTTGAAAACAACATTGAGGCCAGGAACAAAAAGCTCTGTTATAAGTCCAACAGCATCTCTGGGTCCCAAAACCCTTCTTGCCCCATTCCCCTTCGGGCGTGGACTGATCTGTGATGTAATCCGTCCATAAATTTATCTGTTTGGTGTCCCACCTCACATCCCCAAAGGTTGCCATTCTCTGCCTAAAGGATTCTTCATAGTATAACCACCCCATCCCACCCTTTGCCTTCCAAATTATAAGGGAATAGGTAATGAGCGGGATGCCTAACTCCGGCCTCTTTTCCATGACAATGGCTGAGAAAGTAGCAAAACCTAGGAACCATCTATCCCAAGTCTTCCTTTTCATGACCTTGTCCTCCTCTTTCCTCCCTAAAAGCACTATAGCTGCTGCCATCTCACTCTTTCCTATGCCTTCAGCCTCTTCATACTTGGCAGCGGCCTCGCGGCTCACCAAGGCGAATATGTCCACATATTCTCCTTTCCAAATCTTTTCTTTCATGGTCAGCGGCACGTGCTTGCCTATCCTCATTCCAGGGGTGCCTATCTCTCTTGTACCTTCCCCCTCTCTCTCCCCTCCCTGTTCCTTCCTTTCTGTCCCTTCTTTCTCCCTCCTGATCTCCACCAATGCTGATTCCATCTGCCCTATACCGCCTGCTCCTAAGGCCGTTACTATTTGCCCTATGTATTCTCTTATACTGTCCCCCAATGCACTGGGTGTATTACCTGTGACCTTGTATGGGCCTTCCTGCCTGGAGTCTTCCAAGATCCTTTTTGCTTGTCCCAGCGGTTGTGGAGAGGGGTGGGCTGGTGGGTTTTGTGGAGGGAGCAAGTCATTCTGGGCATTGCGGGGTTCAACCCGGGAGATGTCATCCTGATCTGGGTGGGACACCGATGACACCTTGACTGTAGGCTGCCGGGGCAATGGATCCGCCAACCTGTCTGGCCTCGTTACCACTGTTGGTGCCTTCCCAGTACCCCGCGACCCTCTGGCTGGTTGTTTTTCCTTGCCACCCTTGCCTGTGGCTGCCTTTCTCTTTCCCCCGGGTCTCCCTAGCTCCTCTCCCTCCACCAGCTCCCACATCCTGTTAGCTTTCTCAGCCAATTCCATTATTGCCTTGTAAGCCTCCTCTTTCGAAGGTCTGTTCTTCTTTGGTGCCATTGTCCTCTTCCTCTTTTCCCTGTAAAAACAACTACGAGAGGAAACAAGGTCAAAATGAATAACTGTCCCATCTGGAACATCAGTCAAGACCCCATCCACTCTTGCCCAGCTTCTTGCCCCTCTCCGTCACCTGCTTGAGACCCCTCTGAATCTCCTTTCCCTGTTTGTAGCTAGTCCCTACTTGCTGTACTCTACTGTCTGTCTCGCCTGCCTGGCTTAACCAAGGTGCCCCACAGTTAGCAGCCCCTCCCAGGACTTGGCTGCAAACTGCCCTCCCCAAAAGTGTGGGTATTCCTTCCATGTGACGGCCTCGCTGCGAGTGCCGTCACCCGTGAGGTCACAGGTCGCAGTCTTTCCTTTTCGTCCCCAGTCCTCACCCCAGACCCTTTACTTTTCCCTTAGTATGCCTCATAAAGACTACCTGGGATGTGAAAACCACCTGCCAATATCTACTAGCTCGCTCCAGACCTAGATAATGCCTTACCCTAACCGCCCCATGGCTTGTGGTGTGCCATGTGCACCCTGCTTCTGGGCCTCTTCCAGGCCTTACACATCCTATCCAGGCCCTCACCATGGCCACAACCAGGCACAGAGCCTTAATTCAGGAAAAGAGGGGATTTACAACCCCCCCATGCAGCGTGTGACATCACGCCCCATGGACCGTGCTGCACTCCTTCAGCCCCAGCTTCAATGCCTCCTCCAGCCCTCTTATTCCCATGGGAAAATGGGAAAAATCCCCAGTACCCCCATAGCCCGAAAACCAGGGCCAGCACTTCCCGACACTCCTACCTGACATGTGACCCATCCACCACGCGGTCCATGCCTTCGGGCCCCTCCCAGGCCTACCATCTGACCTCCAGGATCAATTTGGCCCCCAAAATGGCTACAAATGACTAAAAAAGTGAGAAAATTAGGGGTTTTATGCTCCCCCTACCACATGCGACGTCATGCCACGTGGTACCAGTCACACTCGCTCCCCCCTTAGCTGGCAGTCCTCCTCCAGGCCTCACATCGTATTTGCACAGATCAAGCTACACCAAGAGCCGTAGCCTGAAACCACGCCTTTGCTTCACCAATTTTTTCTTGGTGTGCGACCTTAACGCCACACGGACCACCCCATTCAGCTTTCCGGAACCAACATGGCCACCCTAAACAACCCCACCAGCGTACCAGAAGAAGCAAAAGGGATCCTACAATCCCCCACTCCAGCGTTGCATCATGCCACGTGGCATGTTAATGGCATGGTATGTTAAATGCACAGTATCAGGATTTGGGTAAGCATTGCATGACCTTGGTTAAAGCTCAAAAACGGCCACCAAGTGATTTACTCTTTAATGCCTTGTCTTATTCTAAAATGTTAGTCAGCTGGGCAGTAATCAACAAAGCCATTATCACTCATTTGAACAGCAGGAGATTGCAGCCTTTCCAAAAAATTGCCAGTTACCACACACTTTAACAAAACTCACGCTACTCCTCCCATGTGGCGCTGGCATGCCTCACGTGGGCCCTGTTCCTGCTCTCTCTCCTTGACCCAGGCTTTCCTTCTACCAGCCAGCAAATCATGCCTCCATGGGAAACCAGAAAACCAGATCCTAGCAAACAAGACACGGGCTTTCCACAAGCCCCCCCCACGTGGCGTGTGTATTGCACCCACGTGGTCCTGGATTGCTCTCTCCACCACACTCTGACCCCCACTGTTACTCAATACCTTCATGTCTTCAGCTGTATATTACACTTATTTCAAACCTGCTACTGTATACCTCTTTTTTTTTTTAACATCACATCTCACACACTATTACTGTTTCCTTACCTCTCTCTCCTGGTGAAACAAACCGAAAGAATTGCCAATCCGACGTGCTGCAGTTAATGTCTATCCAAAACTCCAGCAAAAGTGGCTGAGGCCCCCTTGTGTTGTCCCTCAAGTACCTCCTTATCTCCCTCCCCTTCCTGTTTGTCTGCCCATTGTTCTGCTCCCCTTAGCCCCTCCCCTTCCTCCCCCCTTCCCTTCTGAGCACAACCATTTTAAGCATGGGAGCAGGGGTGCACCAGGACAACCTGGTCTGCCCTCTAAAAGGGGCAAACTCCATTGTCTCAAGCGGTAGTTCCAGGCTTAGTAGCAGGTAACAGGTACAGTATATTCTGAAAAAAAGAGGATACATAATAAGCATTAGTAAAGAAAAGTGGGGATTGGGGGGTGGGGCTCACATTAAATGATGTTTTTTTTCCAGGTTTTAGTCTGCACTGCCTTGGAGTGTAAAAACAAGCCCCTATGAAGTATTTGCTCACTATGTAGTGAGGTGGGAAGCACCACTAATAAAATTCCATAAACAGAAAATCACTTCATAGAAAAAGCTTATTTAATATTGTGTGATTGTTTGCTGCAAAGTGCAATAGTGCAATAGTGCAAATGTGCAAGAAGAACAATGAGGGAAAGTCAAAGCCCCATGTAAAATAACTGTTTTTTCTGCACTTAATTATAAACTGTCAACTTGTAAACACACGACACTGTTTCTCTTCTCATTTATAGTATAGCATATGGCTTGCAGGGTAAGAACATTTTTGGCAATTATCTCTTATTGCACACAAAGAAGGAAAGCTTTTTACTGAACCTGTTTTAAGTCCTGCATTATCCAAGCATGGCTAAGTTGGACCTGTGCAAAGTCTTTGCCTTTTTTGCTGGTGCACTTGACTCCAAGTCCAGTATTGTTTGTTAAATACATTTGCTCACAACAGACTTCATGGCAAAAAAACAAGAGCAGTATTCAAATTGTGTGAGAGAACACCAAACATTGCAATGAAAAATGAACCTGCTACCATGCCATATTTCATGGGTGGGATCTCACTTACGTTTCAACCTGTGAAGTCATCAGAGCATTAAGTGCTTGGTCTTGCAGCAGAACTTAAAGGATCACAATTAAAGTGATAATGACATGCATAACCAACTTCTAACAGTTAATCCTTATCATCCAGAGAAGCTAATAAATGGTTGCTCTGTGGTGAACAATTGCACAAGTACTTAAAATATAATTTATGAATTTTTATACTATAATTAATGAGGGTGTCTGTGATTTTTGAAGTGACCGACATATTAAACACGGAAAACATTTAATGCTTAGGACTCTAATAAAGGTCTTCTAGCTGAAAAGCAAAACATACAGATTAAAAGTTCACCACACATATAACATTTACACATGCGTATATGCAAAATTTTCAGAGAACACATAGAGAAGGAAGAAGGGGGGGGGATGGGGAGGGACCTCCATTCACCTATGCTGTAGCCATGTTACCTAATTTTGGAATGGAATGGGGAGAGTGTTAGGGTTCATAGCCCCCAAGACAGCTCCCTACCCTGCCTGAGGGTCTGTGCAGGGTTGGGAATGGGATGTTAGGGTTGGAAACCCTAACACCACATTTCCAAACTTTTGTCACTTTGACTATAACAGGAGCATTAACAAAGTTTTTTGCAACTTATTTCCTTCCTTTTTGAGACAGTATAATAGTATCCTTATTTTACTGTGGGAGTGCAGGGTCCATAGATGCACACAGAAAACCATATCTCGAAAATTAAATTAAAGAACTTTTTTAAAGTTAAACTTTTTTTTTGGAGGGAGGACGATTCAGAGGAAACATGAGAAAGAATTTCTTCACAGAACGGGTGGTGGACAAGTGGAACACCCTGCCAGAGGAAGTGGTGGGGGCTGAAACAATCACGGGATTTAAGAATGCATGGGATAGACATAAAGGAATTCTAGAGGTCAGGGGTAAGGGGAAATAGACTTCTAGGAAAACAAACTGAACTTACAAGCTCAAATGGGCAGACTAGGTGGGCCATAGGCCCTTATCTGCCGACACTGTCTATGTATCTATGTATCTATGTATATAAAGTTTTTTTCTGGTGTGTTTAAAAACACTCATAATGTATTTATTAATTAATTAATTTATTTATTTTTGTTGACTGGGTAAGTGTACTAGACAAATCCTGTCCATTTTCAGGCATGACCCAGGGGAAGGGGATACAGATGAATGCCAACTGACCTTGAACCAGATTAAACTGTTGGTGATATTGTTAGTGAATGAGGGAAACTTGGCCAGGACACCGTGGGAATTCCCCTACTCTGTCTGCAGGGGACTTGGCCATTTCTCTGGAATGGCCACTCGGAGTCCGGTGTTGGATGGAGCAGACGTGCTGGAAGTAGGGGAGTTGGTCTCCTTCTCTATCTCCCCTTTACTAGAGACCGAGATGGATGATGGTTGGAAGGATCCTTTATGTATTGCTTCGTTTCATCTTCGGAAACCGGCACAGTTTCGCAGTCTACTGAAGTTACAGGGGAACCTGGAGGTGCTGATGATAGTCTCTGCCTTGCTTCTGCAGCACAGGTTTGCCTTAGTTCTGTTTCTGCACACGATGAGAGTGCGTTACCGGTGGCTTCAGCTTTCAGTAGACCTGTCATTAAGGTGCTGACATCTACTGACAAGGCACAGCTGCAGGATGAAGTTTGGGCTGTGGAGCCATTCAGTGACTGCTTGCAGGCTTCTGCAGTGTCTGATTCAATGGTATCGACAGAGACTGGCAGCTCAAATTCACCTTGTGGCGAGTGCCTAGGGTCTCGAGATTATTCTTCTATTTTTTCAGTAAAGCCTTTGACTGGATTTTCACATATACAGCGGATTGACTTAGGGCAAAAACAGTGTCTCCCCGCCCAGCTGTTTGATGGATCGCCTTCCACTCGGACTACCACTCTGAATTCAGGTACTGGTTCCTCATCTCAGCAACTACCTGTAAACTTTTCTACTCCCTCTGACTTTGCTACTATTTGCCCTAAGTCTAGTGTGCCAAAGCAAGATTTACAGTGTTATGCGAAGGACTTAGCTTCCGATTTGAGTCAACCCCTTACTAACTTTGATAATAACTTATCGGTTTCTGGCATTATGATTGCTGAAGCCCTACAAGGGGCTGGCTGGGAAAAATCTCCCATGGATGATACTTGGGCCTCTCCTCCTTGGCCTAGTTCTGAGCCTCAAGGAGATCTACATGATATTTCTAACCCACTGGACCTTCCCTCAGGGCTTCAATTAACACAGAATCCTGTCTGGCATGCTTTTGAGTCTAAAACAAAGGCACTGGATTCCTCTGCTGGTACTGGGGAGCATAGTTCTGCTATGGGGATCTCTACAGGGGAAGGCCCTACACCTTCTAATATGAGTAAAGAATCCTCAGATTTGTTACACTTTGATGATTCTACTGTCCTTCCCTCTGGGGCAGGGGAGGGTATTATACCAGATACTGAACTACAGGAGGTTAAGGGTCCTATGTCTGAGGAAGTTTTGCCACAGCAACTACCTGTAAACCTTTCTACTCCCTCTGACTTTGCTACTATTTGCCCTAAGTCTAGGTCACTCCTCTACTGCAGATCCTACGCAGCCTAAAAAGGCCCCTGAACAATCTAATGGTCATCAAAGGAACAGAACATACACTGGCCTCTTTCATACTCCTCCGGAGCAGGCCAAGCGGAGAAATGGTGTGAGACTGAGATATAGGGGTGGGATTGTGGTGTTTCCCGATCATCTTTATGTCGGGAAAGCAATGATAAAAGACAGTTTGCAGTTTTCCCCTTCTGAAATTTATGCTCTTATCCATACTTCTGGGGATAACTATTTTGATATCAGTTTTAAAACATCTGTAGGCCTTGAAACATTTTGGCATAGGTATCAGGTGGTTAGGCGTACTCCTTTATTGTCCCCTTTCTTTGCTATTCTCCTTACAAAACCTGCAATTAAATCTATTACAGTTTTCTTTAAAAATTAAGGGGTTGCAATTACTGATATCATTAGATGGCTGTCCTCT
Source organism: Neoceratodus forsteri (assembly GCA_016271365.2). Taxonomy (NCBI): domain Eukaryota; kingdom Metazoa; phylum Chordata; order Ceratodontiformes; family Ceratodontidae; genus Neoceratodus; species Neoceratodus forsteri. The sequence continues at coordinate 1,511,983,530 of CM057455.1, forward strand.
AAATGTACAGTGTTAGGTTTACCTGATCTGATTATAGATTCAGAACACTTTTGGACAGGTGGATGGAAGTTACAAGTAAAATTGCCTTTGGCGAATGGTTCTATCCAGCATTTGCCTAGTTTTTTTTTTTATCTAGGTAGGGATAGAGGCTTTATTTTTTATGCTGGACAACCTAAGTCCTGTTTTCAGCGCGGGGCTCAGACACATCTGAGTAATGCTTGTGACAGGCTTAAGTGCTCCCTGTGTCTGTACTCTGGTCATGTCAGTATTAATTGTCCACAACCAATTTATTCCAATTTGTGTGAGGATTCTGTCCACTCCTATAAAGAGTGTCCTTGGGCCTCTCACAATAACCTGGAGATGCCACATGAGAGCCAGGATGAGACTGTCTCTAAGGTGCAACAAAATGCTCAGGCCAGGCCTCAATTTAAGCCGATTGATCTTGAACATCCCTCTCCTCCCTTACTCTCTCCCCTGTGTCACACTGCAAACTTACCTCCTAATTTTCCTCAGGCTGACCCGCTTGAGGCTCAGTTACCTGCTGACACTGCCCCTGATGGGAACAGGGTGATACCTTCTCCTGGTCTCTCGGGCACCACAGACACTGTTTTACAGTCTGCCACGAACAGTGTTCCTAGCACTTCCACCCAAGTGTGTGACCCTAGAAATGTTATGCCCCCTCCTGAGGATTCTGACTGGGTTCAAGTGGGTGCTCATAGGCAAACAAGAAGTTCTACTTCTAAAGGACTTCCTTCTTCTCAAGGATATCAGGTGTCTGATTTTCTTACTAAAAACAAATTTGCAGTTTTAAACAAATGCAAACAGGCTACGGAGACTGCGGATGATTCTGATGCCTCCTCTGTGGCCTCCTCTCAGCTAGAAATATTGACTGATACTGATCAGTTCTCTGGTGATTCCAAAACTTTCAGGAAAAAGAGATGTAAAATGAAATCACTGGGGAAAGGGAGAGGAAAAAAGAAGTCCTGATTTTTTCTAGTTTAAATGGGGGAGGTCTTGTCCTTTGGCAGTTTAAATGTCAACAGCCTGAAGAATCCTAAAAGGAGATGGGCTATTTTTTCTTTACTTACTTCCACTGAACTTCATATTGTCTTTTTGCAAGATACCAGACTTCATTCTCTTAGAGAGTCTAGTCAGGCATCTCGTGATTGGAGGGGTGGACTGTCTTTTTGGTCTCTTTCAGAAGATGTATGTGCTGGAGTTGGCATTCTTTTTAATGGTTTAGAGGTCCAAGTTATTAGACTTATCGACCTAATTCAGGGTTGGGTGCTCATTTTGGATGTTATTATTCACACTCAAGAGTGGAGATTAATTAATCTTTATAATCCCCAGATTAAAACGAAAAGAATAGCCACTCTTAAAGCCATTCAGTCTTTTCTTCATTCGACTAAATCCATAGTTTTTTGGGGGGACTTTAATTGTATTTTAGCTCTCTCTGATAAAACAAGGGTGACTCAGAATTATATACTGACTCTAATTTTCTTAATTCACTTTATACTAAAGCAAACCTAATTGATGGGGCTCTATCTGGCTCTCAGCCACCTGCACATACATTTCACTGCGGGACACTGTCCACCAGGATTGATTATTTTTTTAATTCTAACTGGCTTCCAGGTACTCAGTATTCAGCTATTCCTTGTGAGACCTCTGATCATTGTTTGATTGTTTTATCTTTGGGACGTCCTCTTAACAAACCAGATTCTCATAATTTTTGAAAATGAATATTTCTGTTTTGGAAGTGGAACATGGCTGGCAGGACTTGTACACAGGTCTCCAGGATAAAATATCTGTGTTTGATTTATTTGATAACCTTGCTTTTTGGTAGCGAGAAACCAAAATGGAGATTAGGAAGTTTTGTATGAGGTTTTCTAAAACCTTTTCTTCTAGCCGTTATCTTAAATATTTGAATAGTCGCTGCCAGTTACAGAAATTGCTTTCCTGGCAGACTGAGTTTCGGCTGGATTACTCTGCACAGATTCGGCAATTGAAAGCTGAAATGTGTAATTACCAATATGATAGGACTACCTCCCTTTTTTAGAACAAAAATATGGTAGGAAAGGTTCAGCTAAAGTTGTTAACCCTTTTGATAGTAGTAATCAGCAGGTTCATACTAAATATATGCCCTCATTAGTGTCTCACACTGGCTCCAGGATCTCAGATAATGCAGGTATTCTGAATGTAGTTTCCCATCTTACACATATTTTGTATGGCCAAGAATTCCAGCTGAATGATTGGACCGTTTTTTTTGATTCTATACATATCCCTCATATATCGCTTGAAAGTTCTGAAGATTTAGTTCGACCCATTACTATTGATGAAGTTGATTCTATCATCAGTCAATTAAAAAATACTGTTACCCCAGGTCCAGATGGAATTCCTTATGAATTTTATAAAAAAGCAAAAGCAATTCTCTTACCCTATTTAACTGCAGTATTCAATATTATTGTCCAAGGGATATTGCCAATACTTATGGCTTTTTCAGATAGCAACTTAATTTATTTATTTAAAGGTAAGGATAAAGACTATTTAGATAATTGGCATCCCATTAGTCTCTTGAATTCTGATTGGAAAATTGTGTGTAAAATTATTACTGTTAGACTTTCCAACATAGCTCGAAATTTGATTTTTCATACTCAAACAAGTGCGGCCCCGAATAGATTGATGATTAATAACCTGAAATTGATAAGGGAGGTATTTGATGGGTTTGGTACACAGGGATATGTGCTAAGCTTAGATCAGTCAAAAGCTTTTATCTGGTCCCTCATAATTATCTGTTTGCAGTACTGGACAGATATGGGGTTCCACAGGAGTTTGTCTCCTGGATTAAAAACTTGTACAAGTATGCCTCCATGACTCCAGTAGTGAATGATTTAAAGGGCTCTCATATTCAAATTAAAAGAGGGGTACGCCAGGGTTGTCCCTTAAGCCCTCTTTTATATGTTTTTTCCATAGACCCTTTCCTTAGGAGACTGAATACTGATTCTACTATTATGCATATTTCTGACAACTCTTCCCTAGCTTTTCCTAGTGCTATGGCTTATGCGGATGATATATGTTTATTAGTAGCAGATCATGCCTCAGGATTGCGTGCTATTGAGATTGTTCATTCTTTCTCTTTGATTTCTGGGTCTATTTTGAACACCCAAAAAAGTTTTGGTACAGCTGTGAAGATTCCCTTACAGGATGACCAGAATGAGATTGGTGGGGTAAAAATTAGGTCTGAGCATATTCAGATTCTAGGTCTTTCTTTTGGTAATCATTCAGCAGCAGAACACAATTGGCTCACTCAACTTTCCATTGCAGAAGATAAAATTAAGAAATGGAAATATTTTCCTATGTCCCGGAAAAAATGCATTTGCATGTTAAAAACTTTCATTATTCCTATATTTCTGCTGGTCAGTTATATTTTCCACTCCCGCTTCATTTAGAAGCATGCCTGTATAATTTATGTTTTCAGCTTTTATGGGGTAGTCATTTGAACCCAGTTAAAAGATCAGTTACCTATTGGCCCATAAAACAAGGGGGTCTAAATATGGTGAATCCAGTACTATTTTTCTTTGCCATATTTGTACATTCTAATGTTTACCCTAGCTTGGCTGGTCATCAAGAGGCTTGGGTACAGAGTTTTGCTTGTAGAACCCAAGATTTTATAGATAAATGGAGAGCCACAACTTGGAAACCTTTTACTAAAATTCCACTACGGACCTCTGGGTATATTATTGAGGTTTTTAAAAAAATAAGACAATGGAAAGTATCCAGTCATTTGCCAGGCTTACAAAACAGAAAACTCCTTTATTCATCTGTTTTAGCTCAGAATTTTTTGTCAACATAATGCTTTGATTTGCCGGTAGATATCAAGTACTTAACAAAACAATTATTGGATGGTAGCATTCCGGTGAAAATGTGGGATGCTTTATGGCTGTGCTGTCATAATAAACTAAATGATAAAGGGAACCACGCCCATAAACAACTGGAAGAAAGGTTTTGTATTAGAAATTCCTGTATTTGCCAAGTGGAAACTATGACACATTTGTTTTTTGATTGTTCTTTTATTGCACCATTGTGGGCTCAGTTGGCTCAGGAGTGGTCTTTACCTGTGTTAGCCACTATGACTTACACTGATCTGGTATATGGGAAATTTGGGTCTGACTGGAAGATCTTCTATCCTGGTACTTTTAGAGTCTTTTTTGCTATTTTCAAATGGTGTATATGGCAAACTAAATGCCTTTTTGTACTTCAACAAAAACAGACTTCATTGACTGGTTTAATATGTCTTACTACTAAAGAAATTTCGCATTTATATGCCTCCGAAAAATTATCTTTGCCTGCAGCTTTGGTTGCATATTGGTGGAGGGTGCTTCCTTTAATTCTTTTTGAAGGGGTTACTTGAAATAGGATGCTGTAAAGGTTTTTGATTTTCATTGTATTACATTTAGTTTTTCTTTTTTTGAATATGGCATATTATAATTTTATTTTTTGTTATGTTATTTTTCTTTGTTTCAGGTTCTACTGTATAACTTTGCTGTATTGATTTGTTTTTTGAAGACTTTGTTTTGTTATATTATTTTCAATAAAAAATTCCCCTACACTTTTCAATTAATGCCATGGGATCTTTAACATCCACCTGAACTACCACCAATCCAGTCAGATGTGACCTCAGTTTAATGTCTCATCCAAAAGATGGCACCTCAGAAGTGCAGCACCCCTCTCATGTTGCACTACAGTGTCAGTACTGGGATATTAACCCAAGTGCCAGATGTGGGAACTGAACCCACAGCCCTCTGATCTCCCAGCCTCAGAGATGAGTGTGCTACCTACTGAGCCACTGACACTGCTAAAGAATAAGTGCCTCAGGCCTAAAACAACATTTGAGGTGTGACAATTGACTAGTAGCAACCCTCTGGTGTGTCTTACTTGCATACATAATGCATTTCCCAGTGGCTTCCATAAATTTCTGTGGGCAGAAATGTTGACTCGGTTACTGGCCCAATGGCTGCCAGCTCCCCCGCACCCAGCTAAAAATCAAATTCCTTGCCCTTGAAACCTTAACCTGGCCTTGGACACACTTATACCCAGATTATTTCCTTCTTTGCTTGTATTGTTAATTGATGATAATAAAATAAATTCAGTTTGTAACACTTACCCCAAATTATACGTCTCAACCTCCTGCCTCAAAACTCAGAGACAAGTGACCAAATCAGGGGCACAACTTAACAGTATTCACTCAGGAAGCCAACAGAATAACAGTCTTGGTTTAAAGCCTGTAACTCTAATGTCTGAAATTTTTTTGTGCTTTTAAACCCTCCTGTTCAGTCAGGAGAAAATGCACACTTCAGGAAGAACAAAGGTAAAATCTGAGGCAAAATCAGAGACCTCTCTAAAAATCAAGGGCAATCCAGAAGAGGCATGCTAGATCTTCACTGTCTAAGATGTTGTCATGCTTGACAGTTCAATTTATACTGTATATTTGATTTGTGTAACTGATTTTTAAACCTTCTGCTATACACTCCTCAATTCCCCTTCCCAGGACACATCTGGAAACTAGTTATTTTATGCAATGTCCTGGTAAAGTTTGTGAACTACTTCAATACATAAATATATGAAAGCAGCAGTATTTGTTAGCAAAAATGTCATCATATCGATTTTGGGCAAAAAAAAAAAATATTTCTGATACATTTAGATTCATGCTCATATATTTTAGTTTTATCAGATGTTGTTCATACTAACATTAGCTATAGTATAATAGTTTAGCTAATTTTGTTATTAATGACCTCACTAAAGATGGCCACAACTCACAATTTTTAAAAATCTCTTCTGTTGAGGTCACCTGTTGTAATTACATGGTAGATTCATAAAGTGCATGTATTAGGATGGTATTACCTGATGGTAAACAACACATCACTTTTTCTGGATATTTATTTTTTTTTGGTGGGCATGGCATTGAAATGGGAACTTACAAAAATGTCAGAATCCACTATCTTGGTTCAAGAATAAAAAAATGAAAAGTACACTGGGTATCTTTGATATTTTTGCCAGTTAAACATTATTTCTGGAAAAAAAATTATATGGTAACTAGCGAATACTGCTGTTTCTCCTTGTATATAACGATGGTTGACATAATTTCTTGCAGAGTTCTAGAAGCTGGCGGTCTGTATTTCCTTAGTTCTCCCAAGAAGTCCCCACAATCCCTCCCAAAGTTTTAGAAGGATGTAGTTTTTCAAGGGGTTCCCCAAACCAGTGCTCCTATATTCATACAGGAACTCAATGCTTTTTGCACATACAGTCACCATCTCTCTCTGCAGTTTCGATATAAGCTGGTTTGCCTCATGTTTCCCAAATAATTTCCAATACCCAGACAATAACCTTACCATTTCCTGGTATGTAGCCACCACAATTTCTTGCTTCATCTGCAAAGGTGGCAGCTTTCTCTGGCATTTCCCAAGTGAGTTCAGTCCTGCTGCTTGTCTTCCCACAGTCACGATGCAGGGTCCCTCTAAACCACAGCCGTGGCTGGTACCAGGCACTGTAGCACTCTCCTTACTGATGGTACTGGTGAAAATGGGTCACTCCTCCAAACTCTATATTAAGCAAGTTGATTCAGAGGAGCTCCCCAATTCACTCCAGTCATGGTTGGTACTGGGCACTGTGGGACTCTCCTTCCTGGGGTAACTGAGTAGCTGCTCTAAAGGTGGGATCCAACCTGAGCATTCTGAGGAGCTCCCTGATTCACTCCAGGACTGATCTTACTCTGGTCCCCCTGGTTAAATTTGAGCTGTTTGGGTTGGGGAAGGGGTGGAGGGGCTGTGTCTATGGGGTGAACATGGGCTCTTTGGGGAATGGAGAGCTATTCACCTGGGGGGAATGGGATGGGAATGGTGTAGGAAATTGTCCAATCCCATAAATTGACTGCAGGCCTTTTTACTATATGGTGTTTCAACTTCAACAGATTACTGCAGGAAAGCACTCAGGGTAACATCAAACCCCAACCAGCTCGATGAATCAAATCAGCACAGCAAGACACAGACCATTGGGACTTCCTCGATTTCCACTACTATGGATAGTACTGTGCTGCCAGTAAGACTGTCCACCGGATCATGGTTTTGCCACAACCAGTACAGTGTTTCTTGGTATTTATTGATGAGGTTCTGCATGGTAAAGTCAGAATTATGGTATTTGGAGGGTGGGGAATGCCATTAGACACAAAATAAAAGCAAAACCATTTGTCCACATTTCAAAGACAACACAGAATAGTGTTTTTGCTTACTTCCAGACTACATGATAATTGTTCTCACCAAAAAGGGAAGGGGTGAGTGTTTTTCTAAATGATGCTGACAATCCCATCACACTGTGTAAAACTGAATGTAGACTTCTGTTGCAAGTAAGGGGGATATGGCAGACAATCCACGGCTCTCAAGTACCACGACCATCACTGTCAGTAGACTTTCAGGTTACATTTAACCCTAAGGAATACTATGAGGAGATACTCTTGTAATTCTGTTATTTCTAAAGTCCGAGCAGTGATGTCTTACATCTAGAGCTGGCATTTTCCTCTTTGTATGTATGGGCTCAGGCAGCTGCTAACTATTGCTTCATAGAACAGATCTGGTCAGAGCTGATATGGCTGTGGACAGCTTTTGGGATGCTTTTACCCATTATTTCTAATGAATGCACAATGCACAATGCTGAAATGCAGTTTCAATGTGGTCTTCCTTTTTTTTTTAAACTTCACTTTATTGAGGGAGATGGTAACAATTACATGTCAGTACATTTATACATTACGTTTAGGACTGTATAATTCCATTTTTCTTTATGTACAAAGTCATATCATTCTTTCAACTAATCAACTTTAATATTACCATCCCCTCTCATTTTTTCTTAATCTAAATGAATTGTTAACAAGTTCATAGTCAACTTTTGAAATTGAGAAATTTAAAGAAAGAAAGCTAAAAACAAAATGGAAAAAAAAGCTGCTGTCCATATTTCATTTTCTCAGTGTACCATTAAGTTCAGATTGTTTTGTTATATTCTAACTTATTTAATTACTCATGCCACTCTTCCTCCAAGAATGCCATTATCCCATTCCTTCAATATATATTCATGTAAAAAAGACTTTTGCTCACTACACCTCATGCATACTGCCATTTAGGTCCATTACCCTTTTTCTTTTGTGTACCTACATCACCTAAAGCCCATGATCCCCAATTTCCCACTTCCTTTTTTTCTAAACCTCATTTTTGTCCCTGCCTCTTTTAATTTTTGCTGTTTACCTAACTGCTCCTATGTGGTCATTCTAGTTTACTACCCTTGAATACCAGCAGCGTATACCTCCCACCTGGTCCATCACTTAGTGTATTTGGCCTGCCTGTGTTGTATTGTGAAGGAGATCTGCTCCATCTCTTGTATCGAGGTGACAAGGTTAACCCAGTCACTCACCTTCGGTACTTCCTACCTCAACCATCTCTTCATTATGGCTTTCAATGCGGCCTCTATTAACACTCTCCAGAGGTACTTGGCCTCCTTCCCCTGCAGGGGTTTTGGTTCCATTCCCATTATTAAGAGCTTGAGACCTAGTTCCCCCACTCCCTCAAAAATAGCTTGGATATGGTAAGCATTGCTTCTCCAATATATCTGAACTTGAGGGCAAAGCCAAAAAATATGAGCATGCCCAGCTTTATCTTCCCCACATTTCCTTCAACATGTAGCTTGTCCACCTTAGCTAAATTTTGCCTGAGTTTTTGGGACCAAAAAATACCTAATCTTGATACACCAAATAAATTCCCGTCATGTTGGTGAGGAGGTGGAGCCCTATATTGTTTTCCATATCTTATCCCAATCCTCTGTTCCTATTCTAGTTCCTAATTCATCTTCCCATCTAATCTTGATCTGAAGAGTATTGTGCCCCTAATCAGTAATAAAATTACAATATAGCAGAGCTATTGATCCTTTCCCTGAAGGCAAGGACCATATTTTCTCAAAATGCGGGGGCGGACTGTCCCAGTTCCCTACTCTTAGAGGGTTATTGAGCTTCCCATTTACTAGACCTCTGAATTAATAAAATCTAAGTCTGTAATCTGGGCTCAAACCAAAAAGAGACACAACTGTGTCAAATGTTCTGGGCAAACCCCCTCTAAGAATCTGCCGTGGGGAATGAAATCCCTTCCCCACTTGTTGTCTGAACCATGGGTCCATTCCTGCTGGATAGAAATGTTCATCTCAGGCCCACCACCTGTATTTCCATAGGGATCATGTTGTGGGTCCCTTGCTAACTGCACCTCCATCCCTCCAAGGTCACTTTCACTCTCTGGGGCAGATGATCACATGCCTCTATCTGCAGTTGCCGGTTAAAGGACAATGCTTGCAGGGGTGGGTCAGTAACCAGAGACTCTTCTATTGATTTCCAGTGTGATGTGTACTGAGGATGTTGCCACATTAAGACTGTTTTCATCTGTGCTGCAATCCAGAATCCAGGTAGGTATGGGACCGCCAGTCCCCCCCCCCTTTCCCCTTTGGCAAGTATAACACTTGTCCTGCAACTCAAGGTCTTCCAGAACCCCATACAAAAGTCATCATTAGTCTCTGCCAACCCATCAGTATCTGGTGTGAAATTTCACAAGGGACACTCGGAAAGAGATATAACATTTGAGGAAGTATATTCATTTTGGTAGCTTGTATCCTCGAGTGAAGGGGCAGTTGCAGAAGAGACCATTGTTTATAATCTGAAGCTATTTTTTTTACTATGATGTTATAATTATCTCTAAATAGGGAAGTCGGGCTGGTACCCAAATATACACCTAGGTATTTTAATTTCTCCATCTCCCACCTCAATGGATAATCTTTCTGAAATTTGGGGGAGGGCTCGGTAGAAACAGGTCAGAACTTCTGTATGAGCTCTATTTAATGTATATCCAGAGAGTTCTCTGAACAGTTGAATCTGTTTAAGTACTTCCGGCAGTGAGGAATCAGGGTCCCCTAAAAAAGTAAAATTTGTACACTTACAGACCTATTTTATGTTCATGTCCTCCTAAGTTTATGCCTTGGATGCTTGGATTCTTACAGTTGGCCTGTGCTAATGGTTCCATGAATAGGGCAAACAACACAGAGGACAGAGGGCAACCCTGTCTTGTTCCTCCTTCTAGCTGAAAAAGTTCCCCCACGTGGCCATTCATCCTAACACAGCCACTAGGGGCTGCATACATTTTGGCCACCATATGACAAAATACATCAGGGAAACCAAAGCCTGCCAGGTATGCCTGAAGAAAGGGCCAAATGACCTTATCGAATGCCTTCTCAGCATCTAGGTTCATCACCAGGGCAGCCTGGCCACATGTCTCTAGATGATCTATTATATGTATTACCCGGTGGATGTTGTCCTGAGCCTGTCGACCTGGGACAAAGCATATCTGATCTAGGTGTATAAGTTGGGGAACTATACTTTCCAGGCATCTGACGATGATACCAGCCAGGATCTTATAGTCTGCATTCAATATGGAGATAGGTCTATATGAGGTGCAAAGTAAGGGATCTTTGGTGGGCTTAGGCAAGACTGAAATCACTGCATGCTTCCAAGTAGGAGCAGCCACCTCTCCCTCATCCAGAAGAGAGATGTATGCTCTGCACAAAATAGGGGTGATCTGCTTCTGGAATAGTTTATAGAACTCTGCCAGAAAGCCATCTATTCCTAGGCATTTCCCTGTTTTGGATCTGGCTATCTCAGCAAGAATCTCAGATTCTTTGATGGGGGTAACCTGCCTATCAGTATCTGCCTTTGTTACTCTTGGGAGGTGCAAAGTGGCCAGGAACTGTGTGATCCTATCTGTGTTTGGGGTGGGTCCTGCTCTATATAATTCTTAGTAATATTCAGTAAAGACTGCAGTTATATCTTTGTTATTGCTTAGCTGCCGCTCGTTATAGCTAATTTTACTTATTGTCGCTTTAGCTTACATTTGCTGTAATCTGCTGGCTAGTAGTCATATTGCCCTTGGGTCTCCCTCATAGTACTTCTCCTTTAAATACTGCATATTCTGTTCTATGCAGTAGTCTAGGATGGAATTAAGCTCCTTCCTGAGAGCCTGAACCTCTCTTTCTTTGGTTGCCTCATATTTATTTCTTAACGAGACCTCAAGTTCCCTGATTTGCACCTGTAAGGTGGCCTTTTTAGAGTCTCTTTGGAATGAATTCAGGCCATTTGCATACCCCAGGCATGCTCAGTTCCTGCTTTGCAGGGCTGCCATGCCACTCCACAAAGGTGAACAGGAGCAACCGCAGCCTAGCAGGCAGGTGTGACGGAATGTTTGTATGTGGGTGTGTAGACTGCATTGGCCTGGGTATAGTGCTACACCCCATAGCAATGTACATGGTTGGATGGGGTACAGGGTGCTTACCTAAACAGTGGCCACAGGGTCCCATCTGGACATGCAACAGGGGAGGGCACAGTGTGACACAGTCTAATTGGTATACCACATGCATGTGATACATGAGGTCCATATGCAGTGTAAAGTCATCTGCAGTGCCCCACACCTCCCCATATGAGTTGAACATTGTGAAGACTGCAATGAATGACAGTGTGCAGAAGGTGACCAGGTACACTAGTGGGTGGGTCCCATTTGTGTGCACCTATGGTGTACCACAGTGGATGTGTGCCACAGGTCAGTCGCTGGTCTGCTTCAGGCTGCCATCCATCCACCAGACTACCTGGGCACAATTGCCCCAGATGGCACCCTGGGTGCATGTCACCACCAGGTTGCATCTGCAGGCAACATGGGTGCAGCCATGGCCTCCAGTACATTTGCTGCTTTGTGGCTGTCCACACCTCTGGTGTGTCCAGGGGCCCCCAACAGCAATAACATGTGGCTGCTAGGAGTCTATGTCCAGGGTCTGGGGGGTTTCTCCCTGGATGATGCCGGTGATGACAGGGCAACTGTGGCTCAGGATTCATCCATCCCAGCATGAATGTTGTGTGTGGGTGCCTGAAGCATGTCCTGGTGCACCTCCAAGGGTTATATTTGGATAGCTTGACAGCAGTTCTGCAGCCTGCCTGTGGGTGGCTGGCCATTTAGGCATGCTTTTTCCATGCCTAACTTTGGGCAGCTCATCTCTGAGATGCTCAGAAGATGCATTACACAGTTTGGCTGAATATAGAAATGTGCGGCACATTCATGGGAATGCCCCTTTATGTGCACTGCATACATTATAGATGCACGATGGCGCTTCTGAAGATGCGCGGCTCATCTCTCCCATTTGAATATTGCAGTTCCACTCATTTGCACTTTGCACATGCATCTCCTTTGAATATCTAGGCTGTAGTGTATTTCTTTTTCCTTTTGCTTATCAGAAATTATTCTATGTGATAATATTGTGCTGGATGTGTGGAACAGGTCTTAGCCTGACAGCTGACATAGCCTTTCCTACTGCCCCACACTACATCATCAGCATTGTGATCTCACTAACTGTGACATCACAGGTGAATGACCTGGCAGTCACTCACTTGTTGTTCCTAAGTAGCAGTTATGTCACAGTAATTGAGGTCACAATGCTGATGATATAGTGTGAGGCAGTAGAGTAAGATATGTCAGCTGCCAGGCTAAGAGCTGTTCCACACATCACACCTACTAACATCAGGTACATAATATTCTAATTAAAAACAGTGAAAAGAGAAAGTACCTCAGATATTAACAGGTAATGGGTGGCTGCTTTTAAAATCTAATATTAGTTTTAGGCAGTACACTAGCTCTTTAAAGGAACTTCATTGTGTTCACTGACTAAAACAAAGTTTCTTTGTTGTTTTATAATATATTAGACTGTAGTATTTATTTTGAATGATGCTGTGGCCATGAAGATGGTGTGTACAGTGTGTGTGTGTGTGTGTGTGTGTGTGCGCTGTAGCTTAATATATTTTTTCCCCAGAAAGCATAGTAAAAAAAAATGCCTGCTGATTACTACATAATTACTGTAGCTAGAATAGTTCACACAAGACATGGCATATGTCTGAGACAGTGCTTATCAGATAGTGTCTTAAGAAGTTAAAAAAAACTGTGTAAATCTTTGTACATTTGTTGCAGGGAAAAGGTGACATTTATGAGGTATGAATCTTTCTTGAAAGATAATACTTGCCCAAATGAAGCTAGTAGCAATAAAATGTTTAAATGCTAAATATTTAAATGTGCAAGTTGTTGCATTTTGAAGGGGGTAAACAAATCTCCAGTTTAATAGGCAACCATTATTTAACAAGCTGCTTCAGTTTCCCTTCAGTTTAACATGCAACCAATATTTAACAAGCTGTTTCAGTTTCCGAATGGCCATCTGATAAGCAGGCTTTAGTGCTGTCTCCAACATTCTAAACAGAAAGAAGGGAGTATTTTATTTCACTTGGCATAGTAATTTATAGTTGTGGAAGGATACACTGAAATGTCCAAAAAAAGTGTTCCATGTTCCTCCATTTTTCCTGCTACAGATAGCAAGATGGCTGTAGGCTCTGCCCACAGCCATAAAAAAGGAAGCTGGTTGCCATGGAGATACCCAGAAGCATGCGAACGACCGGCTAATAAAAGCAAGCCAGCGACTTGCACTTTCACACACTAGATGTTTAAATGGATACCAGGGTGCTGGTCAGCCACTGTGGGACATAAAAGTAGAATCAGAGAAACCGGCACTCTGGGTGACTGGAAAAAAGCTTGATTTTCTTATTGGACAACCTCTTCCAGAGGGCAGCCTACCCCCCCCAAGCTACACCATTGACACCACTTGATAGGAATGAGAGAGCGGGAGTGCTGGAACCAGGAACAGAGGGACATAATTGTACTGTGAGGGAGATCTTCATTTTCGAGCAGACTAGTTCCAAGTGCATTATTCACACCCTAAATACAGGAGACTTTGAGGTGGTGGTGAGGGGAAGGGGACAAACTGCCCAGCAGCCAGGGAAACACCAAACGTGGGGGTGGCTGTGCTATCTACACCACGGACTCTCTCACTAGGCTCACCCTCCCTGCTCTGGACCCTGTAAGTGGGGCACAGGCCCTTACCATTAAGCTTACCCCGGACCCCACCAGGGCACCCTGTTATCTCACCGCTGCCTATATACTGCCCAGGAACCAAAACCCAGCACTATTATCATTAACTGACTATCTTGCCACCCTCCCTCACAGTGCTAAACAAGTCATTGTGGGGGACCTTAACGTGAACTGGCTGAGCCCCTCCTCCACCCCCACCCGGGACTCCTTCTCAGCCCTTGATCTAACACAACTAGTCTCCCAACCCACTAGAGTGAACCCTATGAGAGGTACCAGCACCCTCCTAGATGTCATCATCCCACCTCCAAAATATTCTGGACATCCAAGTCCTCCCTGATTCACTCAGTGACCATTCCCCTGTGCTGTTCCACTGGATGGCCACCTCACCCCAACCCACTGCCCAGTGCTCGCCCCGGCGGTGTTTCAGACCGTGTGGTCTGAAAAACCTTAAACAATATCTTGCCCAACAAGACTGGTCCCCCATTCACCGTGCTCCTGATATAGACACTGCCCTTGCCTTCTTTACCCAAACCTTTAGTAAAGCCTGTGACCTCTTTGCTCCCCTCTCAGCTGTCTGAACCAAAAAACATAACCTACCCTGGATTACTCCTGCCCTTTTACAGCTGCTCAGGCATAGGGATAATTAATGGCACCTTGCCATAGAAACTAGGCGACAAGCAGACAGACAGGCCTACAACGCTGTGTGGAATAAGTGCACATGGGCAATCAGGAAAGCCAAGGCCGACCATTATCAGGCCACCCTCACCGCCTCCTGGGGGTGCTCCCGTACTTTCTGGGATAACGTCAAACAATTGAGTGGGAACACTCGCTCCCCTTCCCCATCCCAGATTATTACTGACAACACCACCATAATGGACCCTGCAGACATTGCAAACCTCCTAAACACCTCCTTTGCTGACCTTAGCCCTATCCTCCCCAGTAACTTCTTTGACCAAACACCCTCCAAACCTGCCCCTGCCCTCCAACGCCCTAGCTTCTACCTGTGTAAGGTTACTGCCCAGGAAGTCAGACCTCACCTGACCCTTGCACTAAAAGGCAACTGTCCCAGTGACAACTCCCTGGACCACAGAATTCTTAGGCTGGTACTGGATCAGGTCCTTACCCCACTCACCAGCCTTCTCAACAAATCCCTCTGCCTGGAACAATTCCCCACTACTTGGAAAACCGCCACTGTTACTCCTATCCATAAAGGGGGTGACAGGTCCTTAGCTGGGAACTACCGACCTATCTCCATACTCCCACCCCTCTCCAAAGCCCTTGAAAAACTGGTTGCCATGCAAGTCACTGAATACCTGACCAAACACAACATCCGCTGCCCTGAACAGCACGGATTCCATGCAGAACACAGTACTAGCACAGCTCTTGTTGAATTCTCATCATTCCTACACTCCTCCATGGACACAGGTTCCCTTGCGGGGGCTGTGTTCCTCGACCTATCAAAGGCCTTCGACACGGTCTCACACCCCCTCCTGCTGGAAGCCCTCTGTCACTCAGGCTTCACCACTGGGCCACTTGCCTGGTGCTCCAGCTACCTATCCGCACGCTCCCAACGTGTCAATATTGGAGGGACACTTTCCAATCCATGTCCTGTCCTCTCTGGGGTTCCACAGGGCTCCATCCTGGGACCCCTACTCTTCTCTCTATACCTTAATACCCTGCCCAGTGCATGCACAGGGAAAATTCTGCTGTATGCAGATGACGCCGTCATCTTCGCCACCGACCGTAACCCCTCCTCCCTTCAGGATTCCCTGCAACGTTCCTATAATGATGCTGAAACCTGGTTTAAAGAGCATAGACTTGTCATAAATCTTAAAAAAACTAAAACCATGCTCTTTGCCCACCCCCAAAACAAAGCATTCAAATCCCCTCTCCGTATCCTCTCCTACTCCAAACAGCAACTGGAGCAAGTCCACTCCTATAAGTACCTTGGGATCTCATTTGACTCAGCCCTCACCTATACACCCACATCGATGCACTTGCCTCTGCTACCAATATACGGCTCAGTATCTTATACTGCTACTAAAACTGTCTCCCCCCGATGCCCTCCGGCTTGCAGTTACATCCTCCATATTATCCCTAGTTGACTATGGGCTACCTGTCTACGGTGCTGCCAACACGACTGCCCTAAACAAAATTCACCTCATCCTAAATAAGGCATGCAGGCTTATCACAGGGGCCCCTAGGCTCACACATACATGTCAGCTTTATGACATGGCAACAGTACTAAACCTCGACGAATGGCTGCAATATCAAACTTGCCTTATAGCTAAAAAACCCTGCTAGGACTGTCACCACCCAGGCTGACAGCCTCCCTCCTCCTAGCCCAACCCCTAGTCAGTACTCTGACCTCCTGCAGTTACATAAACATACCAGGATACACTATCTACAGGAGGGACAGAGAGGGTAAAAGAGGCAGAGGAGTAGCTCATTACATAAGGGAAGGAATCAAAGCAACAGAACAAAAGGGAAAACAGGGAGGAGAAGAAGCACTGTGGGTAAATTTGGAGACCGGCAATGGCACCACAATCCACACAGGGGTTGGATACAGACCCCCTTCTCAGGGGGAGGAAATGGACAAGAAAATGATAGAAAGTATACTTAGTATGGCAGAAAAAGGGAGATATTGCTGATGGGCGATCTGAATATGCCAGATGTTAACTGGAGTGCAGTTGCAGCAGTCACTTCAAAGTGGGGTTATTCTAGATGCCTACAGGGGCATGCCTTACACAACTAGTATTGGAGCCCACTCGAGGAGAATCTTAGACCTGGTTCTCTCAAATGGAGATGAAGAGGATCACAGATGTAGAGTGGGTAGCCATTTGGGAACTAGCGACCATCAGACAGTATGGTTCACAATAAACGCAGCAATAGAGGTCAAGCCTAACAAAGGCAAAGGTACTGGACTTTAGGAGGGCTGACTTTGCCAAAATGGGAGAGTGCCTAAGGAATGCACTAGCAAATGGGCAGGAAGAAGGGGTGGAAGAACAATGGGGAATAATAAAAACTGCCATCACTGAGGTAACAAGCCTCTGTGTGAAGCAAATAAACCAAACTAAACGATGTAAGAAACCACTATGGTTCTCAAAGGAAGTGGCAGTGAAGGTTCAAGAGAAAAAGAAAGCTTTCAGGAAGTACAAGGAATCACAGAAGGAGCAGGATCGAGAACTGTATCAGTTAAAGCAAAAGGAAGTTGGGAAGGCAGTCAGAACAGCAAAGGCACAAACTGAGGAAAAGATAGCCAACTCAGTTAAGAAGGGGGATAAAACCTTTTATAGGTACATCAGGGCGAAGGAAGACCAAGGGAGGGATAGTGAGGCAATAAAGGGGGAGGGCAGAGGGGTGACTGTGAAAGGCATAGATACTAAACAAATATTTTTGCTCAGTATTTACAAAGGAAGAGGGGGAGGTACCTAAAACAAACAGCAGAAACACTCTGGATACGGAAGTTGATACCAGCCCATTTACAGAAGAAAGGGTTCTGAAAGAACTCTTAAAACTGAAGGTGGACAAAGCAATGGGGCTTGATGGGATTCATCCCAGAATTCTAAAAGAATTAAGGGTAGAATTAGTGACACCACAGACTACCCTGTTTAACAAATCATGGGAGGATGGGGTGGTACCCGAGGACTGGAGGAGGGCAGATGTGAGTCCCCTTCACAAAAGTTGGAGCAAGGCAGAGGCAGGAAACTACAGACCTGTTAGTTTAACCTCAGTGGTAGGGAAAATGATGGAATCACTTCTGAAGAAAAGAATTGTCCAGTATCTAGAGGCCAGAGGGGCACAGGACCCAAGGCAGCATGGATTCACAGCAGGAAGGTCATGCCAGACAAATCTGATAGATTCCTTTGACTGGGTGACCAAAGTAGTAGATCAGGGAGGGGCTGTGGACATGGCCTACCTAGACTTTAGCAAGGCATTTGACACAGTCCCACACAAAAGATTAATATACAAGTTAGCTAGCCTGGGAGTGGGTCCCAAGATGACAGCCTGGGTAAAAATTGGCTGGAGAATAGGACACAGAGTAATAGTAAATGGAGTCCACTCTGAAGAAAGGGGGTTACTAGTGGGGTACCGCAGGGTTCAGTATTAGGACCAGTCCTCTTCAATGTCTTTATAAGCAACATTGCAGAGGGACTGGAAGAAAAATATGTCTCTTTGCAGATGACACAAAGATCTGCAACAGAGTTGGATGCACAGGTGGGGTGGAAAGGATGAAAAGGGACTTGGCAAGGTTAGAGGAATGGTCAAATGTATGGCAGCTTAGATTCAATGCTAAGAAGTGCAAGGTAATGCACCTGGGAAACAAAAACCCAGGGGAAGAGTACACAATGGGGGGTGAGATACTAACAACAACAAAAATAGAAAGAGACCTGGGGGTAGTCATATCAGATGACCTAAAGGTGGGCAAGCAATGTGAGAGGGCAGCAAGGAGGACTGGAGGGATACTGGGATGCATAGGGAGAGGCATCACCAGTAGAAAACAGGAAGTTATTATCCCTCTGTACAGACAGCTGGTCAGACCGCATCTGGAGTACTGCGTGCAGTTCTGGAGACCCAGTCTTCGCAAAGACATAGACAGGATGGAAGCTGTCCAGAGGAGGGCAACTAAAATGGTGCAGGGTCTGCACTGGAAGACACATGAAGGAGACTTAGGAGCTTAATATGTATAGCCTCGAGGAAAGGAGGAGAGGGGGACATGATAGAAACTTTCAAGTACCTCAAGGGAATCAACAAAGTCCAAGAGGGTAGCATCTTTCAAAAAGAGGTGTGCAAGAACAAGGGGCACAATTTGAAGATAGGGGGGCGCTCAGAGGTAATTTAAGGAAGTATTTTTCAAAGAGTGTTGTGGATGCATGGAACGGCCTTCCGGAGGAGGTTGTGGAGTCAAAAACAGTGGTGGAATTCAAGCATGCATGGGACAGTCATAAGGCAATTCTAGGGGGTGGGGTAGGAAGAAGTAGGCTGCTGGTTAACTAGGATCTGCAGCTTATCCAGTAGGCAGGGAAATGGGCAGACTGGGTGGGCCAAGCGGTCCTTATGTGCTGTCAAATTCTATGTTTCTATGTTTCTATAAGGCCACTTTCCTGGTTCCTCGATCTAGGACCTCACATGGACAGAGGTCTTTCCCCCATAGAGCCCCTTCTTGGTACAACACGCTCCCTCTCTCCATCTCGGAAATCCCCACTATCTCCAAGTTCAAAACTGCGCTCAAAAGCAAGTTAATCAACACGCGCTGTTGCACTCAGGCAAACGGGTGTACAACACCCTTTGCCGGACAATGCCCACTGGGCTGCACCCTCGCCGTACCGCCTTAATCCTACCTCCTCGACATTACTACCACATCCGACTGCCTACCTTCTCTCAGTTTTCAAGAATGTACCATGTATGCTAGAATCCTAATATACTGCTTGCTAAATTCTCCTACTAGAATGCACTACTGTATCCAAATCAAACTATCTGCTGTGTTGGCCTGGTTGCATGCTCTACTAACTCTGTAACCTGTACCATGGAACTTGTTACGCATGTTTTCTTTTGCAAGTATCATTCACTTATGCTGCTAAACTCTGAAACCTTCCTTTTTGTCTACAATACCTGAATCTGCACCTTGTAATGCAAACTGTGTAACCTAGACCCTGGATCCATGTATGCCTGCATCTTTATGTATTATGTTCTCTTCTCTTTCTACCACACCTGACGAGGTACCTTTGGAAATGAGCCTCTGGCTCAAAGGTTATAAACTGATTGCAAAATAAATAAATAAATAAACAGAGACTCAAAGCCTTTACTGCAACCCATAGCACACCTCCATCTATAGAGAATGCGGGTGAAGGGCTCCTTATGGTAACCTGGGAACACAGGATTTTGGGTGCCCAGAAAAGGTATTTGTGGGCAACAATTTAAAAACCAAATATCAGAATTTAGTTAAATGGGTCCCGTTTAGCTAGGTTCTGGTGTTTATTTTTTTTAAATGACAACAGTTTTATGTATTTTCCATACTTTTTAGTTGATGGAAGAAAAAAAAAAAGATGGCTGCTAGCAAAAAACGTTTTTGTCCTTAGGAAAAATTATTTTTGCTCTCACAAAAAAGGAACACTCTTGCAAGGCTCAGTCCTTTTTCACAAGATCAAACCCTTTGTCACAAAAAAGACATCTATGCTTGAAATGGAACGTTCATAAATGTCCCATTAGGATATAATGGTAACTAAAAAACATAATAACCTTGCAACAGATTGATATTATTGAATCACATTTTCACTGTCTATTCTGCTACCAAAGTTCTTTCTACCCTACAATAATCATGCATAAATTCCATACCATCTGGCTGCAGGGTGATGAGGAAAAAAACTGCAAAAAGGGTGTTTTTTTAACTTTATTTCACTATCAGGATCTCAGTATCTTCACATCTGACCAAAACAAAACTTGCCACACCAAGAGATCTACCCCACGGGACAGAGCATATCAATTTCTGAGCAAATCCATTGATCAGTTGAAAAGTTATTAGAGTGCAAAATTTGAGGTTTAACATTAAACATGCTACTCAGCCCTAACTATAGAGGCATAACCATGCCTCTATACTATATATAAAAATATACTCACACACAGATATGGGACATGAGAATATCATTGATATTCTTCTCGAGTGCAGTTTGACATTTGAAATTATGAGTGGTGGAGCCACATGTGATGACAAAGGTTTTACTTCAGAACAATTTCAGAGTCTGAAACTGAAAAATATGTTAAATTGGTACCAAACAAATCCAGGGTAGTGAGTGACACAACAGATATAAAGCTCCTTGCCTCAGCATTAGACATCCTAATACACCCAATCACCAGGCTGTTCAACCTCTCCCTCCATAATGCCTAATTTCCCGCCTTCTGGAAATCCGCAATTGTCACTCCAGTTCACAAGGCAGGGAACAAAGCGTGTATCACAAACTATAGATCAATCTCTGTACTTTCTCCATTATCTAAGGCCCTGGAATAAGTAGTTGTGGACCAACTGCTTGCCTACCTCAATAGCTACAACCTTCTATGTCCACAACAGCACAGCTTTAGACAGCAGCACAACACCATAGCTCTTTTAGAATACATGAACTCACTACACGAGTCCCTTGACAAGTGCGAAATTGTTGGGTCAATTTTCATTGACCTGACCAAGGCTTTTGACCTATTGAACCACACACTACTTATGGATAAACTTGCAGTGATTGGCATATCTAGTGAAGCAGTGGGGTTGTCTGAGAACTACCTAGCCAACCACACCCAAAAAGTAAAAATCAGTGGAGTCCTCTCTAATGCTAAGGCTGACAGTAGGTTCCCCAGGGATCAGTTCAGGACCCACTTTTGTTCAGCCTGTTTATAAATTAGCTGCCTAATGCCTGTGATGGTGCCACATCCTGATCTATGCAGATGATGCAGCTGTCTACACAAGCAGTACTTATCAACTAACTGCCAACCACACCCTACAGCACAACTTCCATTCACTTGAGCACTGGTTCCTACAGAAAAAGCTGCTTCTGAACCACAAAAAGACTAAAACAATGTTATTCGCCAGACAGCAGAGGAAGAGCAATCACCTCCCCTTTCCATCCCTAACCAGAATGGTGAGGTAATAGAATAAGTAATCTCCTCCAAAAATATTGGCATTCACCTCGACAGCGCACTAATATACACCTGGTATATTGACCATGTTGTTGGAACAGTAAACAAAAAACTGGGGTTTCTTTACAGACATATGCAATATATAACACCCGAGACTCGGAAACTTGAGGTAGCCTTCCAAGTGCCATCCTCAGTGGATTATGGACTGGTCATCTATGGAGCGGCATCTATGGATACCAACCTTAACACAATTAGGACCCTTCTAAACAAGGCCTGCTGCCTTGTCCTGGATGCAGACAGGCTCGCACACTTATGCATTCTTTATCAGAGTACCAACTGTCTCACACTTGACCTTAGATTGCAATTCTAAACCTGTCTACCTGGGAAGAAGGCACTGTTAAGGCTTATAACCCCACATTCAATTTTTGCTACATACCCTTGCAAACCACCACTCCACAAGGAGTGTAGCAAGAAATGCACTGTACATTCCTCAATGCAGGTCCAGGCAATCCATGAGGGCTTTCCTGTATAGGATGCCAACCTGGTTAAATGATCTTCCCACCTCAATTATGGGGCTACCTAAACTGTCTATTTAAATCATCCCTGACAAAGCATCTCACTATACATCAGGTATGTCGATGCTACCTCTAGGCAAGTCTCTCTATATGCCCCCCAGTTAGTCCTACTTGACTTACCCGAATTACCTGCTAACAAAGTTGCTTCCCTGCAACTGCCCAACCTTCGACAAGGCTTTACAATTGCTGCACTTGTTTTAGTATTGTGTATAAGAATTTGCTCTCATGTTCACCTCAGTCTATTGTATTGCTGACATATCTCTTGGCTCTTTCATGATCCTTTTCTCTTTATTGTAACTATGTGCTACTGTATTTATGATGTGGAACCTTTGTAAATGAGCTCTGCTCAAAGGTATAACTCTGAATACGCCAATAAATAAGTAAGTATAATTCTCAGTCATGGCCGTGGCATATTCTATTTATACAATGCCATTTTTGTGACAGTAGGTTCCCCCAGGGATCAATTCTGGCCCACTTTTGTTCAGTCTGTTTATAAATTAGCTGCCTAATGCCTGTGATAGTGCCCACATCATGCTCCAGGCAGATGATGCAGTTGTCTACACCAGCAGTACTTATCAACTAACTGCCAACCACACCCTACAGCACAACTTCCATTCACTTGAGCACTGGTTCCAACAGAACAAGCTGCCTTTGAACCACAAAAAAACTAAAACAATCTTATTTTCCACACAGCAGAGGAAGAGCAAACACCTCCCCCTCCATTCTTAACCAGAATGGTGAGGTAATAGAACAAGTAATCTCCTTCAAAAAT
Organism: Neoceratodus forsteri; assembly: GCA_016271365.2. Classification (NCBI taxonomy): domain Eukaryota; kingdom Metazoa; phylum Chordata; order Ceratodontiformes; family Ceratodontidae; genus Neoceratodus; species Neoceratodus forsteri. The sequence goes on from CM057455.1 coordinate 1,512,006,524, forward strand.
ATTGGCATTCACTTCGACAGCGCACTAATATACACCTGGTATATTGACCATGTTGTTGGAACAGTAAACAAAAAACTGGGGTTTCTTTATAGACATATGCAACATATAACACCTGAGACTTGGAAACTTGCTGTAGCCTCCTCAGTGCTATCCTCACTGGATTATGGACTGGTCATCTATAGAGCGGCTACTGATACCAACCTTACCAGAATTAGGACCCCCCTAAACAAGGCCTGCTGCCTTGTCCTAGATGCAGACAGGCTCACACACTCATGCAGTCTTTATCAGAGTACCAACTGTCTCACAATTGACTAAATTGCAAATTTAAACCTGCCTGCCTGGGAAGAAGGCACTGTTAAGTCACACCCCCCACATCCAATTTCCCCTACATACCCCTGCAAACCACCACTCCACAAGGAGTGTAGCAAGAAATGCACTGTACGTCCCTCCGTGCAGGTCCAGGCAATCCATGAGGGCTTTCCTGTATAGGGTGCCAACCTGGTAAAATGATCTTCCCACCTCAATTATGGGGCTACCTAAACTGAGTCTATTTAAATCATCCCTGACAAAACACCTCACTATACAACAGGTACAGTATGTCGATGCTACCACTAGGCAAGTCTCTCTATATGGCCCCAGTTAGCCTTACTTGACTTACCCAGATTACCTGCTAACAAAGTTGCTTCCCTGCAACCACCCAACCTTCAACAATGCTTTACAATTGCTGCACTTGTTTTAGTATTGTGTATAAGAATTTGCTCTTATTTTCTCCTTAGACTATTGTATTGCTGAAATATCTCTCGGATCTTGCATGATCCTTTTCTCTGTATTGTAACTATGTGCTACTGTATTTATGATGTGGAACCTTTTTAAATGAGCTCTGCTCAAAGGTGTAACTCTGAATATTCCAATAAATAAATAATTAAAATTCTCAGTCATGGCCATGGCATATTCTATTTACACAATGCCATTTCTATCTAGAATTTTGTTTTGTTTTTTGATTTTTTTTCTTTTCAGGTAGTTTTCAGGATAGCCGAGCAGAGAGTGAGTGGTTGGGCTGACCACTTGTTCTCACTGACTGCAATGTAGTTGCATCATGATGTCAGCAACTGTTGCAGTGTGGAGTGCTAGGGAGTGAGCGGTGAGGGATTGGAGCTTCATGCAGAGGTTGGCTGTGGTCCCTTTGCCTGCAAAGAGCAGCTCATTGCTGGGGAGTGCAGGGAGTGTGACCCGGCCGGAGGTAGGCTGCTTGGCACTCAGGGCTGGGATTGGAGGGAGGGCTTGAACTGCAGTGGTGTGTGGTTCAGGAGGGTGTGAGGGCATTCTGGTAGATAATTTGTTTTGGCACTCTTGAGAAATTATTAAAAAAATAAAAGGTGAACCTCTCGGTGTGAATGCTTGTTTCACACTGAAGAGGTTCACAGTTGCAGCCAGCACCCTGGTGAAACCAGAGCTTTGAAAGTGAAAGTGAGTTGCTTGCACTGCCAGCTTCAACAAATCACCACCTACTGTGTGGATAAAATTTGGCAAGGGAGCTTACAGAGAGGATAAATGTGATATCTTCACTGTGGGTTGGACCACTGTGTAGATATTGGAAATATTTTCCAGAATTTATCCTCACTGGTGTTGCATAATATTAATATCTATCTATCTATCTATCTATCTATCTATCTATCTATCTATCTATCTATCTATCTATCTATCTGTCTGTCTGTCTGTCTGTCTGTCAATCTATCTTTATAAAATGGGTAAGACAAAGCAGTGTAAATCCGGTATCCTCATTGGCTGGAACATGTCACATGACCATGCATTATTCCACAACCACTTCACACCTCCCAGTATGACCACATGCCTAAACTACATTCCAGCCCCCTTTCTGTCCTCAGAACCTTTTCACCAGTAGTGAGATCAATCCACACCTGGCACAGAAAGGTTGCCACAATCAGGTTGGCGCCAACAGCCATAACAAATCAATATAGCTGTCCCACACTGTATTCATATGGTTGATCCTTCCATAATTTTTTACATTTTAAACAAAAAGATTCTTTAAAAAATGTATCTAGTTTATCCTTTGAGTTTCACCAAGTCTGACAGCTTAAACACGTTCACTCTCATATGTGTAGTGTAGCGTGACTGAGCGGAGTTAATGGTGGTAATAGATGTGCTGGTAGATCTTTAAAATAAGCAGTCCTCTCAAAAAAGTATGTAACTGCATTTTTTTTAACTCCAGGTTATGTAGATTTGTGTAAGGGAAACTGCTGACTGTAGAGAGAGAGAAAAGTGAGCGAGTCAGCAGCTTCAGAAGGGAAGACACAAGCGTGAATGAGTGTTGCTATAGGAATGGTTGCTTGGGCTTGTGTCTTCCCTTCTGAAGCCACTGACTCACTTGCTCTCCTTTCTCTACAGTCAGTTGATTCCCTTAGAAAAACTAAAATAACCTGAAATTAAAGAATGATGTTACATACTTTTGTAAGAGAAGATACCTTATTTTAAACATCTGCCACCATGTCCATTGTCAACATTAAGACTGCTTGGCCATGCTACAGTACAACGATGAAAATGAAAGTGATTAAACTGTAAGACATGGTGAAAATGGCAGGATCAACCAGACACAGTTTGTGATCACTTTTTTGTTTATAAACCAAGGTAAGATCAACCAGATAAATATCAGCTATAACTTAAAACCTGTCACTATTATGGCAGGATCAACCAGATCACCTACTGTAAATTAAATATTTATTTGTGCAGACAGGGACTACTTTTACTCCCCCTCCCACACTATTTGTGGCCATTTTATAAGATAGATAACCCACTACTGGATATGCAGTCACACTTGATATACACACACACCTTGAGTCATTTAACGCACTTGGATGGTGGCCTCATTCATCACAATGCACATCAAGGCGTGCATATAACAGAGTGTGATCGCATGCCCTGTACTGGGTTATCTATTACATGCACTGTATATATATATCTATATATAGACATATATATATATATATATATATATATATATTTATGGCAAAAAAAAACAGTTTAATTCATCAGTTAGGGTTGTTACACAGCGACAAACGCGAGGAAATTTGGTGTTAGGGTTGAAAACCCTAACTGTGCATTCCCCTTCCAACCACCACCACCACACACACATACATGCAAGTAGGGGAAGGACCAAGGCAACACAACCAATCACACACATCCAGGAGGAGGTGAATACCTGTGTTACTGTAGGAAGTGGAGAAATCCAACTTGAGATATCATAGATTATTTACAAAGTTGTTCTTCGAGATTAGTTCACATAAAGGTGAACCAAGCTGGCAGTAGCGAAAATGATGTACCTCACTTTGTTTTCAACATATGGGTGGCAAAAGGTATCATGGGTGCTGCAATGTTAGTCTATGACAAATTGCTGAACTTTGGAAAAGTATAACTTTGTAATCCTTAAGTATTTTAGCACAATAACAGGAAAAAGCACATCAGTGGGACCAGGTCTTGCCATCCTGCACATTTGAGGCCAAAGGCCCAACCGTTTGCTTGCAGGATGATGGCAAAGATGTGCAGTCATTGGGAGCATACTTTCACAAAATACTTTCACAAACACGAAAGTGTCATAGCACGACACTTTCGCATTTGCTAAAATGATTTTCGAAAGTATTTCAGGGATTGTGCAAAATCTGGTTTTGAATCTTGCGAACCCCAAAATACCATATGTGTAGTCTGTGTTATGTGTTGGTGGCAGCATGTGGCCCAAGACGTGCAGTTGTTTGTAATGATATGTGTTTAGCAGTCATTGGAATGTCCGGGATGAGAGTTAGCAGTGATGACCCCATGCGACAGCCCAATGGGAGGATGAGTGTGTGATTCTGTGATTTACATAGTTGTATGTTATTCCTGTTACCTGCAGGTGGTTATGTGTGATTGGTTGTGATGCCTTGGTCCTTCCCCTACTTGCATGTATGTGTGTGTGTGTGTGTGTGTGCGCGTGTGGTGGTGGGGTGGAGGGGGGATGCGCAGTTAGAGTTTTCAACCCTAACACTGAATTTCCTCACTTTTGTCACTGGTGAACAACCCTAACTGATGCATTAAATGGAGTTTTTTGCAATGAATTTGCCTTCTTTTTGAGAATGTGCACTATAAATAGTGACTGGAATGTGGCGATGGGAGCGTGGGGGCCACCATGTGATTATTTTGTCACTTCGCTGCTCAAAAACTGTATGACTGAGTGAAATGAAAATTGGGTACGCAAACAGAAATGCAAATGGTAATGGCAACGGTGACACATAAGGAAACAGTAACAGAACTGACAATGGAAATGCTACCGAAAATGGAAATGGTAAGGCTAACAGAAACACAAATGGTGATGAACACGCAAACAGCAATGGTAAAGCAACTGGAAATGGAAAAGGTTACAGTAACACCAACGATGACACCAAAGGGAACAGTAACATAAATGTAAGCACAAACACAAGCCCGTATGTAAATGCAAATCATTACACACACAGGCATGGTAATGCAATTGGAAATGCAAACACTTACAGTAACACCAATGATGACGCCAAAGGAAACAGAAACGCAAATGGTAATGGTAATGGTAACACAAATGGAAGCACATACACAAACACAAATAGTAATGCACATGGTGATGCAAAAGTAAACAGAAAAAAACAGTAATTGAAACACAAATGGTAACAGTTACGCAAACGCAAGTGCAAATGCAAACGCAAAGGGTAACACACATGATGATGTAAATGGGAACGCTAATGCAAACGCTTACAGAAACGCAAGTGGAAATGCTAACTGCAACAGTAACAGAAATGCACACCCTTTTTTCCCCAAAGGCTGCATTCAGAAGCACAGTGAATACAAATAATGTATGCATAATAATGGGCCTCGGAGCAGAAAATGAACACTTAGAATACTAAATTGCTTATATGTCAGGAACCGTACGATGTAGAAAAAAAATTTAAATTTCATAGTATTTATGACTTTCATGGCTAGTTTTGCACTTAGCCACCTAGTGGGGGGCTAAGCATTTTTCCAATGAAAAGCCTGTATCTTGAAGCGTTTTGCGAAAGTATGGGCCCCGAAAAGCACAGCGGACGCTGTAATGTTAGCCTATGGGAAAAATCATCAGCTTTGGAGTTGCGTAACTTTGCAGCTCTCTAATATTTTGCCACCACATCGAGGACCCCAGTTGCATGTTCCCTGAAGGTTTCAGACCAGTTGCACAGACCGTGCGACCTGTAGGCACGAGCATAAAATGTTCAAAAATGCATAATTACCACATTCTATGGCACTATGTAGCTCCGAAACTGGATATCTGACCATTACAAAACTTGGCAAATCCAGAGATCGATGGTTCTGCTCTGTGCATGCCAGATTTTAGGCAAATCTGTCATACAGTGGCAAACTTATTAAGCTGCCAAATTTCAGAGTTTAGCCTTAAGTGGGGTACTCAACCTTAACTATAGTGGCACGGTAAATGCCACTATAAATATATATTATGGTAGCACGGTAGTGCTATCATAGTTAGGGTTGAGGAGCCATTTCTATGTTAAACCCCAAAACTTTGCACCTTAATAACTTTGCAACCATTTGATGGATTTGCCTGACATTTGGAATTTATGATCAAGAACCATAGGCCTTGGGATCTGCCAAGTTTTGTACTGGTCGGATATACAGCCGCGGAGTTATTAAGTGATCTGTGCTGCCACGCTTTTCTGGAATTCTGTGGTCGCCTTGCGGTCGTACGGCTTAGGTGGACTGCCCAAAATCTTCAGGGAACATGCAGCCAGGGTCCCCGATGTGCCTTTCAAAGATTTTGTGAAAAAATATTAAATGGTTCAAAAGTTATTCAAAAAACAGTTTCCCATTATAAGTCAATGGGAAAAGTTAAAAAGTTCAACACTTTCACAAATGCATTTTTACTTTCGCAAATGGGCCTGTTACTTTCGCAAATCAGCCATTTTGTTTTCAGTTGGTGATCAGAAAAATGGTTGGCATTTAAATTTGGAACCGTCTAGCAACCTAATTTTTTTTGTATTCACCTAGTCGGGCCCTGAGGATGCTTGCCATGTCTTTATTTTGTGGTAAAACACCCCAGAAATATGTTTTTCAAATTTCTGGAAAAAGTACTTTCTCAAATTACTTTCGTGCTCACGAAAGTGTAGCAAATTTTTGAGAAAGCTTTCGCAAATTGCGACAGTAATTTTCTAGTCTGTGGGAAAATGACAGCAATTCTTTGGCACTGCACTGCAAAATAACCGTTGGGAGTTTTGGGCTGGAATTTGGAGGGAACGCAGCCAACATCTCACAGATGTGCCTTTCAGTGTTGTATTGAAAAAATATTACACGGCGGCAAAGTTATGGCACTCCAAAGTTGACAGTTTTTCCCATAGGATAACATTACGGTGCCCGAAGCATTACAGGAATCCTTTGGCACCCTGCTGCAAAATAACGGTTTGGTCTTTTTTCCTGAAATTTGGAGGGAAGACAGCCAACAGTACACAGATGTGCCTTTCAGTAGTTTGGTGAAAAAATATCACATGGCGGAAAAGTTACGGCACTCCAAAATTGACGGTTTTTCCCATAGGCTAACATTACGGCTGACACTTAACAGAAATCATTTGGAGCCCTGCTGCAAAATAATGGTTTGGTCTTTTTCCTGAAATTTGGAGGAAGACAGCCAACAGCCCACAGATGTGCCTTTCAGTAGTTTGGTGAAAAACATTACAGGGAGGCAAAGTTATGGTGCTCAAACTTTTCTTTTTCTCATAGGATAACATTACGGAGCGTTCGCGCGCCTTTAGGCCCGTATCTCGAAGCGGTCACGGATACAGACTTTTTGTTGGAAAATTTCTCTAGCCCCATGGGGCTAAGATTTAAATTAGCCAGGACAGTTGTAAATAATATGACTTTTAAATTTTTTCTGTAATGCGGTTCCTGAGATATAATGTATTTAGTATTCCAAGATCTCATTTTCTGCGCCGATACTCATTATTTTCATACATTATTTGTACTCACTGTCTTTCTCAATGCAGGTTTTGAGGAAAACCAGCCATGCGCTTACATTACTGTTACTGTTGCCCTTTCTGCTTGCGGATCCATACCCGTTTCACTTACCATTGACGTCTGCGCCACCATGTGCGTTATCCTTTGCGTTTTCATTTGCGCTTGCGTTTCTGTTATTTTTTGCCATTTCTGTCTACAGTACTGTTTATCTTACTGTTTCACTTTACATCACCATGCCCATTGACATTTCTGTTTGCAGGCACCATGTTACTATGTGACAACACATCACGTGGCAGACCATTCCCGTCTACGCCACCATGTGCGTTACCCTTTCTGTTCTCATTCGTGCTTGTGTTACCATGTGCGCCACTGTTAGCATTTCTGTTTGCGTTGCTGTCCCTGTTAGTATGCCACAACACATCATGTGGTGGGGCCCTCCGCCGCTGCATTACATTCACTATTTCTCGTTATCATTCTCAAAAAGAAGGGAAATTAGAGGCAAAAAACTCCGTTTAATGCATTAGTTAGGGTTGTTCCACAGCGACAAAAGTGAGGAAATTCGCTGTTAGGGTTGAAAACCCCCCTTGGACCCCCACCCACCCCAACCGGCATTGGGGTGCGCATTGGGATCGTGGGTCCTAACTCTCACCCCATTCTCCTATACTTCTGCTGCTTTACACATGTCATGGGGTGAGAGTTGGGGCTGAGTGATCCCAATGCACGCTTGTTGAAGATGGCGAAGAAATCAAAGGGATTTTCAACCTAACAGCGAAACACTGTCGCTAACAAATACCAATATAAACTCGGATTATATAATATATATATATATATATATATATATATATATATATAAAATTCATTAAAAAAAAACTTCATTAATGCACTAGTTAGGCTTAAAGTGACAAAAGTAGGGAAATGTGGTGTTAGGTTTCACAACCCTAACATTCCACCAGCACCCTGCAGGTAGCAACAGTAAAAACCATCACAGTTTGACTGCTCCTGCATCTTTGCAAATCAGGTGTAGGGTGTACCTTTGGGTTGTCAACCATAACACTCACCTCATTTTATCAGAAAATAAGTTGAGTTGTGTACAGTATATGCAAATGGGGTGCACATTAGGGTTGAACAACCCCAAAGGCACATCCCACACCTGTTTCACAAAGATGCAGGAGAGATCAAACTGTAATGCTTTTTCCTTTTGAGGACTGTAGGGTGGGGTGGGATGTTAGGGTTGGAAACCCTAAGACCACGTTTCTATACTTTTGTTACTTTAACCCTAACTAGTGCATTAATAAAGTTTTTTTGCAATGAATTTTCTTACTTTTTGAGATAGCGTAATCATATCCTCATTTGCCTGTAGGAGCGCAGGACCCTCCATAGATACATACATGTATGTTGCTGTGGAAGCACAGGGCCCTCTAGGCCCCATGCTTCTATTTCTGTCAAAACAACAACTTTTTTCCCCTTCATTGTATGGCTTGTTAAAGTTCCAATGTTATCCTATGGGAATTTGTATTTTTTTATTTTGTTTTTATATTGCCTTTAAAGAGCACCTTTCATGATGGTCCAGAAAGTTACATTTTGAAGTCATTGCATGCAGTACTAGACCTGAAAGAGTGTGTGCATTTGTTATTTTTGGCCAAGATTTACTCTGCCTTCCATAATTTGGACTTGTTTTTGAGTCCTGCTTTAGCCCTGCTGCACTCACTTTTGCTGTTCAGCTGCTGGGCTGCTGGCTCCCAATGGCATCACTGTAGGGCAGAGGAGTGACTCACACTGTGCAGCACAGTGTATTCACAGCAGTTTTGCAAGGGAAAACTACCAGTACTCAGTGTACATACTGTGTTCCCCCTTCTTCAAGACACCCTGTTAGTAGTGCATTATGTTAAAATCCAAATGCCTTGTCAGTATGTTTTTTTCTAAAAATTGACTTATTTCTGCCTCTGTAACAAAGCAATGAGACTGAGAGAAGATTGAGTTGCTTTCTGCACCTTTCTCAGTCTTTTTGACTTTCATGCATAAATTACCCCATTTTGTGAAAGACAAGAGATGAAACAAGAACAAGAGGCATAGTGTCAACTGCTAGGAAAAGACATCTTATAAAAGAGAGCAATATTCTGCTGAGAGATAGAGATTGAGATTTTCAAGGAGAACCTTTCCCAGTCCTTTTGACTTTCATGGGTAAATTACCCATTTTTGCTTTGATTCTGGAACTGCATTTCATTACTATCCTCTGCAGTTAATTTTTGCATTCTGAGCTGCTAAAAACTGCAGGGTGTACCAGAGCTTCTGTAGCAAACATGGTGTTTCTGTGGACCCAGGGCTGTACTGCTCATGTTACTATATAGCAGAGGAGTGACTCACACACAAGTCAATTTTACAGAAAAACATACAGACAAGGCATTTGGAGTTTGGCATAATGGATTGCAAACAGGGCATCTTAAGGAAAAAGGAACACAATATCTACATTGAGTACTGGTAGTTTTCACTTGCAAAACTGATGTGACTGCACTGTACTGCACTGCACAGTGTGAGTCACTCCTCTGCCCTATAGTGATGTCAGCAGTATAGCCCTGGGTCCACAGCAACACCAGGCTTGCTATAGAAGCTCTGGTACACTCTGCAGTTTTTAGAAGCTCAGAATGCAGAAACTAACTGCAGAGGACAGTAATGAAATATAATTCCAGAATCAATGCAAGAAGGGGTAATTTATGCATGGAAGTCAAAAGGAGTGGGAAAGGTGCTCTTTAAAGCTTTATTGGGAAACATGTGCTATTCTTGTAATACCTGTTAAGACATTTATTTTACTATCAAGATTATCCCTTAAGTCCAAATATTGAGGGAGTTATGGCTTGTTGAAGTTCTAATGTCACAAAAAAATGCTATTCTTGAAGTAATCAGTAAGACCTTTGTTTTGATATATAGATTGCTGATTAAGTCCAAATATTGAGGGAGTTATGGATTGCTAAAGTTCCAATGTTATCCTATGAGAATTTCCATTTTTTAATTTGTATGTTTTTTTCTGTGGGCCCTAATTTTTTTTTTTTTGGATGGGGGGATATGTATTATTCTTGTACTATTCCTTAAGACCTTTTTTTGATATTGAGATTGTCCATGATGTCTAAACACTGAGGGAGTTATGGCTTGTTGAAGTTCAAATGTCACGAAAAAAATTAAGTCCCAAATCTATTTTCTTATGAAGGAATCCTTTTTTGTATTAAACAAAAAACTCCATATGAAAAAGTATGAATTCATATAAAAAAAGAATGGGGCGGGTCACACGATGCCTTCCAGCTAGTGGCTATGCTCCTGATCTGCTCCCACACCTTCCACCTATTACCGACAGCTTTCCACTCTATTATTGCCAGTTTCGTATTGCAAACTTACAGCATAGAACTTCGGGTGTCATCCGGTCATTGATTCTTCCCGGTCGTCACTGTGGTCGCGCTGGGATGGACGCCGAGATGACGCAGGCCTTACCCATGCATATACCACCTGCAACCATGGAGAAAGGCAGCAAAAAAGCCAAGTCGCAAGGGGTCTCCTCCGCTCGCACTGCTTCTATACCCTCACAGCCTTTGCCGCTTACGGAGGAGCATTTTTTGGCTGAGTTGCATCCCTTCAAGGAGTTAGTACAAACATTTACAGAGGAGCTGAAAACACTTAGGGGAGATCTGTACTTGACCACTAGGAGCATGGGAAATGCAGAAGCCTGTATTACCTTGGTGGAAAGGTGGAGGGACAGAGCTGTTATGCAGATGGCATCATTAAAGCAAAAACTGGTTAAAATGGAGGGGAACCTGGAGGACTTAGAAGGAAGAAGCTGGAGAAACAATTTGCTCATTTTTGGGTTACTGGAGGATGCTGAGACCTCCTCTTCAGTGCTGTTTACTCAGAAGCTACTAGAAAAAATTGCAGGGCCCTCCCCTAACCATACCTGTTACATCGTTGAGCGGGCTTATCGTTCTCTGTGTGCTAGGCCACAACCAGGAGCATCTCCATGGCCACTTATAATAAAATTGCTGAACTTTCTGGACAAGCAGCATATTCTCCAAAAATGCAGGGATCTGAAGGAAATATCCTGGAAGGAGCAGCATATTCATATCTCGTAAGACTTGCCAGCTACGGTCTGACAGAAGAGGGCCACATTCCATCCTGTGGTTATCAAGTTATTGGCTGCTTCTATAAAATTTAGGATGCTATACCCAGCTAAGTTGCAAGTGTTCTGCCAAGATGCCTGGCATTCTTTCAAGAGTATGGAACAGGCTACCGGGGAATTGCAACGTCTGCTCAAGGAACTTTTCAGTGCCCCTTGACCTGTCTTCTGCGGAACTTGATTCATGGGCAAGCTTCCTACCTGATATCTGCTATAATTGCTGGTGCCTTGTAATGGGACTTAATTCACTTTCTATGGTCTGACTTAAGGACTGACATGTTTATGTACTCTTCCCCCTTCATGTCCTTTATGTTACTGCCTGATTTTATAATCCCTATGTTCGTTAGTTTGTAATACTAGTCTGTAGTCCCCTATAACAGAGGGCCTTCTTGAGTTTATGAAGCCCACTTTATGGCTGGTGGGGGAGACAGTCATAATTACAGGTGAATCCTGGCCTGCTATGTGACCCTACATAAGTTGATTTAAATTTGTGTTTTAAACAGGGGCTAAATTATACCTCTTTAAACTTGAAGGTTCTTTTATAAGATCTTGGGTGCTAGTCCTTCTGGTCACCCTAATGTTTTGTTATCTCTTGTTAACTGCTTTACTGTTTGTATTTTAGGAGTTGTGGGTGGGGGGGATGCAGAGGGAATTTAGCTGGTATGCTTGTGAGTCTGACACAAGCTAATAAGAGGGGGGTCCTTCTCTTCGGATTTAAGATTGATGTTACATGGGTTTTCTCACTGGAGAGATTTGTGTTGGGGTTTGTTAGTTTTGTGGGGATTTTTGCTTTGGAAGGGTTGGTAGGGGGAGTGGGGAGTGGCAGGGGGTTAGGGGGGAGAAGTCTTGGAGCAACTGGGATACAAGTGGGTGGTGCACCAGTAATAAGGGTTATTGTGAAATATGAATATGGCTAACCCCTTAAAGATTGCCTCTTCAAATGTTAAAGAGGCGAGATCTCTCCTCAAGAGGCTTCAAATCCTCAAGCATTTGCAGCTACTCCAATGCCAGATCAGCTTCCTCCAGGAGATGCATCTATTAGCATTGGAGACCAGCCTTCTCCGAAGACAGGTTGTAGGGCAGGTATATGGTGCTGGGTGTGCCTCGGCAAGTCGGGGAGTTACCATCTTGCTTTCCCATCAGGTTAATTTCCAACACCGGCAAACACTCACCGATACTAAGGGGCGATAGATTTTCATTACAAGTCTATTGGACCATACTGAACTTATTCTGGGCTGTGTGTATGGCCCCAACCAATCAGACCCCTCCTTTTTTATGGATCTTGCAGATCAAATCTTGACGTTCCCTCCCCTTCCCTTAATTGTAAGGGGCGATTGGAATGTCACTCTTATGTCTGACCTTGACAGGTCAGAAGTTTGGTGAGTGGGCCTAACCCCTGAGCAGCTCTCTGTATGTGACATGGTCCAGACCTTAGGATTATGTGATCCTTGGCAGCTTCTGCAACTGCAGGATCAGGCATTCACTTATTACTCTCCAGCTCAAGGATCTTATTCTGCGTTGGACTTTGTCCTTATAAGCTCTTCTCTTTTCCCAGGGATACTGGAGGCTTAAATTAGCCCTTGGGCCCTTTCAGATCACTCTTTGGTATAGCTTACACTTGTCCTTAGATCTAATCTGGATAAGGACATGATTTGGAAATTTAATAACCAACTATTGTCTGTTAAATTTCTGGTTGACCGGATAAAGGACCATATCACTTTGTTCACCCAGCAAAACTTGAGCTCAGTGGAGAAGGCTGATCTGGAGTGGGCTGCCTGCAAATGCTGTATTAGGGGAGAACTTATCCAGTTGGCATCCAAACGTAAGAAAGTCAATGCTGCGTTGGCAGCAGACCTCCTGCACCAGATCACTGCTATTGAAACCCCCTCTTTCCCCTCAGACCTCAGACAATATCCTACAGGGACTGATTGTTCTGCGGGACAGATATGTGATTCTACTAAAAGAAAAGGCTGAGTATGCCCTTTTAAAGACTAAGGTAAAGTATGTGGATCAGGGGGATAAGGCGGGCCATCTTCTGGCTCTCCTCCTGAAACAAATGGAATCTTCTAGATTGATAACAGCTATTAGGGCACCAGATGGATCCATTTTGTCCTGTCCCAGAAACATTGCACAGGAATTCACCAATTTTTATAGAAAATTGTATAGATCCTGATCCCCCTTAAATCAGGCTTCAATACCCTCCTCTATCTCCAGCAGTGTGACCTCCCATGTTTAACAGAAGAACAGCAGTCCTTGCCTGCTCAGCCCATTTCTGTGTCAGAGATCCACCAGGCTATACTCAGTTTGGCCCCAGACAAATCCCCAGGTCCCGATGGATTTATCCTCCAATTTTTATAAAGCCTTCGCAGAACAGTTGTTGCCCCTTCTCTAGTGTTTTTTTTGCTTATATCCACAAACATGGCTTTTTGAATCAAGGCCTCCTTGAGGCTCTCATCATGGTACTTTTGAAACCTGACAAGCCTCCAGACTTTGTAGGGAATTACAGACCCATTTCTTTATTTAATTGTGGCATTAAAATCTTGGCAAAAATTTTAACCTCTAGGGTACTCCGAGTATGGGACGGTCTCCTGAGTTGAGAGCAGGTGGGGTTCATCCCTAATAGATCCTCCTTGTATCACTTCCAAAAATTGTGACATATCTTCTCTGCATCCAGGGAGATGGATGTTCCTATGGCCTTGGTCTCCCTGTATGCAGAGAAGACTTTTGACAGGGTTGATTGGTCTTTCTTGATCCTGACTCTTAAAGCCTTCAGCTTTCTGCAGTAATTTATAAAGTGTGTGCAGATCTTATATTCCTTCCCATCTGTGAAAGTGTATTGTAATGGGTTTTTTCCTACCTCAATACCCTTGGGTTCCGGCACACTACAGGGTTGTACACTGTCGTCCCTCTTATTTAATTTGTATTTGGAACCGCTACTTCACAGATTACATAGATCCCCTGCAGTGACTAGTACCTCAGTTGGCTCTTAAGTTTTCCTGATGTCTGTGTATGCAGATGACATCTTGCTTCATCTTTCCCATGTTGACACTACCCTCCCGGCTGCACTAACAGTCATCGAAGAATTTGGTACCTTTTCTAATTATAAGCTTAATGTTAGTAAAAGAGTTATCCTTCCCCTTACAGTGTCGGTTAGCAGGCAGGATGTGGTAGCTCTGGGCTTAACATGGTCTCTCCATTCACTTATATATCTGGGATTGTTCCTGGCCAGGGATTCTTCCCTTATGTGCCATCTTAATTTAGAGGATTTGGTGCACCAGGTTCAGCAGGACTTACGTCATTGGCAGGCTCTACCTCTTTCCTTATGGGGTCGTATCTCAGCTATCAAAATGAATGTACTCCCGCAGTTATTTTATCCCTTACATATGCTTAATTTCTGGATACCGCTGAAGTGTTTCCAGAATTCGCACCGTACTGTTACAAAATGTATTTGGCAAGACAAAGCTCTGAGAAGAGCATATAAAAAACTGGCTGCTTCAAAATACATGGGTGGACTTAAACTTCACCATTTCCTGATCTACTATATATCTAGTCACGTCAGTAAATTTTTGCAGTGGTTCCTCCCATCCTCTGTGGGCCCCCTCCCCGGATAAATGCCTCCCTGGCTGGATGTGGAGATCTACTTCTTGCAGCAATTTGGGATGGAGCTGTCCTCCCTATGATATTTCCTTTGTCTAGCCTCCCCATGAAGGTCAAGGAGTCAGTTATGGGGGTCTCACTTAAAGTATACTCACAATATTGGGCTCTGGTAAAGTCCCTCATTTCCAAGGACTTTTCTCAGCCCATTTTTTATAACCCGAATCTTAAAATAGGTGGGTGGCCCACATTCGGAACCCCTGGTGGTTAAAGACCTGCTGAATAATGGTGTGTTAAAGTCCTCAGACACAATAATCAGGTATTTAGGTCTAGGTCAGCAATATATATTTAAGGTGTTTCAATTGAGGCACTCCTTAATTCAGTGGTTTGGCCAGGGGTCTTGGACCACTGATTTCTCTGCTGTTTTCTCTGTAATCTTCTCCAAAATCTCTCAGAAGCATGCTGTATCCTCTCTGTATAATGTGCTGTTTTCTCAGTATGCTCCTGAAGTTAATGGTTCCTGCCCTTACTGGAACCAATTGTTTTCCCTTTCCTCACAATGCTGGTTGGATATTTGTAAAGGTAATTATCGCTATGTGGAGCAAGATAGACTGAGGCTTATGCAGTTCAACATATTAAATAATCTGTACTACACCCCACAAAAGATGGCACGAATGGGGCTGTTACAGTCATCCACTTGTAATAGGTGTGGTAAAGAAGAGGGTTTCCTCGTGCATATTTTCTGGTTTGGCCCAAAGATAGCTCTGCTATGGAGTGCAATAGAGAGTAAAGCTGACCCTCTATTGGGGTTACAGGATTTGTTCCAACCAGAAATTTGTATATTGGGGGATCTGGCTTTGATTCCGGTACTAGAGCACAGATACTTCATGGCTATGATTTCCCTATCATTAAAAAAGTGGTCCTCAGACACTGGCTAGATCAATCTGTAATCTCTTATAATGAATGCATGCAAAAGCTGCTATCTAATTTATAGATAGAGCGTTTCATTGCTCGCCTGCAGTACAACCTTCAGGGTTATTAGAAGAAATGTGGCAAACTGTGCACTTTGTATACTGCTTGAGGAGGTTAGTGTAGAGCAAGGAAAGAACTATGAGGCCTGTATTGCAATATGTCTTCTGTTTTGTAGTCATATGACATTCTATTACCCACAACATTATGTTCTGCAAGGTATGGGTGATGCTCCAGGATGGAGGAGGGCAAGGGAGGGGAGGCTTGCATGCCTCTGGGTGGAGGATATCTGGGCACTGTCAATACTTCATTCCTTCTATGTTGTGGTATTTGTGGAAATACTTAATAAAGCTTTCTAAATTAAAAAAAAGAATGGAAAAAAAACTAAGTCCAAATTATTTTTTTGTATGAAGGCATTCTTTTTTTATGTGAATGAAAAATTATATGAAAAAGGATGCCTAAATATGAAAAAAGAAGGCCTGGTGGTGCTGAGGGTTGAGGCGCTGGATGCCACACCTCGGGCCACACCGGTGACCCAAGTTCGGGAGCGAGCTTGGGTGCCGTGGGTTGGTAGGGGAGGGAATGGATTGAGCATCCTTTGGACAGCTCTCCTTTCCTGGGGGGAGGGAGTTGGGGATGTCCGGTGTCTCAGTGACCCCAGGTGGAGACCAGGTGTACTGCAGGATCCCAGACCAGCAGTGAGGGGGAGCATGGCTGACACCGGTGGGGTTGCCATGCACCATGGCATCACATCTCGTCATGTTCGGGATTGGGGAAGCATCCCAAAAAAACCTGTGGGCCAGATAGGCGATGGCATCCCAGTGCCTTGACCGCCACATTCCCATCACTGGGCCTCTGACTCTGACCCTTGATCTCCTTGTGGGTTTGGCCCGGTGGCCTGCGGGGAGCACTAATGACTTTGAGGGGGCAGATGGTCACAGTGGTTGGTAAAGTGGAAGGTGAGTGGACTGCCTGAGAGAGTTCTGGACCACAGGAGACACAAACAGATTCAAAAAAAAAATATGAAAAAAGAATGGGGAAAAAACTAACATTTTTTTTTGTATGAGGGCATTCTTTTTTCATATGAATGAAAAAAAAGCACATGAAAAAGGATTCCTTCATATGAACAAAGAATGGGGGGAACAACCTAAGTCCAAAATCTTTTTTCATATGAGGGCACCTTTTTTCATATGAATGAAAACCATATGAAAAATTATGACTTTATACAAAAAAAAAAATTGGGGCATGTTTTTTTTTCTTTCTTTTTTTTATGAAGGCATCCCTTTTCATATGCTTTTTTCACTCATACAAAAAAGAATGCCTTCATATGAAAAAAGAATTGAAAAAACTAAGTCCAATTTTTTTTTCATATGAAGCCAACCTTTTCCATGTGGACCAAATCTTTTTTCATATGCTCATAAGAGAAAAGAAAATCAGCTAATGAAAAGGGATTTTAAATGTTAACAAAATGCATTTATGGGTAATTTGTCCTGAAACTAAGTGCAGAATCCACCTAATGGGGTCACAATTAGCAAGATACATGTGCTGATGTGTGTGTGCAGGATGTAATTTATGCGGGTTTTGAATTATTTTTATTGAAAAAAATGTAAACAAGATGGCGGCCATACAAAACAAAGATTTTTCCTCATGAAAAAGGAGTACCCCCATATGAAAAAGCATCCAAAGTAGACCAAATTCTTTTTTCATTCCAAGCAGCTATCCAAAAGACTGTACAGAGCATGCTCAGAACCAAAATTTTAAAATGTAATAACTTTGGAATGGATTAATATTTTTTTCACCAAATCATAAAAGGCACATCTGTGGGCCAAACCCTTTTCTACCCTGAAAATTTCAGACCAAAATTTCAAACTTTCTGGGCTCTAGATGATGACAAAAAGCAGTGATTTCTTTCCTTTTTTGTGCTCTCTGGATCTCTGAATCTGCTCATCTGACCAGAGCAAAACTTGGCACATCAAGAGAGCTACCCCCGACCATGCTTTCAAAGTTCTGTGCACATGGCCGGCCTGGTGACACTGAGGGTTGAGGTGCTGGATGCCACACCTTGTGCCACGCTGGTGACCCGGGTTCGGGAACAGACTCGGGTTGCTCAGGGGCTGGCAGGGGTGAGGAAAGATTGACAGTCCGTAGACAGCTGCCCTTCCTCAGAGAGGGGGGACAGTGTGGCATGCTGTTTGACTGACATCCAGCGGCAGCTGGGTGTCAGCGCATGTGCACTGACAGAATGGGGAGGGCCCCACATCCAGGGTGTAAGGCTGCCTCTGTGGAGGCAGAGCCCAGCCCCTCCACCTATTGCATGTTTCATGGGGCCTGGGGAGAAAAATGTGAAATACTGAACTAGCAGGCTCCATGATGGCTCGGGACCAGAGAACAAGCCCTCATAGAAGAGCCAGAGCCGCCTGCCCACTCCATAAAAAATGTAAATAAAAAATAATTATGTGCACATCCATTAAATCATTTTGAAGATATAAAAGTGCAAAGCTTGATGTTTACCTTACAACCCCCTGCTCAAACCCTAACTGTAGTGGCACTACTGCACCACTATAATATATATATATATATATATATATATATATATATATATATATATATATATATGTAGCCATAAAACATAGAAATACAGAGTTTGTATTCAGAAAATTACCACTTGGCCAACACAATCTTCCCAAATGATCCCTGGCTGGTACAGTCTCTGCGGACCCTAACTGGCCTCCAGCCATCCTTCCACCAGCATGCCTCTTTACTTGTATTCCACATCTCTATCCCATGCATGCTTAGTGTCCCCTACTATTTTTACCTACACTACTTCCACTGGCAGTCTATTTCAGGCATCTACAACTCAGTCAGTGAAGAAGTACTTCATCTGTCACATCCTTCTTAAACTACCACCCCAGCTTCACTGCATGCCCTCTCATCCTGGTGCTCATCCTTATTCAAAAGGGACTCCCATGCTGCCTCTTGTCTACCCCCTTGAGGTACTTGTAAAGTAGGTCTCAACAATGTCCCTATTGCTTATCTCTTGTCAGGTACACATGTTTGAGACCCCTAAGTCTCTCTTTGTAGGACTTTTGGTGCAGTAGGCTGTCCAAAATTATGCTCCGGCACCACTATTAAAAAATGAAGTATACTACAGAATACTAGACTTCCAAAAAAGTAAACTTTATTGCAGAAAAGAATAAAAACACCTTACAGACATATTGTGAGGCAGCATGCACCTCTGCACTATTTTAGTTGCCCTCCTCTGGACTGCTTCCATCCTGTTTCTGTCCTCTCTGAGAAGCAGCATCCTGAACCAGACACAATACTACAGGAAGGGTCTCAGTAGTGAGTGAAACAGTAGCAACACTATAACCCTTCTTCTGCTGGAAATACCTCTCCCAATGTATTCTAGCACTGCACTGGCCCTATAAACGGTTTTGTCACACTGCCCTGCCAATTTGAGGTCATCAGATATGATAACCCATGGTCTCTTTCCTGCTTAGTGACTGGCAGTACTCCCCCCATACTCAGTTACATGATTTTGCACTTTTCAGCATTGAACCCCAGCTGCAATGTTCATGGTCACTTCTTGAGTTCCCCAAGATCCCTATGCATTCTTTCCACCCCCTCCCCATTGTCCACCCTATTACGGATTTTATTATGATCTGAAAAATGGCATGCTTTTCCTTTCAGTTTATCTGCAATGTCACTTATGAAGACATTGAAGAGGAACAGTTCCAGTACTGACCTCTGCAGCACCCTGTTAGTCACACTTCCATCATTAGAGTGAGTGTCATTAAGCACCACGCTCTGTTGCCTATCCATTAACCAGTTTCTAACCCAATTCACCACTTTGGATCCCACCCCTAGGCTGCTCAATGTCTTAATCAGTCTCCTGTGTGGCAGAGTATTTAGGGCCTTGCTTAAGATCCAATAGGCCATGACCACTGCCCATTTGACCCATTTCCCTGGTCACCCATTCAAATAAATCAATCAGGTTCATCTGGCATGACCTCTCGCCCCCCATGAATCCAAGCTGCCTTTGGTTTGCAGACCACTGGATTCAAGGTACTCTACCAACCTGTCCGGTTTCAGTGTTCCATTAATTTCCCCACTGCTGCAGTAAGGCTCACTATCCTATAGTTGCTAGCCTCTTCCCTGCTGCCACTTTTATGTACAGGGACCACATAGCTCTCCTTCTGCCCTCTGGAACCATGCCTGACTCCAGTGAGCTGTTGAATTAGCATATTAGCAGGGCAGTCATTGCTTCCTTGAGTTCCTTTGGAACTGTTGATGTATCCCATCTGGCCCATAGCCTTGTCCATTTCAGAGCTCCAAGTCCCTTCAGGACTCTTTCCTCTGAAAATGAACTTTAGTCTGCCTCCCCTCCTGGTTCCTGCTGCTCCCTGGTGGTCTGCCTCCCTCCATCCACTGTGAAGACAGCGTAGAAGTGCCTGTTTAGGATGTTTGTTTTTTCTTGGTCCCCTTCTGCATAGTCTCCCTCTGTTGCCCTACTTCACCTTACTATCCCACCTCCACTCTTGCTTTCCTCCTCATATGTATACACCATGCTGAAGAGAGGGTAAGGGTAGTTCAGGGGAACTTCAGTGAACTAGGGAGTAGAGATGTTGTGAAGTTTTACTCCGCTTTTGAAGTTTTGGCGAAGTCATCAAATTCACCTCTGCATAGCATTTCGTGAAGTTGCAGCGGTAGATCCAAAATTCGCCTTTTGGGCTTTATGGCCAATTTCACCTGAGACTTCACCTGTGACTTTGCCTTCTGCTTGTTAAGGTGAAGTTTGCAATAAAACTGCAGAATCACATGACAGAGTTTCTGCAGGTCACATGAGACTGAAGCAGGCAGGAAGTGAGGTACAGTATCTGTTTTTCAGCCTGGGAAGAAGTAAGTGAGCTACTTTCTTTTTCTCCCAGTGGGTGAGAGAGACAGACTTTGATCAGTTCTGTGGCATACAACCTGCTAGAGAAAAATCTTTAAATAGTTACTTTCACTTTTTTGTGCATTACTTATAGTTATCTGTCCTCTCTTCACATTTTGTTAGTGCTTATTGCTTGTGGTTTGCATTTTTTCTGCTGTTTTTTTGTATTTGATTTTCTGATTCTTCACCCCTGTACTTCTCTCTTTTTGGAGGGGTAGTTATCATACTTAATACATTGGAGGAGCAAGTAGCGGTGTGTGCAGGATATAATGGGTAGCAGTTGTGCAGTGTGTGTGGGGGGGAGGGAGGTCATCTTAATTGGGATGTATTTTGGCCTGGAAGGGAGGCACCTGGAGAAATTCAGCAGCTGCAGGGGCAGGCAGAACAGCAGCAGCAGCAGCAGCAGGTGGTTCTCGTACAGCAGCAGGTGGATCAGGTACAGCAGTAGTAGCAGCAGGCAGTGCCGGTACAGCAGCAGCACACAGTGCTGGTACAGCAGCAGCAGTCCCTCACATGAACTTCAGGGTCACTCCTGTTTTATTATGCATATCCCCAGTGTGGGAGTTCTTTGTATGTCACACTGAAGAAAGCAGTATTGTAACATGCAAACTCTGTGGAAGAGATGTATGAAGAGGGGAAAAAGGGTACCCATTTAGGTAGCTGTGGGCAGGAAACACACCTCAGTGTCCACCATGCGAAGAATGGCATAGCAATGCAAGCAGTGAGTGATGAGGCTCTTCAGGGAATGTGGGATGGTAGCGGGGGCAAGGCATGCTGTCAGACCGTCATGTAGGTATGCAGGTGGTGTGCATGCACAGTGCAGCAGGGACAGGGAACAGGAAGTGGCAAAAGCTGAAATTCCAGCAGCCCATCCCCCTCTGCCACCATCAGCTCCCCATGCAGTGCTGATGCAAGTGGACCTGGCGGTCCTGTGGGACAAAGTTTCTGACATCTGGCATGTGCTCACTGAAGTATGTCAGGATGTGAAAACCATCAAGGAGAACCAGGACAACATAACTACCAACCAGGAGAAGTTATTGAAGTTAGTTGAGGAACTTTGTGGGCATAACAGTGGCAGCAGCCCTTATTTTTTTTTCTGTCCTTTTTTCAGTTCTTTATGTTGTAAGTGTAAGTCCCTCAAGTGTTATTGTCCCCCTCCAAAAATAAAACACAAAAAAATTAAAAAGAATATAAGAAAAATAAAAAAAATCTATTCTCTTGTCTTCCTTGTCTAATTTGTTATCCTACTGCTTTGTACTCCCTTTGTAACCTTCTCCAAGAAATAACTGTCTTGTTCATCTTTTTTTATGTCCAAGATTTATGTCCATCCTAGTTTTATGGTAGAGTTGTCTGTGCTGTTTTTCAGTGTTGTAGTTGTTCCCACTACCCACTATAACGTACAAATTCAAAAACAATTATCAAAAGTGAGACAAAAACACAACCCAAAAATCTTTCCTATTTTAACAAAACTCTGCAGGCCTGAGACCAGTACATCTTGTTTTCACCATTACATAGTAGACAGTGTCTAACAGTAAATTGTAAGAGCACAATAACATTTTGGATAGAAGACGAATCCCAAACATAGCAATATAATTGCCTTTGGTGTTGTTTTGAAAGGTCTTGTGATATTCAGCAGGTAAATTAAATACTGCCCTGAATTCATCACACACCTCTATAATACTACTTAGTCATTCTTTTGCAGTGGTGTGCAGCTGCCCAGAAAAGTCACTAAGAATCATATCAGAAAATATTTAGGTCAAAAACTGCTGTCCTGCTGCTACATCCCTGTCTTGTCTGCTGCACTGTATATGCACTGCCCTGAGAAATCACCCAGAATAAAATGATAAAGTAAGTAGTAGCAACAATAGTTTTTATTCATATAATTATGAACAGGAAAGATGTTACATTACTCCATTGAGCAAATTGCTAATTTCCAAGGAGGTCCTATTTAACATTAACAATTAGTTGACTGTACATGTAGCACTGTGTAAAGATACATCATCACAAAAAAAAAATTTAGAACATAGAGTACATCCTAAACAGGTAAAAATCCTTTATTACCACATTTTAGTTATTTCCCACAGAAAAAGCTGATCAAATGCCATATATTTCGATATAATATATATATATATATATATACTGTGTGTGTGTATATATATATATATATATTCGATATATATATATATATATATATATATATATATATATATAGAGAGATAGTATGGCGACTGTGGAAATGGCAAATATTTAGATGAGTGCAGAGTGAACTGTGATAATATCATGAGTGCCAAAAGCACGAGTGATATTAACGCAGTTCACTCTGCATGAGTGCAAATGTTTGCCATATTCTACAAGTCGCACATCATGTGTCCAATTTATACAATAGGGCTAGTACATTTTAGGAACATTGTTTTCTGTGTTCTCTCCCTGTTTACTTTATTTTGGTAATTGGGTAAGTTTTGTTTTGGGGGGGGGGCTGGGAGCACTGGGCAGTTAAGTGATTTGTTCAGAGTCACACAGTATTGAAATGGAAGTTGTGAGACTTAAACACTTGTCTGGGCTGCTGGATGTAGGAAGTTGGTTCATTGCTTGTTACTCTAACCTCTAGACTATACTGACAGCACTGTTTGTGCGTGGTCTGAGTGTGTGTGTAAGTGTTTCTGAATAGGCTGGGAGTGTTAGATAGTATGAGGAACAGGTGCATGTGATTTGCAATGATAATTGTGTTACCTGCAGCTAGGAGTGAGAAACAGACTGTTTATTCAGTAAGTTGCAGGCTTCACTGAGACAGAGAAACTGTTGCAGTCAGCACTCAGAAAGAGAAACTGGTTTATGAAGGAGGCTGGTTTGAAGTTTAGAGCAGCACAGTAATGTGCTAGGATTGTCAGAACAACTATGGGACACAGGTGATTGTCTTTTACAATGCTAATTGAGTTAGTTGCAGGATTCATTGAAAAAGAGAAACTGTGAAGCTATTACATGCAGGCTGCAGTGTAGATAGTCTGACTCTGGTGACGTCACCATTGTGAATATATTTGCTGGTGATATAGACACTGTGGGTTTATCAGGAAATAAACCCACAGTGTCTATGTCATCACAGAGTTATTCCACTGTGGTGAGAAAACATGTTTTTATTGTCAAGGTTACATGCTCACCCTATTGTATAAATATATATATATATATATATATATATATATATATATATATATATATATACAGTATATATATACAGTATATATATATATATATATATATATGTATGTATATATGACAGGGTATTTCCTATGTTGCCCCATTTAAGTTATGCCCTCTCCACAGCACTGCAAAGGAGCCATAGCCACATCATAAAACTATTGTTTTAACTGACCCAGAACAATAAGTTGAATTTACATGTCTTAAACTAATAGGCAGGGAATTCCATAAAACAAGCCCTCTAAACCAGATTGATGACCTCCCGATTTTCATATCACATCTTGAAACAATATATTCTAGGCCCTGAGCTGACCTCAGACACTCTCTGGTCTCTCTAAAGTTAAAAAATCCAAGATATATCTTGGCAAGGTTTCTTTATGTAGTTTAAACATATATAATAAGAGATGCCAATCTCTCCTATCCTCGATCCTCAGCCAATTTAGGGATTTATACAGTTCACAATGGTGAGTCTTCCTAGGGGCATCGAGCGTGAAGTGGGCCATTTTGTTATACATTATGTTCAATCTGGCTAGCTCCGTCCTTGAGGCCCCTGCATATACCGCAACCCCATAATCCAATACAGAAAGCACCATAGTATTTACAATCTTCAATCAAACTTCAGGAGTCATATAAAATTTTAATCTATACATAATCCCCAACTTTATACCCATGTTCTGTTGTAGGGCCTCAAGATGTTCTTCCCAGTCCAATTTCTCACCTACCAAGACTCCTAAATGCTTACGCTTGACAGCTAGTTGAATTTGAACTACATCTAAGGATTGGATCTCTAGTGGAACATCTTTTTAGCAACTCGTGAGAATAATATGGACTGCATCTTTTTAGTATTCAAACATAGTTTATGGCTCCTAAGAAAATTCGGGAAATGAAAAAAGGCCTCCTGCAGTTTATTTTGTATGTTAGACATTACTTTCCCCTCTACATTGATCACTGTATCATCTGAGCAGATGTGATAGTTTATCCTTGGGTCTTTAAATTTTATGTCAAGGGAATATGTCTTCTTATGTCTTCTGCCAGACAAACATGCCACATAGTGTTGAACATGAAAAACTGCTGTCCTTCTGCTATGCTCCTCTCTTGCCTGCTATGCTGTATGCACATGGCCCTGAGAAATCACCCATAATAAAATGAGAAAATATTTATGTCAAGGGAATATGCCTCTTGTTGTACACCGTGTGTCTCCTGCCAGAAAAACACATCACATAGGGTCAAAAGTGGAAAACTGCTGTCCTGCTGCTACATCCCTCTCTTGTTTGCTGCGCTGTATGCGCACTGCCCTGGGAAATCACCCAGAGTAAAATGAGGAAATATTTAGATAGATAGATAGATAAATACATAGATACATAAACAGACAGACAGACAGACAGACAGATAGATAGATAGATAGATAGATAGATAGATAGATAGATATTTTATTTATAAAAGTGCCCATTTCCAAGGACTCTGGACACTGTACAACAAAACAAACAACATTATAATAATATACAGTAGTATACAACTACCTGTATATATGTGTAACAGTGCAACTGAGAGAGATATTAAACTTCATCCATCATTAAAAACAGACCACTAGTTAGTCAATAAAAGCCTGATGGAACAGATAGTTTTTGAACCCATGTTTAAGGCTTCTACCGAGTGAGCCTCTCTCACATAAGCTGGAAATGAGATCCACAGAGTAGGGTAGGTATGGCCACTGAGAAGGCCCTGTCCTCTGAATGCCGCAGCCTTGCCCTGGGAACTCTAAGGAGGCCACCACTGGTAGAACGGACTGCCTGGGGCGGATGGTAGGGATCAAGCAGATCTTGCAGATGTCAAAGGAATATTCCTCTTGTTGTACCCCAGTGTGTCTCCCGCCAGAAAAACAACTGATGTGAAACAGTGGTGGCAGTCAAAAGATACGTGCAGTCCTGCAGTTCATAAGTGATGCTGCTGCTAGACAGCTGTGCAATTGCTAAATGAGAACAGGCAGGAATAATGTAGATTATAAGGAAAACTCCAATGTCTGGTCAATAACATATGAAGACTTCTAAGACTGAGAATTTACAGTAAAAGTCTTGCTGTTGCTGCTACTGCTGCTATTATTATCATTTATGTTCTTGGAGGAATTAATTGGAGTGTGACTGCCGTCTGTGTGCTGCTGCTGGTCATGGACCATGGTGACAGATCGTATTCTATTCCCCTGCACTGTGAGTGGTAAGTTCTTTTATTTTGTTAAGGTAATGTGGTATTGAAAGGGGATGGTTATTAATCATTTGGCTCAGGATATTAAAACTGGGCCTTGAAGGAGCCAAGTGGCTGCTCCATGCAACTGAGATGTGCTGGAGCACAAACCTGATATATTCAAATGAGATGTTCAATAGCACAAGTCATCTTAATATAACAAGAAATTTGTGCGATGCAAATGGGGGCCACCGATGATGTGCCAGCGCATCCCCCTGCCTGGTCTGAATATCTGGAATGGGAATGCGCAGCGCACCTTGCAGATGTGCCGAGAGCACATTACAGATATTCGGACCAGAACAGAAGATGCAAACGGGGCCATTAGACATGCAAGGTGCAAATGGGGCCATTTGCATGTCCTGTGCAGGGATGCGCCCAGCTGGATGCACAGGGCGCCCTGAAAGGAGGCCATTAGGCCAAAGTCCATGGTAGTCTAGTGGATCCCCCATTCCTGTACAGCAATTGCAAAAGAAGAAATAAAATCCATCTGATCCCTGGTAGTCCAGTGGTACCCCGATCACTTCCCCAATACCCAATTGAGCAGACTACTTTTAAATGCCATCCCTGGTGGTATAGTGCCCGCCCTTCCTTGCTGACACCCATCTGTAGTATCGATAACTACCACAACACCCTGGTATTCCAGTGGTACCCTCCTCAAGGCCCTGATCACAGAAAAACCCACACTTGAGATCGATCTGGTGGTCCAGTGGACCCTCCCACCCACTGAGGCATGCAAACCCCATCCCACTCCCTCCGTCCCAGCATTAGCAAGACAGCCGGTGTGTAGCAACACCCACCTACACACCTCCACAGCTGCCCACCAACTGTGCTGTCACTGAATAACAGCTTACAGTAAGCTCTGCAATACCAGAGGTCAACATCGTCGACCAATGGGCTTGCAGTGAGTACTGTAAGCATTCATTCACAACTTAGTGGCATTCACAAAGCTGTGAATGAATGATTACAATTCTCACTGCAAGCACATTGGTTGACAATTGCAGCACTTGCCATAAGCTATCATTCAGTGACAGCACAGTTGGTAAGGCTTTCTATCCCCGG
Source organism: Neoceratodus forsteri (assembly GCA_016271365.2). Taxonomy (NCBI): domain Eukaryota; kingdom Metazoa; phylum Chordata; order Ceratodontiformes; family Ceratodontidae; genus Neoceratodus; species Neoceratodus forsteri. The sequence goes on from CM057455.1 coordinate 1,512,033,676, forward strand.
TGGGCTACCATCTAGTATAGACTCAAGGCCACGCTTATAACATGGGTCAAGCATGGTGGCAATGCCAAAGTCGCCAGACTGCAGAATTCCAGCATTATGAGGGTTGGCGATCAATAAGTGGAGCATGTGCTGCATCAGGGCTAACCTGCCACTGTCACTGCCTGCCTCAATCGATTGCTGCACATTAACTAGTGTCTACCTCAGCACGTGTAGCACGTGTAGCAAGGGGTATGGGCAGTGTCCCCACTCACTGCTTGTGTTGCATGCTCAAAGGTTTGCAGAATCATTATCAGTCCATCTTTTAAACACCACTGTTCTGTGATGACAGCCATGGAAACTCGAGCATTGTCACGACTGGTGTCTAGTGGCAGATAACTGAATACAGCTTTATACAGCTTATACAGCCACTCCACCATGTACAGTGTGGAGTTCCATCTGGTCACCACATCCAACTTCATGTGATGATGAGGCAGATTGTTCTTTTTCTGAAGCTGGCATAGCTGGTTATGGGCCTTCCCAGAACAGGCAAAGTGATGTTATCCCAGTACAACGGCCCAGGTGAAAGTAGCTCCTAGCAAAATGGTTGTACACATAAACAATACCCCTATTTGCCGCTCTCAATTCAAAAAGGACATAAGTGGTTTTATGCTGTCCTCCATATGGCAGCAGTTTTAAATAGCAACAGCAAAAAAAAAAAAAAAAAACTGCCTTTACCCTAAGTGGCACAACAGTTACCGCTCCACAATTTTCCGTTGCTTGTGTCCCACTGCTGGCATTCACTTGTGTCCCGCTTCCACTCTGCATCATTGTCTTCTTGCTGGACCATCATGTCCTCACTGGACCCTCTGTCTAAAAGTTAAAACAGTGAAGTTGTGCCATTTTAACATGTACAGTCTTGCACTGCACTAAAAAAATGTAGCTACCGGCCACTTTGAAAAATTCCACTATAGTTTCCTGCATGGCTAATATGGCCTGCCTTGCCACCAACACCTGAGAGCTTTTCGTGGGCCCGATTGGACCATTATACGAAGAACATGGTGGCCTTTATCTAGCCACTATAGTAGCGTCTGAAGTCGGTAGTTCCCCTGCCTTTTGCCCTTAGTCAGCCCATTTATAAACAGCTTATATGCAGCTTTGGTGCCACCTACTAACAAACTGTTAAAAGTACACTCTCTGATTCAGTCTGTTCCTCCTTGTCTACACTCTCAATTTAAATCTTTCAGTTTTTTTTCTTATAAATTTACCTGTACACAGCATAAAAAAGTTATATTTACTTAAATGGACCCATTTCATAATCACAATAAGGAACTTCATGGGGGGGGGGGTTATGGTAGGCGAACTGCCCTTCTCAGGTGGTGGAAGCACTTGGCTTCACCTTGTGCATCAACCCATCCAAGGTGGGCCATTATCCCACCATAACACCCATCCCAATGTGCCTCATTGCTTAAATAGTTCCCAGGTGTCAATAAAAATTATATCATTCTTTCTACACCAGTTTCCCAATCTTGAATTAATTCTTTTTTTATGGTTTTGTTCTTTTCTCTTCTAGCCTTGGGGATGGGAAGAATATGAGAAATACATACTGATGCAACCATTTCCTTTATAGAGTTACCCAGTTCCAAAAGTTCTATACAGATATCCTTCTCATGGTTGTACCTTATGTTATTCATCTCTATTTGTATTAAAACCACTGGACATGTGCCTTTATTTATGAGGAATGCTGACACATATTACTTCACATCTTTAATCCTAGCCCCAGGTAAACAGGAAACTGTTATGTTTTCCTTATTATTTTCACAAATATGGCTATCACAATATCATATTATCAAATCCCCAACAACAATTAATTGTTTATTTTTATCTACAGTGATGTTGTTCTTATGATTAGTTCTATCTTCTATCTGTAGTCATTCATACTTGTTTGGTACTACTAACAGGGGTTGGTCACAGGGCCCATCTTTCTCTTTGATGGTTAACTGTGCACCATTCGTTCTCTTTATCATTACATTGTTCTTCCATCTAATTTTTGTTTGCAGTATCAGATATGCTTTCTTCCTCATCCCTCTGAGCTTTGGTCTGTTCTTGGGTATAAGCAACCACCACATGGCATGTTTCAATGAAAGGAAACAAACTTAAAGAGTAAGGCTATATAACCAAAGTTTTAAAATATCCTTTGATATGTATTATATCATGCATTTTCCATCCAGAAGAGATCAACACAAGTTTTATTTTAACTATGATATATTTACTGTACTAACTAAGCTACACACTATAAAAGATCTCAGGACTTACTAGGTTTATGCAAACATATACAGTATTGCATTGCAGTTAATAGACCACCTGATGCTTTAGCAGGAGTCATTAATTTCAGTTTATAAACAGAAGCTTAGACATTGTTTTCTTTTTGTAACATCTATGTTGGTCCAATAAAAGGTATCAAACTATTTGCTTCTGGATCTGAGTTAACAAACAAGACATTTCTTGCAAGATAACACCAGGGCATGGTATAGCTCTTGGCAGATATGTCTGATCTTGTTAAGCTATAGTGTATAGCCATAAGACTGCACTGAAAACTACACTTGCCTCCCCACCTCCCTAATTATGCTAATCCCTGAACGTGCCTTTTAGCAAGTGTTTTATTAAAGAAATACTTAAATGTGTTGCTGACAAGAAACATCTTTATCTGCAGTCTGGGCTGGGAGGCAGGATATACATTGCTGGTGGATTTCTGATCTGTATGTATTAAGTTCTGCCTCTTTTCCCAAAAGCATTGTCTTTCAGGAAGCATTGTCTGTTAGCTTGGATCATGTATCAGTCCAAGGTCTTTTAGGATCTTAGCAAAAGTTCAAAATTCCAGGATACTTCTACTAGCAATGCATGGCAATGTCCAAACATCATTTCTATTAGCATCATTCTGCATATAGTCTCAAGGGAGAAGTCTGAGCTCTGCCCAAGAGGAGAAGTTCTTCCAAGATTCCTGTCTGTCTAACTCCCAAGAGAAAAGCACAAAAAGGCCTTTCTTTATATGTGTCTGGAGCAGAAAGACCAGCACAGTGTGCTTCATGTGTCTTTGTATTGTGTTAAGTGGGAAGTCCAACCACTTTATGCATTATTCATAAAGCAGATTTCCTTTCCATTAATGAAGATTTCAATGATTCTTGTAGAAGTTCAAATCTCCTCACAGGAATTTGTAAGCATATTTTGATAAACGATCTTGCTGCATTTGAAAATACCGTGAAGTTTTTTTTTTTGCATTTGGCATTCCGTTATAAGAAACCAAAATACGCTGCAGCTGTGTTTTTTCATCGATTTTTTTTTTGAGCAGGGGTTAACATTTTTATTTCTTTTATTCCTTTGGTAACTGGGTAAGTCCCACTGGCCACAATGCCCATTTAAAGGGCTACCCAAGAGTACTGAGGTGGACAAGTGATTTGCTCAGTCACACAGTATGCAAGAGGAGGTTGTGGGAATCATACCAAGGTCTTCTGGATGAACCAAACTCATTCATAGCTCATTAATCTAACCTCTAAGTTATACTGCCAGCCCAATGACATAACTTAGTTCTAGTGACTGCACACAATTCAGAGTTAGACACACATTCTAAAATGTCAGGGATGTCTCAGCATGCAGTATAGTTGGTAAGATCATCTGTGATGGAATGTATCCTTATTTGATAAAGAGATATCTCTGAGTAGTACACAAACATAAGAAAGACACAGCTCAATGGAAGGGATCATGCAGCTTTGTCCTTTGTCCAGCAACTGGCTTATTCGATGCATATTGTTTTGTGAGAACATTCTTCCTTTTGATATTAACTCTTTTCTTCCTCACACTGGTATGCTTGTCTTGTCTTAAATTGTGTTCTTTCTCCACAGTCTCAGTTTACAATAGCATACATTCTTTGCCATATTTGCACAGGATTTCAGTAATCTGAATACTTTTGCTTGGCATGGCTTTGCCCTTAACAAGATGACAGGATAGATTCTTAGCTTCACCATACACCAAGCAACAAATCTGACTTCGTCCATCACTGGCAGCTTCTACTTTGCTCACATAAGTACTGTGAGGTAACTCTTCATACAAAGGTCAAGCTGTGAACTTAATTTTTTTTGTCTGGGCTTGGATGGTGCTATAATACTACTTCTTCTTCTTGACCCACTACTGTGAACTGGGATAGCATGATTATTGCTGCATCTGCACTTTGGGAGCCTGCTGCAATTGAATCGATGTTCACCCAACTGATGCGGCAGATGGCCCAAGTTATAGTGGCTTCAAGCCAAATGACACAAGCCATCCATGGTACTGAGGTCTGACTCTTTCAGACCAAACTTAAAGTGGGATCCCATGAGACTGCTATACAGGATCTTATGGCAGTTGTGTGGGAGCAGAGTTAGGTCATTCAAAATCTTCAAGGCAAGGTAGACAACCTAGAGAACCGGAGCTGCTGTAACAATCTCCAGTTCCTAGGTTTTCCAGAAGGGATATAACAGCGGGACATGGCCGACTTTCTACAACAAACCATCTTGATGTAAAAATTTCATGGACAGCTGCCACTACAAATCAAAAGGGTCCATCAATCTCTATCCCCACCACCCAAGGAAGGACAGAACCCCCAAAACATACTGGCCCATTTCCTAGACTTTCACCAAAAAGAGCTGATCATGGCCACAGCTCAGAACATGACTCAAATATACTGGCAGGATCATAGAACTTATGCTTACCAGGACTACTATAGGGTCCTTTCTGAACAAAGACAGGCCTATAAAAAGGCCCACAGAATCATGTATTGAATCAGAGTTTCTGTTTTCCCCATGCTATCCTGCCACCTTGCAAGTACTTCATAGTGGTGTCCCATTGAACTTTGCCACCCCTGACTACCTTATGGACTTTCTTCAATGTACCTCACCACAGGAGCTGAGAACCCCAAGAACCCCTTCCAGTGCCTTGTCATGTTCACCTGCAGAGAAGATGGACACCAGGATTCCTGATGACCAGGTAGTAGAAGATGACAGCCAGACTGACACTGGAGAAACATAGTTCCTTCATCCTTGTAATTGAAAGCGCCAGCGCTCCAAGAAGTGTAACCAAAGGGAACATCCTATAGACAGAGCCTGTTTCAGGAGTCCCGGAGGTGGAGAAGCAAACCAAGACTTGCACAAAGAGGTTGAGCTGCTTTATAGCTCCAAGAGATATGCAGCTCTTTGGCCCATTTCCCCTAACCCTCAGCTACCGAACAAGGAGGCCTCTGATCATGCAGTACACCCTTTGGACTCAGTTCCTAGCAACCCACTTATATCCTGGGCTGTAAGGGTAGCAATGGCCTCCTCCACAAAGACAGGCAACTCCTCCTCACCAGGCCCCTGCTAGAAGCATCAAGGTAAAACAGCCCCAAAAAGAGACTCTTCCCATGTTGTCGCTGTTTGCCTGCCCAAAGATCAAGGCTGAAACACATTGTCAGATAAGTGCCATTTGAAGTTGTATTTGGGATACTGGGGGTAAGATTAGTTTGGGGGGTGCTGTCCCATGGAAGGTGCGAGCAATCAATCAAACCCCCACAGATACTGATGACAGGGAGGTAGTACTGGGGCTGTTATCCCCCCTTCAGACCATCAAGCACACCTAACCTCTCAATATCCAGTATGCACCCTCCATGACACAAGCAGCACTGCTAGATTTCAGGACATCCCTTCTGTTTACATTGCACTGTATTGCAAAGGTGTTAAAGTCAGTGTGTCTCTTTACTCCCCCTTATTTTCTCATCACTCCTGCTTACAATGTCAAGGCATGAATGTAATGATTATAATGTGCAGAAGTCACACTTCACAGCAGTAGCAAGTAAACCTCGTGTACCCCTTCTCTCCCCTTCACCCATATCAATGTCATAGCGTGGCATGGCCTGAATGGAGAGGCCTATATCTACCTGAAACCTTGTTCAGCTTCTCAACCTTACAAGGATGCAGACTGCTGAGTCACACCCCCATACTTCTTCACAGTGGCCTCTAGCCAAAGAGCATGAAGCAATTACTATAATAAAATAACGTCTCCCTAGCTGAGGCACAACGAATGTCAGCAGGGTGCGCCTGGTATTCTGTGCCCCCAGCCTCCACACAGCCTAAAGCTGCTAAAGATGGATCTTAAAATGGCTTCTACCTAAATGTAAACCACATCAGATTTACTAATTTATGGCTGTGATTAAGCTCCCAATCTCTACCCTTGTCCCAAGGGGAATGAGCACCAAGACAATACCCTCCAGAGCACTGACAAAAAGAGGACACTTGTACACCCCCCATACATGTCAGCCCTCACACCTTTGTAGAATAATACAGCCTGTTCAGCCACAAATACCCCCTCAGCCAGGCTACCCACCAAAAGCTGCCAACCTAGTGGGCTATGGATTTTCAATTAGACTCTTCTCTTCATCCCCCCCTCACATTACTACCTGTTCTAGGTGCCTCCACAAACCCTTTACTGCAGGGGTCATTGAAGGAAACAGGTTGCTGGCCCCAAATCTCTACCCTCAAATGTCTCAGGCTGATGCCTGTGCATATAGTTTATGGTTAAAAAATGTTTCTAATACTAAAAGTTAGTGTAAGTGTGATAAGAAAGCATCTGAGATTTGAAAGAGCATGCATGCTGGATACTCATAACCATCGGGTGTTCTCACTATATGTAGAGGTTCTATGTGCTCCACTGGTATTACAAATGTGGCCTGGTTTCACTTTGGCTTTCCCCCCTTCCATACACCCTTAATGATTGTACACTCCCTGTATGATTATAGGTGTGATCACCTGCCATACCTGGAATGTGAGAGGGCTCAACACTTCAGTTAAGTGCAAGCAGGAGCTCTCTCATCTCAAGAAACTAAAGTCAAACCTAGCCTTTCTACAGAAAATTAAATTAAACCTGTCAGGCCATGTGAAGCTAGCAAGGGATTGAGCAGAGCAAGTATACCACTCCTTGGCCCCTACCCATAAGACAGGAGTGGCCATTTTACTCCACAAACAGCTCAGATGTACCCCATCACTACAGATAAGGACCCCCAGGGCAGATGGATTTTTGCACTGATGGACACATCACAAGGGCCCCTATTGCTGGGCAACATCTATGCCCCTAATATTGATGACCCTGTCTTCTTCCACACAGCTGCCCAGAAAATGGGGCAACTACTGTAGCCCAGTACCTACTCCAGTCCTCTTAGGGGGGATTTCAATCTCACCCTGGAACCCTCCTTAGACAGAAACACCACCTGCACAAAGCCTCAACCAAGAGGCGCTATGGCCCGCTCCCAGATGATGCAAGATGCATTGGTGGACAGCTGGCAGATGTTTCACCACAGAGAGTGAGATTATTCATATTATTCTGCAGTGCATGGGTCCCACAGTTGCTTAGACTATTGGCTTACTACCCCCCATATAGCTCAAGCATTCCTAGGATCCACTATACTCCCTATGTCAATATCTCACCATGCCCCTGTTCAACTACACTTCCTATGGGGTTTCTCCCCTCCCACCTCACCTATATGGAGTCTAGACCCCCTTTTACTAAGAGATCCAGAATTTTTACCCTGGGTCCAAAAAGAAGGCACTTTCTTTTTCCAATAAAACCCCATAGCTGATACTTCAGCAGGGAAAACATGGGAAGCCTTTAAGGCCACCCTGAGAGAGGACATTTTAGGATATGATGCCACTTGGAGATGGAAACGAACGAAATATCTTCCAAATCTGGAAGCTAAACTCCATGAAGGCAAAACTACTTTCAAAGCAACACCCTATGCTAACCAACATTCCCCCCGGGCCACAATATTAAAGGGCTTTGTATGGAAATCAATGACCTTCTGGCTTGGAAGGTGGAGATCTCCATCCTCAGGCTGAGATATAAGTACTGGGATGGAGGGGAAAAAGGAGGGAAAGTACTGGTATACAAACTGATAAAACAGTAATCCAAGATATTTATCTTGGGCCTTATGGACACCAGTGGACACATCCAAACCAAAGCACAGGACATAAACACGATAATGAAATGTTTTCATAATACTCTATACTCAACTTCCCATAGCCTCAATTCCTCTGAGGTACAAGCTTTTTTAGCCCTCCTAGATATCTCCTGTTTAACAGTTCAACAGACTGCACAACTGGACACCCCCATAATCAAAGCAGAGGTTGCACAAGCACTGAGTTCACTTAAACCAGTAAAGCCCCAGGAGGGGTTTTCCAGTAGAAAAGTGGCAATCCCTCTCCCCCATAATCGCCCCCACTTTGTACTCTGTATACACCGAAACCCTTAGCACTGGCAATTCTCCCCCCCCCCCACCTTTAGGGAAGCAGTGATAACTTCTTCCCAAGAAAGGGAAAGATCCCACCTTATGAACCAGCTACAGGCCTTAATCACTGATTAATGTGGTCAGCAAAATATTTGTCAAGATTCTAACCTCCAAACTCAACCCCTTACTCCCCCATCTAATTCATCCATCCCAAGTAGGTTTTGTCCCAGGTTGATACAATATGGACCATATCAGATCCCTACTCAATGTCACCCACATAGCTAAGGCCCTTCCAACCCCAGCAGCAGCATTAGCCTTATATTTTGAAAAAGCATTTGACTCCCTGGAGTGGGATTATTTGCAGACAGTCCTTGCACACATGAGATTTGGAGAGAAATTTCTCACTTTGATCTGCTCCCTTTACACATTACCCAAGGCAAGAATACTTACTAATCTCCTGTTATATGACCCCTTCCCACTGGAGAGAGGCACCAGACAGGGCTGCACCTATCCCCGCTTCTTTTTGTACTAGCGGTGGAACCCCTGGCTGCAGCCATTAGACAACACCCTCAGATCTTAAGCGTACCCATTGGTCCACAGAAATATTCCATGCTCATGTATTCAGACAATCTATTAGTCACCCTAGTGGACATGAGCACATCTATTTGGCCCCCCTACCTGCTGTGCTAACACATTTAATACAACTAAACGGAGGACTCAAGCTAAATCAAACAAAACTGAAGTCCTACCCCTAAACAAATCATGCAGAGCCAAAATGGTTACCTCACATGGCCTCAAATGGGCACCAACTGGTATTACCTACCTAGGTATCTATATAACAAATTATATCTCCAGGCTATAGGAATTAAACTCAAACCCCCTACTTACTGAAATATGTACAGAATTTGACAGATGGAAAATACTAAACCTTACAACTGCTGGGAAAATTGCCTCAATCAAGATATTAACCACCCCAAACTCTTTTATGTCATATCACATCTACCCTTACATCTCCCCTCCAACTGGTACCTTAAAATAGATGCTGGCACTGGCAATTTCATCTGGGATGGCAAAAAAAACAGATACAGCCATAACAAGCTATGTGCCCATAGAAAAAATTGAAGCTGGAATCTCTCCTGGATAGAAGGATATGAATGGGCCTTTCAGACCACACAAACCCTACACTGGTTTAAGCTACACTGCCTGTCCTCACCACAGTGGCTTAACATGGAAGAATACCAAGCCAACTTACAGTGTCTCTCACTCCTTTTATTCAATACCCCACTCAAACTAATAAACTTCCACCCCACCACAGGCCCCTCTATCAAATACTGGACAAAGACCCCAAAAAAACTGAATTCCAACCCCACCCCCATAAATGTAACCCCTATTTGAGGTAACCAAAACATCCAGATAGAGCACAAACCCATTTCCTAACCCCACTGGATAGCCAGAGGCATAACCCAGCTACAATACGTGCTGGAATGGCCTAGTGCACAAATGACCACTTTTCAAGATCTAAATATACAATGCGACCTCCCTCAGTCTGACTTCTGGAGATATCTCCAGCTGTGAAGCACAGTGCAAACCCACCTACGTAATCACTCTTGTAATAACCAATCCAACGTCCTTCAAAAATGGACATCTCACAAGAAAGGTTTAGACAGTAAAATCTACTCCCCCCTTAGAGAAACTATACCTAGCCAATCCCAGGACTCCAAGAATAAATTGGAACAACCTTTACAATCCCCCATTACTGAAAAACAATGTCATGCCTGCTGGGCATCCTCACACCAGAACTATCTAGATGCTAGAAGCAGGCTCATACAAAACAAAATTCTACACTCCTGGTACAGAATACTAGTGGTTCTATACAAGGCCAAACTTATTAATAACAATTTATGCCTGAGATGCCTGATACAAACAGAAAACTTGCACCATATACTGTGAGCCTGCCCTGTCATTCAGCTCTTCGGTAAACAAGTCTGTGCACTATCCTCGGAAGTCTCTACATCTCTCAGCCACCTTCTGGGTGCTGGGACTACAACCCTATACATCCTTCTATCAGCCTCTGAATGCCGGTGGCTAGCTATACTAGTGATTCAAGCCAAAAGGCTACTCCTTTGCAAATAGCGCAAAACGGAAATGCCTACCCCTCCAGAACTACTCAGCTCCCTAATGCATATGGCTACCATGGACTGCCTTTCTCATATAGTACCACATACCCTACCAACCTATTATTGTTGGAATCCCTTTATAACATGCACCAGACTCAGAGCTGGTATTGGCTAGCTTCCCTTCCTTCATCCCATCATATGCCCTCCTACACCACCCAGTGGGGATAATCTCATTTAGTCGTTCAATGCCCTAGTATGCATATACTGGTGACTCATTTATATATCACACTGTTTGTTGTCTAGCTTTCTTTATGGATATATGTTTCCTTTTTTGGGCAGGTGAATATTGCATACCTAAGAGGCAACATGGTGTTGCTCCACAACAGTCACCTCTTAAAGATGGCGGAACAAGTTGCCTCCTGCTGGGTCCTTCACTCCTCTCATTCATTAACTTTTTGTTTGAATGTTCTTGCAATATAATACCTGTTCAGTATCGTATATCTCCTGCCTTTGCCTGGTGCACTTTTTATGTGAAAATTAATAAAAAATTTTAATTGAAAAAAAGAATACTTTTGCTTTCTGCCCTGATGGCCCAGATGCAGCATAATGTATTGCTATGCAGATGACCCTGGTTCAGGAAAGAACCTGGATTGTCACATATGGAGGCAAGAAGGGCAAACATAGCTGTGGTGTGGAAGCATACCTCAGCCTGGGAGGGCTGAAAGTAATCTTTGGCATTGCAGCAACCTCTGTGGCTTGGCCAGGGAGCTTGTTCCAGCTGCAGGGGGGTGTTCTGTGTGTGAGTGAGGCTAATAAGCTGCACTCACATTGGGGTGGTGTGAAGGAGAAGAAAAGGGAGAAAAATGAATGGCTGTATGAATGACGACCAGTGCACCTTGCTCCCCAGGGTTCTACTACATGTTGGCACTGGATCCTGGTCCACATGGTGGTCAAACCTCATGGGGGAGGATGTCCCTCCCCCCAAGAGCCCCTGCCATGGATGTTGCAACCTTAGGAGTAGTTGGTGGGCTGATGGGAGCCAGGGGAGCCAGGAAACATAGACCCAAACAGACAGGCAGTATAGCCTAGAGATTAGAGGAATGAACTGTGAATGAGTTTGGTACATCTAGCAGACCTGGGTTTGATTCCCATAACCTCCACTTGCATACTGTGTGACTCTGATCAAGTCACTTAACCCCCAAGTGAAAACAGACACTTGTACCTAGTGGGCCTTGCCCACTTACCAAAGACTAAAAAAAAATTAGAATAAAATAAGGTACATCCCTGGGACCAGGTATCTCTCTGAATGATGGACTTGGCTGGGTGGGAAAAAAAATCTCTGTAAAAAGAGAATACTTTTGCTAAGTCATGATAAGTAATAAAAACTAAAATAAAGTCAGAGTGTTAACTCAGATTCAATAAGTAAGAATTATTACATATTTTGTATCTTAGCCTAATTTTCCTATACACCATCACATTGGCAAGCTACTGATTCCCTATGACAGACCAATTGAGGAGATCCCAGTCTGAATAGAAGATACCTTGTGATTAAATAATGGATTAAGTTCTTCACATTTTTCAGCAGAAAATGCTTGATCAGATCACAGGTGGAGGTATTAAACAGCCTGCCTTTGGTGTGAAAAAGCTGAGCTGGCCAATTCTTTCCTGCAGTAGATGCCATAACAGGACTTCTGTCTTTTTCAAGGAGATTGCCTGCTGATAGTCAACACAGTGAATCCCCTGCCCAAATTTGTCCTCCACAGAGTACGATCTCTGCCAAGGATGCACCAGTTTCCATCACTTAATCTTCACCTGCCTCAGCTCATCACAATATCATGGTGAACTGTTGTGGGATGTCAGTGGAAGGACATAGTAACATGTTAGGGAATCCAGGGTGGCACAGAGAGCCATACTAAAGTGCTTTATGACTTCCTTCCCTCATTTTTCTATTTCTTCTTTGTGGTTGTGGACTAATGCGACTTTTTAATAGTATATTGTGGATGATGAATTGTTATTGTGGGACGGTTGGGAATCACCAAGTGATGCAAGTTTACACATGCATATGCACAAACTGGGGCTCAATTTTCAAAGGATGACTCAGGGTTTGCATCAAGCCCTGTGTCACACCCATATTTGGTGCAACTGCACCCGCTTGTAGTACATTGGGTGCAGTTGCAATAGGTCACTCAGTTTATGGCAGCTTACGCCAAGGATTTGGTACAAACCCTGTAGAAAGGGTTCCCCAAATTGTACAGGTTCCCAAGTAAAAGCTGGTCTATCTTGTGGAATTTGGTGCTCAGGATGGAAAATCCAGATTGCCAGCCAGGAGAATGCAGCAAACCCCATGCAGCAAATGATCGGTGCACCAGGGGCTTGTGGAATTCATGGGGCTTTGATAATCGAGCCCCTGGTTTTAATCTGGTGACTGTGTCTTTAAACTTACAGTACAGTATGTGTATAAATATGGTTGTTCCTCAGTCTCACATCATGCCTTGATAAAGAGCATGTGATATGCTCAAAACATTGGCAAGGGTGGATGAGAGCTGCCTCCATGAATTTTAATAATAAACTTTATATTTGAATCAGACAACCAATGTTGTGGTTTAAATAGTGCAGTAGTCCTAGCACAATCTCTTCTGTTTTTATGGTTTTACAATATACACCCAAGGATTGGCTTGTCCATCCAGTGGCTGCCTTTAATTACATTGGTGTTCTTTAAGTATCACGTTCAGCACAGATGGACGTGCATGATTTCCATGTTAATATACTTACAGGAGGGGTGTCCAACTTGAATATGGACAGCAGTGCTCCCCACACAATACATCCACATAAAACTCACAAAGGTTTGTGGAATCATTGTTTTTTAAAGAAGGAGAAGAAAATACTCTCCTAAAGAATGCAGTGACATTATAGAATGTAACGGCCACTACATACAGATTGAGCGTGGCAAACAATCCCATATACGATATCAAGAAAGCATTTATCCAGTTTGAATGACTAGCACTGACTCTTGTAGAATGTACTGGCAGAGAGTAACGCTCTCTGCATACTTAAATGTAAATTGCATTCAGAGAGGTGAAATAGCCAGCATTTGGAACTGAACAAGATCGCTTTTTGACTGGGTGGCAATTACACATTCTTGAATCATCTACAGGTTTCATTAAACTTATATTGAAATATTTAACAGTGTGATTTAGGCTTCAAAGACAGGATGTTTAACCTAAGAAGACACAATCAACAATTAAAAATACCTAAGGTCAACAGTAATAAATGAGATACGTTTTACACAGTGAGGGCGCCCAAATTGTGGAACACCTTGCCTCAGTATCTAGTCAATATTATTGCATTTGACCAGTTCAACATTGAATTAGACAGGTACCTCCAACATTCCAGCACCTAGGGGTTGATACATCCACTAGGAGTGGGAGACCGTCTAGATGGGCTGCAGGCCTACTTCTATCTAAACATACCTATTGATAACAAGTGAGAGATGTGGCTGAGATCGAAGAAGAGGTAAAAAAAAATAAACTCTTTGAAAGAGAAAGACAAGTTCAGGAGTTCATCACACACACAGAATACAAGAGGAATGGAGAACAAATTGAGCAGACCATTAAAGCCAAAGATGTCAGAATTTAAGAAAAGAGAGGCAATTTAAGCATGATAGAGCAGATTATCAGAAGGAAGTATTTTTGACTGGTCAAAGAAGAATTTTAAGCCAAAATCTACCTTGAAAACAAGTCTACTCCTGAGGGAGACACATATACTAGCAGATCCAAATCCAGTTGAGCAACTACAAGTAATAACAATGGGACGTCTTTTTTAGAGGTCAGTCAAGAGGTAGAACTACCTTCTAAATCAACAAGCAGCAGCTCAAATTATAATTTTACAGGGACAAATGAATAAACAGGAAGCACTATTGATGTAATTACCCCAGTATGTACTATGATGGAGCCCTAGTGTGACCTGAGTTGCAGAAGAAAGGTTGGGAGAGGAACAAGGGGTTAAAAGAGAAGAGTTGTACAATACCAATGGATACCAGAGGAGAGAGAAATACAGGAATCAACAGGGACCAAGACAGAGGCAAAAACTACAACAGGAGACCTCTGAGGAACAGGAGGTAAAGCAATCTCTGGTGATTAACATTTCTAGCTACATTATCAACGTGACTGAAATCAAAGTGGAAGAAGGGAACTCTCATTTGTACCTACTAATGAACAAATGTGAATTTGATCTTATTGTTAACCTCCATAAACTAATGATGAATCTGAATGTTGAATCTGAATGTTGAAGGTGTTATACAGTGGCAATATCAATAAAGAAACCTCTGCACAGATTGATATATAAATATCTTCTGACTCTATTCACCCTGACACTCAACTTTTTAACAACGAACATCCTGTATGAAAAGTATGAACAGTCGACTGAAAAGGAGATTAACATTTATGCCTCCATATAATCCTGCAGGTTCTATCTTTGAACAGTTATGTGACCAAGATATCAAAACCATGATGAAGAATTTTTCCCATCTCATTTTAATAACTGCTCCAGTGAGGAAAAGGAGGTCCTCAAAAAATTAAGCAGCAATAAAGACATTATGATTAAAACTGCAGACAAAGGGGGAGTCATTATAGTGATGGACACAGTTAAGTATGATGGGGAAATGTTGCAACAGCTATCCAATAGGTAATGTTATACACTTTTATCATATGATCCAACAAGCAAGTTTAAGAGGTTACTAGATATATATCTGTAGGAAACATACTGTACGTAAATGCTACTATTACTAAACAAAGTTATGAATTTTTCACTGTATCCCATCCTATATGAGCTGTTATCTATGGCCTTACTAAAGTTCATAAAATTCTCTGGGATACACCAGTACGCCCCATTGTAGCCAGTATTTGCTCCCCTATGGAGCCTCTAGTACAATATGTAGATGAACAAATGAAACAACTAGCCTGTAAAGCCCCAAGTTACATCAGGGATACTAACAATATCCTACAGGTATTAGAAGATTTCTATGTAGATAAAGACAGGTGGCTAGTCATGTTGGATGTGACTGCCCTATACACAAATATCCCCCAGCTGGGGATCTGGAAGCCCTAAGGAACACCCTGATAGAATAGACAAACATCAGCTCATCTCACATAGAATTTAACATGACTTTAACAGAAAAGGTTTTAAGCTGTAATGCATTTGTGTTCGCAGGACACTTCTATTTACAAACAAAAAGAACTCCCAAGGGTGCAACTTTGCTAATATTTACTTGGCCCACTGGGAAAAGGTCACCTTTTCTCTGCTGAACAAAACCCTTTCTTTCAGAAAATTGATGTGTACAGAAAATACAGAGATGATCTGCTAATTTGGAAAGGTAACAGAGAACTGTCAGAGTTTGTGAGTTATTTAGAATCTACAAATGAAAATGTGAAATTTTCAGTTACACCTAGTAAGCATGCAATTGATTTTCTGGATTTACACATCACAGAAGAGGACAATGAAGGGGTTTGAGTAAATATATATTTGCATAAAAAAAAACACTAACAGAAACTCGATGTTACAGTTTGAAAGTTGTCATCCTAGACATATGATAAAAAATATTCCAGTGGGCCAATATACAGTATCAGGTTAAAAAGAAATGGTAATTCTGAATTAGAATACAATTGGAATGTGGATGTTGAGATTTGAAATTTGGGGATACAGTGCTAATTGTATAGAAAGAGCTATTACAAGGGTGGAGGGGATGCAAAGCGGAAAGTTGCTGAGGGGTGGGAGGAATGGTAATATAAATTAGAATCAGAAAAAAAAAAACATAATTTAGCTGCTAACTTTAACTCCAGGCATATTTGGTGGAGAGAATCATTAGGAAAAATGGAATGTACTGTACTAATGGTTGAACTGAAGTTGGAGCCATGGACTACTTTAATACTCAGAATGGTCTTCAAATGGTGTAATAACATTGCCAATAGCATGACAAGGAGTCTGTATGTACCAGTACAGCAGACAGATAGCAACAGACCACTGCTGCTAGGTAACCATACTGTAGATGAGAAGGATGTTCTGTTTGTAATTACACTTTTGCTGAAGATATATTTGAGGACTCTGAGGCCCAGATATTCAAAGTTTTGTGTGGTGCACAAACTGTTTGTGTGGGTTTAGAGTGGGATTAGCGTGGTTCTGCTATATTCAAAAGGACAAATAGCGCATGCAAACTGCATTAGCGCCAGGGAAACCATTATATATGCAAGGGGCAAACTGAACATGAATACTGGCGCTATGAGATATTCAGTGATTAGTGCCATGCTAAGGTGTTTAAAGCAGCCTAGCATGACTCTTTGTGTGGTACAAATTACTGTCAAAGAAAAGCTGGTCTTAACTGTGGGCAAACAGCTTTGTGTGACATTGTGGCCTTGCACGGCATTAGCACGGCTTTAGCGTGGCCTTGCATGACCTTAACATATGACTATGACACAGAGAAAATGCCAGACATGGAGGAAACATGCTGCTCACTGATGGCACCACAATGATGCCAACTGCTGCCACCAGTCCCAGCCCTGTCAGGCAGTATGTGGTGGCCCGGCCTCCAGAGGCCACCATGGTAGTGTGACCATACAGCACACACCTGCAGACCATATGTCTGTGGTGACCAACAGATGCCAGCACACACATGCAGCACTGTGGGCATGGTGGGTGCTGAGGGGAGGGTGTACGGATGGCCAGGCCTCACCACAGACTGGATGCAGCCACAAGGCTGGGACATAGCAGGCAGTGCACATGGGCCAGTATTGGGACTACCCCAATACCAATGTGCCTGTCCGATCGTGCATGCCCCCCTAGTCATATACCGCACAGCTGTACATATACCACAGCACACACAGCCAGTCATGTCTATGTCACCATGAGCATCCCATGCCAGAGGTGCAGCATCTGTGGGTCACACAACAGTGTGACAGTAATGTCCACTGGCAGTACACATCTGCAAGGTGGGCTTGTCACTGGGTACAGTGCAGTGGTCATCACTACCCTACACACCATAGGCATTGCTGTGTCCCCAACACTACTGACCCCCTTGCTACTGTGGTGTCTGCTGTGCACAGTAGCATGCCCTACAGTGTGACAGTTGCATGCATCACCAGCACCGCCTTTGCCGGCACACACATTGGCCACATAGTTCACCTCTACTTACCTTCACGTCACTGTGCACTGTGTTGTTGTGGTTTGCACTTCCTGGTTACTATATTCAGTGCTGTCTTTTTCCAGGGCTACGTTTGCCCTGCACTCCCAGCCCAGTTTGCCCAGCCTTGTTCCCATGCTATATTCAGAAGCTGTTTGCCTAGGGCTATTCCTTTTGAATATAGCTTGCTTTGTGCTCTGGGCTAAGTTTTCCCACTGGGCAGTGCTAATTTAGCCCTGGGGCAAAGTTTTGAAAATCTGGCCCAGAGACTGGTAAACAGTATAAAGTGAATGCTTTTATTAATTGAAACACAGATGGCATAATATATACTGTACAGTAAGACAACTTGCAACTGTAGAAACTTTTATGTTGGAAAAACTATATAAAAGTTTAAAGTTCATATTAGTGAACATCGGAGGGCAGTTGAAAAACAAGACCAGAGGAATGCCCTGGTAACTCATTCCACTTTAAGGGAGCCTGAACACAATTTCATGTTTCAAGGTTTAGAAAAAGTTGCATTATCTAATAAGGGTGGGATATGCACAAGGTGCTGCTGAAATGAGAAAGCTATTGGCAATATACTTTAAAGGTCACACAAGGATTTGGACTAAATGGACATGTCCAGTTAGCCCCGTTTTTACAGTCTCATCTTGTTCCAAAAGGAATTTTAGGACTTGCAGCACAAAATGTTCTGGATATACAGTATGTGGGTAGAGTTCATACAGACATATAAATGTAAAAAATAATGCTGCACAGATGTAAAGTATCTGTTTTGTTTTAAATTTTTTGATGGTATGCTCCAGTTCAGAATTGATATATGTTCATTTATTAGGTTGTGTAGTTGGTTACCAGTTCCAGAAATGCAGGGAACGATACTGTATATATATAATGTTGATGGCCATGTAGGCAAATGAATATATAGTACTACAAATTGAGATAGAGATTTGTACAAGAGTTAGAGCCAGTTATAGTAGATGTCTATATTACATCACTGTTTTATCAAGTTTTCTCCTCTTTCATCACCTTCCTCCCCTTCCCTCCCCTTCCCCTCCCCATTTATTCCTTGTGGTTGTGGACTAAAACAACTGTTTAATTATATACTATGGATGATGAATTGTTATGGGGAGGTGGTTGGGAATCCCCAAGTGATGCAGGTTTACACATATGTATAAACAAGCTCTTTTATAATCTGTTGACTGTATCTTTAAAAATATCTGTATGAAGGTGGTGGTTCCTCATCCTCCCATCATACCTTGATAAAGAGCACATGATATGCTCACAACATTGGTGTGGGTGGGTGAATGCTGCTTCCATGAATTTTGTTAAACAATAAGCTTTATAGCTGAATTAGACAACCAATGTTGTGGTTTAAATAGTGGTCTTTTTTTTATTTTTGTAATTGTGATTGCACTTGTTTCTTATAATGTCTATATTACTCGTGTACAGTACATCAAATTTGTAATGTTTGTATGTCATTTATTCAATGTTAAATGTATACTGGTCACTATAAAAAGGGCAGTATTGCCCACCTGCTTAACAGTTAAAATAAAAATAAAATGAAAATGAAAAATGAAAGTCCCAGAATGCTCTGTAACCACTCTTCTGGTTCTGACTTTTTATAAGGTAATACTGTGTATAGCTAATAGTTTCTTCTATTTCTCAACTGGCACCACAATGTTTAGAAATGTCTCTCAGTTATGAATGAAGAAGGAAGGAATACACCACCATTAAGGAGAATCAGAATGTAAGAAACAGCACTAGCCAGTCAGACAGCCAGTCTGTCACCACTTCACTATTGCTGGTACCCCTATTATCAAAGGAAAAACAGAACTTCCAGCTTTGAAATCAATCCAGTTGAGGCACATTTACCAAAAAAGGTCTGCTCAAAAAGAGAAAGAGATTGATGACTGGGAACAGGGACTTGTCTGCCACAGCTGCTGCCAGTACTGTGTCAAGTACTGGCTGCACCTCCCACTCACCATCAGTATGATGATTTGATCCAAAGGCAAGCAAGTCACAGATCTTTCTTTGCAGCCACTCTCCTGCATCAGATTTTTTAGATGAGAATATTGTGTTTGTAAAGTTAGTTCTATTTCTCAACAGTTACAGCACCACTTTGCTTAACAATGGCTCTCAATAAGGAAAAAGAAATACATCACAGTTAGGAAGAAAATGGAAGGTAACAGAAGAGAACCAGCCACTCTAAAAGTCATCACTTCACCACTGCTACTACAACTACTATCAGAGGGAAAAAACAGGACTACTAGCACTTAAATCAATCCAATTATGGCTCATTTACCAAAATGATCTGTTCAAAATGAGAAAGAGTCTGATGATTGAGAACAGTGACTTGTCTGCCATGGTGGCTGCCATGACAGTGCCATGTACTGCATGCACCTCCTACCAATTCCCAGGACAACAATTTGGACCAAAGGCAGGCAAGTCCTAGATCTATCTTTGTACAATGCCCCTGAGTTTTATTTTTTTAGAAGATAATATTATGTTTGTAACTAGTTCTATTTCTCAACAGTCACAGGCACCAATTTTTTTTTAGCAATGATGAAGAAGGAACACACCACCATTAGGAAGAAGCAGAATGTAAGAGAAAAGCAGCACCAGACAGTCACCACTTCACTAGACAATGAAGCCATTTGTGAAATCAGACCCTGCCTTTCTTAATTTCTGGGGCCAGAAGAAACAATAATACCCTGAAACTGGAGGCAATAAAACAACTACATGACAGTAAACCTTGCCTGTATGGTTTAAATGATACCTCAAGACTGGAGGCACAAAAGCAACTATAAACAGTAAACCCTGCCTCTGAGGCCAGAACAAAGTATACCCTGAAACTGAAGGCAATTAAATAACCACAAGTAAGGCAGTAAATCCTGTCTCTTTGGCCAGGAGACATACCCAGAACTATAGACAATGGCAACCCCATCTTATTATTTTCTGGGGAGAGTACTACTACCACCACTAACAGAGGAAGAACTGAAGTCTGAAACAGTAGGAGAATGTAGTCACGTTCCAAAAATTAAAAAGAGCTGTAATGTTATGTAATAAAGGTTTTCTTCTCTGTTCTCTAAAGTTGTAAGACTTGCCAGCACTATGTTATTCTACAATGAGCAGTAGAAAAAAAAAACATTAGAGGGAATTTTTTTCTGAATAAAGAAGAGAATGGGTTAAGAAGCACTGAGACTTGCCTGCCTAGATTGCACCCCATACTCAATTGCTAATGTAGCTATATATTTTATTTTAATGTGCCAGCTGCATTATTCATGCAGGCCAAAGGCAGGCAAATCTCACATCTTTAAGAAGCCTTTTTAGAGAAAATTGAAAGCTGGTGTTTTTGTCAATTAGTTCACATATGCATCACAGGTACGGCTGCCAGTGTCATTTTCTTCTTCATCAAGATTAGCATCACACACAGAATGTAGCCAAAATCTGACAAGTTAACTTTCATGAACATTAGTTTATCTGCATTGTCTGGTGATAATCTTGTTCATTTATAAACTACAGCACCCCCAGCGAAGCTAAAAAAAACATTCAGAACAGACTCTGGAGGGTGGGCATCCAATATTCTTATAAGCCATTATAGCTGGCTGTGGCCAGCATGATTTTTGTTTCTCCAGTAATCTGAAGGGTCATCCTTAATACTAATGTTAGGCATTGACAGGTATGAATCTACTATGCTAACTACAGAGCATGCATTTTCTCCTTTAGGAACTCCAGTGTCCTGCAGCTGGCACCAAATGTTATCCTCCTTATTGCCTGCTTCTGTAGTGTTTCATTGGTGCAGTTTGCTGATTATGAGATGGCATCATTGAGAGTATTAGATGGTGTCTTTGTAGCACTGCTTCCTAGTGCATCTATCAAAAGTTGCCTGTAGTCCAAATCCTCCATATCCTGAGAAGCAACATTGGGAAAGTGTTTGTCCCAGAAACATGAGTCTTGCAATGTTTCTAAGATACACTCTTTGCTCCATGTCATGGCTGACAATTTGTCATCATTTCAAAGTCTGGTAAGTATGTTATTGACTACAGATTAATTTATATGTAATATTTTCATTTTCTCAAACCTTTTTTTTTTTGAGTAGAGTGAGTGAAACAGCTTGGGTAAAAGATGTTGTTTCTGCTCTGACCTCCATTGTGGCACTCATAAATGGTTTCATAATGTGAAACAACTGTTCCATCAGACACCATTGAGTAGAAAGGAGTATAGTTCCCTCATAAATATCATTGTACATGATATACTCAGTGACAGCTACCTTTTTTCAAGGATGTGTTACTCATAAAGTAAGTTGAATTCCATCTTAATTTGTACATCCTGAACAAGTTGGTCATGATGACAACCTTTGTTCTTTTGGATATCAGCAAGGATTTCATGTGCATTTACATAGTGGTTGAAGTGGCCACACACTTTGTGACCTGTACCTACAGTAGCTGACACTTGTTGGTCGTTATCCAGAAAGCTTCAGACTATTAACATAGAAACATAGAAGTTGCCAGCAGATAACACCTCTTGGCCCATCTAGTCTGCCTTATATTCCCTACCTTCTGTGCCACCACAGACCCTACTCGATCTCTGTTCTTCTCTCCCCCTTGTCTTACTTCTAGGTCCCCTTGAGTCTATCCCATACACTCTTGAATCCAGTTACTATTTTAGCACCCATCACCTCTGCTGGGAGGCTGTTCCAGACATCCACCACCATCTCCATGAAGAAGTATTTCCTCACATCTCTGAGCCCCATCCCCCCTTCATAGTGTGACCCCTTGTCCTGGAGCATCTTCTTCTATGGAAAATCCTACCTTCCTGTACCTTACTAATATAGTAACTGTGAGGTATTTGAATGTTTCTGTCATATCTCCGATTTCCCTCCTTTCCTCAAGAGAGTACATATTTAGTTCCATGAGTCTTTCCTCATAGAGTTTTTGATGCAGGTCCTGCACCATTTTGGTAGCCTTCCTTTGTACTGCCTCCACACTATCTATGTTGCCTCAGAGGTTGCCAAGAAAGAGGAGCAGTTGGACCACAGTGGGCTCAGGGAGGGTGAGGGTGGTGGAACAGAGGCGCATCCCTCCAGCTGTACCTTTCCACAATTCCTATGCCATTCTCACAAAGTGTGGTTCCTCTATGGAGGCACCCACAGTGGAGACCAAGGAGGATGCTGGGAACCTCCACAAAGGAGACCCACAGGAGGGTGCAGGGGACCCCGCAGGGGAAGGAAACAACTCCTGGTGGGGGACTCCATTGTTAAGAAGGTAGAACTGGGGAAGGAAGGGGAGAGGGAGGTAAGGTGCCTGCCTGTTGCTATGGCTTGGAGGGACAGGGAGCGAATCCTCAGGATTGCCAGATCAGCTGCACAGGGGAGGGAGCTGGATGTCATTGTCCACCTAGGGTCAAATGACCTGGCTAAGAAAGGGAATAGAGAAGTGCAGGAAGAGTTTGTGGAATTGGGGAGGGGCCTTAGTCAAGTAGCACGCACGGTAACCTTCTCGGAGGTGCTGCCCATCTATGGCATAGGAGAGGCAAGGGTGTTCCGCACCATGGGATTCAATCAGTGGTTGAAAAACTGGTGTGGAGCTCAGGGATTTGGCTTCATTGGGGACTGGGGGTCTACCTGGAGTGATGCAAGCCTATACTGGCATGATGGGTTGCATCTGTCCATGAGGGGAACCAGGATCCTAGGTGATAGGTTTAAATGCTTCATTGGCAAGCATTTAAACTAGCCAAGGGGGGAGGCACTGGAAAGGAGCAGGGAAATCCTACCCCCAAAAAAATCATGGTAGTAAGTGTGGTAAACACCAACATAGAGGTGTCAATAGGGAGAAGGGTAGGGGTAAATGGAGAAAGTGACAAAGGCAAGAAGGACAGGGATGGGGCAAAAAGGAGTAAGGCCATCAGGAAATGGAGGGTAATGAGTACCAATGCCCATAGTCTGGGCAACAAGCTCCCTGAGCTGGTGGCCTTGATGGAAGAGGGATGCCTGGATATCGTAGCAGTCACAGAAACATGGTACACAGAGAACCATGACTGGGATGTTAACATACCAGGGTACATAAACTACAGGAGAGACAGGCAGGGGAGAAGAGGGGGAGGAGTAGCTCTCTATGTAAAGGAAGGGATAAAAGCAACTGAACAAAAGAGTAAACAGGGAGGAGAGGAGGCACTGTGGGTCACCTTGGAGACTGGAAAGGGCACCACAATCCGCACAGGGGTTGTGTACAGACCCCATGTCAGGGGGAAGGAATGGACAAAGATGTGATAGAAGGCATTCTTAGAAGGGCAGAGAAAGGGCAGATACTGTTGATGGGAGACCTGAATATGCCAGTTGTTAACTGGAGCACATTTGCTGCAGCCACATCCAAGAGCAAGGCCATTCTTGATGCCCTACAGGTGGCAGGCCTCAGACAGCTAGTTTTGGAGCCCACTCATGAGGGAGCAATCTTAGACCTCGTACTCTCAAATGGGGGCAGTGAGAGGATCTCAGATCTAGAAGTGGGTTGCCATCTGGGAACAAGTGACCATCAAACAGTGTGGTTCACGTTAAACTCAGCTACATAGTCAACCCATTCAAAAGTGAGGGTCCTGGACTTCAGGAGGGCTGACTTTGGCAAGATGGGAGAGTGCCTCAGAAAAGCACTAGCAAACAGGCTAGAAGGAGGTGTGGAGCAACAATGGGAATCATCAAAGCTGCCATCACAGAGGCAACAAGCCTTTGTGTGAAGCAAATAAACAAATCAAAATGAAAAAAAGCCACTATGGTTCTCAAAAGAGGTGGCTGTGAAAGTCAGGAAGAAAAAGATAGCATTCCAGAAGTATAAGGAAACACAGAAAGAGCAGGACAGAGAGCTGTACCAGTTAAGGCAGAAGGAAGCAGGGAGGGAAGTCAGAATAGCAAAGGCCCAAACTGAGGAAAAGATAGCCAATTCAGTTAAGAAGGTGGATAAAACCTTTTATAGGTACATCAGCGAGCTTAGAAAGACAAAAGGAGGGATAGTGAGGCTGAATAGAATGAACGGTGGGTGGGCAGAGGGGGACAGTGAAAAAGCAGGGATACGGAACGAATATTTCTGCTCAGTATTCACAAAAAAGGAGGGGGAGTGCTTAATCCAATTAACAGAAGCAGTCTTGATGGGGGGTCAATCCCAGTCCTTTTATAGAAGAAAGGGTTTTGAAAGAACTCCTGAAACTGAAGGTGGACAAAGCAATGGGGCCTGATGGAATTCATCCCAGAATTCTAAAAGAATTAAGGGCGGAACTAGTGAAACCACTGGCAACTCTTTTTAATAAATCATGGGAGGATGGTGTGGTACCCGAGGACTGGAGGAAGGCGGATGTGATTCCCCTTCACAAAAGTGGGACCAAGATAGAGGCAGGAAACTACAGACCTGTCAGTCTGACCTCTGTGGTAGGGAAAAATGGAGTCACTTCTGAAGGAAAGAATAGTTGAGTACCTAGAGGCCAGTGGGGCACAGGAGCCAAGGCAGCATGGGTTCACAGCGGGAAGGTCATGTCAGACAAATCTAATAGATTTCTTTGACTGGGTGACCAAAGTAGTAGACCAGGGAGGTTGTGGACATGGCCTACCTAGACTTTAGCAAGGCATTTGACACAGTCCACACAAAGATTAATAGTCAAGTTAACCAGCCTGGGAGTGGGTCCCAGGGTGGTAGCCTGGGTAAAACATTGGCTGGACAACAGGACACAGAAGGTAATTGTAAATGGAGTCCACTCTGAAGAAAGAGGGTTACTAGTGGGGTACCGCAGGGTTCAGTATTGGGTCCAGTCCTTTTTAATGTCTTCATAAGTGACATTGCAGAGGGACTGGAAGGAAAAGTATGCCTCTTTGCAGATGACACAAAGATCTGCAACAGGGTTGATACACAAGGAGGCGTGGAAAGGATGAGAAGGGACTTGGCAAGGTTGGAGGAATGGTCAGAAGTATGGCAGGTAGGATTCAATGCAAAGAAGTGCAAAATAATGCACCTGGGAAACAAGAACCCAGGGGAAGAATACACAATGGGGGGGGGTAGTAACAACAACAAAAAAGGAAAGGGACCTGGGGGTAATCATATCAGATGACCTTAAGGTTAGCAAGCAATGTGAGAAGGCAGTAGGGAGGGCTGGGTGTATACTGGGATGCATAGGGAGAGGCATCAGCAGCAGAAAACAGGAAGTTGTTATCCCTCTGTACAGACAGTTGGTGAGACCCCATCTGGAGTACTGTGTGCAGTTCTGGAGACCCCATCTCCACAAGGACATAGAGGATGGAGGCAGTCCAGAGGAAGGCAACTAAAATGGTGCAGGGTCTGCAAGAGAAACCATATGAGGAGAGACTAAAGGAGCTTAATATGTATACCCTTGAGGAAAGAAGGGAGGGGACATGATAGAAACTTTTAAGTACCTCAGTGGAATCAACAAAGTCCACGAGGTAGCATCTTTCAGAAAAGAGGCGTGCAAGAACAAGGGACACACTTTAAAGATGGGGGAGGGGTGGTTCAGGGGCAATGTGAGGAAGTATTATTTCACAGAGAGGGTAGTGGATGCATGGAAAAGCCTTCCTGAGGAGGTTGTGGGGTCTAAAACTGTGGAAGAATTCAAGAATGCATGGGACAGACATAAGGCAATTCTTGTGGGGGGTAGGAAGAAATAGGCTGTTGGTTAACTAGGATCTATGGCCTATCCTGTAGGTAGGAAAATGGGCAGATTAGATGGGCCAAGTGGTGCTTATCTGCCATCAAAGTCTATGTTTCTATGTTTCTATGTCCTTACATATGAACATACGAAAATGCCAGCAGAAGCAGGCCTTACTGTCTATCGAGTCTGCTCAAATGTGTAGCTAGCCCCTCAACTTGCAGCTGCCCCTCCCTCCCAAACTCTCTTTATCTTAACTCCCAGAGGTAGAGCCTCCAGAACTGGACACAGTACTTGAGGTGGGATCTTACCAGTGACCTATACAGGGTAATACTATCTCCCTCTTTTTGCTGGTGTTGCCCCTTCCTATGCACGCGAGCATCCTGCTAGCCTTCCCCACTGCCTTATCACACTGCTTGGCTATTTTCAAGTCATCATAAATGATTACCCCAGGTCCCTTTCCTGTTTTGTGGTTGCTAATACCACCCCGCTCAGTTGGTACATTGTCCCTGGGTTTCAGTGCCCCAAGTGCATGATTTTGCACTTTTTTGTATTGAAACCCAGCTGACATTCCCTTGACCATTTTTTCAGCTTTTTTTAGATTGTCCCTCATTCTTTCCACCACCCTGGTGTGTCTACTCTATTACAGACTTTTGCGTTATCCAAGAACAGGCATACTTTCCCTTCAAGTCATTCTGCAATGTCGCTAATAAAGACATTGAAGAGGACTGGGCCTGGTATTGACCCCTGTGCCACCCCACTGGTCACCTTACCTTCTGCAGAGTGGACCCAATTTACCACCACTGTCTGACTCATATTGCATAGCCAGTTCTTACCCATTTTATTACTTTTTGACCAACTCCTAGGATGCTCAGCTTGTTCACCAGTCTTCTATGTGGAACAGTGTAGAAGGCCTTAGTGAAATACAGGTAGGCCACATCTGCCACTCTTCCTTAATCCACATCCCTGGTCACCCAAAGAACTCAATCAGGTCTGTCTGGCAAGGCCTTCCACCTGTGAAACCATGTTGCCTCGGATCCTGTAATCCACTGGTTACAAAGGTTACACAATCCTTTCCTTCAGTAGTGATTCCATTACGTTACCCACTACCAAGGTCAGGCTGACAGGTCTAATTTCCTGCATCTTCACTATTTCCATTTTTGTGTAGTGGGACCACATCTGCCCTTCTGCAGTCCCCCAGAACCTCTCCCATTTCTAGTGACAGGTTGAACAGAGATTTCAGAGGTGCTGCCAGCAGCTCCTTGATCTCCCTCAGTATCCTAGGGTGCACCCCATCAGGTCCCATTGCTTTGTCTACTTTTAAGTGAGCTAGTTCTTTGAGGACTCTCTCTTATGTAAAAGGACTAGTGTCCACCTCTCTTCCTTTAATGCCCTTGTCCCTTATCTTTGGTCCATCACCTACCCCTTCCTCGGTAAATACTGAGCAACAATTGTTCAATATGTTCCTTTAGTCTTTCTCTTCTTGCTTATATATGTAAAGAATGTTTTATCCCCTTTTTTTACTGACTGGGCAGTATTCTCCTCTGTTTGCACCTTTGATCTCCTAACTGTTCTCCCTGCCTCTATTGGTTTCTCCAGGTAACTCTCCCTGTTCTCCTCCTTCTGTGTCCTCTTGTACCTTGTAAATGCTAGTTTTCTTGCCTTTACTTTCTCCACTACTTCTCTAAAGAACCATAGTGGCCTCTCTTTTCTCTTGCCCTTCTTAACTTGCCTGACACAGAGATTTGCTGCCTTTACAGTGCCTCCCTTTATTTTTGACCACTGTTCCTCAACTCCCCCCTCCACCAAGTTTCCCTTTACCTGCTGGAGTGTCCTTGAGGCATTTTCCCATTATCTTAAATTCGGCCCTCCTGAAGTCCAGGACCCATGGCTTAGGGTGGTTCGATTCTGGTCCATTACTTATACTTAGCCACACCATACAGTGATCACTGGTCCCCAGATGACCATCTACTGTGACATCAGCAGCACTGTCCCAATTTGTCAGTACTATGTCCAGTATTGCCCTCCAATGAGTGGGTTGCTTAACTAGTTGCCTGAGGAACACCCCTTGCAAGGAGTCCAAGATGTCCCTGCTTCTGACTGTTGCTACAGCTGGTAGGCTTGAATCTACATCTGGTAGATTGAAGTCCCCTACCAGAAACACTTCTCCTTTGTGTACCTTCCTTTGGATTGCTTCCATCACATCTTTATCCACCTCCCCCTCCCCCCGTGCTGGAGGTCTGTAGATCACTCCTCTGCAAATAGTGGTACCCCTCTATGTCTCCACAGTGACCCACAGTACCCCAGCTCCTCCCTGCTCTCCCTGTATTTCCATAGCTTTTATGTTGTCCCTGACATACAGAGTCACTCCTCCCCCCTTTTTTACCTACCCTGTCTTTTCTGAACAGAGTGTACCCTGGTATGACTATAACCCAGTGTTGGTTTTCCTTGCACCAGGACTCAATAATTGTTACTTTGTGCAGATCTGAATCTGCCATGGTGACCTCTAGGTCTGCAACCTTATTGCACAGACTTCAACCATTTGCACACATGGCTCTCCATACTGTCCTTCCACACCACCTCTTATTTCTCATTTGCTCTTCCTTATTTCCTCCACTAGTTTTTTTTTTTAACTCTCTTTCCTTTTTAACCCATAGATCCCTCTGTTATTTGGTTCCTTTTGGGATTTCACTTCTTCAGGAGTACCTCTGTTGACCTGCTGAGCCTGGGGGGGGGCAATGTATGTCTCCCTGCCTTATTCTGCCTCCCCACACTGCTAGTTTAAATGCTTGCCAATTAAGCAATAATGCACGACAGGGTGTGTGTTGTGCTGGGATAACGTCACACCTGGGGTGATTAGGCACGAGGCCGCAGGCCGAGTGCGACTAATCACCCCAGAAGTAACATTATCCCAGCACAACACACACCCTGGAGTGCATTATTACTATATACAATGCTCCTTTGTAAAATTTAATAAAAAATAGATTGAAAATATGTTTAAAATGTGTTTTATTACTGATTTTTTTCATTGAGTAGGAATACATAATGGAAAAGTAGTGCAGTTCTATTGTTTTATCATTAGATGGTGGTGCTGCATTTGCTTCTTGACTTCAACACCCCCCGCCAACCCCCCACCACACCACACACACAGAGACACACTCATTAGGACTGTACACTTTCGGTTTTCTAGTTATATTGTGTGTCTCTGTTGTTTATCTCCGTTTCCCGCTTTTGTCCCCTTTAAGTTGTAGATTACCCACACCCACACAACAGTCTCAGAATTGCAGCTTTTTCTTTTTCCGTTCCATGGCTTCTCTGATCTGGCAGTCCCCGTCTCCGCCCCCCCCCCCGTTCTCATCCTCGCTGCTGTGTTACAGGGTTTTAATAGAAAAGCAACTGAAAAGCGGCAATCAAGTAAGCAAGTGAAGCACAGTATGCTTCTGTAATGCAATGCTGCTCACTCTTTTGAGGTGAAGTGTGGCAATGCTGTTGAAGGCAGTTTGATTTAAGTTTGCGGTCGTCAGTCCACATTGAGCCCCGTATCCTGTTCATCTGTTTTGATGTCTCATTTTGGCTTCTAGTTGGTGAGTTTATAGCGGGAGAAAATTGCAGAAAAAGCGAGTGAATGGAGTAATCAGTGAGTAGATGCACTCGTAGCATTGCAGGCAGAGCACCGACTGCGAACAGTGATCGCACTGGCGGCTTCATGTGACATTGTTTTGTTTTTTGTTTCTTGAAGAGATCACAGGAATAATTGTGTTAGGTTTTGTGGGGCTTTATCTTGTGCCATTTGTTGGGAGTTTTGGTGAGTTTGTAAGCTTTTAAGAAGGATGGTTAAAAAAATGATGAAGTACAGTACTGGCAAACTTCCTTCCGACATGCCAAGTGTGGGCAACGTAAATGGCCATCGGAGTGATTTTTTTGACATTTGATGCGGCCATGTGTGTGCTGGGACTAGACCCGTGATGTTGTACTGGGATAACATCACGGGTCCAGTCTCAGTCTGACCAATCAGAGTTCAGGAAATTTTTTGCCATTGTATAATTCAGCATTTAAACCATTCACTGGGGACCAGAGTTCCCCTCCTGAATGGATGCAGGCCATCCCACCTGAACAGACCCTTATCCCTCCAAGTGGGACCCCAGTCTCCAATGAAGTTGAAATCTTCCTCTCTGCACTATTCCTTCAAACATGCATTGAAAATCCTGGTGCAGAGAATCCTGTCCTCCCCCCTTCCGTCATAGGCATGTAGCACCTTCGAGTAGGTCACATATCATGATACTTGTCTAAAACCCCTTCCCAATTCCTTAAACTCCTCCTGACCTGTTGCTGGCTTATCCCTAGCCAGGTCATTTGACTCCAGATGGACAACAACATCCAGGTCTCCCTCCCTTCCTGCTGCCCCAGTATACCTTTGGATCGTATTTCCATCCCTGTGAGCCATGGCACCTGGAAAGCATTTAATCTCCCTCTCTTCATCCATACTTGCCCCAGCTGTATCCCCCTCACTATAGAGTCCCACCCCAGGATTTTCTTCCTCTCCTCCTCTGGGGTACTCTGTTGCCCCCCCCTTAGGGACTCTACTATGGAGGACCCCCCACATCCACCCTGGTCACTTCTTTGGGTGCCTCTGTGGGACCTTCCCACTCAGCCAGTGAAATGTAGGTGTTTCATAGTGGTACTGGATGGCAGATGTGCCTACACCCCACCACCCTAACCCTCCCCAATCCCACTGTTGTCCAGCCACTCCTTCTTCTGAGCAACCTCTGAGGTAGCAGTGGTGGACTAGGTCTTCCCTGGTTGGGGGAGTAGGTCTTCTGAAGCCAAACCAACTTGGCCTTGAGTCTGGCAACCTCCTCCCTCAGGTCAGAGAGGTGCATGCAGATGGAGCAGTAACACAGTCTCCAGAAAGTCTCCCTGAAGGCTGCTGCCCAATAGCCACTGCACTGCACTGCTCCCAGCATAACTATGTCCTCCCTTGTCTGTTTTCTTGTTTTGCCTCATTTTGCCCCTTTTTTACTCCTTGTCCAACTATTCCTTGACCCTAAGCACTTCTACTCTGCCCTGCTTTGTTTTGTTTACTTTAAACCCTTACTTGCTTCTACCCTAGATACAGTGTTTCACCTATACCCACACTGTTTCTAGACCCTGACATGCCTCTACTATCTTAGTTTTTTTTCTGACTCCTACCTGTACCCTTCCTATTACGTGTCCTGACCCTCCTTGCTCCATTGCAATGGATGTGCAGTTACAGGAGTTTAAGCATGAAGCTTACCTCTGCTTTATGGTACACTGTCCTGATGTCCTGCTTCCTCCTGTCTTACTCCTTTGTTGCTGCTACCCCATTAGCTTGTTGAGTTGCAGAGTCCTCAGCTGCCAGCTGCTTCATTGAGATGACTCCAGTGGGCAGACTTCAACATCCATAGCATGTTTGTCATTTGTGCGGTGGTCCACAGCATGGGGGATGCTTGGTGATCCCTTACTTTTATGCTAGCTAAGAACCAATGGGACCTCTTCCTGGTTGCCTCAGGTAGGCTGCTCAGAGGATGGGTTGTGTGTCCATAGTACCAATTGGATTGCACCTCCGCCACCTCTTCTGCTCTGATTTCTTCTCCCCAGACACTACAAATGTAAGTTGCAGCTCAGAGAGAGGGAAGGCTCCTTACAATGTGGCAGTGCCTCCTCCCTGTTGGCGCTAGCAGCTGGCACAGGGGTCTGGTAATCTGTTGGGGTTTTAAAGCCCCAAGACCTCTTCCTGGTCATCCCTGGTTGGCTACTCAGGAGGTGAGGGGGTGTCAGTGTTGCCAGTTGGAACATGCCTCCGCTGCCTCTGCTGCTCTGATTTCTTCTCTCTAAACACTACAAATGTAAGTTGCTGCTCAGTTAAGACAATGTGAGAAACAATGTGCACATGCAAAAGTCCTATTGTGGAAGTTCTTTTCTTATATTTGAACCATTGTTGACAGCAAAAAACCCAACTTTTAAACCTTGTGAGATAACCTAGGCAGTAACTAGTCTTTTAAAGGTAATCTGTATGTTTCCTTATGAAATTAATTTAAAGGTTACTATGATGATCCAGTATGTAAATTGCTGGGTCATACTTAGAAAATGTTTTCAGTAAGATAGAAAAATGCTTTTTAAATAGGGATGTGGAAGCATCCATTCTGTGGACAGGAAAGGTGTTGTGATGATGTCACTGCCTCACCAGTGTTAACAGTGTGCAGTACAGCAGGTGAGAACAGTTCAACTGTGCTGTCGGGGATTCTATAATAGTCTGAGGAACATCTAGGATTTTATGTTTGACAGAGTGCAAGAAAATAATCCAATACTTCTCTTCATGATAGAACAGGATACCTGGCTGTAGGAGCAGTTTGTTTTAACCTAATTGCATACTGTTAGAGCTGGTGAAGTAGTGACATCATCACAGCACCCTTCCTGTCCACAAAATGGATGCCTCCACATCACAATTTTAAATGTATTTTTCTGTCTTACTGAAGACATTTTGTAAATATAACCAGCGATTTACCTGCAGGATCCTCATAGTAACCTACAAAATAATTTTATAAGGAAATGTACATAGTCCCTTTAAGTTCTTTCTGAATGTGTGGTGTGTGTGTGTGTGTGTGTGTGTGTGTATGTCTTGAAAGTGAGATACTGTACATGAAGAACTGCCATTTTCTGAAACATGAAGGCTTTTTTCTTCCCATGGGAGACAGTAGTGACAGTAGCAGTTGGGGTAGTAGCAGTTGGAGTGGTGCATGAGGATGATGAGTTACCTGTGAAACTGACCCAATGTGCAGTATGAGAAAAAAAGGCAATAGTTTGGGTTCTGGTCCACATGTTGGTAGTAAAGTGAACTACCTTGTCCTCTGCCTCTCAGAGAGCATGCCTCACATGAAGTACTAGACTGTCATACATTTTGGGCACAGGAGTGACAGAAAAGTATTCTCTAACTGGCATGGTATATCATGGATTTAAGTATTCTACAGGTTTCCAGAAACCCACATCTTCTACAATAGAGTATGACTAAAAGTCAAATAAAATCATTTCTGTTTTTTTTTAAGACTGATTGTCACTGTTATCAGATGGTTTTGTGAATATTTAGGCTATTTTATAAAACCTCTTGTAACTTTACTTGCTTCTTATGAGGTGTAAAGTAAATCTTGGCTGTGGTACTACATGTCTTGACTGGTAAACAAGAGGATCTTACAGAAGAATTTTGTCAAGACAAAAGTGAACTTTAAGACCTTGGTTGGTGACTGCTGATTCCTACTGTTTCAGAAGAATGTTCCTGCTTATGGAAAGTCCTGCTAGATTTCCATGCACCAGTGTTGAAATGTTTGAGCTATATATAATGATAGGGTGACTTTGTATGCAATGTCACATCATTGTTGTGGTTCCCAGATTACCTTTATTTTCCCCCCAACTCATACTGTATGAGTATTCCAGTGCACACATATTGCTTGACAAACATCCTTGGGATTTATGTAAAAGTGATTCCAAACAGCGGAGGTGGACTGCCCATTTCTAGAAAAAAGTTCAGTAGTAGTCTGTTGGCTAGCTTTGAAATCGGGAAGATGTATCGGTATAGGATGCAGGTTCAGTAGGTGAAACAATGATAGAATCCTGTATATCAGAGACAATGCCCTCATCAGTTCTCTCAGATTTTGTTTTGCTTTGTTTGACTTGTTTCTTAGAAATTTTCCCTCTCCCTTTTGATGGTGTACCAGTACTCTGCTCCATGTCATCCACATTGCCACTGTCAGAATTAGGTAAAGTAAGACTTATAGCTTGCATGTCCTCATTATCACCATGACCATGGTCACCATCACAAGATTCACTAGAGCTGCCACTGTTACTGTACTTGGAGACTGATTCATTCAAAATGCAGGTGCTGCAAATTGAGCAACTCCACTAGGAGTTGTGCCGGTAAGTGTTTTAACTTTATGTATTAGGAATACCTTTTGTTTTCTTAATTTTCTCAGATGATTTGATATTAGAAGCCTTAGAGAATAATGGGTCTTTTGAAACTGTGTTTGCTTCTGCACTACTGAGCCCTTTTATGATAGCCAGTTCTTCCCTAGTTGTCGAGGTCTTGTAATTTTGAGAATTAGGTGGCATTAGCAGGATAGTAATAGCATTATCAGTACCTTCAATGCTGTGCTGTTACTGAAACTTGGTTCAAACCAGGAGACTGGTGTACAGAAATACCTGGTTATAACTTGTTCCACAAAGACAGAAAGGAAGAACACGAGCGAGGTATAGTTTTATACATAGCAGAGGATATCAAGATAAGAGAACTAGAATCACAAGAGAATACTGAGGAAAACATAGAACTTTTATAAGTTGAAATTCATCAGACAATTAATAAGCTTACAGCAGGCATAGGATACTGCTCCCCCAACCTTTGCACCGAAGACAACAATAAATTTCTTGCAGCAATAGACAAAAATGACATAAATGGTGACTACATACTACTAGGTGATTTTAATTTTCCTAACATTAACTGGAAAACCCTAGAAGGTTCGACACCTTTAGTGAGCAGTTTTATTGAAACAACAATTCAAAAAAATTTAGAGGAAATTGTTACGGAAAATACTAGGGGAAATAATACATCAGACCTAATATTTTGTAACTTTGTGGATAAAGTCAACAAATTGAGGGTAATAGAGCCTCCAGGTAATAGTGACCACAACATGATCACTATGGAGGTGAATACAAAATGGGAGGTGATTAAGAGGATAACCACAATAAAGTGTTACAGAAAGGCAGACTTTGGCAAAATGAGAGTTTATCTGAGAACATGGAACTGGGAGGAAGAACTGAAGGGACATTGTATGCAGGCAATGTGACTTATAATAAAACAGAAATTAGAATACTGTATCAAAACATGGGCATCTGAGATGAAGAAGTATGACAAAGATTGTAGAGTGCCAGTTTGGTTTGGCAAAATTCTCAAACATAATATTAGGAAAAAGAAAAAGCTATATAAGCAGTGACCATCAGAGGTCAATTGGAGTACTTACAAAAAACATGCAAACAGATGTAAGAACTTAATTAAAAGAGCAAAAAGTAAGGCCAAAGTCAGACTGGCAACATCAATAAAGGATAATAAAAAACAGCTCTTCAACTATGTAGGTTCCATTAGAGGGAATCAAAAAAACTTTAGGGCCATTAAAAGCAGGAGATAGGTTAATTACAGAGGAACATGAAATGGCTATAGAACTAAACAAATACTTCTATAGTACATATCAGGAAAAAGAAAGTTCAAACACTACTGACATACTGTATACGTTAACCATACTGAAGAAATTAGGATTAATAGATAGGATGTATTAAATAAGCTTTATACTCTTAAACCACACAAATCAGCAAGGTCAGATGGCATACACCCCAAATTCCTTAAAGAACTGCCAGAGGAACTAGCAGGACCAATCACAAGTTTATTCACAGCATCACTAATTGAGGGCAGCACACTGTCTGAATGGTGGGAGGCAACAGTGACAACAATTTATAAAATAGGGGATAGACAAGATTTCAGAAACTATTGGCCAATCAGCCTAACATCTGTCCTGGGAAAATTACTACAGGTGGTAATACCGGACCATATAATTCAACACATAACCCAGAAAGGACATGTATATACCCCGCAGCACGGTTTTATCTCAGGTGCTCATGTCTCACTAATCTTCTTCACTTTTTTGAACCAGTGAGTGCAGCTCTGGAAAAGGGCCTACCAGTGGATATTATATTCCTGGACTATTCTAAGGCTTTTGATTCTGTATCACATAAAATGTTGATAGAAAAATTAATAGAAATACAGTTATACCCAGAAATAATATCCTGGGTGGCAACATGGCTGGTTAGCTGGTGTCAAAGGGTGGGCATTAGAGGATATCATTCAGAGTGGGAAGATGTGACTAGTGGGGTCCCTCAATGCTCTGTGCTGGGCCCCACCCTATTCAACATATTTGTATATCTATGAAGACCTCAGATAATATGAGGGTCTGCAGATATGCCGATGATAGCAAAATTGGGACCATAGTGAATGATGACACAGCAACACAGCACCTTCAGGAAGAATTAAAACAGAACATTGGACAGCAAAAAACAAACTCAGATTTAATGAAGGAAAATATAAGGTTATGCACCCTGGGAATAACAACCATAGACATGACTACATATTAAATAATACTATAATACAAAAAACAGAAAACAAAAGGGACCGTGGAGTTACTATTACAGATAATCTTTCATTTGACACAAATACTAGAAACACAGGCAAGAAGTGTCATAGAATTTTAGGGTGCACCTTTAGGAACATAAAAATTAGGAACCCAGCAGTAATCTTACCATTGTATTTCATCCCTGGTCAGGCTATATCTGGAATATTGCTCCTCTTTTTGTGCACCTCAAAGCAAGGGAAGTATAAGACTAATAGAAAGGGTGCAAAGGAAAACAACCAAGAAAATTAAGAACATGCAACATAGGACATATGGGGATAGGTTGAGGGAAATGAGTTTGTACTCAATGGAGTATAGGAGAATGAGAGGAGACCTTTGTCTAGTGTTCAGTGCTATTAAGGACAAGAAACTATGGGAGAGCACAGGGCTTTTTAGGGTTCTACCACTTCAGAGCGCTGGTGGCAGTGCGCCTAGTCATTATGGTGCCAAGTGGGAAAGTCACTATCCTCTCTTTTTGCGGAGGGCTTCACCCCCCACATTCCCCTTTTTTAAGGATACTAACTCCAGGGGGGTGGACCTCAGGGAGGGAGCAGCAAATCCGGCATTTGGCACTGTAATGACCCAGCACTGTAGTGCCGGTGCCCTAATGGCCAGGAAGGGCTTTTTAGACATTATACTAATAAAAATACAAGACCACATAATTTGAAAATAATAGGAGTACCCAGAACTAATAAGAGAAGCAAGTGGTTCAACCAAAGGGTAATCCCAACATGGAACTCCTTGACAGAAAGTGTGGCAACAAATAGCTTTGTGGAAGTATCCAAACACTCACTGGACAAATATATAGGCAGAGAACAATGTATGTTTTACCACTAAATACTGGTGAGATAATATAGGTCCTTGACCTCCTAACTCATTCATCACCTATGAACCTATGAACACACTTTGGTGCTTAAGTTTTAGTTTTTGATGGATACTCATTTCTGAACTACTGAATAAATTTTACAATTATGGACTTGTTTGTCAGTGTGTTTTGCTTTCAAATATTTTTGAGTACTCATAATGCCAGTCTTTCTTGAGTGACTTGTTAAGGGTCACAGATAGTTATACAGAGATTATGCAAGTGGTGGATGGCAGTCAGAGTTTACTTCACATACAGATCTGTGCTGTAACTACAGTTAGGGCTGGTGCCAGTGCTAGAGTTCAGAAAAAAAAATCAGTGGTCAGCAAGTTTGCTCTAACCCTCTCCAAGCCCTTCGATTTTTTCTTATGGGTCACAAAAAGTTTAATAGGGGGGTATCAAGCTGGTCTAACCCTCTCTAGTTACTAAAAATCTTTCCAAAGCAGGAATACTTTTTTTATAATCATCCATGAATGGTCCTCTGAGCCAAAGAATATTGGTGGTGTGCGCCAGGACCACAGAGACATATTTAAGGGACTCATTCAGGGTCACTCACACAGTATACAAGTGGTGAGAGGCTGTTGGAGTTTAATTCACACATAGGTCTTCTATATATTATTCTGGTGGTAACCAGAATAAAACATAGAAACACAGAATTTGACAGCAGATTAGGACTACTTGGCCAACCCAGTCCACCCATTTTTCCCTACCTACAGTATCACCACAGTCCCTACTTGATATCTAGCTCTTTTTCCATCCCCCCTTCCATATGACTAAGATTTCTTTATGCTTATCACATGCATTTATGAACCCCACCACTGTTTTAGCCCCCACCACCTCTGTTGGAAGGCTGTTCCAGGAACCCAACACTCTATCTGTGAAGAAGTTTGTCCTTACATCTAGTCTGAATGTACCCCTTTCAGCTTCAAAGCATATGCCCTTGTTCTTGAGCACATCTCCTTCTGAAATATAATCCAATCCTGTTTCTTATTTACCCCATGTGGTATTTAAAGGTCTCTATCATATCTCTCCTCCCTCTTTTCTTCTAGGGTGTACACATGGAGGTTCTTTAGTCTCTCCTCATAGGGCCTTTGATATAGACCCTGAACCATTTTAATTGCCTTCCTCTGGACTGCCTTCACTGTTTCTATGTTCTTCTAGAAATATGGTCTCCATAACTGGACACAGTACTCTAGTTGGAGTCTTAGAAGTGATCAATAGAGAGGCAACACCATCTCCTCCTTTTTGTTGGTGAAACCTCTCCCTATGCACCCCAGCATTCCACTAGCTCTCCCAACTACCCTGTCACACTATCTGGTTGTTTTTCAGTCATTAGCTATGATTACCTGCAGGTCTCTTTCTGGGTTGGTGGTTGTCAATACTGCTCTGTTCATTTTGTACTCTACTCCTGAGTTCCTGTGCCTTAAGTGCATTATTTTGCACTTTTTCACATTGAAACCCAGCTGCCATACCCTTGACCACTCCTCAAATGTTCTCAGGTCTCTGCACATTCTTTCCAACCTTTCTAGCTTTTATGCCCTATTGCATATTTTGTTGTCATCCACAAAGAGGCAGATCTTCCCTCCCAGCTGTTCTCCAATGTCACTTATAAAGGCATTAAAGGGAAATGGTCCTAGTAGTGATCCCAGAGGTACCCTGCTGGTCATGCTCTCTTCCTCAGAGTGAACTGCATTTACTACCACCCTCTGTCACCTATCTACTAACCAATTTCTTACGCAGCCTACTGTCTTTGGACCCACTCCTAACCTACCCAGCTTGCTTACTCTTCTCCTATACAGAATGGTGTTAAAAGTCCTACTGAAATCTAGGTAGGCCACAATCACTTCTTCACCCAGATCTGATTCCTTGGTTACCCAGTCCAAAAAAATATATACGATTAATTTGACATGACCCCCTCCCCCCTATGAAGCCATGCTTCCTCGGGTCTTGGAGTCAAGGTATTCCACAATCCTTTCCTACAGCAGTGATTCCATTAATATTCTCACCACTGTTGTCAGGCTGACTGGCACATAATTGCCAACCTTCTCCTTGCTACCACTTTTCAGAAGTGGAACTACATCTGTCCTCCTCCATGCTGCTGGAACCACTCCTGTTTCCAGCGAGCTGCTAAACTAGATTGTCAGAGGTGCAGCCAGTACTTCCCTGAGCTCCCTCAGCACCTCTGTGTGTACCTAATCAGACCCCATGGTTTGTTCATTTTCAGTTTAGTGAGTCCCTTCAGAACACTCACCACCAAAAAATGGACTAATGTCTACCTCCCTCCCTCCAAAGCTCTTGTTACTTTTTTGTGGCCTTCCCCATTCTCCTTTCTCTGTGACTGAACAAAAGTATTTGTTCAGCATGTCTGCCTTTTCTTGTCCCCCTCAGCACAGTTATCCCTTCTCTATTTAACCTTACAATCCCTCCCATGGACATCGTCTTTTCACTTACATACCTAAAAAAATCTCATGTAGTCTTTCATTACCACCTGTGTTAGCCTCTCTTCTGTT
This sequence comes from Neoceratodus forsteri, assembly GCA_016271365.2. Classification (NCBI taxonomy): domain Eukaryota; kingdom Metazoa; phylum Chordata; order Ceratodontiformes; family Ceratodontidae; genus Neoceratodus; species Neoceratodus forsteri. The sequence goes on from CM057455.1 coordinate 1,512,073,456, forward strand.
TGCACCTTCCAGCTCTATACTGCTGTCCCTGCTGCCCTCTGTTTCCTCTAATAGCTTTCACCTTTTCAGATGCCTCTTTCGAGAACCACAGTGGTCTATTTTTCCTCTTGCGTTTGCTCACTTGTTTGTTGCCTTCACTATGCTCCTTTTTAGCTTCACCCATGGTTCCTCCACTCCACTTAGTAATCCCTCCATCAGGTAATCCCTGAGGCATTCACCCATCTTTATAAAGTCTGCCTACTTGAAGGCCAGGACCCTCACCTTTGTCTAGTTTGATTCTGCAGCTATCCTTACATTGAACCACAGTGTATGGTGATCACTGGTCCCCAGGTGGTGTCCCACCTGTTTTTTCAAACTCAGCTTTATGAACTTTCCATTTATCAAACACTGCACATCAGTAGTTGTACAGTTTTACACAGTGATCCAGACATTGGTTAACAACATTTACAGTACATCATACCATCACATTGCTTAAAGGGAAACTAACACAAAACTATATAATGTATCAATAGTGTTATCAATGGAAATCTGCTTTACATAAGCTATTGGCTGAACCTGTAACACTTTTAGGGTCAGAATTGTAACCCCTCCTTTTATAGCTGCAGGTATCCATTTTCTAAATCACAAGCAGAGGAAATGGCATCACATCAGTGGAAAACAGGACAAATATAGTGCTGTCAGTAATTTATAATGAATAGTTTTTGATCCACTCAACTCTCAGTAACATTTGCGGTAAACTGTGCTGATGACATTTTTTGGTATCAGCATCCCTGCCATCTTACAAATTTGTAAAGCCACTGTTTCATGGAGCTACAAGTATAGTGTCCTGTTGTAAAAAAAAGTTGTGTGCTGCCAGCGCCAGCAGTTTCCAATCTCCTTTGGGGTTCTGTTGATTTGTACAATGTTTTGTGACATTGCAGTTGAGTGAAATGTTTTGTGTCTGGGTGGTTTGCAAAGTCCTGCTAGTACCACTCTAAACAATGTTTGCACCACTGCAGTTTTATATTTCTTTGCACTGAGGCAGCTGTGTATAATTTGTGTTTCATTAGCATTATTTTGTGTAATAAGAGGCAGTGTGGTCTATTGGTTTGAATACCAGATTTGCACCTGGGAGGTCACAGATTCAAACCTCAGTAGAGCCAAATACTAACAGAGTGACCCTCAGAAAGTGACTTGACCTCCCTGTGCTCCATTCCACTCAGCTGTACAAATGGCTAGAAATAGGATCCAACTGGAAACAAGATGATACATCTCAACTAGGCTACCTTTGATAAATCAGTTATTGTTTTGTGCTGGTGTGTGATAGGGAAGATAACTGGTATAAGTGATATTGGGAATACTCAATAGAGGACCCTTTCAAGGGTTCAAACATTTTAAGTATTCATTTGACCACTCTAGAAATTTAGAAATAGGCTTTCTTTCATCAAAATAAAAAAAAGGTTTATTTTCTTTATAACAGCATCTTTTTCACTCTGGCTTGCCTTTCCAAAGTAAAATATACAGCAGCTCCTCATCTCATTGAGGAATGATTATTTCAGTTCCCTGACACTCCCAACTGCAATCAGTAAATTAGAGACTAGCTGAGACCAGCTCACCAATAGGCCCACAGTACTGCAGCAGGTGCTGCTTGCAATAAGTTTTCTATGCTAAAATAAAGCAGTACTGCAGCAGGTGCTGCTTGCAATAATGTTTCTGTGCTACAGTAAAGCAGAACCTTTGTACATTTATGAAGTATTACGTACTTGAGAGTGTTTAGAATTTGTTGGCATATAAATGATCATCCCTTAATGAGATGAGAAGCTGCTGTATATTTTACTTTGGAAAGGCAAGTTAGAGTGAAAAAGATGCAATTATAAAGAAAGCACACCTTGTTTTATTTCAATAAAATAAATCCTATTTCTATAGTGTTCAAATAAATACTTTTAATTTTTGAACCCTTAAAAGGGTCCTCTATTGAGTATTCCCAATATCACTTATACCAGTTATCTTCCCTATCACACACTGGCACAAAACAATAACCAATTTATCAAAGGTGGCCTAGCTGTGATATAACATCTTGTTTCCAGTGGGTTCCTATTTCTGCCCATTTGTACAGCTGAGTGGAATGGAGCACAGGGAGGTGAAGTCATTTGCTGAAGGCCACACTGTTAGTATTTGGCTCTACATAGCATTGAATCTATGACCTCCCAGGTGCAAATCTGGCTTTCAAACCAATAGACCACATTGCCTTTCATTATACAAACTGATGCTAGTGAAACAACAATTATACACAACTACTTCAGTACAAAGAAATGTAAAACAGCACTGGTGCAGACATTGTTTAGAGTTGTACTAGCAGGACTCTGCAAACCCCACAGGTGCAAAACATTTCACTCAACTGTAATGTCACTAAACATTGTACAAATCAAACCCCAAAGTAGCTCGGAAACTGTTGCCACTGGCAGCACACAACTTTTTTTACAACAGGGCAATATACTATACTTGTAGCTTCATGAAACAGTGGCTTTACAAATTTGTAAAATGGCAGGGATGCTAATGCCAGAAAATGCCATCTATTTTCCGTAAATGTCACTGAGAGTTGAGGGGATCAAAACTTTTCATTATGAATTACTGACAGCACTGTATTTTCCCCTCTGTTTTCCCCTGATGTGATGTAATTTCCTGTGCCTGTGATTTAGAAAATGGATGTCTGCAGCTATAAAGGATGGGGCAACTAAAGGGGCTAAAGTTCTGACCCTAAAAGTGTTACAGGTACAGCCAATAGCTTATGTAAAGCAGCTTTCCATTAGTAAGATTATTGATACATTTTATAATGTCATGTTAGTTTCCCTTTAAGCCTGATGTCTTAAGCTTTATTAGTGTCATTTCTGTTTAGGCTACCATTCCTAGCCACCCTTCCATGGGCTACTCCTCTGCCTCTTGACCTGATGATTTGTTGTATTTATTCATTTGTAAAACAGTAAATGTTCCTCTTATACTTTGACATGCCTTGATGCACATCTAAATGTTTTCAATTGTTAAAGCCTTTTAATACAAACTAAACAGAAAGGGAAAAAAATGACCATCCAGAACTGGATTACTCACTTTTTTCCTCTAGTGGACTGCATGTGTGGTAGTCACCTCAGGGTTAGTTGCTAAATAGTTTTGTTTTGAGTTATCAATACATTCCTTAAATTCAGGTGAATTCAGCAACCTCACTTTCATTTTTGTCTTGAGTTATCAGTAAGTTCCTTAAATTCAGGTGAATTTAGCAATCTCATATTAATTCTCCAATTTGAATTTCATAATGCAGGGGATATTTCCACCAACAGCCTTGCCACTGCATGATCAAAAACTGTTCTGGGGAGGATCTTGCACTCTGTTACCACATGGATGTATTCTATGGCCATCAAAAACATATCAATACAAGCATAACATTTATGTCTCTCTGAATAGTGAGTATAATCCCATCTTGTCCCATTCAAATGTCTCCAAATTTCTGTAAACTTGTCCCTATGGGTGCACCCTACTATATACCCTTTCTGATAGCAGTCTTGGTCCTTCCCCCATAGAATATCCTTTCATGATTTTATCCCATTGTTTGTAACCCATATAACCATTAACGGACAGAGCAAACATTTTAACCAGTAAGAACACTGAACAAAACTTTGGACTTTTTCAGTCCGTCCAAGGTCAATAATGTCTCTCTTCTTAAGTCCTTCCATCTGTGCCACTCATTCCCTTTTACCAGTCTGTTTGTAAAGGGTAATGGGTAGTGCAATCCTATTCCATTGCACCCAACCATGTGTGAGGGTCTTCCCCTCTGACAATGCATGTGAGTGCCTATTGCAAATGGTAATCACAGCCCTCCCATCCTCTTTCAGTACCACTCTTGGTCTATAATATATGTAGATGTCAACTTTGTATGAAAAGTGCAAATTGCCTCACTCAGTGCCTCATAGACCAGGACATCCAGGAGGAATAAGTGTTTTTGAATGGCATGAACTGAACCATTCACTTGTTCAGCCCAGGAAAACCCCAACCATAACAATCAGAACTATACAACAAGAGGTTAAGCCTCCAGGCTAAATGCTGTGCCTCACTCTCTTGAGTATAGTAGAGGCTGAACAGGCCACCCACCAGCCAGGAGAGCAGCCTCTGGACCAAACTGGGCCAATGAAATGCATGCCCCCCCTCTAGGAAAAGCTGATTCCCTACCCTCCATTGAATTTGAATGGGGATTGCTCCCCCAGCAAAACTCCCATCTAACTCAATCTACCCTCTAAATACTTTTGCCAGAGTTTAGCAAGGCATTATTAAGCCATGGTGAGGGTATGCAGGGAAAGACATACAAGCAGAGGCATAAGGAGCTGGATCTGTACATGCTGGAGACAAGGAGGGAAAGGGAAGACATGATTGAAACTTTTAAATATGTAAAAGGACTCAATAAGTGGGAGAAAAGGGGTTACTTAAGAGCAAGGAGGGAGTCAGAACTAGAGGGAACAGCCTCAGACTGCAAGGAAAAAGATACAGAGGCAATGTCAGAGGGCATTTCTTCATGGAGAGGGTGGTAGAGCCCTGTAACAGACTACCAGATGGAGTGCTGAGGGCTAAATCAGTGGAAGAATTCAAGAGGGCATGGGAAAAGCATATGGGGCTGAGTATCAGGGGGAGAGCAGGGGTTGGCAGGGAGGGGGAGGTGTTGGGGGGGGGAAAGGGCAGACTAGGTTGGCCGGTATGGTCTATTTCTGCTGTCAAGCTTCTATGATTTGATAATATGATTTGACACAGTCCCACACAGAAGATTAATAAACAAGTTTACCAGCCTGGGAGTGGGTCCCAGGGTGGTAGCCTGGGACAAAGACTGGCTGGGCAACAGGACACAGAGGGTAATAGTAAATGGAGTCCACTCTGAAGAAAGTGGGGTTACTAGCGGGGTACTTCAGGGCTTAGTATTAGGACCAGTCCTTTTTAATGTCTTTATAAGTGACATTGCAAAGTGACTGGAAGGAAAAGTATGTCTCTTTGCAGATGACACAAAGATCTGCAACAGAGCTGATACATGGGGGGGTGGAAAGATGTGAAAGCACTTGGCAAGGTTGGAGGAATGGTCAAAAATATGGCAGCTTAAATTCAATGCAAAGAAGTGTAAAGTAATGCACCTGGGAAACAAAAACCCAGGGAAAAAGTACACAATGGGGGTACTAACAACAACAAAAATGGAAAAGAATCTGGGACTAGTCATTTCAGATGACCTAAAGGTAAGCAAGAAATGTGAGAAGGCAGTAAGGAGGGCTGGGGGGATACTGGGATGCATAGGGAGAGGCATCACCAGCAGAAAACAGGAAGTTGTTATCCCTCTGTACAGACAGTTGGTGAGACCCCATCTGGATTACTGTGTGCAGTTCTGGAGACCCCATTTCCACAAGAACATAGACAGGATGGAGGCAATCCAGAGGAGGGCAACTAAAATGGTGCAGGGTCTCCACCAGAAGTCATATGAAGAGAGACTAAAGGAGTTTAATATGTATACCCTAGAGGAAAGGATGTAGAGGGGGGACATGATAGAAACTTTCAAGTACCTCAAGGGAATCAACAAAGTCCAAGAGGGTAGCATCTTACAGAAAAAGAGATGTGCAAGAACTAGGGTGCCCAATTTGAAGACAGAGGGGGGACGGCTCAGGAGCAACGTGAGGAAGTATTTTTTCATGGAGAGGGTGGTGGACACATGGAAAGGCCTTCCTGAGGAAGGTGAGGGGTCAAAAACAGTGTGGGAATTCAAGAATGCATGGGACAGACATAAGGTAATTCTGGTGGGGGTTAGGAAGAAGTAGGCTGTTGGTTAAGTAGGATCTGCAGCTTATCCAATAGGTAGGGAAATGGGCAGACTGGGTGTGCCAAGCAGTCCTTATCTGCCGTCAAAGTCTATGTTTCTATGTTTCTAAATACAAAGGTTAGAAAACCAGAGAACCATGTAATATTGCATAAAAGGAAGGGTGCTCCCCCATCCTAACCAGTGTTCCCTCAAACCAACATCAAAGCAGGTAGGGAGGTGGCTAGACAAGGATGGAGCCAAGTAAAAAGAGGTTACTTACAAGAACACAGGCAGCTCAGCTTCCCAATCACCACATATAGAAAAGCAATCCACTGTTGCAAAGTTAAAACTTTTTTTTAAATCTGAAAATAGGATAAAATTCCAAACTGGTATTTCATACAAAGTGCAGCAGGTGAAGAGTCACCTCTCACTCACTCAAAAGTGCTTTGGATGTGCTTTTTCTGTATGTGGTGACCGGAAAGCCACGCTGCCTGTGTTCTTGTAAGTTTCCTGAAACTAATGTCACCCTTTATGTATGTTTAAGGACAGTATTTGGGAATGGGGTGTCCAGGGCTCAGGCCAATTTTCAAATCCCTTGGTAGGAAGAGATTGTGATCCCCCCTTAATCAAGTGGATGATTGTCCATGCTGGAAAGCATAATTTGTCCTCTCCCTTTTTTAAGGGATCCCATTATAATGGTGGGTCACAAATAGTGAGGCCAAAATCAGTGACGTAAAAAGAGTGCAGCCACATAGAAACATAAACTTTGACAGCAGATAAGGACTGCTTGACCCATCCAGTGTGCTCCTTTCCCTACCTATGGGATAAGCTGCGGATCCTAGTTAACCAACAGCTTACTTCTTCCCAACCCCCACCAGAATTGCCTTATGTCTGTCCCATGCATTCTTGAATTCCCTCACAGTTTTTTGCCCCATAACCTCCTCAGGAAGGCCATTCCATACAGCCACCACCCTCTCCATGAAAATATACTTCCTCACGTTGCCCCTGAGCCATCCCCCCATCTTGAAATTTTGCCCCTTTGTTCTTGCACATCTCTTTTTCTGAAAGATGCTACCCTCTTTGACTTTGTTGATTCCCTTGAGGTTCTTGAAAGTTTCTATCATGTCCCCCCTCTCCTTCCTTTCCTCAAGGGTATACATATTAAGCTTCTTTAGTCTCTCTTTGTATGGCTTCTGGTGCAGATCCTGCACCATTTTAGTTGCCCTCCTCTGGACTGCATCCATCCTGTCTATGTCCTTGCAGAGATGGGGTCTCCAGAACTGCATGCAGTTCTTCAAATGAGGCTCACCAACTGTCTGTATAGAGGGATGACAACTTCCTGTTTTCTACTGGTGATGCCTCTCCCTATGCATCCCAGTATCCCCCAAGCCCTCCTCACTGCCTTCTCACATGCTTGCTTACCTTTAGGTCATCTGATATGACTACCCCCAGGTCTCTTTCCATTTTTTGGAAAAGGGACTAGGGATCCAACCCAGAGATTGTTGAAATGGCAACCTATGGCTTTTCCCCTTCCCCAAGTTGCTTCACCCTTGGAGTTGGTTATTTTAGGAAGGGGTGCAGGAGGCAAAGCCCCCTGCAGAAAGCCACCTTTATATTTTGGTTGTTGTTTTGGCGATCGCTGGGTCTTACCCCTCACCCTATCTGGCTGCATTCTTTTGCCTGCACCAATTTTGGCTTCTCTATTTTTGACTCACCCAAATCAAATAGAACCTCTTTTAAATAACTATAGCAAGTCCCCAGAGAAATTAGTCCGTATGCCTTACTTATAAAAAAGAGGCTGTCTTCCTTCGAGCCATATGTCCCTAAGTGTCTCACCAATCCTGTATCTGTTGTTCTGGTGAACCTTTTCTTGTCGCCACACTGGCTTGTCCTCTACTTCCCTTTAGTTCTGGTATTGCTGATCTTATCTTCAGTCCTGTTCTCTTTTGTTGCTTACATTTTGCCACCAGTTTGGACCATGGGCTAGTCCTGGATATGGTTCCTTCTGAGTCTTTACTTCCTGTTCTCCTGTCTTTCGGGTCAGCCATCTCCATTTCTCAGGCTCCTTCAGTTTCTGTGCCCTGTTAAAGCTGAAAGAGCTACTGACACCTCAAGGAAAACTTAAAAACCATAATAATTAGGTACAGTTCTGCTTGCATTCCATTTATATTTTCTATGTTTCTCATCCCCATAATTTATTCCTAAGAAAATGTGTATGAATATATGATCATTGTCCATTACAGTTTATTTTGAGTTCATCTGCCTCTCTAGCTTACTCCCTACTCCATGTCATAATCCTCTGTTGTGTCATCACAATCTGTTGCCATGGAAATAACTGTGAGGTCGCAGGCAGTGTTCTATGACTTCAGGTAGGGAGAAAGCAGCAGGAATAGATTAACTCTTCAGGAGCAGAAATCCTGTTCCCATACAAATGACCTCAGTAAAATATAATGGGGAGAAGAAATACAAAACTAATGGGAAATGCAAGTTGAATTGGGTCTAAATATTATGTTTTGTTAAAGTTCTTCTGAATGTGTCACCAGCTCTTGAACATTTTCTATAATTAGACATCAGTTTCATTAAGCATAAACCAAATCAGCTTAGTAGATTAAGAAATGGAGAGCAAGACAATGTTAGTAGAGAGCATAAGGTGCCAAAATGTTTAAAAGGTTGCTTGAGTGAGAATGTGTAAACAGCTTTACTTGTGATAAGTGTATTGGTATAATGGCCTTAAAGGAGGAGATTAGCAGCCTAAGGAATGGTACTGTTAGCAATAACAGTATTTCCAACCTAGAATGATTTGTGGAAAGCTTCTATAATGCTCTCATCAGGCAGACTGGAGGTAGGGAACCAGAGGAGGGGAACATTTTGAGCAGTGAGGAACAGTCAGTAAACTGGCAGACTCTGAACGCAACAAGGAGGGGACAGAGCACACTAGAGGAGCTGGAGAAAACAAGAAAAAGGGACACCAGAAGCAATGATGATGAGAAAAGTTTAGAAGAGGAACCTTCATGGACATGGGTTGAAGGAAGGAAAAAGCCTAAAAGAAGAAGGGTGTCAGAGGCTTTTACGATTCCATTAGCAAATGCTTTTCAGCCTTTAGAACAACAAGGTGAAGAAAGTAGAGATTAAAATAGGGAAGAGCAATATCCAGAATCAGCAGATGAAAGTAAGAATGTTACTGAAGGCAATCACAACCAGGTGATAAGAGGGAAAAACCATGAGGGAGTTAAGCACTGGATAGAGATACAAAAGTTGGAAAAAAAAAGCTAGTGATCATAGGAGAATTGATCATAAGAAACAAAGACACTATTATGTGTAGTAGGAGGAACGATAGAGTAACACTAAACTGCCTACCAGGTACAAAAATTAATGACATAAGGAGGAATATGGAGGGCTTGCTAAAAGGAACAGCAGAGACTCCTACTGTAGGAACAAGTGACATAGGTAAAAGATAAGATGAAAATATAAAAGCAGATTTTGAGGCAGTAGGTGGGTACCTGAAAGCCAAACAATTTATGATCATGGTCTCCAAAAATCTCCCAGTACCTTGTGCAAAAACAAATAGATTAAGGGGATTATAAAGATAAACAGACAGCTTCAAAACTGGGCTAAGAGAAAGGCTTTTGAGTTTATTAAAAATTGGAAATATTTGACGAGCAGAAATATTTGTACTGGAGAGATGGTTTGCAACTAAACAAATCTGGGACAAGGTGGTTGGCAGATAGACTGCTTAAGTAATCAGATAAGCATTTAAACTAAAAGCAAAGGGGTATAGAGAGGGGGGAAAGGCACATGACATTACAGGGAATAAGGCAGTAGGAAAGAAACCATTGAATAACAACAGTCTAGATAAAAAATTGAAATGCATTCTAATTAATGCATGTTGCCTCAATAATAAAATAAGGGAACTAGCAGTACTAGTTGCAGCAGAAAATTTTGAAATAATTTGTGTAACAGAAACATGGTAGACCAAAGATAATGACTGGAGTAAGGAACTTCAGAGGGGTATAAGCACTTTAGGAGGGACAGACTCAGAAAAGAGGGAATGGAGTGGCACTTTTTCTTAATAATTCCTTGTGGGCAGGAGAAATAAAGGAAAATGATGCTAATGACAATGAGATTATTTGGATAAGGATATAATCCAATGACCAGGACTACATCAAAATAGGTATTTATTACAGATCACCAGGACAAGTAGAATCTATGGATGAAACTCTAATAAGTGATCTGGAATATTTCAAAAACAAAAAATAATTGTACTGTTTGGGGACTCAAACTTACCAGGAATAAGCTGGGGGACTGGAGATGGAGGTAGCCCACAAGATAATTACTTGGCTGCAAATATGTATTTTTATTTATTTATTTATTTATTCAATCTCGGATTACAAAATACTTTTGAGCAACAGGTGGATCATTTACAAAGGTTCCACGTCAGTAGGGAGGGTAACAGCCAGGACGAATTAACAATTGAAATAAAAAAAAACAGACGGTAACAGAGTATATTACATTATAGAGATAGACACTATTTAAAATAAGTGAATGGAGCAGAGGAAAGAGGAGAAGAAGGGTGAATGGAGAAGAGGAAAGAGGAGAAGAAGAGAGGGGAAAAGGATTATAAGACCTAAGGAAATGGATAGCAGCCAGTGGTTAGGTCAGAGATAGCTGAGGGTGAAAACAGGACTGAAGTGAGAGACAAGGAAGAAATGGAGGAAAGGAGAATTGAAAACCACAGGACAGGGTAGCAGCCAGGGGCCTTGTCAGTTAAACACTCAATGTAATCAGGGAAGGAGAGGGGATGAGCAGGGAAACAAACCAGCACTCAAGTGAATGGTGTAGGTTGCAGTACAGACAAACTTTAGCTTATGTGGCACAGTCACAAGAGCCTTTAGCAATGAGATATTGAAGGAGTATGTGCTTAATCTGGGCAAGCCAAGGAAGATTAGATAATTCACTGCTTAACCTGTTGAACCAGAGGGGCTTGGAAAGCAAAGGAGCGTTGACCTTGAGTTGTTTGGCACCTAGGGACAAGGAGGTGTTGGGTAGTTGAGGTGCGAGTGCATCGTGTCCTTTGAGATTAGATAAAAATGCTTCCAACACCCGGAAGTAGGAGCCCAAGGAGTACTTTTTTAGTTAGTAGATGCGTTTGGTATTTGATCCTGCCACAAAGCTGTAGCCATCCAGTTTGAGCATATAGCTCACAAATGTGAGTGAGATGTGCAGCATCATAGAGAAGTCTACATACCTTGTTTAAGGCAGCAGTAAGCCTTTTTGAGTAAGCTTTAATGTAGAACAACACCTTTGTGAACCAACAAGGAGCAACAACATTCCTGATGTTGTATTAAAAAATATGGGAGAAGATATTAACACCGTAGAACTTGCAAACTATTAGGTGATAGTGACAACCAGATGGTAACTTTTACAACAGAGAAATATGATATAAAGAATAAAGGAACAACTAAATATAGCTGCTACAAAATGGTGGATTTTAAATACATGAAGATGTCTTTGGATAAAGGGAACTGGAAAGATGAAATGATTAAAAAAAATGACTACTTGCAAGTAACATGAAGGATTTAGAAAACAAATTTGTACCACAAAGGAATATATATAAGAATGAAAAGATACCATTATGGTTAAACAAGAAAGTCATGAAAAAAATAGGCAGAAAAGGAAGTTGTTCAAAGAACAAAAGACACAAAGAATAACAATTTGTAGGAATGGTACTGATTAGTAGCTAAGAAGTTGATGTTTTTAATTAGGAAAACAAAAAAGGGGAACGAAGAAGATATTGCCAAAAATGCTGAAAGTAAGCCAATGTTGTTTGGGGTATATGTTAATAAAAAGAAAGGAGGTTGTAAGGTGGTGGGATCTTTAATTGGAGGGAATAACAGGACGGATAATGGCAAAGAGGTGATGGATGTACTAAATTAGTTTTTTGGGGGGGAGGTTATATCAGCCAACTGAGTTAAACATGGTGGAAATTGAGAATCAGGACATCATGCCATTGATTACAGAAGAACTGGTGTATAAGGATTTGAATAAGTTGAATATAAACAAATCTCGGTGGTTAGATGGGATATATGCAACACTTTTAAAGGAGCTAGCGCATGCATTGAAGGCACTAGCTACTTGGCTTTTTAAAAACACACTGGAAATGGGGGAAACACCAGAGGCATGAAGATCAATTATCTTTGTTTCCATCCATAAAAAAGGGGGCAGGGCTGATAAAGGAAATTACAGACTGGTTAGCCTTATGTCTGTATGGGAGAAAACTATAGAGACTATTATAAGTGTACTAGAGAATCATCTGACTATTAATGATCTATGGGATGAAATTCAACATGACTTCAGGAAAGGGAGGTCTTGCCAAACTAATCTGATTAGCTTTTTGAGAGGGTGAGTCTATCACTGGATAAAGGAAAATCAGTGGATGTGATCAAGCTGTATTTCAGGAAGGCATTCCACACAATACCACACACCAAACTAAATGTCTGGAAAAAGTTGGAATGAATAGTAGAATTTTAGCATGAATATGATCTTGGCTGAGTAACAGATCACAGTAGGTGAGAGTGAATGGAGAAGATTCTGGGAAAATAGAGGTGACCAGTGGGATCCCACAGGGGTCAGAGCTAGGACCAACTCTGTTTAACATTTATACATCCAGTATGAAAATAAACAGAGTGGGTTGGCTATCTAAATTTGCTGATGATACAAAGTTAGGCCATATAGTGGATACAGTTGAACATTTTTGGGCAGTGCAAGCAGGATTTGATGAGCTCCACAATTGGTCAATGAAGTATAAAATGAATTTCAGTCAAGAAAAATGTGTGGTAATGCACTTAGGACATACAAATATTAGAGCAGAATATAGGTTAGGGAATACAGTCTTAAAGGTCACTGACAGTGAAAGGGGTCTGGAAATAACTATAACAGATAATCTAAAATTTACTAAGCATCGTAACGAGGCTGTAACAAAATGTAATAATATAATGGGATGCATTAAGAAGAATATAAACAGTAGGAGCAGAGGTGGGGTGTTACCTATGCACAGGGCATTAGCAAGGCCACATTTCAAGTACTGTGGCCAGTTCTGGCCACTGCAAAATGTGGGGAACATCAATAAACTCGAAAGGGTCCAGAGGAAAACAACAAAAATCAATAAAGATTTGGATATTCAGTCATATGAACAGAGATTGTGTAGCCTGGAAGTGTATTCACTGGAGGAGAAAAGAATACAGGGGACCTTATCACAGTGTATAAAGCTTTACAATATGAGGATATGACAAATTGTTTGTATTTGGTACAAAAGACTTTCAGTAGGGAAACAACAGGGCATAAATTCCAACTGCTGGCCAAACACTTTAAATCTGTAAAGAGAGGGCATTGGTTCACTCAAATGTTGGGCAGTCTTTGGAATAATTTATCTGAGTTAGTAGGTTTTAGTGAAAATCTGACTGTCTTTAAATTTTGGTTATATCAGTTCTTAAAAGAGGTAGACTTTGGGGATCTACAATGTTAAGAAAAAATGGACCGATAGATGGACACAAAGCTCCCTCCTATCTGTAATGCCTATGTTCCTGTGTTCTTATGTTCCACTGTGCATTTCATCTGTGCTCGTTCGCAAGCCATTCAAATATATTTTTACACCTGACAAGTTTTCAATAGGTCTAGTTCTTGAATCTGAAGTAATCTTGAGTTTAGCTGGGCACACTGTTTTGGCCTTTGGACCCTTGGCACTTGACATTGCACTTTCAGCATCAGAAATAGTTACTTCTTTCTGTCCACAGTCATCTGTGCAGTCTTGTTTGAAAAATAACTTGTGATCTTGAAACACTACTACCTTTTTTTTTCTACAAAGCATTTTTTAATACAGTCTTTTTAGTCATGTAGTTCAGGAATGCTATAATCACTGAGCTAGGGCAAGCTTTGGGATCTGAGGGTGGTGCTGAGAACACTCAATGCACCTTTATGATATTTAACTGGAAATCTGCCTCCAAATTCAACACTTCATGAAAGGTCTTCTGTTTTTTTTTGTTGTTTTTTTTTGGTTGGTACTTTTTCTCCTTGGCCACCAGTCTGCTTACCTCTGCACACATCCAGGCATCCCTCTTGAGGTTTTCGGCCACCATCCCGAGGACTCCCTGGCTTCACATTTGGGCCCGCGGCATACCCCCATGGCTTATCCTCTATGGCAGGGAGGTGGCGAGCACCCCTCATGCTCTCCACCAGGACCAGATCCAGTAGAGCCACGCACCCTCGGCACCGAGTGAGTCCCTCCGGGAGACAGCCATCATGCCGCCACGACTGATGCCCATGTTTTTTCCATGTTCTTCCCCATGATGTCTGCGGCGTGCAATGACACCAAGGGACAGGAGTGCACACACTACCACATGCACCCCTTCCCAGCATCGGCAATGGTATGTCCCCCAAGTCTGCCTGTGACCTGCCATCACTCCCAGCCACTGCTAGAGGCCACTAGGACACCTAGGCATTCCGCATCTCTCCCTGGAGAAGAAAAGCAGTCCTACGGATGCTCAATACTTCTCCTTCCCCACCGACCCCTGACAACCCAGGCTCGATCCCGAACCCGGGCCACCAGCGTGGTGCAAGGTGTGGCGTCCAGCGCTTCAACCCTCAGTGCCACCAGGCCGGCTGGTCTTCTGTTTTTTGATGCAGAAGGACCTCTCAATAATTCAGCTTCAGAATGGCCCTGTTATGCAGGTCACCGGTTTCCATGGACTCTGTGACCCATTTCTTGAGCTCTGCTGTGAGTTGCTCATGTTTTTATGTCCTCTCTTATTTTTAGCCACCTCTTGTCTGATTACAGTATGTCTAGAGTGCCCACAGCCAACGCAATTCACAATAAAACTTTCAGGAGGTAATTGTGAAGGCTTAATCATAGTCTCCTTTGTTCCCCATCAGCAGGTCTGGCAATTTAGTCCACCCTGAGGAGGAGGGTCTTCACCTCTGGTCCTGTTCCACAGGCTCCAATTCCTGCTGTTTGTAGGGTCCCACTACAAAAGCTTGTACTCTTTGCCTGGTCACCATCCTAATCTCCTGAATTCAGGTGTTGGAAGACAGTTTCCTCACTTTTATAGCATGGATGAGACTGGATTTTAATGGCGTGATGAAGTCAAATCTCTAATGATTCCATTACACAGTGATGTCACCAGAACAGTTCAGTGGTCTGCCACCTTGACTTCTGCAACACTGTCCCTATTGGTGAGTACCAGGTTCAGTAATACCATATCACGAATGGGTTCATTGACCAGTTGCCTGAGAAACACCCCCCTTCCCCACAGGGAGTCCAGGATGTCCCTGCTTCTAGCTGAAGCTGCAGCTGGGAGCCTCCAATCTATAGTTGGCAGACTGAAGTCCCCCCACCAACAGAACCTCCCTCTTTTCTGCCATCTTGCCAATGGATTCCACCAGTATCTTATCGCAATCCTCCCCCATTGCTGAATGTCTGCACATCATGCCAGTGCTAACAGTGGCTCCTTTCCCCATTTCCAGGGTGTCCCACTCTTCCTCTGCCTCCCCATATTTCTTGCATGTTTGCCACTTTTATTCATTCCTTCATATAAAGCACCACACCCCTCCCACTCTGCTGTTCAGAAGAGACTGAGGTGCAAAAAAGAGGGGAGGATGGCCCTTTATGTCAATGAGAATATCAAAGCTACAGAAATTCAGAATACACATAAGGAGCCAGAAGAACTGTGGGTCACCCTGGAAACAGGAAATGGGACAGCCATACGAACTGGGATTGTGTACAGGCCTGCAGATCAGGGGGAGGACATAGACACGTTTCTGTTAGAAGATATACAAAACATGACAGCTAAAGGGGAGGTTCTGATAATGGGAGACTTCAACATGCCAGATACGGATTAGTCAATACCAGGAGGAACATCCACGAGAAATAGACACATAGTGGATTCCCTGCAGGGGGAGGGCCTCAATCAACTAGTAGAACCCACAAGAGAGAGGGCTATCCTGGGTCCAGTACTGACTAACGGGAAAAGGATCACAGATCTTCAGGTAGAAGGTCATCTGGGGGCCAGTGACCATCACATGGCTGAAGAGCTCACTTCAGGGGACTCCAGGATTCACAGAGGGGCTGTAAGAGGTAAAGCCTCTCTCTCCTTCCAGCTTACTTTCTGAAGGGGTGTTAGCCCCATCAGCTCTGCCTTTATTGCTGCATACTGGTCACATGACCACACCTTCTGTTTTCTAAGTGTCCACTTTCCCATTTGCAGCTTATATTTTCTGACCACTAGATGTTGCTGCAGTGCCCTTTCTGGCACCACTCTATCCACTCTCCTAATCTCCACTTCCTATTTACAGCTAATATTTTTCTGACTACTAGGAGTCACTACAGTGCCCTTCTTAGCCCCTGTTTTTACCTTCCTCACACCAATCTGTGTACCCTCCTAATGTCCACTCCTCCTCCTCCTCCTCCTCACTTTCCTACTACTATACCCCCACTTTAGCCCCTTTTCTTCATTTTTTGCTACTGTCCTCTTGTAGGTCTCAAATCCTGGACCCTTACCACTAAAGTCAGCAGCTGTACCACTAAGCCAATGGGTCAGGCTAAATTCATTCAGTTTTTAAAGCTCTTAAATCTTTCGCCCCCCCCCCAACTACCTTGTGCTCATTATGACACTGCTTTCTACAACCATTTCTGCCATGTGGCTTGTACTGCTAACACTAGCCCCCCTCATTTTGCTAGGGGATGCTCCACATGTCTCCCAACATGGTGAGCCAGAACCACCTCTTACCTGACTTCTCTACTTTGCCCCCCCACCTCTACCAGTGTACCACTCCACTCACTCTACCGATGGACCATGATCTCCCCACCCACATCTCCCCCTATTGGCGCTGCCATGGTATGGCAGTGGACGCTACTCTGCCTTGCCTCTCCCTCTCTATAGGATCTACCCATCCCCATCTCCATACGCTGCTGTTACCCCTCCCAACTGGTGCCTAAGCTGATGAAGAAGCAACTAAAACTGGCATCCTTGTGCATCCTCCTGCTCCTTCTCTCAGGAGACGTCCACCCCAACCCGGGAACCCCCTCAAGGTTACTGCTCCTAAGGATCTAATAGTTGCCTCCCTTAATACATGTAGCATCCTCAAGAAATCGGATTCTTTTCAGGGCTGGGTTGCCCAGAATAGCCCTGATGCCATCTCGGTAGTTGAAACTTGGCTCAACAACCTCACCCTAGACTCCGTAGTCTCACTTCCCAATTTTAAACTATACCGTGCTGACAGAACCTCTAAAAAAAAGGGTGGATGTGCACTGTATGTCCAGGACTCATTACAGTGTCTCGCCCTCCCATTCCCAACCCTCGAACGTGGGACCCAGGCTCTCACTCTGAAGATCACTCTTGCCCCAAACAGATCCCTACTGTTCCTCTCCACCATATACATTCCTCCCTGAAATCAGAAGACTGCTTTCCACTCTGCCCTCACCCATCTCCAGACACTCTCTGACAGTGCTGACATCATTGCCCTTGGGGACTTTAATATAAACTGGCTATCTGATGCATTGGCTCCCATTAGGGATGCTGTAGCCTCTCAAAACCTGTCCCAACTTGTAACCACGGCCACTAGAATCAACCAGAAGATTGGTACTGCCATCCTCCTTGATCTAGTGTTCACCAATGCACCCCACAAAGCAACCCGGGTCAGGGTACTACCCAATGCCCTGAGTGACCACTCCCTGGTGCTCTGTCACTGGTTGTATAGTGTTAAAAAGCTCCCCCCCAAAACTATCCTCCAATGCCACCTCAAACCCAGCAAACTTCAGTCTCTTAGACATTGCCTCTTAGCTAATGACTGGTCCCCCATCAAAACCGCAATGAACGTTGACTCTGCCCTTGACCATTTCGTCGACACCTTCAACTCTGCCTGCAACCGGTATGCACCCCTAAGCAAACAAAGAGTAAAAGGGGTTGACACACCTTGGATATCACAAGCCCTGCTGGACCAGATGCACGAACGTGACAATTTATGGTACATTGTGCTGGATACTGGTAAACCCACTGATAGGCAGCGCTACCAAGAAGTGTGCAATAAATGTACTTGAAGTATTTGTAAGGCAAAGGCTGAGTACTACCAAACCTTGCTCACTGCCACTTGGGGCTCGAGTCGCAAGTTCTGGGACTCCCTTAAAGAGCTCAGTGGCAAAGCCTCCACTGCATCTGCCTCTGCCTCCCAATTCAGGGCCGATGGGTCTATCACTACAGACCTTGCCCTGATTGCAAATACATTTAATGCCTCCTTCTCTGACATTACTGGTGTTCTCCCCCCAATTTCTTCTCCCCCACCACCCCAGCACCACCTTGCTCCCTCTCCACCCCCCATTCCACTTTAAAGCAATATCTCAGAGTGAAGCTGCCCCTCTGCTACTCAAGGCCCTCAGCAAATCACGTTTCAGCAGTGACACACTAGATCTTAAACTGTTTAGGCTCACCATTAACGAAGTTCTCCCCCCCCTCACCATGCTTCCGAACTGCTCCCTATCACTGGGCCAGTTTCCCTCTAAATGGAAATTTGCCCTCATCACACCTATCCTTAAAAGCGGTGACTGCACCCTGCCTGGGAACTACCACCCCATCTCAATCCTGCCTCCCCTATCCAAAACCTTGAAGAAGATTGTGGCCACCCAGCTTATGGACTACCTCTCCAAATATAGCCTTCTGTGTCCTGAGCAGTATGGCTTCTGCCATAACCACAGTATCACCACAGCCCTCTTGGAATTTCCAAATGCCCTCCACACATCTCTAGACACTGGCCACACTGCAGGTGCTGTTTTTATAGACCTTTCCAAGGCATTTGATATGGTGCACCACACACTACTCCTGGAGTCCCTCACACAAATAGGCCTGTCCTCAGAGACCACTGGCTGGTTTGCCAGCTATCTGTCTGAGAAAACCCAGACAGTCAGGATTGCCCATACCCTGCCCTCCTCCCTACAAGTCAGGTCAGGTGTTCCACAGGGCTCTGTTCTTGACTCCCTACTTTTCTCCCTGTTCCTCAACTCCTTGCCCAAGGATTGCTCTGGGAAACTACTCCTGTTTAAGGATGATGCCATCCTCTACAGATCCTACACTGATCCCACAGCCCTCCGCTCGGCGCTCCAAAAATCTTTCACAGAAGCTGAATCCTGGTTCGTTCAACACAGACTAGCCTTAAATTACAAAAAAAAAAAAATCCATGGTGTTTGCACACCCCCAAAATAAGAACATAGGACAACTCCTGCTCATATTGAACTCCTAAAATTACTCCCTTGAGCAGGTTACCTCATTCAAATACCTGGTTTCACCATAGACTCTGGGCTCACCTACCATGACCACATCTGAATACTGAGCTCCTCTGTCAATGTACGTATTGGCCTACTTCACCGGTACAAGCACTGCCTCCCACCAGAAGCTTTCCACCTAGCTGTCTCTGCATCAATACTATCACTCATAGACTACGGAATCATCATCACTGGGGCAGCCGACAACACATACCTAAATAAAATTAGGCTGGCCCTTAATAAGGCCTGTAGACTTGCTACTGGCTGTGCCAGACTCTTACATACCTGTACTCTTTACGCCTCAACCAATTGGCTAAACTTTGATGGGAGGCTCAAATATCACACCTGCCTATTTGCTAAAAAAAATAACATCAGGGCTACTCCCACCTGCTCTCTCTCCCCCTACTCCAGGCACCATTTTCCACCCGCCTCACTTGGCAATCGGCAAAAAAAACCTTAATGGTACCTCGCTGCAAGACCACTTCGGGTCAGAAAAGTTTTAGGTACCTAGCCCCTAGCTGTCTTAACTCACTCCTAAACTCCCTCCTCACAGAACCCAAACTTGCTCAGTTCAAGTCACAACTAAGAGGCCTAATCACTCATTACTCAATCTGTGGCTGCCCTTGATTTAGCCCTATCCACTCCCCCCCAATGACTATGGACTTAATTCTGGTCCAGCCACCCCTGGGCATGCTGATATTTTGACAATGAACACCTCAGTCCCACCTAGGCCTGCAAATAACCACCAGGGCATGGCTAGTGCCACCACCCTGCAGTGTATGTTTTGTTACCTGCTACCGTCTGCACTATGTACCTATGCTTGGCAGCACTCTGTAACTCTGTATCGCCAGCTGCTTTACTGTGTTATCTGTAACCATTTTGTAACCATTTCTGTAACTACTGTGTCTAGTTGTTGCTATTGTCCATGATGACTCTGTTTTCAATGATGTGGAACCTTTGTAAAGGAGTCTTTGACTCAAAGGTGTGTTATGCGACATTTTCAATAAATAAATAAATAAATGGTTCAGTTTGGCCACTAGACCTATATCCTCCCATTCCAAGGCAAATATCGGTACTTCAGAGGAGCTGATTTTGATAAGATGACCAACAGAGTTAAGCTAGCCCTGGCAAGAAGAAATACAGGTGAGGGAGTACAGGCAAAGTGGGCAAGCATTAAGGATGCTATACTTCAAGCAACATCCCATTGTGTTAGGGAGAAAAGCAAGAGCAAAAGAAGGAGGAAACCACTTTGGCTCTCAAAAACAGCAGAAAAGATCAGATCCAAAAGGTTGGTTGGCCTTCAGGAAATATAAGGAAACGCAGTGGGACGAAAATAGGGAGGCATACCAAACTTCCCTATGGGAAACAGGGAAAGCAATAAGGTAGACAAAGGCCCAAACTGAGGAACCACTAGAACAAACAGTAAAAGAAGGGGATAAAACTTTCTATAGATACATTAGTGAAAGAAGAAAGTCCAGAGGGGGTATTGCTAAGATCAAAGGGGATAAGGGGGAATGTGTGGAGGAGGAGGACCAAGGAAAAGCAGCTATTCTAAATAGATACTTCTGCTCAGTATTTACTGAGGAGAAGGCAGGGCAGTGCCCACAGCTCAGCACATTGGACACAGGGGGGAAGGAGGTGTGCACAAGTCCCTTCACAAAAGAAATGGTCCTATAAGAGCTCGCTAAGCTCAGGGTGGAGAAGACAATAGGACCTGATGGCATACATCCCAGGACACTAAAGGAGCTAAGGGTGGAACTAGCAGAGCCATTATTAGAACTGTTTAGTAAGTCTCTGAGCACAGGAGAGGTCCCAGAAGACTGGCAAAGGGCTCATGTGATCCCGATCTAAAAGAGTGGCAGCAGGGAGGAGGCAGATAACTACAGATCAGTCAGTCTTACCTCAGTAGTTGGAAAGATTATGGAGGCACTCCTTAAGGAAAGGATAGTGCAACACCTGGAATCCATAGGAACACAGGATCCAAGACAGCATGGATTTACAACAGAAAGGTCCTGTCAAACTAATCTCATAGATTTCTTTGACTGGGTAACCAGAGTGGTGGACCAAGGGGGTGCAGTTGATGTTGCCTACCTTGACTTCAGCAAAGATTTCGATACTGTTCCACATAGAAGATTGATTAATAAGCTGAGTAGGCTTGAGGTGGGTAAGAGGTTGGTCAACTGGGTGGAAAACTGGTTGACGAGCAGAAAACAGAGAGTGGTGATAAACAGTATACAGTCAGAAGAGATGCAAGTCACAAGTGTAGTACATCAGGGATCAGTCTGGGGGGCCAGTCCTCTTCAATATCTTTATCAGTGACATTGCAGATGGACTGGAGGGTAAGATTTTTCTGTTTGCAGATGACACCAAAATCTGCAACAGAGTAGATGATACAGATGTGGTGGGCAGAATGAGAAGAGATCTGGATAAACTGGCAAAATGGTCAGAAGAGTGGCAACTGAGGTTTAATGGGAAGAAGTGAAAGATCATCCACATAGGGAAGAGAAACTCTGAAGCTACCTATAGGTTGGGAGGGGAGTTGCTGGCAAACACAAGGGAAGAAAGAAACTTGGGCATCGTCATCAGATATGACCTGAAATCATCCAAGCACACCACTAAAGCAGTAGGTAAGGCTAGAAGGATTTGAGGTGTATTAGTAGGGGTATCACAAGTCGTAAGAGGGAGGTAATAATCCGTCTTTACAAGGCACTGGTTAGGCCCCATCTGGAATATTGTGTGCAGCACTGGAGGCTGCACCTGCACAAGGACATTAACAAAATGTAGGCAGTCCAGAGAAGGACAACCAAAATGGTGCAGGGACTGCATCAGAAAACATATGAGGACAGATTAACAGAGCTCAATATGTATACCCTAGAGCAAAGGAGGGAGAGCGGTGATAAGATTGAAACATTCAAACATCTTAAGGGCATTAACAAGGTGAAAGAGTCTAACATGTTTCAATATAAGAAAAATAGCAGGACAAGAGGACACAGCATGAGATTATAGGGAGGCCAATTAAGGGGTAATATGAGGAAGTTCTTTTTCACAGAAAGGGTGGTGGATGCATGGAATGGCCTACTTCAGGATGTGGTGGATATGAATACAGTGCGGCTTCAAACAGGCATGGGACAGGCATAAGGGAGCAATGCAGATGAGTATGAGTAGATAGGCCATTGACAGAGTAAAGGCCTATGGCACATTCATAAGGTAGAAAAAATGGGCAGACTGGATGGGCCTTGTGGTCCTTATCTGCCATCAATTTCTATGCTTCTATGTTTCTCCCCTTCCATGCCACCCTGTCCTTACTGAACAGAGTATAGCCTCATATGGCAACACCCCAGGTATGGTTTTCAGTGCACTATGACTCAGTAGTAGCAACAATATCCAGGTCAGCACCCTCCATGATAGCCTCCATGTCTGGAATCATATTTCCTATACTTCCAGCATTTGCACATTATGGCCTTCCAGACTTTGTTACCACTCTGCTTGTTACCCTTTTCCTTTTGCCCTCCCTCCTTTCATCCTCTGTTTTTAATGTTCCTGTTTTCATACCTCTTCATTTCTACCACCCTGCTTCCTTTACTAATTTGCTCCCTAGGAGATTCCTCTCCCATTGGATTCTCCTTACTCTTTACTTCAGCCTGTGGATGCTGTTTGTGCCTCCCCAGTTAATTCCACCCCCCTGACTAGTTTAAATGTTCATCAAACTAACATTTAAACTGTCCACTGAGGACTGCAGTTCCCCTATTGGATGGATGCAGGCCATCACCCTTGTAGAAGCTCTATCCCTCCAAGTTGGTCCCTAGTCCCCAAAGTAGTCAAACCCCTCCCCTCTCTGTACCATTCCTTCAACCATGAGTCACAGATCCTAAAGCAGAGATCTGTGTCCTCACCTCATCATGGACAGTGAGCACCTTGGCAAAAGCCACTGAGCTCACTACCTATCTAAAACCCCTCCACAGCTCCCTAAAATGTTCCTTGCACTATCCCAGTAATGTCCTTAGCCAGGTCACTAGTCCCCAGGTGAACAATGACTTCCCACTCTTCCTCCAGTCCTGCTGCCTTAGCAATCCTCAGGAACCACTTCTCATCTATCTGGGTCATGCACTGCAAAGGAACCTTATCTCCCTCTGCTGTGTTCATATTACCAAATCTGTCCCCATAACAATCGAGTCCCCACCAGAAGTTGCTTCTTCCACATCTGGGATCCTCTACCACCTTCCTCGGGGTCTCCATTATGGAGGACTCCCACATTCTTCCTGGTCACTGCCATGTGTGCCTCCTCCTGGCAGTCCCACCCTGCAAGAGAAATATAGGAATTGCAAAGAACATATGCTTTATTTCATTTCAACCTATAGTATGAGGTGAGGCTGTTGTTTCCTTATTGGTTAGTAATGTTTCTTGCATAATACTTACAGCATCCAGCTAAATTTTCATCCCTTATGTAGAAGCCCATTTTTAAATCTAGCAAGCTCCCCTCATACAATATTTATAGTTTGCTGGGACTTCTGCTTTTTGTCTGTGTTTTTTTTTTAATTTTGGTTTTATTAAAATATTCCACAGACATACATTAAAATTTTCTCAGCAAGCAGTCATCATACATATGGTTGTGTTTTAAATAACTGGAGAGAAAGGACAAAATAGAAAAAGTATTTTAACTCTAAAAGACCATCTACTAAGGTCTATCATTGATGTATTTTCTTTTTGTTTCCTTTTACTTTCAGGTATTGTCTGGTGGTGTAAAGTCCAAAAAAGGAAGAAGTAGTCCAATATCACTGTTAGACTTGAGTGAAATAAAGTCCTTTCAAAACATTAATGACTTAGTATATCCATATAATTATTAGTCTATGTGTCTGTGTTTCTTTACCATAGTTAGGTAAAACAATAATTCAATAATCATCCAACAATAGAAGAAAAAAAAAGAAAAAAGATCATAAACTCACAACATATGGACTGGTGTATTATTTCATAATTATAGATTCAGGTATGTGACATTGAAAGGTTCTGGTCACAACTCTGGGGTGAAGGGGTTCCAGGTACCCGAAGTCAAAAGGCAAAGTCTTGCTGTGAGAGGACCAAGACCTCCTCCAATTCTTCTACAAGCTGCATAAAGGGGAGCCAGACTCCATTAAACTTTTCCTTCCGTAACCGTATCTCAGCAGTAATCCTTTCTACCCTCTTTATATCTTTAATTATATCTATCCAGTCCTGCAATGTTGGGGGTTAGGTGTTAACCATTTTCTAGTGATGGCTTTCCCTGCGGCAGCCAGTAGAATCCCCCTCAGAAAGATTTTTGACCATTAGTTTTCCTTCCTTTTGGAGGGACCCCCAATATCATGTGTTGGAACAACATTGGTTCCTCAGTCCCTGCCATCTGCTGATATCTGGAAATGACTTCTCTCCAAAAGGGTCGAATTACTGGGCAATCCCAAAAAATTTGGTGGTGGGTCCCCACCAGCCTGCAGTTTCTCCAATAAAGCTTGGAGTAAGTGGAGTTATAATATTTAGTCCTTGTTGGGGTATTGAAATATCTAGCTATAAGTTTCCAAATTCTTTCCATACATTGGATGCAGAGGTCCAAACGGTCCTTTCCTAAATTTGTTTCCATGTTTGGGTGTCTAAGTGCAAACCCATTTCCATCTTCCATGCCATTTGACTTTTGTTCTAGATTTTTCTGCTTCGCTATAGCCTGTCTTTTCAGGCAGGAGGAGTAAGAGATTATTTTTATCCATCTTTTGGATGAGATGTTAACCGAGGTCCAATCTGCCTGGACTGGTGTTAGTTCAGGTGGATGTCAAAGATCCCATGGCACTTATTGAAAAGAGTAGGGAAATTTCCCCCGTGTCCTGGCCACATTTCCCTCATTCACTAAAAACACCGCCAACAGCTTAATCTGGTTCAAGGTCAGTTGGCATTCATCTGTATCCCCCTCCCCAGATCGAGCCTGAGAATAGGCAGGATTTGTCTAGTGCACTTACACGGTCAACAAAAACCAAATAATAAATAAAATAAATTTCTACTCTAGTAACTGCCTTGAGTCTATCCCAATACCATGTTTAACAGTTTGGATGTTGTTATGTCTTTTGTCTTTAATTACAATTTTAATTAAATCCCGAAATTCCTTCTGTTCCAGAAGACAGTTGTTCATCCTCCATATGGTGCTTTTCTGCCAGTCTCCCAGCTGAAGATCCAAAGTAACCACAGAGTGGTCAGAGACCAGTCTGGAGTACATCTTACAGTCTTTCATTTTATGTAGGTCAGATTTGCTACAGAGAAAATAATCGATCCAGGAATAGGACTGATTGGGATTGGAGAGAAAGGCATAGCCTTTCACGGTGGGATTCAGCTGCCGCCAAACATCTTGTAAACCCATTAATTCCATGCCTCCCCATACCGCTCGACTCATGTTTCTGTTGGTGGAGCTGACTTGTGAGGAGCGGTCTGTTGCTGGATTAATAACACAGTTAAAATCTCCCCATAATAATATTAGTACCTCCCCTAGATCTGAGATCTTATGAAAAACTTTTCTATAAAAGATTGGGTCATCTGCACTGTGGGCATAAATGTTAATAAAATGTATCTTTTGGGAATATAATTGTCCTGTAGCCAACACCGTTCTATCTTCCCCCAAAGATTCCTCTGAGTCAAGCTCCAGCAGGATATTTCTTTTAAATAGGATGACTGTGCCTCCCTTTTTTACCTGTGTGGTGGGCTGAACCCACAACCTTTCCCACCCAAGATCTACTCAGTATTTGATGTTCTTTTGCTGATAGTTTCATTTTCTGGAGGAAACAAATGTCTGAGTCTAGTCTTTTCAACTACTGTAGTATTTGTGTCTATTTGATAGGTGAGTTAATACCCTGAACATTCAGGGATGTTATTTTTAATGTACCCATTGATAGGCAAAAAATACTACTCTTCTGTTATATAGCATTTGTTTCAATCTAAATTGTTCCTAAATCTTTTGTAATCCCCATAGCCACGACCAGATGCCCCCATACAATGATAACAAATATATCACCCTTTTAAAACTGACCAGCCTGAATATAAACATCATAGGCACAACAGGTGCCAAAAGTCTTAAAACCATAAATTCATAACAAAACTTTTCAAACATTTTTTGGAATAAGTCAAAATGAGTTCAATAAGAACTGATTCAGTTACTTATCAGTTATTCAAAATATGCTCCCAAGGTGAAGTAGGAAATTGTAGCTTGTGCTGTGGTGCTGGTTGGGTAACAAGCCTGACCCAGTGGGGCAGTGTAGTATCAACGTCACTAGCGAATGCCTGCCTGCAACAATAAGTCTGTTGCAGTTAATGTTCAGCTAAGGTCAGGAACTGGGAGCCACAACCGATTTATGAGTGTGCAGCTCATTATTAAATTACCAGCTTTATTTATAGATCAGCTCCATTATAGTTTGTCTTTTACCCCAGCTCAGTCAATTCGAGGAGGGTCTCCTACAACTCTACATCTCATCTTTAACTGGTTCTTGATATCAGAGTAGGGGTGTCCCCTAAGGTAGCTCAATATGAAATCCTCCCAACTACAAACCTAGGGGCCTTCCTCTGGTTTACAGATCTATAAGGGATCATGTCCCTCGCAGGGGTCTCCCCTATAGGAGGTAATCCCCTATTCATTTATGCTTTGAATAACCCATTGTATCCTTTTTTTAACTCTTAACCCTTGCCGGCAGCATGCCCCCATCCCCCCCAAAAATAGTACCTTACAAAAGATTCCACCCGTCTCAATTTTCCCCCTCACCATATTCCCAAGATTAGGAGCTCTCACTGTAATCACGTGTTCAAAATACACATATTCAACCATTAATCAATTATGTAAGTAAAACCACTGTGTAATTAAGAGGAGGCATAAGTAAATGGGAAGGGATCCGTTAATTATTAAGTTAGTTCTGTAACATGTCCGGTGGGCAGGAGAACAACAATTACTCAAAAAGGGGATTTTTTGCTCCTTAATAGTGTAATGTTCAGACATGGGTTTTGGTCTCCAGGCCAGGTCAAGATGAGGATGGCAGACCCATGCCTACACAAGGAAGGTGTGAGATAGAGCGTCCACTGACAGGGCTCAGGTCCAGTCTGGGCTGGCTTTCAAAGTTCCAGAGGAAAGTAAAGGGTAATAAAAAACATTCAGGTTATTTTTAGCTGTACCTTAATGTTATATGGATACTTCAGGTGGATGGACCTGCTTGAAAAGTGTACCCCTTCTGTTTGTCATCTGTTGTGGTCTGGGTTTCTCTGGATAGTAATTCTTTCAGGTCTGCATTTAGATGAGAGGGCCAGGATAATGATGTTGGTTGTGCACGTTGTGGTTTACCTGCTCTGTACCATGCTGTGCTAGTGATCTCCTGCTCCAGTGCAGCTGATTGAAGCCCCGGATCTGAAATCCCCATCTTCTTTAAAGTAGGTGCTGCTTCCAAAAGTGAGTCAAACATTAAGGGGCCTTTGTCTGTGAAAATACGAAGTTGACGAGGATACTGAAGTTGTGTCTTAATCTCCCGTTCTCTGGCCAGCTTAATAATTTCTCTGACTAAGCATCTCTTTGTATTAAGATAATCTGTAAAGTCCTGGTCGAATGAAATCTTTCAACTATCCAGTTGTAAGTCCATGGTTTTTCAAGCTGTTTGGAGGATTAGTTGTCTGTCTGTAGTTTAGCATCTTTACTATAATGGAACAAGGGTGAGCGTTCTGCTCCTTAGGTTTAGGTGTGAATGAGCGGTGTGCCCTCTCAATTGAAGGGGGGTGTCGTCTGGTATTTTTAACACTGACCTCAAAACATGTAGTATGAAATCCTCCATGCAGGGAAAAGAGCTTTCCATTTCTTCAAGCACTCCATAAAGACAAAAATAATTCCATCGCAAGCGATTTTCCTGGTCATCTAATTTTGTTTGAAGCTCCCTTTCCCTGGTAAGAAGGTAGATTATTGCTCAGTCATGTTGCCCTGTGGCATCTATGAGGTTACCTATGGCCTGTTCTGTTGCAGTGGTACATTTGTAGATCTTTTTCAAGTTTGCCCTCATATCTGCAACAAAGGATTCCACTCAGTACAGAGCTTTTATAATACCATCTAGTTTTGAGAGAATGGTATTCTGGTTGAGGGTGTCCATGCTGTCTTCCGAGTCAGCTATAGTTGCCATGGGGGAAGCAGGTAGGGAGTCATCTTGAGGGCTCATAGTCTTATCCAACTCCATCAGAGCCTTTATTTTTGCTGCTTAGGATGATTTACCCCAAGATTTTGCTGTCATCATCATAGGAGGGGTACACAGTTCAGAATGGACTTTTAAAAATATTAAGAGCCGGTGTTTTTAACGTTTTATCGGGTCGTGGGTCCCAGAGCACTCAAGTTATGCAGCCATTAGGTGCATGATGTCACTAGAAGTCATGCCTATGTTTTTAATGTTATTTTGCATTTTTCCCTGACGTATTATGTATAAATTTTCATTATCACTTGGGATTACTTCACGATAGTGTTATGCCTTTAAATCTGACTAGGTAGGAATCATTGAATGTGCATTGGTTCATTATCCATATTTGAATTTTCATTCTGTGATTAGTGAATGGTTTATATAAGTGTCAATATAACACTGGTGCTCCACCCCTGATGAAGGAGCCAGATATATCCGAATGCATGTTTTTTTTTTCTGTAGTGGAGTGTTTTTTGCTCTGACAGCACATTGAAATTACAGTATGTGTACTTTACAATAAATCAGCATTTAGCACTCTTGCGTGCTTTCTATTTTTTGTCCTTGGTTCTGTTTGAGGACTGCACCTTTAGATGAGTGATGCAGTTGGGTGTCTTTGTTTTGTTGTTTATGATTTTTGCCCATCGCACATGCTGTAGTAAGATTTTAATTTCTTATTGTTGGTGAGTCGCAGTACTTTTCTGTCTGGAATTTGCGGACAGAATGTGGTGTGGAATCAGTGCTTTGTGTTTGCTGTTACAATTAACATTTGTTTATGAAAACCAGACTGTGGTATTGTGATATTTGACCATGGCTGAGCAAGGTGGCTCCAGTATAGCATTCTGGATTATTAATTAAGTTAAAGATGTCCAAAATTCAGCAGGGGCATGGAGCAGAAGGATGACCTGGTACCATAGCCTCCATTGTCCAACAGAATATTGATGGAGATCACAACAGGAAGACAGAAGAGCAGCTATTTGATCCTCCAGCAGAAGAAACATGTACCGAATCTGAGAATGTGATTATTTAGTCTGTTTCTTTGAAGAACTTATTTAAAAACCTTGAGGATCTACTTAATGCTGAAATAATGGTGTAGGCAATGATGTCTCTCTAAATGTCTTGGACACAGCTGTGGATCAACACATTATTAATGAGGAATGCATTTATAATTGTAATGATGCAGATGAAATTGAATCAAATCTAGAGTTTGCATAAACTTTTTTTGATAATGACAATGTCTGTGACATATCAGCTAGTCAGACTGATATTTCCCAGAGTCATGCCTGGAAACAAGCCTTGGCTCAGTGTACCTTTCCCAGTCAACAACGTTAAATAAATAAATAAATTTCAGGTGACAGATTAGAAGAAGGTGGCAATAATTATGATGAGAATCATATATATATATATGGAATATATGCAATATAGGCATACTTCATTTAAGCCAAAATCAGATTTTGTCCCACCTGGTTCCACTAGGTTAACTGTTGAGGTTTTTAAAAGACTAGTCACTAGAGATGCTAATGCCTTATTTGATGATGAGACATCTTTCAGCATGCACTGCACCCTTACCCCCCCCGAATGCCAAGCTATTGAAGATCTTAAATCTAATGAAGAAATTACAATTAAAAGGGCTGACAATAGGGGTAATTTTGTAGTCAAATCTAGAGAGCAGTATAAAGGTGAAACTTAAAGGCAATTAAGGGATGAAATAAGTTATAAACTCATGAAAGTGATCCAACTCAGGTTTCTAAAGCTAAATAGAAAGTCTTGTTAATGACACCCTTTGTAGTGGACAACTTACTTTTGCTGAGGATAACTTTATAAGAGTTAAACATCCGGGGCCTGATTCCAAAAGGCATGGCACAACTCGCGGGCATATGAGAGTTGCACCATGTGGCACTACACCAGGCACCCTGTGCCATATTCCAAGACAGGCAGGGTCCTTGGCACCTACATCCTGCGATCTGCAGCCAGTGTAGGCTAGCACCATGAGCATGGTGCAATGGCCCTGCATGCCGCAAGTTGCAGCCCTCTGTGAACTGCCCCCCCCAGAGCCTTCCACCCCGGAACACTGCCATGTGCACCAGGGGGCACTGGAGGGGCTAGCCAGGTGGCACTGGCATTTGGGGGCGGCATTGCTTATCTGATCCCAGGGGTCCATGACATTTGGGGGTTGGGGGCTTGAATGTGTTCAGGGGGCACAAGGAGCACTGCAGTACCTTTGCTGCAGCTCTGCAGAGTGGGTATCTGTTGACTGGCATTGATGGATGCCCCTTAGACCATTTCCATGATGGTCTAACTCTGCTGCAGCATTGCAGCTCTTGAAATATTGTAAGCAAGTTAAAGCAGCTGCCCATTTGGAATAGGGTGCAGTTGCTGTCATAACCCACCCTTGCACCATGCTGTTGAGGGCATAGTGGGTGGCGTAACCCACATTTGGCACAACCCGCATATGGCATGGCACAAGGCACCTTTTGGAATAGCAAATGGTGTAATGCATGGTGCAAGTTACGATTTACACCACAGGGTTTGGTGTAACTTGGCTTGCACCAGGCGTAAGCCATCTTGGAATCGGGCCCCTTGTGAGGCCTACATTTTACCTCCTACCTAAAATACATAAGTCTCTTGCCAGCCCTACTGGAAGACCAACTGTCTCTGGGATAGGCTTGGTGTCTGATAATCTGTCCAGATATGTTGATTTTTGCTTGAAAGAAAGAGTTTATGGGATGTCAGCCTATCTCAGAGATGCTATGGATATTTTAAATAAATGTTATGGCTCGAGTTGTTAAGAGACTTATAAATTTGTGACTACTGATGTTAGCTCATTATACACTGGTATACCCCATAATCTTGAGTTGGAAACTATTAATTATTTTCTTAGGAGACAGCTTCTCCTCCAGGCAGTGGATTATATTGCACATAATAATTATTTCACATAGATGGAGAATTTTATTTGCAGGTCCAGGGAATAGCATTGGCACCCTCATATGCAAATTTGTACCTGGCCTGGTGAGAAGAACAGATGATATTTAATGTTGAAAGTAATCCACACCTGGGGGGGGGGATTGTCAGATGGCACCACTTTATTGATGATATAATACTGAAATGGTCTGAAACAGAGAAAGAGGTCCAGGATGTTGTCTCTTGGCTATATAGAAATTATTTCAATTTACAATTTACTTATGTGGCCAGCTCAGAAAATATTGAATTTCTGGATGTATGATTGTATTTGGATGAGCAAAGAATGAAATAAACTGATACTTTTAAGAAATTAACTGTAGGAAATGCTCTTTTATGAGCAGGGAATGGACATCTACATTGGTTGATAGACAGTATCACTGTGGGCAGTTGCTTAGAATTAGAAGAAACTGCTCCACAGAGTGTTCTGAGAGACACTGCCTTGACCTTCCAAATTGTTTCAAACCTAGGGGTTAATCTAATAGGGTTATTAATAAAGCCTATAATAGGGCAAAAAAAAAAACCTAGGGATACCTTACTAACACCAATAGCAGCTGATGTTGAGGAAGACATTAAGGTAACTTTTGTTAAAAAAATATTCACCACTTGCAGTGAAAATCAAAGGAGTGATTATGAAACATTGGTCTGTTTTATTGACAGAAACAGCTTTGATTAAAGAGCAAGTGTACCACCTGGAATTAATAGTAATTTTCAGATGCAGTCAGCTGTTATTTCTTATATCAGAAGTATTTTTAATTTTCAGTTTGCTTTTCCATTTGCTATTTAGAAGATTTTCCACCTGGCATTACTGGGCTGATGTATGGAGCAGCACTGTGTCTGGAGGTCAATAAAGGTCAGTTCTGTTCCTTCTACTACATTATCAGAAATGTGACTGAGCACATTGTGACACCACAACCCTTGCAGCCTGAGCAGTGACTTTCACAAGTTACCAATCAAAATGCAGAAAATTGTGACATCACTAGTAACCAAGAAGAGCCAATCTCTACTGCTTCATGAGAAAGAGAACAATCTGGAAATGTGAAATGGTTCTCATAGGTTACTAGTGCTGTCTCAGTCAGTGTAGTCTCATTGTTGATGATGTAGTGGGAGGGCTAGAACTGATCTTTTTTAGCCTTCAGACAGAGTGCTGCTCCACACATCACCCCAGTACTGCCAGATGGAAAATCTTCTAATTAGCAAACAGAACAGAAAAGAAAAAGTGCTTCATGTATAAGAAGTGATAGTTGGCTACTGTACATCTGAAAGTTACTATTAATTCCAGGCTATATACAAGCTCTTTAACCATTAGGCTGCCAACAGAATTAGAATGTATAGGAATTTTTGACTGATGTATCAGTCCACAGCCCTGCAAGGGTTAAAGTTGTAGGACCTAGACTTACAGTTGCATTTTCAACAGGGCCAAATCTGGGGGATATCTTGACCAGTAGCCGCTACACAAAGTCTAAGACTGACAATTGGTTAAGTAACAGACTGACAGGCTTTTATCCATATAAAAGATGTTCTGCATGTAAATATGCTGAACAAGGTAAACAGGCCTTGATAGGGAATAACATAAAGCCAGTGGATATTCGACCATTTGTTAGCTATTACTCTGACCATGTGGTCTATGCAACCTGGTTTTCCTGCTCCAAAAATTGTGAGGGTTGGACCATCAGGCAGTTGAAAGCTAGAATGTTAGAACATATTAGGACCTTTAAAAATGGTGTGGTGAAAAATGCAAAAGGGGCACATTATCAGGATTGCCACCATATGAATCCTATTGATTTCAAATTCATAAGTTTGGACTATGTGCCACAGCTAACGAGAGGTGGTGATAGATTACAAAAGTTACCACAAAGAGAGTTTTGGAGGATATTCCACCTCAAGAATTTATCTCCTAGGGGACTTAATGAGATTTGGGATTTAAAACCCTCTCTATAGATTATAGAGACCCTGTTTTGAATTTACTTGTTTCAGACCGTTTTAAGAAGGGTAGCCTATTTATGCAGTATTATGAAAACATGCATGATTACCTAAGGGGTGAAGCTACTGTTTCTTTATTGGATAATAATGTTTATTGAATAATTCTTACAGCCTGCCACTAAATTTTCATGCTTTATATAGAAGCCCAGTTTTATATCTCACAAGTTCCCCATGTTCAGTATTTATAATTAGTTGGGACTTCTGCCTTTTGTCTGTGTTTTTAATGTTATTTTGCATTTTCCTGCTGATGTGTTGTGGATAAATAGCACCTTTTTTTCTGGTATACATGTATTTAATAGGTGCTGGATTTCCATTATGACTTGGGATCACTTCACAATATTGTTATGCCTTTTAACTTCTGGCTAGGTAGGAATCACTGAATGTGTATTTTTTCATTGTGCAAATTGAAATTGTTATTCTGTGATTGGTGAATGGTTTATATAAGAATGTCAGTCCCAAAATGATGCTCCACCCCTGAAGAAGGAGATGGAAAACTCCAAATGCACATGGTTTTTTCTACAGTGGAGTGTTTTTTGCACTGACTGCACTTTGAAATTATGTGTACTTTACAATAAATCAGCATTCAGCACTCTTGTGTGCTCTCTGTTTTTTGTTCTTGGTCATGTCTGAGAACTGCACCTTTAGATGAGTGGTGTAGGTAGGTGTCTTTGTTTCATTGCTCAGCATAGGAATTGTGTAATGATACCAGTTGAGGAATGTGCCTTAGACCCACCAGTTCCACCCTTCCAGAGACCACCATGGTACACACCGGTGATTTAACCACTTATCTAAAAGGGATGATGCCACACTCCGCCAGTGATAGAGTTCAAATTTAAATCAGGTGTGACCAAACTAGCCTAACTGGCCTCTACAAGTCCTTCTAAAGCAATAATAATTTTTGTGTAATCATCTGCACTGTCCTCTTTCATAGCACTCATAAATGATTTCTGAACTCAGGTTTGCTATATGTTATTCTGGTCGTAACCAGTCTGCTGTGTCACTGCTACATTTGGCTGTGAAGAAACAGTGGAACTATGAAGAAAAGCCAGTTTACTTTGTAGCACAACACATCTCCCACAGAAGCTGCTTATCCGAACTGGTCCGAACATTATAACATGTTTGGATATAGTTCTGCTGCTTTGACTGTTTGTTCACCAGTTCATCTACCAATAGTATGGACTAGTGGTGCTGATGCAGTTTTTGTTTATACAATGTTGGAACAAAATCAGTTTGATCCCTCCAGCAGTCTCAAGTTCTGCTCATTTTATCTTATCAGACCTTTGTGAAGAAAAAGTAAATTTAAATAACAACTAATCAGAAAGCAAACAAAATAATTCAAAACAAATGATAAGGTAAAGACAAGACTTCTGGAAGAGACTGGCACTGGACTGAAGAATTACAGTTACTACGGGATTACACATAATTCCAAGGCTACCCTGCATATATGATTTGTTATCCCAAGACATTCACATAATGCAGCCACTGAGTATCAATACATTATACCACACCTCTATAGTTAGGGTTACAAATGTTGTTCTGTGTTAAACTCCAATTTCTGATCCTTAAAGAGCCACTGACGCCTTGAGAAGAAATTTCAAAAACATAATATTTGGACACAAAGCAGCCTATTTTTCTCATCAGCTCAGTATTTCTTTTCCCCATTACTTATTACTGAGGTCATTTGTTTCAAAAACAGGATAGTTGTTTCTTGAGAGTTCATCACTTCCTATTGGTTCTTCCCAACCTGATGTTATAATACTCTGTTTGTGACATCACAATTATTCCCACAGCAACAGACTGCGTTGTCACAACAGGACATTATGATTTCAAGTAGGGATTACGCTATAGAGACAGATGAACTACAAGGGATAAAGATCTTGTTTTTGTGGAAATGTCTTCATTAATAAATTATGGAGAGGAGAAATCTGTGCAAGGCATATGAAATACAGGCTGACTTGTGTCTAATTATTATGTTTTCCAAAGTTTCCCCAAAGGCATCAGCTTCTTTTTAATACCAAATCCATCCTTACACAGAATAACTGGAAATTTGGCATGTGTGTATCTAGTCCCAGGATATATGGATTCTGTACATTTAGTATCAGCTGTTTTTTTTTTTTTTTGGGTGGTTTGACATTTCAAGAAGGCTGAAAATGTGTAAAAGTATGTTTTTAATACTTTTTTAGCATACCGATAACACACAAATGGCTGAGACTTGACAACCACAATGTTTAGGTTAGTTAGAGTTTGGCTCAAGTATGACTTTTTGCTATGTGGCTTAAAAATGTTCATACATTTTAAATTATAAGGAAAATCAATTTCCATTTTTACATTTGCAGTTCATTTTTCAAAAATATTTCATTTGGTGTTTTTCATAAAACTGACAAACTGGTTTTGTAACTTGGAATCCATTTTTTTCAGATAGCAGTTACAGTTTCATGTGTCTTAGCCATCAAGAAAGGTGGTAAAGGAAGACAAAATTTTGCACAGCTAAAAAAAAAAAAAAAAAAACGCCTCAGAAGTTAAATCAGAAATATGTGTCATCAATAGTGTAGGGTGTTAGTCTGATTTTTCAAGTGCTTTGTTTTTTGGAAAAAAAAAACAATAGTTTTTGAAATAGTAATAAAATAATGTACTAGTGTGTCACAAAACTGTGCCCCTTTTTCTTCTCTCAAAAACCTGATTCCATGACTCACAAACCCATTTTTGTGAGATCTAACTTACACTTTCTTGACAGCCTCAAAACAAGAAAAATCTATATGGCTTTGCAGGATATGTCTAAGTAAGTTATAAATCTGTCTCGGTGCACATGATGATGCAGTTGCAGTTGTCTCATCACCATTTGCAAAGTCTGGGGCAGATCTGGCAGATTATGTGTGATAATGCATATACAGTTGATTTGTATATGGACAAATACATGTTATGGGCAGTGCATGACAGACAGCTGCTTTGCATATGGCCCACATGTTCATCAGAAAGTAAGTTACAATGGTTATGAATCTCAGAAAGACAGAAGCTTAATTGCAAAAAAAAACTGTGGCACTACACAAGTCCGGGTTTATTATTAAAGTTGCAAAAGTAAGGATATGTGATGCTAGAAGTTTGTTGTACTCTAACTCAACCTACCCCATCCACCCCATGAACCCCATCAAATTTAATGCTAAAGCATAACCCAGCATTCATATATATATATATATATATATATATATATATATATATATATTCTATGCAAAAACTGTGTTAATGCATCAATTAGGGTTAAAACACAAAAAGTCAGGAAACAAAAAATCTTTAGGGTTGCCCCTCCCCTCTCATGGACCTGCCAATCATCTCAAGATTGACAGATGATGGGTGTGTCATTGGGGTTGTGAGGCCTAAATGTTGCCCAATTCCTTATGTAATTATATTGAGAAGCAACTGTGAACAAGAATGGGGCAACATTTAGGTGTCACAACCCCAATGACACACCCCGTCATCTGTCAATCTTGGGATGATTAGCAGGTCCACAAGGGGGGAAGGGCAACCCTAAAGATTTTTCATTTCCTGACTTTTTGTGTTTTAACCCTAAATGATGCATTAACACAG
Organism: Neoceratodus forsteri; assembly: GCA_016271365.2. NCBI lineage: Eukaryota > Metazoa > Chordata > Ceratodontiformes > Ceratodontidae > Neoceratodus > Neoceratodus forsteri. The sequence goes on from CM057455.1 coordinate 1,512,110,273, forward strand.
TTTTTTGCATAGACTTTCCTTACTTTTTGAGAAAGAATAAAAAACTAAGAACTTGCAGACGTTGGTGGGAGCGTCGGTCCTTTGGGCCCTGTGCTCCCACCAACTTGTAAATGTGTCTCTACCATCAACACCCTCTAAATTTCAATGTAAAAGACCAAACCATGTCTAAGATATAACATGTTAAAGTTTGAGATTTTCATTCACCAGAGTTGCAGAATTCCACGCTTGTTGACATTTTACAGACACAACAACTGAAAAGTACATCCATGACACTCAGGCTAGGTACCCTATCAATTTCAAGGCACCACCACAATGCAAAACACTGTCCACAAAAAGAAATTGCATCACACAATATCTCCACAAAAATTATTTTTCTAACATGTACACACCCTAATTCACATGTACAGGACATGCCATCAACACCCTCCAAATTTCAAGTAAAAAGACCAAACCGTTTCTGAGATATTTAAACTTAAAGATTGTGAAAATTGGCCTATCTATTCCATTATAAAATTTGGCCATCTTGTCCCTCCTTTGCAATGCAAGATTGCAATCAAAGAATCTCGCAATCAAAGAATTTGCAGGCTCGCGATATAAGAATTTGCAGGCTCACAATCAAAGAATAAAAAATGGTGTAACTCTAGTTTTAGGCAGAATTACATGAAACCACCACCACCATGCCTCAATCGAACAAAGCCCCCTGAGCAAACCCCACCCTCATTTGTGTTCCTAGGCCACCCATGAGCTGAGAAGATTGTATTTCTACCTCGTGATGCAAGATCGCAGTCAAAGAATCTCACGATCAAAGAATTTGCAGGCTCGCGAAAAAAGATCATTAGCGACTTGTGATCAAAGAATTTCTTATTTGCTTTTACATTGTATGTATACTTTACATTTTTGTGTTGCTTGTAACTGCTTTGTTTGTGCTAAACTATACTGCTGCCTGCTGTAGTCCTTGTGACTCCAATGAAAACATAGTGTTGCATCTCATGGGTTTATACCTGTCGGAGAAATTTCAAATATGTAAACACTGTAAATAGAAACATAGAGTTGTATTCCATATGCTGTACTGGTCTCATCTGCTCAGATTTATGTCCCCGGCAATAAGACTCCAAATTACAGCATCACTACTGGAGTGTGTTTTGTCTCTTGTACTTTTGCCTTTCTCTGCATGTAGGATATATTGGCTATGGTACTCTTTATCCCAGTTCGTGTGTGTGTGTGTGTGTGTGTGTGTGTCTGTCTGTCTGTCTGTCTGTGTGTGTGATGTCGCAGTGGGAATATACAAATCATGTCGAGCTAGGGTTGGTGGGTGAGTTGGAAGGGGCGAATAGGGTCCATCTGTGGGCACCACCAAGTTTGTCTAGAAGAAGCAAGAACACCTCTCCTGGACAAACTGACTTTCAGTGCAAAGCCACTAGAGCAGCAGCACCAAGCTTTGGCTATTTTGTTTGTGTGTTGGGGGGGCTACTTCTTGATTTTCTTTCCTGCAGGATGTTATAGTCTGATATATTGTCTATAACTCCACAAAGACTGCCACCCAAGGGGCAGCAAAGAAAATTATGTTAAAATTCAAGCTCTCCTGTGGCTGCAGTTTATATATACATATATATGTTAATTATTTCCTGTACAGCCACTGCCTGAAAGCGGCTTCTTGCTTGGGATCTAGCCAACTGCATCAACTTGTCTGCCGATCAAGGAAAGTGGCTTGGTTTTCAAACAAAAATCTACCGACAGACCAGTTCCTTTGAAACCTAATCCTGTCATAAATTAGCCCCATTTCAGTAGTACATTCAAGGCATTATATACAAGAGTGGTTTGGGGGGCTGGGTTTCAGTTCAATTTACAAGGTCTTCTCAGTCCTATAATGTACCCTCCCCCGAGGGGGCAGCACAACAAACAGAAGTGATGAAGTTCACCTGCATGAGTAGGAGGCATAATTATTTTGTTTAGGGGGATGCTGCAATATGGCTTGGGATCATCTCCTTTTGGATAGCCATGTTACCTGGTGGCAGGTCACCAGCTGTCTTGCTCTGAATTTTTTCAAATTAATGGATGTCGGCCATTTCAGCACTACCTTAGCCAATGTGGGGGGGGGAAGGGGGTGTTGATCGCTCACCACTGAAGTTTCCTTTCAGAAATATAAAGGCGGCTTGTTCATTGTGAATTCATTCTATAGTGGGGTACATTTGTTGGAAATTCACTTGTGTATGGCATAAATATTTTCCCCGCAATCTTTTGATGCTATACTGGTACCTTGGTTGGGTGCCCCAAAGGTGAGGTCCTAAAAAAATACAGTTTTTCGATATTGCATTTCTTTTCGATTCATCTTTTCCTCAGACATTAATAAAAACTAATCACCAATCAGGGTTGTGTAATTTAACACACATTTACTGTTAAATAGTCAAGGTATGCGAAAAAATAAAAAAAATAGTTGTAAAAGGAGTGAACTTTTTATAGTTGTCACTAAGAGAGTTTGTTGGTATTACTGTCATTACACTGGGAAATATTCTTTCACAAATGTTTAAAAATTGCAGAAACGCATCAAAAAACGCGTAATACAAACACATGCAAACATAGTATGGTTCAAGAGAACGAAGAACCCTGAGCAAAACCCACCCTCATTTGTGTTGCTAGGCCACCCCTGGGCTGAGAAATTAACATTTTTAATTTGGCCATCTCGTCCCTCGCTCGTGATGCACAATCACGATCATAGAATCTCGCAATCAAAGAATTTGCAGGCTCGTGATCAGAGATCATTGGAGAGCCAAGATCAAAGATTTTAAAATGGTGAAACTCTATTTTTTGACCACTTTAGAGGAAACCATGGCCATGGGTCAATAGAATGAAGCCCTCTGAGTAAAATCCATCCAAGTTTCACTTCAGGGGTGACCCATGAGCTGAGATATTTGAATTTTTCCGACGGAATGTGAAAAACAAAATGGCGGACCTCACGATCAAAGAATTCTCAGGGTCAAAGATTCTTTGACCACGAAGCTGCAAATTCTTTGATCACCAGGCAGGACAAGATGGCCCAAACCCCATTCTTTGTTCACAAATTAATCATATAAATGTTCCCATTGACTTAAAATGGGAGCTTAAAACTGCAATGAATGTCTCAATTTTTTTTTACGAAATGGAAAGCGGCATGTTCAGCCACCCAAGCTCTTTCAGATGAGCCATCTCACAGAGCAGCATGCCACATAAGGACTGCGCAGAGCCTGAACAAATCCCAAAATTGCCTCCAAAACTGGATAATTTTGCATTTTTCAGCATTTTCGTGCAAAGACCGTAAGTCTGACCAAAATGAAATTTGGCAGATCAAGACATCTACCATGACCCACCATGCATACCAAATTTCAGGTAAATCCGTTGAACTGGTCCAAAGTTATTAATGTGCAAAATTTTGACTTTAACATAGAGCGTGCCTTCATAACTATAAATATAGTGGTGCGACTGTGCTACTATAATATATATATATATATATATATATATATATATATATATACACACACACACACACACACACACACACACACACACACACCCCACTGGGGTGAGAGCTTTCTTAGTAGGATAAATTCTGATGACATCACCAGAGTGAGGATATCACATTTATCCTCACTCTGCTGATGTCACTGGAGTGGAAATTTCTGCACTGCAGATTGCATTCTAAAGGAAACTGCTTCCGAAAACAGTTTCTCTTTCTCACTAAAGCTACAACTTACTCAATTAGCTTTGTTAAACACTCTCGCCTGTGTCCCACTGAGTTTCTAACACTCCTAGCCCATTACTGTGCTGATCTCAGCTTCAAAACTACCTGAATTCTAAATGAAACTCTTTTACAAAGCAGTTTCTCTCTCTCAGTGCTACCTGTAGTAGTTTGTCTTTCTCACTGAGCCTCTGACTCACTCAATTAGCTTTGCAAAACACTCTCACCTGTGCCCCATTGAGTTTCTAACACTCCTAGCCCATTACTGTGCTGATCTCAGCCTCAAAACCATCTGAATTCTAAATTAAACTTTTACAAAGCAGATTGTATTTCTCAGTGCTATCTGCAGCAGTATGTCTTTCTCAGTGAGCCTCTGAATCACTCAGTTAGCTTTGCAAAATACACTCACCTGTGTTTCTCACTCCCAGTCCATTCAGAACACACACACACACACACACACATACACACAGAATAAGCCGGAAACAAAGAGAAACACAAAAAATGTTCCTAAAGCTCTCACCCCAGTGGTATAAACTGCACACATGATGTGCAGATCGTGGGATATGGAAAATATTCTCACTCCTGCATCATGAGCTGTACATTCTCACTCTGCAGGAGTGAGAATATTTTTCATATCTCACTCCTGCCCATCATGTATCATATATATATATATATACTGTATATGTAATACCCCAAAGTAAAGGGTTCCCCAGTCCCTAGTATTGTCAGTTAGGGCCCCCAGTAACCCCAATAAAGTATTTCCAGTAACAGACTTTATTGCCATGAAAATTACATAAGATGGCTGGAAGGGTGATAGATTGTTAGATGGGGGTCCCACAGGAAAAATGTGCTTTTGCTGAACTTTTTCTTTTACTTATTTGAACTGCATTTTTGCTGCCTTGGGCTTTTCCTGGCAGCTGTTTTCCAGCCCTTAGTATGTGGCAACCCAGAGCCAACTCCTTTTTCTTATTTTTAAGTGATGCCAGCTCACACTGGCTGGTTGGTTACTCCCCACATTGCCAGGGTCTCGACATTCTGATCATTGTTGGGGCATAAACAGGCAGTGTGGTAGGAATCAGTAGTCAAGCAGAGTCATCAAGAATTCTTGCATCCCGAGTGATAGGCAGAAGGGAAAATCAATACAGGTATTTAAAATTCACTGGAACTGGTGAGTAGGGAAGAGGGGAATAGCAAGGGGATGGTAGGAGGGTATATTCCAAAACTATATGAGAGGTGGGAGACGTTAGGAGCTCACTGCAAAGTGGGTGGGGTGGATGTCAAGCCATTTGGGCCTTTTCTGTGGAAAGATACTTGGTAATACTCAGTAATACAAGGTAGAAGAAGGCACTAGGCCCATCGAGTCTACCTTCCCATGCCTTGTGGTATATAGGATTATTGACCCAAAAGATATGTATCTAGGTTATTCTTAAACTGTTGGGCAGTTGCAGAATCTACTATTTTTTGTGGTAGTTTGTTCCATATTTCTACCAATCTTATAGTGAAAAAATGTTTCCTTTTATTTGTACAAAGCCCTCAGTATCACAAGTTGTTTGTTGTGGCATCTCATGTCTGATGTTTTCCTTTTGGCATAGTTAATGTTACATTCAGCCCCTAAGTGATTATCCTTCAATATATTAAACAGTAATAAGAAATCACCCCTCAGATGTCTCATTTCCAGGTCAAATAATTTAACTCATTTAGTCTTTCCTGATAGAGGAGGTGACATATTCTGATAATGATCTTAGTGGTTTTACGCTGGACACTATCAATAAGTTTTTTATCCTACATCAGAAATGGGGACCAAAAAGGTGATGCATAATCTAAATGCGGCCTAATATAAGAACTATACAAAGACAAAATGCATGTTTCTTGTCTTGATGTAAATGCTGTTTTGATAGAAGACAGCAATCTGTTAGCCATCAGCGCAACAGGACGACAGCGATCTCTGGATAAAAGAAGATTATTAACTAAGACCCCTAAGTCTTTTTCAGTTTTAAGCTGATTTAATGAGTGGCCATTTAAATAGTACTGGGTCTGAGGGTTTTTAACTTCCAGGTGCATAATGACACATTTTGTCTCATTGAATGACATCTTATTTATCATTACCCAATTTTCAAGTTGTTTTATATCCTGCTTTCAATTATTCTTTTTTTCTATTAAATTAATCTCCATACAAATCTTAGTATCGTCTGTAAATTTTCTGGTATATATATTTATCCCATAATGTAAATCTGCATTGTAGATATCAAAGAGAAACGGACCCAAGACGGATCCCTGGGCACCCCACTAGTAACATTTGTTAGGTCTGAAAAGGTATCAGAAATCCTAACAGCCTGGGTTCTGTTGGATAACCAAGCCTTAATCCATTTAATAATGTATAAATCAATTTTCATAGATGTTAATTTATCAATTAATATTTTGTGTGACACTTTATCAAATGCTTTTTTAAAGTCTAGTTATAATATTTATTTATTTTTATTTCTTGAAATGTTTCACCAGGAGGGCACACTGAACAACAAGTTGCTTGTCTCTTGATGTGACCTGGGGGGAAGGTAACACTGAGGGTAATAACACAGAGAGTATGCAATATTAGATAGAAGAAGGTTACTCATTATGTAGGAACAGTTAGGCAAACATGGGAGTCCACAGGTACAGTTTTACAGGCAGTACAGCATAACAAACAGTACAATAATGCAACAGTACAATCAGAGTGCAAAGATATACCTACAGCAGTTTCAAGGCAGTAAACAAGTGCTGTAAGGATGAGTTGGGAGAGGAGTAGCTAGTAGTATTAAAGGAGGCAAAGTGGAGAAATAGCTCATAGTAATAGAGGAGGTGAAGTGGAAAAGTAGGGGGATAGAGAGGAAGGGAGGAAAATAAGCAGAGCAAGTTAAGTCTTATCAGAGGAGGGAGCCCTGCAAGGGTTGCTGGGGACTGGAGGGAGTGGGGAAGGAAGACAGCCAAAATCTATTACCTTTTCAGGATGTTAAGAACCCTGCAAGTGGGAAGAAACATAGAAACATAGAAGTTGACTGCAGATAAGGACTGCAAGGCCCAGCCAGTCTGCCCATTTCTTTTTCTACCTTATGAATGTGCCATTGGCCTTTGCTCTGCCAATGGCCTATCTATTCATACTCATCTGTATTGCTCCTTATGCCTATCCCATGCCTGTTTGAAGCCCTGCACTGTATTCAGATCCACCACTTCCTGAGGTAGGCTGTTCTATGCATCCACCACCCTTTCTGTGAAAAAGAACTTCTTCACATTACCCTTTCATCGGCCTCTCTCTAATCTCATGCTGTGTCCACTTGTCCTGCTATTTTTCTTATATTGAAACATGTTAGACTCTTTCACTTTGTTAATGCCCTTAAGGTGTTTGAATGTTTCCATCATATCACCTCTCTTCCTCCTTTGCTCTAGGGTATACATATTGAGCTCCTTTAATCTGTCCTCATATGTTTTCTGATGCAGTCCTTGCACCATTTTGGTTTGCTGCTCTCTGGACTGCCTCAATTGGGTTAATGTCCTTGTGAAGGTGTGGCCTCCAGTACTGAATGCAGTACACCACATGGGGCCTAACCAGTGTCTTGCAAAGAGGGATTATTACCTCCCTCTTATGACTTGCGATACCCCTACTAATATACCACAACATCCCCCTAGCCTTACCTACTGCTTTAGTGGTTTGCTTGGATGATTTCAAGTCATCAGTGATGATGATGCCCAAGTCCAAGGAGTTGGTGGGCAGAAACTAGGATTGGGGTAATCAAGGAGGATTAAAGCAGGAACAGCTGGGAGAGAGGAAATTATGAAGTGCTGTATTAAGAGAGTAGGAGGAAGAGGAGTGGCATAATTGAGGGGGGAAGTTTCAGATTTTAGGGAAGCGATAGGCAAAACCAGTCGAGCCGATGAGGGTGGAATGATGTGGGACCACCAGGGTGCGTGAGTCACTAGATCTAAGGGAGTGGGTAGAAGAGGGAGTGGATGAGAGAGAGGGGATGAGAGGGAGGATGAGAGGTATGGTGGGAGGACGCCTAGCAAAATTTGGAGGTAAGTTTGACACAGTGGGAGAGGCACCTATTTGATAGAGAAGGGAAGGCAAGAGCGTTATAGAGTTCACAGTGATGGGTTTGAGTGGGAGAGTCAAGGGCAAAGTGGCAGAAGGAGTTGAAGAGAGTGTCCAGTTTGATCAGGGAAGATTTGGGAGCAGCACCATAGACTACGTCACAATAGGCGTAGATGGGAAATTTCATCTTCTGGACAAGTTCTTACCTCGCAGTCAGTGGAATGCAACTACAATTCCTGTGTAGGATGCCAAGGCTGGGACACAATTTCTTAAAGATTGGATCGATATGCACAGAGAAGTTGAGGTATTGGTCCAATCAACCCCCAAGATATCTAAATGAGAATGTGTCCTCAAGGGTTGCCCTGTCGAGGGTGTGGAAGGAGGGCAGGCCACTGAGCCCAGAGAGTCTCTGCATAGTGCCAAAGGTAATTGAGACTGTCTTCTTGGCATTTAGGAAGAACTGATGAGAGGTAAACCAGAGCTGAACTTGATTAAAACCATGCCATAAGCTAGTTTCCACATCAGCTATGTTTTTGCCAGAATGGAACAAGATGGTGCCATTGGCATACATATGGATGAAGGGGGTGGAACAGGCTGTGGGAAGGTCATTAAGAAAGATGGAGAAAAGCAGGGGACTAAGCACAGAGCCCTGGGGGAAACCAGTGTTGATAGGGAGTGGAGGGGAGGTGGCGTTGGTGATTCTTACTGATTGAGTCCTACTGGTGAGAAAGGATTTAAACCAATTTGTTGTGGACAAGTCAAGTCTTGCTGCAGTAAGTGAGTCAAGAAGCAGGGAGTGGGAGACTGTGTTGAAGGCCTTGGCTAGGTAGACAAAAATGGCTGAGGTGATCAGGCCATGATCCATACCGGTATGGATGGAATTGGTGAGCCTGAGGAGAGAGGTGGTTATGGAGTGGTTCTTTTGAAAACCAGATTGAAATGGGGTGAAAAAGGAGTCAGTGAGGAAGGAGGAAAGTTGGGAGAGAACAAGGTGTTCTTGGAGTTTAGCTAGGGTAGGAAGGAGAGAGATGGGGTGGTGGTTGCCAGGGGCAGACAGGTAGCCATCCTTGGGGAGTGGAAGGACAACAGCATGTTTCCAGGAAGAGGGAACTTGACCAGAAGTAAAGGAAAAGTTTAAGATTAGAGAGAGATAGGATAAGCAATAGCAGGAGCAGCTAGGTAGAGAAGTTTGGGATTGAGCTCATCAGGAGAGGAACCTTTTGAGGGGTTAAGGGAGAGGAGGGCACTTAAAGTTTCATCTGGGGAGATGGAGGAGAAGGAGAAAGGAGAAGAGACAGATGCAGAAGGAGGAGGTAAGCTTGAGGAAGGAATCAGGTGGGTGGGAAGGGAGCTTAGTAGTGACGCTGCACAAGAGGTGTAATAGGCATTAAACTCCTTGGCCACCAAGCAAGGGTCAGATACCAAGGAATTGTTTATTTTAAGAATTGGAGGGAGGGGGGAGGTGAGATGAAGGAGAGAAAAGGGTGTGGATCACACTCCAGAATTTGGATGGGTTGTTTATGTTTGTAAGGAATAAAAATGTAAAATACTTTGACTTTGCCAGTCTGGCAGCTTTTGTGCAAGAGTAGTATAGCATTCTGTATATGGCGTAGTTACTAGGGTGCTTTGTGGATTTATGTTTTTTCCATGCCCGGTCACACTCCCTAAGGCAGGCTAACAGTTCCAGGGTAATCCAGAGGAGATGTAACCCACAGATTCTGATCCACTTGAAGGGAGTGAAATATTCCAGATGGAGATGAATTTACCCTTGAAGTAGTCGAGGGCTATGTCAATGGAGGTGGCAGAGGAGAGAGGGTCCCAGTCAGTAGAGGCAGGTTCAGACTGGAGAGGAGCAGAATGAGTTTTAGGACAGGGTTTAGGACAATGAACCTTGCAATCCATGAAAATTGGATAGTGGTCACTAAGGGCATCAGGGAGGATGCCTGTCTTGATGATGTGGTGTGGATGTGAAGTGAGTGCCCAGCCAAGCAGGGTATGATTTTGCAATTTATGTTTAGGGTGTGTGGGCTTGAGGATAAGTTGTGTGAGGTTTAGTGCAGCCTATACTATTACCGTAGACCTTACCTATCTCCAGGTATCCTGCTGATTGCCTACCAAGATTCCTTTATGCCGATCCTATTCATTCTTGAAGCCCACCACTGATTTTGCCTGCACCACTTCTGTAGAAAGACTGTTCCAGGTGTCTACCACCCTTTCATTTAAGACGTATTTCCTCACGTCCATCCTAATTTTCCCCCGTCCAGCTTCATAGCATGCCCCCTTGTTCCCATGGCCCTTCTGTTCTGAAAAATACTCCCCTCCTGTACCCTTATTAACCCATGTCAGATATTTATAGGTCTCTATCATGTCCCCTTCTCCCTCCTCTCTTCCTGAGTGTGCTTAATGAGATCCCTCATTCACTCCTCATAGAGCTTATGATTCAGCCCCTGCACCATTTTAGTTGCCTTCCTCTTGACAGCCTCCTCTCTGTCTATGGTCTTTTGGAGATGCAATCTCCAGAACTGGACATAGTTTTCCAGGTGGGGTCTCACAAATGACTGATACAGTGGTAACACCACCTCATGTCTTCTGCAGGTGATTCCTTTCCCTATGTACCCCAGCATCCTGCTGGACCTGCTTACTACCTTGATGCACTGCCTTATCACTTTGAGGTCAGCAAATATCATAATCCCAAGGTCCCTTCCTATATGTCAACTGTCAGCACCTGAGCCCCTATTTTGCATCATTTCACTTGCAAATTTGGCCACTTTGCTGGATAAAAAAAAATACATGAATTGGGGCCACTGGCAAAGGGAAGTTGAGTGAAATTTCTGAATTGTAATGCAAAGTGAATTTCCCTGACATTGCTCACAGTAGTACCTCTGAGAATGTTACTGCTCCTTCTCTTTATTTTACTACTCTGCCTTCAGCTTGGAAGCTTGCTTTCACCTCCTCCAAGATCCTTCTATTCAGATCAATAGTGCCTACATGCATTAGCAAATCTAGTCACGCCCCCTTCCCTGTAAGTTCCACCACCCTAGTCCTGGGTCTGTCTGGTCCTTCCCCATAACTGAGAGCTGAAATAGCTTTTAGAGGTGTACAGCATGTGGTGTTCTCATTCTCCAGCATTGCTGATTGGCTGCTGCAGGTCATGTGACTTGCGCACAACTTCACAGCTTCATAGGAGGATACAGGTCTATTAGCCAAAGGCCTTTGCAACTAGATCAGTTTTTAGAAGAATACAGAAATGTCTTATGTTCCATATAGTTGTCTAGTGCTGTTTTGAAAGAAGTCATGGATTTGCTATGGAACTCATTATCTGGTAATTCATTCCACAGTTTCACCACTCTTTGGTTGAACAACATTCCCCTTTTTTTTAGTTTTATATACAGTAGTTCACCTTTAAGCTGCAGCCTGTGCATACTTGTTTCTCTTTCAATTTATTTTTTATTCAAGGCCCAGGCATTCTCACAGGTCCTCATCATGAAATACCCTAAATGCCAGACACAGATCATCACTGTTTCTCCTGTACTCTAAGGAATACAATCCCAATTCAGTCAACCTCTCTCCATGTGGCATATCCTTCACTGTACTAATACTTCTGGTTGCCCTTCTTTGTATTCTTTCCAATAATCCCATTTTATTTTTAGTATATGGTGCCCAAAACTGGACACAGTACTCCAGATGAGGGTGAACCAAGGCCCTGTACAGCGGTACTATCACCTTGCATTCCTAGCTCCTAATATTACGCAGTATGCATTGCAGTATCTTACTTCCCCTCTTTGCTACCTCAGTACATTGTTTGTCAGGTAGTAGTTTATTACTGATTATCACACCAAGGTCTCTTTCCATTTCAGTAACCTGTAATAGCCTGCCCGCCAAGAAATAAGGTGCCTTTATGTTTCTGTTTCCCAAGTGCAAAAACTTACACTTATCTACATTGAAAAGTAATTTGTGATTTTTGAACCATTCTTCCAGCTGATGGATTTCCATCTGAAATTTCTCTATGGCATCAATGTTGCTTATAATGGCACTCAACTTTGTGTCTTCTGCATACTTACAAATGCACACATTATATTTTGTTCTCACTGATGTTATATATACATTAAACAAGGTCAACCCCAGCACTGAACACTGGGGAACCCCACTAGTCATGGCCCCTCATCCCGCTACATTGCCTGTTATAGAAATGCACTGCCTCCTATTGTCCAGCCACGAGCTAACCCAGTTAATGATATTTGGTGAGAATCTTAATTCCTTAAGGTATTGTATTATTTTTTGGTGAGGCACTGCATGGAATGCCTTTGAGAAGTCCAGTAATAATATATCCACTGATAACCCTATATCTTGTGCTTTGCTGATGTGCTCAAAAAATGAAATACATTTGTCAGACATGATATTTTAGGTTTAAAAACATTTTGGCTATTATCATGTGAACATTTTAAGTTAACATGCTTGTAAATGTCTTCCTTGATAAATGACTCCGTCATCTTCCCAACAGCAGAGGTCAGACTAATAGGGCTAAAATTTCTAAAGTCATCCTTTGGCCCTTTTTTGTGAATCAGAGCTGCATTTGCTTCTTTCCATTCTGATTTCATCCTACCCTCAGTTATTGCTTCTGTAAATATTACAGCCAATGGTCCTTCCAGTTCTTTAGTGAGTTCTCTCATCAACCTCGGATGGACACCATCAGGTCCCGGTGATTTACAGTATTCAGATTGATTTTGACTAATTTATCTTGGACATCTGTAGTGTGAATAGTCATGTTAATATTTTCTGATAAAGGGATATGGCCGCTATAAGGACATTTAGCCTTATAGATACTTAGAAAATACTCATCGTAATTGTCTGCCTTTTTAGCGCCATCATTTATGATTTCATTACCCAATTTAAGAGGGCCTATTTTTTGATGTCCAGTTCTATTGCTGTTTATATAACTAAAGAAGACCTTTTTATTGTCTTTTGTGGTAGTGGCAAGGCACAATTCAAGTTTTCTTTTTGAATTTTTGATGGAATATTTACTTTGTTTTAGCTTTTCTTTACAGGCCTACCAAAGTTGAGGTGCAGGGCTTTTCCTGTATTTGACATATGCCTTTTTTTGGGGGGGGGTATCATTTTTTTGGTAGTTTTGTTAAACCATGCAGGAATTATACCCTTTGTGTTATATTTAACTTTTTAAAGGCACAAATGTCTGTATACAATATCGTATTTCTGAAGATAGCCTTTCCCACTTTTCTTCCAGTGTTTTGTTTAAACAGTCTTTCCCAATCCCATTTTCTAAAGAGAGTTCTCATTCCTACAAAATTTGCTTTAGCATAGTTCCTAGTTCTAGTTGTACCTAATATTGGTGCCCAACTACCCCTTATCATAAATTGTACCATATTATGATCGCTACCACCCAGTAACTCTCTTACAGTAACATCTGTGATATCATCATCAGAGTTACTAAGTACTAAGTCTAAAGTGTTAAACTCTCTTGTACAATGCTGTACATAGTGCTCTAAATTGTGCGACTCCACAGTATCAATAAATTTGTTATCCAGTGGTGTGATTTTTGAGTATGTTCCCCAGTCTATACTGGGTGGGTTAAAATCTCCTATAATTATTATTCAGCTATCTGCTTCCAGTGGATCAAGCACTTCCAGGAATGCTGTGTTATCCTCTGTAGATAGATTTGGTGCCCTGAAGCATATGACAAATAATTATTTTCTTGTTATTATGTTGATTGACTTGCACCCATAATTGTTCTATATCCTTGTTATTTTCACCCCTTTTTTCTATTGATAAGCTTACATGGTTTCTTTAACGTAAAGAGCTAATCCACCACCACATCTATCACAACAGCTGATAAAAAAAATATATTGTAACCTTTTATGATATTTTGCCCCATTCATCCTCCTTCCACCATGTCTCTGTTATTGCACACATATCTATATTTTCTGTAGATAACAATAGTTCTAACTCTTCTTTTGTGTTTGCCATTCTTCTGGCATTTAACAAGGTGGCTTTTATATCTGAATTGTCCTTGTCATTAGGTGCTATCCCCCTCTCCCCTACAAACTAGTTTAACTTTCCATGTGGGAGTTTGTTTACAAGTAGTTTTCCCAGAAGATTTGAGCCAGCTTTATTTAAATGCAACCTGTCTTTGATGTACATATATTCTATTTCATAAAATGAGTCCCATGTATCTAAAAAGTCCATGTTGTGTTTCTTGCACCCATTCTCATAGCGCACCTTTATTATCTTGTTTCTTTTGGGGTGTCATCTTAATTCAGGCAATACACCAGATATAACAGCCCTTCCACCTCTTTTCACAACCTCTTTGTCTAAATCAATAATATCTACAACGTTCTTTTCATGGTCTCTTCCTAAGTTATTGGTCCCAATGTGTAATGCCACTGTGGTGTTTCCAGCACAATGTTTTAGTAGTTGGGGAAGTCACTTCATAATGTCACCTGTTGTGGCCCCTGGTAGATAAATCACTGTCCTATTTAGCTTATCCTTTCCACATATTTGTGTATTACATCTACATATGATGGAATCTCCTATAACCATTGCTTTTTGTACTGTAGTGTTTTTATCATTTTTACTGTTAACATTGAGGGTACTGTTTCTTATATCAGGGTCAGGGCAATTCACATTTACCTCATGTGATGCATATCTATTTACTAATGTTTTTTCTTCCCTTCCCAAGGCATTTCTCTCCTTTTTTGAGTGGGTGTTTAGCTATGTGGTACCTGTTTTCTTCACCCCCAATTCAGAATTGCCAAATTGTTTAGGTGTGTCATTGCTTTCCCTGTCTTCCCTAGGTCTTTTCTTCTTGTCGCTTTGTGTAATGTAACTTGGCCATGCTGAGTGTGTGTTCCCTGTCAAAAGTGTTGTGTCATGATGACAAAGTTCTGAAATGCTGAAGATAAACCATGTCCCTTTGGGTCTACTTTGCGGGTGCCCCAAAATGTCAGATATTGGCATTGTCACCAAATTTAAATTCAGCATTTGCTCATCCTTACACATATACTTTATTTTTCTTACTTTTATTATTAATTATTTACCCAGGATACATCAGTTGAGTGACAGTATCCAGTTTTCAATGGGGTGCTGCTTCTACACATTTCAATAGCTGGGTGGACTGCAGCACTGGGTGCTTAAGGGTATTGCTCAGGGTTACACAGTGATTATTTAGATCTGGTGGGGCTTGATCTTTCAGTCTCCCAGTTCCTAAGTCACTACCTCAAAATATTTCCCATCTGGGAAGTACATATGCATCCCCACCATTTGTAAGGAATATACTGTAAGATGCTCATATCTTCCCTATACCATAGGAACTTTTTAAATACCTAATTAGCCTTGATCAGAAATGCAGATTTGAAATAAAGGTACAGCACAGAGTTGGGGGGGGTTAAAATGGGCTGTAATCCTTGGTGTTGGATGCTTAAATAAACCCATTGAGCTTCACTCTCAGGGTTTATGTAGCATACAGCACATCGGGTATGCCCTAAAATTCTTGTTAAATACATCAACTCATGTATTATTCTATATATAAAGCCTCTTTGTACCCTCAGGGATTCACTATACCACCTGGTAATTCATGTTTTTGTTTTCCATTGTTCCTCTCTGCTTCCCTAAGGAAGCCTTATGGCAAAGCACTGGGGTGAATGGTGACTGGCAAGTCAGACTGGGTAGGTCTGATGTTATACATGTTGGTAGCTGTGGATATATGCACTTTGTATTTGCACAATAAGCCTTATGTTGGGTTTTTGAAATTCAGTGTGCAATTATTTTTTGTTGGCTACCTGACCTACACCCGTTGCTCAGCTATCTTTTGTGTTCCACACAAAAGTAGCTCTGGGTATTTTTTCAGCAAACTGGGATGTTTATGAAACACATTTATATCAGTAAAAGCAAACATCTACCATCCGCTGTCTGAACTATCAGCCATGAGCAAAGTATTTGAGAAACTGGTTCAGGGATAATTAATGTCACATATCCTAGACAATGACAGGATTGCAGAAGAGCAGTGTAGCTTCCTGCTTTATGATCCCACCAGCACAGCACTTCTAAAACTAATCAAGGCTATCTCAACAGCTGAGGACTCTGAGTACTTAGTGGATGTCAAATTACTAGACGTGATGATGGCATTTGATACAGTAGGCCATAACATCCTCCTACACAACCTCAGACTCCTAAGTCTAAGAGACACTATGATAAGCAGGTTTGGAGACTACTTCTTTGGTAGACCTCTAATCATAAATGTTAGTGGCATAACGTCAGTGCCCATCCTAGTTGTGCTGCTTCATAATATGCCCATTGTGTCTTTTTTTGTTTGTTAGAGACCTACCCCAAAATTGCACTGATCTGAACTCTAACACACAGCTTTACACTGAAGATGCTATTACATATACAAAAGTGAAAATTGCTGATGGTCTTGAAAGCTATCTTCTAACAACATTTGATAAAACATGAAAGGGATGCTCACAAATGGACTGCATAACAAATGCTCCAAAACCAGAGTTATCCATGTCTCCTGCAAACCCCAATCATTTACTCCTATACAGATCTTAAGCCTCACTTGATCCCTCCTTTAAAATGTCCAAACCATCAAACACTAAGTCTCAGGCAAAATGCAGTTTTGTATTCCTGCCAAAATCTTGATTTCCTTCACTATAACAGAAGCTGTCTCAGACTCAGGTTTGTACAACTGATGCTTAAGCAGAATTTATTCCTGGTCATAGAATATGCCAGTGAGGTATAAAGTGTAATATATGAGGTGTTGGGCTGGCAGTATAGTCCAGCGTTGAGAATAATGAGCTGTGAATGAAGTTGGTACATCCAGTACACCTGTTTTTGATTTCACAGCCTCCACATGCATTCTGTGTTACTCTCACCAAGTCACTGAACCTCCCCAGTGCTCTCAGGTCACCACTAAAATCAGGCACTTGTGCCTACCTAGTGGGTCTCTCCCAGTTACTGAAGAATAAAAAAAAAATAGCAAACCTCACAGCTTGTTATATAATGAGTCACCTTCAATAAACTATGCAGTTATCTGAACATACTCCCTTCAGAACAGAGAAGGGAACAGAAATTGAAAACCTTACTCTACTACTGTGTTTCTGGACTATTCCCTCATTATCTTTACAACTTACTGACTAGAACAACAAAGGTGTACAAGCTGAACTCCCATGCCAAAGGTCTGTTCCACATCACCGGGTATAAAAAGAAATTATGGGAAAGCTTTCTCCATTTCTACTCCATCCTGATTTAATAGTATCCAATACAATGTCAAAGAAGTGATAAACTTCATTCATTTTAAAAGGTTATTTTTATTTACCTCCACACATCTTGTATCTGTTATTGACCAAGCCAACCTATTTTCCTACTCCTGCCCCATCTCTCTCTCCTGCCCAACAACACCTCTCATTTATGGCCCAAACTCTCCTGGAATACTATGCCTCCGCTCTGCCAATGTAAATACTGTTGTAAATACTAATGTTGATATTGTTCAGTCTATAGACAATCATTCAAGGGCTCCCATGAGATCTTTTTATATAATATTTAATTGGTCTGCTTGGAAAAATAATAATTCTTTGGTTCCTTCTGCATTGTGTGATCTATTACCTAAACAAGAGTGTGTCTATAATATAAGGTCAGTGGATTCCACTTACATTATGTGTCCTTTCATGGGACCATCCATGGGTCAAAAAGCTTTTTCACAGGGAATCATGCAAAGGAAATCTTTAGAGGGGCACAAAATCCCAACAAATCTAGGTGGGTCCGGGGGCATGCCCTCATGAAAATTTTGAAAAATTAAAGCTAAATTGTGCATGCTGGTGACTTATAGCAGGCTGTGAAGCAACTCTAGCAGCCTGCTAAAAGTGAACAGAATGCTGATGCACACCTACAGCAATTACTGCATTGCATAGCTAAGTACTAATGAACTGTGACACACCTTTTGGCTCAAAAAGAAAATAATGAAAAATGTAATCAAAATGGCACATTCCAGTACTGTAGCTTTCAGAAGGCTGTGAAACAGCTCAGCTGCCTTCTAAATCTTTTAGCAAGCAGTCAAGATCTATCACTAACTGCTAGAAAAATAACAAAATGCTGTAGACATAAACAGCAAAACAGAGAATGTGCTTGGAGGTAAAGACTGGTGCTTACAGCAAATGCTGCCCGCATGGACAATGCTGAATCAGCAATTTTAGCCTTTAAAATCATAGCATGGAACCTGGCTCAAGCAACCTGGCACATGGAGGCAGACTAGCCTCCTCAACAGGGAG
Source organism: Neoceratodus forsteri (assembly GCA_016271365.2). Classification (NCBI taxonomy): domain Eukaryota; kingdom Metazoa; phylum Chordata; order Ceratodontiformes; family Ceratodontidae; genus Neoceratodus; species Neoceratodus forsteri. The sequence goes on from CM057455.1 coordinate 1,512,128,325, forward strand.
CTAAAAGTGCTGAATGAGCACAGTCCACATGGGCAAATAATTGCATGAATTTCTTGAGAGTTGGTTGGATGCCTTGATCAGGACATGTGGCGATGGATTGAACTTGATCATAGTTTAGCAATATTACTATAAAGTACATCATGGTTTTTCCCCTGTGACTTTCAGTTAGTGAATGTACTGTCACAAAACACAGCCCACTATGTGGATCTTCTAGGCAGCACTCCTTTTCCTAGGTTCAACAGATGATACGTTAATTAGCCAGCCAGTACACCACCGATAAATAACTAACCAGGTCCTATCCTCTTCTACTGCTAAACTACTAAGATAAGTACTACTTATCATCACTGTTGATCACCCTATTTATTCCAAATGTACTGTTACGTTCCTGAATTGCCACCATGACTGTTTGTTGCTAGTGCTACCTGTAACCTGTATTAACACTGTCACACTATTTATTCTCTTGTGCTATGTAATCCCTGGTCACCCCTGAAAAAGGGACCTCCGGGGCTCAGTGGGCTTACCCGGTCACCAAAATGTAATAAATAAATAATATTAAATAATTAAATTGTTCAATTTAACATGCTTCTTCCTGGTTTCCATCTGCCTGTTTGTTAGAACAGCTGATCTCTTCTCAGTTGCATGCACCGCAAGACATAATCCAAAGTCCTAAAAAGTCAAGCCTACACAAAACCAGGTCTCTGTTAAGTAAATGCCTTTGGTTTTTCCATCAATGGCTGCAGCACTAATGTTTACTATTAATCTGGTTTAATGATGCTTCATACTATTGTGTAAGATCTATTGACAAAGTCAGTACATTTCCAGTTTATGTTCCCGCTTTTTGCTAATCAATCTTCACACAATAATTTGAATGCACTAGTAAAATGGATTAGTAGTAGGTATTAGTGCTCCAGCCATGGGTGCCAAAACACAGGCAGACCTAATGCCAGCAGCTTTGCTGGCAAAAGGCTGCTTTGAAATATATAGGCAACAGTGACGTGGATTTTGCAACCCTATAGGCAAAACAAAATAAAGCCTTGTTTCAAAAAAGTAAAGTACTGTATCTCAGGGTTGGAGAAACTGTGGCTGAGTCAGGTCACCATTCACCAGAGATCATGTTGTAGTCCCAGATCTATCCATCCAGTTGTTCTGAGAGAATAGGAGTCCTGAAAACTACTGTTGGGGGGGGGGACAGGGAAAGGTGTTTCAGGCATCCTGAGCAGGTCTGTGGTGTGTGCTATTTGTAAACAAACAAAAAAAAATCTTCTTCCGATTACCAATAGTTTATATAACCAACTGCTGGGTCCATTGCTATGCATATTATCAAACTAGAACTAGTTTAAAATTTACCAGTTTCAGAACTATCCAAAACTAGAGCACTCCATTAACAACCTTGGGCCTGAGAAGAGAGACCCCTTTCTTTTAAATGACTCCACCCTTAAAAAAAATTATTAGTTCCTGAAAACTACCCCCCACCAACAACAAAAAAACTCAACTTGACACCACCCAACAACTGGGGCTGCATTATCTCAGGTGGTATGCTGCATAAAAGTTGTTTGTGTTTCAACAATGTCATTTTGCTATCAATCACCATTTTCAATGAATGGGAGAAATCCTCTTTCCTACACCATTTCTTTCCTATTGTGTAGAGGGGCATCAGTTGAGGGCAGATGTGTGAAAGTGACTGTTTGATTCTCTTTTTCACCACCCTGACCCAGCCTTTCTCCCCCCTCACCATGGGAATGTCAGCCTTACTACATGTTAACATGTTCTAGACACACAAAACTGTTTAAACTCTTCACCTTACTGCAAAATATATTTAAAGTTGGGACACAGCTCACATAGGCAATGCAATTTTGCTTAGCTCAACTTTTGTTCAGCTGGTACAGATGACCAAATAGTGCTGCACGCATTCTCCAGTTGTTCTACTGCTACCTTAACACAAGGATTGGGGACTGGGAGAAAAAAAGCCCTCATACTGCATTCAGTACCACAGTGGTATTTTTAAAGGAGATGCAAAGTTGACGTAAGGTATAGGAGAAACATTATTATCTACTGCAACCATAGAACATTGTTTCCAATAATTTTTTTTCAACTGGCCTTTATTTTCAGGGATGCATCAGTTTTTGCCATTAAAAGTCCACCTTACTTTCCTAAATGTGCTAGCTCTATAACCGAAGAAGTGACTGTAACAATAAATTATGCCACACAGGAGTGTTTTCTGTGTAGTTTGCCTTCATCAAACATGTTTGACATGAAGCCAAATACTACAACACCCACTGGAATTGATATTACCATTTATTCAATTGTGTTCCCAACTTTTAAGCATTAGCCCTGATTTGTGAGTCATAGCTTTTGTTTAAGAATCTATTTATTCAGGATAGCCCAATGGAAATTTAATTTTATTTCATTGTCATGGCACTGCTTTAATCTATTTCTAAGCACCGGGTCAATAACTTGCAGTCAAAAATGTTGCAGGCAAAAACGGCGTTGCACAGTCACTACAAAACTGAGTGATCTAAAACCACGCTAGATTAAATAAACAAACTCTGAAACCACACACGCTGTTATGCCCATGTGTTTTTTCACCGTACTTATGTGCTGTCACTCTTTTGATCAGACACCCATTTCTACAGGTGGGGGAAAATGAAGTACCAAAATGTTAAGTAATTTGACTAGGGTAACACAGCGAGTAAGCAGTGGGATGTGAGCTTGCCTCCTACTTCCAAAGGCCATACTCTAGTTTCAAGACTATGCTGCCTTGAAGGTTGCAAGTTATGATCCCTTAATGTGCTTAGTATGATACAGTGCTGGAAATAGATTGGAACATGCCAGATGCTCATTCTGGAAGTGATTTTATGTAATGGACTGTGTTCCAAGAGCACCTTCCTTTGTCCCTCTGCTTTTGTATGGTGTTTATGAGTGTGACAAAAAAAGGGACTGAAAAAGGTGTTTCAAGGCAGCCAAGGCTGGGTGTTTTTTTTTTTTTTTAATTGTTTAACCAGGAGTGGCACACTAAGCTGAAAGCTTATTTACAGGTGCGACCTGGGAGCACAGGGAAGTTAAGTGACTTACTCGGGGTCACACAGTATCCAAGTGGAGGCTGTGGGATTCAAACTCAGATCTCCAGATTTGCAGCTCAGAGCCTTAAACCACTGTGCTATATATATACTGCCTTCTTTATTGAGCAGCATGGGTATCCTTGGCCAGTGTCTCATCTTCCTTAATTTTAATTATAACCATAATTAATAGCACATTAGGAAGTCCTCAAGATGTTCTGCAGTGCTGTGGGGGGTTGCCCAGCCTGTCCGAATTGGAGACAGAGCTATCTGCACCATCTTCTGTGACCTGAGAGAGTGTAAGAGCCTGCCATGTTCTAAGATCCTGCCCTGCCATGTGAGAGTCTTTAAATAAGGAGTCTGCCTTGTTGTAAGATATTGCCCTGCTGTGTGGAGTCTTTAAATGTTATGACAAGAAATGAGTGATGCCCTTCTTTCCTTGTATTGAGAGTTTCTCTTTAGAAAATGTTACATTTAGCTTGAAATACTGTTGATTTCTGTGCCTCTTGAAGTGCAGTGGTCTGTGCTTCTTCAGCCATAAGTGACTGTGTATGCTTTGGAGCGTGAACATGTATCTGTGGACAGAAGAACTGTTGTAATCTCAAAAAAGAAAGGACATTCTTTGAAAAACATTGCATGGGCATTAGGGTTTCCAAAACCTAACTCCCCACCCCCACCACCCAAGCAACAAAAGGATAGGACCACACAATCAACCACAGACAGCTATCATCAAGTAAGACAAACAACACACAACTGTTTACAATGAAACAAATGCAGTAGCACTGAATGTGCTACCTTTGTGGATTTGCATCTGTCACTGCCTAACGCAGTTGCACTTGTGCGTGTATGTCATACAGTGCACATGAGTCCTTCTGGCTGCAGAAGCATAAGCCTGGGGGGGGGGGGCTATATTTCAGCAGACAGAAGGACCCATGGGGTCCGCAACTCTACAGCCAAAGGTACTTATGCATGCAGTATGAATTACCATACTAGATAGCATGATCTGCTAGTGTGTTTTTTTCTATATGCAGCTGCCTAACTGAAAAACTACATCCCCCTAGAAAAATGTCTAGATCCACTGCTGAAACCATGATAACCACATTGCAATAGTACTTCTGCCTGTGTAACTGCAGGTCACGCAGTGGCCAGCCTTTCTGAAGCCAGGTCGGTGTGTATATCTTACATCTGTGGCTGAAGAGGTGCAGGACCCTCAAGGGCATGTGCTTCTCCAGACAGAAGTACTATTGCAATTTTGGTGTCATGGATTACGTGGCACCTGTGCTTCTGCAGCCAGAGGTCAGTGTGTATATCTTATACCTCCAGCTACAGAACTGAAGGCCTGTCAAGTGTGTGTATGTCTTTCAGTATACATTAGTACATGACGCTACAGAAGCAGTATCATGGATTTCAGATCTACAATGCTGGCATGACAATAGTGACAGCGATGCTCCTGTCAACCCCCGGCAAGTTGAAATCCCCCATGATGACCATCTTCCCTTTCCTACTCACCTTTGATTTGTCCTGCTAATTCCCTGTCAAGCTCCACAGACTGGGATGGTGGCCTGTATACCGCCCCAAACCTCAGTTTCCTACCCCAGAGTCTAGAAGCTGCAGCCAGATTGCCTCTGTTTTCCTTTCTTCCTACTCGTCCCTTGTGCATTTGATCCTGTCCCTCACATAGACTGCCACCCCACCTCCCCTCCCTTCCTTACGGTCCTTCCTGTATAATTTGTATCATGGGATTGCCAGATCCCAGTCCCAGTGCTCAGTTGCCCACGTTTCTGTGACAGCTGCAATAGCCACCCTCCACATTGCTAAGAGTGCCTGTAGCTCAGCTGATGTGCTGTCTAAGCTTCTTGCATTCACCAAGACCACCCTTCATCCTGCCCCTTCCCTTCATTGGCCTCCATTTCCTTCCTTCTACTCCCTCCTTTTTCAGCCACCCCAAGTCCTTCCCTGCTAGCCTGGGGGGGTAGGCTGTGACTCCACTCTATCAGATCCCTGCCTACCTGCTGTCCACTTGCCACCCCCATCTAGTTTAAATCCACCTTTGTCACAATATATCTCCCCAGTCTTTGCTTTAATACCTCCTTCCCATCCCCACACAGGTGCAGCCTATCCCTTGCAAATAGATTGTTATTATCCCAGGTACTGCCCCAGCTGCCCACAACCCCATATCCCTTAGTTTGACACCATTCTACCAACCATGTGTTCAACTCCCTAATCCTCTCCTTTCTCACTTTGCTTGCACAGGGTACTGGGAGTACCTCAGAGAATGCCACAGACTCCCCAGTCTCCTTGCACAACCTTCCCACTTTCTTAGTCCTCTCCTTTGTTACCTCCACCATTTCCCCTGCTATGTCATTTGTCCCCACATGTACCACAAAGTGTGGTTTCCTCCTACCCCTCCTTATGCACCTTAGGATTGCCTGTTCTGCCTTGTCTGCCCCACCTCCCCCACCCTCACTCTCCCCTGTTCCCTGTCCCATGCCCTTTTGAAGCTGTTCACAGATTTACATGATACCACCTATTCTGGAAAAGCATTCCATTTTGCTACCACCCTCTCTGTGAAATAGTGTCTCCTCATTTCCTTCCTAAATCTTCACCCCTCTATTCTTAGCCCATGCCCCCTGGTGACCCTCCCCCTCCTTAACTTAAAGACCCCATCTGCCCCATCCTTATTGATTCTGCTCAGATACTTGAATGTCTCTATCATGTCCCTCCTGTCCCTTCTATCCTCCAGGCTGTATAAATTCAGGTCTCCCAGTTTGCTGTCATAATCTCTCCCCTCCATTCCACATATCATCTTTATTGCCCTCCTCTGCACCCCCTCCAATAGCCTGATATCATGCTTTAGGTATGGCCTCCAAAACTGCCTGCCTTTAATCCTGGTATGGACTCCACCCATATCCAACTGTGCCTCTCCCCCTTGCTGCCCCATCTGATCCCCTTGAGTATGGAGTCCCCCAACACTAGTACACCTCCCTCCTCTTTCCTTGTACCCGTCGTCTCCCCTCCACACAGGTTCTCATTTCTGGGGCCATTCAAGACGGTGCTTTTACAATGAGTCCCAGTGTCTACCCCCCTGCTCTTCTCAATTGGGACTCCTCCCCCTCCTTCTATTTGACTGCCAACCTTCTTCTCCCTCCTCACTTCTCTGAATATTATCCCTCACCCTGCCATGCCATGCTCAATCTCTCCACTAGTAATGCCCCCTCTCCCTTCTCTTTGTGAGTACTATCTCTTGTGCAATCCCCTCCTGCATCCTCTTTCTCATGTGTTGCTAGTACAGAAAACATGTTCCCTCCCCTCTTTGCCTTACTGTGTGTTTCCTCCTCTCTCCTGCCTACTGCTGCTCCTCTTTTTCTAGGTCCTACTAGAATCCACCCTTCATCAGCTGGCTTTCTGCCTACTGTACCCCCTCCACCTGACCCCTCCCTTGCCCCACTGTTCCTTGTCTGTGGTGCCCCCACAATACTCTCAGATGTCAGCCCTCCTATCAATGTAATCCTCCCCTCATCACTTAAACTCCCCAGCATCCTGCCAAGCCACTGAACCTCTTCCTCAAGCCTCCTTAGCCTGGGGCATATTGGGCACCCTCCCAGCCTCCACAGTATGTTCATCTGCATTGCTGCTCCACAACCATTGCAGCCTACAATCCTACCCATAGTCCACACTACCTATACAACCTCTCCACACCAACTCTCCCTACAGCAAGTAGAATTAACTAATCCTAGCCCAGCCTCTAACAGAAATTGTTATCCTAAATGCTCTTGAATGCAGCATAAGACAGCCAACTATAGTACTAACTGGAAACCACAATTCTTCTCATAAGGACTATAGATCTACTCATACATTTTATATATTTATATGTCTTTAAGAATTAGCTCATATGGTTGTTCCTTGTTTCCTTCTTAATGGTCTGTTCTGAGGGTTCAGGTCAGTTTGCAGCTCCCCAAGCTCCTCCCCCACAGCCTTCAAACCCAAACCCCAGTGGTATTTCAGTATTTAAGAAACCTTTAAGCTAAATTCCACTTTAAGCTAAATTAAAAAGAAAATAAAACAATATCAAAAATTACAAAAATCCTCTATACATTAACTCCCTGAACAGCAACTAGAATTAACTAATCCTTCTCTCCTGTAGTTTAAAAAACAATAGCAAAACATACAGAAATCTTCTCCACAGCCAGCAAGCAGACTTAACCAATCCTTCTCTCCTGCAGTTTGATGGCTCAGTCAGAATTTAAAGGCTATGTGGGTGGGCAAGTCTGGGCATGCCCTGTGTAGTCACTCCAGCCACAGAAACCTTAAAACTAAATTCCACTATAAGCTAAATTAAAAAGAAAATAAAACAGTACCAAAACTTACAAAAATCCTCTATACATTAACTCCCTCAACAGTAAGTAGAATTAGCTAATCCTTCTCTCCTGTAGTTTAAAAAGCAATAGCAAAACTTACAGAAATCTTCTCCACAGCCAGCAAGCAGTCTTAATCAATCCATCTCACCATGGTCAGAGCACTGCAGCAGATGCAATGGCAGTGGCCCAACCCCTGCCCCCCTGCCAAATGACATTATCCCCCCCCACTGGAGGTCAATGACAGACACCCTCATTGTCCCCCCACAACTCCCACAACTCACGGTAATCAGGCACAGCCACAAGGTGCACACACCAAAAACAGCAGAACTGAGACCTGGGTGATGCTGTAGTGACATTTAATAATGTGCCAATTACATTGCCATCTGGACATTACTGTGCCAGCCCCACCCCACCACCACCAACACAAAGTACAGTGCAGATAGGTCTATTGTATGTGCTAGTCTGGGACTCACAAGTCAATTACACCTGCAGCCAGATGTTCAGGGAGATGCCCATCAGGTAGTCATGCATGCTCCGGTGCTCATACAGCTCGGCAATGTCCATCAGGCAGTAAACTGCTGTCCCAAGCCTTCCTCCTGGAGATACCAACCTCTGTGCCACAGAGCAGCTGCTGCATCTTGAGCTCCATCAACTGCTGCTGCCCCCAAGGCACATCTATGAACCTCCACACAGTAGGATGGGACACCACCATCAGAGAGTTGAAGCCCCTGTGCCAGCCATTGATGGCAATGATGGTCTGAAGTAGCCCTTCCCTTGCTGCCACATAGCAGTTCCAAATATCCAGTGGGAAGATGGGACACTGCTGTACTCCACTCTGAATAGGGCATCCCAGCCATGTGTCCTTGTAGTAGTCGAGGAATAGGGTCAGTTCCTCCTTGTAGGTCACATAGAATTCCCAGTCCCGTAGCTACCTGAATGCACTGCACACATCATCAGGGGGCTTGAAGGTGAGGACTGCCAGCATATGGATATGCAAGTTAAATTCATCGTTCACCAAACAGAGCAGTGCTAGGGTGCCGGGTTGCTGCAGTTTCCTCCACAGACACTGGGAAAATTGAAAGAGGCAGCTGCATAGCCGGACATGTAAGAACACCAGCTGCAATAAATTGTATGCGGCCAGCTCAAAGTCTATCATAATGGACATGGGTGCAAGTCTGGGACACAGCTCAAGCAGTTTCATAAACATCGCTGTGTAGCACCCCACCATCTGACTGGCCATTAGCACATACAGGGCCAGTGGTGCTGTGGCTGTCTCCACCCTGTGCAGGCTGTACATTTGGTGGACTAGGTGGGGGCTGCATCTGAATGTGCCTTCCACATATCAGGCACTGCTATGGGACAGGTACTCCAGGTTTCACTTAGTGTTGAAGATGAGGAACTGTGTATCACCACCACCAGAATCATGCAGAATGAACTGTTCCCCTGCATACATAACCATGTATTCATCAGGGATGCAGAATCCTGACAGCACTGTGGGTGCCACCCGTGTCTGGTGGACACTCCTCTGGGCCCTCTGAATGGTCCAGTTTAGATGGCTGATGGGTGTAAGGCATTCCCCAACCACATCAGTGAGCCTACTGCAGCAGGCAATGACTACCTGCTGACAGCTATCCATGGTCTCCACCACTCTCTGCTTCACCACCTTATGAACATGCCACATGACAACACTGGTGCTGTTGGGCACATGGTTGTGCCACCTGGTCAGCGACATGTCATTCATGTCATCGACGGTCCTTGCACAGCTGAGACAACTCCTGGAGTGATACTCCATGCACTTCCAGTAAGTCTTTTCACCCTGGGTCTGCTTCTTCTGGTACACAAAACCACAGAATATGAGCAGGTTCTTGCCATGGGTGCTCTTCATGTACTCCAACGGCTTGGCTCCCACACACCACAAGTGTTACAGAACCCCTTCCCTCAGGCACTCCTTGTCTGCAGTAGCTGTTAACAACTGTGGGAGTTTTCATGGGGTGTCAACCAACTTCACCTGTCAACATGGTGAGGATTGATTACACACACCTGCTGCTGCACTTCCCAGCACATCTCGCAGATGGGCTTTGCTGTTCAGGTGCATTTCCACCACAGGTGTTGCAGTTTCCACCACGTGCCTTTACGTTGGAGGTGTCTACTTCCCAGTGTGCTGGGTCACTGTACAGCACCTGAGGGATAGCTCAGCTCACTTTGGTTCACCTGCTGCCATTCTGGCCCCCTCGCTGTGTGACACTTCACTGCCCTGGATTCACTTTTCTTGCTTAACTGTTGAGGGGTCACTGTTGTGTTTCCAGAAACACTTTCAGCTCTCTTCTGTCTGTAAGTGGGGATGTGTTTTCCTAGCAAGTTGTCCTGCATCACCTTACTTCCAACTGGATTGGATTTGTGTCTGTAAATGGACTTAAAAAGTAAGAAAATTAACCTGTGTATATCAAGGTTTTCCACAGACCCTTTCAGCTGTCTTCTGTCTGTAAGTTTTGATTTGATTTCAAGGGGCAGCCAATGAGAATGGTGCATTCCAGGTGCTAAATCTTTAACTGTCCAGGGGTCTTTAATTTGAGCTATCTTCTGGCAAATTGACATATGCTGCTCGAGAAGACTGGACATTTTAGAGGTCAGTGGAGATGTGTTTTTCTAGCAAGTTGCCCTGCATCACTCTGCTTCCAACTGGATTGAATTTGAGTCTGTAAATGAACTTAAAAAGTAAGAAAATTGACCCCGTGTATATCAAGGTTTTCCAGGACCCTTTCAGCTCTCTTCTGTCTGTATGTGTTTGGCCCTCCCCACCACCCGCTCCTCTGCCATATATTAAATCTCTGTGAGTGAGATTGGCAAGAACACTGCTCGGGGCTGGTCTTTGTCACTGGTCTACTGGGGGAAGCGGAGCTTAGGATTGTGTGATAGGGTTGTGTTCTACTATATGTTGAAGCCTGTCTGTTGTATGCTTCTTCTGGGAGGGGGGGCACTGTCATGTAGACATAGGCAATTGAACTGTAAATGGAGAAGTGTTGTTAAATGTTTTGTAATCTGTGAACAGATGTAATGGGCTATAAGGGTCAGTTGTAAACAAGGGCCAATAAGGGACGTTGTTAAAGGTTTTGTTATGGTTTAATAGGTTCATAGGATTGGTTCAAGTTCAAGAAGGCAATAGGCCCAATGTAAACTTGACACCGTTTACTCTCTAATGGTGGAAAGAGTATTTTTTATCTCCCATATATTTGTCCAATCTGTTCTTAAACGTAGTCATGTTTTCACGTTCTACCACGTATGTTGGCAGGATGTTCCAAATGATGGGTACTCTCTGGGTGAACCAGTTACATCTTTTAATTATTTTATTTACTTCACCTTTTTAAGTTTTTGATTGTATGGTTTAGTGTTATTATTACCTGAGTACTTAAGCAACCCAACTGTTTCAGAGTTAACTCATCATGCATGGCAGTAAAAGTTAAACATAAATCCCCTCAAAGCCTTCTATATTCCATTGAATAAAGCCCTGTTTTTCTTAGTCTATTATTATAGTTTAGATTTTGTAGGTTATGTAGTTTTTTGGTCATTTTCCACTGTAATGATTCAATACTTTTCATTCCTGCTATTGTTGCTGGAGCACAGAAAGGGAAACAATACTCCAAATGAGGTCTAATCAGGCTTGAATATAATGGGACAATAATTTTGGGTTTTCTGCTTTTAATGTTATGAGAAATGCAGCCTAGGATCTGCTGACATTTTAATACAGTGGGCCTGATTCCAAGTTCATGACGCAAGTCGCAGGTGTATCTGAGCTGCTCCATGCAGCACTATGCCAGGGACCCCTGCAACCTATTCCAAGATAGGCAGGGTCCCTGGTACCTACAACCTGCAACTTGCAGCAGCCACGGGTGTGTGCCATGGGACTGGTGCAACAGACCTGGGTGCCACAAATTGCAGAATGCAAGGAACTGCCCCCAGGAGTCCCCCACCCCGGAACATGGCTGCAAACCCCTGGGGGCATTGAGGTGGGGTAGGCTGGCTGGCAGATTAGGCTGGCTGGCACTGGTGATAGAGGGGGCACAGTGAAGATCTGACCCTGGTGGCACACCGGAAATGGGGGGTTGGGAGCATCTCTGTGTTGGGGGGTACCTGGTGCATGGCAATGTGCGTCCCATGGAACTGCGAGGGAGCATCCATCATTTTGCCAGGACGGATGCCCCTTAGCCACCTCCATGCTGGTCTAACCCACTGTGCCAATGCAGGGACTTGGAATTGTGGAACTGGGTTATGGCAGCCACCCTTCCATAATAAGGCACAGGTGCTGCTGTAACCCAAACTTGTGCCATGCTGCAGTGGGTTGCAGGCATAGTGGGTGGCGTATCCCATCTTTGGTGCAACCCACATACTGCATGGTGCAAGCCACATCTTGGAATTCCAACTTGCGTTATGCCTGGTGCAAGGTGCAATTTGTGCCATAGGGTTTGGCTTAAATTGCCTTGTGCCAGGCATAACCTGACTTGGAATTGGGCCCAATGTATTTAGTGTGTGATATGTTGTTAAGGTTTTTCTGAAATGTTTGTTTGTTGTATTTGATTTTCTAAAACCTTTGTTGTTTTATGTTTACATTGTTCTGTTCTGTTACAGTTTTGAAATCTGGGCTATTGGGATCTATTGTAAACAAGGTGACAATTAAGGAACATTTGTTATGGGTTTTGTTGAGGTTATGCAATTGGGAATAAGGTGAAAATAGACTATTTTGCTTAATTTGTGAACACTTTCCAAACCCCTCAAACTTCCCTATATCCCCAACAGTATTTATAGTCCACTCCCAGTTCCATACCCCTAAACCTCCCTATTCCTCCAACTGTATTTATTTTCCCACCTTCTATACCCCCCCATGATGTTCTCCACTACTGCTATTGGTCTTTCTCTCACTCGATTTTCTGTTTAGCATTTGATGTTGGTGCATCAGCCCTAGCCTTCGAACAAATTGCTCTGAAGCATGCCCGGCCAATCATCTGCCCAGCTACAATACCACCTAGGCCTACTTGTGGCCTGCTTCTCTCCTGTCAGTCTGCTGCCCTAGCTTTCATCAGCTCCCGTGACCGGCACTGTCTCTTCCTTCACCTCTCTTCCCTCTCCCTCTGGGTCCCATCTCTCTATGTCCCCTTCTGATATAACTTCCATGCTGCCCACCTCCTTCTCTCTGGTGACATAGAAAGTAACCCTGACCCCACTTCTTCACCCTCTTTAAACACTTCTCTGTCCCATAGCCATCCTTTATGGTTTATTAAGCATGGTCTAGAAATTGCCCATTTGAACATGAAGAGCCTTCTTCCTAAAATTGCTAAGACGCAGGCCTGGGTCTCTCTGTACAATCCTGACATACTGGGCATCTCAGAGACCTGGCTAAAAAGCTCCACCCATGACTAAAACTGTTTCCTACCCAGTTAAACTTTCCTTCACCATGATCGCTCTACCTCACGCTGTGGTGGTGGTGGTGTACTTCTGTACTACCATAATTATTACAGTGCCACACTCCCTGGCCAGTCCTCCAGTGGCCTCCCTTCTGTGTGACTTGCAGCTGAACTAACAGTTGCCACCAATAAGAAGTTGCCTATTGGGTGCTGCTTTAACCCACCAAGAACTGGTGTCCCTGGGCTTGCAGCCCTCCTGAACCTTATTGCACCTCTTTTCCCAACAAGAGACTACATTCTTGTATGGGATTTCAACATTGACTGAGACACAAACTGGCTGTCTGACTGCAACTCCATCATACAACAACACAATCTCACCCAGCTATTTACCTGTCATACATGCCTCAACAATCGTTCCAACAAACGCACTACCCAGAACTGGATACTGATGACTCGAGCAGACAAAGTTGCCCATGCCGGCACACTGTCTGACACCATTAGTGACCATTCCCCCATCTGCTGTGTCTGGCGTACCAAACTCCCCCACCTACCTTCTTCATCTTCTGCAGTTTCTCTATTTTTGACCCACTCAGGCTTCAGGATGACCTCAAGACCCTTGACTGGACTTCCCTCTATGGTACCACTAACGCTGACCTTGTACTAGACATCCTTGTCTCAGCCCTGTCACACATCCAAGACAAGCATTTCCCACTAACTTCACACAGAGTGCATGGGGGTGACACTCTCTGACTCATATCAGACCTTCTCAAGTTTATGAGGCAGCGTGTCTCAAAGTGGGTTGACTATAAAGCTGCCCCATCCCCATCCCATTGGAATAGCTACAGTTACCTGTGAAAGCTCTGCAAGCACCATATACAATCTAGGAAGTCAGCCTACTTCCATTCACTTTAATCCAGTCACCCAGGCAACTCCAGGTGATTCTGGTCCTCCACTAATGCCTTGCTCCTCCCTCACCATTCAGTCACTTTCCCTTCTAAACACACAACAAGGCTCCCTCACTGACCCTGCTTACATTGCAAAGGCACTTAATGCACATTTCTCAAACCTTAGCAGCTACCTTGCTAAGCTCCCCCTTCCAACCACTTGCCCCTTCTCCACCTTCCCCTCCTATTAGCCTCCCTTTTTCTTTTAAGACTATTTCTCCTCCTGAGACTCTTAAGCTCCTTCTCAGCTTATCATCTTGAGGGAGTGCTGGTAGTGATGGTCTATCTTCACAATTCCTAAAACTAGTGGCCCATGACATTGCCTATCTACTCACCTTCATCATTAACCTCTCCCTTACTGCAGCCTTTGTTCCCTCTGTCCGGAAGCAGGCCAAAAGTGTCCGCATTCATAAATCAGGTGACCCTAGTCTTATGGACAACTACGGTCCCATCTCCATACTTCCTCATCTTGGCAAGCTCCTAGAGAAGGCAGTAAACTCCAAAATTACAGAGCATATCTTCAAATACAATCTCCTTTGCCCTCAGTAACATGGTTTCTGGAATGGACACAGCACTATCACAGCTCTTGACCTCTTCACTGAACATGTGCTGAGGAATATGGATCATGGGAAACTAACTGGTGCGGTGTTTGTTGATCTATCCAAGGCATTTGACCTTGTAAACCACAACATCCTGATAGCAAAACTCGATGCTCTTGGTTTCACCCCTGCCTCCACTGCCTGGCTCACTAACTACCTCTCTGGTAGAACATAGATGGTCTGTCTTGGTGGTGTCGCCTCTCCCCTCTTGCCTGTTTCTGTGGGTGTTCCCCAGGTTTCTGTTCTTGGCCCCCTTCTCTTTTCCCTCTTCATTAACTCTCTCCTATTGGAGGGCCTATCCTATAAATCACTCCTCTACACCGATGACTTAATACTATACCAAAGTGACCCCTCCCTCTCCTCTCTAACCGGCATTCTTACCGATGATTTCTGCAAGGCACATTGTTGGTTCTCCACCAACAAACTGTTGGTCAATGCTGACAAAACAAAGGCCATGGTTTTTGGTTCCAAACTGAAAATCTCTGCCCTAGCCAACAGTGGTGGTCTTCTCACTTCAAATCCCCAGATGGATCTTCCCTTGTCACTGTTCATGCCTTCAAGTATCTGGGAGTAATCTTGGACCAACCCTTACCTACACTGACCACATTGCCTCACTGATCAGGTGCATAAACCAGAAGATAGGGCTCTGCTATCACGTGATTGACCACCTTTCACTGGAAGCTCACCTTGCTATTCCCCGTGGCAACCTCCTTCCCCTCCTTGACTATGGCTGCCAAATGTAATCCCTCACTGCCATTACCAACCTTAACCACCTGGATGCTACCTAGAATTGTTTATGTAACCTTGCCCTCTGTGCCCCTCTCCTCCTCACCACTGTACTCTTTACCAATCCCTTAACTGGCTCCCTCCACAAGCATGACACTCCTACCTGCTAGCCCAGACCATTGCTGATACTTTGCACAATCCCTCCTACTCTCCACTATCTCTTCTTATCCGGCCTACAACCTACTGCCATAATCTGCAACACTCTTTACACCTTCAACTACAATGCCCTAACATAACTATGAGGATTGTCCTAAGAGCCTTCTCTGCAGTGGGACCCTTACTATGGAATGACCTCCCCTTTTCCCTATGTTCCTCTGACCCACCTCTAAATCTAAATTCCCTGTTAAGAATATGGAGACCCCATCTCTGCAAAGACATAGACAGGGTGAAGGCTGTCCAGAGGAGGACAACCAAAATGATGCAGGGTCTGCATCAGAAGACATATGAAGAAAGACTAAAGGAACTAAAGATGTATAGCCTTGAGGAAAGGACAGAGAGGGGGGACATGATAGAAACTTTCAAATACCACAAGGGAATCAACAAAGTCCAAGAGGGTAGCATCTTTCAGAAAAAGAGATGTGCAAAAACAAGGGGGCATAATTTGAAGATAGAGAGGGGTGGCTCAGAGGTAATGTGAGGAAGTATTTCTTCACAAAGAGGGTTGTGGATACATGGAACAGCCTTCCTGAGGAGGTTGCAGAGTCAAAAGCAGTCGGAGAATTCAAGAATGCATGGGACAGACATAAGGCAATTGTAGTGGGGGGTAGGAGAAAGTAGACTGTTGGTTAACTAGAATCTGCAACTTATCCGATAGGTAGGGAAATGGACAGACTAGGTGGGCCAAGCAGTCCTTATCTGCTGTCAAATTCTATGTTTCTATGTTAAGAATGCATTTTATGGCTATCATGACCTGTGTCTGCCCACAGGCCACCAGCATGGCTTCACCTCCTTTGCAGCTCACCCTTACCCCCTTCCTCTCTAGTGCTCCACTCTCTTCTCCCTCCCTGAATACTATTGTTATTCCTTTTGTTGAATGATGGAGCAACCTTACCCAGTTTTTCTAAATGTTATATACCTTGTATGCTCAATTGCTGATGTATCTGGTACTGTTTACCTTATATTTTCTCTGTTAGCTTGACCTACACTGCTATGCTCCCTGTATGATTCATGCTGTTCTCTCACTGTATTTTTACATTGTATGTGCCAATTTCTTGGCCGAGCTATGCCTGAAAAAGGGTCTTTGGATCAGTGCACCAACCTGGTTTCCAAATGAATAAATAAAAAAAATATATATATATATATATATATATATTATATATATATGTATATGTATATATATATATATATATATATATATATATATATATACACATACACAGTATATATGTAGTATATAAATATATATATATATATATATGTATATAAATATATATATATATATATATATATAAAACATATGCTTTGGGAAATCAGGACAGATAAAAGCAGTATCTCAGGCAGACAGAAAATATATCACTGATATCTCCACATTTATATTCACCATAGTGATATCTTCAAACTTCCTATACATCATACTGATATCTTGCATGAACCAGTATGTCATCCAGTTTCACAACAACTTACAGCTGTAGTTCAAGCTGTGCCCCTTGAGAACTGCATGAGACAGCACTTTTCCCCTCTGTCACACAAATATAAAACTGCCCACAGGTGTGCCATTTATTTAACTCAGTAGCAGGAGTTCTGTCATACTTTTTAAGAAATAGTCAAAACATAACTGCTTTATCCTACCATTTCAGACTGTGTTACCGAAGAAGGACTTTCACTTTTCTTCCTCTAATGTAGTGTGACTGAGCACTGTCAATAGCAAAGTAAAGTAATCTTTATTTTTATACAGTAGCAGCTTTCTTAAAACCACGGCACTTCACAAACAGCAATAACAATAGTGGTAAATGATGTGCTGGCAGAGATTTAATATAAGGCACTGTCTGTTCAAAAAGTAAGAAAACTGTGTGGTTTATTTTGAGTTTAGATAGATAGATAGATAGATAGATAGATAGATAGATAGATAGATAGATATTTTATTTATATAGCACCCATCTCCAAAGACTCTGGGTGCTGTACAATATAACACATATAACATATACCATACAATAATACAATTCTAAAACTAACTACAACAATATACAAATATATTTAAAAACAACAGCTTGATTAACCATCACAAATATACTATTTTATAAAACCCCTTCAGTTAAAAGCCTGATTAAATAGATATGATTTGAGGCCCTTCTTAAAGGCTTCCACTGTGGGAGCCTCCCTAAGATAACCAGGCAAGGAGTTCCACAGGTTAGCCACAGCGGCTGCAAATGCCCGATCACCAGAATGCCACAGCCTAACCCTGGGAACTCCAAGTTTACTTAGCTTCATATGGAAGAAGCCGCCATCTGTAGTGAGAGAAGGGTGAGCACAGAGCGATTGAATTGGCAGCTTCAGAAAAGTGGACGCCAGTCTGAGCGATAGTTCCAATAGCATCACATGATCGTGCTTGCATCTACTTTTCTGAAGACACCGACTCGCTTGCTCTGCACTCGCTGTTCTCTCCCTACAGTTGGCTGCTTCTTTTATGCAGAGCTTAATAACCTTAGTGAAACCTGGATGAATTAAACAAAAATTTTTCAACTGAGCTGTCCTGGGTTAAAAAATGTATAAACACCTCACTCCTTCCCCTTTGAGCTGAACTCAAGACTCAAGCCCCCATTTATCCCTACCTCCTCCCCACTGTTTGATATCTATGGTGTCTTCATGGGTTCCATGTCATAATAGCTACCACAAAACAGCAATCACTATTATGGGGAGTTCATATTGCCGAAAAATAATTTTGGCAATGTGCACTGCAGCACACAAAAAAACGGCTCCCGAGACCTGTAGGTCTTGTTTTTGATGTGGGGGCTGAGCCCCACACCACCCTAGGAAGCTTTGCCCCGTACCCCCTACTTATGGATTCTGCACTCCAGGGGGGTGCACGCCAGGGGGGCAAAAACTTGGGGCTATATATGCTGCCAAGTGGCAAAAAAAAAGCCACACCAAGCCGGACCCGATCCCGGTACCCCATGCCTCCCAGCTGACCACCCTCCCCATGATGCCAGCGATTTGGCTTGGCAGCTGCCCACCACAACCCCTCCCACATCCTATCCCTCCCCCATGTCTCTCGCTTCCCATGGGCGTGCGTATACCAGCAAGTTCATGTCACCGTAGTCGCTATCCCCAGTATCCGGTCACCCTCCTCTCTAGATAGCCATGATCACAGTCGCCGAGATTAAGTCACTGTTTTTCTAGGTGCTCAATCTCAGTCGCTATGGTCATGGACTACCATCTTCATGAACTCTCATCTTCTCCTCTGCAGCCTTTTATGGGTTACAGCAGCAAGCATTGTAAATCTTCAGGTTGGAACAGTGGTATGTGTCCCCCATCCTCCATCCCCTCTGCCTAAATGTTCAGTAGTTAAGTTGGGAGGTAGGAGCAGTATGATAACAATGAATGGCTTGATTTTCAAAAGCCCCCATTTGCTGCAAGCCCTGGGTGTGCTGAAGATATTGTGCATGGGACTTGAAGCAAGCACCAAGCAGGCAATCATGATTTTCGATCCTGTGCACCAACTGCCACAAGTTAGACCAACATTTTATGTTCTGACTTGAGGCAATCCCTGGGACCCTTTTTATGGTGCTTGTGCCACAGAGCTGGGTAAAGTTTCACAACTGTGCCCAACCTACCAAAATCAAGTGCAGTTGTAGCAAAGGTGATTGGTGCAGCAGTGCCAAAGAAAGTTTTGCTGCAGGGCTTGACATAACCCTGCGTCACCCATTCAGAATTGAGATACATGTTTTCTGCTTTCAAAGCCCCCATCCTTATTTAAAAAAAATATGCCTGGGTCTTTGGAGAGCACTGCCGTGTCTGCCCCTATCTTCTAGCCGCTGAGCTTTAATGTCTAGCTGTACATATGAGGGGAACAGCATGATGCCACATCCTTCAATGCTCCCAAGTTAAAAAAAATGCTCCTCCCTACTCTCCCTCCCTCAGGCCCACAAGCTGCTCCTCTCTGATCTGGTGCCTCTTATGTGTGCGTGTTTGGGGGGGCAGCAGTGCATGAAAATAGCTGGGTGCAAAGCAAGGTACCATTAGGACATTGAAGTCAGTGTTGCTACCTCGGGGTGGAACTTATGTAAACACATCCTTTGTCACTGGATTCTCTTGAACAAACCTCCCCCTCAGGTAATGTCACTAAGTCATGCTTATGTTTGCCTCTCAGGTACCCCAGCTATCCTTGTGACCTTTATCTTGCTGCCCCCCCCAACACACACACACAATAGGGTATTTGGGGAACATTTTAAAAAGGGTTCTAACACTAAAAATCAGAGCCAAACCTAGACTGTTCAGCTTGGGTTTGTCTAATACAAGGTGCCTAAGTTTGAGGCTGCTCAGTTTCTATGGTAAGACTTTATCTTGTTCCCAATAATAATAATAATAATCCTTTTGTATTAGGCAATTTACAGACATTTCAAAGCACTTTCCAGAAAAAAAATTGAAAATCTCAATTAGAAAACACGACATGCTAAACAATATAAAAAGGTTTTAAGCTCCTTTTTGAAAGTGTTGGTGTTTGCAGTTGAGCCGCAGTATTTTGACCAAGTGGAAGAAAATGGATTTCGTTGCAATTGCAAGGCAGGCTAGCCAAGACTGAGTTGCTGTAGTCTATTTGGGCAAGAACAAATGATGACTGAACAATTATGGTTCTAGTGCCTTAATTCAAGGAAGAGTGAATTTTATCAATGCTACAGAGGTAGCAGAAGGCAGTTGTAGTAGTTTATGGTGTTACATTGATATAATGTTACATATCAGTTTCCAGAACTGTCCTGGCCCTCTTTACCCTTCTTTTCTTTAGGGAGATGAATTCCACATTCTTGCGTATACTCTCTTCACCTAGTCCTTCATTCTTTTAACCATTTTTGCTACCATTTTCTCTACTTTTTCAAGATCATGTATTGTGTCTCACTTTTATGACCTAGTGTTCAGAATAGTATGCAATACTATAAAATGGGTCATACCAATATAGAAGTAATATATTATCTGTATCTGCTGATAAAGTTTTGTTCATGTAGTTTAGGTTCCAGTTTGCTTTATGGAAAGTTCCTTACATTGATGACCAGTATTTCAGTCTTTTGCTACTATACATACAGTATTCTTACCCCTGTTCAGTTATACTGATCTCTCTCTCTTATCCAGGTGGTACAGTGAATCGGCTTGCTATATCTTTTGTCTCAGTTTATCACTTTGTATTTTTCAGCTTTGATAATTATTTCTAATTTGTCAACCCATTATTGCAATGTTAATAAACATTTTTGCAGCTCCATTACATCAACATGAGAGTCTACTACCTCTCTGATAGTTTGTACTGTGTACAAAGTTAGAGACTAAACTGTTGATTCTGATTCCAGATCCTTAATAAATATGTTAAACAGTGTGTGTCACCCAGTACTGAACCCTGTGGTTCTCCACATGATGGCATGCCAACAAGAAAGACAGCGATTGATTGGGAAGAAGCAGAGCAGGATTACTGTCATTGGAGAGGTGGGCTGATAGATTACTTCTTTAATCAGTTATGTCACAACCAACCAAACACTGATTAATTTAGCAATGTCATATTTTAATCCTGTTAATATAAGTCTAGTGAAGGGGATCGTGCTCTTTAGTGAGTCATCTTCCCATGCAGAACTCATAAGTAAATCAGATTTATGTACTGAATAAATTGGAAAGGCTATCAGAATAATTAAAAAGGAGGGGACTCTCATGCAATGAATGAGCCTGGATTCGTTTTATTATTTTGGGCAAGAGAAGATTTACTGGTTTATTTTGAAACACAGAAAGACAAAGATACAAATCTGATGTTGTGAAGCTGAAAATAGTGTCATAAAAGAGTAATATAAACTAATTTATCACATTTCTGAGGTGTGCTGAGCAACAGTGTGAATTTTCTGAGTGATTATCCTAAAGTGCAGGTGTCAGTAATTATTTGAGACTTATAAACAAAAGGAGTTGTTTGCAAAGAACAAAGACTGCAGTCTGCGAAAGCTAAAAGTTAATGAACTATACATGCAATAACCATAACCTTTATTTATACAACTGTGTAATCAGTATCATACAGGTTATGAGGAAGACAGATTAATATGTACAAACAGCATGTCATTATTGTCTTATGTGAGGATGTGGTGATAAAACTGTATGAGTGACATTTGAAGGTTTTGCTCTTGTGCAAGAGGGGGAAACATAACTAAACCAAATTTCTAATAAGCTATGCTTAACAAGCATAAGTTTATGAAAATAAAATGCTCAGAAATGAGTATTCTTATATTAATTGGATTTAACTTTAAATATTGCAGTCCAAATCTAGTGTTTTAAAGGTTTCACAAGAACCAGGACTTACTCCACGCTCCATTTGAAAACCACCTCACTGTCCACAACTGACCCCACAAATGCATCTATTTGTGATATCATGGTCTGTTGTCATAGATAGCTTTGTGTTATATTAATACAGTAGCTATACTGTGAAGTTAAAAAGACCTAAGGAAAGTTTTTTATGCAAACACATGGAAGAAAAAGCAAAATGTACACACAAACTGTTAGACAAGTGAATGTTTAAAAAAGGTATTATTCAACAAATGTTAGTAGATGAAGAGTACTGTATTGTTTATTAAATAATGTACTGAAGTGAATACCTTCTTTTTAAGGAATACTGTGTCTCTTCCCTTCATGGAAATTTCTATCTGGCATGAATATTGGAAAACAGTGTTTCACAGTTCCATGATGGTTAATAAAGGGGCACATCAAAAGTATATTCCAGTTCAACCCTCATTGTCATTTATCATTTTTAAGGTATTTCTTGCTGTGGAACACATACTGAGTAAGCTATGTGCATGATAGCATTGTCAACAATCAGTGACCACATATTACTCAGGATTCAGTGATATATCCTACATAGAGCAGGCTAACAGGTTTCACAAAATATGTCACTATTTTAATTAAAGTGAGGGAGCAGTAATTTAGACAAAGGGCCTTTTCAGCCAGGACTACTGTATTAGTGCTGACTGTAGTAGCCAACACATTGTAGACTGCTAACAGTTCCAAAAGTGATGGCTATACTGCTCCTGAATGACAAGTGGGTAAACAGAAATGCAGTAAATGACTTCTGAATTTTTTTTACATTGCTGTACTGTTTCTTTATCAAACAGATGCATTAACTTTCCCACTCATTATGGTCACTGGCAATATTTCTTGCTTTCATTTAAGCTATAAGGCATGCCATGGTGTGGGTCCTTGTGGACTTAGTCATGCTATCAGTGGTGCAGCGCAATGTATAGCTAAGTGGTTTACACCACAAAAGCAATGGCAAACGGTTTGGTTTATTACACTTATAAATGGGGACCCTCCGTGGCTCAGAGCATCTGTACAACATGTTAGCAAACATATAATGCAAACCATGTTAACGTAAGCATAAACTATCATTTATAAATACAGAAAACAAATAAATTAGAACAGATATAAAACTCAAAAGACTATACAAATGTTATTTGGAGAATGGCAGATATCCATGAAATGACCACTCCACTGTGGGAAAGGAAGTGCTTACTGAAAAACAGATAATATAAGCACATAAATGAGCAGCTACACCCCCTGGCACTGAGAAACCTTCTTTAAACAGCAATGAAACATCAGTTCCTGTCCTCCTGGTGGTGGTTTTCTCCTGTCAGCTAAGTCTTGCTGCTACCTCTCTTTTTGTATCTATGCTGCTATTAATGCTAATATTGTGCATTTTATTCTTAATGACAGTAATATAAAAATGTAGAATTTTACAAGAAATATGGACCGTTTGACCCATGCAGTCTGCTCATTTTTCCCCTGCATATACTGTCCACAGACCCTACTTGATCTCTGACTCCCTTCCTCCCTGCTTTCCATTAAGATTCCCATCTGGCTACCTGATGCATTCTTGAATTGCATCACTGTTTTCACCACCACCACCTCCACTGGAAAACTGTTCCAGGTTTCCACCACTCCTTCAGTGAAGAAATACTTCTCACATCTCTTAAATGTACCCCCTTCCAGATGCATTGCATGTCTACTTGTTCTTGTGCATCTGTTCCTCTGAAAAATATTCCACTCCTGTACCTTATTTAACCCAGTTAAGTATTTATAGGTCTCTATCATGCCCCCCTTTCCTGTCTTCCTTCCAGTGTGTACATATTGATTCCCTTCAGTCTCTCCTCATAGGGCTTCTGATGCAGCCCCTGCACTATTTTATTTGCTGTCCTCTGGACAGCATCCACACTGTCTATGTCCTTCCCGAGATCTGGTCTCCAGAACTGGACACAGTACTTCAGGTGGGGTCTCATTAACAATCTATACAGTTCCCTTCCTCCTGGAGTGTCCACCCCATTGCAGATTTTGGTGTCATCCACAAAATGGCAACATTTTCCTTCCAGATCATCTGCAATGTCACTTGCGAATACATTAAAGCAGACTAGTCCTAGCACTGAACACTGAGGCGCTGGTCACTTTCCCTTCCCTGGAGTGAACTCTATTTACCACCAGCCACTGTTGTGTCTCTCTTTACCAATTCCTTGCTCAGTTTACCACCTTAGGACCCACCCCTAATCTTACTAGTTTCCTTATGAGTCTCCAGTGTGGAACCATATTGAATGTCTTACTAAAATCTAAGTAGACCATGTCCACTGCCCCATACTGTTCTAGTTTCCTTGTCACCTAGTCACGTGACCTCCCCCCGAATCTGTGCTGCTTCAGATATTGTAACCTGGTGAATTTATGATACTGCATGATCCTTTCCTTTAACAGTTACTCCATAAACTTCCCCACCACTGATGTCAGAATGACCAGCCTACGGTTGCCCACCTGCTCCCTGCTACTGCTGTTATGAAATGATACTGCACATGCTGTCCTCCTGTCCTCCAGTAACCACTCCTGCTTCCAGGGCTGTCAAAGATGCATCCAGTACCTCTCTCAGCTCCCACAACACCCTTGGATATATCCTGTCTGGCCCCATAGCTTTGTCCACTTTCAGGTTTGTGAGTCCCTTCAGGACTCTCTCTCTCTCCCCTGTAAAAGGACTTGTGTACCCCCCCCCCCACAGTACACCTGCTGGTTTTCTGTGGCCCATCCCCTTCCCCTTCCTCTGTGAAGACTGAACCAAAGTATTTCTTCAGAATATCTGCTCTTTACTTATTCTTTGCACAGTCCCCCTTGCCCTTCTTAACCTCACAATCCCTCTCCTAGTCTTCTCTTTTCACTTATGTACCTAAGAAATGGCTTGCCCCCTTTAGTTACCTCTTGGGATATTCTTTTCACAGTTTGCATGTTTGCACTCCTCATTGCTTTCCATGCTTCCCTCTGTTTCTCATGATACACTTCCCTGTCATCTTCCCTCTGTGCTTCTTTGGACCTCCTGAATGCTACCCTTTTAGCTTTCACCTTTTCAGCCACTTACTTTGAGAACCATAACAGTCTCTTTTTTCTCTATTCTCATGCTTTTGCTCACTTCCTTTGTGCAGAGGTCTGTACTTTCACTACACCTTCCCTTACCTTAGTCCACTGCTCCTCCATCCCACCCAGGTCATCCTTCCCTGCTACATAGTCCCTGAGGCATCCACTCATTTTTTTTAAATCTGCCCCCCACGAAGTCAAGGACCCTTATCATTGTGTGGTTTGCTTCCACTGTTGTCCTTATGCTGAACCACACTGTCTGGTGACCTCTGGTCCCCAGGTGGCCTCCCATCTTGTTATCTGCAATACTGTCCCTGTTAATGAGTACCATATTGCCCAATCACAAGTGGGATTCCTGACTAACTGCCTGAGGAATACCCTCTACAGGCAAAGGTTTCTGAGAAAAGTTCAGGCTAGTTTGTCAGGTGGGGAGTTGCAAAAGCCAGGCAGGAAATGCACACAGAATCAGGAAACACAGTTTTTTTTATTGCTAACTCTACTGTCTAAAAACACACCAGGAGGGGATTATGAGCATTGGGGCACTGAAACAAACAAACAAACAAACAAACAAAACAAAACAATACAGGGTTAAAAACAATACTCTTTCTAAAGCCATCTAACTAAAAAGATCAGAAGTGGTATTTGGACAGTGGATGGAAATTGTTTACGTGAAATCAGAGCAATACAGCTCTACAGCAGGTTTTCACTAATAAACTAACCTGTGCTTGTGAGTGTCTTTGTTTTTCAGAACAGCAGCTGCCTCTTTCACTCTCTCTTTCTCCAGGTTTGAGGTCAGAAAAGAGCAGAAGAGGATGACATGGCAGCCAAAGGACCAATTTGGGGCTTTGCAGCTCAGCAGGAAGTATCACATTGATGGGGTTGCAGAGGAAGGATAAAAAAAAACTTCACGCCTAATGTATTAAATTCATGTTCATGTCCCAGAGCATAAGTGTAACAGAGCAGGAGTGGAACAATGAAGTGATTGAGATCTCAGGTGTTGGCAGGTATCTGCAGGCAACAGCAGACATGCAGGAAACTCTGCCAGTCCACTGAGATAACTTAAAGTACCTGTATGCATGTTGCTGCCTGAGTACTGTAGGATGGTATCAAAGAAGGTAAGGGGAAAACAGCATGGAAGGAACAGGTCATACTAACAGTAACTGCCCGTTGTGTGGGAAAAGAGGAAACACCCTGGCTAGGATAAGCATACAAAGGGATGAGGGTAAATTAATAGGGGAAAAATAGAATCACCTGTGGTGTGTAAAAAGAGGTAACACCCTATATACAGTAGGGGTATGAGGATAAGAGAAACAAAAAGAGGAAAACTGAAATCACTATATTTAGGGTCACACTACAAAGGGGTTAACCAAATCAAAAAATAAAGGGGACAATTAGAAACACCCTGTCTAGTGAAAGGGTAGAATGTTAATTCCATTAAATACAGTGGGGGTAGGAATGGGAATATTGGAAGTGAGGCAGTGCAGTGGTTACAGAGCAACAGTTTTCAAAGAGACCTTTTGGATATTATGGTGCTGCCCCATCTGCATAAACCTATCAAGGCTGAGGAAGGAGGCAGATAGATTCCAGTCTGAGTTGGCTATGATTCAGGGGACATCTTTCCACACCCAGGGACCACTGAATCTACCACCAGTGCCCTGAAGATGACTTGGAGGAGGGCTGACTTGACTGTGGTGGGCTCGTGGAGGGTAGGAGTGGTGGGTCGGTGGCACATTCCTCAGCCTGTGAAAATACATAACTCATTCACTGCCTGGCAGGATGGGACTGTTGGGAGGCAGTACCCACTGTAGTTGCCAGGAAGCTGTGAAGGTCTTCCATTGGGGAAGCCCCAAGATGAGAAGGAGAGGACCCCAGTAGATAAAGAAGCAACTTCTGGTGGGGGACTCAATCGTTAGTGGGGTAGATTTGGAAACAGGAAGGGGACAAAAAGGAAGATGAGGTGCTTACCTTGTACTTCAGCTTAGAAGCAGATCCTCACTAGGTCAGTGGGGCAGGAGGGGGAGCTAGATCTCATTGTCCACCTGGGGACTACTGCCATTGCTTGGGAGGAGGCTGATACTGTGAATAGAGATTTTAAGGAGCTGGAGGGAGGTCTTAGTTAGGTAGCGCACTCAGTGGCATTCAGTGAGGTGCTTCCTGTCTATTGCCAGGGGGACAATAGGGTTCTCTGCACCAGGAGCATCAACTTCTGTTTAAAGGCATTTTGTAGAGGGGAAGGGGTGTAGCTATAGTGGGAACTGGGGACCAACCTTGAGGGAAAGGCCCTATACATGAGTGATTTTTTTATATATATATTAGATTTTGTTGACCAGGAAGGAGGACAGGACAATTTTTTTGGCTATTTTCAGCCTCGTGCCAAGGGAGAGGGAGATACAGATGGATGGCCACTGAAATTGAACCATATTTTTTCCAAGCTGTTGTTGGTACTTTTAGTGAATGAGGGAAATTTGGCCAGGACACCGGTGCAATTCCC
Organism: Neoceratodus forsteri; assembly: GCA_016271365.2. Lineage (NCBI taxonomy): Eukaryota > Metazoa > Chordata > Ceratodontiformes > Ceratodontidae > Neoceratodus > Neoceratodus forsteri. The sequence goes on from CM057455.1 coordinate 1,512,155,504, forward strand.
CTACTGAACAGTAGGGGGAGATGCTGTCTCTCTGGATGTCAGATAAGATGGCGAATCGAAGTGCTGCAGGAGAGGAAGCAGCTCTGATAGCACAAACTGGAACTGCACAGGAATCGCAAGGAAAAGAAAGGATTGTAGTTGAAATGGAAACAGAAAGCTCAAATCGGATTTTGGAGACACCTTTTGCTGACCCAAATATTGTTCTGCAAACACCTTTAATGTACACCTCATTTCCAATTCTGCCAGCAGAAAACTCCTCAGAAGTAAGTGAAATGAGTGAAACTCAACCCGATAATGTTGAGATTTCAGATAATGTACAGCCAGCAGAAGCAGAAATACAAAACAGCTAGAATCTGAGAAAAAACTTTACTTGCTTAAAAAAATGCAGCTCAGAAAGAAATTGAGGGACATATGAACTGACAAGGGTGTTCAGCCTGTCAGAGAGAAAAACACCTGAGAGTAGGTGATGCCCAATCTTCAAAGAATTTAGCCACAAACTGGGAGGAGGCTGTTGAGAATGCTAAGAAAGAGTTGCAGAAACACCCTGAAGTTATTGCATCAGGAATGGCACCATCAGGTTCCACAGAACCTGGCCTAAGACAGGCAACAGGAAAAACACAAACCAAAGAATAACCCTGGTCAGTAGAGCAAGCACTCAGAGACTCTGGATGGGAATAAGATGACAATACAGGTCAGTGGTTTTCGGGTAAATCTCCAATATAAATGCTTACTAAGGATATAGGAATCATAGGAATGATACTGAGCTAAAATGGACTTTCGTCCTATATGCTCGTCATCTAGTTTTAAACTCTAATTTTATTCATATATATATATATATATATATATATATACAATCTTTTTTTAAACACAGCAGTTGTTTGGCTGGCCACAACCTCCAGTGGTAGTCTGTTCCAGTCATGTACAACTCTTTGGGTGAACCACCATGTACTATGTTTTTTTTTTTCTATTTGGTGCTGTTAACTGCATAGGATGAGACCTAGTGTTATATACACTTTTATTCAACTCAAGACCAGTAATTTTCCAAAGATCATCATTTTTCCAAGCCTTGTGCACTAGGCACATAACCCCTCTTTTCCTTCTTTCCTCCAGGGAATACATATTCAACTCAGTCAAATGGGTTTCATAATTTTTATCTGCCATATTGTGTATTGCTTTAGTTGCTGTCCTCTGAACTCTCTCCAACAATGCAATATCCTGTTTTTTTATATGGTGTCCAAACCTGGGCACCAAATTCCATGATTGGTCTAACCAGTGATATGTACAATGGCATAATAACAGCCCTACTCCTAGATGATATATGTCTTAATATGCAATTTAGGATTCTATTTCCTTTTTGGGCTGTTTTATGACAGTGTGATGAAAAAGACATATCTCTAGAAACTGTAATACCCAAATCCCTTTCCTCATCTATTGTTTTTAATACAATATTTCCTAATTTATAGGATATTTTTAAATTTCTATTTCCCAAATGCATAACAAAACATGTGTCATGATTTAATGTCAGCTTAGATTTATTTGTCCATATATCTATGTTATCAATTGTATCTTGTAAGTTTGATGAATTTTGACTAATATTTATTTCTGCACCTATCCTACAGTCATCTGAAAATTTTTGTATCCAAACGGAATCATGTTTTATTTGAAGAGATGATACATATAGACGAGGCAGAGGGAAACGTGGAGGCCTTATGGGTCACCTTACGATCCCCAGCAGCAGATAAGGTCAAGCTGGGTGTAGTATATAGGCCCCCCCGGGATGGGTGATGTTCTGGAGGATGGTTTGCTGGACAACATCATTGCCCAGTGTGACCAAAAGGAAGGAGTAGTTGATGGGGACCTTAATATGCCAGGTACAAACTGGGGAACCATGTCCTCTAAGGTGGCCAAGGAGCAGAGACTGCTGGATGGCTTTGGGATGTGTTCTTAACACAGCATGTGATGGAGCCCACAAGGGAGGGGCATGTCCTGGACGTGGTTCTGGCAGATGGGGATCTGGTAAGGGGCCTGGTTGTAGAGGATCCCCTGACTGGGAGTGACCACAATACTGTCTGGTTTCAAATAAGCATGGGGGGATGGGGGTGAGATCTAGGACACTGGCAGTGGACCTCAGGGGGCAGACTTTGTGGGCATGGGAAATATTCTCAAGGATCACTTGAAGGGGATTACATCAATGACAAATGTGGACAGGAGATGGCAGGTCATAAAACGGGGACTTCATGAGGCAGTCAGGACCTGTGCTAAGGTGAAACGTAAGGGAGCAAGGTCACATAAACCATGCTGGTGGTCCAGTGAGGTTCAGGTAGTGGTCAGAAAAAAGAAGGCAGCCTACAAAAAATATAAAACAACAAGAGGGGATAGGGATAAGGAAATGTACCATCTTGCATCTGGAAAAGTCACCAGGATGGTGAGGGGGGCAAAGTCCAGTAAAGAGCAACGGCTGGCACAGGGGATACATGGAGGGGAAAAGGGATTCTTCTGGTACATTGGGGAGTGGAGAAAAATTAAGGGCCATCTCAGCAGATTGAGATCAGAAGGAGGGTGGGCGGAAGAGGCGAGGGACCCGGCAGAGGTATTTAACAAGTACTTTGCCTCTGTGTTCACTAGGGAGGGGGATTGGATATCTACAAAGCAAGGCATGATGGGGATAGAAGCGGTAGTGAGTGAGATCAGGGGGCAACAGAAATGGAGCAAGAGGGAGGGAGAGGTACCCCAGGAGTGTCACATCAGGATAAGGATAAAAAGGCCAGTAAGGTGGAGGGGACTGATGATGCTATCTCCACCAAAAGGGTGTGGTTAGCCCTCAAGGCCCTAAAGAAAGACAAATCTCCTGGGCGGATGGCATTCATCCAGAGTACTATGGGATTGGCGGACATACTGGCTGCACCTGGCGGAGCTCTTCAACAGGTCACTTGAGACAGGGAGGTACCTAGGGATTGGCGAGAGGCACATGTGGTGCCAATCCATAAAGGGGGGTCGAGGGAAGTACCAGGTAACTATAGACCCATCAGTTTGACCTCAGTGGTGGGAAAATTAATGGAGGGTATACTAAAGGAACGATTGGGGGTGTACTTGGAGGAGGTGGGCGGTCTGGCTAGTCAGCAACATGGGTTTGTGCCAGGTAGATTATGTCAAACCAGTCTTGTGGAGTTCTACGAATGGGTAACATCAGAACTGGACAGGGGAAAGCCTGTGGATGTATTATTCTTGGACTTCAGCAAGGCATTTGACTCTGTCCTCCACAATGGTCTGGTGGAGAAACTGATGGTTTGGGAGTAGGCCCTTTGATGGTCAGATGGATTGAAAACTGGCTGGCTGGATGCACCCAGAGAGTAGTGGTCTGTGGGGAGCTCTTGAACCCTAGAGAGGTTGGTAGTGGGGTACCGCTGGGCTTGGTCCTGGGTCCGATCCTGTTTAATGCGTACATATCGGACATCAGGGAGGGTATAGGGTGTGAAATGAGTCTCTTCACTGATGACTCCAAGATGGGAGCAGTAGTTGAGGGAGAAGAGGGGGAGGTTGGCCCTGCAAGAGGACCTCGACACCCTGGAAAGCTGGGCTCACAAATGGAAATTAAATTTCAATATCACCAAGTGCAAGATGTTACATCTTGGGTGGGGAAACCCTAAACACAGGTACACCCTGGGAGGGGAGGTGCTGGAGGCCTCAATAGGGGAAAAAGACCTAGGGGTCATGGTGGATGCATGTATGAATAACTCTGAGCAGTGCAGGAGAGCGGCTAGCAAGGCAAACAGGATGTTGGGATGCATCATAAGGGGGATCACTTCTAGGAGCAAGGAAGTGATTCTGCCACTGTACAATGGACTGGTTAGACCACACCTTGAGTACTGTGTATAGTACTGAAGACCACACTTGAAGAGGGACATACAGCTCCTGGAGAGGGTACAGAGGAGGGCAACTAAGATGATACGAGGGCTAGGGGATTTGACGTATGAGGACAGACTCGAGGAGCTCTGCCTGTTTTCATTGGAGGAGAGGAGAGACAGGGGGGACATGATTGAGGTCTTCAAGTACCTCAAGGGAATAAATAAGGTAAACATGGAGGGGATCTTTAGACTAAAGCAGGGAGGTATCACCAGAGGGCATGGTTTGAAGTTGTAAGGTGGAAGGGGGAAGGAGGAGGTTTTTCACTGAGAGGGTGGTGGACCTTGGAATGCACTGCTTGGTGAGCTGGTTCCAGAGATCCACAGTGGAGGGCTTCAAGAGGGTGGTACAGACACAGAAAGTGGATGTATCAGATGATGGCCTGTCCCAGGGGGTGGGGATGGATGATAGGGGTTTCTGGAACACAAGGGTGGAGGGTCTCAGCACCCAACTAGGGATCTGAGGTTTGAGCAGACTTGATAGACTGTAAGGCCTAATCTGCTGGCAAATAGTATGTTAGTATATAGATTAAACAAGCAAGGGCCCAGCACTGAACCCTGGGGGACCCCACTAGTCACCTCCAACTGTTTAGAAAGCTCACCTCTAATACACACACATTGGTTTCTGTTTTCTAACCAATTTTGAACCCAGTTTATTATATATGGATTTATAGTCAATTTACTCATTTGTTGTAATAATTCTGGGTGGGGGAGCTTATTGAAAGCCTTGGAAAAATCAAGGAATAGCACATCCACAGGGATTCCCGTATCAAGTCTGTCTATAACGTTGTTATAAAATGCCAGCATATTTGTCTGGCACAACCTACCCTTCACAAATCCGTGTTGAAATTGGTCAATAAGATTATTTAATTCTAGATTTTCATTTATCTTATCCTTTAATGTTCCCTCCAATATTTTGGAGGGAATAGCAGTAAGACTAATAAGTCGATAGTTTTCAGGATCCATCTTGTTACCCTTTTTATAGATTGGGAAAACAATTGCCGATTTCCAGCAATCAATTACTTCCCCTGTATCCAATGACTTTTGAAATATGTATGTTAATGGGGGGCTATTATCTCTGCCAATTCTTTGAGTACTTTTGGGTGAAAACCATCAGGACCCGGGGATTTGTTTGGATCTAATTTAGCCAATCTTTCTTTGACTTAAATTTGTTTTAATACTATTCTATCTTTTGGATTTGAATCAGATATTATAGACGGATATAAACACTTTTTTTTATTGTAAACTGTCGAGAAATATTCATTTGCTATATCAGCCATTTCTTTATTATCTAATGTAGAATCTCCATTTATTTTTTTTAATGGTCCTATACTGTTTGAGTTCCCCTTAATGTTATTTATGTAAGCATAAAAGGCCTTATGATTTCCTTCAACTCTGTTTACTAAGTTTATTTCGTAGTTTATTTTAGCCTTCTTAATTTGTTTTTTTATTAGATTTGTTATTTGTGTATATTGAATCCTAGTTTTGTTTGATCTATTTGTTTTCCACTTTTTAAAAAGCCTATGTTTTCTATTTATTAATTTTTTGATTTTAGGTGTCCACCACTGCATTTTTTTATTTATTGGGGTATACTTTTGTTTAACAGGAATGTTTTCCAATTCTTGCTGCTTAATCTTGGTGGAAAAAAATCCCATATATCATTTAATGATTTATTATCAAAATCGTCTTTCCACTGCCAATTTGAGAGGTTAACTTTCATCTTGGCAAAATTTGCTTTGACAAAATCAAAATCAAAGGTAACTGTATTAGCCATGAAAAATAAATCCATGCAAGGCAGTGATTTTAATCTTGAGGTGCCTTCAGATTTGGAACTCACACAGCACCTGTGTTAAATTTGCCTGAAAAGACTGTAATTTCTGATTCCCAACAGAATGGGGGACACCCCACAGATACTGCTGAACCACCACAGAGGCCTCTTAATCTTGTTAATAAAGATGCACCAAAAGCATTTGCTTCACTGTTTAAATTGCCTATATTACCTGCAAAAAGACATAACATGGCAAGGTTGTCCTATATTTGGGGAATGCCCGAACCTCCCGATATGATTTTTGTTGCAAAAATGCTACTTAAGGATTCAATGAAATACTTTGCAAGGAAAATATATGCTTTAATTCACATCTCTGGTGAAACTACATTTGATGTCAGCTTCAAAACTTTCAGTGGATTGGAAAGGTTTTGGACCAGATATAATTCCCTGAAGAAAAACAACTTATGGGTGCCATTTCTTGCTATCCCTCTAACAAAGCTGGCACATAAAACTGTGACAGTACTATTCCGAAATGAGGGAGTGAACGTTCATGATTTGACTCACTGGCTACTAAAGAGATGCACTTTAATTAAAGAACCAGAAGCCATACTGGACACTGAAAATATTTGGACGGGGGGCGGTGGAAAGTTAAAGTCATGCTAAAATCTACTGATCTGGGAGTAACACACTTTCCTAACTCTTTGTTTTTAGGAAGGGATCGTGGAATACTTTTTTATCCATGGCAGCCTAAAACCTGCTATAAGTGCAGTTCAGATGCACATTTAAGTAATATTTGTGACACCTTAAGATGTAATGTCTGTGGGGAACTGAGGCATTCAGGCTCACAATGCACAAATGAGTACAAATGTAATCTTTGTGAGAAGGTAGGGCACACATTCCAAAATTGTCAGTAGGCCACACATAACCTCCCAGAACATGTGGATGGAGAGGAGCAGAGATTATTAATCACTTCAACACACAAAAAAAAATTAGGTATGCAAAAAACACAGACATCTACAGAAAGCACTCTACAAGCCCCACCAGGCATTGATACTGCCTTGACACACACAGAGGGTGAACAAATGCAGGTAGTTTCTGAACAGAGGCAGCAGGTTGCTCAATTTCAACAGGTAGTGCCACTGAAGGATGGTATAGGCCTCTTATCAAGTCAGGTAGAAGAAGAACTTTCAATGTCGACAGGACACAATAAGACCGGACTAATGCCCCCCCACCTGCACAAACTGAAGTACAGGATACACCAAGACATAGGGCACGAGTTTCTGGAACTGAAATATCCACTAGATCTACCCTGTTACCTGTTACAAACCAATTTGATGTACTACAACATGATAATACAGATGAGGATTCAGATGCATCTCAATAGCCTCCTTTATACCTGAAATGATGACAGATACAGAAAAGCAGAAAAATATGAGAGGGCCTCAAAAGAGGAAGGAAGGCAAAACAAAAGAGACAAAAACACTAGAAGGGGAAAGTATAAATGAACACTGCATAAATGGCAATTCTCTTTTCATGCTATACTCTGAATGTAAATAGTATAAAGCAGGATAGCAAATGAAAGCTTGTGTTTTCTTTTCTTACTTCTCTCTCATTTGGGATTTATTTTTTACAGGATATGTGTTTTCACAATTTGAGAGAGATACAAATGGCCTCTAAATGATGGTTGCATGGCGCCTTCTATTGGTCAATAAGGATGGAAACTTGCTCAGGGGTTGGGATTCTGTTTAAAATCCCTGAAATTAAATTATTGAAATTATATGACTTAATTCCAGGAAGGGCATTAATTATGGATATGTTAATACAAGGCTTATTGTTTAGGTTATTGAATTTATATGCCCAGCTAACCAAGGCTACTAGATGTGACATACACAAATACAGCCTTATTTATATTCCTCACATACAATGATTTTTGCAGGTGATTTCAATTGTCCACTTACAGCAAACACTTTGAAACAATACTGTGATTCAAATATGTTACCTCAGATTGTACATAAAGCAAAACTAACACTCTTATTTCTCATACAGGAAAACTACTGTATCTACCTTCGAAAGGGGGGCATTAACTTCATGTATTGATTATATATATATTTCAAAACATGTTAATATTTTTCCAGCTGAAGTAGTCCCAGTAGAATTCTCGGACCATAAAATAGTGAGCATAAAAATTGGAACCACTACCAATTTTAAAAGGGGAAGAAGATTTTGAAAAATGAATATCTCTTTATTGCTAGAAACAAATATTTTACTAACACTGCAGCATTTTATTACAGCCAGAAAATCTGTATTTTTGTTGTTTGACAATCCCTATCAATGATGGGAAGATACAGAAAAAGATCTACAGCATCTACTGTATGTAAACAAGCTAGTAATGTGAAAAGTAAAATTAAGGATTTTCATGCACAAAAAGTTAATACATTAGAATACCAGCAAAAATGTGGAATTTTGGGAAAAACAGATATTATCTGCCTTTATGAAATGTACACTGCGAGGTCACAAATGAAGGAAATTACTGTTTTGAAAGACCAGTCTGGGATGGAATATAATAAACCAAGAGATATTTTAAAAATAGTAGGTGGTTATACAGCACAAATGTATGCCCTGATGCAAACAGATCAAGCCCCAGTACAGTTATATTTACAGAACTTGGGGATTCCTACGCCAAATAATCAAATTTTAAGGGAAATATCTCAGCCAATACAGGCTAATGAGATGCTGGATGCATTGTCTATGATGGCAGGTGATAAATCTCCAGGGCCTGATGGTCTACCAAATGAGATACTAAAGCTTGTAGGGAAAGATTTTGTGCAAGAACTTACACAGGTATTTAACTACATTTTATATTCTAAAGAAATACCATTATACATGAATATAGGTATGCTTACTTACATTTATAAGAAAGGCGACAAGTCCCTACTACAAAACTGGAGACTTTTATGCTTATTAAATTCAGATTTTAAATTACTAATGAAAATCCGGGCAAACAGGCTTGTTAAAATTGCACAATTAGTAATATCACCAGCACAAACACATGTTTTAATTGGATGAAAAGTACAAGACCACATCTTGCTAATTAGGAAAATAATAGAATTGGAAAAAAATGGGTGCAATAGATGGTTTTCTGATATCTTTAGACCAGGAAAAAGCAGTTGATAAAATTAATCACAAATTTTTATGGTCAGTATTACACACTTATCATGTGCCAGACATCATGATAGACTAGTTTAGAAACATTTATTCTACTACCATGGTGATCCCGGTAGTACAAGGTTGGAGAGGCCCCCTAGTGCATCTTAGAAGAGGGGTGAGGCAAGGCTTCCCACTCAGTCCAATATTATATGATTTTTTTATTGATCCTTTACTAAGATATATAAATACAAATCAGCAAATCAATTCAATTCATACCACAAGACTACTTTCTCCACCAAAAAGTATCTCTTATGCAGAGGACATGACTGTCATGGTGAAGGACGAACAATCCCTTGTCACTTTTATACATTCCTGTAATAAGTTTGGATGACTCTCTGGGGCTTCACATAATTTAGGGAAATGTCATGGGCAAAGACTTTATTATTTATTGAATTATAATGGTACAGTAGCAGGAACATCCATTAGTCCAGATTCCATACTTATATTAGGAATTATCTTTGGTCAAGGAGAGCTGGATGACCTGAACTGGAATAAGAAGCTAGAAATTGGTAAGAAAAAAGTACAACAATGGAGCAAATAGAAAATAAGCAAAAAAAGAGAACATATTTAATTAAAACATTCCTAGTCCCAATTTTCCTGTACATAAGTTATATGTTCCCCACTCCAAAATATAGGGACATTTAACTCCTGATTATCTTTTTTCAAGCCTGCTGGAATAGCAGGCTGAACCCAATAAAAAGAAACATTTTATATTTACCATTAAAACAAGGTGGACTTAATATGATAAATCCAATATTATTTTTTAACACCTTTTTTTCTTTTTATGAACATCAGATCTATGCTTGAACAGCAGACTTGAGGATGAGTAGCCTTACTGTATGACAAGTGCCATCATTGGGTACAGCTTTAGAACTCCAGTACATTGAAAAAATTTACAAAATCGATAGATTCCAGAGTACATCAGATGTACTTTTCTAAGATTAAATCAATGGCAGCTTATATCTCAAGAATTCCAAAACAATACTAGAAAACAATAATATTTGTTATTGCTATCTATGATTTGTACTGAAGAGACTGTTTTTAGTAAACATCCATTTGAGTATGTGGCATCTTTAAAACATTATCTTAGTAATTCCTGTATTCCAGAAAAAATGTGGGACCTGCACTGGCTTGCATGCCGTGAAAAAATCAATATGAAAGCTAATTAGAAGCATAACAAATTGGAGGAATGTTATTGTAGCAGACAGTCATGCATTCAGAAAGAGGAAACAATAGCACAACTACTCTCTACATACCCTTTTATTCAGGATTTTTGGAACTATTTGGCAGGCAAATGGAATTATCTAATATTTAGCTCTCTACAGTATAAGAGCATAATTTATGGTATATTTGATAAGAACTGGACAACATGGAATACAAGCACATTATAAATAATAATGGTTGTACTTAAATGGACTATATGGCTTACAAGATACAATTTTACTCTACAGCAAAAAAAGCAGTCATCAGAAGTTATACAACTAAATTATGCAAGACATATCTTGTATATATAAAGCAGAAATGAAGGAACTATCTAGGGATAAATTAGCATTATGGAAATACTTGCCTTGGATAACTTGGATATACTTGTAATGTTTTTTATGACATGTACTCTGCCTTTTACCTACTTCATAACATGACAACTGCACTGTTGTTGTACTGTTCCTACATGGTCAATTCTTGACCCCGGGTTGCCCCTGAAAAAGGGACTGTAATTGTCTCAGTGGACTTACCCGGTTACCAAAACTCAAATAAACAAATAAAAATAACTGACAATGATGCACCTGTTACTTGAACTCTTATGAAACTTCTTCTTGCTTTGTTTTTGCTAACACTTGAAGTTTATTATTCATGACACTTATTACTGTATGGGCTTTGGGGTTGTTTCTTTTTGACTTTTTTTAAAGTTTTCATATTTGTATTACATTTGTGTATTTTCTTTATCTTTTTTTTCTGTATTGTATGGATGTCTTATTTTGATTTCCGGCACAATAAAATATTCCCCTACTCTTTTTGAGAAATGCCATGAGATCTTTAACAGCCACCTGAACTACCACCAGAACAGGCAGATGGGACCTTGGTTTAACATCTCATCCGAAAGATGGGATGTCCTGAATCCATTTGTGAAGAGAACTGCAATCCTCAGTGGATGGTTTAAGTGTTACTTTGATTGAACTATTAAAGTAGCTGAGGAGGTGGTGAAAGAAATCAGGAATGCATAAACTACACTCTTCACACAGACTGAAGCAGGGACTTCAGAGGAGGTGAAATAAAGAAAGAAGCAGATGGTAGAAATGAAAGCGAATGGTTACACGAGTTGTAAAAAGAAAGGGGAAAAGAAGGCAATACAAAAACTTAAAAAGGGGGATGACAGACAGAGTGGTTACAAAGCATGCAAAGCCATGTGTGCAAACACAAGATATCTAGAAAATAAAATTCTAGACCTATGTAAGGGCCCCACCCCTGCCTTTTACTAAAACAACAGGTGGCATGCTGTTGGAGTTGGCAGCAATACCTGGTGGGGGACCTGGGTTCGGGGAGGATGAGGTTACCTGGCACAAGGGACCTAGGTTTGACTACTCTGCACAGGGGCACCCAAGTAAATCCAAGTATAGGAAGCAATAACTGTAATGTCCAGAACCAGAATTGGGATTTTTCAGTGTGGCTTTATTTATTAACTAACTGAACATAAACAAAGCATTGCATGGTCCCCCAAAGGGCTTCATTCACTGTATGTGTAGATTAGAGGTTAACCAAGCGTTCCATTTGAAGAATGAACACATTACTACTGTTGTCTGGCTTTGGACCCACCAGGCACTCAGCCCAGACTTTGCATGCGCTTTGGATACATAGCCCGACTGGCCCGGCTCCCTGCAGCCACTTAACTGATGGTCCACTTGAAGAATTAACTCAAACTTTACTTGGAAAGACATCCCATCAAACAAGGAGACTCCCCAAACTGTGGCTCCTTACACCACTTAGAGTCTGTGACTCCTAGAGAGATTTGTTTCTTACTTCCAACCTAACTCCATCAAACAAGGAGACTCCCATCCAACAAGGAGTAATTTTTCCATCCTGTGGCTCCCCACACCACTTAGAGTCTGCAACTCCTAGAGAGATTTTCAAGTTGACCACGTCTGGGTACCCACACCATCACTGGCCAAGTGCATGAGGCAAGTAGCAAAACACAGAAGAAATCTGTAGAGGTGGACCTGGTTATTAAAGATGGGGGGCGTTTCCCACCTCCAGCTCCCACAGCCCATACCCCCATTTCTCTGGATACACACAGAAAACTTTAGAACTTTAAAATGTAGATTGAACGGTGGATGACCTGAAGCACCCCCTCTACAGCATTACTTGAAATCCAATAAAACTTTAGACTGTTTGCTCCATTTGTTCGTCCTAGTAACATAGTCCTCCCAAATAGCAGTCCCCATTACTTGAAATCCATTTAAAACTTTAGACTGTTTGACTACTCCATTTGTTTGTCCTAGTAAACATAGTCTTCCCAAATAGCAGTCCACATTCATTTCCCAACTGAAGAAAACAATTTGTTTGCCCCTTCAAATGGAGCCAAACACTCACCCATTCATTGCAGGTGCCCCAAGACGAAGTACTATAACCTTTGCTGTTATACAAGAACAGACTAAATAAAACCAGGCAGCTTCCTTCCATGGTGGGAGAAGGGGATTGCCCCTGGAACCCACAGAGAACTTTTCCTCCCCCCCGGAGGGAGGGGAGCACTGAGAACGGGGGAGCGGTCTCCACCACTTTAAAAAAAAAAGGTAAACGCAGGAACACTTCCTTCTTCTTTGAAACAAACTGAAGATTGACCGACTTCCTCCCTGTTTGCTTTAGGACAAACTGAAAATGACTTTGAAATTTCCCAAAGTTCTAAACTCACTCCCTGAGCTGTAGATTCCAATGTGGCTCATGCAGCTGCGACAGTTCTATGGTGATGTCATCTCTCAAGTCTCAGCTGTGACTGAGGACAGAGTGAGACAGTGTGAAACCCATTTAACTGGAGTTTCACAAGCTGCCTTCCCTGCCTACCACTAGGTCTTACTGGGATTCTAGTAACCCCGGGTAACAAAGGGGTTACACTCACCCTTGACCAGGAAAATGACTGTCCCCAGTCATTATGCACCCGGCCTTAGGCCATCCCACCTTATGTGCTACCTGCTGGAGGGGGTGATCGCCCTCCTACCATGTGCAAGCACAGGTAGGCAACACTAAGGTCCTAGAGGCCTATAGCTGACACATCAGCCTCTACTCTATCCACTTACTATGGACACCTAGTGGCCCTGGTAGAACCATCCAGAGCATAGCCCTGATAGATCAGCACTGCAGTCCCTATGGTCACTGAGAACCACAGCCTGTCTATCCCCCCTAACCCTCTAGGGAAAACCTATCTGCCTCTTAACATAACATTCCCAAACAAAACAAAACCCGGGGACCTCCCTGACCTTGGGCAGCCTGCAACTACAACCATTAGCAATAACAACACAGTACATTTAAATTCTACACCATAAGCACTGACAAGGAACTCCGATGAGCCCCTCCTCCTCTTTTTGTCTTCTCGTCTGTCTTCCAGGAACACCTGTAAGAAAAGACAAAAACAAAAAAAAACACATACTAATCTGCATGCATTGTCTATCTAAACAACAACGACAACAACAACCCTTACCATACAGAAAAAACACTGAACAATCCCCCAATTTTTTTTTTTAGAAAAGGTAGAAAAACACAGTATTTACATTAAAGTACAATGATGACATTGGTTACAATACACCTTTGGAGGGGGATGGAGTGCCCTAAAAGTCCCAACTAGTGACCACAAGGCCCGAAGGCCAGTCCATTAAAGAGTCTCTCCTGGGCCGGAGCCCCGTGAAACATAGTTCTTTAAGGCCATAATCCCGAAGGGGAGAGTCTTTGTGGACAATTCACACATTTTTGAAGTCTGTAGTGTAGGGTGTGTACTGCAATGTCATAAAGATAGAAAAAAGGGTTTTTTGGACTTACCAGCCTCTTGAAGTATAAAACTAGGCACCGACCTGCACCGCAGCTGAAGACTCTCCCTGGCAGCATTTCTTCTGATACAGCTGGGTGGAAATCTTCTGGGAAACACAGGTGGGCACATCCAGAAACAGCTGGGCTGATGTCATCTCTGGAGAAGGAACCTTAGAACAGGAACAAAAAGAAAAACAGCTGGTCCGGCGTCATCCGATTACCAGGCGATGAACAGGAAAACAGCTGGGCTGGTGTCCTCTCTGAATCTGAAGTCATCTGGTGGGCTAGTAGATGGTTGCTGAACAAGACAGTACACTGTGGACTGATGGATGTGGAGCACCTGAGTCCTTGGTTATTCATATTGGCAGATCAATAAGGGCACTTCACAGTCTAGATGTGGCAGTATTGACTACCACTGCTCGGCTCTCCATTTTGTAGGCACAGGCATAATTACTGGGAGGTCCTTGCACTGAGGCCAATAGTAGAGGGGGTCAGGGGCTTGAATTATTACTCCATCTGGATGCACATAATTCACACAGTGGGAGACTTCACGTCCCTCTCCGTCCACTATTCTCACTCTGTCCATAAACAGCGTCCTGCCTCTCTTCCACTGTGTATACTTTTCGTGGAACAGTCTATTCTTTACATGCTGGTTGGCCCCAGGATGCACATGTTTCATTGCTTCATCCCAGATCCAGGATTTCCTGCAGTTCTCAATCTCCTCCCAGACTCTCCGAGGAAAGGTAGGAAAGGCCATACCAAAGATTTCATTGGCCTTTCTATGAACCAGTCTCTCCTCTTTACTTGGTTTGGTCAATCTGAGACCGCTGGCCTGGCTTGGGGGTGGCCAGTCCTGGTTCTGCCAGCTTCGCATCCTCAATGAAATTAAAAAAGGATCCCTGACTTCTTCTTCTGGTGAAGCCAGGGTAGTGGCATCACCACCTTCTTGAACACATTCCTCCGAGGCAAGATCTTGAGGCTGTGTACCCGTTCCTTTCTCACAAGACCACATAGGTTCCCCCTCATCTTCCCTTCACTGAGGATCTGAGCCCAGGAGTGAGCAGTAGTTCTCACCCTCGAGACTATCCATTCATCACTGGGAGCGGAGGTCGACACCTCCCATTCAAAGGCCTCCCGCATCTCATCTTCACCTTTAAGACTTGGGCTAGGCCCCTCCACCCAGGGGTCTATTGATGCTTTATCTGAACTTGCCTTCTGAGATCCAGCATCCAATGCTTCAATTTCAGATTCAGTCTCTAATTCTGCACTCTCTAACTCTGTGCCACACTCTCCCCTGAGGGACCTTCCTCCACAGGCTCTGCCTGATGCTGTGTGCTGCCAACTGCAGATTCTTGAATTTTTGTCCATGTGGGAGCCAAATGAAATGGAGGCGCTTTATACAAGCCATATTTTTGAAGGCATCCAGCACAGTGAGGAATCATGAAGACATCCCTTCCAGCACTCAAACACATCTGGCATATATGCACGAATTGCCACATCAGGAGGGAGTTGCCCCTCTATAGCACCACTTTTCAATATCTCTCAATCTATTTACTGCTGCTGTTACTGCATCCCGGGCATGATCTGGGTAACGAGCTGGTCCTGAGGCCATAACTGCAGAAAAATAAACAAAAGTTCACTGTAACTGAAAGTCCCACTTTAATGAACACACTCTGTAGCTTTAAAATGGCTCCTCTGCTGCTGTGTTTACTTTACCACCCCACCCTGTAATGGCAGCAGCAGCACTCCTGTGCATCAACATTCAGACTCTGGGTCAAGCCACTGAGAACACGATTTACATCAGCTACTAATAACTTTTACTCAAACTGCACAACTTGCTCTGTTCTGGCTGTTCACACTTTTACAGGATTTCCCTTGGACTTTTCACATGCTGGCAACATTCATTTAATTACAGTCCTTTTAAAACTTCAGGTTTCAGCACAGGATTGCCTGCTTCTACTAGAGTTGCACTTTTTTACAACCCACAGTCTCTCTCTGGCTGCAAACTTTAAACTGAGGCTACTTTCATTGCTATGCCACATTTAATGGCTTTACAGACTTGCACTTGCCAGCAGGACATCACACAATCGCTACTTGCAAAGCGACTATACAGCTGCACACACATTTTATATGGCATTACTGAAAATCACTGATTGAGCAGTTTTAATTATTTACTTACTGTTATTGTAGCAGATTGCTGCGATGGGGTAAAACAGCCTGCAGCCAGATTTTTGAAGGCCTCAGAATGCAAACGGGCGGGCAGTCTCCGCGATCGTCGTTTTAACCACACAATTCACTGATCCCATGATCGATATGCGGGTTGAGCATGATTTTTAACTAGAAAGTCACTTTTTTACTGTTTACAGCGCTTTGATTACTTCGCGAACTCTCCTCCACTGCCAGTACACGCACTACTCTCTGTCTCCCTCTTGAATGCTGAAGCAGACTCTGAAGAGCTGGCTGAGGGGCGGGACTAATGGCAAACTGACTAACCACATGATGCCATGCAAATGAGCCTCTTCTTCCTCGCGAGGGCTCCTCTCCTCATGGCGATCGTCGAGCAGGCAAATTTAAACTGAAAAATGCACTTTTTTTTTCTCAACTGACTCCACGGCGGGAGCCCATTTCAGCCATGTAACATTGCCATTAACTCTGCAGTCTCTAGCATTGCACAGAAAGCATTTCCAACATCCAGGGCATATTTTCTCTGTTGCTACCCCTAGTTTTCCACACTTTCCTTCACAGAAATTCATTTTAAAAGCATTTCAAACGTCCAGGGCATAATTTCTCTGTTGCTACCCCTAGTTTTCCACACTTTCCTTCACAGAAATTCATTTTAAAAGCATTTCAAACATCCAGGGCATATTTTCTCTGTTGCTACCCCTAGTTTTCCACACTTTCCTTCACAGAAATTCATTTTAAAACTGACAAAAACGCTGTAAACAATTTTTGATGCAGGACAAGGACACACACTTTGGCTTTACAGCTCCTTGGTAAACAGTTGGCATTTTTTAAACAGCAGCACAAGATTCACAGCACACAGCAACACACTAGGGAAATTGCTTCAACTTTTTTGGGCTACCGACTGCCAGATAGCCAAAACGCTAGCCTACTTGTCCAAGCACCTTCCTTCCTTCCTGAACAAATCCAAAGCGGTGCCTCCATTTTTGTAAGGGCCCCACCCCTGCCTTTTTACTAAAATGACAGGTGGCATGCTGTTGGAGTTGGCAGCAATACCTAGTGGGGGACCTGGGTTCAGGGAGGATGAGGTTACCTGGCACAAGGGATCTAGGTTTGGCTACTCTGCACAGGGGCACCCAAGTAAATCCAACTACAGGAAGCAATAACTGTAATGTCCAGAACCAGAATTGGGATTTTTCAGTGTGGCTTTATTTATTAACTAACTGAACATAAACAAAGCATTGCATGGTCCCCCAAAGGGCTCCGTTCACTGTATGTGCAGATTAGAGGTTAACCAAGCAGTCCATTTGAAGAATGAACACATTACTACTGTTGTCTAGCTTTGGACCCACCAGGCACTCAGCCCGGACTTTGCATGTGCTTTGGATACATAGCCCGACTGGCCCGGCTCCCCTGCTGGCCACTTAACTGACGGTCCACTTGAAGAATGAACCCAAACTTTACTTGGAAAGACATCCCATCAAACAAGGAGACTCCCAAACTGTGGCTCCCCACACCACTTAGAGTCTGTGACTCCTAGAGAGATTTGTTTTCCTACTTCCAATCGAACTGCCTTCAAACAAGGAGACTCCCATCCAACAAGGAGTAATTTTCCCATCCTGTGGCTCCCCACACCACTTAGAGTTTATGACTCCTAGAGAGATTTTTAAGTTGCGACCCACGTCTGGGTACCCATCCCATCACTGGCCAAGTGCATGAGGCAAGTAGCAAAACACAGAAGAAATCTGTAGAGGTGGACCTGGTTACTAAAGATGGGGGGGGGGTTTCCCACCTCCAGCTCCCACAGCCCATACCCGGCCATTTCTCTGGATACACGCAGAAAACTTTAGAACTTTAAAATGTAGATTGAATGGTGGATGACCTGAAGCACTCCCTCTACAGCATTACTTGAAATCCAATAAAACTTTAGACTGTTTGACTGCTCCATTTGTTCGTCCTAGTAACATAGTCCTCCAAAATAGCAGCCCCCATTACTTGAAATCCATTTAAAACTTTAGACTGTTTGACTACTCCATTTGTTTGTCCTATTAAACATAGTCCTCCCAAATAGCAGTCCACATTCATTTCCCAACTGAAGAAAACAATTTGTTTGCCCCTTCAAATGGAGCCAAACACTCACCCATTCATTGCAGGTGCCCCACAGGCGAAGTACTATAACCTTTGCTGTTATACAAGAACAGACTAAATAAAACCAGGCAGCTTCCTTCCATGGTGGGAGAAGGGGATTGCCCCTGGAACCCACAGAGAACTTTTCCTCCCCCCCGGAGGGAGGGGGGCACTGAGACTGGGGGAGCGGTCTCCACCACTTTAAAAAAAAAGGTAAACACAGGAACACTTCCTTCTTCTTTGAAACAAACTGAAGACTGACCGACTTCCTCCCTGTTTGCTTTAGGACAAACTGAAAATGACTTTGAAATTTCCCAAAGTTCTAAACTCACTCCCTGAGCTGTAGATTCCAATGTGGCTCATGCAGCTGCGACAGTTCTATGTTGATGTCATCTCTCAAGTCTCAGCTGTGACTGAGGACAGAGTGAGACAGTGTGAAACCCATTTAACTGGAGTTTCACAAGCTGCCTTCCCTGCCTACCACTAGGTCTTACTGGGATTCTAGTAACCCCGGGTAACAAAGGGGTTACACCTAGAAGCAGCCATGATGGAGGCACACCTTGTTATCATGGCCCTTACTGAGTTATGTTGTACAGGAAACCATGACTGGGACATGGCCATCCCAGACTATAATAAGTTCCAGAAAGACAGGGTGGGAAAGAAGGGAGGATGGGTGGTTCTGTATGTAAGGGAGGGTATACAATGACAGAGGCAACAGGAATCTAAGGGGGGGGGGACTTGGAGAGGTTGGAAGTCCTGTGAATCACCCTAGAGATGGGAAACAGAGCCACTATTCACATTGGTATGACATACAGACCTCCAACACGGAGCAAGAAACTAGGTAAGGCACTGGTTGAAGCCATTAGAACAATGGCAGAAATGGGGTAGGTTGGACTCTCACAGCCACAGCTTCAGCTAGAAGCAGGGGAATCCTGAAATTCTGCTGGGGGTGGGTTACGAGTCAATTAGTCAGGGACCTTCTTGTAATGGGGCGATACAGGACCTGGTGTTCACTAACAGCAACAGTACTGCAGATGTCAAGGTGGTAGTCCACTTGTGGACTACACCAGTGACCACTTTACAGTGTGGTTCAATTTAAGGATGGCAGTGGAAGTTAAAACACAAGGATGAGAGTTCTGGACTTCAGGAGGGCAGATTTTGGAAAAATGGCTAAATGCCAGAGACATGACCCAAAGGGATATGTCCTGGGTAGGGTGGAGGAAGATTGGGCTCAGTTAAGAGAAGCAACAAAACTCTGAAGAAAGGAAGTGAGCAAAAACAAGAGAACAAGCATTTGTCAATGCTGAATGTTTGCTTGCTTTTACTTGCTATAAAGCTCTTTGGTACAGAGGCAAAAATTAACAAATTAATTACAAGTTGTAATAGTGAAATTCTCTACATGAGCTTTTTTAATGAATTCCCCTTTTTGTGATTGTGAAATTATATCCTCATTCATGTAGATCCCTTTAGAAATGGCTAAATAGAACAGCAGAGATATTTTAAGCTCCATTTAGCATGCCAATCCACTTCCTTTAATGCAGTATGTGGCCCAGTCAGGCCATTGCACACACATCAACCCCTTGTGAGTGAAGGCTCCCAAGCCTATCAGAAGGTGTCACCTGTGTGACGCAATACTGTGCAATACCTTCACAGACTTGGAGCAGAGGTGTATGACAGTGCTGGCCCTCATCCTTGTACTGCCCAGACAACTCCTTGAACTTGTCCCCAAACTTGAAGTGCTGCCATGGGAACACATCCCAGTACTGGAAGGCCCTGTACACAACAGTTATTCATAACTTTTATGTTTTTTTGATGTTTTGATGTCAAATTTTTAACATACTCTTTTTATTACACCCCTCTGAACACGACAGGTATCATGCATAAAATGTTGCCTGAAAAGTCAATTTGTAGCACAAGTGCAAAAACATGTTTTAGCCAGGATTTCATAAACAACACCTGTCTCATTCATGAGGTGGTGTGAAACAATGGCTATGCTGAAAATTTGGTGTCAAAATATTGAAGATTATTAGTTATGTATGAACATTGAAAAATGTCAAAGTAATTTCATAACTTTGGTGTTATTTTAAGATTTTGACACAACATTTTTAACATAGTCTTTTTATGATGACACTTCACAAACTTGGTAGTTGAAATTTTTCAAATCCTGCCCAGAAGGTGATTGTGTGGAGTGACTACAAAATCCTATGTTGGGACAGATTTGCAAAATGTTACAAACTATGTTCAGGAAGTGAGATCCAAACAAGGCCATGTTGAAAATCTGGTGTAAAAATATTAAAAAAATGACAGAGGTATGAGTAAAAGTTTAAAATGCATTGATAATACTTTGACCGCACTTACCTTGTTTCTTCAGTTCCCGGTCAGCAGTGAAGCAGGACATGTTTTTCTTGCAGAGTGGGTTTTGGCTAGAACTTATTTTAGGTGAATGAGGGATATGGGGGTGTGTGATGTGGGTGTCAGGTGCTGCATGGCGGGGGGGTGGAATGGGTGGGGGGGTCAGAGGTAAGGATGGCGGCAAAAGTCATCAATCAATGGTTTTCTGCTTTTTGGGTTTTAATTTAAAACAAGAAACAGGTTGAGGGTAGAAATCATACAGAGGGAGCAAGAGGGTTTTTAATTTATATCGGGATAGCAAATGGAGAGTGGGTCTGGAGATCACACAGAGGGAGTGAGCAGGCATTTTTTTTAATTGCTTTTATTGCTTTTTTATGTTTGCTTGGGCACAAAGTAGGCTTGACAGGGAGACAAGGTGTAGGCTCATGCTAATGCCGATCAACTGCTTGCTGGGTGGTATCATGCAGTTGAAAGCATAGAGTCAGCCTATGATAATGGCTTTTTTCATTTAACTGCATGAAGTTTCCACTCAGTAAGCACAGAATAGTGTCATGACCTGCCTCGCTGATCATTGGCCTGATACTGTTGAGCCCAATGCAGACTGCCCAGCATTGGACCCGACAGTGACACTCCCCTCAAATCCAGTATTGTAGCAATATGTTTGATGTATGGAACTGCAAGTGAACATAACATGAGATCACTATGGTTCTCAAATGAAGTGGCTGAAAAGGTAAAGCCTAAAATGGAAACATTCAGGAGGTGTAAAGAAACGTAGAGGGAAGAGTGGGGAGGTGTGTCAGGTGAAGCAGAGAGAGGCAGGGAAAGTGGTGAGGAGCTCAAAGGCATAAACTAATGAAAGAATATCTCAGGTTGTGAGATTAAGAAGGACAGGTGGGAACTGTGCAGAGGAGGATCAGGAAAAGCTGATAATCCTGAATAAATACTTTTGTTTTGTTTCAGGGAGGAAGGGGAAGTAGATGGGCCACATGAAAGCTGAAGGAGCACAGGATGGAGGGAAGTAGACAATGGTCATTTTACAGGGGACAGAGTCATGTAGGGACTTTCAAGACTGAAAGTGGACTAATCTATGACGCCAGATGATCTACACCCAAGAGTATTGAGGGAGCTGAGGGAAGTACTGGCTAAACATAGAAATATAGAATTTGACAGTAGATTAAGGACCACTTGGCTCTCATTGGCTCACACAGTCTGCCCATTTTCCCTGCCAACATTATCACTGCAAACCCTATTGATCTGCAGCTCTGTCTCCCTCCCCCCTTTCTTTCCACTATAATTCCCTTGTGCCTATTCCACACACTTTTGGATCCCACACCGGAAAGCTGTTCCAGGAATCCACAACTTCTCCTGTGAAGTACTTCCTCACATCTATCCTGAATCTATCCTCCACAGCTTTATAGCATGTCTCCTTGTTCTTGAGTACCTTTTTTTCCGAAAAGTAATTTCCTCCTGTACCTTATTTACCCTCGTGGTATTTAAAGATCTGCATCATATTCCCCCTCCCTCCTATCTTTCAGGGTGTACATGTTGAGGTCCTTTAGTCTCTCCTTGTCGAGCTTTTGATGTGGGCGTTGCACCATTTTAGTTGCCCTCCTCTGAACTACCTTCACTCTGTCTATGTCTTTCCTGAGATCTGGTCTCCAGAACTGGACACAGTACTTTAGATGGGGTCTTACCAGTGATCTATACAGAGTCAAAACTGCCTCCCTCCTTCTGCTGGTGATACCCCTCCCTGTACACCTCAGCATCCCACTAGCCCTCCTGACTGCCTTGCTACACTGCCCTGCCATCTTTAGGTCATCAGATATGATAACCCCCAAGTCTCTTTCTTGCTTAGTAGATGTCAATACCACTCCACCAAGTTTGTTCTCCTCTCCTGGGTTTCTGTGCCCTAAGTGCATTGTTTTGTACTTTTCACACTGCAACCAGTTGCCATACCATTAAACACTCTTCTAGTTTTCTCAGGTCTCTTCTGATCCTTCCCCCCCATGTACAGTGTCAACCAAATTGCAGATTTTGGTGCCATAGTGTCATCTGCCAAGACGCAGACCTTTCCTTCTAGTTACTCTGTAATGTCACTTATAACGAAAATACCGAGGACCAGTCCCAGCACTGATCCCTGAGGAATGCCTGGGGTCACCCTCCATTCCTCAGAGTGAACTATGTTTACCACAACCCTCTGTCACCTATCCTCTGAACAATTTCTTATCCGATTTATCACCTTTGGAATCCACCTCTGATAGCTTTTTACAACAACTCATGGGGAATAGTAGTGATTTCAAGGGACTGATGGAGGGCAGATGTAGCAGGGAAGAGGCTAACTACTACAGGCAGTCAAACTGACATCAGTGGTGGGGAAGTTAATGGAGTCACCACTGAGGGAAAAGATTGTGGAGTACATTGAATTCAGCAGGTTAAGATCCAAGGTAGCATGGATTCATGGGCAGGGGGAGATCATGTCAGACAAATCTGACAGACTTCTTTGACTGGAAGATCAGGATAATATATCAGAGTGGGGTGGTGGGGTGGTCTACTTAGTTTTTAGTAAGGCTTTCAAACTGGTTCAACATAGAAGACTCATGTAGAAGCTATACAGCTTGAGTGGGTCCTAAGGTGGTAAATAGGGTAAAAAATTGGTTAAGGGATAAGCAACAGAGGGTGGCAGTAAATGGAGTTCACTCAGTAGAGGGGAGGGTGTTTTGCTAATTAGAGTATGTAGATTTTTAATTTATTTTTGAATAATGCAACAAAATTTGCAGTGTGAACCCCCAGAAGTAAACATTCCAGAGTGTGGGGGCATCCCCTGAAGAATCCCAGTCACCAGTTGACTTCAGTCTCAGTGGTAGCACCTGAAGTAGTCCCAGACCCCTGAAACTAAGATCCCTGGAAGGCATGTGGGGAATCAGAAGTTCACTGAAGTTTTGGAGTCACAACCTATTCAAGGCTTTTTATGGTAACAGAAGCACACAGAAATCAATGAATTACCCAACCAGCAGCCAGCCCAGAACGTGTAGCAAGGGGGCAACATGCTCAGACCTCATCATGCCCAGAGACAGTTATTACTTCCTTATCAGAGAAGAATGCCAGGGAAGGGTTTGGTAGGCAGGAAAACTTTGGAATTAGTAGGGAGGTTGACCAGGAGATGAGCCCAGGCTACCTCTAGAGGGGGTAGCCTTTTTTTCCAGTCTGATGCTGAAAATGATTACCAAATACCAAATATCTGGTCCTCCAAATAAGGATTTTCATTCCTGTATAAGGTATTCACATAGCCCTAGCATATAGACTGTGAAAATCAGAGACAAAAACATATTCCTGTGGCTCTGTACAGTCCAGAGAAACTGTTAGGAAAGACCAAATGCTCTATTATGCTGAGGAAAATCTGGAACAATCACATAACAGTCCCTGACAATCCTCTAGGCAACTCAAGACTGGCCAACAAACCTGCACAATCCACACAGTGTCATGTGCAAAAGATAGGTCCAGAAGGATCACAGAAGAGATCTCCTTGCCATCCTTTGCTAATAGAAAACCATTGCATACTCTGTGCCAAATTCTGTTTTCATGTCATGTTTGCTTCAGAAACCAGACTGAAATTGCTGATAGAGGTCACTTCTCTTCTGGTGAGCCATAAGCTGCAACCACAATCACCCATGCCCTAGATTGCCTTATTGTGGTTGTACAATGGGCCCAGTTGAAAGAGATAAAAAAACAAAGAAAACAAAATATTTTCCAAAATTGTTATTACTATTATTTTTTACCAAGTTTGGAGGTTACAGTAATGAGTGATGAATGAGTCTGGTACATTCAGCAGACCAGGGTTTGATTTCCAAAACCTCCATGTGTATACTGTGTGACTCCGAACAGGTCACCTAACTTCACAACTGCTCCAGGGTCACCCCTATAAACAGGACTTATGCTCAATGGGATATATATATATATATATATAGATATAGATATAGATATCTATATATATATATATATAGATATCTATATCTATATCTATATCTATATCTATATATATATATATATATATATATATATATATATTCATGGCAAAAAATCAGTTTAATGCATCAGTTAGGGTTGTTACACAGCGACAAAATTAAGGAAATTCGATGTTAGGGTTGAAAACTCTCTTGCTCCCCCACCTAGCCCACCCAAACCTGCATCGGAGGGTGCATTGGGGTCATCGGTCGTGTATATATCTATATATCTATATATATATATATATATATATATATATATATATATATATATATACAGTATATATATGTACATTTATATAATAGTGGCATGGTAGTACCGTAACATTTATATAATAGTGGCACGGTAGTACCACTATAGTTAGGGTTGAGTACCCCATTTAAGGTTAAACTCTGAAATTTGGCAGCTTAATAACTTTGCCACTGTATGATGGATTTGCCTGAAATTTGTCATGCACAGAGCAGTACCAGAGATCTCTGGATCTGCTAAGCTTCGTAATGGTTGGATATACAGTTGTGGAGCAACATAGCTCAATAGAATGTGGTAATTATGCATTTTTGTGCATTTTTTCTCGCTCCTACAGGTTGCACAGTCTGCACAACCAGTCCAAAACCTTCAGGGAACATGCAGCCAAGGTCCCCAATGTGCATTTTGAAGATTTTGTGAAAAAATATTAAATGGTTCAAAAGTTATTCAAAAAACAAGTTTCCCATTATAGTCAATAGGAAAAGTTAACAAAAAGTTTGACAGTGTCGCAAATGCAGTTTTTAGTATCGTGAATGTCCCCTGCAGTGTCGCAAATCCACCATCTTGTTTTCAGTTGGTGGTCACAGAAATGCATGTCATTTAAATTTGGGACCATCTAGGGACACAATTCTTGCTATGTTCACTTAGCCGAGTCCTGAGGATGCTAGCCATGTATTCTTTGGGCCGGGTTAAACACCCCACAAATATGTTTTTCAAATTTTTGTAAACAATAGTGTCACAAAGTAGAGTCGCACATGCGACACTTTTGTGATTTTTTTTGTGAAAGTGTCGTAAATCACAACACTACTTTGCAACACTATGCCTAAAAGAATAGGAAAGCTTTGCCACCATGCTGCAAAAGAACGGTTTTGGTCTTTTGGGTTGAACTTTGGAAGGAAGAAAGCCAAGATCCCACAGATGTGCCTTTTGGTGGTTTGGTGACAAAATATTACAAGGATGCAAAGTTATGGTACTCCGAGGTTGACGCTTTTTTCCATAGACTAACATTACGGCATCCACTGTGCCTTTCAGGGCCCGTATCTCGAAAATGCTTCAAGATATAGACTTTTCATCAGAAAACTGCTTAGCCCCCCAGTAGGGGGCTAAGTGCAAAACTAGCCAGGAAAGTAATAAATAATATAACATTTTAATTTTTTCCTACATCGTATGGTTCCTGAGATATAGGCAATTTAGTAAGTGTCAGTGGCTCAGCAGGTAGCACACTCACCTCTGAGGCCGGGAGATCAGAGGGCTGTGGGTTCAGTTCCTACATTTGGCACTTGGGTTGCACTTGGGTTAATATCCCAGTACTGGCATTGTAGTGCATCGTGAGAGGGGTGCTGCACTTCTGAGGTGCCGTCTTTTGGATGAGACGTTAAACTGAGGTCCGATCTGCCTGGATTGGGGGTAGTTCAGGTGGATGTTAAAG
Organism: Neoceratodus forsteri; assembly: GCA_016271365.2. Classification (NCBI taxonomy): domain Eukaryota; kingdom Metazoa; phylum Chordata; order Ceratodontiformes; family Ceratodontidae; genus Neoceratodus; species Neoceratodus forsteri. The sequence continues at coordinate 1,512,181,728 of CM057455.1, forward strand.
ATCCCATGGCACTTATCAACAAGAGTAGGGGAATTTCCCCGTTGTCCTGGCCGAATTTCCCTCATTCACTAAAAATACCACCAACAGCTTAATCTGGCTCAAGGTAAGTTGCCATTCATCTGTATCCCCCCTCCCCCGGGTCGTGCCTGAAAATAGGCAGGATATGTTTAGTACACTTACACAGTCAACAAAAACTAAATAAGTAAATAGTATTCCAAGTGCTCATTTTCTGCTCCGAGGCCCATTATTATGCATACATTATTTGCAGTCACTGTGTTTCTCTATGCAGCTTTTGTGGAAAATAAGGGTGTGAGCTTTCCTTACTGTTACACTTACTGTTTCCACTTGCGTTTCCATGACTGTTTGCATTACTGTTCCTGTCTATGCCACTGTGTGCATTACCCTTTGCATTTTTGTTTGTGTTTGCATTTGCGTTACTGTTACCATTTGCGATTCCATTACTATTTCTGTTTGTGTTTCGTTTTGCGTCACCATGTGCATTATCATTTGCATTTGCGTACATGCTTCCGTTTGCATTTGTGTTTGCATTTGTGTTTCCTTTAGCCTCATCATTGCTGTTACCGTTAGCATTTGCATTTTCAGTTGTGGTACCATGTCGTGCACGTTACCATTTGTGTTTCCATATGTGTGTGCATTTCCCTTTGCATCACTGTTCACTTTGGCATCATCATTGCTGTTACTGTAACCGTTTGTGTTTCCAGTTGTGTTACCATTACTGTTTGCGTCTTCGTCTTTGTCACCATTTGCGTTTCTGTTGCTTTAGCATTTGCACTTTCGGTTGCGTTTCCATTGTCGATTGCATTACTGTTTCATTCTGCAGCACTGTTGCCTTAACCATTTGCATTTCTATTTGTGTTTCTGTTACCATTTGCATTTTTCTTACCATTTGCATTTCTGTTGGCATTACTGTTTACGTTACTGTTTCCATTAACGTTTGCGTTTCTGTTGCCATTAGCGTTTGCATTACCATTTCTGTTTTCATTAACATTTGTGCTGGCATTTCTCTTACCGTTTGCATTACCATTTGCCTTTGCATCACCATGTGTGTTACCGTTTGTGCTTGCGTTTGCGTTACCATTGAAATTACTATGTGACAAAAAATTCACTATTTATAGTGCTCATTCTCAAAAAGAAGGGAAATTCATGGCAAAAAAACTCTATTTAATGTATCAGTTAAGGTTGTTCCACAGTGACAAAAGTGAGGAAATTTGATATTAGGGTTCCCACCCCCCTTGCAACCCACCCCCTTCCTGCCCCACCAACAGGCATAGGGTGTGCATTGGGGTCATTGGTCCTAACTCTCACCCCATTCTCCCATACTGCACCACTTCAACTTGTTTACACATGGGATGGGGTGAGAGTTAGGACCAATGACCCCAATGCACACACCGATGCCTGTTGGTGGGGGTTGGGTACAAGGAGGTGGGAACCCTAACATCGAATTTTGTCACTTTTGTTGATGTGGAACAACCCTAACTGATGCATTAAATGGATTTTTTTGCTATGAATTTTATATATATATATATATATATATATATTTGGGAGCATGTGTGATTTTGTATTTCTTTGAAACTTGGCTTCTGTAAAGTTGAACCAGCATAATATTCTGTGGTAATTTGTATATGTAGCCCATGATGCTTTGCATTGTGTGGTCATGTGTGATTTTGTATTTCTTCAAAACTTGGCTTCCCAGCCAAATGCCCTTTGGGTAACTATTGCCTCAGTGCTTGCACACAGAGGTTCTTTGTCTTTTAAACTGTTTTTTGTTTTAATTGGGTTCACTACAACATAACCCAGATTGACCATCTTAGGGTAGCTGGTCTCATTCCACTGGGGTGTCAAACAGATGAGGCATACTGATGAGTCCTGGTAGGATGAAAAACATGTCTATGTCTTCTTTTGGCACCCTTTGCAAACTGTGTGAGAGGCCTTTCGGCACCATGCATTTCTGCTTAAAGTTGAATCAGCATAATATTCTGTAGTGATTTGCATATGCAGCCCTTGATGCTTTGCATTGTGGAGGCATGTGTGATTATATATATATATATATATATATATATATACACACACTATATATATATTTATGCAATAGGTGTGAATCAATAAACAGTTAAATAAATTCATTTATTTTCACTGGTGTTAAATAAATGATGGTTCTGACCTTTATTTAGTACCCTAACATCAATCAACCACCATTTATTTAACACCGTGCTATCAATCATCCCACCTCCTGTCAGAACTACATAACTGAATTAAGCTTTTACTCCACCATTTGCACTGGTAGTTCTCAACTCTCCATTAACATTATCCCACCACAGAAACAAAGGAGTCGGCAGCTGCCTTCACTACCCCACCACAGCATTTGATCCCCTTTCTTCCGCTCTGAAAACATGAACTCCTTATTCACCTACAGTGTTTTTTACATAATGAAAAAAACTCTGCTCTCCACCAAAATAACTGTACACCATGAAACTGCCCACCTCACCACCTCACCAAACCCACCACTTAAACAGTGCACCTCTCGCTCCTGCTCTTTCTCACAACCTTCAAACTCTCTCCTCCTTTGGGAAACATCAAGGTCACTAACAATGACACTTCAAAACATTTTTTTTAGATGTTTGAAAAAAACACCTTCTTTGAGATTCCAATTTGTGGTACAGCTCATAGCACTGACTCCGTACAGCACCACTTCACTCTTGCAGGATAAACTTATTTGTACTTATATTTCTGTTTTGTTACTACATATAGATTCCTGCAAATGTACTGTAATTTGCTGAAAATTTTATATAAGTGTACTATGTCTGACTTCTACTTGTCCCATGAAGTTTTCATGTATCTACTATTGTCTATGTAACCTTTGTTGTAATCTCCCGGGCCCTACCTGAAAATAGGCAGCTATGCTGTGTAGCGTACCTACCCGGTTAACAAAAACTGAATAAATAAATAAATAAATAAATAAATAAAACCTGACAAATACTGATTCAAAAAGCACAGACATAAATTCTAATGCAGGATTAAAAAAATAAAAACTTTTAAAAAGTAACAAAAGAAAAAAAAACTGTATGTACACCCAGTGGCTCCTCACTAACCAAGAATATGGACTGCCATTTTTTTGAAGCTCTTCATCCCGCCCACACCCAAATATCGACCAACCACAATATGCGCTTTAAAGAAACATAGAAACTTAGACTTTGAAGGCAGATAAGAACCACTTGGCCCACCTAGCCTGCCCATTTCCCTAGCTACTGGATAACCTGCACATCCTAGTTATCCAACAGCCTCTTTCTTCCTACCCCCACAAGAATTGCCTTATGTCTGTACCATGCATTTTTGAATTCTCCCACAGTTTTAGATCCCACAACCTCCTCAGAAAGGTGCTTCTATGTGTCCACCACCCTCTCTGTGAAACAAATACTACCTCATATTGCCCCTGAGGCATCCCCCCTCTATCTTCAAATTGTGTCCCCTTGTTCTTGTACATCTCTTTTTCTGAATTATGCTTCCCTCTTGGCCTTTATTGATTCCACTGAGGTACTTAAAGGTTTCAACCATGTCCCCCATCTCCCTCCTTTCCTCAAGGGTATACATATTAAGCTCCTTTAGTCTCTCCTCATATGGCTTCTCTTGCAGGCTCTGCACCATTTTAGTTGCCTTCCTCTGGACGGCCTCCATCCTATTTCCTTGCAGAGATGGGGTCTCCAGAACCGGAAACAGTACTCCAGAAGGGGTATCACTAAGTGTCTATATAGAGGGGTAACAACTTCCTGTTTTCTGCTGGTGATGCCTCCCGCTATACATCCCAGTATCCCCCCAACCCTCACTACTGCCTTCTCACATTGCTTGCTAACCTTAAGATTATCTGATATGATCACCCCCAGGTCCCTTTCCATTTTTGTTGTTGTTACTCCCCCCCCCCACATTGTGTACTCTTCCCCTGGGTTTTTGTTTACCAGGTGCATTATTTTGCACTTCTTTGCATTGAATCCAAGCTACCATACTTTTGACCATTCTTCCAACCTTGCCAAATCCCTTCTCATCCTTTCCACACCTCCTTGTGTATCAACCCTGTTGCAGATCTTTGTGTCATCTGCAAAGAGGCATACTTTTCCTTCCAGTCCCTCTGAAATGTCACTTATAAAGACATTAAAAAGGACTGGACCCAGTACTGAACCTTGCAGTACCCCACTAGTAACCCCCCTTTCTTCAGAGTGGTCTCTGTTTACTATTACCTTCTGTGTCCAGTTGTCCAGCCAATGTTTTACCCAGGCTACCACCCTGGGACCCACTCCCAGGCTGGCTAATTTGTCTATTAATCTTTTGTGTGGGACTGTGTCAAATGCCTTGCTAAAGTCTAAGTAGGCCATGTACACGGCCCCTCCCTGGTCTACTACTTTGGTCACCCAGTCAAAGAAATCAATTAGAGTTGTCTGACATGACCTTCCCACTGGCCTCTAGGTACTCAACAGTTCTTTCCTTCAGAAGTGATTCCATCATTTTCCCTACCACAGAGGTCAAACTGACAGGTCTGTAGTTTCCTGCCTTTGTCTTGCTCCCACTTTTGGGAAAGGGAATCACATCCGCCCTCCTCCAGTCCTCAGGTACCACACCATCCTCCCATGATTTGTTAAAAAGGGTAGTCAGTGGTGTCACTAGTTCTCCCCTTAATTCTTTTAGAATTCTGGGGTGAATCCTGTCAGTCCCCACTGCTTTGTCCACCTTCAGTTTTAGGAGTTCTTTGAGAACACTTTCTTCTGTGAAAGGACTGGGATCGACCCACCTATCCAGAGTGCTTCTGTTAATTGGATTAGGAATCTCCCCCCCTCCTCTTTTGTGAATACTGAGTAGAAGTATTCATTCAGTATCTCTGCTTTTTCATTGTCCTCTCTGCCCACCCACCGCCCATTCTATTCGGCCTCACTATCCCTCCTTTTGTCTTCCTATTGTCCCTAATGTACCAGAAAAAGTTGTATCCCCCTTCTTAATCAAGTTGGCTATTGTTTCCTCATTTTGGGCCTTTGCTATTCTGAATGCCTTTCCTGCTTCCTTCTGCCCAAACTGGAACTGTTCTCTGTCATGCTCCTTCTGTGTTTCCTAATACTTCCTAAATGCTATATTTTTCTCCCTAACCTTCCTCTCCACCTCTTTTGAAAACCATAGTGGCTTTTTCTTTCATTTTGATTTGTTTATTTGCTTCACACAAAAGTTTGTTGCCTCTGTGATGGCAGTTTTGATGTTTTCCCTTTGTTGCTCTGCCCCTCCTTCTTGCCTGTTTGCTAGTGCTTTTCTAATGCACTCTCCCATTTTGACAAAGTCAGGCCTCCTGAAATCCAGTACCCTCACTTTTGTATGACTTGACTCTGTAGCTGATTTTATCATGAACCACACTGGCGTTCACTTGTTCCTGATGGCTAGACACTTCTAGATCTGATATCCTCTCACTGTAAACATTTGAGAGTACAAGATCTAAGATTTCTCCCTCCCGAGTGGGTTCTAGCACTAACTGTCTGAGGCATGCCCCCTGTAGGTCATTGAGAATGGCCCTGCTCTTGGATGTGGCTGCAGCACATGTGCTCCAGTTAACATCTGGCATATTCAGGTCCCCCATGAACAATATCTCCCATTTCTATGCCATCCTAAGGATGCTTTCTGTCTATCCTTGTCCATTCCTTCCACCTGAGATGGGGGTCTGTATACAACCCATGTGCAGATTGTGGTGCCATTTCCAGCCTGTAAAGTGACCCACAGTGCCTCCTCTCCTCCCTGCTCACTGTTTTGTTCTGTTGCTTTTATCCCTTCCCTTGCATAGAGAGCTACTCCTCCCCCTCTTCTACCCTTCATGTCTCTCCTGTAGGTTGTGTACCCTGGTATGTTAACATCCCAGTCATGGTTATCTGTGTACCATGTTTCTGTGACTGCCACAATATCTAGGCATCCCTCTTCCATGAAGGCCACCAGTGCAGGGAGCTTGTTGCTCAGACTATGGGCATTGGTATTCATTACCCTCCATTTCTTGATGGCCTTACCCATTTTTGCCCCATCCCTGTCCTTACTGCCTTTGTTGTCTTCTCCATTTACCCCTGCCCTTCTCCCTATCAACATCTCTTTCTTGGTGTTTACCTCACTAATTACCCTGATATTTTGGGGGGCTAGGATTTCCCTGCTCCTTTCCCATGCCTCCCCTCTTGGTTAGCTTAAATGCCTACCAATGAAGCATTTAAACCTATCACCTAGGATCTTGGTTCCCCTCCTGGACAGATACAGACCATTGTGCCAATATAGGCCTGCATCACTCCAGGTGGACTCCCAGTCCCCAATGAAGCCAACCCCCTGACTTCTGCACCAGTTTTTCAACCACTGATTGAATCCCATGGTGCGGAGCACCCTAGCCTTACCATGCCATACACAGGCAATGTCCAATTTTTTCTTACCTAGCAACTGACTAGCAACCGACTGAAAAGCATGCAATAACATACTGCCGAGCACACAAAAAAAACTATTTTTTATTTAAAAAATAGATAACTAAATAAAAACTACAGAAAAAAACTTAATCCCTATTGCATAAACAAAATATGCAATTGGGATATCATGGAATACATGATTTAATTACACATGAGCTTTTTGACCTTTGATACCTCACTCATGGCTACACCACTCGTGAGGTTTCTTGAGGTCAAACTGTTCTTGTGTAAATAAATCATGTATTCCACTCATCCCCATTGCATATCCCATACAGTGAAGCCCACCAGGATAAAGCACAGTGTCACAAGTTTTCTGCATGACAAAAGGGATTAACTCCCATTGAAATCGCATTGTTTGCTGCAGTAACTCTACTGCAGAATTCTACGACACTGCGCTTCATTCTTGCAGGCTTCACTGATATATATATAAATATATATATATATATATATATATATATATCTGTATTATTATTGGACAGACCTGTATTTGATCACTATACCAGTAAAAAAACAGTCCTTTAATCAAGGAATACAGTGTGTTTCTATTATGTGTAAGACTAGACAATTAATTAATTAATAAAATATGTTAAATGAGTTAGGTTAGGTAGAAAGAAGTGGTTAAGAAACACATTTTAAAAACATACAAGTGACGGAGCAGATATGAAACAGACTGCTACAAAAAACTCCATTTAACAGTGCTGCCTTTTTTGAAAGATGATCATGAATCTGAAACTGAAAATGTCTACCTCTGGTAGTAGTATAGTTAGTTACCCCACTATGGGACTAATGAGGCTGCTATTGTTGCTTGCAGAGTTGTTTGATTTCCCCCCAAGGACTGCAATTTTTTTCTTTACAAATGTATTCTTTTCCTGATAGAACTGCACACCACTTCTGTGGTTGCTTTTGTTTTGACTTTTGATACTGTAAGTTTGAGAGATAGTTTGTTTTTATGTCCTGTGATTGATGTTGTCTCGACTCAAGGGCAGCGTCAGAAAGTACAGGTACTGCTGTTGCTCCCCATGGATTGATTTGTCAATATCTCCTCTAAGACAGTCTTTCTGCAGATTCTGGGGAGCATGCTGCTAAAAAGGTAACCCCCATGGATTCACGTGAGTGCCACATTGGCTACATTGTACAAAAAGTGATGTCTGTTTCTTTGGATGGCAGAAACATTGATTTTTCTTTGGGTGGCAGATACAATACATATTTCTGATAACTGAATATTTTGTACTCCAAACAGGTAGCCACTATGAAATTCTTTTAAATTTATATACATGAATGATTTTTGGTGTGCATGTCCACAACCTGCCACTTTTATTTCAAAGGAAAGGGGTGTGAAAGATTATACTCCCTCATTTCTGCTGCTGGGAAAGTTCAGCTGGTGTATACAGTACAGTGCATCAAACATTCCTCACCTGGTCCACAGTAGTATCAGGGAAGACTAACAGTGTGGGTAACTCCATAAATGATCCAGCTCAACACTTGAAAGCAATGGGTGGTACTCTGTTTTATCTTTAACCTGATTCCTCATTTGTTTTACAACACCTTTGAAAACATTATATAATGTTGCAAATATAATGTCTAGCATTGAGTTGAGTGATTAGCTTATGGATGTGTCATTTAGGAACCAGTTAAGTCATGCTCTGAAACACAAATACTGTAGCTGCTAAGGCCATATTCACATCCATGTGTTATAGACTTAGGTGTAAAACAGGTGCAACACTTTATTAAACTCACTAAATGATGCAGTTTTCAAATCAATTGTCATTTTTTTCCTTGCTGCCAATCTCTGAAAATATTCACAGCCCATTTGTTGGGCTTTATTGTTGTAATTTCAGTGTTGCTGAACTCTATTCAATCAATGACAGTTCCATCTATTTCCATCAGTATGCCAAGAAGCTGTATTCAGAGTGACAGAAGGGATTTTATCAAAACCACTAGGAGTTTCTGAGCCACTACCTTCAATTGATCCTGTATTTTCCATTGGTTATTACAGGTGAATGTTTTTCTATGATGGTTTCAGTATTTTCACCACAAAATGGGTTGCTTGTCTAAAAGGCAACCTCTGTTGGCAGGGGCATCTGACGTGAAAGTGGCCTGGCAGGAAGCAGAAGAGGGGTTGGAGGGGGAGAGGAGGCAAGGAAGAATTGTGGGACATTAGGAGGAAGGCTGGGAAGAAGGACAGCACAAATAGGGGAGAGGGATGAGTGAAGGGAGATGATTGGATGAGGGAAGAAGCAAGCAGAGAAGAAAGGTTTAAAAGGAATGGTGAGAGTAGGATCTCCCTTCATTATTTGTTAGTGGATTTTGCCCTCATGCCCACCCAGTTGGTAGATGTAGAGGAGGGCGAACAGGGGGTCAAGGGGCCACAGTGCGCTGCTGAAGCTGGGCAGCAGTAAGTGTGCTGTTGATTTGGATATGCAGAGGAAGAAAGAAAGGAAGGAGGTAGGAGGGGAAGGGGAAAAAGGAACAGAATAAAGAGTAAAGGGGGCCCTGGGGATACTGGGCCAGGAAAAAAGAAGAAAGGGGCCCAGAGGATACTGGACTGGATTAAAAAGAAAGGGGCATAGGTGGTACTGGGCTGGGATTAAAAGATAAGTGCCCAGTGGCTATTGGTCTGCGATAAGGAAGAAAGGGTCCTGGGGTTACTGGGCTGGGATAAAAAGAAAAAAAGGAACATGGACTGGATGTGCACCTAGACATGGTGGCACCTCAGGAGTTTGCACCGAGGGCTGAAGGGTAGATCAGGTGTGCATCCGACTACAGTGGAGAATATGTCCTGTGATAAATCTAAGTATATTATGTTTGTGCTGTTTATAGATATTGAAAAAAAAGAAATCTTAGAAGATGTGAGTATCAATAAAGATCCATCTTAGCTCCCAGCAAGATTGTGCGTGTGTTTTATTTCAAGGAAGGGGAACCCCTGACAACAGCATTTCAGGAAAGTCTACTGAATTTCACTTGCTAATATCAGTCAAGTCTCCTTCATGGATGGTTTCTGGATTAGCTGTATCATTTCTATCCACAACAACATGGACTACTTCAAGGACGCTAACATATTGTTCTGTCACTAAGTTTAATCAATCAATCAAAGTCTTTATTTAACCAGGCAATCACCATTGAGCAAGCTAATTTTCAAGGTGGACCTGGGTTTGTTAACAAGGGACAATATACATGGGATGCAACACACAAGAAAATAGTAATTATACAAATAAAGTGAGATACAATAATACAGTATATACAAAGTATCAGCAGGTAGCATTGACAGTAGTATATGTTTGGAACAGAAGATACAGCTAGTTTTGTAGGACACAATTTTCATAAAAGTAAAGAAATATACATATCAGGTGCAATCAACACAAATAAAACCTAATATAAAAGATATATAGTGATACGGTATGGAGAATTTAGAGCTGGAACCAGGGTCAAAGGAATGTGGAAGGGACAGATATGGGGGTAGAAAAAGGGGTGAGGGAAGCGTCGATTATAGATGTGATCAGTCTTTTAACAGTAGTAATTAGAGTGTGGTTGGACTTATAGGAGTCACTATTTAGGGTAGACAAGTACATGACTCCTTATTATGATGTAGATATAGAGATTTAAAAGCTGCTAGGCTGATGGGGTGAGTTAATTTCAAAGTTTTTGGCAGCTTGTCCCACAGTTGAGGGAGCACAAAGTTGATGGCTGCTCTGCCAATTCGAGATTTTGCTTTGTAAACATAAAGGTAGATATATGAGGTGCTTCTCAGGGCATACTTCCCCAGAGTGCACAAAGGTAAACAGACAGAAATATACTGGGGCAGTTTATTTGAGATAGCTTTGTATGTCCAAACTGCAGCATTTGTTCGCCATCTGTAAGCAAGGGATGACCATCCCACTGCCGTGTACAATGCACAGTAGTGGGTTGAGTGTGGAAGCCCCGTGATAAATCTTATGGCTCTGTGATAAAGTGTATCAAGTTTGGCTAGGGTACCTGCAGGTCCCTGGCTATATAGAAAGTCTGCGTAATCCAATAGGAAAGAAAGGTAGTTTGAACCAGCTTCAGTTTAACGTCTCTTGTAAGGAGATTATTAATCCTAAAGAACAGACCAAGTCTTAGTCTAAGTTTCTTTGCCAGTTCTTCTAAGTGATCTGTGAAAGTAAGTTTATGGTCTAACTAGACCCCCAGGTATTTGATCTTTGGTACATAATCCAACTGCTCACCTAGAATGGTAGTGATCTGCGGGAGTGTCCCAGCAATTGCAGGATTTATTGCATTTTGAAGGAGTGAAAGGAACATTGCTTTGTTTTTTTTTTTCACATTTAAGAGCAGTTTCTGGTTTATAAACTGATGTTGCAGCAGATTAAATTCATTTTGAAGGGCTTTACAGGCCACTTCAGGTGTGGGGCTACTAGCATAAAGTACCGTATCATCCGCAAATAGGTGTATTTGTGCTTCTTTGATGGGGGCATCTACGCTTGTTAATATAAATGGTGAAGAGCAAGGGTCCAAGAATGGAACCTTGTGGTACACTCCTCAATAGGGGTTTTGGTGAAGAAACTTCCCCTTCTGCCATTACTTGTTGAAGTCATCCTGAGAGGTAGTTGGAGAACCTTTTAAGGGATAGGGAATCCAAACCAATGTTCCAGAGGGATGACAGAAGCAGTCTGTGATCAATGGTATCGAACGCCTTGCTTAGGTCCAAGAAAACTGCACAGATAAAGTTTTTTCTGTCTAATTCAAGCTGCCAATCATTTGTCACCTTTGCTAGAGCAGAGATTGTACTGTGCTGTGCTCTAAAACTGGATTGTAATGGGTTGAGCAATTTTTCTGATTCCAGGTACTTCTGAAGCTGGGAGTTCACTATTTTCTCCAGCATCTTTGACAGGATTGGAAGTAGGGAGAGTGGCCTGTAGTTATTGAGGTCACTAGGATTACCTGACTTAAACAAAGGGACCACAAGTGCATTTTTCCAAATGGGTGGTAGGTCACCCTGGGACAAGGATAAGTTGAAGAGATGAGTAATTGGGACTACAAGAACACGATAGCCAACCTTTAAGAAGTACGGGTCAATAAGGTCGGCCCCAGCACTTTTCCTTATGTCTAGCTGAAAGAGAAGATCTTCGACTTCTTTCAGGGAGGTAGGCTGCAGAGAGAAGCAGGGACCGGGGATGGGTTTTTCTTGTGTATCCAATCTAAGTTTTTGGCAGAGGATATTCGCGGGAGAGGAGTCAAAGGCTAGCCTGCAGTGGCAAAATGATTATTGAGAGCATCGAGGATAGACAGTCTGTCGGAGATGACAGTATTGTTGATCAATAATTTAGTAGGTAGGAATTTACAGTGGTGTGACCTTCAATGTCTTTGATAGTCTTCCAGAATTTGGAGGCATTTCTTGAGGAGCTCTCCAGCTGAGAGCAGTAGAAATTAGCTTTGGCTTCTCTGACCATTTTGGTGCAGAGGTTCCACACCCTCCAGAAAGAATTCCAGTCATTTATTAAATTAGCTTTCCTAGCAGTTCTCCAGAGTACATCCCTACTCCGCAAAGCATCTTTCAGGTCTTCGGTAAACCACTGACAGGATTTGTTTCTGGCACAAACTTTTACTATGGGAGCATACTTGTTGAGAGCCCCTAGCACAATTTCTGAGAAAATATCATAAGCCCTAGTCAGGGACTTGGCTAGATAGAAGTCCTGCCATTGCATGGAGTCTCTTAGGTCTGATATATACCCATGGAGATCAAAGTTGCGTATGCACCTTTTAAAGGAGAATTTTGGTACAGTTGTGGATTTAAGAGTAGATCTTACACACGCAATGAAGCAATGGTCGCTAATATCAGAGAAAAAGATGCCAGCATGGGAGAATAAATGGGGTTTGTTAACTAAAATGATATCCAAGAGAGTACTGTTATTAGGGTTGAGCTTGTTAGGATGAGTAGATTTGTTTATTAGCTGTGACAACCTAAGGGAATCACAGAACATTTTAAGTGGGGTGGTGCACTGGAGAGCCAGTCTAAGTTGAAGTCCCCTAGTATGATACACTCTGAAGATGCCAAACCCAGGATATTTTTGAGATGTTTTAACAATTGTAGTCCAGCTGATGGGGGTCTGTAGCATCCTATTATACATAATGAGACACCAGTGGCAATTTCAATCTTTAATGACAAGCTTTCAAATTCTTTTGGGACAGAGGCTGAGTCAATTATGGAGGCAGGGAATTTATCCTTGATGTAAATAGCTACTCCACCACCTCTGATTTGCCTGTCAGCTCTGAACAAAGAGTAGGAGGGGATGTTAGCTTCGTTGTTACTGGTCGCTGGTCAGAGCCGGGACTCTGTAATCACCAGAACATCTGGAGCAGTATGACATACTCAGGCCTGAACAGAAGTGATTTTTTTAATAGGCTACAAACATAAACATGCAAGAATGTAAGCCCCATGAGGCTTTGTAGCTCTGCTGGGGATTCCATGGGTGCCAGAGAGCCTGGATTAAGCTCAACATTTCCTGAGCATAGTAAAAGCAGGAACAAGATTTTCCTGCAGAGTCCTAGGAGAAGTGTGGGTGGCTGGGTCTTCTTTCGGGTACGTGATTTGTCTGCGGCAGTATAGGGAGTTCTGAGACTAGTTCCCAGTTTTCCTGATGCTGCATACAATAATACCCTGACCAAGAGAGTCAATGGGAGTAGGGGGGAGTATGCAGAAGGTGGTGTAGCCCTGTGGGCAGGATCTAGAAGAGTTCCTGTATGCCAGTGCAGGTGAAGGACCAGCAGTGGGCTAGGGGAAGTTAGAGCACATACAAGTTCTTCTACTTGATAGGAAAAGTCCCCGTCAGACAATGTAAAAAGAGAGCCATTCTCCACTCTAGGAGTTATTTTTTGATTCACGTTTGGGTCCAATACATGTAAGATGAGCAGAGACAAGCATAGAAGCAGGTAATATGCCCTCATTATAAGACTATCATCCAATGGGCACTACAAGTGCGGGTAAGAGGAAGGATTCTCAGTGGAGGAGAATTTATTAATCCCTGCAGAATACCACTATAGGCAGTGGAGCCTGAAGCAGTAATCCTTAAGTACAGCTCCTAGTCAGGCTAATAAGAAAAGAGTTCACCTGACTATAGAGTAGTACTGGGGGCAGAGAGGCTTTGAAGCTAATTTCTTAGCTACTACTCTGGAGCAGACTAAGTACTAGCGAGATCATCTGACCTAAATCAACTGCCTTAGCAAGACAGGATATGCTAGTCAGCAATAAGCAAACCTAAAGTACCAAAATGGTATGCCTCAGCAAGACAGAATGTGATAAAGCTGCTAGAAGGCTTAGTTGCAAAAAGGGGATGGGAGGAATTGCAGTTGTTGACAGTAAGTAACCAATAAATTGAAACATCAGATACAAGTGGGCAGAGACTGTGTGCATTTAAAGGAGGCCTGGGAGGAGGAGGGGGGGGACGAAAAATCAAGGGGAAGTTTTCAGAGCTAGCACTGAATCAGTGCACATACAGTTGGAGAGAAACTGCAGTGGGGGGGAATGGTAAGTTACTTTACACAGGCCGAGCAGAACAGGCTAAATTAAAATATATAAATTAGAAGCCGAGTACAGAGACGCAGGCTTACATTAAGCCACATGTCTTGGGTGCTCCTGTCTCAGGTGAATGAGACCAGCCAGTCTGGGAGCTCTACACAGGCGTGGAGCAATAGCGCTACCCTGAGAAGGCACTGAAATTGAAAACAGCAAATTGCAAGTGATGATCCGGTTCAGCGTTCACACAGCCCAGAGAAATTGTGGCAATTTTTCAAGCATCATACCTTATCTATCTCTTTGGGGGGGTGGGTGGATCATGCTCCTTGCACTGTAGAGATACTATGGCTAGATCATGACCACTGCCCATGGGGGCAAGTGGCACCTATCTATCTCTTTGGGGGGTGTATTTGTTTTTCAGTCAAATAATTCAAGTCATCTGTAATGATATTGAAGCTTAGGTCCATGTTTTACTTGTATGAATTCCTATATCTTCTAAAGACACAAACAAACAGTGTACTGGAGAGGGAGAGTGTGTGTGTGTGTGTGTGTGTGTGTGCACATGCATGCATGCATGCATGCGTGTGTGTGTATGTGTGTGTGTGAACTACTATACTCTAGTACCTTTTGCCAGTTACTCCCTTGCACCAATAATTACAAAAAATAATGCCTGTGCAAGGTTATGTGTTAGTATTTTTCACACACTGTTGGTGTTTGATAATCTCATAAACCCCTCGAGTATGGATTATCACACACCTTGGGTGTGTGGAAAAATCCTCATAACACATACCTGCACAGGTATTACTCTCTCTATATACACTGGAAACACCGATTAGTGTAACACGGCATTAAATATCATTCCAATTTTATGTTTCTCAAGTTATTAAAGTTCAAAATGTTTGTAACAACTTGCCATCTGATTTTGTACTGTAGTGTGTTTTTATTTATTTCCTTCTAGCTGATAGTGATACGTTTGATTTGATATGGAAGGTGGAATGAGATTAAGTTAGTTACCAGAGGCAATCCAGATACAAACATCTATAGATACACAGATTATGTCTGCAGATGAGGACCACCTGCCCCATCTAGTCTGACTCTAGATGACTCTGGAGAATGAATATAAACTCTTTGTCCTGTACTACAGAACTCCCTGGCAAGTTAAAGGAGAGTTGGCCAGTTAAGGGGACAGTTTGAAAGCCAGAAAATCCCTATCATTCTTCAAAGCCAAATCAGCCCTTTTATGTTATGGGAAGGTGCTGGCCAATGACTGAAGCAGTCACTCTTGCTGTGCGAGACAAGAGATATGACAACGGAGGTGTCCCTTGGAATGCGTAAACTTCTGAACTCCAGATTGGACCAGTTTCCCAAGAGGACCCAGCCATCAAGGTAAAAAGAATGGGCCTGAAAGCCATATCATAAGACATGTGTGCCAAGACTGGGTGGAAACTGTTTTCCTGGGAACTTTGTTAAACCAGAAGTTTCCCAAGAGGACCCAGCCATCAAGGTAAAAAGAATGGGCCTGAAAACCATATCATAAGACATGTGTGCCAAGACTGGGTGGAAACTGTTTTCCTGGGAACTTTGTTAAACCAGAGTTTAACAACCAATCTGAACATCTAAGGATCGAGTCTGCCCTAATTCACCAAGGTGTCCTGTATGATAAGCTATTCTTCTGTGCTTAATAGAGAGAAGTGTGGGATAGGTTTTCCTGTGCACATTTTTTCTACTGTTCAAAACATTTTCTTTATATCTCTGTAGAATTGCTGTTCTCAATAGTCTTAGTGAGGTATCCTGTATTATAAATATCATGAAGTATTAAATATTTTAGCATTAAGTCATGACAGGGTGTGTGTTATGCTTGGATTTACCCACGTCTGTTGTGGTTTGGTCACGAGGCTACAGGCCAAGTGACCAAATCCACACCAGAAGTGAGTAAATCCCAGCATAAACCACACCCTGGAGTGGTTCATTGCAATTATACAATGGATTGGGAGTGAAGGATTCACAAAAGTTATTAAAAAGGCTACATTTGTTTTTTTTAAATGCATTTTTAGTTGTTTTTTAGCATATTATCCTTCCTCTGAATGTTAAATAGTCCCCTCCTTGCTAGGTGGAATATGAGTTGTCCCCTTCCTGTTGCAAGGTAAAATAGGAGCTGTCTCATGCCTCCCCAACAAAGAGACACACATCTGCATACTGTTGTTTTAACTATTTTTTTTTCTGATGACTGACACTGTGCTGCAATTTACAGAAAGCTTCATTCTAGCAGTTGCTATAATGGACTGTTGTGTGTGGTGTGTGCACTCACATCAGCAACTTCTGTTGTTCTACCATTTCAGGAAATAGGAGTTCTCGGAGAAAAAGTTTGTGGACAGGACCAACTATCAGGACTGGCAGCTGTGTAACTAAATGGATCTGCTGCCTTTGGGGTGTACATGGTGATCCTGTAGGCTTTTTTCTCAACTCCAGGTGTCTACCTTGCCACACTTTGTTTGGAGAGAGATAGAGAGAGAGAGAAAGAGAGATAGCAGGGCTATGATGCCCAGAAATGACAGATGAGCTGAATGTCAGTGATGAGGGGAAGTCACATTAAAAGTATATGAGGTAAAAAACAAAAAAAAGTGTTTCTTGTCACAGAAAGCTGATTCATGGTTTGTTTTTCAAGGTGAAGCTCTTGTTTGAAGCTCACGGTTTTGCACCACTGTTTAGCGGGCAAATAATATGGCTGCTTTAATGCTTTTATTTTTAGTGGGTCAGATTGATTTTTTTCATTGATGTGGCTGACTGCGTCTTTATCCCTGAGTTATGCTGAATTTACTCATGGATAAAAGACCCAGTCAGCCATTTACATTTCCAGATTTCAAAGTGCCATTGTATAATATTTTTTATATACTTCATATTTCTGTGACTGAGTCCTTTGCTGTACAGACAACTAGGTTATATCAACAGAAACTGTGTAACATCTCTGAAGAAAAGGTTATGGTTACCATATTAAAAGCAAAGTGATTCTCAGCTGAGCAGCAGGGGTGGTTCACTTGTCCTTTTGTTGGAGTGCTGAACTGTGTGAACAGTGACTCTAATGGTATCTGGACCTAGATATACCCTGAGTGGGGCTGTAGCTGAGTGGTGGCAGCATACCAAGGTGACCCTTTCAAGTATCTGAATGGTTGAGAAATGTGGTAACAGTTGCAGGCCGAGTCTGGCAGAGATCAGACTGTCACAGTATTTACTTTACCTTCACTTCCAGGTTGCACTCCACAAAGTCTCATCTGGCAGTTGTTGGAGGGCAACATGATGCAGCCATGCCTCATCTTTCAAACTGTGTATGGATCTTTGTATGTCTACTTTTTGAGCCCAGGGGATGTTAGCAGCATCTTTCTACAATCATAGGAGTCAGCAAAGGTATCTCAGAGGCAGGCTTAATTTCTGGACAAAAGAAGCTGTACTCACTACAGTTTCAGATTGGTGGTGCACTGCAAAGAACACCAACACTCATTTTTTAACAATACTTTAAATAACCAACCAAGGTTTATATCCTACCAATTACTTGCACATTTTCTAAAAAAAATTACTTTTAACTTTGTGCTAGAGTTTTGTGCTGTAGGTTATACCAATTGTGCCCTCTGTTAGGATTCACAACATAGAACAAGTTTAAGATGTAAGACATATCACACTAACATAGCTTAGTATATGTATAATGGAAATGCTTATTATGATGGACACAGTGGAGTGGGTTTAATACTGATGCCACCCATTGTGGCTCCAGATGTTGCCCACTGAGCAGGCTTTAATTGCTGACTGTGCTTGCAACTTATGGTGACTATGAATGTCCCCATTGTATGAACTTTTTTTTCTCCTCCCCAAGCCCTTGGTTGGTCCACCACCATCAAGTCCCCATCATCATCTCCTGCCAAGTCTGTGCCATGACCCCAGGTAACCAGACATAACCCTTGGTTAGGATGGCCCCTCCCCCTTGGGCCCACAACCAGGACATGAGAAATGCCCACAGGCTTGCAGGCGTGCAACGCATCCTGGGCATTGCAATGGTTGGCATGGACACTTCCGGGCTATTGTGGCAGTGGGGACCGGAAGTCATCATCTGGTCAGAAGACGGTGGATTTTCTTTGTTTGTCCTAACCCATCCACACCTTTCCACAAAGGTCTGGCTGTGATGGTGTCCTGTGGGGCATTCAGTGGTGTGTCAAGGCCATACACTGCCAAGAATGCCAACCCTAACCCCCCTTCCCAGGGGCTGACAAACAGTGGTCAGAAACCAGCCACCTTCCTGAGAGGGAAGCATTCAAAGGATGCTCTAATTCCCCTCCCTGCCAGATCTGGTCCTGACATCTTGGCTTTTGGTGGGAACCCAGACTGCCAGCATGCCGAGCGAACACCCTTCACTTGGTGCCATGGAGCTGGTCCATATGAACTTTTATTGATGTCACTCATGGCTTTTCTGTGTGTCACTGCTGCACAAATTTTGATGGCTGCCACCTGTGGCAGCTCTGGGTGTCTCCACTAATTTGATTCCTACCACCTACAGTGGCTCTGGGTGTCCACGTATTCTGGGCTGTGATGGCTGCTGCTTAGAGTGGCTCCAGGTGGCTCCACTATATGGGCTTTAATTGTTGCTGCATGCAGCAACTTTGTTTTATGCTTGGCCCCCTTGGGAACAGGAAAACAAGTGTGACTCTCACCAACTATTTCTGTTTGATGCACTTGGACTGGGATATGAGCCCCACTAAGCCAGTCATTTTTCTTTGACTTATATGGGGCTGGATACAAGTCCTACTCCATCAACTGTTTTTATTTGACCCACATGGGGCCAGGATGCAGTCTTTGCTCCCACAGTCCATTTTTGTTTGTTCAACTTAGAGACTGGATACCATTCCTGCTACTTCCAGTTGTATCTATTATCTACATTATTAGTGCCTGAGGGTTTCAATCACAGCCCACCATGCAACGATTGGGCCATTTCACCCAAAAAAGGATGTCATTAGTGATTTCCTAGCTCCTCCTGGAGAATAGGTTGGGGAGGTGGAGCTGTGAAGCCCAAAAGGGGTGTCTTTGCCTCCATGGCTCCAGTGTGTGGTGGGTGGATGGGAAGGCAGACAATGGGCCATTAGGCCCAGATGTGGTACACAGTGAATTCATGGATGGAACTAGCAGGAGTATTTAGGCATAAAAAATTGTTAATCTTTCTCAGGATTATGGTTGAGTACAGTATGTCTCCGTACATGGGTGTTCATGTGTGTGAGTGTGAGTGTGAGTGTGAGTGTGCATGTGTATGTATGTATTGTGAATCTGTGTGTGAGACTATGTATTTTGCATCTGGTGGTGTGTGTGTGTGTGTGTGTGTGTGTGTGTCCCTGTGTGTTTTGGTTTATGTGTGCACCACTATATGTGTGTATTCTATGTATGAGACTGATGTTCAGTTTATTGGTGTGTCCACACATCTTTGCCAGTAGTGGGTGTGTGTGTGTGTGTGTGTGTGTGTGTGTGTGTGTGTGTGTCTGTGTGTGTCTGTGTGTGTGTGTGTGTAGAGGGAGTTGTAACCAAATCCATCATGAAAATTTGCTGACATTCCAACAGGCTGAAAAACTGTATGGGGAGACCTATGTCCAAGCAGCATGCTAGTATTTCCATCTCTTCAGCATGCCACTTGTTGACAGTCTGAGATGCTGGCATGCCTGAGAAAGCAGGGGTGGTGCTATTTAAATGCCAGTGTTCCATCTGATTATTGGTCCATTTAGTCTAGTGGCCAGTTTTCAAAAGGGCCTTATTTTAGGTTTTTGTTGCACCACCCGTTAGAGAAGGTTTGTCATGTTTATGAGTTAGGTATGACCTTGAGCTTTCAGGAAAAGTATATTGTGGTGTTAGGTCAGTGGCAGGTACCAAGATACAAGCCTTTCTTTGTTGAACCCCTACTCCATGAATGTGACATCCAGCACTGCCAATGTGAGAGGCTTAACTGGCATTCAGGGATCAATATCTCAAAAAGGTTTAAAGATATGTGTTGTTTGGTGGTAGAAACTTAATACTGTCTTTTCCTTTTTCAGTTTATTGCTTGTTTAAGATAAATATTTTTTGTTTAATTGCAGGAAATGGCAAGTAAACAAGGTATCGGACTTGTACCATCTCCAGCAAAAAAAATGTTGTATTACAGTGGAGCCCACTTATAAGAACATCAGTTAAAGGACATCAAAGCATATAGTGCAGGGCAACCAAAATGATTCCTAAGTTGAAACATCTAACATAATGAAGATAGGTTAAATAGTACTGGGCTGGTTAACTTGGAGAACCGTAGAAGCAGAGGTGATTTACTGCAATTGTACAGAATTTTATATAATCCTTCACTCATGACTCGATGCAACCTTGAATTTATGAAGAGAAATGTAACACTGAGGAACATAATAAGTAATTGGCCATCCCTAAGACAAATATACAGAAAAGGGATAACTTTTTTAATGTTAGGGCCTCTAGGCAATGAAATAATTTAGCACAGAACATTGCTGAAGCAACAAATTTCTCTCAGTTTAAAAAATGACTCATCCCCTTTGCTGGACCATAAGTCAAACACAATATACCCACTTTGTTGAGGGAGACACTCTCAATGGGTTTTAGCCGTCTTACGTTCTAATACACCTAGTAACTTAGCAGGAACGTCCTGCTTATAGGAACATTGTGATTATGGCCCATTTTTTACCATGTATTTGTATGGGGCCAAAGCCTGTTTATAAGAACTATCAGCCCGGTTAAAGGAACATGTTTTTCTCAGCATTCAGCTAGTAAAGTGAATTATCACCTGCTCTGATGCCATTAATGCCTACTCCGGTCTCAGGCTAAGTGTCAATCTCAGCTCATTAATCATATTCCTTAATGATTTCAGTGCCACAAAACACCTGTTGTTCTGTTAGTCTTACCCAATTACCAGCCATGTAGAAATCACACAATACCACGCTGACAGTTTCCAAACTGCAAGTACATTAAATGTAAATATTAAATACCAGTATGGGACACAAACAGAGAAATGGAGAAAGATCTGTCTCATCTTTCAGTGCCCTCCCAAAAATCACCATACTGGACCATACTGGACTGCATTCAGATGCTTGACTTGAAACTGAGAGTCTGTGAGGAGATTGTAGAAGCATCAGGGATTACAATTACATGGGGGGATATCATTGCATGGAAGCAGGAGTTCTCCAATGAAATCAAAGAGGATGAGTTAGAGCCGCCACTTGAACCATCAATGTTAACAGAGGTGAAGTGTTCAAATAAATTGTTAACTAACAGATCAACTGTTATTAGAACTAACTGAAAATGCTTCCAGTGATTACCAATGCATTACAGAGGCACCGCCATGTGTCCACTTAGTGCTAATACAGCAAGCTCGTGTATAGGAACAGCCCAGTTATAAGAACCTTTTTCTTTGGCAAATAGGGTGTTCTTTTATTTTATTTCATTTTATTGAAATCTAGGATTACAAATACCTTTGAGCAGGAACTGCTCGTTTACAAAGGTTCCACGCCTTGTAACCAGGCTCCACTGTATTTGACATGACAGAGATGCTTCACAAAAATCTTGTTGCAGCCAATGCCAGAGGTCAAGAAACTGTTCAGCTGTATGAAAGAAGCAGATGATGAATCATGTAGAAGCACTAAAACATCAGGGGTGTTGGATAAGACAGGATTCACTGTTGCTATTCATTATCATCGCCGGTGCTATCAGAATTATACCAGCAAATAAAACCTATCACACAAATACAATCCACGACCAGGTCATCTAGATTCAGAAAAGCCTGGAACAAGCAACCAGGAGCTGGCTGTGAGAACAAGACTTACATCCACAACATTTGCAGCTAACAAATGCATCATCTGCAATTGTGTGAAGACTCACATCTTTTCCAAGTGAGAACGTTTCAAATGCAAAGAAACATTCAGTCAGCAGCCATGTCATTTAGTAATTCAGATCTATTGACTAAGGTACAAAGCCAAGATTTCATAGCCTTGGATGCTAAGTACCACAAAAATTGTCTAGCTCACCTACTGGTAAAGGCCATACAAGACAGTGAAACTAGCACTGAACAGACAGAGGAGATCATTGATGTCTCCACAAGAGCATTTGACATGCTTTCATACACCATATGGCATGTCTTAAGAAGCTGACATCAAGAACCAGTATTTCAACTTTTAGTGACATGTTGGATGAACTGCAAAAGTTTGTGGAGAGTGCATTTAGAGAAATGTGACACAGTTCAGGTCATATCAGACAGGTGTGTGTCTATCAATGCCGGTGAAAGAAAAAGATGAGGAGAGACAGTGGGATCTCCAGAAATCAGAATTAGTGCAAGAAGTCAGGTACTACCCAGAAATATGAAGGCATACGTTTCAAATTCCAAAAACAAGGAGAACTTCAACAACTTAACTTTTGAGGAGTGGTGTAAAACCATGCCTCATGTTCTCACACCATCCCAAATCTTGGTGCTATCAGGAGGTTTTGAAAATCATGAACAGGTGGAGGAAATAACTCATGGACAAGTAAAGGATCTTTCTGAACTCTTCTCTACCAAAGGGGAAGCCAATAGTAGGCTATATCTGTATGTTGGTGACTCAACCACTCGCTACAAGACAGAAGATGCAATCATAAGTTCACCAGACACGGTTGATCTTGTGCTTGGAACATATTTTGCAGAGAAGCTTGGCATAAACCTATAGTTCAAAATGGAGCAAAACTGAAGACCCAATACATACCACTGCATATTATAAATGAGAAATGTGGCAGCTCAATATCCACACCCTTACAAGCTGTGACAGCACCAGCTGTTTCAAGGGTAAAGGAAAAAATAAATCCTTGCAAATACTAAGACTGAACCATGAAAACTTGCAGAGGTTGGCTGAACATGGAGACTCTTCTGAAGTCACTAATGATGTCACTGATGTCTATCACAAGTCCATATGCAGACTCTACCAACCAACAGGACATATTACTCCCAACATCAACCTACTAAGGTACAAACAGTTTTGCAAGCAAGCAAAGTAGAATGACAGCTTCCCACCATATATGGACAGCCTGGTACAGCTCATAAAGAGAGCTAATTACCAGTTGCTGTTTTGAAAGTAGCATTAGTGGATAAGCCATTTATTGCGTCACCTGATGGACATTACTGGACACAGACAAAGAATGGTCTTGAGCCTCAACTAATGACGCAAGAATCAGGTCCAAAAGACTTGATAGAATTTATCACATGTCAGTGCACAAAGTCTAAATGCTTCTCAGGGAAATGCAGGTGTGTGATGATAGGACTAAAATGCACACCAAGTTATGGGTATGAAGGACACCCAAACATGTGTGACAACACGCATGAAACAGGTGAAGACAATATCAGTTATTCAAATAGTGATTTGGAATCAGATTATGACACTGGCAATGATGGCTCTGAGTAAACAAGTTATAAATAGAGACATATAAACATAGAAACATAGAAGTTGATGGCAGATAAGGATCGCAAGGCCCATCCAGTCTGCCCATTTCTTTTTCTACCTTATGAATATGCCATTGGCCTTTCCTCTGTCAATGGCCTATCTATTCATGCTCATCTGTATTGCTCCCTTATGGCTATCCCATGCCTGTTTGAAGCCCTGCACTGTATTCATACCTACCATGTCCTGAAGAAGGCCGTTCTATGCATCCACCACCCTTTCGGTGAAAAAAAATTCCTCAAATTACCCCTTAATCGGCCTCCCTCTAATCTCATGCTGTGTCCTCTTGTCCAGCTATTTTTCTTATACTGAAACATGTTAGACTCTTTCACCTTGTTAATGCCCTTAAGGTGTTTGAATGTTTTGATCATATCACCTCTCTCCCTCCTTTGCTCTAGGGTATACATATTGAGCTCTGTTAATCTGTCCTCATATGTTTTCTGATGCAGTTCCTGCAACATTGTGGTTGTCCTTCTCTGGACTGCCTCAATTTGGTTAATGTCCTTGTGAAGGTGCGGCATCCAGTATTGCATGCAGTACTCCAGATGAGGCCTAACCAGTGTCTTGTAAAGAGGGATTATTACCTCCCCCTTCTGTCTTGTGATACCCCTACTAATACACCCAAACATCCCCCTAGCCTTACCTACTGCTTTAGTGGTCTGCTTGGATGATTTCAGGTCATCTGTGATGATGATGCCCAAGTCTCTTTCTCCCCTTGTGACTGCCAGCAACTCCCCTCCCAGCCTATAGGTGGCTTCAGGGTTTCTCTTCCTTATGTGCATGATCTTGCACTTCTTTGTGTTAAACCCCAGTTGCCACTCTTCTGACAATTTTGCCAGTTTATTCAGATCTCTTCTAATTCTGCCCACCCCAACTGGATCATCTACTCTGTTGCAGATCTTGGTGTCATCTGCAAACAGGCAAACCTTACCCTCCAGTCCATCTGCAATGTAATTGATGAAGACATTGAAGAGGACTGGCCCCAGGACTGATCCCTAAGGAAACCCCACTTGTGACTTGCATCTCTTCTGTCTGTATACCGTTTACCACCACTCTCTGTTTTCTGCCTGTCAACCAGTTTGCCACCCAGTTGTCCAATCTCTGACCCACCCCGAGCCTACTCAGCTTATTAATCAATCTTCTATGTGGAACAGTATCAAAAGCTTTGCTGAATTCAAGGTAGGTGACATCAACTGCTCCCCCTTGGTCCGCCACTCTGGTTACCCAGTCAAATAAATCTATAAGATTAGTTTGACAGGACCTTCCTGTTGTATACCCATGCTGTCTTGGATCCTGTGCCCCTATGGATTCCAGGTGTTGCACTATCCTTTCCTTAAGGAGTGCCTCCATAATCTTGCCCACTACTGAGGTAAGACTGACTGGTCTGTAGTTCCCTGCCTCCTCCCTGCTGCCACTTTTGTGGAGTGGGATCACATGAGCCCTTCTCCAGTCTTCTGGGACCTCTTCTGTGCTCAGAGACTCACTAAACAGTTTTGATAATGGCTCTGCTAGTTTCACCCTTAGCTTCTTTAGTACCCTGAGATGTATGCCATCAGGTCCCATTGCCTTGTCCACCCTGAGCTTATTGAGCTCTTGTAGAACCCTTTCTTTTGTGAAGGGACTAGTGCATACCTCCCTCCCCCCTGTGTCCATGGTGCTGAGCTGTGGGTCCTGTCCTACCTTCTCCTCAGTAAATACTAAGCAGAACTATCTATTTAGGAGAGATGCTTTTACATGGTCCTCCTCCTCACACACACCCTTATCCCCTTTGATCTTAGCAATATCCCCTCTGGACTTTCTCCTTTCACTAATGTATCTATAGAAAGTCTTGTCACCTTCTTTTACTGTTCATGCTAGTGTTTCCTTAGTTTGAGCTTTTGCCTGCCTTACTGCCTTCCCTGCTTCCCTTAGGGAAGTTTGGTATGCCTCCCTATCTTCATCCTGCTGTGTTCCCTTATATTTTCTGAAGGCCAACCTTTTGGCTCTGACCTTTTCTGCTACTGGTATGAGAACCAAAGTGGTTTTCTTCTTCTTTTGCACTTCCTTTTCCCTCTAACACAATGGGATGTTGCTTCAAGTATTGTATCCTTAATACTTGCCCACTTTGCCTGTACCCTCTCATTTATATTTCTTTTTGCCAGGGTTAGCTTAACTCAGTTGGCCATCTTATCAAAGTCAGCTACTCTGAAGTCCCATATTTTTGCCTTGGAATGGGATGATTTAGTTCTAGTGGCCAAATTGAACCATACCATGTGATGGTCACTGGCCCCCATGTGACCTTCTACCTGGAGATCTGTGATCCTTTCCCCGTAAGTCAGTTCTAGATCTAGGATAGCCCTGTCTCTTGTGGGTTGTTTTACCAGTTGTTTGAGGCCCTCCTCCTGCAGGGAATCCACTATGTGTCTAGTTATGGCAGATGTTCCTGGTGATATTGACCAATCTGTATCTGGTATGTTGAAGTCTCCCATTATCAGAACTTCCCCATTAGCTGTCATGTTTGTGTATATGCCTCCAAATTAAGAATACATGCTATAGTGAAAAGTTGCATGATGATAAATATGGTCATAAGCCTTCATTAAAATGTCATCTCAATAATATATTTGCTACTTTAGAATTAATAGTTTAATTTGTGCTCAGGATGTAGTAAAAATGTTTTGGGTCATTTTTTGGCTGAAAAAGATATTTGCATTTCCATCGGTGTCATTATTATTCAAAAGTAAATTTTCTCACTCTTCCTATTCAGCCCGGAAATAAACTTACTGGTTGACAATTTTTTTTCTCTCTACATGTGTACAGTGTATGCATTCTTGGCCAGCAACCTTTGTGTGCACAAATCAATTATTACAATGACATTGTGGTATAATGTCTGAGCAAATGGAAGAAAAGTGGGAGTAATAAATAACATCATTAGTTAAGATGCTATTAAACATGATTACTGGACATAAGGTAAAACAAAGTGGCTTTGAATGTTATGTTTTACTAATATTTAGGGTTAATTTATGGGCATTTAGGTTCACTTTACTGAAATTTATTTTAGCAATTTACAAAAATAGGAAACTGAGACCCAAACTCTACAAATAGGATGCTAAAAATAACAGTTTCACTGTTTCTTCAAAATTGGGGATTTGCTTGTTCAAATTGAGGATTTACTTGTTTTCATGTTTTTTCAGCTATATTGTCCAGATTTTCTCTTCAAAATTCAATGTTATCAACCATGTAATGAACATCACAATATATATTTTCTGAAAGCTGATGAGTAGTAGAGCTATCTTATGCAACCATCAAACCTTCTCTAACGGGATTGCAAAAGAATGACTATTTTGGAAATTGGCCTCCAGACTAATTATATAATTCAGGTACAATAATTTATTTGAGCAATAAGGTACAATCAGGGGTTACATTAACAAATGTTAAATAGTCCTTCCATCTTCTGAAGGTCAGAACTGGAGCCGATCTAAATACAGAATTGTAACCAAGGACGATGTGTTTCCCTCTAGCTTGCAGAATGTTTCAGTCCAGCGGTACCAGGCAACTAAAACTGTGAAGATCTTTTATTAAAATTAAAAGGAAAAACATGATTAAAAATCAATAGCAGCATCATAAAAGCTTATGTCAACTTATTTCAGATGCACTCATTTGTTCCTGTGTGTCTGAATGTTTTTTTTGGGGGGGGAGGTGACAAAGTCAATTTTGTTGTTTCCATGACAGGCTGTGCTGCTGCTCTGACACTTCTGGTTGTACAGTGCTGTTAAGGTGAACTTCTTACATGACCTCCCAACCATTTGTAATAGTGATACAATGTATTTAGTGTAGGTGGGGTGATGCGATCATACTAACATACGAAAAGAGCCAGCAGGAAAAGATGATCCCGTCTATTGCGTCTGCTCTGTAAGTGATGCAGGGTCTGGCCTTACAATTTATGCCAATGACCCTGCCCCGCTCAACTGTCCTTCTCTCTCTCACCCCTTCTCCCCTTCCTTGGTCCCAGGGTTCCCTTTGTACTTGTCCCAGATTCTCTTCAATGCCCCCACCATCCTTGCTGATATCACCTCCTCTGGCAGCTCATTCCAGGTGGACACTACCCTCTCTATATAGAAATGCTTCCTTACATCCCTTCTGAATCCCCCCCATCAATTTTAGGCTATGCCCCCTAGTGGTGCTGTCACTCATTTTAAAGAGATCCTCCCTTTTCACTCTGTTAATGCCCTTCATGTACCTGAAGATCTCTATCATATCACCCCTCTGCCTTCTCTCTTCCAGGGAGTACATCTCCAGGCTCCCAGCCTCTCCTCATAGGACCAGTCCTGTAACTCCTTGATCATCTAGGTTGCTCTCCTCTGAACCCACTTCAGCATATTGATGTCCTTTTTAAGGTAAGGATGTCAGTACCTCACCCTATATTCTAAATGTGGTCTCACCAATGAGCTGTACAATGATAAAGTCACCTTGCTCTGCCTACTACTGAATCCCCTTGTAATACACCCCAACATCCTGTTAGCCTTCGCCACCACCTTTTTACACTGAAAGGTGTGTTTCAAGTCACTTGTAATCACTACTTCTAGATCCTTTTCCTCTTTGAAAGCAGTTACCTGAGCCCCTCCTATGTATACTCTCTCCTAGGGTTCTTGGTCCCTATGTGCATCACTTTTCTCTTTTTTGTATTGAAACTAAGTTGCCAGATTCCTGACCATCTCTCTAGGTTGGTGAGGTCCTCCCTTAAGTCCTGCATCCCCTCCTTGGTGTCCACTCTCCCATAGAGTTTGGTGTAACCCACAAACAGGCACATTTTGCCTTTAATGTCTTCCCTGATATCACTTATAAAGACATTGAACAACACAGACCCCAGCACCAATCCCTGATGGGACCCCTCTGGTGACCTCCTTGGTGCTGGGGAACTCACCCCCAACGACTACTCTCTGGATTTTACCACTCAACCAGTTTTCAACCCATCTTGCCATATTCTCCCCCACCCCTAGATTCCTCAGCTTCATAATCAACCTTTTGTGTGGTACAGAATTTAAGGCCTTGCTAAAGTCCAGGTATATGATGTCCACTGCCCAGTGACCTAATCAAAGAATTCAATCAAGTTTGTTTGGCATGATCTGCCTGCCACAAACCTGTGCTGTCTTTTATCCTGTAGACCACTCTCCTCTATGTACCTCACCAGCCTTTCCTTTAGTATGGTCTCCATGAGTTTACATACTATTTAGGTCAGGCTGACTGGCCTATAGTTACCTGGGCCATCTTTGGGTCTGCTCTTGTGGAGTGGCACTATATGTGCCATTCTCCACTCAAGTGGCACCAATCCCGACTTCAGAGATCTATTGTAGAGAATAGCCAGTAGGTCCACCAGATCCTTTTCAAACTCTTTCAGCACCCTGTGGTGCATTTCATCTGACCCTGCGGATTTGTCCACCCTCAGGGCCATCAGCCCCATCTTCTCTCTTTCAATCCCAATTACCCCTATGGCTTTCCTTCCTGTTCCCTCCCTCCTTCTTCTTGCCAGTGGCACCAGTCCATCCTTTTCCTTTGTAAAGACGGAGCAAAAGTATTTGTTTAATACCTCTGCTTTGCTCCCATCTTCATCAACCCAACCATCCCCCTTCCTCAGCTAAACAATGCTGTCCTTCTTATCCCTCCTTTCACTTATGTAGTGAAAAAAGGCCTTTTCACCATTCTTTATTCCTTTGGCTATTTGAAGCTCTTTCTGTACCTTTGCCTGCTGCACCTCCCTTCTTGCCACCTTAGCTAGCCTCTGGTATTCTTCCTCATCCTCTTCCTTTGTTGTTCTTTTGAAACTTCTATAGGCTGCCCTTTTTTCCCTTAACGCTCTGGCCACCTCCCTGTTAAACCAGCTTGGTGGTCTGGCTTTTGATTTCTTTCCCCTCATTTTGATACAACTGCTTGTGGCCTTCTGAATGCCTCCACACCAATGCTGGCCTATAATCGGTCCACCCCCACATCCTCCTTTATGGTCTCCAGGTTTTCCCTTAGCACTTCTCTCATCTTTTTAAAATTTTCCCTCCTAAAATCCAGTGTTCTGGTCTTAGTGGGGATGTCATCCTTGACCATGTCCAAACTGAACCACACTGTATTTTCAATGTGTCTATGCAACTGGTATAGTGTTATGTTTGTGTAACATAGATAATCTTTGACTGTTCATCTCTCTATCCATGGGATATACCACCCTGTAGGGGTATGAATGCAAGGAAGCCTAGAGGAGGGTTCCACCCTAGAGATGCCGTGGGAGTAATTCCCTTGGCTAAAGGTACCTTAGGAAGGAGCCCAAAAAGAGTGTCAAGCAGAGTATATGAGGTGCTGAACACTTATCAGAATAGAAGGCCTGTACATAGGTCATTCGGTAGTATGGTTTGAGTACAGTAGGTAAGAAATGACGGGTGAATAGTGGTGGAGGCGTCACTTCTTAAGGAGAGAGGGAACAGCTAAAAGGAAGAGAAAGGACAATTACGGGGCTGCATCCCCACTCCATCCAACAACAGAAACCTAATTACAGGACCTAGGGAATATTATTGCACTTATCTAAATATTATGACCATTGGCACAGAGGAGAGGAAAAAAACCCTTCGAGGAGGAAACCTCTGAGGATCCAAGGCCTAGGTCACCTTCCCTCCAGGCTTCTGGACAATTTTTGTTTAGTGTCAGCTCTGCTACTGCCACTTAGTAGACCAATTCAGGGGAGATTCCAATTTTGGGGAACACACTTACTTTATCCCTGTAACGGAAACACCATGGAGGGTTGTGAGTGATCTCTGCAACACCGGGGCACTTGGTGGCAACCTCCAAAGCTGGAAGAAGAGAGTAATGACCACTGAGGCCTACCAATCTAAGAACAAACCGGGTGAACCAGAGGTGGTTGAAGGGAGAATAGCTTAAAGGGTGCCTCTGAATCCACTAGGGCAGCTAAAGGGGCCCTTCCCATGACAGCCCCACCCCTCACAGCTGAAGTCTTAAATGCTACATCTAGAGGTGCCATTGTTATGGTTGACGACTGAAGGTCCACCCGGAGTGAGGACATACCCAGCTATGGGCCAGGTGAGAAGGACTCTGCCCCAAGCATCGCATGTTTAAGATTCGGACTTGGGGATGCAGAGAGACACCATCAGCCACAGGGCAAGCCCTAAGTCCTGGAAGTAATGGATACAGTTGGCAGGTCTCCAAAATATGGATAGAATGTAGTCATAATGAAGCATGGGACCTGCACATGGGTCATGCTCAGATGGTTGCTGACATGGAGAGACCTGTTCGTAGGTCAGACTGAGCAATGTGGACCCTCACGTGGGTCTAGTTAAGGCATATAGCATTTGTTAATCACAGGAATGCATGCCAACCAATTCCATTAGAAAGCCAAATTAGGAGTGAATTAAATCAAATGGCATGAGTGAGAGAATGGTAAGGCCAGGTGAAGCCCAGGGCCGAAGGTTAGGTAGGAGGAGGCTGCAAAGCCAGTGAAATAGGATGTGAGGTTTGAGGCAGTAGACTTGATATGCTGCCAGTATGTGTAGGGGAGAGTCAGTGAAAACCAAATGTATTGATATGAGTGGGAGTGATGGTAGGAGGCTGGGCAGAGCCACCGATCATTGGGTAGAGGATTAACTGGAATTGCGGAGTGCATTTGTGCCATGAAGGTTACGTGGAGCAGCAGTAGAAGGCAGGCAAGCCAGGGACTGACTAAATATATGATACGTATAAAGCTGCTCCTACTGCCTGGAGCCACAATGCCCACTGTGGCAATGCAGTCCAATGCCGTGGGAAAAAAAGAGAGGCCCCAAACTATGCACGGTGACACCAAACAGCTAATTAACATGGCAGAGAAAATAATTTATTAAATGTTAGCAGCTGAGGCTGAGCTAACATGCCAGGGAGTAAAGTACAGAGAAGGCAATTAATGATGGCCTTGCGTACCTGTGCTGAATGAACATGAGTGCTGTGGAAAAATATCCAGGGGCAAGCAGGGAGCTGGAATGCTGGGGTGAGCTGCACAGAAAACAGTACAGTGCTGATGCACAGTACAGCTGGGGCACAGTAATTGCAGGGAGATAATTGTATGGGGAGTAGTTACCCTCCACCGGAATTGAGGGCTAAGGGCAGCATTGGTAATGCCAGCAACAGGAAAAAACTGGGGAAGGCAGCACACACATGGGAAAATAGAGAGTCAGCGATGGGGACTGTAGAAGCACGTGATGACATCACAGAGCTCTGACCCAGAGAAGGATGGAGAAACCAGAAACAGGGGAAGAGCAGAAGGAAAAAGACCTCAAAAAGAAGGAGAGCAAGAAATGAGGAACGGGGAGGGGGGGGGATGAGACAACAAGAGATGGCATGGATGGCCAAAGGGAAAGGGAATGAGGAAGACAGCAGAAACGGGAGACAGGGAAGAAAGGAGGGCACAGGCAGGAAGGGGGGAACACAAGTGGGCAGGAGGCAAGAGAAAACAATAGTGGAGCAGCAGCAGCCATGAGCACAATGGAGAAACAACAAAGGGAGAATATGGGAAAGCAGAGAGGGCAGCCGGAGGTGAGACAAAAGATAGGGTGGGAACAAGAGAAATGAGAACCAGGGGAAACAGGTGATGGAGTGGCTGACAAAGCCTACCGCCGCAACAAAAGATGATCAAGGGTAGAGAGAGGAAGAGTGGTCCTTATATGGGCTGAGCTGGGGTGTGGTTAGGGATCTACTATGAAATTCTGACAGTCAGTCTCCCAAACTCCATAAGCCTGAGTTTAGGAGACCTACTGTCAGAAGACTGACAGGGTCTTAGTGCAATGGGGGGCCAAGCCCCCCACATCCCCCATAATTAAAATAACCAACTCAGAGGGGAGTGGACCTCAGAGTAGGTTATAACAATGGGAGGGCTTTAAGCCCAAGGTTTGATGGGTGGAGCAACGTCACTCTCCCATTGAGCTTAAAAGGTCACACATCCAAGGCTTCGCCAGGATTCTTTTTTCATTGCGGCCAGAGGTGCAGCTCACTTTGTTCCTTGTTCCTCCTGATCTGCTATTATTTTGGGGCACCTCCGGCCGCTGGATCCATCTTCCCCTCAAGAGCTCTCTTCGCTGCTTCCTCAGCTCCTCTGGTGGTCTGTGTTCCCTTGCTTCTCCTCCCCTCCTTCCCCCCATACTTTCTGCCTACCTCCTCTGTTCCCCACTGCCCCCAACCATTGCTCGTGCCGCTGGCTTCCTCGGCAGCTCAACTGCACCATCCTCTGCTCTTTTCTGGCTCATCTTGGCAGCTCTATTGCTCCTGCTTCCTCCCTTACTTTCCCCGGCTCCTCCGGAGCTCCAGGCTTGCCCGCTCGCTTTCCTGAACCACCCCTCACTCTCCTTCCACTCGTATTTCTGGTTTCCTCCATCAGTGGCTCCGGTGTCCCTCCTTCTCCTTCGTAAGACCACCACCTCATTTGCCAGTGCTTCTGCACATCACAATTCTCCTGGCTGCTCATTCCACTGATCTTTCTGTGCTATGACTGTTTTCCCCCACTGCCCTTGCAGCCCTGTTTTTTGATGCTCTTTCCCTGCCTTCCAGCAGTCCCTCAAGTCCATGACTCATCCTGGCTTCCCCAGAGTTCCTTTGCATGCCCCTGCTTCAGCGGGCACTTGTTCTGCCCATTGGCATTCCTTTACATCGATGCATCCTCCCACAAGCATGGCCATCAGTGTGCAGCACTTACTGTTCCGTGGCACTTGCTACAAACCTAAAACCACAGCAGCAGCTGTTCTGGGCTCTGGCGGGAAGTATGAGGGTTGTCGTGTGGAAAGTGGACTGTGAGTTGGGGATGGAAACATTCTGTTTTGCTGTTCATACATGCCGGTTGTGATTGACAACATTGTAAATCCATTAGTTGCGGAGTGGGGTGGATCCTCTTTGCTGGATGATTTTCTTCCGTCTCTGATCTTTCTATGGCCATCTCGTCAGCACTACTCCTCAGCTGGCATGGTACTGTGTCTAAATCACAACCCCTCCCCCAGTCCTCTTGATCTTGTGCTTTTTCCACTCATGGTTTCAGTTGCTTATTGTGTCTTGATTCAGTATCTTACTGTGACTGCAATCTGTGACTGCGGGCTGTCTCAGCGACCTGCAATCCCTGGAGTCTCCCTTAATCCCTATCTGGATGTGGTGATCTCACAGCTGTTCTGGCACTACCCGTTGCACCTCCTCATGCATTCTGCCACCTTTACTGCGCTACCCCATACTTCATCTAGATTCTATCTCACCTCCCACATCTTCGCTCAGGGCATGCCACATAGCACTCTCTCACTTTTGCCTTTCCTATGTCTACTACTCCTGGGCAGCCATCACAGATTCACTCCACTCTTGGCTCCACTTCTCATCTTTCCCTGCTACCTCAATTTGCCTCTTATCTCCACTCAAACACCATGCCTTCCTGTCCGACATGCTTTGCTAAGGGCTGGCTAGAGGCTCTGGACTATCTTTCAAGTTCTATTTCTGTTCCTAGTTTACTATCACTCGACTTGGGCACCCCTATCATGACTCTTCCATTGCCTCGTCCAACTCGCTATCCTGCCGATATTTCTTTTTGGGCATACCTATCATTATTCTTATGCCCACCTCATCGATCCATCCATCATCAGCCATCAAGGATTCACTCCAGTCATGGCTTCTATCTCTCATCGTGCCACAGTTTATCTATTTGCTTGCTTTGCCATTCACATCTTTGGGTCATCTATGGCTGACTCCACCTGGCCTTCCATCGTATCTGGCCTGCGTGCCACCTCATCCAGCTCACCCTCCTGCAGTTCTCATCCTTTATCGGCTGTGTCCTATGGTACCCCATTGACTTCCCTTCCGTCCTTTGTCCTTTCATACCTCACTTTCCTGTACCAGCTAACAGCCTCTGTGGCTTCAATCAATCATCGTACCTCATTCATTTCCTAATTTTGCCTTCCTTGTCCTAGTGCCTTTTCTAGTACCAGCCGTCATGGCTTCACTCCACTCTTGGCTTCCCTCCTTATCATACATCATGCACTTTTGCTCCTCGATGGTTCAAACTGAGTTGCTCCTCTGATGCACCTCCTGAGCGTGCCCTCTGGTTCGCAAACCCTCTGGTTTCGGACACGCCTTCTTGGCCTTGGAGTCTACCTCCTTTTGAGGAGCCTACTTATTCCTACTACCTTCATACAAGTTCATTTTAAAATTCATTCCTGTCTCCTCCTCTTCACATTCCATACCAGCCATCAAGCATTCACTCCAATCGAGGCCTGCAATCGATGTTTCTTTTGGGTGTACCCATCATGACTCCTATGCCACCTCATCGACCTGCGGCTATCCTGCCACATGTATCAGGTTCATAACTCCAGTCATCAGTCACTCATCCTTACCTCAAGGTTTATCTGTTTACATCGCTTACTCAAGCATTCCTATCATTGTATCCTATGCTGCCTCATCAACTACAACCTAAGGGTCTAATCATTCAAGGTCTCATTATTCACATCACATAATCAGGCATGCCTCATCAGCCTCAGTGTCTGTCTCTTCAACATCAATGTCTGCTCACTCACATCGCTCAGTCAAGCTAGTATGCATTATCCTCGGCCTCATCATCAACACATCTAGAATCTCCTCATGAGCACATATGGACACCCCTTGATCCTCTGACTTCTACATGGATCTACTAGCTCTCATCGACTACTCTAGCATACCCTCCTTGGGTCCCTGCTGCCTCATGTTCCTTCTTTAATCTGTGCTTCTTTGGAGTTTTTCCCTATCCCATCGTCATCCTCCCAACTGATATCCCTCATCTATGAACCATTCTCTTTACCGACATACGTCCTCAAATCAAACGTCGTCAGCCTGGAGGGAAGGCGACCTAGGATTTGGATCCACAGAGGTTTCCTCTTCAAAGGGTTTTTTTTTTCCTCTCCTCTGTGCCGCTGGTCGTAATATTAGTTAGAGTTAGTGCTTTCTTCAGGTTAATTAGGTTCCGCTGTTGGATGGAGGCGGATGGTGGCCCCGGCTTTCCCCTCTCTCCTTAGGAAGTTAGCCCTTCTCTTCACAGAATTCATTCATCTTCCTCACCTCTTCAAAGCTTGACATCTTTGGGTATTCTTTTTGGGCTTCTTCCTAACCTACCTTTAGCTGACGTATTCATTAGGGTTCCTTGCGTCGTACCCCTACAGGGTGGTATATCCCATGGATAGAGTGGCAGAAAGCCACAAACAAATCAAGTTACACAAGCATCATCTCATATTATCTCATCCAGTTGCATAAGCACATCGAATGGGAGGGCTTTAAGCACGAGGTTCTATTGGCAGAGCAACAATGTCACTCCCCTATTGAGCTTAAAAGGTCACATATCCTGGGCTTTGCCAGGATTCTTTTTTCATTGCCCACCATCTACCCCTCCTCCTCCAGCAGCTCGTCTCTCTTACCTGTGGGCTTCTTCCTAACCTACCTTAAGCTGACACATTCATTTCCACAGCATCTGTAGGGGGGAACCCTCCTCTAGGGATCCTTGCGTCCTACCCCTACAGGGTGATATATACCACAGATAGAGAGGTGGAAAGCCACAAACAAATCAAGTTACACAAGCATCATCTCATATCTCATCCAGTTGTGTAAGCACATTGAAGTTATGGGGAGCAAAACAGTGCTACACAAAAAATTTGCCTTCCAGGAATAGAATCCGGGTCTGAGCATACTGGTGGCCGAGCTGCCAGTGGCTTAGCCCTCCATGCCACAGCAGCAGCTCGGCCAACTACTGGATTTTCTCCATTCTTGTGATGCACAGCTAGAGGCAGGGTAGCAGTTCGTCACATCCGCTACCTTATCCCTGCTAGCACCAGCTTCCATCTGTCGGGCAGGTGTGTGTTGGGCAGCCAAACTCAGGATCCTGAAAGTCATGATTCTGAGTTTCAGCATTCAGTCATACTCCCTTGGTTAGTTGCACTGCTCAATTGAACTACAGTCTTTAGCCTTCAAAGTGGTTGCTTCCACCCAGGGGGTCCCTAACTTCAATCTTATGTATGTGCTCCCCATTGGTGAGCACTAGGTCCAAGATTGCCCCTTTCCTGGTGGCATCAGTCTCATACTGAGTCATGAAGCTATCCTGGATTGCATTTAGCATTTCCTGACATCTGGCACAGGATGAGGCAGGGGTAGCCCAGTCCGCTTTAGGCAGGTTAAAATCCTCCACTACTACCACCTCCCATTTTCTGGCTGTGATCCTCAACTGGGAACATAGCTCTCTATCCTTGTCCTCAACCTGGTTGGGTGGTCTGTATACAACCCCCATGCTGATCTTCTTTCCTCTACTAGCCTACAACTGGAGCCACAGTATTTCTAAGTTCCCCTTTTCCTTTTCTTTCACTTTCATGCAAAATGTTCCCTCCCTGATGTATGCTACCACCTCACCTTGTCTATCTCTCTGTCCCTTCTCTATAGATTGTACCCTGCAATTGAGAGATTCCAGTCATGGTGTGCTGTAGCCCAGGTCTCAGTAACTGCTGCTATATCCACCTTACCCTCCCCTACAAGGGCATGCATTTCTGCCGTCTTGTTCCTGAGACTGCAGGCATTCAGTAACACCACCTTCCACTTTGTTTTGTAATACCTTGGCTCTTTCATTCAATAACTGCCCTGGCTTGCCCTCCTTCCCTTTTCCTCTCCTCCACACCTTAGCTGCCCCCCCTGTCTCCCCTTCCCTTTTGTTGTTACTGCCTCTGTGGGGGGGTCTACTGACCTCCCCTTTTCAAATTGTGCAGGCCTTCTGTTCCCCTCCTCCCCCCTTAGCAATTTAAATCAAGTTCCTTTCCCATATATTCTCTCAACCTGTCCTTTAGTATTTTCCTTCCCTCCCAACTAAGGAGCAGCCTATTTGGGCAATAAAGCCCCTTATTTGACCATGTGTCCCCCCCATCCCCCTATATGACTGTATCCCTCTCCTTTACACCAAACACCGATCCACTCATTGACTTCTGCTATCCTCCTTTTCCTAGCAGTGCTGACCCTGTGCTGGCCATCACAAGCTTTAACCTAATGTGGCCACAGTCAGCCACGGGCAACTCCCTAGCAATCTTTTGTGTATGCCCCTTGAATTCCCACCACAGGTCACCATGATTTGATGGTGATCTGGGGAGGCTGAAGACAAAAGGGCAGAGGATGGAGCATTGTTGCAAGGATCCTGCTCAGAGGAGAATAAATTGGCACTGAGGGCTCATTATGATGAGTACCAGCAGGCAATCACTCTAAAAAAGTTAGTATTCATCTCACGAGTGATTGTTGCTGAATGTAACAGGCTAACACAGCTCTTCAACACTATGGACAGACTAATAAATCCAGTCTGTCTCCAGTCCTGCAAAGGTCAAAAAAGGGAACAAGACCATATTCAGGTAGGTGGGGGAAAATAGGAAGCCAAGATGAAGGATAGCGAGAATCAGGAAAGCAGCTGGGGCCTACACAGAGGAAGATCAACAGAAAGCAAAAATACTGCACAATTCCTTCTGCTTGGTCTCATGGTAGAGAGTGAGGGGACAGACCAGCATGCTCTAATAAGCAACAAGGAGGGGAGTGGACACAAGTCCATTCTCAGTGGAGAGGGTACAGAAGGGGTTGGAAGCCTTAAAGGAGAAAGGCAATGGAGCCAGATGGGATTCATCCAAGGGTCCTAGAGGAACTGAGCACAGTGCTCACCACCCCTCTGGCAGTGCTTTTTAACACATCACTGGAGATTAGGGACATTCCAGAGAACTGCAGCAGGGCTGAGGTGGTCCCTCTGCACAAAAGCAGCGTTATGGAGGATACTAGCAACTATAGGCCAATCAGTCTCACATCAGTGGTGAGGAAGTTAATAGAAATACTACTGAAGGAGAGGCTCATGGAGCACCTGGAGGCAGAAGGTCTGCAGGACCACTGGCAGCATGGTTTCACAGGAAGGATGTCAAGGTGTCAGTGTAGCTCAGTTGGTAGCACATCCGCCTCTGGACCAGAAGGTCGTGGGTTCTCGTCCCACACCAGGATTGGACTTGCACCTAAAGAATCACTGGCATCTGAGTGCAGTATTAGGGGATGCTGTATTGCTGGGCTGTGCCATCCTTCGGATGAGACGTTAAACTGAGGTCCCTTCTGCCCATCCTGGTGTTGTCCTGGTGGGTGTCCAAGTGGAAGTAAAATAACCCAGGGCACTCTTTGCAAAGAGCAGGGAACTTTCCTGGTGTCCTGGCCAACATTCCCCTTCCCATAAACCGGTTCATGCAATTATCCAGGCTGTGTGTGGGTGATGATGTGCGATATAGCTGCCACCACACATTCAGTCACTTCACCACCAATCTAGCATTGCTTGTAAAGCGCTTTGGGATCCTGTGTATGAAAAGTGCTATATAAAATGCTGATTCTTCTTCTTCTTCATGTCAAACTAATCTCATAGATTTCTTTGATTGGACTGCCACTGAGATGGATCAAGGGAGAGCAGTGTAGGTGGCCTATCTGGACTTCAGTAAGGCTTTCAACACTGTACTGCACAGGAGGCTAGTTAAGAAACTAAGCAGCCTGGGGAGGGGGAGAAAGTGACAAGCTGGATATTGAACTGTTTAAGGGATAGGAGGCAAAGGGTGGTAGTAAACGGTACCCACTCAGGCAATAGGAGAGTGACTAGTGTGGTGCTATAGGATCTGGTGCTGGGACTGGTCCTGTTCAATGTCTTCATAAGCAACATTGTGGAGGAGCTTGAGGGTAAGATGTGTCTCTTTGCAGATGATACAAAAATCTGCAACAGGATTGTCGCTCAGGAAGAGGTGGAGTCAATGCAAAGGGATCAGAGGAAACTAGAGGAATGGTCTGTTGGTTGGTAGCTGAGTTTCAGTGCCAAAAAGTGTAATATTATCCACTTAGGGCTTTGGAAACCAGAGGCTGTGTATAAAATATGAGAAGTGGAGCTTACAGGCACCAAGCAAGAAAGAGACCTAGGGATCATCATATCTGATGACCTCAGGGTATCTGGGCAGTGTGAGAAATCAGTGGGAAAGGCTGGCAGGATACGGGAATGCATTGAGAGAGGGATTTCATGCTGGAGGAGGGAGGTGGTGCTGCCATTATATTGTTCACTGGTGAGTCCCTACCTGTAGTACTGAGTCCAGTTCTGCAGACTGCACCTCGGCAAAGACATTGAAATAATGAAAGTTGTATAGAGATGGCAACCAAAATGGTGAGGGGGATGCAGGGGAAGATAAATGAGGAAAGGCTGCAGGAAGCTAATTCTCTTCCCCCCCTTCCCTTACGCGCCTGACCAGTGGCTCGGCCTTCATCTAATTGTCTGGTTTATACATTGCCCTAAACACCCTATGCACTTACAGTCTTATTCACTGCTACTATCTCCCTTCTCTTTTGTCCACCGTCCTAAATACCCTACACACTTACAGTCTTATTCACTGCTACTATCTCCCTTCTCTTTCCCCCACTGTCTCCCCTAAAGCACCCCCCCTTTACACCCTAGTGTTTACTAGACAGCCCTTCCCCTCTCCTATACCCCCATCTCTGATTTCCATTTCCCGCTGCCAACTTGGTGCATCTCGCTTCAGTTCAAGTTCTGTTACTGGCACTTATGTAATCATGTATTGCCCTAGATGTGTACTCATGTTATGTATTCCACTTTCCTTGAGGCTCATGTTTTGTACTGTTCTGCTTGTAACAAGCTCAAAAGTAATCACACTCAATTATGTTCATTTGTCTGTATTGCTATACTCCTAATTTGAACTGTAGTATGTATACCTATGTATACCTTCCTCCTTTGTAACCCCCAGGTCGCACCATGAGATGAGCTTCTTTTTGCTCAGTGTGCCTTTCCTGGTGAAACATTTTCAATAAATAAAAACAATAAATAAATAAATGTACTCCCTAGAAGAGAGGAGAGTGAGCAGGGACATGATTGAAACCTACAAATACCTCACAGGAGTGAACAAGGTGCAAGTAGAGGGTATATTTCAGAAAAATGAAAGCATTAGAACAAGGGGGCATACAATGAAAGTAAGTGGAAGAAATTTAAGAGAGATGTGTGGAAATACTTCTTCACAGAAGGGGGTACTGTAGATGACTGGAACAGTCTGCCAGAGGAAGTAGTAGGGGCAAAGACTATGGGGAGCTTCAAGCATGCATGGGATTGGCACAGGGGCATACTAAGTAGAAGAACGGGGAGGAAGTGACACCTATGACCAACTAGAGTCAGTGGTGATGGAATAGGCAAGGGAAACCGGCAGACTGGATGAGCCTAAAAGTCTTTTTCTGTCAATAAAATCTATTTTTCTATGTTTGATAAGTGTAAGGAGTTTAACCAGTTCTTTCTAGA
The DNA here is from genome assembly GCA_016271365.2 of Neoceratodus forsteri. NCBI lineage: Eukaryota > Metazoa > Chordata > Ceratodontiformes > Ceratodontidae > Neoceratodus > Neoceratodus forsteri. The sequence continues at coordinate 1,512,222,489 of CM057455.1, forward strand.
CAAGTATCCTCTGTTTGGGATGGAATATCCTCAAGCAGCCTGTTACTGACCAACTGTACCCCATGTTTGATGGACAGTGGCACCCCATCTTTATGGGCGGAGTTTGAGCCAGTGATAGCAGATGATTTTCTCAAGGTGGTTTCTGGACTGCATTCCACTTTTTGTATGTTGGACCCTGGGCTGATCCAGCTTCATTCAGACTGCTGTCCAATTGTTGTACAGATGGTTAGATGTTCCCTTGGAGGAGGAGAATTTTCCATCTGCCCTGAAAAGGGTGGTAGGTAAGCCCCTTCTTAAGAAATCTTTGGACCCTGATGTTCTCTCCAACTACAGGCCCATGTCAAAGCTTCCCTTCTTTGGGAAATTGATCAAGAATGTGGCGGCAGTGAAGTTGGAACGACACCTGGAGAACTATGACATATATGAGCCTTTCTAGTCCAGTTTCTGGCCTTAACATAGTATGGAGAGCACTCTAGTCAGGGTGCAACATGATCTCTTTCTAGTGAGGGACAGTAGACATCATCCTATTCTTGTCCTGCTTGATGTTTCTTCAGCCTCTGACATGGTGGATCATGGGTTGCTGATGGCTCATCTGAGGCATGATGTAGAACTTTCAGGGATGGTGTTATGGTGGTTTGAGTTCTACATATCCGGCAGGATGCAGCTGGTGGCACTCAGTAATTTTACGCTGAGTAGTGCTGCACTATGCTGTGGTGTGCCTCAGGGGTGATTTTGGCACCCATATTGTTCACCGTGTACATTGTTGCCATTGAGGGAGATCATTAGATGCTACAGCTTGGGTTTTAATTGCTATGCTAATGATACCCCGCTGTGTGTGCCTTGTGCCCCTGATGATGGTGCATTTGTTTCAGAACTGAGCGAGTACCTTAGGGAAATTCAGGACTAGATGGTGACCAGCTGGCTTATATTAAACCCACTGAAGATTAAGGTGTTACTGGTGGAGTTGGGTTGGTCGCCTCAGCAGTGATGAATAGTAGCACCATCCTACCCACTGTATGTTGGATGGTATGGCACTAGTGGTGGGCAAAGTGGCCGAAATTCGTTCCTCGAAGTGATTCACGGAGTAACGCGATCCGTGAAGTACCCGCAACGCAAAGCGGAGTACTTCGTGTCATAATGGGGAACGTGAAGTCCATTGAAAACAATGACTTTGCATTATTCTGCCTTCCCCAAACCACTTCTCCACCAATTTTAAGAAGTACATTGAAATCAATATACTTTGCCTCACTTCACCTTGTTTTTGTACTCCAAAGGTGAATTTGGTAACGCTTCATGAGATTGCAGGTCACATGGGCTCTAGATTGTTCTGCACAGCCTCAGTTTTGCATAGTGTGTGTGTACTGGAAGATGGAGACAGTTTCCTCTCAGAGCTCTTCAATTCAAATCCTCTAAAAGCTGTTAAAAAAGCCTTTTTGAGCTATTTTTTTTGCTCACAATTTAGTACATCGATTGTAGGAAACCCTCCTGTGCTCATATCATCGAGTGTTTATTGTTTGTGTGTGGATTTTGAATGTTAATTTAGAACCGACAGTCTGTGTACTGTGAAGTGTGCTTTGGGGGAGGGGCGTATCTGTGGTGTAGGTAGATTAGCTGAAAGAAAAAGGCAGTCTTTCTGTTTTCGTTATATTTTTCTTGTATAACTGTGTTAATGTACGCACAGTAATATTTTCAGTAATTCTTGAAATTTTTTTTGCTAATTGTTGTGCTGCAGCAGTGTATAATTTCAGTTTGTTTAAAACATTTGGTTATATTACTAAAGGTTTTCAATTTTCTATGTATTACTTGTAGCCTGTGTGAGTGTGTGTGCGATGAGTACCATTAAATCAGACACCTTTTATTGTGCCACAGAGTAATTGCAGCAGTGTGAACCTGCTATCCACCGCACCTGCATGAATTTTTTATACTGCTTTGTGGTATCTTTACTGGTAGTGGACTGTTACTTCCGTGCACTACCCCCAACCAGCAAAAGATATTCTTTTCCAGATTTGGATTTGTGACTTGTGAGCACTGGTTAGGTCTTTTTGTGCCTTTGCATCTGCATCACTTGAGTGAACAGTGCAATCTTAATCTGTCTGTCTGTTTGCAGTGCACCATTAATTCTGGGAGACTTTTCATTTTTTGTTACTCTCTCATTTCACTTCATCAGCACTGGGAAATTTTCTGGACACAAGACAGTAGCATTTTGGGGATGCAAATGAATTCTGGTGACTGTGAGTGACCACTGCGGACATGACTGAGTGAGCCATTAATTCTGGAAGACTTTGCATTTCTTGTTATGCTCTCATTTCACTTTGTCAGCACTGGGGAATTTTCTGGACATAAGACAGTAGCATTTTGGGAATGCACATTAATTCTGGTGACTGTGTGTGACCACTGCGCGTGTGACAGAGTGCACCAATAATTCTGGGAGTCTTTGCATTTCTTGTTATGCTCTCATTTCACTTTGTCAGCACTGGGGAATTTTCTGAACACAAGACAGTAGCATTTTTGGGATGCACATTAATGCTGGTCACTGTGTGTGACCACTGCATGCATGACAGAGTGCACCATTAATACTGGGAGACTTCTCATTTTTTGTAACCCTCTCATTTCACTTCGTCAGCACTGGGGAATGTTCTGGACACAAGACAGTAGCATTTTGGGGATGCACATTAATTCTGGTGACTGTGTGTGACTATTGCATGCATGACGTCTGAGTGTGCCATTAATTCTGGGAGACTTTGCATTTCTTGTGCTCTCATTTCACTTTGTCAGCACTGGGGAGTTTTCTGGACACAAGACATGACCATTTTGGGGATGCACATTAATTCTGGTGACTGTGTGTGTTTGTGTGTGAAGGACTGCCAGTATTGTTATCACTTTGCCTTACTTTGCATTAAGGCAGAATGACAATGCAAAGTAATATGTACAAGGCAAAGTGAGCCTTTTGCATTGGCCACTTCATGTAGCAGAGTAACAATATGAAGTGCCCTGCGAAATTTTAATTCACTGCATGTTACATGGCACTTGTAGCTGCAGATAGGGTCTGGAATCTGGGGATCACTGTGGATCCAAGCAGACCTTAACATATCAGGGATCAGCAGTTTTCTGCAGTGGCTTCTACATCTCCCAGATCAGCCCCAATCTTGAGCTGACTAACCCAGCAACACTGGTGTATGCCTTAGTCTCATCAAGATTGGATTACTGTAATGATCTATACATTTGGTTATCCATGAGGTTGTTGCATCATTTGCAACTAGTCCAAAATGCAGCAGCCTGGCTGGTTGCTGGGACTTCTTGGTTCCAGACTATCATGCCAGTTCTCCATGTTCTTCACTGGTTGCCAGTGCAGTGGCACATCAACTTCAAGGTATGCTTGCTAACTTACAAGGCTATGCACGATTTGGGTCTAGACAACCTGAAAGATCTGCTATCTTATTCTCCTGGCCACCCCCTCCAGTCAGTGGAGACAGTCATCTTGTTTGTTCCAAGATCACATTTGAAATCATCAGTTGATGGAGTGTTTGGAGTGACTGTCCCTATTCTTTGGAATGCCCTTCCCCTGAAGGTGAGAGGTGATCCTATCCTTCAATGGTCACATTTAAAATGGGCTGGAAAACTCATTTTTTTACATTGAGTTTTAGGCTCAGTGCTGCTTTGTAACATTTTTTTTGCTGTCTAAGTCTGCTATTTTATTGATCTTTTTCTGTTGACATTGTTTTGCATATTGTGAGGCACCCGGAACCTCTGGGATTGGGCACTGTATAAATAAATTTGCCTTGCCTTTCAACCTGGATCAGGGAATACACAGTAATAGCTTTTGAATGTTTGTATTTGTCAGCAGACAGTTTTTAAAATCTTAAAAAACAGACTGCCATGATTGTGTTTACCTTAGAAATCAGCTGAGTTGCAATCATTCTCCTAGCTGGAGAAAAACAATGGCAGACAGTTTAAAAGAGGATAATGCTAGTGCTTTACATTCCAGCTTGGGCTCACTTAAATGGATCTTGGTGCAGAAAATGAGGCCCTACTGCATAGTTTGTTTAAGATTAATGCAACCTGGAGTCAAACATCCAAACCAAGTAAATTGCTGCTTTAAAGTGACCATTACTATTAATTTATATGGTAAATTCAGTATGGTGTAAAATAAGCAGGATAACATTTTGCACTATTCTTTCTTAACCAGCATGAAAACAATATTTTATTATGCTGGTTCACCCTTGATAACAGACATCTAATGCTCTTGGGTTCTACCCAGTCAACAAATTTCAAATAAAAATAAAAAAAAATAAATAAATGAAAAAAAAAATAAACACCATGGCCCAGATATTCAAAAGAGTTGAGCCATGCACAATAGGGTTGCACCTGCGCAAGTCAGAAACTGTGCCATTCTGCGATATTCAGCAGGAGGCAGTTGCGCCCCCCAAATCACGCTGAGCAACAGTGCAATGATAATGAATGAATGTGCAACTGAAGGGGGAGGAACCATGCATAAATGGTGCAATGTGATATTCAACAACATGCACCATGTGCAATAGGGGAGCCAGCGGAGGTTGCGCCATAGCGGAAATGAGCCAAAATAAAAGGGAGCAAGGGAGAGGAGCAAGAACGCTACAGGGAAGGCACAAGAGGCCGAAGTCTAGCAGGACAAAACTGGGCAGCAGGGACACACAGGGCAGGCCAGGAAAGGGCACCTGGAATCAACAGGCTCAGGGGAAGGTGTGGGGAGCCACAGTGCAGAAGGGGAAAGTACACCACACAGCAGTGAGGCCAGCACAGGCAGGTGTTCCCGGTGCAGGGGAAGTAGCAGCCAGAACAGCGGGGGGAATACAGAAACAGCTGCCATGGGGGGTGAACACAAGCCAGGGACATGGCCAGTGCCACCATCCAGATGGAGGCAGTAATGAGGGGGGTGAGAAGGTGGGCAGCAGGGGGGCATGGCCATGGAAGGGCCTGTCGACGGTATGCCCCCAACAGGCAGTACCGAGCCCACAACAGCTTTGAGCTGTACAGTGATACTGAGATTGTGGGCTGGTACTGCCTGAATCAGGCAATTCTGAGGTGGCTCTGTGAGCTGTGCAGTGATGTGATGCAGGCACCCACATGACGGAGCCATGCCCTGTCAGTGGAGATGAAAGTGACAGCTTGCATGTGCTTGCTCACCACGGGTACCTTCCAGAGACCAACTGGGGACACCACAGGCATAACCCAGTTGGCCACATCATGCCACCTCACCCAATTCCTCAGCGCACTGCTGCCACATGTTGCAGAGTACATCCATTTCCCCAGCACACTGGTGGAGCACACAGCAAACATACAGGAGTTCCACAGGGTAGCACATATGCCTGGTGTGCTGGGGCAATAAACTGCACCCATGTGGCCATCTGCACACCACCTGGCCCCGAGGAAGCTGCATATATAAATTGCAAGGGCTATGCCAGCATCAACTGCCAGGTGGTGTGCGATGCCAGGTGGTGCATAATTGAAGTCTGTGCCACGCACCCTGTGGGAGCACATGATGCCTTCATCTGGCACCAGTCAGCACTGTGCCACAGATTCGAGAGTGGGGATATTCCCACTGTCCACCTAGTGGGTGAGTATGCAAACCACATGGACAATCATAGGGCCTGGGGGGGCATGGTCAGAGGTGACATGGGTAGTGGCCTACATGGCCTGGGGCAGGGCAATGCTGATCACCAAACTAACCTCCACCCTCTACACACAGGTGACAGTAGATACCCACTCCATCCCTGGCTGCTAACACCCTACCGGTGGCCCACGACCCCATTGCAGCAATGCTACAATGAGGCACATGCCACCACATGTAATGTCATCGAGCGGGTGTTCGGGATTCTGAAGGCATGTTTCCGTTGCCTGGACACCTCTGGCAGTGCCCTACAGTACAGCCCCTCAAAGGCCTGCAGGCTATTCCTGGCCTGTTGCATCCTGCACAACATGGCCAATGAATGTGGGATAGCCATACAGGTTGAAGAGGGGGACAGCGATGGGGATGATGAGGACACCAGTGACCATGGTGATGGGCAGCCCCCCCTTGGGTGATGGTATCCCCGACTGCTCCAGCTGGCACAGCTGCACCGGGACACCATCATGGAGGAGCACTTCAGCCAACCCAGGTAAGTCATGGGGCCATGTGCAACCACCAGTGGCTAAGGCACAACCCACAAACATGCATGGACACACACCAGGGGCGCATGCCGTCAAGGGAAGTGGCCGGGCATGGAACCACAAACACCACCAGCGATGGGTGAGGTCTAACAGCGGATGGACACACACACACACACAAAATGCACCAGACATGCACAAAGGGTAGGAGGCACACCGACCCAGAATGCCACCCCTAGCCACACACATGTCCACAGACCACCACACCCACTGCCTGTCCTTGTGCATGTGTCAGATGCTGAGCACCATTGCACATTGGTGTACAGTGCAATGCAGGCATCATAATACACATGCAACTGTGGACAGCAGCCGGGAGGGTGTGCAGATGGACTGTGTGTCCATGTGCAGGGCCAGGTACCCACCTGTGCAATGCCCGCTGAATGACACAATGCACGTAGGGCAGCAGCAGACAGTAGCCACATTGGGAGACAGGTCAGTCATGTGCCACAGTGCCCCAGCCACCACGGATGCATGGGCGGCCCCACTGGGACCCGCCAGCACTGACAGGCTGACCACTGGCCTCATGGGGTGGCACCGATGGTCCCCCAAGGGTTCCACTGCGTGAACGCAACTGTACTTGCGCAGAGGTCTGCAGCACACCAAACATGCCTGCACCAGGCATGCTCTGGATGCCCACAGCTGAACCTGGTGTCAACAAGGATGGTGTAGCATGACGCCAGGAATGGGTGGTGGACAGTGCACTGCGTGGTGTCTGCGACGCATGGGCAAATAACTGTGTGCCCATTGTGGCCATGACAGCAGTGAATGCCTGTGTCTGCCTGTCAATGGCAGCAGTCACATCCTCCCACAACCGGTCCATCCCTGCCAGGATCAGAGCAGTGTCTCTGCTGCGACGCTCCTCTGCCCGCTCCAGAGCCTCATGCAGTGCATCCACAGACATTGTAAGCTGCATCTGCTGGTTGACTGATGCTTGCAGTATGCAGGTGTGCTCATCCAAGAGGTCTTCTGCCTCCTTGGCATCCTGTCCCTTAGGGTGTGCATGGCCCTGATGCCCAGCACCCCTTGAGGGTGGGCGCTGCACACCAGAACCAGGTCTGGGCATGTCCACAGGTGGTGGACTGATGATGCCTCCTGACCCTGTACCCCCAAGCCCATTGGCCGACTGCTGGTGCTGCCCCTCTGGCTGCCACTCACCAGGGCTCACTGGTGCTGCCGCAGTGGCCGCAACAGTCCCACTGTCCTGTACACACACCAGTGCTGCCCCACTGGTGCTGACAGGCACAGGCTAGGACTGTGATGACACGCAGGCCTCCATGGCGGCACCACCCACAGCCACGGCCGCGATGTTACCTGCTGTGTGGCCATCCCGTAGCACACACGTGTCACTGCCCATGCCGTTAGCGACATCATCATCGGTGACAGACGCAGCACTGGCCCGAGTTACAGCATGCTGGCATCCATGGACGCTGGCATGCTGGGACACGGGCAGGGCCTCCTCTGCACCTGTTCCAACAACATCAGTCTGGACAGCCAGGCGGGCCCACTGTCGCACTGAGCCACATATACCTGTGGAGGTGGATGGGCCCTCCTCCATCTCCATCTGACTGTCCTCAGTGGACAGGCCCACCACCGCTGATCCATGCAGATGCTCAGGATCTATAAGGGAAAACAAAGACGCGTTACTGCATGTGACCTACCCTGACCCCCCAATAGGCAGACCATGACCTACCATGCAGTGACGGGCTACCACCCATCTGGAAGCCACCACCCGGCACACCCTCAATGGCACAACGCTGCATGCTTCCAGCAACCCTCTCCTCCTGTGGGATCAGGTGTAGCACCTCCGGCTGTCACCCCCCTGTCGCAGCTCGTGCTGACCTGATGGCAGCCACCTTCTCCTTTATCCTCCTCCTGTCTGTGCCCATCTTCTTCTTGCACTCCTGTACAGAGCACTGGTGGCTGACATGCAGGTTCACTGCACACGCCCCCTCCTCCCATGCAGCATTTCGGGTCTGTGGTGTTCCCTGCCGTCCGCTGAGAAGCGGCTCCTGATCCAGGTAGGCCTCAAACAGGGCATCCGTCTCGGCCTTGGTGAAATTAGGCCTCCTCTTCCTCCTCCCACCACTGTGTTCCTCCTCTCCCACAACTAGCTCGGTCATTATTTAGCCTGTGAGAATGAAAGTTGTTACCTGTGACTGTGCAGTCCCATGCATGTCCCAAAATCCACAGTCCACACTCCCAAACAGCATGCAACTCACCAATAGACTGCAGTAACCGACTATGGCCAGTGCAGCCCAATGTCGCACTTTTATAGCGCAACCCATGCAAAAATGAGGTGAGGCGCAACTTTAAGTGGATGCAAATTGCAGTGCTGCACCATTGAATGGCTGATTAGCTGATTTGCATATGACGACTGAATATCACGCTGTTGCGCTTTGCGCAACTGTGTTGAATGTGGTGAGCTAAGGGCGCAGTTCTGTGATATGCGCATTACACTCCTCACTGCGCATGCCCGGGTTGCTGACACAGGCATCTGCCACACTGCTGATGTGCTGTGCATGGGAGATGATGCAGGGCACAGCCACAAATTGTGCCAGTGGCGCTACAGTGATGTTCACCTATATGGTGCTGTGGCACTGGGGCATCATAGGCGTACTGGGGCAACAGCGCGGTAGGCCGCTACTGGAGGTAGCACACAGGCACCCAATCGCGCTACATGCATTGGGTTCCAATGGCGCTGTGTCTGTCCGTGCGCCAGAGACCCTTGACCTTGTGCCTGACCTTTGCCCCCTAGGAGCCATGCATCAGACATGGGTGCACCACTATCGCGCTGTTCAGTGACAGCGTGATAGGGAATGGCAGCACTGTACCACGCAGCATCTGCATGTGGTGGAGTCGTGCTGCAGAGCGCCATTTTGAACCGACTGAGCAAGTGAGATGGCGTGGAGGACGGCTGCCCAGTGGACCCAAATTGAACTGGCTAACCTGGTGGCCATTGTTGAGCCACTTTATGGCCCACTGTTTGGGGAGGCACCCCTGGACAGGTCCAGGAGCCAGGTGTGGGAGGAGGCCACAGGAAGGGGGCAGATGGTGGAGCAGTGCCGCCACAGGTATGGTGACCTGAGGAGGAGGGACCCGGACCTGCTTGCCTGCCTGCAGACACGTCCCAGGAGGGGCACGGTGCCACGGCCAGGTAGGTGTTACATCCACACACTTTATTTTCCATATGGGTATCACGGTTGCATGTGTCCGGAACATAGGGAGGGACAGTCGGTGTTGGCTGTGGTGGTGTTATCAGGGTGTGGGGTGGGTGGGTCTGTCTGGGTGGGATTGCACACACATGGGGGCAGGGAGACTTTGCTACAGGATTGTACTGATGTTCCTCTCTCCATGTTTGCACCACAGGGCCAGAAGAGAGGCGTCTGGCCAGGGAGCAGAGGCACCAGCAGGATGACAGGGCCAGTAGGAGGGGCGATGGTCCACAGCACCACAGGGACCAGCCTGATGATGGTGAGTGCTATACCTCCATGATTACTATTGCATGCCGTGTAACAGGGTGGGCAGCAGGGCATGGCCACCATCCATTGACACCACTGCCATGCACGCAACTTGTTACAGTCAGCACTGTCCAGTGGCATTGCATGTCTGGGAGTGCATCGATGGTGGTCCATGCATGCACTGGGTACATGGCTGTGCACTGCCTTCGCACCACATAGCCATGTCACTAAACAGCCACGGTGGTGCTATGCATGACTTGGCCGGTTGGTGTGTGCAGCGGTCCACATGGCTGTATGCGCCTGGGTGGGCAGGTCTTGTGGACGTGATCACTGTGGGTGGTCACACACCATCACAGAGGCATGTCCCACGGCCGTATGCCATGCACAGTGGGTGGGCTGTATGGGGCTGTGCATTCACACCTATTGACTGTGCTCCCTTGTCCCAGGTGTCCACCAGCTGCAGGATATATGGGAGGCACTGCAGGAGATACTAAATGTGGCACGGGCATCATTGGACATTCTGCAAAGGATTGACCGGCTTGAGGTCTGGAGGAGACACAGGAGGCAGAGCAGCCAGAGCGGGGAGCGGGGCTCCCATTGAACATCCTTATGCCCCTGATTTCCCCTACCCCCTCACTCACACCCCTCCTTTCCTGTCCCGTTTGTTCACTCCTGCCCCTTACCCATCCCCACCTTGTTTGTGGCCCTCCCCCCACACATTTGTACACAGTTTTGTAAATAGTTCTTTTTGATATTTTTGATTACAAATCTTTTGATATGAATACTGTGGTAGTCTCTGATTTGCAGCGGGCTATAGGTGCTCAGCTGCAGTGGTTTGCATGGCATCAGGGGTGGTGCAGTCATGGGTATGTGTGTGTGTCCGTGGAGAAGTGACTATGGTGTGGGAGTAGCTATCAGTCAGTGTCTGTGGTGTGTGTGTTGTGCCCTGTGCACTGAATGACTGTGTGCAGTGGTCCATGGTACATGCTGTGTCCATGGCGCACCTGTCAGCCTGTCCATGGCCTGTGCAGCTGACACCCTTGCATGTCTGTGACCTGCACGGTCTGCTGGCATGTCACTGGTGGCTGTCCATGCAGGGCAGCCACTGTACCCATCACAATGCTGGGTTGCCTCCTGTCACTGGTGTGGTGCATGTCTGCCTTGGGTGACACTGTGGCCTCCGCGGTTGTTGTCTCACCTCCATGCTGTGGCTTGTGTATGTTGCAGGGGATGTGCACCACTGTTTGTGACTTGTGCTCTGGGCAAATGATGGTGGCGTACAGGTCCACAGTGCCTGCAGAGGGTGGCTGATACTTCTGTGCCATGGAGAACTGCAGGCTGTGTGTACACGGTTTCCATGGGCCCATGCTGGGGGCTTGGTTGCCCCGCTACTGCATCCCTGTGTTGTTGTGCCCTTGGGTATGGGTGGGTGTTTGTCCATGTACTGTGTTGCATCCGGTGTGGTGCATGCTTCCACGCACCACTGTGGGTGGCTGCGCTGGCTGTTGTGGCCAGTGCTGGGTCAGGGTGTGTCCTTGGGAGGGTGTGCAGGGTGCTGTACCACTGGTGGTGGGGTCCGGGTCATGCCCTGTCATGTGTGGGGTACCTCATGTGCCGACGCATGGTCAATCTCTCAGCTGTACCTCAGGGGGGCTGTGCATGGTGGCACTGTGTATGCCATTGTTGCATCACTGTGTGCTTCCACCCACTGATGGGTGCTTATGGTGGGGCTGCCTTGCATGGTTCTGTGGTGCACAGGGTTGAATTGTCACAGTGGGGGTGGTGGCATGCATGGGGTTTCCTGCAGTGGTGGACACTGCTCCTGGGCAGGATGTCTGGGGGTCATGGTACAGGGTGTGCTCTGCACTGGGGTGATGGTGTGGCATGGGGTTGTCGGCCCTCCTTGTGTGCCAGTCACAGCTTGCCAGGGGGTGTGATGGGGCACCATGGCCCAGCTGTGGGTTGGTTGCTTGTCTCCATGGGCCAGTGGTTATTACAGCCTTCCCCCAGTTGTGCAGTGCATGGGGTGTAGGGGGACGATGTCTGTTCTGCTGTGTGTTCCTCTGCCCATCTGTGGCATGGGTGGTGGGCCCCAACATCCCTGGTTGTGCAGTTGCATTGCTGCACTGCTGCTGGGGGACATCCCTGGTTGTGATATGGTGCCTCTGGACTGCTCAGCTGAACATCCCTTGTTGCACTATGGTATAACAGATCTGCTCAGCTTCCCCTTCCTAGTTGCGCTATGGTGCAGGTGGTGCGATATTCAGTAGTCGGCTGTAGGCACATCTTGGCCGGTTCAGTTTTTGAATATCATGCCTCTTGCACATGGGGGCAATGGACTTGCGCTTGCTCCTGCTATTGTGCACTTTATGGGCGCAGTTTGAATATCTGGGCCCATATCTGCAATCTGCCTACCATAACCTATTCATTTCAAAACTGACAAGAATAACTTCATATAGAATAACAGACATATTTAGACAGAACACCAGCATTAAAATAACACCTTTCTTGCCATTTTAGATATGCCAGCATCTTAGGGCTACTTCATTTCTGAATACAAGTCATAGCGTGGCAACGGCATGTCTTTTCATTTCCTTGTCGATTTGTGTGTCCTGCTAAAATGCCCATGAAGGCGTGATCGTCTTTATTAGTTCCAGGAATACTTTTTTGACTAAGCTGTTTCCCCCAATCACCCTGCCATGTCCTCCTTTATATGTTGATAGTGGTGGTTAGTATTGGGGCCCTGGATCTGCTGGAGTCTCCGTTCCATTGAGCCATGTAGTGACATGCCAGTTCAAGCAGTGAGTCTGAAGTGGTGACAGAAATCAACTTGAGTAATCAGTGTGCTGAAGTGCCAGATATGTAGGCATCCTGCTTTTACATAGAACTCTTCCTCCCTGGAAAACAGGCTCCTTCATATGCTACGCTTGGCCCCTTGCAGCACTCCCCACCAAATGCTGCCTGCCATAACACATGCCAAATACTAACCCAACAATTTGTGTGTTTTTAAATTCCCTCCCTGTTAGCTCCCTTCCAAACCCCAGACCTTGTCCCCCCCCCCTTCACTTCTCTACATCTGCTGGCTCCTACCTGAAGCCTACAACAGCACCCCCCCCCCCACCATAGGCTGTTTACTGTAACAAATGCCACATAGTGGCCAGATAATTTTTATCTGTTTCCCTCCATCTGTTGGCTCCCTCTGAAACTGCAAACCTCGTCCATCTGTTTTTATTCCCCTTCACATCTCTACCTCTGCTGGCACCCTGCCTGCTACCCCAGTCTTGGTGAATGTTTCCCTGTTAACATCTCCTTCACTTTGACTGCACAAACCACATAAACCAGTTGGCTACGGACAACTCTTGTTCCATAACTGTGGTGGCCTGTAATGATTTGATGCAAGCCGCCCTCACCTGCACAACCAAAACCACCACCAGCACAATAAAAGAAATGCATTACTTCCTTGTGTTCTTCCTCTGGGATGCATCTGAAAATGAATTACTCGTGGATAACGGTGATTATCTGGTGAAAATCTTTAATAAATAAATTGCAACAAACTTTGTTAATGCACCAGTTAGGGTAACTTAATACCACAAAAGTAGAGAAATGTGGCTTTTGAGTTTCCAACCTTAACTGCCCCCCCAACCCCCAATCAGCAAAAGGAAAAACAACATTAGGGTTTTGGGTCTCTGGAGTCTTGGTGAATCAGTGGTTGGGTCTTCCTTGGGGTTGTCAACCCTAATGCTCAACTCCCCAACCCGTAGTCTCCAGTCTGAAGCACGAGGAACAGTTCCAAACCAGTGCCATACAGTGATACACTCTTCAAAGGTCGAGAAGTGTCTCTCACCACATGTTGTGAACAATTCAAAACAGCATCTTAAACCAAGGGCAGCCATCTAGGCACCATGTATCAAAGTGAACTGTGGCAATCTGCATGCACCTAATTCTGGAAAATTCATCACTTGTGTCAATTTTTCAAGAAATGACTCAAGCTGCAAGCTGCATTGTAAAAGGTGGTGCTACCAGAAGATTTGACAGATGTTGTGGCAAAAAAAACAGTGATCTAGGAAGGCACACCAAAGCAGTGAAAGTTTGAAGCAGGGGAAGGGTCAGCAGACAGCAGAAAAAAAACTTCACATATGAGGAGACAGACATTCTCATTGATGCCAGGTCGACCTCCTGTTATCCCAAGGAGGGGATATGGAGCTCAGGGCCCATCACTAATAAACCTGGGATGAGGTTCCCACCAAGGTTAAGGCTGTAGGCCCTGTGAGACGCTCCACCATGGAACTGCACAAGCGGTACCAGGATATCAGGTGGAGGTCCAAAGAGAAACTGGCTACAACAGCTGATGCACAGCAGCAACTGGTGGTTGCAGCCAAAGTCAGCAGATCCCATTGAGTAGCCAGAAAGAGTATGTAGCAGCACACCTTAGCAGCCATACCATCAAGTGTGACAGTGACTTGGCCCATTTTTGGCTCTGGAGCTTGTTAGGTATCTAATAGTGCACAGCAGTTGCAAGAGGGTGGACTACGACTCCAACAGTATAGCAGAGGCATATGGTGGTGTAATTCGCCATAGGTGTGCAAAACACAGGATGATCTGGAGGGCCTGTTGTGCTTGCAGTGTTGCAGAATGTGTGGCAATGACATAAGGGTGGCACATTGTAAAGAACAACACATGTGCCCCACACATGAGCATATGGGTCACATATGTGTCCTGCATAGCAGGGACACATGTCTAGTACCATGCATGAGCAGAATGGCGGTAAGGCTAGATCCATGACATCCACAGTGCTTGACAGTGGTAAGTGGCAGATAAGAGGTCCTCTACCAGGAGTGTTCACCATGACATACATGCATACAGGATGTCTGCAGAGCCAGATAATAGTTAGATGGGTATTCTACCATGCTGCCTGCAGTTAGCTGGCAGAATACATGCAGGCCATCACTGTAACTTCATACATGGTGGCACACCATACACAGGACATTAAGGCTGGAAGACAGAACAGGAAAGGGAACATGCTGTGCCACGCTACAGCCTGCATCCTGTCTAGGTGGCCTGGGCCCTACAAGTGGTGGTGTAAGTCCTAGTGCACTGACATGCAGCACACACAACATACAGGTACACAGTGACATGGCTTTAAGACTCACCACCTAATAGTGGTTATTTTTCACCCCACAAAAAACTAGGGAACAAGCAGACATGGCAACACCTGGCCCAAGCGGTGTCTGCACAGCCATGACCAGAAGGACAGGGGCCTGCAGACCCAGACACAGGAGGGAGCACAGACACCATAGGGTCCTCAGAAGCAAAGGATGGGATGGACAAGGAGAGCCTTGCTCAGCAGACATGGCTAAAATGACCCAGGCTCACAGTGACATTGATGGTACAATGCTGGGTGCACATGCAAACATGGAGGGGTTAGAGACAGACATAGTACAGCACATTTCAGAGAAAATTGCACTGGATCTCAGTCCTGTATTATCAGGAGAGGTGGAGGCCACACTACAGCAGGCTGCACAGAACTTACCTGCTGATCCACTGGAGGATAAGGATCTCAGATGTTACTGTCAGAATGTCCTTGACATCCAGAAGGCACAGCTAGTAGAACTCACAGCACACAGAGCCTCCATGGACGTACAATGCAGATAATGGCTGATGCATGGCAGGTGTACTGGATGCCAAGCAGACAGGGCTATGTTACTGTGTTGCCAGGCATACAGATACTATGGTGATACTGCAAGGGCTCAAGGGCAGCACAGAGAAGCACAAAGCTGCAGAAGAGTGGCTGACAGACCTGCTGGAGAGGAACATGAAGATCCAACAGCAGCAGACTACCGTCCTTACAGCCATCCTTTTTTTTTTTTTTTTGATTTAGTATGCTTTCTTCCACATGCAGCCCAGTAGCTCAACCCCTGCTCACCCCTGGACCCCCAGCTCATCCACTGGGACTTACCGCCTTCAGGTAATACCCCCTGGATTGGGCCACCTCACTGGTGTGAACTTACATGATGATGGGAAAAGGATACCAGCAGGGGCACCTACCAGCATTGCCTCCCTGGCTCGTACCCCAAGGTGGGGCATGGAGTCAAGCCGGTTATAGCAGGAGATAGGATAGGTTGGCTTTGAGAAGGTTGCATTGCATGATTGATGCTGGGGGAAGTGGGTCGTCATATATGCGGCCACTGTTTTTGTTAGTTTTAGATTCTAAGGGGGTGTGGCATACAATGATGTGAGGATGCATGCTACACTGATGTCCGGCATGCCCGCCACATTAACTCAGTCACCAGCCACTGCTGTCCCTCTGGCATCCATCAGAAGCCAGTCCAGGGCTGGATACACATTCCCCCTTCCCACAGAGAAGGAGAGCAGTCCCTAGGATGCTCAATTCTTCTCCTCCTAGCCAGCCCTCCAATTCCCGAGTCCATTCCCGAGCCTGGGTCATCGGTGTCGCAAGCGGAAATCCAACTGCTGCACCATTGGGCCAGCTCCTCATAGCCATCCTGCAACACATTATTGAGGCACTCTGAAACATAGAACACAGCCACACTATGGGGACACATTGCCATGCATACATTGTCCATGAGTCCAATGAGATCAGTGCACAAGGCAGCCAGAACCAAGCTGCACACACCGGCCACCAACACTGTGGGCACATACCCCAGGTGTCCACTGCTCTGTTCCACAGTGCTGCCTGTAGCACCAAGAACTGGGGTAATACCCCAGCAGGGTACACAGGGACCAATGGAGCTGGTCAAGCTGCCTGCATCAGTTCCACAGGCACTGTGTACAGTGCACGCACACAAATGGTGACACCATCATGGAGCACTCCAGGTCACCACTAACAGTGCTAAACAGCACACAGCCACAATAATCCTACACTGCCCACACACACTGCATGCCAGCAGTGCTAGGAGGGCATCAGTAGCAGAGAGAACCACATCTCAGGTTCCAAACACCCAGGTAACAATCCAACATAGTACAGTTGTGACAGTACCTCCTGTCTCAGCACAGGATCCACAACAGAGGCTAGGCATCACCTACACAACCAGCAAAGTACAAGCTGTGACAAGCACCAGCAGCACTGGTCATGCCCACAGCACCCAGCACACAACAGTGTTTAAGTCAGACACTCACCAAGCTCTGAATGCTTCAGAGGGTAACAGTGAAAGCTGTTAGAGCATCATGGCCACTAGGGGTTCAGCACCAGCGGACAGATCTGCAACAGATAGTGACACAGGCACGTGTGCATCCCCCAGGAAAAGGGGATGGAAAAGGAAGCACACTGACATGCAGGGTAATCTGCAGGCATCCACATGCACTGGAACAGATCCGGCAGCCACAAGGTCATATTGGACAGCGGTCCAGCACACACAAGATGAAGTAGAGGTAAAAACCACCAGAAGATCTCTGGACAACACACAGCATCAACAGAGACAAAAGAAAATGTCAGGATAAGCAGAAACTCCCTGCAGGCCAGGGAGGGGTAAACCATGTCTACTACAGAAAAAATGTATAGTGCCCAGTGGACTGCTGTGCTATGCAGCATGTGCGGGCAGACAAGGTGTTGCCTGGTGAACATGTTACAGACTTGCCACCTGTGAACAAGAAAAATGACAATCTGCACTGCAGGCATGGCCATGGGGGGGAGGGGCCAGGACAGTGCTAGGGTTTGGTGGTTGTGCCTGCAGATACATGGGTGTGCACTCTGCAGCACATCCAGGTCCACATAGCACTGCTCTGGTGGTGGGAGTTATTATGCTCATGGCATATCAACAATGTGTGTGTATAAAGTGTCAAACATGTAAACGTGTGTGTGTATGAAGTTGTGTAACACACTAGCAGCCACCCCAACAAAGCCCTGAGGTCCATACAGCAGCATCCACCAGCAAATGGCAGAAATTTTTTGGGGGGAATGCCATGTCTAATGAACACCATAATGGGGGAATATGCACATGGTACAGAGCACCCAGGCCTGTGCCAGGCCATGCTGACTCCCTCACAATCCCATGCGGTCATGGCAGACATACAAACATACGAAACTGCCATCAGATACAGGCCATATGGTCTATCAAGTCTGCTCAAGTGTGTAGCTAGCAATCCCTCATACTGCAGCTGCCCCTCCCTTCCCTCTCCTACCCCAACCTGGTGACACTTCTCCTCACTTTGTCCCATACCCTTTTTAGCTGCCCGCCGACTTACAGGACACCACCTCATTGGGAAGTGCATTCCACATAGACATCACCCTTTCTGTGAAAAAGTGCCTCCTCATCTCTCTCCGGAATCTTCCTCCCTCCAGTCTCAGACCATGCCCCCTCATGTCTCCTCCAACTTAAAAATTCCCTCTATACCAGTCTTGTTCATACCCTTCATGTATTTAAAGGTTTCAATCATATCTCCCCATACCTCCTCTCCTCCAGGGAGTACATGTTAAGCTCCCTCAGTCTCCCCTCACAAAGTTCATCCTCCAATCCCATGATCATCCTTGTTGCTCTGCACTGGACCCCCCTCCAGTAATCTAACATCTTTGTTCAAGTATGGGTGCCAATACTGCACACAGTACTCCCGGTGTAGACTCACCAATGATCTGTACAGAGGCAGGATCACCTCCCTCCTCCTGGAGGTGATTCTTCTAGTAATACACCCTAGCATCTTGTTGGCTTTAGCTGCTGCCTTCTTGCCCTGTGCTGAGTTGCTCATTTGCCCCGTTATTATCACCCCAAGATCCTTCTCCTTCTCTGTGGCAGCTATCTGCACCCCTCCAAACTGATAACACCTTCTTGGGTTCCTTGCTCCACGTGCATGATTTTGCACTTCTTAGCATTCAACTCCAGCTGCCATGTGTCTAACCAGTCCTCAAGTTTTGTCAGGTCCTCCTGCAGCTCTTGCCACCCTAATCTGTCATCCACCACCGCACCGATCTTGGTGTCATTTGCAAAAAGACTAATCTTGTTCTTAATGCCATGTTAGAAGTTGACTATGAAAATGCCAAACAACAGCTGGCCCAGTACTGAACCCTGCAGTACCCCGCTTGTTACTGCCCTTGTAGCCGAGTTCTCCTCTCACAACTACTCTTTGTTGCCTCCCTTGCAACCAGTTCTTGATCCAATTCACAATCTTTGTTCCTACTCCCTGGTATCCAACTTGCTGATCAGATTCCCATGTGGCACCGAATCAAATGCATTGCTGAAATCCAGATACAGGGCATCCACTGCATGGCCCTTGTCCAGTTCCCTAGTCACCCAGTCATAATAGTCAACCAAATTGGTCTGACAGGACCTGCCAGAGGCAAACCCATGTTGCTTCTCATCCTGGAGACCATTATCTTCTAGAAAGGTTACTAACCTCTCTTTAAGGATTGTCTCCATACACTTTCCCACAATGGATGTGAGGCTTACTGGTATATAGTTGCCTGGTTCATCCTTGGGTCTGCTTTTGTGGGGTGCCCACCCTGTTTCCAAAGAGGTGTTGAACAAGTCTGCCAATGGCTCTGCCAGGACCTCTGCCAATTCCTTCAGTACCTGGGGGTGTAGGCCATCCAGTCCTGGCACCTTATCCACCCTCAGTGCCCTTAAACCTTTTAGTACCCTGGCTGCTGTGATTTCCCCATCTGTCACCCCCTCCCCCCTTGCCTACCCTCCCTATCCCCTGAGGCATTGACTCATCCTTTTCCTTAGTATATACAGAAGTATTCATTTAGCGCTTCTGCCTGCTCTGCCCACCCACCCACCATCCTTCCTGATCCTTACTATTTGATCTTTGTAGGTCATGCTCTTTCTTATGTACCTAAAGAAGTCCTTTTCCCCATCCTTGATGTCCTGTGCCAGCCTAAGCTCTCTGGAAGCATTGACTTCCCTTACTGCTCTGGTCAACCCTCTAGATTTATTCAGGTACTCCTCTCTAGCCTCCCCCACCTGAATCTCATGAATCTCTTGAAGGCTGCCCTTTTTGGCCTCACCTTTTCCAACACCTCCTTGCTTAACCAACTAGGTTTCTTGGTCCTAGCCTATTTGCTTTATGTCTTGGTACAGGATCTAGTGACCTTTGCAAATCCTAGCTTTATGACTCTCCATGCATTTTGTGCAGAAGCTGAATATGACCCAGCATGGCAAGCAAACAAAGATGTGCTGGAATAGGACGCGTTCATGTACATAGGGCTCAGCAGTGCACATGGTGCCACGTAGACAACAGACAAGGTGGCACGGTACACTGTGCCACTGCCATGTCAATCCTCTTGTGTGGATGGGATGGCACTCTGTGCAGGACTGAGATGGACCACACTATGGGGTAGCTATCCCTGTTCCACCTAGGTTACCATGGCATGCATTGCAGGATATAGATGCAGTGGATGTGGGGCCACAGCCATCATGTGGGACAGTGATGCCCCACAACACTAGGATTCATACTAGGATTTGTCAGGAGTGAGAGAACCATAAGGTCCATAATTGCTCCCATATACTAATAACAGCTAAGAAATGAGCCAGAAAGAATGTACTTATCAAGTTGAGATTTCAAAATGTGTTTAGAGTTACTGACAACCACTTCAATTGGTAGTGCATTCCGTGGCTTAATAATACGTAGCATATAAAAGAATTTTCGGGAGGTGAAATTAAATCTCTTTAATTGCAACTGTAGCGGATGACCTCTAAGATTATAGGTATCCTCCTTAAAATTAAACCCCAAGTTAGTTATTAAGTATGGGTCATTTATAACATCATACATAAGGAGAAGATCACCTCTCACTCTCCTAATAGACAGGAGCATCAAATTTAGTATGGTTAATCTGGTATCATATGGGACATCCCTTAAGGCTTTCATCAACTTGGTGAAACTTCTTTGCACCTTTTCTAAAAGTGTTATGTCTTGTTTCTTAAAAGGACACCACAGCTGGGATAAAAAAATCCAAATGAGGAATGACATAAGCTCTATAAAGAGGCATCAACATTTTGCTATCCCTAGATTTAATATTATGTTTGATAGCCCAAATAACTCTATTTGTTCTGAGAATAACCTCGTTTATCTGTAAATTGGGGAGGAAGTCATCAGATATCAGTACTCCCAGGTCTTTTTCAATGTCTGAACTGACTACTTTCCTGTTGTCTAATGTGTATACATGCATGGGATTTCTAGCCACAAAATGTAAGATTTTACACTTGGTATGGTTCACTTTCATCTTCCAAGTGGAAATCTACTGCAATATTTTATCTAAATTGTTTTGAAATAGGGCTATTTGTTCTGAATTTACACATGGTCCACCTATTTTAATATCGTCGGCGTACTTAACTGTATTGGAATAGCAGCGTTTTGTAATATCAGCTATAAAGATCTGGAAAAGACATAATAATAATAAATAATGAGAATTGATAATAATAATAAATAATAATAATAATTAATAATAATTGTATTTATATAGCGCCTTTCAATATATCAAAGCGCTGAACAAGTTAAAATCATAAATTCAAATTTCAATGCAAGACTTCAAAACATATAAAAATACATCATAAAAACATAATAAATTACAATAAAATTCCAATCATATTACAATTAACTTAGCTATCCAAGAAAGCCATTTTCCATAAATATGCTTTTAGGTCTTTCTTAAATATCTCCACGGAGGTACACTCCCGTAACCGGCATGGTAGAGAATTCCAAAGAGTGGATGCAGCATGAGAAAATGCTCTGCTGCCAGAAGATTTTAAACTCACTCTTGGAATCTCCAACAACCCCATGTCGGCCAAGCGGAGCGATCGGCCAGGGTAGTAAGGGACCAGTAGGTCTTTCAGATAGGATGGACCCTGATCGCGAAGGGCTTTAAAAGTCAATAAAATGACTTTGAAGGTGATCCACCACCGTATAGGAAGCCAGTGCAGTTCGCACAGCACCAGGGTAATATGACAGGCCCTACTTGTCCCAGTCAAAACCCGGGCTGCAGTGTTCTGCACCAGCTGTAGGTGATGGATTTCAACCCCAGAAAGTCCAAAGTAAAGGGCGTTGCAGTAGTCTAGGCACAAGGACACAAAGGCGTGGACCAATGTTGGCAAAGAGTCAGGTGGAATTGGCAAAGAGTCAGACGGAACAAGGTGCTTAACCCTGGCAATATTCCTAAGATGGTAAAAGGAAGTCCTGACGATGGCTGATACCTGAGATTGAAAAGTCAGCCTATCGTCTAGAATCACCCCAAGGTTGCGCACCCGTTCAGAGGTGGGTAGTGACACGCAGCCAAGAAAGATTCCAGAAGGCGCGCCAGTATGCGACCTCTCAATCTGACCACCCGGGTCCACCACCAAAACCTCAGTCTTCTCCAAGTTCAACTTTAACCAACTAGAATCCATCCAGTCTTGGATTTCCCCCAGACAGTTGTTAAACACCGAGAGAGCTCCATCCTGGTCGGGTGCGAAAGACAGGTATAGCTGGGTATCATCTACATAGCAGTGAAACCTCAGCCCATACCATCTTATAATATTTCCGAGGGGCAGCATATACACTACAAATAACATGGGTGACAGCACAGAACCCTGAGGCACTCCACACAACAAAGAGACTGGGCCGGAGGAAAAAATCCCTGACACTACTCTTTGTGATCTCCCAGTAAGGAATGAAGTGAACCATTGAAGGATGGTTCCCGACATTCCACAGATTTGCCTCAGGTGTGCTAACAACACCACATGATCCACAGTGTCAAAAGCTGAAGAGAGATCAAGGAGAACCAAGATGGAATGGGTGTTTACTCACCTGGTAAAGGTGATTGTGTTGGTTGGCATCCATGGCACTCCAGACATTACCTCATGGGTTACAGCCCACCTGATAGGCTAATGATGCACATGACCCAGATCAGATTTCCAGTATATCCAGGTCCCAGGAACCCCTGCTCTCCAGTTTGAATTTTCCATAGCTGAAAGGAAGTTAGTTAGAACAAGAAAACAATACACACAATAGAGGCTAGCAAGGATGAGGTCTGCAACGACGTGATAAAAGCAAGGCCGGAGGCCTGTGTTTATTCCCTATTATGTACATACTACTTTGAACCGGTGTTCGACTGAGTTAGTAGCGGGTCTGAGGTCTGAAGGACTGGTGTAGGTACCTCCTGTTTTTCTGGCATAGGACGCTCCGATCATTCCTGAGGTAGGGCCTTGGAGTGCCATGGATGCCAACCAACACAATCACCTTTACCAGGTGAGTAAACACCCATTGTGATTGGTTGGCATCCCATGGCACTCCAGACATTACCTCATGGGAGATAAGAAGCAGTTAAACCTCCGGTGGGATCCGGGTGAATCGGAGATTCCAGGTGGGAGCCGCTGCTAGGACATGGGAGGCGAAGGCTGGCCTGAAGTCCTGAAGTTGTTCCAGCCTGTAGTGTCTAGCAAGGTGTGCAGGGAGCTCCAGGTGGCCGCCTGCAGATGTCTTGGAAGACACTGATGCCGCTCCACCCAGGAGGTGGATACTGCCCTGGTGGAGTGAGCCCTGATCCCTGAGGTGGGCTGTCGCCGCCCGCCTGCAGGCGTGGAGGACGACCCGTCTGATCCACCATGCGATGGTGGTCTTGGACGTCACGAGCCCCTGTCTCTGGCCTTTCGAGACAATGAATAGTCTCTCCGTCTTACGGATGGATTGAGTCCTGTTCAGGTAGACCGAGAGAGCCGACCCCACATCCAGGGAGTCAGGAGCACCGCTCTCAGCCTGAGGGGCTGCACGAGGCAGAGTGGGTAGGTCTATGGGTTGTTCTCTGTGGAACCTCGTCGGAACCTTCGGCTGGAAGGCCGGTACTGTCCTGAGCCGTACCCCTTTGGGGGTGAAGATGGTGTAGGGTGCTGTGCAAGACAGGGCGCCGAGTCCCCTATTCTTCTGGCCGAACAGATGGCTACAAGGAAGGCTGTCTTTAAGCCTACCCAGAAAAGGTCTGCCTTGATGAGCGGCTCGTACGGTGGCATTCTTAGGGAGTCCAATACCAGAGGTAGGTCCCACGGTGCGATGCTAGGCCTGGTCCTGGGTCGCATGAGGTCTACTGCCCTCAAGAAGCGGATGGCATCCGGGTGGGCCCCCGGCGGGTGCCCCTCGATGAGACCTCTGGCTGCCCCGATGGCCGCCAGTTGCACCCTTAGAGAGGAGGGTGCCAGCCCTTTGTCCACCCTTGTTGCAGGAACAGAAATATTGTGGGGAGGTCGGCCTGTTCCGGTACCGAACCTCTCTGATGGCACCACTGCGAGAAGACGGCCCATTGCCTCTCGTAAGTGGATGTGGTGGAGGCTCGACAAGACTGGAGGAGCGTGCCTATAACCGACTCGTAGTACCCGGTAGCCATTAGTCGTTCCCTCTCAGGAGCCAGGCCGTGAGCTTTAGGGTTGGAGGAAACGGGTGAAGCACCGGTCCCTGTGACAGCATGTCCGGACGGGCCGGGATCCGGAAGCTGGCTAGCGACATCTCTGTGATTGCCACGAACCAGGATCTGCGTGGCCAGTACAGGGCCACCAGGATGATGGTGACCCGAGATTCCCGAATTTTTGTCAAAACTCGTGGGATGAGGGGAAGCGGGGGAAACACATACGTGTAGTCCCGTGACCATACCTGAGAAAGGGCGTCCGTGCCCTGGGAGTGAGCGCCCTGAACGGGAAAGTACCGTCCACCTGGGTGTTGTCCTCGATGCCATTAGGTCTATGGACACTGGTCCCCATGCCGCCTGGATTACCTGAAACAGGTCCGGGTGCAGGCACCATTCTCCAGGGTGGATCTGCCTGCTGAGCCAATCCGCCTGACGTTCAGTTTCCGCCTAATGTACTGCTCCCAGGTGTGATAGGTGCACTTGTGCCCAGTTCATCACCCTTGAGGTTTCCCGTGACATGGCCCTGCTTCTGGTCCCTCCCTGCTTTGCGATGTAGGCCACCATCACGCGATTGTCGGACTTGATCAGGACCGACTGTCCCTGGATGATGTGATGGAATGCCCTTAGTGCGTGGAACACCGCTCTCATTTCCAGAACGTTGATTGATAGTTGAGACTCCGCTGGGGATCATGTTCCCTGCGCTGACTCGTCCCCCAGACAGGCTCCCCAGCTGGAGAGGCTCACGTCCGTCTCTATGGGGATCGGGTGGGAGGCCTCCAGGGGGAACCCCCTCATCAGATTTCCCGGAGTTACCCACCACTCTAGGGAGGATCTTACTCCGGCGGGTAACGGAACTACGCAATGGAGGTTGTTCTCGTTGGGTGCCCCGCGCGCTAGGACATAATTCTGGAGTGGACGCATGTGCCACCTGGCCCAGGGCACGAGGTCGATGCAGGAGGCCATGCATCCCAGAAGTCTCGCCACCTTCACCACCATAGTGCATGAGCGTGACCTTAATTGTCCGGCCAGACTCCGGAGGCTGTGGATTCGTGCTGGTGCCCGTCTCACCCAACCTTCTGCTGAGTTGATGATGGCCCCGAGGTGTTCGATCTGCTGGGTTGGACGGAGGTGGCTCTTTTCTCTGTTCACCACCCAACCGTGGCCCTTGAGGGCCCGTACGGCGAGCTCCATATGAGCGCTCGCCTGATCCTCGGAGTGGGTGCATATGAGCCAATCGTCCAGGTACGGTACTATGTCCAGCCCTTGTTCCCTGAGTCTGGCTACTAAGGTGATGGAGACCTTGGTGAAGACTCTGGGGGCCGAGGACAGACCGAACGGGAGCGCCCGGTATTGAAAGTGGTGTCCCATGATGTGGAAGCGGAGGAACCGTCTGTGCCTCTTGATGATGGGGATGTATAGGTAGGCGTCCTTTAGATCGATGGACGTTAGGAAGTCACCTACCCTGATGCCCTATAGGGTGGACTGGACGGTCTCCATTTTGAACCGACGTGGGATCACGTATCAGTTCAGGCGTTTTAGGTCCAGGATGGGCCTCAGCTCCCCCGACTTCTTGGGAACCAGGAAGAAGATGGAGTACATGCCTTCCCCCGTTCCTGAACTGGGGCGGGTTGGATGGCCCTGTTCTGGATCAGCTCTGCCAGGATCCCCTGTACCTGGTGAGGTGAGGCTCTTCTTCTGGAGATCGGGGACGAGACGAAACATTGTGGGACTGAGGGATGGGCCAATTCTATGGCGTATCCCCTTGAGACCACGGCTCGGACCCACCTGTCCGACATGGTGGACGCCCAGCGATGGGCGAACAGGGCCAGTCGTTGACCGACAGGGGGGTACGAGCCCTGGTGAGGGTGGCCCGGTGGGTCGGAGTCACTGTTTCCCCCTGAACCCTCTTTCTCGACCTCCGGACCTTTGTCCCCGGGATCTGAAGGAGGGGGATTGGTAGTTGTTGAAGGCGGGGGTGCGTGTGTTAGAGGAGGAGACCCTACCCCGAAAGGAATGGTTCTGTGAATACGAGTCCCTACGGGTTTGGTTCTTGGCGCCAGGATGAAACCTCCATCTAGCGGAAGGCAGATGGGAGGGTCTTGACCGGTTTCTTAGGAGGTCCCTACCCTCTTCCCTCTGTTTTAGGTAGTTTTGAAGTCCTTCCCCAAATACATGACTCCCCTTAAGGGGCAAATTCTGAAGTAGAGTCTTAGATTCTGAATCGGCGTCCCAGAGCTTGAGCCATAGCGCTCTGCGGGCCTATTTATAATTGCGGCGGCCCTGGCCTGGAGACGTAAGGAGTCCACTGCCATGTCTGCCAGGTACTTGGCTGCGTTGAGGGTGCAGTCTAATAGTTCAGCCTCCATGGACTTTGGGCTCGCCTGCTCCTGGAGTTCCTCTAGCCAGCGGATTTGGGCCCGGGAGGTGTAGATAGCCGCCATCATCACCTTGGCCGAGGTGCCCTCTATTTCAAATGTCCTCTTTAACATGTCCTCGATCCTTTTGTCCATAGGGTCCTTGAGGACTATGGTACCGCATGGTAGCACAGTCTTCTTGCTCAAGGCCGCCACTTGGGGATCAATGGAAGGCGCCTTGCATCAGGCATCTGACTTGTCACCCTGTACTGGGTACATCTTGTGCAAGTTCCTTCGGTTTGGCATCCTGCCCGGGTCTGTGGATTGCCATTCCGTGTGAACCAGTTCTTCGATGGCCGGGCAGACTGGGAAGGTCTCTGAGGGGGTGGTCCTTAGCTGGATCATTGGATCTAGCTTCGATTCCGTTTTCTTCCCTTCCTGTTCCTCTGTGGACAGGCCCATGGTGGCCTTGATGACCTTCATAAGACCGGGGATTGTCTCGAACGAACACAGTTTGGACGTCAGTGACGGAGCTGCTTGCTGGTCGATGTCCTCCGTGTCGGGCTCCAGGCCATGCTCCTCCTCCTCCTCCTCATCAAATTTGTCCTCCTTGTCCCTTTCTTCCAGAGTGCCATCGAGGAGAATGCTGGGGAGGGGGTCCTCTGGGGCTAGCAGTTCCTCTGGAGGGTCTCCCTGGCCGGGGAGCTCCGAGCTGGGTGGTCTCGTTCTGTTTTGGGTAAGTGCCTCCAGCTTCTCCATGATCTTCAGCATGAAGTTCTGCTGACTCTCCATCATGGCCACTGCCGCCTGTTGGTTCTGGATCAACAGCGAGCCTGGGTCATCCACGTCGAGGTGCTGGGGCTGGGGAGAGAAGGTGCCAGGGGAAGGGTTCTCTCCATCGAAGAAAACTCATCATCCATCAAGCAGGCTGCACAGAGAGGCCTGGGGTTTGAGGGAGGAGGGTTGCGCTGCACGCGGTGCATTTCTTTGCCTTAACCATCTGAAAGAGAAAGAGAGAGGTCTGAGCGCAGAACGATGACTCCGGAATCTTTCCCCCTTTGCACCTGAAGAAGACGCCCGCAGGCGGTGGGGTGTGGGGGGAGCGGGGTAGGGTGCTGTGATAAGGGCGCATGGGAGGGCCCTTAGACAGACCGTGGGAGAGCGGAGATTTCTTTACTCTACTATCCTACCTACCTATCCCCTCTTTGATAATTCCCACTGAGTAAGCCGGGGCCACTGTGGAGGGGGGCTGGCCACCGAGTGATGGGGATAGTTCAGGACTCTACCAGGGTCGCTGTGGAGGACCCGGGTAGGTAGCTCTGAGTGGTCCTACTGGGGTCACTATGTGAGGGACCCGAGTTGGCGTAAGGAGGTCTCTTTCCTTTTTTTTTTTTAAACAGGTCCAAGGAGGCCAGGAATAGAACTGGAAGATCTGACCCCTGATCCCCCTAACTCGGTAGCCGGAGGGGGAGGGGATCTGCCTGGAACGAAAAAGGAAATAATCTGCTCGGGCCTAGACCACTGTGTAGTGCTGCCTCCATGGTCAGCTGCCTCATTGGGCATGCGAGTGGCTCTGGTTGAGGGTCGGGGTGGGCCTGAGGCCAGGACCCTCGCAGTTATCTCCTCCTCTCGTCTCTTTTCTTTCTTGCTGAAGGGGAATCCCCAGCCTGACTATGGCCTCCGAGTAGGGACGGCCAAGAGGGAGAGAGCGAGCAGGAAGGAGAGTTCGGAGAGAAGGCCTCGCCCTGAGGCCTGAGGAATGGTGCCGTGCGGCCGTGACCCGCCTCGAATAGCGAGTTCCACTGAGGGAGGCGACCACGCCGCTGGCACAACCCCCTAGCAGTGGGGGAGGAAGAAGCCATCTTTGAGGCCTCCGGAGAGGACCGGAAAAGCCTGTGGAGCCATCGGCCAGAAGGCCGAGAAGAGAGGGCCGGGATTAGGCCCAGAAGCAGAACGCCGCGCCGCGCGATGGCGTGGAGGGCCTAGGGGCCCGTGGATTTCTCCCTGCTCCTCCTGGGAAAGAGATGGAGGCGGCAATGGGAGGAGGCCTGGAGCAGTCTGGGCGATCGGCCCAGAGACGCGGAAGTGGTCGCAGGGCTGGGAGAGCCCCGGGGAACACCGGGGAAGGAGAGAGGCTCTCAGTGAGAGGGAGGCTGCTGGGGAGATCATGGAGTCGCAGGGAGGAGAGGCGACTATGAGGCTAGGCCAGGTGGGGGCTTGTAGGAAAAGCCCACGAGGCTGTGTGACTTTAGGGGCAGGCAGCATGCTGCCTGGGATGGCCTGGGAAGGCAGAGCTTGCAGGAGAGAGCGCGAGGAGCGCTAGACTCATAAGGGGAGCATGAGAAACCTCTTAAACATACAGCAAAACGTAACAATCCTGGGCTCAGCTCTGCCTAGGATTAAAAATAACAATTCCTTTGCATAGAACAAAATGCCTGAGCATTAAGGCAGACTTTTTTCAAATTATAATATATAATTCTGGGGCAGCATGCAGCCCCCAGACATTAGCAAGGAAAAAAAAAAGGTATACGCAGAAGTTTGCAGAGAAATCACATGTTCCTACCTTAGATCTTATAGAGCAGACAGGGTTCTCTGGATGCTTCTTGCCTATTCAGATGCACAAATTACAACTGGAGAGCAGGGTTCCTGGGACCTGGATATACTGGAAATCTGATCTGGGTCATGTGCATCATTAGCCTATCAGGTGGGCTGTAACCCATGAGGTAATGTCTGGAGTGCCATGGGATGCCAACAATCACAATGTCTTTTGATCCCTCGCCTCAGAAGATCATTAAGCACCCAAACCAGCGCAGTCTCGGTGCTATGTCTTTTACAGAAACCAGACTGGAAGGATTCGTAGATACTATGGATGGTTAAATGGTCATCCAATTGGGCAGCCACAACCTTCGCAATAACCTTCCCAATAAAGGGAAGGTTAGAGGTAGGTCTGTAGTTTGAAAAACAGTCTGGGTCCAAGGAAGCTTTCTTCAAGAGAGGTGTCACCACCGCCTCTTTCAGGGAGCTAGGAAACTCACCTGACTCCAAGGAGCACCACACTATTTGCACCAAAACTGGACCAATGATCTCAGAGCAACCCAAAATTAGGGTAGTCGGTCCAGGGTCCAAACCACAGCTTGTGGGGCACACACTATGGATGATCCTCATAATATCCACGAACTCAGGTCGACAAAAGGAACTCCAAGAGAACTGAGGCACTGTGTTCTCGCATGATCCTACAACATCACCCTTAGAGGTTGTCGGACACAAGTCCGCCCTGATGTCAGCCACCTTAGTTGCAAAGTATCGAGCGAGCTCGTCGCATTCTATTTGCGAAAAGGCTTTCCAAACTTGCAGACAGGCTGGGTTGCACAGTCTATCTACAGTTCAAAACAGCTGAGCCAGTTGATTCTGAGCAACTGCAATCTCCTTACAGGAATTCTGCCTTCTTATGGGTGATTGTAGATTGATAGCTAGCATAGTGTTCTATCAATCTAAGGTGGTCGGCTTCAAGGGCGGACTTGTGCCAACAATGCTCTAACCTTCACCCTTGTCTCCGCATCTCCCTCAGAGTCCCATCAAATCAAGGGGCCCTGGGGTGAAGGGATAGGGGGCGCTCACGAACAGGAGCAATAAAATCCAGGGCAGCCATGATGGCCTCATTATAGGCCAACACCAGTGCCTCTGGATTACTGCTCACCAGCGCGGGGGATGATAGGTCAAGGACTGCCGCTAGGCCTTGTGAAGTAACATTCCGTAATGGGCGGTACCTGACCATCTCCACAGGGGATGCCTTCTAAGGGAGGGGTGCAAAAATTGAACCTCACGGTGTAGTGGTCAGACCAAGCGACTGGTTCCACCCTCACGTCGGATGCATCAATCCCTAGAAGGTAGACTATGTCCAGAGAGTGTCCAGATTTGTGCGTAGCAGTGGAAACTACCTGTGTAAGGCCCAAAGAAGACATTAATTGGAGGAAGTAGTTACCAAATTGTGAGAGTTCGTCGTTGACCCAGGCGTTGAAGTCACCCAGCACCATCAATCTGGGTGACTCAAATGACATGTCGACGAGGAAGTCTGCTACTTCCTGTAGGAAACGTTTCCCATCTCCGGGTGGACGGTAGATGAGAACGATTCGAACACCTACACCTGCTACAACTGTACACTTAAAGGACTCAGCCTCACCTACTACTACATTCGTGAGGCCCAATTCAGTCTTAAAACAGACTGCAACCCCCCCCCCGCGGTCCAATCTCGGGCAGTGTATCACCGAGTACCTGGCCGGAGTCATGACCTCCACAATAGGGCCAGAATTTTCATCCAGCCAGGTCTCGGTGATGCAAGCCAGGTCAGCCGAGCCAACAAGATCGGCAATAATGGTGGTCTTATTCCTAACAGACCTGGCATTGCATAACACCGCCCGAGCTGGACAAACCTCGGAGGTTGTCGGGCCTATCTGCCTACTGAAATCAGTAGTGCCCTTGGGTATGGATACCAGACAAGGTGAACCCCAATCTGGATTCCATTTCACCCCAGGGCGCCTTCTGGACTTAATAACCCTGATACGATGGTCCCGCTCGTTCATCCTCCCCTGTTCGTGCACCCCCACCCCCCTCACTCTCCCACGAGCAATCCCTAAAGCTCTACAATGCTGATAGATATCAAATTGTAAGGGAGAAGTATAAAAGGGGTGGAGGGCGCGAAGAGAGGAGGATGAATAGCGCACCATCGTGGGGAATAAAGGCCAGCACACGTCGCTACTTAGCTAAATAATAAACACCAAAACACAAAAACACAATCTTATAACAATAAAAATTATCAAATAGTCCCTAAACATATCCAATATAATTAAACAAAAACAAAGCAGAACCCAACCTCACAAAATATTCAAACTAGCCTAAACTAACAATCCTACTAAATAATAAACAAAAATAAATATAAAATTAAAATAAAATACAAATTTAAACAAAAATGAATAATAAGTTCCTGTATAATCCCCCCCCCAGTCCTCTCACCACTGGGGAAAGAGGGTACAATGACACTCTCACTACCTAAACATCTCCACAGAGATAGGCCAACAAGGGGGGGGGTGCAAAAACTGAACCCCACAGTGTAGTGATCAGACCAACTGACAGCTTCCAACCCCACGTCAAAGGTCTCAATCCCCAGAAGGAAAACTAAGTCCAAGGAGTGACCGATCTTATGAGTGGCAGAAGTAACCACTTGTGTAAGGCCCAAAGATGTCATTAATTGGAGGAAGTGTTGTCCAAACTGCGAAAGTTCGTCATCGACCCAGGCATTGAAGTCACCCAGGACCATCAGCCTGGGAGACTCAAATGCCATGTCAATGACGACGTTGACTACTTCCTGTAGAAAACGTTTCTCATCACCTGGTGGACGAAAGATGAGAACGATTCTACAACCCACACCTGCCACTACAGTTCACTAAAAGGACTCAGCTCCCTTAACTGGTACACTTGCGAGGCCCAGTTCGGTCTTGAAACAGATCGCAACCCCCCCCCCCGCAGTCCGACCTCGGGTGGTGTAACACCGAGTACCCAGCTGGAACTGCTGCCTCCGAAACTGAACCAGCATTTTCATCCAGCCAGGTCTCGGTAATGTAAGCCAGATCCATAGACTCAACAAGATCTGCAATAACTGTAGTCTTGTTTCTTATGGATCTGGCATTGCACAACACCGCCCAGGTTGAAAGGGCTTCTGGAGCAGTAGAGACCACTTGCCCAATATCATTAGTAGTAGTGGTGCCCTTGGGTATGGAAACCATACAAGAATGACCACACTCCAGAGTCCATTTCACCCCAAGACATCCTATGGTTTCCACTACTCCAATACAATGTCCCCACTCATTCGGCCTCCACTGTTCACACCCCCCAAAAACCCTCCTCCCCCTCCACACAATACCCAGCACTCTACAGCACTGGTAAGTTGACAACTGTAATGGCAAGGGGGAGAAAGGGCGGAGGGCGTGAAGAGCGGAGGACAGATAGCGTATGACCGTGGTGGCAGGCCCTCTACACATATTAAAAACCCCACATCCTCACACCTAAACCTCAGCAAAACAAGAATATAATTTACCCCAAATTAAACCAAACAAAATATAAAGAAAACACAAAACAAATGAAATGAAACAAAATAAAAATGTCCAAATATGTAATGTCCAAATGACCAAATGTCCAAAAATTCACTGAATATTTTGAAACAAGAGAGGCTCTCACCCTCTCTCAGTTCTAAAGCAAAGTCAGATAATGCAAGTCTCGCAGTGATCTCAATAAGTCAGCGTCTAAGAACAAATGATGACTTTCAAGATCAAACAAGAATTCCTTTAAAGGTAGCAGGAGGGGCTCTCACCCCCCTCTTAATCTAGACACCAAGAAATTCCTCCAGAAGACCAGTTCTTCTATGATACTTTCCAGAGTGCACTCCAAAACTCAGGCCAAGACACCAGAGTTCAGGATCAAGCTGAAGGGCTGTGATCAGAAATAGGTCCCTGAGAGGGAAGCAATAGCTCCCACCAGAGAGATACATTAGGAACCCCCAGAGGGACCCCCACCACCATTAAGCCCCTCCCCCGAGTTCCCTCTAAAACACAACCCGAATTCAGCCACAATCCCTACTCAGGAGCCATGGCCCTAAAGGCAGAATGCAATCCCCCCCCCCACTCATTCAGGAGTGGAAAACCTACAGTAGTAGCAGGCTGCTCTAGGAGGGGAATCTGAAACCCCAGCCACCCACCAGCCACCGAAGTCCCCTCACCAACAACCACAGGGGAAAGAGCCCTCCGGCTCAAACCCCTGCAGTTCCACCCTAAACAGCCCAAAACCCTGCCAGTTATCCACACCAGGAGGAAAGGAGTGTCCACCTAAAAATCCAGGGGCAGGAGATGCTTCTTTCCATCCTCGGTACACCAAAAAAGTGATCTCACCACATCC
This sequence comes from Neoceratodus forsteri, assembly GCA_016271365.2. Taxonomy (NCBI): domain Eukaryota; kingdom Metazoa; phylum Chordata; order Ceratodontiformes; family Ceratodontidae; genus Neoceratodus; species Neoceratodus forsteri. The sequence continues at coordinate 1,512,255,749 of CM057455.1, forward strand.
AAAACATCCCAAATGGGAGTAGAAAATCCTCTGTTGGCTGCCTCTGGGCTCTGGGCGCTCTCACCACCCCAACATTAATTCACAGGCAGGCAGCAAAACCCACAACTGGCATCAAAGACTTCATGCCCTCCCACTGCAATATATCAGCGCTGATAGAAATAAAGCAGGTAAAAGAAGGGTTCCACTCACAGACCAAAGTCCACAGTCCCATTGAGGAAAATGGATATGTTTCCAGAAATCACAGGGCTCTGAGGTCGCAAACTCCCCTCGAATTGTAAATCCACTGATATTCCAGGGCTGCCCCACAGTATCCGCGGTCTTCTTGGAGGAGTACACTGAGAACGCTAATAGCTGATTCCGGTCACTATCGAGACCGCAATGCCATGACTTTTGATGTTTTACTCCAACATACAGGATCAGTCAGATTTTGCACAGTAAATAGTGCAAAAGACCGAAACCACAGCAGTAGCAAATAAACAAATAAAACAACCGAAATCAAAAAAACGATTTAAAAATGAAATTCAGAGCTCAGAAAAACAGACACTGCTCAGGCAGCTCATACACCGCCGCCATCTTGCTGGATATCCCTAAGGGAATTTATATATGCAAAAAATGTTTTGCTGTTATCTTTACGTGCATTAGTTGTCAAATTTAATTCCCATTTCCTTTTTGCCATTCTGAAGTTATATTTACATTTTCTCTGGATACATAAAAAGGAACTCCAGTCTGAAGATGTACTAGACTTTAAATAAACTGCGTAACACTTCTATTTTTTCTTAATTAGCCCAACAAGATCTTTAATCATCCATTTTGGGTTTAGTTTTTGAGATGTAGGTTTAACTCACGATGGAACATAGCTGTTCCTTAAGTCTGTAATATTACTGACTAATAAATCATAATAATCTACAATGTCCATGGAGCTGAACATGGATGACCAGTCAATACCATCTAGTTTCTGTTTTATTGCTGGTATGTCTGCTTTATCACATAAATAAATTCTAGAATTGCTGGATACTGGGGAAAATGTATGAGACAGGGCAAAACTAATTGAACTATGATAACTGTTACCAATAGGTGACTGCACAAGAATATTATTTATTATTATTGATTTACTGTAGAGAACCAAATCAAGAAGGTTAGTACCCCTTGTAGGTACTGAAACACCCTGTATAAGGTTACATAGTTCAAATAGATTTATTAATTTTTTTCCTGAAAGAGATAATGCTGCCATCCTATTCCAATCAATATCAGGCAGGTTAAAATGGAGTCCTCCTGAGTGCCCTGTGGAGGATCACCATCTTGGCAGGAGGGTATCCCATGGCTTGCATGGAGTATGTAGTTCTACACATGGTTATGCCAGGGGGCTATATGCACATTAGTGTACCACTGGGATGCACACTTCCTGCATCTGCTGGACAATGTTCAGCAGTGCTGCAGGGTGTGTTCCCTAAGTGCCATATGTAGCAGTGGCCCACAGACCGCAAGGGTGATGCAGGAATCAACCTCATGGAGACCATACCTCCAATTACCCAGAGGTGGACTGTGGTGCAAGATTGGTCAGTACACCAAGGACGCAAAACCATCATACAGCGCACAATCATGAGTAAAGCACACACACACCACAGTACTGCAAACACGACACATTTATTAAATCATGCCAACATGGCTAAATTCTGTGGCAAGGGAGAGTACAAGTGTTTGGGGACAAAACAGGGCAAACAAGGTATGGAGAACTGAAACAGGTCAGCAAGGGCTCTTACTGTACACAGAACAAAGACAGTGCAGCACAATCAACAGTTAGAAAGGCACACAGCAGCCACAACTCAGAACCCTATGACATCAAGTGAAAACTGTCTTACAGTTAAATGTCTTTGTATTTGCCAATGGTGGCTACCACTGCTTGCAGGAAACCTTGCAGGTGGTTCATGTCGGCAAGCACAGTCTCAACTTGGGTGTGCACTATGCCTAGGAAGGCATACCGCCTGTCCCTGAAGGGAGGATCCATGTCACCTGCACTGCCTTCCTTGGTGACAGGTACAGACTCAGCAGGCTGTGGGATGTCCACTGGTGAGGCCAGCTGAGCAGGGACCTCTGTTGACTCCTGGACTTCTGCGGACACATCCACTTCAGGGTCCATGGTGTTGTCAGGCTCCTGGGCATCATCCTGTGATATGCTGGGGGGAAACACAGCACTGGTATCATTGTCACCATCTGGCAGCACGACATCCCCATCACCAGTGGAGCCACCCTGCTTGCTCTGTTCCAGACTTGCCACAGCCACCTAATCCTCCTGCATGTGCCGCTGGGTGAGCTCTTGGTATGCCTTTGCCTCCAGCCTCTTCTGATGGCCCATGGCACAGTCTAGTGCCCAGAGTCAGAGGGTGGAGGTGAGTATCCTCCTGGCTGCCCTACAGGTACTGCCTGCAATGACAAATGGTAGAGTACATCAGTGTCACTGACATGATAGCCCTGTATAACCCCACCTGTAATGCATGACATGAGACGTTCCAACAAAGGCTTGATGCTATGGAGCAACCTAGGAATTCCATGGAGACACTCTGATGGCTGCTAACCATCTCAGTGTCACTTGTACAGTATGAGACAACATCACCATGGGACTCTTGACCGAGCACACAGGCCACATGCAACTGACACATGCACATGTGTGTCAGATCCAGGGGAGTAGGGCACAGTCATCTGTGCATAGCCCCATGAGACAGTGCAGTGACTCAGGAGATGCAGTATACAGCTTTTACAGTGACAGTGCTATGACATGGGGTGTACCCTCAGGATTTCTAGGCGGTGTGCCAAGAGGGATGGCAGAGCAGTGTGGAGGCCTGATGCTTACCTTGTGCACAACCGCATGTGCTGCATGGTGCCATGGCACCAGTACTTGGGAGTGGTAGGGCAGTGTCCCACATGGTGCTGGCAGCAGCAGAGGAATTGGCAGGGGTGGTCTTTGAGCCTTGTCTTGGGTGTTGTAGATGCAGCTGTGTTTGCCACAGGGATGCATCATGCCACGGAAGACTTGAGTGGCATTGTGTCCCAACATGATGACAGCATAGTACAGCACTGCTAGAGTCAGGCCCAGCATGGGACGTGTGCAGCCTGTGTCTGCCTGCTGGTCATGCCACGCTACCACAGTAGTGCTATCCTCCATTAATCACACGGCGTGAGACACAGGCTGTCACCTGTGTATAAGGGTCAAGGGATGCCAGGTACAGTGACTGGGCATTCAGGTGTCGCAGGGGTCTGCTGTTACCATGGTGACACCTAAATCAGTGGTACCATTGTGGGCAAACTCAGCATACCATGGACACCTGTGCAAAGTGGCATGGCAGCTGTGTTGTGCAGTACTGTGCATATCTGCATCATGGGGGAGGGTGGTGTTGCGTCACAGCCAGGAAAGGACAGTGGCATGGGGGACACTGGCTGGGATGTCGCACCACCCCACCCAACACAGTGTAATCCATTGCTGTGTAGGCCTCTGTACAGTGCTGCAAGTATGCTGCAGCTTGTGGACGATGCCTCAAGCGTGCATGTGGGCCATGGAGTCATGGAGACATGATACTGGGACTCTACTGTGAGATGGGTCACTGTCACACCAGAGTTACCCGTGTCCGACCATTGCTTGACATGTGTACAGTACCTGTATTCTAAGGCTGTGGTGCACATGATCATGAGCCACAGCATGCAGGATAGGAGTGGGTGGTTGGTTGCATGTCACCCTGCGTAACTGTGGCCCCAACCCCATGCAGCAACAGCACATAGCCAGGTTCTGCTGCACGGGGATACATGCACGTCACTTACGGCATACCTGCATGAACATTGGATGCAGCCCCTGGCACTCTGTGGTAGCCCCTCACCTGGCCCCCTCAGAACCCCCACCATGGCCACCCCCACTGGCTGACACTGAGTGTCTCCATGACCCGTGGCAGGCCACAGGGGCATGCGGTAACACTGAACTATGTCTGCATTACACCTGCATTGCACCTGCTTTCATCATGGAGTTGGGCAATTGGCACACACACATACATGCCAGAGCTGGGTATGCACACTGCTGTACATCACCCCACCACTACAGCATTAGCCTACACAGGTGCAATCATAGCAGTACCAGTAAGCTCATCCAATCATCACATGGCATGCCCCTCTGTTACTGACCAGCATAGGACCTGGACTGTCCCTCCCGTGGGAGCAATGGCCCCTAATATGCTGAACCCTACCGACTGCCAGGTCCCTCTGTGCTGTGTGTGGCTGCGTGGCACGACCAACCACACAGGTCCCTGGGCCGTGGCTCACCAGCCATGTACAGGAGAGGGCCTCTGTGGTGTACGTATGCTATGCACCACCCACACACACTCACGGCACTCTGCCCCCCACAGCTAGGCATGGATATGTGGCCCACACATATGTAATACAGGTTCTGACCCAGTGATACACCCACAGGATGATGAATCTTGCACAGTATCCAGACTACCAGCCTACGTGTCACACTGCAGCCACACCTGACATGTGCCTGCTGCTGGTGGGAGTAGTGTACGGTGCTTTACATCAATACCTGATAACATGGGGCATCTAGGTGCTAGTGAGCTCACACCAGGCACTGCTATATAGCTGGGGTATCAGACCACCACAGACACCTCCAAAAGCAGGCACCCTCATTACAATGGTACAGCAGAACACATGGCTATGACGGTTGCCCAGGTACCATCATGCACATTGCTGTGCACCCTCACCACACTGTCCACTGGTAGTCTGGGACTCTGCAGAGGCATGCCCTGAGACACCATCCGTGCAGCATCCCAGCTGCACTACTGTACAGGCATGATCTGTCCATGGGGGACCCTCCAGTCCCTTGTGGTGGTGTTACACATGTGTGTTATATGTGGGACAACAGCAATACCGCATCTAGACATTTCCAGGTGTACATGGATGGCCCAAACCCTTGATGGTCTGTGACACCCTTGCAGCAAAGCACTGCCATACATAGTGGTATAGTCATGTACAGGCTTTCCAAACACTGTATTGCCTTGTGTCCCCATCTGTGAATGTGTTGCAGTCCCCGTCTCAACCTGCCTGCATGCCCACTGAGTGCAAGGATGAAACATGGTACTTTCCCAGACCATGCCAGTACAGTGCATGTGATGACACCTACACAGGGGACATGGCCCTCCGCTAGATGGTGCTATGCAGGTGTCTGTGTATGACTGAGTCCCAGCATAGTAGTGGGCCTACGGCAACAGACTGATATCCCTACCTGTGAGAGGACCACACCACCATGTTTCCCAGCAACTCCATGAGGGTCCTGGTTGTCTATCCTGGGTTGTGGCCTGCCACAAGCAGACCTATGCAGCACATGGTACTGAGTGGGGGGAGTGCTTTCAGGAATCTTGTGCATCATGACAGTGCAGCACATGTCCCATACACAGCATAGCAGAGAGCTGGGACATGGTGGTGGGTGCCTGCATTCTGCGAGTGTGTGGGGGCCCCCAGGTCCCATAACATTTATCACAGTCCCATGTATGCAGACCACACCAATAAGGGCCCCGCAGTATGTCCACCATGTGGTACATGTCACCTGTTTGTCCTGCTGTGTCAAGGGGCATCATTCTCTGATGCTTCTGCATCCTCCGTGCCATGTCCTTTGGCACCTTGCTTGGCCCAGTGGTGGTACTGGTCTACATATGTGTTAGAATACAAACATTACAACCTGTTCAGGTGCTGCCAGCCTTCACAGATAAGAATGTGCTGCCTGAAGTGTCCACTTGGCTATCTGCCCATGCATACCTGTATGCCGCAGATGTCCACCACTCATGGTGACATCAGCCTCTCATTTCCCTCAGTCCCTGAAGGGTATCCACCTCCCACAGGGATAGGTCATTATACCTGTGCTTCAGCTGTCATATGGTCCTCTGCACCCCTGAGAGGCACCGTATTTTTGTTGTGATTGTCTTCAATATATGGCTGCAGAATCGGGGTGTGTGTCTACTGCTGCCATGTGGCAGCAGCATTTGTGGCTGCTGTTCAATGGACTAGTTAGGAGGGCTATCTCCTTCTCAGTAAAAGTGAGTGCCCTATTCCTGGCAGCCATGGCCTTTTCAAAATTACGTTGTCTCTTCCCAGAGAACTGTTCTCGCCTGTCTGCTGTTGCTGCAAAGGCACAGGGTCCATTATGCTGCATGGCAAAATCATGCTGTCAATACAGTGTGATTTCTGCCTTGCAGCATAACTCTTTTTTTGTGGGGGGATCCGCACCCTGTACCCCCTGTTACGGGGGCTGTGCACCCCCTGAACCATCCCCCAATAAAGATTCTCAACTCCAGGGGGTTTAACTCGGGGAGTGCACAAACTGCTAAAATAAAAGTTTCTGGGACTGGGAATCAAACCCGGTCCCAGACACAGCACCTGGGTGCCTCGCTGCAGTGGCTCAGTCCATTGAGCCACAGCAGCTGCTTGGTGGAACCCCATCCCAGCAGTGGTCTTATCCTCTGCTTGGGATGTTTCGAGTGGTACAATACCTCATGCAGCAGTGTTCGCGGCATTGCACAACTCGCTGTAACCTACAGCACTCTACAGGTTTAGCCATAAAGTCGTACGCTAGTAAGTGTGTGACATTATGACCCGGTAGGTACTGCACACTGCATGTTGTGGGCAAGGCTAAAATGGGTGACTTCCACATGTAGTGCTCATGCAGTGTACATTTCCTGCAGTTCACAGTAGTTTTGTTACAATACTCAATCTGCATCACATTTATGCCTTAATTGCCACAGCTTGTGTCAAAAAGCTGCCACCACCTGGCGCCCTGTGGCTCCCCTCTTGCATCTATCTATTCTCAGAGGTGCCATTCAATGCATGCCTGTACCCCAGGGATGGCCTCTACAGTCATCTACACCTGGCCAGGCCACACGGTACCCACCCATGGCCTTTCCTCATCTGCCACACCACTACAGCTGTTATTAGGCCAGTGTTCCACCCCAGCCACATCCTGACACCTGGGATATGGTGCATGGCTATATCCTTGCCTGTGTTCACCTATCCATCAGTCTCCCAGACATAGGCTGCCATGGCCAGCAAACCTATATTTACTGGGTTGGTCACAACACCACTACGACAGTGGCACACAGGCATGCAGGTTGGGTATGGGGTGACGCTGGAGGGGCCAAACATGTGTTACAATAGCTTCACACCACCACTGCCCGCAGTGCTCCTCTTTGCCACCACTATGGCCTGAGTGAGTGCTGGGTGCTGTGTAACACATGGCAGTCAATTTTTGTTTGGGGTGGGGGCCTGTCTAAGCATGTACACTAATGACAGGGGACAGTGTGTGCTACTGCAGGATCCATGATGCCAGGTCCCATGCTACCATGACCATGACCATGTGCACCCACAGTTAACATGCCTGCCATGCATGGCCCCCCACTCCTGGGCCTCCTATCCCTTGATGTGGCCTCTTTTTATGTTTCATGCACATAACAAAGCTCCATGGGTTCCCTACCCACCTGCACTGTGCTCCCTTGTTGCAGCCAAGTGTTCATCCGTGATGTCCGCTGCCACAACCTCTGTATCCTCATCCCTTGTCATCTGCTTGCTGTGCTTTCACCCAGCCATTGCCATTCCCATATGCTGCATGGCATGGCCCCTTGCATCACCTGCCCATCGGGTTGTACTTGTTGGCTTCCTGGTGATGTCCTATGGACAACAGGCATGGGTCCTACTTCCGTGCTGCCAGTTCCTGAAGGACATCCCAGGCAGCTGAACACAGTTGCGCTTAGTATACATGACACAAGTTCCTGCTGGTCATATTATGCATGTTGGCTCCTTGTTCTGGCAGAGACATCTGTTGTTGCATGCTGATGCACCCCCAGCTTCTGTGGAGCATGTTGTTGAGCCTCTGTGGTCATGTGGGTGTGTTGCTATATGTGTGCTGTGGAGTCTGTGGCCCCTGATCTTCCACAGCACAGTGTACATCCAGAAGGACGTGCCGCTATGCCACTGGCCAGTAGTTGTGGCCTCAGTGTGTTGAGTGCTGCCTGTCGGTGTCGCACCATGGTGGCAGAACTGCTGCTCACATGAAATGGCTCCTCACCAGATGGGCTTGATGCATGTCTAGCCAGTGCACTCCTTCTCCTTGGTGTTATCTACACGGGCCTACCATCCTGCTGCTCATCCTCTCCACTGTCATTATCCACACCCTGTCCAATGTCTACATCTATCATGGTGATATGGTGCACTATGGCAATGTTGTGCATTATGCAGCATGCTAGAAGTAACTTACATGCCAAGCTCAGTGTGTACTGCGGTGCCCCCCCCCCCGTGCTGAGACACTGGAAGTGCATTTTGAGGAGTTCAAAGGTCTTTTTAATTGTTTACCATGCAGACATCAGTGCCTCATTGTAATGCATCTCAGCCTCTGTCTGTATTTGCCTCAGTGGTGTCATGAGCCATGGTAGCTGTTGCTTCTGCCATCTGTGGACATAGAATACATTGGTTACCCTTGCTGGCCTATGTGTAACTGATCTTCCCTGTTGGGGTGTGCTGGGTCCTTGCCAGCACCTTGGTCCTCCATCAGATGGGTGGTCTTGCCAGTGGTACCCCGTTGCCCATCGCATGCACCCATGCCCACCCCTGTGACCCACCCCACAACTGCCACATATCACATATGGTGACTGTGGCTTGCTGACAACAACCTTGATGTGGGCTGGCCAGGCACAGAGCACACAGGCCACTTCCCTGTGTCACTGTGCCATGCACATTGTGCTGTTGCATGCACTACACATGTGGCTCACATCCTGCTCATTCAAGATTCTGCCACATCTGATCACCCCAAGTTAAAATTAACCAAATAAAGAATACTGTGATGTGCATGAAGTGGAGATGATATAACATGACAGATATTATTGCATATGGTAGTTATATATTGTAATTTTGTAAATTAGTCCTTGACTTGGTGCATCTGACTCTCAGGAATAAAATATTATTATTATAGTCACATTTTTACAACAGCTCCTGAGTAAATAAGTGACTCAAAGTCAAGCAGCAGGAAGACACAGATTTGTGAAACTGAAGTGGTGACTCAAAGGCTACTACCAGGGAGGCTCTTCATTGAGTTTCAGACACATAGGGTGATCCTTCCAGGTGCCAGCTAACACCTGTACCCTGAAACAGGGCTCTCACTAGGTGAAAGATGTTAGGGGTTGATGCAGCTGAGTATTTATTTATTTATTTAATTGCTTTTGGTAACCGGGTAAGTGCACTAGACAGAACTGCCTATTTTCAGGCACGACCCGGGACAGTACAAATCAAGGAACAGGTAAAAACAAATACATATACATTGTTAATAAACTGACACACTTACTGCAGTGTAGTATAAATACATGTGTGCTATTTGACTACGCATACAGTAGGCTTCTAAGTCAACATTATGGTACCTTTAATTCACTTCATCAGCATGGCCTAAATGTTCATTTTAACAGAAACAATTTTTGGTTAAAAATAACTTACAAAATGTAAACACAGAGAAAACATTCAATCATCCACCATTATCATAACCACCATAGTATATTTACAAATATCCATTGATTTGTATGTGCGTGTGTGTATGTGTACATTCTTTGCAAAAAACTGCGTTAATGCACCAGTTAGGGTAACAATGCCACAAAAGTAGGGAAATGTGGCATTAGAGTCCCCCCTTCAAGAAGCAAAAGGAAAAAAACATCAGGGTTTTGGGTCTCTGGAGTCACTGGCGAATCAGTGAAGGGGTCTTCCTTGGGGGTTCTCAACTCTGATGCCCAATTAACAACATGAGTAAAGAATGTCACACATGATCTCCTTTCTTCAGACAGGGTCTAGATACGGGAGGGGGAGGAGTATTAGTGTTAAAAAACCCCAAGGAAGACCCCACCACTGATTCATACAAGACTCTGGAGACCCCAAATCCTATTTTTTTTTCTTCTTTTGCTTCTTGAGGGGGTAGGTAGGGGACTTTACGGTGGGAAACCCTAATGACACAGTTCCCTACTTTTCTGGCTTTAAGATACCCTAACTGGTGCATTAACTCAGTTTTTCGCAAATTATTTTCTTACTTTTTTAGATAGTGTAATAGAATCCTCATTCGCCTGTGGGAGCGCAGGGCCCTCCCAGCACTGTTTTCCCATCCATCCATCCATAGATGCATACATGTATGCTGCCATGGAAGCACAGGGCCCTCTGGGCTCTGTGCTTGCATATCAGCCAAAACAGCAACCAAATTGTAAGCATAGCATTGTTATTACCCCACCTCATGAATGCTGTGCTGAGAATTTTCAAATTCCCACTGAAATATCATTCTGCGCCACCACATCATTCTGTGCCACAGTTGCGAAAACACATTTTGGCCAGGATTTGAAAAAATGACATCTGTCACATTCATGAGGTGATGTGAAAAATGGCAATGTTGAAATTTTGGGTTTGAAATTTTTAAAATTAGCTAAATTACAGTGTGTGCAAGGGTAGTAAAATATCAGTGTATGTGTTTTTTCTGTTTGCAGATGACACCAAGATTTGCAACAGAGTAGATGATCCAGATGGGATGGGCAGAATGAAAAGAGATCTGGATAAACTGGCAAAATGGTCAGAAGAGTGGCAACTGGGGTTTAATGCAAAGAAGTGCAAGATCATGCACATAGGGAAAAGAAACCCTAAAGCCACCTATAGGCTGGGAGGGGAAATGCTGTCAATCACAAGGGAATAAAGAAACTTGGGCATCATCATCACAGATGACCTGAAATCATCCAAGCAGACCACTAAAGCAGTATGTAAGGCTAGGGGGATGATGGAGTGTATTAGTAGGGGTATCACAAGTCATAAGAGAGAGAGGTAATTATCCCTCTTTACAAGACAATGGTTAGGCCCCCTCTGGAGTACTGCATGCAGTACTAGAGCCGCACCTGCACAAGGACATTAACAAAATGGAGGCAGTCCAGAGAAGGGTAACCAAAATGGTGCAGGGGCTGCATCAGAAAACATATGAGGACAGATTAATGGAGCTCAATATGTATAACCTAGAGCAAAGGAAGGAGAGAGGTGATATGATCAAAACATTCATACATCTTAAGGGCATTAACAAGGTGAAAGACTCTAACATGCTTCAATATAAGAAAAATAGCAGGACAAGAGGACACAGCATGAGATTAGAGGGAGACCAATTAAGGGGTAATGTGAGGAACTTCTTTTTCACAGAAAGGGTGGTGAATGCATGGAACGGCCTACCTCAGGAAGTGGTAGATATGAATACAGTGCAGGGCTTCAAACAGACATGGGATAGGCATAAGGGAACAATACAGATGAGTATGAATAGATATGCTATTGACAGAGTAAAGACCTAGAAACATAGAATTTGACAGCAGATAAAGACCACTTGGCCCACCTAGTCTGCCCATTTTCCTACCTAACAGATAAGCTGCAGATCCTAGTTAACCAACAGCTTACTTCCTCCTACCCCCCACTAGGACTGCCTTACGTCTGTCCCATGCATTGTTGAATTTTCCAACTGTTCTTGACTCCATGACCTCCTCAGGGAGGCTGTTCCATGCATCCATAACCCTCTCCATGAAAAAATACTTCCTCACATTACCTCTGAGCCGTCCCCCCTCTATCTTCAAATTGTGCCCCCTTGTTCTTGCACATCTCTTTTTCTGAAAGATGCTACCCTCTTGGACTTTGTTGATTCCCTTGAGGTACTTGAAAGTTTCTATCATGTCCCCTCTCTCCTTCTTTCCTCAGGGTATACATATTAAGCTCCTTTAGTCTTTCTTCGTGATGTCTTGAGTGCAGATCCTGCACCATTTTGTCACCCTCCTCGGACAGCCTCCACTCTGTCTATGTCTTTGCGGAGATGGGGTCTCCAGAACTGCACACAGTACTCCAGATGGGGTCTCACCAACTGTCTGTACAGAGGGATAACAACTTCCTGTTTTCTACTATTGATGCCTCTCCCTATGCATCCCAGTATCCCCCAGCCTTCCTTACTGCCTTCTCACATTGCTTGCCCACCTTTAGGTCATCTGATATAATTACCCCCAGGTCCCTTTCCATTTTTACTGTTGTCAGTATCTCACCCCCATTGTGTACTCTTCCCCTGGGTTTTTGTTTCCCAGGTGCATTACCTTGCACTTCTTTGCATTGAATCTGAGCTGCCATACATTTGACCATTCCTCCAACCTTGCCAAGCCCCTTCTCATCCTTTCCACTCCATCTTGTGTATCGACCCTATTGCAGATCTTTGTGTCGTCTGCAAAGAGACATACTTTTCCTTGCAGTTCCTCTGCAATGTCACTTATAAAGACATTAAAAAGGACCGGTCCCAGTACTGAACCCTGCGGTACCCTGCTAGTAACCCTCCTTTCTTCACTGTGGACTCAGTTTTCTACTACCCTTTGCATCCTGTTTTGTCTAGACAATTTTTTATCCAGGCTAACACCTTGGGACCCACTCCAAGGATGGCTAACTTGTGTATTAATCTTTTGTGTGGGACTGTATCAAATGCCTTGCTAAAATCTAGGTAGGCCATGTCCACAGCCCCTCCCTGGTCTACTACTTTGGTCACCCAGTCAAAGAATCTATTAGATTCTTCTGACCTGACCTTCCCATCGTGAATCCATGCTGCCTTGGGTCCTGTGCCCCACTGGCCTCTAGGTACTCAACAATTCTTTCCTTCGGAAGTAATTCCATCATTTTCCCTACTACTGAGGTCAAACTAACTGGCCTGTAGTTTTCTGCCTTTGTCCTGCTCCCACTTTTGTGAAAAGGAATCACATCCACCCTCCTCCAGTCCTCAGGTACCACCCCATCCTCCCAAGACTTGTTAGAGTAGTCAGTGGTGTCACTAGTTCTACCCTTAGTTCTTTTAGAATTCTTGAGTGAATCCCATCAGGCCCCATTGCTTTGTCCACCTTCAATTTTATTAGTTCTTTCAGAACCCTTTGTTCTGTAAATGGACTGGTATCGACCCCCATCTTTAGAGTGTTTCTCTTGTTTGTTTTAGGAACCTCCCCCTCCTCTTCCTTTGTGAATACTGAGCAGAAATATTCATTCAGTATTCCTGCTTTTTCACTGTCACCCTCTGCCCACATTTCCCTCCCCTTTATTAAGCCTCAGTATCCCTCCTTTGGTCATTCTTTGCTCCCTAATGTGCCTATTAACGGTCTTATCCCCCTTCTTAACAGAGTTGGCTATTCTTTCCTCGGTTTGGGCCTTTGCTCTTCTGACTGCCTTTCCTGCCTCTTTCTGCTTTAACTGATAAAGTTCTCTGTCCTGCTCCTTCTGTATTTTGTTATATTTCCTGAATGCTATCCTTTTCTCCTTAACCTTCCCTGCCACCTCTTTTGAGAACCATAATGTTTTTTTTCTTCGTTGCGTTTTGTTGATTTGCTTTACATAAAGGCTTGCTGCCTCTGTGATGGCTGTTTTTATTACTCCCCATTGTTCCTCCACCCCTCCTCCTTCTTGCCTGTTTGCTAGTGCTTTTCTGAGGCACTCTCTCATTTTCCCATAGTCAGCCCTAATAAAGTCCAATAATCTTGCTTTTGTATAGCTTGATTGTATGGCTGTGTTTATTGTGAACCACACTGTTTGGGGGTCGCTTGTTCCCAGATGGCTACCCACTTCTACATCTGAGATTCTTTCTCTGTCCCCATTTGAGAGTACCAGGTCTAAGATTGCTCCCTCCCAAGTGGGTTCCAATACTAGCTGTCTGAGGCATGCCCCTTGTAGGGCATCAAGAATGACCCTGCTCCTGGATGTGCCTGCAGCAAAGGTGCTCCAGTTAACATCTGGCGTATTCAGGTCCCCCATCAACAATATCTCCCCTTTTTCTGCCATTCTAAGGATGACTTCTATCATTTCCTTGTCCATTCCCTCCCCTGAGATGGGGGTCTGTATACAACCCCCATGAGGATTGTGGTGCCATTTCCTGTCTCCAGGGTGACCCAGAGTGCTTCATCTACTCCCTGTTTACTCTTTAGTTCTGTTGCTTTGATCCCTTCCTTTACATAGAGAGCTACTCCTCCTCTTTTATCCTCCCTGTCCCTTCTGTAGATTGTGTATCCTGGTATGTTGACATCCCAGTTATGGTTCTCTGTGTACCATGTTTCTGTGACTGCCACAATATCCAGGAAACCATCTTCCATCAAGGACACTAGTTCAGGGAGCTTGTTACACAAACTATGGACATTGGTACTCATCACCCTCCACTTTTTGATGGCCTTACCCCTTTTAGTCCCATCCCTGTCCTTACTGCCTTTGCCTTTTTTTACATTTACCTCTGTATTGCTCCCTAATGACTTCTCTACCTTGGTGTTTACCTCACTAATTACTGTGTTTTGTGGGGGGCTGGAATTTCCCTGTTCCTTTTCAGTACCTCCCCTTGGCTGGTTAAATGCTTGCCAATGAAGCATTTAAACCTCTCACCTAGGATCTTGGTTCCCCTGGACAGATGCAGACCATCGCGCCAGTAGGTCTGCATCCCTCAAATGGCTCCCAGTCCCCAATGAAGCCAAAACTCTGAGCTCCACACCAGTTTTTCAACCATTCATTGAATTCCTGGTGAGGAGTACCCTAGCATCACTCTTGCCATAGACACGCAGCACCTCCAAGAAGGTTACCGTATGCGCTACTTGTCTAAGGCCCCTCCCCAACTCGACAAACTCCTCTTGCACTGCTCTGATCCCATTCCTATCCATGTAATTTGTCCCTAGGTGGACAATGACATCAAGCTCCCTCTCTCGTGCAGCTTCTCCCACGATCCTGAGGATTCACTTCCTGTCCCTCCAAGCCATGGTACTAGGCAGGCACCTTACCTCCTTCTCCCCTTCCTCCCCCACTTCTACCCCCCTAATGATTGAGTACCCCACCAGGAGTTGTTTCCATCCCTTGTGGGGTCCCATGCCACCCTCCTGTGGGTCTCCTTTGTGAAGGTTCCCAGCATCCTCCTTGGTCTCCACTGCAAGTGCCTCCATAGAGGAACCACTATCCACCAGAAGAGCGTATGAATTGTGGAGTGGTACAGATGGAGGGATGCAACTCTGTTCCACCACCCTCTCCCTCCCTGAGCCAAGCCTGGTCCAGCCTCTTCTCTTTTTTTGGCAACCTCTGAGGCAGTGGCATTGGCCCTGGTGGTCCCTGGGTGGAGGAGGAGGTTTCACAAATCCTAGCCAGGGCAGCTTGGAGATGGGCAACCTTCTCCCTCAGACCAGAGAAGTGCCTGCAAATAGGGCAGCATCGCAGCCTCCAGAATGTCTCCCAGAACACTGCCGCCCCACAGCCATTGCACTGCACCACTCCTATCATGTCTTATTTTGTGTCCCCTCTCCTGTTTCTCTGTATGCTTACTCTGTCTTCTCCTTACAACTCTCACCCTTCCTGTTCTGGGACAGCAACTTCCCATATTCTTCAGTAGCCTCCTTCTTCCTTGCTCAGTGTCAGACCACCAGCAGATGGAGGGGACAGCGAGCTACTTTTTTCCTTTAGGGTTGACAAAACTAATGTTTCTCTATGATCCTTTCCTTCCTACTGCCAAACAGGAAGTTCCTGTTGTCAGTCAAATCCAGTGGCTATAAAAGTAGAACTGGCTTAGTGTGGGTGGGTGGAGGGGTGGGATGGAGGATAATTAGTAAGAAAAAGGCTAGCAACAGGAAGTTGTAATTGGAGTCACCTGCTTTTATATTATCTAAGCCACACCCCAATTAAGCTCTCTCTCCTCCTACTGATTTAGCAAAGTAAGTTGATACAGTACCCTTCCCAGCACAGAACACACACTGACTTTCTTTCCTTTCTTCTTTTTTAACCCTAAATAAGACCCCTTCTACTTCTAATAAAGTATCTGTCTGCTTAATCTCAACAGACACTGACTCCTGCTGAGATAGAAGTGTTAAATTAGTAAGAACAGGGTAGCTTCTTTTAGTTAGCTGCTTTCTTCTCTACAAGCAAGATTTCTGTCTTCCAAAGGCTAGCAACAGGAAGTTGTAATTGGAGTCACCTGCTTTAATATTGTCTAAGCCACATCCCCTATGGCACATTCATAAGGTAGAAAAAAAATGGGCAGACTGGATGGGCCTTGCTGTCCTTATCTGCCATCAACTTCTATGTTTCTATGTTTATAATTTTTCCATTTTTACAAATTTTGACCCCAAATTTGCAACATAGCCTTCTTGAGACTCCACATCATGAACAAGAGTGATGAACATTTTCAAATCCCACCCAAAATGTGCATTCACCAAGCAAGTGCAAAATCACCTTTTGGGCAATATTTGTGTAATTCCACTAATATTATTCATGAGGAGGGGTTCCCAAAAGGCTATGTTGAAAATGTGCTGTCAAAATATGAAAAAATGGATGAGTTATGCAATAAAGTTGAAACCCCATTGAAATACACTGAGCCACATTTACCATAGTCTCTCATATTGCAGTCGGTGGTTTCAGCAGGAAGATATGTCTTTGATTGTAGAATGGATCCTAACCCTGTGACCTGTTCAGGTGAGTGAAGGTGTGTGGTGGGGGTGTACTGGGGGGTGTATGGGGGTGAGTGGTGAGTGGGAGGTGGGGGTGGGGGGTATGATCATGAAGGACCATTTTCTTTTTTGCAGGTTTGTAAAAAAATCAATGGACCCTTATCTTTATTTCAGATTGAGTGAGCATTGGGAGGGTGGGGGTGCTATTAGACAGCAAGGAAAGACTACAAAACTATGGGAATGCTTACCGGAGAGTAGAGGGTACCCTAGGCACCAGGGAAAGATAAATAAACTATGGGTATGGCTATCTGAGGGTGGGGGATGACACTAGACATCAGGGAAAGAATACTAAACTATGGGGTTCATGTTCAGACAGTGTGGGATATCACTAGACACCAAGGAAAGATTACTAAACTACTGTTTCATGATTGGAGAGTGGAGGGTTCCACTAGACACCAGGAAAAAATAAATAAACAATTGGGACAATGGTCAGGGGGTGCCACTAGACACCACGAAAAGATAAATTCATTGCAGGATATTAGTCGGAGGGTGGAGAGTGCAACTGAACATGAAGACAACATTACAAAAATACAGGGATGGCAATTGGGGGTGTGCCACTAGACACCAGGGAAACAGCAGCTCACTGCTATCACTGTAGCCAACAGCACAAGTTCCAGCTGCAGCTACAGAAGTCAAGAAAGTCCTGTTGTTCTTATACAGAGATTGAGGGTCAATGGCTCCTCTCTCTAAGCTGGGCAGCCTGAGTTTTGGACCACCCAGAAAATGTATTTCTCATATTAATTTTAAAAAACAAGCTCCAATTAGCTTAATAGATCCCATTTCACTCAATTCAGGTGTTTGTTTTTTTAAATGTATTTTTTTTTATATATATTTTACACTTTTTTATTTCAAAGGGGAATAAAGATGATGGCGGTCTCATGGCACAAAAAAATGCTTCTCACAGTGAGAATTAAGTGGTGAAAAATCAAAAATGGGCATCCATGACATCCATTTTTTCATGTCGAACCAAAACATTAACTCATAAACCGTACTGCATGTGCCATCACAAAAATTTCCAAAGATCAAGACAATGCCTGCTAGACAACACATGCAAAATTTCACCTTCTTTTGTTAAATGGGGCCAAAGATATTAATGTGCAAAATTAAGGGTTTAACATTGAACACCCTACTCAACCCTGACTATATTGATGCTACCGCACCACCACATACATATATATATATATACAATACTGGCACGGTTGAGCCAGTATAGTTAGGGTGAAAATGCACTTCTATGTTAAAGTCAAAAATTTGAACCTTAATAGCTTTGGAGCCATTCATTGGATATGCATGACATTTGGCATGCGTACTCTCTAGGAGTAGGTCTGTTGACCTGCCAACTTTTATGGGAATCCTTTCAGTGGTTTCTGAGATTTAAAGTGTTGAACAAACAGAAAAATCAGAATGTTTTCACATTTCTTTCTAAAGCTGGATCTCAAAAATGACTTTGTGTTGTGGGCTAAAATTTTCAGGGTAGAAAGTCTTTGGGTCACAGATGTGCCTTTTGAAGGTTTGGTGAAAAAATATTAATCCATTCAAAAGATATGACATTTTAAATGTTCCCATAATTTCCTACGGGAAAATTTATATGTCAGGTACGAAAAATACAATTGTTTGCACAATACAGTAATGTGGGCATAATACTAGTTTCTTTTTGCGAAGAAGGCTGGTAATGTGTGCACAATAGGAGTACTGTGTGTACAATATCAGCTTCTTTTCACACAGAATCCTGGTATTGCGTGTACAGATCACAGAGGTTCAATTCACTGAGCTGTGTTGCGTCCGCCATCTTGTTTGCCCACTTAGTGAGAATGTTGAAATCCCGAACCTTTTAAACACAAAAAACCATCAGAAAACAGCTAAAGATGACCCCTTTAGGTGTATTCTGATGTTTTTCTTGGGGGAAGGGGTTAAGCTGGAACCAAACAATTCTTTTTGTTAGGTGCCAGCTTATACAGAAAACGGATTGTAAGCTGTTCTCTGTATGAGAAGGTCAGTATTTTCTTGACTTTTGCAGCTGCAGATGGAACTCATGCTGCCAGCTGTGGAGTCAAGGAAGACCCGCAGTTCTTCCCACCCACACAGAGTGCCCAATCCCTATGTCGGTACGTATCCGCCATGCATACACACACCCCAGTGTGCCCGACATTATTTAAAAGCCTTTCAGAAAGAAAACTGTCCCCCAATGTCTTTTCTTTGATGAAGAATCCTGCATCAAAATTTGTGATAATTTCGATGCAGGATTCTGCAACAAACTACTGTGCCCCCTCCACTGACATTGGTGAGCCCAATCCCCATGTTGATGTGTATCCCCCCCCACCCAGTACTGTGGCAAACTGTGAGCCCACCCCAGTGTGCTAATATAGATAAACATATTTTTAACCCTTTCCGACACCAGGATGTCCACTCCTGGTGTCAGATGACCCCCACCCTCCCTCTGTCCATTTTCACTGCTGAAGGGGGTACCCAATCCCCCTGTCTGTATCATATGCCCCCCTAGACTCATCAGGAACACTGGGAGCCCCCCCAGAGTGCCCATATTTATTCTTTTAACAATTCTCCTCTTAATGTAGAAAACCATCCCCTGCAGTCTTTTTTTTTCAAATCCTGAAGAAAAGAAAATGGTCCATTGTCATCTTCCCACTCCCCCTTCCCCATCCCCACTTTCCCTTAGTGCACCCACCTCACTGCACCTCACCCATACTTACCCTGTGGAGACTGGACACATCTGCAATCTTCAAAGCCGAACTTCGATCTGAGGAATCAAGGTAAACTGTATAATGGGAGTCAATGGGGGTTTTCAACTTATGTTGATATCTCAATCAATTTTAGAATTTTTGCACCAAGTTTTCAACATGGGGTTCTTGGAACCCCACCTCATGAACAGTTGCACTGCCATTTCATTTCTCAGTCCTGAAAGGTGATTTAGTGGTCACTGCACAGAATCACCTTTCGGGACTGATTCATGAAACAACAGTGCCACTGTTCATGAGATGGTGCCCTAAAAAGTCAATGTTGAAAATTTGGTGAAAAAATTCCCCCAAATGACTGCGTTACAAGTGTGCATTGCGCAGTTTCTACGCACGCTCGTAACTTTGCCAGTTTTTAATATTTTCACTTCAGATTTTCATCATTGCCATTATTTCACACCTCCTTCTGAACAGTGCAGCTGTTATTTTGCAAATCCTGCCCAGAACATGTTTTTGCACCTGTGGTACAGAATAATAATAATAAAAACTTTATCTGATTTAGCACCTTTCGATTTACCATGCATTGCCATGAATAAAATGGCACGGTTGCTGTGCAAAATCAACTTTTGGAATCGTTGAACAAAATCACAGTTGCACTGTTCATGAGGGGAGGTCCCATAATACCGATGTTGAGAATTTGGTGAAAAAATTCCAAAATGACCAGCGTATATGAGGTGTCGTTATGAGTCTCCACGCAACCTTATAACGTCACCAATTTTCCTATTTTCACTCCAGATTTTTAACATTACCATTTTTCCACACCACCTCATGAATAGCATAGCTGTCATTTTTCAGATCCTACTGGACCCTGTGCTCCCATCCCTTCATTGAGATAGTACAACAGTATCCATATGTCATGGTGAGAGAGCAAGATCCTTTGGACCCAGTGCTCCCATCCCTCCATCAAGATAGTACATTACTGTACACATGTTCCAGTAAAAGAGTAGGGTCCTTCTGACCCTGTGCTCCCATCCCTCCTTCTGCAAATGTGGTGCAAAAACGGTGATACAGTTGCACTGAATTACATTTTGACCAGGATTTGAAAGTTTGTTGTACTGGGTACATGTGGTGAGATGCTAAGAAGGTTATGTTGAACATCTGGGGTAAAAATTATTTGAGATGGCACAGTTATGACTATTTGTTGCAATTTTGCCATGACTGCTTATAACTTAATGTGTGGAAGCACAAGAGCATAAGACCCCTGTGTTTCCACAGCTAGATACATATCTGCATCTGTAGAGGGATGGAAGCACAGGGTCCAAAAGACCTTACTCTCCCACCATGACATATGGACACTGTTGTGTTATCTGGATGGAGGGATGGGAGCACAGGGTCAGAAGGACCCTACTCTTTTACTGGAACATGTGTACAGTAATGTACTATCTTGATGGAGGGATGGGAGCACTGGGTCCAAAGGATCTTGCTCTCTCACCATGACATATGGATACTGTTGTACTATCTCAATGAAGGGATGGGAGCACAGGGTCCAAAGGATCCTGTGCTCCTCAGACCCTATGGTTTCACCATGATATATGGATACTGTTGTACAATCTCGATGGAGGGATGGGAGTGCAGGGTCCAATGGACCCCGCATTCCCACCATGACATATGAATACTGTTGTACTATCTCGATGGAGGGATTGGAGCGAAGGGTCCAAAGGACCCTGAGCTCCCACTGTGACACTTCAGACCCTGCACTCCTACTGTGACATAAGGATACTGTTGTACTATCTCAATGGAGGGATGGAAGAACAAGGTCCTTTCACAGTAAAATGAAGATACAATTATACTATCTGAAAAAGAAGGGAAAAACTTTACAAAAAACTTCATTAATGCATCAGTTAGGGTGAATACCACAGTGACAAAACCAGGGAAATGAGACATTAGGGTTTCCAACCCTAACGCCCCACACCCAGGGTTCACACCCCTACCACCCTTCCCCCATTCCCTCACACACCAACAGGTGTCAGGGTGTACCATTGGGTCATCAGGCCTAATTCTCACCCCATTGTCTTATACTGTAGTATATAAACTTGTTTACATGTGGAGTGGGGTGAGAGTTTGGCCTGATGAACCTATGGCTCATGCCTCATTTCCCTGCTTTTGTCACTGCGGTAGTCACCCTAACTGAGGCATTAATTAAGTTTTTTGTAAAATATTTCCCTTTCTTCCCTGGAAAAGTACTGTGTCAGAGAGGGTTAGACCAGGGGGGTCCCCCTGAATCTCTGGTTATACTAGCAGCAGTGCCTGCAGCATTGCCCTTAGTGTAGGTAATGTGTGAAATAAATTCCGTGTGTGAAATAAAACCTGCCAGCCAGTCATCAGTGCACCAGTACCACTTATTGCATACTGTCTGTGTGCCCCTTCAAAGAAGTCAGACATCTGTCATATTCCTCCCTGTGCTCACTCAGTGGGAAATAAGCTTTGGCTCAGTGGGCAGGGCATTCCTTCACATCATGTGGAATAAAGAAAAAAAATAAAAAAAATCTTTGAAGGGGAAAAGTAATGTGTCAGAGAGGGTTAGGCCAGGCAGGGCCAGCCAGAATCTCTGTGGATATACTAGCAGCAGGACCTGCAGCATTGCCCTTAGCGTAGGTGGTGTTTGAAATAAATTCTGTGTGTGAAATAAAACCTGCCAGCCAGTCGTCAGTGCACCAGTGCCACTTACTGCATACTGTCTGTGTGACCCTCCCACAGTCATCTTCCTCCCAGTGCTGGCTCAGTGGAGTATAAGCTTTGGCTCAGTGGGCAGGGCATTCTGTCACATCACGTGGAATAAAGAAAAAAATAATAACCATTTTGTGACCCTGAACAAGTGACAGACTGACATTATGAGTACTCCCGAGAATAGTAAAGCAAAAGCCAGGGGCAAAGGAAGTAATAAATGTGAAAAAAGTCTGTTCAAAAGCCCAGAAAGAAGTGGCCCAAAAAGTAAAGTAAAACAACAAGTGTCACAGTCTGTTGCAGGGGCTGGATTAAATGCTACTGCTAATCATGTGCAGGATAACTCTTAAAATGCTGAAAACCCAGCAGGGGTTAGTGAACTGTTTATGTCAGAAGGGCTCAGTAGTGCAGACAACAAAGTGTTGAAAGACAGTGGCAATAGCAAGTCGTCTGAGGAAAAATTGCAAACACATAGAGAATTCCAATTCCAATTGTACATAAAGTTAAAGCACTTACAGGTACAACTCGCAGTGGAGTTGCTGGATTTGCAACACATGCATATCGAGTAACTCAGTCTGTGACTGCAAATGTTAGCTCTACTGAGTCTGATGATGATGATGATGGTGATGACCCTGGTCATGGTGAGACTGATGATACATAGATACATAGACAGTGTCGGCAGATAAGGGCCTATGGCCCACCCAGTCTGCCCATTTGAGCTTATAAGTTCAGTTTGTTTTCCTAGAAGTCTGTTTCCCCTTACCCCTGACCTCTAGAATTCCTTTATGTCTATCCCATGCACTGTTAAATCCCGTGATTGTTTCAGCCCCCACCACTTCCTCTGGCAGGGTGTTCCACTTGTCCACCACCCGTTCTGTGAAGAAATTCTTTCTCATGTTTCCTCTGATTGCCCCTCCTCCAACTTCATCCCATGCCCTCTAGTCCTGGAACATCTTTTCGCTTAAAAATAGTGTTTTCCTGCACTCTGTTTCTCCTGTAAGATACTTGTATGTCTCTATCATATCCCTCTCCCCCTCTATTCCAGGGAGTACATGTTCAGTTCCTTCAACCTGTCTTCATAGGACTTGTGATGCAATCCATGCACCATCTTTGTTGCCCTCCTCTGAACCTTCTCTACCCTGTCTATGTCCTTACGTAGGTATGGTCTCCAGAACTGTACACTGTACTCCAGGTGGGGCCTCACTAGTGTTTTGTATAGCGGAATTATGACCTCCCTTTTCCTGCTGGTGATGCCCCTGCCTATACATCCCAGCATCCTATTTGCTTTACCTGATGCCTTGTCACACTGTTTCTCATTTGAGGTCATCAGAGATGACAACCCCAAGATCCCTTCCTGCTTGGTGCATGCTATATCCTCACCCCCCAACTGATATATTGTGCCAGGGTTTTGTGTCCCATATGCATTATCTTGCACTTCTTTGCATTGAATTTCAACTGCCAAACCCTTGACCATTCTTCAAGTTTCTGCAGGTCCCTTCTCATTCTGTCACACCCTCTGGTGTGTCTACTCTGTTACAGAGCTTTGTGTCATCAGCGAACAGTGAAATTCTGCCTTCTAGATCCTCGCAAATGTCACTGATGAAGATGTTGAATAGGACCGGTCCCAGCACTGATCTCTGTGGTACCCCACTGGTCACTCTTCCCTCTGTGGAGTGACAGCCATTTACCACCACCCTCTGTGTCCTGCCACCCAGCCAGTTACCTACCCACCACACTACTGTCCTGCCCACACCCATATTCCCCAGTTTGTGTAATAGTCTTCTATGTGGCACAGTGTCAAAGGCCTTGCTGAAGTCCAGATAGGCCATGTCCACTGCCCTCCCCTGATCCACCTCCCTAGTCACCCAGTCAAAAAATTCAATGAGATTGGTCTGACATGACCTCCCCCTGGTGAAACCATGCTGCCTTGGGTCCTGTAGTCCATTGACAACCAGATGTTCCACCAATCTCTCCTTCAGAAGTGATTCCATGATCTTTCCCACTACCGAGGTGAGGCTGACTGGTCTGTAGTTCCCTGCCTCCCTCTTTGTTCCCGCTGTATAAGGGGACTATATCTGCTGTCCTCAGTCTTTGGGTACCTCCCTGTTTCCAGTGATTGGCTAAACAGGATAGCCAGAGGCTCAGCCACCACCTCTCTTAGTTCTTTAAGGACCCTGGGTGCACCCCATCTGGCCCCATTGCTTTGTCAACTCTTATTACTTCCAGTTCCTTCAGGACCCTTTCTCGTGTAAAGGGACTGTGTCCATTTCTGCACCATTCTCACCCCTTGTACTCCTTCAGACCCATTACCCCCTCTTCCTCAGTAAAGACTGAGCAGAAATACCTGTTCAATATGTCAGCTTTACTGTTGTCATCCTTCACACTCCCATCCTCCCCTTCAGTCTCACTATCCTCCCTTTGCCTTTCTTTTTCACTTATGTACCTGTAAAAGGTTTTGTCCCTTTAACCACTGATTTTGCAATGTGTTCTTCTGTCTGAGCTTTGGCTTCCTACTGACTTAACTGCCTCCCTTTGTTTCTCCTGGTACTTCTCCCTATCCCCTTCTGCCTGTGTCTTTTGTATTGCCTGAATGCTATCTTTTGGCTTTCACTTTTTGCTACCTCTTTGGAAAACCATAATGGTCTCTCTTCCTTTTCCTCTTGCTAACCTGCTTAATGCATAATTCTGTTGTTCTTATAATCCCCATTTTAAATACTGCCCTGTTCCTCAACCCCTGATTCCTGTCCCATTCCCTTAATGCCTCTTTCAAGTATTTCCCCATTTTCCCAAAGTCTGCCCCCCTAAAATCCAGGATACGTGTTTTTGTGTGGTTTGGTTCTGTTCTTATTGTGATTTCAAACCACAATGACTGGTGGTCACTGTTCCCCAGGTGCTCCCCCACTGTTACCCCCATCACACTGTCCCTGTTTGTGAGCACAAGGTCCAGTATTGCCTTCTGCCGAGTTGGTTCCATGACCAGTTGCTTGAGGAAGGCACCCTGAAGGGAGTCCAGGATAAATCTGCTCCTAGTTAATGCTGCTGTTGGGGTGCTCCAGTCCACGTCTGGAATATTGAAGTCTCCAACCAGTACTACCTCACCCTTGTCTGCCATCCTTTGGATGGCTAGCATCAGCTCCCTATCTGTTTCTTCCTCCTGGGCTGGTGGTCTATAGACCACACCTGTGCGGATGGTTGGCCCATTTTCCTTTCTAGCTTAACCCACAGTATCTCCCCCATTTTTTCCTCCTGGATCTCTGTGGCCCTTATGTCATTTTTCACATACAGTGCCACTCCTACTCCCTTCCTGCCTGCTCTGTCTCTTCTGAATATGTTGTAGCCAGGTATGGCCATCTCCCAGTCATGGTTATCATTACACCAGGTTTCAGTGATGGCCACAATGTCCAGGTCTGACTGTACCATGACAGCCTCCAGATCTTCCATCTTGTTGCTAAGGCTCCTGGCATTTGCACACATGGCTTTCCATGATTTGACCTCCCTAGACTGTTTCACTGTTCTACTCCAGCCCCTTCCTTGGTTGTCATTTATCCCTGGTTCTCCTTGCTGTCTGCATGATGATGAGCTTGTGACTTTACCTTTAGCTATGTCTCATTCTGGTTCTGACAGTGACAATGTGGATAAAAATAATGGCAATAGTAGAATATCAAAAGGGAAAAAGAAAAAGTCAAAGGCACAAGCCACACAAAGTGAAACAAAGTCTGACAGCAGTGATGATGATGGCAATGGTGCTGCAGAGGATTCTATGATTGTCTCACCTGATGAACCTGAATCTTCTGCTGTTATGTCTTCCCCACTTAAACCCAACCACTCAACTTCTAGTCCTACTGAGGTCATTACTAGATATAGACAGTCCACCTCTATTGTTTGGAATCATTTTTACATAAATCCCAAGTATGCTTGCCAAGCTATGTGTGTGCATTGCAACAGATGTGTTAGTAGGGGAAAAAATAAAGGGCATCTTGGAAC
This sequence comes from Neoceratodus forsteri, assembly GCA_016271365.2. Lineage (NCBI taxonomy): Eukaryota > Metazoa > Chordata > Ceratodontiformes > Ceratodontidae > Neoceratodus > Neoceratodus forsteri. The sequence goes on from CM057455.1 coordinate 1,512,281,694, forward strand.
CACAATAATGATGTAACATCATTTGCAAAGTCACCTTACCATTGTATATGGTTATAAAAAATAGTCTAACATTGGTGTCTGTAAATCTAGCAGGGCTCTCGGTGAACAGGAACATTCCACTGAAACAGTGGGAGACAAGCACCAGGCAAGATCCAGAAATTCACTTTTGCCTCACAGTCACGATAATTCTGTAAGGTCCTCTGTTTTACCAGGCATGACATGTAGTTGTACAACACCCCAGCCAAATGTAACTTTAACCGCCCCTCCCCCGATAAGAGGCAGTTGAAGTTAAAAGAAGTTTTTGAAAGAAAGTCTAATTATGCATGGAACCATCCCATAGCACTGGCAATAAATCGTAAAATAGCAGAAATGATGGTACTTGATTTACAGCCATACTCTATTGTGGAAAATGTGGGTTTCAGAAGGCTTATGGCATACTTAGAGCCATGATAGTTAATGCTAAGTAGAAAATACTTCTCTGTAACCGCTGTACCCAGGATGTATGACAGCTTAGTAGTTCAAGTAAAGCACTCTCTCAGAGAGGCTGAGGACAAGATACTGTAGTTCACTTCAGTACTGATATGTGGACACGCAGCCAAACCATTGCCTATCTTTCTCTTATTGCACACTGGGTCAGTTTTGTGGGCAACTCATCATCACCTCATGTACTACTAGTTTGTCTGCTACTACTTCAACCAGTACTATTATCTCTCAGAGCTCAAAAAAACACAGCACGTTTCAGAAAATTGCAGGTCTCCATGTATGTCACTTTCAGGACACACACACAGCACCGCACATTCAGCAAGAACTGGAAATACTACTTACTGCTTGTGTCACTTCACAGGGTTTGAAAGTTGTTTTTTTGTTGCCAAGAATAGTTCAAATATTAAAAAAGTACTCCACGATGGCCAGCTATGTACATATATGCTATTTTGCCCATTGTCTTAACCTAAACATTTGAAGCTTCCTGGATAATAACTGGCAAGTATCAACCACTGTGGGTACAGTGCGTAAAGTGTGTGGCCACTTCTATAAACCCCATGACATCCTTGTTCATATCTAGAAGGACGAAGGTCTTCCTTGTCTCCAGCTTGTTCAGGATGTAGCAATGAGGTGGAATTCAACTTACTTTATGATTGAACACATCCTTGAACAAAAGGTAGCTATCATTGAGTATATTATGTATAATGATATTGGGGAGGGCATTGTACTCCATTCTACTCAATGGTCTGCACTGGAACAGTTGTGTCACATTCTGAAACCATTCATGATTGCTACAAAAGAGGTCAGTGCCGAAAAGGCATCCCTTAGCTAAGTTATTCCACACATTCTACATCTCAAAAAAAGGCTGGAGAAAATGAGGATCAACTTAGATATGACCAAATCTGTAGTCAATAACATACTTAACTGGCTTAGCAATGATGAGAAAAGATCAGCCATGACATGGAGCAAGGAGTATCTCTTAGCAACATTGCTAGATCAACGTTTCTGGAGCAGACGCCTTACTGATGTGGTTTCTGACAATATGGAGGAGTTGAACTACAGGCAACATTTCATTGATGCAGTAGATGAGGTTTCATTAAGAGGATTGGCAAGCAGAACTACAATGACACCACCTCAAATTCAAAAGATTGCTCCAAACCCAGTACAGAAGCAGACAATAAGAAGGATAACATTTGGGGCTAGCTATAAGACATTGAAATTCCACAAGGAGAACATGCATGCTCAGTAGTAAGCATGGAAGATGCATATCTGTCTGTGCCCAACATTAGTATTAAGGATGACCCTTTAGCTTACTGGCCAGAGAAAAAAATCATGCTGGCCAAATCTGGCTACCCTGGTTTGCAAGAATATTGGATGTCCACCCTCCAGTGTCTGTTCTGAGTGTTTATTTAGCTCTGCTGGGGATGTTGTGACTGATAAACAAACAAGATTAACACCAGACAATGTGGAGAAACTATCACTCTTGAAGGTTAATGTGCCAAACTTTGGCTACATATGCGATGCTGATCTTGAAGAAGATGACTCTGACAGCAGTATCTGTGCTGCAGCTGTGGAGTGACACATCACCTTTCAATTTTGAGACTCACTGGGCTGCTTAAAAGTAGAGATCTGGGACTTGCCTGCCTTTTGATCACATCATCATCATCATCCTGGGGTTGGGTGGGAGGTGCAGCCAGTACATCATGTTCACATCATCACATACTGGTAGCAACTGTGGCAGACAAGTCCCAGATCTCACACACAATCACTTTCTCATTCTGTTGAGATCATTTATTTTATTATCTAATGCATCTAAATATAATTATTTCTTATATAACCATAGCTCTATTTCTCCCCCTGATAGTAGTAGTAGCAGTGGTGATGTAGTCACTTTGAACTGCCTGGTGCTCTTGTTCTTTCACATTGCTTCACATTGCGTTTCATACCGAGACCCGTTGTTATTCTAAAATAATTGATGACATACAAAAACACACTGACCCTTCTACAAAAAGTAAGACTCAGGAGACTGGTTTAAAAAATAGAGATCTGGGACTTGCCTGCCTTTAGACCACAACATCATCATCATCCTGGGGGTGGGTGGGAGGTGCAGCCAGTACATCATGTTCACATCATTACGTATTGGTAGCAACTGTGGCAGACAAGTCCCTGATGTCATACACACAGTAACTTTGTCATTCTAAGGAGTTCATTTACCTAACTCTGCACAATTAAATAACCACATTGATAAATGCTGGTAGCTTTGTTTTTTTCCCCTGGTAGTAGTGGTAGTACTACTACAAAGTACAATTATTTAAACACACTATTACCCCCTTTTAAAAAAATCAGACTCAGGAGGAGACCATTTATTTACAAACTAGAGATCTTGTCTGGGATTTTCTTATCATCACAGTCACTTTCTCATTCTTTTCCAATCAGTCATTTTTGGTAAATGTGCCTTAACCATATTGATCTCAGTGTTTGATTGACTACTTCTGGTATTCCCCTGATTGTAGTAGGTGGGGATAGTAGCAGACTGCATTCTTGAAGTGGCAGCTGGCTGACTGGCTCTTTCTGACTGGCTCTCTCTCTGATTGGCTGCCCTCTGCTCTGGCCTGGTGTTGTTTTTGTGTTCCTGGCTTCTTCTTCAGAACTTAACTTTCTAAAACACATCTGGTGCCTGCCTGTATCTGTTGAGAAATAGAAATCACTACTGTTAGTAATACAATTTATACACAGTATTAGTATTACTTTCTTAAATGTCAGAAACAGAAGCGTGATAAGAGAGCATTCTCTACTACTAAACAGTGTTTTTTTTCTATGGATATGTTGATTAAAGGCAATTTAAAATAATATTTTAACATACAGTACGGTTACCAAAAAACAATAAAGGTCATAAAAGGTTCAGATAAGATTCAGATAAGGATCTGAACCTTTTTTTGCGTATCAGAACCTCTTAGGACCTCAGAACCTTTTGAGGTTCTCCCATCCCTAGAATAAGTTCTACAACACAAAACACAGACAGAAAACTGCCAGTGTGGGTGAGGTCAGCACCTAAAATCAGCTTTAAACTGAGAGGCAAAACAGATCAAAAAACTGCAGTCAAAATAATGCCATGGTTAGTTGTGAATGTGAAAAAATGTGGAAAATGGTGCTTCCCTCTCTCCATTTTTTGCTGCTTAAAAAGCCTGCTATTTAAAATAACTTCAATGTTCTTACTAGTCATAAACATTGGAGGGGTTCTTGGTTTCATCATCCAGCTGAATTATGATCAAGCCTGACCACTGTGGCAAAGTGACCACCTCCATCGGTCAGGAAAAAGCAGCACATTTTATCTTGCCATTTCTGAGCTAAGGTCCCTCTGCTTTCTCTATCTTATGAGAAACCATTCTCTTGGCTTCATTACTTATGTAGTGTGCTCTGACCAATAAGAGGCACACAGGTGAAAAACATTTTCATTACCCGTATCAACCGAAATTGAGATTTATTTTGAAATTGAGATGATTTATTCCCTCCACTCCTGAGGTAGGTGCACTATTTATATATGTGTGCAGAGCACCCTTTTCCTGTGTTTTTGGTTTTGTAACATATTGCAGAATTTACAAGTGTATTCTATAAGGGTTAGCTTCACATACTTGTGAACTAATGTTGAACAAGTGCAACCCATAGTTGTGTCCAACAGGGCTTAACTTCTGGTGCTGTCCAGTTCATGACCTCCATCTCTTCTGATTTGACCCCATTTACCACAACCATCTGCTGTCTCTCCTTCAACCAGTTCCCTAACCATCTAACTATGTACCTTGCCATGGACTGATTCTTCTGCTTCTTCAGTGATCTTCTATGTAGCACAGAGTGGAAAGTATTCCTGAAATCAAAGCAGAGTAAATTCACATCATGGCACTTATCTACTATATTTATTACAGAGTTAAAGAAAACAATCAGGTTAGATTGACATGAGCTCCCTGTCACAAACCCATGCTGCTTACTATCCTGTTTACTGTTGCTCTCTAGGTAGTCCACAAGGTCCTCTTTGATCAGTGACTCTAGAGATAGGGCTTGTAATATGAATAGGATGGACCGCCTTACACCTAGGGTTAGAAATGTGGATGCTAATAGGTGCTCTTCACCTCTTCATTTTATCATGACCTATTACATTCAAGTGGGTGAGATTAGAAACATCATACAGAAGAATTAGCATATACTTTAAACAGAGGAAAAGTTGTCAGGTGTTACTGCCCAACTCTCTAGGTTTGTGTATTGAAGGGTGTCAAATATTGGTGACAAGGTGTCACATAGTCTTCAGCCCATATATCCTCAGAGTAATACCTCTTGGCTGCCATCTTTGCTCAGAGGTAATGTTAAGTGTGGTGATGCAAGTACTCTGTGGTACTAAAGGAAGGGGATAGTTTTGTGAATTCAGTCATGGGGGAGAAATATTAAATTAAGAGACAGTGCCCACATAGTTTATTTAGCCACATGTCAGTGTGGCATATACTACAAGGGGAAAATCAAATAGAAGCTGAAAGAAAGAGTAGGTGATCATATGAGGCCACACAGAATGGTAATAGGGAGTATATGTTAGCAGAACATGTGTTAGAGGCAGCTAATCCTAAAGAGCATCATAGTTTATTAATAAGAATTAAAAATGTACTCTTAGGATATAGAGGAGGTGACAGAGAACTTTTATTGGCTAGAAGAGATAATTTTTGGATTTTTAAGTTGTAGGCAACATTGTTTCCAGGTCTGAATGATTGGATTGAGTTAGCTCCCTTCCTATTATATACTATGGGTTGCATTACCATTATTTATGTAACACATATGCTAGTTTGGTAAGCATAATATAATTTAATAGTATAAACATTATTTTAACATGTTAATCTAAACATATTTATGATCTTTTTTACTAAATTATGCTTATATTTATGTTTGGAGTTTTTAAATAATGTGAATGTTGTATATAGTTTTGTTGAGTACAAACACATTCATTACACTGATGGTTTCTTGTTACTGCACCTCTAAGTGAAGCCACTGTTTAAATGGCCTGGGGTGGGGGGGGTGCCTTTCACACACCCGCTGAAGCTGTAAAGCAAAACATTGAGTGTTTTTATTTGTTTTTGATAACAGGATAAGTGCACTAGGCATTTAAAATGCCTATTTTCAGGCACGACCCAGAAGCGTACAAGTCAAAATGCTCATGACACAGTGGCACAGGGAACATAAAATTAACAACTGCAAAAGTAGTCAAGTAGCAAGATACAAATGTGGTTGAGACAGTAATTACACCGTGTCAAGGGTATATAAAACAAGGCAAAATATAACATTTTAACTCATGGGGTGAGGCATTAGCAAATGTTACAAGGTGAGAGACATGAATACAGTGGAATTGAGAGAGAGTGAGAGAGAGAGAGAATAGTACAGGAAGCACTAGTCACATTAAAAGAAGAAAACAGGTATGTTTGAAACAAACATTTGATGGACTTTAATAAAGTTTTTAACACATATTTATAGTGTCTTTGCCATTTTCCTTTCTTGCTCTGGTATTAGTATGTGCTGCAGTTTTTCATTCATTGGATGTGCTGTTTACTGGTAGGTACCCATATCCAGGCTGTGCCATTTTTTGTTTGAGGTCTGTAGTTCACTGGATGCTCCTTGCCTGCCCCCCCCCCCCATTGTGTAATGGTACTACATCCTCTGCCTTTCACACTTTGGGAACCACCTCTGCCAGAAATGAGCTGTTCAATTGTCCTACTAGGGGTTCGGCCAGTTCCACAGTCAATTCTTTGAGCACCATTGGGTTCATCCCATCTGGCCCTGGGGCTTTAGGTACCTTTAGGGTTCTAAGACCCTTTTGCACCCTTTCTCTGGTAAATACTGACTTCCTCATTTCAGGAATGTTCCTGACAGCTCTTTGATGTCAGTTTCAGGCAGGGGCCTACTGTCTTCCATTGTGAAGACAGAGCAGAAGTAATCACTCAGGACGGCAGCTTTTTGTTCATCTTCCTCTAGTACACTCTTCCCTCGTAATCTAACTGTACCACTCTCTGCTTCCTTTTTTCCTTTATATATTTGAAGAATTGCTTTTGCCCAGCCCTAACCCCCTCCACAATATCCAGCTATGTGTTTACCTTTGCCTCTTTGCATCCCTAGTTTTTATTTGATGCTATTCCCATTCCTGCTCCCCTGCTTTTCCTTTCACCTGGTAACAGCCTTTTTCTTGGCCCTCACTGCTTTTCTGATCCTTTCTATGAACTATGTTGCTGACTTGTACCTGATTCTTTTTGTAACAATTATTGTGCATGACATTACTGCCTTGAGAATGGTTCCCTTGATTGCCCCCAATCCTTCCTCTACAGCTCCAGTGCTGGCCACTCTGGTTAATTTGTATCAGACCAGCTCACTCATCTGGTTGAAGTCTTCTCTTAGAAACATAGAATTTGTCAGCAAATGAGGACCACTTGGCTAACCTAGTCTACTCAGTTTGTCCTTGCTTATCCTCTCATCTTAAATCTAACACTTCAATTTTGGATAGGACATTCTTGTCCCAAGGGCCAACCTGAATCAAATGGAGTTATGATCACTAGATTCTAGCGGCTCCCCTACCCTCACTCAATTCACCATCTCCAAGTTGGTGAGCACCACATTGAGAATGGCTGACTTTTTAGTGGGTTCCTTAACCAGGGTACCAGCATGAAGTCCTGCAATGTTTCCAACAGAGCTTAACTTCTGGTGTACCTGGCCACTGGAAAGTCCCAGTTGATATCCAGCAGGTTTGGATCACCCACTAAGACTATTTCTCCATTCTTCACTCCCTTTTTCAACTCTTACCCAAGTTCCTTATCTCTTCTCCTCTTTTCCTGGTGGTTTATAGATCATCCCACACATGTTTTCTTGCCAGAGGGCACCGTGAGTTGAATCCACAGTGATTCTGTTTCCCCTTTGCTTCCACTGATGTGTCCATCCTCCACAACCTCTATGTCCTCCATGACTTTAAGGGGTTTGCCCCCCACTTGGCTTTCTCTCAGTCCTGTCTAACCTTTGCGTAACCTGGGACTGACAAGTCTGAAATGTTTAAATATAAGCGACTTTCAGGGACAACAGTGCAATTTTGATCTTGCCAGAGAAGACAGAAATCAGTTTCTGAGGTGACAAGTTATCCTGCTGTGGGCCATTATTACAGTGGTACAGAAGAAAGCGGCTGCCATATGGACAGCAGCAGTTAAAAACACTGCTGCCATCAATGCTTTAATGGCAGCACTGTGAGCAGAGGGCAGCACCATTGGCCATTTATTTATTTTATTTATTTCAATTTGTTAAGTGGGTAAGAGCACTGGACATTTTTCAGGTCCTTTTTAAGGCCCAACTTGGGCAAGTTGTGCAGTACAAAAATATGACATCCAATAGTAGCATTCATTTAGAGTTACAAGTGCATAAATCAAACGGGTATAGTTTTAGTCACTTTTTAAAGACTTTGAAGAGAACAATCAACCTGTACAAATTCAGGTATGCTATTCAAAAATTGAGGAGCAGTTGCAGAGAATGAAGGCAAACCAGCTCTAGTTTTACAGGAACCTACATTAAGAACAGCCTCACTGGTTAAATGCAAACTAGGTAATATATTCTTGACTGAAAGAAGATCAGAGAGTGGAGAAAGGGTGGAGTTGATAACCATACCAGTGCAGGTGGAGGGAGATTAATATTGATGATCTCATCTGACTTTGTACTTTGTTTTTTATGTGTGTTAGCAAAGTGTGTGAACATACTGGTATCAGTCTAAACTGTGAGAGGTATTTTGGTGGAGTCCCTCTCTGCCTATCACAGCTTCAGAATACCAAATCTCCTTCCTGATTTGGCCCACTATCTTTCTTGCTCCTCCTTTTGTTTTTGACATCCTTGTGCAATCACAAGGCTGGATAATGTAAGCTGCAAGGTTTTCTTGTGCAACTATAATTCCTGCTGAAATCTGGTCTTGAGCTTTTAAGTTCTGCTGCTCTGCTTTTACACTGGAGTACTGTAATAGGGTGGCAAACTGGGCAGCTTCTTGGGGAACACTCAAAAAGAAAACGCTCCAGATGCTAGATTAAATATAAATGAAAACTGATTTACGTTCAGTGACATCTAAAAACAAATAGCATGTATTCAGCTTTACCAAAAAGGTTTTTGCATTTCAGTCTCTTGCTGTCTCCCCATCACAGAAAACAAAATCTCCTTTTCTCCCTTTTTCATCCTCCTCATTTTTTGGGCTTAGGAGATACTTTCTAACCCCACCCCAAGGGGTAGCCAACAATCTGGGCATGCAGTGCAGTAAGGTGATAAAGGTCTAACTTTATAGCAAGAGGGTTTGATAAAAATTCCCCACAGCCTCTGTAAAAACCTATATTGCCTGAGTTGCTGGGTTGTGAAGTGGTTGTGGGAAAAAGGAGCATGGGAGGCATACACCCTGTCACAGCTACAGTCAGTTTTCAGTTTTTAATTGTGGTCCTGTGGGACCACTCTGTCTGTCAAACACTCCATGATTACTGACTGTTCCTAGGCTGCCTATTTTGCCTTATTCGTTACTTTATTATTATTTGTCAATGAAAATGTGATTTTATTTGGCCTGAGTTTCTCATCTTATAGTTCATCTGAAGTTCCACATTTCTGAAGCCTCTGCATGTTCTTGAGGACAACAGGGGAGGAGGAGCAAGATTGCAGCAATGCTGAGCTGCTATCTGCAAGAGCTCTGAACAGGGCCAAAATCTTCTGCTTCTGAAAATCCCCTTTTTATCTATTTTTTACTACTGGAGAGTTTAATTTGGTAGCGTTCGACATCTGCAGCTATTTATTTAGTCCAGTGTTCAAAAAGTTTATGTTTTGCTATTAACTTAGTCTAGTTGTAAGTCAGGGTTTTTAGCGATAGTGAGTGTCGGGTATGTGAGTAAATTTTAGGAGCCAGCTTTTTTGTTTTCTAGCCACGTCTAAGTGCTAAAATTTCTGTTGTGATATGAGAAGCTCCTGGGAGGGTAAAGAAACTAGAAGAGGTATGGAGGGAACCACCAGTGTGCAGACAATGGTTTCTGCAGGGACAAGTGTACTGTAGGACCATGGGACTGTGCTGAACTTGCCGGCTGGAATAATCATCTCCGGTTGCCATAGTAGTGAAGATTTCCTGAGGTAGGCTTTGTCTGGGGTGCTGGAGAGTCTCTCCAGTATTCAATCTGCTGGTGTTCCCAGGAACTGTTTTGAGGACTGCTGCATAGAGGAAGATCGAGGTGTGGCAACACAGGGCCCCATCTTGTTAAACCCAGATGCCAGTTCAGTTGTGGATCTAACTACTCTGGATTTTGTCAGTGGGTGAAGCTCAAAGGCCAAAGAAGATCTGCCCAGACTACCCTCAGCCCTGGTGAGAGAAGCATCGGGGGGTGAAGTTGAACTCAGAAGCCAATGAGTTCACTCCATTATTGCTTCAAGTCTGTAACATCAGCACAAGTGAGAGCTTTGTTGGGGCTGGCCTCTAACATCTAAAGCCTGTCCCTCCCAGGAGAGAGTTTCTCCTCTAAAACTTTGTTTCAGTGGATATAGTCCTAATAAGATCTTGGGACTAGCAAACAGCTTGGTAAGAGCGAACTGTTTCAGGAACTGAAAGAACTGGTTTCTTAGGAAGCCTTTATATCACTGAACTTCACACTTTGCTCTGTTATGTTTAATTTTTGGATTTTCCCCAGAAAGTGGTATTATATATTCAGTTCTCATTTCTTCTCCTGGACTGCAATAATGCTTGTATTATTTGGGTGGGTGGTTTGCAGGTGATAATTTTGGGGTTTAGATAGAGTGTGACTGGTGAGTATTTGTGAAGGTAAGTTATTGTATTTATTGTATGAATGATGTGTGAGTGAGTAGTTAGGATTGCGACTCATTATAAGTTTGTTTATTTTGCTTTCTTAGTTAGTCATTAGCTGGTTTCTATTACTTAGGATTTTATTTTAATTTTAGATATTTAGTTATGTGCAGGAGTCTAGGGCTCTCTGGATTTGCTACCCAGTAGTCCTGCTGCATGACCTCTGCTCCTTCTGTGACCCTTCCTCCCTTTTGCCGCTGTAAGGTGTTGTGGGGAGGTGGGTATTGCTGTGGGGTGGGGGGTAGTATCGGGGCACCGGGAGCGCAACGGAGGTGAGAGGGATTGGAGTGGTTCAGAATATGAGGCATACTAGGATGAAATGAAGCCTTGAGAGAGTCCTAATGTGTTTGGCTTCCACCCCTAGGGCTCCCGCCGGGTTGGGTTGGCAGGCAGCTAGAGGGCTTACAGCCTACTCTGTGCAATGCCAGGTTGATGAGGAACAAGACAGCAAGTATGTTGGACTTGATTTCCTCGGTTGACCTCGCGTGCATCACAGAGACCTGATTAGAAGACTATGCAGGGCCAGTTTTAAAGGCATCAGTCCCAGCTGGGTACTCAATGGTACATTGCCCTAGGAGGGAGCACAGGGGTGGTGGTGTAGCCTTCTGTTTTAGATCTGACCTGAACTTCTCTGTACATTCAGTGGGCTCTACCAGATCATTTGAATGCATGGCGGTGCATGGGGGTCCAGGTGCAGGCTGCAAAATTCTCCTTGTTTAACACCCTCCTGGGTCCGGGAGAACTCCTGCAGGAGGTGGCAGACTTCATCATCAACAAGGTATTGGAGTCTTTCAGATGGCTTACTCTGGGTGACTTCAATGCCTGGATAGATGATGAATCCTCACAATTTGGTTCTGATCTTCTCCAGCTGGTGACATCAATGGGCCTAGCACAGGCAGTTGCCTCTGTGATCCACCATCATGGCAACACCTTGGACCTGGTATTCTCGCTGGGTCTCGAGGTCACTGACCTCAAGATTGATTGGGTTGTTTGGTCCAATAATTGTACAGTGGAGTTCTGGTTTGAGACTCCCCTTGATGGTCTCTCTCCTGTTGAGATGATCAGTTACCACTCTTTAAGGGGACTGTCCCCTGATGGACTGATTGAGATGGTTGATTTTTCTGGTGTTAGTGTGGTAGGCTTGGGTGAATCAGTGGTAGCCTATAATAGGGCTGTCTCCAATGTGCTCTATGCCATTGCACCAGTCCATATACAACCTAGATCTATTCGCCTATCCCTCCATGGTTTGACTGGGCTCTCATGGTGATGAAGACCATGGGTTGGAGGTTGGAGTGTTGCTGGCTGAGGACCCAGCTAGAGGAGGATAGACTGGCTTTGAGAAACCACTCCAGTGACTATCAAAGGGCAATCAACCATGCAAAGGCAGAGTTCTTGTCCAGGGAGACTGTGGCAAAGAGGAATAGATCAGCTCAGCTCTTTCAGACTGTAGGCAGGCATCTCCATCCTTTCTGTCTACAGCTGAAAAAAACCTTTTCAGCAACTTTATGTGAAGAGTTTGCTCTATTTTTCTCTGACAGGGTATCCTCCATTCAGGCCAGGATCTCTCCAGTGGGTCTGGACCAGACCTGCTGGGTGGGGTCTGGATGGAGCAGGGGAACTCCGATTGCCTGGGTAGAGTTTTGGCTGGTGGGGTGGCTGAGGTCTCTGAGGTGATTTCAAAACTGTGGCCCACTTGTTGTGAACTGGACCCTGCCCTGATGCATCTCCTAGTAGGATGTGTTGAGGTAATTGTTCCAGTGTTCACTGGGATAGTCCAGTGCTCGCTATCAGAGGGTGTCTTCCCCGACACCTTAAAGGAGGCGCTGGTGAAGCCCCTTCTGAAAAGAATTTCTCTCAACCCCGATGTTCTAGTGAATTATAGACCAATTTCCAACCTACCATTTTTAGGGAACGTTGTAGAGAAGACAGTGGCTCTGCAGCTTGAGGAACACCTGGAGGTCTGTGACATCTACAAGCAATTCCAGTCAGTGTTTAGGGCAAGGCACAGCACAGAGACGGTACTGGTCTGGGTCCATAATGACATCCTCATGGCCAGAGATCGAGGAGAGTGGTCAATTCTCATTCTCCTCAATCTGTCCCCTGCATTTGATACAGTAAACCACATTGTGTTGCTGGATCACCTTAGAGAGTGGTGTGGACTCACCGGTGTTGTTATCAACTGGTCTGAGTCCTTTCTCGTGGGTAGGAGGCAGAGGGTGGTGATGGGGAATTTCTCCCCCCCCCGCCTCTGACCTGTGGAGTTCCTCAGGGTTCTATCCTGTCACTGATGCTGTTCACAGTATACATGCTACCTTTGGAGAGGATGATCAGACAGTACACTCTGAATTTTCACTGCTATGCAGATGATACTCAACTGTACATGTCTTTTTTTAACAAGGACAAGTGGTGCTGTCGAAGTGCTGAATAAATGCCTCACCAAGATCCGGGACAGGATAAACTCTAACTTGCTGAGGCTTAACCCTGATAAGACAGAGGTTCTAGTGATTGATCCTGGCCACGAGCAGATTGGGGATGCCTCTGGGATAACAACAAGTTTAGTCCTGGGGTCAACACTGTTGATGGCATCCTCTAGGGTGAGAAATCTGGACGTGATCCTAGACAACAGGCTAACATTTGAGGCTCAAATGTCGGCTGTCATCAAAAATAGTTTTTACCATCTGAGGAACATTGCTCAGATTAAACCCCTAATTCCGCCTGAGGACATACCATCACTGGTGCATGCCTTTGTGACATTGAGAGTCGACTACTGTAATGCTCTATACCTTGGGGTCAGTGGGGGGAACCTCCATTGGCTGCAGCTAGTGCACAATGCAGCATCCAGGCTGCTGACAGGATTACCCAGATTCTGTCATGTGACTGCACTCCTGTGGGGCCTACACTGGTCTACACTGGCTGCAGATCATGTGGTGGGTTCTCTTTAAGGTGGGTTTGCTCACCTATAAGGCCCTATATGGACTGGGCCCTGGCTACCTGTCTGACCTCCTTACTTCTGCCATTCTGGCTTGCTCCCTCCATTCCTCCATCCAGGGCCTCCTGGCAGTTCTGAGGACCTGGCTGAAAACTTTGGGTGATCACTCATTCGGGGCGGCAGGCCCGGTCCTCTGGAATTCTCTCCCAAGATCTTTGAAGGAGGCCCCTACAGTGGAAGCATTCAGGAGGGGCCTAAAGACCCATTTGTTTAAACTAGCATATCCTGCTGATGTATTTTAATTATGCCTGAAGTTTAATAATTTTATAGCCTGTTCTATGATTTTATTATGACCCTATAAATTATTTTTTGTACAGTGGCCAGAGCCTCCATGATTGGGTGCCTAAAAATAAATTTTACTTACTTACCAACAGAATGCATTTCTGAGCAAAGTGGCTCCACATTTATGTGAATTCATGCATGCATGAGTCGTGCATATTTTAAGTACTCTGTCATAAATATATGACCTGAAAGAAGGCTTTGTCCTGAACATAGCAACATGTTTTATATTTAAAAATTAGCATGGGAACACTTAAAACTATTGTATTGAAAATTGGAATGGTGACTTGGGAGATGTGCATCAGCATCAGGGCTGATGTGCTTGCCAGGAATCAAAGGTCTGATTTTCAAAGCAATAATTTTAAGTGTTCTCATGCTGCTTTCTAATATAAAACATATTGCTCTGTTCAAGACAAAACCTAGTTTCATGCCATATTTTTATGCCAGAGTGCTTAAAATATGTATAACTCATTTGTGCATGAGTTTGTCAGTTTATGGCCACCTTGCTCAGACATAAATTTTCTTGTCCTGTGGAATGCACACTGCAGGTGAGCTACGAGGTAAGAAGCTCAGGCTGAGTAAAATCACATTTTGATTGAAAAATAACAATAAACTAATGAATAAGCAAAATAGGCAGCCTAGATACAGTCAGCAAGCATATCATATTTGAGAGGCATACTGGTCTCATAGGACCAAACAGAAATGGTAAAACCTGGCAAAAATGGGTGTCACTTTTCCTGCTTTAGTAATTTGGTTTAAAAAACAGCAATGAACATCCACAAAATCATATTCAAATTTCAACGTTATGTCATCAGAGAAGTTAAAATAAGAGACAATGTTAAATGTATCTGTGTGCAGCAAGTCTTATTGTCATAGCACAAATTCTGAATGCATATGTAACTGCTGTGCTACCTATGCCCAACAACTACACAGGGAATACCAGCAAGCAAACAAGGTTAGCATTGGTCATTGCTTATTTTGTGTTTTTATGGCTGTGGGTGGACCCTACAGCCATTTCACGACCATTGCCTTAAAATCAGCTGATCGTGGCACCTTTCATTGAACCTTTGGAAGTATCCTTCCAAAAGTCCAACAGAGCTTGTAAGAGTCTGCCACGATCGGCTACTATGAAGTAACAGCTGCACTATTTTGGCTGTTACTTCCATATTCCAGGACAAGAACTGCGCATGAGTGCCTCGCATGCATGCACTATTTTGCTGGCACTGCAAACTTGTGAATGGCAGAATGCCACTCACTGAAACTACACATGCGCAAATGCCGTGCATGCACAGTTGTATCACCAAGCCATCTTGTGGATGACACTCCTCCCACACCCTCCCACTGTTCCTATCCTCTCCGCTCCCTCAGTTCACTCCCAGAACTGGCATCAAATAAAACCCTTCCACTGCTGCTGTCCTCCCCACTCCCCATCCCCACGCTGACATCGGGGTGCCCAATCCCCATGTCAGCATCATGTACCCCCCAACTCATGTGGCACACTGGGAGCCCATCCCAGTGTGCACAGATTTATGCCTTTTTTCCCCTGCACCAACACTGGGGAGCCCAATCCCTGTGTCAGCATCATGTACCCCCCAACTCATGTGGCACACTGGGAGCCCACCACAGTGTGCCCAAATGTGTGCTTTTGTTTTCTTATTTTCCCGACAACATCAGGTCGCCCAATCCCCATGTCGGCATCATGTTACCCCCCCAAATCATGTAGCACACTGGGAGCCCACCCCAGTCTGCCCAAATGTGTGTTTCTTTGTCCCCCTGATGCTGACATCAGGGAGCCCAATCCCTGTGTCAGCATCATGTACCCCCCAACTCATGTGGCACACTGGGAGCCCACCCCTTTCTGCCCAAATGTGTGTTTCTTTGTTCCTCCGACACTGACATCAGGGTGCCCAATCCCTGTGTCAGCATCATGTACCTCTCCCAACTCATTTGACACACTGGGAGCCCACCCCAGTGTGCCCAAATGTATGGTTGTTTTTCTTTTGTTTCCCTATAAATAAAGAAAATCATCCCCAACATCTTTTTTTTTACCTGTAAAAACCAAAAATGGTCCCTTGTCGTTGCCTCAGTTCCTCATCTCCATCCTCCCACTGAGCACCCACCTCCCTGCACCCCCACTTACCCCATACTTGCCTCCAGAGGTCAGCGCTGTCATCTTCTCTGGACCAGGACACATCTGCACTTTTCAAAGCTGAACCGCAAAAGGAAGAATCAAAGGTAAGCACGGTATAATGGCAGTCAATGGGGTTTTCACCTTATGTTGATCTAGCAGCCATTTTTAGGAATTTTGGCCCTAAATTTTCAACATGGGGTTCTTGAGACCCTAACTCATGAAAAATGTCACTGTCATTTCATTACTCTGTCCGGAAAGGTGATTTTGTGGTCGCTGTGTGGAATCACCTTTCAGGACCGATTAATGAAACAACAGTGCCACTGTTCATGAGGTGGGGTCCCAAAAAGCCCATGTTGCAAATCTGGTGAAAAAATTCAAACAAATGACTGCATTATGAGCGTGCATTGCGCGGGTTCTATGCACGCTCCTAACTTCACCAATTTGTAATATTTTTACTCCAGATTTTCAAGATTGCCATGTTTGCACACCTCCCTATTAACAATGCAGGTGTCATTTTTCACATCCTGCCTGAAATGTGTTTTTGCACCTGTGACACAGTATGGCGTGGCTGCTCTGCAAAATCACCTTTTGGGACAAGTGAACAAAATAACATGAGGTGGGGTCCCAAAAAGGCCATGCTGAAAATCTGGAGAAACAACTCTAAAAAATGCCCAAGTTACACCCAGTCGTTCAAAATTTTCTATGCATGCATGTAACTTTGGTTACAGTATTTGGCAGCTCACCACAGCCATATTGGCTCTGCCTAGAGCTTTTCATTTTACAGTTGTACGTGGTCAAGTTGTGGTCTGTGTGGGTAAATGTTTTCTGGACAGGTGTTACCTCCTTTTCATTTTGTTTTTAAGGGTTTTGTTTTCCAGGCCACATCACTGTTGTGTTTGGATTCTTTTTGTAACTTTTAATGAATATTTATTATTTGACAACTGTTTTTGTGGACTTGTTGGGTGGTTCTTGCTTGACTTGTGTACATTGGTGATTATGTAGTAGCAGAACACCACTGACTCCCATGTTGGTTCTACACTTTTCTATTTTTGTACTGCTTACTCACTCAGGATAATCATAAGCACATTATAGGTTGGCACACTGTATATTCCCTGTCCACATGGTGTTCTTTATGCTGGAATCACTGTGTTTTTACTTTTATGCTTCACTGTGCTGTTTCTGCTCTGGCAGTAGTTTAGAGTTGCAAAGCTGTATCATCCATTTTAGCACTAGTGTTTGTTTCTGCTCTTTACTGTGCTGTTTGTACTGTGAGTGTCTTTTGTTACTGAGGGGCAATATTCCTACATTTTATCAAATGTCTGATCACATTATATATTTTAATATTATAATTCTGCATACGGTCATGCACATTTTCAATGCACTAAAACACTTAAGTGTGCTGAAGGGCATGAGTCCTGAATATGGGGACATAAATTCCTTTCCATTCAGCAGTAGTCAAACCTTAGTGTGGGTAAAGGTCTAATTTAAAATAAAGAGAACCCAATAATGTTTTACCTTGTCATGAAAGCCTTAAGGTCTAAAAGACCTTATGAAACTAACTCCAGCCAGCTTGCAATAGGAAAGAAATGTCTATAATGATTTAAAGCCAGTAATAAGAACTTAATTTAAAAGAAGACACATCTCAATTTATGGTGCAGTGGCTACTATTCTGGTCTCAAAGTAAGGTTCCAAAAGTATCTGATCCCACAACAGTCTTAGCTGAGAACATTGAGACACCAGACTGCAGGATTAGTTCGAAAACAAGCCAACATATTAGGAAGTTATTATGTTCTGTTTTGTTGGAGGCAGCATGTGACAACACTAATGCAGCATGACTAAAATGCATACCAGTGGCTTTATCTTATTGTCTGCATTGCTGCAAAATCACTACAAGTACTGTACATTATTATATGGTATTGATTCCTTTATTTACCTTGCAATTACAGTACTTCAGTGTAGCTTCCTAAAGACAGACACGGTCTTTCCCCCTCAGGTATGCATCATTTCATAGACTGATCACTTTAAACAGCACCTGACCTTTTCAAACATCAGCAATATAAAATCTTACAATACTATTATTTTTGTCATATTATGCTAAAACAGCACATGAACTTCATGCATGTAGAGCAAAGTTTAAACATTTTAATATAAAATAGTGCAAATATTTGGCTCTTGCACACTGCAAGCAATACAGTAAAAAAAAAATGTTTCAGGTGATATAGAAAGATTACCACCCAGAGTCCAACTATTCTGTTCTTGAACTGTACCTAAAAACTATTGACCTTTTTAGGAGTTAGGAGTTACAATTGTAAACTTCAACATTTGACTGTGTTGCTTAACAAGGAAGTGAAGCAGCTGTGTTAGTCCGGCTGAGGATACAGTGTAGAAAACCAACAAGTACACACGGGGTGACACCTTTCATTGGGCTAATTAAACGTTTTTTGAAAAAAAAAGAGAAATTCTTTTGCCGATTCTTTTTCTTTGCAGGTAAGGGACAAGTTACCATGCACTACAATGAGGGCAAGTGCCTGGGATTATAATGTTGTGAAAATGGAGTGACATTACTTGTTCTGCATGTTGTGAGGGTGAATGGGTGGAAGGATTTATAGGAAGCAATAGGGATAGCAAGAAGGCAGTTGACATCAGTGCCATTGTATTGGAGGTGAATCACGTTACTGCAACTAACCAATTTTGTGAAAACATTCTGGTATTTAAGTCCCATTGGACCAGCAACTCTGGAGAATGAGAGCTACAGAGAAAGAGGGCAGTGTCTGTAGAGACATCTGCAGGAGATCTGCAGTTCCACAAAGGACTATGCTCATGCAACCAGCCTCAAGGTAGGTCTAGTGGGGTAAGGCAAGGAGCAATGGGACACAGGCAGAGGTGAAGCTGAACTAAGGTACAGTAGGCTGTTGGTTAACTAGGATCTGCAGCTTGTCCATTAGGTAGGGAAATGGGCAGACTAGGTGGGCCAAGTGGTCCTTATCTGCCATAAAATTCTGTGTTTCTATATTTCTATGTTAAGACAAACACTAGGTTTTTAAAGGGAGATCAATAGCATCAAAGTGTCATGTAACCCAGATGCCATGTCCCAATGGGCTACTTACCCCTGCCTTGCTAGTCAGACCAAGGTTGAGGGGCCTTGGTTCCTATTCTGATTTAAAAAACTGGTTCTTTCCCATGATAACATTATTGCACAGTGCCTCCACCCAAGGTATACTTTTAAGTGGGTCTGATATTAATTGTTGCAACCCCATGGGATGCTGAACCCACCCACATTACCACATTGTCATCCCACATATGCACAACCAATTAGCAAACCTCAAACACATATTTCAGAATTAAAGGCTCACTCTAATAATATGCTCACATGCCAGATTTATAAAAATGTTTAACCAACATTTATTTACAATGGGGTAAAGGTTAGGAATGGGTAAATTGGTTGTAGAGGTTAAACAACAGTTCTGGATTGCATTTTCAGAATGGCATTCTTGGCATTCCATAAATGATCAAGTTGCATTTTAAATTCACCATTGGCCACCCACCAACCTTCTGATGGATTCAGAACAACATCTTTTTCTAGCTCTTTGGCTGCATAAGTAATTAGGTGACACATAACCAAACTGATACCAGTCCGCAGTCTATAATAGAACTGTGCAATTGTATATAGAAACATAGAAACATAGAAACATAGAATTTGACAGCAGATAAGGACCACTTGGCCCACCCAGTCTGCCCATTTCCCTACCTACTGGATAAGCTGCAGATCCTAGTTAACCAGCAGCCTACTTCTTTCTACCCCCACCCCCCAGAATTGCCTTATGACTATCCCATGCATGCTTGAATTCCACCACTGATTTTGACTCCACAACCTCCTCCGGAAGGCCATTCCATGCATCCACAACCCTCTCTGTGAAAAATACTTCCTTAAATTACCTCTGAGCCGCCCCCTCTATCTTCAAATTGTGCCCTCTTGTTCTTGCACCTCATTTTTGAAAGATGCTACCCTCTTGGACTTTGTTGATTCCTTGAGGTACTTGAAAGTTTCTATCATGTCCCCTCTCCCTCCTTTCCTCGAGGCTATACATATTAAGCTCCTTAAGTCTCTCTTCATATGTCCTCCGGTGCAGACCCTGCACCATTTTAGTTGCCCTCCTCTGGACAGCTTCCATCCTGTCTATGTCTTTGCAGATTGGGTCTCCAGAACTGCACACAGTACTCCAGATGGGGTCTCACCAGCTGTCTGTACAGAGGGATAACAACTTCCTGTTTTCTACTGGTGATGCCTCTCCCTATGCATCCCAGTACCCCAGCCCTCCTTACTGCCTTCTCACATTGCTTGCCTACCTTTAGGTCATCTGATATGACTACCCCAGGTCCCTTTCCATTTTTGTTGTTGTTAGTATCCCCCCCATTGTGTACTCTTCCCCTGGGTTTTGTTTCCCAGGTGCATTACCTTGCACTTCTTAGCATTGAATCTAAGCTGCCATACATTTGACCATTCCTCTAACCTTGCCAAGTCCCTTCTCATCCTTTCCACCCCACCCTGTGCATCAACTCTGTTGCAGATCTTAGTGTCATCTGCAAAGAGACATACTTTTCCTTCAGTCCTTCTGCAATGTAAGCTTATAAAGACATTGAAGAGGACTAGTCCTATCTGAACCCTCACGGTACCCGCTAGTAACCCTCCTTTCTTCTGAGTGGACTCCATTTACTATTACTCTCTGTGTCCTATTCTCCAGCCAATTCTTTACCCAGGCTGTCATCTTGGGACCCACTCCCAGGCTGGCTAACTTATATATTAATCTTTTGTGTGGGACTGTGTCAAATGCCTTGCTTAAAGTCTAGGTAGGCCATGTCCACAGCCCTCCCTGATCTACTACTTTGGTCACCCAGTCAAAGAAATCTATCAGATTCATCTGGCATGACCTTCCCACTGTGAATCCATGCTGCCTAGGGTCTTGTGCCCCTCTGGCCTCTAGATACTCGACAATTCTTTCCTTTAGAAGTGATTCCATCATTTTCCCTATCACTGAGGTTAAACTAACAGGTCTATAGTTTCCTGCTTCTGCCTTGCTCCCACTTTTGTGAAGGGGAATCACATCTGCCCTCCTCCAGTCCTCGGGTACCACCCCATCCTCCCATGATTTGTTAAAGAGGGTAGTCAGTGGTGTCACTACCCAGCACAAAATTATTGTTGCAGGCCTGTTATGGTGCAGCTGATGAATCGGTGTTGGGGCCCTTAAATCAAAGTAGACTCAACCTTTACTTTTCTTTAGGTTACTTTTAATAATTCTGGCTGATCTTGGGAGAGCAACCTTTAAATATATACCATTCTTAGACTTTACTACTGTACTTGGCAGAACTTGAAATAACTATTTACAGTTCTCTCCAGGAATGCAGAGCTAGTCTGCATACTCACGGTTCTGTAGTTATCAATAGGCAAAGTCAAATTCAAGCTTTAAAAGGCAGATTCAAGGTCATCACAACTTCTCAGCTTTGACTCTTGGTGCTGAGATGCATGGCAACGGTGCGCAGCCAGAACCCCCATTACAACTGCAGGCTTTTGCATCTTTTGTAGGCTGGAAATGTCTCTCAGCTTCATTTTACCAATGCCCCTTTTCTTGGGCTTGAAGTCACATTCTGGTTTCTTTCTGTAAACAGACCAGTCTGGGACCAGGGACAGCATGCCTCAGACTCCCTATTTCTAGGCTATGCCCCTTGGGGGAAATGCATATGGCAGTGCCTTGGCTGGCACACTACCAGACTGACTTCAGGCCAGTCCAAGACAGTTTCTTGTCCAACTTCAAGCATTTCAGATGCTTTACATCATCATAAGCACAACAACCATTCATCCAGCATGGCAGACATGGTCCTTTTAACATTCAGGATACAGTCTCAAACACGGGTGCATCCCCTTGGGCTAGGGAGGACACACACTCTGGCACAGTCTCAATCAGCAGGCAAATTCATTGCAGCAACAGAGCTTGAGGCATGGCTCTCCACCTACAAGCGATAAAGCCTAAGGCATGGCTCCCACCAAATGAAGCACTTTGGTTATTAGCAAATTCTTTCAAAGTAGCTTCTCACAAGCACAGGTACTGGCTTCTCACAAGCCAAATCATTTAGCACAGTTCCTTTTGGCCAGCTGGCAGTTGGGCAGCTCCAATTAGAACATTTACAGTCCTCACAGGCAATTGTAGGCAAAGCTCTGACCTCAGGATGCTTCCCTTCCATCTCTGTAGGCACTCTCAGACAATCGCATCAGGCATTTCCAGTCACAAGACCATCCACAGTCATTCTTACAAATGTCCACCTTATACAAGGTGCTGATCAGACACCTGGTGCTGACAGAACTTGAGCACCTCTTGGCTTTCATGGCTTCTTTGCCTCACAAGCAGGACTTCAGTTTGCTGGTACTTTTAAGTAGAAGTTTACTCACTTAAGATCTAGTATGCAGCTTTCTATTAATTGAAGTCACTGGATTCATCAGCACTCTCAATGCTGAGGTTGAAGCATTCTTGCAGCCCTCTCACAACTGAAGGGCAGTGTTTCTTGAAGCCCTCTAACAGCTGAGGTTAAACCAGGATTTTCCCACAAAAATGCTGCAAATGTGGAAAGACAAATGCTAGCCCTGGGGGACAAATATCTGGCAACCCCCAGGCCAGCCACTCCAATTCCTTGCAACCACATTACTCTCACAAGGGGCCAGAGCCCCCCTCCCTGTGGAGGGGCTCCCACTAAACTGAACTCAAAAAACCCTTTTCTTTGGAGAAAAGGGCCAGAGCTCTGAACTGACTTCAAACTGAAAAGTCTCTGGGACCTTGGGTGCTCTCAGCAGCTCCTAACTGGCTAATTGACATGTCTCTCAAAAATGAATATTCATTAGGCTTTCTCAATGCTGATAGGCACCTTGTTTAGGCACCAATATTTATCCCTGCTTTTACCCCCCACAAGTCTTGGCACAGTCCCAGATGTCTTTGCCCAAAATTCTACCTTTCTGATTGGCTACTACAATGTCAAAGGCTGCAAATATGGCCACTGTTAGCACAGTCCTCAAGCAGTCTGTACAGTGTCCCAATTTAAATATCTGGTGCAGCCAGAGTAAACATTTTATTTATTTCATTGCCCCACTGTTATTAACAGTCACTGTGCCCCAACAATCGCTGCAAAGCTTAAACATATTCAAGCTGTCTTTTGCCAGTTGCTACCACTGAAATTAACAGACCCCGGATGCTAGCAAGGCTTCCTCATTAACATTAATGCTTGACCATTAATATTCATAGAGGTCTGGACTAGCACAATTGGCGCTCTTTATTTACAATTTAATGGGGCTTCTCTGGGCGCTTGTTCAGGTCACTGGCCCTGACCTGCTCCAAATGGGGACTGGGACCACCTGAATGTCATCTGTTTATCACAATTGCAGTTGGAAAATGGTGCTGCGCTTCTGCGCATGGTTCAGCCATCTACCAACTGTGAAGTGGTTAGGTAGAGACGGTGGCAGTTCAGAAATGCTCCTCTGGCCCCAAAGTTTGCAAAAATAAATACAGGCACTGTTTGGAGGCCCAGGGGCATATCGGGACTTGGGCCAAAGGTGATACACGTCTGGGTGAAAAAAGGAGAACACCTGGCAATGAGAGGCAAAATGGGAGAAACATGGATGATTAAGGTAAGCCCCAGAGGAGGTTATACTCTTCCCTGCTTGAGGAAACTTGGCATCTGCATCAAGTCTATGACATGGCTGGCACGAAAGAAATCATATTCACTAGTTCTCAAAACATTTAAACAATTTCAGCCTAACTAGACATATACCTTCCAAGCTATCATTGGCAATCACAATGTTCAGGTCTTGACAAATACAAACTATCTAATGAACAATAAACCAATTGTAAAACAACTGTGAGCATTAGCAGGTGTCACATTTTCCCCAGGGACCCTTGGCAGTAATAGATTTTAAGCTGGAATTAATATGTGGTGTATTTCCACTTTTGGCCATTAGGGGATGTGGACTCCCCCAATAACATTCCATTGACCAGTAATGAACAGCCTAGGGCAAAATTGGTGGCAAAATACTTTCCCATTACTTTAAATAGGTTGCAACCATTTTAAGGGTCACCATGCTAAGTGAGCTAGGTGGGAGGGGGTACAGGCTGGGCGTGACATGGCTAACAGGAGATCCCAGTGGTGCCTCCATTTGTGTTATCCAGATGCCATGTCCCAATGGGCTACTTACCCCTGCCTCGCTGGCCAGACCAAGATTGAGGGGCCTGGATTCCTATTCTGATTTAAAAAAAATGTTTCTTTCCTATTGATAACATTATTGCGCAGTGCCTCGACCCAGAGTATACTTTTAAGTGGGTCTGATATTAATTGCTACAACCCCCTGGGATGCTGTACCCACTCACATTACTACATTGTCACCGCACACATGCGCAACCAATTAGCAAACCTCAAAGACATATTTCAGAATTAAAGGCTCATTCTAATAATATGCACACATATTAGATTTATAAAAAATGTTTAACTGACATTTATTTACAATGGGGTGAGGGTTAGGAATGGGTAAATTGGTTGTAGAGGTTAAACAACAGTTCTGGATTGCATTTTCAGAATGACATTCTTGGCATTACATAAACAGTCAAGTTGCATTTTAAATTCACCATTGGTCACCCACCAACCTTCTGATGGATTCAGAAAAAACTTTCTTTCTAGCTATCTGGCTGCATAAGTAATTAGGTGACATATGCCCAAGCTGGTACCAGTCCCCAATCTATAACAGAACCCTGCAATTCTATATTTATCTGGGTACCCAGTACTAAATTATTGCTGCAGGCCTGTTATGGCACAGCTAGTTGGTCGGTGTTGGGGCCATTAAATCAAAGTAGAATCAACCTTTACTTTTCTTTGGGTTACTTTTAATAATTCTGGCTGATCTTGGGAGAGCAAACATTCATCTTTAACTTTTTTAGACTTTACTACTGTTCTTGGCAGAACTTGAAATAACTATTTACAGTGGTCTCCAGGCATGCAGAGCTAGTCTGCGCACCCACAATTCTGTAGTCATCATTAGGCAAAGACAAATTCTGGTTTTACAAGGTAGATTCAAGATAGTCACAACTTTTCAGCTGTGACTCTTGGTGCTGAGATTCATGGCAAAGGTGTGCAACCAGAACCCCCTTTACTAATTGTAGACTTTTGCATCTTTTGCAGGCTGGAAATGTCTCGGCTTCTTTTTGCCAATGCCCCTTTTCTTGGGCTTATAGTCACATTCTGGTTTCTTTCTGGAAACAGACCAGGCTGGGATGAGGACCAGCATGCCTCCGACCCCCTACATCTAAGCTATGCCCCTTTGGGGAAGTGCATATAGCAGGGCCTTGGCTGGCACACTACCAGGATGACTCCCAGGCCAATCCAAGACAGTTTTTTATCCAGCTTCAGGCATTTCAGTTGCTTTGCATCATCACAGGCATGTCAGCCATTCAACCAGCATGACAGACATGGTCCTTTTAAGATTCAGGATACAGTCTCAGACATGGGTGCATCCCCTTGGGCTGGAGAGGACCCAAACTCTGGCACATTCTCAATCAGTAGGCAAATTCTTTGCAGAAATAGATCTTGAGGCATGGCTCTCCACCAACAGGCAATGGAACTTTAGGCATTGCTCACAACCAAATCAAGCACTTTACTTGCAAATTCTTTCAAAGTAGCTTCTCACAAGCACAGGTAATGGCTTCTCACAAGCCAAATCATTTAGCGCAGTTCCTTTTGGCCAGCTGGTGTTTGGGTAGCTCCAGTTAGAACATTTACAGTCCTCATAGGCAATTTTAGGCAAAGCTCCAACTTTAAGATTCTTTCATTCAATCCCTGTAGGCACTCTCAAACAGTCACATCAGGCATTTCGAGTCACAAGACCAACCATGGTCATTCTTCCAAATGTCCACCCTATACTAGGTGCTGATCAGACACAGGGTGCAGTCAGAACTCAAGCACCTCTTTTCTTTTGTGGCTTCTTTGCCCCCCAAGCAGGTCTCCAATTTACTTACACTTTTAAGTGGAAGTTTACTCACTTAAGATCTAGCATGCAGCTTTCTCTTAACTGAAGTCACAGGATTTATCAGACCTTTCACTGCTGAGCTAGATGCATTCTTGCACCCTCTCACAACTGCAGGCAGGGTTTCTTGCAGTTCTCTCACAGCTGAAGCTAAATCAGGATTTTCCCATGAGCTTGCTCTGAATAGGGGACAAAAATCTGGCAACCCCCAGGCCAGTCACTCCAATTACTTGCAGCCACATTACTCTCACGAGGAGCCAGAGCCCCCATCCCTGTGGAGGGTCTCCCATTGAACTTAACTCAAAACATCCTTTCCTTTGGCAAGGGGCCAGAGCCCCCTCCTGTGAAGGGGCTCGCTCCAAACTGGCTTCACACTGATAAATCTCTGGGATCTTGGGAGCTCTCTGCAACTCCTGAATTGCTGATTCACCTGTCTCTCTCAAAAATGAATATTCATTAGGCTTCCTCGATGCTTGATAGGCTCCTTGTTTAGGCATCAACATTTGTACCTGCTTTTTCCCAAAAAAATCTTGGCACAGTCCCAAAAGTCTTTTTCTGAAATTCTAGCTTTCCGAGTGGCTGCTGCAAGGTCAAAGACTACAAATATGGCCGCTACTAGCACAGTTCCCAAGCAGTCTGTACAGTGTGCCAAATGTAAGTGTCTGGTGCAGCAAGAGTAAACATTTTATTTATTTCATTGCCCCACTGTTTATTAACAGTTACAGTGCCTCAATAAGCACTGCAGAGCTTGAACATATTCATGCTCTCTTTCGTCTGTCACTAGTGCCGAAATTAACAGTCTCCATGCACTAGACAGGCTTCCTCATTAATATTAATGCCTGCTCATTAATATTTATAGATCTCTGGACTAGCACGACTTGCACTCTTTATTTACAATTTACAGGGGCTTCTCTGCGTCTATGTTAAGGTCGCTGGCCCCATACCTGCTCCAAAGGGGGACCGGGGTCACCAGAATGCCATCTGTTTGACCGCAATCTTGGTTGGAAAATGGAGCTGCACTTTTGCTCATGCGTGAGTCATCCACCCACTGTGAAGTCATTAGGGAGAGAAGGTGACAGCTCAAGAATGCTCTGTTGGCCCCAAAGTGGGCAAAACTAAATACAGAGGCTGTTTGGAGGCTCTGGGCACATTGGGGCTCAGGCCAATGGTGGTGCACATCTGGGTGAAAATGGGGGAACACCAGGCAGTGGGAGGCAAAATGGGAGAAACCTGGGCAAATAAGGTAAGCACCACATGGGGGTTACAGTCACTTTTGCATTACCTGGCTACCAGGTAAACACAGTCCTGGTATAACCCACATCTGTGGTAGTTCTATATTGTAGTAGCAATACCTAACACACAGCAAACTCCATCTTGTCTCAACTCCCAATTTTGTGTAAGCATAAATATTGACATGAGAAACAACTTACAGCTGTGTCAGCCAGAATGCAATGCAGTACTGCTGCTGTATAACGCAAACTGATGAGGTATGCTGCAAGGAACAGCATAATTCAATGGCAATTAAGTTCTTTTGTTATGCAGTATTTTGTGGCGTGTCATTTACTGCAAGTTATTACATTGCATCATGGTTGGCTCCTCTGTAAGTGCATAGTCATACATATTCATGTATGAATAAGGCTCAGTATGACTGAGCAGGCATCAGTGTGGGAGTAGATAGTGAGCTGTAGAGAATGTGGCATGGTCTTCTTCCAGAGGGTGCTCTGAGCTATGGTGGTGCCTGGTTTGATGGAGGGTGAGGTTCCTTGTAACAGAAATTAATAATCTTAGGGCTGATGTTAGCAGCCTAGAAGTGGAATTCCTCTTTCCCTAGCTCTTCAGGAGCAAGAGGGCATGCAATGGAGAAGCAAGGGAAAACAGGTAGTGAGGGCACAAATCCAGATCTCTTGGGTGCTGACAAGAAGCCCATATCAGTCTTTACAGTCAGCAAAGATGGGTGCTTCCTCTGGGGTCTAGACTGATAGCACAGATCAGTCACCAACTATGGGGCTTAAGTTACAATCTGTACAGAAGGAACCTAATGGTGTGGCTCAGTCTGCGTGCAGGAGGATCCTCCTAGGGGGTTAAGGAAGAAGGAGGGGATATGAAAAGGAGAGTCTTAGTGTTTGGTGACAGAACAGTAAGGAGGACAGGGAGGCTGGTTATGAGCCCAGAGCCAGGCAGAAGCAAGGGAGGTGTGCCTTCCAGGTATGGCTCAAAGAAGAGCACACCCATGCTAAAGATACTAACCAGGAAGAGGACTGGAAGCTGGATGTTGAGATCCATTTGGGAATTAATGATCTGAAAAAATATAGGGTTGAAGTAGACCAGGAGAGATTTATGGTGCTAGGTGAGAAGCTCAGAAGCAGAAATGCCTCAGTAGTCTTTGCAGAAGTACTATCAGTGCCATACACTGGTCAGGCCAGGAAGAAAAGGACTATATTTCAATGCAAGATTAAAGGGTGGTATGGAAAGGAACAGTTTGGGAATGTAGGAGAATGGAGAACCCTCTGGGAGGACAAGGATTTTTTTGATTCTGACCACCAGCATCTCAGCGAAGGGGGAAACATGGCACAGGGAAGGAAACTGGAGAATGTGTCAGCGAGAATTTAAACTTGGTAGGAGGATGGGATGCACCATGGCATATGACCCCAAACATTTACATGGTAGGAACCATAGGGCCCCCAGAACAGTACTTTCTGAGAATATAAGGAGAATGTGGAGGGTAGCAAAGGGGATATAGACAGGTCAATCATAGAACAGGCAGGCAGAGGGAAAGTGAAAAAGAGGAGGGTAGCAAGGAGGATACTGATGGGACAGTCATAAAATAGGCAGTCATGACAAAATGAGTGCAAAGCAAACAGAAAAACAAAAATGAGCACAAAGCAAACAGAAAAAACAATGATTCACACAGGCAAGATGCTTGAAAGACAAGGTGATTTACTGAATGAACAGCAAACAGTTCCCCGATGCTTCGAGGGCAACAACCCTCCTTATCAGGGTGGTGGAGTCATATATTCACCAAAGCATTTAAATACAAAATAAGCCATGACGTGATACAAAATAACCAATTATAGAAATGGTACAATAAATCCACACCAATAGTGAAATACTAAGTGAGTAAAAAATGGTTAAAAACTCCCTTTGTGTAAAATAGTCCAGATGCTGCTGGCAAACAAATAATACATTATTATATGACAGACTATTACAAATACATCTGAAGTCATTTCATTATTATCATAAATAACCACAGATATTTAGATTTAAATCTGAACTTCATTTAATAATGGAATGGATGAAAAAATATACACCATGATGTGACCATTGTCAAAGCTTTTTAATTTTAAATTTTTTAATTCTTTAACTTTCAAAAGCTATAAGTATACTTACTTACTTATTTAAGGGATCAGCTAATAAGTGATCATATCTGTCTATTAATTTGAAAGAAAAAAACATATCTAGGTGTATATATCAATAACACTATTAATCAGCCAGACTGGAATGATGCAAGGAAAGTAGAAATAATGAAATGACTTCAGATGTACTTGTAATAGTTTATCATGTAATAAATTAGTATATGTTTGCCAGTAGCATCTGGAGTATTTTGCACAAAGGGATTTATTTTTTTTTTTTTAACCACTATGTTTCTCGCCTGCTGTGGTGGTTACTGGCAGGGGCATCCAGCAGCTGGGTCTGCCTGCTGGGAGAGCGGCAGGCTCATTCACATGATGGGGGATCCAGTGCGGCCGTCTGCCGACCTGCTGGAGAGTCTCCCTGTACCTTGCCAAGCTGGGCCGGCCCGAGACCCCCCCCCAAGTGCGATTCCATGAAAGTCCTCCCAGCAGTGCAGGGTGCAGCCATCAAGCTGCACGGTTGCACCCAGCCATTTTTCTTCCTTTACAGACCCTGGAGGGTGGACGTACAATGACGTCATGAAGCACAACTTGCCGACGTCTGCCACACTCCACCCCTTCATTGTATCATCTCTGTAGCTCCCCTCAGTCATCACCAGGGTGCACTGCAGGGTGGTAGAAGCCCACAACCCTCCCCAGGATAGGAGAGCAGTCCTACTGATACTCAATCCTATCCTACCCATGATGACCCCTGATGACCTGGGCGCATTTCTGAACCTTGGTCAGCAGCGTGGCTTGAGGTGTGGCGTCTAGTGCCTCAACCCTCAGCACCACCAGGCCGGCTAACACAAAGGGAGTTTTTGACCATTTTTTACTCACTTAGTATTTTACTATTGGTGTGGATTTATTGTACCATTTCTATAATTGGTTGTTTTGTATCATGTCAAGGCTTATTTTGTATTTAAATGCTTTGATGAATATAAGACTCCACCCACCCCCACCCGCTGAAGAGGTTGTTGACCTCAAAGCATGGGGAACTACTTGCTGTTTGTTCCATAAATCACCTTGACTTTAAAGCTTCTTGCCTGTGTGAATTGTTTTTTTTTCTGTTTGCTTTGTACTCATTTGCCCTTTCTGGCTGATCCACAGTCAGACTGATTATAGCAAACCAGTTCTGTGTACCTTTTTAGTCATGACAAAATGCCCTGCTAGGGAACAAGAATACTGTAGGCAAAGAATACTTGAGTATAGGCTGGGTATTGGTTCAAATAACAGCAGATTGTGGCAGCATGCCTCCTGGAAAGCCATAGGCGTTAACAACAGAAGCCTGGGAAACAAGATGGAGGATGTCCTGACAGTGGTTGCAGAGGCCCAACTGCACTAAGTGGCCATGGTGGAAGCATGGGCAACACAGCAACATGAGTGAGACCTCACAATACTAGGGTACTCAACTTTTAGGAAGAACTGGGTGGAGGGAAAGGAGGAAGGGTGACACTCTCTTTAATGGAGAGCATCGAGGCAACAAGGCCATGATAGCAAGAGAGTCAGCAGCAACTGAGTCACTTTGTGTGCAGCTGGAATTGTAAATGTGTAGTAAGGTGAGACTGGGAGTGGTCTACAGTCTCTGAACCAAACAAATGGAGCAGATAGGAAACTTGTATGGGAAATCACATTTGGTGACCCTTTTCTGAACTTCCCCTGGGTTATGAGTGGCAATTCTGAAGCTCAAATCCCCTTACCACCAAAGACACCACCAAGAGGCCTCCCCACTCACTGGACTTCTCCCCTGCATTTGGACTGAGCCCTAACCAATAGAGCACCATGTCGGCAGAGATTTAGGATGTGCCAGGCAATTGGGTGGCTTGGTACCATTTTTCAAACTTCCATACTATCTCCAAAAAGTAGATGAGCATGGACAGTGCTCACTAATTGAAGAACCCAATTATGTACTCCTGGGTCAGGAGGGGACATTCCTAAGCCCAAAACCCACTTCTTCACTAATGGAT
The DNA here is from genome assembly GCA_016271365.2 of Neoceratodus forsteri. NCBI lineage: Eukaryota > Metazoa > Chordata > Ceratodontiformes > Ceratodontidae > Neoceratodus > Neoceratodus forsteri. Next base: position 1,512,312,854 of record CM057455.1, read on the forward strand.
GCTTCAAAGAGGCTTCTTCACTTGCTAGACTTCACCACTAAACCTGGATTAATCCCTAGTTAATCAGGCTACAAGTGGGTGGAGATTCAAAAAGCATCAGCAAATCTGGTGGCTTGGCACCATTTTTCAAACTTCTGTACTACCTTCAAAAAGCTGATAAGTGCAGCCGGTGCTCTCTAATTGGGAGGTCTTTTCTTAACTTCTCCTAGATTGTGAGGGATTATTCCTAAACTTAAGACCCCCCTACAATACCTGTCAATGTACTCTGCCACAGGGCATAATGAGCCATTGGACCCCTCCCCCACATCTGGACTGAGCCCTAGCCAATCGGGATCCACATGGGCAGAGATTCAGGACTCTTGCCTCTCCCCTACTCTAGCGGTCCTCTGCACTGTGGTCCAGAGTGCTAAGAACTGCAGCACAAAGGAAATCTGGAGCCAGCCATGAGGCAGCCATTGGCTGGATACTCTGCATGTTGGCTTCAAATAATTGACTGACAGTAAGTACTCTGTGCTTTGCAGCTCATTATACTGTCCTGGCAGTACTCACATTAAGTTGATGTTTCCTATTTACTGTTACTACTGCCTAGGCTGCTGTCTGTACTGTTAATTTGCTGTTTATTTTATGTAACCTGATTATCGTGTTCATGCCAAATGTTTGTGTTAGTACTATAGCTCCCTATCTGGGTTGATTAATATTTGGTGATCATTGGAACACCCTCTCTGGAGTGCCCTGTTATTTGCTCTTTTTGGGCCCAAACTGTAGTAACTTAATTTGTGTGTAGAAATTCATATTACTTGTGTTAGGTTTCACTGGTACTCCCCATCTGGGTGTCCTGCCATTGCTCTGTTGTGGTGGTGGTGTTGGGGAATTATTCCTCAAGCCAAGTGGCCCTGTCATGTGGAGTGCCCCAAGGTTCTGTTCTCTCTTCCATGTTATTCACAGTGTATATGCTGCCCCTGGATGAGGTCATAAGGTAGTTTGGGCTTGGGTTTCATTGCTATGCTGATGATACTCAGCTCTACCTGTCTTTCACATTGGGAAGAACAGATGCAGTTGACTTGTTGAATAAGTGCTTGTCCGAGATCGTGTCTTGGATATTGTCAAATTGGCTAGGCCTCAACCCAGGGAAAAATGAAGTGTTGGTGGTTGAACTGGGTTGGGGAGGGGGAGTGGTGGCCCCTGGTGAGGATTTAGAGCTTTATATTGGCACTTCCAAACTGGAGACCTCCACCAAGGTGAAAAATGTGGGCATCCTTCTGGAGAGCAAGCTGACACTGGATGCCCAGATATCAGCAGTTGTCCAGAATAGGTTTTACCATCTTCAAAATATCGCCAGAATAAGATCCTTTTTCACTCCTGATGATCTGGCCACATTGATACACACGTTTGTTACCTTAAGGCTCAACTACTGTAACACACTGTACCTCAGGGACAAAGGTCATGTGCTGTGGCACCTGCAGCTACTGCAGAATGCTACAGCATGGCTATTGATGGGTCTTCTGAGATCGTGTCATATTTCACCAGTGCTGCGTGAACTGCACTGGCTGCAGGTATGCTGGTGCATCTTGTTTAAAATAGGTCTGTTGACCTATAAGGTCCTGTTTGGGCTGGGGCTGGGTTACCTGAGGGAGCTTTTGCATCTCTACTCCCCAAGACACTATCTCTGGTCAGCAGGGGAGGGTCTTCTGGAGATCCCCAGGGTGAGACTGAAATCTTTGGGGGAATGGACTTTTGAGGTGGCCATGCCTATCCTCTGGAACCTGTTTCCTGGGCACCTTAAGGAGGTCCCCTCCTTAGAAATATTTAAAAGAAAACTGAAATCAATCCTATGCCAAGCCTTTTGGTATTAAATAAAGATAAGCAGTGTTATAATTTTAGAATGTAAGGTATATAATATGTATGCCACTCGGGAGCCTTGCAGAGAGGGGTTTATAAAATCTCCCCTTGGACTGGGTTGAAAGTTATTTAATGGATTGAGGCCTACAAGTATCTTATGGTGGCATCCTATCAGATACCAGGATGTTAAAAAAGGAGTCCCTCAGGGGTCGATATTAGGGCCCTTCTTCTTTTCTTTTTTCTTTGACAGTATTCCGGAAATATTGACCAAAATGCAAACATTTTTATATGCTGATGATATCATCATATACACAAGTTCCAGTTAAGTTGACTCCATTGTTCAGAACCTGAATAGTGATTTTTTAGTTTTAGAAAATTGGTTAAATAAATCCAAATTATTATTGAACAGTACAAAAACAAAAAACATGTTATTCAGTTTGAAACAAAGATTAGAAAAGTCAGGAAGACTCATTGTGTGTGATACTAAGGGAACAAGCTAGGAACAGGTGGAACAATTTATATACTGTATTTGGGTTTATATCTGGACACTCAGTTGACATTTATGCCTCACATAGGAATTATAACTAGGAAAGTTAATCAAAAATTGGGGTACTATTTAAGTTACAGAATTCTCTAACTTAATCTAGAATTGCTGTAGCACAAAGTATATTATTGTCTAAATTGAAGTAAGGTTCTTTCTTGTTTACAGGAAAATCTAAACAAGCTATGTCATGCTTAACAACATTCCATAGTATCTTTCGATTTGCTTATGAACAATCTAGTAATGCTCATCACTGTAAACTGTATCAAATTACTGATTGACTTCCACCGAATTTGAGTAGTATTTCTTTTCTATACTGTTTAACTGACAATGTTTTAAGGCAAAACAAAAATTCTTCACTTTATTCATTGTTAAAAACAAGAACTACAAACCGTGATTTAAGATCAAACGCTGGTTTAATAGTGAATTCAACAAAAACTAAAATGGGAGATTGAGCTTTTTCTAATCAAGCTCCTAAACATTAGAATGCTCCTCCTCTTGATTTACAGTCAGATATAAGCCATGAACTATTTAAACGCAAGCTGAGAAGTTATTGTTTTAATCATTTGCAATGTTTTTGCTTTTTTAATTGATATGTATTTAAATATTGTAATATGTCATGGTCTAACTGTACTGCACTGTGATTGTTAATTTAATGTATAAGCTTTGCTGTCCCAGTCATGTAATATGTTTGTAATTGAAACTGTATATATTTTACATCTTGACTGTATAATTAACGTTCTCAGGTCGCATATGAAAAAGGGTCTTTGGTTCATAAGTTTACCTGATAAACAAAAGATAAATAAATAATAAATACATTTTATTATATTTATAAGTATGCTGTTTTCATTTATATATTGTAAGGGCATCCTGAGCCTTTGGGGAAGGACACTTCAAATAAATAAAATTTGCTGCTACTACTTGTCTTTATTACAGTATGTACTTAGTCCTGATAAGAGCACCACAGACCTACACTCCCCATAATGCTAGTTTGTAGCTTGTCTATTGCATACCTGCTGCCTACAACTTATAACTGCTTACTACTTGTAGTACTTGTCTTTGTCTTTGGCTATAATGTTGCTGCTACTAACAGGTACTGTGGCTTCTGCACTTTCTGTCTCCAGCTCCTTCAGCTGCCATCATACCCACACCACTCCAGCATCTATTCACTCTGTTGCCTTCTAATGTCACATTCATGCTGGGTTATTAAACTGTGATTATCTCAGCTCCTGCCTCTTTTTTTTCAACACCCCCTTTCTACACATCTATTCTCCCAGGGGGACAGCATTCCAGGAAATGATTTACATGGTGACTTTCCAGTGCTTCCAAGAGCTTTTAATCCTACTCATGTTGCTGGGGGGGTGTAGATATTAAGCAGAATCCTTGCTCATCACTGCCTCCCCCCACAGCCCAACCTATCCTACCCATGCCATAGCCAAAAGGCCTCTGCCTCTATCACATGAACATTCACAACTTTTTAATTATGATACACCTTATTGAGTTCTGGGTATTTCAAACTGCCCCTGATATTTTGGTGCATTCTGAAACTTTGCTATATGCTAAGATTCCCTCCACTGACATTTTCTTTCCAGGCTTTGTCATCTGTCACCAGGATAGATGTAAGAGAGGGGTGCCCTCTTTGCATCTACTACATTGGCCTTTACCTTAACCTCCCAGATATCAGTTATCAGTTCACATGACTTAATTTGTGGCAAAATGACCTTTTCTCATTTCATCCCACTGTTCATCAATGTCATCATCTGCTGCCCAGGTAAAAAATCTGAGGCTGTTTAAGATATTATCTCCTGTCATCTCTCTCATATTGATACTCCAAAGCATGAATCTATGATGCTTGGTGTCCTAAACATTAACTGGCTGATGCCTAAGTCTTATCCTTTCCACTCCACATTCAAGGCCATGAATCTCCACCAATTGATAATCCACTCTACATGTTTCAAGAATCAGTCTTCCAACTACACACTGTTGAACTGTGTCTTATCCACCCACCCTGACTGCATTGTGACAGCAAACACCCTGTCTGATCTGTTCAGTAAACATTGCATCATTTTTTGTGTCCACAAAATTACCATGAAGAAGGTCCTCCTTAGGATTATCACCACCTGCTTCTACTGAAATGTTTTCCTTATCCTTTTTCTAATAGATCTTATGCCCTCTGATTGCAGTTTGGTGTATAATTCCTCTAACCCTGATCACACACAAGATCACTTTTGCATATTTTTAGCCATGTGTAATGCCCATGCTCAAATCAGATCAGTCAGAGTGAAAGGTGTCTTCCTTGGGTCTCTTCTGATTTTCATTCATTTCATTTTATTGAAGGGTTAGACCATTGAGAATTAACTCATTTAAAATGGTGACCCATGGAATAACATAAAACAAGGTTACAAAATTATAAAACATACAAATACCTATAAATACAAAAAATACATAGCACATATAAATACATTGCACAACATGAGGGAGCAACAATTTTTTTCCCTTTTGCTCCTTATTTTTTTTTGTGATAGAATTTGCTGCGACATAAAGAGCACTACAGTAGCTCTTTAACATGCTGCTGTTCGATAGTCATGAGAGCTTAAATGCAATTTGTGACACACACAAAATGGTTGCCATGATAATGATGCATAATTCCATTAAACAGTCTGTAATAGTAAACAACTTCAGTGTTATTGATGTTAGTGATTTGCTACCACATTACATTAAGTGTATGATACTTCACTTTAATTATTCTGCTAACAACCACAGCATTTCTACACCAACACTACTTTACAGCAAACAGTAATTAGGTCTGGACAAGATCTGATGACACATTATGGATGCCATTTTGAGAAGAGTTGCAACAGGCAATACTGTGAGATAAACTACTGTATATTTTATAGCTACTCTGCTGTATTAACTGTCACTCACTAGTGTTGGCAGATCAATACTCCACATGTTTCCAACAGGAATAGATGCTGACTCCTTGGGTGCTGGAGTACTAAATGACCCACTGAGCTAACATAGGCACCCTCAATGTTTTGAGGAGAGTCTGCTAAAACGGATTACTTGGGAACCTGGTCAGATTAAAAAACATTACCTACTGGTGGTGAGCACCTACAAAGGTTCATAAAAGATGGCACCCCTGCCCTGATGGTCCAAAGATTCTCTGTTCTGCAGCTGTAAGGCAGTGGGAAAAGGCACCTGCCTGCAAAGGGCCTCATAGTGGGGGAAGCAAGTTCTCTTGGTACTACCCATGTTTCCTAATAAGGACATGCCCACAATAAGATGAGACATAGACCCAGACCCAGAAAGCCTGAAACTTACTGTTTATTATTTAAAGCAGCAGTGGCAAATTTTGTAATTTAAAGAACTGTACAACATGATATGTTCACTATCTGATTTTAATACCACTGTTTTGGAAAAAGTAGAAATCACACACAACTGGTGCATGATCAACCCTATAAATTGGGGTTGAGGCTTCATCAACTCTTGCTTATATCATTGTTATGTGGATAGACTCACTGACATTTGCTTCCTCTTGACTGTAATTGTTCCAGAAAACATCTTCAAACATGTCTTCTTTAACTTTATGGTGCATCACACTTTCCTGAACCTTGACATTCAGCATGAGTATTATCTTTACTATTACAGAACCTGAATTCTGTAGTCTGTCTCAAAAATGGCAGACAGTGGATGTCCTGCATATCACACCAGTCTGAGATGGAGTCACTACACCCATGCATCTGATGCATGGGTGTAAGATTCCATAGTGCCATGATTTAAGTGGATAGTGATGGTGTACACTGTGAATAATAATGTCAACATGTTACCATAGTTTTACTACAGCAGATCACGCTATATTACATTACATGTACTTTCTGGCCATCATGGTCCTGTAACTTATCATGTAGCCTCAACTATTGTGACACTTCATGGGGAGAATCAAGGCTTGAAAATGGCATTTAGAAAAGTCAGGACTTGGCCAGCCTGGTGGTGCTGAGGGTTGAGGTGCTGGATGCCACACCTTGCTCCATGCCAGCGTCCCAAGTTCAGGAGTGAGTGTGGGTTGCCAGGGGTCAGCCGGGGGGGGGGAGGAAGGGAAGGAGATGGACTGATCATCTATGGGACTGCTTTCTTCTCCTGGGTGGGTGGGTTGCCACTCCCTGCCAAATGACTGTCCCTTGGTAGAGGCCTGAGGGGTAGTATGGGATGGGGTAGAGTACACGAAGGTAGGACATTGATGGCGTTATCATGCGCATGCCTCCACATGCACACGTGCATGCCTACAGCAAAGGAGAGGAAAAAGTGGAAAATGGAGCTGGCAGGCTATAAAAACATGCATCCACGACTTCTGGAGTGTGCTCCTGGGAGGGGAAGGAAGCTGGCACTCCTCTCTCCAGCCCTGCCATGGGAGGTAATCTGTAGGGAAACTACAGGGGGCACGGCTGGATCATGGACGACCGGCTCAGAGGATGAGCTCTCTGAGAGAAGGGCCAGAACCACCTGCCAGCTCCACAGAGGTGGAGAAAGTGTAAATAAAAAAAAAAGAAACATCAGTACAAACTCATTCCATTCTGAGTTCTGCAACAACACCTATCACCCAATCTTGATTCTTCGCTGATGGTGCCTGTTCCCGGATATCCTCATCCTAGCACCTGATGGAGAGTCCAAAATTGATGTGCTGAACAGGAAATGGCCCATAGATGGGAATTATGAATGTATTGTTTCACAGCATAACAGCGCATTAAATTAATAGTGCAGTACATAGACATTATAAATGCTTTAAGTACTCTAAGTACATACATTAACATACATCTCATGTGCTATTATGTACAGTATCATGCCACTTCCACAGCCACATGACAGTATTGCTTTTGTTATTATTTATTTAATATATGGACAACAGCTACAATTGACTGGCTCTCGGGCAACCGCCAACCCTCAGTTGTTGTACTCCATATATGTGCTGTTTATTTGCTGGTTATATTCTGGTTATCTGTTTAGCCCGTCTTCTGTTTATACTGTAGTTTTTGCTCATTAGTAAAATAATCATTGTTGGAATTAATTGTGTTTTCAGTCTGTTTCTCTGTGTTCCACTGCACTGTGAAGCATCCCATGATGGGGGAAGGGGGCAAATCAAGATGAGTCAAAAATATACATGGCATGGGAAGTCAGTTGAAACTGATAAAACAAACATGCAAAACTCATAATTCTGCAGAATAGAAACATACAAACTGTGTGCAGATAAGGACCACTAGGCCCATCCAGTCTGCCCTAAGCCCTACACTTGTTTGTGGCTTCTGACCCTACCTGGTCAATGGCTTTTCAACACTCCTTCTCCTCCCCACCTATAAGGTTCCCTTATGCCTGGCCCAGGCATGTTTAAATCCCTCCACTGTCTTTGCTCCTACCACCTCCTGTGGCAGACTATTCCATGTGTCCACCACCCTCTCCAGGAAGAAAAATGTCCTCACATTTCCCCTCTACCTGCCCCCTTCTAATTTCATATCATGACCCCTCATTCTTGTACTCCTCCTATATTGAAAGATGTCTGCCCCTGCACATTTTTTATGCCCTTAAGGTACTTGAATGTTTTTATCATGTCACCCCAATCCCTCCTCTCCGCCAGTGAGTACATATTGAGGTCCTTTAGTCTCTCATCATATATTTTTTTGTGCAAGCCTTGTACCATCTTTGTCGCTCTTCTCTGGACTGCCTCCACCCGGTCGATGTTCTTGTGAAAGTGTGGCCTCCAGAACTGCACAAAGTACCCCATGTGAGGCCTCACCAGTGTTTTACACAATGGCATCACCACCTCCGGCCTTCTACTAGTGATACCTCTTCACAAACAAAAATTTGGAAATAGCATGAATATCGAATCACACATTTAAAGCAGCAGAAAAATCCCAATAGTCTAAAACTAGTCAGAAAACAAAGCTGAATGAATCAGAAAACAGAGACGCTAGTACAGTTCTGTTATTCTAGTATCACAATACCTCCTTTTGAACTGGCTGCAGACGTGGCACATGTGCACTGCTGATAAAATGCCAATGAATGGTGACAGGCATCTACTGTAGAGTTTGGCATACAAACTACCTGTCAGCAGTGGAATGACAAATAAAATGAGCATTATCAACAGTTGATGCCAGCTTCATGAATTTGCTGTAACATGGTGCACTGTAAAATCCAGTATGATGCTAGCCATGACTATAAGCTGCATTATTTCTTTACGCTGGTAGTATTGTCTAGAGGTTAGTGTAACAAGCTGTGAATGAGCTTGGTACATCCAGCAGACCTGGGTTTGATTCCCACAACCTCGTCTTGTATATTGTGTGGCTCTGAGCAAGTCACTTAACCTCCACAGTGCTCCCAGGTTGCCCTGAAAATAGGCACTTGTGTCTAGTGGGCCTTACCCAGTTACCCAGTTACCAAAGACATGATTACTGATAGGGGATAGAGAAATGGATAGTTAAAGGAAGCAGTAGATGTCTAAACACATCTTGAAATGCTTTGAACATCTGGATGAGTGGAAAGGGGTGCTGCTAGACAGCAGGGAATTCTTGGAACATGACAAGTAGCTGAGTAGTGCTACAAATGTGACGTGCACTGTAGTTTTGTGACTAGCACAGGTCACATCTCAAAATACTACATATAGTAGCACTGTCTTCTTGCACTCACTGGCACTTTTGTGAGGATGAAAATAGCCCCTGTTAACATGTATAAGCAATTTGTATGATGCTATAGTCACAAGGAGTCTCCTCTCAACAGTAGCCTAAGACCACATTAATGAAATGTGATTGTGGGTAGTTGCACAACAGGGTTTCCACGTACTGTAGTACCAGTTTGGTGCCACCCAATATATGACCATTAATCTGGTCCTTTTTGGTTGTAGAAAAATCTTTCCAATAGTTTCTCAAGAAGTTTTCAGAATTGTTAACAGATATACATTCTGATCCTGCCCCTTGAAATTCCGGGGATGCATTGTTTCTGCAAAAACTTCAGTTTGCAAATTGCAGGCAGGATCAGATCATGCTTTTGTTGATTTTTTGGAATATTGTTCCATGGAAAGCTGCAGTACTGTACACTGAGACAGACTGCTTCCAAATACAGTACATGCTGTTTATGGAATGTGGTAGCTGAATAAGCACATAAAGTACGCAAAATGGATTCTACAGCTACATTAGTAGTGGAGCTCACCAGGATACCATGCAATATCACAGCTTCCTGCATGACAATAGGGGTTCACTCAAGCTCAGAAAAGTTGCCACACACCACAATGAAACTTTGTATTTTAAATAAAAATATTAATTCATTTATTTGTTTGTTTGTTTATTTATTTAATTTATTTATTGAGCTTTAGTAGCTGGGTAGGCCCAGAGAGACTATGGGTCTCTTTTTCAGGGGCGATCCAGATTTAGTTACAGGCAAATTTACAAAGTTGAAAGACAACATGAGATTACAATAATGTACAAATGTGAGTAATGTGGCTACAGATCAGTTAGGTACATACATACAGTAAAGTACTGAAACAAGAAATCAAACTGGGTATATACATGTGGCACAAGAGAGGGTAATGGAACAGTAGATCAATTGGGTACATGCAATAAATTGCATGGTACATTTTAAACAACTATTGCCCATATGTTAGACAGTGCATATGAGATACAACAATCAGTAGAATACAAAAGTTACAACACATAAGCTAAGAACACTAGAAGCAGTAACCAAGCACTAAGGAGATGAGATGCATAAAATAATTTGAGGTGGGTATGGTTCAGTGGTAGCAAGTGCATGGGGAACTCTCTACTAGATAGCTTTTTAGTCCTTTCTTGAAGCCGCTAAGAGAGGTGGAGTTGCTGACACCTCAAAGAAAACTTTGAAAAACATAATATTTACATACAATTTAGCTTGTATTCTATATGTATTCAATAGATTTCTCCTCCCCATTACACATTACTCAGAAATTTGCATGGAAACATGCTAGATATCCTTTAGCATTCATCTGCCTCTTTAGCTTACTCCCTACTTCATGTCATAGTCCTCTGTTGTGACATCACAATCTCTTGCCGTGGGAATAACTGTGATGTCACAAATAGAGCATTATGACCTTGGGTAGGGAGAAACCAACAGGATTAGATGAACTCTTTAGAAGCAAAAATCCCTTTTTCATGCAAATTGTCTCAGTAATAAATAACGGGGTGGAGAAATACAGAACTAATGTGAAATACAAGCTGAACTGTGTCTAAATATTGTTTTGTTAAAGCTGTCTTAATGGTGGCAGCTGCTCTTTCAGGAAGCATGTAGTGAGTAGCAGTAGTAGGGAGCAGAGTGGGCAAAGGACCTTTTCCCCACTTAGTCCTAACTCTGGGGATGTCAAGGATGGTGCAATTTGAGGAGCTCAAAAATGGCCTCAATGGCTTTGGGCCTATCAGTCCATTAAGGCTAGGAGGTATAAGACTCTGGTAAGTTTATAGGCAAGGCAAAGGAGTGGGAAGGCATCCTGTCATTTAGCGTGGGCCATTTCAGTGAGGATGGGACCTCACAATGGTGTCTTCATGGGGAGACATTGTGGCAAAGTGGCTGATATTGTTGTATAGCACAGCCAGTTTTTTTGGTTTCTGAGTTTCTAATGAACTGGAGTACCAGGGCATCATATAGGAGGGTGAGGAGTAGGGTACCATTTGCGACAGCTGTCATCATCTCAGCCGTCACTGAGTTACCTGGTCAGTATAGGAGGCCGCATTTCTGGTGTATAACTTTCATTATATGATCTACATGTAATTTAAATGTAAGATCTTGGTCCAGGTAGATATCAAGATATTTTATTATATCCACTACCTCTAGGGGGGAGTCAGAGGAGGTATATTGGGTAAGTAGGTGTTGCCCGGATGTACCAAGATTCTTGGGTCCAAATAGGACTGCTTTATTTTTCTCATTCAGTACTAGCAGGTTATCAGCAAACCATGTTTCAAGTACATTCAGAATTTGCAGAGAGCATAGCGGTTACAGTGTCAACATCTTCTGTACTCCAATAGAGAAAAACATCATCAGCATAAAGTAAAAGTTTGGCCTTACCACTATTGTTACAAATGTCATTGATAAACATTGATAACAATAGTGGGCCTAGTATGGAGCCCTGGGGGACCCCATCATTGACAAGGAGAAGAACTGAGTGGATCCCTTTCCATATGACCACCTGTAATCTAACAACAAGGTAGTTAGTAAATGAGGTGAGGGATTCACTATCTAGACTCAACTGGGTCAACTTATGGAGAAGCACGCTGTGGTTAACCAAGTCAAAAGCTTTGGTTAAGTCAATAAGGATGGCACCAGTAAGTGATCCCTTGTCCAAAGCATTCAGGGTGTCAGCTGTGAATTTTATGAGTGCCGTGTCAGTGTCATGGGATTTCATGAAGCCATGCTGTTTGTTGGAAAGCAGATGGTGTTGTTCCAGGTAATCCTGTGGCTGGTTATACAATTTCTCCTGTACCTTTGTCAGTGTGCTAAGACCCAGTTACCACCAGTAAGTGATCCTTTGTCCAAAGTGTTCAGGGTATCAGTCGTGTATTTTGCTAGTACAGTGTCAGTCCCATTGGATTTCCTGAAGCTATGCTGTTTTTTGAAAAGCAGATGGTGTTGTTCCAGGTAATCCTGTAGCTGGTTATACACCAGTCTTTCCTGTACCTTTGCCAGTCAGCTAAGGATGGAAATGGGTTGAAGTTTTCCACAGGTTCTTGAGGTCCACCTGTATGGACTGGCATGACCACCATGACCATCCATTTATTAGGGATAGCTCCTTCACACAAGGACCTATACAGTAGACAGGTTACTGTGAGGGCAATTGCAGTAGCAGCCATTTTTAGAAACTTTGGTTCTAATTTATCAGAACCAGGGGAGCCATCAGCTTTTATATGCTTCAGGAAGGCAATTAGCTCACTTTTTCTGACCAATCATAGGTGGAACTAGGGGCGACAGTGATCAATTGCCTCTGACTGATGGGGGGTGGAGGGGTGACAGGGATGGTTGGGTTTGTACCTACAGGGGTAGCTAGGTCAGTAAAGAAATAGTTAAAAGAGCTGGCAATCTGGACTTCTGTTGAAGTCACCAACCTAATGGCTGGTCTGGCTTAGAGTCCTCTCAGAATCGCCCATCAAAACTCCCCAGCACAGCAGAATAAATGCCAAATAGTGACATAATGGCTACAAAAACTCTGGGGGGTACAAAAGGCAGGAAATCTCAGGAAAAGAAATTCAGAAGTAGGCAGGATGCTGAAGGATTACCAGGCAGAGATGTCAGCAGCTGAAGTGTCTCGCCAGCCAGTAGCATGGCCTTTGATCCTGATACAGATCAAGAGAGTGAACGCCTGTCAAGATCCCGCATTGAAACTTTACTTAAGGAAATCAAAGCATTTCGGGCAGAAAATAAGAAAGAGTTTATGGCCCTGCAGACCAGAAGGCAAGAAGCTGAGGAAAAGTGGAAGTATCGGAGAAAACGCTCGGAGAAATGGGAGAGGAGACCCAACCGCTACATAACGCGGTGGATTTCCCATAGACCACCAGGAGATCCTTCACAAAAAAATATTAGACTTGGAGACATCCACGAGAAGAGATAATAAGAGGATTTATGGTCTCCCAGAGGACACAGAAATTGGAAAAATGGAAGATTTCCTGCAAGAATTGCTTAGGGACGTCCTTAACCTACCCCTCACATTCCAGTTTCACATCGTAAGAGCTCACCGAGCTCTATCCCAGAAGCCAGCTGATCCGAATACAAGACCTCACTCCATAGTGTTAAAATTCTCCAGTTATTGGGATAAAGAGCATATTCTGCACACAGCATGGGCTCAGAAAATAGTAAAATATAATGCAACTTGTCTCTTTTTTGATCAAGATTACCTGACAGAGATTGTAAAAATGTGAGCAGTCTACTCACTGATTCTGTGGATACTTAGAGAACACGGAGTCCGATTCCAGATCCCGTACCCTGCAAAGCTTCATGTGTTCTTTGACTTGGGGGTAGTACTTTACCAGATGCCAGCAGAGGCCCAACAGGAACTCAAGAGAAGTGGCTGGAGTTGCTCATCTAACCAGAGGGAGCAGCAGCACACACGCCCTCCACGCTCTCAGTAGCAAGGAAGCAGAACGCAACAAAGAAGAGGAAGAACGCAGGAGGGATTCCAGAAAATGCTGCATACACTCCAAACAGCTCTGCAAAAGACTCACCCAGGAAAGGAAGGAGAGTGTGCCACCGGACCCAATGAGGCGACCTGAGGGAGACTGGAGAACTCTTTTGGTGCATTAACTTTTGAAGTGGACTCTCCCAATGTGTCTTTCAAGAGGGGTGGAAGGGAGGGCTTCCATGGGGAGGGGGGTCTCTCGCCTGCTCTCACCCCCTTGTGATGATGCCATAATGGTTGCACATCCATATAGGTGGCAAATATATGATACTTAGCCTGCATATCCCCCCTTTCACTATTGCCTGTTGCAGCAGCTCGAATGTTTGGCTATGTAATGTAGCAGTTTTTATCTCAGATGTTCGGGGCAACTGAATATACCAGCTAGACTGCCCAGATAAAGCTGATTTTGACTGTTTTCTGAATCTGTTTTAATCATCCTGCTTATACTTAGTGACATTAGGGTTCGTAGTTCCTATAAGATGCCTGAGAGCATAATGGGTAAGGAGGGGGCAAGTTTCTCTTCCGAACAGAAGGTCGGGCGATCTGGGAGAAGACTGAGGCCGGCAGCACAGATTCCCCCCTTTTTTTTTTTTTTTTGCTCTAAGGCCGGGGATGTATTTTTCGATGCTATATGCACCAGGGTTCGAGATATCTCAGGCCCAAAGAGGACTGGCTCATGGACAGGCCACTTCTCATCCCATGGGAGGGGATCCTGAGAGGGAATACCCTTCGCACGAGGGCAGAGGGCAAAGAATAATGCCATCCTACCTAGGAAGTACTGCTGTAAATATGTTTTGTCTTATGTTCATGTTTACTTGTTTACAGTTTAGTGTTTTTTTTATGTTAAATGTTATGGTCAAGCTTGACAAAATGCTATATTGAGCTGAATGCTTAAACACTATGCCCACAGAGGAAGTAATAATGGGGAAGAACTTTAGAAGTAGGGTAGATATGGTAGGAAGCTTAATACAGTATATCACTAACCTTACAGTATTATGACTTTTACCCATTAGAAATGGGTCATAAAACCCAGTGTATTATATGTTCACATAATGTGAATGGGATGAATAGCCCAGTTAAGAGATATAAAGTAATAGCCACCCTTAAAAGAAGAAACCCAGCATTTGTCTTGCTCCAAGTGACCCATCTGGATAAGAAAGAGCATTTAAAACTATCTAAATTTGGGTATAGCACTGTGATTGCTTCCTCATATAAGGGAGGCAAACGGAGAGGCACCGCTATTTTAGTTTCGAAACATATTCCATTTGAATGTATGGCCTCGTATGTAGATCCTGAGGGACATCTAGCAGTGGTTGTGGGTCGATTGCAGGGGCAGCTGATAACTGTGGTCTCAATATACATACCCCCGGGATCTGGAGCAGAGGTAATAAGACAGTTGTTCAGGAAAATAACTGAAATCCAGCAGGGAGTGTTGATAATGGGAGGGGACCATAATTAGATCCATACCTAACTTGACACCTCCAGCTCCATGGTACCAAAGAAAACAGCTGCACAAAAGGCGGCACAAATCTATTACTCTGAGGTTGGCTGGGTGGATGAGTGGCATTTCCAGCACCCAAATCAAAGAGAATACACATATTACTCAGCGCCTCATGGGGTATACACCAGAACAGATTATTTTTATGTGTTCAAAGAGCACAATTACAAAGTGAGGAATTGTAGCCAATTGCCATCCACCTTATTGGACCATGCATTACTGACTCTAAGCTTAGATTGAGAGACAGATAGAAAAGAAACCTTGTGGAGATTTACCAATTTTATGCTCAATCTAAGAGATTTTAAAGAGATGATTGAAGACAGAATCTTTCAGATTCTACAGGACAATCTAGTGCATGGGACCTCTATGCATACCTTCTGGTATATGGTGAAAACAGTGCTTAGAGGGGACATAATAAATTATACAGCCCATTATAAGAGGCAACAACAGGAGAGGTTAGAAAAACTGCACTCACAACTTAAAGATTTACAAGGGCAACATGCTGGAGGGGATGGAGGAATTCTACCATTGATACAGGCCACGAGAGATCAGATACAAAATTTTTTAGAAGTGCGCACAGAATGGGCCCTTCAACGTATATGATAGAAATATTATGATGGGGGCCCAAGGGCTACTCGACTATTAGCCCACCGATTGCAGCGACAACAAACTCAGGGAAACGTTACCCAAACAAGAGATCCCATTACGAAAAAATTAACTAATTTACCACAACAATCATGAAACTGACCGAGAAGTGGTCAAACGGTTTCTGGCAGGCCTTAACCTCCCTAGAATTTCACAGGAACAGCAGCGGGCAATAGACCTCCCCATATCCGAACAGGAAATAACTGAGGTCATTGTAAATCTGAAAACCCATAAGAGCCCAGGTCCTGATGGGTACTCGGGAGAATTTTATAAGGTATTTCAGAATAAGTTAACCCCTACACTGCTGGCTGCCTGTCACAATGTGCAAGAGGGAGAGGGATGCCGGCCACCTGGAGTTATGCATATGTCTCTAGTATATTAAAACCAGGAAAAGATAAAACAAACTGTTCGTCTTATCACCCTACATCAGTCCTTAATGTTGATTATAAATTATTTGCCTTGATAATGGCTAAACAGCTGGACCCTCTGTTACCCCAGTTCCTAGACCTGGACCAAACAGGTTTCATACCCGTCTGGCAGACTCAGAATAATATAAGAGAACTCTGCATTTGACTCATCATGCCACCCGGTCGGGTGCACCATTCCTACTATTGAGCTTGGACACTGAGAAGGCGTTTGACTGGGTGGCGTGGCCATTCTTGGAGGCGGTACTGGAGGGACTGGGTATGCCATCTGGTTTTAAACAAATAATCTCGGCTATATATTCAAACCCCAGAGCGTATATAAAGATAAATGGGTCAATATCTACCCATATTCTGTTAAAGCGGGGTACACAACAGGGATGTCCTCTCTTCCCTTCACTCTTTGCCCTATACCTTGAGCCTCTTGCTCAAACAATTAGACAGTGTACAGCAATAAAGGGATTTAGAGCGGGTGGGGCGGAACATAAATTATCCCTATACGCAGATGATTTATTAATCTATATGACAGACCCAGAACAGTCTTTGGAGCCTTAGTGGAACCTATTGGACGCCTATGGGCAGATGGCAGGATATAAAATTAATTCTTCCAAAACAGAGGTGCTTCGAGTAAATTATGACCCTTCCCCTGACATTCTCATTAGATTTCCCTTTCAATGGAACTTGAGTCATATTAAATATCTAGGTATTCAAAAAGGGACCTCCTATAAAGATTTATTTAATCTTAATTATATTACCCTGAAACAAAATATAGTATCTGAATTAGAAAGATGGAAGGTATTACCTTTACCATTTATTCAGAGAATAGAAGCTATTAGAATGGTTGTCTTGCCCAGATTTCTCTATCTCATTCAGACATTACCAAACCAGGTACCTGAGGACTTCCTGAACACTCTGCATGGAAGGATCTCGCGAGAGGTGTCCTGCTCCCTTCCCTTACCTACGGCCTGCACCTATTTGCTAGTTCCGCCAAATCCCACCTTACCCGGTGGTTCACGATGTATAACAACATCTGCCGTTTTGCCCTGGCCGCCCCCGTCTTACCCACCACTGTAAGCTTTATGAAAATCTCGGCTGGCTCTCTCCCTCGAGCTACCTGGATTTCGGGCTGGGATGTCTCGTGGGCAAAGTGATTAGAACTGGCACTCCACCGGGGCTGGCTCAACTACTATTGCCTGCGGACTACTCCTCCTACTCACTTAGATCCCAGGTTCCCGGGTTGCTTAGAGTTCCCCCCACTCGAACCCTCATGGGGGACAGGGACTTTGCTGCAAGTGCGCCTAGACTCTGGAACTCCTTTCCAGAGCAGGTTCAATCGGTCCCCTCCCACCAGTGTTTCCGCAGACACCTGTGGGGCTTCTTGAAGCTGGCTTCAGCGTGTGACTGTCCCAAACCCCCCCTAGAGAAAAGTCCTCTCACAACTTATCCTAGTGCTACACAAATGACACTCGTCTGTCCCTAAGACTTAATCTCTTATCTTGGCACTTGACTGAGTTATAAGTTGTCCAATTAGGCACTTGACTGAGGTATAATTTGTCCAATTTGCATAATAACCTGTGACTTTGTACTTTACCACAGTTGGAACTGGATGTAACTAATTGTTTACCATTGTTGTCACCTTGTTAAATGTTTCTCTTCTGGTTGATTTTCTGCCATGTTGTTCTTGTATTATCCTGTACTACTCTGTACTCACTATGTTGTACTCTCCCGGGTCGTTCCTGAAAATAGGCATATTACTTGTCTAGTGTACTTACCCGGTAAACAAAAGCTGAATAAATATATATGGGTGGACCCAAAACCAAGAATTAGATACTCTATATTACAGCTACCAGAGATCAATGGGGGCCTTGCACTACCTAATTTCAGACTTTATTACCTAGTAGCACAGATCAGAACTGTTCTGTACTGGCTATATCAGGAATACACAGCTAAATGGAAAACATAAGAACACTGGGAGGAAGATCTCTGGCAGCTTAACAGGGTATTATTGACTGTCCCCCCTAGTATAAGCTTAGATGATATAGCTAACCCATATACCTGGTCCAGTATTCAATGCTGGCGGAAGGCCCTGGCCACTAAGGAGCTTAGTCAATGGAGACCATTGTTGTACTCTTTACCCTATGTGGACGGATTCCTCCCTCCTAGGATGGATATGGAGTATCTTAGATGGGAAAGGCAGGGACTACATTTAGTCAGGCATTTTATACACCAAGAATGTATGCTGACCTAGACAGAATTAGAACACTGATATGGGGTTTCTGCTAGGGACAGACTGAGGTTCTTTCAAATTAGAAATTTTATAAAATTACTCTCAGGGAACCTTTGGAGAGAGGAGCCAATTCCTCAAATAATATAAATTTTATACTCCGTGGTAGAGGGAAGAGTCCCATCCTCACATTTGATCTCACTACTATATAGCACACTTAGAGATATAGGTGGAGACTCATTGGAGTCAGTAAAACTGGCATGGGAAAAAGATTTGAGAATGCAGCTTCCAGATGAACATTGGGAGAGACATGTTAGCACCCTTCAGTTGGATATTACATCTAAAACCTGGAAAGAGTTCTCTTGGAAACACACCATGCGATACTTCAGACCCCCAGCAATTCAGGCTAGGTATAGACAAGGTAGGGGAGCAGACTGCTGGAGGGCCTGTGGTTATTCGCCTTCATCCCACGCCCATGTTTTTTTGAAATGCCCAAAACTTCAACCTTTTATCTTAGAGATACAGGATGCATTAAAACAACTGTGGAATCCCTCAGTTGCCCTTTCCCCACTGCTATTTTTCTTTTTGACCTATCCCCAGGAGTGTAGAGATAGACAGTCCAAGAAGCTTTTAAAACTCTCTTACTGGCTATTAAGAAAGCTATAACCAAGAATTGGGTGGGACAAAACCTACCTACCCTAAATTGATGGCAAGACTTAATGATAGAATTCTATAGAATGGAGAGGATTACTGCATTGCTGAATAAACAGCAAGAACAATTTGAACTAGTATGGCGGAGATGGGTGATCTATATGGCTGTCAGTCACCCAGATTTCATACCTTAAAGAGTGCACCCTGGATTTCAAGCAGTGTAGAGTCCCCAGGAAGTCATATTTAAACTGAAAGGCTCTCTTTCTCTAAAAGGGATAGACATAAAAATTAAGCGACACAGATCTATATGGGCATAGAATACTGCAAATTAATTCAATAATAATAATAGAACTGATACATCACATATTAAGCTCTTGCACATATTTTAGTCTCATCTATCAAATAATTGTCAAGCTACTATGTATATATGGTTTTTTGTTATGTATGCTGAAAAGAAGTTTATAAATAAATAAAGTTTAAAAAAAAAGAGAGCTGGCAATCTTAAGGGAGTCATTAATAATCTGGCCATTGGTGCTAATTGAGCTGCCTGGGGGGCTACAGCTGCTCTTAATCAAGAAATTAATTTGGAGCCAGAATTTGTTAGGGTCTGATAGGGATTTACCGTGTAGGTTTCTTAGGTAGTGGCTTTTGGCAGTCTTTGTGCCTCTTTTGCACTTGTTCCTCAGGTCTCTGTACTTCTCCCAGTCAGCCTTCAGAGCAGACTTCTTATAGAGTCCCCAGGCCTTGTCCCTTTTTTTTTAGCTCAGGGTCAAGCCATTTGTTATATTTACCCTTAACATGCAGCTTCTGAAATGGGGCATGTAGGTTGACTGCAGACAGAAAATTGTTAACAAAGTAATAAGGGCATCATCTATGGTTAGCAACCAAGGATAGGGCACCAGTTGATGCCAGCAATTGTGGAGATGAAGACAAAGTGAGAGTAATTGCTTGCTGTAAAGATTCTAGGTGGGAGTCTGGTGAGATTGTGTCTCCATACACAAAAGATTGGTGATTGCTCACTTAGGGCATCTGAGAATATCCCTGTAGCATGAATTCTATTGGGGTTTGAGATCAATACCAGTCGAGGAGGATATGTTTCCTGGATATGGTGTTGAGTCTAGTTGGCTCACTTATGACTTGGGTTAGGCTGGCCTCCAGGAGGAGCATCTGTAAACCAGATTTATAATTTTAAAGGAGAAACAACTTCATCTTTGGTGACATAATCAGTCTCCTAATGCTTTGCAGTGCAAACCTACAGCATTATCAATGAATTGTGGCCCTAGGTAATGTAATGCATGCAATTAATTCAACTGCTGTTTTTCAGTTGCTAGATTCATTCCTTGTTATAAAAGTTCATGGGCCAGATATTCAAAACTGTGCTCCGGGTCTAAAGTAGCACTGCCCAGCAGGCAAACATAGCCTGGAGCAGAAAGCAAGCTATATTCAAAAGGAATAGCCCAAAGCAAAACCTGCTGAATATAGCAAACAAATGAAGTCGGGCAAACAGGGCCAGGACTGCAGGGCAAAGATAGCCCAGGAATAAGATAGCACTGAATACAGCAACAGGTAAGTGCACATTGCCACTGCATCCCATTAGACACGGAAGAAAGCTAGTGTTGCAGGTGGAGAGCACTGTGTGCGATTGCACAGAGATGTCTCACAGCCACTGCAAAGAAACAATGTAAGCCACACACTGCAGAACTGCGCTATGCTGATGTGAGGTTTGCCCATGCTAACCTGAGTACACAGTGCTAACGCATTAGCCCAGTGCAAGCTGAATAGCCCGGGGCAAATGGGAGCTATATTCAAAGCTCCCATGCAAATGAGCCTACTTAGGTAATCTGTGGGCAAACAGGTACATTTGCATCTCATTATCTGCTGCTTAGCAGTCAGTACCATGCAGTTTGCCCGGTGCTACTGCATGGTGCACACAGTGCCACCTATTGGTTGGAATGGTAGTACAAGCTGGATGCAGCAGGCCAAGGCATGCCCACAGCGTCCCCTGTTGGTCGGCAGGGAAGTACAGTCTGGAAGCAGCAGGAACTGTGTGCTGGCAGGCACAAACAGAGCAGACATCCTGCTCATGCAGCACTGCAAGCTGTACAACACAAGGTATGAATATAGGGAAAGAGAAACACAGAGAGAGTGATACCTATGTGTCACATAGCTAGATATACAACTGATATACACACACATATGCATATATATATATATATATATATATATATAGATAGATATGTAGATATATATATATTTAAAGAGAGGGACAGAGAGGGGGAGATAGTCACACACATGTCCACTGGCCATATGTGCCCTTGTAGATGCCACCCCCAACAAAATAGGCACCCTCCGGCAGGTGTTGGTGGAACACAGTGGGATGACCCATGAATGCATGGGACAAGCATAAGGCACGCCTGGTGAGGGGTGGATGGACATATGCTGTAGACTATGTACGGTTTGCAGCATATCCATAAAGTAGGGACCTGGGCAGACTAGCTGGGACAGGCTGTCCGCCCTGTCGTCATGGTCCCTGTTGCCATGTGTGCCTGTTGCACACCCTGGTAGTCTAGTGGTCCCCCCACTCCCCAGCACATTTCCTGACCCCCCTTACATGTTTAAGATAGTATATCCTGGTAGTCTAGTGGTGCCCCCCACCCTCCAGCATGTTTCCCATTCCCCGTAGAATTTAAACTTTACCCTGGTAGTTTAGTGATGCCACCCAGCACATTTCCCGACCCCGATCCCCGTAATATCACATATATCCCTTGTAATCTAGCGGCTCCCACCAGCAGCGCTGCCCTCGCACATCCCACCCATCAGCCACGAATTGAGCCGGCGACCAGCTCATCCCTTCTCATACCACCACGGCTGGCCGCTGACTGAGGAATGAACAAGCTGTACTGAAGCAGACCTGATGCACAGAGAAAACAAAAAATAGTGAATTAAAGCTATTTAGTAGCTGTTGTCTTACAGAAACCCTACCTTGTAATGCACACTAAGGCATCTATTATTCTCTTTGTTATTGTTATTGTTATTTTTATTACTGTGATTTATGTATATTTTGGAACATATTAGTGTAGTTAAACTATGTATAATATGTTCTAATTCTATAGGTGAAGTAGATTCACCAATAGTTTG
Source organism: Neoceratodus forsteri (assembly GCA_016271365.2). Lineage (NCBI taxonomy): Eukaryota > Metazoa > Chordata > Ceratodontiformes > Ceratodontidae > Neoceratodus > Neoceratodus forsteri. Next base: position 1,512,334,985 of record CM057455.1, read on the forward strand.
CATTATATTGTTAAATTCTGAACCATCAAACAAATCATTTAAATGTACCAGAATTGGAGATGAAACTGAAAGTTTCTGGTTTCCCAATATATATAAATTGGACAGTGGGTCTATTTTATTAAATTCATATGGAGTGCTGCCTTATAAGTTAAGTTACAAGTCCGGGGGGGGCATGATCACTCTACATTTTCATTGCAATCAAAAGATTTTCTATTATTTGGTAACTATCTAAACTGCAAAAGACATAATCTATCATGCTTGGCCATTAGGACCAAAATTAGTAGTGATCCCTTGTTCACCACCTTTTATTTTCCATTTAAAATTAATAACAGGTTTTCAAGAAAGTTTTGTAATTTTGTTCCATTTTCATTAACACCTTTGTCTTTATTTGCACATTTGCCCAAATCCCCACTTTCCATAAATTCTTCCTAGAAAGCAGTATTATCAAAATCAGCTATGCTAGCATTGAAATCACCAGCAACCAAGCATTGAGTGGAGGGAAAGTTAGACTATATTTCTAAATCTATAGAAAGATTACTGAAAATAGAAGATTGGGAATTAATTTTGGGAGGATATGAACATTTACCACAATGACAAAATAAGTATCCCAATTGAATACTATTATAATATAATTTTCATGGATTTTTAAGATCTGGTTTATCTTTCTCTTATTAGAAATCTTTACATATATTGTCAAACCTTTCATTTTCCTTCCAAACTTTTTTCCTTGGTTGCTGGTGAGATCAGAACTTTGTATCCATTCAAGTTGACAGACTCTTTCCACCAAGTCTCTTTTAGTACAATCACGATATGCTTAGTAATAAATTCATATCATTCTCTATCATGCAGCACTCCAGATAGTCTTGCCACATTCCATGAAATAAAATTAGCTGCCTCCCCCAATCACTTAGTTTTGAATATGTAAATCATACCTCCTTTGGGTTTCTTCCAGTCAAGAATGTTGTTGTGGAGAGTATCACATTATACAGACTGTTCATATCAACTATGACAATGCTTTGTTGTTCCATTTTATTGGCTTTATTCGTTGTGAGAAACACTAGTTAAGGAGATTTCATGTAAACATCTGTTTGATCTCCCATTCCTTCCTCATGTGCTCTTTTGAAGTCATAGAGATCTTTTTTTGTAATATTTACATTCAACGTGATGGGTATTATGTGGTGGACCCGTTCATAGGCAGGGAGAGTGGCCAGTCCATCATACATTGGACACTGTGTTCAAGCTGCCTAAAGCATCATCACATTTTGTAAGCATTTCTGTATTTATTTGTAGTGTTTTTCTAGTAGCCAAATTGCTACTGGAGTTCCACAGGCTGCAGATCAACATTTGTTAATTGTTTTAAAGGGAGCTATGAGTTTTGTCATTGGGCTAAAAGTGCATATGACTACTATACAAAATAAGGTTTTAGATTTCCAGCTTGAACAATAGGACTGGCTGTTTTGCCTACAAACAGCTGGTCTGTCAGGAGAGTGACTTAAGAACTCCTAAAACTCAAGGTGGACAAAGCAATGGGGCCTGATGGGATTCACCCCAGAATCCTAAAAGAACTAAGGGAGGTCCTAGTGACACCACTGACCACACTTTTTAACAGATCATGGGAGGATGGGGTGGTACCTGAGGACTGGAGGAGGGCAGATGTGATTCCCCTTCATGAAAGTGGGAGCAGGGCAGAAGCAGGAAACTACAGACCTGTAAGTTTGACCTCAGTGGTAGGGAAAATGATGGAATCACTTCTGAAAGAAAGAATTGTTGAGTACCTAGAGGCTAGCGGGGCACAGGACCCAAAGCAGCATGGATTTACAGCAGGAAGGTCATGTCAGATGAATCTAATTGATTTCTTTGACTGGGTGACCAAAGTAATAGACCAGGGAGGGGCTGTGGATATGGCCTACCTAGACTTTAGCAAGGCATTTGACACAGTCCCACACAAAAGATTAATAATCAAGTTAGACAGCCTGGGAGTGGGTTCCAGGGTGGTAGCCTGGGTAGCAAACTGGCTGCACAACAGGACACAGAAGGTAATAGTGAATGGAACACATTCCGAAGAAAGGGGGGTTACTAGTGGAGTGCCTCAGGGCTCAGTACTGGGTTCAGTCCTCTTTAACATCTTTATAGGTGACATTGCAGAGGGTCTGGAGGGAAAGGTATGCCTCTTTGCAGATGACACAAAGATCTGTAACAGAGCTGATACACAAGGGGGGGTAGAAAGGATGAGAAGGGACTTGGCAAGGTGGGAGGAATGGTCTGACATATGGCAACTTAGATTCAATGCAAAGAAGTGCAAAGTAATGCACCTGGGAAACAAAAATCCAGAAGAAGAGTACACAATAGCAGGGGAGGTACTAACAACAACAAAAATGGAAAGGGACTTGGGGGTAGTCATATCAGATGACCGAAAGGTGGGTAAGCAATGTGAGAAGTCAGTAAGGAGAGCCAGGGGGATACTGGGATGCATAGGAAGGGGCATCACAAGTAGAAAAAGAAGTGGTTATCCCTCTGTACAGACAGTTGGTGAGACCCCATCTGGAATACTGTGTGCAGCTTTGGAGACCCCATCTAAGCAAGGACATAGACAGGATGGAAGCAGTCCAGAGGAGGGCAACTAAAATGGTGCAGGGTCTGCATCAGAAACCATATGAAGAGAGACTGAGAGAGCTTAATATGTATACCCTTGATGAAAGGAGGGACGGGGGGACATGATAGAAACTTTCAAGTACCTCAAGGGAATCAACAAAGTCCAGGAGGGTAGCATCTTTCAGAAAAAGAGATGTGTAAGAACAAGGGGGCACAATTTAAAGATAGAGGGGGGACGGCTCAGGGGTATCGTGAGGAAATATTTTTTCACAGAGAGAATGGTGGATGCATGGAACTGCCTTCCTGGGGAGGTTGTTGGGTCTAAAACAGTGGGGGAATTCAAACATGCATGGGACAGACATAAGGCAATTGTAGTGGGGGGTTGCAGGAAGTAGTCTGTTGGTTAACTAGAGTCTGCAGCTTATCCAATAGGTAGGGAAATGGGCAGACTGGGTGGGCCAAGTGGTCCTTATCTGCTGTCAAAGTCTATGTTTCTATGTTATCCAAACATTGCTGGGGATACAATACAACTTGTGCCAAGGGCTGGGTTGCCAGAAAGTCAGCACCACAGTCAACAAATATGAACTTCCTCATCAAGCATTGAAATGGAAAATTGTGAAACTACAAAAATCAACAAAAGAATAGAAGTAAGTCACATAAGTTTGAGAGTATATAAGCTGTTGCTCAATTTGTGTATGTTTTACATAGAATAGATGGGGAATGGACAGGCATTTACATTTTCTGGACATCACTAGTGCTAAGTAGAAACATACAGTGTGGGTTTGAGGGCTACTGCCTAACTCATTTACTGTCCCTGCTTAGGTACTCCAGTTGAAAGCAGAGGTAATTATTAGCTTGGGTCTTTAAATGTTTGGTACAAATAGCCTCAGGTTACCATTCATAACAAGTTAACACTGACCATTGATTTTCTTTTTGATTATTTATTTATCTTTCCATGGCTGAGGGGAGGTTTGTACCTTTGGTTCCTCCCCCCCATCCAGCCAGCTAGTCCGGCTGTTGCCCCGGTCCCGGGCAGAGCTCAGACCTCCCCATTACTACCTTACCTGGTCGCGTCATGGCGGGTACATACCCCACCACCACAGAGGCCAGGAGGGTGGACCCCAGGAGGGAGTTAACTTGCACAGGGACTGCGGCGGCAGCGGAGAGCAGCCATGATGCTACAGAGGATTTTTTCTTCTTGGTGTTGTTGTTCCCCTGTGGGAGGGGGCATGCAATGATGCCAATGGATGGAGCACGCATGCTTCTGTATGCTCTCTTCCCGGCGTCTGCCTCCTCCAACCCCTACTTCTGCAGCATCAGTGGTGCTGCTCCCCAGCTTCCACCAGGGGGCAGTCACATGCTGACTACTAGTATCACCCCCTCCCTGGAGAAGGAGAGCTGTCCTCCAGACACTCGATCCTTCTCCAACCCTGCCAACCCCCAGTGGCCCATGCTGGTTCCCGAACATGGGTCACCAGCGTATCGTGAGGTAGGGCGTCCAGTGTCTCAGCCCTCGGCATCATCGGGCTGGCACTGACCACTGATTTTTAGGGCTGCAGTGGGCGTAGCCCTGCAGACCTTTTGCTTTCACTTAAGAAAAAGGATTCTTGCATTCCTTTTGAACCAACAACACATTGAGGTGACAAAAAAAAGTCACACCTGCATCAGTCAGTCCACTCGTTAGCACTATTTTTTTTCCCTGCAGTCTGTGACCACTGAATTACATAACCCCCACCCAATCCTCCATCTCAGCCCCTCCCTGCAACATACCAGTGACATTGGGGGATGCTCAATCCTGCAGCAACCCTATCACAAAATTCCCTACCCCTCCACTACTGTGCATGCATGAGCAGTTCTTTTTTCATTTTTTTTTTAAATTCCTGTAGATTTGGGAGCCTTGTGTATGGGTCCTGGTGCTTGTGTTCCCCACTCCCGAGCCTGTTTTCAATGTTCATGGGGGCCAGAAAAACAGACAATCATGAGCAGCTGTTGCCCCAGTTACAGGGCACAAGAATGGACATTCAGAGGTGGCTGTTGCATTGGTTTCAGGGCACTAGTGCCTGATGCATTCTTCTCATACATGCTGCCAATATGGCTTTTTGTTGCTGCTTCCCTCCTGAAATTGCTCCCTACCCCATATCTGCTCTACAAGTGCCTGAGCAGGATGCATCAAGAAAATAAAATAAAAAATCTGCACTATAAGGGGAGCAGGCAGGGAGGAGGGAGGAGTGGGAGGCAAGATGGCCGCAACACTGCTCCGCTCTGTGCTACCCTCTCCATATATCTAGAAGTATTTACTCAGGCACTATTGCTAATGCTGCTTTTAAACATTTTCATTATTTTTATTGCGTTGGCTAAAGTTGCAGAGTTCCCTCTGCAGTAGCAACTGGGGGCTGCAGATGCCCCAGAAAAGTCTGGTCAAGAGTGTTTGCTGTGTTGATGGAGTTTGGGCAAATTTGCAGTTTGTCTGCTCACTTTTTGCAACAACATATTTGACCTGAGGTTTATGGAGGCAGAAGAGCTAGTTTTGCCAAACTACAGCAGCGGCTGTGCTATGGGGAGCCATATGTGAGTTTTAACATTTCTGCATGTATGCTAACTTTGCCATGGGGAGCTGGGGACTGATTTAAAAATTCCTGGTATAACTTACTATGCTGAGAGAGCGATTTTCATTTACTATTTCAGGTGTGCGAACTGTTTCTTGAGTGAGGGAAACTGGTGAACATGAGAGTGGAGGATAACTGAATAAGATTGCCAAAGTTTGGAGTGCCCTGAATAACATCCATTTTGATAAAAGTGTCACATCTCAAGATACTTTCAGAAAGATGTGAGGAAGAAGGACCTAATGGCAATGAATTTAATAGAAATAAACTGTGAAGCAGGGAAAGGCCCACTGTGTAACAGAACTCCCAGACAAAAAAGGGAGCCAGGTCTTTGTTTTTTTACCTGGTGATTCCCTGTCTCAAATTTTCATAACTAAAGGCCTTAATTCAGCGAGAGATGAAGACTGTATAAGGTGTAACTTCCATTGAGAGATATACCTTTATCTCTTACTCTCCTGTAGCCATTGATTTGGTTCCCTTTCTTATTAATGAACTAAACTATCTGGGCTTCAATGCTCTGGCAAAGTATCACTTATTTATTGTGGAATTCGTGTGCAGGCTGGACTCCCCTTTGTATAAAGATATTCTGCTAACTTCACAAAAACATTGTATTGTGGATGTTAGTAGAGTTCACCCCCAGGGTAATCGTAATGAAGTACAGCTGAGCTCGTCTAACCAGGCCGGCTCCAGGCCGGATTTCCTTGTTTTACACTATGGGGCCAAACTCTTTAACAGTATAAAACATTTTGGATGACATGGCAATGAACTACATGGTACTATGTTTCTGATAAGTTTTTGGACTTAAGAAACAGAGAGTTTAAATCTCAAACTCAGTCAGGAATTTTTATTTGGGGGGGTGGTATTTGAATTTCTAAGCAGCTGGGATAATGATTTATTGTCATAAGAAGCCTTAAAATGTTTTTCATTTGTGATTATGAATGGCCCAGTGGTAGTTACAGGCACTTTCAAGAGTGCTAGCTTATAGGTAACATTATGTTTTATTTAAATGAAAACTATTCTGCTCCTAGCTCAGGTTTTTTACTGCATAATATTAATCATATAATTTCAACCTGAACAGTTCAGCTAGGGATGTACAGTATTACATTATATTTATTTATTGCTCTGTTTGTTGAGATATAGTTTTAGTAATGTATTTTAAGTACTTTAACTCCACAATCCTGCATGGAAAAATGCAGGATGTATAGACTATACTGTATTTGCACTATATGATATACAGTGTAAGGGATTTTAGCTGTAACTTACATGTTGAATTATTTAAATTCTGAGTGGAAGGTTCACAAGAAGCTATATGGTGGCATATCTGTGGTAAAACTGGAGGGGTAATTTATCAATGCCCATAGGAGTTCACTCTGGGTGGCTGTTATTTTCTCATAGTAAGTGGACATACCAGTAATTGTCACCCCTATACTAATCTAGCTCCAATCCTGGCTCTTCTAGTCCCCTCCCTTAATTTTTCTCTCCCTTTGTAAATAGTTTATTGACTACCATCTCCTTTCCTTTTCGAGCCTTGTTGCTAGCCATCCACTGCTATGCCAAATGCCACCCCTGGCTTTTCTTTTGTTAACCATTCATGTGGGGTATGTACAATCCTCTTTGTCCTCTTCTATAACCTGACTCTCTCTTGAGCCCTTTCTCTCCTCTAGGTCATGTCTGTGGTTCTGCATTTATTACATATTTTACTGCCGTTATTTTATATTGTTTAATTCTACTCAATGTATTTTTGTAGAACTGCCGTACTTTCCTCTATTTGTATTACTGAACCCATGTTATTGTTACAATGTTTTTTCCTTGTTGTACTCTCCTGGGTCGTGCCTGAAAACAATAATTTTATGGCTAGTGCACTTACCCGGTTAACAAAAACTAAATAAATAAATATCACGCTCAAGTTATGTCATTGGGCCCATTACTGAATGCCTGATTTGGGCATGAAGCAAAATAATCCGATGTGTTATCATATATCCAGTTCCTTGACCCTGCATTTGCGGCCTATAGTACAGGCTGGCAGAGAGTGCCTGACCTAGGTTTCATTCATGGGGCATATGGGGCAGCATGCACTGCACTGAATCTCTATTGGGACCCAGGATTGGGACTAAGCAGGTAGTACATGACAACTTAATCTGGGTGATATGGCAGTGACCTGCGAACCTATATTTGAGAGGGAGTAGTCTTATGCACTAGTCAGTGGTGTTAGGTGTAAGGTCTTATCTCTATGACTTGGGTCTACTGCTATGCTGTCATATACCCCTTTTGTATCTCTCCACTCTCTGTCTCTGCCCTCACTACTGTATCTTCTCCATATTAACCTATTTTTCTCATTAATTTAACAGGTCTGACAGGATGCTGGCTCCTTCCCCATCAGATAAGTATTACTCTATGTCTAACCTGTCTTATCCTTCCTGTTTATTCCCTAAGAACTAAGGATCCTATGAGACCCTTTTCCTATATTTTATGTTACAGGTTCATCAGATGTCATCCCTTCAAGACTTCAACCTCTTGCTCCCTAGCACACAGGTAAGAGACCCTCACCATAATACCTATACATGGTGGGTTAACTGTAAAGGTGTGGCTGTGTGTGTGTGTGTGTGTGTGTGTGTGTGTGTGTGTGTGATTCCTGACAGTAATCATATCTTGATATAATTGTTGTTTTAATTTGTTGTAATCTAGGCTTTTGCCATTTCTGCACTTTTTTTTGCACTTTTTAGTCCTTTTACATATAGTGGTGTTCACATTTTTTTATTGATCCCCCTTACTTCAGATTATGAATTATGTGGGCAGGATTTTCAAACTGGATCTGTTCGACCAATATTTTAAAGCAGCAGTGCAATTAAATTGGGCTAAAAAAATAATGAGATTTATTTATTTATCTAGTTTTTGTTGACTGGGTAAGTGCACTAAGCAACAACATTGTCTATTTTCAGGCACAACCCGGGAGAGTTACAGACAAAAGGCAGGAAGCTCAAATTCATTTACCAGGCATATAAAAAACACTAGGGGTTGATCAAACTCTAAGAAAGGGCAAAGTGATTGCACTCGCTTGCCCGTGGGTTTGCAGGGGGGTTGCACACACTAACTGGGTTAGCACATGCAAAAAATGAAATAATGTATGCGGTGGGCAAAGGGAGGGGCTGGGACAGGACTGTTCTTCCAATATACCAGAGATGGCTTTCAGTCTGCATGGGGTTGCCACACACAACAGAGTTCCTGGTACTAGGCAGCAACATTAGCTCCATTAAAAGTGCAGTCTGTGGAGATGCTCCTTCAGCCTTTGGGCCAGTGGTTTCATAATGGGATTCCTCCCCCCTCCCACATTTTCTCCTCTTCACATACTAATCCTGCTAACTTTTTTCCACCCTTACCTCAGTACCTGAACTCTCAGCTGCATTTACTGAGGACACTGCCCTAGGCACAGCGATTGCATGGCATGCAGATGGGACTGCAGAAGAGCTGATTATACAGGAAGTTCCCCTTTAATACTCCCTTCTTGAAGGAGCATCACGGAGCTAGTTCAACATGTGTGCCATAGGAATGTGGATAATGAAGCAATGATGCACAATGTAAATTAGTGCCCTGCTGCAACTCAACTCCTGGCTATCCTGTTCTGCATCTGCTCTGGAAACCTGGGGAAGCCTAGGTGGCCTTACAGGCATGATATCCTTTGTATCGAGTAATGGTGTAGCTTATCATAGAGGAGTGGTTCCACTCTATGGTTACTGCAGACATAGGGAGGCCGCTCAGGTCGAGTAGCAGCTCTCCCATCTACTCTACTATAGTTCATTAAAAACTACCTGCAAATTGAGTCTCCACTTCATCTACTTGAAGATTCTGCAGCTACAACCTGTCTGGAGTGTGTGTGTGAATTTGCAGTTCATTTTTGTCAAGAATATCCAAAGCGGAGATGTGACAAGCAGCATCGTGGCACACTCCACCACAGACCCAGGATAAATAAGCTAAATGACCTAAGGCCCAAGGCTCAGGCTCCAGCCAGTCTGCCACTTCTACTGCAGCACCCATCCCGCTCTCAGAAGAGTGCTTTCTTCAGGAATTGGAGCCCTTCAGGTCTTCTGTCAAAGAAATCACAGAGGAGTTGAAATCACTCAAAATGGACATAGGGAAAATGGGCAGGTGTGTTAGCGATGTTGAAACCTGTTCCTTTTCGATAGAAAAATGGAAGGACCACTCTGATTCAGATGTGACCCACATGCAGCAATGTCTTAACAAGTTAGAGGTGAAAATTGAGGACTTAGAGGGGAGGAGCCACCGCAACAATTGTTTCTTTTGTGTTATCTTTTTACCTTCCTCCTACACACTCCGGGGCCCACCTCTCCTTCAGGCTGCCTGGTGCTCTGTGCCCCCGGCAATCCTCCATAGGAGCTCTCCCTCACACACACACACACACAATGCAACCTGATCCCCTTAGTCGCCCCAGCGTATCCCATCGCTGGGCGGGTCCCCCTCCTCCAAGGGGGAAGGCACCGGGTGGCAAGGAAGCCCAGCACACAGTTGTTCTCAGTCCGGGGCTGCTGCTGTGTTGGAGGAGGTTCCAAGATGTTTTGGGGAGCTTGGAGAATGGTGGCCGTCATCTGGTGGTGCCCAAGCTGTTTTCTGGGTTTCTTTAGTCCCACTTGCGCCGCTATGTGCAGTACCCCTGGTCTCCACCAGGGGCCACTTGCAGAGCAGAGCTATCCTCCAGCCCTCCCCAGGAGAGGAGAGCTGTCCTTCAGATGCTCGATCCTCTCCTTCCCCCTTCCAGCCACAGCACCCAAATCCATTCCCAAATTGGGTCGCTGGCATGGTTTGAGGTGTGGTATCCAGCGCCTCAATCCTCTGTGCCACTGGGCTGACTTGCCGCAAAAATTTAATCATTTTTGGGCTTCCCGAGGGTGAGGAGGGGGCCATACCAATTCTGTTCACCCAAAAGTTCTTGAAAAGGGTAGCCGGACCCTCTCTAAATGGCCCCGTATACATTGTTGAGTGGGCGCACCACTCTCTTCACTCCAAACCTCCGACCGGCTCTCCTGCCCATCCTTTCATGCTGAAATCATTGAACTTTCTTGATAAACAGCATATCCTACTGAAAACTTGAGAACTCAGGGAGACTTTGTGGGAGGGTAAGAAGTTGTGGCTCACCCAGGACTTGCCAGTGGGGACCTGCCAGAAATGCGTCGCATTTCACCCCGTGGTGGTCAAGATCATAGCCATGTGATTCAATTTAGGATGCTCTATCAAGCTCCCCTGCAAGCCTCTATCAACGATGCATGGTACTCTTTTAATGCGGTAGTGGCCGCTACCTGGGGGGCTCAAGACAATGCTGCCCAAACTCTTTAATGAGAGATGAGCCCTGTTTCATAGTCAAATTGGCAGCCCAGGCTGGTTTGTGGTTCCCACATTGTGCCGATAGAAATGGACTCCTTGGGCTTAGCTTAGTTTTTCCAACTTTTTTGGCCCCTGGACTGTTCACTTAATGGGGGTCTCAGCTGGGCCTTATATCTCTCCTGACTTGCTGCAGGTTAGTGCCCCTTGGACTGTGATTTTTTTTTGTTTTCTTTCTTTTTTTTTTCCTTGGACTTGCCTCACTGGCTTTTGCTCACCCTGTTGCAGGACTGATCTCCATTTTGCACCAGAGGAGCTTGTGGCTATACCCCATCTCTTTGTTTCCAACCACTCACCTTTGCCCATTTCAGCTTGTGCCTGGACCCTTTGACCCTGATGGCTGCTGCTTCCTTACTGGAAAACCGCCTGTCCCCCAGTTTCTCGGGTACCTTCTGCCCTCTGCTTCCGCTTTTGTGGTTGGGACATACTTGGTTTCATCAGCTTAAGGGGACTGCTATCTGTCTTGTGCTCTCTCCTCCTAGTCATGAAATTACTCGTGGGTACCAGTGGACCTGACACTAACTTGTCTTGCAGGAGGTTGGACTATACTCGTTTGTCACAGGATCGCTTACTCATGTGGAGCATGGTCAAATTTGGCACTTCCCTGGTTGGTCTGCTTTCTGTCTGCCCCCTCTGGACCTTTGGATACTGTAACCTTCTCCAGCTAGCTCCTGCAGTGGATGATTATGGCCAGCACTGGCAGGGACCTGCCTACTTCAGTCTAGTGTCAACAATGGAACTCAGTGCATCGGAGAGGTGAGACTTCGTCTCTGGAATTTTGGGCTGGTGGGTTCCCCTGTTTTTTTTTGTTTTGTTTTTTTTTTTACTCAGTGGGGTGGGGGTGGACACCACCAGTATCTTAAGCCCAGAACATTTGGTTTTGTTTGTATCAGTTGGGGTACTGCAAAAGTCAGGATGGGCCTCTGGTTTGGGGGCAGGTTTTAGCATATTTACTTTAGTTTTATAACACTTTGTTTCTGGACTACCCCTTTATATATATATATATTGCCTCTTCACTGAGATTTAATCATTATTGACCCCTCTTTTTTTTCTTTTGTTTGTTATCCGAGGGCCTTAGTCATTGGGCATGTTGATTGTTCCCACCATTTTTGGACATCAAAGGCTTGGTATAGACACTCTTTCCTCAAGATATGTTTTTTACTTTTTTCATGGGTTGTAATTAAATTTTTCGTACATGCCTTACAATTCTTTTTTTACTTTTGCTTGGTAGGTTGTTGGGGACATTTGTTAACTTTTCTTCCTGATTATTCTTTAACTAGGTAGTGTACATAGTGTTATTCTGATCAGTAATTGGGGGGGGGCTGGGTGGTTGAGCACGATGCTATGTTAGGTAAAGTGTTATGCACCAATTGGAAGGATGATATGCCGTTTTACTGTTTGAGGGGTGGTGTGGGGTGGGGATGGTTCAGTTCTGGTCCATAATCCTGCTGTTGTCTTTATGTGGGTGGGGTGGAGGGTAAATTACATTGTTTGGGGGTGGGAGAATGGGTGTTTGGGGGATGGTATTGGTATTCTGGGTTCTGTTTTGTTTGAGGGTTGTTGGGCATTTTTATAACTGTTGGATGGTGGAGGGTTCTTGTATTATTTTTTTCCAGTCAACCCTTACTGTGCAATTCTTACTTAATTTGGATCGGGTGGGGGGATGCGGGGTGATGCCACTGGGAGACCTTTACCATTCTACAGGGACAAGGTTACTGTATGTAGGGATGGTCTACTTTAGCTTTTCCTTTAATTCCTCATTCTTGCCCCAATGGCGATAGCATTTAAGTTCTGCTCGTGGAATATAAAGGGTGTCAAATCCCCCACAAAATGAGCTAAAATCCTACTGCATCTACAGAAACTTGATGTAGATGTGGCCTTTTTGCAAGAAACCCATTTGCCACCTTCCCAGGCTCTTCTCTTCAGGTGATCCTGGGTGGGGCAGGCCTTTAGGGTGGGAATTAATTCACATAAGCAGGTTGTGGCTATCCTAGTAGCAGAGCATGTTCCCTTTCATTTGCTCCAGGAAATCTCAGACCCCCAAGGCAGGTTTCTTATCCTGCATGCCATTACGGGCCATCTGAAGGTTATTCTTTGTGGGGTATATGTCCCAATGGCTGATGACCCCACCTTTTTTACCTCTCTAATGACTCATCTTGCACCCTGGACCTCTTTCCCAATGTTGCTTGGGGGGGATTGGAACATGGCATATAGTAACACCCTGGATTGGTCAGACCCTCGTACCTTAACTCTGTCACCAGGGCAGATGGCCCTTCAGGACTTTGTGGATACACTTGGACATGTTGATCCATGGCAGGTGTTGAATCCGGATCTGCGAGAGTATTCATTTCATTCCCTTCCCCATAATACATTATCACTGATTGATCATTTTCTGTTACGGGTTGAACATCTCTCTGGGGTGGTAGCCTGTCACTATCTCACCAAGGTTGTCTCTGATCACCACCCTACTTTACTCCATCTATGCTTATCCCCTTCTTCGCTACGTGATAAAGTCTGGCATCTTAACGTTCAGTTGCTTAACTCGAAATCTCTGATCCAGCATCTCCAGAGCTTTATTCCTTTTTTTCTGGTACTTACATCTTCTTCTTACTCCAAGTTGGACTTCCTCTGGGGAGGCACTCATGTGTTTGCTCCGTGGTGAATTTATTCGGTTGGCCACTATTTGGAAGTGGGCTACCTCGCAGGCAATATCCTCCCTTTTAGACCAGATTAGAGTGATGGAAAGACAGCTTTCCTCATCCTCTTCTCAGTCCAACAGGGACCATTTGGAAGCTGTCCGCTCTAAATACCACATCCTGTTGGGGGGAAAAAGCCAAACATTTGATTCTGCATTCCAAGGTTCGGTGTTTCAATCAGGGGGAGAAGGCCGGAAAACTGTTGGCTCTGCATCTTCGATCTCAGGCAACTGGCAAAAATGTTTCCTTTCTCTGGACTGCTTCAGGTCACCTCCTTACTTCTCCTCAGGACATCGCAGATCACTTTTGAGATTTTTATATGACCTTGTATCAGCTGTCTTCTTCCCCCTTCAATGTAGCCCACCTGGACGCGTTTCTACAGGACATCAACCTTCCCCATTTTGCTCTTTCCAGGTAGACATAATGCAAGCTCCCCTGACTCTTTCTGAAATTTTGGCCTCCATCGACTCTGTCTCACCGGACAAAGCCCCAGGCCCAGATGGATACACTGCAGACTTTTATAAGGTATTCAAGCATCATCTTGTCCCTGTTCTCCTTGATACTTTTAACTACATTTATCAGGAGGGTCTTTCGGACTTTTCCCTTACCGAGGTCACCATTGTGGTGCTACCAAAACCTAGTTGAGATCCCCTGCTGGTTTCAAACTACTGACCAATATCCCTCATTAATGTTGATTTTAAGATTCTCGTGAAAATGTTGGCCTGTAGGTTGAACCAGGTATGGCACTTGCTTATCAGTTGAGAACAGGTTGGCTTTGTGGCGGGTCAGCTCTCAGCAGATCACCTTCTCACTTTTTCCCATCTTATCTCTGTGTCCAGGGGGGTCTGGTGTCCCACTGGTACTGGTCTCCCTGGATGCAGAAAAAGCCTTCAACAGGGTCTCATGGGACTACCTGTTTCATTTGCTACCCAGATTTCGCATTCCACTTATGTTCGTTCATTGGGTCCAGGTGTTATGCTCCCATCCCTCTGCCCATATCCTTTGTAATGGGGTATTGTCTGCCCCCTTTCAGTTGTATCAAGGTACCAGGCAGGGGTGCCCACTCTCACCCTTTCTTTTCAATTTCTTTCTTGAACCACTGTTCAGGAAGATCAAAACTTCTCCTCAAGTGAAAGGTATTTCTGTGAGGCCTTTTCAATACAAGCTTTCCGTTTATGTGGAAGATATCCTTCTTCATCTCACCTCCCCTGCCTCATCCTTACCAGCTGCTTTGGACATTATCTCGGATTTTAGCATATTTTCAAATTATAAGTTAAATCTGGCTAAGACGGTAGTGATGCTGCTCAATGGCGTTACCCTGAGGTCCTAAGTGGAACACCTAAGGTTGGTCTGGATCTGCAATAAACTAAAATATTTAGGTATGCACATTAGTAGTACTCTTTCCAAATGGAAACAATACAGCCTTGATGCGATGGTTACCACTATTTACATGGATTTGCAATGTTGGGATCTTTTGCATCTTTCCCTTTGGGACTGCACTAGTGTTGTCAAAATGAATGTTCTTCCTCACCTTCTTTACCCATTGTATATGTTTAACCATGTCTTGCCAACATCTTGGTTCCTGCAACTGGATAGGATCATCTCCTCTTTTCTGTGGCAAGGTAAGACTACCCTTCAGGGGGACGGGCTATCTTTAAATAGATGAGATCTAAAGTGCGTGGGGGTTTCCAGCTACCCAATTTCTATCCTTATCATTCTATTCACTGCTCCCAGTTCTTTCACTGGCTACAATACTACCCAGAAGAGGACCCTTCTAGCTATACTCCTGTGTGAGTAGAGATAGAACACACTCTTTGTTCTTTACATGGATTAGACATTCATTCTTTTCTTTATATTTCCCCTTAAAAACTTCCCAAATCTCTACATGGTTCTCTGGTAGAGGCCTCTGTTCATGCCCATCTACAAATCTGTGTTCTTCTTAAACTGCAACCCTATAATGATATCTCTCAACCTCTCATTGGCAACCCGAATTTTTGGAATGGGGGCCCCACTCTTACAGCTTCTTTCTGGCCTTTCATTGATGTGGAAAAGGTTTCGGACCTGATAGTTGCTCAGAAGCTTTTGATGTTTCAAGATGCCAGACTTCAGTTCCATTTACCCTCTTCTGCTTGTTTCAAATATCTTCAACTTTCCCATATGCTTGTGTCTCACTTTGACTCTGGTCCCTGGGATGACTCGCATCAGTCCCATGTTCTTTCTATGGCCTCTTCGGCCCCCAGTTCCAATGTCATTTCATTTTACTATCATCAGCTCTCAGACTCCCTTGCCCAGATGGAAGGCCCAGTTTTTTACTACTGGGATCAGGCGTTACCTTCTTCCAGTTCCCCACATAACTGGACACGCATTTGGGAGTGTTTATATAGATTTATGAAATGGGATAGGTATCGTCTCCTTTAGTTCCAGGTTCTGCACAATCTTTAGTTTACCCCAGACAAATTACATAAAATGGGGAAATTGCCTTCAAATACTTGTTCCAGATGTGCTAAAGAACCTGACATTTTGTTACATGTTCTTTGGGTTTGTGAAAAGATTGCCCCTTTCTGGTCCTCAATTCAATCCTGCCTGGATCCTCTTCTCGGTCTCTCTGAGGCCTTCCTCCCGGAGGTGTGTCTGCTGGGGGATTATGGTGACAGTTTGGTTGGCAATCAAAGGTACCACATGTCCTTTATATCCCTTTGTGAAACAAAAATTATTTTGAGACATTGGCTTGACCAAACCATCCCTTCCACTATTGAGTGGCTTAAGGAAATATTGTTCTCCCTACAAGCTGAATGGACCATTGCTAACCTCACCTGTAGAACTACTATGTACTGGATAGTCTGGGAACCCCTATATACACTCTTAACTTTATAAGTCTCCCCTTTCCCCTTTTTGTTCCCTTGTGATATTGATTTCCTCTGATTGGCCTCCTTCTGGATATTGGGCACCCTTGGCTACCACCTCCCATATACACAGATAACCCTCAGCTCTCTTAGTCCCCCAGTATGTGCCTGTGCTGTAGGTATAGCATGCTTCCCAGTGGCAGAGGTGAGGAGGGTGGAATCAGGGGTGGGGAGGGACAGATTTTGTGCTTGCAAGGCTTTGTTACCTTGTTTATTATTATGATGTCTTGTTTCCATACTTTTGTCATACATTTCTTGGGACAAAATTAATGTACGTATTATGTTCCCTGCATTTTGACTATGCCATACTATTACCACTGGTGGGGGGTTTATGTTCTGCAATTGTTATTACTGTTGTCATATTTTGGTGTTTGTTTTCATCTTCTCAAAAAAGTCAATAAAGTAAATTAAATTTGGAAAAAAAAGACATAAGATGGCTCAAGCAGTACCCCCAAAATTTTTCAGGGACTCTAGGTCTATCATGTCAAACCATGTTGTAAGGGACTCTGAAGCTATCATGTTCAACTCCACCCTGCAGAATATTAGATTAATGTCGTAAGGGACTCTGGGTCCATATGTCCGACCTCTCACTGTAAAATAGTAATTTAATGTTGTAAGGGACTCTAAGTCCATCATGTCCAACCCCTCACTGTAACATAGTAATTTAAGGTTGTCAGGAAATCTAGTCTATCATGTCCAATCCCTCACTGTAAGATAGTATTTAAATGTTTTAAGTGACACTAGGCCCTTCATGTTCAACCCCCTCACTGTAACACAGTAATTTAATGTTGTAAGGGACTCTGGGTCCATCAAGTACAAACCCTCACTGTAACATAGTAATTTAATATTGTGATGGACTTGAGGTCCATCTTGTCCAACCCCTCAGTATAACATAGTAATTTAATGTTGTAAGGGACACTAGGTCCATCATGTCCAGCCACTCCCTGTAGCATAGTAATTTAATGTTGTAAGGGACTGTATGTCCAGCATGTCATGCCCCTCACTGTAATATAGTATTTTTATAAGTAAGGGACTATAGAAACATAGAAACATAGAAGTTGACAGCAGATAAGGACCGCAAGGCCCATCCAGTCTGCCCATTTCTTTTTCTACCTTATAAATGTGCCATCGGCCTTTGCTCTGTCAGTGACCTATCTATTCATAGTCATTTGTATTGCTCCCTTATGCCTATCCCATGCCTGTTTGAAGCCCTGCACTGTATTCATAGCCACCACTTCTTGTGGTAAGCCATTCCATGCATCTACCACCCTTTCTGTGAAAAGAATTTCCTCACATTCCCCTTAATCGGCCTCCCTCTAATCTCATGCTGTGTCCTCTTGTCCTGCTATTTTCTTATATTTAAACATGTTAGACTCTTTCACCTTGTTTATGCCCTTAAGGTGTTTAAATGTCTCGATCATATCCTCTCTCCCTCCTTTGCTCAAGGGTATACATATTGAGCTCCGTTAATCTGTCCTCATATGTCTTCTGATGCAGTCCCTGCACCATTTTGGTTGCCCTTCTCTGGACTGCCTCAATTTGGTTAATGTCCTTGTGAAGGTGTGGCCTCCAATACTGCACACAGTACTCCAGATGGGGCCTAACCAATGTCTTGTACAGAGGGATTATTACCTCCCTCTTATGACTTGTGATACCCCTACTAATACACCCTAACACCTAGCCTTACCTACTGCTTTAGAGGTCTGCTTGAATGATTTTAGGTCATCAGTGATGATGATGCCCAAGTCTCTTTCTTCCTTTGTGACTGCTAGCAACTCCCCTCCCAGCCTATAAGTGGCATCAGGGTTTCTCTTCCCTATGTGCATGATTTTGCACTTCTTTGCATTAAATCCCAGTTGCCACTCTTCTGACCATTCTGCTAGTTTATCCAGATCTCTTCTCATTCTGCCCACCCCATCTGGATCATCTACTCTATTGCAGATCTTGGTGTCATCTGCAAACAGACAAACCTTACCCTCTAGTCCATCTGCAGGGTCACTAATGAAGATGTTGAATAGGACTGGCCCCAGGACTGATCCCTGAGGTACCCACTTGTGACTTGCATCTCTTCTGACTGTATACCATTTACCACCACTCTCTGTTTTCTGCCAGTCAACCAGTTTGCCACCCAGTTGACCAACTTCTGCCCACCCAGCCTACCTAGCTTATTTATCAATCTTCTATGTGGAACAGTGTCAAAGCTTTGCTGAAGTCAAGGTAGGCGACATCAACTGCTCCCCTTGGTCCACCACTCTGGTTACAGTCAAAGAAATCTATGAGATTAGTTTGACAGGACCTTCCTTTGTAAACCCATGCTGTCTTGGATCCTGTGCCCTATGGATTCCAGGTGTTGCACTATCCTTTCCTTAAGGTGCCTCCATAATCTTGCCCACTACTGAGGTAAGACTGACTGGTCTGTAGTTCCCCGCCTCCTCCTGCTACCACTCTTGTGGGTGGGATCACATGAGCCCTTCTCCAGTCTTCTGGGACCTCTCCTGTGCTCAGAGACTCACTAAACAATTCTGCTAATGGCTCTGCTAGTTCCTCCTTTAGCTCCTTAAGTACCCTGGGATGTATGCCATCAGGTCCATTGCCTTATCCACCCTGGGCTTAGCAAGGCTCTTGTAGGACCCTTTATTTTGTGAAGGAGTAGTGCTCACTCCCTCCCCCTGTGTCCATGATGCTGAGCTGTGGGCACTGCCTACCTTCTCTTCAGTAAATACTGAGCAAAGTATCTATTTAGGATAGATGCCTTTACAGGGTCCTCCTCCTCATGCTCCCTTTTCTCCATTAAGCTTAGCAATACCCCCTCTGGACTTTCTCCTTTCACTAATGTATCTATAGAAAGTCTTGTCACCTTCTTTTACTGTTCGTGCTAGTGTTTCCTCAGTTTGGGACTTTGCCTGCCTACTGCCTTACCTGCTTCCCTTAGGGCAGTTTGGTATGCCTCCTATCTTCATCCGCTGTGTTCCCTTATATTTTCTGAAGGCCAGCCTTTTGGCTCTGACCTTTTCTGCTACTGTATTTGAGAACCAAAGTGGTTTCCTTCTTCTTTGCACTTCCTTTTCTGTCTAACACAATGGGATGTTGCTTCAAGTATTGTATCCTTAATGCTTGCCCACTTTGCCTGTACCTCCTCACCTGTGTTTCTTTTTGCCAGGGCTAGCTTAACTCTGTTGGCCATCTTATCAAAGTCAGCTCCTCTGAAGTCCCATATTTTGCCTTGGAATGGGATGATTTAGATGTAGTAGCCAAATTGAACCATACCATGATGGTCACTGGCCCCCAGGTGACCTTCTACCTGGAGATCTGTGATCCCTTCTTTGTTAGTCAGTACTAGATCTAGGATAGCCCTGTCTCTTGTGGGTTGCTGTACCAGTTGTTTGAGGCCCTCACCCTGCAGGAATCCACTATGAGTCTAGTTCTGGCAGATGTTCTGCTGGTATTGACCAATCTGTATCTGGCATGTTGAAGTCTCCATTATCAGAACCTCCCTTTAGCTGTCATGTTTTGTATATCTTCTAACAGTAATGTGTATGTCCTCCCTCTGGTCTGGGGCCTGTAGACAACCCCAGTTCTTATGGCTGTCCCATTTCCTGTTTCCAGGGTGACCCACAGTTCTTCTGGCTCCTTATGTGTATTCTGAATTTCTGTAGCTTTGATATTTTCATTAACATACAGGGCCACTCCTCCCCCCTTATTGCACCTCGGTCTCTTCTGAACAATACATAGCCAGGTACTGAAGTCTCCCAAGTGTGGTTACTGGTAAACCACATCTCACTAATTGCTACTATGCCCAGTTTAGCCTCTGACATTATTGCCTGCAGGTCTGGGATCTTATTTCCCAGGCTGTGAGCATTTGTGTACATGATTTTCCATTAGCCAGATTTTGGTGTGTTAGTTGTTGGGTGAGTTTGGCATTACCCCTGTGCATCGTTATGGGAGACAAACCTTTTTCTTACCTGGTGATGCAAATGAACGGCAAACACGCTGAATTCCTGTTTGACCACTAGCTGAGGGAGGGGTGTTCTTCCCATTCGACGTGATGGGGTGCTGCACCCCTCCCCATTTGCTAGTTTAAATATTCTGCAAAGACGTCACAACTCTGCCCCAATGCACTGACTCCCTTTAGTCAGATGCAGTCCATCAAATTTAAAGAACTTTCGCTCCCAGAACTGTTGCCAGTTCCCTACAAATCTGTGTCCTTTTCCTGGCACCAGTCCTTGAGCCACGTGTTTAGCTCCCTATCTCCCTTCTCTGACATTCCGTCCATCTGCTCCCTTCTCCCAGACTGGCAGGATCTCAGAGAAGGAGATGCCGGACGAAATAGATGATAGTTTGTCACCCAGCCTAGTCAGGTGTTCCTTGGTCTCCACAACTGACTGGCTGGCGAGATCATTAGTCCCTATGTGTACTAGGACATCAATGTTTTCTCCTGCTTTGTGAACAATTTTAGCAATGCGGTCAGTGTCTCTCCATGCTGACTAGGTCCATCATGTCCAGCCATTCACTGTAACATTAATTTAATGTTGTAAAGGACTCTAGATCCATCATTTCCAATCCTCTCACTGTTTAACAAGAGGTATTGTAAGTCTCAGGAGTTATCTGCATTCAAAAAGAGACTTGTTACTTTATTTTAATTCACTGAAGAAAAGTTAATCCCTCCTGATAAAGGGAAGTGAGTGGATTAAAATTTTATAAAACCCGACCCACATTTCACCTAGGGTTTGAGCAGTTTCGGCTTGATGCAGGGACAGTTGATTGGACTTCAACTAGCCAGCAGTCCAGGGCATGCCACTTTTGCTGAGAGGGCTAGGAGTGGGCACAGAAAATGGTGAAGGACAAACACAAGTGAGGGTCAGCAGCAACCAGATGTAGGAGGCATGAAGGTTAAGGAATGGGTGGGGCATTTGTGACACAAGCACAGAGCAGTCAGAGGCATATGCATCTTGCTTCTGTTTGAAAACCTGAACTTGCCACTATTAATATATCTAGGTGGTCACCAGGAGCCAAACCTCAGTGCCACTTGTCCCCCAACACTAGGTAACCAGTTCTGGGACTGGATGGTAAACTGGAATGAAAAGTAAGTAGCCACTTACTGCCCAATGCTGGTGCCACCATACTCTCCCCATTCTAATACAAAGTTACCAGTCCTGGAGTCAGACAGTAAATCAGAAAAAAAGTAGCAGAAAATGACATCCAAATCCCAGTGCTGCCAACCCCTCATTCTGAAACCAGGTGTCCAGCCCCCAGTTCCAAGAGTCAATGAAAAAAAGTAAGCAAACACTGAGAGCCCAACTCCAGTGATGTTTTAGAAAGAAATGTTAGTTGTTTTTTGCACTACTCTACTGTAGTATTGCTCCCTGCTATCCAATGTGCTATTGCACTTGTGTGTACTTGCCACTTGTACATCAAATAAGAAGCAGCTTTATTCCATAGTCAGCAGTAAAACTTTATCCAGCTTCATAAAAGAAGCACATGCAGATTCATAGGATGAATACTCAAAACAAAAAAAAGTTCAGTAGTGCAATGAATAGCAGGGAGCAATGCTATGTCAGATTGAGGCAAAAAACATCTAACTTTTCACTCCAGAAGTGGAGCTTCATCATAATTAGTAACTTAATGCAGAAATGCTCTTATATTATCCATCACCACTAATGCATACAAATTAAATTTTTAAAACAATGAATGTGACACATCCTCTGGATATGAGTAGGCACTTATAAAATTAAAACTGGCAATTAAGGTATTACAAAATCACACATGCCCCCACAATGCAAAGCATCATGGGCTGCATATGTAAATCACCACAGAATATTATGCTGGTTCAACTTTGAGCAGAAATGCATGGTGCTGAAAGGCCTCTCACACAGTTTGCAAAGGGTGCCAACAGAAGACATAGACACATGTTTTGTCCTACCAGGACTCATCAGTATGCCTCATCTGTTTGACACCCCAGTGGAATGAACCAACTAACCTAAGATGGTCTATCTGGGTTATGTTGTGGTGAACCCAATTAAAACAAAAAACAGTTTAAAAGACAAAGAACCTCTGTGCGCAAGCACTGAGGCAATGGTTACCCCATGAAAAGTGCAATATAAAACCTGGTATAAACTACCCACAAGGCATATTTTCACAGTTGCTTTGTGTATGTAATTAGAAAAAAGCTTTACATATAAACTACAATATCATGAAATATAAATTTATATAGAAGTCTGTTTTGTGGAAGTTGGGGTGAAGCACTCAGGATATAAAATGTATAGGTATTCATTTATATATCCCTTCTCTTGAGAGACATTTTCTTTATGACTGTAGAACCAATGAACTCTTCAGTACAATGATTCCAAATGTCAGGAATATATTCTAAAACAAAAAAACAGGTAAAAAGCAGGACATTATTATATCAGATGTTCAGGCATAATGGATCTATAACTTGGGCGGCTGGATATAGTCCAGGTGTGAACAATTGCTTTGAACTTGTGTACTTTCTGTAAGATTTCTATAGACAGTCATTATTTCCAGTATATGAAGATGGCCTACATTGCAATAGAAGTGTTTCTTTATTGTATTATGACTAAATGAGCATCTGATATAATAATGTCCTGCTTTTCATGGTTTTTTTTAGAATACATCCCTGATATTTGTATTTTGCATTGCAGAGTTCATTAGCTCTAGAGTGCTAGAGAAAATATCTCTCAAGAGAAGGAAAATATATGAAAACACACCTGGACATTTTATATCTTCTGTGCTTCACCCCAACATGGGCAAAATGGACTTCTATATACATTTATATTTCCTGATATTGTGGTTTACATAGTAACATAGAAACATAGAATTTGACGGCAGATAAGTACCGCTTGGCCCACCCAGTCTGCCCATTTCCCTACCTACTGGATAAGCTGCAGATCCTAGTTAACCAGCAGCCTACTTCTTCCTACCCCCACCCCCCAGCATTGCCTTATGACTATCCCATGCATGCTTGAATTCCCCACTGATTTTGACTCCACAACCTCCTCCGGAAGGCCGTTCCATGCATCCACAACCCTCTGTGAAAAAATACTTCCTTAAATTACCTCTGAGCTGCCCCCCATCTTCAAATTGTGCCCTCTTGTTCTTGCACACGCTTTTTTGAAAGATGCTACCCTCTTGGACTTTGTTGATTCCTTGAGGTACTTGAAAGTTTCTATCATGTCCCCCTCTCCCTCCTTTCCTCGAGGCTATACATATTAAGCTCCTTAAGTCTCTTTTCATCGACTTCGGTGCAGACCCTGCACCATTTTAGTTGCCCTCCTCTGGACAGCTTCCATCCTGTCTATGTCTTTTGAGATTGGGTCTCCAGAACTGCACACAGTACTCCAGATGGGGTCTCACCAGCTGTCTGTACAGAGGGATAATAACTTCATGTTTTCTACTGGTGATACCTCTCCCTATGCATCCCA
This sequence comes from Neoceratodus forsteri, assembly GCA_016271365.2. Lineage (NCBI taxonomy): Eukaryota > Metazoa > Chordata > Ceratodontiformes > Ceratodontidae > Neoceratodus > Neoceratodus forsteri. The sequence goes on from CM057455.1 coordinate 1,512,358,609, forward strand.
GTATCCCCCCAGCCCTCCTTGCTGCCCTCTCACATTGCTTGCCCATCTTTAGGTCATCTGATATGACTACCCCCAGGTCCCTTTCCATTCTTGTTGTTGTTAGTATCTCACCCCCCATTGTGTACTCTTCCCCTGGGTTTTTGTTTCCCAGGTGCATTACCTTGCACTTCTTAGCATTGAATCTAAGCTGCCATACATTTGACCATTCCTCTAACCTTGCCAAGTCCCTTCTCATCCTTTCCACCCCACCCTGTGCATCAACTGTGTTGCAGATCTTTGTGTCATCTGCAAAGAGACATACTTTTCCTTCCAGTCCTTCTGCAATGTACATAAAGACATTGAAGAGGACAGTCCTAATACTGACCCTACGGTACCCCTAGTAACCCTCCTTTCTTCTGAGTGGACTCCATTTACTATAACTCTCTGTGTCCTATTCTCCAGCCAATTCTTTACCCAGGCTGTCATCTTGGGACCCACTCCCAGGCTGGCTAACTTGTATATTAATCTTTTGTGTGGGACTGTGTCAAATGCCTTGCTAAAGTCTAGGTAGGCCATGTCCACAGCCCCTCTCTGATCTACTACTTTGGTCACCCAGTCAAAGAAATCTATCAGATTCGTCTGGCATGACCTTCCCGCTGTGTTTTTATGTAAAGCTTTTTTTTAATAATTACATGTACCAAACTGTTGAAAATATGCCTTGTGGGTAGTTAACACCAGGTTTGATGTTATACTTTTCATTTCCTTTATTGCCATTTGTAGCTTTACATGCCTCCTAGACAGGATAGGAGGAGAAAAAAGTTTTTTTTTTTGGGGGGGGGTTGTGACCTGTGATCCATTCCCAACGTGACCCATGGATCAGTTTTGCACTTGCTGTCCCACTCAGTTTACATGTTTATTTTTACTCATGCACTTTATTTTGCCATTTATTTTTATTATGTATAATCCACTTTGTAATTGTATGCTGTTTTAAATTGTATCTGTATTTATGTTGTAAGGCACGCTAGGCCCATCATGTGCAACCCCGCACTGTAACATATTTATTTAATGTTGTAAGGGACATTAGGTCCATCATGTTCAGTTGCTCACTGTAACATAGTAATTTAATGTTGTAAGGACCTCTAAATCTATCATGTCATGCCCCTCACTGTAATATAATACTCTTATGTAGTAAGGGAATCTAGATCCATCATGTCCAGCCCCTTAACTGTAACATATTAATTTAATGTTGTAAATGACTACTCTAGATCAAGCATGTCCAATCACCTCTTTGTTTAACAAGAGGTATTGTAAGCCTCAGGAGGTATCTGCATTACAAAACAGACTTGTTACTTTATTTGAATTCACTGAAGAAAATATAATCCCTCCTGTTACAGGGAAGTGAGTGGATTAACATTTTATAAAACCAGACCTACATTTCACCTATCATTTGATCAGTCTCAGCTTGATGCAGGGGACTGTTGATTGGGCTTCAACTATCCAGGAATCCAGGGCCTGTCGCAATTGCAGAGAGGGCTGGGTGTGGGCACAGGAAATGGTGAGGGGCAGGCACAGGCAAAGGTCAGCAGCAGCCAGGTGTTGGAGGCATGCTGGATTAGGAATTGGTGGGTTATTTGTAGAGATGCAGCAAATTTAAAATTCAACCGTTAAGTTGTGGCAAAGTGGCCGATTTTGATACATGGAATAATACGCAAATTTCTCCCATTTTAGCCCGTTTTTGCAAGATGAAACTTTGCCGGTAAAAAGGTGAAATTTCACCTTGTAAATAGTAGGCCCCTCTCCTAATGGGCCCACATATGTCGTGGAACGAGCACATTGTGTCCTGCGTCCCCCGCCTGCTGCTGGTTTACCCCCTTGACCCTTCATATTTAAACTCCTCAATTTTCTGGATAAACAACACATCTTAATGAACAGTAAAGAGCTAAAAGAAATCAGGTGGGAAGGTAGAGTACTGAGAATTACCCAAGATCTCCTGCATTCAGTTCGAGTTAAGAGGCAAGAGTTACACCCCATGGTGGTCAAATTAATAGCGGCTGAGAAGCCATTTCGGGTTAAATACCCAGCGACCCTGCAGGTTAAACATAATGATCAGTGGTACTCCTTTGAGAGTTCTGATCACGCTAAAAAAGAACTCAGGTCACTGCTGCCAGATCTTTTTAAGTGACCTTAAAGAGCTACTTGCTGGGGGCCAAGTGATGTGGCTAAAAATGCATTTCCAACTAATGTCCGCGCGACTGTGTCATACTCCCTGAATGAATAGCTGCAGATGCAAACAATATACAAGCCTGATGTAAGGAGCACTGAAGACGCCTGTGTATTAATTCTGTTCTCTCTTACATTCCTGGTCACGAGCAAAGAAGGAATTGAAGAACCCGGCTAGAACAACGAGTCAAGTAAAGGGTACTGCAGTCAAGCATAAATGACCCTCGGAATACTTTACTGAAGTAGCAGTGCTGACAATTTGGTAACAATAGAGTGAAGACAGTATATCTCCATGATGTCAAGAAATGGACATAATAAGACTTCCTAATCCCCCTTTTTTTTTAAATGAGTAAGACTCTTCATTGAGATAAGTACCAAGTTGAATCGGACTGCCTGTTATTCAATATATTACTATTTGGAGAATATAACATGACATGTAGTAATGCAGGAGGGATATTAGTCTAGATGTGAGACTGACTCTCTGACATAGTGTGTGTGTACAATAAGTCATTCAAAAACTAAAGTTTACTACTGTTTAAAGTGTTATTAAAGCTGGTAGTTGTATTGAAAGTTGGGTGGAGGCGGGGCGAGGGAGGGGTAATTGCTTCAACCTGGCTAGCAACAGGAACATCACCTGATGATATGTATGTGAGGAGACAGTTATTTAGAACTGGGATAGTTAGGATTGTTGTAACAGTTGAGTGGGGGGGGTAGGGGAGGCTTAATTGCTGGTTTTCAATGCAGGGAGGGGGGTCTACAAGGAACAGCTCCAACACATCAGCAGCATAAGAGGAGAGAAGTTGATAACTTAAATAGAAGTCACACTGATGAATACAAGGGTTCCCGTGTCTCAAACTAACCTATGGGGGGCCCATACAAGTGAGTAACATGGAATGTTAAAGGAGGCCGTGATAGGTGCAAGAGGCAAATCATCCTCAGGCACTTAAATCATTTAAAAGTAGCCCTTGCATGTCTGCAAGAAATGCATACAAGAAGGGAGGATGCTCATCTATGGAAAAAGAATTGGGTAGGGCAGGCTTTTGGAGCTGGAGCCTCCACATCTAAGGGAGGAGTCCTCATTCTGTTTGCAGAATCTACGCCCTTCAGATTAAATAAGGAAGTCTTGGACCCGGAAGGGTGCTATATTTTGGTTCATGGCTACCTAGCTGCATACCCAGTTCTGTTAGGCGCCATATATGGACCCAATAAGGATTCGCCCGATTTTTTCGTACACCTCCTCAATCTGATAATGAGTGAACCAACAAAGTTCACACTGTTAGGGGGGACTGGAATATTGTTATACAGTCTAACATGGATAGGTTGGATTATATGAGGGGCAACTCAACCCCTACTCAGAGAGCCCTTAAAGAACTTATGGACTCAGCCGGTTTAATAGATGTTTGGAGGGTCTTATACACAAATAACCGACAATACACCTTTTTCTCACCCTCACATCATACTTATTCCTGAATGGACTATTTCTTGATGAGTGATTTCATGCTGCCTGGAATCCTGACAATGGATATCCATGTCAGAGTGATCTCAGAACACTCCCCCGGTAACTATTACTTTTTTGTTGGGGCCCGGAGTCAAAAAAGATTCCATATGGAGACTGAATATCCAACTCCTGCAGAATACAGACTCCCTTCAGCATACAACTGATTTCATTTCTTTTTTCCAAGAAACTAACAAGGGGACAATCCTTAAATTGGATATGATATGGGCTTCCCTTAAGTGTGCATTGTGCGGCGAGTATATCAGGTTAGCCACTATTAGGACATCTAAATATAGAGCTCATGTCTCAGGAATACTAAGTTCCATTCAGGAACTTGAGAGCATACCATGCACCCGCCTAACGGTGGACCAAGAAAGTAAATTAAGCAGACTGTACACCGAGTATGCAGATTTCCAGGTGCCGAGGGCAGAACTGGCCCTGAGGCGAACCAAAATTCATTATTTAGAATCCGGTGAGGGAGCCGGGGGAAACTATTAGCCTATAGAATGAGGCAAGCAGAGACAGCTAGATATATCCCAGGTCTTTACTTCCCTGGAAGTGACCAGGTATGTACAGACCCTAAAGAGCTAGCCCAAAGACTAGGTTCTTATTACCAGACTTTATATTCGGTGGAACCAAGCGTTTCTCCAACCCGAATAGAAATTGCTCAGTTTCTGAGAAGACAGACCTCCCAAATTATCAGTAGCGCAAGCTCGGTCACTGAAAGGGTATATCACTTCAGAGGAAATACTCAAGCCATCAATCAGTTACCCTCTGACAAGTCTCCAGGCCCTGATGGCTTGCCTAACAACCTATACAAGAAGTGTCACAAAGTGCTACTACCGAAACTACAGGAGGTCTATAATTACTGGTATGATAATGGTTTCTCAGAGCAGAGTTTCTCTGAAGCTCTGATCACCCTTATCCCAAAACCTGGGAAAGATCCTATGTATCCTGAGAATTACCGGCCTATTTCCTTGTTAAATTCGGACTTTAAAATATTAGCCAAGATACTGGCCAACAGACTAGCCCCTATTATGGCAGGGCTTATCAGCCCTGAGCAAGTTGGTTTTATGATGGGGAGACCACCTAAGAAAATTGCTACATCTTATTTCGGTCACTAATAACTCCAATAAACCATCGGCCTTAATATCCTTGGATGCCAAAAAGGCTTTCGACTGGGTCTCATGGGACTTTCTCTTCGAAACCTTATCTCATTTTGGCCTTCCCAAAGAATATATTAGGTGGGTTAGATTACTGTATACCTTCCCCATGGCTAGAATATGGAGCAATGGCATTCTCTCCAACTCATTTCCCCTTAAGAGGGGTACTAGACAAGGCTGCCCTTTATCACTGCTCCTTTTCAACCTTAATTTAGAACCTTTAATTTGACTGCTCTTACATTCCCATGGGATTGCAGGTATTCAAGTGGGGGGGAAGAGATTCTCACTTTCAATCTATGCAGATGATATACTTATGCACATCGAAGAACCGCAACATACTATTCCCGTATTATTAAAGGGGATTAGCTCCTTCTCGAAGGTTTCGTACTACAAATTAAATTGCTCTAAGACTAAGATCCTCCCATTGAATAGCTGGATAACACGGTCACAAGTGGCATCGTACAACCTGTCCTGGGAATCAAAGGCAATATTATATCTGGGTATTAAAATAACAAGGGATGTTAGCTTTTTAGCGAGAGAGAACATACGTTCTCTGTCCCAAACACTGACAGCCCACTTAACGTGGTGGGAGTCTTTACCTCTCTCCTTATGGGGTAGAATTAGCATGGTTAAAATGAATATCCTACCTCGGGTTCTATACCCCCTTGGCATGGTAGGCTGTTTCCTCCCTAAAAGTTGGTTCACTAAACTGGAGAAAATGCTAAACACATTTATATGGAAAGGGAATCAAACCAGGAGAACATACCATAAATTAACGGCCCCCAAATCCCAAGGTGGGTTAACAGCCCCTTCTTTCTTCACCTACTACTGTGCACAACATATGAGCAAGCTAACATTCTGGTTACAAGCTGACGCCTCAGTAGATAGGGATAGATATGTGCCCCTATGGGTGGAGATAGAAAAGTACCTGGTAGTTAAATACCACTATGCGTTACCTGCCCTTATGTTCACTGTACCCTCCCACGTTCCTAGACAACTTCGTAATACTCCTATAGGTTGGTCGCTGAAAGCAATCCACCAAATGCAAGGCTACTTTTCCTTAAATTGGCATCACTCCTCCAGTCAATTGATCACAAACAACCCACACTTTAAAATAGGAGGGAGGCCCATTTTGCCCTCCTTTTTTACTTTAATTAAAGAACTTAGATTAATAGACTTTACTCAGCAAAGGGAGTTAATCTCATTTTCTCAATTTCAGTCTCGATATAATGCATCTGACAAACATAAGTTTAAATATATCCAAGTTAGACAAGCAATCCTTGCTCTCATAGGGCCCAGGGCTGACCAAATAGTTGAAAGTCCTGAAGTTCAAGTGATAATTCAAATAGTATCGCAGCCCCACGCTGTATCCGGGACTTATAGGCAGCTGCAAGCACTAGACCCACACCTGTCCAAGGGTATATGCTACTATTGGGTGCAAGAGCTAAAATTAATGCAGGATCGAGAGGTGTGGAAAAGAATTTGGCAGGACTGGTACAAAATTATTAAACAAGATAGGCTCCGAATGGTCCAGTTTAATATAATGCACAATTTATATTATACACCAACTAAATTGTATAAATATGGCTTAATCCCTTCACCTCGCTGCACAATATGCCAGGGGGAGGAGGGCACATTGTTACACATGTTTTGGACTTGCCCGAAAATCTGGCCCCTTTGGCTTGCGGTGATGAACGGGATGGACCCCCCTCATTAGATCACAGTCGGGGTTTACCCCAGAAACCTGCCTGCTACACTTATTTCCTCTAGGAACACCCAAACAAACTAGGTCCCACATAGCTCTGGTAGCAGTGAATGTTAAATTGGTAATAGCACGACATTGGAAGGATGGTCAAATGCCATCGGTTATAGAATGGTATAGAGAAACACTACTGGCATTGCAACTAGAAAAGCACATTGCCCACATGAACCACAGGGAGAATACCTATTTAGACTTGTGGGGACCACTTGATGCTGCACTTGTAACATGGAAACCCTAGGGACTGCTGCCCTCCTCTTCACTGCATATCTTTACTTCCTTATGGAGAAAGAGTCTGGTTTAGCATGTTGGACTCTGAACCTGGTATGGGGATAAGAGGGAGAATGGGGGGAAGATGGGGTGGGAAAGACTGCAAGCATGGGTGGGCTTTGTGTTGTTTTTTCTTCCCTTTTTAGTCTTTCCCTCCGCTGTTTATGGAGATGTTAGAATACACATGAAAATGGAACTAGAGAAATCTCCTTTTGTTTCACTGTTAATGCCTTACAGTGTACATTGAAGTGTATGGTGTGATATGCAAATAAAGTATACTCAATTAAAAAAAAAAATGTCACCTTGTGAGACAAAATTTCGCCTTGCAGAAAAGTGAAATTTCACCTTGGAAGGTGAAATTTCACCACTAAAAGCCGAATTTCACCTTTGAAAGTGACATTTCGCCTCACAAGGTGAAATTTCGCCTTTCCACAATCAAAATTTTGCCATTCAGCTAGCAAAAGTTTGCTGTTCCACAGGCAAAATTTTGCATTTCACTACGCAAAATGTACAAAATGCACGGATTACTCCGCATAGTGAATTTTTGTCACTTCATCCACCTTTAGGCATTTGTGACACAAGCACAAAGCAGTCAGAGGCATATGAATTATGCTTCCATTTGAAAACCTAAAGCTGCCACTATTAATATAGCTAGGTGGTCATCCGGAGCCAACCCCCCAGTGCCACTCCCCCCCAACACTGAGTGCCCAGTTCTGAGATTGGATGGTAAACTAAAATGAAAAGTAACTAGCCACTTGCTGCCCAATGCTGGTGCCACCATATTCTCCCCATTCGAATACAAAGTTCCCAGTCCTGAAGTCAGACAGTAAATTAAAAAAAAGTAGCAGACAGTGACAGCCACATCCTGGTGCTGCTGATCCCCCATTCTGACATCAGGTGCCCAGCCCCCAGTTCCAAGAGTCAATGAAAAAAAGTAAGCAGACACTGGGAGCCCAACTCCAGTGATGTTTTAGAAAGAAACATTAGTTGTTTTTTTGTACTACTCTAGTGTAGCATTGATCCCTGCTATTCAATGTGCTATTGAACTTTTGTGTACTTGTCACTTGTACATCAAATAAGAAGCAGCTTTATTCCATAGTCAGCAGTAAAACTTTAATCAGATTCATAAAAGAAACATATGCAGATTCATAGGATGAATACTCAAAACAACAAAAGTACAGTAGTGCAATGAATAGCAGGGAGCAATGCTATGCCAGATTGGGGCAAACACATCTAACGTTTCGCTCCAGAAGTGGAGCTTCATCAGAGTTAGTACCTTAATGCAGAAATGCCCTTATATTATCCATCACCAGTAATGTATACAAATTACATTTTTAAAATAATAAATTTGACATATCCTCAGGATACAAGTAGGCACTTATAAAATTAAAACCAGCAATTAAGGTAATGAACAGTACAATATCAAACCTGGTATAAACTACCCACAAGGCATATTTTCACAGTTGCTTTGTGCATGTAATTAGAAAAAAAGCTTTACATATAAACTACAATATCAGGAAATATAAATTTATATAGAAGTCTATTTTAGTATGTTGGGGTGAAGCACTCAGGATATAAAATGTACAGGTATTTATTTATATATCTCTTCCCTTAAGAGACATTTTCTTTATGACTCTGGAACCAATGAACTCCTCAGTACAATGATTCCAAATGTCAGGAATATATTCTAAAAAAAAAACAGGTTAAAAGTGGGACATTATTATATCAGATGCTCAGGCATAATGTATCTATAACTTGGGTGGCTGGCTATAGCCCAGGTATGAATAATTGGTTTGAACTTGTACACTTTTTGTAAGATTTCTATATACAGTCTTTATTTCCAGTACATGAAGCTGGCATATTTTACACTAGAAGTGTTTTTTATTGTATTATGACTGAATGAGCATCTGATATAATAATGTCCTGCTTTTTTTTGTTTTTTTTAGAATACATGCCTGATATTTGCATTTTGCATCACAGAGTTCATTGACTCCAAAGTGCTAGAGAAAATATCACTCAAGAGAAGGAATATTTATGAATACAGACCTGAACATTTTTCATCCTCAGTGCTTCACCCCAACATGTGCAAAATGGATTTCTATAAAAATTTATATTTCCTGATTTTGTGGTTTATATGTGAAGCTTTTTTTAAATAATTATATGTACTAAACAAATGTTAAAAATATGCCTTGTGGGTAGTTAGGACCAGGTTTGATATTACACTTTTCATTACCTTTATTGCCATTTGTAACTTTACGAGCCTCCTAGACAGACAGGATAGGAGGAGAAAAAAGGTTTTTCCATTTGCTTTTATTATGTATAATCCACTTTGTAATTGTATGCTGTTTCAAATTGTATCTGTATTTATCTTGTAAGGGACACTAGGCCCATCATGTCCAATCCCTCACTGTAACATATTAATTTAATGTTGTAAGGGACTCTAGTTCCATCATGTCCAACCCCTCACTGTAACATAGTAACTAAATGTTGTAAGGGACACTGGGACCATCATGCCCAACCCCTGAATGTAACATATTAATTTAATGTTGCAAGGGACTCTTGCTCCATTATGTTGAACTCCTCACTGTAACATATTAATTTAATGTTGTAAGGGACTCTAGGTCCATCATGTCTCACTCCTCACTGTAACATAGTAATTTAAGGTTGTCAGGAACTGAGGGTCCATCATGTCCAACCCCTAACTGTACAATACTGTAGTACTTTGATGTTGTAAGAGACTCTGGGTCCATTATGTTCAACCCCTCACTGTAACATAGTAATTAAAGGTTGTCAGGAACTGAGGTTCCGTCATGTCCAACCCCTCATTGTAACGTACTGTAGTACTTTAATGTTGTAAGAGACTCTGGGTCCATTATGTCCAACCTCTCACTGTAACATAGTAATTTAATATTGTAAGGGACTCTAGGTCCATCATGTCCAACCCCTCATTGTAACATAGTAATTCAATGTTGTGAGGAGCACAAGGTCTATCATGTCCAGCCCCTCAGTGTAATATAATGCTATTATGTTGTAAGGGACTCTAGGTCCATCATGTCCAGCCCCTGAACTATAACATATTAATTTAATGTTGTAAATGACTACTCTAGGTCAATCATATCCAATTCCCTCACTGTTTAACAAGAGGTTTTGTGAGTCTCAGGTGGTATCTGCATTCCAAAAGAGACATGTTACTTTATTTTAATTCACTGAAGCAAAGTTAATCCCTCCTGATACAGGGAAGTGAGTGGATTAAAATTTAATAAAACCAGACCCACATTTCACCTATGGTTTGAGCAGTCTCAGCTTGATGCAGGGAACTGTTGATTGGGCTTCAGCTAACCAGCAGTCCAGGGCAAGCCATGTTTGCTGAGAGGGCTGGGTATGGGCACAGCAAATGGTGAGGTGCAAACATAGATGAAGGTCAGTAGCATCCAGATGTTGGAGGCATGCTGGATAAGAAATGGGTGGGGCATTTGTGAAACAAGCACAGAGCAGTCGGAGACATATGAATCATGCTTCTGTTTGAAAACCTGAAGCTGCCAGTATTAATGTAGCTAGGCGGTCACCAGGAGCCAACCCCCAGTGCCACCCCCTAACACTGGGTGCCCTGTTCCAGAATTGGATGGTAAACTAAAATGAAATGTAACTAGCCACTTGCTGTCCAATGCTGGTGCCATCATACTCTCCCCACTGTGATAGCAAGTTCCCAGTCTTGGAGTCAGACAGTAAATTAAAAAAAGTAGTGGACAATGACAGCCAATCCCTGGTGATGCTGACCCCCCATTTTTACACCAGGTGACCAGCCCCCAGGTCCAAGAGTCAATGAAAAAGTAAGCAGACACTGGGAGCCCAACTCCAGAGATGTTTTAGAAAGAAATGTTGGTTGTTTTTTGCACCACTCAATTGTAGCATTGCTCCCAGCTGTTAAATGTGCTATTTCACTTTTGTGTACTTGCCACTTGTACATCAAATAAGAAGCAGCTTTATTCCATAGTCAGCAGTAAAATTTTAACCAGCTTTATAAATAAAGCATATGCGGATTCATAGGATGAATACTCAAAACAACAAAAGAGCAGTAGTGCAATGATTAGCAGGGAGCAATTCTATGCCAGATTGGGGCAAAAACATCTAACGTTTCACTCCAGAAGTGGAGCTTCATCAGAGTTAGTAATCTAATGCTGAAATGCCCTTACATTATCCACCACCAGTGATGTATGCAAATTAAATTTTTAAAACAATGAATGTGACACATTCTCAGGATACGAGTAGGCACTTATAAAATTAAAACTGGCAATTAAGGTAATGAAAAGTATAATATCAAACCTGGTATAACTTATACACAAGTCATATTTTCACAGTTGCTTTGTGCATGTAATTAGAAAAAAAGCTTTACATATAAACTATAATACCAAGAATTACAATTGTATATAGAAATCTGTTTTGCGGATTTTAGGGTGAAGCACTGAGAATATAAAATGTACAGGTGTTCATTTATATATCTCTTCTCTTGAGAGACATTTTCTTTATGACTGTGGAACCAATGAACTCTTCAGTACAATGATTCCAAATGTCAGGATTATATTCTAAAAAAAACAGGTAAAAAGCAGAACATTATTATATCAGATGCTCAGGCATAATGGATCTATAACTTGAGCGGCTGGATACAGTCCAGGTTTGAACAATTGCTTTGAACTTGTGCACTTTCTGTAAGATTTCTACAGACAGTCTTTATTTCCAGTATATGAAGATGGCCTACATTGCAATAGAAATGTTTCTTTATTGTATTATGACTAAATGAGCATCTGCTCTAGAAACATACTGCTTTTTATTGTTTTTTTTTTTAGAATATATTCCTAACATTTGTATTTTGTATAGCAGAGTTCATTGGATTCAGAGTGCTAGAGAAAATGGCTCTCAAGAGAAGGAATATATATGAAAACACACCTGAACATTTTATATCCTCAGTGCTTCACCCCAACATGTACAAAATGGACTTCTATATACATTCATATTTCCTGATATTGTGGTTTATATGTAAAGCTTTTTTTAATAATTACATGTCCTAGCCAACCGTTGAAAATATGCCTTGTGGGTAGTTAAAATCAGGTTTAATGTTATGCTTTTCATTACCTTTATTGCCATTTGTAACTTTATGAGTCTCCTTGACAGGACAGGAGGAGAAAATTTTTTTTTTTTTTTTTTAAAGAAAATTTAAACTTTGCAAAATAGCAAAGAAAAGATACCAAAACATTGACTTGAGGGGAGACTGTGTGTATTGGGTGGGGGTTGGGGCAGAGGCCAGAATGCTTATAGTCTGCAGAATTGGTGAAGAAAATGAAAAAAAGTTAAGAAAAATAATGATTATGAAAGCAAATTAAAAACAGTAAAGAAGTATAATAAAAAAAAGAAAAAAAGAGACTACAGTATGTCACAGACTGTGTATCAGGACACTTACTTTCTAGCATGCAGAAAAGCACAGAACAGAAGAGAATTTGAAGAAGAACATTTAAAAGTAAAAAAAGAAAGTTTGGAAAAAACAAGAGGGAGATGGGAATGACTGTTTGGACTAGAGGCTGTGTTGTCAGTGTGCAAACAATTGCACAGCAGAAACAGTAGTACTGTCTTTTCTTTACAGTGCACTACTGCAAAAAATTAAATTAGAAAAATAAAGTTTTTTTTAACAAGAAAATGTTTACAGAAAGTAAGACAAGGCTTTAAACAAGAAAAAAATAGAGTGTACCATTTTACAGAAAAAGACCTAAGAAAGAAGAAAAAATTTACATTTTATTTTACAACAGAGAGAGTGTGTGTGTGTGCACGCGCGAACGCACGCACATGTGTGCATGTATGTGTGGGTGGGGGGATGAATCCTGTTTTGAGAGGAGGGAGAGCCCTTTGGCAATTGCATTGTAGCCTCTGTCTACAGCATTGCTAGCCATTTCCCACGTATGCACAAATGTTTGTTTTGTGTAGTCCAAAAAAAAATTAAATTGCAAAAGCAGAGCCAGTAAAGGCTTACATCATATGTAAAGCCTTTTTTTTGGGGGGGGGAGGCATATCCCTTTGGCAGTTGCATAGTAACCACCATCTTCAGCATCACCAGTGATTTCTCATGGAAGTACAGGACCATTTTTGTTTTGTGTACTCTATTAAACAAACAAACAAAAATACTGTGAAAGCAGAGCTGGTAAAGGATTGTTTCAAGTGTGAAACCTTTTGGGGATAGGGACAGTCCTTTGGCAGTTGCAAAGTAGCCCCTGTCTTTAGCATCATCAGTCATTTCCCTCACAAGGACAGGACCATTTTTGTTTTGTGCAGTCCAATAAAAAACAAACTGTGAAAGCAGAACCAGTAAAGGTTTGTGTCACATGTGAACCCATTTTGGAGGGAGGGGGCAACCCTTTGGCATTTGTGTAGTAGCTGCCTGTCTGCACTGTCATCAGCTTTTTCCTATGCAACCACTAGGCAATTTTTGTTTTGTGTAGTCCAGTAAAAAAATAAATTGTGAAAGCAGAGGAGGTTAAGGCTTGCATCACAAGTAGAGCTTTTTTGTGATGGAAAGGGACACACCTTTGGCAGTTGTGCAGTAGCCCCAACCTGTAGTCTTGCTATTGTTAATCAGTTGTTACCTTGTCTTAAGACATGCACTCATTATTGCTATTTCCCCAAGGTGACTGAGCCTCAAAAGATTCTGAGGTTCTAAAGGTTCTGATAAGCAAACAAAGTTTAGATTAGTTAAAGCAGCAGTGTGAACCATAACATTCTGACAGCTACCCACCACATACTGTCTGTGGGATTGTTTTCTCAAAAGGCAGGTAACTCACAGAATGCTCTCTAATCACTCTTCTGTTTCTGACATTTAAGAAAGTAATACTAATACTATGTATAAGTTATTAAGAGTAGTGATTTCTATTTCTCAACAGGCACAGGCACCACTGTGAATGTCTCTTTGTTAAGTAATGAAGAAGATGCCAGAAACTCAAAAACAGCACCAGGCCAGAGCAGAGGGCAGCCAGTCAAAAAGAGCCAGTCAGCCAGCTACAACCTCAAGACTGCTGCTATCCCCACCTGCTATAATCAGAGGAAAACCAGAAGTAGTCTACCAGCACTGAGATCAACATGGTTAAGGCACATCTGCAAAAAATTACTACTTAGAAAATGAGAAAGTGACAATGATGACGGGAAAGCCCCAGACCAGATCTCTAGTTTAATAGTCTCCTCCGGAATCTGATTTTTACGGCTTAGTCAGCCAAGCTCTGCAAACATTATGCCATCATCAGTTTTGCTTAACAGCACTGTGGAAGCGTGTGACCAGACTGCTGTCTGGTGTGCCGCCACTGTGCTGCAGCATACTTTCCAATGATTCTGTTTAAACAGCCCTCCTCCTCCGTGGGCTGCATAAATACACACTCTTCCCAGTGCACTACTTTTCCTTTCTGCAGTTGCGGAATTGATGGCTGCCGTGTGCAACTTGGTGGTGCTGACTTAAACTGCACGTGCATGAGTATTGCTCACATGTAGTCATGTCAGCGCCGCCACATTGCATATGGCTGACTCCAGAGCAAACTGCGTATCTGCGAGTATCATGCATGCACAGTAATGTAATTGCTGCAGTATTAGTTATGGCTGATTATGGTGCGACAAGAGCACTACATATTTTTTTCAGTGCTCTTGCTGCTCCTAAAATCTCTCCACAGCCATATCAGCTCTGACCAGATATTGTTAAGATAGACTTAAACTGCTATCTACAAATGTACATAGAAAGGTTTTTATCTAGTGTGCCTTTTCACACTCTTGCCAGCCAGCCCCATCAGTCCTCACTACTAAACCAGTCCCATCAATTACCTACCCTTGGACTTACCTCTGCCTCCTACTGTCACTTGGGCTTACTCACCAGGGCAGTGCCATCAGGAGGGGCCTCTACCCCAGACAGTGACTCGGTTGGTGCTTTGGGGGAGGGGGCCTCAGTCAGATGTGTGGCACCTATAGTGAGGGGTGTGTGTATTAGTTCAACTAGTATATCATGAATGCCAAACTAATACTCAGTTTATGGGGATTATTTCTTTCTTAATCAGGCAACAGATCAATAAAAGACTAACTGCTAAAACTGTTAAGAATAAGTTAGTAGTAAGCTGAACTAGAAGGGGTTAGCAACTAACTCATTTACATGTGAAAATCTCAAAAGAAACTGAAGGATAATTGAAAATGTATTTATTGTTAGTAATTTGAGGCAGTTGAGCATTAAGCCTATTTTTTATACGGAAGTAAAACTGCAGGTTTTGGTTTGTACATGTTCAGATAGTTATGAAACCTATTCATGTCTGTTTCGCTGCCTTTCCACAATACGAACACATTGTGCACTGTATCTCTTAAAGCAGTAGTACGGGATAATCAGGAAGTGATTATCAAAATTCTGCTTTTTTGGCTGGAAGCATACAGCCATAGTTCCAGTTTCCATATCTGTAAATATTTTTTGCTAGCAATCTTTAGTTTTTTAGATATTTAAAACGTGTTTCCATTTTTGTGGAACCACAGTAAATATGACTGTTGCCTAATTTTCAGCCGTGTTCCCCCCTCACGTCGCATCACATCTTTTTTTTTTCCCATGGAACCCTGTGCTGCGCATTCCTGCTGTCCTTGTGTAGTGCTGCGAGTCATGTGCATGTGCAGTTGGCAACAGATGGTTCCAGTTCAACATGGCGGGTGAAAGAAATGTAAACAAAAACAAAGAAAAATGGAGAAAGATACAGGGTGATAGTACAGCGAAAACAAGAAAGATTACCAGGTGCTCAACAGAGCACAGGGAATAAACTGCTGTAAAAGATTCAGTTTGTGTTATCTAGTACTGCTGCTTCAGTGTTTAATGAATGGGGTTTATAGTGCCATCCACAATAAAGGTATCCTCTAAGTCAAACATATACAGGTTGGCACAGAATGGGGCCATGGCTGACCCCATCACTGTGCCGTTCTATTGGTAAAAACATTATTCATACCTGAAATAGTTTTCTCTAACAACAACATGGCTAGACAAAGTAAAAAATATGTAGGTGATAAATCTCCCTCATTTCTCAAATTGAGTAAGACTCCAGAACAGCAAGGTCCTCCTTACGTGGAACTGAAGTATATGAATATGTGACATCTGCTGTCACTATTCTGATGTCAGCTACTTTAGGTCAGCATTTTTTTTATTACATTCCTTAATAGTTTTCTGGATGTCTCTTGAGTTGTTTAAAATAGGAAGGCATTTTATAAATGTACTGTACTTGGAGACAATACATATGTGTACAGTATGTATACAAGACAAAGATGATCAAGGGGCTGGGGGACTTATCATATGAGAGGAGGTTGAGGGAGTTGAACATGTACTCACTGGAGGACAGGAGGGATGGGGCGACATGATTGAAACCTTTAAATACATGTAAGGAATAAACAAGATGGGTACAGAGGGGCTGTTCAAAGTGAGGGAGGGGAGGGACACCAGGGGCCATGATATGAGACTGGAGGGAGGAAGGTTCAGGAGGGAGATGATGAGACACTTTTTTACAGAGAGGGTGGTGGCTGGGTAGAATGCGTTACCTGCAGAAGTGGTATCCAGGAGAACGGTGGACTGCTTCAAAAGGGGATGGGACAGGACAAGGGGGAGGGTCATTGAAGGGGAGGGGTGGAAGGGAGGGGCAACTGCAGAATAAGGGGTGCTAGCTGCACATTCAAGCAGACTTGATAGACCTCTAGGCCTTTATCTGCTGGTAAATTTCATATGTTCATATGCTCATAATACATTTACAAAACTAGACAGTGGTTCCTGCATCAAGTTAAGATCCCGAACTAAAGGGCTGCCTGGTGGTGACGTGAGACCCTTTTGGACTTTGGGTAAGCAGCTGAAGACTGGAGTGATAGGGCACAACTGCTGTCACCCTTACAGTTTTAAGTAAATTTAATATTCTTACCAAAAAAGAAGCAAAGCAAAGTGCCTATGTAATTAAAAGAAATGTAAACTTGAACTTAATTTAAGTTGTGGGGGGACTCAAACAAAAGTAATTGCACTTAAGTTAGGTGTAGGAGTGAGAGTGGTTGTAATAGATGATTCTCCATCCTAAATGGTGGGGGACACTGGCAAGTGGCAATGTTTGCTGCCAGATGCTCCAGGGACAGCCCTATGCTAGTTTGGATCCACCAGCATCTGATGTCATAGAACACGTGATGCCATGACATTCTGGTGGCTGGTCAGTACATAGCATGGAAGAGGACATCAGTACACAGAACAGTCATGGCATGCTTCAGCATGGTGATGTGTTTTATAGTGTAACTCTAAAGTACCCTGGCAGGTAGCTATATACCCTGGACAGGATTTCCTATGTATGAAAGAAAAATGGTGTTACAACTGTCTGCATATGATTAGGATCAATATGCATTCAGTTTGGTGCTCTGTTAAAGAATATGAACTTTTATGACAAACAATGAATCTAGCACTGGAAAAAACTACATTTGAATTAACTGCATGTATTTCATTACCTAGGACCACAATCCCTTGATAAAATTATAGGTTTGCCTAGCCAAATGTTGTGAGACTGACTATGAGGTCAGAGATAGAGTTGTTTCTCCAATAAAATTATGAAGATTTTTTACTTAAAACAGTGTCTTGTGGTGCTGTGTGGCAACTCCTCTGAGCTTGAATTGACATCCACGACCCGTACTCCTACTCTGTAACCAGACGCTTGCACTAGACTATCAAGCATACAAGCATGCATTTGGGGCTATCAGAGAGGTTAATTCTGTTATAATTTAATAAAGATGAACTGCTGTTGAAATTGCACTGTTTCCGGCAGTGAATCTGCAGAATTCTGCAGCATTCTGCATTGCATTCTGGTGGACACCACAGTATCTTTTATATACAGCTTTTATTTTATGTCTAAAGGCATAATCTCTAAGTTCCAATCCACAAAGTGACTGGAAATATGGACAATTTGTATAATGTATGTCCCAACCACATTGCTCCACATCCTTATACTTGTTAAGCTTAGATGCCAACCACACCCCCTGCCTGCCACTGTACATGAGTGTGTAGCTTCACGCAGAGTCAGAGGGCATCCCATAGGAGGTGGAGATGTGCTGGATACCAGGTATCCCACTGAATGCCTGGGTGAGCTCTGTAGTGGATCCCTTGCTCCACACAAAGCAGGTGCTAGTGAGATACAGCAGTCTTCCAAAGACTTCCATGGCCTATTCAGTATATTATTAGAGACAAAAGTCTATTGAGATATGATCTTTTGCCCCCAGGTGCCTGCTAGGAGTGCTTTGGGTTGCCAGAGACAGGGCCAATTGGGACCCAATGTAAGTGGATGGATTAATGGGAGAATTTGCTCTGATTGACATGTACACGTACAGGATACCTTTGGGTTGCATTCCACTGTCTGTCTCAGTGCACCATAGGATGTGTATGATACTGTTTCTACTACACACGTATAGATTGTTCTGCCCCAGTTAATACCCTGACCCAGCCTCCAGTGTACAGAAGTAGACAGCTGGGGACTGGGTGCAGAGGGGGCATGTAAACTCTACTGTGGATGCATTGATGTATCTGCATGTGCACAGCGGGACCTCCATAAACCAGTGTTCAGACCATATGCCCCTACATGGGTGTGCAAGGTCTCAGTGATCTATGGATTGTTTCCTAAGTGTTAGTACCTTTTACGATATGTAGAATATTATTTCACCTGTTAGGGTCTCTATATGCCAAAGCAGCATGCTCAGATGTAAGTATGTGTACATACAGATGCATTGGAAATATAACTCATTGGGAAATAAACCTCCTAGCACTGGAATTAGAGTTACAATAAAGAATCCTTGTAAAAAGGACCTAGAAAATTAATAACAAAGGGACACGTTCATTAATTGCTTGATACTAGTTTGTTAAGGGCAGTATGGCATGCGTTAAGGCCTTTGTAAAACATTATTGAATTAGGCACTTAATTTTAGAAGGAGCAGTACTACAGTATCAAATGAGCTGTGCAGTATTTGGTTATTGTACCTCGGATATAGCAGACTGGTCCCTTCATCATTCCATTGTTACAAAAATACACTTACAATTTGGAAGCTGCAGGTGCCTAACCCTTGCCACAGACCTTTTCTGTTGCGTAGACTGTTGCTATTCTGGGAAATTCTTAAGGGAAAGAAAGCCAGAAATAAAGGCAGCAACTCAGAGAAAAGAGCAATATAGAAAAAAAAATCACAAAACTTCCAAGCAGACAGACATGAGGGAGATAAAGAAAGCAATGGCTAGGTACTGGTGCTAAGTCTCATCAGTTGACTAACAAATATGATGAAAACACCACTGTTATGGAAATAAGAAAATAAAAATGAAGAAAAAATACTGACCTTTCCTCCCGGGATCTGCATCTAAAGTAGTTAGTGTGACATGCTAAATACACAAGATTAGGCTACCCTTTTTAACACTGAGGCCAATTTGTAGACACAGTGCATTACTCACCACAGTTTGTATTCACCATGTACTCATGCAGTATTGTCAGAATCATTTGTGTGGGGTGTGTTTGTGCATGTTAAATCAGCATTGTGGCTGGTAAAATAATCCTTGCACTGCTCAAAGTAAATATAGTACATACAATGTGGAGTATGGGCTTCATCATCTCCTTTATAAGACAATCCAGGGAATTCTGGAAAATGATCGATACATTCTCATGTCTCCTATACACTCTAGAATACATGGGCTCAAATCAGAACGCTCCCTTGAATGATGCAAGGGGCTTGCACCACAAGGAATGGTGCAAACTGCCCCTTGCACAAAAAGATGCACCAGAAACTATTTACAAAAGCAGTCTGTGGCAAATGCAGACTGCATGCACCAAAGGGGGCTTGCACCACAAAATGGGCTTGGGCAAGGCACTAGGGGGCTTGCAGCAAATACAGGCTGCCATGTCCCTTAAGTCACGATTCACAAAACCCTCCCAAAGGGCAAATTTCTAAGTACCATTAGACCAGCCAGGTCTGGTCTAAGGGTACTTAGGAATTTGCCCTCTGGGAGCGTTAGTGATGCGCCACCCATGGAGCCCTCACTGGATGGGAGGAATTTGTAACCCAGCCCCCCAGCCCCAATCCCGATTACCAAATAACTAGTTATATAGAATTCCCTGGTGGTCTATTGGACCTTCTCCCCAACTCTAATATCCCTAATACATATTTATAGCTAATTCCTTGGTGGTTTAGTGGACCCCCCCATCCCCGATCTCATAAATTATTAAATATTATTCCCTGATGATCTAGTGAACCCCCTTTCCTATCCCAATCTCCCCATGAATAAATAAATAGCTTTTCCTGGTGGTTTAGTGGATACCCCCCAGCATGCAGTTCCTCACAACCCCCTCCCCATCACATCCCCAGGCCAGTGACCGGCACAGCCCTTCTCTTTCCACCACAGCTGAATGCTGACTGAGCTCTCAATGAGCTTGTACTGTATTCAGAGTGAAAAAGCAGGAACTCTCCATGTGGAGCTTCAACTCATGGCTGAAGGAATGGTGCAGAGAGGAAGGGTTCAGCTACACTGGGGACTGGGGACCCACCTGGGAGGATAAGGGCGAATGCAGGCATGATGGCCTGCATCCATCTGGGAGGGGAACTGCAGTCTTCAGTGAATGGTTTAAATGTTACTTCATATAACTTTTAAACTAGCCAAGGGGGGGTGGCAGAAGGAATCAGAGAGTCAGAAACTGCCTCCCCTCACAGACTGAAGTAGAGAGGAAGGAGAACCTGAGGGGAGACAAAATCCCCAGGGTGCAAATTAATAAAGGGAGAAGTGTTGTAAAGATAAAGGAGAAAAGGAATGGGAGCACAAGAAGAGAGGTGGGAAGGATGGAGGGCAAAAAGGAAAAAAGATGGGCAACAAGCAGAGTGGAAACAAAATCTGGAACTCCATTTGTGTGAATGCTAGAAGTCTAGAAAATAAGATTCTGGACCAGGAGGCCATCATGGCAGAGGCCATCCTGGATACTGTGGCCATTACTGAATCATGGTGCACTGAAAACAATGATTGGGACATGGCCAAACTGGGCTATACTCTGTTCATGAAGGACAGCGTAGGAAGGAAAAGAGGAGTTGTGGTGCTCTATGTGAGGGAGAGCATAAAAGCTGAGATACATGGAATACACAGGGAGGTAGAGGTACTGAGGGTCACCCTGGAGACAAGTGATCTACAGACCTCCAGTACAGAGGATGAATTAGATAAGGTGCTGGTGAAAGCCATTGGCAAGATGGCAGAAAAGGGGGAGGTGCTGCTGGTGGGGGACTTCAACTTTCCAGGTGTGGACTGGAGTCTCTGAGCAGCAGCTTCAGCTAAAAGCAGGGACATCCTGGACTCTCTGCATGGGGCATTCCTCAGGCAGCTAGTCAATTACACTGAACCCACTCGTGATGGGGCAATACTGGACCTGCTACTCATTGACAGAGACAGTGCTGCAGATGTCAAGTTGGAAGGCCACTTGGTTACCAGTGATCACCATACAATGTGGCTCAGTATAAGAATGGCTGAGGAATCAAACCACACAAGAGCAAATGTCCTGGACTTCAGGAGGGCAGCTTTTAAAAAGATGAGTGAATGCTTCAAGGGTGGGTGAACTGTCTTGGGTGGAAAAACAGTGGCTGAAGATAAAAGGGGGCATAGTAAAGGCAGCAGACCTCTGTGTTAAACAAGTGAGCAAAAGCAAGAGGAAAAGGAGACTGCTATGGTTCTCAAAAGAGGTGGCTGAAAAGATAAAAATTAAAAGGGTAGCATTCAGAAAGTATAAAGAGAGGGAAGAGGATAGGGAGGTGTATCCGGGGAAACAGAAGGAAGCAGAGAAAGCAGTAAGGAGAACAAAGGCACAAACTGAAGAGAGAATATCACACAAGGTAATGAAAGGGGACAAGACATCTTTTAGATATGTAAGTGAACAGAGGAAGACCGGGGGTGGGATTGTAAGGTTACAAAGGGAAGGGGGGGTGACTGTGCAGAGGGGGAGAGGGAAAAGGCAGACATCCTGAGCAAATACTTTTGTTCAGTGTTCACAGAGGAAGAAGAAGAGGAGAGGCCACAAAAAAAAAGTATCAAAAGTTTTGGAGGGAGGTAGGAAGGTGGACACAAGTCCTTTTTTGGAGGCAAGAGTCCTGAAGCAACTTGCTAATCTGAAGGTGGACAAAGCAATGGGGCCAGGTGGGGTGCATCCAAGGGTATTGAGGGAGCTCAAGGAAATACTGGCTCCACCTCTGACAGTTCTATTTAACAGCACACTGGAAACAGGAGTGGTTCTGGAGGACTAGAGGAGGGCAGACGTAGTCCCACTACACAAAAGTGGTAGCAGGGAGGAAGCTGGCAATTATAGGCCTGTCAGCCTGACATCAGTGATGGGAAAATTAATGGAATCACTGCTAAAAGAAAGGATTGTGGGAAATCTTGAATCCAGTGGGTTACAAAACCCAAGGTAGCATGGTTTCACGTGGGAGTCATGTCAAACAAATCTGATAGATTTATTTGACTGGGTGACCAAGGAACTTGATCAGGGTGGAGTGGTGGATGTTTTCTACCTAGATTTCAGTATGGCATTCAACATAATTCCACATACAAGACTAGTAAACAAGCTGGGTAGCATAGAAGTGGGTCCAAAGAAGGTAAATGGAAAAGAAATTGGTTAGGAAATAGGTAACAGAGGGTAGAGGTAAATGGAGTTCACTCCAAGGATGGGCTGGTGACCAGAGGCATACCTCAGGGATCAGTGCTGGGAGTGGTCCTGTTTAATGTTTTTATAAGTGACATTGTGGAGGAGTTAGAAGGGAAGGTCTGCCTCTTTGCGGATGACACCAAAATCTGCAGTAGGGTGGACACTCCAGATGGGGTTGAAAGGACGATCAAAGACCTGAGAAAACTAGAGGCAAGGCAAGGCACATTTTATTTAAAAACACGCCCATCCCAGAGGCTCTGGGTACCGTACATCAATCGATAAATACAACACATCACAGTAATAATCAATTAAATACAATACTCTGAACAAGTTAAAACAGAATTTGTTATACAATTAACTACCCTCAACTTTAGCTGCATTTAAAGTCTCTAAGACTAGTTAACATCAGTTTTATCTTTATTAAAAAGACAGGTAGGGAACTATAAAACATAGCCTGGGAAGGCCTGATTGTACAAAAAGGCCTTGAGGCGGGCCTTAAAAACCTCCACAGACGGGGCCTCCCTAACAACCAGAGGCAGCGAATTCCACAGGACGGGGGCGGCAACACTAAATGCTCTGTCACCAGCAGTTCTTAACCTCGTCCTGGGAATCGCAAGGAGACCCCTAGAGGAGGAGCGGAGGGAGTGGACCGAGACAGCAGGCGCAAGAAGGTCCTTCAGGTAGCCAGGGCCCAGGCCGTGTAGGGCCTTAAAGGTGAGCAAACCCACCTTAAAGAGGACCCTCCACCTAATCGGCAACCAGTGCAGTTGACGCAGTACAGGGGTAATATGACAATATTTATACTGTCCTGTCAACAGCATTGCTGCTGCGTTCTGCACCAGCTGCAGTTGATGCAGGGTACCCCCAGAGACCCAGAGATAGAGTGCATTACAGTAGTCAAGCCTGGACATCACGAAGGCATGCACCAAAGTGGGGAGGTCCAGTGGCAGAACTAGGGGCTTTATCCTGGCGATATTCCTCAGATGGTAGAAGCTGGTATGGACAATGGAAGCCACCTGAAACTCAAGTGTCAGACCGCTGTCAAGAATAACACCAAGATCACGCACTCTAGAGGAGGCCTTCAATGGTACAGAGCCAAGACAAAGTACTGTCTCTGCACCAGAGGCCAACCTATCACGCTCTCTATGTGACTCCACCACCAGTACCTCCGTCTTACTGGGGTTCAGTCACAACCAACTGGAGGCCATCCAGTCATTGATTTCAGCTAGGCAGCTGTTAAGCACTTCTACTGCACAAGATGTTCCGGGGGCAAAGGAGAGGTACAGCTGGGTATCATCAGCATAGCAGTGAAAACCCAGACTGTACTTCCTAATGATCTCTCCCAAGGGTAGCATGTACATGGCAAACAACATCGGTGACAGGACCGAGCCCTGGGGAACTCCGCACGACAGGTTGACAGGGGAGGAGGAGAAGTTCCCCATCACCACCCTCTGCTTCCTGTTGGATAAAAAAGACTCAAACCAGCAGATAACGGTGCTGGCAAGTCCACAGAATTCCCTTAGGCCGTCAAGTAACACTCGATAGTCCACCATGTCAAATGCTGAAGAGAGATCGAGGAGAAAGAGAATTGTCCCCTTCCCTCAATCTCTATCCCTAAGGAGGTCATTATGCACCCAAACTAGCGAAGTTTCTGTGCTATGCCTCGCACGAAAACCCAGACTGGAGCAGCTCATACAGATCATAGGCCACGAGATGTTCCTCAAGCTGGAGCATCACCACCTTCTCAACAATCTTACCCAAAAATGGGAGATTGGAGATAGGACGGTAATTTGCCTTGACGTCATGGTCCAACAATGTTTTTTTCAAAAGAAGTCTCACCAATGCCTCCTTCAAGACATCAGGAAAAAAATCCTCTGACAGGGAACACCGGACAATCAAGGCAAACACCAGGCCAACGAGGTCAACACATCTCATTAAGAAATGAGTTGGCACCAGGTCCAGTTCATAAAAGGTGTGCCGCAGGTTGGAAGCAATCTCTCTGACCTCAGCCACCTCCACCGGTCTAAACTCACCGCCGACCAGGCAAAGTGCTCTCCGGTTGCCCATGGCGACCACTGTCAGCCAGATTCTGGTCCACTGGCCGAACCTCCTGCCTGATGGCAGACACCCTGCCTGAGAAAAACCGAGCAAACTCCTCACATAGTGCGCTTGAAGAAGCTACCTTCGGCTGTAGACAAGAAGGATGAAGAAGTCTGTCCACAGTCCGAAAGAGAACAGTTGATCAGTTCCTCCCGGCGGTAATCTCCCTGGACAGGAATTCTGCCTTCTTACAGTTGATTGCCCCCTGGTATGCACAATAGTGTGCACGCAGGGAGAGTTTGTCCATCTCCAGGCCGGACTTCGGCCAGCAGTGCTCTAATCTCCGACCCAAGGTCTTCATCACCTTGAGCTCCCCATCATACCAAGGGGCCCTCAAGTGAGAAGACCTGGGTCATACACGGACTGGTGCAAGGGAGTCGAGAGCACCAGAAAGCACCTTGTTGTAGGCATCCACTTTTGTGCACACACCCCCAACACATGCACTGTCCACACTAGATAGGTCAGTCACTGCCAAAAATCCCTCAGGGTTCAACCCCCTCAAAGGGTGATAACTGACCATCTCTGCAGGGGGAGGGCTACCAGGGGGAGCCCCGAACTGGAACTTCCCTGTGCAATGATCGGACCAAATGACCCTATCAATGCTGAGACTATTTATCTCCAGCCCCCGTGAGAACACCAAATCCAACATGTGGCCACCCTAATGGGTTGCGGAAAAAACTTCCTGCGCAAAGCCCAGAGATGACATCATCTGGAGGAAGTTGTAACCAAGCCAAGATGATTCAGCCTTGGCCCAAACATTGAAGTCTCCCAACACCAAACATCTGGGGGCCTCCAAAGTTTCACCGACAATGAAATCGGTCACCTTCTGCAAGAAATCTCCCGCCATCCCCGAGGGGAGGTAAATCAGGAGAATCAAGCAGCCTGCGCCTGGACCCCCACGAATGGCCACACATTCAAAGGAATATGGTGCTCTCACTGGGTGCATGGTGAAGCCCAGCTCAGATCTAAAACAGATGGCTACCCCCCACCCCTGTGTTCCACTCTGGGGCAGTGCACTACAGTATGCCCGGACGGGATGGCAGCCTCTAAAACTGGGCCAACATCATCACCACCAATCCAGGTCTCCATAATGCAAGCCAGATCGGCTGAAGAAGCCAAGTCCACTATAATTGCAGTCTTGTTTCTGACTGATCTGGCATTGCAAAGCACCGCTCTCAGGGGATTGGTGGACAGTGCAGCCCCTCTGGCTACCTGCCCAATCGGTCTGGTGGGAACCCTGGTGATGGGGACTAAACACATCTGGCCTCTTCATAAGTCCTGTCTAATTCTAGGGCACCTTCTGCACCCCACTACCTCGATCCTACCACCACCCGCCGTGCAAGGGGCACCCCATCCTGATCAATCCTATGACTCCTCCCTATTCCAACCTCCCTGCAGTGCCTTGCTGTGGTATTCAACACAGGGAGGCTGAAAAAAGGCCGAAGGTCGAACAGCTGGGATGCTTCATACACTATCCTGGCCCGCCCCTGGCCCACATGCCTTCTCAGACACATCCCCCTGGCTACGTAATCCCAAAACCAAACAAGACCCAGTACCACATACTCTACACACACACATACACACACACACACACACACACACACACACACACACACACACACACACACACTCTATCAATCAAATAAACACTAACCCACCCTTCAAATAACCCCGTAAAGACAAAACTCAGAGTTAAATCCCCAAATACAGCTCAGGAGAGCATACTACAAATCACAGAAAGAATACAGATATTCAAAATTACACAAGAATAAAAATAAAACAATAATCTATAGGAATATGAGAAAAATATCAATCCACAGCCTGGACTACTTTAAGGCAATGGGCCCTCTCACTGCCCCAGTCATTATGTAGTCAGATTTTCCGGCAACAGTTTAAAAGTAGACCAGGAATATGCTCCCCAGGAAGCCCCAGCACCGCTCTCACCAGCTACTGGGACCTCTAGGCAAAGAGTCCTCTCACTGCCCCAATCACCATGTAGTCAGATTTTCCGGCAATAGATTAAAAGTATAACCAGAAATATGCTCCCCAGGAAGCTCCAGCACTGCTCTCACCAGCTACTGGGACCCCTAGAAGAATACCAGATTATGGAGATCTATTTGGTCCCCTAGTCGATAAATCCACGGGGGTCCAAATCCAAGTCCCAAGAAACAAATCCTCCACTCCGTGTAGGCCCACCGCTCAAGTCCACAGGGCAGCCCAAAGTCCAGAAAAGGAGCCTCTCCACTGGTCCCCCAAGGGGGGAATTGCCCCGTGCGAAGGAGTCACAACTATGGTCCCCAGCTAGGGACCGCTAAAAAGAAGACCCCCCAAGAGACCAGGAGGCTGCTGATGGCACATCCATTCTTTACTAGATGTGCATCGGTGCCTCCCGCCGCAGCCCCAATACACAAACAGGCGCCCCCCAGAAGCAAGCAGAAAGAGGCACCCCAAGTGTCCAAATCAACCCCAGCTCAGCAGAGCGGAGATAAACCAAGGGCTAAAGCAGCATAGCATCAAAATAGAAAAACAAGTAGGCTCACCAACATGGAATGCTGGCAGTACCTTGGAGGAGCCCAAAGAAGAAACTGGCCAGCAGAAAAAATCCCCACTTCAAACAGCCAACAGCAGCAGGTCGCATTCACTAGGCAATCCTCCCAATTTCTTCAAGCCAGATCCGAGAAATGAGATACAAGAAACGAGAATCTACACGAAAATCCCCTTTGGACTCCAGTCCTCCAGAGACCGAAAAGCAACAATTCCAGTTAGCAGGAGCAGCACCAAGCACAGGTAAAGAACAACTCCATCTCCACTCATACCAAAAGTCGAACCCCAAGCAAGGAACTCACTCCAACAGCCCAAGAGCGAATGCAGTCTTCGCTACAAAAGTGAGTATCTCAAAGGAACTCTAACCAGGATCTAACCAAACTCTTTACTTTTAAAACTACCACAGACAGCAGAGCTAACACAGACGGCAGTCCAGCACTGCCGCCATCTTTTTTACTTATAAAGAGGAGTGGTTATGGGTAAGATAGCTAGGAGTCAATGTGAAAAAGTGCTAAATAATGCACTTAGGGCACAGAAACCAAGGGGCGAAGTACAAAATGGGTGGAGTGATACTGACAACTGCCAAGCGGGGGGGGGGAGGTAATCATGCTGGATTACCCAAAGGTGGCCAGACAGTGTGACCAGGAAGTAGGGAGGGCAACTGGGATGTTGGGGTGCATAGGGAGGATTATCACCAGCAGATAGAGGGAGGTGGTGTTGCCTCTGTACACATTGCTGGTAAGATCCCACCTGGAATGTTGTGTCAAGTTCTGGAGACCACATCTCTGAAAGGACAGAGAGTGGAGGCAGTCCAGAAGAGGGCCACTAAAATGGTGCAGGGTCTGCATTAAAAGCCCTATGAGGAAAGACTAAAGGACCTCAATATGTATATCCTGGAAGAGAGGCGGGATAGGGGAGATATGATAGAGACCTTTAAATACCTCACAGGGGTATATAAAGTACAGGAGGGGAACATTTTTCAGAAGAAAAGGTGCTCAAGAACAAGGGAACATGCTATGAAGCTGGAAGGGGGCAGATTCAGGAGAGATGTGAGGAAGTACTTCTGAAAAGAAAGTGTGGTGGATTCCTAGAACAGCCTTCCAGCAGAGGTGGTGGGAGTACAAACAGTGGTGGGGTTCAAAAAAGAATGGGATAAGCACAAAAGAATCATGGTGAAAAGGAAGGCGGGGAGGGAGGGAGGAAAAGCTGTAGATCAGGGTACAGTCTGATGTAATAGTGTAGATAGGGAGAAATGGGCAGACTGGATGGTCCAAGCTGTCCTTATCTGAAATCAGATTCTATGTTTCTAATTCCTTCTGCAACTGTGCAATATGGTTTATTGCCTGTTTGGTCACTCCCTTTTGAGGTGACTGTGGCCGATGCTCTGTCATGTCTGGTGCTGAAGGTTTTATACAAGAAAAGAAAAACAGAAATATCAGTGTAAGTGTCTTGACTCAGGAAAGAAAAACATACACTATCTGTACCTTCTTTCTTTAAAGAGCACCTCCCGTACTGCTTTTACATTAACGTTTGTCTCTGTGACAAGTTGGAAGCTGTATCATATTTAAAAGCAAGCTAATAACTTACCATTACCTACTAGTTTTTGGCACCTCGTGATTATTATGTGTTCTGATTCTATCTGTTTGTAAAGTACCTTGACCATTTTTAAAAGCACTGTACGAATTGCATTTATTATTATTTTTTGTAATTAGGTGCCATGTTTCAGATGAGGTATGAAACTGAGGCCCTCTCTGCCTACTGTGGTGATTGTTCAGGTGGACATTAAAGACCCCATGTCACTTCTAAGAAAACATATGTGAATTTCCCCTAGGGTCCTGGTCAAATTTCTCCATTCACTAAAAATACCACCAACAGCTTAATCTTATTCAATATGACAGTTTGCATCTGAGTTTCTCCCCCCCTCCCACCATCTGGGGACAAGTTATAAAATAGGCAGACTTGCCTAACCCCCCTTTCCCAGTTGAGAATGAATGAATGAATGAATGAATGAATCAATCAATCAATCAATAACATATGCATTCCACTGACGCACACGCTTTTCTTGATCTGGGCCATAAATATGCTGAGTTAATTGGACTAAAACTTATATATTGATTGCCATCATAAGGTCATGTAAATCATTTCAAAACCATATATACAGTGGGAGCTAATACAATCAGTAGTCATTTTGGCCCATGCCAGGCCATGTTGCATGACACCATTTTACTGATATCACTTTCTGAGCTTTCTGAGCAATGGGTAACATAGCAAATGAGAATAATATTGTCCAAAGTCACATCATAACTTATGATACCATTACACTTTTGACATGAACCTACAACCTTGAGGAGGAAGTATAGCGCAGTGGTTTAGGGCTCTGAGCTACAACCTGGAGACCTGGGTTTGAATCCCACAGCCTCCATTTGCATACTATGTGACCCTGAGCAAGTCACTTAGCTTTCTTGTGCTCCCAGGTTGCACCTGGAAATAAGCTTCAGCTTAGTGTGCCATTCCTGGTTAAACAATTTTCCCCCTACATGAGGTGAAGAATGTATCCAGGGATGATGGTGGCCTCTCTGGAGTAATACACAGTGCAGACATGTACTGTATATTGGTTGCAACTGGCATATCATATTGCACCACTGGTGCTACTACTAGGAAAAGCAAACTATATCAACACACTGGCTTTACTAACACTTTGTACAGTACTAATATACCCCTTATGGTAATTTGGACCATGGGGAATAAAGACTGGGACATGATAGTCCCAGATTACACCATGAATAGACGAGATTTGGGGGAAGACAAAAGAGGAGGGATAACCCTCTGTGTTAGAGAAGACATTGATGTTGCATAGGTGGGGCCATCAGGGGAAGGAATGAAGTAACAGAATCACTGTGGGTTCAGCTCATGACAGCATCAGGCAAGAAATTGCACATGGGGTGGTCTATAGGCCACGAGGATAGGGACATCGATGATAAGTAACTACAGGCAGAAATAAAGAAGGCTGTCTCAAGTAGGGAGATAGAGGTACTGTAGAGGGGGATCTCAGCCTGCCAGACATTGTCTTGGACACACCAGCAAGTAGAAGCACCATTCCAAAAAGGTTCTCAGAAATGCTGCAATCTGATCGACTGTTAGGATTCCAACAGCCTTACATTAATCCATGTTATATTGTCATGTACAGCCTGATCACAAAGGCACATGGATTCTTCCTGTCAGCATCCCATCCTCTAGCACTGCTGAATGACTGGAATGATGCATTCTGATTTTGAACCAGCATTCTTAAACTGTTGGTGAAAGAACTATTTTATTAAAAATCTCCCTGTAAATGAGGAAAACATTCAAAAAAGTATTCTTTTAACCCTTTTCTTTTGGAACAATATTTCATAATAGCAATAAAGCACTCCCAGGAATTAGATTACAATCAGTTAATCACCCCTTAGGGGCAATATGGCACTCGGTTGCCACATTATACCCCAGGGGGTGATTAACAGACTGTTAATCTAACCCCTGGTCATGCCTTATTGCTTAAAAAGTCAGGCCCTTCTAGATGTGCTGCAGGACTGCTTGCTGGTGAGGCTGGTCAGGGAATACACAATGCAGGATGCCATTCCTGACATTCCTGACATAGTGCCTAACAATCTGGCAATGGTAAGCTGAGTGAGGGTAGGGGAGACCACTTGGGTCCAGTGACCATAACACCCTATGGTTCAAACTGACCCTCAGCACCAGTATACCTTCATCAAAGGCAGAATTCCTTGATTTCAGGAGAGCAGACTTTAACCAGATGAGGGAACTAGTTCAGGATAGAATGGTTGGGGTGAACAGAATCAGAGGTGTGTATGAAAGGTGAGGAGCGCTTAAAGGGGCCATTCTTGAAGCAAGACATTGATGCTTGACGATGGTTACCAAGAGAAGCAGGCATAATAGACCAATCTTGTTCTCTAAGAAGGTAAGTGAGGTGGTGAGGGACAAGAAACAAGTCTTTCATCAGATACAAGAAAACACAGGCAGATGAAGAATGGAGTGAGTACCAGATGAAATTAGGGGAAGTCAATAGGGCAGCCAGGAATGCAAAAGCAAACAAGGAGCTACATATTGCAGAAGGAGTGCAGGGAAAACTGTGTGGGGAAAAACAGTTGTTCAGATATATGGCAGATAAAAGAAAGATGGGAGGAGGAATTGTTGCTGTAGGTTAACAGAGATGGCAGGGTAGTAGAGGAGGACATGTAGAAGGCAGCCTTTCTTAACAATTACTTTTGCTCAGTTTTCACAGGTGAGGACAGCAGGACTGTGCCAGAAAGTGGCATAAAGACAGCAAATGGGGGAACCCCTAAATGAGGCAGAAAATATTTATAAGCAAATGGATAAGAAAAGGGCTAGAAGCCCTAAAGGAAGATAGGCACATGAGTTCCACATGCCCATAAGGATGATTAATTGAGTGGTAAACTAACCCCTGTGATTATCTTATAGATATTATAAAATTGCTATTCTTGAACTTGTGCTACATAGTATTTAATATTGTTGGTGGTCATGTGAAGCACATTTTAAACAAACAAAAAAAGGCCATCTAGCATTTTGTGTTCCTGTTTTGGCACCTGGCAAATGTTCCACAGAATGCAAGTTTCTTTGTGTTTCAGCAGTGAGCAGCACACATCTATGTTTTTGGAGTGTGAGCAATCAATACTACAGTAACAATATTAGACATATACTCATATGCTTCTGGTTTGCATGGACACCAGTTTATGGTGAGCACACTTCTTGTAATTAGACAGTTCCTGTGCTGATTGCAGCTGAAAATGGTGCTTGCACTGCAACCAGCAAAAGGAGTAAAGTAAACCAGCATTGTCAAGTATGTTATGTCTAGCCAATTGTGTCCTTGAGTTGAAGTGTCATAGGGGCAGGATGGTCTTATAGAACTATTAAAATTTTTTTGTTAAGCACTCCGAGCCTCTGATAATGGGGCGCTATATAAAGTTTCTATCTATCTATCTATCTATCTATCTATCTATCTATCTATCTATCTATCTATCTATCTATCTGTGTCTGTCTATCTATTTCCAAATGTGCTCAAAAACCTTTATTTGAAATTGTCACTTAAGAATGACAGGAATCCAGATGTTGTTTAACTAGCTATGGAAATCATTTGTTTCTTTTACAAGGCTCACTCAATCCCCTGTTAACTGCTGATGCATATCGATGACAGAATAATCATCTGTTCTGAAACAGGATGTGTTTACATGAGCTGATCTTAGATCTCTACTACCGTCGACCATTATGTAAGTTCAGTTTTTAGTGTTTGTCAGCATTTCACAGCTGTCAGCTGAGGCAACATGTTGTGGAGAATGTTTGATAGCTTTCTGATGGAAACTGTCAAAATCAACAACATGATTGTTTTCATTTTCAGCTATTATGATGCCCTTAACATTTTTGTTTAGTAACTGAAATTGTACATGAAATGCTGGCATTCTTTATACTTCTTCTGAGTGCTTTTTGATTGCTGTTTTGTGTAAATAACTGTCCTGAGCATTTTTTTCACTCACAGGGATTGTGATCATGCTACTGCTGTTTACCTGCCTTGTGCTAATTCTACTGACAAAATCAGCAGTGGGGTAAAAAGAATGTTGATCACCCGGAACTCATATTTAAAGAGCTATCCCCTTACCATTCAGTTTTGATTGTCAATGCAGGCTGGCATGGGTCAGCAATGGCAAGAGGTGACCTTCTTTTACCATCTTTAAATGGTCAAACACGTCAAGCTGCAGATGTGGAAAAGGATCTTTGAGTCGTTCTGGACTGAAACATAGAAACATAATTTGACAGCAGATAAGGACCACTTGGCCCACACAGTCTGTACATTTTTCCCTCCCTATCCTATCCTGTCACTACAGACCCTACTTGATCTCCAGATCTCTCTACCACTTGCTTTCCAACTAAGATTCCCCTGTGCTTATCACATGCATGCTTGAAGCCGACCACTGTTTTTACCCCAACCACCTCCTCTGGAAGACTATTCCATGCACTGAAATCTCTTTCAGTGAAGAAGTACTTTCTCACATCTTTCCTACATTTCCCACTTCCAGCTTCACTGCATCTCCCCTTCTTCTTGAGCATCTTCTTCTCTGAAAAATATTCCCCTCCTGTACTTATTTAAACCTGTTGGGTATTTATAGCTATCTGTTATGCCCCCTTCTCCCTTCTGTCTTCCAGGGTGTACATATTGAGGTCCTTCAGTCTTTCCTCATAGCGCTTTTGATGCAGTCCCTGCACCATTTTAGTTGCCCTCTTCTGGACAGCCTCCACCCTCTCTGTGTCCTTGCTTAGATGTGGTCTCCAGAATTGGACACCATACTCCAAGTGGGTTCTCACCAGTGAGATATACACTTGCGGCACCACCTCCCTCTTTCTGCTGGCAATACCCTTCTTTGGATACCGCAGCATCCCACTGGCCCTAACCACTGCTTTGTCACTTTGTCTTACTACCTTGAGGACATCAAATATGATTACCCCCAGGTCCCTTTCTTGTTTGGTGATGGTCAATACTTTTTCTCCAATTTTGTTCCCCACCTCTGCATTTCTGTGCCCTACGTGCATGATTTTACACTTTTTCACATTGAAACCTATCTGCCATGCTCTTGATCATTTCTTGAGTTTTCTTATATCTCTGCACATTCTTTCCAACCCGTCTAGCATGTCTACCCTATTACAGATTTTGGTGTCATCTGCAAAGAGGCATACCTTCCCTTCCAGTTAATCTGAATTGTCACTTATGAGGACATTAAAGAGGACAGGTCCCAGTACTGAGCCCAGAGGCTCCCTGTTGGTCACCCTCCTTTCCCTGGCGTGAACTACATTTACCACCACCCTCTGTCATCTATTCATTACGCAGTTTCTTACCCGTTTGACTATCTTAGGACCCACTCCTTAAGCTGGCCAGTTTCCATCTCAGTCTCCTATGTGGTGCAATGTTGAATGTCTTACTAAGACCAAAATAGGCCATGTCCACTGCCCCACCATCATCTATTTCCCTGGTCACCTAGTCAAATAAATGTTTCAGATTTGTTTGACATAACATCTCCTCTGCATGAATACTTGCTGCCTTGAGTCTGTAACCAAATGGATTCAAGGTACTCCACAATCCTTTCCTTTTCCAGTGACCCCATTAACTTCCCCACCAGTAATGTCAGACTGACAGGCCTACACTTGCCAGCCTCCTCCATCTTATTGCTTTTAAGAAGTGGGTCTACATCTGCCTTCTTCCACTTCTCCAGAACTACTCCTTTTTCCAGTGAGGTGTTGAATATGGCTTTCAGATGTGCATTCAATACCTCACTGAGCTTCCTCAATACCCTTAGCTGTACCCCGTCTTTCCCCATTGGTTTGTCCACTTTCAGATTTGCGAGTCCCTTCAGGACTCTCTCCTCTGTAAATGGACTTGTGTCTACTTCCATCCCCCAAGTGCTCCTTCTGCTTTTATGCGGCCCATCCCCTTCCCCTTCCTCTGTGAAGACTAACCACAAGTCTTTGCTCAGGATTTTCTGATTCTTCCTGATCCTCCTCTGCAAAGCCCTCCCCCTCACACCCTTCTTAACCCCACAATTCCTCCCTTCATGCTACTCTTTTCACTTATGTACCTAAATAAGGTCTTATCCCCTTTAATTGTCCCTTGGGCTTTTTGTTTCATCAGTTTGCACCTTTGTGCTCTTCACCACTTTCCCTGCTTCCCTCTACTACTCCCTGTGCACTTCACTATCCTCTTCCCTCTGCTTCTCTTTTATTCCCCCTGATGATATCTTTTGGTCTTTATCTTTTCAGACACATCCTTGGAGAACCATAGCAGTCTTTTATTTCTCCTATTTTTGCTTATCTCCTTTGAGCAGAGGTGTGTTGCCTTCACCATGCCTTCCCTTATCTTAGTTCACTGTTCCACCACTCCACCCAGGTCACCCACCCTGTTAGATAATCTCTGAGGCATTCACCCATTTTTTTTTTAAATCTGCACTCCTGAAGTCCAGGACTCTCATTCTTCTGTGGTTTGCTTCTGTTTCCATCTTTATGTTGAACCACACTGTACAGTGATTGTTTGTCCCCATGTGGCCTCAGAACATAAAATCTGCAACACTGTCCCTGTTTCTGAGCACCAGGACCGATATTGCCACATCACAAGTGGGCTCTCTGACTAGCTGCCTGAGAAACACCCCCTGCAGGGAGTCTAGGATGCTCTTGCTTCTAGCTGAGGCTGTGCCTTTGAGGCTCCAATCCATATTTGGCAGATTGTAGTTCCCCACTGGCAACAACTCCCCTTTTTCAGACATTGGCTAATGACTTCCACCATTACCCTGTCCAGTTTCTCCCCCTGTGCTGGAGGTTTGTAGATCACACCAGTGCAGATAATGGCTCCAGTTTCTGTCTCCAGGGTGACTCACAGTACCTCCAACCCCTCCATTCCCCTCTGTATACCCTGTGTCTCCATCACCTTGATATCCTCCCTTACATACAGCACTACCTCTTCTCCCTTCCTCCCTTTCCCACCCTATATTTCCTGAATAAGTATAATCTGTTATGACCATGCCCCAGTTGTGGTTTGCCATGCACCCTGACTTGGTAATCACCACAATATCCAGGACTGCCTCCTCTATGATGTCCTGTATGTCTGGAACTTCATTTCCTAGACTTCCTTTGTTTACACGTATGGCCTTCCTCCCTTTGTGCCACTCTGCCATCTACCCCATCTGCCATTTCATCCTCTGCCATCTGCCTCCTTTTAAATTCAACTGTTGTTCCCATCCCCTTTGTTTTCTACCACATTTCATTTTTGGTTATTTAGCGCCCTAAGGGGTTTTCCTGCCCTTAGGTCCTCTCTTCTGTCTTCTTTAGTCTGTGAGTGGGCAACTTATGCCTCCCTTTATTCATCAGCCACCTCCCTCAGCTAGTTTTAATGTTCCTCACAGTAACATTTACATCATCCAATGAGGACTGCAGTTCTCCTCCAAAAGGGATGCAGGCTATCACCCCTATGTAGGTCCAGATCCTTTCAGATTGGTCCCAAGGCCCCAGTGTAGCTGAGCCACTCTTTTGCAAGCTGACACAAGAAAAAACCGCGTCAATGGTAGTCTAGAATGACCTTTACTATCTTCATACTATAAACCACATCTAGTGCCTGTTCACCTGAAGACAATAGCCCATGCCTTTGTCACTTCTAGCCTGGATTATTGCAATGCTCTTTACTTGGGGTTATCTGGAGGTTTGATGTATCACCCGCAGCTGGTCTAGAATGATAAGCTTGGCTAGTGGCATAAACTATTCAGAGGGATCCCATCATGCTGCTCTTGTGCAATATGCACTGGTTGCAAATTTATTGGTGTATCACCTTCAGAAGTTGCTTATTAACATTCATGGCCCTACACTGTCTGGGCCAAAGCTACCTGAATGATCTTTTCTAGTCCTACACACTTACACAATCTCTTCACAGATGCTGGTCTGCTCCAGGTTCTTTGTTCCTGCTTCAAGCACTTGAGGGACAGGGCTTTTGTGGTCGTGGCCCCATTGCTTTGGAATTTTCTTTCAATAACTATTTAATCTGCTCATACTGTGAGGGCATTTAAAACCCTGTTAAAACATTTTTATTCTCACAGGCCTACCCAGGTTAGTCTATACCACCTTTAGGGGTTGTTTGCTAGTTATTATGTATAGTTTTGTTTTATTGTGTTGTTTTGTTTTTACTGTTGTAAGATGCCCTGAGCCTTCGGGATAGTGTGCCAAACAAATAACATTGCCTTGCCTAGCTGAGTAGGTATGCTTACTGAAAATTAACGTACGGGCCATAGAATGTGTACAGCCATTCTGAACAGATAATTCAATTGACCATTTTTATAATACAGGTATATCTAGTAGCTCAGTCAGGCCACCTCCATTTAAAACATATAGTTCTTCCTAACCCATCCCCCACAAGGCCCCTTATTTGTAAATTAAGCACTGGTGTCAAGAGTGCCTCATCAATGATCCATGATTTGAAGGAGATAACTAAATTCCAGTTGCTCATTTAACTCACCTCTCATCTCATTGCCAGCTGTCTGTGACTATGAGATAATAGCTGAGCATACAACAGTGGATGAGCATGATCTACATAATGTCACTTTGCACATTTGTATATTTTTGTTCTTTGTTTGAAATATTAATACATGTTCTGCTCATGTACTGTTATGTATTTACAAATGTTGGGTGCAATGAGTCCTGGAAGGGTATTCAACAGTATGAATACACCTACTACTGCCACTACCACTCTTGTACTACTACTCCTACTACTACCATTATTGTATCACTATTATTAACACTACTACCAGTACTATCTCTACTACTACTACTACTACTACTTAAGATATACATATCTGAATAGTACTTAATTGTATAAATGTGAGAAACAGCTGGTTAATTAAGCAATAAACCAAGACAGGTATAGGATATGCTAGGATTTACCCACATTTGGCGTGGTATGGCCATGAAGCCACAGGCCGAGTGGTCAAACCAGGTCGGCCATGGGTAAATCCCAGCATAACCCACACCCTGGAGTGGTTTATTGTGATTATACAATGGCCCCATTTTTTCTGACCCAAAACAAGAAAGATTTGTTTTTGCCATTTTAAATAAATTTTATGGATTTATTGGTGTGCCATAAAAAATAGTCTTTGGTTTCTAGGGCTCCTTGTTGGTGCGCATGCACAGTATTGTTTTGGTCATTCCCAGCCCGATGCTTTCTCTGGGGCTGGGAAACATTTATCACTGTGCTCAATGTGGGCAGTTCGCTATGTCTCAGTTTTGTTTTTCTTTTAGGAGCCAAGACAGCCTTCTGAACTTTATGAGCAGTGTGACTGTAACTATGGAGCATAAGAGCATTTTTTGTGCATTGTGCAGATGTGCGGCACCATGTCTTACTATCGCACTTCTTAACACTATTTTCCCTGGCTGTGTTCAGCTTCTAGGCCAGCGAAAAGAAATAAGTTTTGTGTTTGTTTTTTATGCCCTCTTCCTCAGACCCAGAACACTGGAGAGGGTCAGAGGGCAGAGGGTGCCACGCTGCAATGGCAGGAAATTTAAAAGGTGTAACTGTTCTGTTTCTGCACTATTGGTCCCCATCTTTGGCAGTCCTGGGACCGGAGGGTGAAGATTTTGGGGACTGTAGATAAAGAATTATGTAGGGTAAGTCCCAAATGTTTCTTATGAACTGCACTCTGTGTTGAAAACTCCCTCTTTTGTGTTTTGCTTTACCAAGGAGTCAATAAGGCAGCGTTACTATTTTTATTTTTGGGGTCTCAATCATGTCTTTTGTTATGTGGCTGACTGGCACCTTTTGCATGGGTTATCGTAGGATTTACCATGTCAGAAAGGTGCCAGTCAGCCAATGAGAAGTGCAGATTCTAAGACTTCATTGTATAATACTTAGCTAAAGCTAGGACAGGTTGTCTTTAAACCCACATTTTTGCCTAACACAATGATATTTTCTTATTTAGAAGACTTTTAACATTATATACTACAGCATGTATTTCTTCAACTTATTTCATCTGTATGTGTTATGACTGTTCTCAAGGAAGAAGCTTATCTATTCTGTTACTTTTGACCTTGACATACCTTTCTTGTGATGGAACTCTGTTGTCATTCCCTTACAGAAATAGTTATATGAAATGTTTTGATGCTGCACACATAAAACTACCAATGTGATAAGCATGCTGCAAGCATGATTTAAATGTTAAATTGGAACTGATTGCATGCATGAGGCATGCCTGCAGCAAGCAAATGTGGAAATCATACTGTTAATGTTAAATTGGAACAGACTGCATGCATGTGTCATGCATGCACAAAGCAATTGATCACTGATAACGTCAAAGTTAAGTAACTTGCTCAGGATCACACCATATACTAGTGGGGATTGATGAAATTCAAACCCAGCTTTCAGGTCTTCTTATTTGCAGTTCATTGCCTTAAACCACTAGACTATACTGCATGCACACATATGGCTCATTTATACAGTACTTCAGTATACAAATCTGCATACATCTGCACACATGCAGCATGCTTATAGCCATTGTTATACTTTTTAGTTTTCTTGTATCCCTTTATCTCAGCTGCAGTTAAATTGTAGCACACATAGCAATGGAAATACATGTGGTTCTTTCCACCCCCTAATACACACACTTACCCACAGAGCTACTTAATTACTTTTGTCTGGCCTGTACTCCTTCTATTTTCTCTCCATAGTTTTGAATGCTTCCACAGAAACAGACTTTCAGGCAAACACAAAAGTAGCAATAACTCAACGCCCACCCACATGACCAGTCCACCCCCATGCATACACACACTGTAGCAGGTGCAGCCATGCTGCTACAGACAACCAACCCAGTATAGATATAAGTAAGAGTCTCTTACCTGATTACAAGGCAGCCAGAGTCAGGAATCTTTAAGAGATGATATCCATGGGTCAGAGTGCTGGGGCGTACCCCCTTGAAATGAATGGAGTTATTTTTTATTTCTATTTTATACATTATGATGGTGAGTTGGAGAATAATAAAGGCCACTGTTCTACTAACAAGACACTTATTAGTCGAACGGTGGCCTTCATTAATCTCCAACTCTCCATCAATAATGTATAAAATAGTAAAAAAAAAAAAATACCCCCTACAAAGGTGCATGCTCCTGAAGTCTCCCTTGCACAATGTCATAATGTGCCTGAGTGTGGGGATCACAGTTTCATGGGGGGCATAAACCTGATTAGTGGAGCTTTAATAGTCTGTGCATATCATACCACTCAACTGTCCCTGAATCCAAAGGACAGCCCTCATTTAACCTCTGAAAACTGCTCTGCTCCCCATCCATCCCTCATGGAAAACATGCTGCTCAGACAGAGAATGTCCTGTAAATTTAAACTTTATGGCATGAGCACCATTTCAGATTTCATCACGGGGAATCCAACAACCAGTGGAGGCTAGGTGCTACTTAGCCCATAGGTGGCAAGCTCTAGAATGTCTGGAACATCTCTAAAAGGTAAAACTTATTTGTTGTGCTGTGACTGAAAAGTGATATGCAAATCAGAAAAAAATCAAATTTATAAGATTCATCTGTTTATACTGGACTTAAACCCACACAGTTACTAACCAATTTTTTCCCTGGCTGAAATTCTGCCCCCCCCCCAAAAAAAAGTTGTTCCGATTTCTCTCCCTGACTCCATTCCATTCAATACCAATTCCATATGGACTGTGAAGCTGCCCAAAGGCACAGAAATGTGAAAAATACATTATTGTTACAGTCCTCCCATTCATTAATTCCCCTGTAAAAAAAATGATTTACTTTTACTTACCTGGCCATCTGGCCAGAATCTGCAGCCTGGTCCTGTGTTCCACTAGCTCAGTTTTCTCTCTGCTCCTTCTCCAGTCTTCTGCCAGAAGCTGGATGCTAGAACTGACCATCCCAGGCCCCCACCGTGGTCTGTGACCAAGTCACCTCACCAATGAACCCACCCAATCTGTGTTGTTTGCTTCTTGCTTGGCTGCTGCCATGGCTGCTGTCACACTGCACTGATCAAGGCCTAGCTTGCTGTTGTTGGGGGGAATCTTTGTTTTTGTTTTTTGCTTGGTGAGCCTAGTACAGTAAGTAGGTAGCCTAGTCTCGAGTTAGCTTCTAGCTCACCCTCTGCCCCTTCAGCCACCAGGGGAGACAGAGACTAACTAAGAGTAGACCAACAAAAATGTGCCACCACAACCCTTGCTATTGAGAATTCAGTGATCACCAACTCCTCCATGCAGTATTGTGCAGCCTGTCTACTCTGTGATGGGAAAAGACAGTGTCACACTCGCTTGACTCATGTGCGCTTACTAGGCTGGAGCTCTTCCACATCACATGTGATGGCACTGCCACTAATAGGTGGAGAGAATGGACAACACAATACAGACACAGTTGAGTCAGGAGTGCACCTGCAGTATGAGCCCACACAGGCCAGGGGGGCACTTATTGTGCAAAAGATTAAATCCAAATCAAATTTAATGCCATTATTGCCACACCATAAGAACAACCTAGGCACAAATGTGTGTGTGTGTGTGGGGGTAACTGTCTCCCTCTGCCCTACCTAAATGGCATCCCTGCTTTATGGTAGAAAATCATTCTCAGGTGCTAATATCGGTACAAGTAAATACAGTGGTTTCCACTGTGTTCTGAGGTACTGCATCTCCATGTTTCAGGATGTGTCCAGAGCATTGTGAGGGTTAGTGTCCCTCATTGTCCCTCATTTTGAGTGTCCATATCCCTCATTTCAGTGACAAAAAGTGAGGTATGGTGCATGCTTCCAAGATCCTACTCAGCACAAAGAGTGCTGAGCATGGCCATAGTGTATATGCTCCATACAGAATGACAATGGGAAAGTAAGTGAGCTGAACCAGTCATGGAGAAACACATTTGTAGCACTAAATGTGCATAAGGGAATTTGCATGGCCCAAAACAAAAAAGTCCACTTCACAACACAGAAGCCCCTCTTAGCACATCTGGAATGGGGATGTTGGCTGACTATATCCTAAGCATTTAGTGTAGTAAGCAAACAATACTTTACAAATTATTGGCAATTTAATGACAAAAATCAAGAGCCATTTAACAACTTGCAAAAGGATCAGAATTAATGAGTTTACCTATTAATGAAAAATCAATGACAAATGTATTTTAATGGCTCTAACTGCTAGTAGTAGTATGAGAAAAAGAAACTGATGTGTTTTCTGAGATGAGATTTGAACCAGCTTAGCTGCTGCATGCATGGCAAGCATGCAACATGTTAACCTGATGTGATTTATAAATGCTGTTCACAATAGCTTAACTGCTGCACTCATGTCAAGCATGCAGCATAAACCTGATGTGGTTTTTAGAAGATGTTTGCACCAACTTACCTGCTGCATACATGTCAAGCTTGCAGCATACAAACCTAATTTGCTTTTTGGACCTGGTTCACTCATGTACACTTTGTGTATGTGAACCACATGCAAACATTGAACAATTAAGCATTTGGCATGCATTTAGCATGTACACAGCATACTTATATTTCTGTAAGGGTTATATGGTTATGTGCTGTTTTTTAAAAAGCAGTTTAAGCCAATGGGATTTTAAACAATTTGTATCTGTGTTTTTATGTATGATATGGACTTTAGGAAAGTGTATTCTTGCAAACTGACTATTTTTCTTTTCTTCTTTTTTTGTATATCAACATTTTCTTGAAAATTACAAGAACATCATAACACTCAGTAAAGAAACTTAAACAGAGAACTATAATGCAGAAGCACAGGTACTAGCACAAGGAACATACATAGGGGTACATTTTGGTACTACTATTATCCAACCATATATTATAAATTAGAAAAGGTACACAAAAAGTGCTTGCCTCAAACTGCCTTGACATTTACCTTCCAATACCCATAGTACTAAGAACAAACTATCAGGTA
Organism: Neoceratodus forsteri; assembly: GCA_016271365.2. Classification (NCBI taxonomy): domain Eukaryota; kingdom Metazoa; phylum Chordata; order Ceratodontiformes; family Ceratodontidae; genus Neoceratodus; species Neoceratodus forsteri. The sequence continues at coordinate 1,512,401,313 of CM057455.1, forward strand.
AATAAGACATTCCCTGCGGAATCCCCATTATGTAGCCCCACAGAGGTCAACCATTCACCCCATGTTTTATAAAATTGAGGGAGTATGTTCCTACTCCATAAAATCACTTGGGAAAATAACATAGACTTAGATAATGCCTGCTTCCACTTAGACAAGGTGGAATATCAGGAGAAAAAACAGTCCAGCAGCACAGAAAGAGACCATACTCACTTAGATAAGTGAAAAAAGATTTACATTTGTTGTTAAAAATTCCGTACTATCAGCAGCAAGTTACACCAGTGCAAAAATCAGCCAGTAAAAACACCAACATTTCACATTTTGCCAACACTTTTTCAAGGTAAGAATTAAAAACACTGGCACCCTAACTTTTTATATCCACGGTAAACCATGTGACATTTTATATCCATGGTAAACCATGTGACACTTACTATTATCTTTAATAAATCTCTCCAATAATCTAAGGTTCCCTCTGATTGGCTAACGGCAATAGTAACCCCCATTTTTAAACAGGGCTCCCATTCAAAAGTTGATAATTATTGTCCAATTAGTTTAACTTCAATTCCCTGTAAATTACTGGAAAAAGTAATCAAAACACTTCTCGATAAAGAAATAGAATCTTTAAACATAACTGACATAACTCAACATGGATTCAGAACTGGTTTATCTTGCACTACACACTTGTTGTCTTTCTACAATTCCATTAGCAAGAATCTCAACTTAAATGTTCCTACTGACGTCATCTTATTAGATTACAGCAAAGCCTCCGACAAAGTGTTGCATACTATTTTGATTAATAAACTCATTCATTTAGGCTTTTCGACATCATTAGTCTTATGGATAAAAAGTTGGCTGACTAATCGATCTCAGAGGGTTCGGGTCAATGGCATCATGTCAGATTTGGGTCGAGTGACGAGTGGTGTTCCTCAGGACTCTGTCTTGGGACCCACCCTATTTAATATTTTCATCAGCGATATGAAAATATCTTCTTCTAACATTCTTAGGAAGTTTGCAGATGATACCAAACTAGGAGGCTCTGTGAACAGTGTTGCTAATTTACAGTCAATATTAACTGATCTTGCATCAATTGAACATTGGGCTCTTATCAATAAAATGTTTTTTAATGTATCACAATGCACTGTTCTACATATGGGGGAAAAATAACCCTAAACAGGTTTACACTCTGAACAATATAAATATTAAGGTTTTCTGCATCGAAAAAGATCTGGGGATCCTAGTAAACAATAAACGTACCCCATTTTCTCATTGTAATAAAATTGCCAATCAAACCAATGCTCTTCTGAAAAGGATAAACAGTAGTACATTTGTTTCCAAAACTGAACAGTGTATCATTACTTTGTATAGATCACATGTTTGGCCCTACCTTGATTATGGCTCCCCTTTTTGGAGTCTGTACCTCATTAAGGATATAGACAGAATTGAAAGGATTCAGAAAAGAGCTACAAAAATTATTCCTCACTTAGCACATTTTGATTAGATTGAGTCTAGACTACAGAAGACAGGTCTACACTCCCTTAAACTGAGAAGAACAAGAGGTGAATTATTACAGCTTTTTAAGATTATTAAGTCACCCATTTTGATGAAGCAATGTGGTATAACACTATCTTCCAGAAAAATTGTACCTAGACTAAATAATAAACAACTGGATACTGATAAATGTAATACTAACAAAAGACAAAACTTTTTCTCCATAAGAACTCCCAGATTATGGAATACCCTCCCACAAGATATTGTTGATTCAACTACTGTTATGACATTTAAAATCAAACTTGACAATTGGTTAGCCAGATAGTAACACAATAATGATCCACACATGTGGAGGACAGTCTCGATGGGCCACAGCCTTCTTCTGTCCCTCTAACCAAGTAACCAAGTAACATATACAAAAGTATTGGCAAACCATAAAACGTTGGTGTTTTTACTGGCTGATTTTTGTACTGGTGTAATTTGCTGCTGATGGTATGGGATTTTTAATAATAAATTTTATCTAAGTGACTATGGTCTCCTTCTGTGCTGCCGGACTGTTTTTTCCACTGGTCTTACAATTTCTTGTCTTGGTACCAGATGTTATTGTAGCCACCTACTTCCCTCCTTTTATTGGAATATCAGGAGACTTCCAGTACTGAAGTAAGTGTCTCTTAGCTTCCAAGGTGGCAGCATAAAGCACCCCCTTTTACTGCATTACCCTTATGTCCAAAACCTCAGAATCTCCTAGAATCCAAAATTGAGGGGAGTGCGGAATGTAGACTCGTAGGGTGCATTCTAAAAAACTTATAATGTTAGACCACCAGTTTTTCGGCAAAACACAGTCCCATAAAATGTGATATATCATGCCCAGTCCCTCCTGACACCTCCAACATGAGTCTGAACCTAGAAGACCCATTTTAACTAATTTTTCTGGTATACAGTGCCACCTGCCCAACATCTTCTTCTGAAGAAGCTGTAGTTTGGGGTCAGGAGAAGCTGTATGTGCATTAGACAAACACCTAGCCCAGCCCTCTGAAACCAAAACATTTTGCAAATCATTCTTCCACCTCTTTCAGCGAGACTCTGGGTCAGGAAGAGAGACCCTTTGCAGCTCTTTGCACAGCAAACTGATATGCCCTCTTGGGGTCTTAAACCACTTATGTAGCTGTTTAGCAAACTCAGTGTCCAGAATATGATAGGATTTAAAGAACCTGGACAAGATAACATGACATGATTGAAAATATCTCCACATATCATGAAGAGGAACCTCATACTTTGCCTGCAAATCAACTGTTATTTTTCTGATAAAGGATTCTATGTACTCCTAAAGCTCAAGCACCTATTTTCTTTTGTAACATCTATGCTGGTTAAATGAAAGGTATCATATCATATCATATTACCTCTTTTTTCTGGATCTTTTGTCACAAGAAGCAATACAGCAACATAACTATTTTTTGCAATGTGTTAATACACAAAAAAATAGATCAATTGTGTAATAGTAATAATGTCATCTAGGGTTTGGTATGTCATGGGATATCATCACTTCTAGAGAGCAAGAGAAACTCAGCCTTTGGTCTTATGTCTCACATCACACCCAATGGGTGATGATATTATTACAGTAAGGCACGCCAAGGCATGTTTTACAGTGTGCTGACAAAGGTCACTTCTTGGGTGCTTGAAGCAATTCAGCTGCACCTTGTCCCCCACAACACATCTGATGTGAGATGTTAAAACAGTTTAGAATACATCCAGTCATGTCTTATTGATTAAAAAGCACACAGCCTTACTGAAGTTACTCTCTTCTTTCACCCTCAGAACTAGAAACAAAACTGCAAAAATTAAAACCAACATAAGGTTTTGGACAGCTCAGATACACTCTCCAAACTGACTGCTGATCATCTATAAGTCAGTTCTCCTCAATAATTTAACTCACTTCTTGCTGAATACATTTTTTCAGAGAAAATCTTTCAATTGGATCCTTGCTACAGACAGATGCCAACTGCAGGAAAACTTGAGACACACCTGGAAAGGAATAGAAGAGTTCAATCTCATTTCGATGATATTTTCTAGCCACCCAAAACCCAGATTTTTTTTTTGCATGATAATGGCTGACAAAGCTGACAAAAGCCAAATCAATCAAACTGGAACATGTAGATTGTCCTGTTTAACTGATCTAGGCTAAAACCCCACGATCTGCCAATATTAAGGGGCATGCATGTATCTCAGCTGATTTATACAGGTCTCTTCTCCTTCCACTTCTACTGTACACTTATGGTTTATCAGACTGTCAACAGCAATGATGTGATTTGCTAAACTCTGATTAGATTCTCTTGGGCTATTGATTTGTTAACCACTTTTGCTAGTTTCATCACCACATTTGCATCACTTCCATTGTTTGTCCTTTTATTTCCCCCTCACAATTACCCTGACCATTAGGGTCACAATAGCTGCACTATTCCTCTTGCTTCGAGACTGAGCAAAGGGCTGGAGTCACAGCCAAAACCAATGCTGTAGCTTGGTCTGCCCACTCACCCCCCCCCCAAAGGACTGAATGCTTCACCTCCAGGATAACTCAACTACTACAACTTTTAGCCAGCTGCAGTGTGAGATTCTAGGGCTCCGCTGCATTGTCTGAAATTCCAGGTGGAAGCAAATTGATTTGCTAGCATGCCACTGGACAAGCCCCATTATGATGTTCTGAATCCAGGACAGCTTCTACTGCACAGAGGCCAGTTTACACAAAATTGCTGCATTTAAGCAGATGATCACCTTTTGTTATAGAGATAGCCCCTCTTTGTGTGCCTATACTTATGCTGATGTGATTGACTACTGTCTCAGACTACTGAGAAGTGTTTTCCTAGGAGCAAAAATGACCAAATCTCTGGACTTAGTTGAACCCATCAATTAAGTTAAGCCATTTGTATAAATGTTTCTGCACATTGTGGTGATAAAGGCTGTTATCATTTTGTTCCAGCAATCTTATGAAATCCAGGAGGGGACTGTGTGGGTTGCTGTTGATGACTGGGCAAAGTTGTTGCTGAGTGTGGGTGTGCAGCAGTCCAAAGTAATCGATAAGCTAATGTAGAAAACTGACACTTAGTTGCTCTCCAGTGGCAGAGAACAGGTGCTTATACTGTTGCTTTCATCTGTAGTTGCACGAGTATCACAGAAGGTTAGCTATGCTAACATGCGAACAGCTACCTGCTGACAAAGTTGAGCAAAGGGAAACAAGGGAAAATTCCTTCCAGTAAACCTCTAGCTGATCCGCAAAGACAAGAAGTACTGGTGAGGTGACTCATCCAATGCATGCTTATTTTCCAGTCACTTGGGTTAGTAAGGAGAGCAGGAAGTAAGTAGTCAGGAAAAATGACATAATGCAGTGACAAAGCTTTTCGTGCTATATGCTCACCAAGTGGGTCAGTACAGCTCAACAATGTTGAGCTAGAGAGATGCAATGGCAGTCAGGGATCCAGGGGAGACTCTCTTCCAGTGATAATGAATACATTTGGGGAGGTGATCTCAGAGTTGTGACCAACATTTTGAGAAATGGATCCAGGCCCAATCCAGCTACTACTGAGCTGTGTCAGGCAGCTGGGCCTGGGATAACTCAACTACTGTAACTGTCCAGGGCTCCTTGTTAGACAGTATTTTCACATTTGCATTGAGAATTGCATTGGTGAAGCCCCTCTTTAAAAAGGCACTGGATTTCCAGACACCTTGGGTAATTACTGATCTGTCTCTAACCTGTTTTTTTAGGCAAGCGTATTGAGACCGTGACTGTGTTGCAACTCGAGTCACACCTCACAGTCTTTGACATCTATCAGCCTCTCCAGTCTACTTTTTAGGTCAAGGCACAGCACAAAGATTGCATTGGGTGCATAATGACCTGCTCAGGGTGAGAAATACAAACACACGAACATACAAAATTTTCCAGCAGATAAAGGCCTAGAGGTCTATCAGGTCTGCTCGAATGTGCAGCTAGCACCCCTTATTCTGCAGCTGCCCTCCTCCCACCCTTCACCTTCATTGGCCCTCCCCCTTGTCCTGTCCCATCCTATTTTGAAGCAGTCCACTGTTCTACTGGATACCACTTCTGCAGGTAATGCATTCCTCCCAGCCACCACCCTCTCTGTCAAAAAGTGTCTCCTCATCAACCTCCTGAACCTTCCTCCCTCCAGTCTCATATCATGGCCCCTGGTGTCCCTCCCCTCCCTTACTTTGAACAGCCCCTCTGTACCTGTCTTGTTTATTCCTTTCATGTACTTAAAGGTTTCAATCATGTCCCCTGTCCTCCTCTCTCCACAGTTAGTACCTGTTCAACTCTCCACCTCCTCTCTCAGACATGATAAGTCTCCAGCCCTTTGATCATCTTTTGTTGCCTGTGCTGCACCCCCTCCAGTAACTTAATGTCCCTCTTCAGATACGGACACCAGTACTGCACAGTGGCAGAATCACCTCCTCCCTCCTCGAGGATATACCCCTTGCAATACAACCCAGCATTTTGTTGGCCTTTGCAGCTGTCTTCCTACATTGTGCTGAGTTGTTCATTGACCCTGTAATGAGCACCCCCAGATCCTTCTCCTCTTCTGTCTGGGCCAGCTGCACTCCTCCCAGCTAGTAACTCCTCCTTGGGTTCTTCATCCCAAAATGCAGGACCTTGCACTTTTTGGCATTAAACCCCAGTTGTCAGGTGTCTGACCAGGTTTCAAGCTTTGCCAGATCGTCCTACAACCCATGCCATCCCCCTATGTCATCCACCACTGCTCCTACCTTGGTATCATCAGCAAACAGACTGATCTTGCTCTTGATGTCCAATTATATGTCTGCAATGAATATCCCAAACAACACTGGTCCCAACACTGAGCCCTGTGGAACATCGCTCATCACTACTCTTGGGTGTGAGAGCTCCCCACCCACCACCACCCTCTGTTGCCTTCCCTGAAGCCAGTTCCCTACCCATCTCACCAGCTTTGCACCTGCCTCTGTGCCTACTAACTTACTTCACAGCCTTCCATGTGGCACTGAGTTGAATGCCTTACTGAAGTCCAGATACAGGACATCCACTGCATGGCTCCTGTCCAGTTGCTCAGTTACTCAGTCACAGAACTCCACCAGGTTGGTTTGGCAGGATCTGCCCCATATGAACCATGCTGTCTGCTGTTCTGTAGTCCTTGGCTCTAGGAGGGCCACCAGCCTCCTCCTTCAGGATAGTCTCCATTAGCTTACCCATGATGGATGTGAGGCTCACTGGTCTGTAGGTTTTCCGGGTTCATCCTTGGGGCCACTCTTGTGGAGGGCACCACATGAGCCATCCTCCAGTCCTGAGGTACACACCCTGAATGTAGTGAGGCATTAAACAGGTCTTCCAAAGGTTCTGCAAGGACCTCTGCCAGCTCCTTCAGTACCCTGGGGTGGATGCCATCTGGGCCTTGTGCCTTATCCACCCTCAGTGCCTTCAAACCTTCTCGAACTCTGCCCTCCATGATTTCCCCATCTGTCACCCCCTCCTCCCCTATTTCTGTCATTTCTCCCCCCTTGGGTGTCACCCCCTTCTGTTTAGTAAATACTGAGCAGAAGTACTCATTTAGTGCTTCTGCCTTATCGCACCTGCCTCCACCCAACCCCCTCCTTCCTAATCCTTACTATGGTCCTTACAGCTCCTTTTCTCCCTGATGTACCTAAAGAAGTCCTTCTCCCCCTTCTTAATGCCTTGTGCCAGCCTGAGTTCCGTAGATGCCTTGGCTCCCCTAATTGCCCTTCTCAACTCCTTCGATTCCATCAAGTACTCCTCCCTGTCCTCCCCTCTCCCTGTTTTTGTACTTCCTAAGGGCAGCTCTTTTCTTCCTTACCTTTTCCATGACCTCCTTGCTCAACCAGCTTGGTTTCTTAGTCCTAGCCTTCTTGCTGTGAGCCTTGCAGCAGGTTTTGGTTGCCTCCGCTATCCCCAGCTTTATGAGCTCCCACCTCTGGTTAGTGTCCATATTAGATTGAATTCTGGCCAGGTACCCTTTTACCACTTTCCCCATCCTCCCAAAGTCAGCCCTCTTGAAGTCCAGTACTCTTGTGCCAGATTCCACTCATTCCTTGCCCATATCCAATGTGAGCCATACTGTGTGGTGGTCACTTCCTGACAGCGGTTCCTCCACTGTAAGTTCTCTCTCACAAAGTCCCCATTTACCAGCACAAGGTCAAGGGTATTCCCTAACCTGGTTGGTTCACTGACCATTTGCAGCAGGAAGCTGTCCTGGAAGGCATCCAGCAGTACCTGCTCCCTTCTGTTCCTGGTTGTTGGGGTACTCCAGTCCACTCCTGGCAAGTTGAAGTCCCCCACAATCACCACACTATCCTTCTTGCAGGTCCTCCTGATCTGTCCCGCTAGTTCCCTGTCTAATTCCTCCTTCTGAGATGGCGTCCTGTATACCACTCCCACTCTAAGAATCCTATTCTTGGAATCCTGGATTTGCATCCAAAGTGACTCCGTACTAGTCTCCGCCCCTTCCTCCCTTACACACTTCAGTCCTTCCTTCACATATAGTGCCACACCACCTCCTTTCCCAATCACCCTATCCCTATGAAATAACCTGTACCCTGGTACAGACAGGTCCCAGTCATTGTATTGGGTGGCCCATGTTTCTGTGATGGCTGCAATGTCCACCTCTCCCTCTGCCATGAGCACCTTTAACTCTGCAGTTTTCCTCCCAAGGCTCCTAGCATTAAGGGTAACCACCTTCTACCCCCCCATCCTGCCCTCCTTTACTAGCAGCACCAACAGTACTTGCCAGTTTTCCTTTGTCACTGTTATGGGGGGGTAAGCTCATATGGTTTACCAACCTGTGGTCTCTGCATGTCTCTTGCCCAATTGCCACCCCCCCGCTCCTAGTTTAAATTCCCTACTTCCTCTATGTACTCCTCCATCCTCTGTTTCAACACTTTCTTTCCCTCCTCACTCAAGTGTAGTCTGTCCTTGGCATAGAGACTACTGTCCTTCCAGGTCCCCCCCAGCAGCCCATACCCTTTAGCACAACACCAGGTTCTTAGCCATCCGTTAAATTCCTCTATTCTCAGCTTTCTTGTTGTGCTTGCCTTGGGCACTGGAAGTATCTCCAAAAAAGTTACTGATCTTCCTGCCCCCTCACATAATTGTCCTAGTTCCTCAAATCTCCTCTGGACTATATCTACCATCTTTTCAGCCAGGTCTTTCGTCCCAAGATGTATAATTAAATGAGGCTTGTCCCTACCCCTTCTAGCATATTTAAGAACAGATTGTCCCACCCTTTCTGCTGTCGTTCCTGGCATGGCCTCCACCCAAATGCGACTATGCCTCTCCCCTTGCTACCCCACCTGACTCCTCTTAGTACTGAGTACCCAGCACTAAGATTCCACCACTCTTACTCCCTGCTTGCTTCCATTCATCTCCCTCTCTCATTTCCAGCTCCTCTTCTTCCTCCTGCACATTATTTCCCTCTTTTGCCCCTGTTGCAATTCTCCCAGCAGAACTTCCTCCCGCTATGGTTTGGTCCAGGCACTTATCAATTACTCCTCTAATTTCATCATTTCCCTCCTCCACCTTCTTCCTCTCTAGCAGTGCAAAACTATTTTCTGAAGACCCTTCACAAATGCCCACTCCCTCTCTCTTCATAGTAACCTGTTCTCTCCTTTCCACTCCATGACTTTTGCCACTTCTTCACCTCCCTTCACAAGTCCCTATCTCCTCCTTCCATTTGTCTTTTGTCTCCTGACCTGGTTTCCCTGGCAATTTGTCCTCCTCGATCTCTTCTTGACATTTGACACCATGGACCATGGGCTTTTATTGGATCAACTCAGGGAGTATGTAGTCATTTCTTATGGGTTGGGCAAAGAAGGTAGTTATGGGACACTTTTCCTTGCTCCCAATGGAGCCTCATTATGGTGTACCCCAGGGGTCAGTCCTCTTGCACATGTTGTTTGCTGTGTTCATGTTGCCCTGGGTAGAATCTTTGGACAATATGGAGTTGGGTTTCATTGCTATGCAGATGATACTCAGCACTGTCTTATGCATTCGAGACAAGTGGCATGGTTCATGTGCTGAATAAGTGCCTGGCTGAAATCCAGGACTCGATGTCATCAAGCTGACTTAGACTCAACCTAAATAAAACTGAAGTACTGGTTATTGAGCTATTGTAGGACTGATGTGGGGAGTGGCAGCTGCCAAGAGGGAGATCGGGCTTTGGCTTGGTATCTCTAGGCTTTTGGCTGCTGAAAAGGTGAGGAATGTGGGAGTCATTCTGGCTAAGGAGCTGACATTTGAGGCTCAGGTGTCAGCAGTAGTCCAGAATGGCTTTTACCATTTTAGGAATATCAGCTGTATTTGGTCCCTTATCCCCCCAGAGGACTTACCCGCACTGTTGTATGCTTTTGAGACCTTGCAGCTGTACTACAGTAATGCTCTATATTTTGGGATTAGTGAAGGTACAGTGCAACAAATGCAGTTCATACAGAATGCAGCTGCTAGATTGTTAACAAGCCTTTTAAAGTCCAGTCATATCTCCTTGGCACTGCATGAACAGCACTGGCTTCTGATTAAGTGGCATATCTCCTACAAAGTTGGGTTACTAACCTGTAAGGCCCTATGTGGACTGGGCCTGGGTTGCCTGACTGATCTCCTGCACCCTTAAATGCCCTCAAGCCCCCTCCAATCCACTGAGCAAGGCCTCCTTTTTGTCCCCTAGAGCCAGGCTAAAAACTGGTCATTTAAAATCATGGGTCTGGTTTTCTGGAATTTGCTTCTGAAGGCACTGAGGGAGGCCTTCTCCACGGAGACCTTTAAAAGTGGGCTTAAAACTCATCTAACTGCACAGGCCTATGGGGATTGAGTCCTTAATGACAATTACAATATGAGTTTGTAAGGTCTCATACCAGTATGATTTTAGATAACTGCTTGAAAATTGTAGTATAGTATATTGTGATTTTATTTATATTTGTTTTTTATTTATTTTGATATTGAATTTATTTGCCTGTATTTGTTGCTGTCTCCATTTTATTTGTACTGGTGCCCTCAGCATCCAGGGAAAGGTGCCAAAAAGAAATACATTCTGCTACTAGTATTGCAGGGTATTTTCCTGGGTTGTAAATTTCCTACCAGCTGCTGGTGAAGTACGCACCAGCAAAGAGTCAAACAGTGGCCTATCAGTTGCTTTCACTGTCCACAATGTGATAACACTTCAGCACTATTTAGCCATATACCTCGGCACTGTTACTCCAGGAAAATTCAATGAAGTATGAGAACCAGGGAGTTTTTCTGTTAATTTCAGAAAGACTTGGATGTGCAGGGGATAAGCTGAAGATGTAGAATACTGCTACCAGTAAGATGCCAGTGGATCAGGCATAAGGGCTGCAGTGAAGCCAGCAGCAGTGGACAATTCTGGAGCCATGCACAATAGTGGACCTTCCTTCTGGTGCACTGAGCAAAGATATTCTGACCAAACACTAAAAACATGGCCTGCTACACATCAGACTTCACTAAGTGCTCACAAGACCCTTCATATGTGGCTGGGGAAAAGTCCTTGTCATTTGCACTAATAGTCAAATGACAAAATCCACAGGAGTGTGTGTGTGTGTGTGTGTATGTGTGTGTGTACAAAATCTCACAAGCACAAAGCTGCCTACTTTGCTTTTATAGAGCCCCTAATCTTTCAAAGGACACTTCAAATATATAATGTAATTCCGGCAAATTCCAGTTTATATTTCAACTCTGTTCACAATTAGCTTCTCCAGTTTGTTTATAAGTTTGCACATTAATATTAGAACAGGATGGGTGTTCCTGGGCATCATCTGTTTCACTGCTTGTCTACAGCTGTTATCACAAATGCACAGTTTGTGACATCACAATATGTTGCAAGAATTACTTCTTGACAAAGAGGGTAGTGAAGGGGAAATGACTGCTGGAGGAGGTTTGTCTGTGCAAAATCAATAAGGGCATTTAAACATGGGTGGGACAGATACAAGAGCTCAGTAAAGACTGCACCTGAAAGGGAGGGTAAACAGGGAGAGTGAAGAGCCTCTAGGGCTGTCTCATTCAATTGTAGTTAGGTAGGAATGGGAAGACACAATGGGAAAACAGGTATTTTTCTGCCAAAAGACACTGGACCAGATTTTCAAAGGGCGATGCAGGGCTTGCAGCAATCCCTGCATCAAACCCATTTTTCAGTGCTGCTACTCCAAACAACTTTGCTGTAACTGCTGGCGATTTTCTATTCTTGGGCACAGTTGCAACAGTTTCCTCACATTACGGCAGCCTGCATCAAATATTTGGCACAAGCCCCATAAAATGGGTCCTTTTAATGCTGTAAGTGAGGCCAGGGCGTTTCATAGATTAATAGATTCTTTTGGCAGATAAGGACCTCTTGGCCCACCTAATCTGCCCATAAAATCCCATTAACAGTGCTACCCAAGCCAATAATGGGAGACCACCATCCACCCCATCCTTTATCCAAGATACCCATGTGTTTATACTGTGCACACGTAAAACCTGTGACTGTATTTGCCCCTACCACCTCTGCTGGGAGGCTGTTCCAGTCATCCACCACCCATTCCATGAAGAAAAACTTCCTCGTGTTATCCCTGAGCCTACCCTTTGCAACTTTATATTGTGACTCCTAGTGCTAAAGCGTCTTTTTTTTCTGTCAAATACTCTTCTCCTGCACCTTGTTTATTCCCCCATATTTAAATGTCTCAATCATATCCCACCCACTTCCTCATGTCCTCCAGGGAGTACAAGTTTAATTCCTTAAGCCTAGCCTCTCTTCATAGGTCTTCCGATGCAGGCCCTGCACCATTTTGGTTGTCCTCCTCTGCACCGTCTCCACCTTGTCCCTGTTTTTTCATAGATGGGGCCTCCAGAACTTCACACAGTACTCTAGGTGTGGCCTCACCAACAAAGTATACAGGGGTATTATTGCTTCTCTCCTTCTGTTGGTGATACTCCTCTCTATGCATCTAAGCATTTGATTTGCCTTTCCCACTGCTTTTTCATGCTGTTTCACCACCTTCAGGTCATTGGTGATGATAATTCCCAGGTCTGTCTCTTGCCTTGCAACCTCTAGTACCTCTCCCCCTGGGTTCCTGTGCCTCAAGTGCATAACCTTACACTTCTTTGCACTGAATCATAGCTGCCACCTTTTTGACCACTTTTCTAACTTTTCAGGGTCCTCCGTCATCCTTTCCACCACCCCCTCTGTGTCCACCCTGTTGCAGATCTTTGTGTCATCCGCAAACAGGCATATCCTCCCTTCCAGTTCATCTGTCTTGTCACTAATGTGGATATTGAAAAGTACAGGGCCCAACGCAGATCCGTGTGGTACCCCACTAGTCACCCTGCCCTCCCCAGAGTGTACCTCATTTACCACCACTCTTTGGCTCCTATCTATAAGACCGTTTTCCACCCAGTTCATGATTTTAAGCCCCACCCCCAGGCTGCTCAGTTTCATTACAAACCTTTTATGCAGGACAGTGTTGAAGGCTTTGTTTAAATCTAGATAGACCATGTCCACCGCCTCCACCCTGGTCCACTACTATTGTCACCTGATCAAAGAACTCTATTAGGTAGGTCTGATAGGACCTCCCCTCGGTGAACCCATGCTGTTTCTGGTCCTGCAGTCCAGTTGTCTTGAGGTATTCTCGAATTATTTCCTTTAGGAATTATTCCATTACCTTGCTAACTATGGACATCAGGCTGACCGGTCTACAATTTACTGGCTCCTCCCTACTGTCCCTTTTGTGGAGTGGGATGACATCAGTCCACCTCCAGTCCCCTGGTACAGTACCTCTCCAGTTTCCAGAGACCTGTTGAACAGGGCTGCCAGGGGTTTAGGCAGTACCTATCTGAGCTCCCTCAGCAGCATGGGGTGCACCACATCAGGGCCCATGGCCTTGTCCACACTTAACTTGAACAATTCCCTTAGGGCCCTGTCTGCAGTGAAGGAGCTAGTGTCTACTTCCCTACCCTTCTTACCCTTGTTGTGTAATTCAGGCCCATTTCCTATCCCCTTCTCCATGAAGCTAGGAAGGAAGTATTTGTTCAGTATGTCAGCCTTATGGTAGTCCTCCTCTATGGAGGCCCCTCCTTCCCCCAGAAGCCTGATTACCCCTCTTCTGGTCTTTCTCCTTTCCCCAATGTAACTGGAAAATATTTTACTTCCCCCTCTTGACTGACTTTGCTAACCTTTCCTCTGTTACCGCTTTTGCCTTTGTTACTTCCTTCCTTGTCTGCCTTTGCCTCTCCAGGTAAGTTCTCCTATTCTCCTCCTTTTGTGTTTTTTTATACTGTCTAAAGGCTGTTTTCTTTGCCATCACTGTTTCGGCCACCTCCTGAGTGAATCAAAGTAGTCTCCTCCTTCTCCTGCCTTTACTGACTTATCTGGCACAAAGTCTTGTAGCCTTTTCAATTCCTCCCCTTATTGCCTCCCATTGTTCTTCTATGCCTCCTTGTTCATGTATCCCATTCCAGGGCTTCCCTGAGGCATAATGCCATTCTTCCAAAGTCTGCCCTCCTGAAGTCTAAAACTCTCATTCTCATGTGGCTTGAATACCCTAGTATTTATATTAAACCACACCACCTGATGGTTGTTGGTCCCCAGGTTGTCCCCCACAGTGACGTTGGTCACACTGTCCCCATTTGTCAGAACTGCTGTAGGTACAGCATCGCCCCCTCCCATATGGATTCCCTGACCAGTTGTTTATGTAGTGCCCCCTGCAGGGAGTCCAAGTTATCCCTGCTCCTAGTTGATGTTGCAGCCGAGATACTCCAATCTACATCTGGAAGACTGAAGTTACCCATCAGCCGCAGCACCCCATTTTGAGCCATTTTTTGGATCACTTGCACCAACTCCTGAACCACTTCCTCCCCCTACTCTGGAGGTCTGTATACTACCCCTGCTTAATTAATGGCTCCCTTTCCTCAAGGTTGACCCTCAGTACCTCCGCTCTCCCCGTTCCCCTTGAATTTCAATAGCCTTTATGTGGTCCCATACATAAAGCACTACCCCTCTCCCTTTCCTTCCTGCTCTGTCCTGTCTGAATAGATTAAAACCTGGAATGACCATATCTCATCCTTGGTTTTCTATCCACCAGGTCTCCATTATGACTGCTATGTCTAAGCGCTCCCCCACCATGGTGGCTTCCCGGTCAGTAATCTTTTTCCTCAGACTATGAGCGTTCACACACATGACCCTCCACCTTCACTCCTTTTCCTTTCCTTTCTTCTCTTGCCTAATCCCTGCAGCCATTTGTGGGGGAGTGCCAGCTAGGTTCCCACCCTCCTTGCTATCCTCCTTGACCTCCCTAGCCTCATCCTCCCCCCTCTTCAGTTTAAATGAAGGATCTCCTCCATGTATCCCCTTAGTTTCCCCCTTTGCACCATAGATCCCTTCTCATTTAGGTGTAGCCTGTCCTGAGCATACAGTCCCTCATCTGTCCATGTGTTCCCCCTTTGCCCATTACATTTGAACCCCTCATGTCACACCAATCCCTCAGCCAGTCGTTAAATTCCACTGTCCTCCCCTTCCCCACTGTACTGGCTCTGTGGACTGGCAATACCTTGGAGAATGTCAGTGAGCTCACCGAGCCCCTGCAGCACCCAGCTAGATCGTTAAACCTCTGCTGCACTACTCTGACCTTATTTCCTGCCAGATCATTTGTCCCCAGCTGAATGATCATGTAAGGTTTGCCACCCACTCCTCTCATCTCTTTCCTGATTTTAGGTCCCACCCATTCTGCTTCGATATCTGTCAAACAGATAACCACCCTTCTTCTGTCTGGATTCCATTTCCTTCCACAGTGAATACTCTTGATGATAGAGTCCCACATGACCATCACCTTTTCTGCATTCTCATCTTTGGCTAGCATCCCCTTTGTGTCTCTGGTGATCCAGCCTCCTTTCTCCTTTTTCTTTCTGAGTCCATCCTCCTTGCCCTTCTATCTGCACTCCTACTTCTCTCTCCCATTCTTTCCTTTGACTACTACAGCCTCCCTCCCTCCTGCTGCCCCCTGCCATCCATTTGAGCACTCCTCCCCTGTTGGACCTTCTCTATGGTTCTATGCTTCCATGCCTCCTAGTTTCTGTTCCTTCCAGTCTGTGTGACCTTTCTTTCTCTACTACCCCAACTCTGCCTTCCTCACCTATGCTTTTGAGAGCTCCAGTACCACTCTGTGCCCCCTGGAATTTACCTCCCATCAACCATCCCTTATTTGTCCCCTCACCTATGCTGCTTTGAGCCTGTATCCCATCCCTGTGTGCCATGGTACTTGGTCCCTTCCAGAACTCCATACCTATTTGATACCAGGCCTCCAGCAGCTGTACACCCCCCTGTGCCACCATCTTTCACTGTAGGTCCACTTACTTGCTCAGCTTTCCCTCCCCCCCTTTTCCTTCTTCTTTCCTCCTGCCACTCCCAGGACCTAGTGTCAATTGGACTATTTATTTATTTTATTTATTTAGTT
The DNA here is from genome assembly GCA_016271365.2 of Neoceratodus forsteri. Taxonomy (NCBI): domain Eukaryota; kingdom Metazoa; phylum Chordata; order Ceratodontiformes; family Ceratodontidae; genus Neoceratodus; species Neoceratodus forsteri. Next base: position 1,512,417,273 of record CM057455.1, read on the forward strand.
TTTGTTGACCGGGTAAGTGCACTAGACCGATCCTGTCTATTTTCAGGCACAACCCGGGGGAGGGGGATACAGATGAATGCCAACTGACCTTGAACCAGATGAAACTGTTGGTGGTATTTTTTTCAGTGAATGAGGGAAATTTGGCCAGGACACCGGGGAAATTACCCTACCCGCCAGTGGGTGAACGGCTGTCTCTGTGTGAGATGGCCACTCTGGGGGAGCTTTCGGAGGAGTTGGATGAGAGTCTAGTGGGGGGAAGGCCTCACTGCTAGCAGAGGACACTTTATCAGAAAATACGTTGAAAATGTTGGTTTGTGAAGGAGACGGGGTTTTCCATGAAGCCATATCGGTACCGGAGCTTTTGGTACCTGAGAAGACAACGACGGTTTTATCAGAAACAGCAAGGAAAACTAACTTACGATGTGATGGCAAAGAATCCATGGTGGAAATTACAAACATAGCGGTGTTTGCACTTCAGCACTCTATGTCACATGCTGTTTCAGCTGAGCAGTCTGACAAGCCACCCGCAGGTGTTGACAGCAGGAATGAGGAAGTCATAGGTCGGCTTCCATTGAAGTAGACGAGTAAGTGTGCTATTGATTCTCTTAAGGCTTTGAAGGCTGAAACAAGTGTGCCGGCTGGCAGGTTAGTGGCTGGGAATAGCGAGTGCCGAAAGCCGAGCACACCTCTTGGGATTGACGTTGTTGGTGAGCCGGTATCGGCTCCTTCTGAACTTTTCAAACACCCTACTGTGGCTCCAGTGCTACAACATGCTGACTTACAGTTCCAAACAGCAAAGACTCTGTCTAAAGAGTCGAGTTTTGTGTTCTATCCACAGTCGCCTTCTGACACTGCACAGACTGAGGCCCTTCCAATAACATATCAAACGAGGGCTACTGATCAAAAAGGAGTTACTGAATTCAGTTTTTCACTGCCTGTTACCTCTAAACCTCAAACGCCTTTTCTACAAGGGGCTACAACTTTATCGCAGGAGTATGCCCAGTCACAGGATTGTGCTGCTATTTCAGGAACTGTTCCAATATATCATGGTATCGGGGTTCCTGGTATACATGACGCTTCCTGGTCTCCTCAGAAAGTGTTACAGGGAGCTGGATGGGAGAAGGGCCCATCAGGGGTTTGGATCCTGGACTCGGCCTAGGATCCCTCATTCAATCTTCAAACTCCTGAGTGGCGGCCAAAGTCTAATTACATGGTATCTCTACTGCTACTCCTGCTACAGCTATGCCTGTTCAAGCATCTGAACCTGATCTAAAAACTTTTCCAAAGGTGGACTTGGCTCCAGGGCCACAAGTTTCAGCACAACTAGAGAGTGTGGGGGCTCCAGAGCCTACAACTAGGCTCCTCTTATCTGAACTATTTTCAAAATCCAGAATGGAAGCTGCACCTCGGCGGAATGCAGTGAGAATTCGCTACAAAGGTGGCCTGGAAGTCAGGCCCAATAGACATTATGTGGGAAAATATTTAATTAAGGAATCATGGACATATTTACCAAGAGATGTTTTTGCATTTATAAATATCTCTGGGAAAGACAATTTCGACATTAGTTTTCGCTCAGCTTATAATTTAGACCTTTTCTGGGAATGTTACGGACAAGTTAAATTTTCTACCATATGGACCCCCTTCTTGGTGATTCCACTTTCTAACCCTTTATTTAAAAATGTTACAGTTGTGTTTAGAAATGAGGGGGGTCCATGTAGAAGATATTACTTATTGGCTTTCCCAAAAATGTGACATTCAAAGTGATCCAGACCCTATTTTGGACTCTGAGCAGTTTTGGACCGGGGGGTGGAAATACAGGGTGACGCTCAGGCAAACAGATTCAGGAACTGATCATATTCCAAATGCCTTTTTGCTGGGGAGAGATCGTGGGGTGTGTTTTTACAGTGGGCAACCTAGGGCATGCTATAAGTGTGGGGCTAAAACTCATCTTTCTAGTGTGTGTGTGACCAGCCGAGATGCGATAATTGTGGGGAAGTGGGTCATATAACTATGCAGTGTGCGAACCACACTAAGTGTGACTTATGTGACAATTTTGGCCATGCTTTTAGAGATTGCCCATGGGCCTCAAAAAAAAAAGCTTCTTGTGGAAGTACAGACTTGATCATTCAGCAAACCCAAGATGCTGTTTCCAAACAAGTGGAGACTAAGGCAATGGCTCCTCCTCTTCAGCAGGAGTCATTAGAGCCAGTTTCCCTGTTCAGGCCCCATTTGGTCCCCCTTCCTCCTTCTGTTTGCACTTTACCTCTCTCTCTTATAGTTCCAGCTAGTATTGTCAAAATTGAAGCTGAAGTGGCAAATCTTCTAGAACTTGTTTGCTACACTGATACTACAGATTCAGAACAGACTAGGAAGGACAGTGTAGGAGTGTCTTCCTCCACAATGGTCCAATAGACATGTGAAGGCTGTGGTTGTTTCAAAAAATGAGTCCTTTGAATCTCCTGATTCTTGTGCTGCTCTGTTTACCTCTTGGGGGGGGATTCAGAAATGGATGTTGGAGACTCTGACTTCCAAAAATCCACACAAGGTGGTATGAGTACCCCTATAGAAGACTATAAGGAGAAAAAAAAACAGGAGGAAAAAATAAGTTGGGGTTCCCTTGCTCTTTTTATTATCTTCATGGCTGGGTTCTTATGGGGCTCCCTTAATATACATAGTCTACTCAACTTTGCTAAAAGACAAGCTGTTTTTCAGCTCCTTAGGGACCAATCTTTAGGGGTGTGCTTTCTTCAAGAAACCTGGATGTTTGCCCAAGAACAAATTGCTTCCTTCAAACGGGACTGGCCTTAGGGGCTGTCTTCCTGGTCCTTTGGTAGGGACAGTGGAGATGGGATAGCTATTTTGTTTAATTCTTTTCATTTTGTGTTACTCAAACTAATTGAATTGATTCAAGGGAGAATTTTAATTATTGATGGTCTATGGCACTCTAGATCTTGTAGATTTATTAATATTTATAATCCCCAAACAAAAGCCCTTAGAACTGAGTACATGAAACTGAGTCAACGCTTTTTGATTTCTTCCCTAACTATTTTTTGGGGAGGAGACTTTAATTGCACTCTCTCCATAAAAGGTGGGTCAAACAAAAAAATTGATTGTGACTTGAACTGTTTGGCATCGATTATCAAGACAGGAGATTTGGTTAATTGTAACTCTTCAGTAAAATCAGACTCTAATTTGACCTTTTTTAAAGGGAAAGTTGGTTCCACAATCGATTATCTATTCCTTTCAAAAAATACAGCAATAGGAAAATTTAAAATAGTCCCTGTGGAATTCTCAGATCACCTCTTAGTGCTGGTTGAAGTTGGCACTTTCCCCTCTGTTGGGAGGAGATCTACGAGATGGAAACTAAATGCCTCCATCTTGAAAGAAGTTGTTGTAATAAATTCTATTTCTCTTATATTAAGGGCTAGACTATCAATGGCATTTTTATATTCTGATTTAGGCATTTGGTGGTTGGAAGTGAAGCAAGATTGTTGTTCTTGGTTTCAAAAATATGGTAAAAGAAAATGGAATTCAGGTTTTCTTTCATATTTAAAGTTAAGGTCCCAACTGCAATACTTGATTACCCTAGCTAATACATCTAAGTATGATTATTCTGATCAAATTCAACACATTAGAGATCAAATGAAAGTATATCAATATAATAGGTCTCTGACCTTGCAAGCTGTCCTTCCTAATCACTCTTCTAAAACAGTTATCGGGGATCCCTTCGAATTATGTAAAAAACGTAAGGATTCCACAGCTTTGGAATATCTCCTGTGGAATCAGATTAAGATGGAGGATGCAGAAGGTATCAATTCTATTATAAAAGACAATTTTGATAGTTTAAAACCAAATTCTGAACCTTCGGTTTTTGATATTGCACATTACTTAGGGGTGCCTCCTGATCTTTTAGAAGCACAGGAGACAAAAAAAATTGGAAGTTCCCTTTTCTTGCCTTGAAATAGAAAAGGTTATTAAAAAATTAAAAGATAATGTTACGCCAGGTTTGGATGGCCTTCCAAATTCTTTTTATAAATCTTTTCAAACAGACGTCACGGCTTGTTTACTTTTAGTATTTCAATTTTTTGTCTCTAAACTGCAGTTTCCAGATTTTTTACAGAAGGGCTATTGATTTATATATTTAAATCAGGTGATAAAGGAGATCTTAGGAATTGGAGGCCCATTACTATTTTAAATACAGACCATAAAATCTTTGCTTCATTGCTAAACAATAGGTTATGATTAATGGCTAATAAAGTTAGATCTCCATTACAATATTGTGGTGTCTCCAGATAGGAATATCCAGTCACCCTTAACAATCATTAGAGAGGTAATAGAATATTTATTTTTAGAAGGGAAGTCTGACTTTTTATCACTTGATTTGGAGAAAGCCTTTGACAGGGTTAACTGGGGGTTTTTATTTCAGGTTTTAGAATTTTTTGGGATCCCAATTTCATTTGTTGGGAAGATTCAGGCTTTATATAAATCACCTAAAGTCTATCCAGTAGTCAAAGGGACCTTAACAAAAGGAAGAGAAATAAACACTGGGGTTCGTCAAGGGTGCCCGCTTAGCCCCTTGCTATATGTTTTTTCACTAGAACCTTTATTACATGCTCTAACTAACCCTCCCCACTTGGAAGGGGTACATAAACCACTATCAAATGATCAATTACTGGTAAAGGCTTTTGCAGATGATGTTTGCCTTTTTTTAATTCTCAGGAGCAGATAGCAGAGTTTTTTACAGAATCTTTTCTTTTTTCTTCCTTGTCTAATGCCAAACTTAATCACATAAAATCCAGAGGTCTACTGATGGGGAGTGTTAATCATTTTCCTATTTCTGTAAATAACATTATTTTCTCAACCGAACATTTAACTATTTTGGGTGCTCTTTTCAGGCCTCAAAACCTGCCAGTAGATAATTGGGATTTAGTATATAAAAAGGTCGAGGGGAAAATTGCTAGGTGGAAGCAGTTTAAATTTTCCAAACTCAAAAGAATCCAGGTTCTTAAACAAATTATTTTACCCTGTTTTCAATATATTGCACAAATCTTTCCTGTACCTACCCAGTATGAAGCCAGAATACATAGTTGTTGTTTCCAACTTCTATGGGGGAATAGACTGAATCCAGTGAAGAGATGTTATACGTATTTGGCTACAGATAAAAGGGGTTTGGGTATGGTGGATCCAGTTATTTTTTGTCATGTATTGTTTATTTCACATAATTTAAGGAAATTTTTGTTATTTTCAGAAAACCGAGATAGGTATTGGATTAGGCAATCCCTAGAGCAATATGTGAAGGCCTGGACAACGTATACTCCTAAAATTCATCCACATCTCCATTTCCCAGCTTGTTTTCGACCAACAGCACAAAAGCTGTATAAATGGCAGGTGTTAAAAGAACAAATTTCTTCTAATAATACAAAAAATCTTTATAGGATTATAATGGCTAGTGTCTATCCCAATGACCCATGTTTTAAAAATTGCCCCTCAGCTTGTAATAATAATATTTTAGAACAATTAAATAACCCCAGACTTCCTATACAGATGTGGGAAACCCCGTGGCTCATCATCAAGGCCACTGTTTTTTGGTTTTTACTGGAAAACCTGGTAAAATTCCGGAATTAGGGCTGCCTGAACACCGGTAAAAACAAAGATTTCATGGAATCTGCCATTTTATACTAGATCAGTAATTCTACAAAACTTGTATTTTTTTTTTATAATTGCTTCCTGAACTATTTTCAATTTGCTTTATTTAATGCTCTGTATATTAAGCCTTCTTTTATTCTGATTATTTATACACATACTGAAAGAATGACAGCAGAATCTCGGTAAAATCCGGAAATTAGAATAACAATCACCGGTGCAATTCTGGAATCTGAAGTATTGAAAATGGAATTTCAATGTTTTAATCACCGTAAATCAGTGGCCTTGCTCATCATGTGTTGTCGTTTAAATGATAGGGGTACAACTAAATATAAAGCCAGGAAAGAGAGGAATTGTCCTTTTCCTGATTGTATAAACCAAGAGGAAACCATGGAGCATTTTTTCTTGTACTGTTCCTTTTCAAAATCAATATGGAAACATGCTGCTAATAAATGGAACATGCCTTGGTTGTCTCTTATTAATTATGAGACTTTAATTATTGGAATAGTGCCACCCTGCCTGCAGATATCTGACAAACACACTTTGTTGATTTTTTTTGCATGTTTAAGATTTTGTTTATGGCAATTAAGATGCCAAAGGGTAATTTATCAGAAAATTAGTACAGTTGAAGGGTTTTGTTGTTATGTCAAGAATGAACTGTCAAAAGTTTATTTTAAAGATAAACAAATGTATAATGTTGATAAAATAAAATTTTGGTGGAGGGGTTTTTGTCACATTATTAAATATAAATAAGTTGGATGAGTAACCCAACCCCCTCCTTTTTTTTGGGTGGTTTTTTTTTTGGCAACGATACTGTTTTGAATTATGGATTTCCTTTCTTTTGATTTGTGTCCTTTATATTTTTCCCTCCCTTTATCTTTCCAGTTTTTTTTTGTTGTTTACTATGAGGATCATGTATCTCCTTTGTTGTTCATGTGGTCTCTTGTATGCACTATTGTAAATAAAAACACCCCTACTCTTTTCGATAAGTGCCATGGGCTCTTTAACATCCACCTGAACCACCACCAATCCAGACAGATGGGACCTCGGTTTAACATCTCATCTGAAAGACGGCACCTCAGAAGTGCAGCACCTCTCTCATGCTGCACTACAGTGTCAGTACTGGATTCCTTTTCCTTGTGGGGACTGTACATGCATGCCTTCTTTCATCCACTGAATATCTCCCTTGCTTTCATCGCCCATCTGGCCCATACATTTTCTCCCCTCTTTTCTCCATTTTTCCCCTCCTCATCCCCTTGCTCCTCTCTCTATGTCCCTTCTTAACCAGGTGATCTCTGCCCTTAACTGTCCCATTTACCTCCATATCTGACAGCTCCCTACTTTCCACATTATGTCAAAGAATACTGCTACCCCACATCCATTACAGTTTAATATCCTTCCCTTTCACTTCTGCCCCCTGTATGTTCTCTCATGATTCCCTCTATCCCACTCTTCCTTCTACCCCTTCTACCCCTCATACTGTGCCCCTTGTCTGGTTCTCACATCCTCTCTAGATCTTTGGATCCAGTTGTTTCCAAGCCCCTGACTCTAGTGGGCTAAGCCCCAAATCAGCCCCAATCTGTATATAATCAAAAAAGAACACTGCATATTTTATCTGAAAAAAAAAAATAACACAGAATATAAGCCCCAAATCCGTGACTTCTGTTGACATCACCATAATGCAGGCAGCTCATCGTCTAACCTCTGCGGTCCTCAATAATAATCCAGCTTAATCTTCTTTGTAAAACATCTCCCTTGATTCTAAATCGGTAAAATCTACAATGCTATAATGCCACAGAAACAAAATAAAGATAAAAATGCAAAATTGGGGCTCCAGCTACCAAGATGAAACAACTACATTTGGGGGCTGACTTGGAAGGATTCGCTGCCTGTCCTCCAAGGACCCGATCAGCATCAGAGTCATCCTCAGAATCTCTGGAGGAAGATGAGCTTCAACCAAGAAAAACAGGGTGCATTTTAAAGAAAATACTCACCTCAGTAAAGAAGATTGAATCATCACTTGTGGACTTAAGGTACAACATTAAGCAACTGGATAGGAAAGTTTTCGACAAAACAACTAAAGTCTCTCAAGTAGCAGAGGCTCAGGAATCCTCGGACTGGCTCCTTTTATATTTGATGCAGTAAGAGAAGCAGTTGAGAGTGAGGATGGAAGACACTGAAAATCGGGTCCACCACAATAACTTTCGGGTGCATGGCATTCCCGAGGGTGCAGAGGAAGGCTTTCCCTCAGTGATACATTTCATCCAGCACCTCCTCCTGACTACACTATTTTTCCCTCAGACTTTCACTATGAAATGGACAGAGCCCATTGTTCATTAGGCCCTCGGCCATCAGCTCCAAATGTCTGACCCAGGTCCTTGGTGCTGAGGATGGTGTACTACCAAGCCAAGGACCAGATTTTACAGGAGGCATGGCGGCAGAAAGAGCTGAAATTTCAGGGAGTCCTCATTTTTTTAACCATGATTTCTTACTAGCTCTGCAGGCAGAAAGGCAAAGAATCATAAGTATCATTAAAATTATAAAAGGGAAAAAAGGTCTCAGGGCCCAGTTGAACTTTCTGATTAAACTTAAAATTCATATGGATGGGGGACACAAGATTTTTGCCTCTCTTTTGGAAGCAGCACCTCTCCTTCAAGAGTGGCAAATCTGGATTCCAGATTTAGAGATGGATAGACTAGAAGAGTTATTGCTTCAAGGTGTATGGTTGATGGCAGGTAGGAGAACCGGAAGTGACCTGCCCGGCACATTATCAAAAGGACTGGTGGTGGATCTCAATAAACTTGTGCATCACTCTGATAAATCTGGTGAGCGCAATGGACACTCCAGTGACTTAGCTACAAAAATGGATTCTGCAGCCTCCACTCCCCAGAAACTAGAGTGAGCTATAGGACATCAGGTATGGCAACAGATGTTGGGTTTATTGGCACAGGAACCCAGAGTTTCTTTGGCAGCGTGGGAAATCACCAACTAGATTTTGTTTTTCTGGACAAAATGTTAGGGGGATTTGCTAATGAAAAATCCCCAGTTGAGACTATTGAGAGGTATACGGTTAACTAACCTGAGGCCTAAGATTTAAGGGGTCTCAACATAATGTGGGATATGCAAGTCGGAGGAGGGGAGCTACCTAGTAAATAATTTAGTTGTCATGCTTCTCTTGGTGGTTGGGGTAGGGTTGCAATTAAGTGCTCAGAAGCTGCCTTTCACCCATCTTCTTAAAGGGGGGAGACAGTACTACCACTGAAAGGTAACATACAAAGGCAAAGGGCAAGATGATAGTTCTTATGTGATGGGAATGAGTTATCATTCAATTATCTGGATTTGGATAGTCTTGCCTCTAGAAGGGAATCCACATAAAAATACTTACAGCTGATTATCCTAATGTATGGGGATGGAATGGGGGGAGCCTCCTACTGCCCCCTTCATATCTTCCTGAGTATTTCCTTCCTGCACTGCTTAGGTGGCATAAACAGGGGAAGGGAGACAATTCATTGTAAGGGGAGCAAACCATGGAGATTTATTTTATTTTATTTTTCTCTCTTTTTTGGGTAAAGGGACTTGACTACATTGCGGTGAGGTATTTTCAGTTTGGCAGGGGACATTTATACTCCTGACCAGCATTATCCCCAGAAATTGCTAAGGGGATACTTTGCTTTTTTGGCATCAGCACTGGGTGAAGGGAAAGTTTTAATTCTCTTTCATTTTTCCAGTGCAGGATCCTAACCTAGGAAGACTTCATTTTCACTTTTATTTTGTTTACTGTTTTTAATGGACCGGTTTATGGTTATGATGTTTACCATTTTTTTTTTGTGACAGGGTGCAAAGCTTCATTAAGGGCAATATGGGTGCAACACGACTTCTTACTGTATGTGGCAGGGAGAAACATGTTTCTGGATTGGAAGCAGTGGATTTTCTTAAATTGTAACAATGGATGACTTCAATATTATCTCATATAATGTCAAAGGAATCCACTCACCAATTAAAAGGACACAACTACTGGGGAAATTAAAACAGATGGGTGGTGATGTGATATTCTTGCAGGAAACACATTTAAATACAGCAGAACATTTAAAACTTAGAAGGGAATGGGTGGGTAGAGTTGAGGCAGCAGCTTGATCCAACCCTACGAAGGCAGGGGTAGCGATTTTGATAAAGCATGGTTCCCCCCTGAATATTACAGCAGTGGAAGAAGGAATGTAGGGGAGATATATAAGAAATACAGGGGATGTGAGAGGGTAACAGTTTCATCTAATTAATGGTTATGATCCCAATCAAAATACACACAAATTCCTGGGCAAGATATTGAATAAGGTAGTGGAGCATACCTCAGGACAAGTTATTCTGGGGGGGGGGACTTTAATGTGTTGGGAAACAAATGTCAAGACAGTTCTTCTGGTGTAATTTCCATGAATATTAAAGCTACCAGAGTTTTAAATAGTTTAATAAAGGAAGCGGGACTAAACGACATATGGCACTGTCAGCACAAAGGGGAATGAGACTGCTCCTTTTTTCAATGGCCCACAGAGCTTATTCATGGATAGATATGCTTTATATGCCACAACAATATCTACATAGAATTATAAAGTCCACAATACATAGCTTTACCTTATCTGATCATGTGCCCATATCTATTGAGATACAGTTAAGCTCCCCAGATCGTCAGTCGATGTGGAGACTGAATGTTTTCTTGTTGAATGACAAAACCCTGTTAGCTAAACTGAAAGATATTATAGGGGAAGTTTTGGCAGCGAACATTTCGATCTAGGAGGCTATAAAAGTAGTGGTGTGTGGCGAACTGATCAGTTATGACTCAGGCCCAAAACAACTTAAGTTGCTAACATATAATTGGCTTGCTAGTAATCTCAAGGAACTGGAAACACTGCATAAACAAGATCCACAGTCTACTCATAATTATAAAGGATTAATAGCAATAAGAAACATACTGGCCAAACTAGAAAACAAAAAGGCCGAAAAAAGTATATGCTTCCTGAACCATAAATATCAATGAGTGAGTGGAGTGGCCTCTCAGTTATTAGTTTACTGTCATTGAAAAGCACAGGCAGACAGTTATAGTCCCCCGGTTTATGAATAAATCAGACCCTAATAGACCATGGACAAAGCCTAAGAAAATTGCCCAGCAGTTCTTAGAGTTTTATAGACAATTATATAGAGAAGACAAAGTCAGTTAGGAGGTGCAGGAACGTACTGAAACATTTTTGCAGGCACTGCATCTACCCAAACTGACCACTGAAATGGCTAACACTTTAAACACTCCTATTACAGCTCAGGAAGTTAGCACTGTCAGTAAAACACTCCCAATAGGTAAATCCCCAGGAGCAGATGGTTTTTGCTCAGAATTCTATAAGTAATTAAATAATACCCTATCCCCAATTCTGGCACAAGTTTTCAACATTTGTTTGGTAGAGAACAGAATCCTACTTACTTGGACAGATGCATTAATTACTGTCCTGCTTAGGTTGCAAAAATACATGGAATATTTAGTCCATATAGACCAGACAGGAGTCATTCCCAACAGGCAATTAGCAGACAATATTAGGACGTTGTTAAATGTACTAGCATATAGTAATCCAACTAACTCCGCCCAATTAGCCATTTTTATTGAAGCCAAGAAGGTGTTTGATCACCTTAATTGGACATATCTGGTGTTAGTGCTAGACCATTTTGGCATCGGGGGGGAATTTTTGAAATGGGTAACATTGTGCTATGGCCAGCCTAAGGTCAGCATTAAGGTCAATGGCATCATTTCAGAGAGCTTTGGTATACAGAGAGGATCCAGACAGGGGTGTCCTTTGTCACCCGTGTTATTTGCATTAAGCCTAGAACCTTTTGCAGCAACCATTAAGGAATCGGCCATGATTCATTGAACTGCAATTGGTTCCACTGTATGTAAGACATTCCTTTTTGCAGATGATTCCCTGATTTATATGGACAGCCCAGACAAATCCCTCCCACCTTTTCTGAAATTATTAGAAACATATGAAAAAATCTCAGGGTTTAAAATCAATCAAAATAAATGTGAAGTCCTGCTTATAAAGGGCACTCTGTCTGCCACCCTGAAGGAGCAAGTTCCATTTAGGTGGGTCACAGACAGGGTGCGTTAGTTGGGAATATGGATTCCGAAACATCTTTCACACCTTTATAAATACAATTATACTCCCCTATTTACACAAATCTTCTCTGATTTTAAAAGATGCAACAATCTTCCCATGATATTTTGTAATAGAATAGAGACACTTAAAATGAATACCTTGCCCAGGTGTCTTTTTCTTTTCTTGACCCTTCCTCTACTCATATCTACTAAAGACTGGAAAAATCTGAGAAAGATATTGTCTAAATTTGTCTGGGCTGGTAAAAAAACAAGAATCAGGTGGAACGTGCTTCAGGAGACTAAGAGGAGTGTGGTACATTTTGGAAGAAAGAGCTCATCCACACATTCCTCTCTGCTTTCTTCCTTGGCTAGTGTTATCACCAGAGCTGCAACATATTAAAAATCATTGGACAAAGCATGCGCTATCTATTTTGTTGAAAGCAAGAGAGGTTTGGGAATATCCTACATGGATTTGGCCATTCATACCCATTAAATATTTACCTGATTTTAAAACAAAGACATCAGGTAGGTGCTTCTCACACTGGGAACAACAAGGTCTTAGATTTTTATATCAGATGATAGGGGAAGAAATGGTTAGAGCTTTTCTTACATTGCAAAAAGAGTTTGGAATCCCAAAACATGATTTTTATCATTATTTACAATGTAGACACTACATACAGACAGGACCAGATATTCTTCTTTTAATAATAGACCCAGTGCCAGGAGTGAAGTTAATTCATGATAGGGGCTGCCAGTCAAACACCAGACATTTGATTTCCCGGCTCTATACACTGTTACAAGAAGGAACTGTGACACTTGCTGTCCAGAGAATTCAGGATAAATGGGAACTAGAATATGGCCAGCCATTGGGAGAGGGAGAATGGGGAAAAAATATGAAAAGATGTTCATAAAACCACAGCCTTGGCAAATTGAAGGGAATTCAGATGGAAAATATGTGGGTGGTACTTTATCACCCCCACAGTATCCAAGTACTATAGCTCCAAGCAATCAGATGTATGTTGGAGAAATTGTGGGCAGAAAGTGTCGCACTACCATATCATCTGGGAGTGCTCTATTGCACATACCTTCTGGTCTACAATTCAAAAGATCCTACATGTGCCACAATCCTTAACTTTCCTGAGTCTAGTGTTGGGCCTACCACCAGATGAGCTTCGATTGGCAGTCACCAGGTATTCGTTTTATATTCTGGTGGTGGCGGCCTTAAAAGTTATAACCCAGAATTGGTTAACTGGCAATGTTTTAACAATGAATCAATGGAAAACAAACATTACCACCATTAAAAATATGGAGGCCATCACAGCCAGGATTAGGTTACAGGTGAATAGATTCAGTACCAGGTGGATTCCATATTATGTTTATATTGAACAAGTAGAAGGCCAGATGATATTAGAACAGCTTTTAACCTGATCATTTGAAAAGAGTGGAGTATATATAATAAGAAATTGGGGGACATATCGACAACCATATAGACTGATGGGGGGATCCTTCGTTCTTTAAGTCGTGCACCATTTTGGAAATTAAATATCCAGAATTAAGTATACCAAGTAATGACAGCACCCTTTTTGTTTCTTTTTTTATCAAAGTTTTATTTATTATTTATAGTTCTTTTTTTTTATGCTAGAGTTTTACTCTTGTATTTAAAAAAAGTTCACATAAAAATAGCAGTTTAAGAGATTAATTAAGCCAGGAAAGTTAGATAAGATAGAAGGAGATTATGAGAGTTGATAATGTGGACAGGTCCATCAGCCTTTTGTTCTTGGCTCTTGTCAGGTTGGGATGCTGGAAACTGCAAAAAAGAGAAATCAGGTGTTATTCTAAGTACTGTACTAGTCATCTCAGATACTGAACTGAACTTTCATTTGGGCTCATGTTAAGTTTATATAACTTCCCTCATTTCCAAATGTGTTGATCTCTGATATACTAGATGGTCCTGACTTCTTGTGTAGATGGATATGTATCAGGCTTGTACTGTCAACTGCTTAATAAAATCTAAGTAAAAAAAAAAAATTAAACCCCAAATCAACCCAATCAGCATATAATACAAAAACTAAAAACATACAAAGTAACACAGGAGAACTGTTCTAACTTGTGGCACTTGACCCATGGGAATGTAAATTCCAATCACCGTCCGAGAGAATGGCGCAAACACCGTGCACCATATGATTGGCACACCAAAGTCTTGCGGCATTCTCAGGTGCTTTGAAAACCAGCCCTCTATGATTCTATGTAGAGATGCAGTGAAATTTAATTTCACTGGTGAAGTTCTAGCAAAATCAGAAATTTCACCCCGTAAAATATTTTGCTCATTTTGTGAAATATTTCGCATGTGCAAAATACGAAATTCCACCCTCGAAATGCGGAATTTCGCCCCTGAATGTCAGAATTCCACCATTTGCAGGTGAAATTCCACATTTCATGGGTGGAATTTCACATTTTGCACCCATGAAATATTTCACAAAATGCATGAATTTTGCGAAATATTTTGCAAAGCGAAATTTGCGTATTTTTTGCCCATCTCTAATTCTATGCTGATGACATAGTTATAGTTTGTAGTGAGCCCTTGTTCAGAATGGATTCAATCCTTGCTGAAATGTCGGTGTACCTCATTTCAAATGTCAAGGTATGTCATTTGATTGTACCCTTCTGTGGTACAACATATCAGCTGATTGGAAATCCAAGGGCCACCTGCAGTGAGAACTATTGTGTGCACAGTGTTTTAAAGAAACAATGAAGCTACTGAGCTGACCAGATGCCGGCTAGGAAGACACAATACAAGTGAGTGTGCATGCACAAACTTGCCACTGAACAAAGAGAAATGCAGAGATTTCCTGTGTTAACTTTTTTATTCTTTTTTTATCTTGCCTGTTTTAAAACATGACTGCTAAAGTGTCATTTCAGCTCAAGTCTCTGAATGTCTCCACTTTCACTTTCACCACTCACTCAGGGTCTCGCTAATTCTAAAACAAGTAAACAAACAAAACAATCTATACCTTACAAAAAATAGTGTCTGGGCAACCACGTGCCCAAACAGCCTGTACTGCCACGTCTGGGCTCTAATTACATCAGACTTCTCAAGTTTCACTCTTGGTGTCTGATGTAATCAGAACCCTTCTGGGACAGAAGGGTTCTGATTAAATGTGCATCTGCATACTTTGTCTTTCACATGTTCTTTTTTTTCCTGTGATTCCACTGTACACCACCTCCAAACCTTTATGTATCTGCACATTGTAAATGCTCTTGAACTTTTTCTTACTACTGTGCTGCATGTGCCATCTTGATGACCCAGGTCATACCTGAAAATGATCCCTGGGACCAGTGTGCTTTACCAGTTATCAGCAAAATTAATAAAGTACAAGCTGGTTGGGCATGTTTGCCCAAAATGTATTCTCTACACTGTCACAAGCAGAGGATTATGTAACAATGGTATACATTCTACTGAGCCATAGATCATGTTGCATGACTTCTCATAAGCAGTTAAAAGTAAAGTTGCCAAGGTTACAAATGTAAAATACAGATAACTATTCCAACAAATTTTGTAGACTATATGTTAAGCAATGTTGACAGCAAATAGAGTGACTTAAGAATCCTGATCAAGGAATAGATTTACCCATGGCATAGCAATTGATATTATAAAGACAGGAGTAGACAAGCAGCCATACCAGATACTGTAATGCCAAGTAGACAGGGATCCTATTTCAATGGTAATGTGCATATTTATAAGAAAATGGAAAACTAGAACCCACATGATGCAGCCTGCCTAGAAGACACTTTCTCCTGAGCTCCGACCCTCCTAGAGTCAAACTTCAATTAAAACCCCCCTTTTGCTCAGCATCTGGGTTTGTTTACTCGATCCCCAACTCCTTCTTATCTATAAGGCATCAAGTCAGGATTTTTCCGTGTAGAATGGAGGCAGAAATGAAGACAGCGGGGCCTCGGCACATGCTGCCAATAATGCCCGAGAAGACCCCAAAAAAACAGAGCACTCATGGTGCCCCAACTGCAATAGGGCATTCCACTGCCAAAGCAGAGCTGGATCCGCTTACGCTCGCAGACTTCCTCGCTGAATTTAGACCATTTCAGGATGAATTATGAGGTATGGCCATGGAAATCAAGTCCTTAACAGTAGCCATGGAGGACACGGTGAGGAGAGTAACAAACAACAAGGCCAGAGTGGTCTCTCTGGAAAGGCAGGTGGACAAAATGGAGTCGGAGGTCATCGGTCTGCGCCAGAAGCTCTCTAAAATGGAGCAGAAGGTCGAAGATTTAGAGGGGTGCAGCCGGTGGAATAACATTATCATCATCGGGCTCCCAGAGCTGGAAGAGGGTCCCAATGCCATTTTGTTTGCCCAGAAACTGGTTGAAAAGATGGCTGGCCCTTCCCCATATGGCTCCAATTACATTATCGAAAGGGCGCATAGAGCTCTGCGACCTATGCTGAGACCTGACACACCTCCTAGACCAATGATTCTCCATTTCCTGAACTACCTGCAACGGCAGCATTTTTTAACTAAAATTCACGATGTTCAGGATCTCAAGTGGGAAGGAAAGAAGTTCCGAGTAACCCAGGACCTCCCTCTTATGATTCGCAGCACAGGCAAGCCTTTCATCCTCTTGTTTCTATTATCATAGCAGCGGGTATCCGGTTCCAAATGATTTATCCGGCTAAGCTGCAAGTTCTGGTTTCTGGGTCCTGGTTGTCCTTTGAGGAAGTGGAAGCAGCTAGTGCAGGTCTTAAGGTGGCTCTTTCTGATCTGTTTCAGGGCACCTGAAGTGCTTGGAAGTCATGGAAAGCTATGTTAGAAGCAATGTGTCAAGTAAGTGACCCAGCTTTGTGAGGTTCCATCTGTCCATAGTCCTGCTATGCTGCAGATTGCAACAGGTGTTTTAGACTCAGGGACTGCTGTGGTTCTGTCAATAGTTCTCTGCAGAATGCCTTTTCTCTTCATTTGGTGTTTAAAAAGAAGATGGATTCTGGGGTAATTTAAGGATTGGTCTGATAGAGAGTGACCTCCTCTTCCGTTGTCCTATTCCATCTGAAATGGACACTGTATCTTGTCTCGTTTTGGACGAGTGGTAAAGTTCTGTATTGAAGGGAGTTTCTATGTAACTTACTGTTTATGTTGGCAATTGATTATGTATGTAGTTCCTCTTTTGACCACACAAAGGGAGTAGTGTATTAGATATGGGGGGGGGGTTCAATGATTTACTGCCTGTGGGTTTATTTCTAGGGTTTTAGGATGTTTTGAGAGAGAAGGAATCTGTTACACTGTGTTTGTTAGTTTTTCAATCTCTCTGCATGTATTAATAGGTGGAAACCCGGGTAAAATAGGAAATTTGTTACCTAAGGAGGGTTGGAGGGGAGAAGAGGGGACAAGGGAAGTTGCAGAACATTTTGTTGGACAAGAAATAGATGGGTGTGGGCTGGGAAAAGGGAGGTAAGGGAGGTTGATAGTAAGGTTGGTGGGTTGTTAATAGTTAGGAGGGAGGGGGAAGGGGAAGTTGTATAACAGTATCTATGGAATTTTGTTTACATGCTAAATCTCTCACCACCACTCATGTGTCTTACGTCTGTTTCACTCTTTAAGACAGGGTGGATAAGGATGTTAACTTTGCTAGTTGGAATGTGAAAGGGATCAGGAGGAAACCTAAACAATTTCAAATATTTAAACATTTTAATCTTTTACGATCCCAGATTACTTTTTTACAGGAAACCCACCTATTAGAAACTGAGGTTTTACATTTACGGAGACAACAGATTGGGCAAGTCTTTGCTGCCCAAGGATCCACTAATAGTTGTGGGGTCATGATAATTATTAATAAGAATATTCCCTTTACCCCCAAGCAGGTTTTTAGGGACCCTGGTGGTAGATATGTTATGGTCCAAGGTACACTTTTTTCTTTGCCACTTTTACTTTGTAATACATATGGCCCCAATGTAGATACCCCCAGCTTCTTTTTGAAGCTAATAACTCTTCTCCTACCCTTGCTTCCTATCCTGATGGTAATGGGTGGGGATCTTAATTTGGTGTTGGACCTTTTTTTAGATAGGTCAGGATCTGCATTAAAGGGACTCTCCCCTGGGCAGAGAGCAGTTAGGGATTTGCTGGATCAGTGCGGTTTATGTGACGTTTGGAGAGTTTTGCACCCCAATAGTAGAGAGTATACTTTCGTTTCCCCAGTTCTCGGGTCGCATTCTCGCATAGATTATTTACTAATGTCCCAGTCTCTCCTCCCAGGAGTGATAACATTCTCAATCCAACCAGGTCCCTCATCTGACCATTCCCTGGTGACGTGTTGTTTGGTCTTTCTCTCTCTCCCTTAAAAAGAGAGTCGTTGGAAATTAAATGACCAATTACTTAAAGATTTACTCATCCTCAAGCAACTTAAAGACCAGATAGACTTTTTATTCTCTGTAAACTCCACAGAAGACACTACACCAGATGTCATATGGGGTGCTTTTAAGGCATACATGAGGGGGATTTTGATTAGTCTAGCTACCAAGCAGAAAAAAAAACGTGAAGCAGAGCTTCTTTCCCTACTGTCACAAATTTGAACCCTGGAGGCTAAATTATCCCTTCACTCTCCGGAGGAATCCAGGTGAGAACTGCTTACTCTTAAGGACAGGTACTTAGATTTGTTGAGGGACAAAGCCGAGTTGGCAATCATTCGCACCAATGCTGTTTATACAGACCAAGGTGAAAAAGCTTGGCATCTGTTGGCTTTAAGGATTAAGCAGCAGGAATCTGCTAGGTTTATCCCACCTGTGCGGTCTCATATCGATGGTTCCCTGAGATCGTCCTCCTCGGAGATTGTACAGGAGTTTGCATATTACTATCAGAAGTTATATAGTAACATGGACAATCCCCCTCCTCTGGGGATCCTAGATACATATCTTCATGAGTCTTGACTTCCCTCTGTGTCGGAGGCTCACAAGCTGTTTCTTTCTTCTCCTATCTCTGTAGTTGAAATTACTGGAGTGATACAGGCTCTTCTCTCAGATAAGGTACCAGGACTGGATGTCTTTTCATCACTATTTTATAAAAAATTCCAGGACCAGATAGCTCTGACCCTTCATAGTCTATTCCAACACACCCTATCTGGGGTTGCTTCTGACCCTCACCTGTTTGAAGCTGTAATTACTCTCCTCCCTAAATCTGATAAAGACCTAGAGAAGGTACAGAGTTATAGGCCTTTATCCCTTTTGAATTAGGATATTAAAATTATCTCAAAGATCTTGACTGATAGGCTTACCCTGGTTTTTCCTGATTTAATTGGAATGCCACAAGTCGGGTTCATGAAAGGCAGGTCTTCATTGGATCACCTTCAAACTCTTTCCCATGTCCTCTTGGAGTCCAGGGATGCCCCTTATCCAGCTGTTTTGGTGTCCCTGGATGCCAAGAAGGCATTCAACCGCGTGAACTGGAACTTTCTATTCCATACCCTTCATGCATTTGGTTTCCCTCCTGCATTCATGTATTGGATCCGAGCTCTATATCAAGCTCCTTCAGTCAGGATATCAGGAAATGGGGCATTCTCAGAGCCTTTTCTTTTGCACTCGGGTACGAGGCAAGGCTGTCCCCTCTCCCCTTTATTATTTAATGTTTATCAAGAGCAGCTCATTCGTAATCTTTTAATAAACCCAGATATCCAAGGTATACCGATACGCAATACCATAGTTAAAGTTACTGCATATGCAGACGATATCCTTCTTCATCTGTCTCATCCAGACTCATCTATCCTCGCTATGCTTGCTACAATCACTAAGTTTAGTAGCCTGTCAAATTATAAATTAAACCCTAATAAGTCTTCTATCTTTCCTCTCAACCATAAGGAGTTTTAACATAACATTATTTCTCTAGGACTATCCTGGTCACCGGACTTCCTTAACTATCTTGGCATAACACTTATACCTAACCCCTCCTTATGGTTCAAAAAGAATCTGGAAGCCCTGGCTCAGATCATTACTCAGGATCTTGATAGATGGACAAAACTCCTCATTTTGTTATGGGGCCGAATCAGTTTAATTAAAATGAATGTGTTTCCCCACCTTTTCTACCCTTTATCGCTTCTTAACTCATTCATCCCACTGTCCTGGTTTCAGAAAATGCATAGATTATTTACTAATTTCATTTGGTCCAGCAAACATCCCCAGTTAGCGTACCATAAATTAGCAGCTCAGAAACTCATTGGGGGTCTTCATATTCCCCATTTGGGTATATATTACTGGGCTAGTCATTTATCAAAGTACCTTAAATGGTTGACTCCGGGTCCCTGTAACCTGAAGCCGACCTGGCTCAAGATTGAACTGGATTTCATTCAGTCTGTAGGAATTGATCCCCTGAATCTGCTTTATGCCAAGATTTCTTCCTTACAAGGCATTCAAAATTGTCCAATGCTAGCAACATCACTAAGAATTCATGCTCAGCTTTGCTCTTTTCTGCAGTATAAACCCTATTTGGACTTATCTCAATCCTTATGGAATTCACATTCTTTCTTAATCAATAAACAGAGAATTCCCACTAAATGGTTGCCTCAATTGGGAGAAGGGATCCTATCTACTCTCTTGGGAGATGGTGTGAAACTTGACGTCATGTACTGCTTATAAGAGCCTGAATGTGAACCTGTTGATACCCCTGTAAATTGATGCTGATGTATATTTTTGTACCTATTGTAACTACTGTAAATAATGCTATTATGTGTCTTTTCTGTAACTAATTCCGGGTCGCCCCTGAAAAAGGGACCTCTGGTCTCAGTGGGCTTACCCGGTTACCAAAATCTAAATAAATAAATAAATAAATGATGGGTCATGGCTTTCCTCATCCCAAATTAAATCTAAATTCAATATCCCAGCATCCAGTTACTTTAAGGTTCTCCAACTTAATCACCTTCTTGTTAAAACATTGAGTAATATCCCTCCTGACCCTCCCATATTTTCCTTCTTATCAGAGCTTATTCCATTGTTAAGTCCTCCCAAGGTAATTTTGGAGTTATACCAAGCTCTTTTTCAATGGCGATTTGGAGGATCCTATGCTCCCACTAAATATTGGTCCTCACTTTTTTCGCAACATTCTTTTGATTGGCCCATATTGTGGAGGAATTGCCACAGGTTTGTGTCACAGGATAGACTGCAGCACATGCAATACCATATCTTACATAACCTTTACTATACTCCCCCAAAACTTGCTAGATGGGGCCTTTTGGATTCTGATTTATGCTCTAGATGTTCCCAGGACAAAGGGACACTCCTCCAAATTTTTTGGCAGTGCCCTAAGGTAATCCCCTTGTGGAATACTATCAAGGCCAAATTGGATCCTCTGTTAGGTCTACAAGACTGCTTTACCCTGGAAATTTGTCTGCTGGGGACATATCCTCTATTGATGTTAACACCTGGAGATTTCCATATTTCCATGATAGCCATGTCTGTTAAAAAAGTGATCCTCAAGCACTGGAAGGGCGATACCTGTCCATCTTATCAGGAATGGCTTCATGAAATTCTAGTTAACCTTAGAACGGAGAAAGCCATTGAGGGTCTTTACAACAGGCAACAGAAATATAAGCGAATCTGGGGTCCCTTATACACTCTAATTACTATTTCACAAAATCACTATTTTACTAAATCACAAAAAAACCAAATCCATGCTTTTCTCCAGTCCACAAAACAGAAAAAGACAAATTCCACTTACTATCAAAACATACCCAGGAAATACCCTTGAACAAGTGTCAACAATTAAATACCTTGGAATCACCTTTGATCAAGGTCTTATCTTTGTGACCCACATTGATAACACAGTGAAAACGGTGAACCAGTGCATTGGTATCCTGTTCTGAAACCAACAATTCCTTACCCAAGCTGCGCTGAGGATTGCTATCCAAAGCTCTGTCATCTCAATCATAGACTATGGCTTAATTATCTATGGCTCTGCTACTACCACCGCACTAAGGCACATCACAACCACCCTAAACAAGGCCTGTTGGCTACTCACTGGAGCGCAAAGACGTACTCATACCTGTGAGCTCTACACTGAAACAGGATGGTTGCAACTCTCAAACCACATAAGGTACCTCACATGCTTAATGGCAAAAAAATCCATCTTGGGCCGCATTCCACTGTGTATCCAAGACCTACTTTGCCCGAATACCAGCATCCGTCCCACCAGGAGATCGGAACACCAGCCTTTCCAGGTCCCTGGATGCCGGACCACACAGGGCCAAAGATCTTTTGCCTATCGTGCCCCCAGCTGGTACAATGCCCTGAGCTCACTCATTACATCCTCCACGTCACTAGGAGCTTTTAAATCTATGCTTTACTCTCACCTCTCAGCCTCTAGCTCCTGTGACTGCCTTGACTAATGATTCTTCCCTCATGGCTGTTTTTACTGTTTTTCATCCTCCTCCTCCTCCTCTGCTCCTTTCTTGACAAAGGCATCTGAGTACCTCTAACTACTTTAAGTCTGCTCCCCTCCCCATATCTCCTCCTACCCTTCCCACCTTGACCATTCCTCCAATGTTTTGTTTTTTTCCTGCGATGTACTGTATTATACTGGCTTATTGAAACCTTTATAATTTTTCTGACCATTCTATGTAACATGTCTTGTTTGTTTGTACATTGATGACGTGGAACCTTTGTAAAAGAGCCATTGGCTCAAAGGTAATAATTCCTAGAACAATAAACTAAAACTAAAACTAAAACTATTTGAGGTGATGTTAACAATATGTCTTAGTTATTTGATTGAGATTTTTTTAACTGATGCTGTTGTACTGGGTGGGAGGGGGATGGAGGGTGGGGGGAGGCAGATAATGTATCCTGTTGTTGTATCACTTTCTCATTTTCAATGTTTCTATCTCCTGTATTACTGCTAAACTCTTAATAAACTTTGAATTAAAAAAAAAAAGAAAATGGAAAACTGGGTGCATGATTATACTGGCACAGTACCACCAGTATAGTTAAGGTTAAGTGACAAGTTCTATGTTAAACTCCTAACTTTGCATTTAATAGTATTGGTAAGGTTGATGAAATTAGCTAAAATTTTGCATGTATTGTCTAATAGGCATGTTCTAACTTCATGGAAAATTTTGTGATGGCAGTTTGGGTGGTTTCTGAGATCCACATATGTCATTTTCCTTGTAAATGTTTATTTTGTTTTCCTGTACTTAACAGTTGTGCCCTCAGGAACAGCCTACAAGGAATGGCTTTTTTTTTCAAAACTTTCAGGGTAGAAGCATACTGTGCCAAGGCAGTGCTTTTGGAAGGTTTCACAAAAAATATTAAATGGTTTGTGAGTTACAAGGATTTAAAGTTTTTTGTTGTTTTTTTTGCTGTTTCGAACATGCTCAGTAGGGTTTTTGGATAATGTTCTGATACAACAGGAAAAATTACATATCACAGACAATTTTTGTTTTCTCTCTACCTGCTTCTCACAGCATAAAATAAATTTTTTGTGCCATGACAGCTGCTATCTTGTTCCCCCAAACTAAAAAACATGGAAAATAACTAAAAAATTATTTAATTTTAAGAAGCAAACATTTGAACCTTGCTAACCGGTGCCAGTTTATCTAGATTCTGGTGGTTGTTTTTTATTACAATGGACATGAATACCCTTTCTGGGAACCCCAAAACACAGAGTACCCAGCTTACTGAGTGGAGTTGTTGACCCACATTCTCTGTATGAGAACAATTGGACTTCTTGAATGTTGAAGCCGCAGCTGTAGTCATGCTGCCAGCTTCAACTGAAGCAGTGAGCCAGTGATCATCTGTTCCGTTGTCTCTGTTTGTCTTTTTGTCTGTCCATCTGTCTGTCTGTCTGTCTATCTGTCTTTCTATCTATCTATCTATCTATCTATCTATCTATCTATCTATCTATCTAATTAAATGTTTTCTTAAACAGACTGGGGTGTCCACCTCCAGCACTGCTTCTTTCTCCCACTCCCCTCTAGGTAATCTGTCCCCCTTACCACTGTTTATGTTAGCAGACTGGGGTGCCCACCCCTGGTACTACTTCTGTTGACCACCCTCCCCTCCTGGTCACCTGTGCCCAGTCTCAGTATGTACATGTGCACATGGTAGTACCAGGGTGCCTACTCTTGGTGCTGCCAAACAGTAGCCTGACATTGGGGTGTCAGTCCTCACTGTTGGAATGTAACTATCCTCTGCAATGAAGAAAAGTGTCCCTAGATAATTTTTGTACCTCAGAAAAGAATATGGTCCATTGCTCATCTGACCCCCACACACTCCCCACCTATCTCACCCTGACCTCCCACTTAGCACCTACCAATCAACACCCCCACACACCCCAAACCCTCCATACGCCCTCACTCACTTGAACCTGTCCCATGGTGTAGATCCCCTCTCTGATTGAAGACACATCTTGCTGCTGGAACTGGCAACTGCAATATGAGAAAATAAGCTAAGTCTGGTTTAATATATTTCAACGAGGTTTGAACTTTGATTCATAACATCGTCATTTTTGAATGTTTTTATACCAAATTTTCAACATGGTCTTTTGGGGACCCCACCTCATGACTAATGTTGGTGGAATTATGTAAATCTGACCCAAAAGGCAATTTTGTGGTCACATTACGAAATCACCTTTTGAGTTGGATTTTAAAAAATATCATCACCTTGCTCATAAGGTGGGATCATAGGAAGGCTATGTTGAAAATTCAAAATATATATAAACGACAAAGTTATGAGCATACATTGACACGTTTTTACACTCACTCATAACCTTTGTAATTTTTAATATTTTGGCCACAAATTTGCAACATAGACATTTTTTCACATCACCTCATGAACATGATATCTGTCATTCTTCTAATCCTGGCCAAAATATGTTTTCACACTGTGGCACAGAATGATGTTTTGAAGCTTTTCACCTATCAGATTCATGAGATGGGGTAATAAGAAGTCTAGGCTGAAAATGTGGTGTACAAATATGATAAAATGACCAGGTTATGAATGAACATTGTAATGTTTCAATGTTCACTCATACTGTAACTTCACTAATTTTCAGTATTTAACTCTGAACTTTAACATACCCATTTTCCCCACCACCTCATGAATGAGACTGGTGTCTTTTTTAAATCCTGGATGAGGCATGTTTTTGTCCTTGTGGAGTGAAACAGCATTGGACAATATACTATGAATGCTACATGCCATGCTTATAAGGGGAATAATCATAAAATGATTGTCTTGAAAATTTGTCATCAAAAATAAAACAAAAAAAGATCTAATTATTAAGAAACTTTGTGTGTAGTACCAGTCTTTACCCTGTTGTATATGCTTTGTGATCCCATGCCTGTGAGCTAAGTTCAGGGGCATGCTCAGTGACCCAGCTAAATGGAGTGAGGATTCTGGGATGGTGCTGTTATGCAACAAACCCGAAGTCAGGGAATGAAAGCAATAGGTTTTCCTCCGTAGGCCCTGGTACCATATAGTAAAGCCAGCTCTTCTCTTGGTATAGGACCCTGCACCTCTTCACCCATGGGTAGTAAAGGGCCCTGTGCACTGGCTGACAGATGGACTCTTTGCCCTGTGCATCTGTATCCCCAGTCACATGGAAGTGAAAGGACCAAAAGACCTTGAACGTCTGCAGCCTACCAGACAGCCCCATGAATTCTTGACATCCACTGCTGTATGGAACTGTGAGCCTACAAGGGATATGAGTCCACTATCTCAAAAATAAAGGAAATTCTTTGCAAAAAGCTTTGTTAATACACCTGTTAGTGTTCAAGTTAATGCCACAAAAGTAGGGAAATGTGGCATAAGGGTTTCCAACTTGATCTCCCCACCCCCACACCCAAGTAGCAAAAGGGAAAAGAATTCGGGTTTTGGGTCTCTGGAATCTTGACAAATCAGTGGTAGGGTCTTTCTTTGGGTTATTAACCCTAATGCCTACCCTGTTCCCTGAACAAACAACATCTGATGTGATCTTCCTTCTATGCTCAGGCCCACAGGGCACTGCATGAAAAAGGCTACCACTGATTGTGTTTGTAACATATGGAGAGACATACTTCTCTGCCTTTGAAGAGTATATCACAATGATGTAATGGCTTGGATCTGTACCTTCTGCTTTGGACAGGAAGTTACAGGCTGGGGTGAGGGGTGAGCATTATAATTGATAACCCCAAGCCAGACCCAAACACTGATTTACCAAGACTCCAGAGACCCCCAAACTGTTTTTTTTTCCCTTTTGCTTCTTAGGGGTTGGAGTGGAGAATTAGGTCTGTAAACTCAAACACCACATTTCCCTACTTTTGTGACGTTAACCTAAACCCTAACTGGTACATTAATGAAATGTTTTGCAATTAATATTTATCTATATACAGTAAGAGTTAAATTGTATGCAAAAATCATGGCCCAGATTTTCATTGGCTTGAGAATGCCTCATGCCCCGGGTACGCCAAGATATGGTGCACTGGTCTTGAGGTAATGTAATGAGCTTTTATATCCCCTGTGGAAACTAATGCAAGTTAGATCATTTTCTTGTGGTCTGTTTTCTGGAGCTTGCTCCTCAGTTGTGGCACAAGCTGCTGTAAATCAGGAATACTTTCATAACTGTGCCCAATCTTTAAAAAGCTGGTGCAATTGTAGCAATAGGGATTGGCATAGCAGTAGTTTCAAAGTGTAATGGTGTAGTGCTTGATGCAAGCCCTCCACCACCCTTTGAAAATCTGGCCCCATATCCTTTCAGTTTACCTTTAATCCATCATAGGCTATTTTATTGACTAAAAGGACATGTTTGTTCAAGCTGTATTTCTCAAGATTCTGATTATTTAAATGATATTGTGTTACCCTGTCTACTTCTTAGTCATTCCTGAAAAAAATAATTTGGAAAAATAGCTCATTCGAATCAATGTGCTGGCACTACTGGGCCTAGAGTTTGCTTGTTCCTTGTTGCCTGAACAAGTACCGTATATTCTATAGTGCCCCCCAAAGTAAATGAATTCTGCTTTACCGCGGTGGTGTATTTGGTCAACAGCTAGCCTTAACCCCAGTGTATCACTTGCAGCACCTTTCTTGCTTCCTGCATATCCATGCATGTGATGGACCAACCAAATTGGCAATGGGGCCTACTGTGTAAGAGCTGTTCAGAAAAGGCAAAAATGGCAAATCAGCCAAATTTCCATTAAAGAAATATATGAGTATTCTCCATTGGCAATATTCAAGAGTTAAACATTTTGTGTTTAGGTTTCTTTAATCTTGAAATGGTTTGCCAGTTTCCTGCAAGAAAACAGAGCTGGCATTAGCATGACTCAGTTGTCATACATCCCCCAACCCCAAAATTTAAAAATTAGAACTTTCCATTCTTTCTTACTAAAAACAGTGGGCAGCATTTTCAAAAACCCTTCTCTGTTTTTCAGACATGGGTGCATGATATCCACCAGATTGTTAGACCACATAACAGGTGGTCTGAGTTATGAGCATCATTGCTGTGACTTGCACTTCAAAAATGATGCATGTGTCAAAACATTGATGCATGCATCATTTTGTTTCGTCCA
This sequence comes from Neoceratodus forsteri, assembly GCA_016271365.2. Taxonomy (NCBI): domain Eukaryota; kingdom Metazoa; phylum Chordata; order Ceratodontiformes; family Ceratodontidae; genus Neoceratodus; species Neoceratodus forsteri. Next base: position 1,512,444,562 of record CM057455.1, read on the forward strand.
TAAAATGCAGCAAGTGTCACAAATGCATCAGGATGTTTTAAAGTATGATGCAAACATTCTGACTAATTTGCCTGGATCCAACACACGTTGGCAATATGGACCCAATGACTGCATCCAGTGCTTTGAAAATCCCTACCCATGTGAATAAAATAGGACTTTTGTTCCTTAGACTTCAACCATTCTTGCTGCTTTTTCTGCCTTAGACTCACAATCTTCTGCTTATGGCATCATAATCTTTGACTTGGCAACAGACAGTACATTCTTAAATGTAGCCTTACTATATAACTTCATGAGAGGAATAGGCAACATGAACAGATCGTATCAAGTCAACATGGAAACAATCCTCATTTCATCATAAGGTCTTAAGTAATAAAGAAATAGACATCCTAAGACTAAAACGACAGAAGTATCTAACGTAACTTAGTTCTGCTGTTGGTAACTGTATTTTTTTTTTCTTGGAAACCGGATCAATTCCATATTCTGCTTGAATATTCAATCTCCTCAAAAGTCACTTCAACATCTACTGAACTTTATAGCTGACCAGGTGATAATGCGGAGAATGGGGAGCTGAGAAAGATTCAGGGTAAAACAACAAAGATGAACTTAGAGTAGCAGTGCTACAACGTTTGGTAGAAAATGTGGCCTTACCTTTTTTTTCCACTATAAAGATTCCAGACATCATCCAGTTTTATTTGGTTTCCAGTTCCATCTAAATTTGAGAATTTTATATATATTTTATTTTTTTTCTCAAGAAAAAAGTCTACCACATTTGGTTTAGAAATACCTCTGTAGGACAACTAGAAGTAGTGAACACCATACCCCAGAAGGTGCAGCCAGAATTGGATACAACCATGACTAATTAAAAAAAAGGAAAAAAGGGATGACAAACACATTGAGGCAGAGTTAACGTTTAGTTATTTATTGTGGAAACCTGATGGAGACTAGAACTGGCTACTGGTAGCAGGAACAACCCTACATAATTCCTCCTACTAAGGCTTCAGCAGGAAACTCTGCCTCTCAGTGTGTGTGCGTGCTGTCTCTTTTTTTTTATTTTCAGTGGCAATACCCTTGTAGTTTGGTTAGAGTTAGGATCAGTACAACAAAAAATAAAAACTCACGGTGCGCAGTATAGAAGGTACATAGAAAGGTAACTTTGATAGGTATGCTAATATTTTATTATTTGTAACTGAAACTAGCTTTTTAGGAAAAAAATTCATTGTACTGTTGCTTTAACTAGGAAGTAAAAAAGTATACTTAAATACATTTTGCCATGTTCAGAAACAAAACAACTCCAGTTACAACAGTAATATTGTAATAGAGTCTTGTCAGATTAAATGTTATTGCCCATGGTGGGACCTTTGCCTAATCTTGCATTACACCCACACTCCCTGCTCAGCAACTGACTGTAAACAAACTTAACCCACCTTTGGTGTAGGAATAAACATATGGGTTGGAGTTTTCAAAGATAGGGATGCAGCTCTTGTGTCCATATTTTAGATTCATGTTGCAGGATGCTTGCAGCATATTTACAGACATCCCAACACATTTGCAATACTTGCTGCATTTTTTGACACACACACACACACAAAAAAAAATGCTTGTGTCAAGTTGAATGCATGCATCATTTTCTATGTGCAAGCTGCGGCAACTGTGCCTAGAAGTTAGACCACCTTGTATTTGGTATAACCGTCTGCTTGGATGTCATGCAGCAGCAGTGATAACATGGACATCACTGTCTGAAAATGCACCCATGTAACTTATAAATTTTCAAGCCATCCAACAGTACCCCATACCTAATGTTTAGACACCAACCCCAGTAAATGCTTTAGGTCCCCCCATATGAGCATACCTCCATATAGGTTGTTCAAGTGTGCTAACTAACAATAGCCTGCATTATTATAACATCAGACAAAGCATACTTTAAAAGATACAGTATATAACCAGACAGCATGTTTCAGTCATGAAACAAAAAGAATACAGAGCTTTATGAATATAGATAAGGTGTTCTGGCCCTATCTCTTTGCCACTTTAAATTGGATGGGATTCTCAATGGACTTTGTTACCTTACTGCAGCGCATTTTTGCCTTCCAGCAGGCCTTTATAAAGGTAAATGGCCGCACCTCTGCCTCATTTGCTTTGGGATGGGGTACTCGACAGTGGTGCCCACTCTCCACATTGCTCCTTGCTTTATATATTGAACCTATGGCTCAGGCAATCAGGGAGAGCAGGGTCTACATGAGCACATGAGTGGAGAACAGGGAGCACTGCACAGTGCATTATGCAGACGATGTTCTCCTCTATGTGGCAGACTCAGAGAAAACTATCCTAGAGGTATTCCGCATTTGGATCCATTTTATTGCTATTTCTGCCTATACATTAAACACCACAAAAATTAAAGCACTCCCTTGACACTTCAACCTGAGTTCAGAAATAAGACAGTGGTACCATTTCACTGGGATCTAGAAAACATTAAGTTTTGGGGTATTAAGATACCACATAACTTAGAAAAACTATACGAGGTTAACTATGGTCCCTTATCCAACCAGTTAATCACAGATCTCTAGACATGGAGCACCCTACCCTTAAAGTATATTAATAAAATTGACTCAGTCCAAATGGTGGCTCTCCCCTACTTACTGTATGTTTTTCAAAATGTCCCATTACCAGTACCACAGCATGACTGGAAAAAATGGTAGTTAACTATAACACAACATCTCTGGGGGGAGGGGGGTCATCGAGCCGAATCCAGCTATCAACACTCATGCTTCCAAGAGCAATGAAGGCCTTGGTCTCCTTGACCTCTATCTGCACAACATGGCAACACAACTCTGCATCTTATTTCACACAGTGACCAGGGCCCCAGTGGTTGGACAAGAAGAAGGACTTGTTACCTTTCCAGAGCATGGCACAATATACTGTTACCTTTCCAGAGCATTGCACAATATATATTTGGTAAAGGACTAGTAAGAGAAATATATATTTGGTAAAGGACTAGGAAGGGAAGCTAAATATATAACAAAGTCCTGGCTGGTTATGGCCAGAAGTATGGTGACAGGTCATTGCAGACATGGAACTATAGCCACAATTAGCAGGCTGTAGCCACAATTAGCATGGGTTTGCTCTTTGCAAACCTGTCTGATCATGCACTGGCAAGAACAGATGCTACTTATAAGGACTGTAAAAGGCAGAACATAATCTACCTAAGTTAATTGTGCATGACAGCAGACATGAAACAGTTCCATGAACTGCAGCAGCAGCAGTTCAGTCTGGATCGACCAGACTTTTCTGCTACCTCCAGGTGCAGCATTATCATGCCACACTGCCTATTGAGGCCGAAGATCCTACTAAATGTGCAGTCTCTTGAGTGCTCTAGCCCCGCATATCAGGCTGCAATTCACCACCCATTTAATTTTCTTATCTATAAGGCCTTTCAAGTAACGTACTCGAATGACACTACATGCATAGGAACTAGATGGGGGAAGGACTAGGGTGAGCAAGTGGAGACGGAGGAGTGGGGAAAAGTGTGTTACGAGATAGGAAGGGTCACATCCTCCATTGTCTGGAGGGAGCATGCCTGGAAGCATGTCATCCATTTCTTTAAAACTTCATATAGTAAAACCTGGTATGCCGGGAATGGGAAAGCTGCATGTTGTAGGGTGTGTAGTGTCACTCCTGCGACTTGTGCTTGTGATATGGTCAATCTCAGAGCTCAGAAGCTTCTTCCATGAGCTGGAGAAGCCTATTACAGAGAAACATAGAAACATAGAAGTTGATGGCAGATAAGGACTGCAAGACCCATCCAGTCTTCCCATTTCTTTTTCTACCTTATGAATGTGCCATCGACCTTTGCTCTGTCAGTGGCCTATCTATTCATACTCATCGGTATTGCTCCCTTATGCCTATCCCATGCCTGTTTGAATCCCTGCACTGTATTCATATCCACATCCACCACTTCCTGAGGTAGGCCATTCCATGCATCCACCACCCTTTCTGTGAAAAAGAACTTCCTCACATTACCCCTTAATCGGCCTCCCTCTAATCTCATGCTGTGTCCTCTTGTCCTGCAATTTTTCCTTATATTGAAACATGTTAGACTCTTTCACCTTGTTAATGCTCTTAAGGTGTTTGAATGTTTCGATCATATCACCTGTCTCCCTCCTTTGCTCTAGGGTATACATATTGGGCTCTGTTAACCTGTCCTCATATGTTTTCTGATGCAGTCCCTGCACCATTTTGGTTGCCCTTCTCTGGACTGCCTCAGTTTGGTTAATGTCCTTGTGAAGGTGTGGCCTCCAGTACTGCATGCAGTACTCCAGATGGGGCCTAACCAGTGTCTCGTAAAGAGGGATTATTACCTCCCTCTTACGACTTGTGATATCCCTACTAATACATCCCAGTATCCCCCTAGCCTTACATACTGCTTTAGTGGTCTGCTTGGATGATTTCAGGTCATCTTTGATGGTGATGCCCAAGTGTCTTTCTTCCCTTGTGACTGCCAGCAACTCCCCTCCCAGCCTATAGGTGGCTTCAGGGTTTCTCTTCCCTGTGTGCATGATCTTGCACTTCTTTGCATTAAACCCCAGTTGCCACTCTTCTGACTATTTTGCCACTTTTCCAGATCTCTTCTCATTCTGCCCACCCCATCTGGATCATCTACTCTGTTGCAGATCTTGGTGTCATCTGCAGACAGACAAATCTTACATTCCAGCCCATCTGCAATGTCACTGATGAAGATATTGATGAGGACTGGCCCCAGGACTAATCCCTGAGGTACGCCACTTGTGACTTGCATCTCTTCTGACTGTATACCGTTTACCGCCACTCTCTGTTTGCTGCCCGTTAACCAGTTTGCCACCCAGTTAACCCACTTCTGACCCACCCTGAGCCTACCCAGCTTATTAATCAATCTTCTATGTGAACAGTATTGAAAGCTTTTGCTGAAGTCAAGGTAGGCGACATCAACTGCTCCCCCTTGACCCACCACTCTGGTTACCCAGTCAAAGAAATCTATGAGATTAGTTTGACAGAACCTTCCTGTTGTAAACACGTGCCATCTTGGATCCTATGCTCCTATGGATTCCAGGTGTTGTACTATCCTATCCTTAAGGAGTGCCTCCATAATCTTGTCTACTGCTGAGGTAAGACTGACTGGTCTGTAGTTCCCTGCCTCCTCCCTGCTACCAGGGGTGCTTCATACACTGGTCCAGCTAACACCTCGAATGTGTTTATTACATATTTATCCCAGGGGTTTGTAGTATAAACACGTTAAATACCTCCTCAGATCATGTTGGTAGTGGCTAAGAAGTGTACAACCAGGAGGTGGTTAACCCTTCAACAGATTTCCTTAGAAGAGTGAAGACCAATGGTCAATGACATTTAAAAAATGGAAAAGCTCACATTTAGTCTTAAACACACAGAGGTCTTCAGCTCCAGGTGGACTACTTGGGTGTTATATATCATTCAACATGATCATACTTTTTGCCTCTTAGATGCCCTCCCAGCTCTGTGGATGGGTTTGCTAGTTCAGCAGTCCTCTAGTGGTGGGAGGGACCCCTCCGGGGATGACATGGGAAACAATGGCTCCATAGGAAGCCAGGGGAAACCTGGTGCCACTTGGCCATATTTATACTGGACTGTCTGATAGCATGTGTGTCATTTCCTCTGGGGTTAATGAGTATGGCTCCTTTAATTACCCTTCAGAAACACTACTTGCAATTTAGAGTTCTTATTGCATGATGTCTTTTTTCACAAATTTGATTATTAGGAATAGAAAATATTGTTTCAAAGTATTGACACCCCTATTGCTGTGTAGGAAGGCATATGTCACTCTGCAGTTTATGTTAAAGCCTAAACATTCCTACTTACTTGGAAATTCCTGTACCTCCTTGACTGTTTGGATGAACTCGTATGTACAGAAACTTGTTAATAAGCAGATATTTACTAAAAAAGAACATTATGAATATAGATCTTTAATAGTGTGCCCATGGCCTTGAGCATACATGCATGTATGCACAAGAAAGAAATCTCATTCATCTTAATGTCAGACATGGACTCTTATGCAATTTCGGCATAGCAATACAGAATTAGGAGGGTGCTTTCCTGTTAGAAGTGCAATCATTTGGATATGATTTTGAGCAGATTCCCTTCTGTCCATCACTAGTGGCTGTCCGAGTGAAAGTGAAAGATCCACTGGCATTTCTTGAATGAGTAGAGGACTGCCCTTAGTGGTCTGTCTAGCAGTCTCTCTGTCATGACAGACCTGCTGTCTTTGTATGTCCTGTTAGCTTATTGCAGTGTAATGTGCATTGAGAAAACATTCTGTGCTGTATTCACAAAGCTTTCTAAAGGTGCAAAACCTTCCCTAAGTCCCCAAATCTGCTGTAGCTATGGAAACAAAGGGGAATTTGCACTGAGTGTTATTCACAAAACCCTCCACAGCTGTGGAAAAAAAGCACTACGAATTGTGGAAAAAAGTGCAGCTCCGGAAGTCCCTGAGGAAAAAAAGGTGTGAGATAAGTAAGGCACATCCCCTGAAAGGCTATTCACAACCAGTTTTTTTCTGCAGTTGTGGAAAAAATGTTACACACAGTGGAATGAGGTGTAACTCTCCCTCAGCAAACTGCAGTACTGCCCCAGCAATCAGAAACACTTAAGTTGGAGGTGAGACATAGTTAATACCATCCCAGATAGTATAGCAATGGCTGATGTTACAGCAACAGAAGCATACATTTCCATGATATAGCAACAGGCAACAACCACCTGACCCAGTGCAGCCCATGACAGAGCCCCACAGGCAGTAGAGCCTGGCTGGTCTGCAGCTAGTGCTACCCCAGCAGGCAAAAGGAACACCCCAGGGAAGGAGGACCAGAAGTGACAGTTGGCCACTGTGGTGCCATGGTATTGCTGGTACCTGTGGTGCTGCAGTGGTCCCACTTGAGGGACTGGTTGCTGGTCTCTTTGTGGGTGCTTTCAGCTTCATTGTATGGCAGCAATGTTGAAGTCTGCTGCTCCATCTAATTAAGTTCACTGTTGCTATGCCTCCTAAGCTATTTCTGCAGCTGTGGATCCACAGTTGCGGATTTTCAGCACTTGCTCAATTTCCACAGCTGCTGAATTTCCACAGCTGCAGGGATTTTATGGAATTCCGTGCCTGCTCAAAATTTCTTTATGAATATCACACAACTGCATTTCAGCAGTACAGCAGGCCTTTTTCTTGCAGCTGCAGGATTTTTGGCTTTGTTTGTGAATCCAGACCTTTGTATATAAAAGACAAACAAAACCAAACAATAAAAGAGTTACACTCAAAGACAGAAGGTGAGAAATATTCAAACAGTCAAAGTACTGCAATAAATCACATACTTTATTCAATATTCATGGTGCATCAGACTATACAAATAGGAAATTCCACAACGTTTTGCAGCAGCACTTCTGTTTTGATGAGAGTCTGGGTTTCTGTGCAGAATATGCCCCTTTTAATCCATTCTTACTGATAGTGTTGGAACCATCTATTGCTTAACCCAACCCAAAATGGCAGCACAAGATAGAATGAGTTAAGCAATGACTGCAGCTCCAGGCATAAGGTCTGCAAAGAATTTATTGATCAGTGTAAATACTAATTACAGAACAGGAACATTAATAGGGCAAATAATTTATTATATCAGCATACAGGTACCATCCACCACGCCAACCCAGAAGGTCTTAACGTTTCACGCAAGCGCACTGCGCTTTGTCAAGAGAGCAACATGGTAACAGCAAAAATGTTTTTAAATAACTTTATCAATTAATCAATAAATACGTAGAACAGCTAACACCAATTAAAATTTAGACATCACCCATGAAACAGTCAAATATTACAGACACTTACATAAACATTAAATAAGCATTAATCAATCACTTGTAACATGCTTAATACATAGAATCAAAGGAATAACTATGAAGATCATTGTAAAAATCATCTGCCTTCAAAGATGTGGTGGTAATTCCACCTTATCATTTAGTCCTGGGAATCTTGTGGCTTGTAGTTTAAAGATCCAAAGATTTTCTCTTCGTACTAAAGCACCATTCAAATCACCCCCTCTCAGGTCAATTTTAACCTTGTCAATCCCTGTAAACATCCATGTGTGCTCAGTGGGATACTATGTGTATGTTGAGTGGTGGTAGACGCAGCCCAAGAGTGGCGTTCCAGAACAGGGTAAATGTCAATGTACAAGACAAGGCAGATGAGGAAAGTGCCCAACATCAGTTCAGCAATTGGGGACATTGGCTCCCAGCCTTACTGGGAACCTAAGGCTGGAAAGCCTCTTCCCCATAGACCCCAGATGGCTGCTTGAGCAGGATGAAGTATGGTGGAGAGAGGTAAGGCAGTTTGGGAAGAGTACGGTCCAGGTCCCTGGTTTGATAACAGGGAGCTGGCATCAGCCTGCAGAGTCACAGGAGACGGTTGCTTCCCACAAGTTCCCACATGATTGCAGGTCACACACTGACTCTGGGGATTAAGGTCCAATTCATTCTAATGAAGCCTAATGTGTGACCCAGACCATGCACATGGAGTCTGCTATGAATGTTAGTGAGGAAAGAGACCAAGATTAGAAAGAGAATCTAAGTGTTGGGGGACTTACTAGTAAGAGGGATGAGAAGGCTGGTTGAGGGCCTGGAACTAGGCAGAAGGAAGATTGTGTGCCTTCCGTTTATGATAGAGAAGATCATACCCAGGATCTAAACCCTGACTAAGGGTGAGGAGATGGGCAACCAGATGCTAGGATCCATTTTTAAACTACTAGAGGTATGTATGGTGGCAGTAGATCAGGAGAAATTTAGGGTGCTGTGGGAGAAGTTCAGAGAAAGGACTGTCTCTGTAATCTTCTCAGAAGTGATACCAGTGCCACATGCTAGTGAGTCCAGAAAGGCAAGGAATGTAGATTTCAGAATATGGCTAAAATGGTGATGTGATGAGAAAGAGGTCAGGTATTTAGGGGACTGGGGAACCTTATGGGAGGACAAGAACTTGTATGCATCAGACAGCCTAAGCACTGGGAAGGAAAGTAGAAGAATACATCATCAAGAATTTAAACTAGCAGAGGGGAGGGCTGTACCAGGGCATGAAACAAAAAATCTTTTCATGGTGGGAGTTATAAGGCCCCCAATTATAGTACATTTGGTGTAACTAGAGAAAGGGAAATGAGAACATGAGGTCCACACACTGGATGGTCACAAAACATGCAGACATATTAAAATGCACTGGCATGGAGCAAAGACAATCAGAACAACAAATACTGGAACATTGTCAAGTTGCAGACTTGAATAAAAGTAAAATGGGGCACTAGGCCTCCCGTAAAACCATAAGCATTAATGCCAGGAGTCTGGACAATAAAGTGAGAGCTCTTCATGCACTGGTAGCAGCCAACCAACTGGATCTGGTGGCCATGTTGGAGACCTGGGTAACACCATACTACAGCTGGGTCCTCAAGATACCAAAGTACTCATCCTTTAGAAAATAAAGGGCTGGAACATGGGGAAAGGAAGGTCTCTGTATGCAAAGGAGGGTATAAAGGCAGCCAGGGATAGGATAGTGAATGGAAAGGCAGAGACAGAGTCACTGTGGGTACAACTGGAATGAGGATGGGCCAGGAAGGTGAGATTTAGGGTGGTCTAGATGCCTCTGAATCAAAAAGAAGAGAGAGACCAGGAAGGTGAAGGGGAAATCTAAAAGGCAGCAGCACATTAGAAGTGGTGATCATAAGACACTTTAAAGTTCTTCATGCAGACTTGATCATTTTGAAAGAAAGCAGCACCAGATGTCAGGAAATCCTGGATGCATTCCAGGATTGCTTCATGGTTCAGTGGGTCAGGCAGGGGAGGGATGAACCTGTGGTAACAAACTGCAACTATGTCAGGAACATTAAGGTATGGGACCCGTTGGGTACTAATGACCATCTATCAGTGTGGATTGCTATTGAGCTAGAGAAGAAACACACAACTCCAAAACTAGAGCCTTAGATTTCAGAAGGTCAACTTTTGTTGAGATGAAGGAAAAACTTAAAAACAGGTTAGCTGGTATAGAGCAGAAGGGGATTTAAGTAAAATGGTCCATCATTAGGAATAACATACAGGAATTCACCAGCTCCTTCTTGAGGCAAAGAGGGAAGAGCAAGAAGTGTACAAAAATTATCTGGTTAACAAGGGAGGTGGACAGTCAAGTAATGGGGAAACAGGTGGCTTTCAGGAGATATAAACAGAGTCAAGAGAGGGAACAGGGATGGTTGCCTAGAGAAACTCAATAATGTCAACAGAGTGGAGAAGAACGCTGAAGAGAAAACAGACTTCAGGACAGCAGATTAAGGTAAGTGGGGTAATTAAGCCTTTCTTCACGTCATTGATTCAAAAATTCTGATGAAGGATGGTATAGTCAAGCTGAGGCAGGGCAAGGTGTGAGTGAAGGAAGACAAGGGTGAGGCAGAAATAAATAATTACTTCTCTTCAATATTGTCAAAGGAGAAGGAAGGGCCACTCCCACAGAGGAAACTTATCACCAGACCAGAAAGGGGGTTAACACTGTGTATCGAACCAACTGCCAGAGAAAGTGTGCTCTAGGATCTTGAGGCAGAGAAAGTAAATAAATCTCTGGTGCCCCACAGACTGCACTCCAGGGTGCAGAGATAGATGGCACAGGTGCTTGTAGCATTCCTGGCAGATCTCTATGGCTGCTCTCTAAAGTGTGGGGAGGTGCCTATTGACTGGAGAACAGTGGATGTGGTAACCCTGCATACTATGTGGTTACCCCCTACAAACTATAAAAAAACTATACTCAAGAATAGGCTAATGGGGTTTCCAGGGGCAAGTGATGCCAATATCTATAGCAGGGTTAATTGTGCAGAGGGTATCTGTGAATTGAGAAGATACTATGAGGCTTGAAAGGTGGTCAAAGATCAAGCAGCTGGACTTCAATGCCAAAAAGCACTAAGTCATGCATGAAGGAAGCAGAAATCCTGGGGCTGAGTACAGGCTGAATGGGTAACAGTTACTGTGAATAAGGAAGAACGCGATTGAGTAATGTTGATTTTGAACAACCTCAAATCATCAGCACAATGCACAAAGTAATAAGGAAGGTGAACAAAATGTTGGGGTGCATTGAAAGGCAGTTCAGTGGCAGTAAAAGATATGTACTGATGCCACTTTATGGAACCCTGGAGCATCTTGCTTCTTTCTACAGTAGTTCCTATTTGGTGATCTATTGTGTTTTGTAAAAAGAAAAACTTTCAATAAAGCTTATTAAATTAAGAAAAAGAATCTTGGTGCAGCCACACCTGGAGTGCTGTGTGCAGTTTTGTAACACTCATCTAAGGTAGGGCATAATCAGGCAGGACATAGTGCAGAGGAGTGTGACCAACCTGATACATGGCCAGAAAGGAAAGATATACAAGTAAAGCCTGGAGAACCTCAACATGTACTCAATGGAGACCAGATGGGAGGAGGGGGGATAATACTGCATGTTTAAATTCATGCAGGGATTAATAAAGTGAACTTAAGCAAGCTGTTTACAGTGACTGGCAACAATAATTCCAGGGCAAGTAACAGATAATTAGCAGGGGCTAGGTTTAAGAAGGATGTTAGTAAGTGTTTATTTACAAAGTGGTTGGTGGAGGGATGGAACAAATTACCCACAACACTGGTCAGTGCAAAAAGGTGGAGGGATTCAAAAGGGTGGGACAGAATTAAAGGGCTGGCAAGGGAGCTGAGGAGATCAGGGTGGGGGGAGGACAGTCATAGTCTCCTAGAGGGCATGTACCACTACTTGGTACTGACTGAATAAACTGTAAAACCTTCTCCTGATGGTAGTTTACTATTTTTCTTTGCTGAAGTCACAATTATCTGTGACATCATAATCATTTCCACACTACCACACTTTGATGTCACATGCAGATGATTGTCACTTCAGCAAAGAATTAAGCAGCAAACATAGACATATTTTAGAGGACAATGAACCTGTGCTCATGCAGATTAACTGAAGTAGTAGTGAAGAACTGAGGTATGAAAATGCAGAAATATACAAAATAACAAGCTTTAGTTTGTCTAAATAATTTGTTTTTTAATGTTTACTCAAAAGTGACACATTCTTTTTAAAAATCACTTTAGTGGCATGCATACTCAAGGGATGGGAACATCAACATACAGCAGTTCAATCTTTATAGTGCAAAACTTGTGGACATATATGATTTCAAAAGTGTAATAAATCATAATGACATGTGGTATACTGTACAGAATGAAAAAATCCATGTATCTTGTCTTCAAGCTAAGAACAGTGGGGGCCAGATATTCAAAGCTTTGCGCCGGGCAAAAAACGTTTGCGCGGGTTTAGCGCGGGATTAGCGCAGGTCTGCTATATTCAAAAGGCTGAATAGTGCAGGCAAACAGCATCAGCGCCAGGCAAACTATAATTATATGCAAGGGGCAAAGTGAACATGAATACAGGGGCAACGAGATATTCAGCGACTAGCGCCGGGCTAAGGTGTTTGCGACATAGCGCGATCCATACATGGTACAATTTACAGCACAGAAAAAAGCTAATTAAATCACCCTGGGCAAGCAACGTGCTGTGTGCGTATCTCAGCATTAGAAGGCTTATGCGCCCCTAACATATGAGTATGACACTTAGAAACTGCCAGACATGGAAGACACATGCTGCACATTGCTGACACCACAATGATGCCATCAGCTGCCACCAGTCCGAGTCAAGCACAAACAGTGAGGGGTGAGCTGACCCACAGGGGACAGCATGGTAGTGTGAACATATAGCACACATCTGTAGACCATACATCTGTGGTGTGTAACAGATGCCAGCACACACATGCAGCACTGTGGGTATGGTGGCAGTGAGGGGAGGGTGTATGGGTGGCCAGACCTCACCACAGCCCAGGTGTGGCCACAAGTCTGGGACATATCGCTCAGTGCACATGGGCCAGTAGTGGGATTACGCCACCACCTGTGTGCCTGTCGGATCCTACATGCCCCCGAGCCATCCACCACACAACTGTACAGATGTCACAGCACACACTGCCAGCCATGTACATGACACTGTGTGCATCCCATGTCACAGGTGCAGCATCTGTGGATCACACAACAGCGTGATAGTACTGTCCACTGTCAGTAATTACCTGCAAGCTGTGCCTGGCACTGTGTACAGTGCAGTGGTCATCACTGCCCTACATACCATAGACAGTGTCGTGTCCCTCACACTACCAGCTGTCTTGCTACTGTAGTGTCTGCTGTGCACGATAGCATGACTTACAGTGTGAAGGTTGCATGCAGCAATACCACCACCTGTGCCTATGCTGTGTTGTCCCCTGGGGTACGATATGCTATGCTGTGCTGTACTGTTTACATGAAGCCTGCAGCTATCATCATGCACTGCCTGACTGACCTACAGGTGGAGCTGCGGTTGGACCTGGCCAGCCCCTGTACCTCCAGACTGACCTACAGGTGGAGCTGTGGGACCCTGCAGTAACGCTCTGCAAACTGCATGCAAATCAGGGCATGATGAGATGCTAATGTGACTGTTTGCCCACAGACTATCTAAGTAGGCTCATTTGCATGTCACTTTAGAATATGGCAAAGTTTAGCATGGGGCTAACGTGTTTGCACCAGACAAACCGCTTAGCTCTGCGCTAAAGCCGCGCTAACGTCTTAGCGCAACGCTAATGGTTCGGGGAATATTATACAGTTTTGATCACTGTTGTTTCATGTGTGCTGTTGCCTGCAGCTGTACTGGGTCCCTGCATTTGCCAGAACATACATTGGCTACATAGTTCCTCTCTACCTACCCTCACATCTCTGTGCACTGTGTTGTTGTTGTGGTTTGCACTTCCTGGTTGCTGTATTCAGTGCTGTCTTATTCCAGGGCTACGTTTGCCCTGCACTCCCAGCAGTTGCAGGTCTCATTCCCATGTCTATGTCTGTTTGCTGTCTGGGCCATTCCTTTTGAATATAGCTTGCTTTGTACTCCAGGCTAAGTTTGCCCACCAGGCAGTGCTAATTTAGCCCTGGGGCAAACTTTTGAATATCTGGCCCTAAGAGCTGTATATACTGCAGATGTGTAATAATAATTTTACAATCACACTGCATTTTCAGTACTGTTATATGAAAGGGTGTCTTTGTTCTCCCTGAAAAAGATATACAGTAGGTACTTAGGTGTTTCAGAGCACCATAAAGAGGTCATTCTTAAGGTTCAGTCTGTTTCTACTTTTCTGATAGAAAAGTCAAGGACACGAGATGGTCCTTTAAGAGGTGGAGCTGGAAGGAGGAGGAGCCTGAAACCAAAATGATGATGGCGATGCGCTGCAAGGAGTAGTGCCAGCAAAATACTTCCCACAGTGTGTTAACAACCACCTGCCCTGAACCTGAGCACTATGAGTTATGGACAGACGGCTGATTAAATGTGCACAATGGAGGGATCTTCCTATTGGACTGAAGAAGTTGGTAATACGGAGAAAAAGTACTCTAAGTTTCTCCGAAGTTTCTGAATTATGATGACTCCACAAAAACCTGCATCTGAACTAAAAGGGACAATATCTTAACCTTTTGCTAAGTCAGTTCAATCACTGGAGATGCAAACTCAAACAAAAAAGCTAAAGGCAAAGGCAGGAGGTAAGATGGTTGCAGACTTACCTAACCCCCCCATTGAAACTGCCTGCGCCAGTATTTAAAGAGCACTTGAATACGACTTCTATCTTTACAGCTCCTGTGTTTACAAAACATAAACCTGCATCACAAAGCACTGATATCCCCTCCGCAAGTAATACCAGAATAGCAGAAGTAAATGCTGCCACTCCTCAGTCAGGAGACTGCTGGAATGACCCGAACCTCATAGATAACTGAAAAAATCAGGAACAATGGGCAAACTCTATAATGCCACCAGATAATACAGAAATTGAAAATACAGAGTTATCTTTGCCTGCAGATGCCCCGAATGAGGGGATTAGTCATGATAGAGGAGAGCAGATAATCGGAAGGAGGATATCGATGATGCCATTACAGGAGGAGGAAAGAGGAGGGGAAAGCAGAGCAGCTAATCAAGCTCCCTACCTGAGAAGTTTCAGTAGACACGAGACCACTAAAGGAGTCAGAACAAAAACAAGCTGGCTCAGGAAAGTTAAAATCCCAGCAACTAAATGAACTTGAGTTAAACTCAATCTCAACAGGCAAAACAGCAGTAAGAAATAAACAAGAGGTGATACCTGAACACCAGCAAGCTACTATTTCTCTTGAGGTATGCAACTCCATTGAAGCTTCAGGTACATTAACCTCCTGTTCTTCCCCAACCATAAATGACATTAATAAATTACAGGAGAAGGTTACTAACACACATTTGTCAATGCCAAATATTTGCTTGCTGGTATTGGCATTGGTAGAGCAGGAGTTTGAGAGAGATGCATAATAGGAATGGCAGTGAAGTATTAAACTAATGCCACCCCCCACCCCCACCCTGAAGAGACTGACAGGCATTTGGGGGTGTGCCTTTGGGTCATCGGTCATAATGCTCATGCCATTCACCTCACTCCACCCTACAGACACCGACAGGTGTTGCAGTGTGCCTTGGGGTCACCCCATTCGATAAGGAAATAAGCTGAGATGGGTGCAGTACAGGAGAATGGAGTGAACATTAGGGCCAAAGACCCAAAGGCACACCTCAATGCCTGTCACTGGCTGCAGGGTGGAGATGGGGATGGAATGGCCTGAGCATTATGGCCGATGACCCCAAGTCACACCCCTGATGCCTGTCAGTCTCTACAGGGTGGGGCGTTATGGTTGGAAACCCTAATGCCCAGGGTGTTTATTGGTATTCTTGCTCCAAATTTTCAACATGGACTTTTTGGGACCCCACCTCATGAACAGTGGCACTATCATTTTGTTACTCAATCCTGAAAGGTGATTTCGCACAGCGACTGTGCCATTCAGTGCCACATGTGCACAAACACATTTTGGGCAGGATACGAAAAATGACAGCTGTACTGTTCATGAGGAGGTGTGAAAAACATAGCTATGTTGAAAATCGGAGTTAAAATATGAAACATTGGTAAAGTTGTGAGCGTGCATAGAAACTGCAAAACACACGTCTGTAACGCAATCATTTTTTGGAATTGTTTCACAAATTTTCAACATGGGTGTTTTGGGACCTCTACTCATGAACAGTGCCACTGTGATTTTGTTAATCTGTCCTGAAAGTTGATTTCCAAAGGTGTGAAAACACATTTTGGGCAGGATATGAAAAATGACAGCTGTACTGTCCATAAGGAGATGTGAAGAAATGGCAATGTTGAAAATATGGAGTGAAAATATTAAAAATTAGCGAAGTTATGAGTGTGCGTAGAATCTGTGCAATACAAGCTCATAATGCAGTCATGTTTTGGAATTGTTTCACCAAATTTGCAACATGGGTTTGTTTGGGACCTCATCTCATGAACACTGGCACTGTTGTTTCATTAATCTGTCCTGAAAGGTGATTCTGCACAGCAACTACAAAATCACCTTTTGGACCTAGTAACCAAATGACAGTGAAAGTGTTCATGAGGTGGGGTCCCAAGAACCCCATGTTGAAAATTTGGTGCCAAAATTCCTAAAAATGGCTGAGATATCAACCTTAGTTGAAAATCTCCCCATTGACTCCCATTATACAGCTTACTGTCATTTCATCAGTTTGCCGGTTGACTTTGAAGAGTGCAGACGTGTCCCGGTCCATAGAAGATCACTACTCCTGACTGCCTGAGGTAAGTATGGGGTAGGGGGGTACAGGGAGGTGGGTCCACAGAGGGAGGGTGGGGGAATGGTGAGATGACAAGGACTGTTTTCTTTCTTACAGTGGAAAAAAAGACTTTAGGGACAGTTTTCTTTATTTTACAGGTTACTAAATATTTAGCACACTGGGATGGGCTCCCAATGTGCCACAACAGTGGTTGTGTGTGTGTGTGTGTGTATGTGTATATATGTGTGTGGGGGGGGATGCCGACATGGGGATTGGACACCCCGATATTGGCACTTGAAATATTCAGGTGGATGGGGGGGTCATCTGACACTGGGAGTGGGCATCCCGGTGTCAGAAACATAAATAAAAAATTATTTTGGCACACTGGGGTGGGCTCCGACTATGTCACATTAATGGGGAGGAAGGGAGATACATGCCAACACAGGGATTGGGCTTCCCAGTGTTGGCTTTCCAGGGAGTGTGTGGTGGATGGTAGGAGCTGCCAGTGTGGAAAGTCATGCCACAGCTCATTTACTTATTTACTGAAATGGTTCATCAGGAAAGGCACATCGAACAAAGAAGGTGGTCAGTGGCAGGAGCCGAAAAGAACTGTTACTCTGGCCATGCACATTACTGTACATTGTAATGCACATGGCTGGAGTCTTGTCAGCTGCTGCCAACAGAGACAAGGTATGTCTGTGTGACTGGTTGTAAAGGAGGGAGAAAGTCCTGCTGCCATAAGGAAACTGTCCCTCACTGCAGCAGCAGATTTCTTTCCAGTGCAATCCTTTCTCTCAAACTGTTGTCATAGACAGCTCACTGATTCATTGGTGCCTGAGGGATGAGCCCCATAAAGTGTCAACTCGTAACCATCCCTGATTGGAGCAGCACTTTTCTTTCAAGTGAAGACCACTTCTCTCAAACTTCTGTGAAAGACAGCTCTCCAATTCATTGGTGCCTGAGGGATGAGCCCCATAAAGTGTCAACTGCATTGGGCAGAAATTCACACACCTCTAAAATGTCGTATCGTCCCAAGATGTTTCTTGTGCATGCACAGTGCACATTCGTGCAAGCAAACATAAAAATGGGAAACCTAACTGGGGAGATACAAGATGGTCATAAGATTCTGGAAGAGATTTAGATAAGGAGCAGGCTCAAGTAGTGAGACAACATGAGACTCCTATACAAGTTAAATATAATTAATAAAAAAAAATCAGGAGGAAAAATCAGAAGGAGAGGAAACTGAGGTTCCAGCATGGGCTAAAATAATCTTAAACAGACTGGAAAGTATGGAAGACCAATTGAAAAAATCCAGGATGTGGAATATAAAATTGACTTTTTCCAACAGTCTTTACAGTTTGTTTTAGATGATAATAAAAGACTGAAAGATGAACTAGTTGTGGCACAGCAAAGAATATCAGATTTGGAGGATAAAGTGGCGCTTATTGACAGACAAGTTAATCATTTGGAGATTGAAAACAAAAAAAATTATGAAAAATGATTTGATTTTGAAGCACGCTCTAGCCGCAAAAATATAAGGATCCTAGTTATGCCTGAGATCTGGGATGTACAAAGAAAATTGAAGGAGAATTTAAACATAGTTGTTGCAGATTTTCTTGGAAAAGACCCTAAAAACCTCCATCTGGAGGTTGATAGTATTCACAGAACATTTAGATCTAATCAAATTCAAGGCCCACCATGTCCAATCATTGTCAAGTTCTATAGATTAGAAGATAAGGAAGCTATTATGTCAGCAGTATATAAGAAAAAATGAACTGAGATTATGGGTGCCAATATCTCTATTTTCAATGATTTACCTGCCCAGTTGGTGCAGGAGAGGAAAAAATACAATATGCTAAAAAAAAAAAGTGTGGGAAAATAATATTAAGACATCCTTGATTGATCCAGCTAAACTGAAAGCAGTGATTGATGGGTTCCCGTACATTTTTTCTTCACCAGAAGAAGCAACATAAAAGCTGAGAGACTTAGTTCCTTAATGTTTTGATTGAATTTCAGTTTGTCACCTGTTGTGCATTATGCAATATGCTTTGGTTGGGGGGTTAATTTGTTTTGTAAGATGGAAGGAGTGTCTAACTAGGCACAGGAGGGACTTTAAGCAGTAACTAAATATTGTTATAAGACAGGGAGAACAATGTCAGAGTTGTAGGGATAACTCTAATTCATGTTTGAGTGAAGAAACATATAAGGGAAGTGGGGAATACAGTCTTTTTAAGGGGGGGAATAAGAATGGCTTCAACTACTAAAAGGGGAGTTAAACCAATTTTGTTTTTCTTTTTTTACAGGAAAGAAAAGAGGAATATGCACTGCTTTTTGGTTATTTATATGTGATAAGGGTAACTTATATGTTTTCACAAGAATTTAAATGGCTAACTTAAGGGACATTAAATTGGTATCGCTCAACATGAGTGGTTTTAATACCCCCTCTAAAAAGATCCAGAATCCTAAGTTACTGTAATAAATTGAAAGTTAACATAATAGCACTGCAAGAGACCCATCTGGATTATCTAGAAAACAAGGAACTGGGTCAATCATACTTTTTCCCCCTTGGGCACAAAAGGGCAAGAGGAACTGCTATTTTGATCAGAAACAAATTACCCTTCAAGTTAGTTAAAGAATGGCATGATCAAGAGGGCAGGACCATATTAATAAAAACACTAATTAATAATAATCTCACACTAACAATGGGATCAATATATGGCCCTTTTATAGAATATTCACAAGTTTTAACACTAATAACAAATGGCTTAAATGAGATAGAGACAGACCAAGTTATATTAATAGGATATTTTAATGCCTTCTTGGACCCAAGGAAAGATAAAAAAAATAATATAACAAAGGAAAACATTAAGACTGCAAGGTTATCGAAACATGTTCTTGAACATCACTACTTAATGAATCCTTGGAGACTTTTAAACCCTAGAGTGAAAGAATATACACACATTGATCATAAAAATCACAATTTCTCTAGAATAGATTATATTTTTTGTTCAAAAAACTTAATTCCACAGATTTTTACTTCAATAATCTGTTCAATTATCCATGAGGACCATGCAGCCACAGAATTAATTATAAATACAGAATATACTACAAAAAAGTCTAGGCCCAGATGGATTATGATCAATGAAATATTAAAAAATCCTGTTTCAAGAAAAAATCAGATATAAAATAAAAGAATTCTGGGATCTGAATTGGATGCATCAACAACCTGTTACAAAAATTTGGGATGCCTTTAAATGTGTAATAAGAGACAAAATTATATCATTCCAAAGATGATATTTCCAGAATAAAAACAACAAATGTCAAACTTTGGAAAAAAGGAAAAAACAACTTGATGAGCTTTTGTTAATAGATTATGAAAAACATATTCAGGAATGGTATGATTGCAAAATTCAAATGCAAAATTGTACAACAAAAGAACACATTAAGAATTTAAAGATGATTAAGGGAGCCAGGTATCTCCACAGAGATAAATCAGTTGAGCTCCTTGCTAACCTATTGAAAATTATCTTTACTAGACAATCAAGGGAATACTAAAACAGACTATATTTCAATACAGCAGATAGCTATTGATTATTATAACTACTTGTACCAACAGAAATTTAGTTTTAATCAATATAAATTCCAAGAAATCTAGATAGGGGGATTGTCTTACCCCAGTTTGCAATAAACAATTACCCTATAATGGTAGAATAACTATTGGACACCATTAAATCACTCATGAAAAACAAGAGTTCAGGTAGTGATGGACTCACAAATAAATTTTTTCAGACATTTGCACAAGAACTAGCATTGTGGTTACATAAAAGTTCTCAAGAACTCATGGAGGGCAGTGGGAACCTCCCTGAGACCATGAGTGAAGCACTAATAATTCTTATTCATAAAAAGAATAAATCTTATGAACATATTGAAAATTACAGACCATTTCACTCCTTAATTCAGATATTAAAATAATATCTTAAGCAATTGCTACAAGATTCTTGGGGGGGGGCTCCCGCTGGTGATTCAAGAAGATCAAGCTGGTTTTGTACAACAGAACAACAGCCTCAGCAATAAGGCTGTTGGAATCCCCCCCCCTCCAACCCAGAACTACTGTGTCAGTCTCTCTGGCAGGCAGCTCACCACTGCAGGACAGCTCCTCTTTCCAGCGCAAGTTGAATATTGCAGGAAACTTGCTACTGATTTTGTTTTCCATACTCGTAGAGACTGTTAAATTGTAGAGGACTTAGGCTGATTCTGGCACCAAAACAGCGAAATTGCCACAGTACTGTGTAAAACTGTAGTTCTACCACTGCTACTGCTTGCTCAATGTTAAACAGAACCTGTGCTTGTAAGCGCCTTTTCTGGTGCCTTAATTGATTTAAATTTAAACGGCAGGGTTGTGTGCAGTCCAGGGCTCCCTGTAATCTGCAGGCGCCACTTTTGAAATTCCCTAGCCCAACACTGCAAGTTGTGCAACGAGCCCACAGAAGCTTTAAGTAACCCTCAGCATTACAAAAAAAAAAATCTCTTAACTCTCGAGCTATTCAACTGTAACAGAGACAGCATTTTAAAAGATAAACTGACCTGTACGAGTTAGTAGCCCAGCCCCTTTCTGAAATGCCCTTTTAGTGTGCTATTTAACCCTGCTCACTAACCCTCTCTCCTTGTCCACAGACCAAGGACCAGGAGGTCGAGAGGGGCACTTTCCTGAAGCCCTCCCCCCAAAGCAAGGTCGCGGGTGGTCACGAGGACCGAGTTGGAATCCCCTCCAGCCCAGAACTACTGTGTAAGTCTCTCCGGCAGGCAGCTCACCTGCAGGACAGCTCCTTCTTTCCAGCGCAATTTAGGCTTCAGGTGGCGACAGGCATGGCTGCTCCCTACCACCCCCACCACCACCCTTGGATGATTTTCAGATATATATAGGGTGTATCAATGTGGAGCTGCAATATCCTATCAGCTCACTTTTCCATTTGCTGGTTATAATAACTGAACAATAGGGGGCTCCCATCTGAAAACAGAAGAAAGGAAAAAACAAACATAATAAAAAATAAAAAAAAATTTAAAAAAACATGTTTGGCAGTCAAATGATACTAATACAAATTATGCTATCATTAGCTTTGGTCTCCTACACATCCCCACCTATACCTCCAAGTAACCACTTCCCAGCTAATGGCCATATGAACCTACATCCCTTCTCTACCATAATTCTGAACCTTAGCTACACCACAAATGGGCTAACGAAGGTAACTCAAGCTCTACTACCCAACACACACCTCCTCTATACTCCCAACCCTCTCCTTTTACATTTGCAAAAAGCCCTACTGATACATTCACTCCCCATTCCATGCAAATCTCCAAATAACAATATAAGTACATGCAACAATTAAAGACTCACAAAACGGCTACAGCTAACTGCACTCAGACATGCGCTCATGCTACTACTACTATTAGCAGGGGATATACACCCTAACCCGGGGCCGGCATCAGCTACCACTGATAGAAACCAAAACAAAGTAGGTCTGACGCTGGCTTCTCAATATACTTACATAATGAGCAGGAATGGATAAATCAAAGGAGTAAAAAAACTCTATCAAAGTGCTATAAACTAATAATTAACAGGAATAAAACAAGTATAACAACACAACAAAAATCATGGAAAAAAGAACTTGGATATACATTTAGTGAGAATGACTGGTGGAGACAACTGATTATGGTAAATAAATATCTGATTTCAGCTAAAAATAAATTGATACAATTTAAAATAATTGATAGAGCCTATTTCACACCAGTTAAGATAAAGGACATTATTTCCACTTGTTTAGACCTTTGCTGGCATGGATGTGGACAAAGGACAGATTTATTACACTGCTTCTGGAGTTGTCAACATATTTTGAAATGGTGGACTAAAATAATACCTCTTTTATCAGACCAAATGGGTATTATTTCACCTAATGCTCCTCAAGTAGCTATACTTACCAAACAGCAAGAAACTATGATTTTTCTTGGAACCCTAGCTCTGAAGAGGTTAATATTAAAAAAACTGGAACAACCCAACCCTTCCTGGCCAGATAGATAGAGAGTGGTGCTACTGTTATCAGGAAATGTTATTAATGGAAGAGGTTGCACATGTATTTGATGAAAAAGATAATGGGCCCAATTCTAGAAAGGAAAATATGCCAGACGCAGGTAACACAGTTGCGGAACTTATGCAACAGCAACTGAGACATACGAGATACATGCAATTCTAGAACCCTAAACCCTAATTCCCTAAACATACACAGCCTACCAAAAAAGTTAACTCTTCTCCAAGGCTGGGTCGCACAACACTCTCCAGACACTCTTGCCCTATCTGAAACATGGCTAAGTACTCGTATCCCTGACTCCACTGTTGCACTAAATGACTACATCATATTTAGAGATGATAGGGAGGGAAAGAGGGGGGTGGGTGCGCAATCTATGCCAGAGCTAAATTTAAGCCTCTACTAATCTCCTTGCCAAACCTAATACGTGTGCACAAGCAGTCACCATCAAGATTACAATAGGCTCCTTTGGGAAACCGCTGTATATAATGTCAGTTTATATACCCAACAACCAGAGAGAAGCTTTGACTCTATACTGGCTAATATAGCTAGCTACCCACAAAAGTGATCTCATAGTAATGGGCGACTTTAATGTAAATTGGTTATCAAAAGGAGCAGATCCTTAAAGACGCAGCAAATGCACAAGATCTGACTCAGGTTGTCCAAACCCCCACACGTCTAGACCCAAGAACAGGTGCACATACGCTTCTTGATCTCATCCTGACGAACTCCCCAAAACACCTATCTAACGTCAAAGTCCTCCCAGACGTCCTTAGTGACCACTCTCCTCTCTCCTGCACCTGGTCCAACAGGAGCCCCACAAACACCCTAAATTATCTTACCAAAGACACCTCAAACAGGGAGCAATATCCAAGATTATCCATAGCCTCTCCATCAGTGACTGGTCCCCGGTCCATAGCGCCATATCCGCCGATGGAGCACTGACCTCCTTTATTAATATCTTCAATGCAGCCTGTGACAAACATGCCCCCCTTGCCAAAAAGTTCATAAAAGCAAGGGATACTCCATGGATAACACAATCCCTACTGGACCAGATGTCACATAGAGACAATCTCTGGTACAAAGCCCTCAATTCAAAAGTCCCCCATGACAGACAGCTCTACAGGGAAGCCAGAAATAAATGCACCAGGGCCATTCAGCTAGCCAAGGCCAGCCACTACAAAGAAGCCCTAACAGAGTCCTGGGGTACAGGGAGCAAGTTTTGGAGCAACATCAAAAAACTATGTGGGACATCAGATAACCAATCACCTACCCAAATAACTCTTAATGGGACACCCTCACAAGACCCACATTAATAGCTAATACTCTGAATAACTCTTTCTCAGACCTCAGCCACATACTCCCTCCAAACTTCTTTAGCCCACCCACTTCAGCACCACACACACCCTCACCAAAGATCAGCAGCCCACCTTTGGTTTAAACCCATCTCATGTAATAAACCAAACGCCACTCACACAAGCCTTAAAAACAAAAGACACAGCAGTGATAGCCTTGACCTAAAGATCCTGTGACTAACACTAAATGTAATCATCCCTCACCTAAGTAAAATATTCAACCTATCACTTCACCTAGGGCAATTCCCAACTCTCCGGAAAAGGGGTATCATCACCCCTCTACTAAAAAAGGGTGATCCAACTGACCCTGGGAACTATAGGCCTATTACGACTCTCCCTTCTCTCTCAAAAGCCCTCGAAAGAATAATTTCAGACCAACTCACTGAATACCTGACAAATCACTCCCTACTCTGCCAAGAACAACATGGCTTCAGAGCAGGTCATAGCACCACCACAGCTCTCCTCTCACTTACGTCATATATCCATGAAGCTCTCAATGCGGGTGACCTAGCAGGAGCAATTTTCATAGATCTGACTAAAGCTTTTGACACAGTTAATCATGATTTACTTTTACACCAACTCCCTTCACTCAACCTAGGCCCAGAGGCCTTACTCTGGTTCAAGAACTACCTTGCAGACCGGACACAAGAAGCAAAAATAAATTCCACTCTATCCTCAAAACTCGCAGTTAAATCGGACGTACCTCAAGGATCAATTCTAGGCCTGCTCCCTATTCACCCTATTCCTGAATGCCATCCCTAGCGCCTGCAACTGTAAGCTCCTACTATATGCAGATGATGCAGTAATCTTTTGGAAAGACTCCACCCTGAATGCTCTTCAGCAAACTCTCCAGACTAATTTCCAGGAAATAGAACACTGGTTCATGAAACAAAGGTTGGTACTAAATCTCAGCAAAACAAAATCCTTGATCTTTACGCATAGACAAAGCCCTTACTATGGCTCCCAACTAAACATAACCAACCACCAGGGCACCATAATTGATCAAATAACACAATTCAAATATTTGGGCATCACACTAGACTCATCACTGACCTATCACATGCACATAGACCAACTCTCAGCCTCAGTAAATACCAGATTAGGGACCCTTTTCAGGCACAGACAATGCCTCCCGCCCCGTGCCCTACGGCTGGCAGTAAGCAGCATGGTCCTATCTCTGGTAGACTATGGAATAACAATTTATGGAGCAGCTGACCCCATAGCACTAAAATGAATCAATCAGGCCCTTAACAAAGCTAGCCGGCTGGTTACAGATAGTGACAAGCTAACCCATACCTGCGATCTCTACAAAAAAGCTAACTGGCTGACTTTCTCAGGCAGGTTAAAATACCACACCTGCCTCCAGGTCAAAAAAATCCAAATGGATTTTACACCCATTGGACTAGACCCACTAATAAAACTCAACACTCACAGGATCTCCCCAAGACACCCAGCGAATACACATACCTTAGTCCCCCTAAGAAGGACAATGCTAGGTCAAAGGTATTTTGCTTATTGGGCACCCACCTGGCTCAGTGAGCTCCCCCCATCCATAACACATGACCCAAGCATTAGACAGTTCAAAGCCAGCATCAAGATGCACCCTGCTGAACTCCGAGACCTGTTGCTGCACCTAGACACATTACGCCTCTTAGACGCTGGGTTGTCCATCCAACCTGAGATAAGGTCCTTTGATTGCAAGTGAACCACACTTCTGGATAGTACTCACGTTCTTAAATGGTGCACTGTATAACTGACTTGGGCTGCAATAGCAATCCCAAAATGTAACTACCAATCCATTGAATTATGTCTTCTGTCTTCATGTAATCACCTATGTACACTAATATTTAACTATTGTTGTTATTGTCTGTTTGCCCTGATGTGGAGCCTTTGTAAAGGAGTCGCTGACTCAAAGGTTGTAATTCCACAACTTTAAATAAATAAATAAATAAAAATAAATAAGGAGAGTTCAAATGTTAAAGATAAGAATTTTCTTTTTTATGTTGAAAGTATTCTATTATGCTTTGGCTCTAGATGCCACCAAGGTGTTTGATAACATACAAAGACCATATATCATTGAGGTACTAAATAAATGGCAAATGCCAATACAATATTTGAACTTTATTAACCCTTAGGCTGCTGACAGAATTAGAACGTATAGGAATTTTGGACTGATATAGCAATCCATGGTCCTCCAAGGGTTAAACAACTTTATAGCAAGCCCAAATATGCTGTCATAATAAATGGATCTACATCCGATCATTTCAAAATCAGTAATGGGGTGAGACAGGGCTGTCCCTTCTAGCCAATGTTATTTATCTTGATAATTGAACCATGGCTTACAAAAATTAGAAATAGTCAAGGAATTAAGGGAATGAAAGTAGTAAATAGAGAACATAAGGTTAGTGCCTTCACAGATGACATTTTATTAATTATTAAAAACTTGCAAAAATCTGTACAAACATTATTAGATATTATTTGAGTTCTCTCAAATATCAGGATATCAATTAAACCATCAAAAAACCAATGATTATGACAATTAATAATTATAGCTTGGATCCCAAATTGATTAATTTGAATAGGTTTACCAAAGTTCAACAAATACTATATTTGGGAATTTATCTAAACTGAAATATAGAAAAAAAATATGTAATTATAATATAGCCAAACAAAAAATGAAAGATAACCTAGACATATGGGAAAAACTTTCACCTTCACTCAGGGGGAGATCACATACTATAAAAATAATGATTCTGCCTCATATGCTATATGTTACACAAGTGATTCTGGGGTACCAACAATCAAATGGTTCCAAGACATGAAAATGATTTTCCAAAACTTTTTATGGAGGAGGGGAGCCCCACATAACTTGGTGAATAGTCTCTAAGCCAACTAAACAGGAAGGGCTGGGTTGTCCAGACCTATATGCATATGTATTAGCCCAGCCAGTAGTCAATATGTGGAATTGGTTCTATGGGAATACTCAAGAGTTTCATACTTCACCAGACTGTGTTAAAGCAAGGTTTAAAACTTGACCCAGCTGTGATATCTGATAAAAAATTACAAATCATTAAAAAATCAAACATTTTGAAACAAATTTAAATCTATGCACGTATAGCCAGAGATAGATTTGGTCTTGATAATATCTCAAAATTAATTTCCCCCATTATGGATACAGTAGATAAGTAATTTAGCAACTGGTTTGAATATATGATAAAAAAAGGGGGTTAAGACTTAGAATCAGTCACTTATACAGAATAAATTTCCATCACATATACAGTTTCAGGAAAAATTTTGGTATATTAGGATGTGTAATTTTTTAGCCTATTATACAGTACACAAGAAATTTAAAGAACTATGTAAACTATGGTCAAAGGACTAGATTTCTCAATATACTTACATAATGAGCAGGAATGGATAAATCAAAGGAGTAAAAAAAACTCTATCAAAGTGCTATAAACTAATAATTAACAGGAATAAAACAAGTATAACAACACAACAAAAATCATGGAAAAAAGAACTTGGATATACATTTAGTGAGAATGACTGGTGGAGACAACTGATTATGGTAAATAAATATCTGATTTCAGCTAAAAATAAATTGATACAATTTAAAATAATTGATAGAGCCTATTTCACACCAGTTAAGATAAAGGACATTATTTCCACTTATTTAGACCTTTTACTGGCATGGATGTGGACAAAGGACAGATTTATTACACTGCTTCTGGAGTTGTCAACATATTTTGAATTGGTGGACTAAAATAATACCTCTTTTATCAGACCAAATGGGTATTATTTCACCTAATGCTCCTCAAGTAGCTATACTTACCAAACAGCAAGAAACTATGATTTTTCTTGGAACCCTAGCTCTGAAGAGGTTAATATTAAAAAAACTGGAACAACCCAACCCTTCCTGGCCAGATAGATAGAGAGTGGTGCTACTGTTATCAGGAAATGTTATTAATGGAAGAGGTTGCACATGTATTTGATGAAAAAGATAATGGGCCCAATTCTAGAAAGGAAAATATGCCAGACGCAGGTAACACAGTTGCGGAACTTATGCAAAAGCAACTGAGACATACGAGATACATGCAATTCTAGAACCCGCGAGAATATGCCAAACGCAACTGTGTAAGTCACGACATGCAAGATACACCATATAAAAGTGCGCAACATACAGTAGTGGCCCAACATACACCAGCAGATTCGCCACAGCAATGGCAAAAGCTGCAGCCGAACGACAGAGAAGGAAGAGGAATTTTGGCCATGAGGAGGTTAACGCCTTGGTGGATCAAATTGACCGCCATCATGCACTCCTCATGGGACATGGAGGGGATGCCAAGAGGAGGGAGAAATGCAAGAAGGCATGGGACAGAGTGGTATGCAGAGTCAATGCCATCGCTGCTCCGCGCAGGACAGTCCATGATGTACAAAAGAAGTGGAGTGACCTCAGGCGCCTGGTGAAGCGCAGGGTGGCACACAACAGGTGCAGGGCACAGGGGGTGGACCCACCCAGCAGGAGCCACTCAGTAGTATCGAGAGGAGGATAGCGGCACATCTCAGCCAGCAGAGCATCACTGGTGTAACACAGCTGGACACGTTCAGATAGCGGACGGCCACAGGTAGGGACACACAACCAGCAATGTATGTGACAGGCCAGACATGGCAATAGCACTGAAGCCAACGGTGAAGATGGGGTGGGTGGGGGTGACAATGTGTAGGCAGATGTAATGTTGGGGAGGCATGTCACAGGAATGCCACATGGCCACAGCCAGCCACAGAGTGGGCCAAGAGAACCAGACAATGTCAAGGGGCAGGCCAGGGACAGGCATGTGTGCTGCTGACATGTGCAGCAGTGCATAGGAATGACCCATGGCCAACTGTGGAGGGGCTGGCATGGGCACATGAAATCAGAGGGGGAGCTGTGCACAGGAATGGGCCGGGCCACACTGGGGGATGCTATGTCCAGCACTGTGTACTGTTGGGGGGGGCATGCTGAGGCATGGCCTGCGCTGCACTGGGTGTTGCTGTGTCCTGCACTGTGTACTGTTGGTGGGGGCATGCAGATAGATGTAAGGTCTGGGCTGCACTGGGTGTTGCTGTGTCCTGCACTGTGTACTGTTGATGGGGGCATGCAGAGGTAAGGTCTAGGCTGCACTGGGTGTTGCTGTGTCCTGCGCTGTGTACTGTTGGTGGGGGCATGCAGAGATAAGGTCTGGGCTGCACTGGGTGTTGCTGTGTCCTGCACTGTGTACTGTTGGTGGGGGCATGCAGAGGTAAGATCTGGGCTGTATGGGGTGCTGCTATGTCCTGCACTGTGTACTGTTGGTGGGGGCATGCATAGGTAAGGTCTGGGCTGCACTGGGTGTTGCTGTGTCCTGCACTGTGTACTGTTGGTGGAGGCATGCATAGGTAAGGTCTGGGCTGCACTGGGTGTTGCTGTGTCCTGCACTGTGTACTGTTGGGGGTGGGGCATGCAGAGGTAAGGACTGGGCTGCACTGGGGGAAGCTGTGTCCTGCACTGTGTACTGTTGTTGGAGGCATGCAGAGGTAAGGTCTGGGCTGTGCTGGGTGTTGCTGTGTCCTGCACTATGTACTGTTGGTGGGGGCATGCAGAGGTAAGGTCTGGGCTGCACTGGGAGTTGCTGTGTCCCACACTGTGTACTGTTGGTGGGGACATGCAGAGGTAAGGACTGGGCTGCACTGGGGGAAGATGCATCCTGTACTGTGTACTGTTGATGGAGGCATGCAGAGGTATGGTCTGGGCTGCACGGGGTATTGCTATGTCCTGCACTGTGTACTGTTGGGGGGATGCAGAGGTAAGGACTGGGCTCACTGGGGGAAGCTGTGTCCTGCACTGTGTACCGTTGGTGGGGGCATGCAGAGGTAAGGTCTGGGCTGCACTGGGTGTTGCTGTGTCCTGCACTGTGTACTGTTGGGGGGGATGCTGCATCATGGTCTGGGCTGCACTGGGTGTTGCTGTGACCTGCACTGTGTACCGTTGGGGGGGCATGCTGAGGTAAAGTCTGAGCTGCACTGGGAGATGCTGTGTCCTGCACTGTGTACTGTTGGTGGGGCATGCTGCATCTTGGCCTGGGCTGCACTGGGTGTTGTGGTGACCTGCACTGTGTACCATTGGGGGGGCATGCTGAGGTATGGCCAGGGCCACACTGGGGGATGCTGTGTCCTACACTGTGTGCTGGGGGGCTGTGCATAGGCATGGGCTGGGCAGTAGGGAGGGGGCATGGGTCACTGTCCCAGTTCCCACAGAGTGTGGGGAAGGGCCACAGGGGAAGTTGCATGGCTGGCAGGGACAACGTAGTCACCCAGGGGCACAGACCCCTGCAGCGCAGTTTTTCCCCATGGGTGTGGCAGTGCATGGTGCCACTGTGCAGTGGGGAGCCATACGGGGTGGCCATGTGACAGCTGGTGTTGCTGTACAAGGATGGACAGCACAGCAAAGGCAGCAATGGTGGGGGGTCCATGCTATTGGTGCAGGACGCATGCACAGTGGAGGCACATACCAGGTGGGACAGTACAGAAGTGTGGTGGGTGCAATGCCAGAGTGCAACACCAAAGCATACCTGTGAGGGTAACACTGATTGGGCAGGTGAGGGCACACTGTGATGCAGGGACACACAAACATGTCTCCCATCCAACAGGTGCAGTGGTAGCTGGTGCAGGTGGCCCCAGCAGAGCTGGAAGGTGGGAGCAGCAGCAGCAGCAGCAGCAGCAAGGCACAGGGAACCTTTGTGAGGTACAATGGGGAACAGTCCTCGTACCGTGGTATGGGTGAGAGGTGTGCAGGCATGACCTTCCCAAAGATGGACAGGCAGGGGTTCTGATATGATATGTGCAATGGCAGTGGTCTGTACAAGGGGCTGTGCTGTGGGAGGGTGCCCAGGAATATCGGGGGCATGGTATGGCCCCACACCATTATGTGGCAGGCAGTGTCCTGGACATGCCACATGTGTGTGGTAACATGTTGCCTGTGTGGTCCATCACGCATCCATGTGGTTAGGCCAGGCAGGCCCGCCCCCATGCCTGCAGTGAGGGCATGCATCCTATGGCTGTGTCCTCAGACGGATGGCACTGACAGCTTCCCCACCTCTGTGGACTATGTGGGACAGTGCCCTCAGGATGGGGGTCACTGCCCACATGGTGGGGTACTTGGTCAGGCCGCTGTGGCTCCCATGGTGGTGAGACGCACACCATGTACTGCAGTGATGGGTGTGTTGTGGATGTGGCATCTGGCCAGTGGCAAACAGGTACTGCACAGTGGCTGTGTGAGTGGCACACTGCCCATGTGGGGTGGCCATGGACCAGGGCTCTGGGGCGGGGGAAGGGGGTGGGAAGGCCCCCACTCCTCTGAGCCTCTCGGCGCTACTGCCCATGACATAGGCCAGAATGCCTGCATGGCACAGGCACAGGCCACACCCCTCAATGATCCCTGCAATACAGGGCTGTGCCTGCTTAGGTCGTGGCCACCCAAGTGGTCCACATGTGGTATGCACAGCTGCCAAGGCTGAGTGGGGTTGGGACCCGCACTGCCATGCAAGCATTGGGCGAGCCGTGTAGGCCACAACAGGGTACTACAGTGCACTCCCAGTGGCATGCTGTACTACGGGGTCACATAGGTGTGTCACAAACTGTATGGTATGCGTGGTACAGTAGTCCTGAGTTGTAGGCATACATGCATGGACAGTGTGCCAGGAGGCACACCATGGGTGCACAGTGTGGCTGGGACTAGTCACAGGTATTCCTGCTGGGGTGCCAACACGGCACCCATACCGGACCACACAGGTGGTGCCATGGCCCAGGCACACTGTCACTGTGCTGGTGTAACAGGGATGCATATCTGTTTGGTGGGTGTGTGTCACTGCAGTGGTTGGCTGGCCCACATGCCAGCCTGTGCACTGTTACCAGTCATGCCGCTATGTCCATCCTTGTAGCGTCATCAATGCCTGTGTGCACCACATGGCGGCCCATGTCCTGGCTGTCCCACGTGAAACGGGTCAGGTGCCACCAGACGTCACCTCAGACTGTGTGGGGGGCCTACACAGGTCATTTCCTGTGCTGAACACATAGGTGCACAGCCACTTGACCAGCTGGCTGAGTGACACTGTCCCTGTACCACACCCTACATGTTACGCCTGTTGGGTACACACCTGACCACATCCACCCTGTGCAGGGTCAGTCACAGCAGGGTGTCCTGGTGGCTGTCCTGGGCCAGGTGCGGGTACATGCCTGTGGGATGGTGCCAGTGGGGGGAGGTTGCAGCACCCACAAGCTGCTGGACATGTGGGCACTTATGACTGTGTACTAACCCATGTCCATTCCCTCCCTAGTTCCATGGCAGACATATATGAGTCTTCAGTGAGTATATGACATTGCTCAATGTGCACATTCCCAATGCCTGTACAGCACTGTGTACCTGACATTGTTGATCTCTGTCCTCTGTGTAGGAATCAGCACCACCGCATAGGTCCAGGTAGGTACACACTGCCACACTGCAGCATCTCTGGGGGTCCCCGACTTTGCCACAGGCTTATGTTGCCCTGCTCTTTCTCCACCCAGGTGTGCTCCAGACCCATCAGCGCCACCCATTCTTGACACCACAGTGCACAATACAGGTAAGTAAATGTCAGTCCCCATGCCAGTGCCCATGGTTGGCATTGTGTCAGCCCCTTGGGCACCTAGTAGTTGTGGCCAGATGCAGCTCCACATGGAGGTGGTGGTGCTGATGTGTGGCAGGCTGCATGTGGTGCTCCTAGCCCACAATGTGCATGGTCAGCCCGTGACATGCCTCTGCAGGGGATGGGTGCCGTGTTGGTGCACTGTGGTCACTGTGTGCAGCACTGTGTGCCCGGCCCCTGCATGGCACTTCTCAGCCTTTGCACACCTCATGCTGTGCATGGTATTGGCACGGGTGTACCACCTGCTGTGGTGGGCCACAGTTGCAGGCCTGTGGCCTGGCACTGTCCCATGTCCCACAGCCACTGTCCGGTGTTGCGCATGGTGGGTGGGGGTGGTCTGCATGGCCACACTGGGATTCTGTAGTGAGGCATGTGCCATTCCTTCTCCTGTTACAGGTGCCACACGGACAACAGGCCATAATGTCCTCCGGGTCATCCCTGAGTCTCAGTGTGCATGCCCCAAACTTTACGCCGCATGAGACGGCACTGCTAGTTAACAATGTGCAGCAGTGGGGTAGGATGCTGCTGCCACCTGGGAGCCAGAGGAGCAGTGCCGCAGAGCATGAGAGGGCATGGATGGCCATCTGCACCCGCATGGCAGAGGTAATGGGGACACACCAGACCATCTACCAGCTAACCCACTGCTGACAGGACCTGATGCAGAGGGAGGCTGGGATCCTGCAGCGGATGATCAGCATGGCCCACTGCAGGGATGTAGAGATGTGGTCTGGGCAGGACCCTGGTGATGGTATGTATCCCTACAGCTGTTCATCTGTTGCAGCAGTGCTGGCATGGTGGCCATGGCTCGTGGTGCCTCCAACACAGTTACCTGTCCCTTCACCCCACAGGTTCCACTAGCATGACCCATGGCATGCAGCATGGCCACCTCACCAGCCTCAGGCAGGAGGCGCTTCACTGGAGGTCACGCAGGTACATTCCATGGACCTCTTGTGCTGTGGCCATGGCTGGCGGAGACAATGTGGCTCACATTGCTTGCCTCTGTGTGTGTGACCCCATATCTGGGCCCGGCACTGTCCGCATCCTTTACATCCCTACAGGTGTCCATAGCAGGCTGCCACAGTGGCAGAGGGCCCTGCTGTGGGCTATGGCAGCCGTCAAGGCACAAGATGCAGAGGAGTACTGGTTGCGCACCCAGCACAGGAAGTGGAGGGCCAGGGTGCTGCCACCATCATCCTCCTCCTCCTCCTCCTCCTCCACCTCCTCTGCAGTGGCAGCAGCTGAAGGGGACCCGGCCATGATGGACACACAGCCGGACCAGGGGGACCCCAATGATGGTAGGCAACAGGGGCCAGCACCACCACAGCCACATGGCCTGGACAGGGAGTGCAATGTTGCAGCCAATGAGGACAGGGCCATGGCTGCACCACTGACCAGGCCCACTGTTGTGGCCATCGTAGCAGGGGTGGGCATGGATGCCCCACTGACAGACACTGCACCATGCGCTGCTGTCCCTGCAGCTGGGGACACTGGACCATGGCAAGAGGTGGCAATGCTGGTGTTGCAGCAGGAGGAGCCGTTGCCTGTAACAGCTGAGGAACCCAACGCCGAACCCGTGCAGGGTGGGGGCCCAGACCGGGACTGCCTTGTAGTTCTAGTGACGGACATCTTGCAAGACATTGGGCCCCTCCAAGGGTCGGCGACCGCCCTCCTCAGTGAACTCCAGTGGACCTAGGTGCCATGTGTCTGCTACTGCTGGATGTGGGTGGGGATTTTCGTGTGGGTGGGCATGTATATGAGGGTGGTTGGTATTGCTGGGTCTGTACATATGGGTGTTGTGGGTGGTCATTGGGTGGGCCGGTACGCATTTTGCTTTTGTTTTGTTGGTGGGATTGTGGTTAGGTTGTTGGGCCTGTGTTGGGATGTACGTGGGTTCTGGTTGGTGTTCGGTGTTGTGGGTGGCTGTTTGGTTTTGGGTTTACTGTCATGTTGTTGTTGTTGTTTGTTGCTGTTGCCTGTTTTCATCCCCATCCCCCTTCCATTGTTACCCTGTATCCGTGTCCCATATTGTTCATTAAACCATTTGCCTTACACACTGTCTCTGTGTCTGTTACTGGTATGCTTGGCTGTGTGTGTGTGTGTGTGTGTGTGTATGTGTGTCTGTCTGTCACTATGCACAGGGGTGCACACTGGTGTTGGTGTCTGCTGTCACCAGTGTTCCCTTCCTGTGCATCAGGTTGGTGTGCCTTTTGTGCTGCTCACAGCACAGGTCACTGTCCCCAGTCCACATCTGCATGGTGTCCTGTGTGCTGCAGGTCATCATGCATGCTATGGTGTCCTTGCCACCTCACATTGTACCTCCCAGCTGTGTGGTGGCACGGTGCCTGTGCTGCACCTTTCTGCCTCAGGGTTTCATTGTTCCCTGCAGGTGGCACCAATGGCACAGATGTTGATGTGTCTCACCACCATCTGTCCACTGGTCTGTGCCACCCGGTGCTGTGTCCCTGTTGTGGTTGCACTGTTTACATGTATCAGTGGCCATGGCAGGGGCCTTGTACCTGGTGGTGCCATCATCCCTGCATTGTGCCTGTGGCCTCTGTGCACCCTTTGTACCCTGCGCCACACTGCCCCTCTGTGCCTGCCTTCCTCAGACACTCTCTATCCTATCTCACATGTGTGTTGCTGTGTGTCCCTCCTGTCTGTCCCTGCTCCTTTCTATGCTGTGTATATTACACCTTCTCCCACCTCGTTTATGTTGCACTGGCTGGTCTTGGTGTATGTTGTGGCACTGCTGCTTCTAGAATCCCACCCTGGCATTTCTCTGCCATTTCCTTGGTGTATGTTGAGTTGCGCATTTGTGTACCTGCGGGTTTGTGGCAACTGTGGCGTAAGTCACCATTGGTGTACTGCATTGTGTCAATGTGCATCTCGCAATGTAGAATTGCATTTGGTGTATTTGCTGGACGTATTTGCGACTTGCACCATTCCCGTTGGTGCATCTGCGTTGTGCATTGGTGTATGCTTTCTAGAATTGGGTCCAATGAAGCTAATATATCTTGGAAAACTTTATTGGAATTATTTCCCCTATTACTAAGTATGAATTGATTGTATTATTTTAGTTTATATATAGTAGGGGAGGGAGGGAAGGGAAGAGGGATCACTGAGATGTATGCAAGAAACAATTCTGTATTTCTTAAAAGTCCATTCTATGACTACAAAGTCAATTATAAAAATCTGTCTGTAAAAGATGGAATATGTGAAAATGAATAAAATTCTATTAAAAAAAAAGAAAGTCAAGGACACATTTTTGAGTTATATCTTTTTGAATAAAAAGAACAATTTTTACACCAGCTTTTGAGACCTTTAAGTTTTTTTTAATTGGGTGTTAAGGGAGCAAATAGGCAGCATTTCTGATTATGTACTGTACAAGGATTTGGGAGTTACATATATTTTAGTAAAAGGAAAAGGTAAAGGCAGTAAAAGCATTTGCTAAAATAAGGAGGATTGCCGGAGATTTCATAAAGTCTCTGAAGAGGTAGTTTCCATATTATATGTGTGCTCAGTGCATGAGTGGCATAAGTTGTCTGTGGTAATGGTATGAGTATCTCTTGTAATGTAAATTAATTTAAGATGCAACATTGGAACAAACAGGTTAATTAACAAGGCCCTACTCTGTAAAGCTTATATATGACTTACACAATGCTCTCCATGAACGGCATACTATAATTGAAAATTCACACTGGCAAATCAGGGAATACACATTTCTGACTATGGGTCATTTACTTTGAGTTGGCTCTGTGAAAAATGTATCTTTAATTTAAGCGTGCTATAATTTTCATCTAGCAGCAAAAAAGTAAGTGAAATACTGTAAGTTAGCAAAATATACTGTATGTCAACTGTATGTTATGGCAGGCATAGAATACTTTACGTCAATAGCAACTGAAAACATTGATGAAGTAAGCAATAAGACACTCTGGAGGTGTGTATTAGACATTTCCAATGCACGGCTAGGGGCATAGTGATGGCCTTGTGCCTCCAGCACCTGGCCGTCCATTAGAAATATTTAACACACACCTGTGGTGTGTCTATTGTGCTTGTAAAATGGGCCAGTATATTTTGCATTCATGTAGAAATTAAATGTATTATGTTTATACTGAGAAAGAGTTAAATCTTTAATTTGTTTCATTCTAAAATAGTTCTTCCACCTGCACAAGATTGCTGTATTTTTTTTTTCCTTTAGGACTTTTGTCCTACTGTGACCACCATTCCTTAGGTTAGTTGCCATGGTTACCATGCAACTCCCCCACCATACACAGTGAGTAGTGTTTTGATTTGTTTTCATTTTATTTTTTACATTAGTTTTTTTTTGTACATTAATCTTTTTGATTTATGGTATATGTATTTCTGTTTGTTGTTTTTTTTTGGTCCAGTTATGGTAGGTGTGAGTGGAGCTAGCTAACGAGCAGAGAGGGCAATTTGGAGGGTTTGTCACTTGGGTGGATGTCAAGAAGGAGGGAGCGTACAGTGATAGCATAATTTACAAGCAGAAAATTAAGGAACTGTGGGTATTTTCTTTTGTTTGTTTTTTTATTTAGTCAGTCTGCATTCCCAACAGTGAGTGGCAAACAAAGAGTGAGTGCAGAGCTCAGTTTCTGACTGGCAGCCAGGGAGTGAGTGACTGCCTAAGGTTGCGATCCAGCAAGTGCACAGGTGGCAGGAAAGCTGTTGAGAGGAATTGGAGAATGTGAGGTAAATGTGTAAAATTTGGGAGAGACTGATGCCATGGTGGGTGCGGTTACCGAATTTTAACAAAAGGCTGTTAATCTACATAAAGTGATTTGTTGATCACATTTACAGTGATTGATAAAGTTTGCAGTAGCAGTGAGAAGAAAATTGTGGCGAGTCAAAAATGAAAATTCCCTTTGGCTTCTTAATTGGTAATTTTTTAAAAATGACTGTGGTTACCTGAACTTGCTGCTAGCCATGCAATATACACTTCTAGTGAACTACTATAAATAAATTCTATTTATAAATGTATTAATTTATAAATAAATAAAATAAATAAAAATAAATAAAATACAAACATTTCAGATAGAATGTGCCTTGTAAGGATACACATTTTAAAGAATGGAGGTGGTTGTGCCTTTAGATTCCTTAGTATGCTTTTGATTTTTGGCTTCTCACTTGTTTCATACCTTTCTATTTGGTGTGCCAACTACTGGTAATAAAGAATCCAGCAAAATTATAATGACTTAAAATCCTTACTGGTATGGTATGCTTTGTATTTCAGAAGAAAACTGCAAATCTGTTTACACACTTTTAGAGCAATGTACATCTTTTTACTTCCACACTGGTAACCTGGATTCAGAAGTGGGCCTGGGTCTGCATGGGTTGGGTGGCCAGTCATGGGTGTGCTCCCAATTGTAGCATGAGCCAGCCGCAGTGGGAGATGACCAGAACCTGCACAGTAGCACCCCTCATGGCGAGCCAGGGAACTTGCTCCATCGTGATGGGTGGCATATGCCCAGTGTGCACTAATGATCTGAGTCCAACAGAGGCTGTGCCAGATGTCTAGGGTGGAGGGCAGGACTAAGTGGAGAAAAACAAAAAAAACTATGCGAATGGCTTCCAGGAGTGATGGCTCCCATGGTCCTTGGGTCCTGCATTGTGTCTGACAATGGGAAAAGCAGTGGCAGGACTGGAGACTGCTGGCAGGAGGCAGATGGCAAGGGTAGGATGCAGTTGGGGCCAAAAAGCTATATATAAAAAAAAGTCTGGAGGAGAAAATTAGATGGCACTGCCTGTGGGATCTGCAGTCTTTCAAGAAATATTCTTTCTACCTCTATCCCATTTTGTGTAGGATGCTTGTATGTAAGGCAGTTGCATCAGTACTGAGGAAATGGTATCCCTCCTCCCTCTTTATATTCTACATTTTGTCCAAGGCATCCTGGGAGTCTTGGAGATAGACTGACATGGCAGTGACTAATTCCTTTCAATAAAAGTTCAAATATCTAGACCTGTGTGTAATTAGAGAATTATAAATTCACTGAATCCCAATGTAGTTCTGTGACATTCCACAAAGCTCAGCTGAATTAGTGTATGTACTGTAGGAATTTTGCTGAATTTGTGAAATTATTTCAGCCCATAACTCAGCCATTTGTTGAGCTAAAGGCCTAACATATGGCTAGACAACTTATTGACATGTACCCTAAAAGTATTCCAAATGTCATGACTTTTGGAAGAAATATTTACAAATGATAGAAGCTCAAGATCAGGCATTTTATTGTCTGGGGAAATTTTGTGAAAATATTTATCTGCTGAGGCTGGCCCAGTGGCATGGAGGACTGAGGCATCACTGCCTTACCTCCTGCCACACCAGCGACCCGTGTTCGCGGTGTGAGCGGGTTGCCGGTGGTCAGCAGGGGAGGGAGAGGATTGAGCATCTAAAGGACAGCTCTCCTCTCACAAGAATGGTTGGAATCAGAGACTGGTGCATGCCTGGCCCCTAGCAGCCACTGGAGGCTGGCACACCAACTCTAAAGATAGGGGGAGGAGATGGATAAGAAGCCCGGCATGCCATGTGCGGAAGCAAGTGCTGCTTGGCCATTGGCTTTATTGCACGCTTACGGCTCCACACTCAGGGGACAGAAAAAAATGGAGGCTGAAAAATTCTCTGAATGGCGGGATGATATCAGCTCCTCGCAGACACTGCACCAGAACAGCTGGCACCTCGACATGCGAAAAGAGGTAAGTACCAGTGGACACCAGTGTGACAGGGCTGAGGAAGCCAGTGGAATAGGATGAGTCAGAGGTGGTGAGAAAGAAATGGGTAAAAAAAGAAAATATTTATCTGTTTACAACTTTGCCACCAGTGGAGCTTCATACATGAAAATTATCAAGCACAACCTTTCTGTAAGGACTATAGAATTGACTAAATGTGGAAATATTTTGATTTAGAATTTATTTTAAGTCATGAGGGTTCAAAATGTCATATGAAAGTATTTATGACTTTTTGTGAAAACTTTCTAAAAATATGAATGTTTGCAACTTCTCTGCTCTTGCAGTTATAGATCTGATATATTTCATGCATATCCAGTGTCAAGGCAGCACTGTTTCTAACAAAACTGAAACAAGATTGATGTAACAGTTCTTAGTTTGCAGTGGAAATACTAAACATTATCATTGGCAACATTTTCTCAAATATTTATGCCACTGTAATTCCTCACAGGATCCAGAACTATGAGGATCTTGTAGAACATCCTACTGGACATCATATAGATAGATAGATAGATAGATAGATAGACAGACAGACAGACAGACAGACAGACCGACCGATATTTTATTTGTATAGCGCCCCATTCCAGAGACTCAGAGCACTTCATGTTCACATTTCAAAATCAATATATAAGCACATACTGTATATCAATTAAAAACATTAATCATATCAGTTCTGGTGGAGGCAATCAACAGTATATTAACACTATCTATCTATAACTTAAAAGGGAATCATACTAATATATTTATTTATTTTTTTATTATTCAGAAAGCTTTATTTATTTTCAGTACATCAATACACAGAAATAAAATAAAAAGATAAAAATAATAACATAGTATGCTTAATATGTGCACTTGTCCTAGTCGCAGATTCTCAGGTCAAGCATCTCTACATAGGCATATCATGATATCACAAGCATATGTTCTAATAGTTGGATATGAATTTAACACAGGGATATACTGCGACATTGCTAAGGTGGCATATTGACCTTTGGGTGAACAAGAAATAGTAAAATCAAAAAAAAAAAACCAAATACCCCCTCTGACCCCAACCCCTTCCCCCACTCCCCTCTACCACCCTCCCCTCCCTCCTCCCCATAAAAATCCCTAAACTTCCTATCCCCCACATATTCTCCTCTCTCCATCAGAAAAACATCAGGCACAAACTTTCCTCTACTGTAGTTAGGGGTAGCTTTTCTCAAAGTTAAAACATGCTGCAAGGGAAAAGTCAGTAAACATTAGGTTGTCTATTTTCAGGCTTCCATGCCACCAATAATGCATCCTGGGCACCCCATTTATCAAAATAACTTTGCAACTGGTTGTTCATACTAGCAATATGCTTTTTCAGCTGTAGGGTGAGCAACATTTCTCTATGCCATTCTAGTGTTGTAGGCAGGGTATCCAGGGTCCAGTGCCTCATGAGTACAAGTTTGGCCACTGCGGAAATAAGGTCCATACAGTATTTCTTATATTTCAAAGTTCTTTTTGGAAAAGAATTGAGCAGACAAGCTCCCAAGGAAAACAATGAGTTTAAAGCTAGCATAGAGTTTAAAGAGTTTTGTATGGCTCTTCAAAATAATTGAACTTTGGGACACGCCCATAACATATGATAGAGGTCTCCGTTCCTACTGAGGCACCAGAGACAGCAGGGGAATGGTGGCTTGCCAATTTTATAAAGCTTTTGGGGGGTATAATATAGGTCATTCATCACATTAAATTGCATAAGCCGCAAACGGTCTTGCTTAATAAACCTATATAGGTTATTCCAGTTTTGTTGTCAGAAGTCAGGTGCGGGAGAAAGAGACAGGGTTTTGGCCCAATACTGGCTTGTACCTAGTGGTAGTCGTGTATCAAGAGTCTGCAGTTCTTCATATACTGCGGATATTGAATGTGGGTGGGTAGCAATACTTAATAAGGAGGATAAGGCAGTCTTGAGGGGTTCAAGGGGTCAACCTGTATTCATGAAAGAAGAGATTGCATGCATACTTTGCCAGTATTTGAAGGGGTAACCACTTAATTCAGGGAAGTTCCGTAAAAAATTGAGTGTATGAGAGCATATTACCATTAGCTATGACATCCTTAAGCCTAATATCCTTTAGTGCAGGCCAAAATTTTATTGGGATAGTTTATGTTGGATCTTAAAATGAGGATTATTTAGGAGCGGTTGTTCTCCATCCACATGCCAGTTTGTTCTCAGGTGATTCAGTAGTTGACTCAGAGCCCTCAGTGACCACCCTATTGGGAATTTCTTGAGATTTTTGGGGATTTGTTTCAAGGAAGAATATAGTAGTTATAATAATGAGCACGAAGTGGGAGATACAAGAGTCTTTTCAATATTTAACCATGCTGGAGTATAAGACCCCGAGTCTCCCTCATGTGGGCAGAACATCCAGGATGCCAATTTTGTAATATGGACTGCTCCATAATAATCAAAAAATGATGGTAAGGAAAGCCCTCCATGAATCTTTGATGCTGTCAACTTATGGTATGCCCGTCTCACTGTTTTACCTTTCCAAATAAATTTATTAATTACATTCCTTAATTTCATGAACCATGCTTTAGGGAGATAGGGAGCTAACATATTGAGATGGTAAAGAATTCTAGGGAGAATATTCATCTTAATGATATTAATCCTTCCCCACAGTGAGATCTGCAAGGCATTCCATTTTTCCAGGTCTGCTTTAATTATTTTTATTAACTTAGTAAGGTTTTCTTTAACAATGGAGGAGTATGAGTTAAAGATTTTAATACCCAGCTAGGTTATACTTTTGCTTTCCCAATGTAGTCCGTACTGTTCTTTATCACTTTTAAGTAATTTCTGGTTTAGGGGGAGGACAGTAGATTTAGCCAGGTTAAGTTTATAGTAGGAGATCCTAGAAAAGGACTTGATTTCTTGCAGGAGGATTGGAACACTTATACTTGGGTTCATTACATGCACTAAGAGATCATCTGCATAGGCAGACAAGAGATGTTGTCTACTTCCTACATGAATGTCTTGCAAACCCTGGGTTATAAGTAATTTACAAATGAAGGGATCTAGATATAAATTAAAAAGAAGTGGGGAAAGGGGGCATCCTTGCCTAGTGCCACGACTCAATGGGAATGGCTCTGAAAGATGACCATTGCACCAGATCCGGGCTGTAGGGGAAGAATATAACAATCTAACCCAACTAATAAATGTTTGTGGGATACCATACCAGGAAAGTGCAGTGAACAGAAAGTGCCAGGAGACCCGGTCAAAAGCCTTTTCTGCATCCAAGGCT
Source organism: Neoceratodus forsteri (assembly GCA_016271365.2). Classification (NCBI taxonomy): domain Eukaryota; kingdom Metazoa; phylum Chordata; order Ceratodontiformes; family Ceratodontidae; genus Neoceratodus; species Neoceratodus forsteri. The sequence goes on from CM057455.1 coordinate 1,512,487,426, forward strand.
ATCAGTGCCATGGGTACAGCTGACTCACTAGCCAGGGGGATAAGATGCAGTAATCAATGCATATGATCACTTGAGGACCTCCCTGGCATAAAACCAACTTGTTCATTGCTAATTAATGTGTCCATTAAGGGTCCCAAATGACTGGCTAATATTTTTGCTAGTATTTTAACATCGGTATTGAGGAGTGAGATAGGGCGGTAATTTTCAACATGGTGTGGGTCTCGACCTGGCTTAGGAATAATAGTGATCAGGGCTTCAAGATATGTCTGTTCCGAGAGACCCAATTTGTACCATGAATTAAAGACTCTGGTTAACAGGGGAGAAAGTTCTGCATTATATAATTTATACAAATTGGTCGGGAGGCCATCTGGACCAGGCAACTTATCTATTGTAAGCTGCTTAATTGCTTGGACTACCTCCCATTCCATAATAGGGGAACTTAGGGATGATTGTTTATCTTCAGGTAGTATTGGGAACATCAATTGGTCAAAGTATGCTTGTAATTGCTCATTTGGGATATCTTCATTTATACAATGGTATAGATCTTTATAATATTTTGCAAAACTGGACACAATCTCTCTCGGGTCTGTAACAAGAGGGTCTTCTTTGTCTGAGTATAAGCCAGGTACAAAACGAGTTGACTCCACTTGTTTAATTTGGAAAGCTAGTAATTTTCCAGCACATTATCCTGATTCTAGGTATTTCATTTGGACATGCTTTAAGGATAGCTCCGCTTTTTGGTACATCAAATCCGAGAATTGGGCATGTAGCCTATGGAGCTTAGTCCATTCAGAATCTGAGGAGTGCTTATTAATATTTGATTCTAACGTTTTTATTTCTTGAAGCAGGGACTCAGTCTGCATATTATATTTTTTCTTTTTAACTGATGCTAAACGTATACATTCCCCACACAAGGCACACTTCAGGGCTGACCAGACTATGTCAATTTTGGAGACAGTTCCTAAGTTATTGTCCAAAAAAGAAATGACACAATTTTTAAAATGGGTCTGCATATAGGGGGTCTGAAGTAACTGTGTGTTCATTCTCCATATGAAGTCTCTTTTGATACTAAGCCCTAATTCACAACCTATTGAGACTAGGTAGTGGTGTGACACTACTCGCGGGTGAATTAAGGCTTCCATTATTCCAGGTATAATGTGAGAACTGGCTAAAATGTAATCTATATGAGAGTAAGTACGGTGGGGATGATAAAAAAAGGTGTACTGTTGTTCAGTGGGGTTCGATATCCTCCAAACATCAAGGATACCCAGCCCACTCATTAAATCTTGTAGGGCTCTCTGGGCTGGGGAGAGACCGGTTTTCCTAGGGTCTGATCTATCTAATGATAGTCAGGGCGTGATATTCCAGTCTCCTCCCAGAACTATAGTCCTAGAGGGAGTAGTGGACACAATTCCCATTAATTTGGTGAAAAAGGCCGGAGAGTCTACGTTTGATCCATAAATGGACCCAATCATTATTTGATATATACCCAGCATACCATGTAGTATTATATATCACCCTTGACTGTCCCATACCTCTCTTTCTAATCTGAAAGGAACATTTTTATGGAAAAGGATAGTGACTCCACCTCTACTTGTGGAGATACCTGCCCCATAAGACTGCCCTACCCATCCTTTACACCATAATGAGGTATCTTCCCTTTTAAGGTGTGTTTCTTGTAAGCAGACAATATTTGCCCTAAGAGATCGTAAGTGCCTTAATATTACTTGCCATTTAGCTCTATCCCTGGCACCTTTTATATTCCAACTGAGGATTGTATAAGGACCAGACATTATTTGACAATAATATTAGGTCTCCAAATACAATGGGGCATATCTGAGTTCTGGTGAGAGTGCCTAATGTTTTTGTCAGTGGTTAAGAAAAATAAGTAGAGAGGAGATAGCCTATCCCAATAATTTCCCACCCCCCTACCCATACTATCCCACAAAAGCCCTAGAACTACTCCCAGTTCCAATGACTAAACTACCATCAGTTATGTCAGGTGATGTAAGCCATCAAACAAGCCTAGAAGCCATTACCTCCCCCATAAGCCCCTTCCTTAACTCGCTAATTTTATCTGGCAATTTTGGTAGTTTAAAACATTCAGGTGGTTGCTTTTAAGAGTGGCAAAAGAAATTTACAGGTTTATTAGAAGGTAAACCAGATCAAAAAAGTAACTCCTTCAAATTTGCCAGATAACTGTAGTATTTTGTTATGTAAATGTAAGTGATAAAAGGATAACACAGTAAATAAGATGTTGGTGGTTTCAATATTAAGTCCCATTGTAACTGTTACGCCATTACACTATTAAGCTGGCTTTCAAACATTTAACTCATGTGAACTTAAATATATAGACAAACTCTTGGATCGTAGTTCGAGGTATTTCTTCCATAACAAGTGGGCTTTGAATGCTATAATGTGGAGTTCACAAATCGCAGGAACAACCTTATGCTCTTGCATAGTTTCATATCAGAATCTGGAATCAACACTGTCTCTGATTTAGTAGGTGGGTCCTCAATAATCACAACTGAAGATTCACTAAACATGAGGTTAGTTATAACATCATTGTGCCAAAGGGGTTACTTGGAGAAACTCTTTTTTCATTGATCAATAAGTGTGGTCCATCACTGAGTTAAGCAAAATGTCCAAGGGCACATTACCATCTGGAATTGCTGTTCAAGTTAAGTTCCCAAAGCAAAGAAAAAAGATCCACATTTTGAGTGAGAACCAGGTTGCCAGAAGTTGTGCATTTATACGAAAAGATGTGGCTTTAGTAGCATTGGCACAGAAAAGCTGCCACTACAAATGGGATTAGACACGGTGTAATAGCTCTATTTAACACCATTTCATTTGAATAAGTCTGGAGCACTGTTTTCAATTCACTCCATGCCTGCTCCTGGGAGTCAAAGGTTTGCCATTGATCACCAAGCTTTACCTGTAGAATCACCAGGTACTTAACTCGGAAGGGTTTACCCACCACTATGAGCTTAATTACAAATGGGTGTAACTCTTGCCTTTTAATATGGACCAATTGTGGCAAATCTTGGGTCACCCTGACTTTTTTCCACTCCCAAACGACTTCCTGTAGTGCTTTTACCTTTGCAACTATATGCTGTTTATCTTGAAAATTAAGCAATTTAAAGATTATAGGACTGGGCGCCGAGCCAGGGGGTGGAGGTGGTTGAAGTGCCCTGTGCACTCTCTCCACAAGATAGGTCGGGCCATTAGGAGAGGGCCCTGCGATTTTCTCACAAAATCTCTGGACAAAAAGTATGGGATTTACACCTTCTTCCTTTTCCGGTATGCCCATTATTAGTAGGTTGTTCCTACGGCTCCTCCCCTCTAGATCTGTTAACTTATCTTCCAATTTTTTAATTCTTCGAGTAGTGGCAGTGTGATCAAAAGCAACCTTATCGAGTTTTTTCTCTGCTGAAGCAAGACGAGCTTCCAAGTCTGCCATCCGAATATTTAAAGAATCAGTAGCTGTTTTAATTTGATGGAGCTCTTCCATTATGCTGTCTATCGATTCTTGCATAGGCTTCATAATTTCCAGGAATCTCTCTTCTGTTAGTGGCAGTGTATTCGCAGACATTTTCAGTGTTTGAGCTTTAGGCCACTTAGGGGCCTTGTCTTTCTCGGGGGACGGCGGTGGTGAATGCCGCGGTGGCGCTTTTCGCATGAAAACCTCCATAATTAACACTTTTTACTGTTTTATGGGGTCTCACTGTAGTAACTTAGCTTGAGTCTTCTGTATAAAGTTCTGAAGGGATGTCTAGTTGGTAGATTTTAGCGAGTGAGGTACAGAGCTGATGGAGGTTGCTACTGCTCTCCTAGGCTGCCATCACATGACCCCACTAATATATTTATAAATCAAACACCTGATTAAACAAAAAGTCTTTAGACCCCTTTTAAAGGTTTCCACAATGATGATTAGGCAATGAGTTCCATTGGGTAGATGCAGCAACAGAAAACTCATGACCACCTGAATGCCACAGCCTAGCACTGGGAAGTCCTAGGAGGCAACTCTTGGTGAACTGGAGAACCTGGGACAGCCAATGGGGCACACGGAGCTCTTGCAGATAGATTGGTCCCCCCGCATGCAGGGCCTTATAGATCAGAAGCTCAATCTTGAAGACAATCCTCCACTTGACTGGTAGCCTGTGCAATTCTCAGAGGACAGATGTAATATGATCATATCTTCGTACAGCTGTCAATCTCACTGCTGCATTCTGCACCAGCTGTGGCTGGCAGAGACTGCCTCCAGATAGCCCTACGTACAGGGCATTGCAGTAATCCAACCTGGACATGATAAAAACATGTACTAGTGTGGTCAGGTCCTTAGGTGGTATCAGGGCCCAGATCTGGGTGATATTCCTCAGATGGTAAAATCCACTTTTGACAACGGCCAACACCTGAGTCTCAAGTGTCAGCCCATGATTGAGGAGCATGCCCAGATCCTTCACCTGTGTGGATGGGGTTAGTGGGACCCCCCCCAATACTAAGCCAGGTGGGGTCTACCAAACACCCTTCCCACAAAGATAAGCTGGATGCACCACTAGCACCTCAGTCTTGTCAGGGTTGATTTATAGCCAGTGTAACAAGGGATACAGAAGTGTGTCCCTATATTTCAGCCTAAACCTCATTTTGGTCTAAAACATAATGTGTTTGTGTAACAAATGTTGACCTATATGATTGGATCATATAAAACGTGTAAAGCCGCAAGACAAACTAAGCCACAAGTTGCAATATTAAAGTGCCTTTTGATATTTGTGCTGACCATGTAATTAATAGCAAACAGTTGTCTTATGTAACGGTAAGCAGAAACACATGATAGTGTCCAAATTACCCTTCTGACTATCTCTAATGTTTATTCTTATCAGGACAGGCCAAAATGCTTGTATGCACATTCCTAAGTCCAAACCTATTTTTTCCTCCTAGACCTTGGTAACTGGTAGTGACAACTGTTGCTAGCCATATATAATAATAGAATGTACACTATCTATACTTGTGCTGACCAAGGATGAACTCATACATATACCAAAGGAGTATTGCCTTGTAAGTTGATGTTTGTGCTTGTTTTGAACCAATCATAGAAAACCATAGGAAATGATGATGCTGTCTTCCACTATATAAGCAAGCCAGCACACACTGTTATTTTGAAGAATGAAGAATGTACCACTTGTAATCTCTCGCTGTGATTATTGTTATAATCATTAAATTCTTCCGCCTTCAGTCTCGTCTCCATTCGTCTCCTTTCTAAGTATCTGTAATTGATAATTTACTAACTGTAATTTTTTCACAATGCTACAATTGGTGCCTTAAAGACTCAGATCACTGGTGCTGCATGTGGGGAGGCCGCCTAACTACTGGTCGGTTAGTCTGCGAGCCCCAATAGCAGGTTGGCGATGCTCGGAGATGTGGTACTGCTGGCTCAAAGCGAGAGTGAAGGTACACACAGACAGTCACAGCCACTTGACAATCAGGTGATGTATGCTTTGTATGCTTCTCAAATTGTTTAAATATAAAGTAAAGCTTAACTCTGTAGGAACTCATGGGGCAGATTAGGTAAGTGAAGGTGCTGGGACTTGCAAGCCGGACCTCACAAGGGAGCCGTAAGATGTAACCAAATGGACCAGGGCACCAGTGCACGAGTGAGCCCGGCTGTGGAGGCTAAGCAGGCAAGAAGATAAAAAAATGAGTATGGAAACAATAATAGGCCGTTTTCTAGGAAAACACCTAAAGGGGGAAGCATACGAACCAGTGCCTGATGATCAACAGGCACTAATGTATTTTACTCAGCAAGTGTCTCATCGTAATGAGGGAGTAAAAAATGAAAATGAAATCTTTGCAAATGCATTGCAAGGACTGTGGCAGTATAATCAGACTATTGTGTGTCGCCAGAATAAAGAAGTAGCTCAGATGAGGGATGAAAGGGATCAAAATGCTAAACAACTAGAGGAATTAACATCAAAGTATAAAGATAGCGTCCCAATAGATAAACATCAAGAGTTAGAACAACAGTGTGTTAATTTTAGGGAACAGCTAATAAAAGAACAGGGGGATTTGTGTCTGTTAAACAGGGATCATGCCCTTCTACAGATTAAGCTAGATCAACAGTCACAGGAACATGCTAGTGAGACTAGGTGCCTGTACACTGAACTCCAGGATGCTGCAAGTAAGATCCAGGAGTTACAGGAAAAACAAGATGAGTTATATGAGCTCCTTACTGGAAAAAGGGGTGGGACAGTAACCATTAAAATGACGCCTGTAAGCACACGGGGAATGACTGCAGCTGGGGGAGTCATGTCAGCTGCAACCCGACAACAACAAGAGCAGTATCTACTAATGTTAGACTCCAAATGGCTAAAACATAGATTAAAAAGGGAATATGCTGGAAAAAACTGGGCATACGGAAAAAGCTGAGAGGAATAGGAAACAAGAATTCGGGGTACATGTTGATCAGTGTAAAAAAGTGTCAAACAAAGCTGGTTAAAAATTAAAATACTACACTTGATGTTTATAGCCATGAAGACACAAGGCATCATTATCATCGGCTTGGTGACAGCCATAAGATTTTCTATAATCCTCAGCCTATACATTAATGTGGAACAGACTAATGTCACGTGTGAGTGTGAACAGTCCATTACTCTGTTAGTCAGTTGGAACTGGGACCCTGTTGATACAAACACCTACATGACAAAAGCATGGAAAGCCACCTGGACTAAAAACAACCATACTTTCAATACTACAAATTGGTGTGTGGACATTTTTAAAAGCTGGTCCAGCTGTGCAATAGAGCTAAAGACTTGATCACAGCAAAGCTACATGGAGATGGGTCTCTTGTTATAAACAGAGCCACACCAAAGGACAATGGTGTTTATGTGTTAACTCTGTCCTACTGTCTTTGGGGTGATAATAGTGTTTGTAACTATGCTGGTGTAAACAACTCAGTACGTTTTACAGTCTCAGATGCCATATACTTAACTGTAACACCAACTGAATGTCCAAATGTGACAACAGGGCCAGAGAGTGGACTTACATCAACACCTATTGATCAAATGTTTGTAAATAATGTAAAGTACAGTAGAGTGCATATAAACTTAGATTTTTCTGGTTGGAATATAAATGTTAATAGTAGTTGTGCAGACACTGGTGTGTCAAAGTTTTATGCCACCATGTTAATTGACATGTTAAGCATCATCATTTGGAGCTGTGATACCTCTCCTGTTTCTTAATGTGCAGTCACTTTTAAATCGAAAAGATACTCATTTGATACAAATCCAAAATACTGCCCATAAGGCACAAGCAGCTATAAATGAATTGCTCAGTGAGAGTGATAATGAGCACTTAATTTATAGCTATGCAGGGGGGACCCTTAGGAGTCCTGTCTTTTAAAGCTTTACTTGTGTTGCAAGTGGTCTTAGTGTTCTTGGTAATTATAGGCCTGTGTCAATTAAGACTTACTATTCGTAAAGTACGTAATGAGATGTACATGCTCCGAGGAGCTGCATTGTTGCACAAATAATAATTAGGAAATATAGGGCCAAGGGGAGCTTGTAACAAGGGATAAAGAAGTGTGTCCCTATATTTCAGCCTAAACCTCATTTTGGTCTAAAACATAATGTCTTTGTGTAACAAATGTTGACCCATATGATTGGATCATATAAAACTTGTAAAGCCACAAGACAAACTAAGCCACAAGTTGCAATATTAAAGTGCCTTTTGATATTTGTGCTGACCATGTAATTAATAGCAAACAGTTGTCTTATGTAACGGTAAGCAGAAACACAGGATAGTGTCCAAATACCCTTCTGACTATTTCTAGTGTTTATTCTTATCAGGACAGGCCAAAATGCTTGTATGCACATTCCTAAGTCCAAACCTATTTTTCCTCCTAGACCTTGGTAACTGGTAGTGACAACTATTGCTAGCCATATATAATAATAGAATGTACACTATCTATACTTGCGCTGACCAAGGATGAGCTCATACATATACCAAAGGAGTATTGCCTTGTAAGTTGATGTTTGTGCTTGTTTTGAACCAATCATAGAAAACCATAGGAAATGATGATGCTGTCTTCCACTATATAAGCAAGCCAGCACACACTGTTATTTTGAAGAATGAAGAATGTACCACTTGTAATCTCTCACTGTGATTATTGTTATAATCATTAAATTCTTCCGCCTTCAGTCTCGTCTCCATTCGTCTCCTTTCTAAGTATCTGTAATTGATCATTTACTAACTGTAATTTTTTCACAACGCTACAGCCAGTTTTGGGTCATCTACATCTGGATACCTTATAAACATCTCTTATTCAATAAGTGACATTTCTATGTCCACAGGACTAGTTCTCCCAATCACAATCTGCACAACAGACTGCTTGGCAATGGATCACACTGATCTGGCTTGCACTGCAGGCAGACAAATCACTTAACCAGAAGAAGCCAGAAGGTGAAGGAAGGAAACATATTCAATTCAGTGCTTCAGAGTAACTGGTAACTGGTATTTTTCTTTTAAACTTAGATTGTAGGCTTGTAGTGACACTATACTTTCTTTCTGTGTTGTCTTTACTTATAATTGTTTTTGGGCTGTTGAAAATTTAAAAATAGTGGTGGTGTAATTCTGTGCTGTCTTTAATTGCTGCAAATTTTATCTTGGCTTGTCTGACTGTCCTGTAGCTGGGTGAAGGGTGTTAATTGTCTGGCCTCTGACCTCAGCTACGTGATAACTGGAGGTGGGGCTTAGTCACAGTTAAAGCAGCAAACAGAGTTTCATCTTCTCAGAAGAAGCCAGAAGGTGAAGGAAGGAAACATATTCAATTCAGTGCTTCAGAGTAACTGGTAACTGGTATTTTTCTTTTAAACTTAGATTGTAGGCCCACCCCTTCCCCCAACTCTTAATTATATGCCCTGATAAATCTGATTGACAGGAGCTAAACACAGGGTATAGTAAGAGGTGTGAAGTAGGAGGGGCATAAGGGGGAAGAAGACCACCCTCAGCACAAGTGTTTTGACTCATTTATTTATTTATTGGTTTCTTTTCCCTTAAAAAATATATCTGTGGACAGTTACAGGATTTTTAGTACTGTAAATAAATAAAAGAGAACTAAGAGAGCTTCAGTAGCAGATAAGTAGTGGAATTGCAGTATAATGTGGGGAGTGGTGCAATGCAGTGGCTGTGGGGCAGCCATATTCAGGCAGACCTTCTGGACACTGAGGTGCTGCCCTATCTGCATGCATCTCTCGGGACTGTGGGATGAGGTAGCCAGACTCAGAGCAGAAGTAAACTGGGTCAGGAGTACCATCACCCCTATCCAGGGACCACCCAGTCCAATGCAGCTGCCTCAAAGGATGCCGAGAACGAGGAGCACTTGGATGACAGTGGGATCAGGGAGGGTTAGAGCAGCCAGGCAGAGGCACATCCCAGATCCTATTCCTCTCAAGAACTCATATGCCACACTGGCAAATGAGGACAACCAAATAGAGGTACCCAGGGAAGTGGAAGGAAAGGATGTGGAGGTTAGGCAAGGAGGTGACCTCAGTGGGGAAGAGTGACCCCAGAGGAGGAGGAAGCGAATCCTGGGGGACTCCATCATAAGAGGGATCCAGCTAGGAACACAGGAGGGGGAGGACAGGGAGGTGAGGTGCCTACCAGGTGCCACGGCATGGAGGGATGGAAGGAAGATACTGGGGATCACTGGGAAGGCAAGACAGGAGGGTGAGCTGGATGTCATTATCCAGCTAGGTACTAATGACTTGGCAAATGGGGAGCCAAAGGAAGTTCAGGAAGAGTTGAGGAAACTGGGGAAGGGTCTCAAGCAAGTAGCTACTTCTGTCACTTTCTCAGAAGTACTACCTGTGAGAGGCAAGGGAGAGCATAGGAGTGCATGCACCAGGAACTTTAACTCATGGTTGAAGAACTGGTGCTGTGAGTAAGGGTTTGGATTTATTGTGACTGGGGACCCACCTGGAGGATGGAGGTTTGTTCAAGCCTGATGGCCTGCATCCATCCTGGAGGGGAATCCAAGCACTCAATGATAAGTTTAAATGCTACATTGATAACATTTAAACTAGCAAAGGGGTGGCAGGCCAGCAAGGACGGTACCTACTTGCTCACCCCCACAGCTAGTAGTGGAACCAGTGAACCAGAGGAGTGGCTATCTCTGCAAAGCAGTGCAAAAGATGGAGATTAGTGTCCAAAAGGTGGATAAGCAGAAAGGGGCAAAATTCAGCAGAAGGGCAGACAGCAAGGAGAACCAGGGATAAATGACAACCAAGGAAGGGCTGGAGTAGAACAGTGAAGCAGTCTAGGAGGTCAAATCATGGAAAGCCATGTGTGCAAATGCCAGGAGCCTTAGCAACAAGATGGAAGATCTGGAGGCTGTCATGGTACAGTCAGACCTGGACATTGTGGCCATCACTGAAACCTGGTGTAATGATAACCATGACTGGGAGATGGCCATACCTGGCTACAACATATTCAGAAGGGACAGAGCAGGCAGGAAGGGAGGAGGAGGGCACTGTATGTGAAAAATGACATAAGGGCCACACAGATCCAGGAGGAACAAAATGGGGAGAGATACTGTGGGTTAGTGGAAAGGAAAATGGGACCAGCCATCCGCACAGGTGTGGTCTATAGACCACCAGCCCAGGAGGAAGAAACAGATAGAGAGCTGATGCTAGCCATCCAAAGGATGGCAGACAAGGGTGAGGTAGTACTGGTTGGAGACTTCAATATACCAGACGTGGACTGGAGCATCCCAGCAGCAGCATCAACTAGGAGCAGATTTATCCTGGACTCCCTTCAGGGTGCCTTCCTCAAGCAACTGGTCATGGAACCAACTCGGCAGACGGCAATACTGGACCTTGTGCTCACAAACAGGGACAATGTGATGGGGGTAACAGTGGGGAGCACCTGGGTAACAGTGACCACCAGTCATTGTGGTTTGAAATCACAGAAAGAGCAGAACCAAACCACACAAAACACGTATCCTGGATTTTAGGGGGCAGACTTTGGGAAAATGGGAGATGCTTGAAAGAGGCATTAAGGGAATGGGACAGGAATCAGGGATTGAGGAACAGTGGCAGTATTTAAAATGGGATTATAAGAACAACAGAATTATGCATTAAGCAGGTTAGCAAGAGGAAAAGAAAGAGGAGACCATTATGGTTTCCAAAGAGGTAGCAAAGAAAGTGAAAGCCAAAAGATTGCATTCAGGCAATACAAAAGACACAGGCAGAAGGGGATAGGGAGAAGTACCAGGAGAAACAAAGAGAGGCAGGGAAGTCAGTAAGGGAAGCCAAAGCTCAGACAGAAGAACACATTGCAAAATCAGTGGGTAAAGGGGACAAAACCTTTTACAGGTACATAAGTGAAAAAAGAAAGACAAAGGGAGGATAGTGAGACTGAAGGGGGAGGATGGGAGCCACGTGGAGGATGACAACAGTAAAGCTGACATATTGAACAGGTATTTCTGCTCAGTCTTTACTAAGGAAGAGGGGGTAATGGGTCTGAAGGAGTACAAGGGGTGAGAATGGTGCAGAAATGGACACAAGTCCCTTTACACGAGAAAGGGTCCTGAAGGAACTGGAAGTAATAAGAGTTGATAAAGCAATGAGGCCTAGGGGTGCACCCCAGGGTCCTTAAAGAACTAAGAGAGGTGGTGGCTGAACCTCTGGCTATCCTGTTCAGCCAATCACTGGAAACAGGGGAGGTACCCAAAGACTGGAGGACAGCAGATGTAGTCCCTTATACAAAAGTGGGAACAAAGAGGAAGCAGGGAACTACAGACCAGTCAGCCTCACCTTGGTAGTGGGAAAGATCATGGAAGCACTACTGAAGGAGAGATTGGTGGAACATCTGGTTGTCAATGGACTACAGGACCCAAGGCAGCATGGTTTCACCAGGGGGAGGTCATGTCAGACCAACCTCATTGAATTTTTTGACTGGGTGACTAGGGGAGTGGATCAGGGAGGGCAGGGACATGGCCTATCTGGACTCAGCAAGGCCTTTGACACTGTGCCACATAGAAGACTATTACACAAACTGGGGAATATGGGTGTGGGCAGGACAGTAGTGTGGTGGGTAGGTAACTGGCTGGGTGGCAGGACACAGAGGGTGGTGGTAAATGGCTGTCACTCCACGGAGGGAAGAGTGACCAGTGGGGTACCACAGGGATCAGTGCTGGGACCAGTCCTATTCAACATCTTCATCAGTGACATTGCACAGGATCTAGAAGGCAGAATTTCACTGTTCGCTGATGACACAAAGCTCTGTAACAGAGTAGACACACCAGAGGGTGTAGACAGAATGAGAAGGGACCTGCAGAAACTTGAAGAATGGTCAAGGGTTTGGCAGTTGAAATTCAATGCAAAGAAGTGCAAGATAATGCATATGGGGCACAAAAACCCTGGCACAATATATCAGTTGGGGGTGAGGATATAGCATGCACCAAGCAGGAAAGGGATCTTGGGGTTGTCATCTCTGATGACCTCAAGGTAGGGAAACAGTGTGACAAGGCATCAGGTAAAGCAAATAGGATGCTGGGATGTATAGGCAGGGCATCACCAGCAGGAAAAGGAGGTCATAATTCCGCCATACATGACACTAGTGAGGCCCCACCTGGAGTACAGTGTACAGTTCTGGAGACCATACCTATGTAAGGACATAGACAGGGTAGAGAAGGTTCAGAGGAGGGCAACAAAGATGGTGCATGGGTTGCATCACAAGTCCTATGAAGACAGGTTGAAGGAACTGAACATGTACTCCCTGGAGGAGAGGAGGGAGAGAGGGGATATGATAGAGACATACAAGTATCTTACAGAGAGGAACAGGGTGCAGGAAAACACTATTTTTAAGTGAAAAAGATGTTTCAGGACTAGAGGGCATGGGATGAAGTTGGAGGGAGGACGATTCAGAGGAAACATGAGAAAGAATTTCTTCACAGAACGGGTGGTGGACAAGTGGAACACCCTGCCAGAGGAAGTGGTGGGGACTGAAACAATCACAGGATTTAAGAATGCATGGGATAGACATAAAGGAATTCTAGAGGTCAGGGGTAAGGGGGAAATAGACTTCTAGGAAAACAAACTTAACTTACAAGCTCAAATGGGCAGACTAGGTGGGCCATAGGCCCTTATCTGCCGACACTGTCTATGTATCTATGTATCTATGTAACCTGCACCTGCATTAGCATAAAGGCATGCAATGCTCCTTCAAACATGCTGCTACTTTTAAAAGTGCCCACCATGAATCCAACCGTATTACTACTCTCACTAGCCTTCCCTTTCTCATAGATGGCAGATCAGGTGTATCGGTGGGAAATACTCATTAATATGGCTTTGACATAATTATAATGAAATTCCTAAATTTGTTTCACAAAGGTGCATGGAGTTTGACATTAAGTAGGGAAATAAAAAAAAAAAAAGTGTTTTAGGTCTCCAGAAACTTGATGAATCAGTAGTAGGGTGTTCCTTGTGGTTGCCAACCCTGATTCCTACCCCTCCCCTAAGAAAACAATGATAGGTGTGACCTCTTTTCTTCATGCAGGACCCTAGATATGACTAATTCTGTTGGGAATATGTAGTAAGCCATTCTTCTCTACCTCTGAAGAATGTACCACTGAGGCACTGACTTAGAGCTGTACCTTGTGCTTTAGACAGGAGGCTACTGGCTGGGGGAGGAAGTGGGCATTAGGGCTGACCACCCCAAGGAACACTTCACCACTAATTTGCCAAGACTCTGGAGACTCAATATGCTACTTTTGTTTTTATTTCCCTACATTGTGCACTTTGTGTTCTTAGATAGATAGATAGATAGATAGATAGATAGATAGATAGATAGAATGATAGATACATAGATAGATGATATATAGATATAGATACACATATTATACAGGTACAGTAGCTCCTGCAGAGCTAGGATACAGCAGGCTGACCAAAGTTAAACCCAAATGTCTGCACTTTAATACCTATGGCATCATTTAATGAAATTACATACCATTTTCCATGCACTATCAGGGTTCCATGTTCTTATGACTTGGTAAGTTTTGTGAAAAAGTCTTTAATAATGCACTTATCTTCCTTTTTTGCCTATATGTGGGTCCAAAACTGTAATTTTGTTCCTAATTTTTCTGGGTAGAAGCAGCTCAGTCCAATGATGTGCCTTTTCAAGGTTTCATGAAAAAAGATTTATCAGTTCTCGAGGTATAAGGTTTTTAAGTTTGACTTCTAAGCATGCATAGTAGGGTTTTCAGGATATCTGTATTTTGTCATCAAATAATTTATGGTCATGAGATGATTTGTAGTTATTTCCCTAGAAAATGTTTTTATTTTTTTAATTTTGTGAGAATAATTTTTAGGTTGTGGTCTTTGAGCCTTAATAACTTTGGAACTGTTCAATGAAATTTCATGACAGTTTACATGTTCCATCAGAGTGATACATTCTTATGGTCTGGCAAGTTTTGTGACAGCTGCTCATCCCAATTTTGGTATCCAGGGAGTTGAAAAGTAGGAAAAAATGCATTTTGTGGCCATTTGTTGCTCGCATCTAGAGCAAAAATAGTTTGGAATTTTGCTCTGAAATGTTCAGAGTAGAAATGGCTCAGCCCAAAGGGGTGCCTTTTGAAGATTTTGTGAAAACAATATTAACCAGTTCTCAAGTTTAAATATTTCAAAAATCTGGCTTTTAAGCACAGGTTGAGGTGGCAATGTAATGTTAAACCCTGATTTTTGTACCTTAGTAACGTTGGTGCCCTTCACCAAAATTGCATGATGTTATCCATGTGGTCAGGGTGCTAAATTCTTATGATTTAGAATCTTTTGTGACTGCTGCTCATCCAGTTTCAGTGATCCAAAGAGTGTAAAAACATTTCAAAAATGTCCTTTTTGACAGTTTTTATTCAAATCTAGAGCAAACATGCTATGGAATTTGTTCCAGTATTTGAAAGGTAGAAGCAGCTTGGCTCAATGAGGTGCCGTTTGAAAATTCTGTGAAAAATATTATTAGGTTCTTGAGTTACATGACTTCAAAATGTTTGCTTCTGAGTAAGATTTCAGGATAGCTCTTTCTTATAATACAGGTACAGTAGAGACAGTATAGTTTGGGTTGAGCAGGATGCTTAATGTTAAACCCACATATTTGTATGTTAATGACTTTGGCACCATTTAACAAAATTGTAAGAAATCTGCATATGAAAGTAGAATGATATGTACTTATGACTTTGTAGGTTTTGTGATAGCTGTTTGAATTCTGATATCCAGAAAGTAAAAAAGCTAGAAAAATGCACCTTTTGGCCATGTTTTTGCTCACTTGTGGACAAAAATTATTTGGAATTTTGTTCTGAATTGTTCTGCGTAGCAGTGGCTAGACAAAAGGGTGTGCCTTTTAAAGATTTTGTAAAAAAATATGAACTGGTTATCAAGTTATAAGGCTTTAAAATTTGGCTTCTGAGCATACTGAGTAAGGTTTTCAAGATAGCTATGTGGTGCAACCAAGAATTTATGGTTGTAAGACAAATTTCATTTCTCTAGAAAATGTTTTTTTTATGCTTTGGAGAAAAATATTTAGGTCATGAGTGTTGAACCTTAATAACATTGGCACCATTTGATGAAAATGCATGACATTTGGCATGTATAGTCAGAATACCAAGTTCTTATGATTTGGAAAGTATTGTGATGGACAGTTCTCTGGCTTTAAGATCCAAGTAGTTTAAATATAAAATAAAAATCTGTTTTTTTGGCTGTACTTTTGCTTACATTAGGAGCAAAAATGGTTTGCATATGTATTCCATCATTTTCAGGTCAGAAGCAGCTCAGCTCAAGCCAGAGCCTTTAGAAGATTTCATGAAAAAATATGAATCAATTCTTGAGTCATAACGTTTTAAAAATATGGCTTCTGAGCATGGGTTCAGTAGGATTTTTAATACTAAACCCCAATTTTTGCACCTTTTTGACTTTGGCATCATTCAACAAAATGACATGGAATTTTGCATTCACAGTCAGTGCTTCGATTTCTTATGATCTGGCAAGTTTCATGATGGCTGCTTTTCTGAATTTCGAGATCCAGGGAGTGTGAAAACATAAAAAAAAATGGCCTTTTTTTGCTTGCATCTAGGGCAAACATGGTTTGGAATTATGTTCTGGAATTTTCAGGATAAAAGTGACTCCACCCAGTGAAGACCCATTGGAAGATTTCATGAAAAAATGTTAGTTGTTTCTCCAGTAATACAGTTTTAAAATTTGACTTCTGAGCATTCTCAGTAGGGTTTTCAGAATAGCAGTATGGTGTGATCAAAAATTTATGGTCACAAGCCCATTATTATCGTGTAAGAATTTTTTTTAATGTTTGTGATAATATTTTGTAGGTCATGAGCATTGAACCTTAATACATTTGGTGATGTTCAACAAAAATACATGGAATTTTGTATGTGCAGTCAGATTGCCATGTTCATATTGTATGGTAAGACTCCTGGCAGCTGTTAATTCAGATCCAGGGAGTGCATCTTGAGCAAAAATGGTTTGGAATTTTGTTCTTAAATATTTGGGGTAGAAGCAGCTCAACCTAATGAGGTGCCTTCCAAAGATTTTGCAAAAAATTATTAGTTTTTTCTTGAGTTATAATGTTTTAAATGTTTCAGTCCGAGAATGCTCAGTAGGATTTTCAGGACAGTGTTTCTTATTATAATGGCACAATAGCACCTGTATAATTAGGGTTGAGAAGGCTGGGTAATATTAAAAGCAAATTTGTGAACTTTAAGAACTTCGGTGCCATTCAACGAGATTGTATGAAATTTAGCATGCACAGTCAGGTGGCAAGCTCTTATGATTTGACAAATTTCATGATGGCCACTTGCTTGGATTCTGAGATGCAGAAAATAAAAGCCTATAAAATGCACTTTTTTGGCCATTATTTGCTCACCTGTGGAGCAAAAACTATTTGGAATGTGTTCCAAGTTTTTCTGGGTAGAAGCAGCTCTTCCAAAGGGGGTGCGTTTGGAAGATTATTTTGAAAAAATATTAAACAGCTCTTTAGTTATAAAGTTTCATAACTTGTCTTCTGAACATCCTCAGTAGGGATTTCAGGATAGTTGTCTGGTGTGGTCAAAGAATTTATTGTCATCAGACAATTTTTATTTTGTGAGAAAATATTTTTTATGTTTCTGTTTTTAGCCTTGAGCACTGCTATCTTTTTTTATTTGGGGAAAAATCCTAGAATCCCCAAAATGATTAATAAAAATAAATGTATAAATAATATGTGGCCCTGCTAAACAGGACCCATTTAGATTATTGAGTATATTTCAAGAAAAAGGGCCCAGAAATTAAATTGCTGAGCAACCCAAAAATCTTATGTCACCTGCTTAGTGAGGTTTCTGATTCTTGTGTTGAAAGACACGAATTATTAGGCCACACAAAAGTGCAAATAATTCTTCATTTGTGACATAACTATTTGAAATGATTGCAAATTAAGAATTGCTATGTCACAAACAAAGTATTTTTTAGGCCATCACAAAACAGTGAACAAATAATTCTTGGCTTGCAACATAAACATTTGTACTTAGTGCTGGTTATAAATGTTATGTCACAAAACAAGAATATTTAGGTCGACAGATATTACCAAATAATTCAGGCTTCCAACATAAAAAATTTGGACTTTGTACAACAAATCAACTGTTATTCATAACTCAGATATTTTGTTTACGTTTTTTCACCACATTTTCAGCAATCTTAATTTTAAAGCCCTTAGACACTTAATGCGTTTTTATGTTGTAACTTCATAAACAACATTTAAAGGGTCAGACTACAAGTCTTCCACTCCTGTGGCTTAAAATGTAAATTCTGAGAATTTTGGACTTAATTACTAAATAATGGTACATATGCTATGGTACCATTGTGCTGGTATGCATGTAATGCTGGACTGCAGGATTTGCATAGGGTCCCATGCAAATTCTGAAGAGGCATGTAATACCACGGTAATGGATTTGCATGGGGACCGAAGTGCACTACGAAAGTCCTGTATACTTGCAACTGCTCATACATATAGTACATTAAGCTAACATATGTAAGACTGTTCTTGCAAGGAAAGGCATACACAACAAGCAGGATAAAGCATTAAATTGAAATTTAATAAGGGCAGAAATTAATCAAGAATGTTAAGCACCCCTATGTAGCATTGCATGGTTTCATCAGGGGTCAATGTTTTATACATACAACAGTGCATTTTATACAAAACATAAGGCATATTAATTAAGTTACACTTTCAGATAGACTAATCCCATTGTATATGCGAGAGAAGAAAACTCAATAATTAATTAACCCATGATCTTACCCTTTGTTCCTTTTACTACTATAAATTTAAAGTGCCATGGTGAAGATAAAAACATTTAAAATCATTGCAAAATGGAGTCCCCGAGCAAAAGTAATTCAATAATAATACTGTTCTGCTTGTATATTTCATGCCATTTAGCAAGTGCCTATAACAACTTCACTAAAATGGATTTATGAAAAACAGGATATAAAAGGAAGGGGGTGGAGGTGTTGGGGCACGGTATTGGGGGGTTCGGGTTATGAAGTGCAACATAACACATTTAGGTAAAAATCTGCAAAGAATCCCATAGTGCTCAATAATGGCTTGAAGTTCCAAGACTACAAAAGAGAACATCAATAAAAAAAATTCTAAACCATTGTATTCCAAGTTATCAACTGAGGTCATGTTAAATTTAAGGCATCACAAACAGAATCTTTACTGAAATGGCTTGAAATCCATTTCTATATTCAGATCATTTGAACTAATTAGTTAGGGCGGTATGTTCATTACATTTATTATTGAATGCATCATCTGAGGCTGTCACCTCCACTTTCGTGCCATGGTACATGATTTATCGGCTAAAAGAAAAAAAACGGTGGTAGTGCACACATGACTTTCTTGAAAATGATTGCCCAAAGCATTAACATGGCTACCATGCTGGATAGGCCTGATATGTTCTTGTAGTCTATATTTGGTGAAATGTGTGTTCTTACCAACTTATACTAAGCCATAGCTGCATCACCCAGCACAGTTAGAGCAACAGTTCATACTGAAGTTTGCATGGAACTCTTCATCTGTCCCTGGGTGAACACATTTAGACCCTGTGACAGCAAACTTGCAAATGTTGCAGTTCTGGCAGGTGTAGAAACACCTCCTATTGTCTGGTATACTGCAGTCCACATTCTTATAGTGGCTACTAGTTAAATCTTGCAAATTCATCCCATTTGATAATAGTCTCTTAGTGTAGTGTCCTCTACTAGTACCAGCTCCCGATCTTTTGATATAATGTGCCCCTGGATTTTATGACCTCTGTTATTTCAGTGGCTCCTACATCAAAATTCATCACAAAATTCACTTTTTCATGGAGCTAAGCTCCGTTTTCTGCCTAAGGACCAAAACCTTTTTTGGGGGGTGAAGTTGGGCGCTAAACTCTGATTTACTTTAGTTTTTCTTTATGTTATATACAGAATAACCCCTTTGTTGGAACCTGGTTGACAGCATATTAACCTCCTTTTCATAGGTGCCCTTTGCTGTACAGTTACAATTAACTCTATGAATCTATATGGAATGCAGTCTGCCAGGTTCCTAGGGTTGGCACTCTCCACTCTGAGGAGGTTATTGCCAGTTCCAACTGTTCTAAATGGCTCACAAATCACTTTGTTACTGCTCTCAACTTTGATGTCAAAAAACTGAATTTCCCTTTTATTCTTAATATGGGTGCACTTGATGTTCAGAGAATCTACACTGAGCTACTGGATGAGTTCATCCACAGTTTCCTGTTCAGTGAAATGATGCCATATGCTTATGTGTCTGAGGTGGGGGTTAGAATAGGCAAAAAAACACCTGTTCCTCACAACATGCCAGAAAGAGGTTGGCATATGAGGGAGAAAGTGCCTCCCCATTGTTGTACCTTTTTGCAATTAAACTTTGTTGTGGAAAATAAGGTGACTGCGTGTTAACACAAACTGTAAAATGCCAAGATAAAACTCTGTGGGGCATATTTCAAACCCCTATCAGCTGGCAAAAATAAAATCATTACAAGCTATTATGCCATGTTTATAAAATATGCATGTGTACAGGGAACTGATATTTTATGATGACCCAGAACAGATCTTCCTGCCAAACACATCTCGTCACCTTGATGATGATATCCACGAAATCCCTAATGTAACTAGAAGCTTGTATCCCCATTTGTTTTAAATAGAACTCTACAATTCTGGAGGGACCCTTACTGAGTGGAACCAATGCCGGAAATGATTGGTCATCCTGGAGGGCCTCGCACAGATTTGTGGACTTTTGACAAGGTATATAAGGTTGAAGTAGTAGGGTGATCAGGCTTCATAAAGGCTGCTTCTTCCTCCCAAATAAATCACTCTCCCCTTGCTCTCATAATGATTTCATCCAATTCCAGCTTAAATGGAATTGGGGGGGGGTTTAAACCTCAGAGGTTTATAGCAACTCTCATCAGACTATGTCATCAAAGGAAATTAGAAATACTGTATTCAGACTCTAGTTTTGGCAAAAAGATTGCTATTTGTACCCATTCAAGAAAGAGAGTTATTTAAAGTGCAGGTGGACTTGTTCAGAATATTACGGAAATTGGACTTAAAGGTTCACTTTTACAACAAAGCAAACAACTTTTTTTCTGCCTAGTTTGGAATTAAACAGAAGTGACAATATAGGCTAGTCAACAGATATGGAATTAACTGGTGATATGTATGGCCCTGACTCTAATCTTAACTTTGTTTTGGAGAATACTTATGCATATGAAATTAATAATGATGAAACAGCACAAGGGATTGAGTTGAGCTGATGTCAGACAATATTAACATACTATTGTCTTTGCACTGATAGCTATGAAGTGGTATCTACATCCATAATGGATGAGTAATTATATAGTAACAGGTAACAGGGCATACTATTGAACATGAGTGGTTTTAAACTGAAAAGCTCCTTCTGCCCTAATCAGCCATGACATCATGCCATCAAGGTAGCTGAAAATAAGTTACAAAATGATATACAAAAATTTGTACAAGAAAAGAAAGAGATTGTTTTTCCTAATTTGACATTAAAAGAAAGAGTAGCCATCAAAAAGCTTAAAAGTACTGTATGCCTGAAATAACTATTCATTGTGCTGACAAGGGTGGAATGGTGGTTGTACAAGATACAAAACAGCATGTGAATAAAATATGGAAACAACTTTTCTGATGAGAGCTGCTATATGCCTTTAACATTTAACCCCACCATTCCTTATAAGGTGGAATTGGATGAAATCATTAGGAAAGAAAGGGAAGGATGGTTTATTTGTGAGGAAGAAGCAGCCATTTTGAAATCTGGTCACCTTATTACTCCATCTTTTATATACCTTGCCAAAGATCTACAAATCTATGAGGGACCCTCCTTGGTGATCAATAGTTTCTGGCATTAGGTCACTCAATGAGGGTCCCTCCAGATTTGTGTACTTCTATTTAAAATAAAATGTGACCAGAGTTCCAAGCTACATTAGGGATTCCATGGATATCATCATTAAGATGGAGGGATTTATTTGGCAGGAAGAGCTGTATTGGATCAGCATACATATTACTTCCCTTTAGCATGCATAATTCATGAACATGGCATAAGAGATTGCAAAGATTTTTTACCAGCTGATACGGATTTGAAATGTGCCCCATAGAGGTTAACTTGGAGTTGTTAGTTTGTGTTAACACACAATTTTCTTATTTTTCACAACAAAGTTTACTTGCAACAGAGGAGTACAGCAATGTGGCAGCACTTGACCCCTTCATATATCAACCTCTTTATGGCATATTGTAAGGATCAGGTGCTTTTTGTGGTTTCCAACTACCATCTCAGACACATATGCACATGGCATCATTTCATTGATGAAATCATGTGTGTCTGGGGTGAGGAACTAGAAACTGTGGAAGAATGTGTCTAGTGGCTCACTATAAAAGCTCTGAACATCAAGTGCACCCATAATAAGAATAAAAGAGAAATCAGGTTTTTGGACATTAGGTTCAAAATTGACAGTAGGAACAACGTGATCTGTGAGCCATTTAGAAAAGTTGTGGCTGGCTATAGCCTTCTCAGGGAGGAGATTGCCCAGTCTAGGAACCTGGTTGACAGCATATGTTATTTTCATCTTCATAATCATAACTGTATGGCAGATTACATTTAAGAAAAGGAAGTTAAGGTGCTATCAACCAGGTTCCAAGAAAGTGGGTATTCTGTGTATAAAATAAAACAAGCTGAAATTAAAGCAGATTTTATCCCAAGAGAAAGGTCATTGGCCTCTAGACAATAAAATGGAGCAATCTATTGTTAAGAACATCAGTAAACTTATGCAGAGGAGTGGTACATTTGAGTGTGAAAATCATAGCATTGGAGAAGGTCCAGAGGAGGGCTACAAAAATGATAGTGAGTCAGCAGGGTAAGGCATACAAGAAGAGGTTGAGGGCACTGAACATGTACTCCCTGGAAGACAGGAGAGAGAGAGAGGGGGCATGATTGGGACCTTCAAGTACTTGAAAAAGATAAATAAAGTTGATAAGGAGAGTTTCTTTAAGCTGAGTGGCAACCATTGCACTAGGGGGCACAGTCTTAAGCTGGAGGGTGGGAGGTTTAGGGGGGAGGTCAGGAAGCATTTCTTCACAGAGAGGGGGTGAACACTTGGAATGCACTGCAAAAAGAGGTCATCTCATTAAAGACCATGGGCAGCTTTAAGAGAGGCTGGGATAGGCATAGGGGGAAAGTAAGGATCATGGGTAAGGAGGATGGGAGGAGTGGGGAGTGAGGGCAGGAACATTAGCTCAAGCTGTGGACCCTGCAATACGAGTAGACTTGATAGACCAAGTGGCCTTCATCTGCTGGCTTCTTCATATGTTCGTATGTATGTTCATATGTTTGTATGTGACAAATGAGCAGGGTTTCACTTCTGCATCTACAAGTTGGATATACAGTACTTGGGTATTGTGAATTTCTTTCTGCAGCTATAGAAGTGAGTGTGTATGTCTTGAAGTGTGAATTAGTATCTGTGGCTGTAAAAGTACTGGTCCAGCAGGGGCTTGTTCTTCTGCAGCTAGAAGCACTCTTGTAATTTGAATTTACCAACTTTAAAAAAAAGAAATACATTTCATTGCAAAAATGGAATTAATGCACCAGTTAAGGTTAAACTTAACACCACAAAATTAGGAAAATCTGGTGTTAGGGTTCTTCACACTA
Organism: Neoceratodus forsteri; assembly: GCA_016271365.2. Classification (NCBI taxonomy): domain Eukaryota; kingdom Metazoa; phylum Chordata; order Ceratodontiformes; family Ceratodontidae; genus Neoceratodus; species Neoceratodus forsteri. The sequence continues at coordinate 1,512,510,673 of CM057455.1, forward strand.
ACTCCCCAGCCCCCACCCCACCCCCACCAAGTAGCAAAAAGACAAGACTACACAAGCAATCACAGACAGCTATCATGAGGTAATACAAAATCAATTGTTTTCAGATGATACAAATGCAGTAGCACTGATGTACCTTTGAAAATATGAACATACAGTACTATGCTGCACTTAAAAAATAAATACTCCATCAGTGCTGTTTAGAAATATAACAGTGTGACTGTAGAAGTAGGTGCATATGTTTTGCAATATGTAAGTGTATCTGTGGCTGCAGAAGTGCTGGCTCCACAGGGGCCTACTCTTCTGCAGAGAGAAGTGGTGTTGTATTTGGGTGTTGTGGATTTGAATCTGTAGATTCAGGAGTGCAGACCCAACAGAACTGGTTGTGTATGTCTTATAATGACCATGTGTATCTGTGGTTGCAGAAATACTGGCCCTGGTTTGCACATATTACAGATTACTGTGTGTATCAGTTTAATATATTTTTAACATTTTTGTGGTGCTTGGGTTTTCACCTTCTTCAGGTCAAGCTGCTATTTTTGTATTACTTAATGATTTAACTGGCATTTTTTTAAATACATTTCTTGAAAATGTATTGACTGTGTCAGGTTTATACAGTATTTTTATGTTGTTACAGTTGTATTCATACATGAACTGACACTTCTTATAACGTTGATAATGATGACTACAGAAGGGGGTAAAGACATACATATCCTGTCAAATAATATAAAGTGAGAATAACTACTGTTAGGAAAAAATCAGTAATCCAGTTTAATACGCCTGTTGCCATAACAAGTGACATCACTGGGTGCTAAGAGAAAGTTATTAAATGAATAAAAAAGAAAATTATTTTACCCTTGAGCAGATCACTTCCTCATTTTCAACTTGAAGATTTCCCCCAAATTCTTAAAGTCCTATCCCTGAAACAGCATTGAAAAATTACAGAACATATAGTATACATCAAGCAAGATGATATGATAGGAGCAGGACAAGCCATACAAGCAGCATCAGTCACATACATGTATAAGTCTTTTGATGGAAAAGGGGCCATAAAAGTAAATACATATTTTATTGACTTTGTCAAAAAGAAAGGAAAGTCATTGCAAAAAAAATGTGCTAATGTCTAAGTTAAGATTCAAACTAATGCCCCAAAAATAAGGAAATGTAGCATCAGGGTCTTCATTCATACCCCCCCAACAGCAAAATGACAAGGCAACATAAGCAACCACAGGCAGCCATCATCAAGGTAAGACAAACAACATACAGATATTTTCAGGTGACACAAATGAAGTAGCACTGATCTGGTACCTTTAAAAATATGCATACAGCACACTGCACTTTAAAACAAACATACTCCATCATGACTGCTTAGAAATGGAACAGTGTGACTTCAGAATTGGATGTGTATTTATTGCAGCATACATGTGTATCTCTGGCTGCAGAATTTCTGGCCCTACAGGATCCTGTGCCTCTCCAGATAGAATTACTGTTGTAATTTGGGTATTGTGCATTTGCATCTATGGCCACAGAACTGCAGGTTCCGCAGACAGAAGTGGGTATGTATGCCTTGCAGTGTGCATGCACATCTGTGTCTGCAGAAGCATGGCCAAGCATGGTCCTGTGCATCTGCATCCACAAATAGTGATGCAATTTGAGTATCATGGGTTTGTTTCTGTGTCTGCAGATTTCTAGGGCTCATAGGATCCTCCACTGCAACTGCCAGAAGTGGGTGCTAAGTTTTGCACTGTGCATGGTGTCGGTCACTTCAGAAGTGATGGCCAGTAATGATGGCTGTCTGTCTGTATCCAGAGGTACTCATGCACCCTGCAAAACATATACATCTTCTTCTGCAGTCACACTGTTAACATTTCAGAACAGCACTGACGGAGTGTGTGTTTTCTTTTCAAGTGCAGCACACTGTATACATGATTTTGAAGGGCTTCACATCACTGTTACTGTATTTGAGTCATCTGGCAGCTTTTGTACAGTATGTTGCTTGTCTCCCCTAATGACTGATGTCTCTGGGTGTTTGTGTTGTCTTGTCTATTTGCTGCTGGGAGAAAGGGGATTAAGGATTGAAAACCCTAACTGCACTTTTTCCTACTTTTGTGGCATTAAGCTGAACCCTAACTGGTGCATTAATGCAATTTTTTGCAGTGAATGTATAAATATATGTACAGAAGGCTTCACAACTCTTGCACTAAAGCCACCAGGCTGGCTAAATCTGAATATTTCAAAGTCTCATTCCAAACTAACATAAACTCACCATCCAAATTCTGGAGGGTGGTCCATGCCCTTTTCTCTCCTCCCTCCCTCCCCCTTCCCCCCAGTTCTTAAAATAAATAACTCACTTGTATCCGACCCTTACCTGGTAGCAAATTAATTCAACACCTACTACACACCTTGCACCTCATCTCACCTATGCTCCCTCCCCTCACTACCAGCTCATCACTCAAGCACTCAATTGCATTCCTCATCTGCCTCCCCTTTCTCCTTCTCTTCCATTTCCTCTGATGAAGCTCTGTGTGCCCTCCTCTCCCTAAACCCCTCAAAAGGGTCCTCACCAGATGGTCTTGACCCCAAACTTCTCTACCTCTCTGTTCCTGCCATTGCTTATCCTATCTCTATAATTTTAAACTTCTCCTTTTCACTTTCTCAAGTTCCTTCCTACTGGAAACATGCCATCATCCTGCCTTTCCCCAAGGGAGGTGACCCGTCTGTTCCTGGAAACTATCACCCAATCTCCCTGCTTTCTACCCTTGCTAAACTCCAGGAACACCTGGTTCTCTCTCTTAACTCTCCTCCTCCTTCCTCACTAGTTCCTTCTTCTTCATCCCACTCCAATCTGGTTTTTGGAATAACCACTCAACAATCACCTCCCTCCTCAGGCTCACCGACTCTATCCTTACGAGGATGGACAATGGCCTGATCACCTCAGCCATCTTTGTCAACCTAGCCAAAGCTTTTGACACAGTCTCCCATACCCTGCTCCTTGACTCCCACTCTACAACTGGCTTTGCCCTGACTGATATAAACTGGTTTAAATCCTACTTCACTGGCAGGACCCAATTGGTAAAAATCTCCAGCTACACCTCCCCTCCTCTCCCTATCAATACTGGGGTTCTGTAGGGCTCAGTACTCGGTCTCCTACTTTTCTCCATCTTCCTAAATGACCTTCCCTCAGCCTGGCAGACCTTCTCCATCCTCATGTATGCTGATGACACTGTCCTGTACGGTTCTGGCAAAAACCCCGCTGATGTGGTATCCAGCTTACAGCATGGCTTCACCCAAGTTCAGCTCTGGTTTGCTTCCCATCAACTCTTCCTAAATGCCAAGAAGACAGTCTCTATGACCTTTGACACCAGGCAGAGACTCTCTAGGCTCCCCACCCTGCCTTCCTTCCACACCCTTGACAGGACAACCATTGAGGACACATCCTCTTTTAGATATCTTGGAGTCTGACTAGACCAACACCTCAGCTTCTCTGTGCATATTGATGCCATCCTGAAGAAACTGTGCCCCAAGCTTTTATTTATTTATTTATTTATTTATTAATTTTGTTGATCCAGTAAGCCCACTGGGCCTAGAAGTCCCTTTTTCAGGGGCGACCAGGGAGAGGGGGGATCCAGATGGTAACCAACTGAAATTGAACCAGATTGAGCTGTTGGTGGTATTTTAAGTGAATGGGAGAAATTTGGCCAGGACACCAGGGAAATTCCCCTACTCACAGGTAAGGGAACCTTTGACATCCTGGTCCTTGGCCAAGATGGCGGAGTTCTTGGATCCAGGAGGAGGTGGACAGGAGATGGCTACAGAAGCAGAGGAGATGGCCTCCTCCTCTGTCCCAGTTCAGCTAGAGGTGTTTTTGGATGAAGAAAATGCAGCTTTGGAAGGCACTGAACAGGTATCTTTGCCTGTACAACAGAAGATGATGGATTACAAAGAATATGAACGACGAGGCAATTTTGAGCAAGGGGCTATGGATGGTCCTGGTGTTCTACCTGCAATGTCAGCACAAGATGTGATGAGTTAGGACTGGCAAAGTGGACAGCAGTTTTGGTCCAGGAGTGACTATTTGAGGGCACTGTTGGCAGAGGAAGAGTGCCTTGAGAGCAGAGGGAGAACAAGAGACTCAGTGAGCAAAATACCAGGAATGGAGCTCAAGCTGCATGGGGACAATCCTTCTGTGATTCAGAGACCCAAGGTTGAAGCCATATGCGTGAGTGTACATGAAGGTGGGGGCGTATCAGCAGAGTTCTGTCTGACTAACAGCAGTGTGCAGGAAGAGTCTTTACTACAGCGACAGGGAAGTAAAACTGTTTTACATGATGTTCCTCATGCAACTGTGTTACAGAAAGTGATGGATTCAGTAGAGGAGGAAGGGGGAGTTATAAAAGATATGGGCTCTGGGGGATCGAGCTCTCAGGACTTGCTCGGTGCAGCATCATGCAATTTGGGTGTGGGAGAAAGGGGCATTAACCCTGATGTAGTGTCAGAACACCCAAACTATGATGGAAATGTATTAGTTACTGGGAGAAACTGTGACTGTAGCACTGCAATCTGCAGGATGGGTGAGGCCGGCCCACAACCAAGCATGGGTGTCTCCTGCAAGATCAGAGGAGGAGGATCAGATGGATCCTATAGAACTCCCCCCTCCCTAGAAATGGCAAATTCTCCAGTATTATTTCCCATGACACACAAGACTCCCTTGGCTTCTGCCAAAAGCAATATTAGCATTGGGCTAGGAACCCCCCCCCAGCTGCAAGAATGAAGGTACCTAACACCGCAGCTCCAGAAACTGGAAATAGACATGCTGCCCCTTCCCCAGAGGCACAAAATTTAAATGGAGATAAAAACAAGGGTGTCTGACACCAGGGGTCAGGCCTCTTCAAGTAGAACATATGCAGGTTTTTTTCATGCACCTCCAGAACCAGTCAGGAGATGAAATGCAGTTTGCATAAATAGAAGGGTGGTTTAGAGACTTATCCTGACCGGATATACTGTATGTTGGCTGCACACTTCTGAAGGGCAGCCTAGGATTTTCAGCACAGGAGAGCTATTCTCTGATCCATACATCTGGAGATCCTAATTTTGACACCAGTTTCAAGATGGCAGACAGCCTTGAACTTTTCTGGGAAAGGTATCAGGCTGTATGAAGAACTCCAGAGTGGAAGGCATTTATTGTAATCCCACCAACAAAACCAGCTTACCGGACGATAACGGTGTTGTTTAAAAATGAAGGAGTGGCAATATCAGACATTCTCTTTTGGTTGCGGGCAAAGTGTTCTGTACTTGGGCTTTCAGACCCCATCATTGATTCTGAGTACATTTGGATTGAGGGGTGGCAGATTCATGTGCTCCTGCCTCAAGAGAAAGGCTTGATCCAGCACTTACCAAGCTGCTTTTACCTGGGGAGGGACCAAGGCTTTATTTTTTACTGAGGGAGGTCAACTGAGGTCATGCTTTCATTGTGGTGCTCACACACATTTGAGCAGTGCTTGTGACAAAGTGAAGTGTTCACTGTGCAGAGGGATTGGACATGTGGTGTTTACATGTCAGACTCCTGTGGTATGCAACTTATGTGATGATACAAGCCACACATTTAAGGACTGCCCATGGGCATCGCATAATGCTGAAGAAGAGGGATCTGATGAAGAACAGGACAATACTATGAGGCAGAATGGTGCAACAGTGAATCTGGATATTCAGCAGCGGTCCTCCACCTGACACGCCCACCATCATTCTACCCTGCACCACCAGTAGTTTCCCCCAGAGGTCAGGAAGATCCCCACCCTTCTGCCGATGAGAGGTGCACTTCAGTGGGTGTAGCATCCTCAGAAGGGGACACTTTGGTTGAAATGGAAGGATCACATCAGTCACAAGAATCTGTGGAGGGCAGTGGGGATGGGGTCAGGCAGCACAACCAGGAACATCTAAAGGGCAGGTTCCCACCATGCCACCACCACAAACAGAGGAATGGGAGCAACAGAAATCCAGGAAGGTGATGCGTAGTGCCTCACAAAAAAATGGGAAGAAGATGTAGTGCACAGACTGATACAGGGCTCTGCACGAAGAATAGATTCACTCTACTGGCTAAGATGAAACAATGAGAGGAAGATGGGGAAGGCTCAGATACCTCCTCCATGATTTCCTCTCAAACAGAGAATATGACTGATTCAGCTGTTTCTACTTAAGAAACAAGAGGAGGGGTAAAGAAAAAAAAGAAATCTAAAAGAACTGTTGCAAAAGCCCCAAGGGCAGTGGTACCCGAGGATGATGTCTGCTCAAACACATGATCATGGAGTTTCAACTCACTCTGGGTTCCATTCATGTGAACAGTACCATGAACCAAAAGAGGAGACAAACCACCTTTTCTGTAATTGCAGGTCACCAGATGGACATTTGCCTAGTGCAAGTTACTCATTTACATATGATCCAGGAAGCCCATCATGCATCTAAAGAGTGGTTTAGAGGTTCTTCATTTTGGTCCCTGAGGGGAGGAGGTGTGCTCTGGGGTGGGGTTTCTAATTTTGAATCCTGACCCCAGAGTGTCACGTCTTATTGATTTGGTACCTGGCAGGGTGTGTATTTCGGATGTGAGACTAGGGGTACAGGATCTCAGGTTAAGTAATGTCTATAACCATCAAACCAAGTATCAAAGGGTAGATTTGATGAAGAAAGTTCAACCATATCTTTATACAGCTAGGTCAGTATTTTTTTGGGGGGGGGATTTTAATTGTATTTTATCACTATCAGATAAAACCGATAGAACACAACAAGTGTATACAGATTCAAATTTTTTTAATTGACTGTATAAACAAGCATGGCTTAAAGACTGTGCAGCTGCAATGGGTCAGGTACCAGATCATACATTTTTTTAAGGAACGTTTATCAAACTGGATTGACTTTTTGTTTGCCTCTCATTGGGTCCCAGTGTTAACCTTTTCAGTTTATTCTGTGGAAAACTCAGATCATAGATTGATTAAAACTATGGTGGGGACGCCATCAAATAAGCCTGGATCCAGCCCAGTTTGGAGGATGCATATAGCTGCCTTGTAAGATGATGAGATATGGCCGGCAAGCCAGGCTGAGTTGGATACCAGGGTCTCAGTTTTTGATTTATATGAGAATTCACTTTTTTGGTGCCAAGTCACCAAAAGGGATATAAAACATTATGTAGTTCTTTAGCTGAAAAAGCAGCAAACAACAAATATCTAACTCATCTAAGATTAAGAGATAGACTTCAAATGTTGTTATCCTGGTCAGTGGAAACAGGGGAAGTTCTCACTGAGGATATTCAAGTAATCAAGGCAGAAATGCATAAATATCAGTATGATAGAGCCCAATCACTATTAATTGAGCAAAAATTTGGAACACAGGGTAGGGCACAGAATGTCAATCCATATGACAGTTGTGCACAAAGGGTAGAACCTAAATATATGGCTGCTCATAGAACACATTCAGGGATAGTAGTGCATACAGGAGAAGAGATAGGGAACACAATCCAGAAATTCATGGAAGCTTCATATAGAGGTCAGACACCAAACCCCGAAGGGTTTGCTGAATTTCTACACCAATTAGAGATACCGAGGCTATTAGAGGCGGATAAAACACTGCTGACATCCCCTATATCTAAAAGAGTGGTGGAAGAGATGGTAGTTAGGTTACAGAATGGGTCCTCTCCTGGTTCAGATGGGTTACCGTGGGAATTTTATAAAACAACCATGGGAATTTTAAGTGAGTTTATGGTGGGAATCTTTAATGACATATTAGCAGGTATGGTTCCCTTTCCTGCAGCATTGGTGGATAGCCTTTTAATATTGCTATACAAAAAGGATGATAGAGTGGATCTCTGGAATTGGAGGCCTATAAGTCTAATCAATGTGGATTGGAAGATGTTGTACAAAATTTTATGTAAAAGACTTGATATTGTAGCCCAGGAGGTGATTTCCCCTGGGCAAGCATGTGGCATCCCTCAACGCAGTATGGAGGATTTGGTAAAAACCATAAGAGAGGCCTTTGATGGGCCAGGGACGTCAGCGTACCTGATTTCACTGGACCAGGCTAGGGCTTTTGATGAGGTTCCACATGAATAGTTAAGGTACTAGATCATTATAGAATCCCAGACATATTTGTCAAGTGGATTAGGATTCTCTATAAGGAAGCTTCTTGAGGCCCCGGTCAATGGTAGAATTGGGAAGCATGTGAGGATTGGCGGGGCATACGACAGAGGTGCCCTTTGAGTCCCCTTCTGTCTCTTCTCTGGATCCTCTTTAAGGAAGTTGAATGGGGAGACCAGGATTTCACCCATTCAGTGACCACTGGATGTGACTTTTCTGGTGGCCTTGGCCTATGCTGATGACACTAATATTTTGGTGGCAGATCTGGAATCCAGGGGTGAGCTATGGAAGTTGTAGATTCATTTTCCTAAATTTAAGGATCTAAAATAAATAAACAAAAGAGTAAGGCTTTAGGAATACATATTCAAGGGGGAGATCAGCAGGAAATTGGGGGTATACCTATAATAGAGCCACCGATTAAGATTTTAGGAATCTGGTTTGGTTCTGGGGATGCAGCATGTATGAACTGGGAGTTAGTCCTAATCCAAGCAGAAGAGAAGGTGGGCAGGTGGAAAGGTTACCCTATGACCAAGAGGAAGTGGGTCTACATGTATAAGACCTTTATTGTACCCATCTTTTTAACTGTTAGCGAAATCTATCCTCTACCGGTTAAATTGGAGGTTAGGATGCACAGTGTTGCATTTCAACTAATATGAGGGAGTCGGCTGAATCCCATAAAGTGGTATAGTACTTACTGGCCAGTTATAAAGGGTGGACTCAATATGCTGAATCCAGTGTTATTTTTTTTTCAATGTTTATATATGCCAATTTGGTACCGCTCTTGTTTAAGAAACAATTGGATTGGGTACCCCTGTTAAAGGATAGATGTACTTATTTTTGGCAGAGATGGGAAACCCAACAATGGGGGATGTTCCAGGCAATCCCAGTGGGTATGTCCAACTACTTAATGGAAACCTGTAGAAAATTAAAAGAGTGGCAAATAACCACTACAGAGCTTTTGAATAATACCAGGAAAATGGTGTATCAAAGGATCCTACAATCTGTGTGCCTTATAGCTCCTTGTATTGTAGCACCAGATATGGTTGTTATATCAGAGGTTATTTGACTATTGACAGAGCCAAGAGTCCCACCTAAGGTGTGGGATTCTCTTTCGCTGTGTTGCCACTCTAGACTGAATGTTCGGGGCAACCATTTTCACAAAAGTATCTTAGAGAGATCATGTCTTAGAGAGGGCTGTGGGGCTGAAGTAGAAACAATGAGACACCTTTTTTTAACTGCGTGTATATAAAGGGCCTATGGGATTTATTGGCGAACTCTTGGGGAGTCCCACAATTACATGACATGACATATGATACACTAATATATGGACAGTATGGGAGGGATGAATGGAAGAGTTATTATAAAGGGACTTCCAGAGGTATATGATGGCTATAATAAAATGGGAGATATGGCAACCAAGATGTCAGTTTGTGTTGCAGCAGAAACAGTTAACTTTATTAGGAATGAAACCTAATATTGAGCAAACAATTCCTACGGTTTATAATAAGGAATGTGTTACTTTACCAAGACCAATGTTTCAAAGGTAGTGGAGGGGTTGGGATGAAGCTCCTTTTCTTCAGGCCACAGGTTAAAAGTTTTTGAGGATACAAGATAATAAGGGGTAGGGAGAAATGGAGAACAAAAGATGGTTGTATGTTCAGTAGAGATGTAAGTACTTTGAACAAGTTAAAGTCTGCAGGAAGTAACTGTATAGGGGACTTGAGTGGGTTATAGTAGTTTGGACTAGGGTAGATGGTATAACCAATGCCCCTAGAATTCTGCAGCCACAGAATTTTGAGCAGAACTTGCAACCTTCCGCAGAACTTCTGCAGTGCCACAGAATTCACTGTTCTTGGTGATTCTTTATTAATATTTCTGTTTATCCACAGAACCTGGTTCCTTCCCCTCTTTTTATATCCAAAACTCCTCCATGCTCAGAATGTGATGTTATCAATGCTATAACATCATACATTAGCCAATGAAATGGCTGTATTCTGCCACAGAAATTAATAGTCACTTATCTACCACAGCTCCCACTGCCAGAGGCGGTGGCACAGCACATCAGGCACAGTGATATTTGCTCAACCTGCACTACGGCCTAATACACTTTCAGTCTTACATTATTACACTAGGGCCAACTTAAACAAAACATTGACGGTAGCATAGACCTGTTAAGTCCATACCTTACTTTGTACAAACTTAGTTTTGCCTTTAAGGTATAGAGATACCATCTGAAATGAATAAGTGGCAAAATGAATTAACCTGTAATTTTTAAAACAAATAAAGTCATTATGCCCAGAAAAGTGGAATATATAATGTGTAGGCCTGTTTAAAGAATAGTCCTGGTAAATAAATAATTGTGCTGTACACATTTTTGCCAGGGTTATTGATTACATATTGTTATTGGTTGATAGAATCACCTAAAAGAAACCCTTCTAACCTCCCCCTTTCCACACCAATCTTTCCTTGTCCCTTACTTCAGCAATTACACCCTACCTTGAGCCCTCTCTTGGTATTTCTTAGCACTACATTTGTACTGTTAGTTTATATTGTATCAACAGATTTTATTGTTTCCTATACTGTTTAATTCCTTTGTTGTAATTTCACAAACTATATAGCCAGCATTGTATTACTGCTGCAGTATGCTGTCTTCACTCTTACACAATTTGAAATCTGTTCTCTATCTGTTCAATGTTTGTACACACTGTATCTGCAATATGCTCATGCTCCCCTCCCCCCAGGTCTCACTGCAAGATGAGCAACATGTTGTTCAGTGTGCCTTCCTGGTGAAAAATTTCAATAAATAAATATAAAAAATAAATAAATATGTATTATAGTAGTGTGGTAGTGCCACTATAGTTAGGGTTGAATAGGCTGTTTAATATTAAACCCCTAACTTTCCACCTTAATAACATTACCCCCCATTGAACAGAACTGCATGACATTTTGCATGCACAGTCTGGGGGGGGGTCTCTTGTTTTGCCAAGTTCCATTCCAGTGGGATGTATGGATTCAGAGATCTGCATAGTGCATTTTTAGGAAAAATGGTTTGGGTTTTTTTTGCTTTTTTTTTTCGTCTTTGTCTGCAGCCCAGATGGTTTAAAATTTTGGTCTGAAATTTTCAGGAGAGAAAGGACTTGCTCCAGACTGGTGCCTTTCATTGGTTTGTTGAAAACATATTTATCCATTCCTAACATATAAGTATATGAAATTTCATGCTGAGCATACTCAGTAGGGTCCTTTTGATAGACATGTGTTACTCTACTAAAAAATACTGATACAAAAAAGGTAGCAGTAGAGAACTGGATGATTTTGTAAGGTTCCTAGAAAGCACCAATCCGAACCTCAGATTCATGACACAAGCACACCAGGAAGAAGTGAGTTTTCTGGATCTGAAAATAAGAAAACAACAAGATGGTACAATGAAGACAAACCTGTGCAGAAAGCCGTATGAGAGGAATACCATCCTGCACACCTCCAGCTGCCATACAAAACATCTTATAATTAACATCCCAAAGTCCCAGTACCTCAGAGCAAAACGTAACTGCAGTGATGGTAGTGAATATCAGGAACAGAGTAGGTTTAAGAGGGAGAGGTTCATAAGGGGGGGTACATGCTGCAGATCCTGGATAAAGTGGAAATGGAGGTGGAAGAAGTTAGTCGAGGCAGCCTTCTAATGGTAAAGCCAAAAGGTGACAACACAGAATAGCCTCTGAATTTCATAATAATTTATGGGAAACAATCAGGGGCAATAAGAAACATAATCACTAAGAACTGAAATATTATATGCAATGACCCAATATTGCATAATTGTTGCCCAAATCCCCCCCAAGGTTCACATATAAAAGCCACTAACTTGGCAGACACACCTACATACAGTCTCCAGCCTGCAGGAACAAACACAAGGGGTACATGGTTGCCTAAGTTACCCCAGGGTAGTTTTACATGTGGGAGATGCAAGTATTGTGTGGTAATAGAGAAAGCCAGCTATTTCATAAGTGAATGCAACAGATAATTTTGAAATCCATAAATTTGTGAATTGTGACTCATCCCACATAGTCTACCTGGCTACATGCATGTGTGGGGGCTTCTATGTGGGAAAAAGCAATCATCATTTCAAACTGAGGGTGGAAGAACATCAGAGGGCAATACAACATAATGACCCCACAAATGCACAAGCAGTGCATGTACATTCCCAACAAGACCCTACAGCACACAAATTTAAATAATGTGGCCTGGAGAAACTTATTTTGGGAAAGAGGAGAAGGGATTTAGAAAGCTGGGTATTAAAATAAGAACTCATGTGGATTGTACAATTAGGAGGACATTTTCTACAAGATTTGAATCACCATACGGAAACAGTAGCCCTAGTGAGGAGAAAATGAATAAGAAATAAGTTAAGTACCAGTTATGTCTACCATGTTAACAGTATTTTGTCTTCTTTTTCTTCTAAATGCATGTCTGTGACAGTTACCAAGAGTAATAGAGTAAACATAGGGTAACATAAACCATCACTGGGAGTGAGGCACTATACCGTCTGACTCATTTGTTACCAAAAATACAGAATCAGGCAAAATCAAGGTTAAAATCAAAAGAGCCATTTGATTACCCCCCAAAAAGTAAACAGAATACATAGTAGTAGAGCTACACTTATACAAGAGACATTCTACATACTGGTACTAATCTTTCTATCTCATTACACCTTATAAATATAAGATTTAGCATTTTTAAGATCTACACTAAGGAATTGTACAATAAAATAGTGAGATTGTGGAAATGGCATAACAAAACTCTAGTAACAGACACTAGTATACTGTAGTAGCACTGTTAAAGTAGATTGCTAGGAAGTGGTTGCCTACCCCATAATCTGTATGGGGTAAGATTTACTAATATGTTTATATATTTCAGTTTTTAATTGAATGATGTACTGTTTCTTTAACAATTAACTAGTATAAAAGGGATCCACTATTCTGGGTGTCAGTGACACTTCATAAACCATCACGCAAAACAGGTAAGGTCAATGGGAGCTCTGAACTCTCTGTGTGTCAAAATATACTGCCATTTGTACTTGTAAATTCATTTTTTATCTTTTTGTATTAAATTAAGGAGTGGATTTTTAACCTGAAGCTCAGTACTGCTCCACTCTATTTTTGAGTACTTGAGTGGACCTACAACTGCTGCCTTGTTTGCATCTGGATTTAGCAAAACCTGGCACATCAAGACATCTTGCCCTCAGACTGCACATGCAAAATGTTGTGCAATTCCATTGAACAGGAGGGAAGCTATTAATATATTTATATACAGTATATAATTTTTATATATATATACACACATATATATATATATATATATATATATATATATATACATTTATTCAGGAGATATATCACACCCTATATTTAGGGTTGTCCGGCACTTCAATGTTAAAGCAGCAGTGCAAGAATCAGGTGAAATTTTGACCTATACTTTTTTATTCTAGTTTAGATTGCCCCTTCTCTACTGACTTGTATGATACCCTTCTTTCCACAATTTGAGTCTGCTTTAGTTATTTTTTACATCTGAAATAATAAAAGGAGCGCTCCTTTTAATATTGCTCTGACCAGGTTTTAATCACAATTCACAGCTGTTTTTTAATACCTACTGTTCCATAATGTCATGGAGCACTGCCTGCTGCATGCTAGTTCATTTTAGTCACAACAGAAATTCTTTTAAATACTGTAATTGATGTATAAAAGCAGCTGAGAATACTAATGAAAACTTGGTCCAAGCCATATTAAAAAGAGTGATCCTTTTATTATTTCAGAAGTGAAAAAAGTACTAAAGCAGACTTAAATTGTGGAAAGAAAGTTATCATACAAGTCTGTAGGCAAGGGGAAATCTGAAATAGAATAAAAAAGTATCGGTCAAATTTTTCACTGCATTCTTGCAATGATGCTTTAAACCCCAAACTTTGCACTTTAATAACTTTGCAAGCATTCAATGGATTTGCATGAAATTTTCATGCTTGGTCTTGTGGGGCAAATCTCTTGATGTATCAAGTTTTGTTCTGGTCAGATGTGCAGATTCCAAGATACAGAATGTGCAGAAAGTGAATTTTTTAGAATTTTTTCTCATCGGTTTGAATGGGTTTTCTGTCAACTACGCTGCTGCTCAGATGGTTTTGAATTTTGCCCTGAAATGTTCTGCATAGAAAGGGGCTGGCCCACAGATGTGTCTTTTGCTTGTTTGGTGAAAAAATATTAATTTGTTCCAAAGTTATTAAATTGTGAAATTTTGAATACTTGGTTCTGAGCATGCTCAGTAAGCACTAAAAATATCTGTATGAAATGAAAAAAGAATCTTTTTCATATGGGGACAATCTTTTTTCATGAGAGGAAATCATTGTTTCATTTGCCACTATCTTGTTTTCCCTTTTTCCATAGAAATTCACATTTGAAAACCCACAAAAATGACATGCCTGAGAGCAACCAACACATGCAGCTTGCTTATCGGGACACCCTTAGCTGGATTCTGCATGTAACTGTTGTAGAAATGCTTTTAAAATGTTATTTTTTAAAGATTATAAATCTTGTTTTGTGACTCGTAATACAAAACAAGATTCTTGTTTTATGTGACTACTCACGAAATTTTTTTTTTTCATATGGGGAATCAATGTATTTCAATGGGGTTTTCAACTTTGGTGCATAACTTTGTCATTTTTCTAGATTTTGAAACCAAATTTTCAACATACCCTTTTTGATACCCCAACTCTTGAACGATGTTGGTCTCATTTTGCAAATTCTGCCACGAAAGTTGATTTCTCAGTCAGCTGGCAAAATCACCATATATAGAGATATTTTTATATATATATATATATATATATATATATATATATATATATATATATTATGGTAGCACAACAGTGCTACCATAGTTAGGGTTGAGGAGCCATTTACATGTTAAACCCAAATTTTTCACCTTAATAACTTTGCAACTGTTTGATAGATTTGCCTGAAATTTGGAATACATGATCAAGACCCATACACCTTGGGATCTGCCAAGTTTTGTTCTGGTTGGACATACGGCTGTGGGTTATTAAGCATGATCTGTGTGCATTTATGCTTTTCTGGAATTCTACGGTCGTGCCTACAGGCTGTACAGTTTGGCGCTGACAATCTTTAGGTAACATGGGTCAGGTCCTCATAATGTGCCTTTGAAGATTTCATGAAAAAATATTAAATGGTTCAAAAGTTATACAAAAACAAGTTCCCATTATAAGTCAATGGGAAAAGTTAAAAGTCCAACAGTATGCAAATGCAGTTTTATTTTGCATAGCGGCCCTTTTACTTTCAAATCTGCCATCTTGTTTCAGTTAGTGATCAGAAAAATGCTTGGCATTTAAATTTGGGACCCTCTAGCAACCTAATTCTTTTGTATTCACCTAGTTGGACCCTGAGGATGCTAGCCATGTCTTTATTTTGGGGTAAAACACCCAGAAATATATTTTCAAGTTTCTGGAAAAGTACTTTCGCAAAGTACTTTTGTGCTCACAACACTGTCGAATGAATTTGTGAAAGCTTTTGCAAAGTTCGACAGTACTTTTCCAGGGTGTGTGAAAATAACAGCAATTCTTTGGCACTGTGCTGCAAAAGAACGGTTTGGTGTTTTGACCTCAAAGTTGGAGGGAACACAGCCGACATCTCACAGATGTGCCTTTCAGTGTTTGTTGAAAAAATATTACATGGCAGCAAAGTTACGGCACTCCAAAGTTGATGCTTTTTCCCATAGGATAACATTACGGTGACCGACGCATTACAGGAATCCTTTGGCACCCTGCTGCAAAATAACGGTTTGCTCTTTTTTCCTAAAATTTGGAGGGAAAGCAGCCAGCATCCCACAGATGTGCCTTTCAGTAGTTTGGTGAAAAAATATTACAGGGAGCCACAGTTATGGCATTCCAAACTACTCTTTTTTTCCCATAGGATAACATTACGGCGTTCACCGCGCCTTTCAGGGCCCGTATCTCGGAAATGGTGTGAGATACGGACTTTTCGTCAGAAAAATACTTAGCCCCTAGCCAGGATAGTGATAATTCATATGATTTTTAATTTTTTTTTCTACGACGATAGCAGCAATTTACTATTCCAAGTCCTCATTTTCTCTTCCGAGACTCATTATTTTGCATACATTCTTTGTACTCACTGTCTTTCTCTATGCAGCTTTTGGGGAAAAGCAGCCTGTGTGGTCACATTACTGTAACCATTACCATTTCTGCTTGCGGTTCCGTACTCGTTTCACTTCACGTTCACGTGTACGCCACCATGTGCATTACCCTTTGCATTTTCATTTGTGGTTGCGTTTGCGTTCCTTTTAACATTTCTGTCTACAGTACTGTTTCTCTTTCTGTTTCACTTTTCGTCGCCATGCCCATTGCCATTTGCGTTTGCGGGCACCATGTTAATATGTGACAAGACATCACATGGCAGACCGTTCCCGTCTACGCCACCATGTGCGTTACCCTTTCTGTTCTCATTTGCGCTTGTGTTACCATGTGCGCCACTGTTAGCACTTCTCTTTGCATTACTGTTCCTGTTACTATGTCACAAGACATCACATGGCGGGAGAGTGGGGCCCTTTCACTATTTCTCGCTATCATTCTCAAAAAGGAGGGAAATTAGAGGCAAAAAACTCAGTTTAATGCATTAGTTAGGGTTGTTCCACAGCAACAAAAGCAAGGAAATTCAGTCTTAGGGTTGAAACCCCCCCTTGGATCCCCCCAACCCACCTCCCAACTGGCATCGGGGTGTGCACTGGAGTCGTCAGTCCTAACTCTCACCCCATTCTCCTATACCTCTGCTTTCACACATCTGATGGGGTGAGAGTTGGGGCTGATGACCCCAGTGTGCACCCGGATGCCAGTTGGGGTGTGGGTTGGGGTCTGGGGATTTCAACCTGAATTTCTCACTCGCTCTGGAACAACCCTAACTAATGCATTAAATGGAGTTTTGCCTCTGATATATATATATATATATATATATATATATATATATAGTAATAGATAAACCACTCTGAGGTGTGCGGTCATGCTCTGATATACACACACTGTGGTGTGCATTGTTACACATGAGGCTGCAGGCAGTCGTCAACACCAAGGCGTGCATATATCAGAGCACGAGCGCACACCTCAGAGTGGTTTATCTATCTTATAAAATGTCAAAATTGTTTTGGAGGGGGGTAAAAGTGCAGGTAAAAGTGCAGGTGTGTGGTCACGCTCTGATATACGCACGGTCATGTAATGCTGTTCAGCTAATGATATTGCTGCAATTTCCTTACCCATTTATAAATATATATATATATATATATATATATTACAGTGACACTGTCGCGCCACTATAGTTAGGGTTCAGCGGTCACTTACATACTACAGTCAAAAGTTTGCACATTAATAACTTTGGACCCTTTCAATGGATTTGCCTGGAATTTAGAATGTTTGGTGGGGCATGATAGATCTCTTGATTTACCAAATTTTGTTTTGGTCAGACTTACAGTCTTTGTGTATGGAAATGCTGAAAAATGCCAAATTTTCTGGTTTTAGAGGTAGCTTTTGGGATTTTGGATGTGGCCCTGTGCAGCCGTTATGTGGCATGCTGCTCTGCAAGATTGCTCATTTGAAAAAGCTTTGGTGTCTGAACATGCCGCTTTTCATTTGGTGAAAAAATATTAAGGCATTCAAAAGTTATGCCACTTTTAAGTTCCCATTATAAGTCAATGGGAACATTTATATGTATGTTTTGCGAACAAAGAATGGGGTTCTGGCCATCTTGTCCCATCTGGCGATCAAAGTACTTGCAGTCTCTTGGTTCAAGAATCTTTGTCCCTGAGAATTTTCAAAATTCTTTGATCACGAGGTCCGCCATCTTGTTTTTGAGTTTCTGATTGGAAAAACACAAATATATCGGCTCAGGGGTAACTTCTGAAGTAAAACTTGTATGGGTTTTACTCAGGGGGCTCCGATCTATCGAGCCATGCCTTTGGTTTCATCAAAATCAGTCATAAAATAGAGTTATAAGCTTTTAAAATCATAATTCGCTGCTCGCTAACGATCTTTGATCGCTAGCCTGCAAATTCTTTGATCGTGAGATTCTTTAATCAAGATCTTGCATCATAACCTAAAAACACTAATATCTCAGCTCAGGGATGGGATAGGGAAACAAATGAGGGTGGGTTTTGCTCAAGAGGGTCCATTCTATCGAGGCATGCCATTGGCTCGATTCAAATCGGTGAAAAATTTGCGTTTCACCATTTTTAATTCTTTGATCATGAGCCTGCAAATTCTTTGATTGTGAGCCTGCAAATTCTTTGATCGTGAGATTATTTGATCGTGCATCGTGAGCAAGGGACAAGATGGCCCAATTTAAAAATCAATTTTCTCAGCCCAGGTTTTACTCAGTGGGCTCCGTTCTGTCGAACCATGGCAGTGGTTTACCGCAATTCCTTGAATTGTTTGATTTATAACATTTTTAATTCTTTGTTCATAAGCCTGCAAATTCTTTGATCGTGAGATTCTTTGATTGCGATCATGCATCGTGAGGAGGGACGAGATGGCTCAATTTAAAAATCTATTTTCTCAGCTGAGTGGTGTCCTAGGAAGTCAAATGAGGATGGGTTTTACTCAGGGGGCTTTGTTCTGTTGAACCATGGTGGTGGTATACCACAATTCCATCAATTTTTTGATTTATGAGATTTTTAATTTTTTGTTCATGAGCCTGCAAATTCTTTGATCATGAGCCTGCACATTCTTTGATCATGACAGTCTTTGATCATCATCTTTGATCACGAGGGAAGGACAAGATTGCCAGATTTTTTATAATGGAATAGATAGGGACATTTTACCAGTCTTTAACATTGAATATCTAACAAATTGTTTGGTCTTTTTACTTGAAATTTGGAGGGTGTTTACAGCATGTCATGTAGATGTGAATTATGGTGTTTACGTATCAGAGAAAATACTTTTTGCAGAGATATTACGTGACGCACTTTACATGTTGCGGACAGTGTTTTGCTTGTGATGGTGGCTTGAAATTGATAGGATACCTCGCCTTAGTGTCATGGATGTAGTTTTCAGTCGTTGTGTGTGTTAAATGTCAACAGGTGTGGAACTGTGCCAGTCTGACGAATGAAAATCTCATACGTTAAAATATTATATCTCGGATACGGTTTGGTCTTTTCACTTGAAATTTGGAGGGTGTTGACGGCATGTCCTGTGGATGTAAATTACAATGTTTCTGTGTCAGAAAATATTTTTGGTGGAGATATGGCATGGCACAGTTTGCATTCTGCAGACAGCGTTTTCCTTGTGGTGGTGGCTTGAAATTGATAGGATACCTAGCCTTAGTGTCATGGATGTAGTTTTCAGTCATTGTGTGTGTTAAATGTCAACAGGTGCAGGACTGTGCCACTCTGACAAATGAAAATTTCAAATTTTGACATGTCATATCTTGGACACGGTTTGGTATTTTTATTTGAAATTTGGAGGGTGTTGATGGCATGTCCTGTAGATGTTAATAGAGGTATTTACATGTCAGACAATACATTTTTTGCAGCGATATTGTGTGGCACAGTTTACGTTTTGTGGACAGCATTTTCTATTGTTCTACTAGATTAACTATTGTTTGGTGGCTGCCCTTGCTGTTGTGAATGTACTTTTTAGTCATTGGGAGTCCTTGGGCCTGGCACTTACAAGTTGGTGAGCCCCGCGCTCCCACCAACTTGCTCAACTTTCTACTTTTCTATTCTTTCTTAAAAAGTAAGGACATTCTATGCAAAAAAAACACTTTGTTAATGCATCAGTTAGGGTTCTTCTACAGTGAAAAAAGTGAGGAAATTCGATTTTAGGGTTCCCACCCCTAGCACCCCACCCTCACCTCACCCCCACCAACAGGCATTGGGGTGTGCATTGGGGTCATTGGCCCTAACTCTCACTCCATTCTCCTATACTGCACCACCTCAGCTTGTTTACACATGGGATGGGGTGAGAGTTAGGGCCGATGAGCCCAACAAACACCCCAATGCCTGTTGGTGGGGGCGGGGGTGGGGTGTGGTGCTAGGGGTGAGAACCCTAAAATAGAACTTCCTCCCTTTTTTCACTGTAGAAGAACACTAACTGATGCATTAAAGAATATTTTTGCATAGAATATATGTATATATATATATTTTCAAGGCAAAAAACTCAGTTTAATGCATCAGTTAGGGTTGTTCTACAGTGACAAAAGTGAGGAAATTTGATGTTAGGGTTGAAAACCCCACTGGCACCCCAGCCCCCCCAAACGGCATTGGGGTGTGTGTTGGGGTCATCAGTCCTAACTCTCACCCCATACCATGTGTAAACAAGCCAAGGTGATAAAGAATAGAAGAATGGGGTGAGAGTTAGGACCGATGACCCCAACGTACACCCTGATGCTGGCTGAGGGGGTGGGGTAGGGGGTGCAAGGGGGGGGTTTCAACCCTAACATTGAATTTCCTCACTTTTGACACTGTGGAACAACCCTAACTGATGCATTAAACAGAGTTTTTTTACTATGAATTTCCCTTCTTTCTGAGAATGTGGTTTTGGGAGCACAGGCCCTTCGGGCCCCATGCTCCCACCATGTGATTTTTGATCACATAGTAACAGTAAGTGCAATGCAAATGCAAGCACAAATGGTAATGCACATGGTGACACAAACGTAAATGGCAATGCAGACGGTAATAGAAACGAAAGCGCAAAGTGACACCAAAATGAACAGTAACAGAAACGGAGACGCAAACGCAAGTGCATACAGAAATGCAACTGGTAACACGCCGCAGTCCACGTACCACAATTGGAGTAAATGGCAATGGCAATAGCAATAATAATGCAAGAGAAATAGAAATGGAAATGCAAACAGCGACAGAAACGCAAAACCATAATGCACGGTCACA
This sequence comes from Neoceratodus forsteri, assembly GCA_016271365.2. Lineage (NCBI taxonomy): Eukaryota > Metazoa > Chordata > Ceratodontiformes > Ceratodontidae > Neoceratodus > Neoceratodus forsteri. The sequence continues at coordinate 1,512,531,729 of CM057455.1, forward strand.
GTAATGCAATTGCAAATGCAAATGGTAATGGTAATAGCAACAATAATGCCAAAGGAAACAGAAATGAAAATGCAAATGCAAGCACATATGGAAACACAAACCCTAATGAGCACGGTCATGGTAATGCAATTGGAAATGCAAATGGTAACGGTAACAGCAACAATAACACCAAAGGAAAGAGAAATGGAAACGCAAGTGCGTACGGAAATGCAAACCATAATGCACACGGTCAGAGTAATGCAATTGGAAATGCAAATGGTAACGGTAACAGCAACGATGACACCAAACGAAAGACAAACGCAAATGGAAGGGTGGCCACAAATGCAAATGAAAATGTGCACGGTGATGCAAATGGAAATGCAAACACAAACAGTAGTGGAAACGCAAATGGTAACAGTAACACAAACACAAGCACAAACAAAAACGCAAATGGTAATGCACACAGTGGCGTACATGGGAATGCTAACGTAAACAGGCATGGAATTGCAAGTGGAAATGCTAAGTGTATCAGTAACAGTAACGGAAGCGCACACCCTGGTTTTCCCCAACAGCTACATATAGAAACACAGTGAGCACAAAGAATGTATGCATAATAATGGGCCTCAGACCACAAAATGAAAACTTGGAATACTAAATTGCTTATATCTCAGGAACTGTATGACATAGAAAATAAATTAAAATTTCATATTATTTATGACTTTCCTGGCTAGTTTTTGCACTTAGCCCCCTAGTGGGGAGTTAAGAACTTTTGTGACGAAAAGTCCATTTCTCAAATCGTTTCCGAGATACAGGTCCCAAAAGGTGCGGCAGATGCCGCAATGTTAGGCTATGGGAAAAGCGTCAAATTTAGAGCACTATAACTTTCCATCCATGCAATATTTTGTCACCAAACCATGAAAAGGCACATCTGAGGGATGTTGGCTTTCTTCCCTTCAAATTTCAGCCCAAATGACCAAACCAGTGTTTTGCAGCAGGGTGGCAAAGAATTCATGTTATTTTCCCCATAGTGTTGAATAGTAGTGTCACAAATCACAACACTTTCACAAAAAATCACAAAAGTGTTGCAGGTGCAACACTACTTTGCGAAACTACTTTTTCCAAAAATATTTAAAAAACATATTTCTGATGTGTTTAACCCCAAATTAAAGACATGCCTAGCATTCTCAGGGTCCGACTAGGTAAACACAAAAAGAATTGTGTCCCTAGAGGATCCCAATTTTAAATGTCAAGCACTTCTTTGATAAGTAACTGAAAACAAAATGGCAGATTTGCGACACTACTGGGTCATTTGTGACACTAAAATCAGCATTTGCGACACTGTCAAACTTTTTGTTAACTTTTCCCCTTGACTAGAATGGGAAAGTTGTTTTTTGAATTACCTTTGAACCGTTCGATATTTTTTCACAAAATCTTCAAAAGGCACATCGGGGACCCCAGCCACATGTTCCCTGAAGATTTTGGACCAGTCACAGAAACCGTGTGACCTGTAGGCACAAGCAAAGAATGCGTAAAAAAACCTTAATGCGCTACAGAATGTCGCTTAATAACTCCACAACCGTATATCTGACTGGTACGAAACTTAGCAAATCCTAAGATCTGTGCCACCACTCCATGTCTGCCAAATCCGTCTTATGGTGGAAAAGTTATTAAGGTGCAAAATTTCACATTTTAACCTTAAATGGGGTATTCAACCCTAACTATAGTGGCACTACCGTGCCACTATTTTTATATATATATATATATAAAATATGGGATATACAATGGTGAGCTGTCAGATTAATGATTTATCTACACAAGTGCTGTTTGACCTTGGGTAACCTCATGAGTGGCTGATAAGCCACAGTGGAGGTAATCAAGTCAAACAACCTAAATGTAGATTAATCATTTATCTGACAACTCACCATTGTATATTTCATTTATGCAATAGGGATGCTTTCTATCAGTGTAGGAACATTTGGTTTTGACTGTTTATCTTTATTTTAAATGATAATTTCTGGGAGTTTTGGTTAACTTTCCTAGAGTATGTCTGCCTAGTATAGTGGTTGCTATTAAATGAAGCACCACTCATTTTGTAGAAAACTTCTTGCTGAACAAATGTCATGCTCACAGTACTACTGTATGCTACCTTTTTCATTTTAAAATGATTCACATTTGTTTGTCAAAAAAGGGAAAAAAAAATTGAATGTTATGCTGTTTTTTGCTAATTATAAAAAAAACTAAAAGGTATCTATAAATGAAACACCACTCATTTTGTAGATATTTTTGTGCTGAACATTTTTCATGCTCACAGTACCATGCTATCATTTTTTGTTTTAAAGTTATTCACATTTGTTTGTCAAAAAAGTGAACAAAAAATTGCATTTTATTCTGCTTTTTTGCTAATTGTAAAGAATCTATAAGGTATCTATACATGAAACGCCACTCATTTTGTAGATAATTTTGTGCTGAATAATTTTCGTGCTCGCAGTACCATGCTATCTTTTTTCATTTTAAAGTTATTCCCATTTGAATATGGTTAGCACTGCTTCTGAGACTGAACATTCTAAATGAATTCTAAAGAGATTTGTGACATAGTAACTGTGTGTATAAATGGTCACTGTATATATAAATTTATTTATACATACAGTGACTCAGATAAAAGCATTTATCACACTGAATATATGTCCACCCCTATTACATAAATATATATATTGTCAGGAGGTCTAAACCTCACTCTCAGGTTCTTGGCAATATTAAGAATGCAAGAAATCACAGACACGTTGCATAAGAGTAATAAACTAGTTTATTACTACCAAAAGGATAAATCACAGTTGTCCTAAGTAGTTCTTAGCAATACAAACTGGGAGCCAATGCTAAACGTTCCCTATACCTCGAGGTTTCTTCGTGTCTCTTGGGGTCTCCGAGGTATAAGACTCTGTGTCTCACATTATATACCTATGATAATTACTATGGTTACTGTAAGATAGAAACATTTCTAGTTACAGAGATGAGCCCTATTGGCTAAATTAGAGGTGGCTCCATGGTCCAAGATAACATTATACAATTTTGTAGTACTCATCACTTTGTGAAACAAAAGAGTACAGTTCTTATAGTTCTTACACAAATCAGTGTAGTAGTACAAATCACCAAAAGATGGCAACGCCGACTTACATATATAATCATTCCAAGAACACAGATGTCCCAATATTTTATAAGCAAAGAAATACACAAGAAATACATATGTGTATTAGAAAGTAAAGTGTATAACAATAATATGCATACATATCCTGACATCTGCTCTTGTACGTTAGATGCCGTTAGCCCTATATATTAGTATAACATATGCCTAAACACCAGCTGTCTACGGTGTACCTCTGGGGGTACCAATAAGGGTGCAGGGACCTCATATAACATTCTCCCCTTGTTGCCTCTCAGGGCAACGCAGGCAAAAATAGGGAAAGGTCAGGGAGCGGGGTCATTTACAAAGCTGATGTGCAAGCTTTGTAAAGGAACTCGAGCTGCTCACAGTGTTGGCGCAGTGTGCGCCATAGGCAGCATAGCATTATAACTAATAAAAATATCAAAATTGCTTGTATAATAACAAAACCTTTAAAAGTAATTTCTAACCATGCATTAGTTAATGCATCATTCATATCACCATCATTAATTAATGAAAGGATAGCTTCATTAGCCTTAGTAATATTATTGCTGATGTGGATGAGGTGGGTGTCTTTTCTTTCTAAAAGTGATTTTAATTAAGTGATAGTGGGTCTATGTGTACATTAAAATACAGTAAATATTCAGAAAGGGTGAGCAGATAATTGGGGTTGCCATCAATGATGTCCGCATCCATAAGGGGGACTGGAGTAATAAAGGTATGTCCAATAACAGCCTTCTGGTGGGGAACGAAACAAAAATTAGGGTTATCAATAGCATATGTCTCAGTTCTGTAAGTGTAGGTTTTCTAGTTCGTTACCACACAGTACTCCCCGTCAGAATTGTACTGCATTTTAACAGTGGGAAGTCTCCATTTTTGCAACTGTACTGGGCAGGTGTAGGTCATCTTGGAAATTGTGTTGACAGGTGATGAACCTCCTCTCGATACATCTGGTAAAGTTTATCTGGAGCCAATGTTGAGTCCGAAAAAGCAGTGTTGTTCATGCTGATGTCATCGTCCATGGAAAAGGACCAATCAATACTGTCGGGAGAATAACCACATATAGGTTTAATAACATCAAATACATCACATCGACACAAGTAGATATATTGTTTCTTCACTCAGGAGTCTGTGTGCAGAGCGACCCAGATGTCCAGGAAAGGATGGAAGACCAATAGAGGAGGCAAGTCCAGGCATTCTCTGTAGATGTCGTCATCAAGGTGCCAAATCGAATGTACAGAAGCCAGCTTGTCAAACAAAGTTGTAGTGGGGTCAAAATGAGGTAAAGAGACAGTGAAAGAAACAAACATTGTATCTTTGATAGAACATTTCTTAGAAGAAAAACAGGGGGCAGTGTTAGGGTGTCTGGTCACAAAACCCAAATTCCTAGCTGTAGAACAAGGAATAGTTAAAGATTGTTGCATACACATAGCAATACAGCCAGGGGTTTTACATCATGGACAATACTATTTCGAAATATGTCTGCCATGTATGATATCAGGAATTCTTCCATATTCTAGATCATGGAAGAGATTATTAATGGTAGTGATAATGTATGAGCCATAGGCTGAGCATAAAATCTCATGGGCAATGTATTGTTTATCTGCTTCTTTGTTGTTTTGTGCAATGAGTGCATTAATCTTAGCTTTAGAATCTGTAAATGCCTTAGCAATGTCGTGCATATTGTATACAGTGTATCTCTCTTCCTGACTAAGGCCATCCACACCATGCAATAATGGGGGTAGTATATTATTTACTAAACCAGTTTAAAATTTAGCTGAATGAGATTTGATATATTCCATATAGACATAACTGTACCAAAGAGACCTGTGACAGTGCCTGTTGCACCAGTGACATCAGAACTGTCAACTTCACGTGTATTACATTTATGACTTTGATCATCAGGATTTCGTTTTCTCCTGAAGTTGCCTCTATGCTCGGTGGTATGTACCCCGGCAATAGGGTCTTGAGTGAGAATCTGAAACACTGCTAAACTATCAAGCAATAGAGTACTGTAAAATGCTGAAGTGTTAGTATTATGACACATACCAAATTCTTCCATATTCCAGTAGGTTAGATTAAACAAAACAGGTATATGCATAAACTGTAAGTTATTAATCAGTGTACCAGGTAAAGCAGTGGCTGTTAAACCACTACAAGGATCAAGGGTGTGCTTTGGGCATTCCAAAAGCTGTTTATCAGTGGGTGGTAACACAAAAAGGAACATAGCAGCAAAGGCCATGTTGTGTACAGCACAAAATTTTTGAGCAGAGTCCTTAGACAAAGAATTACAGTATGAAGGATCAATTAAAGCAGTGATATTGTATAAACCAGAATGTCTAAGAGCAGTCTGTAGCAAGGACAGATAACCATTTGGGGACAATTTAGCATTAGGCCAACCCTGGAAAGTTCCCTTGGAGAGTTTGGCCACAGGGAGAATTTGTCCTTGCGATATGGTTTGCCACTCAATTTGTAGGGTAGATTTATCAGGAGCAACAACCGAGGCAGTTAGGTAAGCATCAGAACCTACCTGGACAGTAATCAAACTATCAGGTATTTTGAAGGATACTCCTTCTGGGGCAGATGCTGGAGGATCAAGGTGAGGTAGGAGGTTTGGTACCATGCCTTGGATGCAGGGGATAACTTCTGAGATGATGAGAAAATGGAACAAGATAGCCATCTTGTCAGTATATCTGAAAAGGAAAACCAAACATTAGTAGATTAGTACTATTCCACCCAATGGGGTGAGGAAAAGTAATTATACTCCTTTATACAGTTTCAGTTGGTTTGCCTGTAATCACTTTTCAGTCAGTTGGTTGTTGTGCAGGAGTCTAACTTGATAGACTGCCAGACTGAGCTTGTTGATAATGGGGTGAGGGCCTTAACACTTATTGGAGAAGGAGTGTGGGGGATGTGCAAATCGAAGGACCATGACTTGATCTCCAACCTGCCAATCCACTTCTTGTGCATGCTTGCCAAACTGTATTTTGGACTGTTGCTGGGCCTTGCCCATGCAATTGGTGGCATACAAGTATGTGTGTATGAGGTCTTTTCTGAGTTTATCCACATATTGGTCTACAGACACACGGTCTGCAGTGGGGATATGCAGGACAAATAACAGGTGCTCAGGTAATCTCATCTGTCTTCCAGTCATCACCTCCAAGGGTGTCAACTGGGTGGTGCCTAAGAGTGTGCCACTGATTGCCATAAAGAGTAATGGCAACAGGGAATGCCAAATTTTGGGATGTCCTCAATGAATTTGGAAAGCATTTGCTTAATCCATCTGTTGGCTCTTTCTACTTGACCTGAAGATTGAGGGTGGTAAGGTATGTGGAACTTCTGTTGAACTCCAAGGAGCTCAAGGGATTCTTTCATCAACTCACCTATAAAACTGGTTTCTTTGTCAGAGTCCACCTTAAGAGGTAGGCCCCACCTGGAGAAAATTTGCTCTACCAGGATTTTTGCAGTGGTTTTAGCAGTACATGTCTTAGTGGGGAAAGCTTTGACCCACTTAGAGAAAAGATCAGTTACCACAAGAGCATATTTGTTGTTTCTGCTGGTATTGGTCAGTGGACCAATAAAATTGATCTGTATGGCATGCCAAGGGCCAAAGTGTCTTTGAGGTAGGAGTTTGGCATTTTGTTTGGTGGGGATAGGATTGTTTTGTGCAGAAATGAGGCAGTTATCTATGTACTGTTTCACATCTTTGGTGACAGCAGGCCACCAGGTGGTGGTTTTAAGTCTCTGGAGGGTGTTTTCCACTCCCTGGTGTCTACCAGTGGGTGTATCATGCACTTGGTGCAAGAATTCAGATCTAAGGTGTCTGGGGACCACCCACAACTTGGTGGTGGAATCATATGGTTGGTACCAGATGATCTTGTCATCTGGGGACAAGCGCAACCTACCTTCATGCCTCCGGTAGGGATTGTGTGTGGGAAGTTTTTCTTCTGTACCTTTGTCAAGGAATCTGAACACTTCCTTGAGTTCAGTATCAACATGCTGGGCTGCTGAGAGTTCTAAGGGGGAAAAAGGTTCAGGTTTCTTCCTGACTGCTGCAATGTGTATGGCCGCATAGGTCTCTGAGTGATCCATCATTCAGGTGCCCCCCCTCGGGCTCCTTCCTTGGTGAGGGTGTCTGCTGCGTCATTGAAGGCATGGTACGGGTCATGTATGGAATGAGCTTTAACTTTGTGTACATAGAGTTTGTGTGCAAACCTTTGTGCCAGTAAGTGTGTGTATATTACCAGTTCGTTATACTTCACTGGGCTGCCATTAGAAGAGAGGAAGGAGTTTTTTTTTGCCAGAAAGGAAGAAATTCTGTAAGAGAACAATAAACCCAGTTAGAGTCTATAAAAATGATGGTATCCTCGGTTCCATGCTGGATAAACTTGAGGGCACAGGCCATTGCTGCCGTCTCGGCATATTGTGAAGATGCCACACTGCAACGCTTCAAGATTTTAACAGTATTACCATAGGGGTAAAGTACCAAGATACCCATCCCTGCAATCTGTTCTCCCTGATAGTAGAAAGCTGAACCATCTGTGAAAATACGACACAAAGAAGTGTTCTCAAGCAATTGGGCATGGCAGAGAGGAAAGGACTTGGATCTGGTAGATCAGGTGGTTGCAGTGTACAGTCATGGGGTACTCCTTGGAAAAGGAATTCATGTGCCAGCATAGATGGCATTTTGGTTGGGTGGACCTGTATGTCTCTATCCTGGAGAAGAAGTGAGCAATGGGTCAGCCTGGTGTTAGAGACTGACCCATCCTTCACTCTGTCTGATAGCAGAAAGGTAGTTGGGGTATGGTTTGTGTTAATGATCAGTGGGGAGTACCCAATGATATACAGAAAGTTCTTCACAGCCCAGTAGGTGGCCAGAAGGTTCCTTTCACAAAGACTGTATTTCTGTTCCACCGGGGTCAAGAGCTGTGATGCATATGCAGTGGGTCTCAGAGTACCGTGAACTTTAAGAGCCAGCACTGCTGAAATAGCAATGTCAGAGGTGGCACACTCCAGATGGAATGGTAGTGCTGGATTGGGACTAATCAGAGCAGGCGCAGAGGCCAAGGCCTGTTTCAGTGACATCACAGCCTGGGTGTGTATGGGGCCCCAAGTTCAGGGAATGTCCTTTTTTTAGTAACTCACAGGGAGGAGCAGCCTTCTGAGCAAAATCACAAATAAAATCTCTTGAATAGTTCACCATACCTAGAAACCTTCTAAGAGTTGCCACACTGGTGGGTAACGGCAAGTCTTGCAGTCCTTGTATCTTTTTCCAGGTAGGACTTCAGCCTTGGTCAGTCATTCTCAGGCCCAGAAAGAGTACATCATTCTGACATAGTTGTGCTTTTGCTGGATTGCATTTGAGGCCTGCTCTCTGAGTGAGAGTCAATAGGTCATCCAAGAGATCCGAGTGTTGTTCCTGTGTGGCTGTTGCCAACAGCAGGTCATCCACATACTGCAAGAGACACTGGGGAGTAGAGGAAACCCTCAAGGGTGTCCATCATGTGTAGATGGAACAGGGACAGGCTGTTATGGAATCCCTGTGGTAAGCAGGTCCACGTGTACTGTCTACCTTCAAAGGTGAAGGTGAACTTATATTGACTCTTAGGGGCCAATGGCAGTGACCAGAAACTATTGGAGATATCCAGGGCACTGAACCATTTTAGGTCAGGGATCAAGAGTTGTAGCACATCAGGTGCAGAAGCCACAGTTGGAGCACAACTGGGGGTGACCTGATTCAGTTTCCTGTAGTCAATAGTAAGTCTCCAGGCACCTGTTGGTTTTTTCACAGGCCACACTGGGGAATTGGCAGTGGAAACACATGTTCTGATTACCCCTTGGTTGAGGAGTGATTTTATTGTCTCCCTAAGAGAAGGCAGGGCCTCAGATGGGAAAGGATACTGCCTTTGCCTCTCATGTGCTGGACCTGGCACTTCGATGACAGTGTGCATTCTGCCACAGTCATTTTTGTTGATAGCAAATGCTTCCAGATGTCTTTGTAGAATGGGAAGGAGCTTTGGGAAGGCTCATGGTTCTTTAACAAATCTATGATGTCATACTCTTTATTGCTGGCAGATATTGTTGACACAACATGTGAATCAGGGATCAAGATAGTATGATATTGACCCTGAATCTGTATCAATAGCATGTTAGCTAGATCCACCACACAGCCATGTGGTGCAAGGAAGTCAATTCCAATAATACTAGGATGATCATGCAATACCATTAGTTGGAAGGTGTGTGAGGCCTTCAGGTGTCCCAACTCTACAGGTAGTGGTAGACAGCGGTATGCAGGTAACCTAGTACCATCTACTCCTGACATGTTGGTCCTCCATCCGATGGACCAAAGAGATGTATCTGGGTGGTCCTCATGTAATACAGACACAGTTGCACCTGTATCCAATAACACTGTAAGTAGGTGGCCCCTGACCTCAGCCTCAGTGCAGGGCCTTCCGTTTGTATCCAAGACCAGCTTGTTTACAATCCGGACTGGGGCCTGTAATTGTCAATCTGTACTGGAAGAAGCATGGAGATGTTGGGCCTGGTCCCTTTGAACCACTTTACCATGCTGCATTGATGCTATATAGGGAGGTGCTTCTGGGTTCAGGCCTGTATGGGCCTGAGGGCCTGTACTTCTGGTATCACCATCGCCCATTGGGGCCTGGATTCCCAGTTGTATGGCTGCAAGGGACTGAGCAGGAACAGCATCATCTACAGAGCGTACTTGCCCCAGGAGTTCTCTAAACTTCAGATTCTCTTCGGCTATCTCCCTATATGAAGGGCCTGGCCTTTGTTGTTGTTTGCCCTTATTCTTGTAGTGCTTTTTATTCTTATGATAGTTCTGGTTCCCACCCCATTATTGTTGCTGCTGTTGTGGTTGTTGGGCCTGCTGGGGGTGTTGGTTGTCTGCGGGGAAGGGCTGTTTATGTTGGGTTTGCCCTTCCACCGTGTAGTGCATCGAGGCCTCTGTTGTGGGCTCCATGGAGGCTACTTTCTTGGAACCAGAGCCCAGATCATGAATATAAAGTTGGTAAACTCTCTCAGTTTTCCAAAGGATGTCAGCAAACTTTTCCATGGTGGGATAGGAGGTTGGCTTTACCTTTTCTCTTACTGCAGGGATCATGTTCCTAAAGAACAAGGTCTTATAGTCAATAAGATCTACATCCGCAGCTTCTTGTGAGAGTTGTTTTCCTGCTCGGTAGGCCATCCAGAGTCTCTGGTGGTAAGTCGCTGGACTTTCCTTTGCATTCTGTTTTACAGGGTATGCAAGCATCACTCCTACTACACCTGGGCTGTGTGCAGAAATGAGTTCAGCTGCAACCTCATCAAATGTGGCATTGCCGGCCTGGCGGATGGCATCGGGCAGTTTTCCCCACTGTCCAGGCTCAATGGTCTGGCGTAGTATTTGGACCTGATAGTCTGCAGTGAGGCTAAGCATCTCACATTTGGAATGTACCTTTTCCAAGTGGCAGCTGAGGTTGTCAGAAGGGCTCATTCAACCAATTCTGTCAGCTATTTGCTGTACAGAGTAAGCCATTTGTAGGGGATTAGTGGGACAATCAGGTGGAGGTGCATTTCCTCAGGTGCCATCCAAGGCTGTCTGAGCTGCAGCTTCCACCACAGCATGGACAATGCCCTCCTGTGTGCCAGTTTCATGAATAAGCTGCCTAATTTAGCCTTTTAACACTCTCTTATTCCTCTCTGGGATGGGCACACTATTTACCGCATTATCAATTATTCTCTCTATCTCCTGCTTGTCTTCCACATTAATAATGGCTACCGGTGGTGTTGTTGGGACCAGGCTTGGGCCTGCTTCCCCCCAATCATGCGGGCCGACATGTTGGCATCACTCATGATGTGCATCACGACATCGACAACGTATGACATGGTGTGGGTGGTGTGGGGACCCGCCTTGTTGTGGATGGCTGGGTGGGGTTTCTGGGCCATAGTAGGGGTGTGACTGAGCATTGTACTGAGAGATGTCATCATCTGAGACCTCTCCTTCAGATGACGTAGTTAAGGCAGGGGCTATGCCTCCCATCGCCTTAACATGTCCAGCCAGAACCTCCCACTGATGGCACAGTTTCGCCATCTTGGATTCACATTCTGCATGACTCACACTTGCAACATCCATATTAACCTCATCTTGCATTTGTTTCTGTAACATTACATACCTGGTGTATCTCGTCCTGTAGCTCTATCATTTCCTCACTCAATTGTTCATTTGTTCTACTTAACAAATCATTCATATTCATAGTCTGTCTCTTATCCTGTCTCAAACTTTCACATTGCTGCTTCAACATACAAATTTCTTGCTCTCCAGCCTGTGCCGAATGATGCAAAAGTGAATCCTTTTCATTGCGCAGTGTTTAAAGTTCAGACTCCAAATTCTGCTGCAGTCTAACATAATCTGTTTCCTGCAAACCCATCTCTTGCTTTAGAGATGAAATCTGCATATCAAGGGTTTGAAACCTCACTTTGGAGGCTCCCAGAGCAGCATAGAGAACTGCGACCAACAGCCCTTTGGCATGACACCTATTGGCTGTCTGTCTCATCTCACAGTACTGGTTTGAAATCCCCAGTATAGGGTTTTTGGATTGACCTGCATCCCACGCGAAGTCAGCCCATCCTCCATGGGAGGCAAGGAAGTTTGAGACATCGAGTCTCAGTTCTGCATAGATATTTGATACAGTAGCCATTGTGTGGGAGGGAATGTAAAATCAAACTGTGAAAAAGGCACCGTGCTGTGTATCGATCCACAGCATAAGCATTTTATACACAGTCGGGCTACTGTATCTTTGTCGGCTTGCAATCCAAAGCTGCCGTCGAGTGTGTCAAGTCGGCATTGACCACACCCAAGAAAAACAGCCAGACTTTGCAAGTTACTACAAAGTGGTCAGAAAACAGGAGAGGTGGTGCGGGAATGCACACCTACAGTCCTATTTAGGAAGGGAAAAGTTTAGGCAACAAGTGAAATCTCACAAACACCAAATATTGCCTGCACACGGTTGTCAATTGTCAAGAGGTCTAAACCTCAATCTCAGGTTCTTGGCAATATTAAGAATGCAAGAAATCACAGACACGTTGCATAAGAGTAATAAATGTGTTTATTACTACCAAAAGGATAAATCACAGTTGCCCTAAGCAGTTCTTACCAATACAGACCGGGAGCCAATGCTAAACGTTCCCTATACCTCGAGGTTTCTTCGTGTCTCTTGGGGTCTCCGAGGTATAAGACTCTGTGTCTCACATTATATACCTATGATAATTACTATGGTTACTGTAAGATAGAAATATTTCTAGTTACAGAGATTAGCCCTATTGGCTAAATTAGAGGTGGCTCCACGGTCCAAGATAACTTTATACAATTTTGTAGTAGTCATCACTTTGTGAAACAAAAGAGTACAGTTCTTATAGTTCTTACACAAATCAGTGTAGAAGTACAAATCACCAAAAGATGGCAATGCCGACTTACATATATAATCATTCCAAGGACACAGATGTTGTAATATCTTATAAGCAAAGAAATACACAAGAAATACATATGTGTATTAGAAAGTAAAGTGTATAACAATAATATGCATACATATCCTGACATCTACTCTTGTACAGTAGATGCCCTTAGCCCTATATATTAGTATAACATATGTCTAAACACCAGCTGTATACGGTTTACGGTGTACCTCTGGGGGTACCAATAAGAGTGCAGGGACCTCGTGTAACAATATATATATAGTTTTATATATATATATATATATATATAGATATATATATATGTAGATGTATATGTAGATGTATATTTATACATATATACAGTATATATATAAATGTGCCACGGTAGCACCTTTATACCTGTAGTTAGGGTTGAGTAGGCAGTTTAATGTTAAATCCCACATTTTGCACTTTAATAACTTTACAACCGTTCAACGGATTTGCAGAAAAGTTGGTATGTGCATTCCCATGTGGTAGATATCTTGACTTGCTAAGTTTCATTTCAATCAGATGTGTGGATTTTGCACAGCACCTAGTGAAAAATTGTAAAAGTTGTTTTTTTCTAAAATTTTGGCTAATTTTTCCTCATCACGCTGTGGCCACACTGTTTGGAATTTTAGCCTGATACTTTCAGGGCAGAAAGAGCTTGTCCAAAGAACATGTCAGCATTGGTTTGGTGAAAAAAATATTAATCCATTCAAAAGTTATTACATTTTGAAAGTTTGGGTTCTGAGCATGCTTTGAACAAGGATTTTGTCTCTCAAACAAGGATTTTGATAGTTCATGAACAGGGATTCATTAAATCCCTGTTCGTATGAATAAAATTCCTGTTCATGAGATGCCATCTTGTTTTCAATTTTCTTCAAAAACAAAACCTTGTAACTTGCCCAAGGATTTCCTCTGTACGCATTGAAGTACAGGTTTTTTTCAGGGTGATGTCCTCTACAAACCTATGGCTTTGGTTCCATTTACTTTATTCAAAAAATGGTTGTTTTTAAATTTGACAATCCTTGTTCGTGACTCGCTTCCGATCCCTGTTCATGAGGTGTCAAAATCCCTGTTCACAAGCCTATCCCTATTCATGAGCTGTCAAAATCCTTGTTCATAAGGGGATGATCAGATGGCCCTATCTTGCGAATAGGGATCAGCTTGCAAACAGGGATTCTAAAACCTCATGAACAGGGATTCAGCTCGCAAACAGGGATTTTGACAGTTTACAAGCAGGGATTATAAAATGTAATCCCTGTTTGTGAGCTGTCAAAATCCCTGTTCATGCGGGGATGACCAGATGGCCCTAAAAATCCCTGTTCATGAGCTGTCAAAATCCTTGTTCGTAAGGTGTCAAAATCCCTGTTTGTGAGCCAATCCCGGTTCATGAGCTATCTAAATCCTTGTTCATGAGGGGATGACCAGATGGCCCTACCTTGCAAACAGGGATTGGCTCAGGAACAGGGATTTTGACACCCCATAAACAGAGATTCAGCTCACAAACAAGGATTCTGACAGCTCATGAACAGGGAATTTTAAAGGTTGCTGTTTCTTTGCCACTTCACTGCAAAGAAATGGTTAGGCCTTTTGGCTTGAAATTTGCAGAGTAGAAAGGGGGGTGTCCCAGAGAAGTGACTCATGCTGGTTTGTTGTAAAAATTTGCATCAGTTCCACAGTTATGGCACTCTGAATTTGAGAAATTTCCCATAGGATAATATTGTGGCTAATGCGGCACCTTTCGATGCCTATATTTCGAAAACTGTTCGAAATACAGATTTTTTGCTAAGCGCAGCTTGCATATGTGGAGGTTACCAGTCCATGATTAGAACTGCAGTGGAATTTTTTCCAGAGTTGTTACAGTTGCTGAGATATTGCACCATTTGCAGCACAAGTCTTTTTGGAATGTGTCTAGGGCTGCACTGTTTCTCTACAATTATAGGGCCCTGCGTTCCCACATATGGATACCGTTATGCAGTAATCAGACTGCTGGGCCATCCGTTATGCAATACTGGGAGTGCAGGGCCCTAGGGAGATGACAGTTCATTACAATGTCTGTGCACTTATGGTTAGATGGGAGTGCAGGGCCCTAAAATTCCCCAAACCACATAAGGGTAAGATTACACTTTCTCAAAAAGTAAGGAAATGCATTGCAAAAAACTTTTTTAATGCATCGGTTAGGGTTGAAGCAACAAATGTAGGGAAATGAGACATTAGGGTTAACACTCTAATGCTCACCCCACCACAACCCCACCTTCCACAGACCAACAGATGACAGGATGTGCCTTGGGGTCATCGGGCCTCTCACCCCATTCTCCTATGCTGTACCATGTCAGCTTTCTTACACATGGAATGGGCTGAGAGTTACAGCCAATGACCCCAAGGCACACCCTATCACCTTTTGGTCTGCAGAGGGTGAGGGTGGGGTGGTAAGGTGGGGGGTGTGAGAGTATCAAACCAAATTCCTTATTTCCCCACTTTTGTCACTTCAACCCTAACCAATGCAGTAACAAAGTTTTTTGCAATTAAGATAATATATATATATATATATATATATATATATATATATACACACATATATATATATATATATATGTACATAAAAGTGACACGGTAGCGCCACTATATCTGTAGTTAGGGTTGATCGGGCACTTTAATATTAACCCCCAAATTGTACACGCTAATAACTTTACAACCATTCAACAGCTTTGCACAAAATTCAGAATAGATGGTGTTAGGTGATAGAGTTAGTGATTTACCAAGTTTCATTTTGATTGGATTTGTGGATTTCGTGCAGCGAATTGTGAAAAAATGTTTTTTGCCAAATTTTCCATTTTTTCTTCAGTGTGCTGTGACCACACCATTAGGAATTTTAACCTGATATGTTCAGGCTGGAAAGAGGTCATTGTAAGGAACAATCCAGCATTGGTGTGGTGAAAAAATATTAATCCGGTACAAAGTTATTAAACTTTATAAATTCGGGTTCTGAGCATGTTCAGTTCAGTCTTTGGGATAGATGCACAGTTTTGATCAAGGATTCCTGGTTGTGAAGGGCTGGTGAAGAGGGATTGCTAAAAGGGATTGTGAAATCTCAGAAAATCCCACTTCACAAGAAAAATCCCTCTTCATCAGCTGCCATCTTGTTTTCTCCCTTAGCGAGGGGAGAAAATAAAACCTCATAACTTGCCCCAGGGTCATCTTTTTTTGTGAGGAGGATGTCCCCTTCCCACCCATGCCATTGTTTTTTTTACTTTAATAATGGCAGTTTTGCACTTTAAAATTCCTTTTCGCAATCCCTTTTCACCAGATCAGCTGGCAAAAAGGGATTGCAAAAAGGGATTCTTAAAGTTAACTGTGCTGTTTTCCCTGGTATCTATTGGACACCGTGACTCCCTTAAAATATTAATTCCCTGGTGTTTAGTAGCCCCCCCACCCTCTGATTGCCCTCCCCCATTTTATTTTTTGTTTTGTTTTATTTTCCAACACTGGGTTGCCCACCCCCAGTGTCGGATAACCCCGACCGCAGCCCATTAATGTGCCGACATTGGGGGACCCAATCCCTGTATCGGCTTTTACCTCATCAACCCCCCCAGTAGCTTTGGACACTGGGGAGCCCAACCCCAGTGTCTGAAAATGTGTGTGTTTTTTTATGTACCTGAAAAAAGGAAAACAGTCCCCCAATGTATTTTTTTATGCAGAATCCTGCATCAAACTAGTCTGCCCCTCTATGCTCATTTTTAGCTGACATTGGGGTGCCCAATCCCTGTGTTGGCCTGTATCCCCCCCTCCACTGCTGTGACACACTGGGAGTCCACCTCAGTGTGTCGAAATGTGCTTTAAAAAAAAACGTGAAAAAAGAAAACTGCCCGATGTCTTTTTTTCAATGCAGAATCCTGCATCAAATTTTCAACGCAGAGTCCTGCATCAAACTAGTCTGCCACTCTATGTTCATTTTTCACAATAACTGATGCATTAAGTGAAGTTTTTTTGCAATGTACTGTATATATATATATATATATATATATATATACATATATAGATATACATACAGCATTATAGTACAGCAGGTATGGTTGAGATGGCCATTTAACTTTGAACCTCTAAGTTTGCATCTTAACAGCTTTGCCTCTGTTCAACAGAATTGCATGAAATTTTGCATGCACAGTCTGTGGGGGGGGGGGGGCATCCATGATCTCTTGATTTCTCAAGTTCCAGTACAGTCAGATGTGTGGATTCTGAGATCCATAAAGTGTATGGTTAGGAAAAGTTAGTTTTTTTTTTTCTTTTTGTCATTGCGTGCTGCCCAGATGGTTTGGAAATTTGGTCTGAATTTTTCAGGGTAGAAGGGGGATGCCCCAGAATTGTGCCTTCCATTTATTTGGAGAAAATTATTAATCTGTTCCCAAGTTATAAGAATTTGACATTTTGGTTCTGAACATGCTCAATATGGTCTTTTAGATTGACGTTTGATACCCTACCGATCATGCTAAAAATCAAAATTTCAAATCCTTATAATGTAGGAAGGGCTTAATATTTTTTCAACAAACCAATGAAAGGCACCATTCTGTGGCAGGCCCTTTCTAAACTGAAAATTTCAGACCAAAATTCCAAACCATCTGGGCTGTAGATGATGACAAAAAAAACTGCAAAAGAAAAAAACAATTTTTTTCTAAAAGCGCACTATCTGGATCTTGGAATCTGCACATCCGACTGGAACACAACTTGGCAAATCATGACACCTTGCCACCTCAGACTGCACATGCAAACATTTGTGCAATTCCATTTAATGGAGGAGAAGCTATTAACCCTTTATCAGCGAGTGCCGAATATACTCATTGCACTCCCACTGTAGTGCAACTGCTGGTGCTGAGTATGCTCAGATTTAAACAGAACAAGTGATTTGCTGTCAAACAGAGCATGTTTCTGGAGTGACAGCTTCACTGCTACATATGTCCACATGTGATCAGTCAAAGGCATGACATTGTCACTTCACTCTTCAGTGGAATTTCAGGCAGTAAACAGAATTCTGTCAGAGCTCTGACTGGCAGCTCCAATTGTGGTTTGGCTTGCAGAATTACACATTTCAGGCAAGGATACTATATGAAATTCATGTTAAACATTTAATATTTTAATTGACAGACCTACATAAAAAAAAAAAAAGTTTTGTGTTTTTTTCCTCAGCACTCAGAAATGAGCATGAGGAGTTAGTAGTCCTTTATCTCTGACAGCTGAAATATTGAATTTGCTTTGCAATAAATATAGACAAAATACAGTAATTCATATTTCAGCATTACAGAAGGAAAGAAAAAGAAAAACAGTTTGTGTTTTGTACTATATATAAAAAATACAATAATTTATATTTCAGCATTGTAGAAGGAAGAAAAGAAAAAAAACTGTTGCTGCTGTTTCTATCTACTCATAAAGGAGCAGAATGGAATCAGCATTTATTTGTTCCTGACAGCTTAAATATGTGGTTTGCTTGCACATATATATAAACAAGTATAGTATGTTTTGTTGCTGTTTCTGTGAGCTCAGAAAGGAGCTGTGTAAAAAACAAATACAGGGGGCACATCATTCCCTTCTTCTTGCTTGTCACTGGTATTACCCCCTGTTTAGCAATAAAGAGGGAAAAAGGCAAAGCAGAAACTGCTTTTTTTGT